>OV277865.1:65908136-68640511 GCA_922989275.2 Gari tellinella | reverse complement strand
ATGTAGCGGTACCAGTAGTAAACACGCCTTTCCCCTACTGCTAGTGAGTTATAACCGAGAAATTTTACGTGTCCCGACCGTTAGGTAGTGATTTGAATGACATAGTGTTTCTATTTTAAGATATGACATATTGTCTCAAGTTCGGCAATGATTTGATGCGTTCTGCAAATCAGAACGAAATTGTTCATAATAGAATTGATCATAATTTTAATCTAGTACCAAGTATATGAAAAAGAAAGAATAGCAGTAACAATTCAGTGAGATTACGAGAAAACTGGCGTTTGAATTTAACCTAGATATCGAAAAGATTTCGATGGGTATTTTTTGTGTTAACACCGTTTTCCTCCAGCACATGCGCAACTCTGTGACCTCAAATGTAAACAAACCGTGATTTTTTTTAACGCGATCGCAATCTCTACCCAACAACACGTAGATACCTAAAACGTACATTGCTACACTTTGTAGATATTATAATAAATCAGAACATTGATACTAACTCTACAAGACAAATTCCATACACAAATTCTTGAAGTTTATTTACCGGTGGCAACATGAATTTCTCATTTGAGGGGTCGTTTCAAACAATTCATATTCGGCATATTTCGGGGGTGCTTTCCAAAAATCTCAAATCAAAATCAGGTGATTGAGAATATTTAAACAAACAAACCATATTTAAAGTATAAACAACTAACAAAAGAGCACACACATACGAATTTTAGTAATTTATGGTATCTACAAATTACAAAATAAAAATTATACACGTAGATCTAGACATGGAAGTATAATTCCGTGATCTAGATCTGTCTTTAAAAATTCTCATCACTTTCAGTCACATCCTAGGAAGAAGTAAGTGCAATTCAATTGGCTTATAAAGATGGAAGTGGAAATTTGCAAAAACTCATTCTTGGCGACTCTCAAGACCTTCAGTCTTTGATTATATGTATGTGGTCGTAGATTTATATACTGCGCGTGTCTTATTAGATAAATATTAAGCTTAATATCCTGATTTACCATCCTATTTATTGCAACTTGGATAAAATCAATTCCATATACAGCATTACCTTCACCACCCATTTCGCCGAATATCTTTTTTAAAGATATTTCTTGTTACCACTGGTGAACCATATTAGAACTTGACCTAAATTTCATCCAGGACAGTATTCAAACTGTAAGTCATTGAAAGATAAAGTGGAAAATGTGTTCTATTATAGAGGGTTAACAAGGTTTTTCCAGGATTTCAGACATCCTAGTTTTTGACCCAACATTAAAATCTCTTTTTTTAACCTAGATTTTAATCAGGCAAACATTTTGACAAAATTTCATTCAGATATAATGAGATGCGTAGCCTCTATAGTGAAAACAAGGTTTTTCAATTATTTGTTCTTTAGTGACCATGTTCATTTGTTGTTTTGATTTAACATATATTGACCCCCATTTGAACTTGACCTAGATTTTACTAAATTTCATTAACTAAGATCAAATGAAATTTGTAGCTTCTTGAATATTTACAAGTTTTTTGGGGGATTTATCTATTTAACTAGTTTTAAACCTGACACTTGACCTAGATTTTATGTTGTCAAACATTCTGACTAAGTCTCATTAAGATAAAATAAGATTTGTAGCCTCTAGAGTGTTAAATTTATTTTTGTATGATTTGACCAAGTTACCTAGTTTTTGACCAGAGAAAAATTAACCCACATTTGAACATGACCTAGATTTCATTGAGACAAATATTCTCAAGTTTTATGAAGATCTGATGAAATTTGTAGCCGCTAGAGTGCTAAGGAATTAATTGTTGACAATGGACGGACAACAGAAGACAGACATCCAGCAATTAATCTTATAGTTCATGTTGGCACAAGTCATTCAAGGTGAGCTAAAAACTAGCCAGAATTTTAAAATATAAAAAAATGGACAAAGCAGTCAATTTATTATTTTCCAATAATTCACTAAATCAATTGTGTGTTTTGTACACAAACTATGGTAAGTTTAATATAAGCTTTGAAAGTTTAAGTGTGCATTATCCAGTTACTATTTTTTTTATATATAAACCAAGGATCCACATAAGAATCTTACATAAAGCCCCCCTTCTTGAACCCCTTTCAAAAGCGCTGATGAAAAATCTACAGGTCAGTGGTTTAGCCAGCATGGAGTTTGTGCCACAGACTATTTTATACAGTCAATCTTGTATTAAGTTTCACCACTGAGTAGAAAGCTAATGTGCTGTATTTAATACATGTGGTTGCTTAATGTAGAATAGAGATAATGCAGAAAGCTCCTTTATATCCTGCATTAAACAATCACTTGTCTTAAGATGTCTAAAGCTACATCAGAGAGTGGTCAGTATACATAATTACAAGATTGACTGTATCTGACAGCACTGCTTCTATAAATAAATAAAGCTCTGGGAATTTCGGCAGGGGGTGAAATGGCTATTATGACCTTTAGCTTAGTAACTAGCAGTTATTTCAAATTTTGAATTACTCTGCAGGATCAGGTTGTAAACAACTGGTTAATGCCTAGCACTCTTTATGAGTAAAATATTCAGCAACATTTCAATATTTATGCACTGAAAAAGGTGAAACACCAATTTGCTTACATTTGTTCAATCAAACAATGTATTTAATCATCAATTATATTTATACCATAGCAGACATCAGAACCAACCATGCAAGCCTAGCTTTATGTAATCATATCTGTATCATGTCATTAAAACACACAACAAAAGGCAAATTAATCAATATTCTTGAGAATATATGGTATATTATAATCATCAAACTAGAAGATCATGAAACAAAACAGCCCTTAAAACAGCCATAATAAAAATTTGTATCTACTGTTATTTGAAAAGTAGTTTGCAAAGAAACAATCAAAAAGATTTGAAGGCAAGAATTAATACATGTGTTAAATTTTATAAAAATGCATTTCCTTACCAGCTTTCAATGTAAAAATCCCAATAAAACAGAACTTATTTAATATATCTTAAGCTGCTCTCTGCTCACATGGCACATACATGTTCAAATTTTCTCATTTGAATTAGGCGCCAGGTGTCCCTGAGTGAGGGGTCCTACAAGGGGGATTTTGGCATAGAACTAATAACTCTAGCTAGGCCCAATGGTCATGCAACTTCACATGCTTCATAATGCCCATTGATAAGAACAGCATGCTGCATTACAGTATGGTGACCTTGACCTTGACCTCTGTGACCTTGGACAAGTTTTGGGGGGTTAAATAAATTAATTACTAAGTACTGCAGATATGCACTTTAAACTTTACTTATTCCCCTTAATGGTTACAAAATGTTGCATTGCCATTTGCAGTTTAATGGTGGCCATAATTTAATTTTTGCACTTAACCCATTATACCATGGGCTGTTTCTAGCTTTGAAGAAAGGTTACCACATAAAGCAGAATGAAAATAAAGCAGAATGTCCCTTAAAGCAATCTTCTTTACTTTTAGCCTACTTAAAATTACTTTATCTTAAAAACATTTTATGGTACAATATTAAGGACTGTTTAAAGTGGAAAATGAAGGAATATTTTAAAGTTTAAAGGTGTATATGTATGGAGTAATATTAGTTAAATCATTTTCTAAGTACTGTGGCTGGTACTCCTCAAATTAAAATGCTATTTTAAATGCCTGAATGTTGGTTTTGAAGTTTGGTGACAAGTGTACTCTTCACAGATACACTGTTTGTAAATGATGAGTTAAATATAATTAACATAACAGGGTTTAATGTGTTACAGGTTACATAATAATGAGTTTCATTCAAACAACTCACTTTGTTTCAAAACATTATGACCTTTAAGAAATAATAATGAATATTTCAATAATTTGTGACATCTTAAAAGACAAAAAATGTGGATGGAAGTTAATATTTCCACCTGGCTGTCTGCCTTCTACTCATGCAAAATGACAGAGTGGATACTTCAGCTTGATGTCTATTTTCCCCCTTATGCCAGAAACTAAGTCAAAATTTCTGCCTTTAAAAAAAGTTTAAGTATAAAATTCCGTCTTATAGCCAGTTTTCCGCCTCCTGCAAAAAACTAAGTCCAAAATTCCGCCTGTTAAAATTTGTTAAAGTGAAATATTCCGCCCCAACCTGAATTCCGCCCGTAATTTGCACAAAATTACGCCTTTGAATTACTTGTTAAAATTTTCTTTACGGGCGGAAATCTAGTTTCCGCCCCATTTACACCCGTAAACGTCCTTTTCCGCCCCAATTCCGCCTCATTTACGGGCGGAATCCGCCTCTTTTTTTCGTACAGTGACAAGCTCAGAAAATGCAAAAGCTTTTCAGTCATTGATACTTTTTAATTGACAGGCCGCTTTATGTCTCACAAGAAATATTTTCTACACCTAGCAGATGGTAGCTTAAAACAGACTGAAAGTAAAGCAGAATATGCCTTAAGGAGCATATTCTGCTTTACTTTCAATATGCTGTAAGGAATAACCAATTTAAAAAAAAATGTAATGGGTTAAAGGAAACATGCATTCACAAAATGCAGAGGAAACATGTTATCAAAAACTAAAATCTTCATTTCTGCACCAAACCCTTTGGTGTCACTACTCAGATTTGTCTCGAAGAGACGGTTCTAATGAGTAGTAACGCTATAGGATTTTTTGCAGCATTAGCTTAAAAATGTTGGATTAGATTACATTACACCCCCTTATCTGGAACCCTGTATTGTAAGATGCTTACTCTGAACATTCTGCTTTACTTTTAGCCTGCTTTAGCTTCAATCTGCTAAATTATAGAAACTATTTCATTTTCTAGTGTGATAATTAATTATTCATACGTGTCAAAACTGAAGAAAAATTATTTCATCAGTTCTTTGTTACGAGAAAACTGTCCATCCTCTTTCTACTGCAATAATCGTGTCCGGTCTGCATTATTTGCTTAGGCTCATATATAACTCGCGACTGCTCTATTTTTTAATAATATGAATTCATGGTGTTTATACAGTTTAAAGATACAGATTTCTGCTTTTTTTTTAAGACATTGACTGTAAAAATCGGACGAGAAATGATTTGTCTATAGGCTTTTTTATAACGGTAGGTAACCCTTTCTTGTGCGAGAATCTGCAGTCAAATGCCTGCTGGTTCATTAGGTTTATACTCTTTAACAATTACTCGCTCAATATAGAACGTTATTATTTTCACAAATAAAAGCTGAATATCTTAGCTCGCATATGAGCCCTATATTTTGGAAATCGGAGGAAAATTAAAGTTTTAACGGACTTTTAATTAACAATAGGTAGCCGTTCCAGGCGAACGCGCGCGCTTTAGACGTGTTTATCGATCGATTAACCGCGAGTCGGCGGACAGGTATCGATCGGCGAATGAACGACACCATTATTGGGGAAATGCATGGGTTTATAGGTGGTTTCAGATCCGGTGCTTATTAATTCGTGGTCTGAGGTATTATGTAAGTGAATTACCCATAAATACGGTAATGAAATTCTCCATAAACACTCATTTGCATCAAATATAAAACGGTTATGATCTAGGTATGAACAATAAGTATGCCTCTATCGATAATTGTCACCACGCGCCTAACATACCTCTAAAATAGATGTGAAACCTAAATTGCTATAGATCTATAAAGATAAGGTCGGCCTTGTGACTATAGGTCTACTATACAAATTAAGGTCGCCCTTAGGTAGGGTCGGCCTTGTGACTATCAACCGTCTGGTTCCCTGCTTAGTATAACTTTGCGAAGCGTTGACAAATTGTGGGAACCATGATGATACGTCACAATTCTGCTCACACCACCTCCTTGAACTGAACGAATTGAATTCCGGACCATTCGATTTCGATTCCGTCAATTCCGGACTGATAATCGAACACGCCCTAGATTTAGGGACGAAATGGCTACACCGACATTTTAAGACTATTGCCATTTTGTTCAAGGGTAATTGCCACCATTAAACTTTTTCGACGCTTGAAAAAGGCCATATAGACTATCCGTATCGTTGAATATGGAAATGAACCCTATTGATCCATTCAAAGATCTTCACTACCGTCCACTTTGGAAATTGCAGTCGTTAACGAGTCCCAATTATGACGAACGGAAGCAGGTCGAAGCGCCCCCAAGTCAAATCGCCCCCGATCTTTCGCTCACCAAAGCCAAACGCTGTGATGGTCCTCTGTCCGCCGTGTTGGGCAAGCTTTTTCAAATGTGTTCAATGATTTTACAACAAGAAGAACTCTGTAAAGAATTTATTGTGTAAGAAAAGTAGCGTGGCTTACCCTAGTTGCGATATCGTAACTGTATTGCCTTGGTCTAGAGTTAGAGGTACAGTACTGCAGCTAGGCTTACCCTTGTAGATACTTTTGGGTGTTACTCTTCTAAATACGCTTGCAGTTTGAAAGTGTTCGAGATCGTCACTCGTCATTGGTTAGCACTTCATTGATCAAGGCCTCGCCTAATTGAATTGATGAGTTTGGCTTTTGGCCCTGCGTCTCAAAATAGGTCATCTAGCGCCGATGATTGATAATGGGTGATGAGATGAAATGATGATGATCTCAGGAAGGTGATTTCGGCTAATCATATTCGTTGACCAGCAGCGGAAGGGATCAAAACCACCGACCTGCCTTCCTTTTAGTTATTGCAGGAACGTATATAGATATAATCTACGTTCCTGGTTATTGGCAGAAACAAGCCCATATGACAATTAAGCCCCAGAACTGCGGCAAATCATGAAGGTCTCTGGGGTATCGTAACTGTATTGCGGATACAGTTGGTGATGGGTCGTTTGACCTGCCTTTCGGAAGTTAAATAACTTAAATTATGGGTCTCATTGATCTCATGTGCTGATTAGCAACAAATGAGATTAGCCAAAATCATCTTCCTGAAATCATCATCATCTCATCTCATCATCCTTCATTACTCATCGGCGCTATATGACCTATTTTGTGTCGCAGTGCCGTAAAACCCAACTCATCATCATCAACCCAATATCACACACCTCACCGATCACATCATCCAGGTAGGTCACATGCTACATGTATTCTAATATTTTCAGTTTAACTTTTAAAATTGTATTAGGTTCTCCCAACGAGGAAAGGCATCGGGGACAAACGTCCTTCACCAGTGTGTTACATTCAAACAGCACCTTGTAGTTGCTACATCTTCCCGAGATCATCATCATTTCATCTCATCACCCTCATCAATCATCGGCGCTATATGACCTACTTTGTGTCGCAGTGCCGTAAAACCCAACTCATCATCATCCTGCTCGAGTCTTTCGTATTTATTTACGGCACCGAGACACAAAATAGGTCATATAGCGCCAATGATTGATGAGGGGTGACGAGATGAAATGATGTTGATCTCATGAAGATGATTTCGGCTAATCCCATTCGTTGACTAGCAGCGCATGGGATCAAAACCACCCACCTGCCTTCCTTTTAGTTCTTGGCAGAGGGAATTATCTCGGCCTAATAAACAGAAAAGATTCCCTTTGACAATTAAGCCCAAGAACTGCGGCAAAGTAGGAAGGTCTCTTGGGTGTGATATTGGGTTTGCAGGATTTAATCTCGTAATCACTGTTGATGATACATAATTAAGGAAGAAGAGTTACAAATTTACAAATTTTGTTAGTGGTAATGAACAATTTGATTTAATTATCTTGTAATCAACTGAAATTTTCCCTTTCCTATATTGCCAAAATGTTTTCCTATAGAAATATTTAAAGTAGATATAGTTCAATTAACATTAAATGGTGTATAATAAATACTTCTTGAAATAAATCCCCACAAAATATTTTTTTCAAACACCATCCATTTAAATTTAGATCTAAATCGAAAGTTAGATTTTCTTAAAATCCCTAGGTTAGGGTTAGGGTTTAGGGGTTCGGGTTAAGGGTTAGGGTTAGGGATAGAAGGAAGTACGCAATGATAAAAAATGATATGATCAAAAGGGAGATAATACAAAGGGAGACAATTCGTTACATTATAGTTGATAAAAGAGTTAAGAGTCATAGTGAGACTGAAAAAATAGATAAATCAGGGGTGTAGGGTTTTTGGAGCAAGTATAACGTGAATCACAGCCACATTTATAATAAAGTCAAAGAACAAATATTGTTCAAAATATTCAGCTCTACAACATATTTGAAGACCGGGTACTTAAAGCCCTACTGACCGGGCCATACACGGACTCGAACCTTGGTCTCTAATCAGGGTGGGACCCAAGACCCTGAATTGTTTTTTTGTCTTAATGGGCCCATATATACTTCTAAAATACTTATCTAGTCTTCCAAACTTTTGTTCCCCCCCCCCCCCCCCCCCCCCACTTTTGCCATGCCGACTGCAAGTAGTAATTTACTAAAGTCTGTGTTGTAATCGGAATACCTGAATTCTGTCTAAAGAGCCGGTCATCCCCGACCCCAAATACTTTCTTTACATACTTAGTCAGGGTCAGGAACATGCTGTAGTCTTTTTCCTTAATGACAATGACGGCCGCGCTCCTAGTGTCAGACGTCTTATGCTGCACTACACTAACAGTCACTAACTTCACCCCTTCAACCTCAGTCTCCACCGACTTGAGGACTTTCTCCATCGTCATATTGATGATGGAGGAAACCCCCAAGCCGTTGGAAACCACCAAATATAAGATTAGAGCGTTTCTAAACTCTTGATACCACCCTGGCTCCTCTTGGAATTTCCTGTACGATTCCTTTACTTACCCCCTCTGGATTACGTACTGCCTTGCCTCCTGAGAGGGCAGCTCCTCCGCAGCTGCGTCACTAACCTCCACCTGCCGTTGTTGCTGCAGTTTGGCGAGGCCCCTCATAACTTGTGTAATGAATTCCACTGTTTTTTCCATTTGTTTCGGGCATGCGTATTTCACGAAGCTTTGTACACTGCACATATAGGAGCGCACTGTCCCTGGCTGGGTGGTCTTCATCAGGGCTATTACGAACCTGTTGATGGTGGTTGGATTGATGTCGTCAACAGCCCCAATCTCCTGTTCCGTGATAAATCGCCTGATTTGGCTGATATGCTGGGTTGCCGCTTTCTCGGACTTAAGACCCCCAACCAGGGACAGTACATGGGTTTTGTATTTCTGGAGCCTTGGGCGCCAGACACTTAAATCCACCTTTTTCCCCACACTTGGGTCTATTCCCCCCCCCCCCCCCACACACACATTGGTCCACTTCCCCCACCTCTTTACTACAACATGGTACTGGGATGACACTTGGGTCCGGGTCCTCTAGCCCCCTATCACCACTTTGTACAGTACACGTCGGCCGAGGCCTCTGATACATCCTTCCCGCTACCATGTCATACTTTCTACCTGACACTTGGCCACTGTCCTCCTTTTCCACAACCTGCTCCTCCACATGTTCCTCCTCCGATACATCACTGAAGTGGAGGAGCAGGTCGTCTTCCTCTTCTTCCTCCTCTTCCAGTTCTTCATCTTCGCCACGATACACCTTAACCCTTTACCTGATAGCATTGTTTTAGTATTGAATATATGTGACTACTTAAAGCAGGTTGAAAGTAAAGCAGAATGCGCCCTAAGGCGCATTCTGCTTTACTTTCAGCCTGCTTTAAGCTATTAACTGCTAGAATAAGGAAAGTATTAAATATGACACATATTCATTACGGTATACTTTGGAACTATTTTCTTCAGCGGATGAATAAAATGAATGTGCTAAAAGTCGCTTCTATAAGGGAAAGGGTTAAACTGATCCACCAACCTTCCCTCATATGCAGGATACTTAAGTCTGAGGTGTTGTTGGCGTCTTACGACCACTTTCTTACACCTGAAAAAAAACCAAAAAACCATAAGTTTCTGGCCTGATTATTATCCGAACGAGCCTCCCTGTAAACAGTGCCACACAGCTATCACACCAAGAGATAAATTAACTTACCCAATCTGCTGGCATGTCCATCTCCTCCTCCCATCCTTGGTCTTTAAAGGTTTTGCGGCCTGAGGTACATTTTGGGAGGCCCCTATGGCCTCATCCGATGTCATGCTATGCACTCTGCGCATATGCCATGCCAGCTTTTTGAATGCGCCCCCACACACGGGGCACGGTCGGTGTCTCCGCTCCTTACAAGGCATTTCCTGAAGAAAAAAAAATTAAGTCACCTATTGCATGATTTTTTATCTGGACGAGCACTTTACACATCTAATTTACACTAAAGTCACCTCTTGCATGATTCTTATCTGGACGAGCATTTATTTGTTACATTATTTACACATTTGCATATGATAACTTTTGTAAAGACAGGTGTAACAAATGTAGGTCCTGCATCAGACTGCACATGAAAAAACAAAAAGTGCAGCAAAAAAATTAATTCTTACCTGTTTATTGTCAGATCTATCTTCACCAGAGAATCATCAAAGCAACTGCTCTGTTGTGCTTCCTCTTTGCGACTGACGACGGGTCTTCTTAAGTTCTTACTTATATATACCCAAAGCGCCGCCCTAAAAGAAACACTACGTTACATAGGCGACTTTGACAGAATATTAATGTAACTTACAGCGATATTTCTATATCAGTGTAAGAACAGAACCTCAAGCCATACATATCCATCAAATTTGGAGAGGATCCAACGCCGCGTTAGGGTCCTAAAGTGGCTCAGATTTAGGTACCGTTTAACGAAATAACAAATAGGGACCAGTATAATGTGACTAACAGGCCACTTTCTATATAGATGTAAGCACAAAAGTTGTTCAGAAAATCCAGTACTACATTCCTATTTGACAGTTTTGGAGATCAAACACCTCCTTTTGGTCTTAAAAGGTATCGAACTTAGGTACAATTTTAACGAAAATGCCTCATTCAAAACAAAGGGGGGGGGGTATGTTGGGCAGGTATAGCCTGACCTAGAGCCATATTTCTATACACGTATAAGAACAAAGGTTGTTCAGAAGTGTCTGCTAAACAACTTTTATTCTTTGACCTTATTAAAAATGTGGCTGTGAGTCACATTATTCTTGTCCCCAAAGTTTTCTGATTAATTCCAATATAAAGTAGACTGAAAGTAAAGCAAAAGGCGCATTAAGGAACAGACAGTTTGCTTTAAAAGTGTTGTTTAGGGTTACTGGGCCTATATAAACTTGAATCAAACGAAAGAAACTGTTAGAAAAACTTTGATTTTTTTCAAGAAAACTCTAAGGGGGTACCCCTTAGACTCAAAAAAAAAAAAAGTCTTTAGAATGACCCGGTTTTCGACTATAATGGAGAGTTTGACGTTCTGAACAACATTTGTTCTTTGATCTATTTAGAAATGTGGCCGGAAAGTACTTTAAACTTGTTCCAATGATCCAAATGTTATTGGGTGACCTCCGTCCGATCCCCAGTAGGACCCTAAGGGGTTGTTGGATACCGCTCAAATTTTCAGAGGGGGTGTATAAATGATTTATCTAGGTGTCTTTAGGCCTTAAAAATAAAAAAAAAGACTTTGGGGTTTATGGTCCTACTATGACCAGAGACCAAGGTTCGAGCCCGTGTAAGAACCGGTCGGTGGGTTCGGAACACCCAGGCCTCGCATATGTTGTAGAGCTGTATGTACTGAACAACTTTTATTCTTTGACCTTATTAAAATTATGGCTGTGAGTATCAGTATTCTTGTCCCAAAAGCCCCACCCCCTCTGATTTGACTGTTTTCATAGAATAACTTAAGTCCGAATGCAAAACAGAGGGGGGTGTGTTTCGGGCAGGTATAGCCTGTCCTAGAGCCATATTTCTATACAAGTTTAAGAACAAAGGTTGTTCAGAAAGGTCCGGGCTACAAGGAAATGCATAGTTTATGTAGGTATTAGCAAACAGTGTAGCTCCAGATCATCTCATAACATATATATAGCATAATGGACTGTAGCCCCCCCCCCCCCCTTACCCTAACCCTAGCTGGAGATAGGGGTGACCTTATTTAAAAAAATTAAAAAAATTATTTATAGGCACCTTAGAGCTCTAAAGTAAGCGCTAGGCTGCTCAAAAATGTCTATTCTAACCTCAGCAAGTCTCACTTATATCGAGATGTTCCATTTAACGAAGTTATGACAGCCGAAACTCTATTGTTAACCCAAATTTTGACCCTGTTTTGAGTTCGACATAACAGAGTGGCCCAGAACGTTCTTAAATATGGATTTTCTAACCACACATCCGTACATATAAGCCTTATTATATGTTCTTCTGAGCCTGAGCTCAGAGAAGCTTTAAACAGAGCTAAAGAAAAAATTCAAAGTAGGTAGGGGTCAAGGAGTCATTTTTTGTCAATTTTGGGTCATTTTCGGAGGTCAAGCTAGGTGCTTAAAACGCCGAGTTACCATGAGCTACTACCTGTATATTGAGTTTAGAGTTCCATTTCCCGAAATTTGAACTCAGATTATGGAATTTCCACCTAGTTCAAAAGATATGAGTATCCATATTAGGTAAGGGGTCTATGGACTACAACTTTTTGAAAATCGATTTTAATCTTAACTTATTTTCTTTGATAATGACCTTGATCATTAGGGTAGTAGGTGCTGGTCTGGTTCATGCTGTTAATAATCAAGTTCAAGAGGGTCATAGTCTGTTTCATGTCAGTTATGATCTCTCTCAAATGGATCTTGATCAAGTTTATGTGGTTAGTGTTTTTTCTATTGTTAGACTGTCAAACCTTGGATTTGAAATATGCCTAGTCAGTGCCATGTATGCAGTAAGGTTGTGAAGAACCAGCCGTTCAAAACAATCTGCAAACATAGATTGTGCCAGCATTGTGCCAGACAGATAGTGCAGTGCTATTTTCTGGGTAGCATCTCGGATATCATCAAAGCGCCATGTTTCCGGTGTTATATCATCCAAAGACCTTTTTCATTTAAATGGGCTAGGGGGCGTGAGCACTGTTGCACATTTCAGTATTGCTCATGAACAGACTCAATTAAACCGAGTCTGCAATTTTCAGTATTTGCTTTGTTTTCTGTGCTTTCAAAGGATCTCCCCTTATTCAGATTTATATAATTCACAACAGCAGATGTTAAGTGCTTGTGTGGCGGCTGTAAAAAGTCTCCCCGTACTTCATTCTCAGTGTTGTTATACTTTCTGGTCCTTTGGAATCATTGATTTCAGCGCATTTACAGTTGAAGGTTGAATTCCGCTTAAGCCGGTGCTAGGGGGCGTGAGCACTGTTGCACATTTCAGTATTGCTCATGAACAGACTCAATTAAACCGAGTCTGCAATTTTCAGTATTTGCTTTGTTTTCTGTGCTTTCAAAGGATCTCCCCTTATTCAGATTTATATAATTCACAACAGCAGATGTTAAGTGCTTGTGTGGCGGCTGTAAAAAGTCTCCCCGTACTTCATTCTCAGTGTTGTTATACTTTCTAGTCCTTTGGAATCATTGATTTCAGCGCATTTACAGTTGAAGGTTGAATTCCGCTTAAGCCGGTGCTAGGGGGCGTGAGCACTGTTGCACATTTCAGTATTGCTCATGAACAGACTCAATTAAACCGAGTCTGCAATTTTCAGTATTTGCTTTGTTTTCTGTGCTTTCAAAGGATCTCCCCTTATTCAGATTTATATAATTCACAACAGCAGATGTTAAGTGCTTGTGTGGCAGCTGTAAAAAGTCTCCCCGTACTTCATTCTCAGTGTTGTTATACTTTCTGGTCCTTTGGAATCATTGATTTCAGCGCATTTACAGTTGAAGGTTGAATTCCGCTTAAGCCGGTGCTAGGGGGCGTGAGCACTGTTGCACATTTCAGTATTGCTCATGAACAGACTCAATTAAACCGAGTCTGCAATTTTCAGTATTTGCTTTGTTTTCTGTGCTTTCAAAGGATCTCCCCTTATTCAGATTTTTATCCTTAAGTGTGTTATGATGACTTTGTGACATTCATTGTCAGGGTGAAATAAATATTCACTGTGAGCTTGTCCGTTTGTCAACTTTTCTATCTTATTTACAACCCTGAAATTGAACATTACATTTTGTCAGAACTCAACGTAATAGTGTTTTTAGCGTCAGCAAAACAAGAAAGTCCAATCACGTGGACATTTCAGAGGCATCCAGTCCCCCCAACCTGGCTCAAAATGGGGATCGAACTGGGCACAACAACATTTCAAGAAACCAACAGCAAACCCTGCCGCAAACTCTACCGCAAACCCTACAAGAAACACTACCACTTCTTCTAGCCCCATAGTGTGATTTACTAGATAGAACAAGCATAATATGACTTACAGACTTTGAAAAAGTTAAAATGGTTAATGGTGTGGGTCATTTATTAGGTCATTGTATGATATAGTTGAAGAGGGTCATGATGTTGTTCATCATGCACTGGGCCATGCATGATCTAGTTGAAGTGGGTGATGTAGTGGGTCATGATGTGGTTCATCATGAGGGTCATGTAGTGGGTTATGTAGGACCTAGTTCAAGTGGGTCATGTAGTGGGTAATAGTGTGGTGCATGTGAGTCTAGCACTGGGTCCTGATATGTTTCATAAAGTTAAAGTGGTTCATGGTTAGGGTTCATGTATGATCTAGTTGAAGTGGGTCATGTTGTTGGTCATAGTGTGGTTCGGTCATGGTGTAGTTCATAGTCTGGTTCATCATGTGGGTCATTTACTGGGTCATGTAAGACCTAGTTCATATGGGTCATGTATTGGGTTATGTATGATCTAGTTTAAGTGGGTCGTGTAGTGGGTCATAGTCTGGTTCATCATATGAACCAGACCATGACCTATTTGTGATAAAAATTTTGAAGGGATCCGACACCCCCTTTCTCCAGAGACCTTCCTACTTTGCCGTAGTTCTGGAGCTTAATTGTCATAGGGGATCTTTTCTGTTTATTAGACCGAGATTATCCCCTCTGCCAAGAACTAAAAGGAAGGCAGGTCGGTAATGTTGATCCCATGCGCTGCTGGCAACGAATGAGATTAGCCAAAATCATCTACCTGAAATCATCATCTCATCAAACCATCGGCGCTATATGACATTTTTTGTGTCGCAGTGCCGTAAAACCCTACTCATCCATCCATCCGACACCCCTTTCGGGTCTCGGATTTTTTACCCTCCTCATTCATAGAATATGTATTTGAAAGAGGGGTGGGCTATTGGGAACACGTATAATGTGACTCAGAGCCATATCTCCATATAAGTATAAGAACAAAAGTTGTTCAGAATACCAAGCTCTACATGATACTCGAAAGGTGGGTCCTTAGAACCCACTGACCAGGTCATAGCAGGACTCGAACCTTGGTCTCTGGTTAAGGTTGGACCATAAGCCCAAAATTATAATTTTTTTACTTTTTTATCTATTTCATCTTAGATAAATCATTTCTAGACCCTCCCTGAAAAATTGAGCGGTATCGGACAACACCTTCCGGTCCTACTGGGACTCGGACTTAGGTCACCCCCTGAAAATTGAATGTTTGGGATAAGAATAATGTGACTTCCGGTAATATTTTTAATTATGTCAAAGAATAAAATTTGTTCAGAACGTCAAACTCTACATTATACTGGACAACTGGGTCATTCTAAGGACGTACCCCTTAGAATTTTTTTTTGGAATTAGAATGATCTAGTTTTTTTATATAATGTAGAGATTGATGTTCTTAACAACTTTTATTCTTTGACATTATTAGAAATATGACCGGAAGTCACATTATTCTTGTCCCAAACACTTAAATGTGAGTGAGTGGGGTGTTTTGAGCAGGTATAACTTGACCTTGAGCCATATTTCTTAATAAGTGTAAGATCAAAACCTGTTCAGATAATGTAGGTCTACAATGTGGCCCAGTTTCAGCTTTGTTGCACTCTTAATAAGGGAGAAAAGGAACTTATACCTTGCCCAAATATACCTTGTCTACCTGGTAATGTTTATCTTCTTCTTCTTCTAGGCCTCTGATCTGGTTCCAAACTGTTTGCAACTTCTTCTTTTTATTAAGTTTAATGTCAGGTAGGGGGGGGGGGGGGGTAGGGAAAAGAAAGGTGACAAACTCCATATGTGTTATAATATATTTAATCAATAATAGTCGTAATATCTAGGTTTTGCTGTAGTTTAAACCTTTTGTTATACTACCAATGGACTTATGATTTCTGAGCGTTACTTTATGCAAACAGGTCTGATCTGGGTCAATACTGTTTGAGATTAGTATTTCTGAATATTTAGCAAAAGAAATATTTTTTCTATATTATAGAATAAGTAAGCTTAAAGCTTGCTGAAAGTAAAGCAGTATGTACCTAAAGCACATTCTGCTTTACTTTCAACCTACTTTATGTAGTGACTTATCTTCAAAACAAGAACGAACTGTGGGGTTAGCTGAACTAAATCTAAAACAAATATAATAAAACCTTTCTATTTCGACCACTGAAACAATAATACATTTAATTGCTCAAAGCAATGTAAAGGTAAAGCAGAAAGCTCCTGCCACGAGCCTTCTCCTTCACCCTCACCTTGATTAAGTAATAAGTGTTTACCTAGTTAAGTGGTCGAAACAGAGAGGTTTTATTATAATAAATTCTTGCTTAAAGCATGCTAAAAGTAATACAGAACGTCCGTTCTGCTTTACTTTCAACATGCTTTGAGTTGTCTACTATCTACAAAACTATAGAAAGGTTAGCAGAAATTAAACTGGTTAAACATGTATTGCAATAAAAAATTTTGAGAACATATATAATAAAACCTTTCTATTTCGACCACTGAAACATTTATAATACATATTATTGCTCAAAGCAAGGTAAAGGTAAAGCAGAAAGCTCCTGCCACGAGCCTTCTCCTTCACCCCTCACCTTGATTAAGCAATAAGTGTTTACCTAGTTAAGTGGTCAAAACAGAGGCTTTATTATAACTTCTTGCTTAAAGCATGCTAAAAGTAAAGCAGAACGTCCATTCTGCTTTACTTTCAACATGCTTTGAGTTGGCCACTAACTATAAAACTATATACAATCAAAGCAGAAATTAAGCGAGCACAATAAAAAATTTAGGTACTAATATAATAAAACCTTTCTATTTCGACCACTGAAACATTAATAAACATTATTGCTCAAAGCAAGGTAAAGCAGAAAGCTCCTGCCACGAGCCTTCTCCTTCACCCTCACCTTGCTTAAACAATGAGTGTTCATCTAGCTTGGTGGTCGAAATAGAGAGGCTTTATCATAAGTCCCTGCTTAAAGCATAGAATAAAGTAAAGCATAAAGCTACTAAGGTATGCCACTTAGTGCACCAATTTTCACCCAATTTTCTAAATCTTGCACATAGAACAGATGATGCACTAAGAGGCATAAAAAATATCTACAAAACACAAGCTAAAGATTTCAAACAAAAAGTAATAAAGTAAAGCATAAAGCGATTAAGGTATGCCACTTAGTGCACCAATTTTCTAAATCTTGCACATAGAACAGATGATGCACTAAGTGGCATAACAAATATCTACAAAACACAAGCTAAAGATTTCAAACAAAAAGTAATAAAGTAAAGCATAAAGCTATTAAGGTATGCCACTTAGTGCACCAATTTTCTAAATCTTGCACATAGAACAGCTGATGCACTTAGTGGCATAAAAAATATCTACAAAACACAAGCTAAAGATTTCAAACAAAAAGTAATAAAGTAAAGCATAAAGCAGTGGAATATATTTTGCAAAACAATCTACAATTCACCAGCTAAACATTGAGAACAAAAAGAGTTAGGAACAATTATAATAAAACCTTTCTATTTCGACCGCTAAAACCTTGACACTACAGATGATTGCTTAAAGCAAGGTGAAGGTAAAGCAGAAAGCTCCTGGTCAGTTTAATTGTTTTATTGTTGTTTAAGGTCACTTCCTTTCTGCCAGGAACTTTCTACTTCACGCTCACCTTGCTTCAACACCTGTTACGGTTAACTTAATTATATTGATTAAAGCAAGGTAAAGGTAAAGCAGAAAGCTCCTGCCAGGAGCTTTCTCCTTCACTCTCACCTTGCTCAAACAATGAATGTTAACCTAGTTCAGTGGTCGAAATAGAGAGGCCTTATTATAAGGCCTTCTTGCTTAAAGCATGCTAAAAGTAAAGCAGAACCTGCATTCTGATTTACTTTCAACATGATTTAAGTTGTCAAATATCTACAAAACTAAATGCTGGAATAAAACATGCTACAAACTAAGAAATTTAGGGTTAGATATAATAAAACCTTTCTATTTCGACCGCTAAAACCTTTACAATACAGATGATTGCTTAAAGCAAGGTGAAGGTAAAGCAGAAAGCTCCTGCCAGGAGCTTTCTCCTTCACGCTCACCTTGCTTAAAGAATGAATGTTAACTTATTTTAGTGGTCGAAACAGAGAAGCTTTATTATTAGAACTTCTTTCTTAAAGCATGCTGAAAGTAAAGCAGAACGCCCATTCTGCTTTACTTTCTACATGCTTTAAGTGGTCACTCTCTATTTCTCATCTGGAGTAGGGGGTTGTTCATAATTGGCATAACTAACAGAACTTATTTTTTTTCTCTCCACCCTCGAGACTGCTCTCCAGACTAGTCTCCATGTCCTCCTGATACCTTCTCCTCTTTGCCCTCTTTGTCCCATTGGACATTGACATCCTGAGATAGTCCTGGAGGACCATGTTGTTCTTTGGCTTGTACCCCCTACTCCAGATGAGATGTTTCTCTCCTTCTAATACAACTTGGTCAAGGTACTTTTTTGTCATTGTCATTTGTGGATCCTTGACCAGTTGGGAAATGTGAAAATTAACTAGTGCCCTCATCACAGGGGTGTGAGTCATATCTCTCGGTTTCATATCTGCCTCGTAATGGGGCTCAAGCTTTTTTTTCATCCCCAGGTCTTCGACCTGCTCTAGAGTACTGACGTATTTGAAAACTCAAACAAAGCAATTTTTACAGTAAAGAACATATAGCATCAGAAATAATTTCTATATTCTAGTAGGTGTTAGCTTAAAGCAGGCAGAAATTAAAGCAGAATGCGCCCTCAGGTGCATTTTGCTTTAATTTCAACCTGCTTTTAGTGGTCACCTGTCTTCAACACTAGAAATAGGCTATTGGGTAAAGGGTTAAGACCTGATATTCGATTTCAGAGGTTTCGGTGAAAAGGTAGAGTATTGCATTGACAAACAAATAGGTCGACCTGAAACAGAAACAGCGTCTTGTGTGTCGCGCCTGATAAGGGTTTACATTCCATTAGAGCGTTAAACCCGAGATGATGCCATAACATATCCACAACTCCTGATATATCAAATCACACGGTAAAGAAGATGATGCATTTTTCCATGAGAACGTCTAATCCTTAAATGAATATACGATTAGCAGAAACTTATAATAGAACATTAAAAAATCTTATTCAGTGATGTATGCATCAAATAATAACAATTGGATTTGCATCAGTTAATTCTGTAATCACGCCATCTGATAACATAGTTTTAAAATGGCTTAAGTAGATCGCGTACCCTTCATACTCCACTTTGAGCAACTTGTTAGTTATGACTCGCATAACAAAATGTAAATGGGTCTTAGTGTAAGTCATGTCGAAAAGTATGCTTTTTCGATTCCTCAAATACCCCTGACCTGATTAAGAAAAAGTTCTTTTTCAAGATAAATTGAAGATGGATGTTATATGACCCCATTTCGGTTTCTGACCTATACCACTTGTTGATATAAAAGAGGAAACTGACTTTGCAAATCTTTATCTATAGTGTATGCCAGTATCGCTGGATTTATTAGGGGGAAACGGGAATACTTACGGTTTGGTGAGTGGTTCTTTAGGTGTGGAACATCCAGCAACCGATGTGGCAGTGAAGTCCTCCTCATAGGCAGGGGTGGGCAAATCTTTGGCAGCCAAGTCAGGGAAGAGTTCTTTGATCGGTGTGGTCGCAGCCGGTACCTCCTCCGTGGCCACGGTAACCACCAGTCCTTCCGTTGGTTGAATGAAGTCTGTGCAGGTGTCCGGCTGGGTGGCCAAATTCCCCCATGCGTTGATCAATGTCTGTTGCAGCTTGATTATGTAGGCATTGTACATTGAAGTACAATGTGCATTGGTCTCTTTCCTCATTTTCTCCATCTCAGTTTTGAGGTCTTTATTTTCCTTTTCCAACCCTGCCATTTTAACAACTTGTTTTTTATTTTCAGTTTGAATGAGCTCTATTTGTTTCCATTGTTTGTCAATTTGCTGCTTGAGTGAGGAGACTTTTTGTACGACAAAATCTTTGGTTTGGTCCATGCATTGTACCACCAAGTCCTCATCCTCTTCTGCACCAAATTCTCTGTTGGCACTCATTCTGAAACAAAATTGCAATATTATAGGTCAATTTACGAGTGTCATGTGTTTTTATTCCTTGATGGAATTGTGGCCAAAGTGGATCATTGTGTGGGCTCCTGTGAGTAAGGATCTGGTTGAAGTAGATCATGGTGGGGTTCATGCTAGTAAAGATATCTTTTATTTTGATCTTGGTCTGGTTCAATTTGGTAATAATTAAGTTCAATTGTTTCATTGTCTGATTCATGTCATCAATGTTCTATATCAGTTGGTCATGGTCTGGTTAATGGAGGTAATGATCTAGTTCTAGTGTGTCATTGTCTTGGTCGTGAGAGTTTGGAATTATCTCAAGTAGGTTGATGACATGAACAAGACCATAACCCACCAGAACTAGATAATTACCCACATGATGCTGACCATCACACACTAAAACTAGGTGATTACTGAGAAGAACTACACCATGATCTACTTCAGTTAGATCCTTCCACACATGAACCAGACCCTGACTACTTTAACTACATCGTTACAAATTCATATATGACGCACCACATGGCCAACATTTACTAGGTCATACATGACCCAGTGCATGATCCACAGAATGAACCACACCCTAACCCACAACATGACCCATTTCAAAAAGTCTTACATGACCCAGGTTATGACCCACATGATGAACTACACCATGACCCACTACATGACCCATTTCAACTAGTTATGCATGACCCAGTGCATGACCAACATGATGAACCAGACTATGACCCACTAAATGACCAACTTCGTGGCCCACTACATGGCCCACTTCAACTACATCATACACGACCCAGTACATGACCCACATGATGAACCACTCAATGACCTAGTAATTGAACAACTACAAGACCCAGTTCAACTAGATTATACATAACCAAGTGCATGACCCACATGACGAACCACACCATGACCAACTACAAGAACCTTTTCACATATATCATAAATGACCAACATGATGAACCAAACCATGACCCACTACATAACCTTCTTCAATTAGATCATTCATGACCCAGTGCATGACCTACATGATGAGCCACATTATGACCCACTACATGACCCACTATGTGAACCATAGTAGTGGATCATAGAGTAGGTCATGTAGTGGGTCATAGTGAGGTTCATGAAGTCGGTCATCTAATGGGTCATGTAGTGGGTCATAGTGTGGTTCATGGAGGGGTCATACTGTTGGTCATGTAGTGGGTCATAGAGTGGATCATGTATTGGGTCAAAGAGTGGTTCATGTAGTGGGTCATAGAGTTGGTCAGGTAGTGGGTCATAGTGTGGTTCATGTAGTGGGTCATAGAGTGGTTCATGTAATGGGTCCTAGAGTGGGTCATGTAGTGGGTCATAGTGAGGTTCATGTGGGTTATGTACTGGGTCAAGTATGATCTACTTCTAGTGGGTTATGTACTGGGTCATGGTGTGGTTCATCAAGTGGGTCATGCACTTGGTCATGTATGATCTAGTTAAAGTGGGTCATGTAGTGGGCCATTGTGTTGTTCATCATGTGGGTTCTGTACTGGGTCATGTTTGATCTAATTCAAGTGGGTTATGTACTGGGTCATGGTGTGGTTCATCAAGTGGGTCATGCACTTGGTCATGTATGATCTAGTTAAAGTGGGTCATGTAGTGGGCCATTGTGTGGTTCATCATGTGGGTTCTGTACTGGGTCATGTTTGATCTAATTCAAGTGGGTTATGTACTGGGTCCTGGTCTGGTTCATCAAGTGGGTCATGTACTGGGTCATGGTGTGGTTCATCAATTGGGTCATGCACTGAATGCACTGGGTCATGTATGATCTAGTTGAAGTGGTTAATGTAGTGGGTGATGGTGTGGTTCATCATGTGGGTTATGTACTGGGCCATGTATGATATAGTTCAAGTGGGTCATGGTGTGGTTCATCATGTGGGACATGTACTGGGTCATGTATGATATAGTTCAAGTGGGTTATGTACTGGGTCATGGTGTGGTTCATCATGTGGGTTATGTACTGGGTCATGTGTGATCTAGTTCTAGTGGGTCATGGTGTGGTTCATCAAGTGGGTCATGCACTGGGTCATGTATGATCTAGTTGAAGTGGGTCATATAGTGGGTCATGGTGTGGTTCATCAAGTTGGTCATGCACTGGGTCATGAAATGGGTCATGGTGTGGGTTATCATGTGGGTCATGTCCGGGGTCATGCATGATCTAGATGAAGTGGGTCATGTTGTTGGTCATGGTGTAGTTCACCAAGTGGGTTATGTACTGTGTCATGGTGTGATGGAACCAGTGGGTCATGCACTGTGTCATTTATGATCTAGTTTGCATATGATTACTTTTGTAAGCAGGTGTCACAGTGTGTGGGTCTAGCATCAGACTGCACAGGCTAAACAAAAAATGCAACAAAAAATAATTCTTACCTGTTGTTATGAATATCCTCCGAGAACAATGTTGATCCACTCTCGATGGCTTCCACTTTCGAACTGACGACGGGTCTTCTTAAGTTCTTACTTATATACCCAAAGCGCCGCCCTAAAAGAAACACTACGTTACATTGGCGACTTTGACCAAATATTAATGTAACTTACAGCAATATTTATATATAAGTATAAGAACAAAGGTTGTTCAGAAGGGTCTGCTAAACAACTTTTATTCTTTGACCTTTTTAAAAATGTGGCTGTGGGTCACATAATTCTTGTCCCAAAAGCCCTACTGGTTAATTCCTATATAAAGTAGACTGAAAGTAAAGCAACAGGCGCCATAAGGAATAGACAGTTTGCTTTAAAAGTGTTTTTTAGTGTTACTGGGCCTATATAAACTTGATACAAGCAAAAGAAACTGTTAAAAAAACTTTTATTTTTTTCAAGAAAACTCTAAGGGGTACCCCTTACACTCAAAAAAAATAAAAAAAATATCGTTAGAATAACCCGGTTTTCGCCTATAATGTAGAGTTTGACTTTCTGAACAACATTTGTTCTTCGATCTATTTAGAAATGTGGCCGGAAAGTACTTAAAACTTGTTCCAATGATCCAAATGTTATGGGGTGACCTCAGTCCGATCCCCAGATGGACCCTAAGGGGTTGTTAGATACCGCTCAAATTTTCAGAGAGGGTGTATAAATGATTTATCTAGGTGTATCTAGGCATTAAAAATAAAAAGAGAGACTTTGGGGTTTACGGTCCCAATATGATCAGAAACAAGGTTCGAGCCCCTGCAGGGACCCGGTTGGTGGGTTCTTAGTACCCGGGCCTCAGATATGTTGTAGAGCTGGATGTTCTAAACAACTTTTGTTCTTTGACCTTATTAAAAATATGGCTGTGAGTCTCAGAATTCTTGTCCCAAAAGCCCCACCCCCTCTGATTTGGTTATTTTCATTATTTTCATAGAAAAAGCTAAGTCCGTATAAAGGACAGAGGGGGTGGTGTGTTTTGGGCAGGTATAACCTGTCTTAGAGCCATATTTCTTTATAAGTGTAAGAATAAAGGTTGTTCAGAAGGGTTAGCGCTTCAAGGAAATGCATAATTCATGTAGGTATTAGCAAACAGTGTAGCTCCAGATCACCTCATAACATATATATACCCAGATGTTATAGGGTTACCTAAGTCCGATCCCCAGTAGGAGCCTAAGGGGTTGTTGGATACCGCTCAAATTTTCAGGGGAAGTGTATAAATGATTTATCTAGGTGTCTCTGGTCCTAAACAGTCAAAAAATATAATTCGGGGTTTATGGTCCCACCATGATCAGAGACCAAGGTTCGAGTCCCTGTAAAGACCCGGTCGGTGGGTTCTAAGTACCCAGGCCTCACATATGTTGTAGAGCTGACTGTTCTGAACAACTTTTATTCTTTGACTTTAATAAAAATGTGGCTGTGGGTCACATTATTCTTGTCCCAAAAGCCCTACTATAAAGTAGACTGAAAGTAAAGCAAAAGGCGCCTTAAGGAATAGACAGTTTGCTTTAAAAGTGTTTTTTAGTGTTACTGGGCCTATATGAACTTGAAACAAACCAAAGAAACTGTTAGAAAAACTTTGATTTTTTCCAAGAAAACTCTAAGGGCCCTTATACTCAAAAAAAAAAACAAAAAGTCGTTAGAATGACCCGGTTATCGACTATAATGTAGAGTTTGAATCTCTGAACAACATTTGTTCTTTGATTTAACTAGAAATGTGGCCGGAAAGTACTTTAAACTTGTTCCAATTATCCAAATGTTATGGGGTGACCTCAGTCCGATCCCCAGTAGGACCCCAAGGGGTTGTTGGATACCGCTCAAATTTTCAGAGGGGGTGTATAAATGATTTATCTAGGTGTCTTTAGGCCTTAGAAATAAAAAAAAAGACTTTGGGGTTTATGGTCCAACTATGATCAGAGACCAAGGTTCGAGCCCGTGTAAGACCCGGTCGGTGGGTTCGGAGCACCCAGGCCTCAGATATGTTGTAGAGCTTTATGTTCTGAACAACTTTTATTCTTTGACCTTATTAAAATTATGGCTGTGAGTCTCAGTATTCTTGTCCCAGAAGCCCCACCCCTCTGATTTGGCTGTTTTCATAGAATGCAGGACAGAGGGGGTTGGTGTGTTTCGGGCAGGTATAGCCTGTCTTAGAGCCATATTTCTATATAAGTGTAAGAACAAAGGTTGTTTAGAAGGGTCCGGGCTACAAGGAAATGCATAGTTTATGTAGGTATTAGCAAACAGTGTAGCTCCAGATCATCTCATAACATATACTGGACTACGGGTCCCCCACAAATAACCCTAACCCTAACCCTAGGTGGTGAAGGGTGACCTTATTTGGTAAAAAATATTTATAGGCACCTTAGAGCTCTAAAATAAGCGTTATGATGCTCAAAAATGTATGTTCTAGCCTCAGCATATCTCACTTATATCGAGATGTTCCATTTAACGAAGTTATGACAGCCGAAACACAAACCTAACCCAAATTTTGACCCTGTTTTGAGTTCGACATAACAAAGTGGCCAAGCACGTTCTTAAATATGGGTTTTCTAACCACATATAAGTACATATAAGCCTTATTTTCAGTTCTTCTGAGTTTGAGCTCAGAGAAGCTTTAAACAGAGCTAAAAAAAAAAGTCAAAGTAGGTAGGGGTCAAGGAGTCATTTTTGTCACTTTTTGGTCATTTTCGGAGGTCAAGCTAGGTGCTTAAAACGCCGAGTTCCCATGAGCTACTACCTGTATATTGAGTTTAGAGTTCCGTTTCCAGAAATATGAACTCAGATTATGGAATTTCCACCTAGTTCAAAAGATATGAGTATCCATATCAGGTAGGGGGTCTTGACTACAGCTTTTTGAAAAAAAAGTTTTAATCTTAAGTTATTTTTTTTATTAGAGGGACTACGATTAAGGTAAACACATACGTATACCCTAACTTTTTACGCTCTCAAAAGTAATCCTGGTTTCAACGCAATAAAACGCCCAAAAATGACAATTTTTAGACGTTTTTCGCCAATTTTGATGGGGTCTATGGGTCCCCCGGGGGACCCATAGTCCGCAAAAAACTTTTTGCCTAGGGTTAGCACTTTTAAATAGCACTAGCACTGATTTTAAAGCTGGGTTAGGCTTTTTTTACGCCTAATTTCATACCTGCCAAAGGTTTTCCCTTATCTCACAAGATTAACAAAGTTATCCCTAACCCCAGATAATACTGAAATTCATGTAGTACCGACCTAGGGTTAGACCTATACCCCATTTCTAACTTTTTCTAGGGAAACTAGATATCAAAAAAACGAAAAAAACGTCTAGAGATACGCATATCTAACAACGAACGTAATACTGCTCAACGCTAACCCACTTCTCAACTCTCCATTGGGTTAAATCAAAGTGCGATTTAACCCAATGACCAAACTAAGCCTGGGTTAGATACAGACTGTATTTCGATCGTTGTTAGATATAAAACCCTACATGATATCTTTTAACCCTATGTTAGATATCGAGATATAGCCCAACGGTCTATGGGTCCCCTGCGCTCAAATGGGGCTGAATTGCGCTCATACCCGAAATTATGGGCTGAATTGCGCTGAGGCATGGGCTGTTTTGCTTTGGCTATAGATATCGTAGTTTTGACTTCAGAATTGAAAATAGAGGGTGCCAAAATGGTATAGATGAAATTTTCAACAAATTTTGAGACCATGAAAATTTTCGGAATTTTACCCCCTCAGTGTGGGGACCGCTGCACTTGTTTTTGTGTCTGTACATTTTTGATTTTATTATTTGTATGTCTTCCCAAGAGTTTAGGCTTGTGTAAAAACACAAATCTTTATGGGTTTACGTTGTTAACCTTGACCAAATATTCAGACAAAAATATGGGCTGTTTTGCGCTGATTTCAGCATATATTGTAAAGCATTGTGAGTGAAACCTGATTTAGACAAAGTTTGAAGGCCTATATATTCAGAACAAATACACCTGTAAGTTCAAAATGTTGATGAATTGTAGCCAACAATATGGACTTTTAGAAAAATATAGTTTAACAAGTTATGCTTTTTATGTTTTCTTCAAAATTTCTGTCAAAGTAGGTGTTGTAGAACTATAAATTATGAAATTGTAAGTCTCATTGTGTTAGTTTATGTCTATAACATAAAAAAAAATTTGTTATTTTTTCGACATTTTTATGCATAAATCAGCTACAAATGTCTTTCTTAACCTAAAAAAATGTATTTGTAAAAAAAAAAAATGAGCGCAAAACAGCCCAATTTTCAAAACAGCCCACCCCACCTCAGATCTACAAAACTAGAAAAGATAGGGCAAAACTCTCAGCAGAATTGAATTCAGCATGACAAATAACCACTAAGAGCAAAGTATCAGACAGTTCAGATAAAAAACTTAGTTTGGGTTGAAAAATATGTAAGGCTATATATAGCCTTATCGAATTTTAAACCTAAATCAACATTTTTCCCCTAATGAACTCATACATTGTATTTAAGGGTTATTTTGCATGCTGAATACGAATCTGAACTCCGTTTTGTCCTAACTCTTATAGTTGCTGAGAAAAAAAAATTGAGCGCAAAACAGCCCAATTTTTTAAACAGCCCACCCCACCCTAGATCTCAGGGTTAGAGAAAAGATAGAGATAAACTGACTTCAGATTTGAATTCAGCATGGAAAATAACTATTAAGAGAATTTTATGATGAAGTTTCATAACAACTTAGTTTGGGTTCAAAAAATCTGTAAGGCTATATAGCCTTATAGATTTTTTTAACCCAAAAATCTTTTTTCCCTGAATGAACTCATTGATTGCACTAAAGGGTTATTTTGCATGCTGAATACGAATCTGAACTCCTTTTTGTCATAACTCTTATAGTTGCTGAGAAAAATAAATTGAGCTCAAAACCTCCTCCTTCATAGAATATGTCTTTGAAACAGGGGTGGGCTATTGGGAACAAGTATAATGTGACTCAGAGCCATATCTCGATATAAGTGTAAGAACAAAAGTTGTTCAGAATATCGAGCTCTACATGATACTTGAAACCTGGGTCCTTAGAACCCACTGACCGGGTCATAGGAAGACTCATACTTTGGTCACTGCTAAGGGTGGGGTCATAAGCCCAAAATCATATTGTTTTATTTTTTTATCTATATTATCTTAGATTCATCATTTTTCGACCCACACTGAAAATTTGAGCGGTATCGGACAACTCCTTCCGGTCCTACTGGGACTCGGACTTAGGTCACCCCCTCAAAGTTGAGTGTTTGGGACTAGCTTCCGGTCCTACTGGGACTCGGACTTAGGTCACCCCCTCAAAGTTGAGTGTTTGGGACTAGAATAATGCGACTTCCGGTCATATTTTAAATTATGTCAAAGAATAAAAGTTGTTCAGAACGTCGATCTCTACATTATACTAAAAAACTGGGTCATTCTAAGGACCTTTTTTATTTATTTTATTTAACGTAAGGGTGTACCCCTTATGATTTTTTTTTTTTTTTGGAATTAGAATGATCTAGTTTTTTTTAAAATAATGTAGAGATTGATGTTCTGAACAACTTTTATTCTTTGACATTATTAGAAATATGACCGGAAGTCACATTATTCTTGTCCCAAACACTCAAATGTGAGTGGGTGGGGTGTTTTGAGCAGGTATAACTTGACCTTGAGCCATATTTTTTAATAAGTGTAAGAACAAAACATGTTAAGACAAATTAGGTCTACAATGTGGTTAAGTTTCAGCTTTGTAGCACGCTAAATAAGGGAGAAAAAGCTTAGGCATCATAGTGACTTGGTGGTTAGGCTATATGGTGTCAGTATAATGTGACTTCCATTCTGCTTTACTTTCAACATGCTTTGAGTTGTCCACTAGCTACAAAACTATATACATGCAAAGCAGAAATTAAGCCTAAGATAATAAAACATTTAGGAACTAATATAATAAAACATTTCTATTTCGACCACTGAAACATTAATAATACAGAATATTGCTTTAAGCAAGGTAAAGGTAAAGCAAAAAGCTCCTGCCACGAGCCTTTTCCTTCACCCTCACCTTGATTAAACAAAAATTGTTTACCTAGTTAAGTGGTCGAAACAGAGAGGCTTTATTAAAATAACGTCTTGCCTAAAGCATGCTAAAAGTAAAGCAGAACTTCCATTCTGCTTTACTTTCAACATGCTTTGAGTTGTCCACTAGCTACAAAACTATATACATGCAAAGCAGAAATTAAGCCTAAGATAATAAAACATTTAGGAACTAATATAATAAAACATTTCTATTTCGACCACTGAAACATTAATAATACAGAATATTGCTTTAAGCAAGGTAAAGGTAAAGCAGAAAGCTCCTGCCACTAGCCGTCTCCTTCATCTTTACCTTGCTTAAACAATGAGTGTTCATCTAGCTTGGTGGTCGAAATAGAGAGGCTTTATCATAAGTCCCTGCTTAAAGCATTGAATAAAGTAAAGCATAAAGCTACTAAGGTATGCCACTTAGTGCACCAATTTTCTAAATCTTGCACATAGAACACTTGATGCACAAAGTGGCATAAAAATATCTACAATACACAAGCTAAACATTGCAAACAAAAAGTAATAAAGTAAAGCATAAAGCAACTAAGGTATGCCACTTAGTGCACCAATTTTCTAAATCTTGCACATAGAACACTTGATGCACAAAGTGGCATAAAAATATCTACAATACACAAGCTAAACATTGCAAACAAAAAGTAATAAAGTAAAGCATAAAGCAACTAAGGTATGCCACTTAGTGCACCAATTTTCTAAATCTTGCACATAGAACATTTGATGCACTAAGTGGCATATATTTTGAAAAAAAATCTACAATACACCAGCTAAACATTGCGAACAAAAACAGTTAGGAACAATTATAATAAAACCTTTCTATTTCGACCACTGAAACATTAATAATACATATTATTGCTCAAAGCAAGGTAAAGGTAAAGCAGAAAGCTCCTACCACGAGCCTCTCCTTCACCCTTACCTTGATTAAACAATAAGTGATATAGTTAAGTGATCGAAACAGATAGGCTTTATTATAAGAACTTCTAGCTTAAAGCATGCTAAAAGTAAAGCAGAACGTCCATTCTGCTTTACTTTCAACATGCTTTGTGTTGGCCACTAGCTACTATATCGGTTACCATTACAAACTAAAATAAAAAGTACACAGAACACACAGCACAGTCGTGTTATATGTCATTTTAAAGGAGACATTTCAAAGCTTTCAGCAATTTAAAAATTACGGGAGAACGTTGACGTCATGACGTCATTGATGACGTCATCAAAATAAGTTGTATTTTCAAAATGATGCTTCCTACAGAAAAGTCCACAGAAATAGTTAAGCTTTATTATGAGACTTATTCACCAGCCACAGTTATCAGAGCAATGAAAATGCGATATCCTGAAGATAACAAATTGAATAAAATGCAAGTGCATAGAATTGTTAAACGATTTGAACAGTCAGGATCGGTAAAAGACAGAAGACATGAGAATGCCGGGAGACCGAGAGCAGTCAGATCACCGGAGTCATTGGAGCAAGTGAAATCTGTTATTGCAGAAACACCACAGAAGTCCGTGCGCCGAGTCTTGGGTGATATAACTAACAAAGCGAGTGTTTCCAGCGTATACAGGATGCTAAGGTATGACTTAAAATTGACACCGTATACTATTTCAATCAAACAACATTTGAAGGAATCTGATATCAGCAGTAGACTTGCTTTCGCGACCTGGATGAAAGATCGGCCGGAAATAGCAGACAATATTTGGTTTTCCGACGAAGCTCACTTCTATCTAAATGCTCAAGTGAATAAAAAGAACTGCCGTTTCTGGGGTACTGAAAAACCAGACTTTTGTATTGAGCGATCATTACATTCACAGAAGGTGACGGTATGGGCGGCATTAAGTTCATCAGGAATTATTGGTCCGTACTTTTTTGAGGATGAAAACGGTGATGTTGAGACAATAAACAGTGCACGCTACCTGAACCTCTTAAAGAAGAAATTTTTGCCAGTATTACGCAGAAAAGGAGCGGACTTAAATAGCATTTGGTTCCAGCAAGATGGTGCCACACCCCATACATCTGGAGAAGTTATCGCATGGCTGGAAACAACGTTCGGCACAAACTTTATCTCTTACAGAACAGACAATGTGTGGCCTCCTCACTCTCCTGACCTAAGTCCTCTTGATTTTTTTCTGTGGGGTTATCTCAAAGATAGAGTGTATAGTCCTTCGCCATCCTCCACAGAAGAGTTGAAGCTATCAATTAGACGTGAAATTAGAAATATTCCGACAGACATGTGCAAATCCGTGATAAACAACTTCAAGAAACGTTTAGACGTCGTTTTGCTTCGGGGAGGACGTCATCTTGAGCATGTACTATAAACTCACATCTTTTTATGAAAGGACAATAAGGTGAGCATTTCACTAAGACATATTGGTGTTAGGTATCAAATGAAGCCTTGTTTTGTCTCCTATCACTTAGTGACTTTCAGTTTTACATATATTCAGAATGTTGAAAAATGTGAGACGGTCAAATGGTAACCGATATTATGAAACACCCTGTACAAGCAAAGCAGAAACTAACCGTGACACAATAAAACATTTAGGTACTAATATAATAAAACCTTTCTATTTCGACCACTGAAACATTAATAATACATATTACTGCTCAAAGCAAGGTAAAGGTAAAGCAGAAAGCTCCTACCACGAGCCTCTCCTTCACCCTTACCTTGATTAAACAATAAGTGTTTACCTAGTTAAGTGGTCTAAACAGAGAGGCTTTATTATAAGGACTTCTTGCTTAAAGCATGCTAAAAGTAAAGCAGAACGTCAATTCTGCTTTACTTTCAACATGCTTTATGTAACATTAACAAACAGCTTGAATCAAGATCAGAAGCCCATTAAGCCGGCCTCTAGTCTGGATTCCAGCCCTTCGTCACTCGTCATGGACTTACATTTGCAAACAGAATTAATCCAGATCAAACGCCATATAACGTGGCGTCTGATCTAGATTCAAACTGTTTGTCACTAGTCATTACTTTAGTTTAGGCATTCCTAGTTAAACAGCGAATCTTTTGGCGCACTTGATCTGTTGAGAACTTTGGCCACCTGTCGCCCCTCAGTTCCCTCACTCTGGTGACTGGGATGGTACTGAAAGAATAAGTTGCTGTTGTTGTTGACATATGAATTTAAGTGGCTATTTCAGTCCTGACTCCAGAAGACAAGTTACCAGATCAACACCTCATTTACATCGATCTAAAAATATGAGGTACTGATCTAGGAATTTGAACCCTGACCAGAATACTAGATTTACAATTATTCTGGATTTTAACCTTTTTTGTTCTTGGACAAAACTACGAAAACATCAATTTATGGTGGATTTACACATCAATCAAATCGTGGACAATTGAAGTCCCAAATGTTAAGTATTTGATACTTAACTCTATATTGTCTTACAGATTGGTGTGTCCCTTACTTAATAAATGTTGCATCACTGAAATACGTGCTTAGAATAACGATAAAGCCTATAAAACTACCAGTGGTCACTTTTAGGACTAGTTGCAAAGGTTCCCTCTAAGGTATATAACTTATATATTGTCTTAGAAACTGATATCTCCTAGTGTTAAAAGTTAAAGGAGTTCCATGAATAAGAAGGATACAATCTGTCAAAGTAAACCTTTCCTGCATTAATTCCATCTTTATGAAGGATGTAATAATAATGTTGTATATAAGTGCTTTTAAACCCACCATTTCTTTTTGGCACAGAGAGCTATGTCCTCTTTGAAAACTGCCTTCACCTCCTCTGTCTCTTCCTTCGTCCATCTATTTACAATCTTCACTTGAAACAGATCGTCACTGGGCTGGCTTGGCTGGATAGGGCTGGTCTGTTTATCCTCGTCCTCCGCAAGAGTCTCCTCAGCCCGTCTCTTGTAGAAGTCAAAGTCTTCAATTGCACCCTGAAGAATAAGGTAAAGCTAATTGATATGTTTTACGTAAGAAACCATTTTTGTTAAAATATGTTGATAAAAAATTATTACAGATTAGCGTCTGTGAATTTTTAACGATTGCTAAAACGTCCTTTGATATCAACCTTTCTTAAACCGATATGTAACACTTGCTTTCTAGACCAGTTTAAGGAAAGTTAATCACAAAAGTCATCAGTTTTGGTAAATAGAAGTCATATTGATTTGTTATTAACGTTACCCCATAACAACCCCATGGAGATGCCACGTGTTGGATTACACTAGTGACCTAAAAATACCCCATATCTATATTAACTCTAAAACAAGATTAGTTAGGTGATGAAAGATCGGTATATGCAATAAAATATCGTCTTACTCTTATATCAAACTCATCCTCTGATGCTTCTTCTAGGTCTGTGGTTGTAGTTGTCTTAGGGTGGTGGCCGCTGACTGCTTTGTGAGGATTGTATTGCTGTATCACAACAGAGCACTGTTTCACTCGGCTGTCCATTGCTTTTTTGGGTACTTGCATCTTCGGTCTGGAAGGCGTTTGTGATGCCCTGGGTGGGTTTGACTTTGCCACCCACAGAAAAGTATTCTGACTTCTTGCCCTTTAAGGTAACGAAATACATGTATTAAAAACATCTTCCATGGGACTTTGCTACTCGGGTCAGAAACGACAGAGTCTCTTAAAGCAGAGTCAGTAATTACATTCCCAAAAAAGCAAAGGTTGATGTAATGCAGTTTTTAACTGCATATGCAGATATGGTGGTACGGGGCCTGAGCACTGTTGCATATTTCACTATTGCGCATGAACAGACTCATTTAAACCGAGTCTTTAATTTTCAGTATTTGCTCTGTTTTCTGTGCTTTCAAAGGATCTTCCCTTATTCAGAACTTATGTGATACTTCTTTTTAATATTCTCATAATTCAAGGTAAAAATATAGCAGACATTTTTTGGAGGACGCCAGTATGGTAAGATATGACAGGGAGTGTATTAAAAGCTTGTGTCACTAAGGCAGGTTAGACTGTAAATGCATGTAATGTTGTTAAAATTTATATCAGTAATATTTCATTTACTTTCAGCTCCTGAATAGCAACATACCCTATACAATTTTATTTCACAATGAACTGACCTTGACTGGCGCACGTCGTAGTGCTGGTCAGCCGTCCTTCTTCGATGACACATCATATGTGCCACCTCGTCAGCCTTGTTGTTGTCTCTCTCTCTAGATGTTGTGGTAAGAAGTTTTCGGAAGTTTGTGAGAGAGGGTACAAACCCTTTGAATACTTCATGTAAGCCAGCTCTGTGAAACAGTGTAAATAAATAATTGTCATGTTCACAAATTTGACAATATTCTCCTTTTCTGAATCCTAAAAGGTATTTCTTGAGGTATCTGTTTAAATATCAACATATGTGTTATAAGATTAATATTTGGCCTTCTACAATACTGAAGTGAGCGCTCATGCAAACGATTGGTATTTCACTATCTGCCATTGAATGCGTGTCAAAAAGCTTGTATCCGGATAGGATGCCGAGTAAAGTGGCATCTCTTGAAGATCCAAGCTGTTTGCATATGAATTTTAAGTCTCCATTAGCATGGAACTAGTTGTTAAGGGAACAGAATAGGAATATTATAACCGTCATATTTTATTTCCACTACCTTACCTTTTCCAGGTCACCTGGATCCATGTATTTATGGACGAGTGCTCGACCTGGTCACCGTCCCCTGACCGGAAGACATATTCTTCCGGGTCCCTGCCAAACCCCCCGGTCACCTCTATGTATCGGTGCAGGTCCTGGTACGTTGAACTGTTAAATATAAAAATTCTAACAACGACTGTTTAAAACTTGGTCATGGTTTTTAACAGTACACGTGTTCCCAATTTAACAAACAACAACAGAAATTAGGTAAGTGCTTAGTTCTGATACAACATTTAAGCTTACTTTTGTCTTCTCTGTTTTACAGTGACCAGAGTTAAAGTGGCCAAAGGTTATCTGTAATCTCGCCATAAGTTGTAACTTTAGGATATTTTGCAAATTCTCTTCTGGTCCACAAAAAGTCCCATTCTTTTCAAATAGCAAATTCATAACTTACTCTTTCAAGTGCAGCATGGCCGTGTAAAAGGCTGCCGTCTTATGCTGGTCCAAGGTGATGGTTTTGTATGTCCCATCCTCGAAAGGAACAGCCGCCTGGAAATGCTTGATCTGGAAATATATGTCATATTATCTCCTATGTGGAGACATAGCATGTACATTGTATCGGAAAAGGTTACAAAAGGCGTCACATTTGGACCAAACTGTATGATCTATGTTGCTATATAAAATTTTATATATAATCGGTGCAGATAATGCAACAAAGCATTTTTGATCCCCTAGTTATATTTATTAATTTACTTGGCCCAAAAATTTTGACGCTGAATATTAGGACATCTAGATCTATCTAGATCTACATTTCCGATTTCTTCCGGTAAAATTGATTTTAAATATGTATGTTTTTTATGTTTGCCCATAAATAGTATAGTATAAGTATAAAGAAAACTTTCCTCTTCTTCTTCTTCAGTATGTGATTTGTTTGCAATGCTCTTGAAATTGTTTCTAAAGTTCAATTCCGCCCTTTACATTTGATGTATTGCCTTATTATCATTTATACCCATGTACCTTTAAATGCCGGAATTCGCCAGTCCTGGTGCCATTGTTCAGGGCAATCGTTATCATAATTATGGCTCTTATGTCACTGGCCTTTGAATCATCACCCCCCCCCCCCCCCTCCACCTCGCCAGGGTTCCCTTCACATAGGACGACTGGTAGAAGGCCTCCTCCACCTTTTCCAAACCACACGTTGGCATTACCGCCTCCTCCAACACCCTCCTTTTAACCCTCCTCTCCATCTCCAGCTTATTTGTGGCAGCTGATAGATTTGACAGCATGTCCACAGCCTGCAAAAATATTGTGCTCAAAACCCTTTTGCTTTGCCTATATCCTAAATATTAGTTCAAAAAATTGAAAAGATCACGTGTTTTATTTAAGAAATAATAAATTCATACCAGTGATTTATCGTGCAATCGAACACTGGTAGGAGTTGATCTGTGTAGTAATTAAATTACAAGCATCCCAACGACTACCCATGTTCGATTGTTAGATAAAGCACTGGTGTTAATTTATTATTTCGATTATTACACATAATTAACCTTCATTTGCACCGAAGCAACGGCGCGGCATTTCTTTGTGTACGCATTATCTAAGTCAAATGACGTCACGTTAGAACTTTTAGCACTTGAGTGTTCTACTTAAAATTCGTACACTGACACTGTCCTTCTTCGCTTATATAGGGGTGTGGGTCAGGTACCATGGCTAGGAACCTGTTTACCTGGATCACATGTTTTATTATGTATTTAGTTTACTTTATGTTCCATTTACCTTCATCAATTCGGTCTGATTGACCAGGCCGCTACCAGCCAGGTAGTGAACAAATTTACGTACATAAATGTACGTAGATTTGATCGTACCTGGCTGGTACGACCTACATATCCAAGCGTCATGCACCTCCACTTTTCCTTCCCACCTAAACACCTCACCATAGCTCCCCCCCCTCCTTGAATCCAACCATTGCCAGGAACCTGTTTACCTGCAAATAAAGAAAACTATATAAGTCAGTGACTGGTATCCATAACAGTTATGAGCTCGTGTTATCAAGCACTTCTGATCCGTGCATCACAATGTTGGAGGGGGTGTTCATCAAACTATGAATCAAATGTGTTTACTTTTCTCTTTTTCTCTCCTTTATGTTACAAATTTACATATGGTGTAGAGCCATCAAATCCAACAAACCTTTATTCTTACATAAAAGTAAGAATAACTTGTAGTCTATTAAATATCCTTGAACCAAAAAAGATATCGTGGAAAACAGATGTAACTTTTTTAACTCACCATCAGTTTGGCCAACTCTATCTGGTCCTGGCTGTAGGATCCCCCCAGTCTCGATTGTAATTGCTCTCCCCATGCCTTGACATCTTCATCTAAAGATGAAAACATTTAATACAAACATATACACACGTTTTTATGCATACATATACATAGTTTTATCCTAAGAAACGATATATAGTAACATATGATTAAGTGTTCGATTGGGTGGTAAACCCCAAGGGCATTTCACACTGACCCTTCAAATACGGTTAGTGTCAAATGTCATTGCAGTTTAAACACACTTCATCGTCTGCCTACTCCTTGTTTTAATGCAATTAGATTATGTAGCATCAGGACCAACTTACAGTCTCTCCTATTCCTCATAAGAGGGTGGCTCTTGGTGTGTTCTAGCACGTCTACCCTCTGCAGAACCTGCTTGACCACCTCCTCCTCCACCTCTGTCTCCACCTCGACACTTTCATCTCCCCCATCTTCCTCCACTTCCACTTCTTCCTCCTTCCTCTTCTCTTCTCTCTTCTTTTCCACCTGCCATTTATTTAACCATTACAGTGCTGAATTTTCAAATGGACTGTTCATTTTAAAATTGTTTAAAGACATTTCCTTAAGTCTTTTGATGGACTCCCACCATTGTTCTCAATAACGGTGAGAGTAAGTGTAATACAGGAGTAAAGTGTACATATCCAATGACACTGAGAGGGGTGGGTGGGTTTTTTTTAAAAAAAAAATGTAATTATTGCCAACAGTATATACCCTGTTCAAAAGATGAATGTCACTTTTAACTCACCATTAGGTTTTTTAACAAGCCCTCTGATCTGAGTATGCACTGTTGGTAAGTTTCATATATAATAGGTTTCAGCATTGTAAGGGCATTGAAATGGGTTATCATTACCATATTACAAGTTCTTTGGTCGTTGATTTTTGTTTTTTCTAAAATGATTATCTAAATTGTCTTACCTTCTTGAAATTGCCCATGGCTGCCTGAAAATCTGGGTGACCCTTCGCCACATCCCGCAGCTCTGGGTGGAACCCAGACCTCAGGTGCTGTCCCTTCTTGACCGTCACAATACCACATCCGCACATAAACCTATTTCTGCCGCCTTTACTCTTCCCGGACTTGGCCCTCTCCACTGAGGCCACCCTCACCGCCTCTGGCCTCTCCACCCCATGGAACCTGTGAAGGTGGTCCGTCAACCTGTAAATAAATGTTATGGCCTGATGTCTCATATATGGTGACATTGAGGTGACATTTGCAAGAACATGTGCACGATGTACTAAGTCATGTGCCTGATTTACCACGTCATGCTCACGAGATACTATACCCTGTCCACCAGATAATGTGAGTATTCCTATTTACTAGTAACATCTGAATGTCTGATTGTTGTACATATTCTACTTATAAAACCAAATAGCACATTACCTTGCAAATAGGGTTGTTCTTACGGCGAACCCGGCCCTCCTCCTCTCCAAACACTCTTTGCACGTTAGGTAACCCATATCTGTAGTGAAATCAGACAGGTCATAATTAATTTTATACTTACAGTGTCAGTCTCTCTCATTACTAACTCGAGAGCACAATGAGAAAATATCAGTTTAGGTTAAAATAATCTCTAAGGGTATAGCCTTAGTGATTTTTTTAAACCAGTTTTTTTCTCTAAATGAACTCATTCATTGCTTTACAGGGTTATTTTGTATGCTGATTACAAATCTGAACTCCTTTTTGTCATAACTCTTATGGTTCCTGAGAAAAATAAATTGAGCGCAAAACAGCCCTATTTCAAAAACAGCCCACCCCACCCCAGATCTACGGAACTAAAAGAGATAGGGGACAACTGAATGCAGATTTGAAATCAGCATTGCAAATAACTTCTAAGAGCAAAGTATGATTAAATTCTGAGAAACTATCAGTTTAGGTTAAAAAAATCTCTAAGGGTATAGCCTTAGTAAATTTTTTAACCCAAAAAACTTTTTTCTCTAAAAGAACTCATTCATTGCTGTACAAGGTTATTTTGCATGCTGAATACGAATCTGAACTCCTTTTTGTCAAAACTCTTATAGTTTCTGAGAAAAATAAATTGAGCGCAAAACAGCCCTATTTCAAAAACAGCCCACCCACCCCAGATCTACGGAACTAAAAGAGATAGGGGACAACTGAATGCAGATTTGAAATCAGCATTGCAAATAACTTCTAAGAGCAAAGTACGATTAAATTCTGAGAAACTATCAGTTTAGGTTAAAAAAATCTCTAAGGGTATAGCCTTAGTAAATTTTTTAACCCAAAAAACTTTTTTCTCTAAAAGAACTCATTCATTGCTTTACAGGGTTATTTTGCATGCTGAATACGAATCTGAACTCCTTTTTGTCATAACTCTTATAGTTTCTGAGAAAAATAAATTGAGCGCAAAACAGCCCAATTTTTTAACAGCCCACCCCACCCTAGATCTCAGGGTTAGAGAAAAGATAGAGATAAACTAATTTCAGATTTGAAATCAGCATGGAAAATAACTATTAAGAGCAAGGTATGATGATGTTTTCAGAACATTTTAGTTTTGGTTTGAAAATATGCAAGGCTATAGCCTGTAAGGAATTCAAACCCAAGACAACTGTTTTGGCTGATTGTAAAACAGTCTTTAATCATTGCTTTACACATGTGAAAATGCAGTGTTAAAGTTATTTTTGGAAATATACTATAATAACAGAGATAAAAACTTTATGTAGGTAGTGAATGAAATGACTGTTTACCCATTTTCTACCCGATTCTACACTTCCTTTTGGCTCATATGAGTGCAGTTGTTTATGAAATCCTGTTATTTTCACCCAAAAGTGTTCATATCTTACCAAAGTATAAATAAATGTACATTTCCTATAGCCTGGTGGACTATATTTGGATGTCAGATATCACTGTAAGCATTAAAACAGTAAATATATCATGGAATTTGCCTTTTCTACTGCATTTCTCAATCTTATTTCAATGTTGCTGAGCCAAATGATCACCATATTAGCTCATACTGGTATCTAAATGAAGCCTAGAGACTCCCCTTTGCATATAATCGAAGTATGGGGCTCCTTGTTATATTTCTGATCTAGAAAGGGTACATGATCTTATGTTAGAATTGAAAAAAATGCTTCTTTTTCCCATTTTCAGTTGATAAAGTACTATAAGTAGACCATGTTCTGATAAATTCCTATTATTTTACCATCAGAGTATTCTTTTATGACCAAGGTATAATTAAACAGTAGCCTTCTGGACTTTATTCTTAAGTCAAGTGGGGTTATTAAGCCTGAAAACAGTGAATTTATGATTTTTTGGGCATGTTTACCATTTCTGGTCACTTGTTTTACAATTTTACTCAGCTTAAAGAGGGTCACTATTGCCTAAATGATATAACAACATATTAAACATGTCATTATTTGATGATAAGTGGTTCAAAGGTCTAGTTATACACTTTTACAAGTTGAAACGGGTAATTTCAAGGCGTCAGACAAGGGAAAAATAGCAATGTTTACATTATCTGACCTACTTAAAAGACTGTATAGGTGTCTGTTGATGTTCAAAATAATTGCTATTAAGGAGTTGAACATGCTTAATACAGTGGTACAATTAGTTTTTAGAAAAATACTATAACTACTGAGATATAAGCAAATGACCTTCAATGACCTATAGAAGCACATGGCCCAAACAATGCAACTTGCACACTTATTTTGACCTGTATCTTGGCCAAATGATCACCAAATTAGCTCATTTAGGTATCAAAATGAAGAGGATATACTGTACCTTACTTATGGATGAGGTTTAAGGTGGTTGGGGGTATTTCTGAACTGAAAAGGGTACATGATCTTATGTTGGTAGTGAATAAAATGACTGTTTACCCATTTTCTACCAGATTCTACACTTTCTTTTGGCTCATAGGAGTGCAGTTGTTGATGAAATCCTGTTATTTTCACCCAAAAGTGTTCATATTTTGCCAAAGTATAAATAAATGTACATTTCCTATAGCCTGGTGGACTATATTTGGATGTCAGGCATCACTGTAAGCATTAAAACAGTAAATATATCATGGAATTTGCCTTTTCTACTGCATTTCTCAATCTTATTTCAATGTTGCTGAGCCAAATGATCACCATATTAGCTCATGCTGGTATCTAAATGAAGCCTAGAGACTCCCCTTTGCATATAATCGAAGTATGGGGCTCCTTGTTATATTTCTGATCTAGAAAGGGTACATGATCTTATGTTAGAATTGAAAAAAAATGCTTCTTTTTCCCATTTTCAGTTGATAAAGTACTATAAGTAGACCATGTTCTGATAAATTCCTATTATTTTACCATCAGAGTATTCTTTTATGACCAAGGTATAATTAAACAGTCAAGTAATAGAGCCTTCTGGACTTTATTCTTAAGTCAAGTGGGGTTATTAAGGTAAGAACCGCATAATGGACACTGTTTGGGATCTTAAATTGAACAATGTAGGCTTTTTCTACTTAGTATTACACATCTAAATCTGGAGTATCAAATGATTTTGACCATCTCATTTTAAAAAATTTGATATTTTTTATTACATACCCATATTTTTATCACATCGACCAAATTGTGCAAGGTATACACAACAACAAGTATCTCAAATTTAAACAAAATACAATTGAAATAATGTTTTGTTAGGTTAGACCTATCACATAAGGCCCTGTTAGCAATATGTACTAAAAAAAATCATTTTTTGAATACATATTAGGATTTTAGTCACATTTATATGTAAAAAAAATGCCCATTTTTTGTAAGAAAATGTCCGCATTTCTCAATCTACATTTTACTGTATCGAAGTTTGAGGTCTAAAAATCATACTTTGTTGTACGGGCATTCATATAATTTTAGTATAAAAATCTTTGTCAATATGTAGGCTTCAAAATATGTGAAAATAAAAAACTTTTACCGTATAAATATGTCAGAATAAAAAATAATAGTTTAGGACCCAGAAAGTGCGGACTGAGCTTTGTGACCTGAAATATCAGTCAGAGAGGATCAATTGTGAAAACTATGCCTAACATTGCAACAATTACCTCTTCAAACAAGTTTTACTTTATATCTAATCTATCATGAACTGATTATAGAAATATGTAAAACAAATTGATGGAAAAAAGAGAAATTTGTCCAGGAATTGTCGTAAATCTGAGTATATCTATGTAATCGGCCAAATTGACATTTTCGTACTATTTTTACACCGGTCATAACTTTTTCATCTATAGACCTAGCATTACCAAACTACACAATTCAGCCCTTTTTTACTCCAATTTTGGGCCCCAGAGACCTTCCTACTTTGACGTAGTTCTGGGGCTTAATTGACAGAGGGAATTTTCTCTGTTTATTAGACAGAGATTGTTCCCTCTGCCAAGAACTAAAAGGAAGGAAGCCCCTGCTGGTGGGGGATAGAATACATCAGCTGAATCTCCTGCAGAGGGGTAAGATCCCCCCGAAAAGGAGCAACCTGTTTGCCGTGGGTTGCGACTCGAAGCACCCTGGATGATGGGATCCTGGTAGTTGAGCAGATTGGATCTCTGAGCGCAGATCCCTGATGCAACACACTGCTTTGGCCTTGATTCTGGGTGTAGAAGAGCGGTCAGGCATAGCCCGGTCTGATCAATCGGCTCACCATGTCTTGCCCAAGGACACTTCCTTTTTTAATAAGACTATCATTTCTCTTTCCAATGATTTGTTCTTACTATTTATTGGTACTTTCATAAGTTATTCTAATAGTCTCTCTATTCTGTTCAAGTGTCCTTGAAGGCGGTGGTTTAGGGCTAATCAGGCGGATTGGTGTATGGTTGACCAGCGATTCTCGCATTGATTAGCCTATTGGCCAGAAGATGCCCTATAGCGGTAGTGCATCGGAGGTACGGCGTTGGCTTGACTTTGCCTATTTACTTGAGTATATTTTCCATGTAACCCTGGTGTTCTTCGCTGGAGACTTCCCGAAGACATCCCCTTGTTGGACTCCGTGGTGGGTGGGGAACATGGATTATGAAATTTCTGCGGTAGTGCCATGGATGCAGCTAACGCTTCTCGCTCGGCTTCCTCGGAAGTCAATAGTTTTAAAAGACTTCGTGAAGAAGACTCAGAGTCTGACTCTGAAACCATACAGGACATATGGTCAAGGTTTCTTGTTATCTCTAGCAAGAAACCTGACAAAACCTTTGATAAAGTGTCGCCTTTTTTTGTGGCAAAGGCACTAAAGGGCTTAATCGGTCAGGCAAAAGAGGCCAAAATCTTGCGATCTGGTAAGATTTTGGTCGAATGTGCAAGAAAACAACAGTCATTTAACCTTTTGAACTGTAAAATGCTAGGTAATATACCAGTTGATGTTTCGCCCCATAATTCGTTGAATTACTGCAAGGGAGTAATTCGTAGCTTTGATCTGCGAAATGCTACTGAGCAGGAAATGCTCGAAGATTTGGGGAGTCAGCATGTGACTGAAGTAAATAGGGTAATTATTACCAGAAATAACAAAAAAATTCAAACAAATACCTTCATTTTAAAATTCAATGTACCAACTGTGCCATCATCGGTAAAAGCTGCCTTGTCGGTTTACCGAGTTGAGCCCTTTGTGCCCAATCCACTACGATGCTTTAAATGTCAAAGGTTTGGCCATCATCAAGACAATTGTAACAAGGAAAAGGTCTGTGGTCGATGTGGCCAACAAGGACACGATCTTTCCTCCTGTGGAAACCCTTTACAGTGTGCTAACTGTAATGGGGATCACTTTGCATACTCTAAGGAGTGTGCTAAGTGGAAACAGGAGAAAGAAATTCAAGCAGTAAAGGTTAAAAATAACATTACCTTCTTGGAGGCCCGGAAACGGGTTGAGTCTAGAACACCTGGGGGCCCATCAGCGCCATCTTACGCTGATGTGTCTCGACCAGCTCCCTCTGCTGCTGTGTCCCAACCAGCTCCGTCTGCTGCTGTGTCCCAATCAGCTCCAGCCAAGGCGTGCACTACTTGTAAGGTTTTAGTAGAGAAACTTTGTTCAATCTTTCCTGAAAAAGCCAACAAAATTAAAGAAATACTTAAATCTACCGTTGACCAAACAGAACTTTTAGGAAACCAAAAATCTAATAATTCTCCAAACCCCCCATCACCAAAACCAAAACCGCCACCAAAACCGTCCTTATCTTTATCTTCAACACCATCTCCTCAAAATCAAACGAAAACTGGAAAATCCAATAATACTAAAACACAAAAACCTAAACCAGGTAGTGCACAAAATGGTAACAATAAAGATGCAACCAAAATATCAAAAAATGGTTCATCCAAATGTAGCTCTGACCAGTCAAATAAAGTTATGAAAGATAACACCCAGACAAAAATACAGCGGTTGAGTACCAGTGACGACTCTTCTGGTACTTTTAACAAATATTCAATATTATCCACGTTGGAAGCAGACGAGTCGGGCTGGAAACAGCCGCCGTCATGGTCAGAAAATGCGGATGAATGGGTCAATTCGCCTGCGCGACTGCCCAGGCGTGTCGGTTTGGAAGAGGAGGCGATGGATGTCCATGCATCCATCTCCCCCTCTTCTAAATCACCTGTAAAACCAAAGATTGTCCCTATTCAACCTCCATCTAACTAGGTAATTGTTTTTTTTACTTATTAGATAATGAAAAATTGCGCTATACAATGGAATTGTAGAGGACTTAAGGCAAATTACAATGAAATTCTTCTGTTATTGAATAAACATGATCCTGCGATCATGTGTCTTCAAGAAACTTTCTTGAAGGACACTGATCAAATCAACTTTAGAAATTATTCTATTTATAATCATATTTTTAATGATGGTGAAAGAGCTGCTGGCGGCTCTTCCATTATTGTGAACAACTCTGTTGTTCATAGTCATTTATCTATCAAATCTAATTTACAAGTTGTTGCTGTCAGTGTAACCCTTCACAAAGCTATTACTTTTTGTTCAATTTACATTCCGCCAAGGACCACAATTAATAAAAAAGATCTTGACGATCTGATTGAACAATTGCCCTCACCTTTTATTTTGTTAGGGGATTTTAATAGTCATAACCCATTATGGGGTTCTGATCATTCTAATGCTATGGGTAAGATTGTTGAGGATTTTGTTGGTGAGCACGATTTGTGCATCTTCAACAATAAGTCTCCAACTTATCTTCACCCGGCATCAGGGTCTTTAACTTGCATTGATCTTTCCATTTCTTACCCTACTGTTTATTTGGATTATGATTGGAGAGTTGGTGACGACCAATGTGGTAGTGACCACTTTCCAATATTTCTAAATAATATTGCTTCTCCAGTCGAGGAATGTGTTCCTCGCTGGAAACTCAAGAAGGCAAATTGGGAAAAATTTGAAATTATGTGTAAAGAAAAATTAGATTCAGATATATTTAAAGATATTGATGACCCCATTGAAGAGTTCACCTCTATTTTATATTCAATAGCAGAAGAATGCATTCCTAAGTCCTCATCTAACCCTAAGAAACCTCCAAAACCTTGGTATAATGATGATTGTAAGGAGGCTATTCGTAAACGTAAGTCGGCTCTTAGAAGGTTTAGAGTTAGTCCTACCGAGGACAATTTAAATCATTTTAGAGTATTTAGGGCTAAAGCTCGTCGTACTTTTAAGACTGCAAAGTCGCAGTCTTGGAAGAACTATGTATCTAAATTAAATTCTCGCTCATCAGTTAAGAAGGTTTGGGATATGGTACGTAAAATAAGCGGTAAAGGTAAATCTTCATTTGGTCATTTAAATGTTGATGATAAAAAAATAACAGATGTTAAAGATATTGCCAATTCCTTGGCTGATGCTTTTGCTAAAAATTCTTCATCAGCTAAGTCTTCTCCTGAATTTAGAAATATCAAAAAGACTAAAGAAAAAGAAAAACTTAATTTCAAATATTGTAACACCGAAAGTTACAATTTACCTTTTACTGAAAAAGAACTCTATGATTCTCTTAATAAATCCCACGATACCGCTGTTGGACCTGATGATATTCATTATCAATTTTTAAAGCACTTGCCTATAAATTGTATGAATGTACTTTTAGATATTTTTAATCATATATGGTCAAGTGGTAAACTTCCCAGATTTTGGAAACAGGCGACAGTCATCCCTGTTCCAAAACCTGGGAAGGATAACACAGACCCAAATAGTTATCGCCCTATAGCATTGACGAGTTGCGTATGCAAAACCTTAGAGCGCATGATTAATGCAAGACTTGTTTGGTATCTTGAATCCAACAATCTCATTACGGAGTATCAAAGTGGATTCAGGAGCCAAAGAAGTACTAATGATCATTTAGTTAGATTGGAATCTTTTATTCGTGAAGCTTTCGTCAAGAAGGAGCACTTAGTTGCTGTCTTCTTTGACCTTGAGAAAGCATATGACACAACATGGAAGTATGGTATCATGAAAAACCTGCATGAAAATGGCCTTAAAGGTCGACTTCCAATTTTTATTGAAAATTTTTTAAATGATAGGGAGTTTCAAGTCCGAGTTGGAACTACCCTTTCTGATATGCAAAAGCAGGAAATGGGTGTTCCACAAGGAAGTATTTTATCAGTAACTCTTTTTAATGTAAAAATTAATAATATTGTTAAATGTTTAACAAATGACACAGATTGTTCATTGTATGTTGATGACTTTTTAATTTGTTACCGTTCTAAAAACATTAATACTGTTGAACGTCAACTTCAGCTGTCCATTAATAATATTCAAAAATGGGCAACTGAGAATGGTTTTAAATTTTCAAGATCAAAAACAAATTGTGTGCATTTCTGTCAACTGAGAAAATTTCATCCTGATCCCGAATTGCACCTGGATGGTAGCCCCATTCCAGTCGTGGATCAGGCGAAGTTTCTCGGTGTCATTTTTGACAAGAAACTTTCTTTTATTCCTCATATAAAATATTTAAAGGCAAAATGCCAGAAAACTTTAAAATTACTTCGCGTTCTTGCACATACCGACTGGGGTGCAGATCGTACTGTAATGCTTAGATTATACAGAAGTTTAGTAAGATCCAAACTTGATTATGGTTGTTGTGTTTATGGCTCTGCAAGGAAATCATACTTGCAAATGCTTGACCCAATACATCATCAAGGTTTACGTTTAGCATTGGGTGCCTTTAGGACATCCCCTGCTAAAAGTTTATATGTCGAGGCCAATGAGCCTTCTCTTTACTCTCGTCGTGAAAAATTATCCATGCAGTATACTTCAAAGTTAGCTTCAAACCGTTCAAATCCAACATACAATAATGTGTTTAAACCCAAACATAAACGTATATTTAAATCTAAAGAAAAAGTTATTCCATCCTTTGGAATACGTATGAAAAACTCTTTTGAAAGAAGTGGTATAGATTTGTCTTTGGTTGAAGAGACCAAAGTCGAATCTATACCACCTTGGACTATTAAACGACCAAATGTCATTTTTGATCTAACTTGGCATAAGAAGTCTGAAACAAACTCACTTGAATTCAAGTCCTTTTTTAATGAAATCATTTCAAAATTTGAAGATTTTAAACAAATTTATACTGATGGTTCGAAAGATGATGAGAAGGTCGCTGCTGCTTTTGTAACTGACAATACGGTTACAAAGTTTCGGCTCCCTGACAATGCTTCTATATTTTCAGCGGAGATCAAAGCTATTGATTTAGCTCTTGATTATATTGCTGAAGATTCATGTAGTAAACATATAATCTTTTCGGATTCTCTTTCTGTATTACAATCTTTGAGTAAAGGTTCTACTAAAAATGTACTTATTAAAAATATTGTTTTAAAATTTCATGAACTGTCTAATTCTAAAGATGTAAAATTTTGTTGGGTACCTAGTCATTGTGGAATTAAGGGCAATGAGAGGGCAGACTTAGAAGCTAAGTCTGCCCTGTCGTTGCCTGAATCTGATATGGATCTTCCTTATTCGGATTTCAAACCACAGATTACTAAATTTATTTTAAGAAATTGGCAGGAGTCTTGGAGTGGGGAAACTCACAACAAACTCCATGCCATTAAACCTGTATTAGGTGAAAGTTTGAACTCATGCCGGTCGATTCGCCGGGATGAGGTAGTTTTAGCTAGATTAAGAATTGGACATTCTTATATTACACATTCATATTTATTAAAACGTGAGGTTCAACCTGAATGTTTATTTTGTTTTGAACCTTATACAATTCAGCACATTCTTATTGATTGTGCTGATTTAACTTTAATTCGTAGTAGATTTTTTCAGGCAGATTCTCTGCGGGAACTGTTTGAATTTGTAGATATATCTAAAATACTTGAATTTTTAAAAGCCATTAATTTATATTATAAAATTTGAATAAATTATATTTTTTTGAAGATAAATTTTTGTATGTCGATTATGTTTTGTCCATATTTTGTTTACTTTCCCGTTGATCGGGACTGACATTGACGTAATCTATTAGTTGATATTGTTTTAAATTTGATATTGTAATTATTTATTCGGCTCTAAATGACCTTTTTGTGTCGATGGGCCGTAAAACACCATTCATTCATTCATTCATTCCAATTTTGGGGCCTTTATTCTGCCCCATCCATTCCCCACACTCCCGGATATACATTTCCCTTCTGGCAGCTGAAAATCCCCCCCCCCCCCCCCCCCAAAAAAAAAAAAAAAAAAAAATTTTTTTTTTTTTTTTTTTTGGGGGGGGGGGGGGGGGGGGGGGCTGTTATCTGTCTGCTAAGTACCTTGTTACTGGGATTCCTTATTGTCAAAAAATGAAACCAACTTAGGTATGACAGATTCTAGTGTTCTTTTTGCACTTGTAACTCTAGGTAACCCTTCACTGTTTTTCATGGTAAACACATTGTAGAGTCCATCTTCTCCATCACGCGTGAAAATTGTTCGCAAATGCTCAACCTTTAGTCCGGAGCTTGCTATATTCTCCGCAGTTCTTTTCATGATACCCTTTACAATCAGTGGTGAAAATGATGGAAGATTCTTCTTCTTCTCTCTGTTTGAATCCATACTATGTTTCACATCCAATGGTGTAAAACTTTTCACAATAATACAGTTCTTACACTGTGATAGCACAACCGACAGGAGTTCCAACAAACACTGAACATCATCAGCTGCATTGTGAGCGTTGTAGTCCTTTTCCAGCACACTGTGGACAAGGGACTCCTGTGAGTATGTTTGTCTCCCGGGGTAAGCCGTTTTGAACACTGGAATGGAATCAACAAACCCAGTAACACATGAACAGAGTTGCTCTATAGTAGATGTTGCCACCGAAGCTCTCACAATCACCGGAAAGTCAAACCGCCTACCATTATGGGCAACTAAGAGTATATTTTCAAACTGGCTTAGCCATTTATAGAAGTCATCTAGTGCTTCTTGTATTACAACACATTCAACCGGAATCTTGTCCACAATCATTTCAGTTCCACTTGTCATAATAATCTTTGTTATTCGCTCGGCCGAAGCAGCTATTGGCGTCTTTGGAATGACATAGCGATTAAAACACTTTCCGCTGTTTAGTTCCTTGGCGGCTATCTGCGTTATGTGGGGATACTGGTCTCCTCGAACTGTGAAAGAACATGTTAGAGTATAGTCAACTATTAAATCGGCGCTGTGGTCGCTACAAGCATGTTGAAACTTAGAACAGAGCAAATATAATGCAGAATGCTCAGAACATTTGTGAATCATGCAGACCCTGATGAGACAATTTAGACCTGTCTAATCTGGGTCCATTCTGCCTGCTCAATGAATGTTGTATGCAAGAGTATTTTATGCCATCTAGCAAAAGGAATGAAACAATTAGTTTTATGTGTACATTACAGGGTTACATTGGCCTATAGCCAGATCCGATGAGGCATCTTGATCAACTCTGTTTGCTTGCAAATATAACAATAATCAGTATGAACAATTCACAGTGCCAATGTATTTTTTGAACAAACTTTGCCGGGATATCAACATGATTAAATAATACTAAGTTTGATTTTGTAATCAATAAAAGAATTAATGACAAGCTAGTCATTACTGATGAAAACCGTGAGACGTCACATTCAACTTAAATATCAGTTATTAAAATCTTATAGCAGCATTCCATTTTGACAAATCAACACTACAGTAAAGTGCATGGAATTGTTTAAATAATCTGCTGCAATATAAACTCTTGATTTATTTACTCACTTAGATCTGTTGTTTCAAGATCAAACGCAATATAGCTCGTCTCTCCACTGGGACTGACCGGCTTGAAGACGCCACGTGGTACTGGGTCTGGAACTTTGCTTATGTCAACGTCATCATGATGACCCACACCTATCGGAAGGAAGGATGAAAAATACAGAACTGCACTTATTGACATAAAACAGTATCTTAGGCAATTTCATGTGTCAATGGCCATTCAACACTAATTTACTGTATAAAATTACATTCAAACACTCTCATTTTCATGCGGAATACACATTTTTTTGTATGCACCTCGCGACAAATGGTTTGTATCCAGATCAGGAGCCTGATCTGAAATCTAAATGGTTTGCAGCTAGGTCAATACTACTTTCAACAAAAGCCAACATCTATGCAAAACTTTGATGACATTTAAAGTGTTACCAAGCATGCAATTGCAATGATTCAAACCTGGGACTAATTGATTCATTATTCAGTGAGTTATTGTTTGACTACGGGCCACATGTGATACCTTTTTGTCTTGGCACAAGGGTAAATGCTTATTCTAGGGTACTGTAAAAGCAACTAAAGTGTACCGGGTACCCTGATCAGACAGCTCCTACAGGAGCTGTCTGATCAGGGTATACTTTATTTGCAAATGACAATTCAAGGCGTCGCAAGGGCTTTAAATACCTGACTGATATGTTGTCCCTTCTAAAGCCTCTGTAGCAGACTGGTTGACAGCTCGCTCTTGTTTGAGGATGAGGCGTCTCCTTTTGGCTGATGGTTGACAAGACATCATTTGCTGTTTCTGCCGTTTTCGTGCACACGTCTCTGCATAGGCTTGTGTGTACTTGCCAGGAGAAAGGCTAGCTGCTTTGTTCACCTGTTAATTGAAAGGGGGGGTTAGTTAATAATATGAGAATTGAAATAAAGATTTTTATGCATATTTCAGATATAATTCAGATAGAGATACGTGCAGTACTAAGTTGTTCTATTTCTTACTCTATTAAATATACAGTTAATCTAACTGATAATGCCCATAGGCAATAGCCGTTACTATAAATGACTAAATGCTCTAGACAATAAAAGTTTCAAACGTTTACTTTATATTCTCTTACTAAAAGTTATACACTAAGAATATTGAAATACTAAACAAGAATATACATTCAGCAGGAGAAATGTTACAAAAGCATGACTGAAAAGTATAATTAGGGTAACAAGATCAGATCTTTATCATAAATACCTGTAACTTACTTCAGTAATGGAAAATAACATGGAATGGCAACAAGGAACTCTGAAAATCAACAGAAAACAAAAACAGTGAAATAAACTTTACAGAAAAAGAAACATTGTAGAGTTGAACAGTTCAATAACTAAACGCTGTGAACTTTTTAAGAGTTCTAACTATCAAAAGTGTAAATGTATTTGAACTTCAAATAATTCCAACTTGTTAAAAATGTACCTGTAAGTAAGTCTAAGATATAAGTAAAACCAAAATACTGCCTATAAAAGATGAAAGTTTTCCAAATATGTGTGCAAACAACTTTCACCCAAGAAACATTCTTTATACAAATAGAATATACCCTGACCTGACAGCTCCTATAGAAGCAATCTGATCTTGGTCATCACTGCTTGCCAAGTCAATGAAAGGTATTACTGCCTAAGCAAAGACTAACTGTAAGTGTTTCAATATGAATATGATATCATACTTAGTAACCAGGTGCTGGTGAATAGATGATGGAAGCATAATAACAATAAAACACAACAAACTGCAAAACAACTGATATTTATAACTCTTTGCATGCAAATAAGTACCTGTTTAGACACCCCTATACATGCATAAAGCTGTCTGATCAGGGTTATTCTGTCAACTTATTACTTGTTTTTAATCTCTATAATTTATGTCAAAACTAGTTTTTTCAAGTTTCAAAAATTAATGGGTTTAGCAAGCAAAGAGTTCTAGAACCTGATGTGACAGTGACATCAGGATATTTTGTAACTTGGTGTCTTGTCTGAGATCTTCGCAGTAAAAACATGTAACTGTACAGGGTTCATTCTAAATTAAGAAAAAATTGGAACCTGTGGCACACTCAGTGCAGAATACAATTTCAGCACATTTGCAAACAGAGTAGATCCTGATGAGGTAGCTCTGGTAGGAACTGTCTTATCAGGATTTACTCTGTTTGCTTAGAGTATGGAACAGATACTAGTCTAAGCTACCACAATCCCGAAACGTTTAATGCATATAAACTAAACTGTTTTTGCACTGACTGCACAAATAGCACCCTAGATTGAACCCTGTATATAAACAACAAAAACAGTGTAACTTTGCATACCTCTAATATGTAATTTCTTCCTTCGTTAATGAAGGCGGCTGTTGCTTGAACTCTGAAGTCTAAGGCCTCTGTTCCACCATAGTAGATGTTCTTTGGTGCCTTGAGGGAAACTTCCCGATTAGCATGCTCACATTGCTGACTGGATCCTAAATCGACAAGCTGATTGACCTTGGAAATAAGTGGCGCCATGATGTCATCCAACTTCTGCTTCAGTGTCTCTCCAGTCAAGCATGATTTGTAGGGGAGTGAACGATGAACATAGTCCAAATCCTTGTTTCTTAACTGTCCACAGAAACTTTGGTTACAAAGCTGATGATCACCAAAATTATGAGGAACTATTGCTTGCAGATTGTTCCGGAGTCCATCAATGTCACCCCTGTTTTTGGATAGGGCATAGCTCACACATTTTTGGATGTGACAAATTGTGTTTTTGCTAATTTTGACGCCCTTCTCGTTTCGCAACACATAGAGGCTTTTACCAAAGTTTTTTATCACATGATTTTTGTCAAATCTCTTTTTCATCGAGATATTGTGGTCAGCTTTCAGCCTGGCTAGCAAGGTGTTATCTCCGTCACCCTCGATATACTCGACTGGAGTTCCGGTCTCTGCCAATTCCAGAACTGCTCTCACTCCACTCTCACTTTCCATAGACCGAGCACTGCCAGTGTGATTTCGCACACATCTGTGTGGACGGACAGGTTGGCCCGGTCTCTGTCGCCTCCACCAGCTACAAGTCGAGCACTGTTTATGGCTGACGATACTCTTCAGTACCTTTTTCCCCCTCTTGGCAGTGCTCATGAAGAATGTGTGTGCTGAAGAAAAGAAAGTAAGGCAGGCTATTTATTTGAAAATGACTAACTGTATGATATACTTTAAGGGGTATCTCTAGGCAAACAGTTTGGTCCTCAGATCAGACCACTCAGTGTGGGGACTAATGTGAGATCCAACCTGTTAGCAGCTCAGTCAATATTTTAACAGAAACTGCAAAAAATGTTCAAATACTTAGTTATACTTGCAGCAAACACCGTTTTAAAAATGGCGGCAAATATTATCTAGAATACAATAGGTTAACAGGCGTATTTCACCCATCAGACATATTAGTTTTCACTGTTCAAGTTAGTTAGTTAGTTAGATCCTGAGTTTATTTTTCAACTGCTGCGGGGTTCCCTGGAATCGGGGTAGGCAGCAGGCGGCTAGACTTTCTAACACCAAGAAAGAAAGAAAGTAACTCAGAATTGAATATAAGCCATGTGAGTTGTGAACCTAAGATAGAAGTATACATCATGTAAGTGGCATCAGACTGTAGTTCCTACAGAGGTTATTCCACTGAGTGGTCACAGCATAATGGCTTGTTGCATTGTATCATGATCATAATACTGTTGTATCAAAGCCTCTTATGTAAATGTATCGGCCTTGCAAATACAGGTGAACAATGAAAACACACATTTAGCTCTTACATGTCAAACTATCAAATCCACGTTTCTGCCAACCTGTATCGGCAGCACAGGACATTCCGTAGCGATGTTTTGGTTGCATATGTAGGCTCTTCCGTGAAGATGATGTTGCAGTCCTTCCCTTAGTCAAACATCGAAACTTCCTCCTCCGTTGCCGGGCTGGGCTGCCAGGGGTTTGGGGAGAAGCTACTAAACGAACAGCTGAATTTGGAAAGTGCTTCACGACAGACCTGAAATAATCAAAATAGTGGAGCTTGTATTAACCCTTAACCTCATAGAAGCACTTTCAGCACATTTGCAAATAAATACAACCCTGATGAAACAGCTCCTGCAGAAGATTGATTCTTTGCTACAGAGTCAAATGCTATAATGTTATAGCATGTCATGAATATTTATTAGGTATTGGGGTGTGCAAAAAAAATGAAAACAACCTTTTCATTACTTCCATGCTGCATGATTTTGAAATGACCTGCCCTGTCATTATACATACACCAGATCTTGTTCATTTAGTAGAGTGCAGAACTCTTACCAGTAACTATTGGTCCCTAAATATATGTCAGTACATTATTTCTGCAATAATAAAACTTACTTTGATGCTGGTGAGGCATCTGGTAATGCTGCTACACCGAGATCTTCTATAAGGTCATCCATACTGGCAGCAGCTGTTTGTGACTCCTCTTGAGAAATTTCACTGAAACAATATGTAACATTTATTATGCCATTTTCAGGGTTTCAACACTATTATTCCAACATAATGTTGCTTCAACTGTATTCCAGTTTTATTTGAGAAACTCAGTTAATTTCAGGAGAATGAGGACCCCCTGGTTTGTTTTTTCGGTATCTGTAATCATTTATTGAATACAAATCCTAAATCTACACCCATTTAGAACCACCAAGCTACGGCAAGCTAGCTGCGAAGCTTCCTCTCTTGAAAGAATGATCGCCGTCACTGGGAATCAAAACGATGCTGTTTAGCATCATCTGCCCCCCTGACAACACAGTATTGCTTGATACATTTATCATATCAAAATCATTTAGAATCATTTTAATTTTTTTTAGAAAAAAATCAGCATGCCAAGTGGCATACAGTGGAAACCGTTCATCAAAAAGCAAGAATGTTTACCTCATTTCTTTCTCAAAGGCGTCTTTGGCAGCAGAATCCAGTGACTGTTTGGCTACAGACTCAACAAATTCACCAGCTCGTCTCTCTATGGTCTGCCCAATCTTTGGCAAAGTTGTCACCTTTTGCAGTGGCGAAAGCACTGCAGGGATTGGCGGGTGAACCAAAAGATGTTAAAGTTTTACGTTCAGGCAATATTTTGGTAGAATGTATGAAAAAACAACAATCTGATAACTTACTGAAAAGTAAAGTTTTCGCTGGCATTTCAATTTCTGTATCTCCTCATCAGTCTCTGAACTCCTGCAAAGGAGTTGTTAAAAGCTATGACCTTCGGCATACTGATGAGAAGGAAATGCTGGCAGAACTTAGTAATCAGAATGTCACGGATGTTAAACGTATTAAGTTTGTAAGAAATGGTAAGGAAATAATTACCAATACTTTCATACTTAAGTTTAACGTTCCTACTGTACCATCATCTATTAAATGTGGCTTTTTAAACATTCAGGTTGACCCATTCATCCCCAATCCTCTGCGGTGCTTTAACTGCCAAAGATTTGGCCATCACAAGGACAAGTGCACTAAAAAACCAGTTTGTGCCCGTTGTGGCGAAGAAGATCATGATTCCTCTTCCTGCGGAAACCCTTTGAAGTGTTTTAACTGCAAAGGGGATCACTTTGTATACTCGAAAGAGTGTCCAAAGTGGAAACAGGAAAAGGAAATTCAGACTGTTAAAGTTGTGAAAAATGTATCTTTTTCTGATGCTCGCAAGCTTGTGGAAGCTTCAAAACCTTCCACACCTGGTGGCCCATCGGCACCATCGTATGCTGCTGTCTCTCGACCAGCCTCTGCTTTTGTGTTTGGACCAGCTGCTGGTGTTGTGTCTGGACCAGCCTCTGATGTTGTGTCTAGACCAACCCCAGTCCAGGAGTGTACTTCTTGCAAGCTCTTGGTTGAACAATTGTGTGCCATCTTTCCTGAAAAGGCAAATAAGATTAAAGATGTTCTTAAAGCTCTTTCAGACAACTCTTCCAAACCTTCAACTTCTAAAACTTCATCTTCTAAATCTTTATCTCAAAATCCTCCACCTTTTAAACCTACACTACCACCAAAACCCTCAACACCTTCCCTTCCGATTCAAACGAAGGATGGTAAGCAATCTAAATCCAAGTCACAAAAGTCAAGTAGCACACAGGAAAACAAAGGTAACACAAAATCACCGAAAAAGAAATCTACACAGTCAAAAGGGCAGCGATCGGGAGCTGATGTCGATACTCCCATCGCTCTAAACAACAAATACTCTGCACTTCACTCTGTTGAAGATGCAGATGATTCCCATTTGGGCTGGGTACATCCACCATCGTGGTCGGATGATCTTGGCGACTGGCGAAATGCACCTGCAAAGGTGCCTAAATGTGGCAACTCGGAGGAAGAGTCGATGGATGTTAATACATCCACCGCCCCTTCCTCAGGGTCTCCCATAAAGAAACCTAAGGACAAAAAGATTGTCCCTATATATCCTCCTTGTAACTAAATGATCTTAATTACTCTTTAATCATTAATCAATAATGAAAAATTGCGTTATACAATGGAATTGTAGAGGACTTAAGGCAAATTACAATGAAATTCTTCTGTTATTGAATAAACATGATCCTGCTCTCATGTGTCTTCAAGAAACTTTCTTGAAGGACACTGATCAAATCAACTTTAGAAATTATTCTATTTATAATCATATTTTTAATGATGGTGAAAAAGCTGCTGGCGGCTCTTCCATTATTGTGAACAACTCTGTTGTTCATAGTCATGTATCTATCAAATCTAATTTACAAGTTGTTGCAGTCAGTGTAACCCTTCACAAAGCTATTACATTTTGTTCAATTTACATTCCGCCAAGGACCACAGTTAATAAAAAAGATCTTGACGCTCTGATTGAACAATTGCCCTCACCTTTTATTTTGTTAGGGGATTTTAATAGCCATAACCCATTATGGGGTTCTGATCATTCTAATGCTATGGGTAAGATTGTTGAGGATTTTGTTGGTGAGCACGATTTGTGCATCTTCAACAATAAGTCTCCAACTTATCTTCACCCGGCATCAGGGTCTTTAACTTGCATTGATCTTTCCATTTCTTACCCTACTGTTTATTTGGATTATGATTGGAGAGTTGGTGACGACCAATGTGGTAGTGACCACTTTCCAATATTTCTAAATAATATTGCTTCTCCAGTCGAGGAATGTGTTCCTCGCTGGAAACTCAAGAAGGCAAATTGGGAAAATTTTGAAATTCTGTGTAAAGAAAAATTAGATTCAGATATTTTTAAAGATATTGATGACCCCATTGAAATGTTCACCTCTATTTTATATTCAATAGCAGAAGAATGCATTCCTAAGTCCTCATCAAACCCTAAGAAACCTCCAAAACCTTGGTATAATGATGATTGTAAGGAGGCTATTCGTAAACGTAAGTCGGCTCTTAGAAGGTTTAGAGTAAGTCCTACTGAGGACAATTTAAACCATTTTAGAGTATTTAGGGCTAAAGCTCGTCGTACTTTTAAGACTGCAAAGTCGCAGTCTTGGAAGAATTATGTATCTAAATTAAATTCTCGCTCATCAGTAAAGAAGGTATGGGATATGGTACGTAAAATAAGCGGTAAAGGTAAATCTTCATTTGGTCATTTAAATGTTGATGATAAAAAAATAACAGATGTTAAAGATATTGCCAATTCCTTGGCTGATGCTTTTGCTAAAAATTCTTCATCAGCTAAGTCTTCTCCTGAATTTAGAAATATCAAAAAGTCTAAAGAAAAAGAAAAACTTAATTTCAAATCTTGTAACACCGAAAGTTACAATTTACCTTTTACTGAAAAAGAACTCTATGATTCTCTTAATAAATCCCACGATACAGCTGTTGGACCTGATGATATTCATTATCAATTTTTAAAGCACTTGCCTATAAATTGTATGAATGTACTTTTAGATATTTTTAATCATATATGGTCAAGTGGTAAACTTCCCAGATTTTGGAAACAGGCGACAGTCATCCCTGTTCCAAAACCTGGGAAGGATAACACAGACCCAAATAGTTATCGCCCTATAGCATTGACGAGTTGCGTATGCAAAACCTTAGAGCGCATGATTAATGCAAGACTTGTTTGGTATCTTGAATCCAACAATCTCATTACGGAGTATCAAAGTGGATTCAGGAGCCAAAGAAGTACTAATGATCATTTAGTTAGATTGGAATCTTTTATTCGTGAAGCTTTCGTCAAGAAGGAGCACTTAGTTGCTGTCTTCTTTGACCTTGAGAAAGCATATGACACAACATGGAAGTATGGTATCATGAAAGACCTGCATGAAAATGGCCTTAAAGGTCGACTTCCAATTTTTATTGAAAATTTTTTAAATGATAGGGAGTTTCAAGTCCGAGTTGGAACTACCCTTTCTGATATGCAAAAGCAGGAAATGGGTGTTCCACAAGGAAGTATTTTATCAGTAACTCTGTTTAATGTAAAAATTAATAATATTGTTAAATGTTTAACAAATGACACAGATTGTTCATTGTATGTTGATGACTTTTTAATTTGTTACCGTTCCAAAAACATTAATACTGTTGAACGTCAACTTCAGCTGTCCATTAATAAAATTCAAAAATGGGCTACTGAGAATGGTTTTAAATTTTCAAGATCAAAAACAAATTGTGTGCATTTCTGTCAACTTAGAAAATTTCATCCTGATCCCGAATTGCACCTGGATGGTAGCCCCATTCCAGTCGTGGATCAGGCGAAATTTCTCGGTGTCATTTTTGACAAGAAACTTTCTTTTATCCCTCATATAAAATATTTAAAGGCAAAATGCCAGAAAACTTTAAAATTACTTCGCGTTCTTGCACATACCGACTGGGGTGCAGATCGTACTGTAATGCTTAGATTATACAGAAGTTTAGTTAGATCCAAACTTGATTATGGTTGTTGTGTTTATGGCTCTGCAAGGAAATCATACTTGCGGATGCTTGACCCAATACATCATCAAGGTTTACGTTTAGCTTTGGGTGCCTTTCGGACATCCCCTGCTAAAAGTTTATATGTCGAGGCCAATGAGCCTTCTCTTTACTCTCGTCGTGAAAAACTATCAATGCAATATACTTCAAAGTTAGCTTCAAACCGTTCAAATCCAACATATAATAATGTGTTTAAACCTAAACATAAACGTTTATTTAAATCTAAAGAAAAGGTTATTCCATCCTTTGGAATACGTATGAAAAACTCTTTTGAAAGTAGTGGTATAGATTTGTCTTTGGTTGAAGAGACCAAAGTCGAATCTATACCACCTTGGACTATTAAACGACCAAATGTCATTTTTGATCTAACTTGGCATAAGAAGTCTGAAACAAACTCGCTTGAATTCAAGTCCTTTTTTAATGAAATCATTTCAAAATTTGAAGATTTTAAACAAATTTATACTGATGGTTCGAAAGATGACGAGAAGGTCGCTGCTGCTTTTGTGACTGACAATACGGTTACAAAGTTTCGGCTCCCTGACAATGCCTCTATATTTTCAGCAGAGATCAAGGCTATTGATTTAGCTCTTGATTATATTGCTGAGGATTCATATAGTAAACATATAATATTTTCGGATTCTCTTTCTGTATTACAATCATTGCGTAAAGGTTCTACTAAAAATGTACTTATTAAAAATATTGTTTTAAAATATCATGAACTGTCTAATTCTAAAGATGTAAAATTTTGTTGGGTACCTAGTCATTGTGGAATTAAGGGCAATGAGAGGGCAGACTTAGAAGCTAAGTCTGCCCTGTCATTGCCTGAATCTGATATGGATCTTCCTTATTCGGATTTTAAACCACAGATAACTAAATTTATTTTAAGAAATTGGCAGAAGTCTTGGAGTGGGGAAACTCACAACAAACTCCATGCCATTAAACCTGTATTAGGTGAAAGTTTAAACTCATGCCGGTCGATTCGCCGAGATGAGGTAGTTTTAGCTAGACTAAGAATTGGACATTCTTATATTACACATTCATATCTTTTAAAACGTGAGGTTCAACCAGAATGTTTATTTTGTTTTGAACCTTATACAATTCAGCACATTCTTATTGATTGTGCTGATTTAACTTTAATTAGAAATAGGTTCTTTCAGGCAGATTCCCTGAGGGAACTGTTTGAGTTTGTTGATATTTATAAAATACTTGAATTTTTAAAAGAGATTAATTTATATTATAAAATTTGAATAAATTATATTTTTTAAAAATAATTTTTGTATGTCGATTATGTGTTGTCAATATTTGGTTTACTTTCCCGTTGATCGGGACTGACATTGACGTAATCTATTAGTTGATATTGTTTTAAATTTGATATTGTAATTATTTATTCGGCTCTAAATGACCTTTTTGTGTCGATGGGCCGTAAAACACCATTCATTCATTCATTCTCTATGGTCTGCAGATTCCTCCGATGGATAGGTCCAAGGTTCAGAGTTGACAGCATGTTATTCACCTTCCCATGACCACCGAGGCTGTCAATCATGGCTGAAATATATAGCAACCCAATATAAATATTTTATCGCAGCATACCTACACAAGTGTTTCAGGCAATATGGACAAAATAAAAAGTCTGACCTGAGACAATTATAATATGTAACAAGACTGATGAAAAATGTTGAAAAAGTTGTGTCCTGTCTGCCCCCTGTCAGAGCCACAGGGCCACACAATCAGAAACACTGACTATTTGTCAAAAAAAATATGAATCCTGCTGCCCCCCCCCCCCCCCCCCCCCCCCCCCCCCCCCCCCCCCCTCGTCAGAACTTTGCACCCCCATTAGGAATACACTGCAACACCCATGATAAGACACATATTTTGTGACAATCACATGCTTATCTATTTAAACAGATGTGGAAATAGTGTGTGTGTTTTAACTCACCTACACCAAGCTTTGTGTTTGCTGCGAAACATGGCATGCCTCGCTTTTTCAACCGGTGTGTCTTTCCATACGTCACTCTGTTGATGTGCAGGCACTCGGGATTCTGGCAGCGCACATACAGATATCCAGAGAGTCCCTTCCGCAGCTCACCAACCACCGAGTCGTAAGTTAGGCCTACTGGTCCCAATCTACATTCAGCGCAGCTCCTCAAGTTTGACAACAAATGTCCTAACTCTACGACACGCCGGCCGCACTTCCACTCCGACCTCTTCGCACCCTTTGGTAGCTCTATGTGATAGTCCGCTTGGCAATTAGGTATAACACAGTCTTGCCCCATACAAGCCTTCGATCCACAATAATTATGATCAAGAATTACTTTCGAAATTCCTCTTACTTTCCGCTTACCGACTGGTTTTTGATTACAAAATCGGCCTTTCTCATTGCGCGCGGCCATTTTGAATGAACGATAACTCTTCCGACTTTAACCCCGCGTGCGTGTATCAGCGAGGTTAAAAGCAGGGTACCAACCTCGGGTTACGAGGATACACGATCGGTCCCGTAAAATACCGAAAGGATCCGATTTGTGTCGAAATGACCCGACCGCATTACGCGGCTCTATCCTTAAGCCTGAAAACAGTGAATTTATGATTTTTTGGGCATGTTTACCATTTCTGGTCACTTGTTTTACAATTTTACTCAGCTTAAAGAGGGTCACTATTGCCTAAATGATATAACAACATATTAAACATGTCATTATTTGATGATAAGTGGTTCAAAGGTCTAGTTATGCACTTTTACAAGTTGAAACGGGCAATTTCAAGGCGTCAGACAAGGGAAAAATAGCAATGTTTACATTATCTGACCTACTTAAAAGACAGTATAGGTGTCTGTTGATGTTCAAAATAATTGCTATTAAGGAGTTGAACATGCTTAATACAGTGGTACAATTAGTTTTTAGAAAAATACTATAACTACTGAGATATAAGCAAATGACCTTCAATGACCTATAGAAGCACATGGCCCAAACAATGCAACTTGCACACTTATTTTGACCTGTATCTTGGCCAAATGATCACCAAATTAGCTCATTTAGGTATCAAAATGAAGAGGAGATACTGTACCTTACTTATGGATGAGGTTTAAGGTGGTTGGGGGTATTTCTGAACTGAAAAGGGTACATGATCTTATGTTGGTAGTGAATAAAATGACTGTTTACCCATTTTCTACCAGATTCTACACTTTCTTTTGGCTCATAGGAGTGCAGTTGTTGATGAAATCCTGTTATTTTCACCCAAAAGTGTTCATATAGCCTGGTGGACTATATTTGGATGTCAGGCATCACTGTAAGCATTAAAACAGTAAATATATCATGGAATTTGCCTTTTCTACTGCATTTCTCAATCTTTTTTCAATGTTGCTGAGCCAAATGATCACCATATTAGCTCATGCTGGTATCTAAATGAAGCCTAGAGACTCCCCTTTGCATATAATTGAAGTATGGGGCTCCTTGTTATATTTCTGATCTAGAAAGGGTACATGATCTTATGTTAGAATTGAAAAAAAATGCTTCTTTTTCCCATTTTCAGTTGATAAAGTACTATAAGTAGACCATGTTCTGATAAATTCCTATTATTTTACCATCAGAGTATTCTTTTATGACCAAGGTATAATGAAACAGTCAAGTAATAGAGCCTTCTGGACTTTATTCTTAAGTCAAGTGGGGTTATTAAGCCTGAAAACAGTGAATTTATGATTTTTTGGGCATGTTTACCATTTCTGGTCACTTGTTTTACAATTTTACTCAGCTTAAAGAGGTGCACTATTGCCTAAATGATATAACAACATATTAAACATGTCATTATTTGATGATAAGTGGTTCAAAGGTCCAGTTATGCACTTTTACAAGTTGAAACGGGTAATTTCAAGGCGTCAGACAAGGGAAAAATAGCAATGTTTACATTATCTGACAGCGGCGTAGCCAGGCTTGAACGAATGTTACGCACATCAGGGGAAGGGTGCGGGAGGGGATACCCCCTCCTGCTGGTGGGGGTCCGGGGGGCCTCCCCATGGAGAAAAAAGTAAACTAGAAGTAAAATGGTGAGCTCTGAAGTGTGTTTAGAGGGATTTGGAGCACTGAATACGATCTATGAGAACTATACAAATGTGTCCAACATATAATTAAATTTTGTGATTAGCGTTTTTTTCTGCTAAAATAATTTGACTTTTAGCCGCACGAGTGGTATATAAAAGAAACACTGTAGTCTATTATGATGTCGACTTAAATTTGTAGTTGTTGAGATCCTGAGTTTCCGAAACTCGAACTTGAAAAATGCAAGTGGGGGTTCGGGGGTCCTCCCCCGGGAGAAAAATGGAAATAAGAACTGAAATGGTGAGCTCTGAAGTGTGTTTAGAGGGATCTGGAGCACTGAATACGATCAACGTGAACCATAGGCCTACAATTGTGTTCAAAGCTCCGTTATAACATAACAATAAATTTAGTGATTAACATTTTTTCCGCTATAATAATTTGACTTTGCCGCACGAGAGGTGCATGAAGCAGTGTATTTTTTTTTCATGATGCTGATTTAAATTTGTAATTGTTAAGATCCTGAGCTTCCAAAACTCGAACTTGAAAATGCAAGTGGGGGTCCGGGGTAGTCCTAGTCCGGGGTTCCTCCCCCGGGGAGAAAAATGGAAACAAGAACTGAAATGGTGAGCTCTGAAGTGTTTTTGGAGGGAATAGGGACACTGAATACGATCAGCGTGAACCATACAATTGCTTTGAAGGCTCTGTTTTATTAGACACAACCTTATTTTGTGACTAATTTTTCCACGTCTAGAACTATTTGACTTTAAGACGCACGAGAAGTACACGAAACACTGTAGAAGTTTTTCAGGCTGCCAACTTTCTAGTAACTAAGTTCTTTATTTTCTGAAACTTGAACTTGACCGATGAAAGTGGGGTCATCCCCCGGGAGAAAAAATCGAAATAAGAACTGAAATGGTGAGTTCTGAAGTGTGTTTGTAGGGATTCTGGACACTGAATACGACCAATGTGACTAACCTATATATTTCCAAGAACTTTCGACTTTTAGACGATTTAGGTATACATTGTACGTACGATCCTTATGTATATGAACTATGAAAAATTGTTGGTGGGGGATTTTGGGCACTAAATACGAACTATGTGATCCATACAATTTTCTTCAAATTTCGTTATATAAGACATAACATTATATAACTATTTGACTCATTGTTTAGACGCACGAGAGGTACATGTAGCAGATTACATGTAGCACCGTAGGTTTGAGCTGCCATCTTTGTAGTTACTAAGTTATTGGTTTTCTAAAACTTGAAATTGAACAATGCTGGAGGGGGGTCCGGGGGTTCTCCCCCGGGGAGAAAAATAGAAATTAGAACTGAAATGGTGAGCTCTGAAGTGTGTTTGAAATCTTCATTTTAGACTTTAAGGTCTAACCCCCTTAGCCTTCGGTTTTTATGCCATTTTTGGCCATGTTTCATTTTTCATTTTTCAAACTGATGTTACGCACGTGCGTACGTGCGTATCGCTGGCTACGCCGCTGTCTGACCTACTTAAAAGACTGTATAGGTGTCTGTTGATGTTCAAAATAATTGCTTTTAAGGAGTTGAACATGCTTAATACAGTGGTACAATTAGTTTGTAGAAAAATACTATAACTACTGAGATATAAGCAAATGACCTTCAATGACCTATAGAAGCACATGGCCCAAACAATGCAACTTGCACACTTATTTTGACCTGTATCTTGGCCAAATGATCACCAAATTAGCTCATTTAGGTATCAAATTGAAGAGGAGATACTGTACCTTACTTATGGATGAGGTTTAAGGTGGTTGGGGTATTTCTGAACTGAAAAGGGTACATGATCTTATGTTGGTAGTGAATAAAATGACTGTTTACCCATTTTCTACCAGATTCTACACTTTCTTTTGGCTCATAGGAGTGCAGTTGTTGATGAAATCCTGTTATTTTCACCCAAAAGTGTTCATATTTTGCCAAAGTATAAATAAATGTACATTTCCTATAGCCTGGTGGACTATATTTGGATGTCAGGTATCACTGTCAGCATTAAAACAGTAAATATATCAGGAAATTCCTCTTTCTCCATTTCTCTCCCTCTATTTTCAATGTTTCTCAAGCAAATGATCACCATATAGATCATAATGGTTGTCTTCGTTAAGACCCATGATGTAAATGAAGTGCCGTCGAGTCTATTTGGATTTTTCGGATTACACCGGTAATAGGTACACACCTTTTTAACTAAGCATTTCAAGGACAAAACACAACACAATATTTTTTAGCACATATATAACCATGTTTCATTTTTCATTTTTCAAACTGATGTTACGCACGTGCGTATCGCTGGCTACGCCGCTGTCTGACCTACTTAAAAGACTGTATAGGTGTCTGTTGATGTTCAAAATAATTGCTTTTAAGGAGTTGAACATGCTTAATACAGTGGTACAATTAGTTTGTAGAAAAATACTATAACTACTGAGATATAAGCAAATGACCTTCAATGACCTATAGAAGCACATGACCCAAACAATGCAACTTGCACACTTATTTTGACCTGTATCTTGGCCAAATGATCACCAAATTAGCTCATTTAGGTATCAAATTGAAGAGGAGATACTGTACCTTACTTATGGATGAGGTTTAAGGTGGTTGGGGTATTTCTGAACTGAAAAGGGTACATGATCTTATGTTGGTAGTGAATAAAATGACTGTTTACCCATTTTCTACCAGATTCTACACTTTCTTTTGGCTCATAGGAGTGCAGTTGTTGATGAAATCCTGTTATTTTCACCCAAAAGTGTTCATATTTTGCCAAAGTATAAATAAATGTACATTTCCTATAGCCTGGTGGACTATATTTGGATGTCAGGTATCACTGTCAGCATTAAAACAGTAAATATATCAGGAAATTCCTCTTTCTCCATTTCTCTCCCTCTATTTTCAATGTTTCTCAAGCAAATGATCACCATATAGATCATAATGGTTGTCTTCGTTAAGACCCATGATGTAAATGAAGTGCCGTCGAGTCTATTTGGATTTTTCGGATTACACCGGTAATAGGTACACACCTTTTTAACTAAGCATTTCAAGGACAAAACACAACACAATATTTTTTAGCACATATATAACCATCTTTATTAGCATATAAAATAACATAAATGTACATATTCCGTGTAACAAGTTTTATTGCGTTGTATGTTCAATTCTCACTTTTCGGGTTACACCGGTAATACATCTGTTAGCATTTCAATGTCAAACGCCTATATCTCATTTTTTGCACAATATTTTCAAGAACATATATCACCGTCTTTTTCAGCAAGCAAAATAACATAAATGTACATGTTCTGTGCGTTGTATGTTCAATACTTACTGTAACACAACTTTTTTTCAGTGAACACGTTTTGTTTTGAATATTCCCGGGGCTGTAACTTCCGGCAGGGATAAAGAAAGTGACTAATTCCAAACCGGAATAAAACTACTTAAGGGTGTATCAATGTCATGACTTTGGGAACTTTTCAAAGTATATGAAAACACTCTATGATGGTTTTGTATTGAAGAGCTATTTAAGATGAATGAAAAAATAGAAAAAGTGTACATTTTGGTGAACAACAGTTGGCTCTACGGCCATGTCAAATTTACCCCACCCACTTCCTCTTATTTTGTCCTTTTCAAACAGCTCGCTTCAATAAAACCTATTTTAAATGAAAACAAATATGATAATTTGGTTTTGTGTTATTTATTTCCTATCTATGGTAGTATTTCTTCATACAAAAACTAATTTAAGAAAAAAAGGCACCAAATGTGAAATTTATAAAGCTCTAAATATCATCGGTATGGTACTTTTTTGTAAATTTTGTAAGGGGCGATAAATCTTTTTACTTTAATAACTCAAAATTTTCAACACTGACCTTTCAATTTCTTTTCATATTTTGAACTGCCTTAGTATGGGCTTTCATCTGGTAGAATATAAGAAAAAGTTTAATACTAGAACTATTTCATTTTCAAACTTTTTTACCTTTTTTCATAAAATAAAAAATCTAAAAAAATCATGCCCTATATAAAGCATATTTTTGATATTCAAGGATCCATATTGTTCAAACCTGGTGCCTGCTTTGTCTAAATTTGGTTTATATATGTGAACATACCACCATAGACATGAAATAAATAAAGAAAACCCAAATTACCATGTTTGTTTTGTTTTGAAATAGATTTTACTGAAGCTTGTACTGTGAATGGGTAAAATTTGAAGAAAAGAATCCAAATTTGACATACCTTTTTCAAATCGCTGTAGCTAAAAAAAAGGACACCACCATATATATTTTTTTTCATTTTTTCATTCATCATACATAGCTCTTCCAAAAAAACAATGATAGAAAAAAAGTTTAATACTTTGAAAAAAATGGCTCATGACATTGATACACCCTTAAACTCGGTTTGCAAAAAATAACCCTAAAACCTGATTGAGCGAAAATTATAAAATTATTGATAAAAAAAAGATTTAAACTGAAGCAAACATGAACAAAAAATTTAGTTTTGTCCCTAAGGGGGTAGTACACGCAAAAATTGGAGAAAACAAAATTTGGATCAAATTTACACAGGTTGTAAAACAAATGATTTCAAGCAACTTTTATTCTTACACAAGTCGAGTATCTTTTCTACTTTTTTAATTATGAGCCACCAAACAGGCACATCCACCTGATTTAGGACACTTTCAGGGGCTGTAAATCCGTTATACTAAGACCAAATGTTAAAATATTGTATTTGCGAACTCTTCTCATAAAGCCCTTTAGATTGATGTATTACAATGTTTTAGTTTTTGAAAAAATATTTTTTCTCCCAATTTCACCAAAGAAAATAAATAAGATATTTCTCTCCGATTTGTATAAAACTTACATGATACCCTTATCGATTTTTTCAACCCAAAAATCTGTTTTCCTTGAATGAACTCATTGATTGCATTTAAGGGTTATTTTGCATGCTGAATACGAATCTGAACTCCTTTTTGTCATATCTCTTATAGTTGCTGAGAAAAATAAATTGAGCACAAAACAGCCCAATTTTTTAAACAGCCCACCCCACCCTAGATCTCAGGGTTAGAGAAAAGATAGAGATAAACTGACTTCAGATTTGAATTCAGCATGGAAAATAACTATTAAGAACATGGTATGATGAAGTTTCATAACAACTTAGTTTGGGTTAAAAAAATCTGTAAGGCTATATATAGCCTTATAGATTTTTTTAACCCAAAAATCTTTTTCCCCTGAATGAACTCATTGATTGCATTTAAGGGTTATTTCGCATGCTGAATACGAATCTGAACTTCTTTTTGTCATATCTCTTATAGTTGCTTCAGAAATATTCAGTTTTGGGTGCAATTTAGGGCTGATTTAGACTATTTGGGGCATCATTTCGCGGTTTGTTGTGACAAATATTGACACAATTCTTTATTTGATATAATGAACAATACACACATAACACAAAACCATATTCACTTATCTCTCTGTGAACGTGTGTCTGTCTGTACAGGACGTCCACATTACACAGTAATTAAACCATGTGGAAATTTCATAAAACTTACCTTATTTGACACCCCCTTTCTTCCAAAAATCTGCATTTGTGCTTAAAGTAGTTAGTAAATCTACTAAATATAATACTTGAACAACATTTACATAGTAAATTTTAATTCCAACTAGTAAAGTTTGATAGGGATCTGGTTCGATGAAATTTCCAAACCCAGGGGTTCATTTTCACCCCATTTTAGACATTTCATGTTGTAAAATTCTTTTTGGCATTGATATCAACTACTACTTACCATCAGGTATCACCTATATATATACTCTGAACGTACATATAAAGTTTAGTTACTTTTGATCGTCTGTCTGTCTGTAATGCCTCTTTAATGTGTTATGAGAATACAAAAAGTGTCGAAAATCACCATTTAGGCTCACATCATTGTTCATATCTAACACATTTTAAGAGATATAGCTATGAAACTGTCCAAATCAATTAATTAGCTGTAGTGCTACAATAAGTAAAGCATAAAGCTATTAAGGTATGCCACTTAGTGCACCAATTTTCTAAATCTTGCACATAGAACAGCTGATGCACTAAGTGGCATAAAAAATATCTACAAAACACAAGCTAAAGATTTCAAACAAAAAGTAATAAAGTAAAGCATAAAGCAGTGGAATAAATTTTGCAAAACAATCTACAATTCACCAGCTAAACATTGAGAACAAAAACAGTTAGGAACAATTATAATAAAACCTTTCTATTTCGACCGCTAAAACCTTGACACTACAGATGATTGCTTAAAGCAAGGTGAAGGTAAAGCAGAAAGCTCCTGGTCAGTTTAATTGTTTTATTGTTGTTTAAGGTCACTTCCTTTCTGCAAGGAACTTTCTACTTCACGCTCACCTTGCTTCAACACCTGTTACGGTTAACTTAATTATATTGATTAAAGCAAGGTAAAGGTAAAGCAGAAAGCTCCTGCCAGGAGCTTTCTCCTTCACTCTCACCTTGCTCAAACAATGAATGTTAACCTAGTTCAGTGGTCGAAATAGAGAGGCCTTATTATAAGGCCTTCTTGCTTAAAGCATGCTAAAAGTAAAGCAGAACCTGCATTCTGATTTACTTTCAACATGCTTTAAGTTGTCAAATATCTACAAAACTAAATGCTGGAATAAAACATGCTACAAACTAAGACATTTAGGGTTAGATATAATAAAACCTTTCTATTTAGACCGCTAAAACCTTTACAATACAGATGATTGCTTAAAGCAAGGTTAAGGTAAAGCAGAAAGCTCCTGCCAGGAGCTTTCTCCTTCACGCTCACCTTGCTTAAAGAATGAATGTTAACTTATTTTAGTGGTCGAAACAGAGAGGCTTTATTATTAGAACTTCTTTCTTAAAGCATGCTGAAAGTAAAGCAGAACGCCCATTCTGCTTTACTTTCTACATGCTTTAAGTGGTCACTCTCTATTTCTCATCTGGAGTAGGGTGTCGCTCATAATTGGCATAACTAACAGAACTTATTTTTTTCTCTCCACCCTCGAGACTGCTCTCCAGACTAGTCTCAATGTCCTCTTGATACCTTCTCCTCTTTGCCCTCTTTGTCCCATTGGACATTGACATCCTGAGATAGTCCTGGAGGACCATGTTGTTCTTGGGCTTGTACCCCCTACTCCAGATGAGATGTTTCTCTCCTTCTAATACAACCTGGTCAAGGAACTTTTTTGTCATTGTCATTTGTGGATCCTTGACCAGTTGGGAAATGTGAAAATTAATCTAGTGCCCTCATCACAGGGGTGTGAGTCATATCTCTCGGCTGCATATCTGCCTCGTAATGGGGCTCAAGCTTTTTTAGCTCACCTGAGCCAAAGGCTCAAGGTGAGCTATTGGGATGGCCCTGTGTCCGTCGTCGTTAACAATTGCTTCAAATGACATCTTCTCCTAAACGGCTGAACAGATTTCAACCAAACTTTACAGGAATGTTCCTTGGGTCAAGCTCTTTCAAATTTGTTCAAAGAATTGAAAACAATATAGAACCAAAGTGAAAAAATAAGGAAATCTTAAAAAAACTTCTTGTCTGAAACTACAAGGGCCAGAGCTTAGATATTTGGCACATAACATTATCTACAGGTCCTCTATCAAGTTTGTTCAAATTATGCCCCTGGGGTCAAAATTGGCCCCGCCCCGGGGGTCACAGTTTTACATAGAGTTATATAGTGAAAATTTCAAACGTCTTCTCCACTGAAACTAATATGGCCAGAGCTTTGATATTTGGCATGGTGACACTTCTAAATGTCCTTTACCTAGTTTGTTCAAATGGTTCTGGTCGGTTTAATATCTAGGTCATAATTCACATTCAAAATATGTATAGCAGACAGCAATTCAGCATTATAAGAGTTAGACCCTAGCCAAATTTCCTACTGGCAGAGTTACATAACTGAACTCAGGTCAGCTGGTCAGCTGATGAGGTTGCATATGGTGTTGTCTGCTATATTTTTATGCCCTGCAGTTGGGGGCATATTGGTTTTGTCTGTCTGCTTTTTTGTCTGTTTGTCCATTTGTTTGTCTGTCAGTCCACAACTTTAATCTTAGCCATAACTTTGTTAAAGTTAGAAACTTTATAACTTGGGTCATGTCCTACAAAGGTCAATGTCATTTTTGAGATATTTCCCAGTGTCATATTTTCTTGTCTTTGAGATAACTCCAGTTCTAGTGATGTTAACCCATTACCCCATACATATGCCTTTTTATGCCTTTAATTTATTCCTCCTCTAAAGAAAATAATTCCACTTTATACAGTCATAAACATGTAAGATATAAGAAATAGTATCTATATCTTAGTAGATGATAACTTAAAGCAGGTTGAAAGTAAAGCAGAGTGTGCAATAAATAATCATGGAAATACATGTAGCTTGATAAGTGTCATGGATAAGGGCCATAACTCTGCCAACAATAGTTTTTTAAGTTATTCCAATTTGTCATGTTTTTTTTTTGTCTGCAAGATAATTCCATTTACAGCTATATTAAAATGTTGTCTTGCCTATTAAGCTAAGGCACAATGACCTCAGGTGAGCGAATTAAGGGCCATGGCCCTCTTGTTTTCATCCCCAGGTCTTCGACCTGCTCTAGAGTACTGACGTATCTGAAAACTCAAACAAAGCAATTTTTACAGTAAAGAACATAATTATAGCATCAGAAATAATTTCTATATTCTAGTAGGTGTTAGCTTAAAGCAGGCAGAAATTAAAGCAGAATGCGCCCCCAGGCGCATTTTGCTTTAATTTCAACCTGCTTTTAGTGGTCACCTGTCTTCAACACTAGAAATAGGCTATTGGGTAAAGGGTTAAGACCTGATATTCGATTTCAGAGGTTTCGGTGAAAAGGTAGAGTATTGCATTGACAAACAATTAGGTCGACCTGAAACAGAAACAGCGTCTTGTGTGTCGCGCCTGATAAGGGTTTACATTCCATTAGAGCGTTAAACCCGAGATGATGCCATAACATATCCACAACTCCTGATATATCAAATCACACGGTAAAGAAGATGATGCATTTTTCCATGAGAACGTCTAATCCTTAAATGAATATACGATTAGCAGAAACTTATAATAGAACATTAAAAAATCTTATTCAGTGATGTATGCATCAAATAATAACAATTGGATTTGCATCAGTTAATTCTGTAATCACGCCATCTGATAACATAGTTTTAAAATGGCTTAAGTAGATCGCGTACCCTTCATACTCCACTTTGAATAACTTGTTAGTTATGACTCACATAACAAAATGTAAATGGGTCTTAGTGTAAGTCATGTCGAAAAGTATGCTTTTTCGATTCCTCAAATACCCCTGACCTGATTAAGAAAAAGTTCTTTTTCAAGATAAATTGAAGATGGATGTTATATGACCCCATTTCGGTTTCTGACCTATACCACTTGTTGATATAAAAGAGGAAACTGACTTTGCAAATCTTTATCTATAGTGTATGCAAGTATCGCTGGATTTATTAGGGGGAAACAGGAATACTTACGGTTTGGTGAGTGGTTCTTTAGGTGTGGAACATCCAGCAACCGATGTGGCAGTGAAGTCCTCCTCATAGGCAGGGGTGGGCAAATCTTTGGCAGCCAAGTCAGGGAAGAGTTCTTTGAACGGTGTGGTCGTAGCCGGTACCTCCTCCGTGGCCACGGTAACCACCAGTCCTTCCGTTGCTTGAATGAAGTCTGTGCAGGTGTCCGGCTGGGTGGCCAAATTCCCCCATGCGTTGATCAATGTCTTTTGCATCTTGATTATGTAGGCATTGTACATTGAAGTACAATGTGCATTGGTCTCTTTCCTCATTTTCTCCATCTCAGTTTTGAGGTCTTTATTTTCCTTTTCCAACCCTGCCATTTTAACAAGTTGTTTTTTATTTTCGGTTTGAATGAGCTCTATTTGTTTCCATTGTTTGTCAATTTGCTGCTTGAGTGAGGAGACTTTTTGTACGACAAAATCTTTGGTTTGGTCCATGCATTGTACCACGAAGTCCTCATCCTCTTCTTCACCAAATTCTCTGTTGGCACTCATTCTGAAACAAAATGGCAATATTATAGGTCAATTTACGAGTGTCATGTGTTTTTATTCCTTGATGGAATTGTGGCCAAAGTGGATCATTGTGTGGGCTCCTGTGAGTAAGGATCTGGTTGAAGTAGATCATGGTGGGGTTCATGCTAGTAATGATATCTTTTATTTTGATCTTGGTCTGGTTCAATTTGGTATTAATTAAGTTCAATTGTTTCATTGTCTGATTCATGTCATCAATGTTCTTTATCAGTTGGTCATGGTCTGGTTAATGGAGGTAATGATCTAGTTCTAGTGTGTCATTGTCTTGGTCGTGAGAGTTTGGAATTATCTCAAGTAGGTTGATGACATGAACAAGACCATAACCCACCAGAACTAGATAATTACCCACATGATGCTGACCATCACACACTAAAACTAGGTGATTACTGAGAAGAACTACACCATGATCTACTTCAGTTAGATCCTTCCACACATGAACCAGACCCTGACCACTTTAACTACATCGTTACAAATTCATATATGACGCACCACATGGCCAACATTTACTAGGTCATACATGACCCAGTGCATGATCCACAGAATGAACCACACCCTAACCCACAACATGACCCATTTCAAAAAGTCTTACATGAGCCAGGCTATGACCCACATGATGAACTACACCATGACCCACTACATGACCCATTTCAACTAGTTATGCATGACCCAGTGCATGACCAACATGATGAACCAGACCATGACCCACTAAATGACCAACGTCGTGGCCCACTACATGGCCCACTTCAACTACATCATACACGACCCAGTACATGACCCACATGATGAACCACTCAATGACCTAGTAATTGAACAACTACAAGACCCAGTTCAACTAGATTATACATAACCAAGTGCATGACCCACATGATGAACCACACCATGACCAACTACAAGAACCTTTTCACATATATCATAAATAACCCATGGCATGACCCACATGATGAACCAAACCATGACCCACTACATAACCTTCTTCAATTAGATCATACATGACCTACATGATGAGCCACATTATGACCCACTACATGACCCACTATGTGATGTAGATGGATGTGTTGGGTTTTACGGCACTGCGACACAAAATAGGTCATATAGCGCCGATGGTTTGATGAGGGATGATTAGATGAGATGATGATGATTTCAGGTAGATGATTTTGGCTAATCTCATTCGTTGCCAGCAGCGCATGGGATCAAAACCACCGACTTATATTGCTGAAGATTCATGTAGTAAACATATAATCTTTTCGGATTCTCTTTCTGTATTACAATCTTTGAGTAAAAGTTCTACTAAAAATGTACTTATTAAAAATATTGTTTTAAAATTTCATGAACTGTCTAATTCTAAAGATGTAAAATTTTGTTGGGTACCTAGTCATTGTGGACTTGAGGGCAGACTTAGAAGCTAAGTCTGCCCTGTCGTTGCCTGAATCTGATATGGATCTTCCTTATTCGGATTTCAAACCACAGATTACTAAATTTATTTTAAGAAATTGGCAGGAGTCTTGGAGTGGGGAAACTCACAACAAACTCCATGCCATTAAACCTGTATTAGGTGAAAGTTTGAACTCATGCCGGTCGATTCGCCGGGATGAGGTAGTTTTAGCTAGATTGAGAATAGGACATTCTTATATTACACATTCATATCTTTTAAAACGTGAGGTTCAACCAGAATGTTTATTTTGTTTTGAACCTTATACAATTCAGCACATTCTTATTGATTGTGCTGATTTAACTTTAATTCGTAGTAGATTTTTTCAGGCAGATTCTCTGCGGGAACTGTTTGAATTTGTAGATATATCTAAAATACTTGAATTTTTAAAAGCCATTAATTTATATTATAAAATTTGAATAAATTATAGTTTTTTGAAGATAAATTTTTGTATGTCGATTATGTTTTGTCCATATTTTGTTTACTTTCCCGTTGATCGGGACTGACATTGACGTAATTTATTAGTTGATATTGTTTTAAATTTGATATTGTAATTATTTATTCGGCTCTAAATGACCTTTTTGTGTCGATGGGCCGTAAAACACCATTCATTCATTCATTCATTCAAAACCACCGACCTGCCTTCCTTTTAGTTCTTGACAGAGGGGATAATTTCGGTCTAATAAACAGAAAAGATCCCCTATGACAATTAAGCTCCAGAACTACGGCAAAGTAGGAAGGTCTCTGGACTATGTGAACCATAGTAGTGGATCATAGAGTAGGTCATGTAGTGGGTCATGTAGTGGGTCATAGTGAGGTTCATGAAGTCGGTCATCTAATGGGTCATGTAGTGGGTCATAGTGTGGTTCATGGAGTGGGTCATAATGTTGGTCATGTAGTGGGTCATAGAGTGGATCATGTAGTGGGTCAAAGAGTGGTTCATGTAGTGGGTCATAGAGTTGGTCAGGTAGTAGGTCATAGAGTGGGTCATAGTGTGGTTCATGTAGTGGGTCATAGAGTGGTTCATGTAATGGGTCCTAGAGTGGGTCATGTAGTGGGTCATAGTGAGGCTCATGTGGGTTATGTACTGGGTCAAGTATGATCTACTTCTAGGGGGTTATGTACTGGGTCATGGTGTGGTTCATCAAGTGGGTCATGCACTTGGTCATGTATGATCTAGTTAAAGTGGGTCATGTAGGGGGCCATTGTGTGGTTCATCATGTGGGTTCTGTACTGGGTCATGTTTGATCTAATTCAAGTGGGTTATGTACTGGGTCATGGTGTGGTTCATCAAGTGGGTCATGCACAGGGTCATGTATGATATAGTTGAAGTGGGTCATGGTCTGGTTCATCAAGTGGGTCATGGTGTGGTTCATCAATTGGGTCATGTATGATCTAGTTGAAGTGGTTAATGTAGTGGGTGATGGTGTGGTTCATCATGTGGGTTATGTACTGGGTCATGTATGATATAGTTCAAGTGGGTCATGTAGTGGTTCATGGTGTGGTTCATCATGTGGGACATGTACTGGGTCATGTATGATATAGTTCAAGTGGGTTATGTACTGGGTCATGGTGTGGTTCATCATGTGGGTTATGTACTGGGTCATGTGTGATCTAGTTCTAGTGGGTTATGTTCTGGGTCATGGTTTGGTTCATCAAGTGGGTCATGCACTGGGTCATGTATGATCTAGTTTAAGTGGGTCATTGTGTGGTTCATCAAGTTGGTCATGCACTGGGTCATGAAATGGGTCATGCACTGTGTCATGGTGTGGGTTATCATGTGGGTCATGTCCGGGGTCATGCATGATCTAGATTAAGTGGGTCATGTTGTTGGTCATGGTGTAGTTCACCAAGTGGGTCATTTACTAGGTCATGGTGTGGTTCATCAAATGGTTCATGTCGTGGGTCATTGTGTGGTTCGTCATGTGGGTTATGTACTGGGTCATGTATGATCTAGTTCAAGTGGGTTATGTACTGGGTCATGGTGTGGTTCATCAAGTTGGTCATGCACTGAGTCATGTATGATCTAGTTGAAGTGGGTCATGTAGTGGGTCATGGTCTGGTTCATCAAGTGGGTAATGTAGTGGGTGATGGTGTGGTTCATCAATTGGGTCATGCACTGGGTCATGTATGATCTAGTTGAAGTGGGTAATGTAGTGGGTGATGGTGTGGTTAATAATGTGGGTTATGTAATGGGTCATGTATGATCTAGTTCAAGTGGGTTATGTACTGGGTCATGGTGTGGTTCATCAAGTGGGTCATGCACTTGGTCATGTATGATCTAGTTAAAGTGGGTCATTGTGTGGTTCATCATGTGGGTTATGTACTGGGTCATGTATGATCTAGTTCAAGTGGGTTATGTACTGGGTCATGGTATGGTTCATCAAGTGGGTCATGCACTTGGTCATGTATGATCTAGTTAAAGTGGGTCATGTAGTGGGTCATTGTGTGGTTCATCATGTGGGTTATGTACTGGGTCATGTATGATCTAGTTCAAGTGGGTTATGTACTGGGTCATGGTGTGGTTCATCAAGTGGGTCATGCACTGGGTTATGGTATGGGTCATCATGTGGGTCATGCATGAGCTAGTTTAAGTGGGTCATGTAGTGGGTCATAGAGTGGTTCAAGTGACGGAAGCACAAAACAACTAGATATTTTAATATACTTAAGCAGTTATAGGTCCCAATGGATGTGCAAAGTATCAGCAATATGCAATAAACCATATTTGAGGAATTGTAAAATAAAATTTTAAATTGTGAATTTTCAAGTTGGTTTATGAACAGTCTAGCTCCAATTCGTTACCCCTTAAATTTTCCGAGTGGGCCTTACCTAATACATGATTTAGATGCAGAAACACTTCATCTTCAAGAATCAGAAATAATATTATGAAAATGTGCAATACCTTTGGTGTAATGATTGAAAAACCAAATGTTATCCAAAAAAATTGAAGAAAAATCTTGTTTCCCCATTTCTGCATTACTTTGACAACCACCCAGACAGACACACGCAAAGGCATACAAAGCATAGTACATGTAGTTATTAAGTATGGCATGCACTTTATAGCATAAACCAGCCTGTATAGGATTAAATGAACTAACATACCTTATTTCCTTCCAATATTTCCTTCAAAGAATATACGACTATAAGCACTAACACGTGTAAACTAAATGACGCAATATTACAGCCAGCCTATATTTTATCAATGAATCACGTCATAAAGAATTATTATGACGTCATATAATGTTTGATATAGTGGCGCTGCTTAGTCCGGCAGCTGAAGTCAAATTTATGAACGGAATGCTTAGCTTTGTGATACAAGCACCAAATTCGGCACAAATAATGTCCAGGATGTAAATTTTAAAAAAGCACGTGATTCATCTGAAAAATCAAGATGACCGCCATTTTTTAAAATGGCCGCCCGTCAATTTTGCAATCCATGTTTTCAGTGTACAAGGTCAATTAATAGAATCCAAACATGAAAATGGATGTTTTTTAATTGAGCTAACTCAATATAATAAATTGAAATCCAATAGGACTGATAATCTTAAGATTGAGACCATAAATAGACTCAAGATGTTTTCGGTAAAAATATACTTTATTATGCAGTCTTAAAATGCCTGTAAGAACCGTTGATTTGCAGATACAGGCACCAATATTGGCTAAAATGATATACAGAATCCACATTTTAAGAAACATTGGTTGAATTTGTTATGCTATATACAATATATACAAGCTTTAAAAATTATTGCGGCCATTTCGTTTAAATATATTATGTTCAAAAGGCTGACAGGGGTATGGTGTATGTTTGAAAGCTCGTACAGACAGCCAAACAGACGTATACCCCCTATATTTGGTATCAAACTTTAGCATACACAAGTAGCTACTCAATCAAGTAAACCAACAGTGTAGACATAGCTTAATAACATCATCATACGTGTTTAATAGAGCCAGGGGTCTAATTTCATAATAATAAATTAAGTGTTTTAAAATTTTCTCGGGCTGGTACGCATAGACGGACATTTCAAACTATACACTATATAAATTGTAATAAGGCTTATGGTATAAATCTTAGGGATATGGTGTTTATTAGTGTCAATTATGATTATTTTGACAGGTATGAGCCATCAAAGGTGAGTAATGGTACCTGATTTCCACCTATTTTTAATCAAATATATCATCCGTACAGACGGACGGACAGTGGCTTTAACGTTATTGATTTGTATTATTAAAGATATATATATAGTTAATATATGTGTGAAGTTTTATATATTTATCTTATATAATTAGGTAGATACAAGCAATTATATAAGCCAAGGTAGAGTTTTTTAGACGAATTTTAGCATACCCGTACACATTACAGACCACCACAGACAGACAGACGGCTGTACGAGCCATGATTTTATGTGTATGGGTAGTGTATATACGTAGGTAAAGTCTAATGGTAAGTAACAGTTGATATGTCTGCAAATAAAATTAATATGATATGAAAACATGTTCAAAATGGCGTCAAAATGACCCTGTGGGGATGGCTATTTCACCGAACAATAACCCTATTAAAATTTAATATTTGGAATGTAATTTTTGGGTATAAATGCTGCATAAGTGTTATATTTAATAGATTATTTAATCATTTAGAACACAAAGGAGGATTTTCTGGTAGAACTAGGGGGTCAAAGTTGTTAAAATTTAAGATATTATTTAGTGTGAACTCTTTCGATAATAACCTAACCCTAACCCTAAACCATGACCCACTTCAACTAGATCATACATGACCCAGTGCATGACCTACATGATGAAACAACCCTAACCCTAACCACATGATCAACTCATACTAAATCATAGATGAACCAAACCATGACCCACTTGAATTATATCATTACTGACATGAAGGACACTCTGACTCACTTGAACTAGATCATTACATAAATTAACCACACCATGACTCACTCATTCTAGATCATATATGAACCAGACCATGATCCAATGAAAACAAGATAATTACCAACATGGATCACACCATGACCAAGTCGAACTAGACCATTTAACAAAAGAAGCACACCATGACCCACTTTAACTAGATCATTACTGACGTGAACCACACCATGATCAACTTAAACTAGATCATACATGAATCAGACCATAACCCTATGAAAACATTACAGACATGAACCACACCATGACCTAGTCGAACTAGAACAAAACCCATATTAACCACACCATGACCCACTTGAACTATGAATTTGGGTTCATGGTCCCACCCTAAGCAGAGACCAAGGTTCGAGACCTCGTATGACCTGGTCAGTGGGTTCTATGGACTCTGGTTTCCAATATCATGTAGAGCTCGATACTCTGAACAACTTTTGTTCTTACATTTATATGGAGATATGGCTCTGAGTCACATTATACTTGTTCCCAATAGCCCATCCCTCTTTCAAAGACATATTCTTTGAAGGAGGGGTCAAAAATCCGAAACCCGAAGGGGGTGTCTGATCCCTCCCAAATTTTCACAGGGAGTCCAGATGAGTATTCTAGAAGTATATATGGGTCCATTAAGATAAAAAATCAATTCAGGGTCTTGGGTCCCACCCTTATTAGGGACCAAGGTTGGAGTCCTCGTATGACCCGGTCAGTGGGTTTTAAGGACCCAGCTTTCGAGTATGATGTAGAGCTAGATGTTAGGGACACTTTTTGTTCTTATACTTATATCGAAATATGACTCTTAGACACATTATACTGGTGCCAAATAGACTACCCCCTTAACAGAAATATGACACAAAGTAGTCTAAAGAAAGTAGGTTTTGAGTTCATGGATGGATGGATGAGTTGGGTTTTACGGCACTGCGACACAAAGTAGGTCATATAGCGCCGATGATTGATGAAGGGTGATGAGATGATATGATGATGATTTCAGGAAGATGGTTTTGGCTAATCCCATTCGTTGACTAGCAGCGCATGGGATCAAAACCACCGACCTGCCTTCCTTTTAGTTCTTGGCAGAGGGAATAGTCTCGGCCTAATAAACAGAAACAATTCCCTTTGACAATTAAGCCCCAGAACTACGGCAAAGTAGGAAGGTCTCTGGGGGGTTTTGAGTTCAAAGACCAAATTTCGAGTTTGGTGCCCTATTTGGTGACCACTGTTCTACAAAAAATCTTCAAATGTCCTCTTCATAGTCAATAAATCCTCTAAATATAATCCTAGTACAACATTTATATAGTAAATTATAATGTCTACTAGTAAATTTAAATAAGAATTTTATTCGATGAAATTGCCAACCCCACAGGCTCAATTTCGACCTATATTCGAGACTATTTCATGTTAAATATTTTTCATTTTTATAGATATGATCTATAACTTACTCCTTACACTTACTTATTGATACACTCTAAAAATAAATGTAAGTTTCAGGCTGGTACGTTCGTCCGTCTGTCTGTGGTGGTTCCTTAAAGTGTTACTGAAATGCCAAAATGGTCAAAAATCTCTAATGTGGCTCATAAAGTTGCTTGTATCTAGCTTATTTAAAATGATAAAGCTTTGAAACTTGAAACATATACAGTGATGCTCACTTATAACGAAATTCTAGGGACCTTGAAAATTTGTTCGCTATATCCAAATTTCGCTATATCCATATAGTGAAATTTTGGTCAAAACTGTTTGGATATAACGAAATTTATGAAACACCATATTCTTGGTACAAAAACAAATGAATAGGCAGAAATATAAAAATAACCCCAGTGTATCTTTACATTGTATTTCTTATTGTATCTCAACATCACTGTCTATGAAAGGTTTATGAAGAGTTTGTGAAAAAATCACTAATTTTTGTTTGTTTTTTGGCTCCTGTTTGAATATTATGTTCAACTACATTAAGAGCAGAAAAGACATGCTCCCCAATGTCATCAGTATTTTCCAAATAGTGTCTAATATTCTCAATGAACTCCAATGTCGTCTCTTTAGATGCGACTGTTCTGGCAAGTGTTGTCTCTTCCTCCTCATCATCATCATCGCTGTCATCCTGAGAGCCTGGCTGTTGAATATCAGTGATGATGTCGCTGTCTGTTTTGTCCTCAGTTGTAGCCACACCCGTATCAACATTGACTACATCTGAGAGAGAAAGCTGAAAAATCATAAACTTTCAGCATTCATTGCAAGCACAAGTAAAACAAAGTACATGTACATTTTTAAAACATTTGCAAACAGAATAGACCCACATCGGACAGATAGTATAGCCCTGTGACCAGGGTCTACTATGTTTGCTTTAAACTTTTTGTCAGAACTCTTTTCCAGGTAAACTGTAAGAAGAAGAAAATTAAATCCTTATTGATGTTGTGTTTATATTTTCCCCTTGTTGAATATGCATATGACTGACCTGCGTTTGTGTTTTCTGGCAGTACACGGACAGTGGCAAGGAATCTTGGTATTCCTCTAGCAGTGTTGCCAACGGTACATTATCATCGTCATCATCATCCTCTGCCACGACAAAGCCACATTTGCGAAAGCATTTGCTAATATTTACATTCAACATGTAAAGTCTCTATGTAATCGTATTAAAAATATGCAGGTCAATTCTCGATGAACCTACGAATCGAATCCGGTTCCCAGCCAGTTAGAAAGAGGGCGGAGTCTCCGCCGCGATGAAAATCTTCCATACGGCGGAGAGATACCGACCAAGTTAGGATCTACTTTTAGATTATCCGTTTGGGTATTTCGAAACCCCTATTTAAGTCGCAGACAGTTCAATTAAAATCAAATTGCGATAAAAAAATAAATTAATTGCTGTTTTTAAGGGAGGTTATCATATTACACTCCGTCATTAAAGCTGTACGCGTTCTCTCCCTTCTCCGAGTCAGCAGGGATTTATTTATAGATTAGACAAGTTGTCTTCCAATTACGGTTTGAAATTGACAATTTCAAACAATTTGTTCACCAGAATACATAGTAAAGTCGCTCAAACATAAAGCAAAATAATGCATTCACACTTACTAAATTGGTAACGTAATGTTCCGTTATGACATATTTAAACTAGTCTATGTGTATCGGATATGCCACGGATAGCCGCGGGTGTGTGAACACGCTGACTGTGTACATGTAGTCGCATTTCAGCGTTGCTATTCGCGTTGCTAAGTGTAAAGCGTGTATAAAAACTTGCGCCACCTAATTGTTTAAAATATGCTTTGATAATGGATATTCAGATTGAAATTTTTGTTTTAATTTCTTACGAGCGTTCTTAAAGCACAGCGAGAAAGTTTACTGCGTAAAACCCTGAAATTATCATGCAAATACAGTACATGTAGTAAGGACTACTTTTGACACCATATTTAGAAACTGGAATGGCTATTACATCGATATTACATCTATCAAACCCATTTGGCCGGTACATGTATATGGTATATTCATATACATGAAAACAAATCTGGTCAAACTACACATTAAATGGATGACAGAAAATAAAAATATAAATATAAGGAATAAACAATATCTTTTTGCCGCTCATGACGGTATGACTACATTAGCTTCGGGGTGTAAATTAAATGAAAACGCCCTTCGGGCGTTTACAAAATTTACCCCCTGCGAAGCTAATGTAGTCATACCGTCATGAACGTCAAAAAGATGTTGTTTATTCCTATAATCACCACTGGATTCACAGCCTGCCATGCTGCATAGGCATACCGTATTGCAACTAAAACATTGATCAATGGCGTGGTTCCCTTGTCGAAACACTTAAAATATAAAAAATAAACACCTTTTGTTACGTACAATATCTTAGGCATTTAATTTATTTCTCCACTGAAGAATAGTAATTGACTCTTCATATGTGTCATTTATAGTCTATGCATCATCAGAAATAATCCTAGCAGATGGTAGTCTAAAGCAGACTAAAGTAAAGCAGAACACACTTAAAGGAGCATTCTGCTTCAGATGTGTGTTCTGCTTTAGATAACAATCTGGTTTCAGGTTGAAAAAAGCTGGATAATTGATTGGGTAGGGAATGGAGGGGGTGTTCAACAGAAAGGGGTTTATGACAAGCATATTTACTTTACCTACCTCAATGACATACTTGATCAGGCGCTGTCGGTACTGGACTTTAAAGTTGTATATGATACCCTGGTCACATGGCTGGAGCACCGAGGTTGTATTTGGAGGCAGGAACCGGAGGGTAATGGCTTGAAGAGCAGAGACGTCGGGGTGGGCCGCACAGTTATCAACGAACAGTAGAACCTGGCGATTAAAAAAATTCGCTTAGAAATCCATGCGTGTTTTACTTACCAAATACTTGTATGAGTCTCAAACGGGTAAGAGTCAGATCTGACACCGCATTACGCGGCGTCTGATCTGTATCTGAACTGTTTGCATAATAGTGTTAGTGTTATAGAGCTTGGCAACAAAAGTGTTATAGTGGCAATTCCGAAGGTCGCCATGACATATCTTAGAGTAGCTTCCCTTGTTTGACCCAAATTTTGTATTTTGGACTATCTTTACGACGTTCGAACTTTTCGGTATTTATAAATTAGGTACATTTATATTTAAAGACAAATCTACTCACCTTTCGCTTTTCTCGTTTAAATTTCCTGTCAAGACGAATCAGCCATTCTTGAAATAAAACGGATGTCATCCAAGCACGCTTATTAGCCTTGTAGGTGACAGGAAGGGATTTTAGTCCTTTAAAACACCTTGGTTTCTCAAATTTTCCTATGACTATTAAGGGAAGCTTTTCGGAACCTGACATATTACAGGCGACTAGAAATGTTAATCTTTCTTTTGATTTTTTCCCTCCTACACACGCTGATCCTTTAACCTCTAATGATCGATTTGGCAAAAGTTTGTAAAACAGCCCAGTTTCGTCAGCATTGAATATGTTGTCTGGGGCGTATCCATTTATGAGTGCTGGCAATTTTGCACTTATCCAGTTTTCAGTAATTTCAGTGTCTACAACTCCACTCTCCCCACAAATTGATTTTGAAACAATTCCGTACCTCACTTTAAATCTATCTATCCAGCTTCTGTTTGGGATTAATTTTGATCCCAACTGTTTGGCAAAGTACTTGCATTTAGTGAGAAGAATATGTCCGCTAACAGGGAGATTTTTTGCACGGGCCGACTTGAACCACTCGTACAAGGCTTTTTCTACATTTTCATAGTTTGATGATCTATGGCGTTTACGACTTGGTGCAATCGTAGAGCACTGATATGAATCACAAATTTCCTTTTCCTTCTTTACTATACTGGTTAAGGTACTCTGTGAAACTCCGTAACTGTTGGCAATCTGAGATCTCTTTTCACCATTTTTTATTTTTTCTAATATTTCAAATTTAGTTTCAAGTGATAGGGCTTTTCTTTTTACCCCTCTCGATGGACTATCCATTTTGAAATGGTCTTGGCAATCTATCAAGAGCGCGAGTGAATTACAACAGGAAAAAAACAACTTTTTTGTTTTGGATAATTTGAGTATTTAGCATTCACTTGAAACTATCCTTAACCCGTGTTATGCCAAATTGTCGTCTGCTTCGAATATATTGGCTGCGAAAATCAAAACAAAAGATTTCTTTATTAGCTTGTCAAAGTGTCGAAAGGTTGAAGATGAGTGGCAAACAGTTTGGATCCAAAATAAGATTCCGCGTTATGCGGCGTCTGATCTGGATCAAAACTGTTTGCAAATGTGAACAGTCGTATTTTGCATGATAAGGGTTAAATGGTCTCAATGTATACATAACGCTCGTGCCCGAGGTGATAGCCAGTCAAACAAATGAACGAGCGTGACGGTTTTGAGCACTCGTCAAACTGTGATAATTACCGATTGGAATTTTATATTATCCGAACCATTTTACAGGTAAACTTCATTATACGGACCTGAAAATTCGTTTATCTTAACCGATTTTTCACTATATCCGATTTCATCTTAAGCAAGTGGTAGTACATAGAAATAAAGAAGGACACGGTCGGGGAATAATTTTTATTTTATACTAAGCGGTTTTTCACTATATCCGAGTTCGTTATAAGTGAGCATCACTGTATTGGCTATATGTAGTTCTACATTAACAAGTGTTAAATTACAAGCTGGACTGTTCGTACGTCAGTACGGATGAGATAATTTATAAAAAAGGTGAAAATCTGATAACCCTACTCACCTTCTATGGTTAATATCTGCCAAAGTAGTCAAATTTAACACTAATGGATACCAAATCGGCAAACTTTATACCCTACACTTAACAGAACAGTTAATTTTGTATAGTTTAAGCTGTTCGTCTGTGCGTACGAGTCAAATGAAATTTAAAAAAACGGTATTTTTTTAACGAAATTATACGCATTGGCTTTATTAAAGGCGGATGAGGTAGTTTTAACTAGATTGAGAATAGGACATTCTTATATTACACATTCATATCTTTTAAAACGTGAGGTTCAACCAGAATGTTTATTTTGTTTTGAACCTTATACAATTCAGCACATCCTTCTTGATTGTGCTGATTTAACTTTAATTCGTAGTAGATTTTTTCAGGCAGATTCTCTGCGGGAACTGTTTGAATTTGTAGATATATCTAAAATACTTGAATTTTTAAAAGCCATTAATTTATATTATAAAATTTGAATAAATTATAGTTTTTTGAAGACAAATTTTTGTATGTCGATTATGTTTTGTCCATATTTTGTTTACTTTCCCGTTGATCGGGACTGACATTGACGTAATTTATTAGTTGATATTGTTTTAAATTTGATATTGTAATTATTTATTCGGCTCTAAATGACCTTTTTGTGTCGATGGGCCGTAAAACACCATTCATTCATTCATTCATTTATTAAAGGCGTATTAAGCTGGTTCATGTAGTGGACATAGAGTGGGTCATGTAGTGGGTCATAGAGTGGTTCATGTAATGGGTCATAGAGTGGTTCCTTTAGTGTCTCATAGAGAGGGCCGTGCAGTGGGTCATAGAGTGGTTCATGTAGTGGGTCATAGAGTGGTTCATATAGTGGGTCATAGAGTGGGTCATGTAGTGGGTCATAGAGTGGTTCATGTAGTGGGTCATAGTGAGGTTGCTGTAGTGGGTCATAGAGTGGTTCACGCAGTGGGTCATAGAGTGGTTCATCTAGTGGGTCATAGAGTTGGTCATGTAGTGGGTCAAGTAGTTGGTCATAGAGTGGTTCATGTAGTGGGTCATAGAGTGGTTCACGAAGTCGGTCATCTAGTGGGTCATGTAGTGGGTCATAGAGTGGTTCATGTAGTGGGTCATAGGGTGGGTCACAGAGTGGTTCATATAGTGGGTCATAGTGAGTCATGTACTGGGTCATGTATGACCTAGGTCATGTGGGTCATGTAGTGGGTTATGTATGATCTAGTTGAAGTGGGTCATGTAGTGGATCATGGTGTGGTACGGTCATGGTGTAAATCATCTTTTTTGTCATGTACTGTGTCATGTAAGACCTAGTTCATAGGGGTCATGTATTCGGTTATGTATGATCTAGTTTAAGTGGGTCATATTGTGGGTCATGGTCTGGTTCATCATGTGGGTCATGTACTAGGTCATGTATAACATCAAAGTTACCTATTTGAGCTTTCAGCATTAATTTTGTCATGCACTGAGTCATGTATGACCTAGTTCAAGGGTGTCATGTAGTGGGTCTTGTATGATATAGTTGAAGTGGGTCATGTAGTTGGTCATGGTGTGGTTCGGTCATGGTGTAGTTCATCATATCGGTCATGTACTGGGTCATGTAAACAGTGCCCTGCCCTGTCATTGCCTGAATCTGATATGGATCTTCCTTATTCGGATTTTAAACCACAGATAACTAAATTTATTTTAAGAAATTGGCAGGAGTCTTGGAGTGGGGAAACTCACAACAAACTCCATGCCATTAAACCTGTATTAGGTGAAAGTTTAAACTCATGCCGGTCGATTCGCCGAGATGAGGTAGTTTTAGCTAGACTAAGAATTGGACATTCTTATATTACACATTCATATCTTTTAAAACGTGAGGTTCAACCAGAATGTTTATTTTGTTTTGAACCTTATACAATTCAGCACATTCTTATTGATTGTGCTGATTTAACTTTAATTAGAAATAGGTTCTTTCAGGCAGATTCCCTGCGGGAACTGTTTGAGTTTGTTGATATTTATAAAATACTTGAATTTTTAAAAGAGATTAATTTATATTATAAAATTTGAATAAATTATATTTTTTAAAAATAATTTTTGTATGTCGATTATGTGTTGTCCATATTTTGTTTACTTTCCCGTTGATCGGGACTGACATTGACGTAATCTATTAGTTGATATTGTTTTAAATTTGATATTGTAATTATTTATTCGGCTCTAAATGACCTTTTTGTGTCGATGGGCCGTAAAACACCATTCATTCATTCATTTGTAAACAGTGCCGTTTGCAATTTTGTAGTGGGTCATGGTGTGGTTCATGAGATGGGTCATGTAGTAGGCCATTTTGTGGTTCATCATGTGGGTCATGCACTGAGTCATGTATGACCTAGTTCAAGGGTGTCATGTAGTGGGTCATGTATGATCTAGTTGAAGTGGGTCAAATAGTTGGTCATGGTGTGGTTCGGTCATGGTGTAGCTCATCATATCGGTCATGTACTGGGTCATGTAAGCAGTGCCGTTTGCAATTTTGTAGTGGGTCATGGTGTGGTTCATGAACAACATCATGACCCTCTTCAACTATATCATACAATGACCTAATACATGACCCACACCATGAACCATTTTAACTTCTTTCAAAGTCTGTAAGTCATATTATGCTTGTTCTATCTAGCAAATCACACTATGGGGCTAGAAGAAGTGGTAGTGTTTCTTGTAGGGTTTGCGGTAGAGTTTGCGGCAGGGTTTGCTGTAGGTTTCTTGAAATGTTGTTGTGCCCAGTTCGATCTCCATTTTGAGCCAGGTTGGGGGGACTGGATGCCTCTGAAATGTCCACGTGATTGGAATTTCTTGTTTTGCTGACGCTAAAAACACTATTACCTTGAGTTCTGACAAAATGTAATGTTCAGCGGTTTTCAAATTGAGGTTTTGCTTAAGTTCAATTTCAGGGTTGTAGATAAGATAGAATAGTTGACAAACGGACAAGTTCACAGTGAATATTTATTTCACCCTGACAATGAATGTCACAAAGTCATCATAACACACTTAAGGATAAGCCCATCTAAATGAAAAAGGTCTTTGGATGATATAACACCGGACACATGGTGCTTTGATGATATCCGAGATGCTACCCAGAAACTAGCACTGCACTATCTGTCTGGCACAATGCTGGCACAATCTATGTTTGCAGATAGTTTTGAACGGCTGGTTCTTCACAACCTTACTGCATACATGGCACTGACTAGGCATATTTCAAAGCCAAGGTTTGACAGTCTAACAATAGAAAAAACACTAACCACATAAACTTGATTAAGATCCATTTGAGAGAGATCATAACTGACATGAAAAGACTATGACCCTCTTGAACTTGATTATTAACAGCATGAACCAGCCCTAAACTATTTTCATCATCCGTTGTCCGTCGTTGAAAACAGTTTGTTTGCAGATCAGACGCCAGGCAAATAAAGTGAATTTGCCTTCGGATAATATAAAACTTCAAAACTTCAAAAAGCTGACAGTTTCTCATTTAATTGCATTTCAAAATCATAACTTTTGGGATAGGGTTTGGGTAATGGTTTATGTTCAGGTGGGGGACCGAATTCAGATATTTCTTTAGGGTTATGGTTATCAAGCATAATTAAAGCATGACGGTCATATAGCAGCTTCAAGCAGTAGGTGATTTGAATTTCAAATGAATGCCACTCAGTGCATTAAGATGCATAATCTTGCACGTACCACTAAGTAAGATGTCGAGCAAATATGTAAAACTAAGTGCTTTGCATGACTTTTGGATTTTTTTCATCACAATTGTCGAGAACGTGCAGACATTGATCCAAAGTTTGAAATAGCATTGAGCTTTCTGCAAAATCATGTTTGTAGACAAAATTATACTCACTAGAATCCCATGTAAAGTTTCTATTTTTGCTGAGTATAGATCATGCATGACCCAGTGCATGACCCACATGATTACCCACACCATGACCCACTTGATGAACTACACCATGACCCACTACATGACCAACTTGAACTAGATCATACATGACCAAGTACATAACCCACATGATGAACAACACCATGACCCACTACATGACCCACTTCAACTAGATCATACATGACCAAGTGCATGACCCTCTTGATGAACCACACCATGACCCAGTACATAACCCACTTAATGAAGTAAACAATGACCCACTACATGACCCACTTCAACTAGATCATGCATGACCCACACCATGACCCAGTGCATAACCCACTTGATGAACCACACCATGACCCACTTCAACTAGATCATACATGACCCAGTCCATGTCCCACATGATGAACCACACCATGACCCACTACATGACCCACTTTAACTAGATCATACATGACCCAGTACATAACCCACAAGATGAAAGTAATGGTAATTAAGTACTCCAAAGTCATTTGGATACTGATGGTAATGGATGAGTAATGGTGGGTAAACCTTCCAAACTGAGTGTAATGGAAGAGTTATGATGGGTTAACACTCCAAAGTCATTCTCATACTGAAGGTTATGATAGAATTATGGTGTGTAAACCCTCCAAAATCATTTTTTTAAATTAAGGGTAATTGAAGAACTATGGAGGGTAAACAACAACACACTCACACTCATTTGTCTCCTATCGGGTGTCGTTGTAGAGAGGTAGCACTGTACAAATTTATATAGTAAATATATCTTTTAACAAGTACATTAAAGAAATGTCTTCCTGTTGGCCATAGTTCAAAACGAACCATGTTCACCCTGACACCGCGATGAGGTCGGAAGACGTAGTCAGGGGCCGGGACCACCTGATTGGTAGTCCCTAAACATGAGAACACAAGGCTCGTCCAAAAAAGTTAATCACTGAGCCATAAAGAAGTAACAAGAACTGAACTAAATTAAACTAAACTTTCTCCGCCCCCTCTGAGTTCTCCTCTGTTTTTTTCTCAGGCGTGTTTACAGGTGGGGCAGGAATGACTCCCTTGGGTGTTCTGTCTTCATATCGACAGAACCAAAGATCCCTGTTGATAAGCATATCAACAGTGGCCTCTGCTTCTATCGGATCGAAATTTCATCCTGATCCCGAATTGCACCTGGATGGTAGCCCCATTCCAGTCGTGGATCAGGCGAAATTTCTCGGTGTCATTTTTGACAAGAAACTTTCTTTTATCCCTCATATAAAATATTTAAAGGCAAAATGCCAGAAAACTTTAAAATTACTTCGCGTTCTTGCACATACCGACTGGGGTGCAGATCGTACTGTAATGCTTAGATTATACAGAAGTTTAGTTAGATCCAAACTTGATTATGGTTGTTGTGTTTATGGCTCTGCAAGGAAATCATACTTGCGGATGCTTGACCCAATACATCATCAAGGTTTACGTTTAGCTTTGGGTGCCTTTAGGACATCCCCTGCTAAAAGTTTATATGTCGAGGCCAATGAGCCTTCTCTTTACTCTCGTCGTGAAAAACTATCAATGCAATATACTTCAAAGTTAGCTTCAAACCATTCAAATCCAACATATAATAATGTGTTTAAACCTAAACATAAACGTTTATTTAAATCTAAAGAAAAGGTTATTCCATCCTTTGGAATACGTATGAAAAACTCTTTTGAAAGTAGTGGTATAGATTTGTCTTTGGTTGAAGAGACCAAAGTCGAATCTATACCACCTTGGACTATTAAACGACCAAATGTCATGTTTGATCTAACTTGGCATAAGAAGTCTGAAACAAACTCGCTTGAATTCAAATCCTTTTTTAATGAAATCATTTCAAAATTTGAAGATTTTAAACAAATTTATACTGATGGTTCAAAAGATGATGAGAAGGTCGCTGCTGCTTTTGTGACTGACAATACGGTTACAAGGTTACGGCTCCCTGACAATGCCTCTATATTTTCAGCAGAGATCAAGGCTATTGATTTAGCTCTTGATTATATTGCTGAAGATTCATATAGTAAACATATAATCTTTTCGGATTCTCTTTCTGTATTACAATCATTGAGTAAAGGTTCTACTAAAAATGTACTTGTTAAAAATATTGTTTTAAAATTTCATGAACTGTCTAATTCTAAAGATGTAAAATTTTGTTGGGTACCTAGTCATTGTGGAATTAAGGGCAATGAGAGGGCAGACTTAGAAGCTAAGTCTGCCCTGTCATTGCCTGAATCTGATATGGATCTTCCTTATTCGGATTTTAAACCACAGATAACTAAATTTATTTTAAGAAATTGGCAGGAGTCTTGGAGTGGGGAAACTCACAACAAACTCCATGCCATTAAACCTGTATTAGGTGAAGTTTAAACTCATGCCGGTCGATTCGCCGAGATGAGGTAGTTTTAGCTAGACTAAGAATTGGACATTCTTATATTACACATTCATATCTTTTAAAACGTGAGGTTCAACCAGAATGTTTATTTTGTTTTGAACCTTATACAATTCAGCACATTCTTATTGATTGTGCTGATTTAACTTTAATTAGAAATAGGTTCTTTCAGGCAGATTCCCTGCGGGAACTGTTTGAGTTTGTTGATATTTATAAAATACTTGAATTTTTAAAAGAGATTAATTTATATTATAAAATTTGAATAAATTATATTTTTTAAAAATAATTTTTGTATGTCGATTATGTGTTGTCAATATTTGGTTTACTTTCCCGTTGATCGGGACTGACATTGACGTAATCTATTAGTTGATATTGTTTTAAATTTGATATTGTAATTATTTATTCGGCTCTAAATGACCTTTTTGTGTCGATGGGCCGTAAAACACCATTCATTCATTCATTATATTTTTTAAAGATAATTTTTGTATGTCGATTATGTTTTGTCCATATTTTGTTTACTTTCCCGTTGATCGGGACTGACATTGACGTAATCTATTAGTTGATATTGTTTTAAATTTGATATTGTAATTATTTATTCGGCTCTAAATGACCTTTTTGTGTCGATGGGCCGTAAAACACTATTCATTCATTCATTCATTCTATCGGATCGAAGAAACCATACCCAGGGTGGCCATTCACCTCCACACTCACAACCTCCATACCCATGCAGAACTCCTCGAGAGCAGGGAGATAGTTGACAATGACTAGAGAACGTGGAGTGCTCATGACTAAATAACATATGCAACTGAGACGAGTTTTACCATGACCCCCTACATGACCCACTTCAACTAAATCATACATGACCCAGTGCATGACCCACTGGTTAAACCACACCATGACCCAGTACATAACCCACTTGATGAACTACACCATGACCAACAACATGACCCACTTCAACTAGATCGTGCATGACCCACACCATGACCCATTTGATGACCCACACCATGACCCAGTGCATGACCAACATGATGAACCACACCATGACCTCCTACATGACCCACTTTAACTAGATCATACATGACCCAGTACATAACCCACAAGATGAAAGTAATGGTAATTAAGTACTCCAAAGTCATTTGGATACTGATGGTAATGGATGAGTAATGGTGGGTAAACCTTCCAAACTGAGTGTAATGGAAGAGTTATGATGGGTTAACACTCCAAAGTCATTCTCATACTGAAGGTTATGATAGAATTATGGTGTGTAAACCCTCCAAAATCATTTTTTTAAATTAAGGGTAATTGAAGAACTATGGAGGGTAAACAACAACACACTCACACTCATTTGTCTCCTATCGGGTGTCGTTGTAGAGAGGTAGCACTGTACAAATTTATATAGTAAATATATCTTTTAACAAGTACATTAAAGAAATGTCTTCCTGTTGGCCATAGTTCAAAACGAACCATGTTCACCCTGACACCGCGATGAGGTCGGAAGACGTAGTCAGGGGCCGGGACCACCTGATTGGTAGTCCCTAAACATGAGAACACAAGGCTCGTCCAAAAAAGTTGATCACTGAGCCATAAAGAAGTAACAAGAACTGAACTAAATTAAACTAAACTTTCTCCGCCCCCTCTGAGTTCTCCTCTGTTTTTTTCTCAGGCGTGTTTACAGGTGGGGCAGGAATGACTCCCTTGGGTGTTCTGTCTTCATATCGACAGAACCAAAGATCCCTGTTGATAAGCATATCAACAGTGGCCTCTGCTTCTATCGGATCGAAGAACCCATACCCAGGGTGGCCATTCACCTCCACACTCACAACCTCCATACCCATGCATAACTCCTCGAGAGCAGGGAGATAGTTGACAATGACTAGAGAACGTGGAGTGCTCATGACTAAATAGCATATGCAACTGAGACGAGTTTTACCATGACCCCCTACATGACCCACTTCAACTAAATCATACATGACCCAGTGCATGACCCACTGGTTAAACCACACCATGACCCAGTACATAACCCACTTGATGAACTACACCATGACCAACAACATGACCCACTTCAACTAGATCGTGCATGACCCACATGATGACCCACACCATGACCCATTTGATGACCCACACCATGACCCAGTGCATGACCAACATGATGAACCACACCATGACCCACTATATGACCCACTTCAACTAGATCATACATGACCCAGTACATAATCCACATAATGAACCACACTATGACCCTCTACATGACCCACTTCAACTAGATCATACATGACCCAGTGCAAAATCAAATTGATGAACCACACGGTGACCAAGTAAATAACCCACTTGATGAACTACTCAATGACCATGTACATAACCCACTTGATGAACCACACCATGACCAAGTACATAACCCACTTGATGAACTACACCATGACTCACTACATGACCCACTTCAACTAGATCATACATAACCCAGTGCATGACCCACTTAATGAACCACACCATGAACAACTACATGACCCAATTCAACTAGATCATACTACTCTATGACCCACTACTTGAACCACTCTATGGCCCACTACATGAACCACTCTATGACCCACTACATGAACCACTCTATGACCCACTACTTGAACCACTCTATGACCAACTGCATGACCCGCTCTATGACCCACTGCATGACCCGCTACATGACCAACTCTATGACCAACTCTATGACCCTAACCCTGACTTGCTTACGAAACCTATATTGTGCTCGTTGGCCATTCAGCAAACCACTACTCATGGTTTGTTGAATGTTCACCGCTAGACCACGATGAGGTCAGCACAAATGCTAGCGGGTTGGGACTTACCGACCAGGCCGTTCGGTAGTCCCTGGTATTTGTGGTGTCGCCTCTACACTTCGCATCTCAGAAACACAACAAAATGCATGTTGTGATCTCGTAGGGCATTGATCACCACCACGGCATCGCCGGCGTTATGGAACACGTAGCCGGCCATTCCACCGACCATGCACTCTTAGAACTGCGTCCATATCCCTACAGAATTCCCGAAGTTTTGCAAATGAGTGCCCGTCTTCCACAAGAACAATGGTGTGCATGTTGTTAACATCCATGTTACTGCTTTCGAGTCTTGGCCGGTAATGACCTGTTTGTGTTTGTCGATTGCCTGCCTGCCTGCTCCCTGATTGGTTGGGATATTTGTTGCTATTAACGACACTTGATGTTAGGTCAAGTTATAGCTGCTCAAAACACCCAACCCCCTCACATTTGAGTGTTTGGGACTAGAATAATGTGACTTCCGGTCATATTTCTAATAATGTCAAAGAATAAAAGTTGTTGAGAATATAAATCTCTACATTATATAAAAAACTAGATCATTCTAACGAAAAAATAAAAAAGTCACATTATACTGACGCCATATAGCCTAACAACCTTATGTCACTTTGTTGCAGAAGCTTTTTCTCCCTTATTAAGCGTGCTACACAGCTGAAACTTGGCAACGTTGTGGACCTAGATGTTCTTAACATGTTTTGTTCTTACACTTATAAAGAAATATAGCTCAAGGTCAAGTTATAGCTGCTCAAAACACCCCACCCCCTCACATTTGAGTGTTTGGGACTAGAATAATGTGACTTCCGGTCATATTTCTAATAATGTCAAAGAATAAAAGTTGTTCAGAACATCAATCTCTACATTATATAAAAAAACAAGATCATTCTAATCACTTCAGGGTCATGGGAACTACCACCTAAATGATAGAGTGTCCTGCTCGCAGCGCCACTATAATATTAAAATAGTGGAATATCTAAAATCAAGAATAATGTGACTTCCGGTCATATTTTTAATAATGTCAAAGAATAAAAGTTGTTGAGAATATAAATCCCCACATTATATAAAAAAACTAGACCATTCTATTACTAGAATAGTATAATGTAGAGTTTGACTTTCTAAGCAACTATTATTCTTTGACATAATTAAAAATATGACCGGAAGTCACATTATTCTTACCCCGTCATTTTTCTTACACCTGCTCGCAGCGCCACTATAATTTAGCTATAAATGTACTAAAATCAAGAATAATGTGACTTCCGGTCACATTTCTAATAATGTCAAAGAATAAAGGTTGTTCAGAATATAAATCCCCACATTATATCGAAAAACTAGATCATTCTAATTTCAAAAAAAAAAAAAAAATTCTAAGGGGGTACCCCTTACCATAAAAAAAATATTATATTTTTTACCTTAGAATGACCCCGTCTTCGAGTATAATGTAGAATTTGACGTTCCAAATACTTATCTGGACTCCCTGTAAAAATTTGGGAGCGATCCGGCACTCCCTTCGAGTTTCGTATTTTTGACCCCTCCTTCATCGAATATGTGTTTTAAAAAGAGGGTGGGCTATTGGGAACAAGTATAATGTGACTCAGAGCCATATCTCGATATAAGTGTAAGAACAAAAGTTGTTCAGAATATCGAGCTCTACATGATACTTGAAACCTGGGTCCTTAGAACCCACTGACCGGGTCATAGAAAGACTCCAACTTTGGTCTCTGCTAAGGGTGGGACCATAAGCCCAAAATCATATTGTTTTATTTTTTTATCTATATTATCTTAGATACATCATTTTGCGACCCACACTGAAAATTTGAGCGGTATCGGACAACTCCTTCCGGTCCTACTGGGACTCGGACTTAGGTAACCCCCTCAAAGTTGAGTGTTTGGGACTAGAATAATGCGACTTCCGGTCATATTTTTAATTATGTCAAAGAATAAAAGTTGTTCAGAACGTCGATCTCTACATTATACTAAAAAACTGGGTCATTCTAAGGACCTTTTTTATTTTATTTTTTAACGTAAGGGTGTACTCCTTATGAAAAAAAATTTTTTTTTGGGAATTAGAATGATCTAGTTTTTTGATATAATGTAGAGATTGATGTTCTGAACAACTTTTATTCTTTGACATTATTAGAAATATGACCGGAAGTCACATTATTCTTGTCCCAAACACTCAAATGTGAGTGGGTGGGGTGTTTTGAGCAGGTATAACTTGACATTGAGCCATATTTTTTAATAAGTGTAAGAACAAAACATGTTAAGACAAATAAAGTCTACAATGTGGTTAAGTTTCAGCTTTGTAGCACGCTAAATAAGGGAGAAAAAGCTAAGGCATCATAGTGACTTGGTGGTTAGGCTATATGGTGTCAGTATAATGTGACTTTTTTATTTTTCGTTAGAATGATCTAGTTTTTTGATATACTGTGGGGATTTATATTCTGAACAACTTTTATTCTTTGACATTATTAGAAATATGACCGGAAGTCACATTATTCTTGATTTTAGTACATTTATAGTTAAATTATAGTGGCGCTGCGAGCAGGAACTCTATATTTAGGGGGTGGTCTATTTGGAACAAGTATTATGTGACTTAGAGACATATTTCGATATAAGTATAAGAAGAAAAGTTGTTTGGAACATCGAGCTCTACAACATACTCGAACCCGGACCCTTAGAACCCACCGACCGGGTCATACGAGGACTCGAACCTTGATCCCTAATAAGGGTGGGACCCAAGACCCTACTTAGGGTTAGGGTTAGCGTTGGGGGACCCGTAGTCCCGGTCTAAGTGGTCCCCCACGGTCTAAGTGGTCCCCCGACAAAATGGATTAAGTGGTCCCCCATGGACTGTCAGGTCCCCCGAATGGACTATGGGTTCCCCGACGAAATGGACTATGGGTCCCCTATTAGAATAGAAGGAATTTAAATGTGATATAGTATTTTTATTTAGAGTATCTGTGAGCTTTAAAGCTGTATGTTTCATTTAAGCTCTATGTTCTGAACATTATTTGTTCTTTGACTTTATTAAAAATAAGGCTCAAAACTTTTATATCCAACTTAGAAATTTGAGCCATGGACTATGGGTCCCCCATTAGAATAAAGAAGGAAGCTAGGGTTAGTATAGTATTTTTTTTGAGAGTATCTGAGAGCTTTAAATCTGTATGTTTCATTTAAGCTCTATGTTCTGAACATTATTTGTTCTTTGACTTTATTAAAAATATGGCTCAAAACTTTTATATCCCACTTAGGAATTTTAGGCTATGAACTATGGGTCCCCCGTTAGAATAAAGAAGGAATTTAAAGGCGATATAGTCTTTTTTCTGAGAGTATCTGAAAGCTTAAAACCTACATGGTTAGCCTTATCTGGATGTTCTGAACAACATTTGTTCTTTGACCTATTTAATAAAAAACGGCCTAAAGGGTTTATATTCACACCATGATTAGAGACCAAAATTCGAGTCCGTGTTCAACTCGGTTAGTGAATTCTAAAAATCTAGGCCTGTGATATATTGTAGAGTTGGGTGTTCTGAACAACTTTTGTTCTTGGACCTTATTAAAAATGTGGCTGTATGTTTCATTTTGCAGGGCTGCCATTTCATCCTATATAAAGTAGACTGAAAGTAAAGCAAAAGACGCCTTAAGGAATAGACAGTTTGCTTTAAATGTGTTTTTAAGGGTTACTGGGCCTATATAAACTTGATACAAACAAAAGAAACTGTAAAAAAAACTTTGATTTTTTTGAAGAAAACGATAAGGTTTATTCTTTGAGCTTATTAAAAATATGGCTGTGAGTCTCAGTATTCTTGTCCCAAAAGCCCCACCCCCTCTGATTTGGTGATTTTCATTATTTTCATAGAAAAAGCTAAGTCCGTATAAAGGACAGAGGGGGTGGTGTGTTTTGGGCAGGTATAACCTGTCTTAGAGCCATATTTCTTGATAAGTGTAAGAATAAAGGTTGTTCAGTAGGGTCAGCGCTTCAAGGAAATGCATAATTTATGTAGGTATTAGCAAACAGTGTAGCTCCAGATCACCTCATAACATATATATACCCAAATGTTATAGGGTTACCTAAGTCCGATCCCCAGTAGGAGCATAACGGGTTGTTGGATACCGCTCAAATTTTCAGGGGAAGTGTATAAATGATTTATCTAGGTGCCTCTGGTCCTAAACAGTCAAAAAATATAATTCGGGGTTTATGGTCCCACCATGATCAGAGACCAAGGTTCGAGTCCCTGTAAAGACCCGGTCGGTGGGTTCTAAGTACCCAAGCCTCACATATGTTGTAGAGTTAAATGTTCTAAACAACTTTTATTCTTTGACCTTATTACTTTGATTTTTTTGAAGAAAACGATAAGGGGTACGTACCCCTTATCGAAAACAAAAAAGTTCTTAGAATGACCCGGTTTTCGACTATAATGTAAATTTTGACTTTCTGAACAACATTTGTTCTTTGATCTATATAGAAATGTGGCCGGAAAGTACTTTAAACTTGTTCTAATGATCCAAATGTTATGGGGTGACCTCAGTCCGATCCCCAGTAGGACCCTAAGGGGTTGTCGGATACCGCTCAAATTTTCAGGGGAAGTGTATAAACGATTTATCTAGGTGTCTCTGGTCATAAAAAATGCTAATATTTATTGCAGCCCTGTTTGTGTATTGTTAGAAAAGGGAGACATAGGCATTTAAGTATAACTTTGTCAGATAGAGACTAGGATACCATGTCAGCACCTTTTGTGACCTAGTTTCGTAGGCAATATATGACAAAGCAATAGAGTTACTAAATGAAAACCATGACAACAAAATCGATTGACAATGATTTATTACAATATAATTAACAAAGACAAAAATCAACTAGAATCAAGGTAAAAAAAATTAACTATTGCACGATCCCCTACTATTTACAGAACTTGAGTCCTTTTTCTCGTCGTTCACTATTGCAAACATCCCGATCTATATATAACACTTGAGTCTTTTTTCTCCTCGTGTATAATTGCACACTACCCGATCTATATATAACACATGAGTCATTTTTCTCCTCGTGTTTTATTGCACGTTCCCCTATTTACAGTTTAAACTCAACTTTCTCCTATCATGCCTTTTACTCTTTTGCCATATTTATCAGCTTGTCTCTTATTTGCTGCGGCGTGTATGCCGGGAAGTGACTCATATGTCCCCTAACGTCCTTTATCTTAACTCGTTTCAAACATTGTCTCATTTCTCTCAACAATTCAGCAAACACCCTCTCTATTTTTGCAGTAATTTCCGGAGGAACTCTCTTCCTCGTTGGAGGAGGTAATACATGTTTCTGAGTTTTACGTTTAGGCTTTGGAACTGACTGAGAGGGATCACTCAAAGGCATATTTGGTGCCTCAGAGGGATCTGTCCCAGGCAGAGTTGGTGGCTGTTCTTTGTAAATAGGTTGATAGACATTTTCGCCACAACCGTAATATCTGGCTATTTCTACAGCAATTATAGACAGAAGGTTTGTTCTGATAGTAAGGCTCTCTTCTGAGTCTTTCAATCCGGTGTTTGCAAGAATCTCTGCATTTAAGTCTATTTTAAATCGTTTTAGCTTCTTCTCTAATGCAGAATGCATGCTGACATAACACGTGTTCTCTGTGAACTCTCGGTTACTTACCTTGTACCTCTTGGCCTCACCGAGGTAATCCTCGTAAGGCCGAGAGGTAAAGGCAAGCATTAAATCTATCCGGAATTGATCCGTTGTAAGGTCCTGTCTAATTCCAGGGAATGCGTACGTTCTCGTGAATTGCCCATGTTCTTCTTCACTATCAGTTTCAGAACCGTTATTAGCACTTGTCTGGTTAATCAGATGAATTGTCCTTGCACTGTCTGCCTTACTCTGATACACCTGGTAAAACTTATCTGCCGTTGTCTCGCGATGTTTCAAGTGATCGGCGATTGATTTCGCCATACTAGGGTCTTTGGCCCTTCCCTGGCACGTTATTGACTGTCGGATTTTGTTGGCATTCAGCCTCCCATATAATCTCTCACCCCCACACTTTACCCACGCACTCTGGAGATAGTAATTTACAAGTGTTTGAGTGGTTATCGGTATCCCACAGTTCTGTCTGAATAGTCTGTCGTCTGATTCTCCGAACGCTTTCTTAACATATCTAACCATGCTCAACAGCATGTAGTAATCGTTTGGTTTTACTACTATGACAGCTGCCCCTCTTGAGTCCGATGTTTTATGCTTCGTGACCGATATGGTCCGATACGTTTTCCCCTCAACTTCGGTTTCTCCCGACTTGAGGACTTTCGCCATCATCATGTTGATGATGACGGAAACCCTCAAGCCGTTAGATACAACCAAGTAGAGCACAAGCGCGTTCCTGAAATCACTGAAATGCGTTGCTGGGGCTTCCTGAAATTTTCGGTACACCTCCTTTTTGTAGTCTCTATTAGTTACATACCGGCGCGCCTCTTCTGATGGCAGATCCTCTGCGGCACTGTCTCTGACCTCAACTTGCCGCTGCGATTGCAACTTAGCCAGCCCTTTCATGGAGTTGTGTAAAAACAAACATGTTTGGTCCTGGTTCTTCGGGCAAGCATACTTCACAAAGTTCAGTATGCTGCATATATATGACCTCACAGTGCCTGGTTGTTGACTTTTCATCAGTGAAATCACGAAACAGTTTATTGTGAAGGAATTAATCTCATCAATTTTATCAATTTTCTGATCTTTAAGTAATCTCCCTATCTGTTTGATGTGCTGGTTTGCTGCAGCTTCTGGTTTCAAACCCCCAGACAGGGACATTAGGTGGTCTTTGTATTTCTTAAGTCTTTCCTGCCAAACACTAGGTAGCACACGATCCTCACTTACTGTGTCCATTTCACCACTATCCTGCACTGCATTCGTGCCACGATCCTCACTTACGGTGTCCATTTCACCACCTTTCTGCACTGCACTCATGTCACGATCCTCACTTTCGGTGTCCATTTCCTTCAGCATACTGCATTCAGCATATGTAACTGTACACGTTTTGACACCACTTGTACCGGGTGTCTGCCGTCTCTTGCCAGAAACCTCCCCATGTACAATAGGCTGCTCTTCTGCTTCTGACATCGAGACATCACTATAATGAAGCAGCAGATCATCATCGGGATCCTCTTCTTCCAACTCTCTCTCTTCTTCCAATACGTGCGCTCTGAACTGTGCGACAACATCCCCTTGGTACGTCGGATGTACGAGCTTCAAATGTTGTTGGCGGCGCACCACCACTTTGTCACACCTGAAAAATAAAAATAAAAACATAAATACCTGGCCTGGTTCTTATCCGGACGAGCCTCCCTGAAAATAAAGTGTCACACAGCTATTACATAACACTAAAAAGATAAGATCTTGCATGAATACACCTGAAAAATAAAAATAAAACGATAAATTTCTTGCTTGAACAAGTATCAGACAGTCAGAGAGCTGTTAACATCTCGCATGATTCTTATCCGGACGAGCCTCGCTGTGTAAAGTATCACACAAAGAAATAAATCAACTTACCCTAGCATCATACACCTCCAGCGTCTCCTGCCATCCTTCGTCTTTAGTGGTTTTCCAAGAAGGGGTATAAAAACCACTACCCGGACCGAACCTAGCCGAAATTTGCCGGACCGAAAAATATTCGGAGTTCCACTATAAGCATAAAAATAATTTAATTTGGAAAATTTTGGTACGTATACGGTAAATAACCTATTATTTACACACTGTAAAAGTTTTGTAACCATCAGAAATCTAAATATTGAAAACAATGCGATTTTGTATTTTTAGGGGGTATATATAAAGCCACTACCTTTCCAATTTCAGTTAATCCTGTTTTTCTTCTTTAAAACAGCTATGTGTAATGTTATTTGATGATAAACTTATATCAAACCTTGTTTATTTTATGGCATGTACCAAAAAAACAATATTTGGGGAAACATAACTCTTAAATTCACATTTGAAGTGATTTCCGTACCGGAATATAACGGTCAGAGGAAGTGTATAAAGGATTTATCTAGGTGTCTCTGGTCCTAAACAGTCAAACAATATAATTCGGGGTTTATGGTTCCACCATGATCAGAGACCAAGGTTCGAGTTCCTGTAAAGACCCGGTTAGTGGGTTCTAAGTACACAGGCCTCACATATGTTGTAGAGCTGGATGTTCTGAACAACTTTTATTCTTTGACCTTATTAAAAATGTGACTGTATGTTTCCTTTTTCAGGGCTGCCATTTGTTCTGATTTTTTTCTATAACATAGTAGCTTAAAGCAGATTGAAAGTAAAGGAGAATGCGCCTTAAGGAACATTCATTTTTTATTTCCAGCCTGCTTTAAGTAGTCACGTATCAACCAAAGTCGAAGAAGGCTATGGGGTAGAGGTACGATTCGTAATAAGGCTGCAATAAGTTGACTTAAAAAAATACTAATATTTAAAAAAAATCTTATTGCAGCCCTGTTTGTGTATTGTTAGAAAAAGGAGACATAGGCATTTAAGTATAACTTTGTCAGATAGAGACTAGGATACCATGTCACCACCTTTTGTGACCTAGTTTCGTAGGCAATGTATGACAAAGCAATAAATGAAAACCATGACAACAAAATCGATTGACAATGATTTATTACAAAATAATTAACAAAGACAATAATCAACTAGAATCAAGGTAAAGAATTAAATATTGCACACAAGCCCACTATATACATAACACGAGTCCTTTATCCCGTCGTTCTCATTGCACTATCCCTATTTATTTACATAACATGAGTCCTTTATCCCGTCGTTCTTATTGCACTATCCCTATTTATTTACCCCAGAGACCTTCCTACTTTGACGTAGTTCTGGGGCTTAATTGACAGAGGGAATTGTCTCTATTTATTAGACAGAGATTGTTCCCTCTGCCAAGAACTAAAAGGAAGGAAGCCCCTGCTGGTTGGGGATAGAATTAACCAGCTGCATCTCCTGCAGAGGGGTAAGATCCCCCCGAATAGGAGCAACCTGTTTGCCGTGGGTTGCGACTCGAAGCACTCAGATGATTGGATCCTGGTAGTTGAGCAGAAGGGATTTCTGAGCGCAGATCCCTGATGCAACACACTGCTTTGGCCTTGATTCTGGGTGTAGAAGAGCGGTCAGGCATAGCCCGGTCTGATCAATCGGCTCACCATGTCTTGCCCAAGGACACTTATGTTTTTAATAAGATTATCATTTCTCTTTCCAATAATTTGTTCTTACTATTTATTGGTACTTTCATAAGATATTCAAATAGTCTCTCTATTCTGTTCAAGTGTCTTTGAAGGCGGTGGTTTAGGGCTAATCAGGTGGATTTGTGTATAGTTGACCAGCGGTTCTCGCGTTGATTAACCTATCGACCAGAAGACATCCTATTTAGCGGTAGTGTGTCGGAGGTACGGCGTTGGCTCTACTTTGCTGTTTATCTGAGTATATCATTCATGTAACCCTGGTGTTTTTTCGCTGGAGATATCCCGAGAAAACATCCCCTTGTTGGACTCCGTGGTGGGTGGGGAACATGGATGATGAATTTTCTGCGGTAATGCCATGGCTAGTCCAGCTCATAATCGCTCTAATAGCAAATCCAATACTTTCAAAAGGTCACGGAAGGACTCCGAGTCATCGGAATCTGACCGTGAATACATATTGAAATCTCAATCTTCAAACCATTGGCAAAAATTCTTAGTCATTTGTCCAGTAAAGGATGACCAATCTTTGGCAAAGTTGTCACCTTTTGCAGTGGCGAAAGCACTGCAGGGATTGGCGGGTGAACCAAAAGATGTTAAAGTTTTACGTTCAGGCAATATTTTGGTAGAATGTACAAAAAAAACCCAATCAGATAACCTACTGAAAAGTAAAGTTTTCGCTGGCATTCCCATTTCTGTATCTCCTCATCAGTCTCTCAACTCCTGCAAAGGAGTTGTGAAAAGCTATGACCTTCGGCATACTGATGAGAAGAAAATGCTGTCAGAACTTTATAATCAGAATGTCACGGATGTTAAACGTATTAAGTTTGTGAGAAATGGTAAGGAAATAATTACCAATACTTTCATTCTTAAGTTTAACGTTCCTACTGTACCATCATCTATTAAATGTGGCTTTTTAAACATTCAGGTTGACCCATTTATCCCCAATCCTCTGCGGTGCTTTAACTGCCAAAGATTTGGCCATCACAAGGACAAGTGCACTAAAAAACCAGTCTGTGCCCGTTGTGGCGAAGAAGATCATGATTCCTCTTCCTGCGGAAACCCTTTGAAGTGTTTTAGCTGCAAAGGGGATCACTTTGTATACTCGAAAGAGTGTCCAAAGTGGAAACAGGAAAAGGAAATTCAGACTGTTAAAGTTGTGAAAAATGTTTCTTTTTCTGATGCTCGCAAGCTTGTGGAAGCTTCAAAACCTTCCACACCTGGTGGCCCATCGGCACCATCGTATGCTGCTGTCTCTCGACCAGCCTCTGCTTTTGTGTTTGGACCAGCTGCTGGTGTTGTGTCTGGACCAGCCTCTGATGTTGTGTCTAGACCAACCCCAGTCCAGGAGTGTACTTCTTGCAAGCTCTTGGTTGAACAATTGTGTGCCATCTTTCCTGAAAAGGCAAATACAATTAAAGATGTTCTTAAAGCTCTTTCAGACAACTCTTCCAAACCTTCAACTTCTAAAACTTCATCTTCTAAATCTTTATCTCAAAATCCGTTCTACTAAAAATGTACTTATTAAAAATATTGTTTTAAAATATCATGAACTGTCTAATTCTAAAGATGTAAAATTTTGTTGGGTACCTAGTCATTGTGGAATTAAGGGCAATGAGAGGGCAGACTTAGAAGCTAAGTCTGCCCTGTCATTGCCTGAATCTGATATGGATCTTCCTTATTCGGATTTTAAACCACAGATAACTAAATTTATTTTAAGAAATTGGCAGAAGTCTTGGAGTGGGGAAACTCACAACAAACTCCATGCCATTAAACCTGTATTAGGTGAAAGTTTAAACTCATGCCGGTCGATTCGCCGAGATGAGGTAGTTTTAGCTAGACTAAGAATTGGACATTCTTATATTACACATTCATATCTTTTAAAACGTGAGGTTCAACCAGAATGTTTATTTTGTTTTGAACCTTATACAATTCAGCACATTCTTATTGATTGTGCTGATTTAACTTTAATTAGAAATAGGTTCTTTCAGGCAGATTCCCTGAGGGAACTGTTTGAGTTTGTTGATATTTATAAAATACTTGAATTTTTAAAAGAGATTAATTTATATTATAAAATTTGAATAAATTATATTTTTTAAAAATAATTTTTGTATGTCGATTATGTGTTGTCAATATTTGGTTTACTTTCCCGTTGATCGGGACTGACATTGACGTAATCTATTAGTTGATATTGTTTTAAATTTGATATTGTAATTATTTATTCGGCTCTAAATGACCTTTTTGTGTCGATGGGCCGTAAAACACCATTCATTCATTCATTCATTATCTCAAAATCCTCCACCTTTTAAACCTACACTACCACCAAAACCCTCAACACCTTCCCTTTCGATTCAAACGAAGGATGGTAAGCAATCTAAATCCAAGTCACAAAAGTCAAGTAGCACACAGGAAAACAAAGGTAACACAAAATCACCGAAAAAGAAATCTACACAGTCAAAAGGGCAGCGATCGGGAGCTGATGTCGATACTCCCATCGCTCTAAACAACAAATACTCTGCACTTCACTCTGTTGAAGATGCAGATGATTCCCATTTGGGCTGGGTACATCCACCATCGTGGTCGGATGATCTTGGCGACTGGCGAAATGCACCTGCAAAGGTGCCTAAATGTGGCAACTTGGAGGAAGAGTCGATGGATGTTAATACATCCACCGCCCCTTCCTCAGGGTCTCCCATAAAGAAACCTAAGGACAAAAAGATTGTCCCTATATATCCTCCTTGTAACTAAATGATCTTAATTACTCTTTAATCATTAATCAATAATGAAAAATTGCGTTATACAATGGAATTGTAGAGGACTTAAGGCAAATTACAATGAAATTCTTCTGTTATTGAATAAACATGATCCTGCTATCATGTGTCTTCAAGAAACTTTCTTGAAGGACACTGATCAAATCAACTTTAGAAATTATTCTATTTATAATCATATTTTTAATGATGGTGAAAAAGCTGCTGGCGGCTCTTCCATTATTGTGAACAACTCTGTTGTTCATAGTCATTTATCTATCAAATCTAATTTACAAGTTGTTGCTGTCAGTGTAACCCTTCACAAAGCTATTACATTTTGTTCAATTTACATTCCGCCAAGGACCACAGTTAATAAAAAAGATCTTGACGCTCTGATTGAACAATTGCCCTCACCTTTTATTTTGTTAGGGGATTTTAATAGCCATAACCCATTATGGGGTTCTGATCATTCTAATGCTATGGGTAAGATTGTTGAGGATTTTGTTGGTGAGCACGATTTGTGCATCTTCAACAATAAGTCTCCAACTTATCTTCACCCGGCATCAGGGTCTTTAACTTGCATTGATCTTTCTATTTCTTACCCTACTGTTTATTTGGATTATGGTTGGAGAGTTGGTGACGACCAATGTGGTAGTGACCACTTTCCAATATTTCTAAATAATATTGCTTCTCCAGTCGAGGAATGTGTTCCTCGCTGGAAACTCAAGAAGGCAAATTGGGAAAAATTTGAAATTCTGTGTAAAGAAAAATTAGATTCAGATATTTTTAAAGATATTGATGACCCCATTGAAAAGTTCACCTCTATTTTATATTCAATAGCAGAAGAATGCATTCCTAAGTCCTCATCAAACCCTAAGAAACCTCCAAAACCTTGGTATAATGATGATTGTAAGGAGGCTATTCGTAAACGTAAGTCGGCTCTTAGAAGGTTTAGAGTAAGTCCTACTGAGGACAATTTAAACCATTTTAGAGTATTTAGGGCTAAAGCTCGTCGTACTTTTAAGACTGCAAAGTCGCAGTCTTGGAAGAATTATGTATCTAAATTAAATTCTCGCTCATCAGTAAAGAAGGTATGGGATATGGTACGTAAAATAAGCGGTAAAGGTAAATCTTCATTTGGTCATTTAAATGTTGATGATAAAAAAATAACAGATGTTAAAGATATTGCCAATTCCTTAGCTGATGCGTTTGCAAAAAATTCTTCATCAGCTAAGTCTTCTCCTGAATTTAGAAATATCAAAAAGTCTAAAGAAAAAGAAAAACTTAATTTCAAATCTTGTAACACCGAAAGTTACAATTTACCTTTTACTGAAAAAGAACTCTATGATTCTCTTAATAAATCCCACGATACCGCTGTTGGACCTGATGATATTCATTATCAATTTTTAAAGCACTTGCCTATAAATTGTATGAATGTACTTTTAGATATTTTTAATCATATATGGTCAAGTGGTAAACTTCCCAGATTTTGGAAACAGGCGACAGTCATCCCTGTTCCAAAACCTGGGAAGGATAACACAGACCCAAATAGTTATCGCCCTATAGCATTGACGAGTTGCGTATGCAAAACCTTAGAGCGCATGATTAATGCAAGACTTGTTTGGTATCTTGAATCCAACAATCTCATTACGGAGTATCAAAGTGGATTCAGGAGCCAAAGAAGTACTAATGATCATTTAGTTCGATTGGAATCTTTTATTCGTGAAGCTTTCGTCAAGAAGGAGCACTTAGTTGCTGTCTTCTTTGACCTTGAGAAAGCATATGACACAACATGGAAGTATGGTATCATGAAAGACCTGCATGAAAATGGACTTAAAGGTCGACTTCCAATTTTTATTGAAAATTTTTTAAATGATAGGGAGTTTCAAGTCCGAGTTGGAACTACCCTTTCTGATATGCAAAAGCAGGAAATGGGTGTTCCACAAGGAAGTATTTTATCAGTAACTCTGTTTAATGTAAAAATTAATAATATTGTTAAATGTTTAACAAATGACACTGATTGTTCATTGTATGTTGATGACTTTTTAATTTGTTACCGTTCCAAAAACATTAATACTGTTGAACGTCAACTTCAGCTGTCCATTAATAAAATTCAAACATGGGCTACTGAGAATGGTTTTAAATTTTCAAGATCAAAAACAAATTGTGTGCATTTCTGTCAACTTAGAAAATTTCATCCTGATCCCGAATTGCACCTGGATGGTAGCCCCATTCCAGTCGTGGATCAGGCGAAATTTCTCGGTGTCATTTTTGACAAGAAACTTTCTTTTATCCCTCATATAAAATATTTAAAGGCAAAATGCCAGAAAACTTTAAAATTACTTCGCGTTCTTGCACATACCGACTGGGGTGCAGATCGTACTGTAATGCTTAGATTATACAGAAGTTTAGTTAGATCCAAACTTGATTATGGTTGTTGTGTTTATGGCTCTGCAAGGAAATCATACTTGCGGATGCTTGACCCAATACATCATCAAGGTTTACGTTTAGCTTTGGGTGCCTTTAGGACATCCCCTGCTAAAAGTTTATATGTCGAGGCCAATGAGCCTTCTCTTTACTCTCGTCGTGAAAAACTATCAATGCAATATACTTCAAAGTTAGCTTCAAACCATTCAAATCCAACATATAATAATGTGTTTAAACCTAAACATAAACGTTTATTTAAATCTAAAGAAAAGGTTATTCCATCCTTTGGAATACGTATGAAAAACTCTTTTGAAAGTAGTGGTATAGATTTGTCTTTGGTTGAAGAGACCAAAGTCGAATCTATACCACCTTGGACTATTAAACGACCAAATGTCATTTTTGATCTAACTTGGCATAAGAAGTCTGAAACAAACTCGCTTGAATTCAAATCCTTTTTTAATGAAATCATTTCAAAATTTGAAGATTTTAAACAAATTTATACTGATGGTTCAAAAGATGATGAGAAGGTCGCTGCTGCTTTTGTGACTGACAATACGGTTACAAGGTTACGGCTCCCTGACAATGCCTCTATATTTTCAGCAGAGATCAAGGCTATTGATTTAGCTCTTGATTATATTGCTGAAGATTCATATAGTAAACATATAATCTTTTCGGATTCTCTTTCTGTATTACAATCATTGAGTAAAGGTTCTACTAAAAATGTACTTGTTAAAAATATTGTTTTAAAATTTCATGAACTGTCTAATTCTAAAGATGTAAAATTTTGTTGGGTACCTAGTCATTGTGGAATTAAGGGCAATGAGAGGGCAGACTTAGAAGCTAAGTCTGCCCTGTCGTTGCCTGAATCTGATATGGATCTTCCTTATTCGGATTTTAAACCACAGATAACTAAATTTATTTTAAGAAATTGGCAGGAGTCTTGGAGTGGGGAAACTCACAACAAACTCCATGCCATTAAACCTGTATTAGGTGAAAGTTTAAACTCATGCCGGTCGATTCGCCGAGATGAGGTAGTTTTAGCTAGACTAAGAATTGGACATTCTTATATTACACATTCATATCTTTTAAAACGTGAGGTTCAACCAGAATGTTTATTTTGTTTTGAACCTTATACAATTCAGCACATTCTTATTGATTGTGCTGATTTAACTTTAATTAGAAATAGGTTCTTTCAGGCAGATTCCCTGCGGGAACTGTTTGAGTTTGTTGATATTTATAAAATACTTGAATTTTTAAAAGAAATTAATTTATATTATAAAATTTGAATAAATTATATTTTTTAAAAATAATTTTTGTATGTCGATTATGTGTTGTCCATATTTTGTTTACTTTCCCGTTGATCGGGACTGACATTGACGTAATCTATTAGTTGATATTGTTTTAAATTTGATATTGTAATTATTTATTCGGCTCTAAATGACCTTTTTGTGTCGATGGGCCGTAAAACACCATTCATTCATTCATTCATTCTATTTATTTACATAACATGAGTCCTTTATCCCGTCGTTCTTATTGCACTATCCCAAACACTTTCATATAACACACTCTCTACACATTTACCATGTTAACTAATTTGCGCCGTCAAGTTCGGGAATTCACCCATATGGGGTCTTACGTCTGCAATTTTTACCCTCTTTTTCCCTCGTCTCATGTCTCTTAATAATGGTGCAAATACTCTCTCTATCTTGGCAGTCGTCTCTGTGGTAAATCTCTTCCTCGTAGGAGGAGGCATTGTCACTATCGGTTTCTTACCTTTCTGTTTCTCAGATGACTGAGACAGACCACTCGAAGGCACATTTGGTGCCTGCGAGGGATCTGTCTCAGGCAGAGATGTCGTCTCGTCTTCGTCTCTGTATATGGTCTGGTACACGTTTTCTGAACAACCGTAATACCTTGCCAGCTCAACCGCTATGATTGACAATAGGTTTGTCCGTATTGTATAGGATTCAGTACAGTCATTCAAACCTGTGTGGTTTAGTATCTGGTCATTCAAGTCAATGTTGAGAAGTTTGAGCCTCTTTTCCAGGGCTTCATGTATGCTTACATATAAGGTGTGTTCCGTAAACTCTCTGTTGCTCTGCATGTACCTCTTGGCCTCACTGAGGTAGTCCTCGTAAGGCCGAGAGGTAAAGGCGAGCATAAGATCTATAAGTAACTGGTCCTCAGTGAGGTCATTTGTTATGCCGGGAAAGTCATAGGTCCGTTTATACGTGCTAGGTTCCTCTCGCTCAAGTCACTGTCCGAACCTTTGTTGAGAATGTGAATGGTCTTAGCACTGTCTGATTTACTTTTGTACACCTGATAAAACCTGTCGGCTGTACTCTCCCTATGTTTGAGATGGTCAGCTATCGCTTAAGCCATAGTCGGGTCCTTTTCCCGACCCTGACAGGTCATCGCTTGGCGATTCTTATTGGCGTTGAGACGCCCATATAGGTCCCCCCCCCCACTTCTGCCAGGCTGATGATTGTAAATAGTAATTAACGAGAGTTTGTGTTGTAATGGGAATCCCTGAATTTTGGCGGAATAGTCTGTCGTCACCAACTCCAAAGGTTTTCTTCACATATCGTGTCATGCTCATTAGCATTTTGAAGTCCCTTTCCTTCACCACAATGACTGCTGCACCCCTGGAGTCGGAAGTCTTGTGTTGGATGACGCTTATAGTCCTGTACTTAACCCCCTCAACCTCAGTCTCTTCCGACTTGAGGATTTTCTCCATCTTCATATTGACGATGGAGGAAACCCTCAAGCCGTTAGACACCACCAGATACAATATAAGCCCATTTCTGAAGTCTGCAAAACATCTGCCTGGATCCTCGTTGAACCTTTTATACGTCTCCTTCATGTATTCCCTCTTTATGACGTACTGCCTAGCTTCATCAGAGGGCAGCTCCTCGGCTGCCGCCTCAGCCACCTCTACCTGTCTCTGTTGCTGTTTTTTAGCGAGTCCTCGCATCACTTGGTCGATAAACTCTAACGATTGTTCCATGTTTTTTGGACACGCAAATCTGAGGAAATTCTTAAGACTGCACACGTACGATCGTACTGTCCCCGGCTGGGTAGTCCTCATCAGTGCGATTACGAAACGGTTGATGCTTACGGCGTTGATCTCATCAACAGCACCAATGTTCATTTCTGTCAGGTAGCGTTTCACTTGACTAAGGTGCTGTTGAGCAGCCTTTTCCGACTTTAACCCCCCGACCAGGGACAGTACGTGCGCTTTATACCTCAGCAGTCTCGGCTGCCGGGTTAGGGTTAGGTTTAGGGTTTAGGGGTTAGGGTTAGGGTTGGGGGACCCGTAGTCCTGGACTAGGTGGTCCCCGTGGACTAGGTGGTCCCCCGAAAAAATGGATTAGGTGGTCCCCCATGGACTGCAGGGTCCCCCGAATGGACTATGGGTCCCCGACGAAATGGACTATGGGTCCCCTATTAGAATAAAGAAGGAATTTAAATGTGATATAGTATTTTGTTTTTTAGAGTATCTGTGAGCTTTAAAGCTGTATGTTTCATTTAAGCTCTATGTTCTGAACATTATTTGTTCTTTGACTTTATTAAAAATATGGCTCAAAACTTTTATATCCCACTTAGGAATTTTAGGCTATGGACTATGGGTCCCCCATTAGAATAAAGAAGGAATTTAAAGGCGATATAGTCTTTTTTCTGAGAGTATCTGAAAGCTTAAAACCTACATGGTTAGCCTTATCTGGATGTTCTGAACAACATTTGTTCTTTGACCTATTTAAAAAAAAACGGCCTAAAGGGTTTATATTCACACCATGATTAGAGGCCAAAGTTCGAGTCCGTATTCAACTCGGTTAGTGGGTTCTAAAAATCTAGGCCTGTTATATATTGTAGAGTTGGGTGTTCTGAACAACTTTTGTTCTTGGACCTTATTAAAAATGTGGCTGTATGTTTCATTTTGTAGGGCTTCCATTTCATCCTATATAAAGTAGACTGAACGTAAAGCAAAAGGCGCCTTTTAGCGGATATGATTTATTCATCCGCTGAAGAAAATAGTTCCAATTTAATCAGTAATGAATATGTATTATAGGGAATATTTTCTATATAATAGCTTAAAGCAGGCTGAAAGTAAAGCAGAATGCGACTTAAGGCGCATTCTGCTTTACTTTCAACCTGCTTTAAGTAGTCATCTATCTTAAGTACTATAAATAGGCTATCAGGTAAAGGGTTAAGAAACCCTTTTACCCCTTATCGAAAAAAAGAGAAAAAAAATGTTCTTAGAATGACCCGATTTTCGCCTATAATGTAGAGTTTGACTTTCTGAACAACATTTGTTCTTTGATTTATTTAGAAATATGGCCGGAAAGTACTTTAAATTTGTTCCAATGATCCAAATGATATGGGGTGACCTCAGTCCGATCCCCAGTAGGACCCTAAGGGGTTGTTGGATACCGCTCAAATTTTCAGAGGGGGTGTATAAATGATTTATCTAGATGCTTCTAGGCATTAAAAAAAAAAAAAAAAGACTTTGGGCTTTATGGTCCCACTATGATCAGAGACCAAGGTTCGAGCCCCTGTAAAGGCCCGGTTGGTGGGTTTTAAGTACCCAGGCCTCATATATGTTGTAGAGCTGTATGTTCTGAACAACTTTTATTCTTTGAGCTTATTAAAAATATGGCTGTGAGTCTCAGTATTCTTGTCCCAAAAGCCCCACCCCCTCTGATTTGGTTATTTTCATAGAATAACCTAAGTCCGTATGCAGGACAGAGGGGGTGGTGTGTTTCGGGCATGTATAGCCTGTCTTAGAGCCATATTTCTTTATAAGTGTAAGAATAAAGGTTGTTCAGAAGGGTCCGCGCTTGAAGGAAATGTATAATTTATGTAGGTATTAGCAAACAGTGTAGCTCCAGATCACCTCATAACATATATATACCCAAATGTTATAGGGTTACCGAAGTCCGATCCCCAGTAGGAGCCTAAGGGGTTGTTGGATACCACTCAAATTTTCAGGGGAAGTATATAAATGATTTATCTAGGTGTCTCTGGTCCTAAACAGTCAAACAATATAATTCGGGGTTTATGGTCCCACCATGATCAGAGACCAAGGTTCGAGTCCCTGTAAAGACCCGGTCGGTGGGTTCTAAGTATCCAGGCCTCACATATGTTGTAGCGCTGACTGTTCTGAACATCTTTTATTCTTTGACTTTATTAAAAATGTGACTGTATGTTTCATTTTTCAGGGCTGCCATTTGTTCCGGTTTTCGCCGGGATGAGGTAGTTTTAGCTAGATTGAGAATAGGACATTCTTATATTACACATTCATATCTTTTAAAACGTGAGGTTCAACCAGAATGTTTATTTTGTTTTGAACCTTATACAATTCAGCACATTCTTATTGATTGTGCTGATTTAACTTTAATTCGTAGTAGATTTTTTCAGGCAGATTCTCTGCGGGAACTGTTTGAATTTGTAGATATATCTAAAATACTTGAATTTTTAAAAGCCATTAATTTATATTATAAAATTTGAATAAATTATAGTTTTTTGAAGATAAATTTTTGTATGTCGATTATGTTTTGTCCATATTTTGTTTACTTTCCCGTTGATCGGGACTGACATTGACGTAATTTATTAGTTGATATTGTTTTAAATTTGATATTGTAATTATTTATTCGGCTCTAAATGACCTTTTTGTGTCGATGGGCCGTAAAACACCATTCATTCATTCATTCATTGTTCTGATTTTTTTTCTATAACATAGTTGCTTAAAGCAGATTGAAAGTAAAGGAGAATGCGCCTTAAGGAATATTCTTTTTTTATTTCCAGCCTGCTTTAAGTAGTCACGTATCAACAAAAGTCGAAATAGGCTATGGGGTAAAGGTACGATTCGAAATAAGGCTGCAATAAGTTGACATAAAAAATGCTAATATTTAAAAAAAATCTTTTTTCATGTCAACTTATTGCAGCCCTGTTTGTGTATTGTTAGAAAAGGGAGACATAGGCATTTAAGTATAACTTTGTCAGATAGAGACTAGGATACCATGTCACCACCTTTTGTGACCTAGTTTCGTAGGCAATATATGACAAAGCAATAGAGTTACTAAATGAAAACCATGACAACAAAATCGATTGACAATGATTTATTACAATATAATTAACAAAGACAAAAATCAACTAGAATCATGGTAAAAAAATTAACTATTGCACGATCCCCTACTATTTACAGAACTTGAGTCCTTTTTCTCGTCGTTCACTATTGCACATCCCGATCTATATATAACACTTGAGTCTTTTTTCTCCTCGTGTATAATTGCACACTACCCGATCTATTTATAACACATATGTCTTTTTTCTCCTCGTGTATAATTGCACACTACCCGATCTATTTATAACACATGCGTCATTTTTCTCCTCGTGTTTTATTGCACGTTCCCCTATTTACAGTTTAAACTCAACTTTCTCTTATCATGCCTTTTACTCTTTCGCCATATTTATCAGCTTGTCTCTTATTTGCTGCGGCGTGTATGCCGGGAAGTGACTCATATGTCCCCTAACGTCCTTCATCTTATCTCGTTTCAAACCTTGTCTCGTTTCTCTCAACAATTCAGCAAACACCCTCTCTATTTTTGCAGTAATTTCCGGAGGAACTCTCTTCCTCGTTGGAGGAGGTAATACATGTTTCTGAGTTTTACGTTTAGGCTTTGGAACTGACTGAGAGGGATCACTCAAAGGCATATTTGGTGCCTCAGAGGGATCTGTCTCAGGCAGAGTTGGTGGCTGTTCCTTGTAAATTGGTTGATAGACATTTTCGCCACAACCGTAATATCTGGCTATTTCTACAGCAATTATAGAGAGAAGGTTTGTTCTGATAGTAAGGCTCTCTTCCGAGTCTTTCAATCCGGTGTTTGCAAGAATCTCTGCATTTAACTCTATCTTAAAGCCTTCTAACTTTTTCTCTAATGCAGAATGCATGCTTACATAACACGTGTTCTCTGTGAACTCTCTGTTACTTACCTTGTACCTCTTGGCCTCACTGAGGTAATCCTCGTAAGGCCGAGAGGTAAAGGCAAGCATTAAATCTACCCGGAATTGATTCGTTGTAAGGTCCTGTCTAATTCCAGGGAATGCGTACGTTCTCCTGAATTTCCCATGTTCTTCTTCACTATCAGTTTCAGAACCGTTATTAGCACTTGTCTGGTTAATCAGATGAACTGTCCTTGCACTCTCTGCCTTACTCTGATACACCTGGTAAAATTTATCTGCCGTTGTCTCGCGGTGTTTCAAGTGATCGGCGATTGATTTCGCCATACTAGGGTATTTGGCCCTTCCCTGGCACGTTATTGACTGTCGCACTTTGTTGGCATTCAGCCTCCCATATAACCTCTCACCCCCACACTTTACCCACGCACTCTGGAGGTAGTAATTTACAAGTGTTTGAGTGGTTATCGGTATCCCACAGTTCTGTCTGAATAGTCTGTCGTCTGATTCTCCGAACGCTTTCTTAACATATCTAACCATGCTCAACAGCATGTAGTAATCGTTTGGTTTTACTACTATGACAGCTGCCCCTCTTGAGTCCGATGTTTTATGCTTCGTGACCGATATGGTCCGATACGTTTTCCCCTCAACTTCGGTTTCTCCCGACTTGAGGACTTTCGCCATCATCATGTTGATGATGACGGAAACCCTCAAGCCGTTAGATACAACCAAGTAGAGCACAAGCGCGTTCCTGAAATCACTGAAATGCGTTGCTGGGGCTTCCTGAATTTTTCGGTACACCTCCTTTTTGTAGTCTCTATTAGTTACATACCGGCGCGCCTCTTCTGATGGCAGATCCTCTGCGGCACTGTCTCTGACCTCAACTTGCCGCTGCGATTGCAACTTAGCCAGCCCTTTCATGGAGTTGTGTAAAAACAAACATGTTTGGTCCTGGTTCTTCGGGCAAGCATACTTCACAAAGTTCAGTATGCTGCATATATATGACCTCACAGTGCCTGGTTGTTGACTTTTCATCAGTGAAATCACGAAACAGTTTATTGTGAAGGAATTAATCTCATCAATTTTATCAATTTTCTGATCTTTAAGTAATCTCCCTATCTGTTTGATGTGCTGGTTTGCTGCAGCTTCTGGTTTCAAACCCCCAGACAGGGACATTAGGTGGTCTTTGTATTTCTTAAGTCTTTCCTGCCAAACACTAGGTAGCACACGATCCTCACTTACTGTGTCCATTTCACCACTATCCTGCACTGCATTCGTGCCACGATCCTCACTTACGGTGTCCATTTCACCACCTTTCTGCACTGCACTCATGTCACGATCCTCACTTTCGGTGTCCATTTCCTTCAGCATACTGCATTCAGCATATGTAACTGTACACGTTTTGACACCACTTGTACCGGGTGTCTGCCGTCTCTTGCCAGAAACCTCCCCATGTACAATAGGCTGCTCTTCTGCTTCTGACATCGAGACATCACTATAATGAAGCAGCAGATCATCATCGGGATCCTCTTCTTCCAACTCTCTCTCTTCTTCCAATACGTGCGCCCTGAACTGTGCGACAACATCCCCTTGGTACGTCGGATGTACGAGCTTCAAATGTTGTTGGCGGCGCACCACCACTTTGTCACACCTGAAAAATAAAAATAAAAACATAAATACCTGGCCTGGTTCTTATCCGGACGAGCCTCCCTGAAAATAAAGTGTCACACAGCTATTACATAACACTAAAAAGATAAGATCTTGCATGAATACACCTGAAAAATAAAAATAAAACGATAAATTTCTTGCTTGAACAAGTATCAGACAGTCAGAGAGCTGTTAACATCTCGCATGATTCTTATCCGGACGAGCCTCGCTGTGTAAAGTATCACACAAAGAAATAAATCAACTTACCCTAGCATCATACACCTCCAGCGTCTCCTGCCATCCTTCGTCTTTAGTGGTTTTCCAAGAAGGGGTATAAAAACCACTACCCGGACCGAACCTAGCCGAAATTTGCCGGACCGAAAAATATTCGGAGTTCCACTATAAGCATAAAAATAATTTAATTTGGAAAATTTTGGTACGTATACGGTAAATAACCTATTATTTACACACTGTAAAAGTTTTGTAACCATCAGAAATCTAAATATTGAAAACAATGCGATTTTGTATTTTTAGGGGGTATAAAAGCCACTACCTTTCAAATTTCAGTTAATCCTGTTTTTCTTCTTTAAAACAGCTATGTGTAATGTTATTTGATGATAAACTTATATCAAACCTTGTTTATTTTATGGCATGTACCAAAAAAACAATATTTGGGGAAACATAACTCTTAAATTCACATTTGAAGTGATTTTCGTACCGGAATATAACGGTCAGAGGAAGTGTATAAAGGATTTATCTAGGTGTATGGATGAGTTGGGTTTTACGGCACTGCGACACAAAATAGGTCATATAGCGCCGATGAGTAATGAAGGATGATGAGATGAGATGATGATGATGATTTCAGGAGGATGATTTTGGCTAATCTCATTAGTTGCTAAGCAGCACATGAGATCAAAACCACCGACCTGCCTTCCTTTTAGTTCTTGGCAGAGGGAATACTCTCGGCCTAATAAACAGAAAAGATTCCCTTTGACAATTAAGCCCAAGAACTGCGGCAAAGTAGGAAGGTCTCTTGGGTTATCTAGGTGTCTCTGGTCCTAAACAGTCAAACAATATAATTCGGGGTTTATGGTCCCACCATGATCAGAGACCAAGGTTCGAGTTCCTGTAAAGACCCGGTTAGTGGGTTCTAAGTACACAGGCCTCACATATGTTGTAGAGCTGGATGTTCTGAACAACTTTTATTCTTTGACCTTATTAAAAATGTGACTGTATGTTTCCTTTTTCAGGGCTGCCATTTGTTCTGATTTTTTTTCTATAACATAGTAGCTTAAAGCAGATTGAAAGTAAAGGAGAATGCGCCTTAAGGAACATTCATTTTTTATTTCCAGCCTGCTTTAAGTAGTCACGTATCAACCAAAGTCGAAGAAGGCTATGGGGTAGAGGTACGATTCGTAATAAGGCTGCAATAAGTTGACTTAAAAAAATACTAATATTTAAAAAAAATCTTATTGCAGCCCTGTTTGTGTATTGTTAGAAAAAGGAGACATAGGCATTTAAGTATAACTTTGTCAGATAGAGACTAGGATACCATGTCACCACCTTTTGTGACCTAGTTTCGTAGGCAATGTATGACAAAGCAATAAATGAAAACCATGACAACAAAATCGATTGACAATGATTTATTACAAAATAATTAACAAAGACAATAATCAACTAGAATCAAGGTAAAGAATTAAATATTGCACACAAGCCCACTATATACATAACATGAGTCCTTTATCCCGTCGTTCTCATTGCACTATCCCTATTTATTTACATAACATGAGTCCTTTATCCCGTCGTTCTTATTGCACTATCCCTATTTATTTACATAACATGAGTCCTTTATCCCGTCGTTCTTATTGCACTATCCCAAACACTTTCATATAACACACTCTCTACACATTTACCATGTTAACTAATTTGCGCCGTCAAGTTCGGGAATTCACCCATATGGGGTCTTACGTCTGCAATTTTTACCCTCTTTTTCCCTCGTCTCATGTCTCTTAATAATGGTGCAAATACTCTCTCTATCTTGGCAGTCGTCTCTGTGGTAAATCTCTTCCTCGTAGGAGGAGGCATTGTCACTATCGGTTTCTTACCTTTCTGTTTCTCAGATGACTGAGACAGACCACTCGAAGGCACATTTGGTGCCTGCGAGGGATCTGTCTCAGGCAGAGATGTCGTCTCGTCTTCGTCTCTGTATATGGTCTGGTACACGTTTTCTGAACAACCGTAATACCTTGCCAGCTCAACCGCTATGATTGACAATAGGTTTGTCCGTATTGTATAGGATTCAGTACAGTCATTCAAACCTGTGTGGTTTAGTATCTGGTCATTCAAGTCAATGTTGAGAAGTTTGAGCCTCTTTTCCAGGGCTTCATGTATGCTTACATATAAGGTGTGTTCCGTAAACTCTCTGTTGCTCTGCATGTACCTCTTGGCCTCACTGAGGTAGTCCTCCTAAGGCCGAGAGGTAAAGGCGAGCATAAGATCTATAAGTAACTGGTCCTCAGTGAGGTCATTTGTTATGCCGGGAAAGTCATAGGTCCGTTTATACGTGCTAGGTTCCTCCTCGTCGCTCAAGTCACTGTCCGAACCTTTGTTGAGAATGTGAATGGTCTTAGCACTGTCTGATTTACTTTTGTACACCTGATAAAACCTGTCGGCTGTACTCTCCCTATGTTTGAGATGGTCAGCTATCGCTTAAGCCATAGTCGGGTCCTTTTCCCGACCCTGACAGGTCATCGCTTGGCGATTCTTATTGGCGTTGAGACGCCCATATAGGTCCCCCCCCCACTTCTGCCAGGCTGATGATTGTAAATAGTAATTAACGAGAGTTTGTGTTGTAATGGGAATCCCTGAATTTTGGCGGAATAGTCTGTCGTCGCCAACTCCAAAGGTTTTCTTCACATATCGTGTCATGCTCATTAGCATTTTGAAGTCCCTTTCCTTCACCACAATGACTGCTGCACCCCTGGAGTCGGAAGTCTTGTGTTGGGTGACGCTTATAGTCCTGTACTTACCCCCCTCAACCTCAGTCTCTTCCGACTTGAGGATTTTCTCCATCTTCATATTGACGATGGAGGAAACCCTCAAGCCGTTAGACACCACCAGATACAATATAAGCCCATTTCTGAAGTCTGCAAAACATCTGCCTGGATCCTCGTTGTACCTTTTATACGTCTCCTTCATGTATTCCCTCTTTATGACGTACTGCCTAGCTTCATCAGAGGGCAGCTCCTCGGCTGCCTCGTCAGCCACCTCTACCTGTCTCTGTTGCTGTTTTTTAGCGAGTCCTCGCATCACTTGGTCGATAAACTCCAACGATTGTTCCATGTTTTTTGGACACGCAAATCTGAGGAAATTCTTAAGACTGCACACGTACGATCGTACTGTCCCCGGCTGGGTAGTCCTCATCAGTGCGATTACGAAACGGTTGATGCTTACGGCGTTGATCTCATCAACATCACCAATGTTCATTTCTGTCAGGTAGCGTTTTACTTGACTAAGGTGCTGTTGAGCAGCCTTTTCCGACTTTAACCCCCCAACCAGGGACAGTACGTGCGCTTTATACCTCAGCAGTCTCGGCTGCCCCCCCCCCCCCACCTCCGAACTACTAACACTTGGGTCCTCTAGGGTTAGGGTCTAGGGTGGGTCCCCTGATGTCTGGTCTAGTCGGGGACCCATGGTCTTTTTGGGTCCCCGGACTTTGGAACATTTGGGTCCCCCTCTATATTTTAACTTGGTAACCACGGGTCCCCCAACGGTCTATTTGGGTCCCCCTTCTTTAGCTTAACTTGGTTACCACGGGTCCCCCAACGGTCTATTTGGGTCCCCCTTCTTTAGTTAACTTGGTCTTTTTGGGTCCCCTTTTTTATTTAACTAAAATGAACTGAGTTGTGTTGTGAGAGTATCTGAGAGCCATAAATCTTTATGTTTCAGTTAATATAACATACCAGATTGGGTCTAGGACTAGGCATAAATTTAGTGTAGGTTATTTAAATGAGACATAAAACTTAAAGGCGATGATATACCAACTAATTAGGTGACTGTAAAGACCCGGTTAGTGGGTTCTAAGTACCCAGGCCTCGGATATATTGTAGAGATGGATGTTCTGAACAACTTTTATTCTTTGACCTTATTAAAAATGTTGCTCTGAGTCACATTATTCTTGTCCAAAAAGATCACCCCTAAACCAGTTACTTTAACGTTATAGGGTTACCTAAGTCCGATCCCCAGAAGAACCCTTAGGGTTGTTTGATACCGCTCTCATGTTCAGGGGGTGTGTATAAATGATTTATCTAGGTGACTCTAGGCCTAAATAATAAAAAAATATACTTAGGGGTTTATGGTCCAACCATGATCAGATACCAAAGTTCGAGTCTCTGTAAGACCCGGTCAGTGGGTTCTAAGTACCCAGGCCTCAGATATGTTGTAGAGCTGGATGTTCTGAACAACTTTTATTCTTTGACCTTATTAAAATGTGGCTGTGAGTCTCATTATTCTTGTCCCAAAAGATCACCCCATAACCAGTACTTTAACCTTATAGGGTTACCTAAGTCCGATCCCCAGTAGGACCCTAAGGGTTGTTGGATACCGCCCAAAGTTTCAGGGGGTGTGTATAAATGATTTATCTATGTGACTCTATGCATAAAAAATAAAACAATATACTTCGGGGTTTATGGTCCAACCATGATCAGAGACCAAAGTTCGAGTCTCTGTAAGACCCGGTCGGTGGGTTCTAAGTACCCCGGCCTCTGATATGTTGTCAAGCTGGATGTTCTGAACATCTTTTATTCTTTGACCTTATTAAAAATGTGGCTGTGAGTCACATTATTCTTGTCCCCAAAGCCCTTCTGAATTTTCCTATATAAAGTAGACTGAAAGTAAAGCAAAAGGCGCCTTAAGGAATAGACAGTTTGCTTTAAAAGTGTTTTTTAGGGTTACTGGGCCTATATAAACTTGACACAAACAAAATAAACTGTTAGAAAAACTTTGATTTTTTTCAAGAAATCTTTGATCTATTTAGAAATATTGCCGGAAAGTACTTTAAACTTGTTCCAATGATCCAAATGTTATGGGGTGACCTCAGTCCGATCCCCAGTAGGACCCTAAGGGGTTGTTCGATACCGCTCAAATTTTCAGAGAGGGTGTATAAATGATTTATCTAGGTGTCTCTAGGCATTAAAAATAAAAAAAAGACTTTGGGGTGTATGGTCCCACTATGATCAGAGACCAAGGTTCGAGCCCCTGTAAAGACCCGGTTGGTGGGTTCTAAGTATCCAGGTCTCACATATGTTGTAGAGCTGGATGTTCTGAACAACTTTTATTCTTTGACCTTATTAAAAATATGGCTGTGAGTCACATTATTCTTGTCCCAAAAGCCCCACCCCCTCTGATTTGGCTGTTTTCATACAAAAGGCTAAGTCCGTATACGGGGCAGAGGGGGTGGTGTGTTTTGGGCAGGTATAGCCTGTCCTAGAGCCATATTTCTATATAAGTGTAAGAATAAAGGTTGTTCAGAAGTGTCCGCGCTTTAAGGAAGTGCATAATTTATGTAGGTTTTAGCAAACAGTGTAGCTCCAGATCACCTCATATAGTATATATACCCAAATGTTATAGGGTTACCTAAGTCCGATCCCCAGTAGGAGCCTAAGGTGTTGTTGGATACCGCTGAAATTTTCAGGGGAAGTCTATAATTGATTTGTCTAGGTGTCTTCAGTCCTAAACCGTCAATATATATAATTCGGGGTTTATGGTCCCACCATGATCAGAGACCAAGGTTCGAGTCCCTGTAAAGACCCGGTTAGTGGGTTCTAAGTACCCAAGCCTCATATATGTTGTAGAGGTGGATGTTCTGAACAACTTTTATACTTTGACCTTATTAAAAATGTGGCTGTGAGTCACATTATTCTTGTCCTCAAAGCCCTTCTGATTTTTTTCCTATATAAAGTAGACTGAAAGTAAAGCAGAAGGCGCCTTAAGGAATATAGGGTTTGCTTTAAAAGAGTTTTTAGGGTTACTGGGTCCCTTGTCTACTTGATCATGGGTCGGTACTGACTGTTTGCGACATTAACAAGCCGTCTCTAGTAAATCGAATTTTTGGCATTATTTGGACTCAGGGTTAATATTATTTAATATTCTGAGCTTTGGAAATATGTCTCTAAGTCAACTGTTTTTATATATCTTATTTAAAATGGTGCAGACTTAGTTTCTTGCTTTGTCAGATATAGCAATGGGCAATATATAACAAAGCAAAAGAGTAAACCTAAAGCAAGTCAAATTCCTTTCATATTTATTCTTTAAAAATGTTTAGGCTAAGTCTCTTGCTTTGTCAGATAAAGCAATCGGCAATATATGACAAAGCATTTGAGTAAACCTAAAGCAAGTCAAATATATTTCTCCTTTAATTTGTTCTAGGCTTAGTCTCTTACTTTGTCAGATAAAGCAATGGGCAATATATGACGAAGCAATAGAGTAAACCTAAAGCAAAGCAAAGAACAAATAAAGGGATAGGAGTAAGATGTTTAAAACAGACAACAAAGTCGATTGACAATGATTTATTACAAAAATGATTAACAAACTCAGTAATTAACTAGAATCAAGAATAAAAAATTAACTATTGCACAATCCCGATATATCTACAAAACATGAGTCCTTTTTCTCGTCGTTTACTATTGCACACACCCGATATATATACAAACATGAGTCCTTTGTCCCGTCGTTTACTATTGCACACACCCGATATATATACAAACATAAGTCCTTTGTCCCGTCGTTTATTATTGCACCTAACCCATAACCCATAATAACACTCACTACTCCAATTTACCTTTTGGCCATGTTGACCAACTTGTCCCTTATTTGTATAGAGGAGTACTCGGGGGAACTGACACATGATGGGATTGACGTCCTTAAGTTTTACCCGCTTCGCCCCTGACCTCATGTCCGCCAACAAATCTTTGAACACAGTCTCCAATTTTGCAGTTGTCTCTGTCGGGAATCTTTTTCTTGTTGGCGGTGCTAACAGTCTTTTCGGTTGTTTTGTGTCTGTCTTATTACATGTTCTTGTCTTCTCACTACTGGTGTATGGAGCGCAATCGTTGCCAATAATCTAGACATGTAGATGCTAACATCTATTTTGTAGTTTGTATAAAATACAAACCCGACTGTACAAAATATAAATGTGACTTGTCCATAAGTTAGTCATGACCATACAATGCTATTTTTAGAATTGACTTTCTGCTTTGTTCAAAGCAAACACCCGCTTTACATTTCATGAAATTGACAAATTAATCCTACAGATCAGAATGAAATTCCTCAAACCGTCACAAGCAAAGAACTGCATCCGAAAATCCAACTGAAATCATGTGTTTTCAATTAACTTGAACACAGATATAAACCGAAAGTTGCGGATTGACGACCGACATTGACATTTCTCCAGTGTACAGTTGACTCTTGCAAGTCGAGAATTACATTTCTCCAAATGCAAAACTAGCGAATTTTGCTATGACCTTATAAGGAATTTTTACGGAATACTACGAATATTAATTTGGGCGGAGTAAACTAAATCGGATCTTACCGGAATCGTTCGCCGGGGGTTTACCTAGCCCTATGATTTTACAGTGGAGAATACGTTATTCTTTACCGTTTAAACGAACCGCAAAACACTAAAACATAGAAAAGTGCAACTTTTGGACAATTCTGATAATTCATGTTTATATTGGTGACAAACAGTTTGGAGCCTGATCAGACGCCGGGTTACCCAGCGTCTGATCTGGCTCCAAACTGTTTGCAATAGAAATAATAGTTTTAGCGTAAACGCGTTTATTGGGAAAGAATAACGTTTTCTCCACTGTATGTAGCCAGTTTGACAGACAGGTGCTTGCTTAACCCATTACCCCATAAATACACCTTTTTACGCCTTTCATTTATTCATCCACTAAAGAATTAATTCCAATTTTTACAGCCATGAATATGTATCATAAGAAATGTTTTCTATTTCCTAGCAGACTGTAGCTTAAAGCAGACTGAAAGTAAAGCAGAATGTGCCTTAAGGCACATTCTGCTTTACTTTCAACCTGCTTTAAGTGGTCACGTGTCTTCAATACTAGAAACAGGCTGTGGGGTAATAGGTTAAGCAGACTGAAGTAAAGCAGATAGTTCCTGAAAGAGCTTTTCTGCTTTACATGTGCCTGCTTTAAACATCCATCTGCCCAGATGCAGGGCAGGGGCCCGTTTCATAAACATTGTTGTCGTAAGTCAAAACTTTAAAATACATTTAATTTCTGATTTCTCTATTTGATCCTGTCTTGTGACAATTTCAAGACGATTCCAAAAAGATGTTACAAAACAGGGTTAGATTGAGAAATAAATAATAATTGAGACTTTTATAATCTGACTTACGACAACATTCGTCGTACAAAGTTTTATAAAACGACTCAAGGTTTCCAATGACTCTTTATCAGGATAATATTTGTAGAAGTATGAAAAGGTACATGCATTAAATTTGTAATAGGAATAATTAAAAAAAACTGCCAACATGTGCATCTATGTGTGAAATGGTTAAAGTGGTTGCTTACAGCAAGATAAAAGTAAAGCAGAACTCTCCTGTGGCAGCTTTTGATTAACTGCTTTACTTTTATCCTGCTTTAAGGTGGGCTCAGCTTCTTTAACCATTTGAGCCCTATTGGTGCATCTATGGGTCCTTTGAAACAGTTTACCTGTGAAGACTTAGTAACATTAACCCTTTACCTGATAGCCTATTTCTAGTATTGAAAATAGGTGACTACTTAAAGAGGCTCGCAACCGGATCAAGCATTAAAAATAGTAATTTGTAAATATAGGTCAAATGCTTATATAAATGGGTAAAATTTAGTTTAGGATAATAAATTCTGTTAAAAAATGCATTTCCAAAAAAAAAAAGAAGAGGCTCTGGTGGGATTCGAACCCATGATCATCCATGCGGAGACAAGAATGAAAAATGAGGCATCGCCTCTACGCCCTCGGCTACGGACGCTCTCTATATATATAGTAGCGAATTAACGTACTTCAATGATAGCTATTAATAGAACATTATTCGGCTCGGGTTTATGTCTGACCCCGTGTAGAGAAGCAACAACAACAACTATACCGTTAGCTAACGCTATGGAAAAACGATGGAAAATATCTAAAAAAAACTAAGATTTGGTGACGATTCTTGAGACGTTTTTTGGACTGATCATATGTTTTTAATGTCAAAAGCCAAATAATGCCACAAATTTGCTTTTATTTGAGTATTTTATTTTATTTTGACAAGAACACCATCCGGTTGCGAGTCCCTTTAAAGCAGGTTGAAAGTAAAGCAGAATTATAGTCACTCGGAACACCTCAGAGTTATTGGCATACGTTCTAGGAAATACCTTTCAACTTTCAACTTTTATTTACATATGCATAAGTCCCACGGATAGTAAGAAACATTAGCATTATAATTATAACTCAAAGTAACATTGAACAACAAAAGTAAACAATATAAGGGAAAACGGCTACACATAGTTTTATACCAGGGCTCCAGATAAGAGGAAGTAAACTGAACAAATCCAACATTCATACACATTTCAGCACCAAATCCCTTGATGTAACCACCCACCTGAATCGTCTCGGAGAGTCGATTCTAATGAGTAGTGACACCACATGGTTTAATGCAGAAATAAAGACTTTATTCGTTTTGAGTTACTCCCCCATTCAACCTGGAGCTCTGTTTAAATACATTCCATAATTATGACGTAAATGTTACGTAATTTGCATTTAAAAAACGACGTCATAATCTAATCTAGAATTTACCGAAACTTCACGAAGGAAAATTGACGCGTCGAAGGAGGGGCTTATGTAGCTAAGACACGCCCTCGTGACTCATTTGACAACTTTCTACATTGTCCGTTGTACATTGGCGAATATCCGAAGTTCATTGTATGGTGTCTGTTTGCAAAAGGTGAAACGTCTTTCGCAAAGCGTACTTTCAATTCTTCCAGGCGGAAACTGTTTATTTCAAATGTTGGTTATATGTAGTTCTGTCTTAGAAAGTAACATTAAATCGTGGATTTTGGTTCCCTTGTTAACAGCTTTACATGAAAGAATTGCGAGTGTTTAAAGTATAAACTATAAATACCTTTTTATGGAATACAGTATACACATGTAAACAGACATTTACATGTTAAGTTTGCATGATTCTAAACGACATTTATACAAATACATATCGTTTTTGGCCAAACAATAATTGAAAACTGGGTGATTGCATGTCTGGACTTTTGGCAACGAATGCGCTCCATACTGGTGGTGGTCTTATTACATGTGGTTGTCTTTACACTACTGGTGGCACTACTTGTTGTTTGTTCTTTGTATATGGTTTTTGAGACGTCGTCTGAACCTCCATAATAGCGTCCAAGCTCAACGGCTATGATGGACAGTAGGTTGGTTCTAATAGATGCAGTTTCCTGACTGTCCTTTAACCCCGTGCAGTTCAGAATTTCAAAGTTCAAGTTAATGTTAAATCTTGTTAATGTCTTTTCTAGGGCCCTGTGTATACTAACATACAAGGTTTGTTCTACAAATTCCCTCATCTTATTCCTATACTTCGAGGCCTCACTGATGTAATCATCATAAGGCCTCGAAGTATAAGCATCCATTAAATCTTTAACCATCTGGTCCCGAGTAAGATCACGGGGCATTCCCGGGAATGTATGATTCCTGGTGAATGCCCCGTGTTCCTCCTCGCTGTCATCACTCTCAACTCTAGGGGCCAGGGTGCACCCATCACTTGGCTGGTTAACCATGTGCACAGTTCGTGCACTGGCACTTTTGTCCTGGAACACATGATAAAAAACTTATCTGCTGTAGATTCGCGATGTTTAAGATGCTCCGCTATAGCCTTGGACATGGTCGGATCCTTAGATCTGCCCTGGCAGGTCATCGCCTGGCGATTCATCCTAGCGTTTATTCGTCCGTATAAATCTTCGCCGCCACACCTCTGCCAGGCGCACTGTAATTGATTGATTTATTTGTGTTTTACGGCCCATCGACACCATTGGTCATTTAGAGCCGAAAAATATTAATGGGAGAAAAAAGTGTGAAATCAAATTTAATAGTCAATTTTATTTTATTTTTTAATTTTTATTATTATTTTATTGATTTACAATTTGGAATAAATATTGATTGTTTTTAGAAAATCAAATATCTTGGTAATTTCAACAAGTTCAAACAGTTCCCGAAGAGAATCTGCCTGAAAAATCTCTTATTAAGCACAAATCAGCACATTCAATAAGAATGTGCCGAATTGTATAAGGTTCAAAACAAAACAAACATTCAGGTTGAACGTCGCGTTTAATTAAGTAAGAGTGTGTTATAAAAGAGTGACCAATTCTGAGTCTTGCTAATACTACCTCATCCCGGCGAAAAGGCCAGCATGAGTTAAAAGATTCACCTAATACAGGTTTTACAGCATGGAGCTTGTTGTGAGTTTCCTCATTCCAAGACTCCTGCCATTTCTCAAAAATATAACTTGTAATTTGGGGTTTGAAATCGGAGAAAGGAATTTTCATTTCAGATTCAGGCAATGCCAGGGCAGACTTTGCTGCAATGTCTGCCCTCTCATTGCCCCGAATACCGCAATGACCAGGTATCCAACAGAACTTTACATCTTTAGTACATGTATTACTCTTCCATTACCCTCAGTTTGAAAATGACTTAGAGGGTTTACCCACCAATATTCTTCCATAACCCTCAGTATAAAAATGACATTGGAGGGTTTACTCACCATCACCTTATCATTACCCTCAGTATAAAATTGAATTTGGAAGGTTAACTTACCATTTCTGTTCCATTACTCTCAGTATGAAAATGACTTTGGAGGGTTTACTTACCATTACTCTCCATTTACATTCAGTGTGAAACTGTCTTTTGAGGGTTTACCAACCATAAGTCTTCCATTACCCTCAGTATGAAAATGAACTTGGAGGGTTTATTACACTATGTGGACTTGCACCGATGTCTGTAAGTCACTATCATTTCTTCTGGATAATATTTATGTACGTTTTGGGAGTACCATATACCGCCAAGTGATTGGTATTCCTATGGGTACAAACTGTGCGCCCCTTGTCGCAGACCTATTTTTGTACTGTTATGAGAGGGACTTTATGCTAAGTCTAAAACCTGATACACAGGCAGATATGATCGAAGCCTTTAACAACACATCGCGCTATCTAGATGATATTTTTAATATAGACAACCCATTTTTTGATACGTTGTTTCCTTTTATTTACCCAAAAGAATTACGCCTTAATAAAACAAACGAGTCAAATTTATCGGCACCATTTTTAGATTTGGATCTTTTAATAAATAACGGTATTGTTTCTTCTAGGATTTACGATAAACGAGATGATTTTGATTTTAGTATTGTAAACTATCCTCATCTAGATGGCGATGTTCCCCGTTCTACATCTTACGGGGTTTATATTTCACAACTTATTCGTTTTGCTAGGGCTTGTACCTCTGTTGAGGACTTCCACATTCGTAATAAAACTATTACTGAAAAGCTTCTTAAACAGGGGTACAGATTTCATAAACTTCGTAAAACATTTTCTAAATTCTTTTATAGAAATCTTCCTCTCATTAACAAGTATAAATGTAACTTAAAGTCTTTTCTGCGGCAAGGTATTTCACATCCGGAGTTTTATGGTGATGTGATTTACAGACTTCGTAAGATTCTTGGACATATGCATTTTCAAAACCTATTTGTGAAACGTATTAGATTTTTCCTCAAAAAAGATTATGATCCAACTATATTGCTGCGCACTTCACGTTTGGTTATCGATCATTCTACAATTGATAACTATGCTTTCCTCTTTGGTTGTGCGACGACAGACAGGGCTTAGTACTACATGATGATGTATCTCTAAAGCCGTCCTTAACCGGGAGAGTTATGTCGGATTTTCGTGCTTTGGTTTTTCTCTCCCTCTCTGTCGTACCCTAAACCCTCCCATGTCTTACGGTTACTCGTGACTACAGACTATTCGCTTGAGTACAATTTGACCGTTGCCATAGTGGGTTATTTTTAACACGGGCTTGAATGTTTAATTCTTTCCCGTGTTACTAATAATCCTGTCAGAGAATTTTGTTAGATGTTTTACATGTATTTACTTACTGTGCTGGCGGTCTTTTTGATTGTAAGGTTGTGGAACAGGGTTTATATTTTATGTACACTGTTCGTCGTTATAGGTGAATATAGGAGATAAGTGTGAGGTTGGGCGCCCCTAAACCCAGGTTTAACCCCCCAGTGGTTGTTGATGGTTAATTAATTTATAATTGATTATTGATTGCTGCTGACCGTACCAAGGCGGGCTCCTATGTTCACTTAGCTTTATGTTTGTCTTGCGTGTTGTTTTCTATTTGGTGTGTAGATGAAGGAATGGTATTGCGTGTGTGGTTGTGTGTGTGTGTGTGTTTGTTATGGTATGGCTGTGTGTGTGTTCTGCTTTAGAGATGGGTGTATTGTTTGTGTTGCGTTTCCTGCTTGAGTCTTCTTTCGTATTTATTTATTTACCATTACCCTTCCATAACCCTCCGTATGAAATTTCTTTGGAGGGGTTACCTATCATTACTCTTCCATTACCCTCATTATGATAATGACTTTGGAGGGTTTACCCACCATAACTCTTCCATTACCCTCAGTATGAAAATAACTTTTAAGGGTTTACTCACCATTGCCCTGCCGCACTACCCTCAGTTTAAAAATGACTATGGAGGGTTTACCCACCATTACTCTTACATTACCTTCAGTATGAAAATGAATTAGGTTGGTTTATTTACCATTACTCTTCCATTACCCTCAGTATGAAAATGACTTTGGAGGGTTTACTTACCATAACTCTTCCATTACCCTCAGTGTAAAATAAATTAGGAGGCTTTACTAACCATTATTCTTCATTTACCCTCAGTATGAAACTGACTTTGGAGGGTTTACCAACCGAATAAATAATTACAAAATCAAATTTAAAACAATATCAACCAATAGATTACGTCAATGTCAGTCCCGATCAACGGGAAAGTAAACGAAATATGGACAAAACATGGACCAAACATAATCGAAATACCCTCAGTATAAAATTGAATTTGGAGGGTTTACTTACCATTACTGTTCCATTACACTCAGTATGAAAATAACTTTGGAGGGTTACCATAGCATAACTATTCCATTACCCTCAGTATGAAAATGACTTGGGGGGGGGGGTTACACACCATTACTCATCCATTACCCTCAGTATGAAAATTACTAAGGAGGGTTTACCCATCATAACTCTTCATGCTTGAGTTTTTAAAAGCCATTAATTTATATTATAAAATTTGAATAAATTATATTTTTTAAAGATAAATTTTTGTATTTCGATTATGTTTTGTCCATATTTCGTTTACTTTCCCGTTGATCGGGACTGACATTGACGTAATCTATTGGTTGATATTGTTTTAAATTTGATTTTGTAATTATTTATTCGGCTCTAAATGACCTTTTTGTGTCGATGGGCCGTAAAACACCATTCATTCATTACTCTTCCATTACCCTCAGTATGAAAATGACTTTGGAAGGTTTAACCACCATTACTATTCTATTACCTGCTGCTGAAAATGAGTGGTGGGTTTTAATGACCATAACCCAGATCATCCACCTGCTCAAAATGACCATGGTGGGTTAAGTCACCATCAGCCTCATTATCCAAATGCTGCTTTGGTGGGTTCAATGACTATAAAACCCATTACCCTATTGTTGAAAATATGACTTTGTTGTGTTCAGCTATCATTACCCCATTACCCTACTGCTGAAAATGACTTTGTTGTGTTCAGCAATCATTACCCTACTGCTGAAAATGACTGGTGAGTTCAATGACCATTACCCCCATTACCCTATTATTGAAAATGACTATGTTGTATTTAGCAATCATTACACAAGTTAATAACTGCTGAAAAAGACTTTGGTGAGTTCAGCCACTGATATCTCCATTACCCTCCTGCTGAAAATGAATTTGGCTGGTTCAATGACTATAACCCCCATTACCTTATTGTTGAAAATGACATTGTTGTGTTAAGCGATCATTACCCCCATTACCCTACTGCTGAAAATGACTTTGGTGAGTTCAATGACTATAACCCCACTACCCTATTATTGAAAATGACTATGTTGTTTTCAGCAATCATTACCCCAATTACCCTACTACTGAAAATGACCTTGGTCAATTCAATGACCATTACCCCCATTACCCTATTATTGAAAATAATTTTGTTGTGTTCAGCCACCATTACCCTCATTACTCTACTGCTGAAAAAGACTTTTGTGAGTTCAGCCACTGTTATCCCCATTACCTTCCTGCTGAAATGACTTTATTGTGTTGAGCTATCAATATCCCCATTACCTACTGCTGAAATGACTTTATTGTGTTGAGCTATCAATATCCCCATTACCCTACTGCTGAAATGACTTTATTTTGTTCAGCTATCAATATCCCCATTACCCTACTGCTGAAATGACTTTATTGTGTTGAGCTATCAATATCCCCATTACCTACTGCTGAAATGACTTTTGTCGGGAATTGCACGTAACGTCATTTGGCGTTACCGCAAATGGCTCGTGCGGCACGTTGACGTTGACGTCATTGGTTGTTGTTGTTTTTACTTGATTGATATTTTCAGTGTAAATAAAAGGACGAACCTGAACACAACGTCGTTGTATACATTCTACTATCTTTTCGAAATTGGTGCCGTGAACGAAGAAAGAATGAATTTACAGAAACTACTCACACTGCGTGCCGCAAAAAGAAGTCTCATTTCGTCTTTATTGGAGCAAATACATATGCTGAAGGAAGATGGGACATGCGAAGAGTTTAGTGCGGTATTACAAAGTTTGGTAACAAAAGCGGAGGCTCTACTCACCCTAGATGACGAGGTACTGTCACAGACGGAGTTAGAAGGACTAGAAAAAGAGGTTGTTTCAACCGGATTGTACACAATGGAGTTAGAGCTACAATTAACCAGGTTACGAAGATATCAAGACAAAACAAGAGAGGAGTGGACGAAACGAAGAGGAGAACATACATCGCAGCTGCAAGCAAAAGTAACATTGGAGATCACAGACGAGCGAGAGAGAGATAAGACGACAGAACGAGCCAATGTAGGAATTATTCAGAGAGAGGAGGTGCCCAAAAGCAGAGGAGAGGAGTCGGAAAACACAGGAGAGGAGTCAGAACATGATCAGAAGACAAAAGGAGAAGATGACGGAAGTATTCAGAGACAGGAGGCACAGACAAACGGAGAGGAAGAGGGAGAAAACGAGAAGACGAAAGAAGGAGAAGAAGAAGGAAGTATACAGAGAGAGGAAGTGCGGACAAGCGGAGGAGAGGAGCGGAGTGAAAATCGAAGTGAGTACATGTATTGTGGAGACGGAGTAAGCAAGAGAAATCTAGGAGCTAAGGTCATACGTTAATCGAGAAACTGTACTGGAAACTGTGAGTAACGTTTCGTTTTCATCCGCCAATGAACAATACTTTAAATTAAAAGTACCGTCCATTCCCACATTTGACTTTAATGTACTAAAGCATGCTTCAGAAGCAACTAGAACAATAGAGGGTTTCACCCGGACTAAATCTAAACAAGCGATAGAACATTCGCATGAGAGGACTGTGTTTACTCCATCTTGTCTCTCGAGTGAGAGTAATATCAGCATCAGTTATAACATAAAAATGGGACAGTCTAACTACTGCTGGGAAAATAGCCATAAATACGACAAATGCACGATGAACAACAAAGCGACTAATGCAATACAGCCCAGCAATGATATTCTACAGGGATATTCCGTAGGCTCTAGAAATTCATATCCCACCCAGAAGAAAAGAAGAAGAAAAGAGAAAAGGATGAGAAAAAAGACAAAAAGAAGCGGACACAGACTGACTAGTTTGCCATTCGTTACCATAGAAACACTACAAACTGTTGTGACAGAAATCGAAGCTGTCCTAAACGATAGACCAATAACATATGTATCATCAAGCTTTGATGATATGGAGCCGTTAACTCCGTCACATTTGCTATACGGACGTAAGCTGACGTCACTTTCGCAACACGACGTCGACACAGATAGGGCAATGACATCAGTCACAAGTGATCGATCCACACTTATCCGTAGGGCGAATAATCAGGCCAACCTTATCGAACATTTCTGGCGACGTTGGACTACAGAGTATTTAACCGCTCTTCGTGAGCACCATGGAACCACCGGTTCAAATGAGACACAAATTCGAGTCGGAGACGTAGTACAAATCCACGACGAGGGACCAAGGCTGATTTGGAAAATCGCAGTCATCAATGACTTGATCTGTGGCAACGACGGTCTTGTTCGAGCTGCCCAGATCATGACTATGAATGGTCTAACTACAAGACCTGTAGTGAAACTTTACCCACTAGAAACAGTATAATATGCAAGCAGCTAACTTTAGCATTCACGTATTTATTCTAATTATCATCTTTATAATAAATACGAAAGACTCAAGCAGGAAACGTAACACAAACAATACACCCACCTCTCAAGCAGAACACACACACACAGTCATACCACAACAAACACACACATTCACACACTTATGTCTGCATCAACGTCAACGTGCGTATAGCAAATGTTACACATTTTTCATATCTTTCATAATCTAATTTAATCATTTTGAGGCCCCGAGAATGTCGGGAATTGCACGTAACGTCATTTGGCGTTACCGCAAATGGCTCGTGCGGCACGTTGACGTTGACATCATTGGTTGTTGTTGTTTTTACTTGATTGATATTTTCAGTGTAAATAAAAGGACGAACCTGAACACAACTTCGTTGTATACATTCTACTATCTTTTCGAAAACTTAATTGTGTTTAGCTATCAATATCCCCATTACTCTACTGCTGAAATGACTTTATTTTGTTCAGCTATCAATATCCCCATTACTCTACTGCTGAAATGACTTTATTGTGTTGAGCTATCAATATCCCCATTACCCTACTGCTGAAATGACTTTATTGTGTTGAGCTATCAATATCCCCATTACTCTACTGCTGAAATGACTTTATTTTGTTGAGCTATCAATATCCCCATTACCTACTGCTGAAATGACTTTATTGTGTTGAGCTATCAATATCCCCATTACCTACTGCTGAAATGACTTTATTTTGTTCAGCTATCAATATCCCCATTACTCTACTGCTGAAATGACTTTATTTTGTTCAGCTATCAATATCCCCATTACCCTACTGCTGAAATGACTTTATTGTGTTGAGCTATCAATATTCCCATTACCCTACTGCTGAAATGACTTTATTTTTTTCAGCTATCAATATCCCCATTACTCTACTGCTGAAATGACTTTATTTTGTTCAGCTATCAATATCCCCATTACCTACTGCTGAAATGACTTTATTGTGTTGAGCTATCAATATCCCCATTACCCTACTGTTGAAATGACTTTATTGTGTTCAGCTATCAATATCCCCATTACTCTACTGCTGAAATGACTTTATTGTGTTGAGCTATCAATATCCCCATTACCCTACTGCTGATAATGACTTTGTTGAGTTCAATGACCATTACCCCCATTACCCTATTGTTGAAAATGACTGTTGTGTTCAGCCACCATTACCCTCATTACCTTACTGCTGAAAATGACTTTGGTTGGATCAGCCACCGTTATCCCCATTACCCTCCTGCTGAAAATGACTTTGGTGGGTTCAATGACCATTACGCCCACAACCCTACTGCTGAAAATGACTTTGGTGGGTTCTTTGACCACTACCGCTATTACCTACCTGCTGAAAACAATTTTGTGGATCCAGCCACCATTACCCCTATCGACCCTCTGCTGAAACAGACTGTTTTATCCAACGACAACTACCGTCATTACTTTGGAGGGGTGATCCCCATAACACTTCCAGGAAGTGTTGTGGGGATCACCCCTCCTAATTTAGTCTTCCATTACCCTCAGTATGAAAATGGCTTTGGAGGGTTTATCTACTATACCCTCCCATTACCCTCCGTATAAAAATGACTTTGGGGGTTATCCACCATAACCCTCCCATTACCTTCAACTGTAAAGTGGCTTGATGGGTTTACTCACCATTGCCCTTCCATTACCCTCAGTATGAAAATGGCTTTGGAGGGTTTATCTACTATACCCTCTCATTACCCTCCGTATAAAAATGACTTTGGGGGTTATCCACCATAACCCTCCCATTACCTTCAACTGTAAAGTGGCTTTATGGGTTTACTCACCATTGCCCTTCCATTACCCTCAGTATGAAAATGGCTTTGGAGGGTTTATTCACCATTTACCTTCCATAACATTCAGTATGACAATGACTTTGGAGGGTTTACTCACCATTACCCTTCCATTACCCTCAAATTGAAAATTACATTAAAGGTATACTCACCATTTTACTTCCATTACTCTCTGTATGAAAATTGCTTTAGAGGGTTTACTCACCATAACTCTTCAATTACCTTCAGAATGAAAATGACTTTTGAGAGTTAATCACAATTACCCTTCCATTACCCTAAGTAAGAAATGACTTTTGAGGGTTTACTCACCATTACCCTTACATTACCCTCAGTAAGAAATAGCTTTTGGAGGTTTTTACGCACCTTTACCCTCACATTACATTCAGTATGAAAATGGCTTTGAATGGTTTACTCACCAGATCCTTCTTTTACCCTCAGTATGAAAATGGCTTTCGAGGGTTTACTAACCATTACCCTTCAATAACTCTCAGCATGAAAATGACTTTTAAGGGTTTACTCACCATAAATTTACATTTCTCTCAATATGAAAATGAATTAGAGGGTTAACTCACCATTACCCTCTTCCATTACCCTCATTATGAAAATTACTTTGGAATGTTTACTCACCATTACCCTTCCATTACCAAAAGTATGAAAATGACTTTTTAGAGTGTTGACTCACCTTTACCCTCCCACTTCCCTCAGTATTTTTTTCATGTTTTTGAGGGTTTACTCACCGATACCCTTCAATAACTCTCTGTATGAAAATGAATTTTTAGGGTTTACTCACAATTACTCTTACATTACCCTCAGTATGAAAACGACTTTATAGTGTTTACACACCCTCATCATTCCATGACCCTCAGTATGAAAATTACTTTGGAGGGTTTACTCACCATAACCCTTCCATTACTCTCAGTATAAATTGAATTAGGAGGGTTTACCTACCATTACCCTCTTCCATTACCCTCAGTATGAAAATTACTTTGGAACGTTTACTCACCATTACACTAGCATTAATCTCAGTATGAAAATAAATTGGGACGGTTTACCAACCATTTCCTTTCATAACAGTCAAAATGAAAAGAAATTTGGAGGGTTTACTTAAAATTACCCTTTCATTACCCTTAATATACCCCTTTACTAAAAATGAATGTTTGATTCAATTAACATTACCCTCATTACCTATCTGCTGCTAATGACATAAGAGGGTTTACCCACCATTACCCTCAGTATGAAATTGACGTCTGAGGGTTTACTTACCATAACCAGAGGGTTTGTACACCATTTATCTTCCATAACCTTCAGTTTGAAATTGTTTTGGAGGGTTTACTTTACCATTACTTTTCCATTGCCCTCAGTGCGAAAATAAATTTGGAGGGTAAACCCACCATTACTCTACCTTTTACCTCAGTATGAAAATGACATTGGAGGGTTTACCCAATATAACCCTTCCCTTTCCCACAGTTTGAAATTTTTTAGCGTTTACTTACCATGAGTCATTGACTCTTCCATTACCCTCAGTACGAAACTGAATTTGGAGGGTTTAACTTTAATTTGGCAGGAGTCTTGGAGTGGGGAAACTCACAACAAACTCCATGCCATTAAACCTGTATTAGGTGAAAGTTTGAACTCATGCCGGTCGATTCGCCGGGATGAGGTAGTTTTAGCTAGATTGAGAATAGGACATTCTTATATTACACATTCATATCTTTTAAAACGTGAGGTTCAACCAGAATGTTTATTTTGTTTTGAACCTTATACAATTCAGCACATTCTTATTGATTGTGCTGATTTAACTTTAATTAGAAATAGGTTCTTTCAGGCAGATTCCCTGCGGGAACTGTTTGAGTTTGTTGATATTTATAAAATACTTGAATTTTTAAAAGAAATTAATTTATATTATAAAATTTGAATAAATTATATTTTTTAAAGATAATTTTTGTATGTCGATTATGTTTTGTCCATATTTTGTTTACTTTCCCGTTGATCGGGACTGACATTGACGTAATCTATTAGTTGATATTGTTTTAAATTTGATATTGTAATTATTTATTCGGCTCTAAATGACCTTTTTGTGTCGATGGGCCGTAAAACACCATTCATTCATTCATTCATTGGAGGGTTTAACACTATTACTCATCCATTTCCATCAGTATGAAAATGACTGTGGAGGGTTTACCTAACATTACTCTTCCTGTACCCTCAGAATAAAAATGAATTTTGAGGGTTTACGCACAATAACTATTCCATTAACCTGAGTTTGAAATTGTATTGGGAGGGTTTACTTACCATTAACCTTTCATTACTATCAGTAAAAAATGACTTTGGAAGGTTCCAATTACCCTCAGTATGAAAATGGCTTTGAAGGGTTTTCCCATCTTTATTCTTCCATTTCTCTCAGTATGAATATGACATTGGAGGGTATATCTACCATAACCCTTCCATTAAACTCAGTATAAAAATGACTTGGAGGGTTAACCAACCATTACTCTTTTATAACCCACAGTCTGAAAATGAATTTTGAGGGTTTACTAACTATAACCCTTCCATTACCCTCAGCATGACAATGAGTTTGGAGAGTTCAGTATAAAAATGATTTTGCAGGGTTTACACACCATTACCCTTCCATTACCCTCAGTTAGAAAAATTTATGGGAGGGTGAACTTACCATTAATATTCCATTACCCTCAGTATGAAAATGACTTTTTAGGGTTTATTCACCGTTTCGCCTCCATTACCCTCAGTATAAAAATGACTTTGGAGGGTTTACCCACCATTAATCTTACATTACCCTCGGTATGAAAATAACTTTGGAGGTCTTACAATTACTCTTCAATTACCTTCAGAACAACATGCATTTGGAGGGTTTATCCCCATTACTCTTCAATAAGTTTTAGTATGATAATGATTTTGTAGGGTTTACCCACCATTACTCTTCCATTACGCTTCAATATGAAAATGAATTTGGAGGGTTTACACACCATTACTTTTCCAATACCCTGAGTTTGAAATGAATTTGGAGGGTTTACCCACAATAACTCTGCCATTACCATCAGTATGGAAACGACTTTGGAGGGTATATCTGACCATTGTTTTTCCATTACTATCAGTATAAAAATGACTTTGGAGGGTTTACCTGACATTACCCTTCTCTTACAATCAGTATGAAAATGACTTTGGTTTGTTAAAACACCATTACTCTTCCATTTCTCTCAGTATGAAAATGACGTTGGAGGGTTTACCCACCATTACTCTTCCATTACGCTCATTATGAAAATGAATTTGAAGTTAACCTAACATAACTTTTTAATTGACCTCAGTTTAAAAATGATTTACGAGTGTTTAAATACCTAACCTCTGCCATTACCCTCCGTATGAAAATGACTTTGGAGTGTTTACCCATCATTATTCTGTAATAACCCTCAGTAAGAAAATGACTTTGGAGGTTTTACACACCATTACTCTTCCCTTGCCCTCAGTATAAAAGGTATTTAGAGGGTTTATCCACAAATACTCTTCCATTACCCTCAGTATGAAAATGACTTTGGGGGTTAACACACAATAACTATTCCATTTCCCTCAGTTTGAAAATGACTTTGGGAGGTTTACCCACCATTACTATTCCATTATCGTCAGTTTGAAAATGACAGTAGAGGGTTTACCCCTATTACTCTTCCATTACTTTTGGTATGAAAATGACATTAGAGGGTTTACCAACAATTACTCGTCCATTACCCTCATATTGAAAATGGTTTAGGAGGGTTTACATACAGTGACTCTTCCAATACCCTAAGATTTTGAGGGTTTACACACACACCATAACTGTTCCATTACCCTCAGAATGAAATTGTCTTTTGGAGGTTAACCCACCATTACTCTTCCATTACCTTCAGTATGAAAATGACATTGGAAGGTTAACCCACAATAACTCGTCCATTACCCTCAGAAAATGATTTTGGAGGGTTTACTTACACTCACTTTTCCATTACTCTTAGTATGACATGTTTTCTGAGGATTTATTCACCCTCAGAATGAAATTGTCTTTTGGAGGTTAACCCACCATTACTCTTCCATTACTTCAGTATGAAAATGAATTTGGATGGTTTACACACATTACCTTTCCATTACCCTCAGTTTGAAAATGAATTTGGAGAGATAAAACATCATAACTCGGCCATTATCCTCCGTATAAAAATGACTTTAGAGGATTTTCCTACCATTACTCTTCAATTACCCTCAGTTTGAAAACGATAATGGAGATTTTACCCACCATAACTCGCCCACTAACCTCAGTTTGAAAATGATTTTAGAGGGTTTACTTACCATTACTTTTCCATTACCCTCAGTAAGAAGATGACTTTGGAGCGGTTACCCATCATTCCTCTTATATTACCCTTAGTAGGAAACTGACTTTGGAGGGTTTACCCTCCATTACTCTTCCATTACCCTCAGTTTGAAAATGATTTTGTAGGGTTCCTTACCCCAACTTATCCATTACCCTCAGTATGAAAATGACTTTAGTGTTTATACGCCAGAACACGTTGAATTACCCTCAGTATAAAATGACTCTTGAGGGTTAACACACCCTAACTTTGCCATCATCCCCCGTTGAAAATGATTTTGGAGGGGTTACACACCATTAGTATTCCATACTCTCAATTAAAAAGTGATTTTGTAGGGTTAACCCACCATTACTTTTCCATTACCTTCAGTTTGAAATGGAGTTTCGAGGGTCAACTCACCATTATTCTTCCAAAACGCTCCGTATGAAAATGACTTTGGAGGGTATACCCTACTTTACTCTTCCATTACCCTGAGTTTAAAAATGAGTTTGGAGGGTTTACCTCCCATTACTCTTCCAATACTCTCATTATAAAAATGACTTTGGAGAGGTTGCACACCATTACTCTTCCATTAAACTCGGTAAGAAAATGAGTTTTGAGGGTTAACCCAGCATTACTCTTCCATTACCTTCTGTATGAAAATGTCTTAGGAGGGGTTAAAACACCATTACTCTTCCATTACCCTCGCTATTAAAATGATTTTGGAGGGGTTGCACACCATAACTCTTCCATTACCCTCAGATGGAAAATGATTTTTGAGGGTTAACCCACCATTACTATTCTATTACCTTCAGTTTGAAAATGAGTTTGGAGGGTTTACCCACCATAACTCTCCCATTACCCTCAATATAAAAATGACTTTATATACCATTACCCTTCCATTACCATACGTTTGAAATTGAGTTTGGAGGGTTTACCCACCATCACTTTTCCATTACCCTCATTATAAATATGTCTTTGGAGGGTTAACACACCTCCAGATTGAAAATAATTTTAGAGGGTTTACCCAGCATTTATCTTCCATTACCCTCAGTTTGGAGGGTTAGCACACCATGACTCTTCCGTTACACTCAGTATGAAATTGAGTTTGGAGGGTTAACCCACCATTAGTCTTCCATTACCCTCTGTATGAAAATGACTTTGGACTGTTTACACACAATAATTCTTCCATTACCCTCAGATTTAAAATGATTATGGAGGGTTTACCCACCATTACTCTTCCAAAAAGCCTCAGTATGAAATGACTTTGGATGGTTTACCCACCATAAGTCTTTCATTACCCTCAGTTTGAAAATGAGTTTGTAGGGTTCACACACTACTATTCTTCCGTAACCGTCATTACAAAAATGACTTTACTGTTCCATTACCCTCAGTATGAAAATGACTTTGTAGGGTTAACCCAGCATTACTTTTCCATTACCTTCAGTATGAAAATGTCTTTGGAGGGGTTAATCACTATTACTCTTCCATTAACCTCACCACAAAAATGACTTTGGAGGGGTTGCACACCATAATTGAAAAGAATTTGGAGGGTTTACCCACCATTAATCTTCCATTACCCTCAGTATGAAAATTAGTTTGGATGGTTTACCCACCATTACTCTTCCATAACCTTCAGTATGAAAATGTATTCGAATGGGTTCAAGATCATTACTCTCACTATAAAAATGACTTTGGAGGGGTTGCACACCATTACCCTTAGTTTCGAACGATTTAGTAGGGATTACACACAATTACTCTTCAATTACCCTCAGTTTAAAAATTATTTTGGAGAGTTTACACACCATTACTCTTCCATTACCCTCAGTATGAAAATGAATTAGGTGGGTTTAATTACCATAACTCTTCCATTACCCTCAGTATAAAAATGACTTTGGAGGGTTTACCTACCATTACTCTTCCATTACCCTCAGTATAAAAATGACTTTGGAGGGTTTACCCACCATTACTCGTCCATTACCCTCAGTTTGAAAATTAGTTTGGTGGGTTTACCCGTCATAACTCTTTCATTACCCTCAGTATAAAAATGACTTTGGAGGGTTTACTCACCATAACTCTTCCAATACCCTCACTTTGAAAATGTTTACTCATTATAACTCTCCCATTATCCTCAGTTTGGAAATGAGTTTGGAGGGTTTACCCACCATTACTTTTCCATTAACTTCACTTTCAAAATGACTTCGGAGGGTTTAAATACTATTACTATTCCATTACCCTTAGTTTGAAAATGAGTATGGAGGGTTTACCCACCATGACACTTCAATTACCCTCAGTTTGGAAATGACTTTGGAGGGTTTACATCACATTACTCTTCCATTACCCTTAGTTTGAAAATGAGTTTGGAGGGTTTACCCACCATCACTCTTCCATTACCCTCAGTATAAAAATGAATAAGGTGGGTTTACCTTCCATTACTATTCCATTACCCTCAGTATGAAAATGACTTTGGAGGGTTAACTCACCATAACTATTTAATTACCCTCAGTTTGGAAATGAGTTTGGAGGGTTTACCCACCATTAATCTTCCACTACCCTTAGTATAAAAATGACTTTGGAGGGTTTACACACCATTACTCTCCCATTACCCATAGTATGAAAATGACTTTGGAGGGTTTACCCACCATAACTCGTCCATTACCCTTACTGTGAAAACGATTTAAGAGGGTTTACCCACCATAACTCTCCCATTACCCTCAGTATGAAAATGACTTTGGAGGGTTTACCCACCATTACTCTTCCATTACCCTCAATATGATAATTAGTTTGGAAGGTTTACCCACTATTACTCTTCCATTACCCTCACTTTGAAAATTAGTTTTGAGGGTTAGCCCATCATTACTCATCCATTACCATCAGTATACAATTGAGTTTGGAGGGTTTACCCACCATCACTCTTCCATTACCCTCAGTATAAAAATGAATAAGGTGGGTTTACCTTCCATTACTATTCCATTACCCTCACTTTGAAAATGACTTTGGTGGGGTTACCATTACTCTTCCATTACCCTCAGTATGAAAATGACTTTGGAGGGTTTACTCACCATAACTCTTTAATTACCCTTAGTTTGGAAACGATTTAGGAGGGTTTACACACCATTACTCTTCCATTACCCTCAGTTTAAAAATGATTTTGGAGAGTTTACCCACCATTACTCTTCCATTACCCTCACTTTGAAAATGACTTTGGAGGGTTTACAAACCATAACTCTTCCATTACCCTCAGTATGAAAATGACTTTGGAGGGTTAACTCACCATAACTATTTAATTACCCTCAGTTTGGAAATGAGTTTGGAGGGTTTACCCACCATTAATCTTCCATTACCCTTAGTATAAAAATGACTTTGGAGGGTTTACACACCATTACTCTCCCATTACCCATAGTATGAAAATGACTTTGGAGGGTTTACCCACCATAACTCGTCCATTACCCTTACTGTGAAAACGATTTAAGAGGGTTTACCCACCATAACTCTCCCATTACCCTCAGTATGAAAATGATTTTGGAGGGTTTACCCACCATTACTCTTCCATTACCCTCAATATGATAATTAGTTTGGAAGGTTTACCCACTATTACTCTTCCATTACCCTCACTTTGAAAATTAGTTTTGAGGGTTAGCCCATCATTACTCATCCATTACCATCAGTATACAATTGAGTTTGGAGAGTTTACCCACCATTACTCTTCCATTTCCCTCAGTGTTAAAATATGTTTGGAGGGTTTACCCACACACCATAACTCTTCCATTATCCTCAGTTTAAAAATGATGTTGGAGAGTTTACACACAAATACTCTTCCATTAACTCAGTATGAAAATGAATTAGGTGGGTTTACCCACCATTGCTATTCCATTACCCTCACTTTTAAAATGACTTTGGAGGGTTTACCCACCATAACTATTCCATTACCTTCAGTATAAAAATGACTTTGGAGGGTTTACTCACCATAACTCTTCCATTACCCTCAGTTTGGAAATGAGTTTGGAGGGTTTAACCACCATTACTCTTCCATTAACCTTAGTATAAAAATGACTTTGGAGGGTTTACCCATCTTTACTCTTCCATTACCCTTACTTTGAATCGATTTAAGAGGCTTTGCCCACCATTACTCTTCCAGTACCCCAAATATAAAAATGAGTTTAGAAAGTTAACCCACCATAACTCTTCCATTACCCTCAGTTTGGAAATGAGTTTGGAGCGTTTACCCACCATTACTCTTCCATTACCCTCAGTATAAAAAGGACTTTTGGAGTGTTTACTCACCATTACTCTCCCATTACCCTCAGTTTGGAAATGAGTTTTGAGGGTTAACCCACCATTACTCTCCCATTACCCTCAGTTTGGAAATGAGTTTGGACGGTTTACCCACTATTACACTTCCATTACCCTTAGTTTGGAAACGATTTAGGAGGGTTTACACAGCGTAACTCTCATGACCCTCAGTTAGAAAATGAATAAGGTGGATTAATTACCATTACTCTTCCTCAGTATAAAATGACTTTTGAGGGCTTACGCATCATTACTCTTCCATTACCCTCACTTTGAAAATGAGTTTTGAGGGTTTACCCACCATAACTATTCCATTACCCTCAGTATAAAAATGACTTTGGAGGGTTTACTCACCATAACTCTTCCATTACCCTCAGTTTGGAAATGAGTTTGGAGGGTTTAACCACCATTACTCTTCCATTAACCTTAGTATAAAAATGACTTTGGAGGGTTTACCCATCTTTACTCTTCCATTACCCTTACTTTGAAAACGAATCAAGAGGCTTTGCCCACCATTACTCTTCACGTACCCCCAATATGAAAATGAGTTTAGAAGGTTTACCCACCATTTCTCTTCCAATCCCCTCACTTTGGAAATGAGTTTGGAGGGTTTGCCCACCATTACTCTTCCATTACCATCAGTATAGAAATGAGTTTGGAGGGTTTACCCTCCATTACTCTTCCATTACCCTTAGTTTGGAAACGATTTAGGAGGGTTTACACAGCGTAACTCTCATGACCCTCAGTAAGAAAATGAATAAGGTGGATTAATTACCATTACTCTTCCTCAGTATAAAATGACTTTGGAGGGCTTACCCATCATTACTCTTCCATTACCCTCACTTTGAAAATGAGTTTTGAGGGTTTACCCACCATTACTCTTCCATTACCCTCAGTATAAAAAGGACTTTTGGAGTGTTTACTCACCATTACTCTCCCATTACCCTCAGTTTGGAAATGAGTTTTGAGGGTTAACCCACCATTACTCTCCCAATACCCTCAGTTTGGAAATGAGTTTGGACGGTTTACCCACTATTACTCTTCCATTACCATTACTTTGAAAACGAATCAAGAGGCTTTGCCCACCATTACTCTTCACGTACCCCCAATATGAAAATGAGTTTGGAAGGTTTACCCACCATTATGGAATTAAGGGCAATGAGAGGGCAGACTTAGAAGCTAAGTCTGCCCTGTCATTGCCTGAATCTGATATGGATCTTCCTTATTCGGATTTTAAACCACAGATAACTAAATTTATTTTAAGAAATTGGCAGGAGTCTTGGAGTGGGGAAACTCACAACAAACTCCATGCCATTAAACCTGTATTAGGTGAAAGTTTAAACTCATGCCGGTCGATTCGCCGAGATGAGGTAGTTTTAGCTAGACTAAGAATTGGACATTCTTATATTACACATTCATATCTTTTAAAACGTGAGGTTCAACCAGAATGTTTATTTTGTTTTGAACCTTATACAATTCAGCACATTCTTATTGATTGTGCTGATTTAACTTTAATTAGAAATAGGTTCTTTCAGGCAGATTCCCTGCGGGAACTGTTTGAGTTTGTTGATATTTATAAAATACTTGAATTTTTAAAAGAGATTAATTTATATTATAAAATTTGAATAAATTATATTTTTTAAAAATAATTTTTGTATGTCGATTATGTGTTGTCCATATTTTGTTTACTTTCCCGTTGATCGGGACTGACATTGACGTAATCTATTAGTTGATATTGTTTTAAATTTGATATTGTAATTATTTATTCGGCTCTAAATGACCTTTTTGTGTCGATGGGCCGTAAAACACAATTCATTCATTCATTACCCACCATTACTCTTCCAATACCCTCACTTTGGAAATGAGTTTGGAGGGTTTGCCCACCATTACTCTTCCATTACCATCTGTAAAGAAATGACTTTCCATTACACAGCGTAACGCTCTCATGACCCTCAGTTAGAAAATGAATAAGGTGGATTTAATTACCATTACTCTTCCTCAGTATAAAATGACTTTGGAGGGTTTACCCATCATTACGCTCCAATTATCCTCAGTATTGAAATGATTTTGGAGGGTTTACACCCCTTTAATCTTCCATTACCCTTAGTTTGAAAATGATTTTGGAGGGTTTACCCACCATTTCTCTTCCATTACCCTCAGTATGTATGACACAAGAGGGTAAAGTTAACCTAACCCTTCCATTACCCTCAGTATGAAAATGAGTTTGGAGAGTTTACCCACCATTACTCTTCCATATCCCTCAGTGTTAAAATGAGTGTGGAGGGTTTACCCACCATTACTCTTCCATTACCCTTAGTTTGGAAACCATTCAGGAGGGTTTACACACCATAACTCTTCCATTACCCTCAGTATAAAAAGGACTTTTGGAGTGTTTACTCACCATTACTCTCCCATTACCCTCAGTTTGGAAATGAGTTTTGAGGGTTAACCCACCATTACTCTCCCATTACCCTCAGTTTGGAAATGAGTTTGGACGGTTTACCCACTATTACTCTTCCATTACCCTTAGTTTGGAAACGATTTAGGAGGGTTTACACAGCGTAACTCTCATGACCCTCAGTTAGAAAATGAATAAGGTGGATTAATTACCATTACTCTTCCTCAGTATAAAATGACTTTTGAGGGCTTACCCATCATTACTCTTCCATTACCCTCACTTTGAAAATGAGTTTTGAGGGTTTACCCACCATAACTATTCCATTACCCTCAGTATAAAAATGACTTTGGAGGGTTTACTCACCATAACTCTTCCATTACCCTCAGTTTGGAAATGAGTTTGGAGGGTTTAACCACCATTACTCTTCCATTAACCTTAGTATAAAAATGACTTTGGAGGGTTTACCCATCTTTACTCTTCCATTACCCTTACTTTGAAAACGAATCAAGAGGCTTTGCCCACCATTACTCTTCACGTACCCCCAATATGAAAATGAGTTTAGAAGGTTTACCCACCATTACTCTTCCAATCCCCTCACTTTGGAAATGAGTTTGGAGGGTTTGCCCACCATTACTCTTCCATTACCATCAGTATAGAAATGAGTTTGGAGGGTTTACCCTCCATTACTCTTCCATTACCCTTAGTTTGGAAACGATTTAGGAGGGTTTACACAGCGTAACTCTCATAACCCTCAGTAAGAAAATGAATAAGGTGGATTAATTACCATTACTCTTCCTCAGTATAAAATGACTTTGGAGGGCTTACCCATCATTACTCTTCCATTACCCTCACTTTGAAAATGAGTTTTGAGGGTTTACCCACCATTACTCTTCCATTACCCTCAGTATAAAAAGGACTTTTGGAGTGTTTACTCACCATTACTCTCCCATTACCCTCAGTTTGGAAATGAGTTTTGAGGGTTAACCCACCATTACTCTCCCATTACCCTCAGTTTGGAAATGAGTTTGGACGGTTTACCCACTATTACTCTTCCATTACCATTACTTTGAAAACGAATCAAGAGGCTTTGCCCACCATTACTCTTCACGTACCCCCAATATGAAAATGAGTTTGGAAGGTTTACCCACCATTACTCTTCCAATACCCTCACTTTGGAAATGAGTTTGGAGGGTTTGCCCACCATTACTCTTCCATTACCATCTGTAAAGAAATGACTTTCCATTACACAGCGTAACGCTCTCATGACCCTCAGTTAGAAAATGAATAAGGTGGATTTAATTACCATTACTCTTCCTCAGTATAAAATGACTTTGGAGGGTTTACCCATCATTACGCTCCAATTATCCTCAGTATTGAAATGATTTTGGAGGGTTTACACCCCTTTAATCTTCCATTACCCTTAGTTTGAAAATGATTTTGGAGGGTTTACCCACCATTTCTCTTCCATTACCCTCAGTATGTATGACACAAGAGGGTAAAGTTAACCTAACCCTTCCATTACCCTCAGTATGAAAATGAGTTTGGAGAGTTTACCCACCATTACTCGTCCATATCCCTCAGTGTTAAAATGAGTGTGGAGGGTTTACCCACCATTACTCTTCCATTACCCTTAGTTTGGAAACCATTCAGGAGGGTTTACACACCATAACTCTTCCATTACCCTCAGTTTAAAAATGATTTTGGAGAGTTTACACACCAATACTCTTCCATTACCTCAGTATGAAAATGAATTAGGTGGGTTTACCCGCCATTACTCTTCCATTACCTTCACTTTTAAAATGACTTTGGAGGGTTTACCCACCAATACTCTTCCATTACCCTCTGTATTTATAAAAATGACTTTGGAGGGTTTACTCACCATAACTCTCCTTTTATCAGTAACTCTTTTTAATGGTAAAATTAATAATATTGTTAAATGTTTAACAAATGACCCAGATTGTTCATTGTTTGTTGGTGACTTTTTAATTTGTTACCGTTCCAAAAACATTAATACTGTTGAACGTCAACTTCAACTGTCCATTAATAAAATCCAAAAATGGGCTACTGACAATGGTTTAAATTTTCAAGATCAAAAACAAATTGTGTACATTTCTGTCAACTGAGAAAATTTCATCCTGATCCCGAATTGCACCTGGATGGTAGCCCCATTCCAGTCGTGTATCAGGCGAAATTTCTCGGCGTCATTTTTGACAAGAATTTTCTTTTATCCCTCATATTAAATATTTAAAGGCAAAATGCCAGAAAACTTTAAAATTACTTCGCGTTCTTGCACATACAGACTGGGGTGCAGATCGTATTGTAATGCTTAGATTATACAGAAGTTTAGTTAGATCCAAACTTGATTATGGATGTTGTGTTTATGGCTCTGCAAGGAAATCATACTTGCGGATGCTTGAGTCAATACATCATCAAGGTTTACGTTTAGCATTGGGTGCCTTTAGGACTTCCCCTGCTAAAAGTTTATATGTCGAGGCCAATGAGCCTTCTCTTTACTCTCGTCGTGAAAAACTATCCATGCAGTATACTTCTAAGCTTCAAACCGTTCAAATCCAACATACAATAACGTGTTTAAAACTAAACATAAACGTTTATTTAAATCTAAAGAAAAGGTTATTCAATCATTTGGAATACGTATGAAAAACTCTTTTGAAAGTAGTGTTATAGATTTGTCTTTGGTTGAAGAGACCAAAGTCGAATCTATACCACCATGGACTATTAAACGACCAAATGTCATTTTTGATCTAACTTGGCATAAGAAATCTGAAACAAACTCGCTTGAATTCAAGTCCTTTTTTAATGAAGTCATTTCAAAATTTGAAGATTTTAAACAAATTTATACTGATGGGTCGAAAGATGATGAGAAGGTGGCCGCTGTTTTTGTGACTGACAATACTGTTACAAAGATTCGGCTCCCTGACAATGCCTCTATATTTTCAGCAGAGATCAAGGCTATCGATTTAGCTCTTGATTATATTGCTGAGGATTCATATAGTAAACATATAATATTTTCGGATTCTCTTTCTGTATTACAATCATTGAGTAAAGGTTCTACAAAAAACGTACTTATTAAAAATATTGTTTTAAAATATCATAAACTGTCTAATTCTAAAGATGTAAAATTTTGTTGGGTTCCTAGTCATTGTGGAATTAAGGGCAATAAGAGGGCAGACTTAGAAGCTAAGTCTGCCCTGTCATTGCCTGAATCTGATATGGATCTTCCTTATTCTGATTTCAAACCAACGATCACTTAATTTATTTTAAGAAATTGGCAGGAGTCTTTGAGTGGGGAAACACACAACTCCATGCCATTAAACCTGTATTAGGCGAAATTTTGAACGCATGCCGGTCGATTCGCCGTGATGAAGTAATTTTAGCCAGATTAAGAATCGGACATTCTTATATTACACATTCATACCTTTTAAAACGTGAGGTTCAACCAGAATGTTTATTTTGAACTTTAATTCGTAACAGATATTTTCAGGCAGATTCTCTGCGGGAACTGTTTGAGTTTGTAGATATTTATAACATACTTGAGTTTTTAAAAGCCACTAATTTATATTATAAAATTTGATTAAATTATATTTTTTAAAGATAAATTTTTGTATTTCGATTATGTTTTGTCCATATTTTGTTTACTTTCCCGTTGATCGGGACTGACATTGACGTAATCTATTGGTTGATATTGTTTTAAATTTGATTTTGTAATTATTTATTCGGCTCTAAATGTCCTTTTTTTGTCGATGGGCCGTAAACATCATTCATTCATTCATTCACCATAACTCTCCCATTACCCTCAGTTTGGAAATCAGTTTGGAGGGTTGACCCACCATAACTCTTCCATTACCCCTTAGTAAAAAAATGATTTTGGAGGGTTTACTCACCATTACTCTCTCATTACCCTCAGTATGAAAATGACTTTGGAGGGTTTACCCATCACTACTCTTCCATTACCCTTACTTTGAAAACGATTTAAGAGGCTTTGCCCACCATTACTCTTCCAGTACCCCAAATATGAAAATGAGTTTAGAAAGTTTACCAACCATTACTCTTCCATTACCCTCACTTTGAAAATGAGTTTGGAGGGTTTGCCCACCATTACTCTTCCATTACCATCAGTATAGAAATGACTTTGGTCTTCCATTACCCTTAGTTTGGAAACGATTTAGGAGGGTTTACACAGCGTAACTCTATCATGACCCTCAGTTAGAAAATGAATAAGGTGGATTGATTACCATTACTCTTCCTCGGTATAAAATGACTTTGGAGGGTTTACCCATCATTACTCTTCCATTACCCTCACTTTGAAAATGACATTGGAGGGTTTACCCACCATAACTCTTTCAAAATTGATATTTTGAGAGTTACACACCATTACTCTTCCATTACCCTCGGTATGAAAATTAATTAGGTGGGTTTAATTACCGCAACTCTTCCATTACCCTTACTTTGAAAATGACGTTGGAGGGTTAACCCACCGTTACTCTTCCATTACCCTCAGTATAAAAAGGACTTTTGGAGGCTTTATTCACCATTACTCTCCCATTACCCTCAGTTTGGAAATGAGTTTGGAGGGTTTACCCACCATTACTCTTCCATTCCCATCAGTATAAAAATGACTTTGGAGGGTTTACTCGCCATTTTTCTTCCATTACCCTCAGTTTGGAAATGATTTTGGAGGGTTTACATCCCATTACTCTTCCATTACCCTTAGTATGAAAATGAGTTTTGAGGGTTAACCCAACATTACTCTTCCATTACCCTCAGTTTTAAAATGAGTTTGGAGGGTTTACTCACCATAACTCTTCCATTTCCCTAAGTGTTAAAATGAGTTTGGAGGGTTTACCCACCATTACTCTTCCATTACCCTCACTTTCCAAATGACTTTGGAGGGTTTGCCCACCATTACTCTTCCATTACCCTCAGTATGAAACTGACCTTTAAGGGTTTACCCACCATAACTCTTCCATTACCCTCAGTATGAAACTGACCTTTGAGGGTTTACCCACCATTACTCTTCCATTACCCTTAGTTTTGAAACGATTTAGGAGGGTTTACACACCATTACTCTTCCATTACCCTCAGTTTAAAAATGATTTTGGAGAGTTCACACACCATTACGTTTGAAAATTAATTAGGTGGGTTTAATTACCGTAACTCTTCCATTACCCTCAGTATAAAAGTGACCTTGGAGGGTTTACCCACCATTACCCTCACTTTCAAAAGGACTTTCGAGGGTTTGCCCACCATTACTCTCCCATTACCCTCAGTATGAAACTGACCTTTGAGGGTTTACCCACCATTACTCTTCCATTACCCTCACTTTCAAAAGGACTTTCGAGGGTTTACCAACCATTAATCTCAGTATAAAAATGACTTTGGATAGTTTATTTACCATTACTCTCCCATTACCCTCAGTATGAAAATGACTTTGAAGTGTTTACTCGCCATTACCCTTCCATTAGCCTCAGTTTGAAAATAATTTTGGAGGGTTTAAATCCCATTATCCATTACCCTTAGTTTAACAAGAGCACCGCAGTGCGGCAAAATACGCCCGTCATGGCTGGCGTGTGTCAAAGTCGTCCGGACTCTGGCCGACTGGCAAAAAGTCACTCTGAGTGTAGGCCCGACAATCGATCTCAAAAAGACTATGCTGTAGTATTGCGATAGCTCAAGTACTATCCCGATAGTATTGCGATAGTCAAGAAACTATTGCAATACTATCACGATAGTTTTTCTACCAACTGTTTTCTCATAAAAGTCGCCAACGTCTGAATTGCGAACTCGTCCGAAATATTGTGGTATGGAATATTTGTAGGAAGTTTAATAAAAATCGGTCAATAAATGAAGGTGAGAGAGCGCTAAGAAGAAAAGTTAACGGACGAAGTGTGGCTTATTTTAAATTTTAAGTATGTAAAGGGGCATAACTCATAGAAAAATAATTTAACAGGAACCAAATTCACAGGTGCCTTCCCTGCATGATGAGAAAGATAAATATGAAATTTGGTTACAATAGACAAAATGTAAGTAAAATTATTATCAGGAAACAATATATTGTTAAAAAATTGTGTGAAGGGACATAACTCTGAAAATACGGAGTCAAACCAACCCCCCGTAATATATATTAAGGCACTTCATTCATTGTATCACCATATCAAATTTAAAATCAATTGAAAAAAAAATAAAAAAGTTCTGTTTTTTTTGTTTTTTTTAAAATGCCCATTTTTGACAACAAAGGGGCATAATTCTGCTAAAAATAGTCACCAACCTCTAAAACGCAAACTCGTCCGAACTATTGTGGTATGGAATATTTGAAGGAAGTTTAATCATAATCGGTCAATAAATGAAGGTGAGAGAGCGCTAAGAAGAAATGTTAACCACAGAATTATACACTGACGGAATTGTAACCTCGCGCTATATCGCAAATCTCATGCGGCGCATACGAGACTCGCGAGACTTGATAAGAGAAATTCTATCGGTAGTTAATTTTTATAAATGTCTGTTTCGAAGCATTGTTCACGGGTTTATATTTCCGTGAATTGATAGGAATGTCCACCAAGTCTTTTAAATCCTATAAAATGTCAATAAAAACACTCTAGTCGGTAAATTTTCACCCCAGAAATGACGGACAACGAGGCAAAAAAGTGAAGATGTTGTCACGGGACACATAATCTCGCAAAATTTAACCGCCAAGAGAGCTCAGATGCTCGCCTATTCAACTTCGCTGAGTTGCCATTCCGTTTTGTATAATTCTGTGTGTTAACGGACAAAGTGTGGCTTATTTTAAATTTTAAGTATGTAAAGGGGCATAACTCATAAAAAATAATTTAACAGGAACCAAAATTCACAGGTGCCTTCCCTGCATGATGAGAAAGATAAATATGAAATTTGGTTACAATAGACAAAATGTAAGTAAAATTATCAGGAAACAATATATTGTTAAAAATATTGTGTGAAGGGGCATAACTCTGAAAATACGGAGTCAAACCAAAAACCCGTAATATATGTTAAGTAACTTCATTCATTGTATCACCAAATTTTTTTTTTAAAATGCCCATTTTTGACAATAAAGGGGAATAACTCTGCTAAAAATAGCCGTCAACGTCTGAAACGCAAACTTGTCCGAACTATTGTGGTATGAAATATTTGTAGGAAGTTTAATAAAAGTCGGTAAATAAATGAAGGTGAGAGCGCTAACAAGAAAAGTTAACGGACGGACGTACGGTTTATCAAAATTATTTTTAAGAAATCTGGTAGAGGGTCACCCATGGATCATTTGTGTAAAATTATTTTTAATTTGGACCAGTAGTTTACCAGAAGAAGATTTTTAGAGTTTTACTATACAGTATCGTTAGGAAAACGTGCCCCACCCACTGGCGGCCATGTGTTTTAAGATATCAAAATTATTTTAAGAAATCTGGTAGAGGGTCACCCATGGATCATTTGTGTGAAATTGTTTTCAAATTACATCAGCGGTTTCAGACAAGAAGATTTTTAAAATGTTCACTATATGGCCATATAAGGAAAATGTGCCCCACCCACTGGCGGTCATGTTTTTTAAGATAGGAACATTATTTTTAAAAAATCTTATAGAGGGTCTCCAATGGCACATTTCCGTAAAATTATTTTCAATTCAGACCAGTAGTTTTTGACTAGAAGATTTTTAAAGTTTTTTCAATTGGTTGCCATGACAACCACAATTTCAATTGGATGACCTATATTTGAGGAAATCTGAGAGAGTACCCTACAAGGAACATTCCTATGAAGTTTTAATGAAATTGACCCAGTAGTTTCCAAGAAGAAGATCTTTAAAGAAAAAGTTGACGACACACGACGGACACAGGGCGATCACAATAGCTCACCTTGGCACTTCGTGCCAGGTGAGCTAAAAAGTGCACTGTCCATGCAGCAGCAAACATTTGATCAGATTTTGAGATTGATTTGATGTGGTCAACGATTGGAATACAGGCTGTCATAGGACATAGGGGAACACTTGGTTCTTGCTTATCATTTCGTGATTGTGCAAACTACCAGAGCAACATAGACGGAAGCTTGGATATCAAACCTGAACTACGGCGCTTATGCTATTTTCCAGGCAGATTGAAATTTATCCAGCTGTTTGCCGACTTACCGCATTGTAAACCCAAAAGTCGGTTTCATCCAGTATCTGGACTGATAGTTGGTGGACTGTGTTTCGCAAAGCCAACTCTGGAAGGTTATAAGAGAGACAGCGCAAGTTATGTATCCGCTTTAGATAGTAATTTTACTTTAATACGGGAGAGTTGTTGTCGACTTGAAGTTGTATGTGAAATAGATGAAATTCTGGATACCATACACGCTGAAAACGTTATCAATCTGTCAGAACTTGACTAGTTTTTACAAAAGAGACCGCTGTTGGTTCCCTTTCCACGATCCGTTCTTCTGAGTGTACGTGAAATTGGTTTGTTCATGACAGGTCAACTGAAACAACTATGTGAGAAGTATCAGAGTACGGGCAATGTTGAAGCTACATGGAAAGCCCTCCAGTTGGAGCTTGCTTTAGAAAAAACTTACCTGGGGTAGACCTCGGTATGCTGTTAATCTTGGACCAGGCTTGCTGGTTCCTGGGCGTAGTGCAACTGACTACCTTGGATTTCTTGCACTAGATGACTGATCTTCATGCCTGCATAACGAAGACAGTATCCCTTTATACAGTATATGGACACGATCAGAAGTCATGGGAAAAAGCATTATTAGAGCTGCCGGACTTCACGAGCTTCCATATCATTGGTCGACGCCTAGTGCAAGCTCTGCTAAGAGATTTATATGAGGCTGGATCTGCACGAAATCATGCGCTTTACTGAATTTCTTCTACAACTGAAGACAAATAAGCCCTTCTTTGGAATAATCGGTACAGTAACGGTTCAGTCCTTGTGTGAGCTCTTGACTAAACGAAGACGAACACCGCCGCAAATGGGTTTTCCAAGTCTTGTCCATTTGTTAGAGAATGCTGGCCTTGTGGTGAAGGATGTGCTAGAAGCTGGAATCGAGGAACTGGAAGAAGCTGGAATCAAGGAACTGGAACTTACTCATTTTCCAGCCGTTCAAACATATGACCAACATGGAAATGCAACTTTACGAAGGAACTTACCAATTAATAGGGATGTGCAATAAAACCAGTTTTCCAATATATTGCAATACGTTCTGAAAACAATACGTATCGGTACGCTTGCTCGAAAAACCGGTTTTTTTCCTCTTTGATTAATTGATCAAATTTGCTTTGTTTCACAACTAAAAATATTCACAATTTTGTTTTGTTCAATCTAAATAAGCAGCTTGCAGGGAAGAGGGAGTTCCCCCTTGTTGTTTTTAGCACAGGGCATGGTATATTATCAATGAATCTGTGCCTAATCAATGTGAATACCAGATTTAATATCTTTATCAAAGATGAGAAAAGTTTACATATCTGAATGAAAAACATAAAAGTTTCTAACAAATATGTATCAAATACTGACATTGTTGGTCATTTTAGAAAATATTTCTTCATTTAAAAAACGTGATTAGATCTTTGATACTGTCAACTGGCACCGGTATATACCATACCCTGTCGGTTACCATCATGGTGGACAATTTGGTTATGAAAATCCCAAAAGGAATGTCTGGGAGCATTTCAGAATTGAAAATACAACAACACACATTCATACACAAAATCATTACAAACAGTGCAATTTGTCTTAAATGTAACATGGTTGTTAAGTTTCAAAGCGGTACAACTAATTTGTCTGCACATATTCACCCCAGATCCATCGTTTAAGTTCACTTTAATAACACGCAATATATTGCAATACGTATTGCAATACAGTGATGGAGTATCGCAATATATTGCAATACAAAATTTCTGGCAATACCCATAACCTGTGGTCAATAGTATATTCTGGCAATAGTGAGACAACATCGCTGTCCTTAGAAGTATACACCAAACTAGTACAAGAGCCCCATGGGGCATAATTCGCTCACCTGAGAATAGCTGAAAAAATGGAGATATTGATTTATGTCCAGGACTGACCTAGATATGCAACAGACCGGAACAATTTGAACAAAATATGTAAAGTATATTTAAAAGTGTCACCATACAGAATATAAGAGCTCTGGCCATATAAGAGTCAGAGAAGACGTTTGAATTTTTCTCAATATAACTTTGTAAAACTGTGACCCCCGGGGCGGGGCTCAATTTGACCCCAGGGGCATAATTTGAACAAACTTGGTAGAGGACCTGTAGGCGATGATATGTGCCAAATATCTAAGATCTGGCCCTTGTAGTTTTAGACTAGAAGATTTTTTAAGTTTTCATTGAAAAAATCTATTTTTAGCTCCTGTGACCTAGTTATGCAACGGACCAGAACCATTCGTACAATTTTGGTAAAGGACATCTAGAAGTGTCACCATGCCAAATATCAAAGCTCTGGTCACATTGGTTTCAGAGAAGAAGATGTTTAAAAATTTCACTATATAACTCTTTGTAAAACTGTGACCCCCGGGACGGGGCCAATTTTGACCCCAGGGGCATAATTTGAACAAACTTGATAGAGGACCTGTAGATGATGCTATGTGCCAAATATCTAAGCTCTGGCCTTTGCAGTTTTTGACCAAAAGATTTTTTAAGATTTCCCTATTTTTTCACTTTGGTGCCATGGCAACCAGCAACCAGAGTTCTGCATTGATTTTAATTTTTTGAACAAATTTGAAAGAGCTTGACCCAAGGAACATTTCTGTAGTTTGGTTGAATTCTGTCAAGCGGTATAGGAGGAGATGTCATTTGAAGCAATTGTTAAAGACGACGGACACAGGGCCATCCCAATAGCTCACCTTGAGCCTTTGGCTCAGATGAGCTAAAAATGTGAATTGGAAAAACGCCATTTGCTTTTTGTAAGCAAACTAAAGAATTTGATTTATTTGTGTTTTACGGCCCATCGACACCAATGGTCATTTAGAGCCGAAAAATATTAATGGGAGAAAAAAGAATGAAATCAAATTTAAACATCAATTTTTTTTTTATTTCTTTATTTTTATTTTTATTTTTTTTTTAAGGTATTTGGATGATTATGGTGGGTAAACCTTCCAATTCAATAACACCTAGAGATTAATTGAATGGTAATAGTGGGTAAACACTCCTATGTCATTTTCATCATGAGGGTAATCAGAGGGTAATGCTTAGTAAACACTCCAAAGTCACTTTCATAGTGAGGGTTATTGAAAGGTAATGGTGAGTTAACCATCCAATATCATTTTTAAACTACAGGTAATAGTAAGGAAATGGTGGGTAAAATCTCAAAAGTAATTTTAATAATGAGGGTAATGGAAGGGTAATGGTAAGTAAACTCAGCAGTCATTTTCAAACAATGGATAATGGAAGGGATATGGTGGGTATACCCTCCAAAGTCATTTTCATACTGAGAGTTTGAAGAGTAATGGTTGGTAAAATATCCAAAGTCATTTTCAAACTGAGCTTAATGGAAGAGTTATTGTGGGTAAACCCTCCAAAGCCATTTTCATATTGAGGGTAATGGAAGGGTAATGGTTGGTGAACCCTCCAAAGTCATTTTTATTCCGTGGGCATGGTAGGGTTAGGGTGTGTAATCCCTGCAAAATCATTTTCAAACTCAGGGTATTGGAAAAGTAATGGTGGTTATACCCTCCAAATTCATTTTCACACTGAGGGTAATGGAAGAATAATGTTGTGTAAACCCTCGAAAGTCATTTTCATACTGAGGGTAATGGGAGGTTAATGGTATGTTAACTCTGTTAAGTCATTTTCATACTGAGGGTAATAGAAGAGTAATGGTAAGTAAACCGTCCAAAGAATTTTTTAAAATGAAGGTAATGGTAAAAATGAAGGTAATGGTAGAGTTACCCCAGAGACCTTCCTACTTTGCCGTAGTTCTGGGGCTTAATTGTCAAAGGGAATTGTTTCTGTTTATTAGACCGAGATTGTTCCCTCTGCCAAGAACTAAAGGAAGGCAGGTCGGTGGTTTTGATCCCATACGCTGCTGGTCAATGGGATGTTCACTTAGATTTATGTTTGTCTTGCGTGTTGTTTTCTATTTAGTGTGTAGATGAAGGAATGGTATTGCGTGTGTGTGGTTGTGGGTGTGTGTGTTTGTTATGGTATGGCTGTGTGTGTGTTCTGCTTTAGAGATGGGTGTATTGTTTGTGTTGCGTTTCCTGCTTGAGTCTTCTTTCGTATTTATTAGCCGAAACCATCTTCCTGAAATCATCATCATTTCAATCACCCTTCATCAATCATCGGCGCTATATGACCTATTTTGTGTCGCAGTGCCGTAAAACCCAACTGATCATGATCAATGGTAGAGTTATGGTTTGTAACCCCTCCAATGTCAATTACTACTGAGGGTAATGAAAGAGTAATGATGGGTAAACCTTCAAAAGTCATTTTTATACTGAGTGTAATGGAAGGTTAATGGTATGTTAACTCTCCAAAGTCATTTTCATACTGAGGGTAAATGAAGAGTAATGGTTAGTATACCGTCCAACATAAATTTTCAAACTGAGGATAATGGTAGAGTTATGGTGTGCAAAGCCTCCAATGTCATATTCATACTGAGGGTAATGGAAGGGTTAGGTTAACTTTACCCTCTTGTGTCATACATACTGAGGGTAATGGAAGAGTAATGGTGGGTAAACGCTCCAAAGTCATTTTCATACTGAGGGTAATGGAAGAGTAATGGTAAATGAACCCTCCTAATGTGGATTAGCTCTTCAGTGTCACTATTATACTGACGGTGATGGAAAGATAGTGTTGAGTTATTGGAGGGTTAGGGGTGGGTAATACCTCCAAAGTCTTTTTCTATACTGAGGGTAATGGGTGAGTAATGGTGGATAAACCCTGCATAGTCATTTTTGTAAAAAAGGTAAGGGAAGGGTACTGGTGGGAAAACCTTTTCCTTATAATAGTTTTGATTGGTCAATTCTTCTTTGTCTTATCTATATCTATTTTTAGTAACAATCATAACTCTGCTTTACCGAACTGTTCTCTCTGGAGTGTTTCATTTAATTCTGATAGAGGAATCAGGTAAGATAATTTAATTAACATTATACCTGATTTTGTTTGTATATGTCCGTTTCTGCCATCTATGGGCTAATTGGACGCCCAAGGGGGAGTATATACTCTACCCATACACATAAAATCATGGCCCCCTAGAGCCGTCCGTCTGTCTGTGGTGGTCTGTAATGTGTACGGGTATGCTAAAATTCGTCTAAAAAGCTCTACCTTGGCTTATATAATTGCTTGTATCTACCTAATTATATAAGATAAAGATATAAAACTTCACATATATATTAACTATATATATATCATTAATAATACAAATCAATAACGTTATTGAGACTGTCCGTCCGTCTGTACGGATGATATAATTGATAACAAGAGTCCCATGGGGCATATTCGCTCACCTGAGAATAATTGGAAAAATGGAGATATTGATTTATGTCCAGGACTGACCTAGATATGCAACAGACCGGAACAATTTGAACAAAATATGTTAAGTATATTTAAAAGTGTCACCATACAGAATATAAAAGCTCTGGCCATATTAGTTTCAGAGAAGAAAATGTTTGAAAATTTCACTATATAACTCTATGTAAAACAGTGACCCCCGGGGCGGGGCCAATTTTGACCCTAGGGGTATAATTTGAACAAACTTAATAGAGGACCTGTAGGCGATGATATTAGCCATATATCTAAGCTCTGGCCCTTGTAGTTTTAGACAAGATTTTTTAAAATTTCACTGAAAAAATCTATTTTTAGCTCCTGTGACCTAGTTATGCAACGGACCAAACCCATTTGTACAATTTCGGTATAGGACATCTAGAAGAGTCACTATGCCAAATATCAAAGCTCTGGCCATATTAGTTTCAGAGAAGAAGACGTATGAAAATTTCACTATATAACTCTATGTAAAACCGTGACCCCCGGGGCCGGGCCAATTTTGACCCCAGTTGCACTTGATAGAGAACCTATAGGTGATTCTATGTGCCAAATATCTAAGCTTTGGCCCATGTAGTTTCAGACAAGAAGATTTTTTTAAGATTTCATTGGAGAAAAAAAACTATTTTTAGCTCCTGTGACCTAGTTATGCAACAGACCAGAACCATTTGAACAATTTTGGTATAGGACATCTAGAAGTGTCACCATGCTAAATATCAAAGCTCTGGCAATATTAGTTTCAGAGAAGAAGACGTTTGAAAATTTCACTATATAACTATGTAAAACTGTGACCCCCGGGTCGGGGCCAATTTTGACCCCAGGGGCATAATTTGAACAAACTTCCTAGAGGACCTGTAGATGATGCTATATGCCAAATATCTAAGCTCTGGCCCTTGCAGTTTTTGACAAGAAGATTTTTTAAGATTTCCTTACTTTTTCACTTTGGTCGCCATGACAACCAGAGTTCTACATTGTTATTAATTCTTTGAACCAATTTGAAAGAGCTTGACCCAAGGAACATTTCGTTAAAGTTTGGTTGAATTCTGTCAAGCGGTATAGGAGGAGATGTCATTTGAAGCAATTGTTAACGACGACGCCGGACACAGGGCCATCCCAATGGCTCACCTTGAGCCTGGCTCAGGTGCGCTAAAAATGACCCCGCCCCGGGGTGTTGTAATTTTACAGAAGAGTTATATAGTGAAATCTTCAAACATCTTTTTCTCTGAAACTAATATGGCTAGAGCTTTAATATTTGGCATGGGGACACTTCTAGAAACCCCAAACCAATATTGTAAAAATATGGTTCCGGTCCGTTGCATATCTAGGTCACAGGAGCTAAAAATAGATTTTTTCCAATTAAAACTTAAAAAATCTTCTTGTCCGAAACCACAGTACCCTGAGCTTAGATATTTGGAACAAAGCATTGTCTTCAGGTCCTCTATCAAGATTGTTCAAATTATGTCCCTGGGGTCATAAATGACCCCGCCCCAGGGTTCATAATTTTACATAGAGTTATATAGTGAAATCTTCAAACATGTATTTTTCTGGAACTATTATGGCCAGAGCTTTTATATTTGGCATGGTGACATTTCTTGAAGCACTTAACCAATATTTATTATATGGTTCCGGTCCGTTACATATCTTGGTCACAGGAGCTAAAAATAGATTTCTTCAATGAAAACTCAAAAAAATCTTGTCTGGAACCACAGTACCCTGAGCTTAGATATTTGGCACAAAAGCATCATCTTTAGGTCCTCTTTCAATGTTGTTCAAATTATGTCCCTGGGGTCAAAACTGCCAAGGCCCTAGGGGTTGCACTTTTACATAGTGTTATATAGTGAACTCTTCTTCTCTGAAACTATTATGGCCAGAGCTTTGATATTTAGCATAGTGACACTTTTTGATGATTTCTTTTACCAATATTGCTGAAATGGTTCGGGTCTGTTGCATATCTGGGTCACATTAGCTAAAAATAGATTTTTTTCAATGAAAAGTCTTCCTGACTGAAACCATCCATGTACAAAATATTTGACAGAACACTTAATTGTCAAGCTAGTTCATCAGCAAGATTTTTGAAATTATGTCTCTGGGGTAAAAAATGATCTCACCCCAGGGGTTATGTGACCCTTGTGTTGGTTTTTCCAGGTGAGCGATATTTAGGCCCGCATCGGCCTCTTGTTGTTGGTCTGCGGTAAACAATTAGTGAATGAATACGAAAGACTCAAGCAGGAAACGCAACACAAACAAAACACCCATCTCTCAAGCAGAACACACACACACAGTCCTAACAAACACACACGCACACACACTCACGCAATCTACACACTAAAAAGAAAACACGCAAGACAAACATAAAGCAAAGTGAATATAGGAGCCCGCCTTGGTACGGTCAGTTGTAATTAATAATTAATTATCAATAACCACTGGGTGGTTAAACCTGGGTTATGGGGCGCCCAACCTCACTCTTATCTCCTATATTCACCTATAAAGACGAACAGTGTACATAAAAAATAAACCTTGTTCCACAACCTTACAACCAAAAAGACCGCCAACACAGTAACTAAATATATGTAAAACATTTAACAAAAATTCTATGACAGAAGATTACTAGTAAGACGGGAAAGAATTAAACATTCAAGCCAGTGTTTAAAATAACCCACTATGGCAACGGTCAAATTGTACTCAAGCGACTAGTCCAGTACCACTGAAGTCATCTTTGTTGAAACTCAAAGACAGAAACATATTTGATGCTTTGAGTGACGCCGAGAGCCTGCCAAGTATCACTGATGATACAGACCTTGACATGCCAGTTTTGGAGAGAACTGAAATCTATGATAGTACCAAAAAGGACATTCCAGTCATTCAAATGCCAGTACATCAGGATCCAAACTGTTTGCAAAGGTAATCACGATTTTGCTGCTAGCGTGCAAAGTGTTAAAAGACTTGTTTACGCACGACAGACATTGACTGATCACAAAAGCTCACTTTGTGCTCAGGTGAGCTAAGATTCCAGCTTGATCCTAAAAAATCTGTTATGTACCATATACTACTCCTTGTCAGTTGGACCTCTTAGGTTAATGCATGTTTCTTTAGCAACATTGTCGATATGTCGTGCCAACTCACTCTCCCTGTCCTTCATTGACGATGGGTGTAAAGTAGGTACTTCAAGGACAGCCATAAAGCTTTCAATTTGTCGCGTTCCAGACCCACTGTGCAGCATTCCTGTAAGAGAAATATACTACAGTAAACCCCTTCTTAACCGACCATCAAAGAAATACACACTGATGCTTCTTTATACAGGTGGCATATCAATGCAGCATACAGGTCATGCAGAAAGCTCCTGATGGAACTTTCTGCATTACTCATGATATGCATTTAGCCAACACATGTCTCAAATGTTTTACACAGTCTAAGCATGTGTTTATTAGTTGAATGTTGTTGCTCATTATAAATGTTTAAATTAACAAATGTATTTTCTGAGAGAAACAAATGTTTTCAGCATAGTGACCAACAGTCACTCAATATTCACTTTATAACAATAACTTGAAAAGTATGCATTAATATCTTGCATTATGAAACCTCCAAACATACAAGTATATAAATATGTGAAATACATATGTCAAAACCTAAAAATATCTTATGAATATGCATGCAGGATTCAGGTAAATAACACAATGTATTCCATTTCTATGCATGATGCAGATTAAAAATGAGATTACAAGCAATTGTACTCATATAATGAGACATTACTGGTAAAAGATGCATTGTTAACTCTTTACTTCATGAATATTAGTTTAAATAATGAAACTATTTCTTCATGAATATTCAACCACTAAATTTTCATAAGGAGAAATGACATCTGCATCAGTGGTATTTATTGCTGTGCAGACACTCCAGACATTAAATAGAAGTGGAGCTATAATATATGACCCTGATCAGACTATCTAAGCTACATTGCTGAATGTTCAAATGAACTCATCCATTTTGAAATAAAACCAGATTATGTTGACACTTAAACCATTCCCTCATATTGACGGCCCTGGAAAAATTGTTTTTGGAAACCATTGTGATAAATAGAGCATTTGCTCCAAAATGAAGCAGATGCTCTATTTATCACAACGGTTTCAAAACTGCACATTTCTGAACTTTTTTTTTTCTAGCCCTTATGTGGGTCTACAAACAAAAAGTTCTACATTCTTGATTCAGACACTAAAGGTAATGCAAAGCAGTGCTGAAGCTGTTTTGAAAATTATAAATGTAATACATATGTAACTAGTACTTATTTTAAAACTTTTTGTGCAGTATTATATGGATTTTAACCTTTCTCATTCTATTAGTGTATACACTTTTACAAACAGTGTAGACCTGAATCAGACAGATCCTGAAGGAGCTGTCTGATCAGGGTCTGCATTATTTGTATATAAACGTGGTCACTGTCCTCTATAACATATAGAAGGGTTAAATAATAGAAGGAATGATATTAGAATTTATATTAGATGGATCAAGAAAACAGCCTGTACGAAAATAAGAGGCTGATTCCGCCCGTAAATGAGGCGGAATTGGAAATTTTAACAAGTAATTCAAAGGCATAATTTTGTGCAAATTACGGGCGGAATTCAGTTTGGGGCGGAATATTTCACTTTAACAAATTTTAAAAGGCGGAATTTTGGACTTAGTTTTTTGCAGGAGGCGGAAAACTGGCTATAAGACGGAATTTTATACTTAAAACTTTTTAAAGGCGGAAATTTTGACTTAGTTTCTGGCATAAGGCGGAAAATAGACATCAAGCTGAAATATCCACTGTCATTTTGCATGAGTAGAAGGCAGACAGCCAGGTGGAAATATTAACTTCCATCCACATTTTTTTGTCTTTTAAGATGTCACAAATTACTGAAATATTCATTATTAGTTCTTAAAGGTCATAATGTTTTGAAACAAAGTAAGTTGTTTGAATGAAACTCATTATTATGTAACCTGTAACACATTAAACCCTGTTATGTTTATTATATTTAACTCATAATTTACAAACAGTGTATCTGGGAAGAGTACACTTGTCACCAAACTTCAAAACAAATATTCTTTAATCATTCAGGCATTTAAATAAGCATTTTATTTTGAGGGGTGTATAACTAGCCACAGTACTTAGAAAATGATTTAACTAATATTACTCCATACATATACACCTTTAAACTTTAAATTATTCCTTCATTTGATGCTGGCTAAGGAAGGATTTTCTCTCCGCAGCTGTGCAGCAACCTCATTTATTCGTCCTGGCTCCGAAGTTATAAAGCATTTGAGCTGAGTCAAAACTCGTTCCCAAGCATTTGATTGGTCAGATATGAGCCAAGTCTTAAATCTGACCAATCAAATGCTTGAGAGCACATTCAGACTCAATTAAAACGCTTTACAACCTCGGAAACTGTCATGATGAGAGCACCATCTGAAGAGAATTCTGTGAGATTTTGCAGTGGCCAGTGGCAAATTGTTTTCTTTCAGTGACTGCTTCAGAAGTTGAATATAGCTGTGGCATTTGCAGATTAAAAGTTCTCAAGAACACGTTGACACTAAAGAAAGGAGATATAGTCGAAACTTGATACTACGAACTCGCTTAAATCGATATTTCCAGTATTTCGTATGTTTTATTTTGATATAAGTGGAATATACCCGTATCTTCACCGTCGAAGTATTGGTTAATGTGACCAAGTTATCAGTGACACTGACATCAGACTGATACTTAATCTGTTATGATGTCATATGACAAACTTGACCTCACATTTCGAAGCATTTGCTGACGTACGCTGTCCCCATTACCAATCAGTATTTCCCTCTGTGTTCCTGTTCCACGATTATCAAAAAGTTAAGTTAAATCTGGAAACTTTATACATGTACTCTTATAATATTTTCATTATTTATTCGGCTCTAAATGACCTTTTTGTGTCGATGGGCCGTAAAACACCATTCATTCATTCATTCATTCACCGTCAAAGTATTGGTTAATGTGACCCAAGTTATCAGTGACACTGACATCAGACTGATACTTAATCTGTCATGATGTCATATGACAAACTTGACCTCACATTTCGAAGCATTTGCTGACGTACGCTGTCCCCATTACCAATCAGTATTTCCCTCTGTGTTCCTGTTCCACGATTATCAAAAAGTTTAGTTAAATCTGGAAACTTTATACAGTAAAAACTCGATTCTACGAACTCGCGTTTGTTTGAACATACCCATATTTCAAAGTTAAAACGTGGCTTAGCCACGTTTTAACTTTGAAATACGGGTATTTTCGACTTAAATGATATCGAATTATCAAAATTCAACTTAAGAACTACTGGTAAGATTGATTTAAGCGAGTTCGTAGTATCGAGTTTCGACTGTACTCTTATAATATTGTCATTATTTATTCGGCTCTAAATGACCTTTTTGTGTCGATGGGCCGTAAAACACCATTCATTCATTCATTCATTCTTTTGAGCGCCTTAGAGCCCATTGGTCTCTCGTTTAAGATAGGGACCATTTAAAGAATGTTGGAAGTAAAACTGACTATGTTTTAGGCCATTCTGCTTCGTTTTTTGTCTGCTTTAAGCTACCCTGCTAAGGTATTTGAAATATTTAGTATTCATAATCATGTATGGACTTGGTCAATTTGTGCCAGGTGAGTTAAAAAGGTTATTGTATTGAATTCAAGACTAAAATACTAATCCCGATGTGAATTTTTTCTACTGCTATGTTGCTATCCTGAGTAGACACAATGTTCGTTGATTGTTCACAGAAACTCGAAAACAGTTCTTCATCTGAGGACATGGAGTTGTCCTGATATATGCCAGTCTTGGTAGTAGGGGTCTGTGACAGCTCATCTTGACCAGGGTTGCGTTTTGTTGGCATTTTCTTGTCAATTTTCATTTGTCGTATTATTGAAGACAGCGTTTTTGGTTGTACTTCAGCAACTCTTTTATTTTAAGCTCACCTATTGTGATCGCCCTGTGTCCGTCCGTCCGTCGTCAAACTTTTTCTTTAAAGATCTTCTTCTTGGAAATCACTGGGCCAATTTCTTCAAAACTTCATAGGATTGTTCCTTGTAGGGTACTCTCTCAGATTTCTTCAAATATAGGTCATCCAATTGAAATTGTGGTTGCCATGGCAACAAATTGAAAAAACTTTAAAAATCTACTTGTCAAAAACGACAGGTTCGAATTGAAAATAATTTTACCCAAATGTGCCATTGGTGACCCTCTATCAGATTTCTTAAAATAATTTTCCTATCTTAAAAAACATGGCCCTAGTGGGTGGGGCAGATTTTCCTTATATGGCTATAAAAATCTTCTTGTCTGAATCCGATAGTCCGATTTGAAAGTAACTTCACACAAATGATGGGTGACCCTCTACCAGATTTCTTAAAATCATTTTGATATCTAAAAAAACATGGCCGCAAGTGGGTGGGGCACATTTTCCATATGTTACTGTATAGTAAACACTTTAAAAATCTTCTTCTGTGAAACTACTGGTCCAAATATAAAATAATTTTACACATATGATACATTTATGATTCTGTAACAGATTTCTTAAAATCATGGCCGCCAGTGGGTGGGGCAAGTTTTCCTTATATTTCTGTATAGAAAATCTTTAAAATCCTTTTTCTCTGAAACTATTGGTCTGATTTAAGAATATTTTTACACAAATAATGATTCATGGGTGACCCTTTGCCAGTTTTCTTCAAATAATCTTCCTAGCTCAAACATGGCCGCCAGAGGGTGGGGATGAATTTACCAATTATGGCTTTTAGTGAAAACTTTACCATTACTGGTTCATTACCATGACCGTAACCATGGGTACCAGGTCAGCGATTTAGGGCCGCATGCGGCTATTGTTTTCTCTTTTTTAGCTTCGGCTCAGGATGAGCTATTGTGACCGCTCTTCGTCCGTCGTCCGTCTGCCGTCGTCTGTCCACATTTTCAAACAACATCTCCTCAGAAACCAATTTCAAACCCGATTTCAACCAAACTTTGTCAGAAGCATTAGTGACAAGGGGGAACGAAATGTTGTTCAGAGTTTTTGGCTAGATTTATTCCCCTTGCTTTGTGACCAGATTTTCTAACATGACCGCATAGACAACTTTTAATGCATAAGAAAATATTAAAAAATCTTCTTAGAAACCAAAAAGCCCAGAAGTTGGTATGTATTATGACCTAATGATCTTCTACCAAGATTGTTCAAATTTTGACCCTGGGGCCAAAAATGGCCCCGCCCTCGGGCTTATCAGTTTTTCTTAGGAAAACCTTTAAAAACCTTCTTCTCTGAAACTGTATGGCCTAGATCAATAATATTTGACATGAAGCTTTGCCTATTGGTCCTCTACCTAGATTGTTCAAATTATGACCCCGGGTCAAAATTGGCCCCGCCCCCAGACTTATCAGTTTTACATAGAGTTATATAGGAAAACCTTTCAAAATCTGCTTCTCTGAAACTGTAAGGCCCAGATCTTTAAAATTTGACATATAGCTTTGCCTAATGATCCTCTACCAAGTTTGTTCAAATTATGACCCCTGGGCCAAAAATGGCCCGCCCTTTGGATTATCAGTTTTTCATCGGAAAACCTTTAAAAATCTTCTTCTCTGAAACTGTAAGGCCCAGATCATTTATATTTGAAATGTAGCTTTGCGTTAGAAACCTCTACCAAGATTGTTCAAATTATGACCCCTGGGTCAAAATTGGCCCCGCCCCGGGGCTTATCAGTTTTACATAGAATTATATAGGAAAATCGTTAAAAATCTTCCATCTCTGAAACTGTAAGGGACAGATCTTTCAAATTTGACATATAGCTTTGCCTTATGGTCTTCTACCAAGACTGTACAGATTATTATCCCTGGGCTAAAAATTGCCACGACCTTGGGCTTATCAGTTTTTAGCTCACCTAGCACGAAGTGCCAAGGTGAGCTTTTAGAATCGCTGCATGTCCGTCGTCCGTCTGTCTGTTCACAATTGTTCGTTAACACTCTACCGGCTACAAATCTCATTGGATCTTCATGAAACTTGATCACAATGTTTGTCTAGTAGAAATCTAGGTCAAGTTCGAAAGTGGGTCAAAAACTAGGTCACTAGGTCAAACCATAGAAAAGCCTTAACACTCTAGAGGCTACAAATCTCTTTGGATCTTAATGAAACTTAATCAGAATGTTTGTCTCATTAATATCTAGGTCAAGTTTGAATGTGGGTCATGTCCGGTCAAAAACTAGGTCACTAGGTCAAATCATAGAAAAATCTTGTTAACACTCTAGAGGCTACAAATCTCGTTGGATCTTTATGAAACATAGTAAGAATGTTTGTCTCATTTAAATCTAGGTCAAGTTTGAATATGGGTCATGTCAAGTCAAAAACTAGGTCACTAGGTCAAATCATAGGAAATCTTGTTTACACTCTAAAGGTTGATTGTGGGTCATGTCCAGTCATAATCTAGGTCACTATAGGTCAAGTTTGCCATGGTGTACCAGGTGAGCGATTTAGGGCCATAGTGGCCCTTGTTCATCGGAAAACCTTTAAAAATCTTCTTCTCTGAAACTGTAAGGCCCAGATCATTTATATTTGAAATGTAGCTTTGCGTTATAGACCTCTACCAAGATTGTTCAAATTATGACCCCCGGGTCAAAATTGGCCCCGCCCCCGGGCTTATCAGTTTTACATAGAGTTATGTAGGAAAATCTTTAAACAAATTTCTTCTCTGAAACTGTAAGGCCCAGCTCTTAAATATTTGTCACATAGCTTTGCCTTTTGATCCTCTACTAAGATTGATCAAATAATGACCCCGTGCCAAAAATGGCCCCACCCTCGAAGATTGTTCAAATTATGACCCTTTGATCAAATTTGGCTCTGCTCCAGGGCTTATCAGTTTTATACAGACTTACATAGGAAAACCTTTAAAACTCTTTTTATAGCTACATATATCACGATATTGTTTTGCCCAGTCAGCTTAGGTACAATGTTCTCAGGTGAGCGACTTGTGGCCCATGGTTCTCTTGTTCTTTAAATCTCTAGCTAGTTCCTTACTCTCACCTGATATGAATGTAGCTTTATGGCCTCATTGGTCAGTTTCTGTTTATTAATTTCCCCTCTTTCAAATTTTGCATGGACTCCAATCAAAACATCAGATGAGATCTGTATTTTACAGGTAGGGTCCATTTTTTTTTTAGCTCGCCTATACGTTGTACATGACGAGCTATTGCAATACCCCCGGTGTAGCCGTCGTCGTCGTTGTCGTCGGGCGTCGTCGTGAACGGCGTAAACAATTTTAAGAAAATGTCTATAACTTCTATGTCCCTTGTGGTATTGCTTTCATAGTTGGTATGTGTGTGTATATGGACAAGACCTTTCCATGCACAGAAAATTTTTGACCTCTGTGACCTTGAACTTAGGGCCTGCGTTTAGGTTTCGAAATCTGCGTTTGGGTTTCGAAAAATGCCTTTAAACTTCTATGTCCCTTGAGGTATTGCTTCCATAGTTGGTATGTGTGTGTATATGGACAAGACCTTTCCATGCACAGAAAAATTTAGACCCCTTGACCTTGAACTTAGGGCCTGCGTTTAGGTTTCGAAAAATGCCTTTAAACTTCTATGTCCCTTGAGGTATTGCTTCCATAGTTGGTATGTGTGTGTATATGGACAAGACCTTTCCATGCACAGAAAAATTTAGACCCCCTTGACCTTGAACTTAGGGCCTGCGTTTAGGTTTCGAAATCTGCGTTTAGGTTTTGAAAAGTGCCTTTAACTTCTATATCCATTAAGGTATTGCTTCCATAGTCGGTATGTGTGTGAATATAGACATGACCTTTCCATGCACAGAAAAAATTAGACCCCTGTGACCTTGACCTTGAACTTAGAGCATGCGTTTAGGTTTCGAAATCTGTGTTTAGGTTTCGAAAAATGCCTTTAACTTCTATGTCCCTTGAGGTATTGCTTTAATAGTTGGTATGTGTGTGTATATGGACAAGACCTTTCCATGGACAGAATTAATTTTACCCCTGTGACATTGACCTTGACCTTAGGGCCTGTGTTTAGGTTTCGAAATCTGTGTTTAAGTTTAGAAAAATGCCTTTAACTTCTATGTCCCTTTAGGTATTGCTTTCATAGTTGGTATGTGTGTGTATATGGACAAGACCTTTCCATGCACAGACAAATTTAGACCCCTTGACCTTGAACTTAGGGCCTGCGATTAGGTTTCGAAATCTGCGTTTAGGTCTCGAAAAATGCCTTTAAACTTCTATGTCCCTTGAGGTATTGCTTCCATAGTTGGTATGTGTGTGTATATGGACAAGACCTTTCCATGCACAGAAAAATTTAGACCCCTTGACCTTGAACTTAGGGCCTGCGTTTAGGTTTCGAAATCTGCGTTTAGGTTTTGAAAAATGCCTTTAACTTCTATATCCATTAAGGTATTGCTTCCATAGTCGGTATGTGTGTGTATATAGACATGAAAGGTAAAATTAGACCCCTATGACCTTGACCTTGAACTTAGGGCCTGCGTTTAGGTTTCGAAATCTGTGTTTAGGTTTCGAAAAATGCCTTTAACTTCTATGTCCCTTGAGGTATTGCTTCAATAGTTGGTATGTGTGTGTATATGGACAAGACCTTTCCATGGACAGAAAAATTTAGACTCCTGTGACCTTGACCTTGAACTTATGGCCTGTGTTTAGGTTTCGAAATCTGCGTTTAGGTTTCGAAATCTGTGTTTAAGTTTAGAAAAATGCCTTTAACTTCTATGTCCCTTGAGGTATTGCTTTCATAGTTGGTATGTGTGTGTATATGGACAAGACCTTTCCATGGACAGAATTTATTAACTCCTGTGACCTTGACCTTGAACTTAGGGCCTGCGTTTAGGTTTCGAAATCTGTGTTTAAGTTTCGAAAAATGCATTTAAACTTCTATGTCCCTTGAGGTATTGCTTCAATAGTTGGTATGTGTGTGTATATGGACAAGACCTTTCCATGCACAGAAAAATGTTGACCCCTGTGACATTGACCTTGAACTTATGGCCTGTGTTTAGGTTTCGAAATCTGCGTTTAGGTTTTGAAAAATGCCTTTAACTTCTATATCCTTTAAGGTATTGCTTCCATAGTCTGTATGTGTTTGTATGTAGACAAGACCTTTCCATGCTCAGAACAATTTAGACCCCTGTGACCTTGAACTTAGGGCCTGCGTTTAGGTTTCCAAATCTGCGTTTAGTTTCGAAAAATGCCTTTAACTTCTATGTCTCTTGAGGTATTGCTTCCATAGTTGGTATGTGTGTGTATATGGACAAGACCTTTCCATTCACAGAAAAATGTAGACTCCTGTGACCTTGACCTTGAACTTAGGGCCTGCGTTTAGGTTTCGAAATCTGCATTTAGGTTTCGAAAAATGCCTTTAACTTCTATGTCCCTTGAGGTATTGCTTTCATAGTTGGTATGTATGTGTATATGGACAAGTCTTTTACATGCACAGAAAAATTTAGACCCCTGTGACCTTGACCTTGAACTTAGGGCTTGTGTTTAGGTTTAGAAAAATGCCTTTAACTTCTATGTCCTTTGAGGTATTGCTTTCATAGTTGGTATGTATGTGTATATGGACATGACCTTTCGATGCACAGAAACATTTAGACCCCTGTGACCTTGACCTTGAACTAAGAGCCTGTGTTTAGGTTTCGAAATCTGCGTTTAAGTTTCGAAAATCCATTTAACTTCTATATCATTTGAGGTATTGCTTTCATAGTTGGTATGTGTGTGTATATGGACAAGACCTTGCCATGCACAGATAAATTTGGACCCTTGTGACCTTGAACTTAGGGCCGGTGTTTAGGTTTTGAAAAATGCCTTTTACTTCTATGTCCCTTGAGGTATTGCTTTCATAGTTGGTTTATGTGTGTATATGGACAAGACTTTTCCAGGCACTGCAAAATTTAGACCCCTGTGACATTGACTTTGAACTTAGGGCCAATGTTTAGTTTTCGAAATCTGTGTTTTGGTTTTTCAAAATTTTTATTTCTCCTATGTCCACTGAAATATTCCTTTCATATTCAGTTTGCATGTGTACATGGACAACATCTTTCCTTGCATGCAAAATGTTTGAGCCCTCTGACCTTGACCTTGAACTAAGGACCCGCGTTTAGGTTTCAAAGTCTGCGTTCAGGTTTCTCAAAATTTCTTTAACTCATATATCCATTGAGATATTTCTTTCATATTTGGCATGCATGTGTATATGGACACGATCTTTCCATGCATGCAAAAAAAATAGCCCAGTGTCCTTGACCTTGAAATAAGGTCGCGAAAGGTTTTAGGTTTCGAAATCTGCGTTTAGGTTTCAAAAATGCTTATAATTCCTATGTCCCTTGAGGTGTTATTTTCATATTTGATTTGCCAGTGTATATGGACAAGACCTTTCCATGCAGGCAAAAAAATTGACCTCTGTGACCTTGAGTGTGCTTTTAAGTTTCTAAAGGTGCCGGTGGCGAGCTTTGTTGTCTCTCTGACAACTCTTGGTACAGTTTGCAACGAGAACAGCCTACTTAAAATTAAACAATTATTTTCTATCCCACAAATGGAAGGTTAAAGTGTTAAATGAAAATATGGGTTCCATGTTAATTGTTCCTTCTACTTATTTGAACCCCAAGGTTTTATCATGCTTATAAGAGACTTAAATGAAACACTCTGAAAATTGTACTTTGCCAGGTTTTCAACTAGCCAAAAACACAGGCAAAAATATAAGTGTGCAAAATGGAAATGGCACGAATCTTAATTTTGGGTGCTATTGGAGAAGGAAACAATAGTCTGCATTTTAGCTCATTCCATGTATTTATGAGTGATTTGTTATAGAGCGTTTCCATACCTCTACTTATCCTCAAGTTCGAGAATATGGTACATTTTATAAGTTTAGCAATCATTGTGTTACTAATTTTTAGCTCAAGGTGAGCTATTGTGACTGCTCTCCCTCTGTTTAAGTGGTTTAAGTGGTCACGTATCTTCAATTCAAGACGCATACTATGGGGAAACGGGTTAAACTGTCCGAAAACCATTATACTCGCACCAAGATTTATAGTCTGCATATTTTGCTCGTGCATTAATAAGTGCCCGGCTAAAGACAATGTCTCCTCATAGAATGCCCGATAAAACACAAATCAAGCTTTGGGTTCTTCTAGCATAAGTGTAAACCGAACGTCTTGAAAATAATTCTATTATTGCTATATGTACGATATCAAAGCAACCACGCCTTTGCTAGTTTCGTCATATTTTCATATGTAATATTAAAATACATACTTTTCCACGAGTTTCAACGAGTCCTTGGTTCTCTATTAGATGCATTTATCACATAATTTGCGGTCTGGGAGTTGCATAAAGCGATTGTATAAATATCGTAATCCACTAGTGGAATATCGTTTTTTGGGCTCCGGCCTAAGTTGTTCGTCCATAAGCGCTGCATGTGGCGGGGTGCCAAATGACGTCATTTACTATGACGTTAACGTAAACAACGTAACGTTTGGCGGAAAATCTATATAGCGGAGGGTCTACAAACTACGGCTTCAAATCAATTTAATAGGTGCTTGAACTTGTAATGTGATAAATAGAATATCACATTCGTGTTCATTATTTATCAGTTTTAATAAACTCGTTGACTAAAATGAATATGACGCTCGCCAAGGCTCGCGTCATATTATTTTAGTCAACTCGTTTATTAAAAATGATAAATAATGAACACTCATACAATATCCTCTATTTCTGTTACGCCCTGTTGTCGTCTATTGTATATACACTGGAAATAAACAGATTGAATCAGAATATTGTAAGATCCAGAGCATGCATTGTGTTCACTAACATGGGCAAATATGCAATTTTCAAAAGTTAACACTTTACCCAATAACCTATTTATAATATTAAAGACAGGTGATCACTTAAAGCAGGTTGAAAGTAAAGCAGAATGTGCCTAAAGGCACATTCTGCTTTACTTTCAGCCTGCCTTAAACTACCATCTTTTAGGCTATATAAAAATATTTGTAATGGTAATTGTCATGAGGGTATAAACTGGAACTATTTTCTTCAGCGGAGGAATAAATTAAATACGCTAAAAGTCGCTTCTATGGGGGAAAGGGTTAACCATTGACTCGAGAGACAATATTATTGTTCAATGTTCATGGGTGACAACTACGAAAAAACCCATCTTACTTGTACATAATTATGCTGTACAAACATATTTTTATAAGCAAACATATTTCAAACCATTTTCAAATCTTTTAATAGACACGCATGTTTTGTAAACTATTTGTTTCCCTCTTTAAATTGAGGAACTTTAATATCAACATTTTGTGTCTATTTGATTATTCGGTACAATAGGGGTACATGTTAGTTTTACCAGGTCTTTTGGGTGTGGTAAAAGCTTAACAGCATTGAATCTCCTTTGCTGTAATGTAACTAGGGCTATTTTGTCACCTTAACCCTTTACCTGATAGCCTAGTTATAATATTGAAGACAGGTCACCACTTAAAGCAGGTTGAAAGTAAAGCAGAATGTGCCTTAAGGCACATTCTGCTTTACTTTCAGCCTGCTTTAAGCTAAAATCTGCTAGGCTATATAAAATATTTGTAATGGTTATTGTTCATGAGGGTATAAACTGGAACTATTTTCTTCAGCGGAGGAATAAATTAAATACGCTAAAAGTCGCTTCTATGGGGGAAAGGGTTAAGTGACCATACCAGTTACATTAACTTTATAAAGTCTTCACGATTTCCCACTTCCTCTTCCAAACCAAACTTCTTTGTTTTCTGTGCTTTCAAAGGATCTCCCTTTATTCAGAATTTATATATTTCACAACAGCAGATGTTTAGTGCTTGTGTGGCGGCTGTAAAAAGTCGCCCCATACTTCATTCTCGGTGTTGTTATACTTTCTGGTCCTTTGGAATCATTGATTTCAGCGCATTTACAGTCGAAAGTTGAATTTCGCTTAAGCTGGTGCTAGGGGGCGTGAGCACTTGCATATTTCAGTATTGCTCATGAACAGACTCAATTAAACCGAGTCTGCAATTGTCAGTATTTGCTTTGTTTTCTGTGCTTTCAAAGGATCTCCCCTTATACAGAATTTAAACAAATGGCCTATAAACTATATTTTTAAAGATAAGTTTGAGTATGCCGATTTTGTTTTGTCCATACAGCGCTCCCTCTCTGCAACGACATCCAATGGGAGACAAAAAATATGTGCGTTGTTCGGAGGGATTCGTTGTAGGGAGGGAATTTGGCAATTATATGTAGACTATATTGCAGCCGTGAAAATGTTGACATAATTATACTGTTTTGGGAACAGCGGCAATGGTCGTTGTAAGGAGGGAACCGTAGTTCGGAGGGCCGTTGTAGAGAGAGAGTACTGTATTGTGTTTACTTTCCCGTAAATCGGGACTGACATTGACGTAATCTATTACAGTAAAACCTCGCTATTACGACCACTAAAACAAAGGCTAATTGATTGTTTCATAGACAGGTGACAGCTTAAAGCAAGGTGACAGTGAAACAGAAAGCTCCTAAAGGAGCTTTCTGTTTCACTGTCACCTTGTTTAAAGCGGTTACCTATCGTAAACACCCTAATATTTAACATAATTTAGTTGTCGTAATACAGAGGTTTTACTGTAGTTGATATTGTTTTACATTTCATATTATCATTATTTATTCGGCTCTAAATGATCTTTTTGTATCGATGGACCGTCAAACACCATTCATTCATCAACTGTATAAGATCCTTCTGTTTTACGTTAACATTGGTTCTTAACCCTTTACCCAATAGAAGCGCCTTTTAGCGGATATGATTTATTCATCCGCTGAAGAAAATAGTTCCAATTTAATCAGTAATGAATATGTATTATAGGGAATATTTTCTATATTATAGCACATGATAGCTTAAGGCAGGCTGAAAGTAAAGCAGAATGCGCCCTAAGGCGCATTCTGCTTTACTTTCAACCTGCTTTAAGTAGTCATCTATCTTAAGTACCATAAATAGGCTATCAGGTAAAGGGTTAAGTTGCCACCAATATTTTAGGTAGTCAGTTAGCCTTTAAGTGGTCGCAATAAAGAGGTTTTACTGTACACTTGTCAATGAATGTTGGATATTTTCCGTACAGAAAGGGTAATACGAGCTGCAAACAACATGGGGCCTGGTCAGACTAGAGGGTACCCGGCGTCCGATTTGGCTCAAAACTGCAAAATTCGACAGGGTTTTAGCATAATCATGTCTTCCCCATTGTACAATGAAACCCCTTTAAACCGGAATTCTCTCTAAAACGGACAAAAACGTTGGTCCCGTTTCCACCCCTTCTTTATTTTAACCAATTACATCATAAATATACCTTTTTACGCCTTTGATTTATTCCTACACTGAAGAAAATTCATTCATGAATATGTATCATAGGAAATTATTTCTCTATTCTAGCAGATAATAGCTTACAGAAGATTGAAAATAAAGTTGAATGCGCCTTGAGGCGCATTCCGCTTTACTTTCAACCTGCCTTAAGTGATCTTCCATACTAGAAACAATATATGGGTTAAAACGTCTCAAAACCGAAAACCCCTCTAAAACGGGCTTTCCATTTTCAGTATTTGCTTTGTTTTCTGTGCTTTCAAAGGATCTCCCCTTATTCAGTTATGTATGTTGTCCCAACACATGCCCGGTTTAGAGGGGTTTAACTGTATTTTCAAAACAGCTTTGAATCTATTTAGACACCAATTTATTCGGTGTCTGATCAGGATCTGAACTTTTAACACTTGTTCAAAGCATTGATCAAATCATTACATAAATAAAATATATAAAAAAACATTTCAAGAAAACAATAATAAAGCAGGCAATGAAACGACAGGTAAAGAGATAAAATATAATTATTGTTTTTAATTTTTATAATTGATGGCATGCGGTTTGAGGACAATTGGGTGGATATCTAGTCTCTTAATCTTACCAATAGGCTAATGTTCCACCGTATGAAGGCTACAGTTCGACAGGAAATCTTCAATAAATCGCACAAATCTATAGGAATATTTCTATTGGGATTAGTGGTCTATGGATATACATACAATACGGCCATTGAATAGGATTTTCCGGCGAATTTCTTTAACCCTTTTCCCCATAGAAGCGACTTTTAGCATATTTAATTTATTCCTCCGCTGAAGAAAATAGTTCCAGTTTATATCCTCATGAACAATTACCATTACAAATATTTTATATAGCTTAGCAGATTTTAGCTTAAAGCAAGCTGAAAGTAAAGCAGAATGTGCCTTAAGGCACATTCTGCTTTACTTTCAGCCTGCTTTAAGTGGTTAACCTGTCTTCAAAACTAGAAACAGGCTATGGGGTAAAGGGTTAACCCTTATTGTGCGAAGCGCAAGTTGGTTTAAACAGCGCTCCCTCTCTACAACGACACCCAATGGGAGAAAAAAAATTGTTTTCGTTGTTCGGAGGGAGTCGTTATAGGTAGGGAAATTGGTTTACATTTGCAAACGGTTTTGCACATTCTTATTGAATGTGCTGATTTGTGCTTAATAAGATTTTTTCAGGCAGATTCTCTTCGGGAACTGTTTGAACTTGTTGAAATTTCCAAGATATTTGATTTTCTAAAAACAATTAATATTTATTCCAAATTGTAAATCAATAAAATATATGTAAAAAAAAAAAAATAATAATTAGATTTTAAATTTGATTTCATACTTTTTTTCTCCCATCAATATTTTTTCGGCTCTAAATGACCATTGGTGTCGATGGGCCGTAAAACACAAATCAATCAATCAAAATCAAATAGATTTTACGGCACAAAATATGTCATATAGCGCCAATTAATGATGATGAGATGAGATGATAATTTCAGGAAGATGATTTCGGTTAATCCCTCTCGCTGCAAAGCAGCGCATGGGATCAAAACAACCGACCTGCCTTCCTTTTAGTTCTTGGCAGAGGGAATAATCTCAGACTAATCAACGGAAATAATTCCCTATGACAAGTAAGCCCCAGTACTGCGGCAAGGTAGGAAGTTCCCTGGGGTAAAATGAATTACTTTGCAGACAACCTACTCATGAAGGTTGAAACATTTAGTGAACGGAGTTAACCCTTTCATGAACTTATTTTCCGTGATGTTTATACCCCTACACCGTCATATTGTCGTCTGCTTCAATATTGTTGTCTGCAATATCGTTTCAAAGTACGATTTTAGGCAGTATTACTGACTTAATTTCGAAACAAGTGGCACACACGAGACGTCTGATCAGGATCAAAGCTGTTTGCAAATGCGCTATATGACGTCTAGAATGAAAGGATTATGTCGATTTCCGATAGAACTTGTCCCTATATAAAATCGACCATTAGCTAATTGAGGATTATTGAGTTGTCTATTACTACAAAGGATAATACGTTTATTCATTCCCAATAAATGCGTTTACACGAAACAATTTTACCCATGGCCAACTGATAGGAACCTGATCAGACGCCGGGTAACGCTGCGTCTGATCAGGCTCCAAACTTTGCCACTCAGTTTCAAATGTGTCCTCCATTTTCAAACAGTTGTCATTTTTAGCTCACCTCAGCACAAAGTGCTCAAGGTGAGCTATTGTGATCGGTTGCCGTACGTCCGTGTCGGTGTCGTCTGTTCACAATTTGTTTCAAATAACTTCTTTCTCTTAAACCATTGGCCCAATTTTAATCAAACTTGGCCAGATACATACTGTAGTTGTGAGCTTCAAAATTTGTTTAAAAAAAGTGGGTGTGGCAATCGGTCTTGTTGCCATGGCAACCGTGCACAATATGTTAAAAAATCTTCTCAAAAACGACTGGTCCGATTTCAATTTGGTTTGCACCAAAATGTTTCTCAATTAATATACTTTCAAAATTGTTCAAATAGGTTTGATCCGTCAAAAAACATGGCCGCCAGAGGGCGTGGTCATTTTCCGCATTTACGTAATATTGACAACTAAAGTCAAAACTTTAAACGTATTGTTGTCAATAACTGTATGTCCTAGGACAACCAAATTTCACATGTAGCATCATGTTGTTAACCTTTAGCAAGATTGTTCAAATAATGACCCCCGGGTCAAAAATTGGCCCCACCCCGGGGCTTATCAGTTTTTCATAGGAAATCCATAGGAAAACTCTTCTTCTCTAAAACTGTATGGCCTAGACCTTTTATATTTGGCATCTAGCTTTGTCTTATGGACCTCTACTAAGATTGTTCAAATCATGACCCCAGGGTAAAAAATGGCCCCGCCCCGGAGCTTATCAGATTTACATAGACTTATATAGGAAAACCTTTAAAAATCTTCTTGTCTGAAACCGTAAGGCCCAGACCTTTTATATTTGGCATCTAGCTTTGCCTTATGGTCCTCTACCAAGATTGTTCAAATTATAACCCCCGGATCAAAAATGGCCCCGCGTCGGGGCTTATAAGTTTTACAATGACTTATGTAGTAAAACCTTTAAAAATCTTCTTCTCTGAAACCGTAAGGCCCATACCTTTTATATTTGGCATCTAGCTTTGTATAATAGTCCTCTACCAAGATTGTTCAAATCATGAACCCAGGATAAAAAATGGCCCCGCCCCGGGGCTTATCAGTTTTATATATACTTCTACAGGAAAACCTTATTCTGAGTTGTTTCAGTTTCATGCAACAGTCCACATACATGCAATGACAAACTTCATTATGCATCGAGTATAACACAATAGTTACTCAGATGAGCGATTTTTAGCTCACCTGAGCCAAAGGCTCAAGGTGAGCTATTGTGACCGCTCACCGTCCGTAGTACGTCTGTCCGTCTGTCCGTCTGTCCGTTCACTTTTACTTCAAACGACATCTCCTCTGAAACCCGCCGATTGTAGGGAGAGTTCAAACTGCTCATGATGTTCCTTGGATGCTTCTCTACAGAAGTTGTTCAAAAAAAATGAAAAAAAGCACAAACTCTGCTTGAAAAAGCAAAAAAGCAAAAATCTTTAAAAAATCTTCTTGCCCAAAACTACTAGGCCCTAAGCTTTGATATTTGTACAGTAGAATCTCCTGGTGGATCTCTCTATAGTTTGTTAAAATGAAATCCCTAGGGTCACATTTGACACCACCCTGCACAGTTTAAGTGCTGCTCTAGGCAGGTTTTACAGTATTTTTGATTTAGGCAGAACTGTATTTACCTGAGTTACCCTTAATATACTATGGGCAAATAACCAATATTTGCAAACAGTTTGGATCCAGATCAGATGCAACATAATGCTGCATCTAATCTGGATCCAAACTATTTGCCACTCATTTACCAACTTAACATTTTCTAAAAAATAAAAATGTACATTTTTTACACACAGAAGGTATTTAGCAGACATCATTTCAGTCTGGTAAGGGTAAGCTCCCAGACTGCTGCTGCTACAGTTCTCTTACATAATATTTGACCTCAGTGATCAGGCCAACAGAACTGAACATGTTGTCTGCTAAAGTTTAGAAATGGTTCAGTCGTTTGTTCAGACATTTGTTAACCCATTACCCCATAAATGTGCATTTTTAGGCCTTTGATTTATTCCTCCACTTAAGAAAATAATTCCCCTTTAACCCTTTCCCCCATAGCATATCTCTAGTATTGAATGTAGGTGTCCACTTAAAACAGGTTGAAAGTAAAGCAGAATGCGCTTTAAGCGCATTCTGCTTTACTTTCAGCCTGCTTTAAGCTATCATCTACTAGAATATAGAAAATATTTTGTATTATACATATTTATGAATGTATAAATTGGAACTATTTTCTTTAGAGCAAGAATAAACTGAATGTGCTAAAAGGCGCTTCTATGGGGGAAAGGGTTAAACAGTCATGAAAATGTAAGATGTGAAATAAGTTTCTATATCCTAGTAGATGGTAGCTTAAAGCAGTTTGAAAGTAAAGCAAAGTGTGCATTAAGACCCATTCTGCTTTACTTTCAACCTGCTTTAGGTGGCCACCTATTTTCAAAACTAGAAGCAGGCTATGGGGTAATGGGTAAAATGAAATTGCCTATTTGGAAAGAGCCTAATGAGAGGAAGTGCCATTTGCAAAGGCCATAACTCTGACATCATTGTTTTTTTTAGTTATTTCCCTTTGTCATATTTTCTTGTCAAGAAGACAACTCCAGGTCTACTGATGCTATTGTAATGAAATTTTATGTATGGAAAGAAACTGATGAGAGAAAATGCCTAGTGCATAAGGGCAGCAATATTTTGTTTTCCCCTTTGTCATATTTTATTGTCAGGAAAATAACTCCAGTTCTGCTGACGCTAGTGAAATAATTATCATTTACCGGAAATGGAAATAGCTTGATAAGAGGATGTGTCATGGATAAGGGTCATAAGCTTGGCAACAAAATTCACTTTTGTCATGTTTTCTTGTCCGGAAGATAACTCCATTTATAGCTATATTAAAATGTTGTCTTGCCCAGTCAACTTAGGTACAAACTTCAATGTCCTCAGGTGAGCGAATTTAGGGCCATGGCCCTCTTGTTTTTTTCATAACGTTTGTTTCGTTTCGTTTCAATGGGACAGAAAAACGTCTTTGTAGCAGCAATACTAGGCCGGTAACATGTTGAGCGCATTTATGACGTATTTATAGCAGCAATAGGCCGGCAACATGCTGAGCGCATTTATGACGTCTTTGTGGCAGCAATAGGTCGGTAATATGTTGAGCGCATTTATGACGTCTTTGTAGCAGCAATAGGCCGGTAACAAATTGAGCGCATTCATGACGTATTTGTAGCAGCAATAGGCCGGTAACATGTTGATGGATGGATGAGTTGGGTTTTACGGCACTGCAACACAAAATAGGTCATATAGCGCCGATGAGTTAATGAGGGATGATGAAATGAGATGATAATGATCTCAGGAAGGTGATTTCGGCTAATCTCATGCATTGAAAAACAGTGAATGGGATCAAAACCACCGACCTGCCATCCTTTTAGTTCTTGTCAGAGGGGATGATCTCGGTCTAATAAACAGAAAACATTCTCTATGACAATTAAGCCCCAGAACTACGGCAAAGTAGAAAGGTTTCTGGAGCGGTAACATGTTGAGCGCATTTATGACGTCTTTGTAGCAGCAAGAGGTCGGTAACATGTTGAGCGCATTTATGACGTCTTTGTAGCAGCAATAGGCCGGTAACATGTTGAGCGCATTTATGACGTCTTTGTAGCAGCAAGAGGTCGGTAACATGTTGAGCGCATTTATGACGTCTTTGTAGCAGAAAGAGGCCGGTAACTTTATGATAAATTCCCAGTTGAATTGGTTAAGTAATGCATTCACAGAGGACTTCTCTAGTGCCTATCCATTTCAAAGACATTAAGCCAGCTGTATACTTGCGCTGACTTGCTTCCCGATACAGGTTTCTCGTACATCGCCGGTTTTTCCTATTTCCATCGTGTTTTCGAGAACCTGCTGCATACAATTCGATTATTTCTCTATTTAACCCTTTACCTGATAGCCTAGTTATAATATTGAAGACAGGTCACCACTTAAAGCAGGTTGAAAGTAAAGCAGAATGTGCCTTAAGGCACATTCTGCTTTACTTTCAGCCTGCTTTAAGCTAAAATCTGCTAGGCTATATAAAATATTTGTAATGGTTATTGTTCATGAGGGTATAAACTGGAACTATTTTCTTCAGCGGAGGAATAAATTAAATACGCTAAAAGTCGCTTCTATGGGGGAAAGGGTTAAACAGCTCATTGTTCGGGCAATGTACCTTTACAGAACCCAAACCTAGATTTCTACGGAGAAATTGGTCTCCCTGTACAAAGTAGCCCTCTTTCAATCTCTGCAGCCGGTTTTCCACCGATCCAGCAAAATCACCGTATTTAACCCTTTACCTGATAGCCTATTTCTATTGCGTAAGATAGGTGACTACTTAAAGCAGGTTGAAAATAAAGCAGAATGCGCCTTAGGGCGCTTTCTGCTTTACTTTCAGCCTGCTTTAAGCTATCATGTGCTATAATATAAAAAATATTCCCTATAATACATATTCATTACTGATTAAATTGGAACTATTTTCTTCAGCGGATGAATAAATCATATCCGCTAAAAGGCGCTTCTATTGGGGAAAGGGTTAATCAGAGAAAAGGGTAGTCAACATCAAAGCTTACTACTTTCTCGTTCGAATCGGCAAGGTCTCGACATATTTGCATGAAAAATGAAAAAAACAGATCTTTTCAAAAGAACACAGCTGTAAGCTGTAGCATTTATGACGTAAAACTCGCGTGGAATTGACACTGTTTCTGGCACAAAATGGCAACTTGGTAGAACCACCGACATTCTGCGAGCCAGCTGGAAGGCTTCCTCACATAAGCAAGACTGGGATTCGAACCCACAGCAGTAGATCGATGTTTTTTTATCCCATGCGCTGCTCTGCTGTGAATTAGTTATGTCGCAAGCATCGACCAGAAATCACCCTCATCTTATCTATGACAATTGTACTCGGAGAAATGCAGTAAAGGACTGAATTGTCATATGTTTTTGTTTGTTTGACAAATTATCCTCCCTGCCAAGAACTTAAAAGAAATGGAGGTCGGTAGTTTTGACCATTACATCGACAATTTATCACACGTTTTTAAACCCTTTTACTGCCATATTGTTGTTTGATTCAATATTGTTTTTTCTGCAATATCGTATCAAAGTTAGATCTTAGGCAGCATGACTTGCAAGATTTCGAAACGACTGTATTTACCAAATAGTTTGGATCCAGATCAGAGGATCAAACTGTTTGCAAAGGCACATTTTGGCACCAATGATCGTGAAATGGGTAACGTTTTATAAAGGGTAAAGCTTGAGACTGCTCTTATATGCTAACTCCATTTCAAAACCACTCTTAAACTTTAATGTGTTTGAAATAGAACATATTTCCGACGTCTCATGTCTACGATAAATAAACACGTCCTTGTTAACAAAAACGGAAATACGTTTGCTCATTAGAGTGATACATATCTGTTTTAACCTCCGGTTGGAAAGAGTTTTGACGCATAATCTCAAGAAATGACAAATTGTGATTTAATTCCATATGTATTTACAATGTCAACGAGATATCAAACACGTGCAAATCGATTAAAAGGTGAGTCCTAATTCTTTACCTCATATCCTGTTTCTAGTTTATTCTTTTCTGTATTGTATTGCAATGCGTTTAACCCTTTCCCTTATAGAAGCGACTTTTAGCACATTCATTTTATTCATCCGCTGAAGAAAATAGTTCCAAATTATACCGTAATGAATATGTGTCATATTTAATAATTTCCTTATTCTAGCAGTTAATAGCTTAAAGCAGGCTGAAAGTAAAGCAGAATGCGCCTTAGGGCGCATTCTGCTTTACTTTCAACCTGCTTTAAGTAGTCACATATCTTCAATACTAGAAACAATGCTATCAGGTAAAGGGTTAAAGCGACTCGTAACCAGATGGTGTATCTGCAATAAGAGAACAAGAATGGCCCTTGATCGCTCATGGTGACACTTAAAGCTGAGTCAAAGAATTTCAAACAAGATTTTTTAAGTTGTCATTGAAAAAATCTATTTTTAGCTCAAGTGACCCAGATAAGCAACAGACCGGAACCAATTCAACAATATATGTGCCAAATTTCAAAGCTCTGGCCTAATTGGTTTCAGAGAAAAAGATGTTTGAACATTTCACTCAATAACTCTATGGAAAACAGTTACCCCCGGGACGGGACAATTTTGTCCACATGGGCAACATTTGAACAACTTTCATAGTGGACCTATAGGTAATGACATGTGCCAAATATCTAAGTTAAGGCTCTTGTGGTTTTTAACAAGAAGATTTTTTAAGATTGTTTAAGATTTTCTTATTTTTTCACTTTGGTTCTGTATAGAACAACTTTAAAAATCTTTTTCTCTAAAACTATTGGTCTGATTTCAGAATGATTTTACATAAATAATGATTCATGGGTGACCCTTTGCCAATTTTCTTCAAATAATCGTCCTACCTCAAACAAAATGGCCGCCAGTGGGTAAGGGTGAATAAGTGAAAACGTAATCTTTATTGGTCCATTACCATGGCCGTAATCATGGGTACCAGGTGAACGATTTAGGGCCACATGCAGCTCTTATTTTATTCATCATAAGTAGCTCTTCCAAAAAAACAATGATAGAAAAAAAAGTTTAATCCTTTGAAAAATTCGCTTGTGGGTTTCATACACCCTTAAGTATGCATTTTATAGCAAATAAAGAACAGATTGAGAGAAAATCTGATCAACCTACAGACAAAGCAATACACCCTATATCTACCCTGCATATCTTCATACATATCTTTCAGAAGGGGGCATATCAGTCTTAACTTCTAATGTAGCAGTTTATCAATCTTCAAATATTCATAGTGAGTAGAATGAATAGAATCTTGTATTGATATTCATTGACAGAGGGTTCACTACCCCAATGTGTATACAGCAGAGTTACAAGATAAGGGGAGTATTTGGGTATTTACCCAATTAAAAATGTGGAAAAAGCAATTGTTTTACACAACAAGGAGTGACAAAAAGCAAAGAAATATTGCAAAAAGGATAAAAACTTTGGAAACCTAATCAGAATATAAATGATACCCAATTTCGAAAACTCCCAATACCCAATAAAAATTGCAAAAACCCAATTCTGTAAAATATCAAGGAGTAAATACCAAATTACATCCAAACCTTATCTGTTGCCCTGATACAGTAAAATCTCTCTATTGATACTGCTGAATTGCAGTCACTATTTGGTCTTTAAGACAGATAGCTGCTTAAAGCAAGGTAACTCAGTAAACTGTCGCCTATATTTTATACAATTAGACGTCTGGAGAGGTTTTATTGTAGATTCATTTTCAACACAAAACTGCCAAGTGTAAAATTCCAACATTTTAAAGATCTACGGATTTGTCCTTCATATGTTCTAATCACTGTCTGTATTCATTAAGAACTGCTTCCTCCAAGGTAAAAACCGTTTTTGACATTGCTTGAACCGTGACATTTTTGGTAGCCATGACATAAATCAATGGTGGACCAACAATTTCAAGTTCTTCAATTTTCACCTGTTTCCTGAACAGTAAAAACTCTTCAAATAAATACGAAAGACTCAAGCAGGAAACGCAACACAAACAATACATCAACCTCTCGAGCTGAACACGCACAGTCATACCATAACAAACACACGCATTCCCATTCCTTCATCTACACACTAAATAGAAAACAGTCCGACACCACAGTACCCTGAGCTTAGATATTTGACATAAAGCATTATCTTTAGGTCCTCTATCACGATTGTTGAAATTATATTCCTGGGGTAAAAAATGACCCTGCCCCGGGGTCATAATTTTACAAAGAGTTATAATTATAGTGAACTTTCTCTTAAACTAATATAGCCAGAGCTTTGATATTTGGCACGGTGACATTTCTTGAACCCCTCAACCAATATTGAATATATGGTTCCGGTCCGTTGTTTATCTAGGTCGCAGGAGCTATCAATGAAAACTAAAAAAATATTATTGTCTGAAACCACAGTACTCTGAGCTTAGATATTTGGCGTAAAGCATTATCTTTAGGTCCTCGTTCAATGTTGTTAAAATTATGTCCCTGGGATCAAAACTGCCAAGGCCCTAGGGGTTGCAGTTTTTATATAGAGTTATATAGTGAAATCTTCTTCTCTGAAACTATTATGGCCACATTAGCTAAAATAGATTTTTTCAATGAAAAGTCGTCCTGTCTGAAACCATCCATGTACAAAATATTTGACAACACTTAATTTTCAAGTTCATCAGCAAGGTTTTTGAAATTATGTCTCTGGGGTAAAAAATGATCTCGCCCCAGGGGACATGTGACCCTTGTGTTGGTTTTTCCAGGTGAGCGCATGGGCCTCTTGTATAGATATTTTCCAACGTTTATACGTGGACATCGAAAGATATTATAGAAATTGATAACGAGCTCAGACATAAACCCGAGCCGAATTATGTACTCTCCATCGATACACACTGAAGTACGTTAAATCGATACCAAAGATATGAATAGCCCGGTGGTCGAGTGGCCTAAGCGGTTGACTTATTTTGCTACTCTTATCCCAACATCCCTGGTTCGAATCCCACCAGAACATTTTATTGAAATACATTTTTTAACAGAATATATATCCTAAACTAATTCTTACCCGTTGATATAAGCGTTTGACAGCTATTTACAAATAACTATTTTTTAATGCTCAATCTGGTTGGGAGTATCTTTAAGTGGGAAAGAAATACGCCTTCTCTACTGTAACTGCGACACATTATGGAAAATAGTTAATACTGTAGAGCATAAAAAACATTACTATTTTATTCCACACTGTATCCCCTCGAGACTTTCCTACTTTGTTACAGTTCTTGGGCTGAATGGTCATAAGGAATATTTTCTGTTATTATCCCCTCTGCCAAGAACTAAAAGGAAGGCAGGTCGGTGGTTTTGATCCCATACGCTGCTTCGCACTGTTTTTATAGGACAAGTTTACTCTTCACTGATACACTGGTTGTAAATGACGAGTATACTCATCTCTAGGGATGAATCATGATTAATTGATTACATGGTTAACCCTTTACCCCAATAGCCTGTTTCTACTTTTGAAGATATGTAACCAATTAAAGCAGGTTGAAAGTAAAGCAGAATGCGCCTTAAGGCGCATTCTACTTTACTTTCAGCCTGCTTTAAGCTACTTTGTGCTAGAAACCATAAAATATTTCTTATCGTACATGTTCATTACTGAACAAATTGGAACTATTTTCTTCGGCGGAGGAATAAATAAATGCGCTAAAAGTCGCTCCTATTGGGGAAAGGGTTAAAGGAAAACAAATACAGCCCAACTTCGATATCTCGAACTCGCTTAACTCGAACTATCCGATTGTTCTATATATGAACTACATTGTTTCATGCGCGGTTAGGTCGAACATACCCATATTTCAAAGTAAAAACATGACTAAGCCACGTTTTAACTTTGAAAAACGGGTATGTTCGATTAAACCGAGTTCGAGATATCGAAGTTCGACTGTATATGTACTGTGCCCGCCTATGTAACTAGATTGCTAATTATCTGAAAGCCTCGTATGACGGAACACCATTTAGAGTATTGCTAGTGGTACCCACGGCAATAAATCTCTTTGACCAAACATTACTAATCAAATCGCTTAGAGTAAAGTGACAATAACATAATCAGGTAGCATTACAATGATTAACGCTTCCAGGGTATGCAATACTGTATGTTTGTTTTAGTCAGATTGTGGTAAAGTATTTTTGTGTCTGTGGTAATTTGTAGATCTAAAATTGTATGTTGCCATAATTGCGTAGGCATATTAGAACGTGCGTAGGCGTATAGTGTTAAGCGTTTTATTTTAAGGTACAGGTCCCCCTCCCTTTAACTGCCCTCCGAAGAACGATTCCCTCCTTACAGCATTGCTTTATACTTTTCCCTAAATAAGATGATTATGTCTATACTTTTCACTGCTGCAATATTGATTTTAGAAAGATGATTTCGTCTAATTCCATTCGTTGTGAACCAGCGTATGAGATCAAAACCATCGACCTGTCTTCCTTTTACCTCTTGGCAGCGGGGATAATCTAGGATTTAAAATTAGAAAAGAATCTCTATGACCATGAACTCCGGCAAAGTAGGATGGTCTCTAGGGGCCAGGAACCGAGATTGTCAGGCTATTTACAGTATTATTGAATATTTGAGGTTCTCTGTACATATAAACAATTACAAACCCTACTGTCGGACATTAAAAAGCCTTGTTTTAGAACTTTCACTTTTAATATTTTAGTTTATTTTTATTTCATACAACTATATCAGTTCGAAACCATCATCAGTATTCTCAAAACTTTGATTAATACAGGTGGCAGTCTAAAACAAAAGTACCCTTTCATCTTGCTTTAACATAAGCGGCAAACTGCTTTATGTAGTAGTATATGGGTGCTTTGCACTTTGGGCTATGCAGGAAAGGGCTAAAAGAAAAATAACATAGCTGTATAATATGTATAAACTATGTACCATATCCCCACTTGTTTCCGTATCCGTGTCTAAGTGTGATAAAATATATAGTCTGGTGAACAAAGCGGAAATATGCTATCTCAGCTGAGACATGCATAACAGTATATAGATTTCCTTTTTAAAAGCGCTTCAATTATATCCCAGGATTTGTCGAATTGAAATAGCCTTGCTGACAGAAATAGCGATTCACACATCAGAGTACTTAAACACTCATTGTTAAATTATTTAACTGATATAAACGGGTAACATGACCGACTTGAAAGACTTTTGAGAGTTCATGCTACCTTGGTTATCGTCCATTATAATATCGTCTATCATAATAAAGTGAAATAATAAATATATAGTGCTTCCTCTCTACAGCGACATCCAATGTGAGACAAAACTGTGTGCGTTGTTCGGAAGGAGTCGTTATAGGGAGGGAAATTGGCATACATTTGCAACAACTTGAACCCAGATCAGAGGCAACTAATCGCGATTCAAGCTATTTGCAACTCTAATTTTATATTTCTTCTATCAAAATGTCCAATCTGTTACTTTAAGAAAAACAGCAGGCGACAATTTAAGTAGACGATATTGCCGCAATGAGAGCGTTAGACATAATTATCTTGGCAAGGGTTGTTGTAAGCAGGGAGGGGGGGGGAGTTTGTAGGGAGGGAGCACTGCATAATCATGAGTTTAAATATACATTCAGGATCGTATTTGCTTGTGGGTAAAGGGTTACCATATAATGTCGAAAACAATATAATTTGTTCCTTTGTTGATTAACAAAAAATACAACCGACAAAACAAAAATAACCAAACTTATTATTTATAATGTTTTAAAAATAGAATTGTTGATAAATATAAAACGGTCGCTTCTTTGATTTTCACCCAGATATCAAAATGCAGATATTCACCCTTTCATTTCCAACCCAGACTAAACTAACATATGCAAACTGTTTATCAATAAAATCAGGCAAATAAAATAAGTCAGCGATATTATGAGAGTTACTGTGTTAACCCATTATCCCCTGAAACTTCCAATGGACAATTCCTGTTTGCAATAAAGACTCGCCCATTTTAGATTATTGTTATTATATAAAAAAAATTACATTTTAGGACATTTTAAATTTTCAATAATTGAGGACAATGTGTATGAGGTTTTCTTGCAGACATGTAGCTACACGGCTGGTCTATGTAAATATTTGACTCTCGGCAGGGCCGAATTTGACCCAAAAGTTATAATATAATCAATTTAGAAGGAGGAATAAGAACCGTGAAAAGATCGCTCTCCTGTGTGTTTCAATAGTGTTAATACTGTTAGATATTGTCCGGCTCAAAACGATGATATCAACTGAACAAGATTCATTTGCAACTTAGCCTGTATCTTTTCCCAAGGAATATCCCCACGATTATGCATTGTCACTACTCTTTTGGCCAATGCTTGCCTTTCATATGGTATCTCAGTCTATCTTTAATTTGACTTTCTTATAGCAAGTATCATAATCAAACTTTTTAATTTTCTTCTTCATCTCTCCTTTCTGGATTCAGTGAGCACAATAATTTGTTTTGAAATTAATTTGAAAGATCTGAGGACCTTAAATGTTTTAAAACAGTTACAGAACTTTTCAATGGATAACTCAAATGGGATGCAATGTGAAAGCGGAAATTAATTATCTTGTTATATCCCTTGCCACAATAATTGCATGTACATGTATATTTCTACACTTTATCATGTATGTTCTATATGTGAAACTGTTAGCCAAATGACAACTTGATGTTTTTTCCACACATATCACACATTTTCTGTTGGTATAGCTAGCGCCTTGCTAAGCTTACTGGTGCATGGTTCACCGGTTGAAATTCAAGGAATATTTCCATTCACAGTATGTTCTTTTATTTCTATATGGCTCTAATGGTTGTGTTAGCTCACCTGAGCACAAAGTGCTCAAGGTGAGCTATTGTGATCGGTCGCCGTACGTCGGTGTTGGTGTCATCCGTTCACAAATTGTTTCAAACAACTTCTTCTCTGAAACCAATGGCCCAATTTTAACCAAACTTGGTCAAATACATAGGGGAGACCGGGGCTAGTCCGGCCCCATTTACGAAAAATAACAATTTTTCAGTGGTTATTACAGATGGCTATCTAAAAACTATATATGCAATTAAGGCATAATGGGACCGAAGTAGCCACGATATACTGCGCCGCGCGTCTCCTGTCTATATGGGGAAATATTAAATTACAGATCTCGGGTCAAGAAGGCCGAACTTGCCCCGCATTGGGGTAAGTCCGGTCAACCCATGGGGCAAGTTCGGCATACAGACACTGTTCAGAGCTATTATTATATTTCGTAGAACTAGCTTGTAGGAGGAGGTGTAATACAAGAACAGTTATTATATAATCATAATGTAGGTTTAATATTTCATTTAGGAACTTTTATAAAGATTCACCAGTCCCTTACAAACAATGTAGACCCAGAAGACTGTTTACAAAAGAGATCCTGTTGTGTATGTAAACAACACAAAATCATTTGCAAAAGGTGCAGACCCCTAATTACTGTTGTCTGACCCGGGTCTACATTGTTAACCATGAACTGATAAATAGTTGCCGCAAAAAATCTTAATACTTGAACACGGACAAAACATTTAAAATTCTATAAGCGTGTAATAGTTGGGCTGATGTCTGTAATATCAGCGCTTAACTATCGGTCCGATATCGATAGTCGATACTGACCAATTTCTACCACATACGCTTGTAACATTTAAATTACAATGTATATACAAGAGAACATTTCTCATCTAAACAATAATAACGTTAGTTACAAACGCATGTTACTTTTATCTGCCTCTACTCTATGTCCGAATTGCAATTGTCGTATTTATAGAACAACATTTCCCTGGTGTCTTCACATTCATCATGTGCCCACATTTTGCAACTTGTGCATTGAATACATTTCTCATTAGGCTTACTATTTACCCAGCTATCAAGACAAACTAAGCAAAAACATTCGTCCTCACTGTCTGAGTTTTCATCTCGTTTTGATGCCGACTAACACTTTAAACTGCTTTTAGGCTTGCTTAACTGTTGTATTGCTTTTTTAGATTTAGACATTACTCTTTTTTCTGTGTTTTCTTTGTTTTACTTTGTGAACTGTTACTTTTCAATTTACGTTGGCACTGCTCTAATCTTAGGGCTTCTTTTTCGGGAGTGTCGGTGAGGATAGATGTCTTTCTACGTTTTCTTTTTCCAGACGAAATATTGCGCGTAGGTGCCCTTGGGTGGGGTTTAACTGAAGCTGGAGCAAGGTCCTTTTTGTTTGAAATTGGAGTGGAATGATCTTTAATTCCATTATCAGCGCTTTTTGCATTATCAGCTTTTTTTCAATGACAGCAGCATAAGTTTATTCACTAGTATTGTCAGAATTACTTCATGGAGTCATTGTGGTAGATGAATTTTCCGACGTTTGATGACATTCGGGTGCAGTTTCTGTTGTTTTACCAACAGCGCCACTGTAATGTGCATTGGCATCAGAAACCATTCAAAATTAAATATATACTTTTCTTTGGAACTATTTCTGGTCGGCTAGGGAGTATGTCATGAACACGATAGCTGTTGTCATTGCAAAGAGCACTTAGGAAAATGTCACAAATATGGTTATTGTATTGTATTTCTTTAATGTATTTGTTCCACTGTCACCATTATACCAGCACCAACCGCTTCGGTGAACCCTCTATAAAAGCCTGATTAGTACGTATTTCACTAGCGAGAAACTGTCCCAAATCATCGTCTGTGAACAACTTATCTTCGGCAGCATAAAGAGATGTTTTTAAATTCCAACTTCATAACACCAATGTTTGACCCGAAATGAAGCTTCATACAAAATATCAGCAACCTAGCACAAGTACCCGTCCAAAAAACTTTTACCTGGTCTAATGTAGCAAATAACTTGTCAAAAACATGTCAAATATTGACAAAAATTAAAATTATTTTTAAATTTCAACTTCATTTCATCAATGTTGACCCCTTATAAACCTCCATAAAAATTCAGCATCCTTGCACAAGTATTAAGCTTTAAAATAACCCGTCAAAAAAAACCTTTAACCTTGGTCCACGCCCACGTCCACGCTCACACCTGGGGTATTGCATTAGCTCTGCTGTTCTACGAACAAGCGAGTTAAAAACGCACCAAAAATACACTCGTCGACATTACATGTACCTACTATGATGGGGGCAAGTTCGGCTCAATAGGCCGAACTAGCCCCTGGCGGACGTTGCAAATACATCACGTGACACCGTCCAGTACGATGCACCGAAGGAACTCAACAATGCGTTTAAACCAAAACGCATCGTCATACTGTAGTAGACGTAGGTATATTATAATAAAAACATCAAAACTCTGGAGAATAATAAAAACTGAAACATTAGTGAAAAATTGACTCATCACGCTCGAAAATAAGACCCCGGTCAAAAAATATGTACGTTCCCCTTCTATGTGGCCATTGTATTCTGACGTAGAAAATATCGTCACAGGTGACGTCATAATATTGTTCGGAGCCTTTTACATTGATTGACATGCTAGATAAAAGCATATGCCGAACATGCCCCGTGGCCGGACTAGCCCCGGTCTCCCCTACTGTAGTTGTGAGCGTTAAAATTGTTAAAAAGGTGGGTGGGGCAATCGGTCTTGTTGCCATGGCAACCATGCACAATATCTTAAAAAATCTTCTTCTCAAGAACGACTAGTCCGATTTCAATTTGGTTTTCACCAAAATGTTTCTCAATTAATATACTTTCAAAATTGTTCAAAGAATTTTGATCCGTCAAAAAACATGGCCGCCAGAGGGCGTTGTCAATATCCGTACTTACATCATCAGTTTTACATAGACTTATATAGGAAAACCTTTAAAAATCTTCTTCTCTGAAACCGTAAGGCCCAGGGGCTCGTCTTACTAAACATCGTAACTTTACGATAAAATATATCGTAAGTTTTTGAGATACGATAATTCTACGATAAAGTTGCGACCGTCTTACTAACGTTGTCGTAGAAATTGTCGTAACTTTATTCCCGAATAATAGCAAACCCTTCTGAATTTTCACTCTTCACCTTGTGGAGGTAGAATCTTTATTTTGTTTAATGGCGGCCACCTGTCAAAATATATCGCCTGTCAAACTTGCATGTAAATCACCCCGAAACGGACACGAATCATGATGAAAGAGTAGTTTGAAGACAACTATGCCGTTTGCAAATGTGAACGTGTAGAATGACAAGCGTAAACCACTTTCAGGACCGAAAACCTCCGATCGGTAAGTGATTATTCTTGATCATTTTTATGGGGTGGGTGGAGAGATAAATAATTATGTGTTTTGATAAGCGATTGCATCGATCTTCCGTTTAGCTTTTTACACTGTGAGAAGCTTCAGCTATACAACGAAATTGTACTGTGTAAAAATCTATGGTTACAGTAAAATGAGTTTCACAAACTGAAACTGGCGTTTTGCACTTCCATGAATCAGTGCAGCGTCTCGTGTGTTGCATGTCTCTTATATATGTTTGGTTTTGATATTACCGAGGAAATATACTATATTAACTTGTAAAGATCTTTCCTAGTGTTTTAGATATATTATCATTGCATTAAGGATCCCTCTGATCTGGGTCTATACTGTTTGCATAGGACAAGTATACTCTTCACATGTACACTGTTATGTAGCACTAGATTTCAATGAGTTTTTTGCAATTCATTGCAACATGATAAACACTAAACAGTGATTGAAGACCCTGATCAGAGGGCCCCTATAAGAGTCCTCTGATCTAGGTCAACACTGTTCACCAGTACACTGTTAATGATGTATACATATGTGACACTAGGTTGCAATGAGTTTTTTACAATTTATTGCAACATGACAAACAGTGATCGGATACCCTAATTGGAATTAAGGTCACTATTTGGAGCCTGCTTATCTGGTTCTACACTGTTTGCATAGGACAAGTGTACTCTTCATAGGTACACTGCTTGTTACTGATGTATGTGACGGTAGGTTTCAAGGAGTTTTATTCAATTTATTTGCAACATGACAAACCGCGAGGAGCCCTCTGATCTGGGTCTACATTTTTTGCATAGGCTAAAATTAAAGTAGAAATCTCCTAAAGGATATATTTCTGCTTAAATTTCAGCCTCCTTTAAGCTTTCCTCCACTAACCCATGTGCTAAAATATACTAAATCACCTATATTAAAGTATTAACACTTTACTCCACGTCCCACAGATTATTTACATTATTGAAGACAGATGGTTGCTTAAAGCAGACTGAATGTAAAGCAGAATGCTCCTTTTAAAGCATTCTGCTTTACTTGCAGCCTGTTTTGAGCTACTCAATATTTTCAGGGAGGTAAATTTGCTGTTACACTGGGTCGAGTTGACGAGAATGAACACTCGCTCTACATTGATTGGAAATATTGACCAACATATGTCCGATCTAATGAGGGGTCCTCAACCTTAAATCAAATACAGTATGATGTTCTGATCATATTTTGATATTCAGTTGTGTTCTTTATTGAAGGGGGGGGGGGGGAAAGATTCAAATACACGTACATCTTTTCTTAATAATCCTTATAATTTTTTAATTAAGTTGTTTTTGTTTGATTTTATATTTGCAGAGCAATTTCCAGGAAAAAAGTCCCAAATATCAATATAGACTAGATACATGTAGGAACAAGAAAGGGGTCAAACTAAACCTACTAACGGACAGGTATGTGTTTGTCAAGTTCAAGCGGTAGAAATACAGTCAAAACTTGATACTTCGAACTTACGTTAGTTCGAACACACCCATATTTCAAAGTAAAAATGTAGCTTAGCCACGTTTAAAACTTTGAAATAAGGGCATGTTTGAATTAAACGAGATCGACTTATCGATGATAAAGTTATGAAGTACTGGTATGATCTATTTAAGGTCGTTCGAAGTATCGAGTTTCGACTTCAGTTATTCTTGTTTTAACCCATTACTCCATAAATACCCCTTTTTACGCCTTTAATTTATTTCTCCACTGAAGAAAATATTTCAAATTATACAGTTATAGATATATATAATAAATATTTTTTATAATCTAGCAGATGATAGCTTAAAGCAGGCTGAAAGTAAAGCAGAATGTGCATTCTGCTTTACTTTCAACCTGCTTTAAGTGGTAACCTATTTACCTATAATTAGAAGTAGGCTATGAGGTAATGGAGTGACAAATTAATAGGAGACCCATATGAATTATCTAATATATTTGGCTGCTTAAAATTGATGTAAGATAGAAAATTAGAAATAATGCAGAATGTTCCTATACCAGCAGATTTCGGAATTATTTCTGTCCTGCATTAAGCAGTCACTTGTCACACTTAAATTTGGTATTTCTAGCTGATATTGTTAGAGGAAAACTGATTTTTTTCTCTTGACAATTACTTTCTATAATTGAAGTCAAAGGTCAAGATTAAAATCACAGTAACTTGAAAATGATAACATTTCACAATACCAAGACAGGGCTGCCATTTCTCCGGATTTTTTCAAAATCTTCTGATTTTCCTTAATTTCTCCGGACCTACGGATTTCCTTGAAATCTTCAGAATTTTTGTTTTTACCTTTAAAATTTGAAATTGTATGCAAGTTAACTTAGGAAACATTGATGCCAACCAGTTTAGATCCAGACCAGATGCCCGGATTGCGCTGCGTCTGATCTGGATCCTAACTGGTAGAATAATAATGTTAAATAGCACTTCAGGGAAATTTTGAAATCTTAGGATGTTATGGTAGCCCTGCTAAGGTGTACTTATGCACACCAAATTTGGCATCCATAGGTGATGTGGTATATGAAATATGCTCTGGACAAAGGGGATATTGATGGACCGACAAACACACAGTTCAATCACTATATGCACCCAAAGCTAAGCCTTGAGGGCATTTATAAAGGGTATACATGTATACAGCTTTGAGCTGTTTGTTGAAATTGCTGAACTTTTTTCACTGCATGTCAATGCGAAGTGCTGATTTCTCTTATTAATGGGATGGCAGTTACTATATGCCACCAAAACCAAGCTTTGGTCTCATAAAATTTAAAAATAGACATTAATGACCACAGTTTTTCATACTATACAGTTTGGCAACAGTGTGTCCAAAGATTTTTCCTGATATTTTCATTAACCCATTACTCCATGAATATACAAGTTTACACCTTAATTATTCCTTCACTAAAGAAAATGTTTCATAAGAAATATTCCCACATTATTATCCAATCAGATGGTATCTTACAGTGGGGTGAAAGGGAAAGCAGAATGCACTTTAAGGCGCATTATGATTTACTTTTAACCTGCTTTAAGCTGTCATCTGTCTTCAAATCGGAAAAGTTACTGGGTTAAGGGTTAAATTTTCAGGTAAACATCATATGTACAGTAGTGATGAAAAACGTGTGCATCAACATTAAACATCAGAAGTATAAATGAATGAGCAGCCAAATCAAAGTTATTTTTATTCAATTTTATCACACAGTTTCTAATTGGTCCACATTTTACAAATTCAAAAGTACATTGTCCACATTAATCACTAATCAGTGATACTGCAAATGTGTTTTAATCACTTCGAAGGGTTTTTCATTTTTGGCAGCAAACCTCTGAGCAGCTGTTTCTGAAAAACAAAACAAACAAAACACTTTATTTTTCTTTTGTAATGAAATTTTCAGTTTGATTAAAAGATGTTACCAGAAAACACAAACCGTAACTCATTCAGAGCTCAAGATAAGGGGGATATTTCAAAACTAAAATATTTATTTCTACACAAATCCTTTGGTGTCACTACTCATTAAAATCCTTGCTTAGAGACGGTTGTAATGAGTAGTTACACAATAGGATTTGGTGCTAAAATAAGTGAGAAAATATTTGATTTGTTCAGTTTACTCTCTCTTATTTGGAGTCATGTCATTCAACCAAGAAGTTTCATACTGACTATTTCATTTTCCAATTATAAAGCCTAGTCTATTTCCTACTGTTTATGGTTGTTTTTGACACTGTATTGCCCATGACAGGGCTCCAGATAAGAGGTAGTTTTTGCAACAAATCCCACATTTTCTCACTATTTTTAGCACCAAATCCTATGGTGTTACTACTCATTAGAATCGTCTCGAAGAGACGATTCTAATGAGTAGTGACACCATAGGGTTTAATTCAGAAATAAAGTTTTTAATTTTGAAAAACTACCCTTATCTGGTGCTCTGCCATGACTGACATACTAAGAGGACTCCCTCTGTTCTTTGTGTACACTGTTTACATAAGACATAAAGTCAAGTATACTTTTCACAGGTACACTGTTTAGGATGAGTATGTTTGTCACTAGGCTCAATGGATAAACATGTGATGTCATAAAGAAGACTATATGTTGACTGTTTACATCAAAATACAACCTCCCTCCCTCACTTTCAGTCTCATAATAGCATTTTTTTATCTTATTTTATTTCAGGGTCCAATTCCAGATTCAGCCAGTACCTAAACTTTCCCTAAAGAGAAATGTTATCAATATAACTACTGCAGAACCAATATTTGGACAGTGCTTTTGATGTGACCAATGCAATATAAATATTTTGACAGCAGAAATATTACTTTAAACCTGTTGAAGACAGTCACTTTAAGGTACTTCGCATATGCGCGTAGTTTCCATACGATTGTTATGAAACTTTTCATGAAGAATGATAATAGCCTAAGAAACAATGTGTGTAAATATAGGCAAAATTTATCGTGTGGTTCGTCTTCAAGGTCTTTTTTCTGACAAAAACCTAGAATTTTGATGATTTTATTTTTCTTAAAGATGAATAAAGCTAATGACTATAATTCTCACCCAATAAGTAGGCCACAACATTCATTACAAGAAAAGCTAAAAACATTTTGAATAAAGGTGTTCAGAAAGATGTTATCAGCTATTTAAATTTTGCAAAATGCTAAAAAATTGAATTACAAAAAACTGACTCATTCAATGTATATTTGTTTTCATTTCATTCAAATATATGGTTGATGAACTAGTCAGTCTGAAAAAATTAGAAAATATTACAGTCAGGATTTGTTGTAATAACATATTTTCTTATTAAAATGTGGGATATTTGTTGTTTAGATACAGTTACCTACCTTAGAATTAAAACTTTGTCATTAAAATGCATTGTTATTTATTCATGGACTTGCATACAAGGTTTATTATATTGTTTTAACATAATTATAAGGTGCAATATCGATCTTGAAAAGGTTAGCGTATTGATAAGCTTCAATGTGTGGCTTTATAGTTCGATCAAATCGTTTACATGTATACCGATTTAATTGACTTGTAAGTCATTAAACTAAAACGTACAGGTAAGTGGACATATACTTGGACCGTAAACATCACTAGTTCTAATCAACGAAGACTAAACATAACATGTCTCTTGATTACTGCGTTATGGATTGACAAGTCAATAAATCGGACACTAAAAATATTATTTGGATCGGATGGGTCTCGAACCTATGACCTTTTGATTGCTAGTCAACCAGTATACTAACTGCGCTATGAAGGATTATACTAATTCGTATCAACATTTCCTTTATATAAATTTTCTAGTATAAACAGGTACGAAAACAGTCTGTGTCGTCAAGACGCATATCCGCTCGCCCGCAAGACCGACTTCCGGTAGCCAAAGGCCTTAAGCAATATTATCTCAAACACTTTTGATAACTGTTTTGTTTTTCAGATGCAATGCAAGTAAATTTTGTATTAAGCAACCACTCAAGAAAGACCATATGCAATATAATAGTATTAACATATGGTTGCACAGTGCAGGATAAACTATTACAGAAAGCTCTTGCAGGAATTTTCTGCATTATTTTTATCCTGCATTAAAAACCATTTGCCTCAAGAGTGGCCCCTTAATACAAGATTAACTGTACTAAGTTTGTGTCCTTTACAGTAAATCCTTATAATGCAAATACAATACTGGTATAATATGTAGTTATCAGGAGTGTGTCCTCTGTATAGCATTCACATAACTACATTGTACTTTCAATAAATCCTTAAAATATTATTAACCTGATGAAATCATATGTTTACATGAAATATAAACTGTACATTTTAAAATGTGTTTTTGTTCAATTAACCCCTGAATTACTCTAGAACTTACTTAACCCTTTCTTCTGTATAAGCGCCATAGGATGCTTTCACCTACTCCTCTTTAAAAGAACCAAAAATGAGAATGAATATGTGTTGTTCAATTTAAGTGACTGCTTAAAGCAAGATGAAGGTAACCAAAAAGCTTATAAAGGAGTGTTCTGCTTTACTTTCACTGTGCTTTAAGCAACCACCTTGCTTAAAGTTGAATATCTAGGTGATGTGCACATATGGCAACGGACGAAATGGTTAAAGAGTCTTTGATAAAAAAACAAAAAAATATGGATGAAAACAGGTTTATAAACTCTGTTTCTGTCCAGAAAGTCAATCTGTCTGAATCACATAGGAGGCACTGTTAAAGGTTCTTATACCTGGTTGATGTAATATTTACTCAAAACACCAACAAAGTGTACATATCTCATGTACTGAAGGTAACTATCTTTATTCGCATCCTTTTTTTTCTGTCTGCAGAATTTACCCTGTTACAATATAAGAATAAGGGCAATCACAATGATCATTTGCAAGAACTTTCTTTTTTTGTTCACCTGGCATGCAGTGCCAAGATGAGCTACTGTGATCGTCTGTGTCCGTCGTTGCTAGTTGTCGCTCGTTCTAACATGACATCTCATAAACTACTGGTTAAGTTCACTATCAGATTTCAGTTGCTCCAAGGGCTTCAATTAGCCCTAATTCCGCTAAATTAAGATATTTATATGCGATATGGTGGTATCACGACTATAATTGCTCTAAGAGCAATAATAATGAAAATTCCTCCATTTCCTAAATCTTAGAATATAGTGGGTATTTAAAAATGCATTATTATGCTTGATAAAACAACAAATACTTTCAAGTTTCAACAAGGCAGTCTGGTATTAAATCCATCATGGTCAGGCAACTGCTGCTGATTAGGTGATTTTCTTGGTTACTGGAACTAGTTTAGGTCTGCACTTTTACAACTGAAATATAAAAAATACATAGAACATTTAGACTATTTAGTGATACAGTACTCCCTCCATACAACTACCCACTGAACAATGATGTACATAAACTTCAATCTTAGTGAAGGAGTGTAGTATTTATGATGATGATGATTCCTTCCTTACAACAACACTTGCTGATGTTCCCCATAAAAGGGACTTATGTCCAACCTTTTCATGGCTCCACTATTGTCTGTTTATAATTGTGGTCTGCTGTTTTTCTCAAAGTCACATAGATAGGTCTATTAGTCATTTTTACAGAAAAAAACCATGACAAACAACAAACAGCTTGAATCCAGATAAGACCCCGCCTTTTGCAAATGTTAGCCAATTTCCCTCCCTACAACAACTTCCTCCGAACAACATACTCAATCTTAGTCTCTAATTTGGGTTGTTGTAGAGGGGAGCACTGTTTGTACAATAATATGAAATAGCTTCATGACACTTATTGAAATTGTTCTGACTCTACTTGCCCTGAAACATTTCTACCATTGCACAACATAAAGGGAGTGGGGTCATGTCTGACAAAGGTCAAGGTCATTCAGAGGTCAAATGAGTTTAAATGACTGAATTAACATCAATGGGCCATAACATTGGAACTACCTGTTGACCAGACCCCAACTTGTACTGAGCACAAGAGCTTCTAGAGTTAAGCACACAGAACAGTGTATTAAATGACATAGCAGGAGGTTGATTAGAGTCCCAAAAGATGGGAGAACAGAGGTGCTTGACTGCTTGTCGATCGAAAAGGGGGGGGGGGGGCTGCCTGCCAGTGCAAAATCAGATGGGGATGGGGTTTCATGTCCTGGTCAGTTTAGGGTTTGTGATTTTAACACGTATACAACCAGTGTTATTTACGTTGATGCACAGTCGATTCCAAGAATCAATAGGCCTACGAATTGATTGTGGGACGAATCGTTCCCGGATAAGGAACGGGTACAAACTTACAGAACTAGGCTAGTAAAGATTAAAATAAAATACTTTACAAACCTTTAGTAAAATGTGGAAGAGTATGAGTTTGTCGACTGCTCACAAATGGTCCTTTATCCTGGCGATCGATACCTTTGTCCAGCGATGACTGCAAATTGTTGTTTACTGGCGTCCATTTTTTGGATATGGAGTAATAAAATGACGCTTCCAAAAGTTTACTAGGAGCCGCATTTAAATATTGCGGGTTTGATCACGATCGTGGCGGATTTACACCATTTATTGCTTCTTTGACATTTGAATCGACGATTTTTCATTGGTTTTTTTCCACCGCCATGACACTTGCGATAAACTTACGTGAAGTTGAACCCGTCGTAAGTTTTTGACCAAAAGTTACGATATCGTAACTTTAATTCTCTACGATAATGTTAGTAAGACGGTCGTAAGTAGTTACGACTGCCCTACGACAAAAGTTACGATAATATTTGTCGTACGATGTTTAGTAAGACGAGCCCCTGATCTTTTATATTTGGCATCTAGCTTTGCCTTATGGTCCTATACCAAAATTGAACTAATTATGTCCCTATGGTGAAAAATGGCCCTGCCCCGGGGCTTATCAGTTTTACATAGACTTATAATGGATTTTTTTAAAAAAACAATTGCTTCTCTGAAATCATTGTCAGAATTCAATAATCTTTTGAATGAATATTGTTAAAGTGACCCTTTATTAGCACTATTTATATCATTGCCATATTTCCCCCTTTTGCTCAAATAGTAATAATGACAAACAGATTCCGAATTACTTCTTTATGCAACAGTCCACACACATGCAATGACAAACTTCATTTTGCATTGAGTAATATATAACACAATAGTCCTCAGGTGAGCGATTTAGGGCCGCATGCGGTTCTTGTTTGCTTTTATTTTACCACCATACATGATGAAAATAGTAGGGAAATATACAAGAAAACTTACAGTCAGATATTTACAACACAATGCAAAGTTATCCACTAAACATAGTTATAGGAAGTTCTGAACAAATTAATAAGAAACAATAAAAATGAATTAAATAATCGATTATGAATGTACGAATATATCGAATCGAATGAATGAATGAATGGATAAATAATACAATGATTATTTGCAAACAATTTGGATCCCGAAAAGCACCAGATAAGGCGGCGTCTGCTCAGGATCTAAACTATTTGTCACTTGTCTCAATGCTTCTGCAATCAAATGCCTGAATTCTTAATTTAAGAAATAATGCAGACAACTGTTTAAATAATGCCTGAGAGGCCTAAATTATCGACAGAACACAGAATATAAACTATGAAGAAGTATGATTGTGAATGTAGTATTGGCATTTAAGTAGCAGTTGGTTATGCTTATATTTAGTCACCATATACATGTTGGTTTCTTTGCCCTAGAGACGTTGTTCTTTTTATAAAAACCGAGATTATCCGATCTGTCAAGAACTATAGAACTATATTGCTGCGCACTTCATGTTTGGTTATCGATCAATCTACAATTGATAACTATGCTTTCCTCTTTGGTTGTGCGACGACAGACACTACATGATGATGTATCTCTAAAGCCGTCCTTAACCGGGAGAGTTAGGTCGGATTTTCGTGCTTTGTTTTGTCTCTCCCTCTCTGTCGTACCCTGAACGCTTCCATGTCTTACAGTTACTCGTGACTACAGACTAGTCGCTTGAGTACAATGTGACCGTTACCATAGTGGGTTATTTTTAACACGGGCTTGAATGTTTAATTCTTTCCCGTGTTACTAATAATCTTGTCATAGAATTTTGTTAGATGTTTTACATGTATTTACTTACTGTGCTGACGGTCTTTTTTATTGTAAGGTTGTGGAACAAGGTTTATATTTTATGTACACTGTTCGTCTTTATAGGTGAATATAGGAGATAAGTGTGAGGTTGGGCGCCCCTAAACCCAGGTTTAACCCCCCAGTGGTTGTTAATGGTTAATTTATAATTAATTATTGATTGCTGCTGACCGTACCAAGGCGGGCTCCTATGTTCACTTTGCTTTATGTTTGTCTTGCGTATTGTTTTCTGTTTGGTGTGTGGGATTGCGTGTGTGTTGTGTGTGTGTGTGTTTGTTATGGTATGGCTGTGTGTGTGTTCTGCTTTAGAGGTGGGTGTATTGTTTGTGTTGCGTTTCCTGCTTGAGTCTTCTTTCATATTTATTTGATCCAATGCGCTGCTTCGCAACGAATGAAATTAGGCGAAATCATCTTCATCTCATCACCCTTCATCTATCTAGACGCTTTATGACCTGTTTTGAGTTGCAGCGCCTTAAAACCCAACTCATCCATAATCCCAACAACGACCCCTTCCTTACAACGACCCTTGCTCAATTCCCGAAACGGAACAATTATGTCTAACGCTTTTTACTCTTCTTAAAATTGTCGTCTGCAGGTTTTCTCAGTTACATATGAGTGCAAATTTTGATAGAATTAATGTAATGACGAGTGAAAAACATCTTGAATGCCGCGTTACGCGGCTTCTCATCTGGATTGATGCTGTTTGCAAATGTAAGCCATGTCTTAATTTTCCCTCTCTATAACAACTTCCACCGAACAACACACATACTCTGTCTCTCATATTTGTCGATGTAGAGAGGGAGCATTATATACAATCGAACTCGGTTAAATCGAACATACCCGTATTTCAAAGTTAAAAACGTGGCTTAGCCACATTTTTACTTTGACATATGGGTATGTTGACCTAACCGAGCATGCTATAATGCAGTTCATGTGTCGAACTATCGCATTGTTCGAGTTAAGCGAGTTCGAGATATCGAAGTTCTACTAAAATTGGTTAATTAGACGTGAAAACTGTAGCAACATGGCCCGAGATTGGCACGTGCATGATTACTCGTTGACATACTTAATACGTAAACAATTAAATCACAATTTCAGTCATTACTTTAGAATATACGTCAAAATTCCTTACAACCGGAAGTGAAAACAGATATGCATCACACTAATGAGCAAGCACATTTCCGATTCTGTTAACAAGGCTGTGTTTATTAATCGCAGACACGAGACGACGGAAATATGTTTCTGTTCCACGGGAAAGTGATTTAATTTTGACCCGGATTTTGATATTGCACGTTTGAAACTTTTGATGTTTTCTTTTAATTTTAATTGTGAAATTTAACCTAATATCTTGTCTATAGCTTCGAAGACAGCTAATCACTTAACCCTTTACCTGATAGCCTATTTCTAGAATTGAAAATAGGTTACTACTTAAAGCAGGTTGAAAGTAAAGCAGAATGCGCTTAAAGCGCATTCTGCTTTACTTTCAGCCTGCTTTAAGCTATCCTGTGCTAGAATATATTGAAAATTTTCCCTATAATATATATTAAATTATTAAATTGGAACTATTTTCTTAAGCGGATGAATAAATCAGATTCGCTAAAAGTCGCTTCTATGGGGTAAAGGGTTAAAGCAGCTTGGAGATCTTAATGCGCATTCTGCTTTACTGTAAGCCTCCTTTAATGGATGGGTGGATGAGTTTGGCTTTACGGAAATGCGACACAATATAGTTAATATAGATCTAGTACCGATGAATCAGGGATGATGGTTATTTTCAGAAAGATGATTTAGGCTAATCTCATTCGTTGCGAAGCAGCGCATAGGATCAAAACCATCAACCTGCCTTCATTTCAGTTCTTGGCAGGGGGAATGATCTCTTTCTAGTATTCCCTATAAAGCATTAACTACAATGAGTTAATGTTCCACATATCATATACTTTTTAGCTCACCTGAGCACAAAGTGCTAAAGGTGAGCTTTTGTTGTCAGTCAATGTCCGGCGTCCGTCGTCGTGCGTTGTGCGTCAACAATTTCTTCAAACATCTTCTACTCCAAAACCACTTGCCTGATTGCAACCAAACTTCACAGGAATGTCCCTTGGGTCAAGCTCTTTCAAAGTTGTTCAAAGAATTTGAAACCATGCAGAACTCTGGTTGCTATGGTAACCAAAGTGAAAAAATAAGGAAATCTTAAAAAATCTTCTTGTCACAAACCACAAGAGCCAGAGCTTAGATATTTGGCACATATCATAACCTATAGGTCCTCTATCAAAATTGTTCAAATTTTGTCCCTGGGATCAAAATTGGTCCCGCCCCGGGGGTCAACGTTTTACATAGAGTTATATAGTGAAATGTTCAAACATCTTTTTCTCTGAAACCAATATGTCCAGAGCTTTGATATTTAGCATGGTATTACTTCTAGGGGTAAAAATAGATTTTTTCAATGAAAACTTCAAAAATCTTCTCGTCTGAAACCATAGTACACTGAGTTTAGATATTTTGCACATATCATCGTTTACAGGTCCTCTATCTTAGTTGTTCAAATTGGCCCCGCCCTGGGGGTCACCTTTTACAAATCTTCTTTTCTGAAATCACGTGACCCATCCTAGTGTCACCATGGTCAGGTGAGCGATCAAGGGCCATTCTGGCCCTCTTGTTATTGTTTCTGATAATCTATGAAGGCCATTTGGTTGTAAGGTAGACATGTGACAGCTTAAAGCAATATGAAAGTAAGCCGAAAAGCTATTTTCGTAGCTTTGTGTTATAGGTTTCATGTAACTGTAAGCATTCACCTGTTTAAAACACACCCCCAGAGACCTTCCTACTTTGACGTAGTTCTGGGGCTTAATTGACAGAGGGAATTTTCTCTGTTTATTAGAGAGAGATTGTTCCCTCTGCCAAGAACTAAAAGGAAGGAAGCCTCTGCTGGTGGGGGATAGAATACACCAGCTGCATCTCCTGCAGAGGGGTAAGATCCCCCCCCCCCCCAAACAGGAGCAACCTGTTTGCCGTGGGTTGCAACTCGAATCGCTCAGGTGATGGGATCCTGGAAGTTGAGCAGAAGGGGTCTCTGAGCGCAGACCCCGAATGCAACACACTGCTTTGGCCTTGAACTTCAGCGTAGAAGAGTGGTCAGACAGAGCCCGGTCTGATCAATCGGCTTACCATGTCTTGCCCAAGGATACTGCATGATTTATTACAGGTTTCAATTGCTCTAAGCAATGATTTGTCCCTGCATTATATTGTTGCACCTACTAGTTTTACCTATAGTACCTTATTGTTCATAGGTGTCCTTGAAGGCGGTCGTTTTAGGGTTAGTCAGGTAGATATGTGTATGGTGGACCAGCGTTTTTTACGTTGATTAGCCTATTGGCCAGACGATGCACTTTTTAGCGGTAGTGCATCGGAGGTACGGCGTTGGCTCGACTTTGCTGTTTATCTGGGTATATCACTCATGTAACCCTGGTACTTTTTGCTGGAGATATCCCACAAATATCCCCTTGTTGGACTCCGAGGTGGGTGGGGAACATGAGTGATGAACTTTCTGCGGTCATGCCATGGCTCAAACAGCTTATAATCGCTCTCATAACAAACCAACCAATCTCAAAAGGTCACGTAAAGACTCCGAGTCATCGGAGTCTGATCGTGAAAATACTGTACATACTACAAAGACCAATCAGTGCCCAAGATTTTTAATCATTTCTCCCAACAGTGATGACCAGTCGCTGGCAAGGCTGTCACCCTTTGCAGTTGCTAAAGCACTGCAAGGTTTGGCAGGTGAGCCGAAGGATGTGAAAATATTGCGGTCCGGTAAGATTTTGGTGGAATGTGCTAAGCAACAACATTCTGATAATCTTCTCAAGAGTAAGGTTTTTGCTGGAATTTCTGTTAATGTTTCCCTCATCAGTCCTTAATTTTTTGCAAAGGTGTCGTGAAAAGTTACGACCTTCAGCACACTGATGAGGAAGAAATGTTGACAGAATTGAGCAATCAGAATGTAACGGAGGTTAAACGAATCAAGTTCATCCGACAAGGGAAAGAAGTTATTACAAATACTTACATTTTGAAGTTTAACATCCCGTGCGTTCCACCTACAATTAAATGTGGCTATTTGAACATTAATGTGGAACCGTTTTTTCCACATCCTCTTCGCTGCTTTAATTGCCAGAGATTTGGTCATCATCGTGAAAAATGTAACAAACAACCAGTATGCGTCCGTTGTGGTCAGGAAAATCATGATTCCTCGACCTGTGAAAACTCCCTGCAGTGCTTTAACTGCAAAGGGGATCACTTTGCACACTCGAAAGAGTGTCCAAATTGGAAGCAGGAAAAGGAGATACAGAGTATAAAGGTTCTGAAAAATGTATCCTTTCCTGAAGCCCGTAAGTTGGTGGAAGCTTCAAAAAAACCTTCTACTGCTGCGGGCACATCAGCACCATCGTATGCTGCTGTCTCTCGACCAGCCTCTACTTTTGTGTTTGGACCAGCTTCTGGTGTTGTGTCTGGACCAGCCTCTGATGTTGTGTCTAGACCAACCCCTGTCCAGGAGTGTGCTACTTGCAAGCTCTTGGTTGAAAAAGTGTGCACCATCTTTCCTGAAAAGGCAACTAAAATCAAAGATGTTCTTCAAACTCTTTCAGACAACTTTTCTAAACCTTCATCTACTAAACCTTCATCTTCTAAATCTTTAACTCAAAATTCTCCATCTTTAAAACCTTTATTGCCACCAAAACCCTCAACACCTACCCTTCCGATTCAAACGAAGGATGGTAAACAATCTAAACCCAAGTCACAAAAGTCAAGTAGCACACAGGAAACCAAAGGTAAAACAAAATCACCGAAAAAGAAATCTTCTCAATTAAAAGTACAGCGGTCGGGAGCTGATATTGATACTCCCATCGCTGTAACCAATACATTTTTTGCTCTTCAATCTGTTGAAGATGCAGATGATTCACATTCGGGCTGGGTGCGTCCACCATCGTGGTCGGATGATCTTGGCGACTGGAGAAATTCACCTGCAAAGGTGCCTGAATGTGGCAACTTTGAGGAAGAGTCGATGGATGTTAATACATCCACCGCCCCTTCCTCAGGGTCTCCCATAAAGAAACCTAAGGACAAAAAGATTGTCCCTATATATCCTCCATCTAAATAAATAATCTTAATTACTCTAATCATTAGTCAATATTGAAAAATTGCGTTATACAATGGAATTGTAGAGGACTTAAGGCAAATTACAATGAAATGCTTCTGTTATTGAATAAACATGATCCTGCGATCATGTGTCTTCAAGAAACTTTCTTGAAGGACACTGATCAAATCAACTTTCGAAATTATTCTATTTATAATCATATTTTTAATGATGGTGAAAGAGCTGCTGGCGGCTCTTCCATTATTGTGAACAACTCTGTTGTTCATAGTCATTTATCTATTAAATCTAATTTACAAGTTGTTGCTGTCAGTGTAACCCTTCACAAAGCTATTACTTTTTGTTCAAGGACCACAATTAATAAAAAAGATCTTGACGATCTGATTGAACAATTGCCCTCACCTTTTTTTGTTGATTTTAATAGCCATAACCCATTATGGGGTTCTGATCATTCTAATGCTATGGGTAAGATTGTTGAGGATTTTGTTGGTGAGCACGATTTGTGCATCTTCAACAATAAGTCTCCAACTTATCTTCACCCGGCATCAGGGTCTTTAACTTGCATTGATCTTTCTGTTTCTTACCCTACTGTTTATTTAGATTATGATTGGAGAGTTGGTGACGACCAATGTGGTAGTGACCACTTTCCAATATTTCTAAATAATATTGCTTCACCAGTCGAGGAATGTGTTCCTCGCTGGAAACTCAAGAAGGCAAATTAGGAAAAATTTGAAATTCTGTGTAAAGAAAAATTAGATTCAGATATATTTAAAGATATTGATGACCCAATTGAAAAGTGCACCTCTATTTTATATTCAATAGCAGAAGAATGCATTCCTAAGTCCTCATCAAACCCTAAGAAACCTCCAAAACCTTGGTATAATGATGATTGTAAGGAGGCTATTCGTAAACGTAAGTCGGCTCTTAACAGGTTTAGAGTTGGTCCTACTGAGGACAATTTAAACCATTTTAGAGTATTTAGGGCTAAAGCTCGTCGTACTTTTAAGACTGCAAAGTCGCAGTCTTCAGTGACCTGGAAACCCACGCGCCATGCGCCATAGTCACATAAAAATAAAAAATGTCACATAGAATTTCCAACTGGTGCGCCCAGCGTCACGCCGATTTTATCTTACCATAATTTTCAAATGCAAAATGTCCTGTATGTTAGATGGCTTGATTCTATCGTTTAACAACTAATTCGTTTTTCTGGAGTATTTAATCGTCTTTTTTTAATAGAATTGAGCTGCACGTTGTGGAATTTAACATCGAGATTTACCGGTAAACAAATCGAAACTTCTTGCCGATTCCGACATTTTTGTGTGCGAAAATAGCAAAGTATTCCGATTTCATTCCCAAACACAACAGCTTGGACGCGTAGATCGCGGTCGCTAGACGCACATTGCCGAAAACCATATGTGTAAAGTGCTTTCGATACACTGAGATTGTCGTCGGTCCGATGCATGATAAATCAAAATTTGAGAAGGAAACACGTAAATTTAATTTAGAAAATGCCTCCGAAGAAACGTAAAATTTTAATACCTGACAGCAGACAAAAACAAACTGCATTCTTTTTTAAGTTCAAAGTCTAGCACTGACGAAGACAGATCTAAATCAGAGGTTTCAGTCGAGGCCGATGTGCCCAGCCAAACGGTAACACAGATTAATTCTGAACAATCCAAAAGTATAAATGAATGTGACAAAGCTGCATCTTCCTCAAAGAAACAGAAAGAAAGAAAAATCCAAGACAATTGGTTCAAAAATTGGCCATGGCTGTACTATGAAGTAGGGGCAATGTACTGTAAAAACTGTGTTGAATCAAAAAGAAACAATGTTTTTGTGACAGGTTGCCGAGTTTACAAGACTTCTTCTATGACTCGCCATGAACTTTTAGAGGAGCATAAGGCTTCCATAAAGGGTCCATCTCTAGCAAATGACTTCGAGCAAGCTGTAGCAAGGTCACATTCAAAAAAAGATAAAGCAGTGTTGAAGTGTGTTTCTACAGTCTTGTGGTTAGCTGAGGAAAATGTGCCTCTTACAAAATTTGAGAGTATCTTTAAACTTTATAGAGAACTGGAAGTTCCCGATATTGAACCTTTACAGGTAAATGACAGAGTTCAGTATGAGAGTTACTATACGAGCACAGAAAGTTTGGATGCCATTAGCTCTGTGATTGACAATGATGTAAATATGAAGATTAACAAATCCCCATATATCACAGTCTTAGCAGACGAAAGCACTGATCTTGCCAATAAAAAAAGAATGACTTTAAATGCACGAATAATTGACATGTTACTTGTACCCCAGAAACAATATTTTTACATGATGTTGAGTATGAGGATGGTACAGGGGTTGGCCTTGCATCTGTTATTTTACAAGAGCTACAAAAGAGAGACATTGGCCTTGATAAATTAATTGGATTTGGTTCTGATGGAGCCATGTCATGTCAGGAGGAAACAAGGGGGTAAAAGGTATTTTACTTGAAAGACAGCCACATTTAATTCATGTACATTGCATGGCACATAGACTAGCACTATGCACCAGTCAGGCGGCTGATGTAGTGCCAGCAATCAAAAGCTATCAGCAGTGGTTGACAAATATTTATTACTACTTTAGTCAATCAAGCACAAGGGAACAGGAGCTTCACAAGATTCAACAGGTGCTTAACAGTCCCATTCTTAAGTACAATGAGATACATGCAGTACGCTGGTTATCTGTATATCAAGCAGTAGAGGCAATTTATAGAACTGTAGACCCACTTATAACATACCTACATCAGAGGGTTGCTGCAAAGGATCCAAAGTCCAAAGGCCTGCTCAAACAACTGGCTACTGTTGACTTCATTTATATAACCTACCTACTCATGGACACTTTAGCCATTGTATCCAAATTATGCCTTACCTTCCAAGAAGAAGACCTTGATGTAGCAACAGCAAAGGTAAGAGCATTTAATTATTTTTTGGAGAGGTTTACAGTTTTGAGATTACTTTAACACACCAGGCTGTTCATAACTGGTGTTTCATAAATAAAACCATATATAATTAATATTACAGTAAACCAGGCACAAAGCTTCCCCATGCACTTACTTACAGGAACAGTAACTAAACCTACTAATAAATACTCCATAGTCATTATTAAAATATTTTAAATTTATACATGCATACGTCATATATATATACCCAGCAATGCTTTAATATTTAATTATTGATGTATTCACAGGTGGCAGTTGACAGCTGTTTGTCTGATCTGGAGGCTTACAAAATGGGTACCCAATTATTCCCAACTCATCTGGAACAGTTTTCTACTGATGTCACCTGTGAAAATGGGCAGCATGTCTTCAAGGAATATCACTTGACCAAAAAGCAAACACACTTGCCAGGCATTAAGAACGGGTTCATAAATGCCTTGATTTCCAACATCACAAAGAGGTGCGTAGCTATAATCATTAATGTTTCAATGACACTTTATTTTTAGTTACAGAATAGTCAATACCTAAATGAAGACCCACATGTACTTTACAGTTTTGGATAATGTAATAAATAAAATTAAGATTTTAATAAATGGTGATAAATATCATTGATTTAAAACTTACCAATTCAATATTTTCAGATTTCCACAGAAAAGCCTAGTTGATGCATTCTTTGTCCTTGGAATGAGGGGAATAAATATGGGAAGTGATGAAACAGCAAGGGAATTTGGTGTTCAGGAGATTGAACTTATACTGAGCCACTTTGGAGAAGAAAAGGTAACTAAAGATTACTGTATACTTTCAGTTTCTAGACTAAGTACTTAATGAATGGAAAAATTAGATGTGCCATTTTACTTTTTTCTAGTGTAGACATTTAGCATGCAGGCTTCTCAGTGATCTCAAAATATTTATAACTTGTCTTATTTCAGAATCATAAAGGCACAGTATCTCTTCCTAAGGTGAACAAGAATGTAGTAAGGGCACAATGGGGCAAAGCAAAGGAGATTGTTAGGTCCATGAAATATCCAGTTGATAAATTTGTGGAACTGTGGCAATTATTGAGTACCCACCATGTTCAAGACCTTGACCAAATCATCAAGCTGGCTCAAATAGCCATGCTCCTCCCACTGCATACAGCAGCCTGTGAAAGGACATTTAGCCAGCAGAATAAAATACTAACTAAATCAAGAGCCAATCTGAGCTCTGAGCACCTAGACCAACTCCTTAGAGTAAGGCTGTGTACCAAAGCTGGAGTCCCTATTGACAAAGAGAAAGCTCTCCAATTGTGGAAAAGCAGAAAGGACAGGAAGCTGTACAAATAATTTACTCTGGCATGGTCCACCCTTGTGTTAACCATTCTCCTGTTCAGTGCTGTTAACATAAACATGTATTAATGTTTTTGAGATCTGTGAGACAGCTCCTGAAGTATCTGTGTCTGATCAAGGAATTCCTTATAGGATCTATCTGACATGACACTTTTTCCTGTGGTTTCCCTTATAAGTTATTTTATCAGCTAATGTAATAGTTACTTAGTTAGTATGATAGATGTTAATAGTTCAAGTTGGTAAAGTTTAATCAGCTAATGTTATAGTTGAGATCATAGATGTTCTAACTTCATAGTGAGTTACTGTTTTAGCATATATTGCCATGGTGTTTTTCAGTATACCTGTTTAAGTTCTAACTTACGAATAAAGGTATGTAAAAAAAGTTGATTTTTATTGAAATCTAAGCATTTTAAAAATTGGCCCATAAAATTTAAAAATGTCACATAGATTTTTGAAATGTCACATAAAAAATTATAGATGATGGGCCATAGTCACATAGAAAAAAATTCTTTCCAGGTCACTGAGTCTTGGAAGAACTATGTATCTAAATTAAATTCTCGCTCATCAGTTAAGAAGGTTTGGGATATGGTACGTAAAATAATTCTCGCTCATCAGTTAAGAAGGTTTGGGATATGGTACGTAAAATAAGCGGTAAAGGTAAAACTTCATTTGGACATTATGTTGATGATAAAAAAATAACAGATGTTAAAGATATTGCCAATTCCTTAGCTGATGCTTTTGCTAAAAACTCTTTATCAGCTAAGTCTACACCTGAATTTAGGAATATCAAAAAGTCTAAAGAAAAAGAAAAACTTAATTTTAAATCTTGTAACACCGAAAGTTACAATTTACCTTTTACTGAAAAAGAACTCTATGATTCTCTTAATAAATCCCACGATACCGCTGTTGGACCTGATGATATTCATTATCAATTTTTAAAGCACCTGCCTTTAAATTGTATGAATGTTCTTTTAGATATTTTCAACCATATATGGTCAAGTGGTGAACTTCCCAGGTTTTGGAAACAGGCGACAGTCGTCCCTGTTCCAAAACCTGGGAAGGATAACACTGATCCAAATAGTTATCGTCCTATAGCCTTGACGAGTTGCGTATGCAAAACCTTAGAGCGCATGATGAATGCAAGACTTGTTTGGTATCTTGAATCCAGCAATCTCATTACGGAGTATCAAAGTGGATTCAGGAGCCAAAGAAGTACTAATGATCATTTAGTCAGATTGGAATCTTTTATTCGTGAAGCTTTCGTCAAGAAGGAGCACTTAGTTGCTGTCTTTTTTTACCTTGAGAAAGCATATGACACAACATGAAAGTATGGTATCATGAAAGACCTACATGAAAACGGCCTTAAAGGCCGACTTCCTATTTTTATTGAAAGTTTTTTAAATGATAGGGAGTTTCAAGTCCGAGTTGGAACTACCCTTTCTGATATGCAAAAGCAGGAAATGGGTGTTCCACAAGGAAGTATTTTATCAGTAACTCTTTTTAATGTTAAAATTAATAATATTGTTAAATGTTTAACAAATGACACAGATTGCTCATTGTATGTTGATGACTTTTTAATTTGTTACCGTTCCAAAAACATTAATACTGTTGAACGTCAACTTTCCATTAATAAAATCCAAAAATGGGCTACTGAAAATGGTTTTAAATTTTCAAGATCAAAAACAAATCGTGTACATTTCTGTCAACTGAGAAAATTTCATCCTGATCCCGAATTGCAAATTCCAGTCGTGGATCAGGCGAAATTTCTCGGTGTCATTTTTGACAAGAAACTTTCTTTTATCCCTCATATAAAATATTTAAAGGCAAAATGCCAGAAAACTTTAAAATTACTTCGCGTTCTTGCACATACCGACTGGGGTGCAGATCGTACTGTAATACTTAGATTATACAGAAGTTTAGTAAGATCCAAACTTGATTATGGTTGTTGTGTTTATGGCTCTGCAAGGAAATCATACTTGCAGATGCTTGACCCAATACATCATCAAGGTTTACGTTTAGCATTGGCTGCCTTTAGGACTTCCCCTGCTAAAAGTTTATATGTCGAGGCAAATGAGCCTTCTCTTTACTCTCGTCGTGAAAAATTATCCATGCAGTATACTTCAAAGTTAGCTTCAAACCGTTCAAATCCAACATACAATAATGTGTTTAAACCTAAACATAAACGTATATTTAAATCTAAAGAAAACTTTTTAAGGTTATTCCATCCTTTGGAATACGTATGAAAAACTCTTTTGAAAGTAGTGGTATAGATTTGTCTTTGGTTGAAGAGACCAAAGTCGAATCTATACCACCCTGGACTATTAAACGACCAAATGTCATTTTTGATCTAACTTGGCATAAGAAGTCTGGAACAAACTCGCTTGAATTCAAGTCCTTTTTTAATGAAATCATTTCAAAATTTGAAGATTTTAAACAATTCTTTACCTAAGGTTCGAAAGATGATGAGAAGGTCGCTGCTGCTTTTGTAACTGCCAATACGGTTACAAAGTTTCGGCTCCCTGACAGTGCTTCTATATTTTCAGCGGAGATCAAAGCTATTGATTTAGCTCTTGATTATATTGCTGAAGATTCATATACGTGTAGTAAACATATAATCTTTTCGGATTCTCTTTCTGTATTACAATCATTGAGTAAAGGTTCTACTAAAAATGTACTTATTAAAAAAATTTTTTTAAAATTTCATGGTCTAATTCTAAAGCTGTAAAATTTTGTTGGGTACCTAGTCACATGAAGATTAGCCCAGGATTGTGCTAAATATCATGTATTTAAGGCAGGTGACTGTTTTAAACAAGGTTACAGTGAAACAGTCACCTTGCTTTAAGCTGTCACCTGCTTTATACAATAAATTAGCCTTCGCTTGAGCGGTCGTAATAGAGAGATTCTACTGAATCTGGGGGCTCTGTTATAGCAGGAAATGCTCATGACATTAATAAATACCATACCTATACAATGACAACTTTTGTATTGGCTGCTGCAACCATCTGTGAACTCGTGAAGCGTGTGAAAACTGTCTGTTACCGAGTGCAGATAATCAGTTACCTGACGCTGCACTTCATGTGTAAAATGATGGTCGTGTCGGCAGTCTGTACTAATGACAAAAAACTGTTCTGTAACAACTTTTGGATTCGATTCAGTACTTTCATAACCATCCACTTCATGAGTTGCGTGCCTATATAAAACTGACACGTGCAGGGAAACCTCTACTTTTTGAAAGTATGCTGCCTGAGTTTCTTCTTTGGCTATACACTTATAGTTTTCACTGTAGTCGTGGACAGCAATACAGTGACCGATGGGCAAATTATTTAGCGCGTTTTTGAGTTGCTTCCCTTGCCATTTTGCTCGAAACTCATGGGCTGGAAACTTTATCAAAAGTTCCTCAAAATACTCAAACAGTTCCTTCGGTGAAGTATGTTTCTTTATTAGCATGAGCTTTCTAATTTCGCTCCCGTCCTTGTGTTTAACAGTTTGATAATCAAATCTTTCCCAAGAAATCTCTTCACCATTGTAGGTAGCTTCAACTGGATAAAGATTTAGATTTGCGATTCCACAATCTTTGCAGATGCGATTTAAACAATTGCTTTTATGTTGATGCGTGTTTGCTGATGGCTCACACAATGTGTCATTTACAAGCTCAGTCAAATTCTCGTACTGCTTCAAGTCCGTGCAGATTTGAAAGCGTTTCCTAACAGACATACATGTCTTAAATACAGACCTAATCTCGACGTGGGATCGGCAGCAACATGTCGACATATCTTTAATACTTGCTGATCGTAAAGAATACGGCTTACATTTCTCGAAAGAACGCTGTCCAAGTTTGACGTGCGGGTATGCTTCCTTGAACTCTTGATAAACCTCGCTCTGCGTTTTTTCTAGAATCATACAGGCATGAGTCGAATATTTATTTGTTTGCAATCTTACTCGTTTTACGTCATTTTTGTTGTTTGTCGGTCTTGATATATCAGGACGTAGCCAGAAATCGAAAGCAAGCTTCTTAACGTTGTCAGTTATACAATAATTCCGTGTTTTCCTCTTTGTATATTCAAACACCGACTTTTCACTTCTGACTACGGATGTACGCACCCTTTTCCCGCCGTACATAAGTCTTCTTTTTATACCTAATGTTTTGGCCAATTTAGTTGCACATTTTGGTTTTGAAACTGTTTCACCATTCACAGCTGCAGCTAGAAGTTTTACGGAGGCTCGTGATTCGCTGTCACATTTTGACTTCAAAGAATTTAAAACCGTACCTATATCATGTAGGCATGCATTTTCCGGAGAAATTTCGTGTAGATCTACTGTCGAGGAAAATGAGTATAAGTGCTTAACTGCCGGAGAATACTTTACACGTTTTGGATCTGTGTATGCCGACAGCACAGCAGCCCTCTTCTCCGGACTATTCGGCAATGCCGTCTTAAGTTTGTGTAAGTATCTGAAACAAAAGTTTCTCATTTACTACAGTGCTCCCTCCCTACAACGATTCTCCCAACAACGATTCCCTATTTACAATAACGCCGAGTGACAAACATATTAAATCCATATTAGACGCCGCTTAACGCTGTATCTGATCTGGATTCATCATGTTTGCAAATGTTACCCAATTTCGCTCTCCATAACAACTCCCTCCGAACAACACACACGATCGTTGTCTCACATGGGAGAGAGAAAGCACTGTACATTTTATTGCAATGTGTTTACGTTTAGTTTAGTTTATATGTTACATAAATGCAAAAAAAACTTACCATAGCCGCGTCGTTGTTAGAAAAACGCCTTTTTTCTTACATCTCACAAATTGTAACGGTCGATAAAAAGCACTTGTTCTACGTTGTCTTTTAAAATAACGCTTTCTCCGTTCGGGACGTTAAATGACGTCACATTTAAATCGTCGTGCATTTTTTTCCCGGTCAAAATCGTATACGGTTATTTTGTAATCGACTTGAGACAACAGACAGACGAGTTGGAGTGTTACGTCTCACGCGACGTTTTTTCTGAAAAGTTCAACAGTTTCTTCCTCGTTAGTCGCTACTGATCGATTATACGAAAAAAGTAATTATACCATAGCATGCGCCTTGAACAGTTTGATGTATAATGTTATGCATTTATCTTTTAAATTATTTCAAAGGTAGCTGGCATGCTCCACCCGACAAGCGCTTTTGACGTTGTGCCACCTTAGCTTGCGCGACGTCCTTATTACTTCAACTATTTCTATGTTTACTATTTGGTGTCGGAGACCGGTGACTAGATCCCTGAAGGAAAGTGAAAGTAACACGCAAAACTCATTTTGAAGCTTTCTGTTTTACTAACATCTTCCTTTAGCTGTCACTTGTATTTCATTTGCCTTCAGTAAGCTGCAAACGACTAGTCACTTAAAGCGAATTCTCTTATAAAAAGCTTGGACTAGCTGTAATAGGACGCCGACAAATTCGGCGTCTTAACAGAATCCAGTCGATGTCTGATGTGAATCCATACTGGTTTACACTTGATTAATAGATCCATATCCTCAAGTATAAATGTAACTGATATTGGTTAGCTTTCAAAGTGAAGCAGACGATAACTTAAGCAGACACTACTGGCTTTGGTATACAATAACACATCTTTATTACGACCACTAAACTAGGCTATTTTAATCATTTTGTGTTTAAGGCAGGTGGCTGCTTAAAGTAAGGTTGATGTAAAATAGAAAGTACCGTTTGGAGCTTTCTGTTTTACTTTCATCTTTCTTTAAGCTCAACCTGGCTTTTTGACAACCAATTAGCCTTTTGTTTAGTAGTCGTGATAGAAGGGGTTCACTTTATAAATTGCTAAAATGGTGTCTGGTATGGATTGTAACCCGTACTTACAATTGTGACCATAATAACATAAACACACGCCTTAGATCCAGCTCAGATGCCAAGTAAGTTTACGACGGATCCGGATCTAAGATGTTTGACTCATGTTACATTGAAGACATTTTCAAGCTAATTACTGCTAAATATACACACATACATACGTATAAGTCCCATTGGTTAGAAAAAACCCAGATTATGAAACATAATCCAACGTTTTCACATATTTTCCAGGTGTCGTATTAATACAGATTGAGAATAGCCAGAGAGGTTCTGGTCATTAATTGTCTACGGTGATTTTAAACGAAATGACAAGTTAAAACACTGTGCACAGTCATTGTACACGCCATTCTTTAAAGACATTTCCTCAATCCATTGATGGACCCCCAAATGTTCTCACTAGTTGTGAAAATACAGGTAACGCAGTAGTAAAATGTGCAAAACCAAAGTCACTAATCTCAAGCTGTCTAGAGAAGTTCTCACATACTCACACTCAATGTTTTCTTAATGGGTTTTACTAATCAAACTAGAAAAAATTAAGGTTCGGGCCTCACATGAAACGCTTGGATGAGTATATCCCTAGACAAGATAGCAGTTAGGACAAAACTCGAACATGGCTGCATTATTTTATACCTGGTTTGGTGTTACCACCGAAAAATATCAGGAAATGTCTTTAAGGAATTGAGAGATATTTCTAATTTCTAGAATTTCTTGAAAATTAAACATGCTCATCAGCATGAGTATCACTTAAAGTGCAATACACAATATTTAGCTGTGGGAACCAGTGGGAATTCATTTGCTATTTAACATAACTTATTTCATGTTAGGTGTATTTTAAGTGGAAGAATGAACTCGTTCTCTCCATTCCTAAAAATAATGAAAAAAGGCCCCATTCAGGGTCTCGTCTCCATTATTTCTCAGGAATGAAGAGAAACTCGTCCATTCTCCCTTACATAACACATATTTACTATCCTATTTTTCCGACATGCCCGATGTATTTTTAGAAAAGAACAGTTTATAATGGTAAATAGATAAAAGTAGGTAGCAACGGTTATCCGTATATCTCTAGCTGGCTGTAGGGAAATCATCGAGTACGATACTCATCCCTTTAAAAGCTTTAGAATGTTCCAATCTAAAAATAGCTCGGTCAAGTCAGAAGAAAATACTTTTTGGCATAATAAATTGTTTAAATGTTGTTCAGCAAAATAATCATTGCCTAATAAGAAGTTGCTGAAGATTGCAAGCAGCAATGAAGTACTCCTTGTCGATTGTAGGCATATACTTCAACATACTGATTATGTCAAGTTTCTTTTCTTTCGAAAGAACTGGCTGTTTCACTAATTTTGCAATCATAGGCAGATTATCAATTCTGTTCGAAATAGATCGTGGGTTTTTTTTTTATCGCAGAGAGCCCTCACACAGTTCGTCGCTGAAAGAGACTTTGAACCAAATATGAAACGGATTTGCTGCCGTCATGAATAGACACTTTACCTTTGAATATGGAATAGTGCTAAAGCTCAAGGGTTTAACAACAGTCTGGTAATTCATGAATACATCTTTTGACAACAAAATGACACTAGATTGTTTCGGACGAACAGTTTTCAATGTACGAACCAGATTTAAAGGACTGTAAATTTCACACACTTTTAAGGTCTTTTCTATATGGCTATGGACATTATCTACTTCCTGGATAGAAGAATGCCCTGGTGTGCAAAACCTTTGTGTTATTGTTTTCACATTTGGATGGGAAACTAGAAAGTCTTTCAGTGCCATCGACATGATAGAATTTCGATTTTGTGGGACACATGAATCCGACCACAGTGTGATGTGTTCTACTTCAGGAAGTTCTTGTATAATTCTTCTTAAAATGGAACTCATTGCACTGGCAATCTCATTTCCACCCCTACCCTGCAATGTTTTCTCCCCAAATAGCATTGTACGCCTTTTTAGCTCACCTGAGCCAAAGGCTCAAGGAGGGCTATTGGGATGGCCCTGTGTCCGCCGTCGTGCGTATGTGCGTCGTCGTTAACAATTGCTTCAAATGACATCTCCTCCTATACCCCTTGACAGAATTCAACCAAACTTTACAGAAATGTTCCTTGGGTCAAGCTCTTTCAAATTTGTTCAAAGAATTAAAAACAATGCAGAACTGTGGTTGCCATGGCAACCAAATTGAAAAAATAAGGAAATCTTAAAAAATCTTCTTGTCAAAAACTGCAAGAGCCAGAGCTTAGATATTTGGCACATAGCATCATCTACAGGTCCTCTATCAAGTTTGTTCAAATTATGCCACAGGGGTCAAAATTGGCCCCGCCCCGGGGGTCACAGTTTTACATAGAGTTATATAGTGAAATTTTCAAACGTCTTCTTCTCTGAAACCAATGTGGCCAGAGCTTTGATATTTGGCATGGAGACACTTCTAGATGTCTTTTACCAAAATTGTTCAAATAGTTGTGGTCGGTTGCATAACTAGGTCACAGGAGCTAAAAATAGATTTTTTCAATGAAAACTTAAAAAATCTTCTTCGTCTGAAACTACAAGGGCCAAAGCTTAGATATTTGGCACATAGAATCGCCTACAGGTTCTCTATCAAGTTTGCTCAAATTATGCCCCTGGGGTCAAAATTGGCCCGGCCCCGGGGGTCACGGTTTTACATAGAGTTATATAGTGAAATTTTCATACGTCTTCTTCTCTGAAACTAATATGGCCAGAGCTTTGATATTTGGCATAGTGACACTTCTAGATGTCCTATACCGAAATTGTACAAATGGTTCTGGTCCGTTGCATAACTAGGTCACAGGAGCTAAAAATAGATTTTTTCAGTGAAAACTTAAAAAATCTTGTCTAAAACTAATACAAGGGCCAGAGCTTAGATATATGGCTAATATCATCGCCTACAGGTCCTCTATTAGGTTTGTTCAAATTATGCCCCTAGGGTCAAAATTGGCCCCGCCCCGGGGGTCACTGTTTTACATAGAGTTATATAATGAAATTTTCAAACTCTGAAACTAATATGGCCAGAGCTTTTATATTCTGTATGGTGACACTTTTAAATATACTTTACATATTTTGTTCAAATTGTTCCGGTCTGTTGCATATCTAGGTCAGTCCTGGACATAAATCAATATCTCCATTTTTCCAATTATTCTCAGGTGAGCGAATATGCCCCATGGGGCTCTTGTTGTTTTTAGAACAGTGTGCAGTTAAATTATACACATTCAGTTTCCTTTTATAGTAAAAGTTTCCAACATTAGAACGAGGGCATTGTAAGACGTTCTGCAAATCGAAACATATGACTATATGTGTTTGGTCACAGATTTCTCTGTCTTTGTTTCTTTCATCTTTTGTTTCAATTTTGTCCTTACAATGTCTTTCATAATGTAACTGTAAACTGGTGTTTGGTATGAGTCCATTCTGTTCTGTGGCTTTCTTTTCCTCACAAATGTCACATTGGTCCTTTTTCGGAACGTGGAAGGCAAGATTAAATTTTGTAATGAATATTTGGCGATATTTGTGAATTTTTTCTGGGATCCGACTTTCGTGTTCACATTTTTCAACATACAAATCATACATTTTCTTTATAGACAGAGTTGGATCGAGGTATTCCTTCTTTGATGTACTACGGCAATAATGAGATGGTACTTTTGGAAAGGTATTTACGTGGTCCATAATGAACTGTTGAGATTCATCAGAAATACATTTCTTTAAATGATTTCCCTTACTGTATGTGAACGAACCTTCATCGACCTTTTGGTAGCAGCATCGAACGCGACTAGCACTAATATCCAAAGTGGTCAGGTAAAATTCCTTGCAAACGCGCAATTTTTGGAAACCCACTTTGAAAAAATACTTGTATGCATATTTTTTATTTGAAACTTCTGAAGTCCCTCTACATCGTGACTTAAGGGACCTTTCGGTTGTATCTAAGTAAAATGACAATTTTGAAGAATCATCCAGTGTCCAAAAGTTGTCAAATAACTGTTTTCGTTCAACTGCTGAAATATTTCGAGTGCACCTGAATCTACACGTTCCCGCACAGTCCTTCGTGGTTTTCGTCTCCCGTGCTCGCACTGCCTTTCCCCGAATTGTGGTATAAGCTTTGCTTGTTTGACATTGTCTTTTTCTGATATTTTGTTTCCATGTGTCAACAGATCTTTTACGTTTACTGCTTCGGAATACCGTTTCTCTATACTCATGTTCTGATGTTGATTCTATTTCTATAGTTGTATCAATGAATCATCACCTTCATTCACTGAATCGTCAATGTTGTTGTTCGCGTCAACCTCCATTGCTGTTTCTTTATTGACGGCATGCTCACAAAGTGGCGAAATTTTTTCGTTTACAGTGGAAGTCTGTACCAAAGCTGGAATGTGATTGTCACCGTCATAAGACACTGTAAACTGAATGCTCTCTTCAGGTATTTCCTCGTCGCTTAACGCTTCATAAACATAAACTTTGACATCATCAGATCCTGAGTTCTCGCCAATTTTTATTTCCTTACTAGTTAATTGCTGCAAACTACTTTCCGTTTGGTCACTGTCATTTGAATCGCTGTTAGGTTCTTCAATAATTTTCACAACATCTGTCACACAAAGTATTTTACTCATTTTGGCATAATATATGTACGGAAACATCTCTATATTTTGGCTGAATTATTTCTGAAAACATGACGCGATCTTCTCTGTTGTCCAAAGAGAGATGCAAAAACAGCAACGTGTTGAAACTTTCTTGCAGAATACAATCACACTGATTTATTGTGATTTTAATGCCACACATGTCCAATGTAGTTAATTGAACTGCAGAGCAGATGGATAACACTGTTTCCGATTTATTTCTGTAAAGGATACATACAGCTGGTCTAATTTCTTACAGCATGTGATTATTGTAAAGTCAACGTCTTTAAGATTTGAACAATTCGAAACGTTTAAAATTTCCAAATTAGGTATGAGCGTCAGGAAACACAGTGTTGACACCGGGATGTCTGAAATGTCTAACCAATACAGTTTTTCTGATGCAAGTTTTCGTGTCAGCAGAAAGTCAATTTTCGGAACCGAACAGGATGGATGAGTTGGGTTTAACGGCACTGCGACACAAAATAGGTCATATAGCGCCGATGGTTTGATGAGGGGTGATTAGATGAGATGATGGTGATTTCAGGTAGATGATTTTGGCTAATCCCATTCGTTGCCAGCAGCGCATGGGATCAAAACCACCGACCTGCCTTCCTTTTAGTTCTTGGCAGAGGGGATAATTTCGGTCTAATAAACAGAAAAGATCCCCTATGACAATTAAGCTCCAGAACTACGGCAAAGTAGGAAGGTCTCTGGAGGGAACCGAACAGTGGATCTCAGCCCCGGCGATAAAGAAGCGTTTCAACCTTGCACTATGTTCAAGAATATTTGCGAGTGAAGACTCGTTAAGCTCTAATTGGTTGTCAAAGTCTTCCCACAGGACACTGTTAGAATCTATAATTGTTTTTAATTTTTTACATATTCTGTTTACAACTTGTAGCAGTTCAAGGAGATGGAATTTTCTTAGTATTGCTACTAAAACATTGTCCTGCATTAAAAGGAGGAAGGACATCTCATCTGAAACAAATAAGCGACATTGTTGGTTACCTCAGCCTGTAAATATCCTTTTAATACATTCAATCCTAACGACGATCGAGTATACATGTAGATTCTACTCGTCATTTACAAACGGTGTATCTGTTAATAATATGATTGCTCTGTGCAAACAGTACATATCCTGATCAGAGGGTTCCCATAAGTAACCGTCTGATCAGGGTCTGCACCGTTTGATATGTTATGATTATATTGTTTAACCATTTCCCCAATAGAAGCGACTTTTAGAGTATTTAATGTATTCCTCCGCTGAAGCAAATAGATCTAGTTCCAGTTTATACCTTCATGAACAATTACCGTTACAAATATTTTTGATTTTAGCTTAAAGCAGGCTGAAAGTAAAGCAAAATATGCCTTAAGGTACATTCTGCTTTACTTTCAATCTGTTTTAAGTGGTCACCTGTCTTCAAAACTACAAACAGGCTATGAGGCAAAGGGTTCAACAACAAACAGCTTACCTGTACAGTCATTTTAAGTCTTTAAGGTTGGTGACCCCAAAAAAGATCGGAAAAAATCGGTTCTTTCGTACAGCGATCGGTCATTCTCGTCCACTGCCGATCTGTACCGAATCAGCAGGTCGGCAGTTGACGACAATGGCCGACCACTTTAGGTAGAGTTTCGATATCGATCCGATCTCATTAGGGTTCGGTTCACTAACTTTAGAAAATATCGCGTAGTTTCTTAATGTATGCTTTGACGCTTTCATCCCTGACATTTTTGAAGGACATTTACCCAAGATATTTTTCAAAGCAATTTGCTTTTTTTGTGGAACCCCGGTGACGTCAAAATGCCTTTATAAATAGTGACGTTATAAGTCAAGATCCTTTCAAGAGTATTCTTTACAGGATGACTGTTTGAAAAATGGCGAGTTGAATGTAATCAAGTATTGTATGCATTAAAACATGAAATGGTAACACTGAGACAAGTATGATGCATTGCGTTTAAGTACATCGTATTTGCTTAAAAACATTGTGAAAATAAAGCTTGAATGCCCAATAGGAGCTTTTTTGCACTACTTTAACTTTGTTTTAAGTAGTCATTAGCATAAAAGATAGAAAACAAACTTTTTTATGTGTTGTTATATTTGTTCACTGCACGATCTGTGCTAAAACCTGCTAATAAAACATACATGTATTAACACTCAAACCTAGCGAATAGTATACTCATCATTTACAAACAGTGTATCTGTGATGAGTTCACTTGTCCTATGCAAACAGTGTAGACCCTGATCTCTGATCAGGGTCAACACTGTTTGTCATTTCTGAAATATATTGTTAAGACCAACCCTTGGTAATCAAAAATCGACTATTTTAAACTTGAAAATGGAATTGTCCATTAAAAGTGTCAGAGGTGAATATGTTAAGTCATAAATAGGGCAATGTGTCATTGGTATCTACTCCACCCACGCCCGTTACAACAAATCAAACTGCAGCCACATCGCGGCTATCTAGTGATTACCATCACAAACAAGCGACTTGGAACAGGCATTATTTTAGATGACAACGTGCGAATTATGTTTCCTCCTAGGATATAACATTATTTACCAACCTCTTGTAACCAAGACCTGGCATCACGCAATCCAATATCATGTCAACATAACTGTAGAAAATACGTTATTCTTTCCCGTTTAAACGGAAACGTAACGCAAACGCAAACACTTAAAATGTTGAAAAATACAACTTGTTGACATTGCTCATGATTCATATTAATTTGAGTAGCAAATAGTTTAGAGCCTGATCAGACGCCGGGTTCTGAACTGGCTCCAAACTGTTTGAAAAGGAAATACCAGGTTTAGAATAAACGTGTTTATTGGGAAATAATAATGTCGTCTCCATTTTGCAAGTCGTCTATGCTCGTTGGAATAACATTAATCATGGTCGATGTTTGTCTAGTAGAGCCTAATTGTGTGGTCTGTTTGAGCAACTGGTGGTTCGGTAAACAAGCGTATAATCTTTGGAAACGTGGTCAAGACGCTAACGTGTTCTCGGTAAATGCACTTTCGATATCTTGTTTAACAGATATAGAATACGAATAGTATTCCAGCCGTACAGCTGGTTAACCCGTAGCCTGTTTCTAGTTTTGAATGGATGAGTTGGGTTTTACGGCACTGGGGCACAGAAATAGGTAATATAGAGCCGTTGAATTATGAGGGTTGCTGGGTATGAGATGATGACGATGATGCAAAACAGCGCATGGGATCGAAAACCACCGACCTGCCTTCCTTTTAGATCTTGACAAAGGAGATAATCTCAGTTCAATAAACAGAAACAATTCCATATATGACAATTAAGCCCCAGCACCACGGCACGGTAGGAATGTCTCTCGTTTTTAGCTCACCTGGCACGAAGTGCCAAGGTGAGCTATTGTGATCTCCCTGTGTCCGTCGTCAACCTTTTTGTTCAAAGATCTTCTTGGAAACCACTGGGCCAATTTCATCAAAACTTCATAGGAATGTTCCTTGTAGAGTAATCTCTCAGATTTCTTCAAATATAGGTCATCCAATTAAAATTGTGGTTGCCATGGCAACAAATTGAAAAAACTTTAAAAATCTTGTCAAAAACTACAGATCCCAAATGAAAATAAATTTACCCAAATGTGCCATTGCTGAACCTCTATCAGATTTTTAAAAATAATTTTCCTATCTTAAAAAACATGGCCGCTAGTGGGTGGGGCAGATTTTCCTTATATGGCTACATAGTGAAAACTTAAACAATCTTTTTGTCAAAAACTACTGGTCCGATTTGAAAGTAATTTTATGCAAATGATCCATGGGTGACCCTCTACCAGATTTCTAAAAATCATTTTGTTATCTTAAAAAACATGGCCGCCAGTGGGTGGGGCATGTTTTTCTTATGTTACTGTATGGTAAAAAAATTAAAAATCTTCTTCTCTGAAACTACTGGTCCAAATTGAAAATAATTTTGCACAAATGGTCAATTGATGATCCTCTACCAGATTGCTGAAAATTAGTTTGTTATCTTAAAAAACATGGCCGCCAGTGGGTGGGGCATGTTTTCCTTATGTTACTGTATAGTGAAAACTTTCAAAATCTTCTTCTCTGAAACCACTGGTCCAATTTGAAAATAATTTTACGAAAATATGGTCAATTGATGATCCTCTACCAGAGTTTTTAAAATCATTTTGTTATATTGAAAAACATGGCCGCCAGTGGGTGGGGCATGTTTACCTTATGTTACTGTATAGTCAAAACTTTAAAAATCTTCTCCTCTGATACTACTGGTCCAAATTCAAAATAATTATACACAAATGGCCAATTGATGATCATCTACCAGATTTCTTAAACTCATTTTGTTATCTTAAAAAACATGGCCGCCAGTGGGTGGGGCAAGTTTTCCTTATATTTCTGTATAGAAAAACTTTAAAAAAAGATTTCTCTGCAACTCTTGGTCTGATTTAAGAATTATTTTACACAAATAATGATTCATGGGCGATTCTTTGCCAGTTTTTGTCAAATACTCTTTCTAGCTCAAACAACATGGCCACCAGTGGATGGGGTGAATAAGTGAAAACTTAATAATTACTGGTGTCCATTTACATGACCGTAATCATGGGTACCAGGTGAGCGATTTAGGGCCGCATGCGGCTCTTGTTAAGACAGGTGAGCACTTAAAGCAGGTTGAAAGTAAAGCAGAATGCTTAAGGCTCATTCTTCTTTGCTTTCAGTCTAATCTGCTAAGATATGTTTATGACTTTAAATCGGAGTTCTGTTCTTCAGTGGAGGAAAGGGTGAAAATGACATTTTATACAGTAACATGCCCATTAAATATTTCTGCGACAACGCTGTATCTAATCAGGCTCAATACTATTTGAAACTCAGATTAAGAATTCGTCAACCTGCTGTATACGCTGTCTTTTTCTACAATTTAGTTTCAAATTGGACCAGAAAGACAATGCTTTAGCTACCCTTAAATTGGCTTCGTTTAATCGTGCAGGAATAGTAGCGCCTTCGCCGTTTTGAAATGATTAGGAAATATGCTCAACGAAATGATTTCGAGTTGTATTTAGGTCACATATAAAATCGACGAGAGGAGTATATATCCATTCCATTTTTTAAATTCCAGGAGGACCTGGGTTAATAAAACCCCGAAATTTATGTATTTTAATAGCATCAAAAATACAAGCAATATCAAATATACAAACCATATTAAATATACGAGCCATATCAAATATACGAACCATATCAAATAATAATTAAATGTTTCACCATGTGGCTTGGCTGAGTTACAATCGGCAGTAATACGGAAAAAAGGCTTGCCTTTTTTCCGTTCTTAAGTAATGCATGATAAAATCAAAGGTATTCCAATTTTATTCAATCACTGACAGACTTTGAAAAATGTTTCATTTGCGCGTGAGTTATTTCCCTTAAAACTAGGCAACTACAAAACATGGGGGCTGACATATTGGATGATGACGTCACGGCTTTTACGAAGAGTTGTGCGTGACGTTTCGGAATTCCCGATTTCGGTGCTATTTTTAAACCATTTTAAGCATGAATAACCCCCAACACTCACTTGAAATAATTTTCTCCAAAGGACAAAGCTTCAAACAGTTCAATTCATATCCTTAAACGCTTAAATGAACGTTATTTACAAAAATCTACTTCTCAATCGAACCGATATAAATAACGGATTACCAATACGCCATCAATATAAATAATGACGTCATTATTGGTGGTCATATGACTTCCAAAAATAGTTTCAGATTGCATTGTATAGGTGTACGGAGGAGTTTTAACTTTTAACATTGTATACACGGGTGCTTATAGATCTATTTGATTATTTGGTTTAACAACATATATATCTTGTCCCAAACAATTGAGGTATAAAATAAAAGTTCGAGTCGGTTGTGTAATCCAGATCTCAGTCACGAGAGGCGTAGCCTCGAGTGTGATCTGGAATACACAACGAACTGATACACACTGGTGATAGATCTATTCCGTTTTCATTAGTATAATTTTGCTTTTTTCCGTCCATAGGCAAAGCCTAAATACATATTATAGTATTAATTGGTATACTTTGTTGGGGTGTTTTAAAATTTGATTTGGCTTAGGCATTATAATAATTACTATGCAGTTCGGACATGTTTCTTTATAAAGGACCATTGATAATGTTTAAATTAAGTGCTAGATCTACAGTGGAGAATTCGTTATTCTTTCCCGTTTAAACGCAAACGAAACGCTAACGCAAAACACTAAAATGTAGAAAAGGGCATCTGATCAGGCTCCAAACTGTTTGCATTGGAAATAATAGTTTAGCGTAAACGCGTTTATTCTGGAAGAATAACGTATTTTCCACTGTATATCAATGTGATACAAAAATGATAATACAGTAAAATCTCTCTATTACGACCACTAAATTTTGTTCATTATTAGGGTGTATACGGTAGGTGACCGCTTAAAGCAAGGTGACAGTGAAACAGAAAGCTCCTTTAGGAGCTTTCTGTTTCACTTTCACCGTGCTTTAAGCTGTCACCTATCTATTATACATTAAATTAGCCTTCGTTTTAGTGGTCGTAATAGCGAGGTTTTACTGTAATACAAATAACTATAATAAGTTGCAACACAGTGAACCTCCTCCCCTCTCAACCGGACATGTATGGGGACAATATAAATATCCGGTTTAGCGGAGTTTTAACCATTAGCTAGTTTCTAGTATGAAAGATAGCTGATAACTTAAAGCATGGTGAAAGTAAAGCAGAATGCGCCTTGAGGTACTTTCAACCTGCTTTAAGCTTTCATCTGCTAGAATATAGAAACAATTTCTGATGTTACATAGTCATGAAATTATTTTCTTCAGTGAATGAATAAATCAAAGACCTTAAAAGATATATTTATGCTGTAATGGGTCACAAGAAGGATTGGAAACGACCAACGTTTTTGTCCGGTTCAGAGAGAATTCCAGTATTTAGAAGTTCTGGTTATAATTACAACAATAATTATAAAGATGGAAGTAAACATAAATCAAAATGTTGATGAATAAAGTCTGAAGTTTACAGTGCCATGCCCTAAATGGTCACTCTTGATTTGTTATCACATCAGTGGGATATGGGGTGGAGTAAAAAGGCACCCACCGCAACCACTGCAGAGTAAGAAGACTCCACCAAACTGCCTCTTCTACACAACTCATGCATTTAAAACATACATACAAGTCGAACCTCGATATCTCGAACTCGCTTAACTCGAAGTATCCGATAGTTCGACGCATGAACTGCATTATTTCGTGTTCGGTTAAGTCGAACATACCCATATTTTAAAGTTATTAAGAAATTCATGGTTGGAAAATTACAACTTCTAATCCTTTTCCTAGGCCGTGTGAATAATGTTAGACAAGGTCTTCAGAAAATATCAAGGGGATAAATTGTTACTTCAGTGCCTTTGTAAGTTCACATCATAATGCTATTTACAAGCTCTTGGATTTGAGACCTGCAACAATTACTAAAACATCAGTAAATGGCATATAAAAAGAATTAATTAACCGTATATATGTGCAAGTTTCAATATGTAATACATAAATCAGACCATAGTCTTGATATTCAGGCAAACATTGCATGTTCTACAGTCACGCATTACTATTAAAATGCAAAAGACAACAAAAACGTTTGAAATAGCATTTTTTCTGGAATGACTGCATGCACGTGTAAACAGACCTAAAATAAATCTTTCTCTACCCTTGTCGGAAGGCCACATGTCGGTTTGAAAATGTGCAGTTCCCGGAAACACTTTGTACTGCATTCGCTTATGTCGGTGGTGTTGTGGCTGTTGGTGATCATTTCAGTTACCGAAATCGGATCACCCCTTTAACAGTAGCGGGTAGTAAAGCATACGTTTGTTTTGAACAGAGATTTTCTGGACGATTTTCCCCGTGGCATCAAAGTAAAGGGTACAGTTACCATCTTTGATTACGTCTGATAATAGCTGAAGCTCTGGCGATGTGTATTAATATACTAGTACACAAAAAGGATATACTCTCAGAAACTGAATGTATCTCTTAACTGTGTTACGGGGAAGCTCACTGTTTACTTATGCTGTCATGTATAATGTCTTTTGTAAAGATAGTTCTGTGATCACATCCTTATGAAGGCCTTGTGCTAATGTTTCTTCGTATTGGCCATATACCTGAGAAGGTGTTTCATTATCTAGCTCGGCGCCTGTTTGATGTTTTTTTCTGACCACGAATTGGCCAGTTCTTGATTGTGTTAGCCTCGTGCCTAATTTCTGTACTGGGTGGGATGGTGTTCATTTTATCTTCACAGTTGTGTCTGCTCCTGGTGTCATTTTAATTGTCATTTCATATTTAACACACCCTGCAAACTTGCATTGCACTTTTCTGCGGAAGACTGGTGCCTTAGTAACTGATGTTTGTCAATGCTTTCAACCGTTTAATTAATATTTTACGGAACTCGTTCTGGTTCCGTGCTCCGTTTACTAAGGACAGGTTCCTAGTTTCCTTCTTCAAAATCGCGCTGCTGCTTAGGCTGAATCGGACTTGGGGAACCTGCTGGCACCCCATATGTCGTGTTTAGGGCCCAGGGATCCAAATGACAATGTTAACTTATTAATTCCGTCCGTCTAGAACCGGACTCGCAACTGCTAGGGCTTAAACGGACTAAGGGAATCTGCCTACACTTTTCGAGTATGTGTCGCTCTAAGGTCCCAGGGAGTCATCTGACATTGATAACGTTTCTTTTCCATCAGCGGAACTCTGTACTGATTCAGAGTTCCGTTTACGGGACTAGGAGCTGGTGGTTCCTGTTCTTTTGTTCTTAAATGAAATCGCATAGCTCTGCTAGGGTGTAAATTAGGGGCGGGACCGAATATTCGAATATTCGCATAAGGGCCGAATATTCGAATCCCATTTAAGTATTCGAATAGTTGTCTCTGAAATTTTATTTTTGTTAAAATCATAATATGGATTATTCAATTTATTTGAGAGACTAGCTGTTTCATTTTCTCCAACCAGGCTAATCGTTCGCCATTAATCCTCGTGTGTAGGGTGATTATCACCCCCGGCTGGTCAGTGTTTTGATAGCACCTGTCAAGTTGTACACAGTTTGCAAACATTACCCGCTGTGTTATGTAATCGACGGCCCTCCCTGACATCGGATCAATGGACTCGCAGTTAATAAATTGACATGTTGGGGAACCCTAGTTGCCAAACAAAAGAGGTGTGTTTAGCATAGGACATTTAAGAGCATCCAATCAAAAAAAGACGAATAATTGTTAATATCGCCAATCATAGCGGCTCAAATGACGCTTTTCGTAAACGACCAATATCACGCAAACACTTTTAAAAATCATCAAACATTCTAGTTAAGACGTCATGAAAGCTTAATATTGACCTTACACAAGACGTAGATCTATAAACGATCAAATTCTTACTAAAACGCAACTATGCCACCGGCTACTGCTTCGCCTGTGTGAAAGAATTTACTCGTTCTGCCGACAGGAAATCAGCAACCTGTTTTGTTTGATACGTTCGTTTCAGAGTGTAACATCTGCATGCAGAAACTTGAGAGCTAGTGTGTGTTCAGATTAATTTTAAAAGCAGATTAAATATAATTTGTAAAGCCAACAAAATATTTACGCAAAAAAACCTGACTCGACTTAATTCGAAACTAATTTTAATGCAGATATAGATGTTGCGTTAAACACGAGTTGCATCCCTTACATTCGGAGACCGCCATATCTACAAAGATTCACTGTAGTAAATGGTTGCAAAAGTTGATAAGTTTACCAGTCAATCAGACGATTGTCACAGAATACACATTCTGCTCAGGGTTTGGTCCATTTAAGATAGGTATTTCTACGAAGCAAACATTGAATAATTGAATTTGATGATGAAATTATACTCGGATCGGATAACACACCCCCACCCCCCATCGGACAAAGCGTTTATTCCAGGCGAATTATTCGAATACTTTAAGCGAATATTCGAATAGCAATTTGGGTTCGAATTCCCATCCCTAGTGTAAATGGAACCTGCCAGCACCCCTTTGTGTCGATCGCGAGATCCAACGGACATTGCAAGCATATCATTTCCTGAAACTCGGTTCTGGGTCTGGTTCCGAGTTACGTTAACCGAACTCGGAAGTGGTCCCTAGTCCCGTTCTTCTAAACCCAACTCGCATCTGCTAGGGGAAAACTGAAAAAAGGGAACCTAGGCACTCATATATGCGATTTTAGCCCCCATGGATTCAACTTACATTGATAACATATTATTTCCTTTAACGAAATTCGGAACTGGTTCCGATTTCCATTTACGCAAGTCGGTTTTGGTTCCGATTTCCATTAACGGCATCCCTATGTGTCGATCATAGGCCCGATGGATCCAAATGACATTGATAACACACTATTTCCTTAAACGGGACTAGCGACTGGTTCCGAGTACCGTCTACGGACGACGAAAATGTGATTCCCTCGACTCATGAGGACATTGTTAGACATAGAAAACTGTCATTGGGACTTGATTTGACATTATATAATGACCCGGGAGGACAGTTTTCAACGCCGAAAAATATCCCGGGGTTACAATTCGGAAGGGGGGAGTTTTTTGTCGTACCACCGACACCCTTTTTGCGTCGATCTCAGGACCCAAGTTTTCAAGTTATACTTGATAACATATCATTTCCTTAAACGAATGGATCCCGGAACTGTTTCCTAGTTCCGTTCTTCTAAAACCCAATCCGCAACTACTAGGGCGAAAACGAACTAAGGGAACCTGTCCGCACCCCTGTGTGTCGGTTCAAGCCCCGGCGTTTCAACTGATCTTGATAAAAAATTATTTCCTTCAACTGAACTCGAACAGAGTTCTGTTTAAGTTAATTTCTAGAAGTTAAATTCTGATCACACCTCGCGTTTCTCGGCATTTGATCTGACTAAAAGATGTCTGCTATTTGCATACGGGTACTTGATTTAGCACTTAAGCGCTCCCTCTCTATCACGACACCCAAAGGGAGACAAACAGTGTGTGTTGTTCGGAGGGAGTCGTTATAGAGAGGGAAATTTCCTAACATTTGCAAACAGTTTATATTCAGATCAGACGCCGCGTATTGCGGCGTATGATCTGGATTCAAGCTGTTTGTCTCTCGTCATTTATTTTTTTCAGTCAAAATGTCCGTTATGTAACTTTGAGAAAAACAGCAGACGACAAGTTTAAACAGACTACATTTGAGGCCTGAATAGGTTGGACATAATTGTCTTGTTAAGGGAACGGCGACAAGTATCGTTGTAAAGAGGGTCGTTGTAGGGAGGGAACACTGTATTTAAATTTTATCGGGAAAACGACTCATTTTCGTGGTAATGATTACAACTTGTTTATTGTTCGCTTCACTGTGTTGTCGCCCTAACGAACTTTAAAAAGGCACAGTTGGGGTTGCTCTGGAAACGGTTTAGGTGTCAGAGACATGGTAGGAAATTCATTATTTACGCATCGCTTAAGGTAAGAACCGCATAATGGACACTGTTTGGGATCTTAAATTGAACAATGTAGGCTTTTTCTACTTAGTATTACACATCTAAATCTGGAGTATCAAATGATTTTGACCATCTCATTTTAAAAAATTTGATATTTTTTATTACATACCCATATTTTTATCACATCGACCAAATTGTGCAAGGTATACACAACAACAAGTATCTCAAATTTAAACAAAATACAATTGAAATAATGTTTTGTTAGGTTAGACCTATCACATAAGGCCCTGTTAGCAATATGTACTAAAAAAAATCATTTTTTGAATACATATTAGGATTTTAGTCACATTTATATGTAAAAAAAATGCCCATTTTTTGTAAGAAAATGTCCGCATTTCTCAATCTACATTTTACTGTATCGAAGTTTGAGGTCTAAAAATCATACTTTGTTGTACGGGCATTCATATAATTTTAGTATAAAAATCTTTGTCAATATGTAGGCTTCAAAATATGTGAAAATAAAAAACTTTTACCGTATAAATATGTCAGAATAAAAAATAATAGTTTAGGACCCAGAAAGTGCGGACTGAGCTTTGTGACCTGAAATATCAGTCAGAGAGGATCAATTGTGAAAACTATGCCTAACATTGCAACAATTACCTCTTCAAACAAGTTTTACTTTATATCTAATCTATCATGAACTGATTATAGAAATATGTAAAACAAATCGATGGAAAAAAGAGAAATTTGTCCAGGAATTGTCGTAAATCTGAGTATATCTATGTAATCGGCCAAATTGACATTTTCGTACTATTTTTACACCGGTCATAACTTTTTCATCTATAGACCTAGCATTACCAAACTACACAATTCAGCCCTTTTTTACTCCAATTTTGGGGCCTTTATTCTGCCCCATCCATTCCCCACACTCCCGGATATACATTTCCCTTCTGGCAGCTGAAAATCCCCCCCCCCCAAAAAAAAAAAAAAAAAAAAAAAAAAATTTTTTTTTTTTTTTTTTTTGGGGGGGGGGGGGGGCTGTTATCTGTCTGCTAAGTACCTTGTTACTGGGATTCCTTATTGTCAAAAAATGAAACCAACTTAGGTATGACAGATTCTAGTGTTCTTTTTGCACTTGTAACTCTAGGTAACCCTTCACTGTTTTTCATGGTAAACACATTGTAGAGTCCATCTTCTCCATCACGCGTGAAAATTGTTCGCAAATGCTCAACCTTTAGTCCGGAGCTTGCTATATTCTCCGCAGTTGTTCTTTTCATGATACCCTTTACAATCAGTGGTGAAAATGATGGAAGATTCTTCTTCTTCTCTCTGTTTGAATCCATACTATGTTTCACATCCAATGGTGTAAAACTTTTCACAATAATACAGTTCTTACACTGTGATAGCACAACCGACAGGAGTTCCAACAAACACTGAACATCATCAGCTGCATTGTGAGCGTTGTAGTCCTTTTCCAGCACACTGTGGACAAGGGACTCCTGTGAGTATGTTTGTCTCCCGGGGTAAGCCGTTTTGAACACTGGAATGGAATCAACAAACCCAGTAACACATGAACAGAGTTGCTCTATAGTAGATGTTGCCACCGAAGCTCTCACAATCACCGGAAAGTCAAACCGCCTACCATTATGGGCAACTAAGAGTATATTTTCAAACTGGCTTAGCCATTTATAGAAGTCATCTAGTGCTTCTTGTATTACAACACATTCAACCGGAATCTTGTCCACAATCATTTCAGTTCCACTTGTCATAATAATCTTTGTTATTCGCTCGGCCGAAGCAGCTATTGGCGTCTTTGGAATGACATAGCGATTAAAACACTTTCCGCTGTTTAGTTCCTTGGCGGCTATCTGCGTTATGTGGGGATACTGGTCTCCTCGAACTGTGAAAGAACATGTTAGAGTATAGTCAACTATTAAATCGGCGCTGTGGTCGCTACAAGCATGTTGAAACTTAGAACAGAGCAAATATAATGCAGAATGCTCAGAACATTTGTGAATCATGCAGACCCTGATGAGACAATTTAGACCTGTCTAATCTGGGTCCATTCTGCCTGCTCAATGAATGTTGTATGCAAGAGTATTTTATGCCATCTAGCAAAAGGAATGAAACAATTAGTTTTATGTGTACATTACAGGGTTACATTGGCCTATAGCCAGATCCGATGAGGCATCTTGATCAACTCTGTTTGCTTGCAAATATAACAATAATCAGTATGAACAATTCACAGTGCCAATGTATTTTTTGAACAAACTTTGCCGGGATATCAACATGATTAAATAATACTAAGTTTGATTTTGTAATCAATAAAAGAATTAATGACAAGCTAGTCATTACTGATGAAAACCGTGAGACGTCACATTCAACTTAAATATCAGTTATTAAAATCTTATAGCAGCATTCCATTTTGACAAATCAACACTACAGTAAAGTGCATGGAATTGTTTAAATGATCTGCTGCAATATAAACTCTTGATTTATTTACTCACTTAGATCTGTTGTTTCAAGATCAAACGCAATATAGCTCGTCTCTCCACTGGGACTGACCGGCTTGAAGACGCCACGTGGTACTGGGTCTGGAACTTTGCTTATGTCAACGTCATCATGATGACCCACACCTATCGGAAGGAAGGATGAAAAATACAGAACTGCACTTATTGACATAAAACAGTATCTTAGGCAATTTCATGTGTCAATGGCCATTCAACACTAATTTACTGTATAAAATTACATTCAAACACTCTCATTTTCATGCGGAATACACATTTTTTTGTATGCACCTCGCGACAAATGGTTTGTATCCAGATCAGGAGCCTGATCTGAAATCTAAATGGTTTGCAGCTAGGTCAATACTACTTTCAACAAAAGCCAACATCTATGCAAAACTTTGATGACATTTAAAGTGTTACCAAGCATGCAATTGCAATGATTCAAACCTGGGACTAATTGATTCATTATTCAGTGAGTTATTGTTTGACTACGGGCCACATGTGATACCTTTTTGTCTTGGCACAAGGGTAAATGCTTATTCTAGGGTACTGTAAAAGCAACTAAAGTGTACCGGGTACCCTGATCAGACAGCTCCTACAGGAGCTGTCTGATCAGGGTATACTTTATTTGCAAATGACAATTCAAGGCGTCGCAAGGGCTTTAAATACCTGACTGATATGTTGTCCCTTCTAAAGCCTCTGTAGCAGACTGGTTGACAGCTCGCTCTTGTTTGAGGATGAGGCGTCTCCTTTTGGCTGATGGTTGACAAGACATCATTTGCTGTTTCTGCCGTTTTCGTGCACACGTCTCTGCATAGGCTTGTGTGTACTTGCCAGGAGAAAGGCTAGCTGCTTTGTTCACCTGTTAATTGAAAGGGGGGGTTAGTTAATAATATGAGAATTGAAATAAAGATTTTTATGCATATTTCAGATATAATTCAGATAGAGATACGTGCAGTACTAAGTTGTTCTATTTCTTACTCTATTAAATATACAGTTAATCTAACTGATAATGCCCATAGGCAATAGCCGTTACTATAAATGACTAAATGCTCTAGACAATAAAAGTTTCAAACGTTTACTTTATATTCTCTTACTAAAAGTTATACACTAAGAATATTGAAATACTAAACAAGAATATACATTCAGCAGGAGAAATGTTACAAAAGCATGACTGAAAAGTATAATTAGGGTAACAAGATCAGATCTTTATCATAAATACCTGTAACTTACTTCAGTAATGGAAAATAACATGGAATGGCAACAAGGAACTCTGAAAATCAACAGAAAACAAAAACAGTGAAATAAACTTTACAGAAAAAGAAACATTGTAGAGTTGAACAGTTCAATAACTAAACGCTGTGAACTTTTTAAGAGTTCTAACTATCAAAAGTGTAAATGTATTTGAACTTCAAATAATTCCAACTTGTTAAAAATGTACCTGTAAGTAAGTCTAAGATATAAGTAAAACCAAAATACTGCCTATAAAAGATGAAAGTTTTCCAAATATGTGTGCAAACAACTTTCACCCAAGAAACATTCTTTATACAAATAGAATATACCCTGACCTGACAGCTCCTATAGAAGCAATCTGATCTTGGTCATCACTGCTTGCCAAGTCAATGAAAGGTATTACTGCCTAAGCAAAGACTAACTGTAAGTGTTTCAATATGAATATGATATCATACTTAGTAACCAGGTGTTGGTGAATAGATGATGGAAGCATAATAACAATAAAACACAACAAACTGCAAAACAACTGATATTTATAACTCTTTGCATGCAAATAAGTACCTGTTTAGACACCCCTATACATGCATAAAGCTGTCTGATCAGGGTTATTCTGTCAACTTATTACTTGTTTTTAATCTCTATAATTTATGTCAAAACTAGTTTTTTCAAGTTTCAAAAATTAATGGGTTTAGCAAGCAAAGAGTTCTAGAACCTGATGTGACAGTGACATCAGGATATTTTGTAACTTGGTGTCTTGTCTGAGATCTTCGCAGTAAAAACATGTAACTGTACAGGGTTCATTCTAAATTAAGAAAAAATTGGAACCTGTGGCACACTCAGTGCAGAATACAATTTCAGCACATTTGCAAACAGAGTAGATCCTGATGAGGTAGCTCTGGTAGGAACTGTCTTATCAGGATTTACTCTGTTTGCTTAGAGTATGGAACAGATACTAGTCTAAGCTACCACAATCCCGAAACGTTTAATGCATATAAACTAAACTGTTTTTGCACTGACTGCACAAATAGCACCCTAGATTGAACCCTGTATATAAACAACAAAAACAGTGTAACTTTGCATACCTCTAATATGTAATTTCTTCCTTCGTTAATGAAGGCGGCTGTTGCTTGAACTCTGAAGTCTAAGGCCTCTGTTCCACCATAGTAGATGTTCTTTGGTGCCTTGAGGGAAACTTCCCGATTAGCATGCTCACATTGCTGACTGGATCCTAAATCGACAAGCTGATTGACCTTGGAAATAAGTGGCGCCATGATGTCATCCAACTTCTGCTTCAGTGTCTCTCCAGTCAAGCATGATTTGTAGGGGAGTGAACGATGAACATAGTCCAAATCCTTGTTTCTTAACTGTCCACAGAAACTTTGGTTACAAAGCTGATGATCACCAAAATTATGAGGAACTATTGCTTGCAGATTGTTCCGGAGTCCATCAATGTCACCCCTGTTTTTGGATAGGGCATAGCTCACACATTTTTGGATGTGACAAATTGTGTTTTTGCTAATTTTGACGCCCTTCTCGTTTCGCAACACATAGAGGCTTTTACCAAAGTTTTTTATCACATGATTTTTGTCAAATCTCTTTTTCATCGAGATATTGTGGTCAGCTTTCAGCCTGGCTAGCAAGGTGTTATCTCCGTCACCCTCGATATACTCGACTGGAGTTCCGGTCTCTGCCAATTCCAGAACTGCTCTCACTCCACTCTCACTTTCCATAGACCGAGCACTGCCAGTGTGATTTCGCACACATCTGTGTGGACGGACAGGTTGGCCCGGTCTCTGTCGCCTCCACCAGCTACAAGTCGAGCACTGTTTATGGCTGACGATACTCTTCAGTACCTTTTTCCCCCTATTGGCAGTGCTCATGAAGAATGTGTGTGCTGAAGAAAAGAAAGTAAGGCAGGCTATTTATTTGAAAATGACTAACTGTATGATATACTTTAAGGGGTATCTCTAGGCAAACAGTTTGGTCCTCAGATCAGACCACTCAGTGTGGGGACTAATGTGAGATCCAACCTGTTAGCAGCTCAGTCAATATTTTAACAGAAACTGCAAAAAATGTTCAAATACTTAGTTATACTTGCAGCAAACACCGTTTTAAAAATGGCGGCAAATATTATCTAGAATACAATAGGTTAACAGGCGTATTTCACCCATCAGACATATTAGTTTTCACTGTTCAAGTTAGTTAGTTAGTTAGATCCTGAGTTTATTTTTCAACTGCTGCGGGGTTCCCTGGAATCGGGGTAGGCAGCAGGCGGCTAGACTTTCTAACACCAAGAAAGAAAGAAAGTAACTCAGAATTGAATATAAGCCATGTGAGTTGTGAACCTAAGATAGAAGTATACATCATGTAAGTGGCATCAGACTGTAGTTCCTACAGAGGTTATTCCACTGAGTGGTCACAGCATAATGGCTTGTTGCATTGTATCATGATCATAATACTGTTGTATCAAAGCCTCTTATGTAAATGTATCGGCCTTGCAAATACAGGTGAACAATGAAAACACACATTTAGCTCTTACATGTCAAACTATCAAATCCACGTTTCTGCCAACCTGTATCGGCAGCACAGGACATTCCGTAGCGATGTTTTGGTTGCATATGTAGGCTCTTCCGTGAAGATGATGTTGCAGTCCTTCCCTTAGTCAAACATCGAAACTTCCTCCTCCGTTGCCGGGCTGGGCTGCCAGGGGTTTGGGGAGAAGCTACTAAACGAACAGCTGAATTTGGAAAGTGCTTCACGACAGACCTGAAATAATCAAAATAGTGGAGCTTGTATTAACCCTTAACCTCATAGAAGCACTTTCAGCACATTTGCAAATAAATACAACCCTGATGAAACAGCTCCTGCAGAAGATTGATTCTTTGCTACAGAGTCAAATGCTATAATGTTATAGCATGTCATGAATATTTATTAGGTATTGGGGTGTGCAAAAAAAATGAAAACAACCTTTTCATTACTTCCATGCTGCATGATTTTGAAATGACCTGCCCTGTCATTATACATACACCAGATCTTGTTCATTTAGTAGAGTGCAGAACTCTTACCAGTAACTATTGGTCCCTAAATATATGTCAGTACATTATTTCTGCAATAATAAAACTTACTTTGATGCTGGTGAGGCATCTGGTAATGCTGCTACACCGAGATCTTCTATAAGGTCATCCATACTGGCAGCAGCTGTTTGTGACTCCTCTTGAGAAATTTCACTGAAACAATATGTAACATTTATTATGCCATTTTCAGGGTTTCAACACTATTATTCCAACATAATGTTGCTTCAACTGTATTCCAGTTTTATTTGAGAAACTCAGTTAATTTCAGGAGAATGAGGACCCCCTGGTTTGTTTTTTCGGTATCTGTAATCATTTATTGAATACAAATCCTAAATCTACACCCATTTAGAACCACCAAGCTACGGCAAGCTAGCTGCGAAGCTTCCTCTCTTGAAAGAATGATCGCCGTCACTGGGAATCAAAACGATGCTGTTTAGCATCATCTGCCCCCCTGACAACACAGTATTGCTTGATACATTTATCATATCAAAATCATTTAGAATCATTTTAATTTTTTTTAGAAAAAAATCAGCATGCCAAGTGGCATACAGTGGAAACCGTTCATCAAAAAGCAAGAATGTTTACCTCATTTCTTTCTCAAAGGCGTCTTTGGCAGCAGAATCCAGTGACTGTTTGGCTACAGACTCAACAAATTCACCAGCTCGTCTCTCTATGGTCTGCAGATTCCTCCGATGGATAGGTCCAAGGTTCAGAGTTGACAGCATGTTATTCACCTTCCCATGACCACCGAGGCTGTCAATCATGGCTGAAATATATAGCAACCCAATATAAATATTTTATCGCAGCATACCTACACAAGTGTTTCAGGCAATATGGACAAAATAAAAAGTCTGACCTGAGACAATTATAATATGTAACAAGACTGATGAAAAATGTTGAAAAAGTTGTGTCCTGTCTGCCCCCTGTCAGAGCCACAGGGCCACACAATCAGAAACACTGACTATTTGTCAAAAAAAATATGAATCCTGCTGCCCCCCCCCCCCCCCCCCCCCCCCCCCCCCTCGTCAGAACTTTGCACCCCCATTAGGAATACACTGCAACACCCATGATAAGACACATATTTTGTGACAATCACATGCTTATCTATTTAAACAGATGTGGAAATAGTGTGTGTGTTTTAACTCACCTACACCAAGCTTTGTGTTTGCTGCGAAACATGGCATGCCTCGCTTTTTCAACCGGTGTGTCTTTCCATACGTCACTCTGTTGATGTGCAGGCACTCGGGATTCTGGCAGCGCACATACAGATATCCAGAGAGTCCCTTCCGCAGCTCACCAACCACCGAGTCGTAAGTTAGGCCTACTGGTCCCAATCTACATTCAGCGCAGCTCCTCAAGTTTGACAACAAATGTCCTAACTCTACGACACGCCGGCCGCACTTCCACTCCGACCTCTTCGCACCCTTTGGTAGCTCTATGTGATAGTCCGCTTGGCAATTAGGTATAACACAGTCTTGCCCCATACAAGCCTTCGATCCACAATAATTATGATCAAGAATTACTTTCGAAATTCCTCTTACTTTCCGCTTACCGACTGGTTTTTGATTACAAAATCGGCCTTTCTCATTGCGCGCGGCCATTTTGAATGAACGATAACTCTTCCGACTTTAACCCCGCGTGCGTGTATCAGCGAGGTTAAAAGCAGGGTACCAACCTCGGGTTACGAGGATACACGATCGGTCCCGTAAAATACCGAAAGGATCCGATTTGTGTCGAAATGACCCGACCGCATTACGCGGCTCTATCCTTAAGTCGAACATATGCTTATTTCAAAGTTAAAAAACGAATATGTTCGACTTTAACGAGTTCGAGATATCGAAGCTTCACTGTATATGGCCTCATTGGATTTTTCTAGACTCTTGTGTTATTAGGTACATGTAGAATATGAAAAAACAAACATCAGTACTGTGCATTGCTTCTCCTTCTTAATACGCCTACCTCTAAAGGTGGTCGTATTTGGCAAGGCCCTGTTCGTCCGTTCGCCCGTCAACGTTTGGCTTGTCCGAAGTTCTTCCAGAAAATTGTTGGAAGGATATTAATGAAACTTCACATAAATCTTATATACCCCAATATCTGAAGCTTAGTCAATTTTAGGGTTCTTTCGATTTGTCGTTACCTTGATGTACTGATATGCTATAAAGGCTGCCAGCGGGCGCATTGTACCGTTTGCGATGCTCTCGTTATTTCGACTCTAGGGACTGTCCACCAAAATTTTTAAAAAAAAAACACGATATTTTTTATTAAAACTTATTGTTCGTTGAAGCCCAGAGGTACTCGGCGTCCGAAATGTTTTCATATACTAGAGTGCTCGGACAAAGTCAGTGAAGTTTAGACTGCCATTTAAATGATTTAACCATTTTACTGTCATTATGGCGTTAAAAGTTAAAACTCGTCTAACACAATCACTGTCAAGTTATCGTCTGTATATATTTGTCATTTGCTTTTACAGTGCTCTCTCTCTACAACAACACTAGATGGGGGTAGGGGGCACATAGCTCGTGTGTGTTGTTCGGGGAGGGTCGTTATAGGGAGGGAACATTAACACTTGGCTAACATTTCAACAGCTTGATTCTAGGTCAGACGCCGCGTGACGCGGCGTTTGATCTTGATTCAATTTGTGTGTCACTCGTTATTATATTAATGTTATCAAAATGTCCACTTATATGTAACTCCACTTATATTAAAACACAGCAGACGACAATTTTAAGCAGACGATATTGCAGCAGTTAAAGCGTTTGGTATAATTGTCCTGTTGAGGGGACTGCGACAAGGGCCGTTTTAAGGAGGGAGTCGTTAATGACAGAAAATGTATGTTTTACCGGCATTGGCAGTGAAAGGGTTAAACCTCAAAACATTGATACAGGAAGATCAATGTGTTCTACAACTTAAAAACAGTCGAAATATCAAGTAACAAAGCTAGTTCCTCAGAGATTTTGAACCATTTGTAAATTTTGACGGTAGAATGAATATTGACCAATCAGCGCTCATGGTTACCATAGAATCATTGTACTTTAAACTTGACGACAAATCTAATTGAACGCTTTGAATACTGAGTATCTTTCGTCTGCTATATTTCGCAAATTTGCTCGATCTTTTCTATAGTAAAATATATAGTGTAAAACCGGTTTTATGCGCGAGAAAATAATTTAGTGTATTGCCTCGCGTCTCTAGTTTTGAAAATAAGTGCATTCTTAATGCAGGTTGAATGTAAAGCAGAATGTGCCTTAGGGCACATTCTGCTTTACTTTCAGCCTGCATTGAGCTATCACCTGCTGGAACTATTGCATGATGTTGCGAATTAATACAAAATCGCATTACGCGAAATATTCATGACGCTAAAAATACCTGTTTGACAGTAGTATCCGTCTGTCAAACAGTTTGGATCCTATCGAGGTTCATCATTGTTAGGACTTAATTAAGGATAGTCTTAACCCATTACCCCATAGCCTGTTTATAGTTTTGAAAATAGGTGACTACTTAAAGCAGGTTGAAAGTATAGCAGAATGCGCCATATGGCGCATTCTGCTTTACTTTCAGCTTGCTTTAAGGTTTTACCAGCTAGAATATGGAAAGTATTAAATATGACACATATTCATTACGGTTTATATTGGAACTATTTTCTTCAGCGGATGAATACAATGCATGTGCTAAAAGTCGCTTCTATAAAGGAAGGGGTTAAATACGTGTCTATTACATGTATACATTGTATATATCCAAAGCGTTAATTCTGAACTGTCGTCGGTCTTTGAAACTCTTCAGAGTTTATTTTAAATCAGTCGTTATGCGTAACCGTTTCACTACCGAAGTCGCGTAAAGTCGACTTTTTAAACAGTTTAGATCCAAATCAGAGGACGCGTCTTATATCGACATCTTTTTTCGTCTGATCAGGATTCGAACTGTTTGACGTGCGTATCGATATTTCTGAAATCTTACTACCTAAACTCTCAATTTGAAATGTTCATGCAGAATAAAATATCGAAGCAGACGTCAATACGGCCGTGAAGGGGTAAAACCCTCACGATTTATTTGGCACCGAATGGGGTTAACCTTTCATTTGTCTAGTAATTAGACTTATCTGGTATATGCAAACAGTTTTGTTCCAGATTTAACGTTTACTTTAACCCTTTCCCCCATAGAAGCGACTTTTAGCGTATTTAAATTATTCCTCCGCTGAAAAAAATAGTTCAAGTTTATACACTCATGAACAATTACCGTAACAAATATTTTATATAACCTAGCAGATGGTAGTTTAAAGCAGACTGAAAGTAAAGCAGAATGTGCCTTAAGGCACATTCTGCTTTACTTTCAACCTGCTTTAAGTGATGACTTATATTTAATGTTATAAACGGGTTACTGGGTAAAGGGGTAAGGGGCGTCTGATATGGATAAAACTGTTCTACCCTTATCAGTGATGTCGTCTATTTGAGAATACATAAATAGTAATTTGACAATGTAGCAGACGACACTTACTTTTAAAGCAGACGATGTCACAGCTTGAGAAAGGGTTTAGGCGAATAAAACAGTATATCCTAATCATTATTGACTGATCTGAATCCAAATAAGGATTTATTTGTGACACAGGTTCTGCTTAGAATAATCAGGGTGACCGATAAAGGTCGTGTAAATTTCGCTACCATGACGTCATCTAGTTTAGACACGTGTCGTCTGCTTTTATTTTCTCATTTAAATGTAAGGTATTTCAATCAGAAATACTGAGGTGAGTTTCAAACAGTTTGGATCCTGACCAGACGCCGCGTTATGTGGCGTCTGATCAGGGTCCAAACTGTTTGCAAATGACCATACCGGTAGTACTCTTTTAAGGCAGTGAAGGGGTTAACTTTCAACGTTTTCAAGAAAATGTCAGAAACTAGGGTCTTTGTTAAATTTCTGTCAGCATATTCCGCAAGAATAAACATTGTTTACTGATGCAAATTGTCAGTCAAGGTTAAGGGACATTTCCTGACAGTTGGTAGAAATGAACGCCACATAAAGGCTTAAAGTACGAAAAAACTTGCTTTTACAGCTATTCCCAAAATACAGTTGAAATTCGATATCTCAAACTCATTTTAGTCGAAAATACCAGTATTTTAAAGTTAAAACGTGGCTAAGCCACGTTTTAACTTTGAAATATGTTAACCGAGCTTGAAATAATTCCAACAGTTTGTAGCAATACCAGTTAGTTAGAGCCGATTGAGATATCGAAGTTCGTCTGTACGCAATCTTACAGAAAGCCCACAAGTACATGTACAGTAAAACCTCGCTATTACGACCACTAAAACGAAGGCTAATTTAATGTATAATAGATAGGTGACAGCTTAAAGCACGGTGAAAGTGAAACAGAAAGCTCCTAAAGGAGCTTTCTGTTTCACTGTCACCTTGCTTTAAGCGGTCACCTACCGTAAACACCCTAAAAATTAACATAATTTAGTGGTCGTAATAGAGAGGTTTACTGTACATCAATGATACCATGAGATGCTCAACTAGCATGCAACAATAAGTATATGCTACAGTGTATCGAGTTTTTCAGCAGAGGAAACATTCGTAACAGACGTGATGAATAGGGGGCACTTCACAACCACATTACGTAATCAGAGACATACTGAATTACACAGAAAATAGGGTTAAACCTGTGTAAATGGTGTGACGTAATGAGTCATTTTACACACAAAACAAGTATTATTTTGTGTAATACACAAAAAGTAGGTCTATTTCTGTGTAATACACAAGAAAAAGGGGTAATGTTGTGTAAGTACACAAGAAAAGGAGCAAAACTTGTGTAACACAAAAAACTGAGTAAAGTCTGTGTCATTACACAAGAATCTGTAAACAAACTGTGTATTTCAGTTTTGGTATATACTAGTAAGCTAACATCTCTGTCATGCGGTGAAATCATTCCGATCGACAGTTTCAGATATATCAGATAAAAACAGAGAGCCACCCATTCACCACATTAAGGTAAGTTTGAGTTTATTTTTCAACAATAGGAGTGTGGTCACTCAATCTTGTCATTACCCTGAACCATTACAAATATATACAACTCTTAATATAATAGTGCCTTTCATATTGCCGCCTGGTGGGACTGTTCGTGTGCTGATTAGATTAATTGGCTAGTCAAGCGGACATGGTAGCTCGACAAGGCAGTAATTTATTTTCAAACAGGCAAGTTGTTAACTTGTGACCCGTTAAAACTGACCAGACTGATAAGATGATGTCTGCTGTAGTAAGACTGTATAAAATTTACTTTGATATATTTACAAGTATCAGAGATAACTTGTACCAATAATAATGAATAATGCTGAAAAGGTAACGCGATCCTTTTCATCCTAGGTGTAACATGACTAGCCTTTTGCAAATAGATTGCATCCAGATCAAACCTAGTATAAAGCAGTATCTGGTCTGATTCCAAACTGTTTAGCTCTTATATTCTTCTTGTTTTAGGTTTAAAAAAACCCATAAAAACTGCTTGGTTTGTTTTTGTTTGTTGGGCAGACTATATTTGAAGCAGACTGCAATTTAGCATGGTAAGGTCAAACATTGTTGTTTGACTCATTAGTAACAAACAGTGCAGACAATGAGCAAATTGCTTTATAAGTTATCTGAACAGAGTCAGCACTGTTTTTCTATACCCCAAATGCTTTTATTCAAAGGTACTTTTTAAAAAAAATTGAGATGTAACCATTTCTCTTGTAGTGGTTATCAAAATTTGTGATAATTGTTTAATTTTGTTACAGACAGAAGGTATCTGAAGATGTATGTGTAATTGTGTCTATCAAAGGCGTCACTAAGTTGAGCTAAGGTTAAAACGTCTTGACATTCAAGATCTTAACCCTTTCACTGACATAACCTAGTTCAATGGTGATTTTCAAACAGACTGGGTTCTGATCAGAATTCGAGTAACACTGCGTCTGCATCCAAACTGTTTGACACTCATTGCCATATAACTTGTGTCAATTGTAACTAAATTTGATTTTTAAGAGATAAAAGCAGATGACAATTTTTAAAGGATATAACTTCATGAAAGTAAAGAGGTAATGATTGAGTGCGAATGAATTGAATTGAGTAATGAATGACTAAGTGTGTTGCCTCCCAAGCTTTGCTAGTTAATAAAGTGATGTCTGCTCAATTTATCAGCATCTGATTTTAAGAAATTTCAGTTTTGATTTAAGTGAATGTCAGTTTAAAAAAATCAAATGTTGGTGTACCCCCTAAGATTTAATAACTTTTTTAAATAACATTTATTAATTTTGATTGATCAAAACACTATATGACATCATGAGGAAGATTCAATGTATTGCTGATAGTAATATCTAGGTACCAAAAATGTTCATTATAGAGATATTGTAATGAAAGGTTGACCATATGGTGTGCGTATATTTCATCTCTGTCGACATTTAATTACATCTACGTTTGGCTAATTGACAGGGGTGAAAATAAACACAACATATAATTTAACAAAGCAATTACTGTACTATCTAGAGATGACAGCCTGAACAAGAGATAACATACCTTTAGCTAGCAGTGTTTGCTCCTGCATACTCATCGTGTAAAACAGTATTTTAACATCGCATACATTTGATTTCATAATATAAATATACACTGCCTACGAATACGTTCATTTAACCTCAGAAATGTGAAATTCAACCTCCAGTTCTTTTTCTACATATTTCGGCACTGATCAGGAGCATACCCTTTAGACGACCACATAGTTAAGCTATTACCCTATATCAGTCTCCTGTCCAATACATTGTAAGCCCCATCATCACAACTGTAATTACGTGTGTCCTGTTTCAAACAGCATTAAATATTGCCATTAGATACACGTCAAAGTGATAGAAGTGATAACTGATTAGAACCAATTAGAGTGCCACCTGGTCTGCTTTGATATATTGTTTTGTGGGTAAATATCTGAACATGTGAACCAATTCTTACAGCTGTGTGAAAACACTAGTCTCTTGATTTCATCACTTTTTGTAAAAATCTATTAAACGGTTTCCGCTTCTTTTTACCTTTTGCTGTAATCAATCTTTATTAAGAATATATAGCAAACTCGTTTAACTATATGCAAACATATTTACACTGAAACTTCTCTATATGGATAAGACAAAATTGGATAAGACGGATTAATGTTCAAGGTCCCTAGGATTTCGTTTTAAATGAGCTTTACTGTATATTTTCCATTTAACCCTTATTACACCAAACATGATGTCTGCTCCTCATGTTTCGTGTACTTAATTTCTTTCATCAACTATGGTTGAGACATCGATGTGTCAAAAATGATTAACATGCTTTACCATTCAGTGAAATATAATATCAGACATTGCTTTTTCGATAGCTATTTGTATACATTAATCACCAAAGTACTCGCAGTACTGTTGTGATGATACGGTATATTTAGTAACTTGGCTACTCAGCGTTAGGAACGTGTTCACTAGCAATAATGATGGAAACAGTATTTACAGATACAGTAAGAAAATCCTAATAAGGTTGTAGATTCTCTCCAGAGTTTATAGCACACATCATTTAACATATTTGCATTTCAAAGATGCAAGTCGGTTAAATTTACTATTTGGAATTAATAGCATAAGATCGAATGCATTTTACACCATAGCAAGCATAATCATATCATATAGTAAATATATACTGTGCTTCCTCTCTACAACAACATCCATTGGGAGACAATTATTGTGTGTGTTGTTCGGAGGGAGTTTATAGAGAGGGGGAAGTAATACCCTAAGAGATCTGCGTTAGACTTAGCTTACATTTGCAAACTGTTTGTCACTCGTCTGTATGTTTTTTCTGTTAAAAATAACCAATACCTAATTTGGAGAAAAACAGCAGACGATAATTTCAAGCAGACGATATTGCAGTCGAGATAGCGTTAGATACAATTGCCTTGTTTGGGGAACACCCGCAAGTAGTGTTGTAAGGAGGGACTCGTTGTTCGGAGAATGTTGTAAGGAGGGAGTACTGTATGCGTTTACCTTGGTTTCTGTGTTGATATTAAAATGTAATGAATCAAGTTTTCATAATACCATGTATACCGAGTTTTAAATAGATGGTCAATGTAAATAGGAATAAATACGAAAAAGACTCAAGCAGGAAACGTAACACAAACAATACACCCACCTCTCAAGCAGAACACACACACACATAGTCATACCATAACACACACACACACACACAAACACACACACACACACACACACGCACGCACGCACGCACTCACTCAATACCATTGACTTATTCCAAGTCATATAGTCTCAACCTTTTCAACTTATTTAACATTTTAATTTGAGTGGCAAACAGTTTGCCCGGTGTCTGATCTGGTTCCATACTGTTTGTAGTGAACATAAAGACTGTAATAGCATAAAGCCATTTTTTTTAGAAAGAATAACTTCCTTTTAATGTGTCAGATTTACTCTATAAAATAGAGAATACGATATTATTTCCTATTTAAATGCAGCCGAAACGCAAACGCTAAAAATAACATGTAGAAAATTGCATTTTTGTTTAGAAATTCTTATCAATTTCCATGCTGGCCAACACTCCAGCTGTTCAAGGTAGAGACCCGGACCTGCCCCGCATGTGCCGGTAAAGCTTCGGCATTCCACGGCAATGCCCCGGATAAGCCGGTTCTGGTTATCTGTCCCGGTGACTCCCGGTTGTATTAAACATTGTAAAGCACCCAGGACTGTTTGCCGGTGCGAATCAGATAAAAAAAAGGTTCATCCCGGATCCTCCCGGTCGCCTCCCGGTGCCGCAACGGTTGGACTCCCGGTCGCCTCCCGGTGCCGCAACGGTTGGACTCCCGGTCGCCTCCCGGTGCCACAACGGTTGGACTCCCGGTGACTGCCGGTCCGCTCAACCACGGTGCCGCAAAGGTTGGACTCCCGGTGATTGCCGGTCCGCTCAACCACGGTGTCGCAACGGTTGGACTCCCAAATAATTTGTTTTCATTAGTTGTTTTTTTCGTACAGTTCAAGAATAAATAATTTAAAACAAACTGTTAATCCAAAAACATGATTGGTGTATTGTTTTATGTATAATTTATATCAAACGTTTTACAAACAAATAATTTGTTTTCATTAGTGTTTTTTTTTCGTACAGTTCAAGAATAAATAATTTAAACAAACTGTTAATTCAAAAACATGATTGGAGTATTGTTTTATGTATAATTTATATCAAACGTTTTACAAACAAACAAGTTGTTTTCAGTAGTGTTTTTGTTTCGTACAGTTCAAGAATAAATAATTTAAACAAACTGTTAATCCAAAAATATGATTGGAGTATTGTTTTATGTATAATTTATATCAAACGTTTTACAAACAAATGATTTGTTTTCAGTAGTATTTTTTTTTTCGAACAGTTCAAGAATAAATAATTTAAACAAACTGTTAATCCAAAAACATGATAGGTGTATTGTTTTATGTATAATTTATATCAAACGTTTTACAAACAAATAATTTGTTTTCATTAGTGGTTTTTGTTTCGTACAGTTCAAGAATAAATAATTTAAACAAACTGTTAATTCAAAAATATGATTGGAGTATTGTTTTATGTATAATTTATATCAAACGTTTTACAAACAAATGTTTTGTTTTCAGTAGTGTTTTTTTTTTTTTCGTACAGTTCAAGAATAAATAATTTAAACAAACTGTTAATCCAAAAAAAACATGATTGGTGTATTGTTTTATGTATAATTTATATCAAACGTTTTACAAACAAACAATTAGTTTTCAGTAGTGGTTTTTTCCCGTACAGTTTAAGAATAAATAGTTTAAACAAACTATTAATTCAAAAATATGATTGGAGTATTGTTTTATGTATAATTTATATCAAACATTTTACAAACAAATAAATGACTTGTATGTATTCATGCAGTAAAGGATTATACAATATCTAATTTATTTTCAGCTTTTGGAGAAAGTTTGGACAACGGGCGAATTTGTGCCAAACAAAGTACATTCATCAATCAGAGGCAGATGAGTTCTTCAAACTTTTGACAGACACTACAAAACAAGTCAAGAATTTCCAAATCATAACAGATGATATCATGCACTTGGAATGGGAACATAACACAGGGTTTGTTCCAGATGATTCAAAAACTAACATTTTTCTAGCATCCTTTACTACTACTTATGCCAGATTACGTCTTTATGATATGCTAGAAAAAATTGGCGACAGAGTGCTTTACATGGATACAGATAGTTGTATATATGTGTCAAAACCCAGGTGTTATGAGCCAGAGTTAGGTGATTATTTAGGACAACTAACAAATGAATTGAAACAAGGTGAATATATAACTCAATTTGTGACAGCAGGTGCCAAGAACTACGCTTATTTGACCAATACAGACAGACATCTGTGTAAAGTACGCGGCTTTACTTTAAACTATGCTAACAGCCAACTGATTAACTTTCAAGTGGTCAAAGATCTAGTGACGACCAATCACAACCACAGTGTGATGACTAGAAATAATTCTAAAATATGCAGGGACAAACGGAAAAGAAAACTATACAACAGAACTGAACACAAAACCTACAGAATGGTGTTCACTAAAAGAGTGATACAACATGATTTGACAACACTCCCGTATGGTTATTAACCTTGCAAAGGCCTTACAAACCTTAGTTGCATATTTTTTTAAATCTATGTAGATGTCTAAAATATACCCTCAGTTTGTAAAATATCATTGTATGTTATCAAACAGTATAAGGGTGTATATATACAAATGTAATAGTTGCTACAAGGATCATGTCAGGTCTTTACAGGGTTAATCAGGTGTTAAATGTCAGATGTGTATCACAGTCTTCATATCCTGGTCTGGTAATAGATGTCTTTTTTTAATAACATCCTTTTGTCAAACACAAGTTAACCTTTTACTCCATAGATACTCATTATTTTACTTCATTTAATTTATTCCATCACTGAAGAAAATAGTTTATACAGGCATATAACCAAGAGAATGTTTTGGATAGGGTAGTAGATTGTGACTTAAAGCAAATTGAGTATAAAGCAGCTTTACTTTCAACTTGCTTATAGTGCTCAGTATCCTCCAAAACTAAACGATAAACACAGTCTATGGAGTAAATGGTAAAACCAATATAGATAAGAGTTTACATAGTGCTGTACAATACTATTCTTATGCAATTCAAATTAACTCTTTCACTACCAAATTTAAAGAGTGTATTTTTGCTCTATAACTGTCACCTTGTTTTCAATGTCAAACGTTCAGGCATTGTGATTGAGTATATGTATTCATAGGAGTGATATAAAGTTTGGATCCTGGTGGAAGTTGGCTTAAGGTTGAGTCTCATCTGGATCGAAACCTTTTGCTCAACAGATTTATTTGTGTTAAGGAGTGAAAAGGGTTAATATGAGACATAGTTAATTCTTAAGCGTTTGTATGCTGAACATTAATAATGAATAAAAACAAAGTGAAAAGAGATATTTACAATGTTTTATTTTACAATATGTACAAAAACAACAATAACAGAAAAACAATAAAAAAAGAAAATTAATATTTGAGCCATTGTATTTTGTGTTTTGTTTTTTTCTCCTTCTCTCCTGGAAGCCCCTGCGATGCTATTCCTCTGATGAACATATGTTGCCCGCCAGTCAAATATTTAGGGGTTGATTTAAGGTTAGGGTTCCCAGGTAATGTCTGGATTTGCTCTGCTGGTGATCGTCTATTTGCTATTAAACTGGATGGTATGTGTATCTCTCTCGTAGCATCATAAAACTGTCGGTAGCCTTCCGGTGCAAATTTGCTCAAAGGTGATACGGCGTGTTTAATTAAGTCAATAATGTGAGAATTTGGGAGAAGTGTTCCTTTATAGATAAGATTACCCTTGTCATTCCATGAGATAATGGGTTTATGCCCAGTTAAGAGTTTATATAATCCAACTGCTCTTTTGTAGTTTTGTTTAGGCACACTATATTCAAGCATGGATAGCATCAGGTCGACATTGTCTGCTGCATGGGATGTCTGTTGAGGCAGATCATAGTCAAGTGGTTGTTGTTGTTGTTCTAATTGGTCTGTCTGTGTTTGTGACTGTCCACTGTCTGCACATTCTTTAGGTAATCCAGTAGAGACCAATTGATCATAACGTCTTTTGGGTATAAGAATTAATTCTCTACTCATATTCAGAAGATTGGAATAATATGTTTTAACAATAAAACCAGGGCTTGTCTGTGTTGCACAAGTTTCAAGCGTTTTTGTTTGATACTGTTACGACGGCTGGACATGAATTGAATGAATGGTTCATGTGGTGCCAAACTCTTTATACTTTGATCAGACAAGGGTAATTTATCATGTAGAAAGTTAAGACACAGTGTGCACAAAATTATAATTTGTCTGTGACTACTGGATTCAATAATAATTTCATACTGTTTTTTATCACAATATACCAAAAACTGTAAATAAGGCAAATTTTCCTTTAACACTTTATCCATGATATATGTACCAGTAACAATGAATAAATGACTCATTCATGCATTTGCAAGTCTATTTATTTACTACCAACAGGTAAAAATACTCGCATAGTTTCCCCAGGAAAAATATCAGTTCTTAGCCTATATTGAGAATTTGTATGTGGTGAAATGTCAATGAGTACATACCCGTAGGGGTTAGAAGTGCATTTTTCATACACACTTTTGAAATAATTTACATTTCCAAAAAACACTTGTGATCCAAAGGTAATTATTTGACGCATATCGCGCATATTATTAAATAAAATGTAATAATGTACTTGCAGACTTAAGGTTTTGGAGTATTTTCCTGGAGGATAAAGAGACTGTGCAAGATAAATGATAGATAAAGATCTATGATGTGATAACACAGAAAATAAATGAACTGCTTCTTGTGATTGAGATAAGGGCATCATTAAGTCATCACAAATTAGTAATGTATGGTCGCTGCCTTCTGTCCATTCTTCAATAAGTTCACGAGTGGGCAATCCTTGAAAAAATATAATGCCTGTCACAATTTGCTTAATCTTATCAAATGTTTTCTGGTATTCACTGTAGCAGTATATTATTTTCTTAGGAGGTATAGAAAACATACCAGCTGCATTTTCTAATATTCGTTTAGTGAAGGTAGTTTTGCCAGATTGACTGGGACCACTACAAAGAATCACAGAAGGGCTTGAAAACTTCAACACACTTTCATGTTTCCACCAACATGTGGTATCCTCCATTTTGTATTTTAGTTAAAATAAACTTGCAAAATTAAAGTGAACAGTACAAGAGTTTTAAGACAATTAAACTGTATGTATTTGTACATGTAATTTATAGGTATGAGACTTATTAAGACACAAAGTAGATGTAAACAGATATACACATACATTTATAGATATAACACACATAGGAATTAAACCTAAAAGCAAGAATAACATATTTAGTATCACTTTATTTACAAAATATACAATTTACAATATACAATTGGAAAATTGTTGAATTACAAAACCATACACATGATCATCATTCCATTGTTTATTGGATGTAAAATAGGATTGAATTTCGGACATAGTATACTTGAACAGTTTCATAATTAAAAAATAGATGACATAATATCCACACACTTGGGAATAAGAAGATTGCAATTTGGTTGTATTATATTTTACATCAGCAGCATTGTCATGTATAAACTTGTCAAACTGTGTATTGTACATCTTGGGTGATTTTCCAAAGCTGTCATAAAATTCTGCATAGGAAGCAGTTTCAAAACAAAATAAAACCCAATGTATCCCTTCACCAGTAGCTACATCTGTATTTACAATAAAAGCACTGGGATACTTGGTCACAGTTTTGGGTAAAGTGTCTCTGGTGTAAATTCCTTGCACCATATCTTTCAATATGGGTACCCTATTAATCACACATAACAGCTGTTCAGTGTTCATGGTTGTAAATATCTAACGTCTCGACTTTGGTCAATTTGCAACAAAGCAGGAAATTCAGCAAAAGCCACACAATTTAATGGCTCAGTAGTGGGTGATGAAAATTTGGTTTCTAATCTGAGATGGCCGTGTTTGACAAGGTTTATATAGGATGCGTTCAGATGGTTAGGTGAAATATTAAACACAAAGAAACAATATCCATTTGCAAATTCTGTTCTGTCAATGTTTAAACCAAATATTTCATTCCATCTTTCTGCTCCTTCATACAAATTGACAAAAGCCGACACATACTCTTGTTTAGTAAAGTCTATTTGCAATGGGCGGCCTGGAATACTGACACCATCTACAAACAGCCCTATCTGATTTACTGAGGCATGAATGAAGTTAAATGGATTATGTGTATAACTTCCATTCACAGCCTTTTGTTTTAAAAATCCAATGACAATTTTAGAAGGTAAGGCAGACTGAAACATGTTATCCCAAAGAAATTCACTGGCTTTGACTGGAACAGTGTTCATTTTGAGTTCTGTTCTAGTCATAAAATACTGAGCTGGGGTCAGTTTAAGTTGACTGCTATGTGCCAATATGATTCCAGGATCCACTTTTATCTTACAGGCTTTGAATACAACATTATCTAATTTTAACACATAACTAGGATTAGTTTCACCAGACATTAAAGTAAAAGGTATATTATTTCTTTTGTCCCTGCATATTTTAGAATTATTTCTAGTCATCACACTGTGGTTGTGATTGGTCGTCACTAGATCTTTGACCACTTGAAAGTTAATCAGTTGGCTGTTAGCATAGTTTAAAGTAAAGCCGCGTACTTTACACAGATGTCTGTCTGTATTGGTCAAATAAGCGTAGTTCTTGGCACCTGCTGTCACAAATTGAGTTATATATTCACCTTGTTTCAATTCATTTGTTAGTTGTCCTAAATAATCACCTAACTCTGGCTCATAACACCTGGGTTTTGACACATATATACAACTATCTGTATCCATGTAAAGCACTCTGTCGCCAATTTTTTCTAGCATATCATAAAGACGTAATCTGGCATAAGTAGTAGTAAAGGATGCTAGAAAAATGTTAGTTTTTGAATCATCTGGAACAAACCCTGTGTTATGTTCCCATTCCAAGTGCATGATATCATCTGTTATGATTTGGAAATTCTTGACTTGTTTTGTAGTGTCTGTCAAAAGTTTGAAGAACTCATCTGCCTCTGATTGATGAATGTACTTTGTTTGGCACAAATTCGCCCGTTGTCCAAACTTTCTCCAAAAGCTGAAAATAAATTAGATATTGTATAATCCTTTACTGCATGAATACATACAAGTCATTTATTTGTTTGTAAAATGTTTGATATAAATTATACATAAAACAATACTCCAATCATATTTTTGAATTAATAGTTTGTTTAAACTATTTATTCTTAAACTGTACGGGAAAAAACCACTACTGAAAACTAATTGTTTGTTTGTAAAACGTTTGATATAAATTATACATAAAACAATACACCAATCATGTTTTTTTTGGATTAACAGTTTGTTTAAATTATTTATTCTTGAACTGTACGAAAAAAAAAAAAACACTACTGAAAACAAAACATTTGTTTGTAAAACGTTTGATATAAATTATACATAAAACAATACTCCAATCATATTTTTGAATTAACAGTTTGTTTAAATTATTTATTCTTGAACTGTACGAAACAAAAACCACTAATGAAAACAAATTATTTGTTTGTAAAACGTTTGATATAAATTATACATAAAACAATACACCTATCATGTTTTTGGATTAACAGTTTGTTTAAATTATTTATTCTTGAACTGTTCGAAAAAAAAAATACTACTGAAAACAAATCATTTGTTTGTAAAACGTTTGATATAAATTATACATAAAACAATACTCCAATCATATTTTTGGATTAACAGTTTGTTTAAATTATTTATTCTTGAACTGTACGAAACAAAAACACTACTGAAAACAACTTGTTTGTTTGTAAAACGTTTGATATAAATTATACATAAAACAATACTCCAATCATGTTTTTGAATTAACAGTTTGTTTAAATTATTTATTCTTGAACTGTACGAAAAAAAAAACACTAATGAAAACAAATTATTTGTTTGTAAAACGTTTGATATAAATTATACATAAAACAATACACCAATCATGTTTTTGGATTAACAGTTTGTTTTAAATTATTTATTCTTGAACTGTACGAAAAAAACAACTAATGAAAACAAATTATTTGGGAGTCCAACCGTTGCGACACCGTGGTTGAGCGGACCGGCAATCACCGGGAGTCCAACCTTTGCGGCACCGTGGTTGAGCGGACCGGCAGTCACCGGGAGTCCAACCGTTGTGGCACCGGGAGGCGACCGGGAGTCCAACCGTTGCGGCACCGGGAGGCGACCGGGAGTCCAACCGTTGCGGCACCGGGAGGCGACCGGGAGGATCCGGGATGAACCTTTTTTTTATCTGATTCGCACCGGCAAACAGTCCTGGGTGCTTTACAATGTTTAATACAACCGGGAGTCACCGGGACAGATAACCAGAACCGGCTTATCCGGGGCATTGCCGTGGAATGCCGAAGCTTTACCGGCACATGCGGGGCAGGTCCGGGTCTCTACCTTGAACAGCTGGAGTGTTGGCCAGCATGGAAATTGATAAGAATTTCTAAACAAAAATGCAATTTTCTACATGTTATTTTTAGCGTTTGCGTTTCGGCTGCATTTAAATAGGAAATAATATCGTATTCTCTATTTTATAGAGTAAATCTGACACATTAAAAGGAAGTTATTCTTTCTAAAAAAAATGGCTTTATGCTATTACAGTCTTTATGTTCACTACAAACAGTATGGAACCAGATCAGACACCGGGCAAACTGTTTGCCACTCAAATTAAAATGTTAAATAAGTTGAAAAGGTTGAGACTATATGACTTGGAATAAGTCAATGGTATTGAGTGAGTGCGTGCGTGCGTGCGTGTGTGTGTGTGTGTGTGTGTTTGTGTGTGTGTGTGTGTGTTATGGTATGACTATGTGTGTGTGTGTTCTGCTTGAGAGGTGGGTGTATTGTTTGTGTTACGTTTCCTGCTTGAGTCTTTTTCGTATTTATTCCTATTTACATTGACCATCTATTTAAAACTCGGTATACATGGTATTATGAAAACTTGATTCATTACATTTTAATATCAACACAGAAACCAAGGTAAACGCATACAGTACTCCCTCCTTACAACATTCTCCGAACAACGAGTCCCTCCTTACAACACTACTTGCGGGTGTTCCCCAAACAAGGCAATTGTATCTAACGCTATCTCGACTGCAATATCGTCTGCTTGAAATTATCGTCTGCTGTTTTTCTCCAAATTAGGTATTGGTTATTTTTAACAGAAAAAACATACAGACGAGTGACAAACAGTTTGCAAATGTAAGCTAAGTCTAACGCAGATCTCTTAGGGTATTACTTCCCCCCTCTCTATAAACTCCCTCCGAACAACACACACAATAATTGTCTCCCAATGGATGTTGTTGTAGAGAGGAAGCACAGTATATATTTACTATATGATATGATTATGCTTGCTATGGTGTAAAATGCATTCGATCTTATGCTATTAATTCCAAATAGTAAATTTAACCGACTTGCATCTTTGAAATGCAAATATGTTAAATGATGTGTGCTATAAACTCTGGAGAGAATCTACAACCTTATTAGGATTTTCTTACTGTATCTGTAAATACTGTTTCCATCATTATTGCTAGTGAACACGTTCCTAACGCTGAGTAGCCAAGTTACTAAATATACCGTATCATCACAACAGTACTGCGAGTACTTTGGTGATTAATGTATACAAATAGCTATCGAAAAAGCAATGTCTGATATTATATTTCACTGAATGGTAAAGCATGTTAATCATTTTTGACACATCGATGTCTCAACCATAGTTGATGAAAGAAATTAAGTACACGAAACATGAGGAGCAGACATCATGTTTGGTGTAATAAGGGTTAAATGGAAAATATACAGTAAAGCTCATTTAAAACGAAATCCTAGGGACCTTGAACATTAATCCGTCTTATCCAATTTTGTCTTATCCATATAGAGAAGTTTCAGTGTAAATATGTTTGCATATAGTTAAACGAGTTTGCTATATATTCTTAATAAAGATTGATTACAGCAAAAGGTAAAAAGAAGCGGAAACCGTTTAATAGATTTTTACAAAAAGTGATGAAATCAAGAGACTAGTGTTTTCACACAGCTGTAAGAATTGGTTCACATGTTCAGATATTTACCCACAAAACAATATATCAAAGCAGACCAGGTGGCACTCTAATTGGTTCTAATCAGTTATCACTTCTATCACTTTGACGTGTATCTAATGGCAATATTTAATGCTGTTTGAAACAGGACACACGTAATTACAGTTGTGATGATGGGGCTTACAATGTATTGGACAGGAGACTGATATAGGGTAATAGCTTAACTATGTGGTCGTCTAAAGGGTATGCTCCTGATCAGTGCCGAAATATGTAGAAAAAGAACTGGAGGTTGAATTTCACATTTCTGAGGTTAAATGAACGTATTCGTAGGCAGTGTATATTTATATTATGAAATCAAATGTATGCGATGTTAAAATACTGTTTTACACGATGAGTATGCAGGAGCAAACACTGCTAGCTAAAGGTATGTTATCTCTTGTTCAGGCTGTCATCTCTAGATAGTACAGTAATTGCTTTGTTAAATTATATGTTGTGTTTATTTTCACCCCTGTCAATTAGCCAAACGTAGATGTAATTAAATGTCGACAGAGATGAAATATACGCACACCATATGGTCAACCTTTCATTACAATATCTCTATAATGAACATTTTTGGTACCTAGATATTACTATCAGCAATACATTGAATCTTCCTCATGATGTCATATAGTGTTTTGATCAATCAAAATTAATAAATGTTATTTAAAAAAGTTATTAAATCTTAGGGGGTACACCAACATTTGATTTTTTTAAACTGACATTCACTTAAATCAAAACTGAAATTTCTTAAAATCAGATGCTGATAAATTGAGCAGACATCACTTTATTAACTAGCAAAGCTTGGGAGGCAACACACTTAGTCATTCATTACTCAATTCAATTCATTCGCACTCAATCATTACCTCTTTACTTTCATGAAGTTATATCCTTTAAAAATTGTCATCTGCTTTTATCTCTTAAAAATCAAATTTAGTTACAATTGACACAAGTTATATGGCAATGAGTGTCAAACAGTTTGGATGCAGACGCAGTGTTACTCGAATTCTGATCAGAACCCAGTCTGTTTGAAAATCACCATTGAACTAGGTTATGTCAGTGAAAGGGTTAAGATCTTGAATGTCAAGACGTTTTAACCTTAGCTCAACTTAGTGACGCCTTTGATAGACACAATTACACATACATCTTCAGATACCTTCTGTCTGTAACAAAATTAAACAATTATCACAAATTTTGATAACCACTACAAGAGAAATGGTTACATCTCAATTTTTTTTAAAAAGTACCTTTGAATAAAAGCATTTGGGGTATAGAAAAACAGTGCTGACTCTGTTCAGATAACTTATAAAGCAATTTGCTCATTGTCTGCACTGTTTGTTACTAATGAGTCAAACAACAATGTTTGACCTTACCATGCTAAATTGCAGTCTGCTTCAAATATAGTCTGCCCAACAAACAAAAACAAACCAAGCAGTTTTTATGGGTTTTTTTAAACCTAAAACAAGAAGAATATAAGAGCTAAACAGTTTGGAATCAGACCAGATACTGCTTTATACTAGGTTTGATCTGGATGCAATCTATTTGCAAAAGGCTAGTCATGTTACACCTAGGATGAAAAGGATCGCGTTACCTTTTCAGCATTATTCATTATTATTGGTACAAGTTATCTCTGATACTTGTAAATATATCAAAGTAAATTTTATACAGTCTTACTACAGCAGACATCATCTTATCAGTCTGGTCAGTTTTAACGGGTCACAAGTTAACAACTTGCCTGTTTGAAAATAAATTACTGCCTTGTCGAGCTACCATGTCCGCTTGACTAGCCAATTAATCTAATCAGCACACGAACAGTCCCACCAGGCGGCAATATGAAAGGCACTATTATATTAAGAGTTGTATATATTTGTAATGGTTCAGGGTAATGACAAGATTGAGTGACCACACTCCTATTGTTGAAAAATAAACTCAAACTTACCTTAATGTGGTGAATGGGTGGCTCTCTGTTTTTATCTGATATATCTGAAACTGTCGATCGGAATGATTTCACCGCATGACAGAGATGTTAGCTTACTAGTATATACCAAAACTGAAATACACAGTTTGTTTACAGATTCTTGTGTAATGACACAGACTTTACTCAGTTTTTTGTGTTACACAAGTTTTGCTCCTTTTCTTGTGTACTTACACAACATTACCCCTTTTTCTTGTGTATTACACAGAAATAGACCTACTTTTTGTGTATTACACAAAATAATACTTGTTTTGTGTGTAAAATGACTCATTACGTCACACCATTTACACAGGTTTAACCCTATTTTCTGTGTAATTCAGTATGTCTCTGATTACGTAATGTGGTTGTGAAGTGCCCCCTATTCATCACAGACGATACTCCAGCATAAAGGTTAAGACAAGTGACAGCATAATGCAGATAGGTAAATAGCAATTGCTGTTGGATCTGTCTGTAATACGGCTGTCAGATATTTATCTGTATGTTTTATTCAATGAGGTATCACCGCATATATATAGTATTTGTTGGTTTTAAAATGTCCCTGCTATATGCAGAGACGTATGTTTCCAGATTAGATACCAATTTATACCCTTTTTATGTTATTAGAAATAGGATATGGTTATGTTAGCCTTTACGCCATACCCGATTTCTTTTTTGAAGACCGGTTACAAAGTAAAGCAGGTTGAAAGTACGCAGAATGCGTCTTAATGTGCATTATTTATGTTCGGCCTTCTTTAAACTACCACCAACCTGCAGTCGGCTTGCATCTAATTTAAGCTACAATCTAACAAGTTAATATTTCATATCTTGCACATTCATTACTTTAACAATGGAATGAAATCATGATCAAAACTGTTTTCAAAGTCGCCTTTTGGCACCATTGGCAGTGGAAGAGTACAAGTAAACAATTCAAATGGTGCGACAATGAAGCCGATGTCTCATCATGATAACACACTGTTTTATATTCTAACATTATTATATACCTACCAATGTTCTGCCCGAAATATGTCTGTATTTTATCGAACAAATACACCTTGACGGATTGAAAATTCCGTATTAACCATGTACCTTGTGTAATGGGAAAAGAACGTTTACTGTGTAGTCGAAGTTCGGAACTACAGTAAAACCTCTCTATTACGACCACTAAATTATTTTAAGTATTAGGGTGTTTACGGTAGGTGACCGCTTAAAGCAAGGTGACAGTGAAACAGAAAGCTCCTTTAGGAGCTTTCTGTTTCACTGTCACCTTGCTTTAAGCTGTCACCTCTCTATTATTTAATCAATTAGCATTCGTTTTAGTGGTCGTAATAGCGAGTATTAATTTTACTTTCACGCGCCATTCCCCGAAGTGTGACGCATGGGAAATCCCGTTTATTTATAGTAACGCTCGAAACATTTCTATCGTTTTTCATTTAATTTTTATTATAAGAGGTATATAATAAAAGGAACATTACTATACTTTGCATATCTTATGCACCGGATCACTCGAGTTGTGTGTGTAAAGGCTATATCCAACGAGACCGAAGGCTATATCCAACGAGACCTTCGGTCTCGTTGGATATAGCCTTTACACACACAACTCGAGTGATCCGGTGCATAAGATATGCAAAGTATAGTAATATTCCGTTTATATCGTTTAAAACACTGGACAGATAAGTTATCTCAATAACCACTAGATCCCTCAAACTGTCTAAAACACTTTTTGTATAAGCCTTACTATGGATAAGACGATGTTATTCGCCGTTTAAAAGAAATTAGATGCAAACTTAATGCAGCTGAATATAGAAAATATCTATTGTTTGAACAATTTATCCGCCAGATAACCAAATTGTAGCGTGATCGAACGCCAAATTATTAACAATGTAAATAATTGTTTAAGCGATTATTTAGCAACCATATAGTATTCCCTGCTGTTTGCAAACGACATGATAGGTTTAGCGTAAACGCGTTTACATGTACCTGGAAATAATACGTTTTCTCAACTGTACTCTGCACACTGTACCCGAGGTACAAACTGCTAACCTAAACCGCAAACAGTGGTAACTGGACACGCTTATGGTGAAAGCAAAAATAATGGATCCTAAATGATAAAGATTGATTGGATTTTAAAGAAATTGGATTTGTAAATTTGCAGTTTGAGGGGTGATTGAAGCGTTAAGAATCAGTTGTTACTAAGGATTTTCTATCGATGGCCTGGCTGTACCAAATTTTCCGAGGTCAAAAGCCACACTATATTTACATGTTGGTCACGTATTTCTCAGACACAATGAGAGACAGTGATATGTATAGATGAGAGAGTTTTATGATGTTTTTGATACACATCAACCCCCTCACTACGTCAATAAAATCAATGCCAATCCTCTTCATGGCTAGATAAAAAAAAGGTATTTACCCTGACATAACGTGTACAGTCGAATTTCGAAATCTCGAACTCGGTTATGTCGAATTAAAACATGGTATTTTCGACTGAACCGAACATGAAGTAATGCCATTCATGTGTCAAATATTACAGTTAGACCGAATTAAGCGAGTTCCAGATATCGAATTTCGACTGTATATTAAATCGCAAACCCTTTATCCAATAGCGTGTGGCTAGTTTTGAGGACAGGTGACCACTTAAAATGATATACAGGTTGAAAGTTAAGAATGTGCTTTACTCCAGCCTGCTTTAAGCTACCATCTGCTAGAATATGGAAAATACTTATTTTGGTACATGCAAACTGTTTGCAATTGCTAGTAAAGTCGGGTATGGCAGTAAAAGTATAAAACCTTTCACTGTCATAAATACGTCATATCCGGTCTAAAATATTCACTGGCATAATGTCGTCTGCTGACACTTGTCTTTTGTTTTTATTTGTAACTTTTGAATTTTATTAAATAATATTATAAGTGTTAAACAATTTGGATTCTGATCAGACGTCGCGTTACGCAACGCCGATCAGGATCCAAATTTCTGGTTATTTTCAGAATTGTCGGGCATGGCTTTGGAAGGTTTAAGCATGTAGCAACATATGTTTTGAGAAACCAAGAATTCGTGATTTAGATGCGTGTTGATAACGTCTCAAAATCGCGTCTAATTTCTCAATACCGGAAGTTAAATACCAACACACATCATTCTAATGAACAAACACATTTCCGGTTGTATGAACAACACTTAGAATATGAATCTCCTGCACGAAGAGTAGTCAAGATATAATATGTCATTTGATTGTTTTGTTCTCTGTTAAGAAAAGGATTTAATCGGTCGATTGTGTCGCGTCGTGTTTATAATAAACTTTTTATTCTGTTATTTTCGACTGCTCTAACGATATCAAACAGATTAGACACTGATGTGTCTCTGAAGAAAAATAATATTTCGAGAACTAATAGTCATATATGGTTTTCATCAAAACCCAGGCACATTTGTAGACACCAGAGCGTACGCCTTACTAAAATAAAGCATTTTCTATGGTAGCATGCGTATCTGAGTATATCAGGGGCAGATAACTGTTGACGCAATGGTCCGATTTCAACAGTAACCGCACTTCTAAAAAAAACATACATATACACTGTATTTATTTAACATTAAGTGCAACTATAACTAATATCCATTTTAAAAGTGCTGGTGATACGGCAATCAAGGGCAGATGAATTTTGAACTATTCATCCTATAACGACCATAATTAAACTCATGTGAGAAATTTTATCGATATAGTTTTGCAATTTGGAAGTTTTTATCAAATTTAATCCAAACTTGTAGACACTACAGCGTAAACAACACTAAAACAACATCTCCAGAATATACGAGTAAAATCAAGGACAGATAACACATGGCACAAAACGTGTGAATCCGACTTAAACAGTAGTTATACTACTTCAAGAACTTCTATAATTAATTCAGAAATATCGTTGCTAATCTGGTCCTGATTGGAATAGAAATAGTTGTTGAATCATAATTTCGTTTTTGTTCGGAAAATAGAAACGTATTCTCCACCGATTAATGGCAAAATCCTTTGTTTATATTCTCATTCGGGACTGTTGTCATTTTGCATATATTTCAATGCCACACACGTTGAAAAAGCAAGTGTTGCTTGAATATAAATAAGAAAGTTAAACCGTATGGTAAAATGTGGCTAGTTTATCAGAAATATTTCCAAATATAAGCGATAAATTAAATAAAACGTCGTCATCATTTTGTTGCGGGTTAACCCTTAGCCTGCCACGCACGACTATAGCTCCATATGCAAACAGCTTGGATCCGGATGAGACGCCGAGTTACTCGGCGTCTCATCCGGATCCAAGCTGTTTGACACTCTGACAACATTTGCAGCAATTTTGAGCAACTTTGAAGCACTTTGAAACTTGAAGCAGACGAGAAATATAGCAGACGACAATTTATTTGGCGGACTAAGGGTTAATCAAGACCGTAAGGAAAACGAGCATTACTGGCACTTCTGATATCTTGAATTGTCGTTTTAAACTTTGCTGGGGTACTACTTAGTGGAATATGGGATTTAGCATCTGAAGATTTGATTTGAGCGGTGTAGCTGTGTCTTCGATGTACATATGTAGTTTCTTTCTTCGCCAGGAACAGGCCTTTTCTCCTCTTACCCCGAAACACACCCATCTTAAACGGAAGGAAAATGTAAGTGGTCTACTGCTTCTAAGTCATTTTTCATGAATTGTTATTCATGTATTTGAGAAGTTGTTGTTTCTCATTCGTGTACAAAAATACAGTACATATTTAAAGTCTACTTCCCATATAGTTCTGCTGGTTGTATATTTACGCCCATGATCATTGAACCATCTTTTCCAACCGCACTGCGAACAATTATGAATTATGCAGTATGGGATCAGACCCTAACATATGGTCGATGGGGTAACCGACCACATTTTGGTACTAAACATAACATGTGAATTCAAGCACACTTTTAGATCAGTTTATTATAAATGAAAAAGCAGAAGACAAAATCAAATTTTGTATAAAATGACAATTTTATGAACTTTGGAAAAAATGTATTTTTCTACCTTTAAAAAAGTTCGCTGCTTACCTGAAATTATATGGTGTACAGTAATGCTCCCAATCACTTTGCTCTTATTGCTACCCATGTTAAAGCCACTTTCGTCTGCGTTCCATATACGTGCATGCTTTTCAAGGCAGATTTTGCTTATCAGGAAATCCCTGTAGTTTGCATACCACAGATCTGTCACAACTTTTGTAACCTTAGAACGCTTTAATTCTAGGAGTGTTTCCATTCGTGCAGCTGTATGTGCATTTCCGTTTTTGAAGGCACTGTACCAACTATCACCAGGCCTCCCATCTTTAAATGGAGTCTTCCTCTTCTCCTTTTTAACAAGTTCTTGCACAACATCTAGACATCCACATACCCTAAGGCCTATCCCTCTTTCAGCCTTTCATACTTTTTGCATTCACTTCACCAGCAAGCCTTTGTTGAAGGAAACCAAATGAAAACTCATATTCACGTGCTTCTTTTCTTAAAGACATTTCTTTGTAAATATACTCTATAGAGCTCGAGCAACCCGCTTTTTCTTCCCAGGGCTTATTCTGGTTCCCCTACATGTATATTTACGCTTTACCGCCGCTGCAGCTGTGAGTAGGGGGCCTTCACTGGGGCTTCTTTTTCTATGGGGCCATATCGTACAAGTATCAATGCAACATATATATTTTAAATAAATATATCTACTTTTTCTGCAGTATGGCTTTCAGTTTGTGTCCCCAGATACCTTCCTGCTTGTCGCATTTACGGGGCTTAATTGTCAAAGGGAATAGTTTCTGTTTATTAGACCGAGATTATTCCCTCTGCCAAGAACTAAAAGGAAGGCAGGTCGGTGGTTTTGATCCCATCCGCTGCTGGTCAACGAATGGGATTAGCCGAAATCATCTTCCTGAAATCATCAACATTTCAACTTATGGCGCAATGGGTTAAACCATAGGCTAAGGAGTTTTCTTCAATGAAAAATCAAGGATATTGTGCATTAATAACGTTTAATATTTAGCTTTCCGGTTTATTCAAAGAAAAAATTAGCTATTGTCCCATTTATGAGCAAGAACTATTGTAACATTCCTTTTGAACCGTATTCACCCTGAACTTGCTGATCCCTTAGTGGCTGTTTCGTCTGCTAGAAATATAAGCTGAATACACATACTACAGACAGAAGATTATCCAATTGAAGGTTATGTATACAAAGTAAAAAGGGTTAATATTTGATTTTTATGCAAAACTTCAGTTCTCTAACCTCATTCAAATTATTTTACAGTAATTTGTCTCATCGCCTCTCACTTACCGAATCGTATTCTCGCGCGATGCTTACTATGTGTTTGGCCGAATTAGATAAGGAAAACTACATTGTTTACAAGAAAAAGAAAGTTATTTTAAAAGACTATTTCATGTTCCTGAATGCTGTAATTTGTTACACATAAGACTTCTATAAAGAATTATTCTTTTGCTGGAAATAAAAATTGATCCGATACTGGATGATCTGTTATTGGCAGATTGACTGTGTAATAATTCTGTCACTGAATGGGGTAACTAGTATATTTTACGACAAATCGTCAAAAATAGTAATGTCGGCGCGTTCGATTACTCTTAACCCCTTCACTGCCTTACCCCAAGTATAATGGTAATTTGCAAACAGTTTGGATCATGAATTGACGCCGCCTTACGCAGAGTCTAACCACATTCAAACTGCTTGATACCTAATTTTATAGTTCTTAAGTTAAACTACCTAGACTTTAAATTTAAGAAATAAAAGCAGTAGATAATTGTTCAAAGATGATGAAGGGGGTTAATTGGTATTACATCATTGAACATGAGGCTTAAACAGCTGCCGTGTTCCTTGGATATCAATTACGCTGCTTGAAAACAGAGACGTAAACTGACAGAATCTTAGGATCAATTTGTAATTTACGTAACAACAATTGTATATTTACGACAATTCTTAGAGTCAATACATCCACGTATATTCTCAGCAAATATCACCCGAGTAGCAAACAGTTTGGAGCCAGATGAGACGCCGAGTTACTCGGCGTATCATCTGGATCCAAACTGTTTGCAATATATATCACACATTCGCCAGTTACGTCTAGAAGGTTAAGGTTTAGATTGTCATACTGACACTCCCAGTCATGTCTCTATTAGTCGTCAGAGGAATTGTTCGCTCGTTTAAGCTTTAGACCATGGTCATGAAGACAGGTCATTATAGCAGCTACGACAAATGGCGAATATCGCAAAGCCATTGTTTAGTTCCGGTTATGTTTATTGGTACCACACATAATGGTCTCTGAGATATCAGTATACTCTTATCGGTATTTAATGGTTATTTCGTACAGTAAGAAACGTTGTAACACAGTGTGTTTTGTTTCTGGATAAATTCAATAGACTAAGCTAAAAAAAAGCCATATATTTTGACGAAAGTAGAAAACAAAACTAAAAGTTCAAAATGTATCTACTATCTGTTGAGCCAATGTTTTTTTGGCATATAATATTTAAAGGCATGAATTGTATTTGTTGATAACTGAAAGCGTATAAGGGATCATTCTTTTTTATCAACTATCTGTCGAAGAATGTCTTTGCCTGATCATCTTTAAAGCAAGTATTTGTCTATTGCCGAGAATAGTTAAGACGAGGGCGTATAAGAGAGCATTCTATTTTACTTTTGACATGGCATAAAGATGTCTAAAAACAATTATGCCTGTTTGTATGTATCGAAAATGTTTTCCTACTGTATGTTACAGACTATTCGAATAGCTCAACATTGCTGCAACACATTTTATATCGCATTCAGACCTCTTCGTTTTCTTTACTATAGTTGGTCGAACTTTCCATAAGACACATTCCGTATCGTTGTAAATATTTGAAAAATATCATTATGTACCTTGCAAGGCAAACACTTTCTAAGGCCTCAATCTATCACTTTAAATAATCAAATACATTTTTAAACAATCATTTGAAGTTTTAGGAATTCTTATACATGTAGTTTTAAGGTATCAAGAACTTCTTTGAAAATATTACGCAGACACTTTGAAGATATATCAAGTAACCTATAACAGGGGGTATTTCAAAAATAAAAATCTTTATTTCTAAATTAAACACTATGGTGTCACTACTCATTAGAATCGTCTCTTTGAGACGATTCTAATGAGTAGTAACACCATAGGATTTGACATTGAATGTTGAATTTGTTCAATTTACTCCCTCTTATCTGGAGCCCTGATGTAAGCTTCAATTTGCAGTAGTAGCCCTTTCATTGTCTTACTCCGAGTAAAATGGATATTTGCAAAAAAAGGTTTAAATCCAGTTCAAACGCCGGGTATCGCAATGTCTGCTAAATCAGTATCCAAACCGTTTGACGCTCTTCAACTGCATTGTCATCTTATCTCAAAAGACATTAGCGCAATGGCCTATTCAATATCGCAGTGCCGTAAAAACAAATTCACTCACTCACTCAGTAAGTCAAAATGTATTAACTTCAAAGTTGAGAAATAAAAACCGTAAAAACCAATTTACTCACCCACTCACTCACGCAATATTTCTTAAGTCAACATTTATTAACTTTAAAGTTGAGAAATAAAAGCAGCAAACAGCAATTGTTTAAAACTGATGATGTCATCGCAGTCAAGGGGCTGAGGCCTAATTGGATGTATCTGGAAATTTATTCTGGTATCAAGTTAATTTTTTAATATATCAAAGCTTCCTGGCTTTCTTTACGCTATACATTTGTAACTCATAAAGACGTTACTTTATCATTTATCTTTAGTTTTGAAAAAAAAGTTCTTTATTTAGGTATTATGGCCAGTGACATTTCTAAAAGTACCCTACTCATGTTAATCTTTTATGATCAAATTTATTGTGAGTTGTTTACCCCTTCATCGCCATATTGTCGTCTGCTTTAATATTGTTATCTGCAATATTGTTTCAAAGTTACATTTAAGGCAGTATAACAGACGTTATTTCAAACAAGTCGCAAACAATTTTGATCCTGATTAGACGCCGCGTTACGCGGCGTCTGATCAGGATCAAAACTGTTTGCAAATGCGCTTTATGGTCTCATTGAGGGTTTATGGGTTAACTTCAAATATATCAGACCAAACCTTAATTGTTGTCAGTATCTATAAAATAAGCCTAAATGTATATAAAATTATGTCAGTTATAGTTTCACGCTATGTGCTAATATTTAGCATGAAAGGTAGGGAAGCTTTAGGTAGGCCTGGTATATAGCCGTCAATGACAAGAGTTGGTTATGTCGGTCGACACTGCTGGGTATGGCTATCGTTAACGTAAAAAGTATTATTTCTTTTCTTTTATTTATATATATTTTCACTTTCAATGACGCCATAAAACGTGTTTGCAAACAGTTAACAGCGTAACGCGGCGTCTGATCAGGACTCAAACTGTTTGACACTTTTATCGATATTTGATAAGTCATACAACCTTAAATCTAACTTTGAAACGTGTCTGGCAGACAACACTACTTAAACAAACGACAATAAAGCGGTGAGGGGTTAAATATCTCCCGAATAATTTGATCATTAAAGTGTTAAAACAGTTCGATAGAAGAAACATCGGTTTTCAAACAATTTGAAATCTGATCAGGCGCCAAGTTCTCGGCGTATGTTTAAGAATCAAACGAAATACACATGCAAATGTACACGAGTTTTTGCGAGGGGGGGGGGGGAATTAACAGTTTACGGTTATTTACCTTATTTTCCTTCCTTTGTGTGACAAATCTTCCCAAAGGCACACCCAAAGATCTATGTATTCTTTTTTCCCCTTTCACTTGACAATTAATGTAACCGCTTTACTGTAATTGCGTCTTATTTAAAAGGTTGCCGTCTGTTTTCATTTCACAGATTTAGTTTTTAGGTATTTTGGATTAAGAAATATTGTAATAAGTAATAAACAGTTCGGAATCAGATCAGTCAACGCGTCAAACGGTTTCTGATCAGGATCAACAAAATTTACAAATAATCACTACATTCGTGGTCAGTCATTGAAGGGGATACAGTACTGAATCTCATTAAATTAACATTTTTTGCGATTCGCTTGCAATTCGATGGAGATTCGATGGCGATTCGCTTGCGATTTCAAAATACTAATTTACCGTCGGATAAGTTTTCTTGAGTGGTGTATCTCACAAATGTTCGCAAATATGCCTTCGTTAATTTTTTCGATTCCATTTTTGTCACAACCGCTTCTGAAAATTCGCGTTAAAGTATTCAAACGTAGGATTTGTTTTTTGAAGCGCCCGATTCGATGGCAATTCGATGGCAATTCGCTTGCGATTATCAATTTAATTTAATAAGGTTCAGTACTGTATTATCTACTTTACAACTGCAATCAGTTACCCAATATTTTATCCTTTTGTCAGCACGAACTATGATAATCCTCTGGACAGACGGATACATGCTACAGGAAATTTAGACATGATGAGTTCCTTTTCAAAAGAAATATAAGAAAGATCAAATGCTTGAAATAATATATAGGCTACCATGGGCGTGTTATTAACCCCTTCACTGCATGCTGTGACGTCATTCGCTTTATCCAAATGTCGTCTGCTTTTATTGTTCAAATTTAACTTGTAGGAATTTGAACATAAGAAATATTAAATGAGTATCATATGCAAACAGTTTAAATCCTGATCAGACGCCGCGTTACGCATTGTCTGATCAGGATCAAAACTGTCTATAACCATTACAGTCGGGGTAATGCAGTGAATGGATAAACAATTCACGGTCGAGTATATAGCGCTCTGACAAAAGCAACCAGTTTGGATGAAGATCAGGGGCCCGTTTTACCAAACTAGATTCTACTTACGCAAATATTTTGCGTAAGTCAAAATTTAAAATTTTAATTTATATATTTGATAATCACTTGCTACAAACAGCTAATAGCCAGATCAGAGGACGCGCTTTTAGCGCGTCCTCTGATCTGGCTTTTTGCTGTCTGCAAACGTTTATGATCGAAAAATAAGAGTAAAACGATTTTGACTTACGCAACAAATGTGCGTAAGTAGTTTAGTAAAACGGGCCCCAGACGAAAAGTAACTCCGCGTATGATCAGCACATGCTAATGGTCCTTCTGTTACTAGCAACATAATGTCCTATGGTTGTGAAGGGGATATTGTTAACGAACATAGTTACAGTCGAGAATCTGTTATTCTTTCCCGTTTAAACGCAAACGTACGCAAACGCAAAGCACTAAAACGTAGAAAAGTACAACTTTTGGACAATTCTGATATTTCATGTTTATCTTGGTGGCAAACGCGTTTATTGGGAAAGAATAACACATTCTCCACTGTAATAGATGTGTGCACTGTGTAGTGTTCTAGAAAACCAACCTTTTTAGGAATTAGTCCTGGGTCTTCAATAGTTTCATGGAATGATGTTCAAGTATTATTATTATTATCTATTATCATCAATGTTAGCATTGTTGTCGCAATAACAATTGTGGAAATACGTTGAACGATCATCAGTATACGTTTCACCGCCAAATGCTAATACAGACGGATTGAAAATGGCTTTGATACTAATCAGAACCCGGGTAATCTAGTGTCACAACACGTCTCAAATTGCTTGACAATCGTATAGCTATTTACATGTATATATTCTACCTACCCTGAGGTTAAATAGAATTAAACAGATGGTTACTATGACAGTTAAAGGGTTAAACTCATAATATATGTGCTTATTCAACACACCCATTTAACCCTTTCACTCTTAATGACGCCAGAGCGCGCGTTTGCAAACAGTTCGGATCCTGATCAGACGCCGCGTAACGCGATGTCTTATTAGGATCCAAACTGTTTGCATAGCGCACTTTTAAGCGTCATTGAGAGCGAAAGGATTAATACAAACATATGTCGTCATTATCTCGTCTGCTTTCATTTCTTTGATTTTGATTTTTTTTCTCCGTTTAACATAAAGCATTGATGGCAGTTCCATACTGAATGAGCCGGCGAGTTACACGTCAGATCAGGATTAAAACTATATGTATATGATAATGATACTCCTGAGGCAAGACAAATCACATAATATACATGACAGAAACTGTTGAAAATTAATTGTGAAAACAGTATTAGATCTAATTAGAAGATGTGTTTTCCCTCTCTCTGGGGCGTCCGATTCGGACGTTAACAAACCAAACCGAACATGTTTCTAATCTGGGTTCAAGCTGTTTGTCATTCTTCTTTATGTTTTTCTGTAAAAATGTCCAATATGTGACTTTTAGAAAAACAGCAGACGACATTTTAAATCAAAAGATATTGCAGACGTATAAAGGTTGGACATTATTTCTTGTTTCGGGAACAGCGGCAAGCGTCGTTGTGAGGAGGGAATTGTTGTTCGGGGGTTGTAGGTAGGCAGCACTGTACCTTGCAAATTTCTCACTCGTACAATTAACCACTCTTACTGTATTTCAGCGATGCTCATTCGGCCTTGTACAGCGGAAAGGACGTTATTTTCCCCAATAAACGCGTTTACGCTGAAACTGTTTTTTCCTTTGCAGCCAGATCAGACGCCGGTGACCTCGCGTCTGATCTGGCTCCAAACTCTCTATAACTCATGATAAATATTCAGTCAGAATGTTTCAAAAAGTTGTCTTTTTCCATTTTATTGGATATGGATTGTGTTTGGTTTGCGTTTAAACAGAAAGAAAACGACTTCTCCACTGTATCTTAATGAAAACTCCATAAGACAAAACCTTGATTATTGACCTGCTCTGCGTGTTTCAGATAATGTAGACACTGCTGTTCAAATAAACGGAAATGTTCTCATTCATTAGAGCGATCCATATCAGAATATAGTTTCCGTTTTAACGGGACAACTAGCCGATTACAGGCAAATGGCAGAGCAGGGCTGCAATTTCTCCTAATTGTTCCTAAATCTTCGGATATTTTTTTCTTGTACATGGTACATGTAGCTTTAAGAAGGGTTCAAGTAAAGCAGAATGCGCCTTAAGACGCATTCGGCTTTACTTCCAGCCTGCTTTAAGCAGCCACGTGTCAACAAAACTAGAAACAGACGATGGGTAAAGGTACGATTCGTAAAATCGCACTTGAAACATGCAAATTTGGAAATCTGAGGAGTTATCATGTCAACTTATGGCAGCCCTGGCAGAGTAACTTACTCATTCACTGGTCGTGTTACGGAGGAGGTTTGTGTACGTGGGTTTTGTTTAACCACATGTTACTGTTACACATTAACAATCTTACGAGTGAACCTGATATTTCTAAACAAGTTAAATCCTGATAAGACGCCTGACGAATTGGCGTCTAGTCAGGATCGAAACTGTTTGCAAACCCGCCTTTTGGCGTCATCGAGAGTTACAGGGTTAAAGCATATACTGCCGTGGCATATACTGATACATGTAGCTACTCATAAAGTAGAGCTTCAGCGCCCCCTTTCTTTAACGGCAGACAAATAGTATGTGCGTTTTTCGGAGGGAATCGTTATAGGGAGGGAAATTTGCGCTCTTTGACGTGTTTTGTGTCGCAGTTTCGTACAACCCCACTCATCCATCCACCAAACATTCTGCTACGACTTTTCCAAAGCGACACCTAATTCGAATGTACGTAAGGAGAACCACTCTATTACGACCTCTATTAGTCGTTTAAGACAGGAGACTGTTTAAAGCAATGTGAAAGTGAAACAGAAAGCTCCTACAGGAGCTTTCTGTTTCACTTTCACATTGCTTTAAGCTGTTGCCTGTCCTTCATACGGAAAATAAGCCTTCATTTTGGTGGCCGTTTTATAATGTTTCTACTGTATTTTCGTTTTCTCCTGTGAATGCAATCACAATAATGTACCGATGTAATAAGAATTGTTTTATAATGTTTATTTCAACAAATACCTCAGAACACTTTGTTATATAAGCAGACAATTAATCCTTCCGCTGCCGAGCCCGACAACGTTAACATTTGTTAGCAGTCTGTGGTTTGTAATCATGATCTAAACTATTAAACATACTTATCCTTTTTTCTAAACTGCAAAATACTTTTTTCTAAACTGCAAAATACAGTACTGAACCTTATTAAATTAACAATTTTTGCAATTCGCTTGCGATTAAAAATAGAGAATCTACTAAATTTACCCTCGGGTAAGTTTTCTTGAATGGTCTATCTCACAAATGTTCGCAAATATGCCTTCGTTAAATTTTTCGATTCCATTTGTGTCACAACCGCTTCGGAAAAATCGCGTAAAAATATTAAAACGTAGGATTTGTTTTTTGAAGCGCCCGATTCGATGGCAATTCGCTTGCGATTATCAATTTAATTTAATAAGGTTCAGTACTGTAAAAGCAGACGATACTATGCAAAGGACAATGCAAAATGAATTATTACGTCATAATGGCAGGGGGCTAACCCCTTCACTGCTTTAACCCGTGAACAAACATTTGGTTATTTGCAAACAATTTTGGATCCTGATTAGACGCCCCGTGACGCGGCGTCTAATCAGGATCCAAACTGTTTGACACATATTTCAATGTTTCTTAAGTCAAAAAATCTAAAACTTTAATTTGCGAAAAAAAAGCATACGACATGTTTTTAAAATTCATGACGTCATCGCACTGAAGTGGCTAAAAATCACATACGCAATAATACCAGAATTAAGTATTTTCTGCTAGTTTATTCGGTCTTCAGAAATAGCGTCTAATTTTCTAAACTCCGGAAGATGAATACCACTACACATCACTCTTGAGAAAGAACAAATATCCGGCTTTATGAACAACACATACCATATGAATGTCCTGCACGACACATACTTGAGATGTAATATTTCATGAAATTGTTTTGCTCTTATACAACTCGGACATCCAATCAGTCGTAAGGCATTCTTTAAACGAGCTATCATTATTCAGTGGAGAAGACGTTATTCTTTCCCAAAAAGCGCGTTTACAATAAAGTTATAATTTCCAATGCAAACAGTTGGGAGCCAGATCAGACGCCGGATAACTCAAACTGCCATTCAGATTAAATGAGCACCCAGAATAGTACAAAAGTTGCCATTTTCTTCAATTGATTGCAACGCGTTTACGTTCGTATGCGCATAAACAGTGAAGCATAATCTTTTCTGCACTATACATGTGCGACCTAAAATGTGTCGAATAACTGTGCGTCAGAAGGGAACAAAACTGTTTGAAACTTATGGATCTAATGATATTGTCGATTCCTCTGAATATTCTTAAAACACATTCTGAACAAAAAGTTGGGCTTTAATCATCTTCAGAGACCTTCCTACTTTGCCGTAGTTCTGAGGCTTAATTGTCAAAGGGAATTGTTTCTTTTTATTAGACCGAGATTATTCCCTCTGCCAAGAACAAAAAGGAAGGCAGGTGGGTGGTTTTGATCCCATGCGCTGCTGGTCAACGAATGGGATTAGCCGAAATCATCTTCCTGAGATCATCATCATTTCATCTCATCATCCCTCATCAATCATCGGCGCTATACCCAGCAGGCACACAACGTTGTATCAACGTTGATTTTCCGTCGTAACGTTGATCAACCTGATTTCAGCCACGGACGACCAACCATCGGTAGCCAATTTACTGCCAACGTTGAATCAACGTTTATAATGGTTGTAGATAAAAAATTAAAAAATACTGAAATTGAAATTTCTGATTAATTACATCGCAGTGTTTAATGTCTAACCACGTAGACTATGATTTATCGTTAAAATAAATTCAATTCAGAAAATCTAATGACAACGTTGAATCAACGTTGAATCAACGTTGATAATGGTCGTCCAGCAGTTGATTTTCCGTCGCAACGTTGATCAACCCTTTTTCACCCTTGGACGACCATGGGTCGGTACCGAATTTATTGCCAACGTTGAATCAACGTTGAATATGGTCGTGGGAAAAAACAAATCGATGAAAATGAAAATTCTGATAAATTATATTGCAGTGGTTATGTCTCATCACGTAAACTATGATTTATCGTAAAAAAATAAATTCAATTTAAAAATCTACTGCCAAAGTTGAATCAACATTGTCAGATAATGGACGTAGGTAAAAATTATTTCTTTTCTTGAATATTAATTTGATACTTCATAGTTTAGATGCAAAATAAATAAGTTCTAAGTTCTTAATAGTAAGCACTGAACTTTACATTCAAGTTTACAATTAAAATGAATAAAATACAAAAAGCAAGAAAAGCAAACCAATTCAATGTAAACATGTTTAATTATATATACTCAGCGTACTAATAAATGAAGCAACCATATTTGATAAGCTGTAATCAAATATCTTCCAACGCCCATGCGTTGTCTACTCTACTATTAGTAGAGTAGAGCTCCTAAAACCTAAGTTGAAGGGAGCATTTGAAAATAAAACAATATCTGGAGAAAACAACGCACACAAAAACGGACAGCCCACTCGAAACAATGTTGTTTTGACGTTGAATCAACATCATGTCAACGTTGAAACTTCAACCATTATCAACGTTGAGGTTCAACGTCAACACAACTTTCAAAATCAAATATAAATCGTACGTTGTTTCAACGTTGAAGTTCAACGTTGATTCAACGTTGGTGTGCCTGCTGGGTATGACCTACTGTGTGTCGCAGCATCATTTAATCATGTGGCACTGATAATTATCACACAATTCCTATGCTTTTGATGACAAGTCAACGAATATATTTGTAAAGAGACATTAGATCACCGAATATTAAAATAGGATACAAATGCACAATCATGTTATTTTGGGAAAAACTACATTGTTTTTCAGGCGAATCCTTTCTCTGTTTTTCGAAATCAAACACCATTTTTTATATTTGAACGACTTTTGTTAAAATAATGACACATTTCGTTGGTTACGCTAGTCTGAAAATACGAGTGTTTTTAACCCTTTCCCCCATAGAAGCGACTTTTAGCGTATTTAATTTATTCCTCCGCTGAAGAAAATAGTTCCAGTTTATACCCTCATGAACAGATGATAGTTTAAAGCAGGCTGAAAGAAAAGCAGAATGTGCCTTAAGGCACATTCTGCTTTGCTTTCTACCTGCTTTAAGTGATCACCTGTATCTAATGTAATAAACAGGTTATTGGGTAAAGGGTTAAAGGAAACAGCTAGATTTGTGGGATTTTACGATATTACGCCACAAACTAGGTCATCCAGATAGCTTCTTGGTATGGTAGTTTATCCTTTCTATGTCGAATGTTACTAACGGACCATTTCCCTGACTTCGTTGTATTGATTTGAGACAAATAAAAGTAAACAAATAGTTCAGTTTCTCGTTAGAGTGCTTCATTTGAAAGGTTTAATATGTATTATTATAATCATTAGTGTCAGTATTGTTGTATTGTTTGAACCATAGTATTTCCCCTATGCTCCCCTTCTTTCCTTGTCATGGTTTTGGGGTTTAATCGTCGGAAATTGTTTGTCTTTCCCCTCTGCCAAGAACTAACAGGAAGACAGGTCGATGGTTTTGATACAATGTGAATGAGATTTGCCCAAAATCATCTTCTTGAAATAATTATCTCATCTCGTCATCCCTCATCATTCATCGGTGCTATCTCAAAGTAGTCACTGACTGTTACTGCCTCGAGGCGTTATATGACATATTTTGTCGCAGTGTCGTAAAACCAAAATCATCTACCATTCATTCACAAAGTGCGATTTTAACGATCTAATTGTTTATGTAGGCAAAACCTGATATTACTTAAAAAACAAAAACATCTCGATAAAATCGCTTGACATTAGCTGAGTAAAAAGACAGTATATTCAATATGCGTAAAGTTTAGTTCAATCAAATAATTATTATATACAGCTTTCTCTCTACAACAACAACTAGGAGACAAAGACTGTGTGTTGTTTGAATGAAGTCGTTATAGGGAGTGAACATAATATCCTAAGAGTGCTGAGCATAACTTGGTTTACATTTGAAAACAACTAGAAACCAGACCCGTCGCCGCGGCACGCGGCGTATGGTTTGGATTCAAGCTCATTGCCACTCGTCTTTATGATGTTTTGGTTAAAATATCCTATAAAAAGGCTTCGTTTATTATAGTGTCACCCCTATTGAAAGGGCCAGCCAGTTTTGGCTTATGAGACACCTATCCTTTTTGCGCGTACAGTACCCCCCGAATCCCTTCTCTCATTGCCAGGCGCCTGACAGAGACTGGCCTACGGTAACCATTCGTTTAACTAGCTGGCGGCTCACCAACCGGCCACATCAGTCCCGAATCCGGCTCCGGGATTCGAACCTTCGACCTCCGCTTCCGAGGCGGACGCCTTAACCACTAGGCCACAGTTGCGGTTCCTATATGTAACTTTGAGAAAAAACAGCAGATGACAATTGCAAGCGGACGATATTGCAACAGTGAAACGGTTAGATATAATTGTTTTGGGAAACGGCGGCAATCATTGTTGTTAGGAGGGAATCGTTGTGCAGAGAGCTATTGTAGGGAGGGAGCACTGTAATATCCGCACTGCACCTACTAACACATCACCGTTAAACAAATAAATACGAAAGACTCAAGCAGGAAACGTAACACAAACAATACACCCACCTCTCAAGCAGAACACACACACACAGTCATACCACAACAAACAAACACACACACACACACACACACGCACGCAATACCATTCCTTCATCTACACACTAAATAGAAAACAACACGCAAGACAAACATAAAGCAAAGTGAATATAGGAGCCCGCCTTGGTACGGTCAGTAGCAATCAATAATTAACTATAAATTAATTAATTATTAACAACCACTGGGGGGTTAAACCTGGGTTTAGGGGCGCCCAACCTCACACTTATCTCCTATATTCACCTATAAAGACAAACAGTGTACATAAAATATAAACCCTGTTCCACAACCTCACAATCAAAAAGACCGCCAGCACAGTAAGTAAATACATGTAAAACATTTAGCAAAAATTATATGACAAGATCATTAGTAACATGGGAAAGAATTAAACATTCAAGCCCATTTAAAAATAACCCACTATGACAACGGTCAAATTGTACTGAAGCGACTAGTCTGTAGTTACGAGTAACTGTAAGACATGGAAGGGTCCAGGGTACGACAGAGAGGGAGAGAAAAAACAAAGCACGAAAATCCGACATAACTCTCCCGGTTAAAGACGGCTTTAAAGATACATCATCATGTAGTGCTAAGCCCTGTCTGTCGTCGCACAACCCAAGAGGAAAGCATAGTTATCAATTGTAGATTGATAGATAACCAAACGTGAAGTGCGCAGCAATATAGTTGGATCATAATCTTTTTTGAGGAAAAATCAAATACGTTTCACAAATAGATTTTGAAAATGTATATGTCCAAGAATCTTACGAAGTCTGTAAATCACATCACCATAAAACTCCGGATGTGAAATACCTTGCCGCATGATGTCTGCATGATGTTGTTTTTTCTTTAAAGAAAATAATACTGTTCCTTTTAAAGTAGATTTTCGAAAAGGATGAAGATATATGTCAATTTAAAAAAGAATATCTCGGCTCCAAACTGTGGCAACCGGTGGTATATCTTTCTCAATCATTTTCCAAACCGTTTGCCATCATGGTCGATGTTCCTGAGAAATGAAGGCATGTACGACAACATCAAGCCGGGCGATATAATCGCAGCGAGCGGGTCGCAACTCATTGGGAACTGGTCATTTCGTAACAATATATTTCAAAATGACAAACAGTGTAGACCCTGATCAGAAGGCTACTCAAGGAGCCCTCTGATCAGGGTCAACACTGTTTGATAAGACAAGTGTAATCATCACATGTACACTGTCTGTAAATGACGAGTATACTTGTCGCTAGGGTTGAATGTGTTAATATAAGACTGTTCGGTATTTTTGTAAATCTCTACAAGCAATCGACATTAAATACGCCCACTGTTAATGATAAACTAAACTATATATATATACAATGTACCTAATTAAGAGCATCTTTAGCTTTAGCTTCTATATTTATTCCAACAATAATAAGTTGTTCAAATAGATTTCAGACATGTTAATATGGCTAAATATATATATAGGTAAATCAAGTCGAACCATGTTGAATGTCAAAATCGTGAAGTAGCTTAAGAAGGTCGAACGTGCTATATAGTATGTTAAAGTCGAGACGATGTTCTTAGTCACGTTTGGAATTTGAATTGCACCCAATAGAGCTTACTGTCTTGTCGCAGTTCAGGGGCTTAAAGATATTTCCTCAGACCATTGATGGAGTCCCCCATTGTTCTCGATAGGTGTAAATGTAACTGTCAAAACATGCAGCACAAGCTGCCGGCGGGAAAACCAATCTCAGTTTACCTGGCGAGGCCCAGATTATACTCATGCTCTAGTGCTTTTCAATGCTCATTTTCTACCAAACTATCAAATGTAAAAGTCGGGTCTCGCATGAGACGCTTCAATGGTTCTTTGCTACCGCCATGTCCACAAGACCCATGCTTGTTGCATGGAAATTGTCTGGCAAGGTGTTATGATCGACAGGTCGTCAGGGGATGTCTTTAATTGTCATATGGAATCTTTTCTATTTATTAGACGGGGATTATCCCCTCTGCCTAGAAGGAATGAGGAACGGTGGGTTCGATCCCATTAGCTGCTTAGCAAGGAATGAGGTGAGCCAAAATCATCTTTCCTGAAATCATCACCATCTCATATCATCATACCGCATTATTCACCGGCGCTATCTGGCCTGTTTAGTGTCAAGGTGAGCTATTGTGATCGGTCGGTGTCTTCTGTTCACAATTTGTTTCAAATAACCTCTCTGAAACCAATGGCCCAATTTTAACCAAACTTGGTCAGATACATACTGTAGTTGTGAGCTTAAAAAATTGTTGAAAAAAAATGGGTGGGGCAATCGGTCTTGTTGCCATGGCAACCATGCACAATATCTAAAGCAAGAGGCCCAGAGGCCACATTTCGCTCACCTAGTGAGACATTGTACCATAGAAGCTGACTGGGAAAGACATTTTGATATAACTGATAAGCCCGGGGCGGGGCCAAATTTAATCCAGGGGTTATAATTTGATTAATCTTGATAGAGGTAGGTGTCGGTGGCCCAATGGAAGGACGCTCGACTAGGAAGCGAGAGGTTCCTGGTTCGAGCCCTGTCAGGATCACTGAAATTTTTCTGAGCAAAAAATTAACCCTATATTGCTCCACTTCACCAAGGTGATTTAAATGGGTACCTGAGAGGGAAATAAGTCAATGTGTCATGGCTGCTAGTAGCGCCGAATGTAAATGGCCGACTTGTGACTCGATGAACAGGGAGGTAATTGTAAAAGTCGGAAGAATATGACATATAAATTTCAGACTTGATAAACCTATCACCTTTACCTTTACCTTTGAGGACCATAGGGCAAAGCTACATGTCAAATATAAATGATCTGGGCCTTACGGTTTCACAGAAGAAGATTTTTAAAGGTTTTCCTATATAAGTCTATGTAAAACTGATAAGCCCCGGGGCGGGACCAATTTTGACCCGGGGGTCATAATTTGAACAACTTTGGTAGAGGACTATAAGGCAAAGCTACATGTCAAATATAAATGATCGGGGCCTTACGGTTTCAGAGAAGAAGATTTTTAAAGGTATTCCTATGAAAAACTGATAAGCCCGAGGGCGGGGCCTTTTTGGGCCCGGGGTCATAATTTGAACAATCTTGGTAGAGGACCACAAGGCAAAGCTATATGTCAAATATTAACGACCTGGGCCTTAGGGTTTCAGAGAAGAAGATTTTTAAAGGTTTTCCCATGAAAAACTGATAAGCCCGAGGCTTAACAGTTCGTCGCCTGAGTCTAACAACGTTCTATGTCCATTTTGTAAACTATATATACCGTTGGAAAGCTATTTTCAACAGTTATCTTCTGGTGCAAATCATATGTCCGAGCTTTCTATTTGAAGCTATCGCCAATATTACAATGTTCTATCTCCATTTTTAACATTTTGTTTAGTCTTACAATGATCTATGTCCAATTTATCCAGTCATTGTGTTCCAATTGGATCACGTGACAGAACTTTCCAAAATGGCTGCGACCTTCATGGTTATTGGCGTACAGTGTAATCGGCGAAATACCCATGTATCTTTAACTACATGAGAAGTTCAAAGTAAAGTGATTAATTTAAAGCAGATAGCTGCTTAAAACAATATGAAAGTAAAACTGAATACCCCTTTAAAGAAGTCCAACCAAGCCAAATCGCACAAGAGAGACTTTATAAACCGAGGTCGCATGTACGGATGTTAACAACAACAACAAAACAAACAAATTCTTAAGAAGTATTATATTTTATCTGCTTGTCAGCGACCTGTATTTCTTGGCCGAGGGGATAATTTCATCAAAATAAGCAAACATATCCCCTATGGGGAGTATTTAGAATGGACATAAAACATTGTTATACTGTAATTGTTCATGCAATTGTCTGAAACTGTATTGTTAATAATGTTCTATCTCCACAAAATGGACATAGAACATTGTAATACTGAGTGAAATAGAAGATAGAGTTTGAGAAATGATCTATCTCAAACCGAAAGTAGGATATATCTCAAAAACCATGCTCATAAAACTTTAAATGGAACCCTTTGCATTCACAATTCATCAGATAAAGTCGAAAGAATTTTCAAAAACCTTCAAAATTATTCTGTTTAATTGGTTCAAAACTTTAAAGTCGATTTTCTCAAAACAACCCTCATGTGAGATTGTAAGACTCACACGACGAGTTTTACATAGACTTCTACAGGAAAACCTAATTCCGAGTTGTTTCAATTTCATGCAACAGTCCACATACATGCAATGACAAACTTTATTATGCATCGAGTATAACACAATAGTTCCTCAGGTGAGCGATTTAGGGCCGCATGTGGCTCTTTTCTATCAAAACCGGCGGACGACAATTTTAAGCAAATGATATTTCAGCCGTGAAAGCTTTAGATATAATTGTCTTGTTTTGGGAATCGTTGTAGGAAGGGGACACTGTATTACTTAATAAATAGCGATAAGAGTGTCAAATAGTTTGGGTCCTGATCAGACGCCGCGTTACGCGTCGTCTGATCAGGACCCAAACTGTTTGCAAACGCGCTTTAAAGCGTCATTGAGAGTGAAATGGTTAAGTAAAAATTATGTTATCGGCGCTATATGACATTGTCTATTTCGCTTTGCCGTAAATCCCAACTCACTCACTCCAAATACTTAAAGATATTTCCGCAGTCAACTGATGGAGCCCCCCTCCCAATGGTTTCGATAGGCGTGAAAGCATGCAGCATAAGCTGCATGCGGGTATATCAATCTCAGTTTACAGGCATTGACAATTTTATGCGATCCCAGAGGACTCTCAGGTGTCAAATGTAGGGGTTCTTCCAGAATTTGAAGGAGTCCTCCAACAATGATCTTTACAAATACAAAAAAAACAATATAGCTTCAACACTGATGTATTTCTTTTATTTTACATTAAACTAAGAATAAGTTTGTATGCCTTATTTTACATTAAACTAAGAATAAGATTGTATGCCTTGCTTTGCATTATATCGAGTCCTTTCTCCTTATCATCTCCTCCTCACTATCCTCTTCACCAAACTGTTGTAAATTTCCTGAACAATGTTCTCTTCTTCCTCCTCCACCACCACAACAGCCTCCTCAGTGTCATTTCCACTTTCTTCCATATTTGATATCTGTAAAAAAAAAAAAAAAAAAGAACAAGTAATAACAGTAAAGTTTACTTCAATTCAAATTTGTATGCTGACGATACAGACTGTACAGTATAAGTACAATTATTTTTGTACTGGCTTAATTCTCATAAACTTGTTAATTGCGTAGTCACTTGACAAATAGTGTTTTGTAATAATTATATTCATAATTGAAGCCTGGGCCAAGTCTAACTTGAATACATTTAAGAACACTCACTTTCTTTCCTCTATCCATAAAAAGTGGTAGTCTCAGCCTAGGTGTGTTGGAATTCCATAGATTAACAACAGGCACTGAATCAAACTTGTCTATGGGTGGGGTTTCTACATTCACCAGAAGTAAGTCACTGAGATATCTGTCAGACAAGCGTGACCTCCAACCATTCTTCATCATCTTCCTGCCGTTAAAAGTCGAAATCAGATCATAAACTTCATAAACAGTCATTTTATTGGTCAGATCAATGTATTTAGTTTTCCAGAAAAACACTTATTAAAAAAGAAGACATCAACCTTACCGAGAAAAATCCTTTCTGCATCCACTGAACTGGCTCCGAGGTTATAAATCGTTTTAGTTGAGTCTGTGTGTGTTCCCTAGCATTTGATTGGTCAGATTTGAGCCTAGGCTCAAATCTGACCAATCAAATGTTTGGGAAAGAGTTTAGACTCAAGTCAAAGGCTTTATAACATCGGAGCCTGGACAGCAGAGTCAGGAGGTACTCAATGAATGCAAACAGGTTTGGATAATTCCTATGCTTGGCTTCCCAGACTGAAGACCATGTCGATTTCTGGACTGTTTCACTGAATAAAAAATAAGAAATGCAGTTGTACCAGTCACTGTGTGCTGTGTTGTTTTTCTCAGTAGGAAGCTAGATGTGTGTAGAAGATGATGCTTCTTATGAAAGAGCCTTAGCCCTAGGTAAATATTTTATCAAGTAATTTAGTATACCTGTTGCTGTACATGTCATTTTTTGAAACTATTCCATTCTGGCTCAATTTTTTCAACCTCTTTGCCAGCAGCTGTCAATGCCTCCTCACAGGATGGAATAATCTCATGAATTGTGTCTCCATAGTCATCTGAAAGGGAATTTAAAGTCATGCCTAATGACAAAATACGATAGACTCAAGCAGGAAACGTAACACAAACAATACACCCATCTTTCAAACAGAACACACACACAGTCATACCATAACACACACACACACACGCACAATCCCATTCCTTCATCTACACACTAAATGGAAAACAACACGCAAGACAAACATAAAGCAAAGTGAATATAGGAGCCCGCATTGGTACGGTCAGCAGCAATCAATAATTAATTATAAAAATTATTATAAACAACCACTGGGGGTCAAATCTTTTTACATGCTAGCTGCAGTTTTATAAGTTACTCATGAATGATTATGTATTTATATATTAATTGTTGTTGTTTGTTTTCAGAAAATGTTAATTGTATTGTGTACATATATCTCAGTCAAGCTTTCTTGTGGAAGTTAGAGAAATTCAGAAAAGTGCTTCCTTTAAATTGATGGAGGTCTCCCTCGAACCTACTGGTGAGGCCCAGATAAACTCATGCTCTAGAGGCTTTTCAATGGTTATTTCTAACAAAACTATCAAATATAAAGGTCGGATCTCACATGAGACGATTCAATGGTTCTTTGCTACCCATGATTTTTGCAAGGAAATTGTCTGGCAAGGCGTTATGACCGAAAGGTCGTCATGAAATGTCTTTAAATTACGTATTTGGGTAATAAAATGGCCGTTATATTCAACTCATTCACTGCCTTATCCCGTCTGCAATGGTTATTTGCAAACTGTTTAGATGCTGATTAGACGCCGCGTATTGCGGCGTCTGATCAGGATCCAAACTGTTTGGATAGTGTTTTAATATGTCTAATATTGAAATACGTGAATTTTAAATGAGAGAAATATAAGCAGACGACAATTGTTAATGATTTATGACGTCATGACAGTGAAGGGATTCATTAAGATTATATCATGGTAATAAAATGTCTACCAATCAAGGATTGTGGTAAAGGTGACCTACTGACAAATGCGCGAGTGCATTTACAAATGTCAAACAATCACTCGTTAACATAAACATCTGTTTTAATATTTTACATTTCATTGCCTCAATCTCAAATACCTTTCTACCTTGTCGCGGTTCTTGGACTTAATTGTCATACCAACATCGATACTCGTCTCACTATTTCTATTTGAATACGGTGTTTCTATACTTTCGCTTGAACATTTGATGCAATGCAGTATACAGGGTTCCCTCCTTACAACGGCTTTCACAACAACGACTTCCTCCTTACAACGACCCTTGCCGTAATTCCCGAAATGGGACAATTATGTTAACACTTTTACCGCTGCAATATCGCCTGCTTAAATAAATACGAAAGACTCAAGCAGGAAACGCAACACAAACAATACAACAACCTCTCAAGCAGAACACACACACATTCATACCATAACAAACACACACACACGCAATACCAATTCCTTCATCTACACACTAAATAGAAAACAAGAGGGCCATGGCCCACAAGTCGCTCACATGAGAGCATTGTATCTAAGCTGACTTGGCAAGACAATATTGTGATATATATAGCTATAAAAAGTTTTTTAAAGGTTTTCCTATATAAGTCTTTATAAAACTGATAAGCCCCGGGGCGGGGCCAAATTTGACCCAGGGGTCATACTTTGAATAATCTTGGTAGAAGACCATAAGGCAAAGCTACATGTCAAATATAAATGATCTGGGCCTCACGGTTTCAGAGAAGAAGATTTGTAAAGGTTTTCCCATGAAAAACTGATAAGCCCGAGGCGGGGCCATTTTTGGCCCAGGGGTCATAATTTTAACAACACGCAAGACAAACATAAAGCAAAGTGAATATATGAGCCCGCCTTGGTACGGTCAGTAGCAATTAATAATCAATTATAAATCAAATATTAACAACCACTGGGGGTTAAAGGTGCGCCCAACCTCACTCTTATCTCCTATATTCACTTATAAAGACGAACAGTGTATATAAAATATAAACCCTGTTCCACAACCTTACAACCAAAAAGACCGCCAACGCAGTAAGTAAATACATGTAAAATATCTAACAAATATTCTATGACAAGAATATTATTAGTAACATGGGGAAGAATTAAACATTCAAGCCCGTGTAAAAAATAACCCACTATGGCAACGGTCAAATCGTTCCGAACCAACAGCGTGTATTCCGGACCACGTGACGTGTTAGCCAATCGGAGTAACTCTTGCTGAAAATCAAGGTTGGGGGCAGGTCAATGTGTTTTTAACTGTCAAACAAATGTCAAAAATGTAACTAGTATTCTCATGAACACGTCTCTTTGTATATTGAAGTCCCATTTCTGGTGAATCCACGGGTAAGGTCAAAAGGATAGAGAAATTGCAAAAAGTATTCCCAATTCTGGAAAATAATTCCCAAATTCTGACAAAATTAAAAGAAAAAATGTTTTGGGTAGATCTACAGTTTTTATTCCTGAATAGTCAAAATAACACACAAAAATGAATAATACAAATGGAAGGGAAAACTGGCTAACAGACCTTTTCCTGGACATTTAGCCTAAATCGGTGAAATAAGTACCAAAAATTATTCCAAGATCGCTTTGAAACCAGTTGATTGAGGGTCTGTGGTATAATTCTTGGACAGTATTTGTCTTTTTTATAATTTCAATTAAGGGTGTAACTCAGCCATGGATTTATACAATACTCAACCAAACAACATATATAAAATATTTCGTTCTACGATATGTGAACTGCTCACCGGCACTACACCGAAACATAAAATATAATATACATAGACATTCACCATTTTTAATCATGCCATTGGTTTTTAAATTAGTTTACTCATTTTAAAGTTGAGTTTACATGTTCAAACTAATTATGACAAGTTTTATAATCTTGGTAATAATATTGAAAGAATGTCCATGTTTCCATGTAACTCAATAATGTATCATGTTTATTGTGAGTGTATTTATTTGTCTTTTCTCGCTTTTTAGGTACATTAATATAATTTCATGCGAAGTGCTTTGGAATGCACAACTCCTGTGTTTAAAAAGCGCTATATAAATCGGGTATAATAATAATAATAAAAATATTTTCTTTTTTTGCGCAAAAAACATACCCAGATCAGACATTTCAACTGTGATGGTGAATTGTCCCTAAATGGCCAGAAAAAGACATGTGTGCTCAAATATGAGCAATAAGGGGCAAACAACAAACAAACAAAATTATCATATATGATTATTTGTTAATTTAATACCAATACCTAATGCCTCATATCACAGTAAAAAATATAATCAATCAAAACCAATACCTTTGGCATATGCATAGTAACAAAAGAACAAAGATTAACCAGTCACAATCATTGTGTAGTCAGTTAAATGTGAATTGACATGTATTCTTTGTGTCACTGAGTGATGTATGGGCTTACAATTGTCATAGAACTCCCGGCCTGCATTTCAGGTACTGTGTCTGTCAAGGTTTTAACTGTCTCATTATAAGCAGATTGTACTGGCTTAACAATATAATGACAAGGCAAGTATACACCCCCACCAATCTCATGCTGCTCTGGCCATGGATGTGAGCTTGGCACAGGCTCTCCAATCGGTTCAGCAAACACTGATCCACCAGCATCCAACACTGACATGAAACAAGGCGCCAATTCCCTTGACACATGGCCGACAGGTAAACCAGCAACATCTGATAGATAAAGCTGACGCTTGTCATCTGTCATCAAATCATGTAAATTGTCAAAATGGTCCAATTCAGGTATCCAGATAAGACAAGCACACTAATCATGAATATTTGTGTATTCTCGGTCAACTAACAACCATGTTGGGGGATTTGTAACTGGTGGGCGAATTTTGTAATGATGGTAGCCCTTAATAACACAGTTCTTTATACAAATTAAACAACAAGAGCTCTCTTGTACTTCTCCTGATGACTCAACAGATGTATTGGGGACAACTTCAGTACTAACCATTGCCTGAAATAAAGAAATTATTGTTTCATAAATGTATACGGTCAATGTCAGCAAAGTAATACTGCTTTGCTTACTTAAAACTGAGTATTTAGTATGGGGGTATATGTTGTAAGTAATATTCGAAGAACTAACTTCGAATCTACAATTGATAACTATGCTTTCCTCTTTGGTTGTGCGACGACAGACAGGGCTTAGCACTACATGATGATGTATCTCTAAAGCCGTCCTTAACCGGGAGAGTTATGTCGGATTTTCGTGCTTTGGTTTTTCTCTCCCTCTCTGTCGTACCCTAAACCCTCCCATGTCTTACAGTTACTCGTGACTACAGACTATTCGCTTGAGTACAATTTGACCGTTGCCATAGTGGGTTATTTTTAACACGGGCTTGAATGTTTAATTCTTTCCCGTGTTACTAATAATCCTGTCAGAGAATTTTGTTAGATGTTTTACATGTATTTACTTACTGTGCTGGCGGTCTTTTTGATTGTAAGTTTGTGGAACAGGGTTTATATTTTATGTACACTGTTCGTCTTTATAGGTGAATATAGGAGATAAGTGTGAGGTTGGGCGCCCCTAAACCCAGGTTTAACCCCCCAGTGGTTGTTAATAATTAATTAATTTATAATTGATTATTGATTGCTACTGACCGTACCAAGGCGGGCTCCTATGTTCACTTAGCTTTATGTTTGTCTTGCGTGTTGTTTTCTATTTAGTGTGTAGATGAAGGAATGGTATTGCGTGTGTGTGTTTGTGTGTGTGTTTGTTATGGTATTGATGTGTGTGTGTTCTGCTTTAGAGATGGGTGTATTGTTTGTGTTGCGTGTCCTGCTTGAGTCTTCTTTCGTATTTATTTATTTACAATAATTGCTCTAAAAGTCTTTGTAAATATTTAACCTTAACGTTTTTGTGAGGATTAAACTTTCAATTGTTGCAATACTGCCAAAAGGCATTTCATTTGGCATCTTATCTCAATTTATACGTTTGTACTGGTTCATTCAGATTAACAGCACCATGGACCTGTTGAAAAATTTACTAATTAGATTTGCAAATAGTGTAGACACAGACTCTTTAAGATCCCTCTGATCTCGGTGTACACCGTTTGCTAATTGAGACCAAGCATTTTAAAACTACCCATAGTTCCAAGTAGACTACCATGCTTTTCTTCTCAGAAACAGAAAATATTGGTTGAGGACCATTTCTACCCTCGAGGTGTACATCCGCTGATAACATTCCATATAGTAAATCTGAATAAGGGGAGATCCTTTGAAAGCACAGAAAACAAAGCAAATACTGAAAATTGCAGACTCGGTTTAATTGAGTCTGTTCATGAGCAATACTGAAATATGCAACAGTGCTCACGCCCCCTAGCACCAGCTTAAGCGGAATTCAACTTTCAACTGTAAATGCGCTGAAATCAATGATTCCAAAGGACCAGAAAGTATAACAACACTGAGAATGAAGTAAGAATGAAACCCTATTAAAGTCCATCATTTCAGTTACACACCTGGTTCTTTTCATTTTTAGTCTAAACTTTTCAATTTCACACACATATTGTAGAAAGCATTACCTGGTAGCTTTCGTCCGAGTACTTCGGACTTCGTCAGCCAACTGAATTGACTTCTCATTGGGGATTAACACCGCTCGAGGCCTTCGTGAGCGATGTTAATGTCGAGTCCCAGATGTGCGGGAGGTTGTATCGGCCCCCGTCCCTGTTGAGTGCCGGTTTGTGTGCCCTGATGTATACTGCTTCCTTTACCCCCCGTTCAAACCATGAGGGTTCGCGGTCTAGGATTGTCACTGATTCGAGAGACACACCGTGTCCTGGGCAGTCTTTATGTAAATGGCGTGATACCTCACTTGTACTGGAGCTGGGCCGTCTATGCTCCATGAATCTCGCTTTCAAATTCCTTTCTGTCTCACCGATGTAGTCTTGTTCGCACTGGTCTTCCTCATGTCCTTCGCATTTAATATGGTATATAGGGCCACATATATCCTGCTTCTTTAACATCGCTCACGAAGGCCTCGAGCGGTGTTAATCCCCAATGAGAAGTCAATTCAGTTGGCTGACGAAGTCCGAAGTACTCGGACGAAAGCTACCAGGTAATGCTTTCTACAATATGTGTGTGAAATTGAAAAGTTTAGACTAAAAATGAAATGAATAACACCACACAGTTAAACCTTCATCAAAATACCTGGTTCTTTTCTTCTTTATACAGAGCTCGCTTAGTCAACTTGCCAGGAGACTTTGTGTACCTGGCTTTCACCTTCTTGGCAAGATACTGTGCCGGGCTTCCATTGTATTTTCGTTTTGGCCCCATGGTTACTTTCTGAAACTTTTCTGCAACATAAATGAAAACAAAACCTCTTTCAGCACAATAACTATCTACCTGGTGTGTGCATTAGATTGCATTATGTATCGATACAGTATCACATAAACCACGAATGAATATCGACTTTTTTGTTATTCATTCGTGCATCAACCAACGACTTTATAAACCAGTTATTCAAAAATATTGATTCTGTGTATTTTAAATGTTTGTACATTGATAGCATTCCATAAAATTAACAAATATTAAGAAAATAACTCTTATTTTTCGTTCCATTAAAAACAACATTTTGAGATTTTCCCCAATTTGCGCGGATGCTGGTCCGGAATACCTTATGCACGACAGTTCATTTCTAACTTGATTTCTCCAGTAAGGTTGCATATTAAACGTAACGGGATATATATTTCATCAAGTTAGCATTAACAAATAAAGTCATATCAAATATTCTAGCATTTACCTGATAATTATATTTTTATAGACGATTTACGACCAGAGAACGGTTTTCGGGAAACGGTGTATGGGTAAATTTGCGCGCATGCGGAATTTCTAAACGGCCGTATTTATACAAAATTATGAAGGAAAGCTGAAAGAATACAAGATATCATCAAGAAATTGATTGAATTAATGGTATTTACAAGAAAAAATATCTTATTTTATCATTTCTGCAATATTTTCTCAGATAAGTAATGCACTGTTCCGGAACACCCAGTGATCCGAAACCCCTTGACTAACTGTTCTATAGCAGTAAGAATGCTGGACATAATTAATTCAGTTTAGGGAACTGCGGCAAGGTTCGGTTGTAAGTGGAGGGTCGTTGGAGGATGAGAACACTGTATCACCGATCATAGACTCCCACTTATTCCTCCAATCATACATGCCTTCTTGCTGTCATAACCATTCAGTAGTACAAATCGTACTAGTGATTTATTTAAAACAGTCAACCATGCTATATAGTGAGCACTGTAACAACCACTAAGTGAAGCAAAACCTTCAACCTTTAGGTTTAAACATTTTATTATTGAATAGATCATTTCAGTAATTAATTACATACAACAATGTCAAAAAGGATGAGATCGAAAAACATAAGCTTTTTTAAGATCCTCTCCTTGCAACCTTCAACCTTTATTGAATATGGTTGCTTTCTGTTTTACGTATTTCTTGCTTTAAGCGCTGACACTTGTTTAATACCTTCATTTACTTTTTGCGCTATATTAAGTATGTACTAAGACGCAGTTTCGATGGTCGTAAAAAGGGGATTTTACTGTATATACATTCCTCGGTAACTCAATTGGTAACTGCGCTACATACCCACTCACCAGCTAGTAATCGACTAGTTGTACCAGTTAAAACGGAAACTACATTCTGATATGGATCGCTCTAATGAATGAGAACATTTCCGTTTATTTAAACAGCAGTGCCTACATTATCTGAGAAACGTGTCGTCGCTAAACACCCAAGAAATTTAAAACGTGTCAGTAAGATGCAGTACCAAGTGATCGTGGAGAAATGTCAGTAGGAAAGATTGATTCGTTTGTTTGCAAGGATATGACGCAATAAAGTAAACTATGAAATTACAAAACAAAGCAACAAAACAACTAAAAGAACAAACAAGCAACAACAAAAACAACAGTCGCATCCAAACAAGGTTATAAAAGATAAATAAACATTGCATCTTGCTAAACGAGAAAACATAGAATATACGATAAATGGTCAATCATAATAATAAAGAGTGTTTCAAATTGTACAAAACATGTTAAACTGAAACCAAATGAAATGGAATATAGAAATGGAAATATTCTGAAAGTATTTACAGTTTATTATAAAGTCTGAGACCTTATAAGATCCCATTTGCAATGTACTTCAGTTCTGAAGAACGCTTTCTATATGATATAATGCATACAATTTTAAAAGTAAGAACAGAAATCCGAAGATATCGGAAAAAATCGTAGGTCCGGAGAAATTAAAAAAACAATCCGAAGATTTCGGAAAAATCCGGAGAAAAGGTAGACCTGTAAATTTGTCGTCTATAATTCTGTTCCAAATTGATGTTTTGAAGGTTTGGCAGATGAACAATTAATACGCGGCGTCTGACCAAGATCCAATCTCTTGTCGACTATGGCGATTTAAATGTCGCTAGATCCTTTAAAAAACGGTCCTTAAATGTATACAACTGCACGATGCACACAAGAACTACTTTTCGAAACATGAATAAGGTCATACTTTTATTTATATAGGTATGACATTTAAATTTAAATGTCGCTAGATCCTTTTAAAAACGGTCCTTAAATGTATACAACTGCACGATGCACACTAGAAATACTTTTTGAAACATGAATAAGCTCATACTTTGATTTATATACATGTAGGTATGCCTTTTAAATCGTCACGTAGGAGTTTCTACTTTGTACCTGGAAATGAAATAGCATATCTAGAAATAGCACATCACATTTGCAATAGACTTTTAATTACTTCTTTTCTGCTACAGTGGAGAATACGTTATTATTTCCCGTTTAAACGCAAACGCATTGCAATAAAAGAAGAAAATGTCAACTTTTTTGACAACTCGAAACGTTGATATTAAACTTGATGGCAGACAGTTTGGAGCCTGATCAGACGCCGGATTATCCGGCGTCTGATCTGGCTCCAAACACTTTGCATCTGAAGATTTAGCGTCAACGCGTTTATTGGGAAAGAATAACGTTTTATCCACTGTAGTTGATAGAGCGTGATAAATTGCGTCTAATTTCTAAACTCCGGAAGATAAAAAACAATACACATCAGTTTAAAGTACAAACAAATTTCCTACTGTATGAACAACACTTATAATATGATGTCCTGCACGAAACATTCTTCAGGTGTGACATTTTATACAATCACTTTGCTCTTACAGTGTTCCCTCCCAACAACGACTCTCGCCTTACAACGACCCTTTTCGCAGTTCCCTAAACCATGACAAATTATTTCAAATCTATTCCCGGCTGCAATGTCGTCTGCATAACATTGTCGTCTGCTTATTTTCTCAAATTTACGTAATGAACATTTTGAAGGAAACAAACTAAATGAAGAGTGACAAACATATTGAATCCAGATCAGCAGACGCCGATTCAAGTTGCTTGAAATTGTCCCTCCCTATAACGACTCCCTCCCGAACAACGCATACACTTTGTGTCTCCCGTTTGGTGTCGTTGGAGATAGGGAGGCCTGTACGTCACCTCTTCACTGCCTTACCGCGAGTCAATGGTTATTTGCAAACAGTTTGGATCCTGATCAGGCGCCGCGTAAAGCGGCGTCTGATCGGGATCAAAACTGTTTGACGCTTTTTCAATATTTCTTAAGTCACAATATATAAACTTTTAAATTTAAGAAACGAATAAAGGCAAACGACAATGTTTTTAAACTGATGACGTCATGGCAATGAATGTGTTTAGAAATACATCCAATCAGAAAGACTCTATTGACGTTCTATAAGTTAATCCTTATCATGCTAGACGTGACCAGAGTAACATTTGCAAACACGTTTGACAATAAGTTGACTTTATGCGCTGAGGAACTGAGCATATGACCACGTAGCAATTTGATACTCAACTTCACTTGTAATCGATGCAAAAAATAGGGAGATGTAGACTTACTTGATGGCTTAACTGGCTCACACTCACTCATCCCTGAAAATCAAATAGGAAGTTCCAGTTTCCACTTAAATCTAGTATATTTTGTTCCTGTTAAGGGTTGTATTATCAATTATTTTCAAATTGACAAACAAGGAAGACCAAGAACAGTTCTACACTGTTTGCATAAGACGAGTGTACTTTTCGAAGATATTTTGATTGCACATGCCAAGTATGCTGGTCGCCTGTATTCGGTGTGTTAAACGGATTGAAAAGGAAACTTATTGGATTGCATACATTATTTATACAGTTTACCTTATTGGTCTTGACTTTCGTTTCAGTTAATTGGGAAGTAATGTCTGTACCATACCTTGTGGAAAAATATGTTGAATTGACACAGCTCGGTTATGTGTTCCATGTATTGATCCAAACAGGTGTTTATTAGGAATCCCGTTTGGGGGGGACTTTTCACGCTCATTGACGCTTAAAAGCGCGTTTGCAAACAGTTTGGATCCTTGTCAGACGCCGCGTAGAAGGCGACAATGAAACGGTGAAGGGGTAAAACTCTCACGCAAAAGTTTGTAGTGAAGGGTCAAACATGTAAGGATCAATGCATGAATACATATCGTATTTCGATAAACCGAGACAGACATGTAAAATATAATGCTGTACGTCTTTCATTAATTCAGATAGTTCAATTTTGATAATCAAATCATTCAATATAAAATTAAATCTTCCTGGAACAAAATCAAATTCAGTTGAGTTTGACTAATTGTAAATATTGGCAATTCTGGTAGAACATTGCATAACTTGACATCAAAATTAAAGAACATAAAGGTTACGTGAACAATATTTCAATATCTTGACTTTTTCGATATATCAGTCGTTCGAACCTTTTATATAATAAAGGCTTTATACCTAATATGTTTTGGGACGATATATAGTTCTGATAAAGATGTGTTTGAAGAAAAAGCAACAAAACATGGTAATTGATCAGTAAAATCTCTCTATTACCACACAATTGTATTAGTTACAGTGGAGAAAACGTTATTCTTTCCCAATAAACGCGTTTACGCTAAAACCTTTATTTGCAGTGCAAACAGTTTGGAGCCAGATCAGACGCCGGGTAACCCGGCGTCTGATCAGGCTCCAAACTGTTTGCCACCAAGATAAACATTAATTATCAGAATTGTCAAAAAGTTGTACTTTGCTACGTTTTAGTGTTTTGCGTTTGCGTTTAAACGGGAAAGAATAACAGATTCTCCACTGTATTAGGTGTTTACGATATATGACTGCTTACAGCAGTGTGACAGTAAAACAGAAATCTCTTAGGAGCTTTCTTATACATAGTTGGGTCAACGTACTGTGTGCTTTAAGCTGTCACCTGTATGTTGTACAACCAATTAACCATCGTTTCAGTGGTTGAAGTAGAGAAAATTTACTGTTTTGGTTTTACTTGTCACATACGTAAAGGAAAACTACAGCACGGTATTCACACACGGAACGCATATTTACTCTTATTAAACATTAACACGTTTTACACAACACGAAACAAAATACGAGAAGTGAACGCTTACAAGTAAACTTGGTTGAAAAAGCATATGGTATATATCGGTCAAACAAATTCAGCTAATTTAAAGGCCGCCAATGCAGTGTATAACCTTCTCGTAATGTAATAGACGAATAAAATGTCTAAAATAACAGTATAATTGTTTAATACATGTAATCAATCAATAAATACGAAAGACTCAAGCAGGAAACGTAACACAAACAATACACCCACCCCTCAAGCAGAACACACACACACAGTCACACCACAACAAACACACACACACGCAATACAATTCCCACATCTACACACTAAACAGAAAACAACCCCTTCACTGTCATTACATCATCAATGTTTGAACAACTGTCATCTGCCATACTTCTCAAATTCTATTTTTAGGAGTTTTAACTTACGATCAGGCTCCTAGGTTATAAAACTTTTGAATTGAGACTGCAATTGTTCTCAAGAAGACGCCCAGACTCAGCTCAAACGCTTTATGACCTCGGAGCCTGGATTCAAACTGTTGCAAATACTGTCGAACTTCGTTATCCCGAACTCAAATGTACTTGTGTTGCAATGTTAACACCCAAGATACCTTCCTCTTGGACTTAAATGTCGTAGGGAATGCTTGCTGTTCATTAGACCGACATTATATCCTCTGGTAAGAACTTAAAGGAAGGCAGGACGGTGTTTTTTATTACATGCGCTGCTTTGCAACGAATGAGATTAGACAAAACCATTTTCCTTAAATTATCAAAATCTCATCTCATAATCCTTCATCATTTATAGGCGCTATATGACCTATTTTGTGTCGTAGTTGCCGTAAGACCAAACTCATACATCCATCCATTCAATGTTAACGTGGGAATATTAGTACATGTATATCCGACTCTAGCAAACTCGATATGTCAAACTTAACTGGTAAAACAGTTGTAATTTCGACTTAAGCACGTTCGAGATATTGAAGTGTGACTGTCGCTTGTTTACTCGGGGTAAAGGATTGAAGGGGTTAATAACCTAGTACTGAATGGCAATTCAATTATTATTCCTATGTATGTATATATGAGCCCCTTCATAGCTTTAACTCCGAGTACAATATTTATTTGCAAACAGTTTGGACTTTGATCAGACGCCGCGTTTCGCGGCGTCTGATCATGGTCCAAACCTGTTTGACACTCATTCTAATATTTCTTAGGTTATAATACCAAAGATTTAAATTTTAAAAATTAAAAGCAGATAACATTTTTTTTTAAATTGATGACGTCTTGACAGTGAAGGCGTTAATTGATGTAAGAGCTGCACTGATTGATTAATTTTCTAAATTGTATCTTGAAACATTAAACGATCAACATAAATATGGTGCAATGTGTTATATTTCACTTACAGCACTCTGCATTTGTAGGTTTGTAGGTATTAATCTAGTTAGATTCTACTCACACTCATTTTATAACCCTCCCTTTCACGTTCACTGCCAAGTTTTATCGTCTGGTTTAACCCTCTTCCCGCCAAAATATCGTCGTCGTGTGGAATATTTGTAAAGTCAAGTTAAGTCAACTTAAGGCCTGTTGTTAATACCCCAGAGACCTTCCTACTTTGCCGTAGTTCTGGGGCTTAATTGTCATAGGGAATGTTTTCTGTTTATTAGACCGAGATCATCCCTTCTGCCAAGAACTAAAAGGAAGGCAGGTTGGTGGTTTTGATCCCATTCACTGTTCTACAATGCATGAGATTAGCCGAAATCACCTTCCTGAGATCCTCATTAACTCATCGGCGCTATATGACCTATTTTATGTCGCAGTGCCGTAAAACCCAAGGCATCATCATCTGTTGTTAACTGAAGAAATAATATTTTTAAGTCAAAATAACTTTAGAAATTTATGGCAGACAATCGTTTAAAATATATGACGTCATGGCAGGGAAGAGGTTAATTTAAATAGCTTCTGATGCTCATATAACATTCTCACTTGCACAACAAGCAAATGTACTACCTACAGTGGAAAAAACGTTATTCTTTCCCGTTTAAACGCAAACGAAATACACTAAAATGGAGAAAATTACAACATTTTGATAATTATTACGATTCATTTTTATCTGATTGGCAAAACAGTTTAGAGCCTGATCAGACGCCGGCTCCTAACTGTTTGCAATGGAAATAATAGTTTAGGCGTAAACGCTTTTGTTGGGAAAGAATAACGTTTTCTCCACTGTACCCAGTCGTTAGCCCGCAATCTACAGTTGTTCCTGTTGAAACGGAAACGAGAGTTGACATAGATCTCTCTGATGAATAAAGACCATCGTCATTTGTTTAAACAACAGTGTTAATATGGTGCAAAGATATAGAAGTAAAACGCAAAATCGCTATAGAAATACGCAAACACGCTATAGAAATACGAGTATGTTGAAAAGTGTTGCCAAGTGGAATCAGTTTGAAAGAACTTAAAGCTAAACACAAACTTTAGATAGTAGATACTATTATCTGATATAACAGTAACATACATGAGATGTATAAGTTGGTTCGATGCACTGCTTCATAAAATTACTCATTAATGCAATTAGTTAAAGATATAAATTTACACGTCGTTTAATAATTTTCAAAAACTAATGCCCCACAGACATTCCCATTTTACAGCGGCACATGTAGTTGATGTCAGATTCTAAAATTCTCAATTAATATTCATTTCTCCTTCTAATCCTATTTTTTGGCATCTTTTTAAAATCGTCTTGAAAGTACCATTCCAAAGAGATATCACAAAGCAGGATTAGATGTAGAAAAACATATTTACTTACGACCGGTTTTTTTGCCGTAAGACGGGCCCCTTTGAATTTCGTTGTCGAAGGGGATGTTTTTGTTTATTTAGGAAATGAACTGAATTGTTCGGCATTTAAGCGACATAAACGACAGAAAATGATGGGTAAATTTGCCGATCAATTTTTGGCATTTATTTCGCTTAAATGCCGAAAAATTCAGTTCATTTCTTATATGTGCTGTAATTTCTAATATCAAATGAACATTCGATTTGTAAAATCTATGTTTAATCCATATTAGAGGTTAAATGTGTACCCTGACATGAACAGCCATTACGCCATTACTCAGGGAACGCAACAACATGATTCGCGGTAAGTCATGCCTCCTCTGCGCAATATATACACAAGTCCCGCCCCTACAGAAATAACGTTAATACGACATTAACGTCATTTTGACAATGGATTCGAATAGGAGAATGTAAATATTTGACGGTGAATAAAGTAACGTACAGTGGGCAAGGCGTTATTTTCCCCGCTTGAACGAAACAAAAAGCAAATGCTCGTACAATTGAGTAACCAGCAGCTTCTTGAATATATCAATATTTATTTACTCTGAGTTGCAAACAGTTCGGTGTTTGACCAGACGCTGGGGGGAAACACACCATATCATTTCATTTTGTTTTATTATTCGCTAAAGTGGTTTTTCTTCTTGTAGGAGTCAAGCAGTAGGGTCCAAACAAACGCTGCAGCGTCTCAACCAGATCCGGACTGTTTGACACTAATTCTCCAAGGTCAAAGATTGTTTAATGAGTCTGAAATCGTTCTCTATCATTTGATTGGTCAGATTTGAGCAACGGCTCAAATCTGACCGATCGAATGCTTGAAAACAAACTCGGACCCAACTCAAACGCTTTATAACCTGTGAGCCTGGCTGTTTGCACTCTGATGATATTTATGAAAACAAATGACAGATATATTTAGTCTTAAAGTAGCAGACATACAAATTGTCTTGAGTACGAATATGTAAGCAAACTACACGGCTCATTAGTCAATGACAAATCAGCCATCAACGCTGGGCTAGAGATCCTAAATTATTCTCCCCTGGAAAATTTAATGGATAACCCCAAATTCGAACAAATGCTAGTCTATCTTTGACTATTTAGGGTTTATTTTCGCAACATATTGCAAAGTTACAAAACCATGGTCCTAGAGCTTCTTGAGAAGCCGTCTAATTTGGGTCAACACGTTATGAATGGGACACAATTTCTCTTTAGTTGTAAGGTTGTGATAGGTGTTTTCGTCATCAGCGCTGTGCTAAAGATCATTTATGTCGATTATAAAGATACTTTAAGGTTAACAACTTTTATCAAAATGAAGACATATAGATTGTCGTCTCCTCACACGCACTACAGAGATGAGTGTCCATCTTTTTAGATTACAGTACCCCCTCTCTACAACAACACCAACATTGGAGACAAAGAGTATGTGTGTTGTTCAGAGGGAGTTGTTATAGGCAGAGAAACGGCTTACATTTGCAAACACAGCTTGAATCCAGATCGGACGCCGCCAATTGTCAAGTTATGATCTTATCGTGTATTAAACCGTCATGTTGGCACAGAATTGCTCTTTAAAATGATATATCACACATGTATTTTGCACGTATTATATCGAAGTTATTTACGGTTTCATGTAACGGTATATATTACATCTCGCAGAGGGTGAGAGAACGGACTGTTCACCCGAGGCAAGTGATGTCCACCGAGGCGTTAGCCAAGGTTTACATCTCCTGTCGAGGGTGAACAATCCGTTAGTTCACCATCTGTGAGATGGGAGATTTATTTCATAATACCGAACAACACTCTCATAATTATACAGTGTTCCATCCCTATAACGGCCCTCCCAACAACGACTCCATCCTTACAACGACCCTTGCCACATTTCACCAAACAAGACAATTATATGACTTATATTTTCACTTCTACAATATCGTCTGCTTCAAACTGTCGTCCGAAGTCTTTCCCAAGGTCATACATCGGGCATTTGGACAGAAAAAACAAGACAAGTGTCAAACAGCTTGAATCCAGATCAGACGCCGCGTTACTCGGCGTCTGATCTGGATTCAAGCTGTTTGCAATTGTAAGTCAATACACCCATATAACGACTCCCTCCGAACAACGCACACACTTTTTGTCCCCTATCGTGTGTCGTTGTAGAAAGGGAGTGCTATACTTACATCTGTTTTCAATAGAGAGCAACGATAGCAAATACCATTGTCTCTAACAATATCCTGGAAATGCTATTGACCTCATTACTTTAATATATGTTCAAAGGCTGGATGACGTCACAGGCATTCGAAGAAAGGTATGTTGCTTGAAAAATAAAGTCCACAAAAATAACAGTTTATCACAACATTTTCCCTGTAATAATAGATCTAATGGCTTGGTGACATATCACAGTCAAAATAACATCTTACACAATGTATTCAAACTCCTAAAAATCACGGAACCAATAGGTGTCTGATATTAAAGTCAGTTTTTCCCAAATTAGAAGTTGACAGTGCAGCTGCTAATATTTGGTGCAACATTACAATAGAAACTGTGTGAATTTTGTGGAAAGTGTAACATCTGGGGCATACCAGGAATGACTCGGACAACATTCATTTGATGATCAACGCGATAGCTTGTAGTGACTGGAGCATTTTTTTTCTGTGGCTTGAGTTGGCAATTCTATTTCCGAAAACTCGTTTTCGTTTGAGAAGATTCTGTCTAAATCTGCAACAGACAGATCTGGTAGTTCAACATTTTCTATGTTTTGGTGCATTAAGGGCATTTGCTAGTGTATCCGACATCTGTCGCTGGTTGCCCTCTGTAAGTCGACGAGAGTAGCTCTTGACTGAAGTTTCAGATATATGCATTGTAGCTCTGATAATGTGTCTGGCTACGAACCCTGCTCTATCAAGAGCAGAAATAGACGTCGTCGTAATGCAATGATTTGTATTGGTAAAAATCTTGCTCATCATGTTTGCTAGTGAATTTTTAACAAAAGGACAATTATAGTACCAGACATCATCTGTAGAAGTAAAACAGTCTAGTGATCTCTGTCATAGATGCTAAGACCCAGGATGTAGCTTGCCGATGTAGGCCTTAAAGCTCTTTACATAATACCGGTGTAATCCAAAAAAGTGTGCATTAACATGAAAACCAATAGTAGACAGTTTTGATTGATTTGACGTGGGAGTTTTAACTGTTTTCTATATAAATACTTGCTCTGTAAATGAAGTGCCGTCAACGTTTTTTCCCGTCATTTTTAAATGTTTAGGATAACACCGGTAAGATGTAAGCACCGGTATTAGGATAGATCTACAGACGCATACGTTTTTGTTGTTGTCTTTACTTTTTATGTCCTGTTTCGGTTTATAAAATAAAATTATTTAGACATAGATCTATAAGATTTAGATCTAGACTAGACAAAAGAAACTGTAATTTAATATCTAGCTAGATCTTCCTTATTTAGTAGACCGCAAGATGTATCAACATTAAAGGCTATAAAATTATTGTCCTGATCATTCAACCGTTGTAAGTCATTGTCTGTGACCTGTTCTTTATGGTTTACGGAGCCCTTGTATTTACTCTGCAGGGTTTCGTTTCATAAAACTGCGTACGACAAATGTCGTAAGTCTCAATTTTTATATATAACTCCATGTAATCCTGTCTTGTGACATCTCTTTTGAATCGTCTTTTCAAGACGATTCCAAAGAGATGTCACAAAACAGGATTAGATAGAGAAATCAGAAATAAAATGCATTTAAAAGTTTTGACTTACGACCATTTTTGTCGTACGAAGTTTTATGAAACGGGACCCAGATCTTTTAGTTTGGCTTGGAATGTCATTTTGGATGAGGAAAACTCACTGTCAGAGGTGATATCAATGTTGCAGGTTTCTTTTAAGATATTTAGGTAGTCCATACTTGATGTTGTGTAGTGTTGTCTTCTTCAATTATGCCCCGTTTAATGTTTTTATGGATGCGAAAAACGATCTCAGCTTGTTGTTTAGTGAACTCTTTGGACAATCATCAAACTGACAATTTTCTTGTCCTGGGAACTAACGAAACAGTTAACACTCCTGCTAACAATTTCTTCTTCTGAATCCGAAACAAAGCGTTTCTCAGAAGCCATGGTTACTAAGCAAGGGAAGTAACCGATACGCGACAGAATGACTAAAACCCGGGCCGTTTCGGAATGTCAAGCGGGCCGTTTGGTGATGTTAGCCATTCAGCATTACGGATTTTCACCTTCTGACGTCACATTAGGCTATATAGTAGCACAATCAAGTGAGGTTGTTGTAAGAATGGATCCGTTGTTGGGAGGGCCGTTATAGGGAGAGAGAGCTGTACATGCAAACGTAATGCATTAAAAACTAGAAGTTTTCAGTATTCTGATGTCGTCCATGGTTATCGGTTACTACTACACCTCCCTAAAACGGCCTTTCGAACAACGCTTTACCCCTTACCCCAATTGATGCCGATGTTCCCCAAATAACACTAAATTATGTCAACGCTTTCCCTGCTGCAATATCGTCTGCTTAAAATTGTCGTCAACTGTACTTTTTTACAGTTAATGATTCGAAATTTTTACTGAAAAACCCCACCCACAATGAGGTGTGGCAAACAGCTTAAATCAAGATCAGACGCCGCGATACGCGTCGTCTGATCTGAATTTAAGCTGTTTGAAAATATAAGTCTTGTCGTGCTAAACACTGTAAGGATGTGTTTTGTCCCTCCCGATAACAACTCCCTCGTAACAACATACGCACACTTTGTCTCCCGTTTGATTTTGATGTAGAGAGGGAGCACTGTATTTGCAAACAGGTTTGAGATAAAGAAACTCTTTGTCTGATCTGTCATCCATCTGTTCGCAATTAACAGCATAGCGTTTGCACACGCGCGTATAATGGGAATGATTGACGTGTTTTCCTCGTACTAAAAGGTAAATCTCTATCATAATGGAGATATAGATACTCGGCATCCCACGCACATAGACTTACTACATAAGCTTATATACTCAACACGCATCTTCAAATGGAGATTCAAATGAACTGAGAAACATCTTAGGCAGATGTTTAATGTAGAAATAAGTGATGGAATCTTAACAGCAATCAAAGATCTCCTTCATTGCAATGCCCAACTAAATTGGTATGTCCAGATTGGACAACTCAGAAAATGAATTGATTTGTTTGACTACCATATTTCATCAGTTAATCTGTTATAACTCTAAAATTCAGAAATAAAAGCAAATGAGAATTCATAAACAGATTATATCATATATATATCTGCAAGCCTACTCATACAGGGGTTGGGATGCTAATGTTTTCAAGTCATCCTAATAGCCGATGTCAAAGGCAACAGTTCTGGACAAGGACATATAGGAAATAATTTTATAGGTCTTGAACAGCAACTTTAAATTGGATTGTTTTGTTTACATATTGAGTGCTTTGGTCACCATAGTCTGTACTGTTCTTTAGGACAAATGTGTTGCCAAATGTTTATATGGGTTTTAAATAGTTGTATGAAAAGAAATATTCTGATATTCATCACTTTGAAATAAGCCAAATACATTGTTGTACATTAAATAATGCAGACCGTAAAATACACACACTTGAAAAGACGATTCCAAATACATGTCACAAGATTAAGAAAGAAGAAATAAATGTATTTTAAAGTTTTTATGAAACGGCCCCAATAGCGGACACTATTTATTAAGCTGTTCAACTCTTTTAGGTGCCCTCTGAGCAGGGTCTACACTGTTTGTCATTCTGACATATACATGTATTGTAAAAATCAACCCTAAAAAAAAAGGTGTAGATTAAATTGAAAACTAGAATTGTCCATTTGAGATTTCAAGGAGGAAAGGGTTAAGCGGCATGCATGAACATAGTTTTATTGCTCAGCCTATGACTGTTTCCAATTGACACCAGTTTTATTATAAATACGGAAATAATCATGTATTTCCCATTTGTCCTGATATGTAATCTGTTTGTTAATAATCCGTTGACCAAGGTGATCAGATGGTTCAGTTAGGTTTTACGGCACTGCGACACAAAAAGGTCATATAGCGCCGATGAATGATGAAGGGTGATGAGATGAAATGATGATGATTTCAGGAAGATGGTTTCGGTTAATCCCATCCGTTGACCACCAGCGCATGGGATCAAAACCACCGACCTGCCTTCCTTTTAGTTCTTGGCAGAGGGAATAATCTCGGTCTAATAAACAGAAAAAATTCCCTATGACAATTAAGCCCCAGAACTACGGCAAAGTAGGAAGGTCTCTGGGGTGACCAAGGTGAAGCAACATTAAATGTTTAATAAAAGCTGCGTATGCAGTTTTTCTGTGAATTGAAAAAGGCGATAAATAGAAACAGACAATAAATAGCTCAAAGAGAATACGGGCGTGAATGTTGTCAACAGTGTTTGTTTCCGTGAACTGTTTACATAAAGGACATTTTCAAGACAAACTGGTATCATGAACTTCGGCAGTTAAACATCTACATGTACATAGTCTAGTTTAGTTCTACTGTTCTAATAGTTTGGTGTTGAAGTTGTTTCTAAGTTTATTTGTTCATGTATACGAAAGAAAAACAAAATATAGCAGGGCTGAACATGTTAAATTGCTCAGTGTCTCTTCAGGATCCAATGCTTTTGTAAATGATCGACAGGCAGCAACTGAGTTTGTTTAACAGATTGTATGCTAGAAACCAGTAAATGTATGTTGGAGAATGGTGCATATTTAGAAGTACACTCCAAAAGGTTGGATATCTTCCAAGACAGTTTTGCCGACCGTCGGCTTAGCTTTGTCACTGGTGAACTGTGAGAACTACTGAGAAGACCGCACTTCTCACATTTCACCAGTGACCAAGCTGACTGACAGTCGGCGAAACTGTCTGGGTTAATATCCAACCTTGAGCAGTGTAATAAGAACTTTCTAAATAAGTACATGTACAGTAAAACCTTTCTATTACGACCACTAAATTGTGTTAACTACAGTCCTGAACCTTATTAAATTAAATTAATAGTCGCAAGCGAATTGCCATCGAATCGGGTGCTTCAAAAGGTAAATCTTACGCTTGAATATTTTAACGCGATTATTCCGAAGCGGTTGTGACAAAAATGTATCGGAAAAATGAACGAAGGCAAATTTGCGAATATTTGTGAGATATACCATTCAGGCAAACTTACCCGAGGGTAAAGTTACTATTTTGAATCGCAAGCTAATTGCCATCGAAATGAAAGCGAATCGCAAAAGTTGTTAATTTAATAAGGTTCAGTATTGTATTAGGTGTTTGTGACAGTAGACTGCTTAAAGCAATGTGACAGCTTAGCCGAAATCTCCTGTAGGAGCTTTCTGTTTTACTGTCACTTGCTTTAAGCTGTCACCTGTCTTTTATACACTCAATAAGCCTTCTTTTTAGTGTCCGTAATAGAGAGGTTTTACTGTAAATGTATATATCGCAAACAGTACAGATCCTTTTTCAAAACAACATTTACAACTCAACTGTAATATTTCAAAAGCGGAAAACCTAAATATATTACAGGAAATTCAGAAGAAAATGACCGTTTAAAGATCCATAACTGAGTCTAAAAAAGAAAAGCGGAAAAAACAGCGAGGCACATGTTGCTGATACACAGCTCCCTCCCTACAACGGGCCTCCAAACAACAACTCCATTCAAACAACGACCCTTGCCAGTTCCCTAAACAGGACAATTATGTCTAACGCTTTTACTGCTGTAATATTGTCTGCTTAAAGTTGTTGTCTGCTATTTTTCTTAGTTACATATTGGACATTTTGACATTAAAACTTAATGAGGAGTGACAAACAGTTAGAATCCAGATCAGACGCCGCGTTACGCGGCGTCTGATCTGGATTCAAGCTGTTTGCAATTGTAAACCAATTTACCTCCCTATAACAATCCTTCTGAACAACGCATACAAGTATTGTCTCCCATTAGGTGTCGTTGTAGAGAGGGAGCGCTGTAGTTCAACGTACGCTTCCTATTTTAGCAGGAAGTCAAATATACAGCAGCTGAAACTATATATGAGTTATTACAAAACCTGCTTGATAGCATCACAAAATAGAGTTCACTACGTATAGCTGTCATCGTAGTCTAGGCAGCTGATCAATGTATACATTAAAAAAGGATAAGAGAATATTTACAGCTGCCCCATTTAATTCCATTGAAAAAAGTTGACGTTAATTAATTCATATAGATGCAATTGCTCTAGTGGCGAGACTTGTGGATATCTTATTCATAGAAGGCGGGGCTAATTGATCATTTCTACGCAAATCGCAGCTTCATTTATGCGGTTATGGCTGTTCCTTTCCGAGTACACATTATTAACATATGGATTAAAGAAACATGCATACTAATAAAATGTTTATCTAATACTGTATTAGAAAGAACAGCTAATATATTGTAAATATTAGAAATGAACTGATATTTTTCGGCGTTTTATTATTTCAGATTGTGTCTGGTTGTACACTGAAGAAGACGTCGGTATTTCTCCGTTTAAACGCGAACAAAACACTAACACGTTTAATGTTACTTAGAATGTATAATTTTCGTCGTGTAGGAATAAATAGAAGACATAAAAAGGACTATGAATGGTGTAATGAGTAACATAAAGAAGGGTTGGAAACGGGACCAAAGCTGTTGTCCGATGTAGAGCGAATTCTGGTATTTAGATGTTCCGGTTTGGAGGGGTGCCAATGTTTAAATTATCTCTGTGCAACATAAAATAACGATGGTCCCGACAAGTCTTAACATTCATTCTGCCGTTATATCGTTTTGCTTTGCATTTGTCGTTTCAAAAAAAATATTCAATTACGATTCATATATTTTAATTAAAGAAATTAAAAAACGAATGCCAAGCAGTTTGGTTTCAGATCAGACGCCGCGTAACGCGGCGTCTGACCTGGAACCAAACTGTTTGCAAATATCGGCCAAGTCTAGATCGGCAGGAAACGGGTTAACACTCAGTCCAACAACATGCTAGACAATTAGATAAACTTGAAATTAGTATATTAAAGGTAATTTGTTTGTTCTTATATAACCATTTACTATAATTATAAATACCAATTAAATCATGAAGAAACTCAAACAAAGCCATCTTAGCGGGACATTCTAAGTAAACAAATGAAAATAAACGAGATTCATTATTTAAACAATTATTTCTCAATTTCTGTTTTAAAGAAAAAACTACAATAATAATTAATATATACATTCAAAACTCGGTTACACAGACTGGATTTTAGTCGATTATATCCGAATTTCAATGTGGCTGAAATGTGACTGCATTGCATAAAACAAAACAAATATGACCAAGCTGATATATTTTCGTGTTTGAAAGAGTCAAATTGCAAATATCACCAGATTATATAGTCGTATTATTCCATGAGTGTGAATGTGTTTAACAACACGACACTGTTTAAGTGAGATACCGTCTAATATTGCACCTGTAATGTCTGTAAGGTTTCATAGTTCGTAGTACAAGTAAACTAAACATAATTTTATCGCTGAACGTATTTATGCATATATGTATATGATATGTTTTATTCAGCAAAGACATACACGTATATCTGCATTATATAATAAAATACATATTAAGACTAGTAAAGACGGGCTGTAATTCTTATAAGAATAATCTTCAAAGTATATTAGAATCTGCACAGTACTTGTTGTTGTACATGAACTTTCGATTAGGAAATTAATCCCAGCATAAATAAATATTTATGGAACACTGACTGTTGAACATAAGTTAATGTGTTCGTTCAAGTCTAACTCATAACCCCATAGCCTGTTTCTAGTTTTTAAAATAGGTGACCTCTTAAAGCAGGTTGAAGGTAAAGGCGCATTCTGCTTTACTTTCAGCCTGCCTTAAGCCACCATCTACTATAATACAGAAATATTTATTATGATACATATTTAAAATTGTATAAATTGGAACTATTTTCTTCAATTTGGGAATAAACTAAAGGCGTATTTATGGGGTAATGGGTTAAACGAAACTTAACGTAATCGAAATTAAATAGTATGTAGAAAATGTCAATTTCTTGAAAATATTGATTCATTTAGCTCTTTCGACCAAGTTTTATCGTCTGCTTAAACCGTCTAACGGCAAAATATCGTCTGCATTTGTAGTGTCGTCTGCAATATTTGAAAGTCAGAATTAGGGATGTTTCGATTGAAGAAATGTCGATACGAAAGTCAAACAGGTTGCATTTTTGAAGCTTATAAATCCTTTTGTGTATGTTGTTCTACATTTTCAAGATCATTGTTGGCCATTATTGTATTTAAACAATATCATTAACCTTGTATGCAAGTCTATGAATAACTTATCATGCATTTGAATGACAGAATTTTATTTTTAACTGTATCTAGTCTTCAAATTTCCCAATTTTCAAAAGAATAAATGTAATTACAACAAACCATTACTGTGACCTTTTCTTAATTTTTCTGACAAACTAGTTCCCCAATAATATGTTTGAATAGAATGGAAAAAAAACATTGAATGAGTCATTTTTTTGTAATTCAAGTTTTTATGAAAAATTAGCATTTTACAAAATGTTAATAGCATATAACATCTTTCTGAATACCTTTATCCAAAATGTGTTTTGATTTTCTTGTAAGGAATGTTATGGACAACTTCTTGCACGAGACTTAGAGACATTATCTGTATTTTATTTTGAGAAATACTTTCTCATAAAAAATCCAGGTTTTTGCTAAAATAAGATATCTTAAAAGACAAACCAAACGATACATTTTGCCGATATTCGCACAGATTGTTTCTTAAACTAGTATTATTCTTCAAGCAAAGTTTCATAATACATTTCATTAAAAGTAAGCTCACTAGCGAGCTACCTTAAGCTTTGTTTCGTTGGAATGGCAAGGAGTCACTTCGAGCATATCGTGCGGTCAGTTAGCGATTTGGTGTGCTTTGTCATTTACCATATCACTATGATATCAGTAACACGTGTTAGAAATATTCAAGTAACAGATGTACCACGAAATTACAGTGTTAAATTAACCTATTTATTGTGTAATAATGACTGTTTTGATGCCTCAGCACTAACGCCGTGTGATATATTGTAATATAAAACACGTGTTACGTCTGTGAAAGCGGCAAAACAACCAGCGTCATATCCAGGAATTAAAGTCACGATATGGCACCACAGTCACTGTCTCAGGTTTCACACTACGTAATACATTAACCCATTATCCCATAAATACGCATATCTAAAGAAGAATAATAGTTTTTTTCATGCAGTTGTGTAAATATATTATAAGAAACATTTTATATCTTCTTGAAGATGGTAGATTAAAGCTGGTTGAAAGTAAAGCAGATATGCATTTTTGCTTCATTGTCAACCTGCTTAAAATAGCCACATGTCAACAAAACAGAAACAGGTTATAGGGTATTGGATTAAACCCGTCTATTATGACCAATGAATATAAGAAATTAAGAACAGAACATAATTTTATTCAGATTTGTACAAATTACATCATCTCATTCACATATAAATATTCACAAATATATAGCATCACGTGACAATATGAGGATGGATACATCAATTATTTTCATTTGAGGAACGTCTTACTCTAAGAGCGTCTCTAATAAATATAGATAAGTTAAAAAAAATGTGTGTATTTGTGCTTTTCATTAATTTAATACATTTAAACATTGAAGGTCTTTGAAAAAAGTACTTCTTTAGATACTTCACTCTCAAATCCACATAACAAGGACAAACGCATATGAAATTGAATTCATCTTCAATATCACCTGAGTTGTAGAATAAACAAATTCTTTCGTTACGAATTAATCTATTTTGTGCAAAATCTGCCAGTTTAAATTCTAAGAGAATGCGACGATAGCGTTAGTCTGGAAACACTGCATCTACATTTAAGTGAATAAGGTAAACTATCTCATTAGCCTTCATAATCGATTCTACTTTTCAAGAATTTGTAAATGTTGTTTCAAAGTAAAGGCTCGCAACATATCATTTTATCCAACTCGTTCAATAATTTCACTACTGAAAACGCACTCATTCAATATCCTCTATTTATGACGTCATTGGGAATGAAAGGGTTAAGCGACACTAGCGGAACACAATGAAATAAACTGAAATAGTTATTCGAACATGATGTTAACTTGTTCTCTAAAATTTATTTTCACAGACCTGTAATGTATACATAAGTAAATATTCGTGTTGCAATATGATTCAATGTTAACTGAATAAAAATAGAATTAATATTCTTTTCGCTTAGAACTTTTTTTAAGAACTGGTGTTTTCAAAGAACACGGGCGCGACGTGCTTATATTAAATCATATACAGATAAATTTATTAGTAGATTTCCACATTGAATATAACGACAATCTAAGCCACATGGTCACTCCAATTTTAAAATATTTTTACAACCAACACGAGAATTACGTTTGCTTATGCGTACATTGTGATATTTTTATTATTATTAGCCTAGACAATAATTATTTTCAATTTCCCTTTACTGCTTAACTCATCATGCAATGGCATTTGCAAACACTTTTATTCCTGATCAGACGTAGAAAAACTGGGCGTCTGAAAAGCAATCAAACTGTTTTCAACTATTTTCGCATGTTTGTCTAGTTAAAATTGTTTTAAATCTATTTTGGACAAACTAAGGCAGTCGACAAATTGAAGCACACGTTATCTTGACAATAAATGGATCAATTGGATATTGACAATTCTCACCTCAGACAAACACGTGTAAAAGAAGGCGTCTTAACCACTTCACTGTCTTACCCAGAATACATGTACAATGGTTAATTTGGAAACAGTTTTGATTCTGACCAGACCACGCGTAACTCGGCGTCTGGTCAAGATCAAAACTGTTTGACATACATTTCAATATTTCTTAAGGTTTTCCAAGACTGAAGATTGCCTTTTTCCGTGTTATCTCGGCATTTTCCGTGATTAACGGAATATATCGAACACTCCCATATAAAACCTGGACGATAATGTTAGAAATTATTCGAACGTAGTCCGAAATGTTGCAAATCTCGTCTTGTAAATTTGCTTCCCAGCACGGGTTCGAATCCCGACCAAGCTCAATATATTTTTCTTTGAAATATATATCCTTTTTAAACAAACACTTTTCGTAAACCAATGAATATATTTTTCAGCGGAGCTGACTATTATCTATTTAAACCTACATTTTTATTTAGACAAACATTTCAACCAATCATATTTGATCAGAAATTGAGAATTAAGAGACTGAATTGTCTGATTGGATAGTAGCCAGGGCTCCAGATAAGAGAATTATTTCAAACTTAAAAACTTTATTTGTGCATTAAACCTTATGGTTTTCTACTCATTTGAATTGTCTCTTCGAGGCGATAAAAATGAGTGGTAACACCATAGGGTTTGGTGCTGAATTGGGTGAGAAAATGTTAGATTTGTTCCGTTTACTCCCCTCTTATTTGGAGCCCTGTAACTGTAGCCTGGCTGTGGTTTATGCACTGATTAAGATACACAGGCAGTGTGTTATACTGAGCTGATGACATCATGCTTCTATTTTAATATATGATAGCAGATGTCTATTTAATTATAGATAGACAGTGGCAGCTAGGTGTTTTGTTAAATAATGGTTTACTACCAATTTATTTTAAACTATTTGTTCAAATTTACCATACATTGATAGCAATATAATAAATGGCCTCAAGTGAGTTAAACACAATTGTGTTGTTTCATCATTTATTCACAAGAGTGAGGTGTTATAGAACTGTTGTTCTGTAAGGGCATGCACAGTTTATTTAGTTATAGTTTGTTTCAAGAAACTCCCCATGAATGAAGTTTGATATATAGAACAGTAGTTTAATCTGAGGATCTCCTACCAGTAGCTAGGATATGGGTTATATTATTGTTTTGCATTTCTGTACATTTATAGTTTTTTAGTCAGAGTTAAAGTTGTCCTTGAATGTCTATTTTTTGCTTTTCAATCCAAGATATTACAATTCTTTGAAAAAAAACCAATTTCATACAATTTTGCACACCCATCTACAGCATGAATGCCACCACCCATTCCGCTGAATATCTTTTTAAAAGATATTTCTTGTTATAAATGCGCCCGACATTAACTTGCACAACTATTTAATTATAAGCCAAATTTATTGTTCAGTCTTTATAAAGTATTCAATTTTCGAAGACAAAATTAATATTTCCAGTTAGGTGCGGCCAAATGTCTTCATATTTTGGATTTAGATTGCGTAAGTATTGTACGAAAAAATAAACAAATGGTTTGCTTTGCTCAAGTTACCATTTTGTACAAACATACAACCTTTTAAGTCATATAATGTAAATTCGTATAGAAAATATTGCATATTGTTAAGAGGACGGTTCAGATATTTTAATTTTTCACATCATATGATGCAAATATTGGGTCACTAACTTTATTTTGTGATGTTCACGTCTTCTGACATAGGCATTACATAAAAATATCAGTATTTTAGGTTAAAACAGGTAAAAATAACCTTTCATGAATATTTGTCTTTTAATTGTCTCGCATATTTTCCTACCTTTAAGTTTATATACAATATTTCAAATATTTTCGAGAAGAGATGGCGAAAAGCCTTCATATTTCACACAAGACACGGGAATTACATGTATCCATTCATAATATCATTTTCACATTACAATTACCCTACCTTCAGTGTTGGATTACCTTAAGTCAAAATACCATATAATTAAATTTGGTGACGTCATGGCAATCAAGGGGTTGATGTAGTTGTCCAACACTCAAGACGTTTTCCTTCCCAAAAACTGCGTGTGAGCTTATACTAATATACCGATTGGGAGCAAATTGGAATCAAATCAGACCCCGGGAAACCAGGCGTTTGACAAAGCTCTATACCGTCTTTCTTGCGGTATAGAAAAATCACCAATATTTTGAAGAAGCTACATGTTACTGCATTGCATGCAGTTTAACGTTGTTCAAACGGGACAGAATACCGCCTTGACCGCTATACAATTAAAAGTCAGTAGGTCATTTTATGTTTTTTCTGAATAAAAAAAGTTACTGAAACTATTACTAAATTTGCCAAAATTTGATCAAATAGACACGCGCGGTGTATCTAACATACCGCGTGTTTTCGTACATGTATTAGCCAAACGATACTTATCCAATAAAAAACATCCAATCAAGTTAAAAAAAAAACTTTTTGACAATTAGTTAGGCTAAATGTTAGAATCAACATAAAAACTGATTTCTATTTACTTACAAGAAAACGTTTTTACACATGCAACGCAAAAAGACGAGTAACCACACCATAAAAACTTGTGAAAAAAAAACACTTGGTATGTGCAAATACCCTGATTAGAGGACTCCTGTGGGATCAGGGTCTGCACTGTTTGTCATTTGGCAATATTGTTTTTTTTAACATTAACCCCATATAGTCAAATATGAACTATACATAATAAAAAAAAACTCGAATTGTCCGTAAAAGTGGCAGGGGTTAAAACAGTCGATAATGTTGCAATATAAGAAAAATATATATGTCTTAATTTTACTTTCATTAATTTGACTTTTTCAAACGATGCCATGTGTGGACTCTCAATTGCACACACGTTGGGACAAATCAGATGCCCAGTCGAACTCAAACTGATCATAATTATGGTTGACTATTTCACCCCTGGACAATTCCCATTTCTAATTATTTCTTCTCATTGTTTACATTTTAGGGTTGATTGTAAGGTTTTGCAGTATTGCAGAATGGCAAGCAGTTCATACCTTGATCAGAATGTTTCATTTCGGAGCCTTCTGACCAGGGTATGCACTGTTTGCATAGGACAAATGTACTCTTTATAGGCAAACTATTTGTAAATGACACGTATACACGTTGCTAACGTTCAATGTGTTTACTGGTTGTGCGGTGCGTTTAGTAGGGTTGTCTTTGATTGCAACCTTCATCACGGACAGCACAGCTACTCAGTTGGGTATAAGCCAAGGAAAGGTTGCCTAAACATTGCCTGGTATCTGATCTATCTCCGAATTATTTGATCTGGAAATAAAGGTTTCATCGTAAAAGCGTTTTTATCGGCTTCATGCCCGCACGAGCCCCACAGAGAGAAACACATGGCTTATCACCAATTTGGTCAGGTCATAACAAGGTAATCACCTAAAGGTAAAAGCGTTTATTAGGACAGCATAAATCCAGTAGAAGGCCGTATCTTCTTGCACGTGATAAAACAAAACAGGTCAAGTTCTGGTGCCATCTGTTTCTACATGTATCTGTACTTTTAGTCAACCAAGTGTCAGTGTGGGAGTTATGATAAGGTTTCATTTAACCCTTTCATCCTCAATGACGCCTAAAAGCGCATTTGCAAACATTTTGGGTCCTGATCAGACGCCGCGTGAAGCGTCGTCTGATCAGGACCCAAACTGTTTGACACCATTATCGATATATATTAACTCATACATCTTAAATTTAAGTTTGAAACGTGCCTTGCAGACAACAAAACTGAAGCAGACGACAATAAAGCGGCGAGGGGATAAAAATCTCCCGAATAATTTGATCATGAAAGGGTTACATGTTAGTGTCAATGTGGGAGGTTTGATTTTACCTTTTCACTGTCAAATGTTATCTCCTGATTAAACTGTTTCGCAGAAAAAATATCGTCTGCTTAACTTTGCCGACTGTATTATTATATTTTTCAAAATGAATGTGTTTGAAGTTCTGGTACAAGAAATACAAACACGCGTGTCAAACAATTTGCACCCTGATCCGACACGTTATTTAATCTCTAAACTGTTTGCAATGTCGATTTTTGTTTCATATTGCGAAGAAATATACATGCTTAATAGCAAAAATATATAGGGCGTGTCTTTTTATACGTGGTACATGTAAACACAGAAAAAGGGCATGTCCTTCTGTTAGTGGTAAACAATACAGGTCAATGGGTTATGCCATCTGTCTCTATTGATACTTTCACACTTCTCATGTTATTGAGGGTGTTGCCTTTAGTTTCCACTCAACCTATTTAAGCTTAGTGTATATTTAATGTGACATTAGCAACCAGTGTAGACCCTGATGAGACGCCGCGTTACACGGCGTCTCATCAGGGTCTGCACTGTTTGCTGTTGCATATTAAATGATATGCTGTAGTACAAAAAGCATTGTAGTATCCTTATATCACCCTTGAATATCAATTATGAAATATTCCAACAAGCACACAAGGACAGTTATTTGCAATACCCAGGTATGCATTTACTAATAGTTTTATTGATTTCTTTTGTTTTTGCAATGTTCGGTCTGTTATAGAACCAATGTTGTAAACAAGTTCTATGTCACATGCCCAGATTGGGCATCGACCTATTATGTAAATCAATACTGTAACTTTCCAGATATGGAAGTTGCTTTGCTTTCTCGTTTAAACGGTATCAAACGTAAACACAGTACAATGCAACATAGAGAATGACATTGTTCAGTAAAATATTGAATTTTTTAAATCACAAATCGGCGTCTGCTCTAGTTCCAAACAGTTTTGCAATGAAATTGCTTTATTCCCGGTCTTTAACACCTCTTCTACTATCTTTTACTTGAACAGAATAAGTAACATAAACTTACATTTAGGTCTTAAAGGAACTAAAAGCCAAATGGTGTTCTTGCGGAGAACAAAACTCAAATAAGGGCAAATTTTCTCCATTATCGTGTATATCGCATGAAAAAGACATGATCGGTTTGAAAGCATCCTCAAGAAAAATAATTGAATATGTGTTTTAGTACATTCTCGAAACGTTTTTTCTACTCTGATATGAGCTTTAAACTTCACTATTGTTCGACAATATTGACCTGACGTTGGTGACCTCTATAAGCATAATTTCAAACTTTGTTGCATTTCTAAATATAGCTTCGGAACACTTTGTTATCATTTATACGAGAACGCACACTGTACGATCCGCTATCGATTATTGATTTATACAGCGTCATCTTACAATAATTTATTCATGCATAAAGTTCAACGTCAGGTCAATATTGTCGCACAATACATACAAGATTCAAGTTAGATAACATAGCTGGTTAGATCAAGAATTACCCGGAGGCCGAGTGGAGCAATTGGGTTATTACAGTTGTATCGCATACATGTATATGGTTTAGCTTTCTCCGCACAAGTTCGAACCTCACCGAGCTCATATTATGTTTCGTTAAAAGGTATGTTTTAACATATTTCTTCCTGCCTAAGCTGTTTTTATAGACGTTCGGTATAATTTTTTAAAAAAAACAATGTTATGCCTTATTTGGTCTTCAGTCTCTGAAATAAGCGTCTTCAACACCTTTTGGCAAATATTGTTGTTTCATTTGTTATCAAAATTGACTGTCTATCTCTTTCACGATAATTCCTGGTGAATTATCTGTTTGTTTTGAAATTGAATTATTGCTCAATTTAGCTATTTCGAAGAGGCTGTTGTAATCCTCAGTCAAAACACAGTGGTCTGGTCTAGACAGATAGCTATTTACAGTGCTATTTATCCCCGTTTAAACGCAAACGAAACGTAATTCGTAAAATGGATAGAAATTACTATTATTTAAAAAAAATGACAAATCATTTTAATCTCAGCGGCAAACAATTTTTAGCCTGGTCAGACGCCGGGTTACCCGGCGTCTGATCAGGCTCCAAGCCGTTTGCAGACGTCATACCCGTTTTAAGCGTAAACACGTTTATTTGGAAAGGATAAACTCTTTTTGAATTTAGGCTAAGTTTCGGTAGAGAGAAGGTGATGTTTCCCTTTCAACACCTTTAATATGCCCGAACCCTTACGCACACTACAAACGCGCCGGGTCTTTCTGTCTTTAAGGTTGTATCCAACCCATAAGCGATTTTTTCAAAGTATCAAACTTGTTTTCCATCATAGTTTTTTTTTGGAAGAGCTATTTATGATGAATGAAAAAATGGAGAAAAAAATATATGGTGGTGTCCCTTTTTTTTAGCTACAGCGATTTGAAAAAGGTACCGGTATGTCAAAACAAAACAAACATGGTAATTTGGGTTTTCATTATTTATTTCATGTCTATGGTGGTATTTTCACATATAGAAACCAAATTTAGACAAAGCAGGCACTAGGTTTGAACAATATGGATCCCCGAATATCAAAAATATGCTTTTTATAGGGCATGATTTTATTAGATTTTTTATTTTATGAAAAAAAAGTTTGAAAATGAAATAGTTATAGTATTAAACTTTTTCTTATATTCTATTAAATGAAAGCCAATGCTAAGGCAGTTCAAAATATGAAAAGAAATTGAAAGGACAGTGTTGAACATTTTGAGTTATTGAAGTAAAAAGAGTTATCTCCCCTTACAAAATTTACAAAAAAGTACCCGTTCGATGATATTTCGAGCTTTATAAATTTCACATTTGGTGCCTGTTTTTTTAGCTCACCTGAGCCAAAGGCTCAAGGTGAGCTATTGGGATGGCTCGGCGTCCGTCGTCGTGCGTTGTCCGTCGTCGTTAACAATTGCTTCAAATGACATCTCCTCCTATACCGCCTGACAGAATTCCACCAAACTTTACAGAAATGTTCCTTGGGTCAAGCTCTTTCAAATTTGTTCAAAGAATTAAAAACAATGCAGAACTCTGGTTGCCATGGCAACCAAAGTGAAAAAATAAGGAAATCTTAAAAAATCTTCTTGTCAAAAACTGCATGGGCCATAGCTTAGATATTTGGCACATAGCATCATCTACAGGTCCTCTATCAAGTTTGTTCAAATTATGCCCCTGGGGTCAAAATTGGCCCGGCCCCGGGGGTCACGGTTTTACATAGAGTTATATAGTGAAATTTTCAAACGTCTTCTTCTCTGAAACTAATATGGCCAGAGCTTTGATATTTGGCATAGTGACACTTCTAGATGTCCTATACCGAAATTGTACAAATGGTTCTGGTCCGTTGCATAACTAGGTCACAGGAGCTAAACATAGATTATTTACAATGAAAGCTTAAAAAATCTTCTTGTCTAAAACTACAATGGCCAGATCTTAGATATATGGCACATATCATCGCCTACAGGTCCTCTATTAAGTTTGTTCAAATTATGCCCCTAGGGTCAGAATTGGCCCCGCCCTGGGGGTCACTGTTTTACATAGAGTTATATAGAGAAAAATTTCAAACGTCTTCTTCTCTGACTCTAATATGGCCAGAGCTTTTATATTCTGTATAGTGACACTTTTAAATATACTTTACATATTTTATTCAAATTGTTCCGGTCTGTTGCATATCTAGGTCAGTCCTGGACATAAATCAATATCTCCATTTTTCCAATTATTCTCAGGTGAGCGAATATGCCCCATGGGGCTCTTGTCTTAAATTAGTTTTTGTATGAAGAAATACTACCATAGAGAGGAAATAAATAAAACAAAACCAAAGTATCATATTTGTTTCCATTTAAAATGGATTTTATTGAAGCGGGCTGTTTGAAAAGGACAAAATAAGAGGAAGTGGGTGGGGTAAATTTTACATGGCCATAGAGCCAACTGTTGTTCACCAAAATGTACACTTTTTCTATTTTTTCATTCATGTTTAAATAGCTCTTCAATACAAAACCCTCATAAAGTGTTTTCATATACTTTGAAAATTTCTTAAATTCATGACATTGATACACCCTTAAAACCACTTTGGGTTCACATTACGCACCGGGTGACGCGGTGTCTTGTCAGACTTCAAACTGATTTCTATTCCGATTAAAATTAATTGTCAACGTTTAAAAATATATCATGTTTAAAAGTTTTACATTTCATTGGTTTGCGTATTGTTTCGTTTAAAAGCGAAATAATAATTTCCTCTAAATAGTATCAGCTGCATATCCATGTGCATACATGTATTTTAGGAATACTTTTACCATATCAACGACCAATGAAAAAAGTAATTATGATTTCAAGTCAAATACAAGTTTTTGTGTTTCTACAAATGCATGCAATCAAGTGAAAAACTTCCACCTTAATTTTACTGAAACATTAGAAATCATTAACGATGGGATAGCCGCACAAAGAAAAGTACATGTATGCATTCTATTGTAAATAATACAGTGTGTTAATCCTCATGATCGCGATTTCACTAGGGTTTTTTGCAAACAGTTTGGATTCAGATCAGACGCCGCGTAACGCGGCGTCTGATCTGGAACCAAACTGTTTGACACTCGTTTATAGGATTATTAACTTTAAAAAAATATTTATCTAAATTCAATTTTGAAGACGACACTGTCAAAGCAGAAGATATTACACCAGTATAAGGGGTTAAGATAACGCGGCGTATATGCCAGTTATTCCGGTTCTGTCAGTCTGCTGTCAAGTGAATGGACTTCATGCTGGCAATGCACTTATAAACAGTAGAAAATACCTTATTCAGTATCATTTATCCTTTTCATGATCCAATTTATCGTGAGGTTTTTACCCCCTTCACCGCCATATTGTCGTCTGCTTCAATATTGTTGTCTGCTAAATCATTTCAAAATTAGGTTTAAGGCAGTATAACTGACGTAATTTCAAAACAAGTCGCAAACAGTTTTGATCCTGATTTGACGCCGTTAACGAGACTGTTAACAAACGCGATTTATGGCGTCATTGAGAGTTGAAGGGTTAAACGCAAACCAAATGAAATTAAAAAATGGATTAATCTAATATATAAGCATGGAAAAATTCACTAGGCACAAATAGGTTAACGTATTTATTAATAGTAAATTGACAACTTTTGCAGACGACAATTTCCGAACGATATAAGATCTGCAGGCCCGTTTTTTTTTTAAACGTCGTACGACAAAAAACTGTCGTAAATCAAACTTTAAAATACAGACAATAGCTGATTTCCTCATCTAATTTTGTCTTGTGACATCTCTTTGGATTGTCTCTTCTAGACGATTCCAAACAGATGTCACAAGACAGGATAAGATGGAGAAATAAATTAAAATTGTGAATTTTAGAGTCTGACTTACGATAATATTTATCGTACGACGTTTCATAAAACGGGCCCTTGGAGAAAGGTAAGCCATATTCACGTTGTGACAACTGCAAATAGTTTGGATTCAGACAAGATGTCAAAAAACTCGGTGTCTCATCTTGATCCAAACTATTTGAGATTTAATTTTAATTTCAAGACAAAAACTGCATATATATTAATAAATACGAAAGACTCAAGCAGGAAACGCAACACAAACAATACACCGAACTCTCAAGCAGAACACACACACAGTCATACCATAACAAACACACATACACACACACGCACACTCCCATTCCTTCATCTACACACTAAATAGAAAACAACACGCAAGACAAACATAAAGCAAAGTGAACATAGGAGCCCGCCTTGGTACGGTCAAGGCACCCTGAAAAGTGCTACGTAAGACATATTTTCTCTGTCATGACGTCATCGGCTTGAAATAATTGCCGTCTAGTTTTATTTCTCAAATCTATGTTTTAGATAATTAATTTTTGCGAAACAGTTGTGATCAAGATCAGACGCCGCGTGACGCGGCGTCTGATCATAATCCAAACTGTTTCGCAAATAAACCATTGTTCTCGGGGTAAGGTAGTGCTTGGGTTAAATACTTGTAAACGTCATTCACTTCGAATGATGTCCATTAGTTTTGCTCTAAACTATCTGGCCCTGAAACGTCCAATAGAAGTTACCAGTTTCCTGTAGAGTCATTATACATGTTTCTTCCCCGTTTAAACGCAACGTTACGCAAGTGCAATGCAACCAAATGCACTTTAACCATGCAACACCATATATACGCACTTTGACACATACTTCGGTCGAGTTGGATATAGCCTTTACACACACAACTCGAGTGATCCGGTGCATAAGATATGCAAAGTATAGTAATGTTCCTTTTATTATATACCTCATATAATAATAATAGAATAAAAAACGATAGAAATGTTTTGAGCTATTTTCTATGCTCCTGTAGTGTGTAAAGTAGTTCCGAACTTCCGACTACACAGTAAACGTTCTTTTCCCATTACACAAGGTACATAGGTAATACGGAATTTTCAATCCGTCAAGGTGTATTTGTTCGATAAAATACGGAAATATTTCGGGCAGAACATTGGTAGGTATATAATAAAATATTTTACCTGTATGAATATAATGTTAAGGCCTATCCATTGAGACAACCTGCGTACATTAAACGAAGGCGCTTCGTGGCGCTTTGCCACCGCCCGCTTTGCCCAAGGCGCACAAATGTGGGGTGACTCATGCAATGTTGAAGGCACGAGAACCAGTGGGTGCCCTGGTGTAAGCGAGCCTTGGCAAGGCGTAACGAGGCGCTTTCGTTGATGAACGTAGGACATATTTTGTTGTCAAGAGCGCTGCATGAACGCAGCTTTTGAAAGACGAAATAATAGTTGTAACCTATCTGTTATGAGAGTCCAATTCTGACAGATGACCATGTGGATCTGATCTACCAGAAAATGGTCACCAATTTCAGTATGTATTTTAACCCTTTCACTCTCAATGACGTTATAAAGCACATTTGCAACCGGTTTTGATCTTGATCAAACGTGGCGTCTGATTAGGATCAACACAGTTTGACACTTGTTTTGAAATCTAACTTTGAAACGATATTGCAGACAACAATATTTAACCCTTTACCTCATAGCCTGTTTCTAGTTTTGAAGACAGGTGACAACTTAAAGCAGGTTGAAAGTAAAGCAGAATGTGCCTTAAGGCACATTCTGCTTTACTTTCAGCCTGCTTTAAGCTAAAATCTGCTAGGCTATATAAAATATTTGTAATGGTAATTGTTCATGAGGGTATAAACTGGAACTATTTTCTTCAGCAGAGGAATAAATTAAATACGCTAAAAGTCGCTTCTATAGGGTAAAGGGTTAAACAGACGCCAATATTGCGGTGAATGGGGTAAAAAGCTCACAATGAGAAGTTGCTACAAAATACAAGATATGGACTCGACCTGTCAAATTCTCAAAGAACAACGAACTCTTCCTGTCAAAAATTAAAAAGCCAATACAAAACTACCCACTTATTTCAAAAGATCAGTTGCCATATATAATCAGCATATGCTGTTTTTGTGGCATTTTAATATTTCATTACATGGAAATCTTTTGCAGAAGAAAAGCCAGATAATATGTTCCAAAAAATTAATAATTATTGACATGGAATTCCTAAACAAAAACTAAGCCAATACTAAACGTATAATTTTCTTTTTGGATAATTATTCATCAAAGCTTTTCATCAACGTCAGAGAAAGGATTGACTTTATTCGCGTGGTTTGATTATATACATGTGCGATCTAAACGAGCCTTCTGTTTCTGAGGTCAATGGCTTGCTTAAAGAAATGGAAATATAGCGCTCCCTCTCTTTTGACACCATTTGGGAGACAAATAGTGTTGAACTGAGGGAGTCTTTATAGGGATGGACATTGGCATACTTTTGCAAACAGCTTGAATCCAGATCAGACGCCGTCTGATCTGGATTCAAGCTGTTTGTCCCTAGTCAGTTTTTTATTCTGTCAAAATGTCCGTAATGTAACTTTGAGAAAACAGCACACGACAACTGTAAGCAGATGTTCCTGCAACAGTAAAATGGTTGGACATAATTGTCTAGTTTGGGGACCAGCAACAAGACGTTATTCGTTTCAAATAAGCGCGTCTACGCTAAAACGATCATTACCATTACAAACAGTTTGGAACCAGTGAAACGCCGGGTTACCAGGTATCTGACATCAGTTCAGAAAAGAAAGCGATGGACGTCGATGGCCATCAATTGCAAGCTGGCTACCTGGTATGGAATACTCTGCACGCTGCACACGGAGCTTAAACCGCTAACATAAGCTCCAAACAGTGCTACTGAACACATAACTAATATGCCCCAGAAACCTTCCTACTTTGCCGTAGTTCTGGGGCTTAATTGTCAAAGAGAACTTTTTTCTGTTTATTAGACCGAGGTCATCCCCTCTGACAAGAACTAAAAGGAAGGCAGGTTGGTGGTTTTGATCCCATTCACTGTTTTGCAATGCATGAGATTAGCCGAAATCACCTTCCTGAGATCATTATCATCTCATCTCATCATCCCTCATTAACTCATCGGCGCTATATGACCTGTTTTGTGTCGCAGTGCCGTATAACCCAACTCATCCATCCATAACTAATGTTGGGTCGAAACCGTTTGCAGAGGAACTAATCGTTTTAGCCTTATCGCGTTTATTGGGGAAGAATAATGTTTTCTCCACTAAACCGAGACGTGGCACTTTCTGTGGTGGGTAAAATGATGCCATGTAATTGTTTGATTGGACTCGAGGCTGAATATCTTACGACGATATGATGGGGTGTTACTGTAATGATTGATTGGTTGATTTAGTTGGGTTTTACGGCAGCGCCACACATAAAACGGTCATAATTATGGCGCCGACGCGTGTTACTGTAAAATGCCATACATGTACCTTTTCATTACAATAATATCGCCGACTTTCAATACATGTATCTCGTCAGCTTTTACTGTTAAACTTTATTTCCCAAAACAATTCAAAATGAAGAAATTAATTTAGTTTTGACAAGGCACAAAAACACGACATCTGATCAAGATCCAAAACTTGTTACAAAAGTCGACGATATCGCGAGTGGCCCATCTGAAGCAGCCAATCCTCCTAAAACAACAAAACAGAGTCTGGTGTGTTTTCAACTTTTATCGTCACAAAATATTAGTTGATCTTGGGTTTCATGGAATTTTATCCTAAAGGTAGTTCTTAACCCCTTCACGTTCCTACACCGAGTACAATGGTTATTTGCAAACAGTTTGAATCCTGATCAGACGCCGCGTTACGCGGCGTCTGATCAGGATCCAAAATGTTTGACAAACAATTTTATATTCCCCAAGTAAAAAAACATAAAATCTTAATTTGAGAAATAAAAGCAGACGACAATTGTTTGAAACTGATGACGTCATGGCAGTGAGTGGGTTAAAGCAATATCAGGGCTAAACCGTTTGATGGCGTCCATTAGTTGAGTATCCCGTCACGACATGATGACGTGTTGCTGGCATGCTGCAAACGGCATGCACAATTTAACCCTTTCGTTGCATTTATGTGGTCTGCTTTCCCCCGAAGAAGTGCCTTTTAGCGCATTCAGTTTAATCATCCGCTGAAGAAAATAGTTCCAATTCATACAGTCATTAATATGTATTATCAAGGATATTTTGTTTATTCGAGCAGGTGGTAGTTTAGAGCAGACTGAAAGTAAAGCAGAATGCGCCTTAAGGCGCATTCTGCTTTACTTTTAACCTGCTTTAAGTAGTCAACTATTTTCAAAACTAGAAACAGGCTATTAGGTAAAGGGTTAACCCGTTATCCCATGAAACCTTCATACCTTATCGTGGTACAGGAGCTTTATTGTCATAGGGTATCTTTTCTGTTTATTAGACCGAGACTATCCCCTCTGCCAAGAATTAAAAGGAATGCAGTTCGATGGTTTTGCGCTGCCTGGCAACGAATGAGTTTATCCAAATTTATCACCATCATCTCATCATTATTCATCATTCATCGGCGCTATATGACCTATGACCTACTTTGTGTTGCAGTGCCGTAAACCCCTACTTATCCACCCTTCAGTGTCATGACGTCATCAGTTTTTAACATTTTATTTAGGAATGGCGTTGTGCTATTTTAATGTTATTATTTATAAATGTATACTGGATGTGCAATGGTGAGATATAAATAAATATTTTATTTATCGTATGCTCTGTTCTCGCGTAACGCAGCGTCTGGCTAGGATCCAAACTGTTTGACACACATTTCAACAGTCCTTAGGAAAAACCCTGCCATTGTAATCTTTGTTTAAAGCAGACGACCAATGTTTAAAGCAGATGACGTCACTAAATAGGTAAAATGTGTCCTCTGCTTGTCTTACTCAATTTAGATTTGAACAATTTTAGTTGTAGCAATATAGACTGAATCCAATAGGTTGGTTCCTGAGTCAGGATCAAAACTGTTTGAAAATGATTTTTACAATATTCCAGAAAGGGAATTAGATTAATATTAATATATAAACTGCTTTTTTCTAATATGTCGACCTCTAACTAAAGGATCTTTTTCAAAGAAAATCACGTCAAAACACATATCACGTTTTTGTTACTTGCATTCAGCCATTTAATCAAAGAATTCTTTGATTTAATGGCTGAATGCATGTAACAAAAATGTGACGTGTGTTTTGACGTGATTTTCTTTGAAAAAGCCCCTTAGAGGTCGAAATATTAGAAAAAAGCAGTTTATATAGAAATATTCTTCGTGATTAGCAGTAACGGGTATAAAGATGTAACAAAAACTATTGATACTTAATCTTATATTTTGATTTTTCGTCGTCTCAAATTATAATGCACATTTTCCAAATTGCTACGCAAAAATAGATCTTTGACACAGTTTAGACATCGCAATTAGTTCTGCTTATGACTGGAGTCAAAACAGATATTTAAACCTTTCACTACCATACGCAAATATAATAGCTGTTGCAAACAGTTTGGATCCAGATCAGACGCCGAGTTTCTCGGCGACTGGTCAGAATCCAAACTATTTGAAACTTTTATTTAAAAGTTTTTAGTCAAAATTAAGGAAATCTTATTTTTAAAGCAATATTGAAGACAACTATTGAATCACCGATGCTACGTACATGTATGAAAGAAATATGGTTAAGTGGACGGGTTATTTCAACAATTTATTTGTCTTTAGTCTGTAGTATATCATAAGATTAAAAAACCGGACATTTCAAACCGGAGAGCAGATTAAAAGTGATGTAGAACGCGGCTCCAAACTGTTTACAGATGTTATCGGTGTTTTTAGCATAAACGTGTTTGTGTGGAAATAATTAGGTCTTTTTTACTGTACTTGAGAGAAATAACTATATTCTTTGATCATCAAACGATTGTAATCGAAGAACATATTAATGCGCATTGCAAAAAGTTTGGAACCTAATCAAATGATGACTATATATGCCTGTCTTTGATCAGTCTAAAAAAGTGCTACGTGACATTTCGGCACTTTATGGACTCGGAAACAGGACAGGATTCCAGATAAGAGAGAGTAAACTAAACAAATGCAACCTTTTCTCACTATCGTATGGCTTTACTAAACGTTGGAATCGCCTCCTCGAGACGATTCTAACGTGCAGTGACACCTTAGGGTTTATGCAGAAATAATAATTTTAGATTTTGAAAAACTCCCCTTTTTGGAGCGCTGCTCGGAGGGTATCATAAGAACAAGCATTTGTTACATATAAAGTTATGTCTATTATACACTTAACTTCAACCAATTAAAAAACTGCCTATGTAAACATGTACGTATCCTTATTACCCATATACATGCGTTTTGGCAGATGGCAATAGTCGTATTTCCAACTTGGGTTTGTACATAACGTTGTCTTGTCTATTTACAGTATATCGTGTGTAGTGTAAACCCTTTATCTAACCCATTTGTGCCAACTGTTCTATATATAGGACATAGACAAATGATGTAGACTGATCAGACGCCGCATCCTGTGGTGTATGATTGAAGTCTACATAATTAACTGATAGAAATTTCAATATAAAACAATTGAAAATATAGACGAGACACCCTTAGGTAAAAAATGATAAGCATGGAAGACTCCACTGGGAACAAATGGGTTAATATTTGGTGCGGTTGGAAAGGCTGTGCGATATGAGTTTCACATAATATACATCTCACTGTCGACATTTGAAAACTCAGTCATGGCTATTGTCCATAAACGCAGACATATACCGTGTTCCCTCACTACAACGACCTCTGAATAACGATTTCCAACTGGCAGCAACGCTTGTTTAGGGTCCCCAAACAAGGCAAGTATGTCCAACCGTTTCATGGCTGCAATATCGTCTTCTTAAAACTGTCGTCTGCTGTTCTCCCCAAAGTCACATAATTGTTATTTTGAAAGAAAGCAACATAATGCTGGAAGACAAATTTTTTTAATCCAGATTAGACGCCGTTTGCAAATGTGAGCCTATTTCCCTCCCTATAACATCTCCCTCCGAACAACAGACACAATCTTTGTCTCCCTTTGAGTGTTGTTGTAGAGTGGGAGCACTAAAAAGCAAACAGTGTACACTCTGATGTGCCGCCGTAATTACGGCATCTCTTCAAGGTCTACACTGTTTGCTATTTTATATGTAACACTATTTTTCTGTATATACAGACTCTGTAGTGTCTTTAAAAATTCACCATTGTTAATCAAGAATGAAACCGTCCTCCAAGCGCATAGGCTGAAGCCATTGTAATATCAATGCACTATTCAGGGCTGCCGTAAGTTGATCATAAAAATACTAAGATTTCAAAATTTCAATTTTTCAGACGCAAATTTTCTAATCGTACCTTTACCCCATAGTCTGTTTCTTGTTTTGAAGACATATGACTGCTTAAAAACAGGTTGAAAGTAAAGCAGAATGTTATAAGCTACGATCTGCCAGGATAAAAATCCGAATACTTAGGAAAAATCCGGAGAAATGGCAGCCCTGACTATTGGTTCAATTTCCTTTGAACGTGAAAGTACATTTTCGCGACAGTACATGTACATTGCAAGATCAAACACTGTTCTACTACCCTTTACCTTTGCATTTATCCTGCTGTTGTGTCTGTTTCAAATGTTATGACTACGAAAAATCTCAAAATCATTTTAAACTTACTTACCGTAAACTGATTAAAAGTTTAATATTAGTGTCAAATAGTTTGGATCCAGAATAGACGCCGCGTGGTGCTTAGCATGATAAGTGATAATTACATGTTCAAATCTCTGGGGCATGCTTCTATTGAAATTTAAAGCATTAATTCAAAATAATAGGAAGATTTTATTATAACTTCCCTTATATTTCATACTATTGGGAATGTTATATTCTTTCATATTTCACGAAATTCAAATGAAATGCAGTATTTTACACTAATGACGGATATCTGAAAATGTTGACGATTTTCTTTTAATCTGAGTTACATGTACTTCTTTTTTATTAACCCTTTCTCCCCCATAGAAACGCCTTTTAACACATTTGATTTATTTCTCCTCTGAAGAAAATACTTCAAATTCATACAGATTGAAATGTACATAAAAATATAGTTTCTAAATCCTTGCAGATACAGTGGAGAATGTGTTATTCTTTCCCAATAAACGCGTTTACGCTAAATCCATTATTGCCCTTGCAAACAGTTTGGAGCCAGATCAGACGCCGGTTAACCCGGCGTCTGATCAGGCTCCAAACTGTTTGCCACCAAGATAAACAAGAATTATCAGAATTGTCCAAAAGTTGTTCTTTTCTACGTTTTAGTGCTTTCCGTTTGCGTACGTTTGCGTTTAAACGGGAAAGAATAACAGATTCTCCACTGTAATACATGTAGCTTAAATCAGGCTGGAGGTTAAGCAGAATGCACCTGAACACATTCAACCCTAACGACGACTAAACTCGTCATTACTCTTACTCTTGTCGTATGCAAACTGTGAAGATCCAGATCAGAGGGCTCCTGCATGAGCCATCTGATTAGGGTATGCACTGTTTACCATTTTGCAATATATTACAATAAACAACCCTAAATAGTCTAAAACGGACTAATCTTGATTGAAAACTGGAATTTCCCATTAAAAGTTTCATTATGCTTTACTTTTAACCAGGTTTAATTTGTCGCCTGTCTTCAAACTAGTATTAGGCTAACGAGTAAAATATTAATATTGCATGCATTGCACATAAGATCTAGAATACAATTTCTGACAAGTACTGTCAAGTACATGTAATGTATAGTAGAGAATATACTTGGCTTGCGATTAACAATTTAATTCAATAAGGTTCAGTACTGTAATGTATAGTAGAGAATATACTTTTTAGCTCGCCTATTCGGAGAGGGGGGGGGGGGCTTATGGAATCACCCCGGCGTCGGCGTTGGTTTTTCATGGTTAAAGTTTTGGGTTAACTGTTGTAATGCTCTAATACTACATGAAATATTTGGATTAGGAAGCTGATTTTTGGAATGGAGGTGCCCTGTGGGTTGAACATTGATGTTGTGTAGTTAAAATTAAAAAAAAATTCACCTGTTTTGGGACTGAAATTTCAAAGTTACTGTAGTTATGGAGTAAGTGATGGAATGCACTTATACACCATGAAATATTTGCATTAGTAAGCTGATATTTGGAATGGAAGTTCCCTGTGGCTTGAATATCAATGTACTGATACACTTTTCTATTGATAGTAACATATTTAAGAAAGGTTTAATGAGGCGAGCGTTGCTGTTCTCCGACAGCTCTTGTTTCTCAATGAACGCGCTTGACCTAAAATTATTACTGTCGAACCTCGATGATTCGAAATCGCGTAAGTTCAACAATACCCATATTTCAAGGTTACTACGTGACTCAGCCACGTTTCAAACTTGAAATACGGGTATGTTAGACTTGAGCGAGATCCGTTTTTCGAAATTTAATTTACGAAATACTGATACAATCGATTACCGCGATCTCGAAGTGTCGAGTTTCGACTGTATTTGCACAGCAAAAGTTTTCGAAACAGACAAGACGCCGGCGTCTGATAGGGTGTTCTCTTAGATTAAATAAATCTTCATTTTATGCAGGAAACTCATTATGTGTATGTTATAGCTTTAGCGACACCATTAACCTATTAACCAAGAAATGCGCTATTTTACTCTATGAACTTATACATGTAATGTCAAATAATGTATAGTAGTTCGTTTTCCCAAAAATCACGTTGGGGGTAAAACGTTATTCAAACAGCAAACGTTTTCGAGACAGACCATACATCGGCGTCTGATAAGGCTTTAAACAGTTTTCTTCTCAGACTTAAAAAATACATTTTCCCCCGCAAGAAACACCATTTCAATAAAGTAACGCCTAGCCCTAGAAATACACATTTTACGCATTGAACTGATTCCTTTGCTGTCGCAGTTTCCTAAACAAAACAATTATGACCATCCTATTCACGATTGCAATGACGTCTGCTTATTTTCTCAAAGTTACATACAGTGGAGAATCTGTTATTCTTTCCCAATAAACGCGTTTACGCTAAAACTATTATTTGCAGTGCAAACAGTTTGGAGCCAGATCAGACGCCGGGTAACCCGGCGTCTGATCAGGCTCCAAACTGTTTGCCACCAAGATAAACATGAATTATTAGAAATGTCCAAAAGTTGTACTTTTCTACGTTTTAGTGTTTTGCGTTTGCGTACGTTTGCGTTTAAACGGGAAAGAATAACAGATTCTCCACTGTAGTGGACATTTTGCTAGAATTTATTTCATGACAAGTGACAAACAGCTTGGTTCAGACTCCGCGGTGCATGGGTCAGATCTGGATTCAAGCTGTTGCAAATGTAAGCCAATTTACCTCCCTATAACTACTTCCTCCAAACAACAGACACACGCTGTGTCTCCTATTGGGTGTTGGTGTAGATAAGATAAGGAGCAACCAGTAAACAGTCTCATGAAACAACGTAAATACGGCCTCTCATCAGGGTTTGCACTGTTTGCTGTTCTACATGTACATAAAACACTGATATTCTGTATAGATAACCTCTGTAGTGTCTTAGGATCACCCTTGGTTATCGGGAATGAAACCGTCCTCCAAGCGCATTGGCTAAAGTCATTGTAATACATGTACCAATGCGCGAATGGGTTCAATTGCCTTTGAGCCCGAAAGTACATTTTCGCGACAGTACATTTACATTGCACGATCAAACACTGTCCTACTACCCTTTACCTTTGTACTTATCATGCTTCAGTGTCTGATTCAAATGTAATGACTACGAAAAATCTCAAAATCATCTTAAACTTACTTAAACTGAAGAAAAGTCGAATATTAGTGCCAAACAGTTTGGATCCAGATTAGACGCCGCAATACGCGGCGTCTAATCTGGATCCAAACTGTTTGCAAAAGCTTTCTAAGTGGCGCTTAGCATGTTAAGTGTTAATTACATGTTCACATCTCTGGGGCATGCTTCTGTTGAAACTTTAAGCATTAATTCAAAATAATAGGAAGATTTTATTATAACTTCCCTTATATTTCATACTATTGGGAATGTTATATTCTTTCATATTTCACGAGACTCAAATGAAATGCAGTATTTTACACTAATGACGGATATCTGAAAATGTTAACGATTGTTGTTTTATCTGGGTTACTTTGCGTATATCTTTTATTAACCCCTTCTCTTCCTTTACCGCATTGAATTCATTTCTCTACTGAAGAAAATATTGCCAATATATACAGATTGAAATGTGCCTTAATATATAGTTTCTATATCCTAGCAGACGATAGCTTAAATCAGGCTGAAGGTAAAGCAGAATGCGCCTTACAGTACTGAATCTTATTAAATTAATAATTTTTGCGATTCGCTTGCAATTCGATGGCAATTCGCTTGCAATTCGATGGCAATTCGCTTGCGATTCAAAGTATTAACTTTACCCTCGGGTAAGTTTTCTTGAATGGTGTATCTCACAAATGTTCGCAAATATGCCTCCGTTATTGTTTTCGATTCCATTTTTGTCTCAACCGCTTCGGAAAATTCGCGTTAAAATATTCAAACGTAGGATTTGTCTTTTGAAGCGCGCGATTCGATTGCAATTCGATGGCAATTCGCTTGCGATTATCAATTTAATTTAATAAGGTTCAGTACTGTACTACTTTAAACCTGGTTTAATTGGTCACCTGTTTTCAAAACTAGAATTAAGCTTGAATCTCGTTTTAAATCATACATGTTTTTTATTGCAAGTATCAGATATTATATACATTTATCGACATACATTAGAAACAGTGTACATGTATGTAGATAAACGTATGATATCTGATATTCGCAATAAAATATGATCAATAACTAGAATCAAGCTAAGGAGTAAACTATTAAAATAGTTTGCAATGGACAGTAGATCCAGAATACAATTTCTGACAAGTACTGTCGAAACTCGATGATTCGAACTCTCGTCAGTTCCAACATACCCATATTTCAAAGTTAAAACATGTGACAGCCACGTTTTTACTTTGAAATACGGGTATATTAGACTTAAGCGAGGTCGACTTTTCGAAATTTAACTTACAAAATACTGATACGATCGATAACAGTGAGATCGAAGTGTCAAGTTTCGACGGTATGCCCACGGCGGACCAGACGCCGACGTCTGATAAGGCTCCAAAGTGTTTTCTTTACAGATAAAATAAATCTTTTTATGCAAGAAACTCGTTATCTGAGTTTTAATGCTTTAGCTACACCATTAACCTATACAGTGAAACCCCTCTAAACCGGACATGTGCGGGGACAATACAAATGTCCGGTTTAGAGGGGTTTTAACCCAAAGCTTTTTTCTAGTATGGAAGATAGCTGATCAATTAAAGCAGGTTGAAAGTATAGCAGAATGCGCCTGAAGGCGCATCCTGCTTTATTTTCTATCAACTTTAAGCTATCATCTGCTAGACTATAGAAAATATTTTTGATGGTACATATTCAGTGAAGGAATAAATCAAAAGCATAAATAGGCACATTTATGGTGCAATGGGTTAAAATAAAGAAGGGTTGGAAACGGGACCAACGTTTTTGTCCGGTTTAGAGAGAATTCTGGTATTTAGAGGTTCCGGTTTAGAGGGGTTTTACTGTATATTACCCAAGAAAAACGCACTCCACGAACTTATACACGTAATGTTAAGTAATGTATAATAGAGAACTTACATTTCCTCAATAAACACCGGTGTGGCAATAATAATACCGACAACAAACGTTTTCGAGTCAGACTAGACGCCGGGTAACTAAACTGCCCGAATGAAAATGAAAAGGTATGTCATCAGGGCTGCCATAAATTGATAAAAAAAAATCCTAAGATTTCAAAAATTTCAATTTTGCAAGTGCGATCTTCCGTATTATACCTTTTACCCATAGCCTGTTTTTAGTTTTTAAGACACGTGGTGCTTAAGGGTGTATCAATGTCATGACTTTGGGACATTTTCAAAGTATATGAAAACACTCTATGATGGTTTTGTATTGAAGAGCTATTCAAGATGAATGAAAAAATAGAAAAAGTGTACATTTTGGTGAACAACAGTTGGCTCTACGGCCATGTAAAAGTTACCCCACCCACTTCCTCTTATTTTGTCCTTTTCAAACAGCCCGCTTCAATAAAATCCATTTTAAATGAAAACAAATATGATAATTTGGTTTTGTGTTATTTATTTCCTATCTATGGTAGTATTTCTTCATACAAAAACTAATTTAAGAAAAAAAAGGCACCAAATGTGAAATTTATAAAGCTCTAAATATCATCGATATGGTACTTTTTTGTAAATTGTGTAAGGGGCGATAACTCTTTTTACTTTAATAACTCAACATTTTCAACACTGACCTTTCAATTCCTTTTATATTTTGAACTGTCTTAGTATGGGCTTTCATCTGGTAGAATATAAGAAAAAGTTAAATACTAGAACTACTTCATTTTCAAACTTTTTTACTTTTTTTCATAAAATAAAAAATCTAATAAAATCATGCCCTATATAAAGCATATTTTTGATATTCAAGGATCCATATTGTTCAAACCTGGTGCCTGCTTTGTCTAAATTTGGGTTTATATATGTGAACATACCACCATAGACATGAAATATATAAAGAAAACCCAAATTAACATTTTTGTTTTGTTTTGAAATAGATTTTACTGAAGCTTGTACTCTGAATGGGTAAAATTTGAAGAAAAAATCCAAATTTAACATACCTTTTTCAAATCGCTGTAGCTCAAAAAAAAGGACACCACCATATATATTTTTTTTTCATTTTTTCATTCATCATAAATAGCTCTTCCAAAAAAACAATGATAGAAAAAAGTTTAATACTTTGAAAAAAATGGCTCATGACATGGATACACCCTTAAAGCAGGTTGAAAGGAAAGCAGAATGCGCCTTAAGGCGCATTCTGCTTTACTTTCGACCTGCTTTAAGCTACCATGTACTGGAAAAAAATCCGAAGATTTAGGAAAAGTCCGGAGAAATGGCAGTCCTGTGTCATTTAAACTGCTTTCTTCACATACTTTAATAATTATCTATTTTATTTCTTAAGAAAGTCAATTGTGATATTTTATTGCTAAATTTACACCATTACCTAGAGATACCCTTTTTACGCTTTGAAACCATTGCTTCGCTGAAGAAAAATGTTCCACACTTTATACATTCAGAAATAGGGAAAATTAGAAGTAAATACGAATGTGCATTCAGGCCTGATTTACTTTAAAAATGCTTTAAATGGTAACATATTTTGAAATCTAGAAACATGCTAAGGGACTATGGGTAAAGATCGTGTTTTTTCTTAAGCCACTGACCCAGAATGGAATAAAAATGAGTGCAATGATCATTCATTTGGTGACACAGTAGTTTTCCTTCAGGGGCCGGTTTCACAAAACTTCATAGACAAAACGGTTGTAAGTTAGAACTTAAAACTGCATTGTATATTTGATTTCTCTATCTATCTAATCCTGTCCTGTGACATCTCTTTGGAATCGTCTTTTCAAGATGTCACAAGGCAGGATTAGATGGAAAAATGAATAATAGTTGAGACTTTTATGATTTGATTACGGCATCATTTGTCGTACGAAGTTTTATGAAACGGGCCCCGGGTCCATTATATATGACACTTTGATGCAACCTACAGTGGAGAAGAAATTATTCTTTCCCGTTTAAACGCAATAAAGTGTAATGAAATGTAGAAAATTACAAGTTGCTAACATTGCTCACCATTCATTTTAATCTCAGTAACAAACAGTTTGGGGCCGAACCTGGGGCCCGTTTCATAAAACTTCGTACGACAAAAACGGTCGTAAGTCAAAACTTTAAAATACATTTAATTTCTGATTTCTCTATCTAATCCTGTCTTGTGACATCTTTTTGGAATCGTCTTTTCAAGACGATTCCAAAATGATGTCACAATACAGGATTAGATAGAGAAATAAATATTTATTGAGACTTTTATAATCTGACTTACGATCGTTTTTGTCGTACGAAGTTTTATGAAACGGGCCCCAGCGTCTTAACTGGTTCCAAACTGTTTACAAAATTAATAGATTTTGCGTAAATGCGTTAATTTGGAGAGAACTCCACTTCTCCACTGACAGCTATAGGCGGACTAGTTTTAAGCAAGACTTGTTATACCTTTTAGTGTCTATTAGTCGATTTTAACAAAAATTAAAAGTCAAGCGAGGGGCACCCGAGCGACTTTTAATCTTTTGTTAAAATAGACTAATAGACACTAACAAATTTAGTGGTTGAAATTATTTTTTGGTACCGACAAAGAGCTATACCGTCAATTGGAAGTAACAAAACGTTTGTTCTTCCCGAAACACCCTTTTTAAATAGTACCAACAAAGAGATGTCAACGGAAATGGACACGGCCGCACCCAAAGAAACACCTGCGAATCAACCCAAATACGCATGCGCAGGATTATTTTTTTAGTCGTTGATTAGTGTTTGATAGTACTGACTTACAAAAATTAATCCTCGAAAATTTCCAAAAATACTCAACTCTCATTGGTCAAAACATACTTTCAACCACTACTTAGAAGACTATCACGAGACATACTTACTAAGTTTAACCCTTTCATGATAAAATGATTCGGGAGATTCTACCCATTCACACCGCCAGTATTGTCGTCTGCAGGACACGTTTCAAAGTTAAGTTAGATTTAAGGCAATATGACTGACGAAATTTCGAAACGAGTGTCAAACAGTTTGGATCCTGGACAGACGCCGCGTTACGCGGCATCTGCTCAGGATCCAAACTGTTTGCAAACGCGCTTGTTAGCGTCATTGAGTGCGAAAGGGTTAATAAACGTCCAACAATGTGTCAAATATGTGATACAGTGGAGAATGTGTTATCCCCGGCGTCTGATCTGGCTCCAAACTGTTTGCCACCAAGATAGACATGAAATATCAGAATTGTCCAAAAGTTGTACTTTTCTACGTTTTAGTGATTTGCGTTTGCGTTTAAACGGGAAAGAATAACAGATTCTCCACTGTATCATTGAACAGGCAGACACGAGCAATCAGGGAAAACAACATCGACGATCACCGGTTAAAACAAATGTGTAACGCGGCATCTGATCAGAATCCAAACTGTTTGACACGCATTTCAATGTGCATAGAAGCTGTAAGCATTTTTTCCAAACATAAATACACAGTTCAAAACTTAATCGATAAGTCTAAGGTCAAGCTCACAGAGGAAGATATTCTCTGAGGAGTTTTACAAGTACCAAATTTGTAGGCCAAAGGCTATGGTGATTGTGAGTATTTTCAGAACGTAAACACTCATTTTGAAATTTAAACACAGAGTGAGAAGTCTATGTCAATGTCAATGTCACAGGGGTCTAAGTTTTAATATGTATGAATATGTCTTGTCCCAAGGTATGTATGTAGCAAGTATGAAAGCTGTAGGTCTGAGGACATACGGTAGTTGATCATAACTGTCAGTTAAGCTGTAAGTCAAACGATAAGTAGCGAGCAATGTTCAAAGCGAAAACACATATTTCGAAACTTAGAACCTGAGGTCAAAGTAACTGCCAGATTCACATGGAATAGGTGGAAATTCCATTTCGTGTGTTCTGCAAGTATGAATACTGTATGTCAAAGGACATAAAAGTTGTAAACACTTTCTTGTAACTGCTTAGGCGAACGGGAACGGCAACGGCAAAACAGACGACAACGACTGTTTGACAACATTAGGTCTCCGAAACATTAATTGAAGTAGGACGGCAATATAAGTCCTAAATCGCACACCTTAGTTATTGTGATAATTCATTGACGAGATTTGGGCGATATATTGAATGAAACCGTCAATAAAAATATGACGAATTTAGGAATATGATTTTAAACCCCCTGTGCAATCTTAGTAGCAGAATTGAAGGTTTTATTAGATACTGGGTGTAGCCAACATTTGGACTGTTAGACTACAACAAGCACCTTAGAGCTGATATCCCCTGCCGCAGCGATTGTCCAGAAGAAAGTGGCAAACTTTATTGTGGGAGGAAGGGGCAAATGGTGATCACCTGTCTTTAAAGATCAACATTCAAAAGCAAACAAAGTTTCATAAAATCCATTCAATTTTGTACATTTAAAGCCTAAACAATACAAAAAATAAAGCCGTTTGTAGCATTATAAATCTAAGTATGACAGGGGCAGGTAACTCTTGATTCAAATTCAACAGTAATTAAACACTTTCAAGAACTTATAATTGTGTGCAAGTATTATTAAAAAAAATTCAGAACTGTAGAATTTACTAGAGTGTAAACACATTTTCAACTCATCAAGGGCAGAGTATTCTTGACTAATTTGCACATTTTCGATAATAATTCTATGATTTAATTGTTTTTTCAAAATCCATTCACATTTGTACACAATATCATGTAAACAATAAAGCCATGTTGAGCATTACTAAGTACATAAAGGGCAGATAACTCTTGCCACAAAGTATCCTATTTTGACAATAATTGCAATCCTTATATTTATATACATCATGTGTAAGTTAAATCAAAATCCATTAAAGACTGTAGTTTCTAGATGGTAAAAACTGTTAAATATGGTTTTTTTTACTCATCAAGGGCAGATAACTGTTGAATAGTTTCTCCGTTTTCAAAAATGATAACAATTATTTGAAAACTAATAGCCATACATCAACAATAATCAAATTCATTTGAAAACTAATAGTCATTTATAATTCAAGAAAGTTTTTTCAAAATCCATGCATATTTATAGGCTCTAGTATGTAAACAATACCAAAATAAATCATTTTCTAGCATTTCTAAGTACATCAAGGGCAGATAACTCTTGCACACCTGCAAGAACTTGTACTTATAGACATTGTGTGCAAGTATAAACAAAATATGTTGAATACTGTAGTTGCTAGAGTGTAAACACTGTTAAATATGGTATTTTTAACACAAAAAGGGCAGATAACTCATACATTCCTAAAATTTTCTGAAAAAAATTGATTTCCAACGGTGCTCCTATGATGACAAATAAGTATACCAAGTTTCATCCAAATCTGTTTATCGGTTTCGGAGATACAGTTGCGGACGGAAAACGTGACGGACGCACGCACGGACATACCTAAAACAGTATCCCTCTGCCTTTCGGCAGGGGATAATTAACCTACTGGTACTATCTGTCAATTCGCCTCAAATATAGATTCAGGATAATGCTCAAACCACAGCATAATTAGTCTCCCATAGAAGCGCCTTTAATTCATTCCTACACTGATGAAAAAAAGTTCCAATTTATACTGTCATTAATATGTATCATAAGAATTATCTTTTAAATGTCTAGCAGATTGTAGCACACTGCTTTACTTTCAACCTGTTTTAACCCTTTACCTTATAGAAGCGCCTATTAGCGCATTCCGTTTAATCCTCCGCTGAAGAAAATAATTCCAATATATACAGTCATGAATATGTATCAGAAGGAAATTTTTCTTAATTCTAGCAGGTGGTACCTTAAAGCAGACTGAAAGTAAAGCAGAATGCGCCTTGGGCGCATTCTGCTTTATTTTCAGCCTGCTTTAAGTAGACGCCTATTTTCAAAACTAGAAACAGGTTATGGGGTAAAGGGTTAAGGGATCGCATGTCTTCAAGGCTAGAAACAGGTTACGGGGTAAAGTGTAAAGTTGACAATATTATCAATGTGAACTAGGCGAGGAAATAATAAGGCTACTACTAACTGTTTGATGTTCAAAAGCCAACAGTGTCCGTATCTGCAATTGTCTACATTTGGTTGCAATGAATTTGCATAGAGTTTAGATTTAACAGAAAGAATGAATTATTTCTCACTGAAAAGGGTACATTTTCTAACCAAGATGGTAAGCCTTAACCTTTTGAGACATGAAATAGTAATATAGCATGTGAAAATTGAATTGAGTTTGATTTTTTCATTCGTAAGTAACACAGTCTCAAAAGAATTGTGTTAACAATTCAATTTTGTTTGATTTAATATGTCCACTTCCTGTGGAGTAGAGGATTTGACTGGAATTCGTAAATAGTTTGAATTTAACATATACTACCCGTCTTTAAGAAAAAAACTTTGTTCGAGGAAGCACGAGTTCATACCCTCATGAACTCCGTAAAACGTCACGTATGGCTTACATTTGAGCCGTGTCATGAGAAACCCTGTCTTATTGCATTGTAAATAGTGTACATCAAGACTAGTCGCCGCGTCTTTGACTGGTCTTGATCTACCCTGTTTGACACCCACATCCATCTAAATCATTTTTTGTAGCTGTACATGTAGTAAACACGGTATTTGGTAGTGTAGACGAAACTCACGTACAGTGGAGAATCTGTTATTCTTTCCCGATAAACGCGTTTACGCGAAAACTATTTTTTCTTTTACAAACAGTTTGGAGCCAGATCAGACGCCGGGTAACCCGGCGTCTGATCAGGCTCCAAACTGTTTGCCGCCAAGATAAACATGAATTATCAGAATTGTCCAAAAGTTGTTCTTTTCTACGTTTTAGTGCTTTGCGTTTGCGTACGTTTGCGTTTAAACGGGAAAGAATAACAGATTCTCCACTGTACATAGCCTGAGAAAAGGGTGCTTGGTCTGTACAAGTTTGCAATGCAATACGACAGGTTTTCTCATGACACAGTTCATTTATATTTTGTCGTATGTTTAAAAATAAAATTATAGGATTCAAAATATAACGTTTAACCAACTCACTATTATCCCGAGTGCAACAGTTTTTTGCAAACAATTTGGACTTTGATCAGATGTTGCGTCGCGCGGTGTCTGATCAGGATCCGTACTGCTTTACACTCTTTTAAAAGTACAAAGATATCAAATTTGAAATTGATAAATAAAAGCAGACGACTATTGTTTTAAATTTACGCCCTCATGACAGAATGGGTTAAAATAATTATACAATACTCCAATATTCATTTATATGCGCCTAGTAAAACTGTCAGACGTAACATCAGTCTGTGTATTACAGTGGAGAAAACGATTTTCTTTTCCGTTTAAACGCAAACGAAACGTAAACGCATTGCAGTGAAATATAGAAAAGTACAGTGTTTTGAAACTTCTGACAACTGATTTTAATCTGAGTGGCAAACAGGGTGGAGCCTAATCAGACGCCGACTTCAAACTGTTTGCAATGGAAATGTTAGTTTTGGCGTAAACGCATTTATAGGGAAAGAATAATGTTTCTCCACTGAATGACATTTTATGAAAAATAGGTCTAGCCTCTGAGGGGTATTCTGAACTGTAGTTTAACTACAGTGGAGAATGTGTTATTCTTTCCCGTTTAAACGCAAACGGAAAGCACTAAAACGTAGAAAAGAACAACTTTTGGACAATTCTGATAATTCTTGTTTATCTTGGTGGCAAACAGTTTGGAGCCTGATCAGACGCCGGGTTACCCGGCGTCTGATCTGGCTCCAAACTGTTTGCAAGGACAATAATAGATTTAGCGTAAACGCGTTTATTGGGAAAGAATAACACATTCTCCACTGTATCTACATGTACTTGCCACTCAACATAAAACTTATCAACATTTTCATACAACCGGCGTTTGCAAATACAGTTCAACTTCTTTACAAGCGGCCACCTCGCATTTACGGTCACCTCTTAATCATGGTGAAGTTCAACTCCCCGATGATTGTTAGTGTATTTAACCCAGTTAAGCCTAGTACAGTGGATAATCTGTTATTCTTTCCCGTTTAAACGCAAACGTACGCAAACGCAAAGCACTAAAACGTAGAAAAGAACAACTTTTGGACAATTCTGATAATTCTTGTTTATCTTGGTGGCAAACAGTTTGGAGCCTGATCAGACGCCGGGTTACCCGGCGTCTGATCTGGCTCCAAACTGTTTGCACTGCAAATAATAGTTTTAGCGTAAACGCGTTTATTGGGAAAGAATAACAGATTCTCCACTGTATATACTAAATACACCATTGTGTAGAAACAAGATTGTGTAAAGAAGACCACCGCATGCCAGTGCCAACGTTCTTGTTTTTGAAGATCAATAGAAAGTACTGGGGCCTTTTCTTTCAACTTCATGCGGCAAAAACGGTCGTAAGTCAAAACTTCAAAATATATTTAATTTATCATTTCTCTACCTTATTTTGTCAAAACGATTCCAAAGAGATACCACAAGATATGGTGTAATGGAGACATTAATAGTTGAGACTTTAATAGTTTGACCTACGACAACATTTGTCGTACGAAATTTTATAAAATTGGCCTCTGGATGACAACATCAATTCGGAAGCCGGACTGACGGCAATAACGCTTTTCATCGAGCAATTTGCTTAAAAAGAGAAAATACTCTGTAGACACAAAAACAGAGATCCATAAATTACTTGACACAGTTCTTAAACAAGGATACGAGGGGTGTTTCATAATTAATGCAACTTGTTCTGTAACTTCAATATAACAAGTGTAATATGAATGTGTCATATATCGTTGGAAAGGGTCATTTCTCACCTACACGTTGGTATAGTGCACGATTACATCGCATTACTCTATAATTCACAGTACTAACCTAAATGACCCCTTCTCAAGGGCACTAGAACATAGCACTTTTTAGGTTTTATTTGTTGACCTGATAAGTTTTTAAAAAGTAAAATCTCTAAATCTTGTTCTTGAAATATATCAGTTTGTGTCTGAATTTTAATGTAAATACAATTTCATAACAGTTAAAATGGTCAACTGTCTTAAATCTCAATTTTTCAAAAATAAAATTTCTTATTTTGCTAATGAAAAACGTTGAAATGAATTTTCGACAGCTATAAAAATCTTCTTGGTCCGTGTATCTATATTTTTATTTTTAAAACATGAACATCTACATCAATAGTTTCAATTATAGTCTGTTTTGATGTAACATAATGTAGTTTACCTTTCAATAAATACCCATGAACATAACAGTAGTGTAATATTATATGATGTTTACAGCACGAGCTATATTTTTTTCATTTTATAAAACAATGTACTTTTTAACCCTGTAGTATGTGCATAATTGTCTTATTATATATGACCGAAAGTTTCGTTTAATTATTCCAACTAACAACGTCGCTATAACAATATAAGTATCATCATTTGTTCGAAAACTTACCTCTAAAATACACAAAAAATGGTCCAGTGCCCTAGACTTGGGGTCATTTCAGTTCGTGTTGTGACTTATCTAGGCATGTGATCTTACCATGCTACCATTGTGTAGAAGAAGAATAGTTCTTTCGAATGATATATAACACATGCATTTTGCACTTATTATATTCTGGTTATTGATCAAGTTGCATTAATTATGAAACACCCCTCATATAAGTAATATCAAACTAATAAGGATACATTTGTTTAAAGCGCTGTGATTCCTCTCTTTAACGATCAACTGGGATACACATATTGTGCGTGTGTTGTTCGGAGGGAGTCGGTTTAGAGAGAGAAAATTAAGAATTAGCTTACATAAGAACAAATCTTGAATTCAGATCTGGCGCCGATTCAAGCTGTTTGTCACTCGTCGTTATACTAATTCAATCAAATTGTACACTTATAAAGAATGGGTCACCAATTAGGCGCGCCTATATTACTCATATAAAATGCATAATTTCCCAGGTAAAGAAAAGACATTTTTTTATATTACCACAGGTTCTACCCTATATTTCCCAAAAAGATACAGCATTTGCTGGACTAAAATTGCAGATAAAACAGGGGTCAAGTGGCATATAAGAAAAGTATATTGCCGTCATTGACATGACTGGTGTTCTGCTACCTTTCGAAATAGGTAGTTGTCCTGTTAAGGAAACTGCGGCAATGGTCGTTGTAATGAGGGAGTCGTTGTTGAGAGGGGCCTTTGTATGAAGTTCGTTTTACGACACTGCGACACAAAATAGGTCATATAGCACCGGTGAATGACGAGGGTTTATGAGATTAGATGATGATTTCAGGAAGATGATTTCGGCTAATCCCATTTGTTGCCATTGAAGCAGCACATGTGAGGGAATGCTGTAATAGAATAAATGAAAAAATGGACCATTGTTTGTTTTGGTGTTCTTTTGTTCCATGGTTTTCTGGGAATTCCATAACTTTTTGTTGAGTGAATGTTGGAATTTTAAGCAATTATACAAGGAGGGATCAGTGCAATAGTCAGGCATAATTTGCTCAACGTCCTTTGTACGGCAACCTACGCAATTTGGACAACGGTCAGGGGTCCGTTTCATAAAACTTCGTACGACAAAAACGATCGTAAGTCAAAACTTAAAAACACATTTAATTTTTTATTTCTCTATCCAATCATGTCTTGTGACATCTCTTTGGAATCGTCTTGAAAAGACGATTCCAAAGAGATATCACAAGACAGGATTAGATGGAGAAATAAATAATTATTGAGATTTTTATAATCTCACTTACGACAACATTTGTCGTACGAAGTTTTATGAAACGGGCCCATGATCTTTTGTACTCCAAATCATAATAACCTATATACAGTAAAAATATCTAAAAAAAAGAAGTCTACGTGGTTGTAAACAAGACGTGTGACAGCTTACAATGGAGAATCTGTTATTCTTTCCCGTTTAAACGCAAACGTACGCAAACGCAAAGCACTAAAACGTAGAAAAGAACAACTTTTGGACAATTCTGACATTTCATGTTTATCTTGGTGGCAAATAGTTTGAAGCCTGATCAGACGCCGGGTTACCCGGCGTCTGATCTGGCTCCAAACTGTTTGCACTGCAAATAATAGTTTTAGCGTAAACGCGTTTATTGGGAAAGAATAACACATTCTCCACTGTATTAAAGCAATGTAACGTTAAACGGAAAGCTCCGATTGACTTTCGCATTGCCATTACACCTAATAATGGATATAAATAATGGTCGTAAAAGAGAGGTAGTGCGTTTACAAGAAGAGAGACAACGTCGTCCCAAGTGCTTTTGAAAGGTTTTGTTGTCAGATTTAAGGCTTAACCCTATCACTCTCAATGACGTCATGAAGCGCATTTGCAAACGGAACGCGGCGTCTGATCAGGACCCAAACTATTTGACACTCGTATCGAAATTTTGTCATTCTTATTGTCTTAAATCTAACTTTGAAACGGTATTACAGACAGCAATATTGAAGCAGACGACAATATGGCGGTGAAGTGGTAAAACACTCTCGACAAATTTGATCATGAACGATTTAAAGTCCGATGTAACTGTTCCGCACGTGCATTAGTATGGTTAATGTGATAACTACAAACAAACCGCCTGTAGACATCTGCAGGGAAATCAACCATCTTACGTAACAAATTTTTCCAATGGAGTTTTTTGTGTATAAATATGAGCGGTGAAGTACGCAGCAGTCTAACAAGGGTAAATGCGAACCGTTTCCGATCAGCGCTTTAGTACAGTCCGAATAAACGCTGTTACAGTGAAAAGGGGTTATTCTTTCACGTTTAATCGAAACGCAAACGCATAACAATAATATGTAGACAATAGTGTTTTTTGACAGTTCTTACGATTCATTTTAATCTGACTGGCAAACAGTTTGGCGCCTGATCAGACGCCGGCTCTAGATTGTTTGCAATGGAAAATCTGGCTCTTAACTGTTTGCAATGGAAATAAACGTTTTAGCATAAACGCGTCTATTGGGAAAGAAAAATGTATTCTCCACTGTACAGTCCCAAAACAACTGAAGATATTGAATGAGTTGGATAAACTAATATTGTGAAAGCCTTGGCGAGTGCAATATATGCACTGCTGATAACACACGATTTTGATATTCTTTTTTTACATAAACACAAATTGACACAAATATCCGAACGGTCTTACTTTCACTTTTCCCTCGGCTGTAATGAAAAATGATTCGTCATAGTTTTAGTCTAAGCGTCATTCAGTTTTATTCATCCATTGATAAAACAAACACAGTTCATACTAAAATGAAGTAAAACAACATCAATGTGTTGTGAAAAGATTTCTCTGATACTATTTTCAAATCCTAAGTTACTATTTAATCTAAAAATGTTCCCATTGACTAAAATTGTCGTTTGATATTTAGTTTAGTTTTCCGCGTGACGTCATTATGATGTAACGTTGAATTTGATTTTATCTGAGCCATTTTAAGTACTAGAGCTCTATGTAGCTTGATTTGCAGTCTGATTTGCGGGACTGCTTGGAAGACATTTTTAGAACACTTGAAAATGTTTCAGTCACTCGTGGCGATCCAAGTTTGTTCAACTAAATTATATTATGAAATGTTTCTACAGTCGGCGTAGAAGTACAATATTTTGGTGATTTTAACATTATAGCGCTCTCTCTCTCTACAACGACACCCAATGGGATACACAAAATGTGTGTGTTGTTCAGATGGAGTCGTTATAGGGAGGGCAATTGGCTTACATTTGCAAACAGTTTGAATCCAGATCAGACGCCGCGTCTGATCTGGATTCAAACTGTTTGTCACTCGTCACTATTACTTCTTTCTGTCAATATGTCCATTTTGTAACTTTCAGAAAAACACCAGAGGACGATTTAACCAGACAATGATGCAGCAGTAAAAGCGTTAATCATACCTTTTTAAGAAAAACGACACATACTTTATTATATATCATTTCTAAGATACATGTGACAATAACACTATCAATAGTGTAGTTTTTAATTAAACGAATAGGTTATGTGATAAGTTCAGTGCCATTATCAGATTTATCAATATTAATTAAAAGTGTCACGCTTGCATGTTGTGTTATATAAATAAAATTTATGATGTTATACAAGCGGGCGTAGAATAACACCTGTTGTTTGTTTTTCGAAGGTTTAGTGGAGAAGACGTTATTCTGTTCTGTTCAAGCACAAAGGAAACGCAAAAACGTTGCGGTTAATTAAAGAAAATTACAACTTTTTCAGAAAATATTGATACTGATGTCTATCTTAGTGGCAAACAGTTTGGATTACCCGGCGTCTGATCTGGCTCCAAACTGTTTGCAAGGAAATAAAAGTTTTAGAGAAAATGCGTTTATTGGGTAAAGAATAACGTCTTCTCCACTGTAACTGGATGTATAACTATGCAAATGAAGTATACCACGTGCCCATATGACGTCATTGCAACGGGTTCAATATCCTATACTAGGTCATCAATCCTTCATATATAATTCATATAATATAATTCTTATGTAATATAATTTTCATCTACCTGAAAACTGGTATATTTAATTACGGTATTCATAAAAAAGTAATGGTTATCGACTGAATAAATGCACTCAACTTGGAACCACGTTTTATGCCTTCTTATTTATCTATTTAAGTATAATATATTGTTTTCTAAACGAATCGTTAAATAAATCAAATATAAAAAGTTCCAAATACTTTATTAAGTATTCATACAATAGATTGTGAATATAATATACACGACAATTTCATTGTATGGACTATGTTGTCCTACTTACTAAACATATACAGCTAGATATCAAATACCAATATATTTCGGAATTATTAGTATTAAGCTGAGGCTTGACGTACACAAACCACATAGCCCTGTATATAATCAAATGTCTATAAAGTATACCCCTGAGCAGCGACCGACCATTCAGGATAAAAATGAATCTTAAAAATGACGTAGAATCTAAAAATCCAAGTATTATTTCAACATTAACATGTATAAAGTTATCTACATTTAGTTAATTAGTGTAGTTATTGCTTTATAAATTTTGCAAAATTGCTCAGTGACATGGTTTATCGTACATTCTAACATCCCTCGCGCACATTTTCCTGGATAAAAAAAGAAGGAACGTACAGGAACATGTCTGTTTTTTAAATTCTCCACAAAACACGCACGCGCTGTACATAACGGCTTAACGTGGCGTAATATGGCTTCAAAATGTGTATGCTAAGAAATGTAGCGCCGTTGCGTTGGTGCACATTGAGGTTAAATTGAAGTGTTAGAATCGAAAACAAATCATACCAGTGTTTTATCGTTCAATCAAACATAGGTACATGTAGGAGTTGAGATGGGTAGTGATTTAATCTCAACGACTATATTATTTCTGAATTGTATACTTTTATTTATTGTTCACGTGTGCGTTCGATGCAAGCAACATTACTACTACTAAAATCATTACTTCTACAACTACAACAACACCAACTACTACTACTACTAATCGTTCCATCATAATTACTAATGCTAATGCTAATCACCACTACTATAACAACAACACCTAACAGTACTACTGTTTAATCACTACAACAACAACTAATACTTCTACTACTACATGTACCACCACGACTACTTTAACTACTACTACTTCATTGTAAAACTACTACTACTTAATATTTACAACTACTACATTGTGTACTAACACTACTACTACAACTTCTACTAAATAAGTACTACTACGATTTTTCTACTAAAACTACCACTTTTACCACAACTACTACTACAATGCTAATAATGACTATGATTTTGATGTTACTACTACTTCAATAATGATTATTATGCTAACAATGATGCTTATGAAACCGCTGCTGCTGCTGTTTCTGCTGCTGATTCTAGGGAAGATGATTTAGGTGAGAAGGGTGATAACTACTACTACGCATACGAAGACCGCGACAACAATAACGAACATGCTTATAATATGCTGATCAAAACAAAACAAATATTTACGTTTTGATTAGCAAACAAAGTGTAATGACCATGCTACTCTTCTAAATGAAGTTCTTGACATAATGCCTTAGATATCAACTAATTATCGCACAATTCCATATTCTTGTGCACGTGACAGAAATTCAGGTGCTTCAATTAGGTGAAATTATTCCTGTTATCTCGAAGTTCAGATCTTTAGACAACACGTACTGCATTAAATCCTTCGCTTCCATTTTATCACCTGCTTAAAATTTCCTTGCGTTTTTCTCTTAAATTTACCTTCTTGGAATTTTGAAACAAATATGGCCACATCGGCAAACAGTTTGGTTCCTGATCAGACGCCGAGTAACTCGGCGTCTGATCAGGAACCAAACTGTTTTGTAAAAACAAGTGTACAATAGATTAAGCAGTACAGAGGTTAGAAGGCTATTTCATCTGTCACCTCCGTTGTTTGCCGATTGTATTTCAGACCCTGTTATGGACAATCAAACAGAGATACCCAAGTCAATTTGGAACTAAATCGCACTTAATAATCAAAATTATTTCAATAGAAATAAAAGATGATAAGAAATCAGAACATACATTTTTAGTGCATAAGAGCAGAAAACGCATCTTTATTAATACGGATTTTGAAATGCAGCTAAATTTGACATGGATAAGCGCTTTGCTCAGCGTAAATTCATTGTCTGCTCAAAAAGTTCCGTCTCAATATTCAATCAAAATTAAAACCTTAGGAATTTGGACTGAAAGAATATTGATACATATTTCACAGTATGTGTCCTGATCAGACGCCGAGTTACTCGGCGTCTGATCAGGACCTATACTGTTTGGAAACGCAATCTTATTCGCCGACGACGCTGTTAAGAGGTTAAGGGTCCTTTAGCGTAGGCAGGTGGATTTCTTGCCACAGAAAAGCTATATATTGGCTACGATCGGCTTCCTTCTGTCTCTAACGGAAGATATAGGCAGCAGCACGTGGTCACTCTGAGAACTATTCGCGGGATATGAAAGTCGACATGGCGGGAGTACTGTGATAACTTGTTTAGAACGACAGCCGGCTTCAGATTAGTTCGTAACCACGTCAAGACGCACCTCTATAAACATCACTTGATAACGATTCTGTCAACACGACTTACAATTTGGGAGCAAACTTTCTTGAAGTACAGGTGAATTGATTACGTGTATTTAATGCATGATCGTCCCTTTCTTTGTTGTCATATGCAATTTTTCGTATTCAGATATTTATTAATTTTGAACGGAGCATTTCCAATGCTGTTTAGATTCATGGGTCAATTCACACGTATACATGACTTTCTAAGAGGAGTCTTCCAAATTATAGAAAGGTTTGATCCATTTCTAATAGAATAGTGGTGTTTTCCAAAACTTCAACATATTTTAAGGTTTTTGGAAAAAAAATTTTCAGCAAACAGTGAGGACCCAGATCAGAGGGCTCTTAAAAGAGCCCTCTAATCTGGGTCTTCACTCTTTTCAGATGCCCCTCTTTTATTACACTGGGCATAAATGGATTAAGTTATATGATTGGTGTAAACAAGCCGCTAGCACATTTAAAATATGGAAAAACACATGTATAAAAAGTTATTTTTTGACAATATATAAGAGTCATTATTTTAGTGCAAAATAGTATAGTGAAAGCAGATCAGCCTTAAGACTCTGGGGCTCGTTTCATAAAACTTCGTACGACAAAAATGGTCGTAAGTCAGAACTTTAAAAAAAATATTTTATTTCTGATTTCTCTATCTAATCCTTGCTTGTGACCCTCTTTTTGGAACCGTCTTTTCAAATCAATTCCAAAGATGTTTCACAAGACAGAATTTGATGGAGAAAGAAATAATAATTGAGACTTTTATAATCTGACTTACGACAACATTTGTCATACGAAGTTTTATGAAACGGGCCCCTGCTCTTAATCCACCAAGTTCGTAAATATACACAAAGATAGTTGCAGTTCACCCTGAAAAGGCAGGAGTAAGTTCCGAGCATGTTTTATATGATTATAAGTAGAGATTAAATTTTCAAGAAAAAATATAATATTGGATATGGTTTGATGAAAGAGAATGCCTAAAAGTATATATGTATATCTAAATTACCTATGAAAAAACGCGAAAAGTTGAGAAAACATTATTGTTTCCCCGTTTAAACAAAGTGAAACAAACGCAAACGTATTCCAACAAAATCTAAAAAATACCATCTTCACAAAAATGCTGACGATGGTTTTCTTTAATTTAGTGACAAACAGTTTGGAGTCTTATCAGATTCTAGGTAGCCCGGCGTCTGCTCCTAACTGTTAGCAATGGGCATAAAATATGTACAGTGGATGCGAAGTTATTCTTTCCTGTTTTAATGCAAACGCAACGCAATCACATTGCAACGCAATATAGAAATGACAAATTATAGTCATTTCTGACAATTTTAATTTCATCTGAGTGGCAAACAGTTTGGAGCCTGATCAGACGCCGGGTACCCGGCGTCTGACCTGGCTCCAAACTATTTGCACTGGAAATGATAACACAATTTTTTGAGGAAAGAATAACGTTTCTGTAGCATCAACGTTTTTATTGGGAAAGCATATCAAATTCTCTACTGTATATTAGATATATTATATTAATGATCTCAGAAGAAAGACAGGTGCATCCGAAGTGTTACATTCGTTCGTTTATAATTGACAATATACAGTTGAGAAAACGCTTTTCTTTCCAAATAAAACTTTTATGAATTATGCAAACAGTTTGGAGATGCATGTTGACTGGTTCTAAACTGTTCGATATTCTGATTAGAATAAATGTCGTAAATGTTTCCAAAAGTTGTCCCTTGCTGTTCAACATTCTGATTAGAATAAATCGTCGTAAATGTTTCCAAAAGTTGTCCATTGCTTAAAGTTGCTGCCATAGCATTCAAATAAAGGATTAGACTCCGAGAAAATAGAATTGCATTCGTATATATGTTCCTTGTAAGATAAAATTTGGTTTATATTTGGAATGGTCTACTGAAAGATTATGGATTTTATGAGTATGGGCAAGACGTCATTCTCACCCATTAAACGCGTTTACGCTAACACTATTATTTCTATTGCAAACGGTTTGGAGCCAGATCAGGGTGTAAGATTATAATTTTTTTGAGTTGAGTCTAAAGTCGTTCTTAAGCATTCGATTGGTCAGATCTGAGCCTAGGCTCAAATATGACTAATCAACTGCTTCAGATCAAACGCTTTATAACCTAAGACCCAGACGCCGATTAATCCGGTGTCTGATATGGCTCCAAATTGTTTGCTACTCAGATTAAAATGAATCGCAAGCAATGTCAAACAAATGTATAGTTTTATACTTTAGTGGTTGGCCTTTCGTTTGCGTTTAGCGGGAAAGAATAACGTATTCTCCAATTTACATGTACGTGTTTATTGGGGAAACAAAAAGACATTCGAAATGCATTGTAAATCCTTGCACTATAAAAATGACTGGCTTATGAAAACCAGATTTTATGTCAGCTAGGTGTTAAATAATTTGGAGCCTTATTCATTCGGCGTCTGGTCCTCATTGCGTCTTTGCCATATATGCAGCGGAAACGTTATATAATGTAGAAAATGACAAATAGTTGACAGTTACATCGGAGATAACGTTATTCTTTCCTAATAAACGCGTTTACGTAAAAACTATCATTTCCAGTACAAACAGTTTGGAGACAGATCAGACGCCGGGTAACCCGGTGTCTGATCAGGCTCCAAACTGTCTGCTACTCGGATTAAAATAAATAGTCAGAATTGTCAAACAATTGTCATTTCTACATTATATTTACTGCCTTTACTCTTCGTTTGCGTTTAAACGGGAAAGCATAACGTCGTCTCTACTGTGTCCATACTACAGTGGAGAATCTGTTATTCTTTCCCGTTTAAACGCAAACGTACGCAAACGCAAAGCACTAAAACGTAGAAAAGAACAAGTTTTGGACAATTCTGATAATTCTTGTTTATCTTGGTGGCAAACAGTTTGGAGCCTGATCAGACGCCGGGTTACCCGGCGTCTGATCTGGCTCCAAACTGTTTGCACTGCAAATAATAGTTTTAGCGTAAACGCGTTTATTGGGAAAGAATAACAGATTCTCCATACTATTTCGTTATATCCTATTCCGTTTACAGTTCGCTCCACTGTATCGGATATCGTTTCACTGTATATTTTACAGTCCTCTTGTTAGTTTTCAGTATAAGTTTACAAACCTACGACTGACTTACATCGTACATTTAAACGGGTGTAAAATAGACATAAAATGTGTGAATACATGTTATACCGTCTGTTTCAAATATGAAAGTGTCGGCATTTGTTTAGTTTCTTTGTTTCAAATAAGTTCTTATACATCTGTATGTATGTTGTTTTGTGTTAAAAACCAATGTAACCTAAATTCGCGGTTCAAATTGAACTGTATGTTGAGTAACATAGCTTTTTGTCTTAACCCTTTCGCTGTAGAAATAGTTGGTGCATAGGCAATATCTTTAACATTTTTCAAATTTAGATTTTAGACATTTTGATCGAAGACATGTCGATACGAGTTTCAATCATATTTCATCCTGATCTGACGCTGAGTCACTACTTCATGCCTGATTAGGATCCAAACTGTTTCCTCAATTTTAATCAATATGGGGCCAAGGTTCGAAGGGGTTATACAAACATTTTAAGAGGAAGTCAGAACGTGCTTGGAATTATAACAAAAGAACTATTTCACCGCCAAATGTATTGTGAGAATGTTACCTCTTCACCGCCATATTGTCGTCTGCTACAATTTTGTTGCGTGCAATATAGTTTCAAAATTTGTGTTAGGCAGCATAACTGGCAAACTTTCGAACAAACAGTTATAAACAGTTTGGATTCTACAACGACATCCAACGGGAGACAAAAATTGTGTGCGTTGTTTGGAGGGAGTCGTTATATGGAGGGAATTTTGCAAACAGCTTGAATCAAGATTAGACGCCGCGTAACGCGGCGTCTAATTTGGATTCAAGCTATTTGTCACTCGTCATTAAAAAAACATTCTGTCAATATACTCATTATGTAACTTTAAGAAAAACTGCAGACGACAATTTTAAGCAGTCGTGAATAGGTTAGACATAATTGTCCTGTTTAGGGAACTGCGACAATGATCGTTGTAAGGAGGGAGTCGTTGGGAGGGTCGTTGTAGGGAGGGAGCACTGTATATCCAAAATGAGGTCACTAAAATCAATTAAAGCGTGTAGTGTAAAAGATAGAGTCTGTAAACGAAATTGAGATTATCTAGAGCACAGAGTTCATTTTAACTTTATAACCTTGATGCAGGTTCCAATGTGTTTGATTTCAGATTTATGAAAGCGTCAACAACGAAATAAAGAACGCCTTTTACTATATCTCGTTGCATTACAGTGGAGAATATAAGAATCCACCATGATTGATGTAGGATAGTAATTTTCTCCCCCGAGGGTCAGACAATCCATGCAGGGACGAGGCTTGCCGAGTCTCTGTGTGAATGTTCTGACCCGAGGGGGAGAAAATTCCTATCCTACATCAGCAAAACGAATGGTGGATTTTTTTTCTCCCATTTAAATTATTAAAACATGATGTCAATAAGGAAATAATTGTAGTTTCTGTGCACTTTTTTCCGCCAAAACACGACGCTGTTTATAGTGACGTCGTCCGAAATGACGTCATTTAGTTACCCGCGTCATGCAGCGCTTATGGTTAAGCTGGGAAAACAATAAAATACGTCACGTGGTATGGAGGATAGAGTGATTCCACATGGGGAATATCTCTATCCCACATAGGCGAAAACGCAAAAGAAACGCAAAGCACTAAAATGTAGAAAAGTACAACTTTTGGACAAATCTGGTTATTCATATATATCTTGGTGGCAAACAGTTTAGAGCCTGATCAGACACCGGGTTACCCGGCGTAAAAAAAAAAGTAATATACCAAGTTAAAGTCTACTTTCAGTCCGAATGACCGCTTAGCCGACTGTACATATACTCGCCTGATCATCGAGCCATCTTGCCTATGAGCACTACTAACATACGGCGCAGTCAAATGCAGCCGCAGTACCGCCTCAGACCCTTCACAGGTACCCATTTTAACCCCTGGGTGGAGAGGAGCAATTCGCGGTACATGTCTTGCTCAAGAACATTCTTGTACATCATCGGGGATTCAGAAAAATCCCCTAGTCAGACCGCTGGTATCGTAGTCCCAGGCGTCTGATTTGGCTCCAAACTGTTTGCAATGGAAATAATAGTTTTGGCGTAAACGCGTATATTGGGAAATGATAACGTTTTCTCAAGTGTACACTTGCTTTAAAGTTGGTTTAATTGGGGGATAATGATGATTTCTCAAATGTGACATTACACTCATGTATTTAGTGAAATTGATCAAGGAAATAAAAAAATATATTTGATAAACCAATTTAATGCCATAACATCATAAAATTTAAACAGTTGTCGACCGTTTTAATTCTTTAGAAGATATTTTCGTTTGTTTGACCGCGATTATCCCCTCTGCCAAGAACTAAAAGGAAGGCAGGTCGGTGGTGTTAGTGCCATGTGCTGCTTTGCAGCGAATGAGATAAGCCGAAATAATCTTCCTGAAATCTATTATCTATTATCATCATCTAATCTTATTTTTCATCGGCTCTATTTGACTTATTTTGTGTTGCAGTGCCGTAAAACCCAACTCATCTATCCATTCAGCCATTAATCAATGAATCCATCCTAATTCAGGGTTACACATATATCGCTATACATATTCATAGTTGCCGTTTTACCATGGTAGACATAGGTTCTAATCAAGCGTAAATAAATCGTATCATATATGTCTAAGCAGTGGTATCAGTCTGGAAGTTATTCCACTACAAACTATCATTATGTGCAGTACAAACACCGTAGTCAATACGTCACCATGCCCCATTGAAACGCAAACGCAAAACTCTAAAATGTAGAAAATTACAATTTGTTGGCAACTCTGACTCATTTTTTTTAAATATGAGTGGCAAACAGTTTGGAGCCTGATCAGACGCCGGGTTTCCCGGCGTCTGATCTGGCTCCAAAGTGTTTTCAAAGGAAATACTAGTTTTAGCATAAACATGTTTGTTGCAAAATATTGAAAGAATATCGTCTTCTCTACTTTGGATCTATCAGTCTGAAAGCTGTTCCATTATATGCTATCATTATGCAATACAGATATGTTATCAATCTGTATAGTTACAGTTAATATAGAGAAGACTTAGCCTTTTACCGTTTAATCGAAAACGAAAAGGCAAAAGCAATACAATACAAAGTAGAAATTACCAGTTTTTTTTAAGACATTGATCATTTAAATTAACCTGAGTGGCAAACAGTTTGGAGCCTGATCAAGCGCTAGTTTTCTTAGGATCGCGTTGCGATTGAAATATTTTTTCTGCACTAATGCTTTATATTGGGAAAGAGTACCGTTATATGTGTTTCAAATTACATGACAGGTTTTTTTCTAAACCTACAATACAAAACGAATTCCACTTCCAACCAGCGTATTTTCTGCCATAACTCTTTCTCTCTCAATGACGCTAACAAGTGAATTCACAAACAGTTTTGATCCAGATCAGACTCAGCGTAACGCAGCGTCTGATCAGGAACAAATTTGCTTGTCATTTGTTTTCAAATTACTTCAGTTAAACTGACTGCCTTAAATATAACTTTAAAACGATATTGCAGACAGCAATATTGAAGCAGACGACAAATATGACGGTGCAGGGGTTAAATCTCACGATAAATGTGATCATGATAGAGTTAATGGCTGGTGCCGATACAGTGGAGAAAACGTTATTCTTTCCCAATACACGCGTTTACGCTAAAACTATTATTTCTATTGCAAATAGTTTGGAGCCAGATCAGACGCCGGGTAACCCGGCTTCTGATCAGGATCCAAACTGTTTGCCACCAAGATAAACACGAATTATCAGAATTGTCCAAAAGTTGCACTTTTCTACGTTTTAGTATTTTGCGTTTGCGTTTCGTTTCGTTTAAACGGGAAAGAATAACGTTTTCTCCACTGTACATGTAACAAGCGTACAGAGGAGATGTCGTTATTCGTTCCCTAATAACGAACCTCACATTCAGTACAATTATTGAAATGTATTATATACTGTAACATAACATAAGTGGAGAAAACGGTATTCTTTCCCGTTTAAACGCAAACGAAATGCAAACGCAATACACTAAAATGTAGAAAATAACAACGTTTACACAATTCTAACTATTGATTTTAAACTAAGGGGCAAACAGTTTGGAGCCAGATCAGACGCCGGGTTACCCGGCGTCTTATCTGGCTCCAAACTGTTTGCAATGGAAATAATGGTTTCAGCGGAAACTCGTTTATTAGGAAAGAATAACATTTTCTCCACTCTACATTGATGCTCACTTATAACAAAATTCAGGAGACCTTGCAAATTATTTCGTCTTATCCAAAATTTGTCTTATCCATATAACGAAAATTCTTGAAGAAGATTGATTTGATTCAGTCCGAATAGCTTCTAATTGTAGCCTGATCAGACGTTGGGTTACCTGACGTCTGATCAGGCTCCAACCTGGGTGCTATGGACATAATATTTATAGCATAAACGCGTTTTTCAGGAACAAATAACGTGTTTTCCTTTGTAGCAATTACAGTGGGGAATCTGTTATTCTTTCCCAATAAACGCGTTTACGCTAAAACTATTATTTGCAGTGCAAACAGTTTGGAGCCAGATCAGACGCCGGGTAACCCGGCGTCTGATCAGGCTCCAAACTGTTTGCCACCAAGATAAACAAGAATTATCAGAATTGTCCAAAAGTTGTTCTTTTCTACGTTTTAGTGTTTTGCGTTTGCGTACGTTTGCGTTTAAACGGGAAAGAATAACAGATTCTCCACTGTACCAGCGAAATTGAAAAAATAACTACAGTATCGGTAGTACGAAATATTGAAATACAATCTGGTTTTCTTTGAAACGAATTGATCCAGTCAATGTTAAATTTGTTGCGACATGCTATTGACTAAAGAGAGAAGATCATCAGGAGTCCTAATCACCTCTTTCGAAGAGCAAATTGATGGGCACATGTTTCGTGTTACATGTATGTTTATACATTTTTCTGTACAACTGAGCCAAAATTAGTTATTTACAGATAGACTAAGGGCGACTTCACTTGGAACTACAGTTCAAACCTTTAGTCAGGCAAAATGTCGGTCGGCGCGTGCGAATTAAGACCGGCAAAGGAACATGTTTATTGAACTATAGTCACCTGTAGTCGAACTAACGTTAACACAATATGACATAATCCAGCATTTGTTGCTGTATAAAAGCGACGGATTTATCGCTTCAGTCGTATATTTGTAGCATTGAAAAGGGAAATTTGTTTTTTGAGAGATTTTTAAGAAACCTATTATTTTCCAACACCCGCCATTTTGTAACAAGTCTAAAAATAGATAAGAGCGTGGTCGGTCTACAGTCGAACTTTAGTCGAACCAACCGGTGTTCAGTTGGATCTATAGTCTATATAGACGACTATAGACCGGCATATAGTTCCACGTGAAGTCGCTCTAAGGTAGTATACATTTAATATCATTTATACATTTCTAATGGCGGTTTAACTCGTTTTGTAAAAAGTTTTAATCGACAACAGTCGCAAAGTAATTGACCATAGGCAGTAACAGTGGAGAAAACGTTATTCTTTCCCAATAAACATGTTTACGTTAAAACAATTATTCCCATTGCAAACAGTTTGGAGCCTGATCAGACGCCGGGTAACCCGGCAGATTAAAACAAAGAATCAGAAATGTCAAAATATTGTAATTTCCTACATTTTAGCGATTTGCGTTTCGTTTTAACGGGAGAGAATAACGTTTTCTCCACTGTATTATCCAACCTTATGTTACAGTTGATTTGACGTTATTCATTCTCGTTCTCGAAACAAAACACAAACGCGGTGAAAAAAGGCATTTTTTGTTTTAAAAAAAAATTCTGATAGATCTACTTTATATTTTATAAGATTGGCACATAGTGTGAACCTTGTTAAACGGTTGATTAGCTGACCTCTGATCTGGCTATAAACTATTTTCAAATGACTAGTTTAAGCATACATGTAACGGTTAGCGGGAAAGAATAACGTCTTCTCTGTTTACCTATCGCGAGGGATTTTTCGAGCTAACAAGTGATGAGTTCAGTATAAGAATCGATGGCTTTCAATTGCGAGTTGGCTAACGGTCTGAAATACAGTGAAGAAAAACGTAATTCTTTCGTTCGAACGCAGACGCACGCAATGGAATATAGAAAATGACAACCTTTTGATATTTCCGACTACCAGTTTTAATATGAGTGGCAAACAGTTTGGAGTCTGATCTGGCTACAAATTGCTTGTAATGAAAATAATAGTTTATGGGTCCGTTATTTTGAAAGAAATGTTTTCTCTACTGAACTCTGCGCGCTGCACACATGGGCACAAACTGCTAACCTAAACGGCAAACAGTAGTTACTGAGCACGCAACATAACCATAGAGACATATCAGTTTTGACAAAGACACCGACTTAAACAGGGACATATAACGTCAGCTCACAATTTCTACGTAAACCCCATCTCAGAAATGCTTTGTATATGTATAGAATCTATTATCTGGCATCCTTGCATTCTGTAAAGTTCATTGAACAGTGAAAAATTATTGACAAATTACTATTATAAAGCAAATATATTTTGAACTATTTCTCGAGGGACATTTTTTCTTACATCACGGAAGCATTTCCGGGTGTTTGCTGTCCCTACAACTGGAAAAGAAAAACGACAACAGTTTCTTGAGAACAAACAAAATAATTTGCAAAAACCTTTCGTTTTCTGACATGGAATTATATCGAAATGTTTACAGACAGATTTAAGTTAAAAAATGTCAACGTGTTTTGTATGGTTTTATGGTTCAAATTCCGTCTTACACAATTGCTGCCATATTATCGTCTGCTTATATTTTCCCTCTGTCTTTATTTATAAAATTTGGAATTATATGCAATTCAGACTTGAGAAACATTGATATAGGTGTCAAACAGTTTGGATTCTGATCAAACGCCGCGTTACGCGGCGTCTGATCAGAATCCAAACTGTTTGTAAATATCAGAGGTTTTGTTCTTGTAAGTGAAAGAGTTAAACGTACAGTGTACATGTAACTTAACACACATTCAAAGAAATAAAACGTAAAAAGTAACAGTTTTTTGAAAATGTTAATTTATTTTATAATCTGAGTGGCACATTGGATGAATGAGTTAGATTTTACGGCACTGCGGCACAATATATGTCATATAGCGCCGATGATTGATGAGGGATGATGAAATGAGATGGTGGTGAATTCAGGAAGGTGATTTCGGCTAATTTCATGCTTTGCCAAGCAGTGCATGGGATCTAAACCACCCAGGCCTGTGATTTTTCCGTGGATCCGCGGATGGGATTGCCGCCGAGACCATTTCTGAGATTCGTCCAGATTCGTTGAGAAAATCTGACGACTATAAGGGGGGTGAGGTCTGAAAACCGGTCTCGTCCGCGGACATGTTTTAGTCAGACCCGGAAATCGTCGTACATTTAACGGTAACGGTAAAGTCCGAGTGATCCACATAAATTTAACTGGTTACCACATTAGTGGCTGCGCGTAAACTTACAATAATTGATAACTCGGAAACCAGTCATTTTTCACGACAACCGCTTTCGAGATCAAAATACTTTTTAAGTGTCAAATTCAATGATACAAACTTTATCTTATTGTATACAGCTTTTTGAGACAATAATAATAATAATCTACATACCATCCCACATTTTTCACCCTTGGATCTAACTCATCCATGGATCTAACAAGAAACACACATTTTGGGGGCCTTGCAGTGGTAATGGTAAAAGCAAAATGCTTTATCTTTTAGATTGAAAAGAGTTTGCTCAAAGTCTGTTGCATCATCTGTTCAATAACATCAAATTGAAATAATGGCCATGCTGTTTTTCTTCAGTCATTTGACAACATTGTAACCAAGAAAATACAGTTTCTGTTGCTTGTCACTTCCAAACAATTATTTATATGAGCACAGTTTCAGACCTTCAAAATGTGTAGAGTTGTTAAGAGTTGAGACACAAGACAAACTTATAATAGTCAAGATGGCCAACAGCTATTGACTCCATGGCATTGACACTGAAAAGATCAGATTGAAATTTATTCATGAAACAGAAAAGAAGATGCATGCCAGTAGTCAGTAATGTGTTACTACAGGCATCTTTACTGTTTCATGATTAAAATCTAGTCAGTCATTCCTCACCCTAGTCAGATTATGAAATAGTTCTTATAACAGTTTTAATTTTGCTTTCTACTATCTTCAATTTTGAATCCTTTAGAGCTCTAAAATTAATCACAGGAGAGCCTACAAAATACCTTCATAAATGCTGAAACTGCCATTTTTTAAGGGCGCTTCGCCCCCTGTTACCCCCACCAGGGCGTTGCCCTTGGAATCCATTCAGGGCATTGGCGGCCCCCCAAACCCCCGGCCAAAATCATTTTCAGCCCCTCAGCTGTCAGGCTAATCACACCCCTGCCACCTCCCTGTCTTCCTTTAAGATCTTGGCAGAAGGGGTACTCTCGGTCATATAAACAGAGATATTCGCTACGAGAAGTAGGCACCAGAACCACAAGGTAGACAGGTCTTTGAGGGGCAAACATATTTAAGTGAGTTGACAGGATTTGCCATAGCTCTGTCATTTGTTAGATTTTACTGCATCGCATTTAGTTTTATATAAACGGGAAAGAGTTTCATTTTCTCCATTGAACTTGGCGTGCAAAAGAGTTACCCATGTATGCCTAGATTTTGCATAGTACTTTACGAAAAAAGTAATCAGGCAAAGAAATGAAAAATGAAAAAACTATTTGCCATAATAGTATCCAATGTAGGTAGTTTGCATTTAAAAATAAACAATTAATGTCAAATATCTTCGCCACAAAACAAAATGCAGATAAATAAAACGTTTCATAGATTTATGAAATACCTATAATAACTCTGACAAAAAAGAACAAAAGTTATTTTTTTATATGAAGGTTCTTACTATTGTAAGGGCATGAGTCTATGCGATTGACATGATATATCCTTATAGATAAACAATGGTGATCTAAGGAAACAGCGAAGTTGTTTTCATACAGCATATATTTTCAGTTGCAAAAACAATCCGTCCAGACCCTAATGGGATACCACTTAAAGTTGTCTATAATGTTTGCTAATGTCCCATTGAATCGACATTAGCAGGGCTGCCATAAGTTGATCATAAAAATCCTACGATTTTAAATTTTAAATTTTTCAGAAGCAATTTTACTTATCGTACCTTAACCCCATAGTCTATTTCTTGTTTTGAGGACACATGACTGCTTAAACAGGTTGAAAGAAAAACAGAATGCGCCTTGAGGCGCATTCTGCTTTACTTTCATCCTGTTTTAAGCTACGATCTGCTACGATAAAAATCCGAATACTTAGGAAAAATCCGGAGAAATGGCAGCCCTGCATTATACTAACATGTAAATGTGTTAAATAGTACCATACTTATCCATACATACATGTTTGCACTGGAAATAGTAGTTTAGCGTAAACACGTTTACTGAGAAAGAATAACGTTTTCTCTACTGTAACTACATGTAACAAGTTTTCAGTGCTGCCATTTCTCCGGATTTTTCCTAAATCTTCGGATTTTTTCTAGATATTTTTTCTTGGTAGCTTAAAGCAGACTGAAAGTAAAGCAGAATGTGCCTTAAGGCACATTCTGCTTTACATCCAGCCTGCTTTAAGTAGTCACGTGTCAACACAACTAGAAACAGACAATGGGGTCAAAGTACGATTCGTAAAATCAAACTTGAAAAATGCAAATTTGGAAATCTTAGGATTTTTCATGTCAATTTATGGCAGCCCTGAGTTTTGTATACAGTGTCAATAGTCTCTGATGTTACACATTGACTTTATTACCCCAACATTTTGCGTTGATTTTCAGAACGTAACCCGAATCTAATCAAGAGATGTCTAAGTGAGTTATGGTTGAATCCCGAGCACGTAAACTGTCACACCGTCTCCTACTATAGTCCTCGAGAATATTGTCACTGTTATGACGTCATCGATGTTTTAAAAAAATTGTCGTCTGCTTTTATTTCTCAAATTTAAATTTGAGATATTTTGACTTATGAAATATTGTCAGTAGCGGCAATCAGTTTTGAAACTGATCAGACGCCGCGTTACGCGGCGTCTGATCATGATCGAAACTTCTTGCAAATAACCATTGTATTTGGGGTAAGGGAGTCAATGATTCCAATGGATGCTTGGGGCAAGGCAGTAAAGAGGATAACCCCTTTAGTGCCTTACTCTGCCTGAGTACAATCATGGTTAGTTGCAAATAATTTGTATCGTGTTCCGACACCGCAGGAAGCAGTGTCTGGTCATGATACCAACACATTGACACTCATTTTAAATACTTCTGTTTCTAGGTTTAGAGACAAGTGCATGTGTGAAGAAGGTTGAAATGAAAGCAAAATGTGCTTGAATACTTATTCTGCCAAACTCGCAGCTCGCTGTGATCTCATGCGAAGGATACAGTGGAGAAAACATTATTATTTCCCAATAAACGCATTTACGCCAAAACGTGTTTCCACTGCAAACAGTTTGGAGCCAGATCAGACGCCGGATAACCCGGCGTCTGATCAAGCTTTAAACTATTTGCCACTCGTATAAAAATAATAGTCAGAGTTGTAAACAAGTTGTTATTTTGTATATTTTATTGCGATGCGTTTGCGTTTCGTTTGCGTTTAAATAGGAAAGAATTACGTTTTCTCAACTGTACAGTGGAGAAAACGTTATTCTTTCCCAATAAACGCGTTTACGGTAAAACTATTATTTGCAGTGGAAACAGTGTGGAGCCAGATCAGACGCCGGGTTACCCGGCGTCTGATCAGGCTTCAAACTGTTTGCCACCAAGATAAACATGAATTATCAGAATTGTCAAAAAGTTGCACTTGTCTACGTTTTAGTGTTTTGCGTTTGCGTACGTTTGCGTTTAAACGGGAAAGAATAACGTTTTCTCAACTGTATCATAGTTTAAGCATGCATACGCCTTCTTACGGAAGTTATATAAGCTATAAAGTATTTAATTGTACTCGTTAATGTATCATATAAAACTGATAAATCGTTATTTATTTATTGACGGGGCCAATAATAACACAGAAAATGAGCTACAATGAAACCTTTCTATTACGACCACTGGAACGAAGGCTGTATGGTAATTGATTGTATAAAAGACAGGTGACAGTTTAAAGCAATGAGCTTTCTGACTTACTGTCTCCTTGCTTTAAGCAGCAACCTATCCTAGACAACTAATTATTAACACAATTTAGTGTTCATAAAAGAGAGGTGGCTGTACCAGATGGGTTGTCGTTTATTGTATATTCATAGTACTTTTAATAAGAAGAGTTAAGTAGAAAATGTAATATAACCTCATGACTTAATTTTAACCCTTATCATGCTGAATTGTCGTCTGCTTCAAATATAGCTTTTGCGGAAAAACTTATAATCATTTTTACGCTTTTCAAGCTAATGACAACTCGAATATGGAGTGCAAAAAGTTTGGATCTAGATCAGACGTCGCGTAACGCGACGTCTGATTCGGGATCCAAACTGTTTGCAAATAACATCTATGTCGCGCTTAAATGATAATGGTTAATGTATAATTAAATACTCATGCTGTTTCAACAACTTTCAAAATTGATAAGACTTAGAATGCATTTTTTTGCAGAACAAAACACCAGCGTATCAAACAGTTTGGATCCAGGTGAGATGCCGAGTTACCCGGCGTCTTATCTGGTTGCAAACTGTTTGTTATCACAAAATGTTCTTGAACGTCACAAACGGTAGAGTAATGTTGTTTTAAAAAGTAAAGAGAGCTATGATTCCGCCTACAACTCTTTATCCAGTGTAGAAAACGTTATTCTTTCCCGTTTTTAAAACGCAAACGAAATGCAAACGCAATAAACTAAAATGTAGAAAATAACAAATTTTTAGATATTAAGCTGAGGGACAAACAATTTGGAGCCTGTTCAAACGCCGGGTTCCCCGGTGTCTTACCTGGCTCCAAAAATTGCGAATTCCCTTTTATAATGTAGATTAAGTGATATAAATACAAATTGAAACGGCGCCACTCGGATACAAAAAATGCTCATGTTTCATCATATTGCGTTCTCAGCCAAAATATGAAGTCTGAACTCGAGGTACTCGTAGTAATACTGTGATGTGCACTAATTGTAGTCTGCTATAGTTAGGATGAGGTTTACATATGTTCACCCAAGAAAGTTCCTTTTGAACAATTACTGTTGCCAGATACACTTTGCACAGTGGAGAGGTCGTTTGTTTTTCCAAATAACCGCCTTTACGCTAAAATTGTAAATTCCAATGCAAACAGTTTGGAGCGAGATCAGACGCCGGTTAACCCGGCGTCTGATCAAGCTCCAAACTGTTTGCCATTCAGAGTAAAACGTATACTTAGAATTATTTAAAAAGTGTCATTTTATACATTTTAGTGATTTACGTTTGCGTTTCGTTTGCGTTTAAACGGGATATTATAACGTTTTCTTGACTGTACACTTTGCACAGTGGAGAGGACGTTATTCTTTCCAAATAACCGCCTGTTATGCTAAAACTAATACATTTTGTACTTCCCAGGCAAACAGTTCGAGCCAGATCACACACCGTGTAACCCGGCGTGTTATTTTGTTCTAAAGTACATGTATTTGTAACCTAGAATAAATTACTTAGTAAAGTATATGCAAGGTATGCGAGAAAGTTAGGTTTGCACTAAACATTATAACAACTAGTGCAACCCTGGCCAGATGACCCCTGCAGGGGTCCGTTTCATGAAACTTCGTACGACAAATGTTGTCGTAAGTCAGATTATATAAATCTCAATTATTTCTCCATCTAATCATGTCTTGTGACATATCTTTGGAATCGTCTTTTCAAGACGATTCCAAAGATATGTCACAAGACAGGATTCGATAAAGAAATCAGAAATTAATGTATTTCAAAGTTTTGACTTACGACCCTTTTTGTCGTACGAAGTTTTATGAAACGGGCCCAAAGAGCGCTCTGATACCCTGACATGGGTCTACAACGTTTGCATAGGACAAGTGTGCTCTTCATATATACACTGTTTGTAAATGACAAGTATACTCAACAATAGAGCTGAAGGGGATAATATCATATTTTATCAAACTTTCAAAGACTATACACATTATGCTGGGATTCTTAACAGCTTTACGACGATGCATAATAAAGCCCCTCTCCGCCTTACATTGAAACTCGAATACAATATGACATTGCAAACAGTTTGGATCCTGATCAGACGCCGCGTAACTCGGCGACTGATCAGGATCAAAACTGTTTGACACTCATTTCAATATTTCTTAATAAAAAAACCCTGAAAAATTGATTTGAGAAATAAAAGCAGACGACAAACGATTGAAAATTGAAGACGTCATGACAGGGTATGGGTTAAGGTTAAGCTATGACAAAGTGCAAGGCTCTGATATGCATTTGAAAGTGAGATAGACAATGCTTTGCTTAAAAGGATTGAACAATAAAAACGAAGTGCAAAGTATGAAGAATATTTCAAGAAACATATAGTTGGATGATGTATGGTCCCAGAAGAGTAAGTTAAAGCGTCTGGGACCGTATACATGTACAATGGAGAAGACGTTATTATTTTATAACATATCGATGATTTATACAGATTTCTCAGTTTAGATTTCATATTGTCACAGTTGATATCATCACTAGTGATGATATCATTTTTGTGACGTCATATCACAATAATATTTGTGACGTCGGGCGAAATATAATTAGTTCTGTGGGTTTTTTTCTGTAAAATCGTCATTAAAATCTATATAATTTATAGAATAATCAGTTCTCTTGAATAGATATAAAACATATAATACTCGAATGAGTTGTTATCTGTTTAAAGAACACGTCCTGATGATTCGTATTTCAACCTGAAAACACTCCATTCTTCAAACAGTGTAGACCGAGATCAGAGGACTCTGAAAGGAAAGCAATCTGATCAGGATCTCAACTGTTTGTCAATTGCATTAATATCTGGGGAAAAAACTCAACTATAAATATTCGATAAGAAAAGTCGAGTTGTCTGTCTGATGTTTCGAGGGTTAATAAAATAACTAAGTAAAACTTCTCTATTACGACCACTAAATAATGTTAATTAATATGTGTTTATGACACATGGCTGCTTAAAGCAAGGCTAAGGCAAAACAGAGAGTTTTCTGTTTAACGTTGACATTGCTTTAAGCTGCCATCTGTCGATCATGCTATTTTCTTTTTAGTTGTCGTAATGGAAAGTTTTTTTACTGAGACTGTTTAAGTGATCAGTGAACGATAAAGGTGTTCAATATCCTATTGTTTCTGTCGATTCGATCCCCATCACTGCATACACGTACACTATTAATATAGATTATTTCAATTCTAACATGACCATTTCCCCGGCGTCTGATCTGGTTCCAAACTGTTTGCAACGAAAATTAATAGTTTATGCGTAAACGCGTTTATTGGGAGAGAATGAGAATAACGTTTTTTCCACTGTATACATGTACATTATTACATGTTTACATTTGTACATATTGATGTCCTACTGAAAATGTAGTGGTATCAATTTACGAATTTATAACTTTCTACCATAAGTCTGTTAACTCAATTTGTCTGATCTTTAGCTCATTGTCCCCTGAAAATTCAAATGGACGCTTTCAATATCAAATTAAGTCGAGTCTATGTTTACTATAATAGTACCTAGTTTTGGAATACAGTGTTCCCTCGCTGCAACGACACCCACCGGGAGACAAAGAATGTGTGCGTTTTCGGAGGGAGTTGTTATACAGACGGAAAATTAAGGCTTGGCTTACATTTGCAAACAGTTTGGATCCAGATAAGACGCCGCGTTACGCGGCGTCTGATCTATGATCCAAGCTGTTTGTCACTCGTCATTATATTTATTTTATCAAAAATCTCCACTTATATGTAACTTTGAGAAAAAAACCAGCAGAGGATATTGCAGCAGTAAAAGCGTTTGACATTATTTTCTCGTTTAGGGAACTACGGTAAGGGTCGTTGTAAGGAGTGAGTCGTTGTTGAAGGGGGGTCGTCTTAAAGAGGAGACATTTTGTACTGTAATTAGACAACCGGTTTAGATTTTGATCAGAAAGTGGAAGTCCTTTGATATGGGTTTTATATCTTATAGGCGATGTTTTTTTTAAAGGTTCGAGTATACTTCTGATAAAGAACATACATGTACAAAAGCATGGATCTGCACAATCTTTCAACATAAAATGATCTTACGTAGCTAAAATATTAATATGCACACGGTTCTTTCCATGCCTTGATCTTTTATGCGGTTTTGAGGAAGGTCCACCGGGACGACATTCATAATTGCCTCGTTCTTGACGCTCGTAAAACGGTGCTTAAAGATGTTGCATCGAAGCATATGAAAGATGTAATCATCATTTGCATCAAGTCTGCCGAAATAGTTTGATCTATTACATGATGCTGACGTTGATTAATTGAATAATTTACGGCGTTTGGGCTTTCACTGTTGTACATTTGCATATGGTTAAATATGGCTTCGTGGAATCCATTTAGGGAATACTGAATACTATATCAAATAGTATCGAAAGTCAAGGTCATACGATAGTTTGTTACAGTGGAGAAAACGTTATTCTTTCCCTATTAAATGCAAACAAAAGGCAAAGGCATTGCACTAAAACGTGGAAAGGTACATATCTTAATGGCAAACAAATTGGAGCCTGATCAGACGCCGGGTAACCCGGCGTCTGATCTGACTCCAAACTGTTTGCAATAGAAATAACAGTTTGAGCGTACACGTTTGTGGGAAATAATTATGTTTCCTCCACTGTAGTTGTTAAACAACCTAGTAATCTTAACCTTTCTTCCTTTAACAGTTCTTTCACGTTTAAAGACAAAACGGCAAATATATTGCAATCAACTGTTTGTCTGAAAATGTTGGCAAATAGTTTGGATCCTGATTAGACGTTTGGTTACCTTGTTTCTGATCTTGACCCAGCAGCCTTTGCCATGTAAAAAACATTAAACGTGTTTATTGAGAAAAAATAACATATTCTTCACTGTTTAATGTTATATACAGTTTTGAATAATACCATAAGCCGAATAACTCGGCGTCTAATGAGATTCCAAACTATTTTCCCGTCATATCAACCCTTTTATTGTAACATTTATCGTGAACTCTCTACCCATTCACCGCTATAGTGTCGTCTACTTCAATATTGCTGTCTGCAATATTGTTTCAAGTTATATTTAAGGCAGTATGACGGACGAGTGTAAACGAGTTTGGATTCTGATCAGATACCACATAACGCGGCTTCTCATCATGATCAAAACTGTTTGCCAAAGAGCTATTTTTGCGCTATTGACAATGAAAGTGTTTCATAAATTAAATGAAATAGTTAGCATTTTCAAGAAATATATTTTCTTAGTTTTATTGTGTTTGCTTTTAGTTTAATTCATACGAAAGACAAACTTATTCCTCATTGCAGAAATAAAATACAGTAAAACCTCGCTATTACGACCACTAAAACGAAGACTAACTAATTGTATAATATAGAGGTGATAGCTAAAAGCAAGGTGACAGTGAAACAGAAAGCTCCTAAAGGAGCTTTCTGTTTCACTGTCACCTTGCTTTAAGCGGTCACCTACCGTAAACACCCGAATAATTAACATAATTTAGTGGTCGTAATAGAGAGGTTTTACTGTAACTCTTTTGAGAACTATATTGAACATCACAGGGGACATATTTGTTACATAATCGTCGGATCGTATGCATATAATGATATAAAATACAGAAATATATCTGCATAAACAAGATACTATTATTCAACAGGGAATATGTTAATACATGTATTTCCCGTTTACATGAAACGAAACGCATACATGTACGACATGCTCTTGAATCTAGAAAAAGACGAGTTATGGAAATGCTGGGCACTTTATTGATATCAAAATTGCAAACAGTTAGGAGCCTGATCAGACGCCGAGTTACTCGGCGTCTGATCCGGCTTCAAACTTTTTGCAAATAACGTGAGCTCTCCAGTTGCAGAAGCATTTTGTGAGAACGTTTTAGCTATTTACTATGTAATAAATTGTGCAATATATGCATTAACAGGATAGTGTTGTAATAAAATATATGAAAATGAAATAAAATGTCATATAACACGCTATAACTATGATGTTCCACAGACTTTATATGACCAGAAGGTGATGCTTAGTATGCTATGAAACTCTCGTTATTCTGCATTACCGCCTATCTCAGAATAGTCTTCTGCAAAAGAAACGAAATGTTTTCCATTTATGTAGGTTTAAAATAGACAAATGTCAACGCGAGGCTCAAACAATTTTTGATTCTGCTCAGCCGTCGAGTAACTCGGCGTCTGATCTGGATCGAAACTGAGCAAATGATAAATTAGTCCTGTTAAGCATAGTAAGAATAAATAACATACATTTCCTGCTAACTAATTGATGAATTGTTACTCTATTCGCTTAACCATTCCTTTGCCCCAATACAATAGTTATTTGTAAGCAATTTGAATCTTGATCAAACGCTAAAATAAAGACAGGTGACCGTGTCAAGCAGGTTGAAAGTACAACAGAATACGCCTGAACCCTTTACCCTATAGAAGCGCCTTTTAGCGCTTTTAATTTATTCCTACACTGAAGAAAATAGTTCCCATTTATACAATGTACAGTCAGGAATATGTATTATCAGAAATATGTTCTATATTTTAGCAGATAGTAGCTTAAAGCAGGCTGAAAGTAAAGCAGAATGCGCCTTAAGGCGCATTCTGCTTTACTTTCAATCTGCTTTAAGTGGTCAACGATCTTCAATACTAGAAATAGGCTATCAGGTAAAGGGTTAAAGCTTTAAGCTACCAGCAGCAAGGACATGGACAATGTTTCTTATGCTTCATAGTCATGACTGTATACATTTGAACTATTTTCTTCAATGGAGGAATACATTAAATGCGTACAAAGGGGTATCTATGGAGTAAAGGGTTAAGCATATCGACAACGTTTCCGATGTGGGTGTCATTTTGATTTGTACATGTGTTATGTATTTCTGTAATCCGCAATTTAAAATTATAGAAAACTCACTAATAATTACGAACATCGCCTTTTGATATTTAAACAACCACTCTTTAATACTTTAATACCTAAACGAATTACTTCTTAAGTCTTCACGTAAGCCATTTCAAAAGGCAATAATTAACTCATATATTAATATAAATCACTTTCCAAATTGTTATAAGTTTATTTTCCGTACTTTGAAATAACATCTTTGTCATGTGATATGAAATCAAATCAATATTGGACCCTAATCAGATACAGTGGAGAAAACGTTATTCTTTCCCGTTTAAAAGAAACGAAACGCAAAACACTAAAACGTAGAAAAGTGCAACAATTGGAAAATTATGATTATTCATGTTTATCTTGGTGGCAAACAGTTTGGAGCCTGTTCAGACGCCGGGTTAGCCGGCGTCTGATCTGGCTCCAAACTGTTTGCAGTAGAAATAATAGTTTTAGTGTAAACGCGTGTATTGGGAAAGAATAACGTTTTCTCCACTGTACAACCCCAATTTGTGATTTGTGACATGTACAGAGGGTTTCAAGCCGCCAATTTCTTCCTTCTATTAGAGACATCTTTTCCCCCTAAAAACACGTTGACAATTGGGAATATTTTCCGAGCAATTTAAGAAGTGCTGAATGCTATCAATCACCAGGCAGTAATGCATGCAATGTGTCATAATTCTTCGACCATTTAGAAATATTAACCTTCACAGTGCTATAAAATCCTATATTGCACAGCTACGGTCACCAAATTCCCATGTAATATAACTAATATATCACTCTTGAAATATATGCCATCTAACCGAGAGTCAAACATTTTAGATCCTGATCAGACGTCGAGGTTTCTCGGCGTCTGATCTAGATCCAAAATGTTTGAAAATACTAACGAATCCATAAATAACAGGTAAAAGTTTAAAAGAACTTTAAAACGTTTCACATCTCTTTGAATTAGGCAATGACAAGCTACTTAGCATATAACAGAGGGGAAAACTGTTGAATATTACTTGGTAATTGATGGATCTTACAATAGGGATGTTATTTTCTCCCGTTCAAAATCACACCAAAAGCGAAAACCTCAATGCACTAAAATATAAAGATTACAAAATTTTGATAATTACGATCATTTTTTGAAAAGGCCGATCTGCAAACAGTTAGGAGCCTGATCGGACGCCGGGTTTCCCGGCGTCTGATCTGGCTCCTAACTGTTTGCAATGGACATAAAGGGTTTAGCATAAACGCGTTTATTGGGAAAGAATAAAGTATCCCTAACTGTAAGACTTAATGCCATTTACATCGAGCGTCTGGTGACCGTCTTCCATTCACAATATCATAGGATAATGTTGTATTGCACATTGGGGAGAGGCTATTCGATTCCCATTAACATGGATCCTTACGCAAACGATGTGCAGAAAAAAGGCAAAAAGACAGTTTCATTTTAAGTGCGAACGATTTTAAAAATGACATCCTCAAACTTCAAATTGACATTCCTGTTTCCAACTTCGTATTGTCTATTTTTGGATACTTTGGAATATTTTATTATATACTGAATAATTAACACACAGTAAGACGTTGATTAGACGGTCCTCTGATCTTGATTCACACTGTCTCCATAGGACACGTGAAAATATTTAGGGCCAGAACAGACTTAGATCAGAGTCGTGCAATTCAGCATATAGACAGGCTACCAATTGTTTGACGCTCAGATTAAAAGCGTCATAATTTTCGAAAACCCATTTTCATATTCATCTTATTGCATGGTTTTTCGCGTCGTGTGCGCTTAAACGGGAAAGCATAACATCCCCACAAGTGTAGTTAGGAACGATTCTGTTAACCCATTTACACGTAACTATCTCAACCATAACTAATGTTTTAAAGAAAGACGCCGGAGCAGCGAGCCCAGAAGGGTTGATCATGTGTATGAGCAACGGACTGATTGGCAGTGACGCAGCGTACCCGTCTGTGGACGGCTACATGTAGGGATCGTCTTACGAAAATTCGTACGACACATACTGTCGTAAGTCAGATTCTAAAATTCTAATAATTGTCCATCTAATACTGTCTTGTGACATCTCTTGAAAAGACAATTCCAACGAGATTTTACAAGACAGGATTAGATGGAGAAATCAGAAATTAAGTTCGTTTTTATTTAAATTGTCTTACGACCGTTTTTGTCGTACGACGTTTCGTAAGACGGGCCCCTGATGCTAATTTATTTTATTCCCACACTAAAGAAAAATAGTTCCACTTCATTTTATCATGACTATGCTCAATACAAAATATTTCTATATCATAGCAGATGGTTTGCTGCATTTCGTTCATCCTGATTGAAATGGCCATTTGATTTCAAAGTAAGACAATGCTATTCAGTAAAGGGTAAATACATGCTATTTAGTAAAGGGTAAATTTACTCCTGTGACCTGTCTTTTGCGGATTATGTACCTTCTTGACACCGTTATGATTATATGTGTCATTATGGCACATTCTGTGCTTTAGGCTGTTGTAGCGTTATGAGACTGGAATGTAATACTGTGTTTGGTGACTATTTGACTACTGTATGTGAAAGGGTGTTAATGAATATGAAGCTGACGGTATGGCCATATGTCTGCAATGATTAACATAATTATAAATACAAAAATCAGTCAAACACTCCGTAATATTTTTGTGTCACACCTACAAACGGAATGGAACGTAGTATGTTACAATCGTGGAAATCTTGACAGTTACAAAATACGCAACATATCAATAAACTGACTGTAGTAACTGTATGGCACATTCTCATGGTGGACCAAAGGGGTCTAAATTATAGATGCTGCTCGGGCAGCATATTTGCTGGTGATAAAGGGGACTGTGGCATTAAAATATCGCTTAAAAGTTGTTCTAAAGTCAGTAGTTTGTGGTTTGTGGTTTTGGGTAAATGGCAAAAGCTACTGAAAGGAACGATCGTTTTGATTGGATAACCCCAAATGCTATAAATAACTGCTGCCCGGGCAGCATAATGCATACATGTAGTTGTATGGTGTACCAAAGGGTCTTAAGTATAGATGCTGCTCGGGTCGTATCTAGATACTGCCCGAGCAGCATCTATACTTAAGACCCCTTTGGTACACCATACATTATGTGTTGTAGCGTTATGAGACAAAGAAATGTGACACTATGTTTGGTGGTTTTTTGACTACAATATGTGACAGTGTGTTAGTGAATATTTTGCATGAAGCTGACTGTATGACTATATGTCTGCAATGATTAACATGATTATACAAATATCGGTCAAACATGCGGATATTTTTTGTAAATTGTCACACAACCGGAATAGAACGTAGTGTGTTACAATCGTAGATAGCTTGACAGAAACAAAATATGCAACGTATCAAGAAGCTGGCTGTACTGTATGACCTTAATACTGTCATGGTCACCATAATTATCTGACAAACATGCGGATATGTTTGTGTTAACTGTCACACAAACGGAGTAGAACGTAGTGTGTTACAATCGTGGATATCCTGGCAGTTTTATGTAACAATGTATCATATACTGAGGGATCTAACTCTTTTACTGCCAATATTCATCACCTGCTTTAATAACCCTTTCACCGCAAAAATATCGTCTGCATTCAGTTTGATAGTGTCGTCTGTAATATTTGTTCAAGTCAGATTTACGATTGTATGACTTAAAATTACCTGCAATAAGAGTGTGTCAAACAGTTTGGATCCTGATCAGACGCCGCGTAACTAAAACTGTTTGCAAAGTCGCATGTTGTAGCCATTTGCAGTAAAAGGAATTAAGTGTAAATATTATAGCGAGCGTAACAGAAACTAGATACTGTTTTGGTTACTTCACATGGCAAATATATCACATTCTCTGCCAAGCAGGTGTTTTAACCATCAGCACACGTCAGTTCGATGCGTCCATACATGTAGCCATTTTCAGCCTTTAATGGTCCGCGTGTTCAATGTGACAAAAAATACTCCCAAGGTTTTTGGATACATATTAAATGTCGAGTTACCCACTGTCTCATCTGCATCGAATATGTTTGTAACTGTTATCACATATTAAGCCATGACATGCAAAATGCTAATGTGAAACAGCCTTGTCATGAATATAACAGCGGAGAAGACGTTATTCTTCCCAACACATGCGTTTAAACCACATGGTACAGTGGAGAATCTGTTATTCTTTCCCAATAAACGCGTTTACGCTAAAACTATTATTTGCAGTGCAAACAGTTTGGAGCCAGATCAGACGCCGGGTAACCCGGCGTCTGATCAGGCTCCAAACTGTTTGCCACCAAGATAAACAAGAATTATCAGAATTGTCCAAAAGTTGTTCTTTTCTACGTTTTAGTGCTTTGCGTTTGCGTACGTATGCGTTTAAACGGGAAAGAATAACAGATTCTCCACTGTATTTGATACATTGTAATTGCAGTGGAAAATACGTTATCCCGTTTAAATGCAAACGAAATGCAAACACAATTGATTACATTTGGTATAGCAGCATTTTTTAAAAAGTTTAAAAGTTTCACTATAAACTGAGTGGCAAGCAGTTTGGGGCCTGATCAGACGCCGGGTTACCCGGCGTCTGATCTGTCTCCAATCTGTTTGCAATGGAAAGCATAGTTTGAACGTAAACGTGTGTATTGGGAAAGAATAACGTTTTCTCCACTGTACATGTAACTGGGTAATGGGTGATACCGGAAGGTATTACGTCTTTGCCACTTTATCATAATTTCCATAGTATGTATAAGTGACAATATCAGGTTGTGTCTATACAGGCGAGATGAAAAAGAAGAAGATTTTATTAATTAAATCCGTGATCTACGTGTGTTGCTCACTATTATGTGAGATATTTTAATTAATTAATACCTTTGTAGAGTCATTGTCAGAATATAAATTTTATACACAATGCTGAATATAAATCTTAACAGGCGTCTAGACAAATAAGCACTACTCTATTACGACCAGTAAAACTAAGGCTTATTGATTGTATAAAGACAGATGACAGCTTAAAGCATGGTGACATTAAAACAGAAAGCTCCTTTAGGAGCTTTCTGTTGTACTGCCACCTTGCTTTAAAACTATCACATGTCTTTAACACTTTATAATCAACACAATTTAGTGGTCGCATCACAGAGTAGAGGTTTTACTATACACGTTACACGCAATGGTAAAACATATACGGTTCCTTTACAACGAGTGTACCTAATACAATGTATCATAAAATGCAAAAAGCGAAGACCAAGAACTATAGGAGTCCTCTGTATTGACGGCTTTAAAGCGTTTGATTGGTTAGATTTGAGCTTTTCGTCAAATCTAAGACTCGACTCAACTCAAAGGCTTTATAATCTTGTACCCATATCACACTCTGTGCTGTACTGTTTCATGCGTTGCAATACACAGCGATCCCTCTGTACAACGGTACCCATTGAGAGATAAAGAATGTGTGCGTTGTTCGGAGGGAGTCGTTATACATGTAGGGAGGGAAAATTGCTTACATTTGCAAACAGCTTGAATTCAAGCTGTTTGTAACTCGTCATAAATTCATTTTCTATAAATAGGTCCATTATGTCACTTTGACAAAAACAGATGACAAGAATTTAAACAGACGATATTTCAGTAATAAAAGGGTTAGACATACCTGACGTGTTTAGGGAACTGCGGCAAGGGTCGTTGTAAGGAAGGAGTCGTTGTTGGGAGAGCCGTTGTAGAGAGGGAGCACTGTAGTGTATTCATTGTTCATATTACAGACTCATTGTACTTGAAAACAGCATCTGTTTAATATATTGTTCTAGAGGTCGGCGATGAACATGTATCAAGTGTCCGTTTAACCTCTAGTTAAAATAGTTCTATTTTCATTGCTTGATTAACCCTTTACCCGTTAGCCTACTTCTAGTTTTGCAAATAGGTAACTACTTAAAGCAGGTTGAAAGTAAAGCAGAATGTGCCTTATGGCGCATTCTGCTTTACTTTCAGCCTGCTTTAACCCACCACCTGTTAGAATAAAGAAACATTATTCATTATGTATATTCATGACTGTATAAATTGGATCTATTTTTTTCAGCGGAGGAATAAATTGAATGCGCAAAAAGGTGCCTTTATGGGAGAAGGGTTAAGTACAATATTACAACCTTGTTCAGAGACAAGTACTTTGTCATGTACTCTTGCAGTACTAAGCGCCGCATTCGCAAACAGTTTGGGTCCAGCTTAAACGAAGTACCCGATGAGTTCTTTTATACCCATTTAAAATGTTAAAAAAAAAGTTTCAGATAGACTTTTTCGGTTTTCGGTTAAGTCTAGTCAATGTTAAATACACGTATTTAGGGTTTTTTACCAATACATGACTAAACATGCCATGACTAAACCTGCCTCAGTGCATTGCAAACAGTGTAGATCAAGGCCAGCCGGTGCGTCTTTGACGCGGCAGCTGACCTTGATCTACTGTGTTTGACACCCTCACTCATCTAAAACATTGTAATTAGCAGTTCCATATACTGTATTTTGTAATGTAGACAGAACTCAGTTGCAGAGTCGTTGATGACAACGGTGCTTGGTCTTCCTAATGTGGCATTATAGTAAGGCTGGTTTTGGTTTATAGGCTGCACAATTTTGCATAAGACATGTGCACTCTGCAAAGGTACACTGTTTAGAAAGGACGTCTATATCTAAGTTTCTACAGGACAATGAAAGATAAAGTGAAGCTCTTCTGGAGACCATTTTTTGCGTTTCATTTAGAACGGGAAAGAACAAAGTAGTATCTATACCACGCGCAATGCTTTACGGGCTGACTCATGTCATGAAGACCCGGAAATCAAAGCCCATGATTGTTTGTTAATGCTCTGTCTCAATATTGGCAATACTCTTTGGATACCCTTTAAGACAAATCGTTCAAAGCTCTAATGCAGAAAACTATTGCATGATGCCTCACGCAGCCATCGCATGTTAACCGCTTCAATGAAACCAACAATATTATTTGAGCCTGGCTACGAGAGAAAACCTGCCTTATTGTATTTCAAACATTGAAGATCAAGGCCAACCGCCACGTCAATGATGCGGCAGCTGGTCTTGATATACACTGTTTGACATCCACATACAGTGGAGAAAACGTTATTCTTTCTCGTTTAAACGCAAACGTACGCAAACGCAAAGCACTAACACGTAGAAAAGAACAACTTTTGGACAATTCTGATATGTCATGTTTATCATAGTGGCAAACAGTTTGAAGCCTGATCAGACGCCGGGTTACCCGGCGTCTGATCTGGCTCCAAACTGTTTGCACTGGAAATAATAGTTGTAGCGTAAATGCGTTTATTGGGAAAGAATAACACATTCTCCACTGTACATGTATAGCATAGTATTTAACAGTTTCATATACGATATTTGTCAGTGTATACCGAAATCAGACGCAGAGCCAGGGTTAACAACGGTGCTTTGGTATGTACAATGTTGCAAGGCTATAATGTTGGTTGTGTTATGGCACGGCTCATTTATATTTTTCAAGGAGTGTAGACACATACCAGAAGGTTTCTTTAAAAGCCCACTGATCAGGGTTCGCATTTTTTGTTTTTACTTCATCTTTTCTTAAATGTTTCCTAAAATCAATATAAACTGGTCATCTAAGAAAGTGGATTGGTCCATGAAAACTATCATTATAAAAAGGGGTTTAAGATTGGCAGGCTATTTCTTTGAAATATTGCTGACGTATCCATTACAAAACATTTGCATATCGTAAACAAAAAATTACAAATACCTTAACCATGTTTAACCTCTAAACTGCCTTACCCGGAGTAACATAGTTATTTGCAAACAGGTTGGATCCTGATCAGACGCCGCTTAACGCGGCGTCTGATCAGGATCCAAACTATTTGACACTCATTTCAATATTAATTTTCTTAAATCAAAATATCAAAACGATAACATTTTAGAAATAAAAGCAGACGGCAATTGTTTAAAACTGATGACGTCATGGCAGTGAAAAGGATTAAGAACTCATCATGCAGCTTCCTGGCAAGAGCACTATGATTTCTCAACAAATAATGGTGAGTAGAATATCGTTTGACCCGAGAATATCGCGAGGTTTTAGAAGATAAAAGGCGGTTAACCCAGACCTTAGGCGCCTCGTGTGTTTAACTAATAATCCACATTGGACCAGTGACGACCAACATATGCATGTTTAGGTATAATTCCAGGGAATGAATTATTATTAAATCAACAAATATTTTCTCGACACGATAAGTACTTGACCTTTGATGTATGCAGCAGATTGATTTCTCCTAACTTGAAAGGGTACATTATATTGAATATGAGCCGTGTGAGATGTTGGAATGGAATATTTATATTACCATGTAGGACATGGTGTATTTAATTTGTTCCGTCGAAATTTAACCCTTTCCCTTATAGAAGCGACTTTTAGCACATTCATTTTATTCATCCGCTGAAGAAAATAGTTCCAAATTATACCGTAATGAATATGTGTCATATTTAATATTTTCCTTATTCTAGCAGTTAATAGCTGAAAGCAGGCTGAAAGTAAAGCAGAATGCGCCTTAGGGCGCATTCTGCTTTACTTTCAACCTGCTTTAACCCTTTACCCCATAGCCTGTTTCTAGTTTTGAAAATAGGTGACTAATTAAAGCATGTTGAAAGTAAAGCAGAATGCGCCATATGGCGCATTCTGCTTTTCTTTCAGCCTGCTTTAAGCTATTACCTGCTAGAATAAGGAAAGTATTAAATATGACACATATTCATTACGGTATATATTGGAAATATTTTCTTCAGCGGATGAATACAATGCAAGTGCTAAAAGTCGTTTCTATAAGGGAAAGGGTTAAGTAGTCACATATCTTCAATACTAGAAACAATGCTATCAGGTAAAGGGTTAAAAGAAACGCAAAGACAATGCAATATACAATGATCATTCACTACAACTGCCCATGAACAATTTGCACTCTCTTTCTCTCCCATTGTGTGTTGTTGATGAAAGAGAGCAATAGAACCATAAACAATGCTTGATCAGTGTCCAATCTGTTTGCAATTGATAGAAAAGAATGATAGTAATATCTAACAAGCAAGTTTTTTCGAAACATTAACCAATTTGTGCCTAGCGTCTTATAAAAGGGACATAGGCAAACAGAGTAGACTCTGATCAGACGCCGCATCATCAGAGTCTACACGTTTTTTTTATAGGAATTTGAATATTAAATAAAACGAAGATGAACATTTAGTCCAGGCATCCCTTACATAAAATGGACTATTCAGCTATCAAAGAATGGAACAATCCACATGACATAAATGGGTTAAGTTCATGGCTTTCTATGCTTGAGAAAAATTTGATTTCCCTAGCTACAAAGTGTACAATGGGAGAAAAGGTTATTATATCTAAACAGACATATTTGCGCTAAAACAATTAATCCCAATGTATACAGTTTAGAGCTGGATCAGACACCGCATAACCCGGCATCTTATCAGGCCTTACATTGTTTGCAATTCAGATATAGATATGTCGTCAGAGCATTGCAAAAAGTTGTAATTTCCCAGAGACCTTCCTACATTGCCACTATTATGGGGCTTAACTGTCAAAGGGAATGGTTCTTGTTATTAGACCGAGATAATCCCCTCTGCCAAGAACTAAAACGAAGGCAGGTCGGTGGTTTTGATCCCATGCGCTGCTGGTCAACGAACGGGATAAGCCAAAAGCATCTTTCTGGAAATCATCATCATTTTATATCATCACCCCTCATCAATCATCGGCGCTATATGACCTTTTTGTGTCGCATTGCTGTACAACCCAACTCATCCATCCATCAATCATTTCCTACACTTTATTGCATTGCGTTGGCGTTCGGTTTCGTTCAAACAGGAAATTATTATGTTTATCCCAACAATACAACATAATGACCATGAACATATGGCGCAATGGTCACTAAATGAGTTTACAGTCTATAGGCCAGCTTTTATGACACCTCGTAAGGAATGACTTTTACATTGGATGCTAAAATTACAGTGGAGAATACGATATTCTTTCCCGTTTAAACGAAACGAAACGCAAAACACTAAAAAGTAGAAAAGTGCAAATTTTGGACGATTCTGATAATTCATATTTATCTTGGTGGCAAACAGTTTGGAGCTTGATCAGACGCCGGGTTACCCGGCGTCTGATCTGGCTCCAAACTGTTTGCAATAGAAATAATAGTTTTAGCGTAAACGCGTTTATCGGCGTCTGATCTGGCTCTAAACTGTTTGCAATAGAAATAATAGTTTTAGCGTAAACGCGTTTATAGGGAAAGAATAACGTTTCCTCCACTGTATTATGATCTCTGTAAACAGTTTGATGCCAAATTAGACGCCCTTTTTCTTCCAGAATTACGGAAACTCCCGTCTAGCACAGCCCCTATCGTGAAATAATCTGCTTCAAGTTTTGGTCTGCTTTTACCTTTTTTTTTAAATGTTTCTGAACTTATGAAACATTGAAAAATTGTCAAACAGTGAACCAAGAGCAGACGCGGCGTCAAGTCCGGATCCAAACTACATGTATTTGCATATGTTAATGTCATTGAGCTTGGCAGTGAAAAGGTTATGGAGAAATCGCTATTCTTCCCCGTTTGAACGCATACGAAACTCAAACGCAGTGCACCAAAATGTTAACATTCTGTGTACTCATTTTAATTTGAATGGCAAACGAAACGCCAGTCAGATTATTAAAGTCTCAATTATTATTTATTTCTCCATCTATAGTATATTGATATTTTTCAAGACGATTCCGGAGAGATGCCATAAGAAAAGGTTAGATAGGGAAATCATAAATTAAAGGTATTGTGAAGTTTTGACTTACGACCGTCTTTGTCGTACGAAGTTTCATGAAACGGGCCCCTCGTCTATATTTCCATTTTATGTTAGTTTTATGTTGAATTTTCTATCGCCAATCTACACTATTTGTCTATGTCCCTTTTATGTTTATAACTTGATGTCAAACTTTCCAGTATTTCAAATTTAAAACGTGGCACACATGTAGTTATGCATTAACCCTTTCAGTCTCAGTGACGTCATAAGCGCATTTGCAAACAGTTTTGATCCTGATCAGTGACGCGGCGTCTGATTAGGATCAACTTTTTTGCCACTTGTTTTGAAATTACGTCAGTTATACTGCCTGAACCCTTTCCCCCATAGAAGCGTCTTTTAGCGAATATGATTTATTTCTCCGCTGAAATTTTTTTTTTAATTTAATCAGTCATGAATTATTAAAGAAATATTATATTCTAGCACATGATAGCTTAAAAGAGGCTGAAGGTAAAGTAGAATGCGTCCTAAGGCGCATTCTGCTTTACTTTCAACCTGCTTTAAGAAGTCAATTATCTTCAATACTAGAAATGGACTATCAGGTAAAGGGTTAAGTCTAACTTTGAAACGATATTGCAGACAACAATATTGAAAGCAGACGACAATAATGCGGTGAAGGGGTAAACTACTCACGGTAAATTAGATCATGAAAGGTTTAAATTGTGAAATTTGGGTAAATTATACTTTAAATTAAGAAATAATAAATTCATACCAGTGTTTTATCGTGCAATCGAACACTGGTAGGAGTTGAGATGCGTACTAATTAAGCGAGGCCTTTAGGCCGAGTGGTTTAATTACAAGCATCTCAACGACTACCCGTGTTCGAGTGTTAGATAAAACACTGGTATTATTCATTATTTAGATTCTAACACATAATTTAACCTTAATTTGCACCGAAGCAACGGCGCTACATTTCTTGGCGTACGCATTTTCGAAGCCATATGGCGTCACGTTAGAATGTAACAGGCGTGAGTGTTGTTTTGAGAATTCAAACACTGACACGTTCCTCCTTTGTTTATAAAGGAGCGTGCGCACATTGTGTTAGAATTCGAGTTTGAGTGGTCGAGAGTTGACTGTATTTCACCTCGAACGTGAGCTGTTTAAACAAAATGTGTTAGCCCATTGCTTTATGGGATGTTTCCTATTATAGAAAGCATAATATTCTACTACATCAGTTAGAAGTACAAAACAATCCAACCTACACATCCGAAGGCTTCCAAATGATCATTGACCATCAGATCACGTGATGACGTGTCAGCGGTGTAGTTAACACGTCATGTTTATCAAATTTACCAGCCCTGATAAACGATCATGTATCGATCATTTGTCTTCAAGACGTGGTATCACAAGATTATTAATTGAATTATGCCTATCCATGCGAGGGGCCGATGTTGATTTGTAATTATTTATTTGACATGCTCCGATATTAACCCTAACCATTTCAACTGCCTTCGCCCTTATTGCACTTGATTTTGCAAACAGTTTGGAACATGATCAGACGCCGAGTAACTCGGCATCTGATCAGGTTCCAAACTGTTTGATCCTTATATTGATGTTCGGTCGTTTACGAAAGGCATATTATGAGAATAAAAGGATGAAACAGCAGACGGCAAGTTGAAGCAGCCGCCATCTTGGTAGTGAAGGGTGGGGTAATCGTATTGTTATAGCATCGATTTGCACTTATACTTGTGTTATATGGGCAGCTGGCGTATAATATGTTTCCCGAAAGTTTCACCGTCTTTAACCTCTGACCTTTTCACTCCAAAAACAATTACCGCCTGCTTAAATTGCTTAAGTTTAACCCATTTGCGCCCAGTGGATTCTTCCATGCTAATATATTTAATTAGTCCATTTGTTCTGTAAGGGATCTAAACGGGTCTTGATTTTCATTTTCTTTTAATTTTATATTGAAAAACATTGTAGACTGTGATCAGGCGCATTTTACGGCGTCAGATCAGAGTCCAAACTGTTTGCCCCTTCCCTTTGGTGGGACGCTAGGCACAGATGCCTTAAAGTTAGAATTCCGGCAAAATAGTTTCAGCAGAGTACCAGGCATCTGGTGTCCATTTCGTAAAACTTTGTACGACAAAAGCGGTCGTAAGTCAAAATTTAAAAAAAACAATATATATAATTTCTGATTTCGCTATCTAATCCTGTCTTTTCAAAAACGATTCCAATGAGTTGTCACAAGAGAGGTTTAGATTGAGAAATAAATAATAATTGAGACAGTGTTCTGTTACAAAAATCTCAGACTAATGCTGATTTTCGATTGTGTTTTAAAGAACCAATTCATCAATATACTGGACGCGCAAAAGTAGCTTTCTATACCTGCATACATACACACAGGTTTGGTCCATTTTATTGAATGATTAAAGGGTCAGAGCAGACAATAGTTAAGCTGACAAATTTAGTCTGCGTCAAGATGGTTAATCCCTTCATTGCAATAACTATTTTGCATTCAGCTTGGATCCTGATAAGACACCGCGAAACGCGGCGTCTAATCATGATGCAAATTGTTTGACACTTATTTCAATATTTCTGAAGTAAAAAACATAGAAATAAAAGAAGACGGCAATTGTTTAAAAATGATGACGTCATGACAATGAGGGTGTTAAACGAACTAGATTAATTGTGAAAGGCAATGTGGAAGACCATGCCATCAGTCATTGAAGATGACCTCGGAACGAACAACCTATTCACTGTCAGAAAATAGTCTGCTCCAAATTGTATTCTGATTTTATTTCTAAAGACAGCGTATTTGTTGAACATCGTTAGAAGTGTCAAACAAATACTGATCCTGATCACACGCCGAGTCACACGTTGTCTGATCATGACTAATACATTTGAGCAAATACAGCGCCCCCCCCCCCCCCCTCACAACGACACCCAATGGGAGACACGGATAGTTTGTGTTGTTCGGATGGAGTCGTTAAAGAGAGGAAAAATAAGAATTGGCTTACATTTGCAAACAGCTTGAATCGTAAAGCGTCGTCTGATCTGGATTCAAACTGTTTGTCAATAGTCATTATATTTATTCTATCAAAATGTCCACTGATATGTAACTTCGATAATAAACAGCAGACGACAATTTTAAGTAGACGATATTGCAGCAGTAAAAGCCTTGTCATGTTAAGCGAACTGCGGCAATTGTCGTTGTAAGGAGGAAGTCGTTGTTGGGAGGGAAAACTGTAACGGAGCGATCGGGATAAGACAGTGAAGGGTTCATTCGGAGATATAAATATCACAGGTTTTGTTTTTCAAAATTCAATTTATTAAATATAGACTGTTTGATCCACTATTACCTAGTATTGTCTAGAAATGTAGAGCTTAGCAAACAGAGTACATTGCTGATGAGACACCACAATCTGCGGTGTCTCATCAGGGTCTAAACTGGTTCCTGTTTCACATAAAGTGTTCTGCTGTAAGGATAAACAGCGCAATATCTGTAAATAACCATCTTGCAGCAACAACAGACGGAATGCCCATTGCAATATTATCCAGATCAGAAATAATTAAAAATGCAACCATATTTTATACATGTTACAGCATTGCTTATTAGACATGATACATGTACGTAATATACATTTAGAAGTTTAACTGACGCTGCATAATATACACTCTAATGTGTTCAATGTTTGGAAATTGAGACATGTGTGGTTTACTATGTACATATATCCTATATTCCTGTGTAGAGATTTAAACCTGTGTGGTTTGTGATGCATATATATACATGTATATTAAGACTAAGTGTCGTATGCTCCTGTGTGGAGTGAACTGATCCAAAATGAACCTGAGTAATTATAAACTATTGACCTGTGTGTTTATCATATGAGAACATGTGCAGTTATTCTAGAATTCAGACAGAACAATTACGTTTAGATTTGGCGTAGAGACACTGAATTAAATCTTACATTTGTAATCGTGATATATATCTATTTGTTTAAGTACATTTTGCAGTGGATAAGACGTTATTCTTTCCCAATTAACGCGTTTACGCTCAAACTTTTGTTTCTATTGCGAACAGTTTGAAACTAGTTCAGACACCGGGTCAACCGGCGTCTAATCAGGCTCCAACAATTTAAGAAATGAAAAACAGACGACAAATGTTTAAAATAGATGAATTCACGTTAGGTAATGGATTAAAACCATCTTTGACTCAAAACCTTTGACACGAGAAACAAGTTTACTAATATGCACAAAATAGTTTTGATCCAGATCAGAAGACGAGTAGATCAGCGTTTGTTCTGAATCAAACTGGTGTGTTTCTCCTATCCAATTTAAGTATATGTTGGAATCAAAACTAAAAAGTCGGGTTCGAAGATTTCAACAGACGGTATATAAAGCAGACGATATTTACTGAAAGTTCAAATGTTAAAGAGAACTACTTTATAATGGATGATAACATTGAAGGTCATGCAATTTGTGTTTCAATCATTGCAGTTGACCTAGATTCGTTTACCCCTACACTGCCATGAAATACTACCTGGTTTTTATTTCCTAACAATAAACATGCTTCTAGTTTTGATGACAGGCGATCACTTAAGGCAGGTTGAATGAAAAGCCCCATCATGCACTTTCGACTGGTTTAATATATTACATACAATGATATAGAAAATATTACCATGTGACGAATTATATCCCCATACTGTATTCCCAATAGTCACAACATGTTATTCTACTGTATTGAAGAAGTTGTAAATTTTTACATTTGAGTGTATTGCGGTTTTTTAAGTTTAATAGGGACAAATGACTTTCCCACTGTATATGGCCAGCCATTCAAAAGAAAACAAAAAAATACAGCACTAAGTCCCTCCAAACAACGTTTCCCTTCTTACAACGACCATTATCACAGTTCCCGAACAGGAAAATTATGTCTAACGGTTTTACTGCTGTAATATTGTCTGCTTAATGTTGTCGTTTGCTGTTTTTCTTAAAGTTACATAAAAGGACATTTTGACAAAAGAAACTTCTTAACGAGTGACAATCAGCTTGAATCCAGAGCAGACGCCGCGTGATTCAAGCTGTTTGCAAATGTAAACCAATGTCCCTTCCTATAACGACTCCATCCAAACAACGCACATAATATGTGTCTCCCATTGGATGTCGTTGTAGAGAGGGAACGCTGTATCCATATACGTACCGCTTTGTGAGTTCGTTCGTATAAGTCTTCTATTCAGAAGTCTTGTCGTTGGGAATCTTGAAACGTATCACCGACTTCTTGCGGATTCTAAACATAGGGAGCAACTAAATTAATTACGCGACATAAACCCATACGTGGACACTCAAGTGTCCCTAGTTGGCCATGAAGGACCGTCTTTCTAGCACAAAGTGAATCCCTAAATCACTGTATTGTTTCGATGTACAGCGGAAACGACGTAATCTATCCACAATAAACACGTTTACGCTAATCACCCTTATGACATATGCAACCAATGTAGATCCTGATCAGACGCCGGGTTACCCGGCGTCTGATCAGGCTCTAAACTATTTGACACCTAGATTAAAATTAGTTATCAACATTTTCAAAAAGAGGTGTAATTTTCCCAATTTGATTGCTTGCATTTGAGTTTTCTTTGCATTTAAATGAGAAATCATAACGTCTTCTCAACTGTATCTCACGCTATCATTGGCCCGTTTACTAGCAATATTACCAAGATTATGCTCTGATTAAACCCTTTGTATGCCATGATAGCATCTGCCTCAATGACGTGTTCTGTAAAAGTTCTTAAAAAAAGATTAAAGAATTTTTGACTTACGAAATATCTTTACGAATGTCCAACACTTTTCATCTTGATCAGACGCCGAATAATTCGGCATTTGATCTGGATTAATACTATTTGCAGTGCAGCTGGTTTCGCCTATTCTTGTGAAAGGATTGACCGAGAAATTTTCGTCATAAATAACTAGTAATGCCTCTCAGCGAACAACAAATCTCAATAGCCCCCTACAAGGAGAAGTGTCGTTTACCGTTCAATGTCTGCTATTAGGCCAAAACATAATACCTGTGTTTCCTATTGCATGCTCCTAAAAATTAGGGACGGACGGTCGGAAAATCTCTTTTTTAAACACGTTTAAAAGACAGTCCCCAAAACGGCGATTACATTACTCCATCAATCAGAGCGCCCTGTAGAGCCTTATATGTTACACAACTTATATGTCACAATTGTGACGAATACGTGCGAATTCATCACAATAGGGTTGCGACAGTCACATATATGTCATAACGTGACTTTTGATAGGGTTGACATTAGAACCGTATATGTCACAATATTGCGAATTTGTCACAACGTGACTGTTTGATAGAGTTGACATTAGAAACGTATACATGTTTGTTTATTATGGTGTCACCCCTAGCGAAGTAGGGCCAGTCACATTTATGACGTATACGTTTTTTGACATAGCAGGCTCTAACAAAACGTATATGTCACAACCGATAGGGTGCAATGGTTTAACCCTTTACCTCATAGCCTATTTCTAGTTTTGAAGACAGGTGGCCACTTAAAGCAGGTTGAAAGTAAAGCAGAATGTGCCTTAAGGCACATTCTGCTTTACTTTCAGCCTGCTTTAAGCTAAAACCTGCTAGGCTATATAAAATATTTGTAATAGTAATTGTTCATGAAGGTATAAACTGGAACTATTTTCATCAGCGGAGGAATAAATTAAATACGCTAAAAGTCGCTTCTATGGGGTAAAGGGTTAAAGGTTAGTCCCCCCAATAAAAATATATAGATCTGCGCATGCCAAGGCAGTGGAAGATGGTTTGGAATTTGACGCACAAGTATAACTTCAACGGTTGATGTTAGTGTATATATAATGGCAAGTATTTTTCCTGGAGCTACGATTTTGGTAGAAAAGTGCAATGTTGTCATTTATAATGCATGTGTCTCCCTATCTTTAAAACATCTATTGGACTACTAGGCTAACCGCATGTACATGTAAGGTACTCTTTTCCGATTAAACGAAACAAAACACAATATAATTATATGTAGAAAAATACAACTATATTACAATTTTGGGGGACTCATTTTGATATAAGTGGCAAACAGTTTGGAGCTAATCTGCCGTATTGGAAGACACATTCTTATCCATAATAACATGAATCAGATTGATATCAAAGTATCTTCAATGCCTCAAGGCTATCCGTCTACATGTATAGTATTATTTTGTAGTTTTCTTTAAGGTAGATGTACTGTGTAGTGAGTGTGTACTTTTGTGATGAAACTATCCTCATTGGAATGAAACGAAAATATTTCCATCTGAACGAAACCATGTATAAGAATACAATGAAATTAAAAATAAATATTTATTATAACCCTTATCCTGCGGTGATATCGTCTGCTTCGAAATTGTCGTCTGCAAAATTTGGATTGATATATTTGTTAAGTAAAGAAGCCTAAAGTTGAGTGTCATACAGTTTGAATCCAGATCAGACGCCGCGTAATGCGACGTCTGATCTGGATTCAAACTGTTTGCAAAAATCAATAAAGTCGCGATCAGCAGGCAAAGGGTTAAAAATAAAACAATAACAAAACAATAACAGTAATGTATCAATGCTATTAATCTCATTAGATACTAAACATAAGCGGATTAACACCAGCTTGAAAGGAAACATTATGCATGTAGTGTGCTCAGTTAAGACTCTCGAAATGAATAAAGTTTGTACATTTGCAACGACTTTATTTTGTCCTTTTAAACGAAACTTTAGTGCCCCCTCTCTACAACAGCACCAAATGGGAGACAAATACACTGATATACACTGCAGAAGACGCTTTTCTTTCCCAATAAGCGCGTTTACGATAAAACTATTTTTCCATTACAAACCGTTTGGAGCAAGATCAGACGCCGGGTAACCCGGCGTCTGATCGAGCTCAAAACGTTTTGCACTTAGATTAAAACTGGTAGTCAGAATTCTCAAAAAATATGTTTTTCTATAGTTGATTGCAATGCGTTTAAGTTTCCTTTGCGTTTTGACGGAAGAATAACGTTTTTCTCCACAGTATTTCAGACTAGGTAACTAACTCGCAATTGATGGCCAACGACAGCCTTCGATTTCTTTACTGAACTCATGTCAGGTGCGTCTGACCAGGCTCTCCTAACTGTTTGCCACTCAGATTAAAATAAATAGTCAGATGGGAACGAAAACAAGTGTCTACTATATTATAAAAGGATTAAGAATTTCTCCACTCTTACGAGAAACTCTCGAACCAAGCATAGTAGCAAAATCCACATTAGATATTAGGAGAATCCCCAGGAAGGGGTTCGCTTGTGTTACATTCCAAAATTATAAAGAGTCAAATAGTATGTACTCACTAGCTCGGCAGCTAGGTGTTGGATACATGCATATCATTTGCCGCGGATATGTTATTTATAGTACACACCGAGAGGTGAGTGTGTGGGATGTACATTGTAACACACTCCTCTTAACAAAGTCATCATTAATGATAGCAAACAAAGCCACTTCGGCATTTAAGCCAATTCGGCATATAAGAATCCATTTCGGCATTACATGTATATACAATGTAGTTCACTCCCGGACGATCCCCCATCTTACGAGGAACTCTCGAGGTGAGCGCGTGGGATGTAACAACACTGTATCATATTTCTTTCACAGTGATAAAGTGATATTCTACAGCGTAGTCGGTGCAAATAGTTTGATCCAGTCGTGTGTCAAACTGCTTTTAATCACTACCGGTATCTAGATCTGTGTTTTACATGTTAAATGTATTACACAATGACAAGTCGTATAGACCTGTAGAGAACCTCGGATGTGGACCTACACTGTTCTTGTATAGCACACGATAACGTTTTATAGATGCTCTCTTTGTAAAGGACGAGTATACGCGTCCCTAGGGCTTGATTGATTACGGCAGTGAATAATTTGTGTGTTGAGGTTTAATTGTTTAAATACAGACATCTAAAACTGTGACGCGAAACAATCAAAGTCAGTTTTATTGAACCAATAACATCTAAATTTCAACTGAATTACAAATCATGTTCGTTTTTCAAAGTTCTGTTTTATTAATTGGTTTTGCAAAATATCAAAGGAGAAACTTCTCATAATTATATGGTTCGCAATTAAATAACACGTGCGCTGAAAAGGAAGCAATTGCTGGTCACCATTATACGACGTACATTGGAGAAAACGTTATTCTTTCCCGTTTAAACGCAAACTTACGAAAACGCAAAACACTAAAACGTAGAAAAGTACAACTTTTGTACAATTCTGATTATCATGGTGGCAAACAGTTAAGAGCCTGATCAGACGCTGGGTTACCCGGCGTCTGATCTGGCTCCAAACTGTTTGCACTGCAAATAATAGTTTTAGCGTAAACGCGCTTATTGGGAAAGAATAACGTTTTCTCCACTGTAACAATGTTCCTTCTGACACGGTAAAATGCGTGCAAAGAATTTAGATTCATGTCTCGGCGGCTGATCAGGATCCACACTGTTTGACACTCTCTGTTTTTGTAATATTATTAAAATTAAGATACATGTTTATTACATCTTTGAAAATAATTACAGATGACCATTTTAAGTACAGTGGATAAGACGTTATTCTTCCTCAATTATTATTATACCATATTTATATAGCGCTCTTTCACACAGGGGTTGTGCGTTCAAAAGCGCTTCACATGAAATTACAGAAATGTACCTACAAAGCGAGAAAAAACATATAACTACATTTAGATCCAAAAACAAAAATGATACCTTATGGAACTCTATCGAAACAAATTCGAACAAGGGAAATCCGGTAATTACCAAGATTATATAAAATAATGTATCAATATATTGTAAAATCAACTTTAAAATGATATGAGTCAAATATTTAAAAGATCAATGACAAGATTAAAAATGGTGAAAGCTGTCCAAGAATTATACCACAGACCCCGCCAGCTGGTTTCAAAAGAGATCGTATCCTTACCATCAAGATCCACCAGGCAGGCATTGGTTGACGGCACAACCCCAGAACTCCAAATTTGACCCATAACATCTACATAATGATAATGATTAACGCGTTAATGCTAAAACTATAATGACCTCTGCAAACCGTGATTTTGAAGCTAGATCAGACGCGGAATAACCCGGCTTTTGGTCCGGCTCGAAACTATTTTACCCAACAGTAAATAAACTGTCTGAGTTTTTGAACATTTTGTCGTATATAAAATCTTTATATACTTTATTGCAATGCTTTTAAAACGGGAAAGAATAACGTTTTCTCCACCGAAGGAAATAAACTACATGGGAATTGGTGAGTATTACAGCGCTCCCTCTCTACAACTGAACCCAATGGGAGACAAAAATTATGTACGTTGTTCGGAAGGAGTCGTTATAGGGAGGGAAATTGACTTACATTTGCAAACAGCTTGAATCCAGATCAGACGCCGCGTAACGCGGCGTCTGATCTAGATTCAAGCTGTTTGTCACTTGTCATTAAGTTTTTTTCTGTCAAAATGTCCATTATGTAACTTTGGACGACAATTTTAAGCAGACGGTATTGCATCCATGAAAAGGTTGTAACATTAATGCTTTGATTGGGGAACAGCGGTAAGTCGTTGCAAGGAGGGGTTCGTTTTTGGGAGGGTCGTTGTAGGGAGAGAGCACTGTACATTCGTCTCGTTAGCAAGTCAATTTCTGCAACACGTATTTACGTAAACTACAAAACACTAGATATTTTAATATGCTACAAAACACTGCAAGGCATGTCGATACAGTACATAGTATTACATGTGCCAAACAATACAATACACTCTCACCTGGATCCGAATATAGTTTGTTTCCTTAGTCATTATTAAGGGTGTATCAATGTCATGAATTTGGGAAATTTTCAAAGTATATGAAAACACTCTTTTATGGTTTTGTATTGAAGAGCTATTTAAGATGAATGAAAAAATAGTAAAAGTGTACATTTTGGTGAACAACAGTTGGCTCTACGGCCATAAAATAAAAAAATCTAATAAAATCATGCCCAAAAAAAGCATATCTTTGATATTCGAGGATCCATATTGTTCAAACCTAGTGCCTGCTTTGTCTAAATTTGGTTTCTATATGTGAAAATACCACCATAGACATGAAATAAATAATGAAAACCCAAATTACCATGTTTGTTTTGTTTTGAAATAGATTTTACTGAAGCTAGTACTCTGAATGGGTAAAAATTGAAAAAAAGTCCAAATTTGACATACCTTTTTCAAATCGCTGTAGCTAAAAAAAAGGACACCACCATATATTTTTTCTTTCATTTTTTCATTCATCATATATAGCTCTTCCAAAAAAACAATAGTAGAAAAAAAGTTTAATACTTTGAAAATATCGCTTATGGGTTGGATACACCCTTAAAAAACCTTTCTAATATGACCACCTCTCTCTTAAGAACACTAAAATATGTTAATTATTAGGTGTTTACGAAAGGTAACTGCTTAAAGTAAGGTGATAGGTAAACAGGAAGCTCTTTTAGAACCTTTTTTTTTGATCGCCTCGCATTAAGCTGTAACCTGTTTTGTTTACAATCAATTAGATTGTTTTAGTGGTCAGTGGTTTCACTGTATATTACACCGAATGAGTGTAGTTCTGATTAAGTTGTAAACACTTGAAGGTATTTCAATTTATTATCAACTTTATTTTTACTGAAATTGATATTTTGTCTCTTTAAGAAAGATGTTATAAATAGAACATTTTGCATGACTTATGAATGTGTGCTCAATACCTATCATTTTCAATAAACGGGTTGACTAAAATAACATGTTGCGAGCCTTAAAATGAACACAATTGTGAGATTCTATTTATTGCATAAATAGTTTAACATCCTTGCTAGTTGATTGAAATCATAGTTAAGTAGCAGCCCCTGTGCCGTATATATTTTTTACCTTCAAAACGTGATTTCTTTTATGGTAACATCAATACAAATGACGTCATTTGATGTATAGCTTAATGCGACACTTCAAGACGAATAGTATTATTAAAGTAATAATAATAATAAAAAAGCAATATACCAAGTTATCGTCTACTTTCAGTCCGAATGACAGCTCCCCTGATCATTGAGCCATCTTGCCTACAATATTGAGCATTGATAACATAATATTATGGCGCGTAAGCAGCCGCAGTACCGACTCAGACCCTTCACAGGTACACATTTAAACCCCTGGGTAGAGAGAAGCAATTCGCGGTACATATCTTGCTCAAGAACAATCATGTACATCATCGGGGATTCGGAAAAATACCCTTGTTAGGCCGCTGGTCCGGCGTGGAATCGCACTCACGACCCCTGGTACCGTAGTCTTACGAGTTACATGTACCATGAGACTACTACCACCGGTAGTACTTGACACAGAATTCGATAGAGTATTCTTAAAAATAATGCACAGCTTTATACATTGTCAGAGTGAACGATACATGTATGTGATAAAACAAATTAGCGTTATCGAAGCTGGTGCTGTTAATTGACTACCCCTTTTTCATCAACATTCTATAAAAGTGTTACACAATACAAGTTTGGTGGTTTAATCCAATCTAATATACGTATACATAGCTCTTAAAGCCAAACTTGCTCACCTAAAAGAAAGCGGATGCAGAAAAAACTGAGTTTGGTGTATACGGACTTGCACCGTGTCAAATGATCTGAAATACAATAACATAGGAGGATGTTCAAAACTGGGGCCCGTTTCATAAAACTACGTACGACAAAAACGGTCGTACATGTAAGTCAAAATTTTATGATACTTTTTATTTCTGATTTCTTGATCTAATCCTGTCTTGTGACATCTCTTTGGAATCGTCTTGAAAAGACAGATGTCACAAGACAGGATTAAAGTGAGAAATAAAAATTATTGATACTTTTATACTCTGACTTACGACAACAGTTGTCGTACGAATTTTATGAAACGGGCCCCTGGAATTTATCACAAGGGGATTGCAGAAGAAAAGCTGTCTCTAGTATAAGAGGTTATGGAGATAGATGTGTACATTCGATAGAAAGCCTTGTTATTAGACACCAATTAACATCATTTCTCAATGTTTACTTAACATCATAGAATATCATAACATGAAACCATTGCTAACAAATTACCAAGCACTAAAGTACAGTAAAACGTCTTTAACTCGAGTTTGCTTTAGTGGAACTTGCACTTATTTCGAAGTCAAAACGTGGCTCTGCCACGTTTTAACTTCAAAATAAGTGTTAGTTCAAGCTAGGTGGTATCGAAATTATCTTAATTCAATTGACGAAATACGGGTACATGTAACATAGATTTTAGCTGGTTTTGAATTAATCAGTTTTGACTGTATATTGAAATAATGGTTTTACTTTACGCGTGAAAAATGTAATAGTTTTTTTCGAAGTTTCAATAAGTTCGCTCACTCTAATGTCTTGAAGAAAAAAAAGATGAGTTTAATTTTCACACAATTTGTTGCGATTCTGATAAACGGCACAGATTACCTTAATTCATATGAAATCTGAAACGAATTTTCTCCTAATGAACGCCTCATTTGCACAAATTATCACTCTCACCGCATCCTTATTGGTGGCATTTGACACCCATCCGAGAACGGAACGAGAGTGTGTGTGTGTTTTTATACAATATTTCAAATCCAATTTCAATCCGATGGTTTGCAAAAAACATTTCTGTACAATGATGTAATCTTGTGAAATTATTCTATTTTTTGGTGGTAAAAAGTATGTTTTGTGGTCGTAGCTTTGGTTTTATTAGCTTAAGTATTCTTGTTATGACAGAGTGGTAAATTTGATATGCTCTTTGTTTTCACTTTTGTTTGTTTGTCTTCTAATATTCTAATAGCTTTAATCCTTATCAATCTTAATGTTGTTTAGATTGCATTTGCAAACAGTTTAGATCCAGATTAGACGCCGATTTACAATGTACTCGGCGTCTGATCTCGATTTAATATGTTTGTCACTTTGTTCTGTTATTTCGTCTCTCACAAATTTATAAAAATTGAAGTTTTGGTTTCGTTTGCAGACGACAGTTTTAAGCAGACGACAATTTAACAAGAACACGGTTAATGGACGATCATCTGAATATTAATATACAAACCACCTGAGTCAGTATGATATGTTTACAATGCTAATTATGAAAGGATAGTGACGCTGGTATAAAACCTGAGCAAATACCAAATGTTTCAATAAGTAGCCACAGAAACAATCGTAAAAGATGTATCGTGTTTTATCCCTGACCGCTATGATATATTCGGCCCAAACGTTATCGTCTGCTTTTATTTGTCAAATTTAGGAATTCAGTGCATTTCTGTTGACGAAAAACACCAAGATATGTGTCAAACATTTTGTATCCAGATCAGACGCTACGTAACACGGCGTCTGATCTTGGTTCAAACTGTTTGCAAAAGTCTTGCATGGACGGGTTAAGGTATTTCACCCTTTCACTCTCAATGACGTCATAAAGCGCATTTGCCAACAGCTTTGATCCTGATCAGACGCCGCGTTACGCGGCGTCTGATCAGGATCAAAACTGTTTGACACTTGTTTTGAAACTACGTCAGTAATACTGCCTAAAATCTAACTTTAAAACGATATTACAGACAAACATATTGAAGCAGACGACACTATGGCGGTGAAGGGGTTAAAACCTCACGATAGATTTGATCATGAAAGGGTTAAGGAGTTAATTGTATTGACTCAGCAACGGAAGATTAAATATCCTTGATAAAGGTTCTATCATGTATTCTATGTTTCTAGCGGTATTTAGATTGGCTAATGGCGTTGATAATCACCCGATACTGGCTCTCAATCAAATTAATACACGACACTGTCTTAAATGACAACAGTGGAGTGACCCTTCATTAACCCCTTACAACTCCGGCTTGTCTGAAATTTGATGATATTTTTGGGAAACAGTTTACTTTAACTAATGTGTTCAAAATAAAACAAAATGAAAATGTAGACTATATAAAATAAACAAATACGATTTATAAGCATTGGAGAGTCCACAGTGTACAAATGGATTAAGACAGAAGCTATAAAGATCATACACGAGTAAAATACTTTTTCATTGTCGTCTCTTTTCGGTCTGTCATATGTTCTTTTTGCACTTAATTTCCGTTCTTTGTCGTCTCTTTTCGGTCTGTCAAATGTTCTTTTTGCACTTATTTGTGTTCTTTGTCGTCTCTTTTCTGTCTGTCATATATTCTTTTGGCACTAAATTTGTGTTCTTTGTCGTTCTTTTTGCACTTAATGTGTGTTCTTTGCAGTCTCTTTTCGGTCTGTCATATGTTCTTTTTGCACTTAATTTGTGTTCTCTACCATTGAACAATCATTTCCCTAACACAGATTTTGAAGCTGTTAGGATCCAAACTTGCCACACATATTAAATAAAAATAGTCAGAATTGTCTAAAACTTGTAACTCTCTACACTTAACTGTAATGCCTCTGTTTTGTTTGCGTTTAAACAGAACTAACTAACATCTTCTTTACTGTATAACGACGTAGTCTAAGCATGCGGATACCAGATAGTAGATAATGATCAGGTTTTGAATTACAGTGGCATCCCAATTGGATCAAGTCTATTTATTGACCCATTCGCCCCGGAAACGTTTAATGGACAATTCAAGTTTCCAATCAAGTCTAGTCAAATGGCTACTTAGGGTTGGCCTTTGAACAGGGCAACTTTAGGAGCCCTCTGATCTCGGTCAACAATGTGTATGACAACTGTACTTATTACAAGTACATTATTTGTAGAGGACGAGTTTACTCGTCGCTAGGGTCCAATATGCTACAGCGGTGCAGCCACTTTACCTTCCCGTTTAAAGGCAAACGAAATGCAAACGTATTGCAGCAAAACGTAGAAAAGGACAACTTGTTGACAATTCTTACTATTCATTTTAATCTAAGCGGTAAACAGTTTGGCGTCTGATCTGGCTCAAAACTGTTTGCCACAGAAATAATAGTTTTAGCGTAAACGCGTTTATTGGGAAAGAATATCGTCTTCTCCACTATTATACGAATGACGTGTTGACTCGTTGGATAAGAGCTAGTTTATGCTATTTGTATGTTTATGCTATTTTTATGTTTATGCTATTTTTATTATATATAGTTATGTTGCCTTGCTTTGGTTTAATTGATGGCACTCTAAAACCATTATTTTGCCATTAGAGTATTTGAAACTTATTATACTTTTCCTACTAAACACTATATCGACTATATAGACGATTACAGCTTTTGTCTTCTTTTTTTGAAAATCGTTAAACAAACAACTTGTATTAAAGTAAATGAGTATAAACAATACGCCGGCTGTGCCATCGATTGCTATTCTAGCAAAGTAACTATTGTATTTTCTACATTTTTATGCTATGCCACTGTTTTGTATATATATAGGGAAAAGGGCCAATGATAATGTTGTAATACCTTGTAGCCCAATACCTTTGCACATGTTATTATGCAAATAAATATGTTTACACTATAAGAGATAGTTTATGTCAAGTCCTCCAATTTAGACAATAGCTATAAACAAATTGAAACATTTTAATATTCGAAATATTTTTAACATGATTGTTTTACTGATATGAAAATTCCTTTTAAATAACAAACCAAACTATAAACAGCAAATATTATAAACTGATTGTACTAATGCAATTGCAGTTCTAATAAATCGGTGAAGAAATTAACTTCACTGTGGAAAACATTATTATTTTCTGTTGAAACGCAAAAGAAATGCAATCCAATTCAAAGAGAGACAATGTTTTGAAAATTCATACGTTTTATTTTATTTCGAGTTGCAAACAGTTGCGAGCCAAATCAGACGCCGGGTAACTCGGCGTCTGATCTGGCTCAAAAACTGTTTGCAAAGGAAATAATAGATCGAGTGTTTATTTTGGAAAATAACGTATTCTCCACTGTATGGGTGTTCTGATTTGCATTCAAACTGATTTAGGTATGTAGTGCAGTGGGGAGGAACTGTTCTATCCAAATAAACGAGTTTGTGCTTAAATACAGTGGAGAAAACGTTTTTCTTTCCCGTTTAATCGCAAAAGAAACGCAAACGCAAAACACTAAAATGTAAAAAATAACAACTGTTTGACATTTTTCAGTATTTATTTTTATCTGAGTGGCAAACAGTTTGGAGCCTGATCAGACGCCGGGTTACCCGGCGTCTGATCTGGCTCCAAACTGTTTGCATTGGAAATAATAGTTTTAGCGTAAACGCGTTTATTGGGAAAGAGTAACGTTTTCTCCACTGTATATACAGTGGAGAATCTGTTATTCTTTCCCGATAAACGCGTTTACGCGAAAACAATTTTTTTCTTTTACAAACAGTTTGGAGCCAGATCAGACGCCGGGTAACCCGGCGTCTGATCAGGCTCCAAACTGTTTGCCACCAAGATAAACATGAATTATCAGAATTGTCAAAAAGTTGTTCTTTTCTACGTTTTAGTGCTTTGCGTTTGCGTACGTTTGCGTTTAAACGGGAAAGAATAACAGATTCTCCACTGTACCTATTTCCATTGCAAGCAGTTTTTGAGTCAGATAAATCGCTGGGTAACCAATAGTCTTGTCAGGCTCTAAACTGTATGTAACTAAAAATGAGATAAAGTTGTAATTTGCTGATATGCGTTTGCGTTTAGAGCTAGTTTCGATTAAACGGGACAAACATTAAACCTTCTCTGTACCATCGAACAGTTTGTTTCAACCCTTCATCGCCTTACACAGACTACAATATTTGAGTGCAAACAGTCTGGATCCTGACCAGACGCCACGTAATGTTTACAACACTTATTTCAATACAGCATCAGCCAAATCACATACACTTTAAATTTGAGTTGCGTTACGCGGCGTCTGATCAGGACCCAGACTGTTTACAAACGCGCTTTATGGCGTCATTGGGAGTGAAAGGGTTAATGCATTCTATACAGCTTAGCAGAGAAATACACGTGACTGCAAAAACTGGCAAAATAACGAACCGAACGAAACGTTGAATCATATGTGATTATGGTAATTGCCCTGCATTATAACTAATATTATTTTATACCCAATGCCATGCTGATTGCTAATTGTACATGAAAAAATGTCGACCCCTTTGAGAAATCAAGAACATGTTTGATTGGTATTAGTGTTATTGTAAAAATGTAGCAAGCCCCCCTCCCAACCCCTCAACAGAGAGATATTGACCTTTCTAAGTTAGCCCATTTGCATATATATATATCTTCAAAGTCTACACCGTTTGCCTATGTTCCATATATGGGATCGTAAGTACAAAATAGTTATTGTAATGGGGCCTTCACATACACGGAATTTCTACGATTTCCTTACGGATGGTACACATCCGTAAAAAGTTACGGTTTCTTACGATATAAGCCACTTTTAAGAGTGAATTTAGATGTGTCACGATTTGTTACGGGCTATTTACGGTTTCTTACGAGTTATTACGATGTGTTTACGACAAAACTCCGCGTTCTACAGCAGTCGCACCTGGTTTTCTCTACTTGCACGCGCTTTCAGTTAAAGAGTCACTCAATATAAGTTTGACTGTACTTGCCCCTTCACCGCCTTAGCCTGAGTACAATAATTACTGGCAAAGGGTTTGGATCCAGATCTGGCATCGCGTGACGCGGCACCTGGTCAGATTCCAAACTGCTTGACACTCAATTTTATACTCCTTAGATTAAAAAAAACTAAAACTAAAATTTGAGAAATAAACGTAGACGAATTGTTCAAAGCTCATTACGTGATGACAGTGAAGGGGGCTTACTCGTAAACAATACGAAATATTACTGCCTGCAATAATTGACGAGTGTTACTGTTATAATATTTTATTTTGTTTTCAACAATTTCTCAAAATATACGATTAGAGTGTCAATTTGAGTAGGTCCTGATGTGAGCTGTCGTCACGTGCGGTCTAATCTGGATATAAACTGTTTGCAAATGTTGGGGTTAATTGTTGTTACGTTCGATTTCCGATTAAGTTGCGGATTGTAACGGATTATTTACGAGTTGTTTACGGAGAAGTTCATCCGTGGTCTATCGTACTCTACCGTAAAAAAGTTTTTGACATGTCAAAAAAATTGATTTTCGTCTTACGGATGTCGTCGAGTTTTGCGGATGGTAACGGATTGTTTACGGACGTCTGCGATGTGTTTGCGGATGTTAACGAGTTATTTCCGGACGTTTGCGATTGACTACGGTTTGGAGATCCGTAAGAACTCGTAAGGAATATCCGTGTATGTGAACGCACCTTTATGAGTTGTTACGATTTATCTAAGAGAACTGACGTGTTTGACCTTTTCAGTACCAAAAAGTATTCCATTTCAAATTGAGAGAACATCGATATGACTGAAATAATAATTCACTTAGATTTTTGTGGTCTTTTTGACAAGATTGTGCCTGTTTGGACGGAAAACCTCCACAATAATACCACGGATGACTACGAACACGTTACGGTCGGTTTACGGACCCTTGCGGACTGTTTAAGAATCATTGCGGGCTGTTTACGGAGGATTACGTGTTGTTACAACCTGTTTACGATACTTAACGGATCGTTACGGTTGATTTACGGAAGAATAAATCCGCGGACAATCGTAAGAAAATTTTTGACACAAAAATATGGGCATCTTCTTCCACAAATCCTTACGGATACTTGCGAGTTGTTTACGGACACTAACGGATCATTTGCGGATGCTTACGATTGACTACGAGATCCGTAAGGAATCGTAAGAAAATATCGTGTATGTGAAGGCCCCATAAGGACGGGGTGTTGTAGTTTATTTTAGCAGGGCTGCCATAAGTTGCTCATGAATTATTTTAAGATTTCTAAATTTTCTATTTTACAGGCGCGATGACTTAAAGCAGGTTGAAAGTAAAGCAGAATTTGCCTTAAAGGCGCATTCTGCTTTACTTTTAGCCTGCTTTAAGTTACCGTCTGCTAGGATAAAAATTCGAAGATTTTGGAAAAATCCGGAGAAATGGAAGCCCTGTTGTAGCAGTTTTACTCTTTATATACGGACTTGTTCATACGAAACTATTATACCAGTTTACCGTAATGACAATCAGTACAGAAAGGCCTGAATAAAAAAAAGTGTGGATCCTGATTACACTTTCCAATCTGCACTTTTCAAAATTTTTTTTAATAAATTGTTGTGTGATTAAAGCAATTACAGTAAAACCTCTCTATTACTACCACTAATTTATGTTAATTATTAGGGTGTTTACGATAGGTGACCGCTTAAAGCAAGGTGACAGTGAAACAGAAAGCTCCTTTATGAGCTTTCTGTTTCACTGTTACCTTGTTTTAAGCTATCACCTCTCTATTATACAATCAATTAGCCTTCGTTTTAGTGGTCGTAATAGCGAGGTTTTACTGTAGTTCACATTTTAGGATTTACTACAGACAAATATAAAATAAACTTTTATGAGCTAGTTCGACATTCGGCTATTGAACTCCAATTATGAAGCTGATTAACTCTCAGAACAAAGAGGGTTGGTGTTTAATTAAAGTACATGTACAGTGGTAAACGTGTTATCTATTCGTTATTGAAACAAAATGCAATTAATCAAATGTAGAAATTAACAAACTCCAAAGTGTTTATATGGGAACAATTGTTAAAGCGTCAACGTTTTTTGTTGAGATCGAAGTACATCTTTGATACGGAATACAGTAAAATAACAAAGTTGTTAATTTTGGAATATTATGTTTCAGTATTTATATAGTGGAAAAATGCGTTTATGCAAAAACTATCATTTCCCTTGTAACCATATTGGAGCCAGATCAGACGCCGGGTTACCCGGCGTCTGATCTGGCTCCAAAATGTTTGCACTTCAGCGTTAAATACATAGTCAGAGCTGTTTAAAATGGTATTTTTATACATTTTGTTGCATTGCGTTTGCCTTTCGTTTGCATTTAAACGGGACAAAATAACCTATTAATGTACGTGATCTCTGTGCTATTTTACTAGCAAGCTTGATCAAATGAACATTTTTAAAGCATAAAGATTTGTTATTCTAACATGACACGCGTTTTGGTCACTATAAAACTAGAACAAGCTCATCGTGGTATACCTGAGACGCTTTACAACGCTCTTCTCTACCCCGCTTCTCCCGCGGTTATATGGCATGACGTGTCCTCGTGCTTTCATACGTTATGTTTTTGAAATTTCTTACGTTATTCATATAGCCCGTAAAGACCATATACTTTTAACCTGTCATGTTACTGTAATTTTCCCATTCTTTTGTCTTGTTTCATGTAATGTTTGTTCTATGCTAGATTGTGGATCAATAAATGTAAATTTGCTGTTGGGTGTTAGATTCTTGTAATGTCGCGGAAAAAGTAATTCGGTCGAAAAACTTCATTCGCTGAGGAAATAAGTATGGAACATTTGATTTCCTTTCTGGTGAATTGCTTTAAACCTGGTCATGTTAGAATCGAAATAAAAGGCCTTCGTGGTCAATTCCTGCGCACCACAACTCCCAACCGTTGTAAAATACCGTTTCACAACGGTAGAACATAGATTATTTCTTAATTATATCTCACACTCAACATAATGTCGATTTGAGTAAAAACTCTATAGGAGGAAATATAAGGCAGTAATCTTTGAAATACCAAACAGCTTTGTTTGTATTACTTTCACCTGAAACTAACCAGTGGATAAAATGTTATTCGTTCCCATTTTAACGCAAACGTATTGTAATAAAATATAGAAGATTACAATTGTTTTGAAAATTCAATTCTACCTATGAGTTAAACCCTGAGTGGAAAACAGCTTTGGTCTGATCAGACGCGGGTCACCCGGCGTCTGATCAGGTTCCAAACTGTTTCAAATGAACATGATTGTTTTAGCATAAACGCGCTCATAGGAAGAGAATAATGCCTTCAACTGAGTGGATGATTAAACTCTAGTCTGTTTGACACTCTAATTACATGTAGATCTTACTCTTTCGCTACCAAGTTGTATCGTCTGTTTTTACCCTCTTACCGCCATAATATCGTCTGCATTCAATTGGGTAGTGTCGGCTGCAATCTATTTAAAGTCAGCTTTAGGGCTTTTTTGACTGAAGGAAAGTCGATACGATTATCAAACAGTTTGGATCCTGATCAGACGCCTCGTTACGCGGCGTCTGATCAGGATCCAAACTGTTTGAAAAGTCAACGTTGGCAGTGAAAGAGTTAAGCAAGCTCGTAAGTAGTACTAACACGACCATCATCTCAAATGTGGTATTTCGATTTTGGGATTACAGCGCTCCCTCTCTACAACGACACCCAACGGGAGACAAAAACTATTTGCGTTGTTCGGAGGGAGTCGTCATAGGCATGGAAATCGGCTTACATTTGCAAACAGCTTGAATCAAGATCAGATGCCGCGTAACGCGGCGTCTGATCTGGTTTCAAACTGTTTGTCACTCGTTATTACGATTTTTTGTCTGTCAAAATGTCCATTATATCACTTTTAGATAAACAGCAGACTACAGTTTTAAGCATACGATATTTCAGCAATAAAAGCATTACACATAATTGTCCTGTTTAGGGAGCTGCGGCAAGGGTCGTTGTAAGGAGTGAGCCGTTGTTGAGAGGGCCGTTGTAGGGAGGGATTACATGTACTGTAATGCAAACCGGAAAGAAAAAAACATCTTGCAACATCACCTTTTTCGAAACCTTCGCTGAACAAAATTACCACGATCATCGGAAAACCCCATGAGATTAATGTAACGATATTAGCATCATTCCAATAAAGACGATTCGATTCATATGTGAATCATCCATAAATTAATTCAGGATCAAAACTATTCTTAATTCAAGTAGCAGATTTGGCCTTTTTCCTACACATCTGTTAAGGGTGTATCAATGTCATGAATTTGGGAACTTTTCAAAGTATATGAAATCACTCTATGATGGTTTTGTATTGAAGAGCTATTTAAGATGAATGAACAAATAGAAAAAGTGTACATTTTGGTGAACAACAGTTGGCTCTACGGCCATGTAAAATTTACCCCACCCACTTCCTCTTATTTTGTCCTTTTCAAACAGCCCGCTTCAATAAAACCCATTTTAAATGAAAACAAATATGATAATTTGGTTTTGTGTTATTTATTTCCTATCTATGGTAGTATTTCTTCATACAAAAACTAATTTAAGAAAAAAAAGGCACCAAATGTGAAATTTATAAAGCTCTAAATATCATCGATATGGTACTTTTTTGTAAATTTTGTAAGGGGCGATAACTCTTTTTACTTTAATAACTCAAAATTTTCAACACTGACCTTTCAATTTCTTTTCATATTTTGAACTGCCTTAGTATGGGCTTTCATCTGGTAGAATATAAGAAAAAGTTAAATACTAGAACTATTTCATTTTCAAACTTTTTTACTTTTTTTCATAAAATAAAAAATCTAATAAAATCATGCCCTATATAAAGTATATTTTTGATATTCAAGGATCCATATTGTTCAAACCTGGTGCATGCTTTGTCTAAATTTGGTTTATATATGTGAACATACCACCATAGACATGAACTAAATAAAGAAAACCCAAATTAACCCAATTTTGTTTTGTTTTGAAATAGATTTTACTGAAGCTTGTACTCTGAATGGGTAAAATTTGAGAAAAAAATCCAAATTTGACATACCTTTTTCAAATCGCTGTAGCTAAAAAAAAAGGACACCACCATATATATTTTTTTTCATTTTTTCATTCATCATAAATAGCTCTTCCAAAAAAACAATGATAGACAAAAAGTTTAATTCTTTGAAAAAAATGGCCCATAACATTGATACACCCTTAAGCGTTTTGCAAGATTAAATACAATATGTGCAAGACATTTATTTTTAAATTGTGGTGACTTATAGGCCCACTGGGCCGGGTGCAAATTGTTTGTATTCAAACTATTTTATTAAAAACAATATGTACTATGCACATGTCACAAGAATAAGAAATTTACTTACTTACTTACTTACTTACTTACAAGCGTACAATACTTCATCATTTCACAACTAACACGTTTGCGCTCCAGGAAGATCTATAGCCATTGCAATCAGTTTGGACCCAGATCAGACGCCTAGTCTGATCAGGCATCAACTTTTTTTCAACACTAGCAAACAATGTCAATATTGTCAATAAACTGTCATTTTCTCATTTTTATTGCATTGCCTTAAGTACATTTACTCAGTCCTTGATGTTCTCGAGAGGCGTGAAAGTAACTGTAAAGCAGGAGTAAATTGTGTACAGCCTATATAACCAATATCAAGTTGTCTAGAGAGGCCCTGCCATACTCACACCCAAGGGTTTATTTAACGGGGTTTTACTTACCAAACTATCAAATTGAACAGTCGGGCCTCACATGAAACGCGTCAATGATTAATAGTACTAAAGGTATCAATAAAAATCATGACTATTGGAAGGACACTACCTACCTAGGGATTATCACCGAAAGTAGGTCGGAAAATGTCTTTAACCTTTTTTAATGGTTTCAATCTTGGAAACCATCTATAATCAGTATCAAGTTTCCAAACTTTTACTTAAAGTCTCTATCCGCTAATCCCATCACGCCATAGCCTTGTTTTGAATACAGGCTACCACTTAAAGCAGGATGAAAGTAAAGCAGAATGCACATTAAAGCGCATTCTGCTTTACTTTCATCCTGCTATAAGCTACTATCGACTAGGATATAGAAAATATTTCTTATGGTCCATATTCACGACTGTATTAAAGGGAACTATTTTCTTCAGATGAGGAATAAATAAAAGGTGTATAAAGGCGTATTTATGGGGTAATGGGTTAAGAAAGCAACACTCAATAATATCGTAGGATATCACCAGGGACCAGTTTCATAAAACTTCGTACATGTACGACAAAATTAATATTGTCGTAAGTCAGATTACAAAAGTCGCAATTATTATTCATTTCTCCATCTAATTCTCTTTCGAAATCGTCGTTGCAGGAAAAACCTTTTCGTCACCACTGTAATCTCGTAAAGTATATACATTGGAGAAAACGTATTCTTTCCCGTCTAAGCGAAAATAAAAGTACTACAACGTGGAAAGAACAACTTTTGGAAAATTCTGATAATTCATGTTTATCTTGGTGGCAAACTGTTTGGAGCCTCATCAGACGCCGGGTAACCCGGCGTCTGATCTTGCTCCAAACTGTTTGCAATAGAAATAACAGTTTTAGCGTAAACGCGTTTATTGGGAAAGAATATCTTCTCCCCTGTAGCTTCAGTCATATCCTTAATGCACTTCTTTTTTCAAAAAGGATTGAATACTGATCAGACGCCGATCTAAACGTTTTTACATCCAATTCGAATGTTTCGTAAGACAAAATACCCAAACATTTGATATTGACAAATAAAACTAGACGGCAATCACAAAGCAGGCGATATTTTTGCAGTAAATAGGTACATTAAGTAATGACGATCATATCCTGAGGTCACGATCGAGCAAAATGAATTAATGATGACGTCAGGCTTTCAAAGATATTGCAATAATGAAATCAACCTTATGTGCAATTCAATAAGTAAAACAATACAATTGACAACATGGTGATAACTAGTATAACAGACAATGTCAAAAGGCAAAACCTGCTGAACAATCCCAAAGAATAAAATACGTGCCCTTTCGTTTAAACATTCATTTCCAGGAGTACATATGATTACATTTATACATGCTAACGTAAATTAACAATGCTTAGGAAAAGGATTGAAACGAAAGAATAAACTTATTGAGTTTCTCTCCTTGCTTACCCTTGCACTGCCTAACCCCGAAAACAATGTTATTTTCAAACAATTTGGATCCTGATCAGACGCCGCGTAACGCGGCGTGTGACCAGATTCCAAACTGTTTGGAACTCTTTTCAATATTTACTTAGGCAGAATATAAAGTTAAAATTTGAGAAATAAAAGCAAACGACACTTCTTTAAAGCATATTACGTCATGGCAGTGGTGGCTTTAAGTAATGAACCAAAGACTTGCAAGCAGAATATACGACTGTTGCGATTGGCCAGGATAATTATATTAGATATATTAGTTATAATACCACGTGACAGCAAATACAGTGGAGAAAATGTTATTCTTTCCCGTTTAAACGAAACGAAACGCAGAACAATAAAACGTAGAAAAGTGCAACTTTTAGACAATTCTGATAATTCATGTTTATCTTGATGGCAAACAGTTCGGAGCCTGATCAGTCGCCGAGTTACACGGCGTCTGATCTGGCTCCAAACTGCTTGCAATAGAAATAATAGTTTTAGCGTAAACGCGTTTATTGGGAAAGAATAACGTTTTCTCCACTGTACGTAATATTCTGCTTTTGTTGTAACCTCATATTTTCTATGTTATGTAGAATGAGTGAATAAAGTTCTATTCTGTTCTGTTAATACGGTCAATAACATATCTATAAAGGCAGCCTTTGTTTGGTGAACATTCTGTTAATACGGGCAAAACCATTTCTACAAAGGGAAGCATTTGATTGGAGAAAACTAAAGATGTGATAGGCATCACTTTAAATAGTAACAAATCCTCGCTCGTATAACATTGTTCGATGAAACATAACATGTACGTGTGTAAATTTATCAACAACTTTCTAGTACACGCACGACCACTATTATATATATATATATTATAATATTCATAACTGACAGCCTAAAGCAAAGTGACATTAAAACAGAAAACTCCTAAAGGATCTTTCTGTTCTACTGCCGCTTTCCTTTAAGTAGTCAGTTGTCGTACAAACCTGATAATAAACAAATTTAGTTTTCGTAATAGCGAGGTTTTACTGTATATGTACTACGCAGTGTATCACTAAATGTGTTTAGTTCTTGACATTGAACTGTTGTTGTTGTTTTAAAGTTTAAAGTACAGTGATAAATACGCTATTCCTACCCATTTACGCGTTAATCTATGCGTAAGAAACGCATAGTGAACGGTTAACGAACGGCAACACCTAACGATTTAAGGCGGTTAAACGCGTTAATAAACGATTACACCAATGCAGTCTCGGCTAAGGGGTCCGACGGCTAAGTGATAACCCTTTCATCCAGGCTCTTTTAAACGCGTAAAGAAACGGCTAGGAAACGCGTTTAACGAAACGGATAAGAAACACATAAGAAACACGTAAAGTGGGTAGGAATAGCGTATTTACCACTGTAAGAAATGTATTCTTACATGTTTTTCGCGATTGAACACATTTTTATGACATTGGAGAAGACATTATTCCCTCCTAAATGTTATATAAACGAAACCGAACACACGCTCAATGCAAAATAATGTAGAACATGACAAATTATTGAAATGTTTGATGATTTATTATATTCTGAGTGACAAAGTTTTGAGCTTGATCAGACGCCGGATAATCCGGCGTCTGATCTGGCTCAAAACTGTTTGCAATGACAATGTCTTAAGCCACGTGTGGTTATAAGGAAGAATAACGTCTTCTTCACTGTTTTTCTGTTATACATGTATCTGTATATAGTCTGGGCTCATTTGTCTTGAAAAAAAGATTCGTGCAGATTTTTTGTTAAAAGCAAAACCTCAATTGATTTTGAAAGAAGATATCATAAGCTTTGAGAAAAAATAGGGTGCCATTTTTTCTTTTCATTTTAAGGGTCCGAAATCCAAGATGGCGTCCAAAATGGCCGCCGTTTAGCAATACATTAATATTTTCGCTAGTACAAATGGTACAATGACAAACAAAGTATCTAAATATAGGTTTTAGAACACAAGAAGACCAGTGGAATTATCAAATCGAGGCTAAAATTTAAATTTATATGCCTAATTCCAAGATGGCGTCCATAATGGGTACCGTTTTCACTAAATTCTACTTACTTTTACACCGTAGGCCGTCCATACAATGAAATTGGAAATAAATGTACAAATAAAATGTCTGTTTGATTAAAGTAATGTATTGTTCAGTCGGTAGACGTCACAAGTAAGTAAACAATCGAATCTTATTACTATAGTGCAAACATAATAGATCTTTATCAGGAATTTTATGAACGAAAAAATGCAAGGAGTCACTTGCTTAAATCTTGCATCAACCAGTCTCATTTTATGTGAGCAATAAATTGTATATACCAAAAGTTCATACAAGCGAGTAGATTATAAAATTGCATGTTTCAATTGTGATATCTTTTGGCCAACTTCGTTATGCAAGATGGCGTCCAAAATGGCCGCCAAAACAAAAGATATCCCGAACATAATGACTATAACAATTCAATCAAAATGAGGCTAAAGTGAAATTTAAATTTCTTCTTTCAAGATGTCTGTTTGTTTGATGTAGTTGATTATTCACGTGGTATATATTACAAGGAATAAACAATTTATCTAATACCTATGGTGAAACCATATTAGTTCTTGTTCAGAATTTTTATGAACGAAAATATGCAAAATATCAAATGATCAAATCCGACATCAACCAGCTTCTCTATGTAAACAAATAACATTATATATCAAAATATTCGTACCAGCGTAAAGATTATGATGGTTTATGTTGTATTTGTGATATTTAAGGACAAACTTCGTTATTAAAAATGTTGTCCAAGATGGCTTCCACAAACCAAAAATATCCCGAACATAAAAATATTACAACTAAATTGAATCTCATTATAAGGCTAAAGTAACAATTTATATTCCTACTTTTAAGATGTCTGTTTCATAACAGTAATTTATTTCTCACTTGGTGTACATAACAAGTAAATAAACTATCTTTCTAATACTAAAGTAAAAAACTATTAGTTCTTGTTCAGAAATTTTATGAACGAAAATATGCAAAATGTCAAATGCTTAAATCCGAAATTAAACAGTTCTCTCTGTAAACAAATGGTATACATCAAAACATTAACTACACGTGTTTAGATTATGAAACGGCATGCTGCTAATGTGATACCGTAGGACAAATATTGCTTTTTCAAGATGGCATCAAAGATGACCGCCAAAAACATTAAGAAAAATACGAAAATTACTATTTATTGCATTTCCTTTCTAAGTAACTGACAAACAAAGATGGCAATGCACTAAATGAAGTGAACAATTTAGGTTAGTATGTCTTAGTAAAGAAGAGTGTTAATTGATCACATTATCTTTAACAACAAGTAAAGACACTCTCTTCCAGATGTTAGAGGAATGCAGTTGGTAGAGTCCACAACCTAACAGTGGAAAAACTGACCCTAATATTTAGCAAACAAAGGCCAGAAGCAACAAAAACCAATATGTCCACATATTTAAAGACCCCCAACCCCAAAAATGTCAAGGACTATTACAACTGTGTACTTAGAAAACAATTCAGAATTCATTAAAAGTTTACAGCTATCACTATTTACAGCTTCAACAAGGTCATGTCTGATACAGCTGCTAGCATATCGGGACACAAAAACTGCAAATACTAAGAAAATGTATTAGAGGAGAAAAACGGCTGAAGAAAACTCTACCAGATGCCAAGTCACCAAGATTAAAAAAGTGGGTTGCTAAGTTATGCAGAAACAAAGATAAAGAGACAAATATTTCAGCTAGGAAATACAAGTGACGGTATATTGACCAAAGCAGAACACCAGACACCCAATGGCTATTGCAGCATATACTGATTAAATAATATTCTAGATGATGGGAAGAAAGGAGTCATAGCAAAGTTGACCAAAATATGACATGTGAAACTACACTTACTGGAGATGTATTGCCTTTCTTTCGCCAACCAGCAATGTCTTCTTTAACGCATTACATTAATATAGCAGCTGACCCCGTATTACATCAAGCTCAGGCAAATGTCTCTGTGAAAGGTATATCATGCATTGAACACATCCTTGTTCTCACAAATGGAAGAGCTCTACTGCAATTGTATTCATCGACTTTTGTCAGTCTAAATATCATGAGTCACTGGAAGACTGGAAGATACTGACCCAGTATGGCATACCATATAAATTGTTGGATATCATCCGGTCCTTTTACGACAATATTGAGTGCCATCCATTGCTCAACAAGCAGTTTAAAGAGTCCTTCAAAGTAAATTGGATACCGGGGTGAAGCAGATGCGCATTCTGTAAGCGAAGCGCTTCTCCATTGCAATTGAATTTATCATTGGAAATGTTGAGAGGACGGAACCATTGGTTTGTAGTGGACAATGCATTCAGTCCTAGAAGACCTTGATTACACAATCGATCTAGGACTACTATCCAGCAGATATAAGGACATCCAGTGTAAGACAGAGACACCAAAGGAACTGACATGAGAATACGTTTGACTTAAAGAAGATACAAGTAATGAGGACTAATTCCAAAATACAAAAGCTAGTTGTGATATTAAGTAGACGTATCAGAGAGCATTTTACACTGGATGCAACTGTCGATATCAGGATTGATACCAGGATCAGTAACGCCTATCAAGCTTCAACAGTAAGCTTTATATTTTCAATACCACAGTAGTCAGTGTTATTTAGCATGCATGCAACACTGTTGCCCCAAAAAAGAAAACTTGATCGTTTTCTAAAACAAGACATAGCTGCTAACTGATTTTCCTCGTTCACCTTTTCAAAGAGAAACTGCAAACTTGGACCAACTTGCCACCAGTTGCTGAAACAATCCGTACATAGTACTGGAGTTGACTTCAACATAAATGCCGTATGAAATCAGTTAGAGTTCAAACTGTATCCCTTAGATGAAAAAAGAGGCTTAGAAAAAAAGCAAAAGGAACAGGGAATCAGACAGTAGAAAAAGAGGACTATTTCGTTCGACAGCCCCCAGTGCAGCAACATAGAGATCCAGGTGGACCCCTTGCAACCCCGTCCAGCACCAGTCTACTGGAAGAGGAATGTGTAAGAGTAATTGATTTTCAATTTTGTCAGTTGTGCCTATTTGCTATGGTACATGTAAAACAAGACATTTAAAGCAAACTTTGTTTTACTAATAGTGACTGAATTTAAAACATTTTTATATTGAACCAAGGATGAATTTAAGCAGACGGCAATGTTGGTCAAGGTATGATTTATATGGTCTACATACATAATTTGATAATGTTATCTCTTTTGTAAATTTAATGTTCAAAATAATTTTCATCACTTTAAGTAAAAACAACTAGTGTAATAGCATTGTACTATGTTCGGGATATTTTTCATTTGTGGCAGCCATCTTGGACGCTGTCTTGAATAACGAAGTTGGCCCTTAGATATCACTGCCCGCTCATAATCTACTCACGTTTGCACATATTTTTATGTATAAAATCATTAGTTTACAGAGAGAGATCGGTTGATGCCGGATTTTCAAGAGCATTTGACATTTTAGATATTTCGTTCATAAAAATTCTGAACAAGAACTAATACAGTTAAACTGTTCCTTTCAGGGTACACATTATTCGTGTTAACAACCTCTAATATGGAAAACAATGTACATGCACACTTATAAAATGTTCATTTCATATAAGAAAAAATGTAAATATAAGAAATGAACTGAATATTTTCGGTGCTTAAGCATAACAAACGACAGAAAATGATTTGCAAATAAACCATGAATCGCTAACGCGATTTATGGAATTGCCAATCATTTTCTGTCGTTTATTTCTCATAGACGCCTAAAAATTCAGTTCATTTTTTTTTTAAATAATTACCACATTAACAATAAATTACTTTAATTAAAAATACATTTTGAAAAAGAAATATTAATTTCAACTCTAACCACGTTTTGATTGAATTGTAATAGTTATTATGTTTTTTGATATTTTTTTGTTTGTGGAAGCCATTTTGGACGCCATCTTAAATAACTCAGTTGGCTCTCAGATATCCCAATGGAACATGCAGTTTTATAATCTGCACACTTGTACAAATATTTGGATATATAAATTCATTGGTTAACAGAGAGACACCGGTTGGTGACGACTTAGAGCATTTGACATTTTCCATATTTACATTTATAAAAATTCTGAACAAGAACTAAGATGATTTCGCTATAGTAAATAGATAAATCGTTTATTCCTTGTAATGTATACCTAGTGAACAATCAATTACTTTAATCAAACAGGCATCTTGAAAGTAGGAAAATAAATTTGAATTTTAGCCTCATTTTGATTGTATTGTAATAGATATTACATTCGGGATATCGTTTGTTTTCGGCGGCCATCTTGGACGCCATCTTGAATAACAAAGATGGCCCACAGATGTCACAATTACAGCATGCAGTTTCATAAGTTACCCGCTTGTATGAACATTTTGATATATACAATTTATTGCTCACATAAAATGAGACTGGTTGATGCAAATTTTAAGCAAGTGACTCATTGCATTTTTTCGAAACTAAAGTTATTAAATTCGTTTGTTTACTTACTTGTAGCGTTTACCGACTGAACAATACATTACTTTAATCAAACAGACATTTTATTTGTACATTTATTTCCAATTTCATTGTATGGACGTCCTACGGTGTAAAAGTAAGTAGAATTTAGTGAAAACGGTAGCCATTATGGACGCCATCTTGGAATTAGGCATATAAATTCAAATTTTAGCCTCAATTTGATAATTCCACTGGTCTTCTTGTGTTCTAAAACCTATATTTAGATACTTTGTTTGTCATTGTACCATTTGTACTAGCGAAAATATTAATGTATTGCTAAACGGCGGCCATTTTGGACGCCATCTTGGATTTTGGACCCTTAAAATGAAAAGAAAAAATGGCACCCTATTTTTTCTCAAAGCTTATGATATCTTCTTTCAAAATCAATTGAGGTTTTGCTTTTAACAAAAAATCTGCACGAAATTACAAATGAGCCTACACTAATAGTTAATTTCTGAGATTTTGTACTCATAAAACATTTTATATTTACAGAACAAAAACCCTGAACGTTTGGCATCACTTGTCAACATTCCTAGAAGATTTCATCAGTCGCTCTAACCCAAGGAAGCAACATATTAGGATCCAAAGATGTCGGTCATGAAGTGTACAGTTAGTGTATTACCAGCCGTAGTGTTGCTATGTTATATGCAGATGGGCGTGGTGGACTCATTCGTGTCATATCTACCAACAGAAACAGAGGACTCCGCCGAAGTTTACGACAGCCTTGATCGATCGGAAGAGCAAGATGAAGCAATAGAGGACAAACTCTTATACAAGCTGCTTAATAGTGTACTCATGGAGAAAGTGCGCAAACTCGCGCATGCACAGAACAATGCTGGTTATTATGAGAGTTCACCAGATGATTCGTTTATGTCAGCATCTAAAAGAGGTTTACCTGAATTAGCGAGGATGATTAAGAGAAGGGTTTTCTGGCAGCCTGTAGGATTCATGTCTACGACGGTGAATCATTCGGGAGGGGTTAGTAAGGGATCGGCTGTAAGTTCTAGTCAAAGTAAGGCGGGACAGCCTTTCCGATACGGATAAGACAGCAACATTGAATAAAGCCGCTTCATTTGATCAGTGAAGATATATATTATTATTTCCTGTCTGAACTAAAACTCATCGCAAATACAGTGGAGAAAACGTTATTCTTTCCCGTTTAAACGCAAACGCATATCAATAAAACGTAGACAATGACAAATTATTGACGCTCCTGGCCATTTATTTTAATCTGAGTGGCAAACAGTTTTGAGCCTGATCAGACGCCGGGTTACCCGGCGTCTGATCTGGCTCCAAACTGTTTGCACTGCAAATAATAGTTTTAGCGTAAACGCGTTTATTGGGAAAGAATAATGTGTTATCCACTAGACAATGTAGAGACAATTATTTGCTATAAAAGTTACCATTTATTTAATGTGAGTTGCAAATAGTTTGTAGCCAGAATAGACGCCGAGTTACTCGGCGTCTGATCTGGCTTCAAACTACTAGCAACTGGCGTCATCGTTTTTGCAACAAAAAATTACATTTATATTTGGAAAGAATGATGTACCCCTATAATTAGTACCGTGCAAAACTTTCTATCATTATAATTTATGTTTCAAACAACTAATTGTACAGTGCTCCCTCTCTACAACAACACCTATACGGAGACAAAGTTTTAGCGTGTTGTTCGGATGGAGTTGCTATGGGAAGGGTAAATTAACCCATTCATTGAGTTACCCGAGTATACCTTTTATTTGTAAACACTTTGGACCCTGATCAGACACCACGTAGCGCGGCATTTGATCAGGATCTAAACTGTCTGACTAAGATTTCGATATTGATTTTGTAATTTTACTTAAAATCTATCTTTAAGCTGTTAAAGCAGACAAGAACTTTTTAAAACAGATGAAGAGGTTTAAACATACGATGGACGTTTTGTTCAGGTAACTGTGAAATAATTGTTGTAAGGAGGGAATTGTTGTTCAGAGAGTCGTTGTATGAAGGGAGCACTGTAAATTCAAGTACATGTATTACATTATGCCAAATGTTTAGATGTATACCGTGAAAACTTATGTTAAATTCGCATAAGTGGCAAAGACGTTATTCCTAACCGTTTAAACGCAAACGAAACGCAATACACTGTCATTGAAATAATGGCTCAATTCAATCCGAGTGGCAAACAGTTTGGAGCAAGATCAGACACCAGGTAACAGACAGTATGCAATGGAGAAAACACTATTCATTCCCAATAAACACGTTTCTCTTAAACCAAATATTTCAATTGCAATCAGTGTGGAGTCCGTTCAGACTCCACATTTTTGCAATTCAGAATAAAATAAATCGTAAGACATAAGTTCATCTGTCATTTGTATTTTTCTACATTTTATTGATATGCGTTAGCATTACTTTTGCGTATAAAAGGGAAATAATAACAAGGTATCCGATGTACGCCTGAAGAGTCCACTTTCCCTATGCAAACAGTGAATACCAAGATACATGTATGAGGGTTGATAAAAGATCCCTCTTATCAGGGTCTGCACTGTTTGTCATTTTGCAATGAAAATTGTATACAAAGCCAACACTAAATAGTCAAAAATAGACCAGACTTTCTATGTACAGCGTTCCCTCTCTACAGCGACTTCAATGGGAGACACATATTGTGTGCGTTGTTCGGAGGTAGTCGTTATTGTACGGGACATTGGTTTACATTTGCAAACAGTTTGGATCCAGATCAGACACCGCGTAACGCGGCGTCTGATCTGGATTCAAGCTGTTTGCCGCTCATTATTATAGGGGTTTTCTGTCAAAATGTCTTACATGTAAATTTGAGAAAGCCAGCAGACGCCAATTTTAAGTAGACGATATTACAGCAGTAAAAGAGTAAGACATAATTTTCCTGTTCGGGAACTGTGGTTATGGTTGTTGTAAGGAAGGAACCGTTGTTTGTAGGGCCGTTGTAAAGGGAGAGTACTGTAACTTGAACGATCCATTGGCGTGACATAGGTGGGTGAGTTACAGTGGAGAATCTGTTATTCTTTCCCGTTTAAACGAAACAAAACGCAAACGCAAAACACTAAAAGGTAGAATAGTACAACTTTTGGACAATTCTGATAATTCATATTTATATTGGTGGCAAACAGTTTGGAGCCTGATCAGACGCCGGGTTACCCGGCGTCTGATCTGGCTCCAAACTGTTTGCACTGCAAATAATAGTTTTAGCGTAAACGCGTTTATTGGGAAAGAGTAACACATTCTCTACTGTAGGTGGGTGAGTTAACTCTCACACTGCTAATGATGCCTAAATGTGACTTTGCAACCATTTTTGATCCTGATCTGACGCCGCGTAACGCGACGTCTGGTCAGGATAAAAATGTTTTGACACACGTTTCGATATTTCTTCATTCACAATAGGCCCTTAAAAATGACTTGAACAAATCAAACCCCCACCCACTAGCGACATTACCAATGCAGAAGATATTTAGGCGGTGACATTGTTAAAGCAGACGATATAACTTGGCAGTGAAAGAGTTAATGACAACAAAAATAGAAGCAGGCTATATCATGCACTGGAGAAGACGTATTGTGTCCCGTTTCAACGCAAACAAAACGCAAACGTAAACCAATAAAATGAAGACAAATACAACTTGTTGGAATTGCTCACGATTCGTTTTCATCTGAGTAGCAAACAGTTTGGAGCCAGATCAGACACCGGGTCACCCGGCGTCTGATCAGGCTCCAAACTGTTTACAGCGGAAATAATAATTTTAGAAATAACCCGTTTGTTTGCCACGTCATCGTTTGAAAAGAATAACGTATTCTCCACTGAAGAAAAATACAGTGGCGGGGAAGTTATTCCTTCCCATTAAACGTGCTTGCTCTAAAATAATAACTACCGTTGCAAATAGTTCGAGGAAAATTAAACTCCAAACTGTTTACACCTGGTATTGAGACAGGACGTAAACGCTTGCAAAATATTGAGCATTATTATATTATTCAATGGAATCTGCCTTTGTTTTACGTTAAAATTGTAAAGAATAATGTCTTGTCTACACTCTATACATGAGAACATAATACTTTTTTCATAATAAACGCTTTTGTGCTAAACCAATGCGTTCAATTGCAAGCACTTTGAAGCCCTATCAGACGCCGGGTTACTCGGGCTCTTACCTGCAGGCACAGTCTTTATAAAGCGTTTGAGCTGAGGCTGAGTTCGTTATCAAGCATTTGATTGGTCAGATTTGAGCCTAGTCTCAAATCTGACCAATGAAGTGCTTGAGAACGATTTCTGACTCAACTCAAACGCTTTATAAGCATGGACTCTGGATTTAAAATGTTCAGATAAGAATAAATCAACAGAATATTAAAAAAAAAAACCAGTTTGTTTTTTATTGAATTTAAGTGGAGAAGTCGTTATTCTTTCGTGTTTAAACGCAAACATAATGCATACGCGTTGCAATAAGACGTAGAAATTGAAACATTGTTGACAAATCTGACTATCTTTTTTTATCTGAGTGACAAACAGTTTGGAGGCTGGTCAGACGCCGGCTAACCCGGTGTCTGATCTGGCTCCAAACAATTTGCACTTGAAAAAGGTTTTAGCGTAAACGTGTTTATTGGGAAAGAATAACGTCTTTTCCACTGTACGTTAGGTCTCATTTAAACTGGAAAGAACACCGTCTCATTTCTATAACCCAGTCGTCTTGCATATGCAAACACACTAAGCTTCAGTTAATTGAATCTTGGTTTTTGGGGCGTAGATATTACTTTCTATGTTAACCCTTTCCCCCATAGAAGCGACTTTTAGCGTATTTAATGTTTTCCTCCGCTGAGGAAAATAGTTCCAATTTATACCCTCATGAACTATTACCTTTAGAAATATTTTATATAGTCAAGCAGATTGTAGCTTAAAGCAGGCTGAAAGTAAAGCAGAATGTGCCTTAAGGCACATTCTGCTTTACTTTTAACCTGCTTTAAGTGGTCACCTGTCTTTAAAACTAGAAACAGGCTATGAGGTAAAGGGTTAAATTAGAACAAACTCTACCAGACGTCGTACAAGATACAGACTACACTAGCAATTTCCCACAGGATATATATGTTGAAAAACTGGAAATGTTAATCGGATCTCGCTACTGTACATTTAATATCTAATTCTATATATTGTTATTTTTATCTTTTATCTTGCAGTAATGAGAACTTTTTTGCAGACGTTTTTGATTTTTTTCTACAGACGATTCGAACAAGAATTGTACAGGGCTGCCATAAGTTGACATGAAAAATCCTAAGATTTCCAAATTTGCAATTTTCAAGTGCGATTTTACGGATGGTACCTTTACCCCATAGCTTATTTATAGTTGTGTTGGCATGTGACTACTTTCAGCAGGCTGTAAGTAAAGCAGAATGCGCCTTAAGGCGCATTCTGCTTTACTTTAGCCTGCTTTAAGCTATCATGTACATGTACTAGAAAAACCCCAAATATTTAGGTAAAATTTGGAGAAATGTAAATTGCGCACACGATTGCCTACTTGTACTTATGAATACCTAACTCATTCACTGCCTTACCCAGAGTACAATGGTTATTTGCAAACAGTTTGGATCCTGATCAGACACCGCGTAACGCGGCGTCTGATCAAAATCAATACTGTTTGACACTTATTATGACACTACTTTTGTCAATTTAGCTAAAAGTTGAAATTGACTTTTAACAATTTAAAATTTAACATTTTGTTAAATTAGCTAAAATTTAAATTTTAGAAATAACAGCAGACGACAATTGTGTACAGTAGATGACGTCATAACAGTGAATGGGATTAAGTGTATTTTTGTTTTCAAAATGTATGTAACGTTACTGAGGAGAATGCGTTATATTTTCCCGTTTAAATGAAATTAAACGCCAATATAAAACAATAACAAAATCTTCAATTTTTACTTATCTGAAAGGCCTACAAATGGATCATGGTCAGACACGAAGTTACTCAGCAATGGGCGTTACTGCTTAGATATTAAATCCCTTTTTGTGGAAGAACGTATTCGCCTATAGAGCCGAGTTTTCTTAGCAGGATAAGGGTAATTCCAATTATTAGCTAACACTGTCAAATCTAACTTGCGCATTTTGCAATAAAATAAAAAAGTAACCCGATTGGTGCGTGTATTGGCGTTATTTTTTTGATACCATGCAGACAATTAAAAATAAACTCGATAACTGTACCTAAAAATTTAAATGGATATTCGAGTTTTTATTTAACCCCTTCATTGTCATGACGTCATTTGTAATAAACAATTGTCGTCTGCTTTTATTTATCAAATTTTAAATTCTAGGTAAATTGACTAAAGTTATGTCGTCATGAGTGTCAAACAGTTTACATCCTGATCAGACGCCGCGTAATGCAGCATCTGATCAAAATCTAAAATGGTTGCAAATAATCACTGTACTCGGTGTCAGGCAGTGAATGGGTTTCGTAGTGGATGGATGAGTTGGGTTTTACGGCACTTTGACACAACATAGGTCATTTAGCGCCGATGAAGGATGAGGGATGAGGAGATGTGATGATGATAATTTGAGGAAGGTGATTTGGCTTATCTTATTCGTGGCGAAGCAACGCATGGGATTCCTTCCTGAGAGTTCTTGGCAAAGGGGGATAATCTCGGTCTAATAAACAGAAAAGATTCCCTATAACAATTAAACCACAAAACGATTTTGAATGGTCTCTGGGGATGATTTCGGCTATTCCCATTCGTTGTGAAGCAGTGTATTGGATCAAAATCACCTTCCTTCATTTTAGTTCTTGGCAAAGGGGGGTAATCTCGGTCTAATAAACAGAAAAGATTCCCTATGACAATAAATCCCCAGAATGGATGATCTCTGGGGATGATTGTGGCTATTCCCATTCGTTGTGAAGCAGTGTATGGGATCAAAACCACCGACCTGTCTTCATTTTAGTTCTTGGCAGAGAGGTAATCTCGGTCTAATAAACAGAAACCTCACCTATGGCAATTAGGTCCCAGTACCACAAGGTAGGAAGGTCTCTGGGTTGTATAGTGGAGAAAACGTTCTTATTTCCCAAAAACCGCGTTTATGCTAAAATCTTAGGGCCACTGCAAATAGTTTGAGCCTGATCAGACGCCGGGTAACCCGGCGTCTGATCGGACTCAAAACTTTTTGCCAACCAGATCAAAATAAAAAGTAAGCCATTTCAGAACATTGCATGGTTTCTAAATTTTAGAACGGGAAATAATAATGTCTTCTCCTCTGTTTACATGTAAATGGGATTATTCTTTTGTGCCGATCAGGGATACCGGTATTTGAAAAACAGTTTGAACCAGATAATACGCCGCGCTTCTGTTCACCATTATAACATCATTTTCATCGATGTAATTTAATGTCATGTTTTGTCAGCCGATATAAATCAGTTCATCAAATACAAAGAGCGAATATGTAATAATATTTACATTCGCCCCATTCGATTCCATTGAAAAAAAATGCTGTTCATTTAGTATAAACTCCATTTCTCGAGAGGGCGGGACGTTTTGATAAGTTTCGAAGAGGAGGCGGGCATATACAGTTTCAGTCGCAAATAAATCTTTAAAACTTGGACAGCAAACATTTGGCGGATATTTCAAAATTTGTTCTTAACCGATCTATGCCTTCCTATCAGTGAAAACCGTGATTCCCGACTAAAATATTGTTTTATTAATGAGATAACTTGGAAGAAAATTGACATACGGTACCTTATAGACATCAGCTAGATCTATCTGCGTTTTTTTATGACAAAAAAAACGATATATTTATCCTTCTTTAAAAATGACGTCACTTCCCAAATGACGTCAAATAAGCATTTCGCGCCAAACTGTCAAAGTTGTTAACCTTAGAATGTAAACAATGGAACTTATTTTTTGCTTTCGAATGTACACAGTTTTAGTAATTCGGTCATGGCTGTTCCTTTTAGAGTACACATTATTCGCGTTATCAACCTCTAATATGAATTTAACATACACACATACAAACAAAATGTTAATCTAGTATTGGAAAATACAGCAAAACATTGTAAATATAAGAAATGAACAGAGCGATTCATGGTATTGGCCGATAATTTTCTGTCGTTTATTTCGCTTGAACGACGAAAATAATCAGTTCATTTCTTAAATTAATGCAAACAGTCTCACCTAGATCTAAAATGGCCTAATAAACAGAAAAGATTCCCTATGACAATAAAGCCTATATTTTAAAGAAGAAGCAGAAGAAGAAGAAGAAGAACGTTTATTTGACTTGACCTATTCAGTTTCTCGTCGTACAAACATATAAATATTTACAATATAATATGATGTATAAGGTTTTGTTTGTTTGTTTTTGATTTTACGTCGCTTTCAACAGTATTTCAGTCATATCGCGACGTCCAGCTAATTACAGGTGGAGGAAGACCCCAGAAGTCCTTTATGCACTGTTTCAGGCACAAATCGGCAACTGGGTAGAACCACCGACCTTCCGCAAGCCAGCTGGAAGGCTTCCCCACATGAAAAATCCGAACGATGATGTATAAGGTAAAATCTGATATGTAGTTCAATATTTATATCTAATAAATTTCAACCAATTTAAATTACTGTAATAAGTGAAAATGATGAGGGTGGTTGAACTTTCACAAACTCTGGTTGTCAGTATCTTTAACCCACTGACCCTTAGTGACACATATAAACGTCCTTTACCATTTACATTCTAGAGGAAGAGAAGTTTTTCTTACCCGTTTTTTAAACGCAAACGAAACGCGATACAGTTACATGAAGATAATTACATTTTGACATTTCTCGAAACTGTTTTTTGCCTCAGTGGCAAACAGTTTGGAGCCGATCAGATGCCGGGTCACCCGGCGTCTGATCTGACTCAGAAATGTTTGCAATAATGATGATTTGGGTTTTACGGCACTGCGACACAAAATAGGTCATATAGCGCCGATGATTGATGAGGGGTGATGAGATCAGATGATAATGATTTCAGGAAGATGATTTCGGCTAATCCCATTCGTTGACCAGCAGCGCATGGGATCAAAGCCACTCACCTGCCTTCCTTGTAGTTCTTGTCAGAGGGAATAATCTCTGTCTAACAAACAAAAAAGATTCCCTATGACAATTAAGCCCTAGAACTACGGCAAAGTAGGAAGGTCTCTAGGGAAATAATAGTTTTTGCGTAAACGCGTTTATTTGGAAAGAATAACGTTTTTCCTTGTATGAGTCCTGTGACTATGGTATTCACTGTTTGCCGTTGTAAAACATAGTTATTGATTTTTTTTTCAATATATTTTATTGATTTACAATTTGGAATAAATATTAATTGTTTTTAGAAAATCAAATATCAAGTTCAAACAGTTCCCGAAGAGAATCTGCCTGAAAGAATCTATCTCTTATTAAGCACAAATCAGCACATTCAATAAGAATGTGCCGAATTGTATAAGGTTCAAAACAAAATAAACATTCAGGTTGAACGTCACGTTTAATTAAGTAAGAGTGTGTTATAAAAGAGTGACCAATTCTGAGTCTTGCTAATACTACCTCATCTCGGCGAACCGGTCGGCATGAGTTAAAAGATTCACCTAATACAGGTTTTACAGCATGGAGCTTGTTGTGAGTTTCCTCATTCCAAGACTTCTGCCATTTTTCAAAAATATAACTAGTAATTGGGGGTTTGAAATCGGAGAAAGGAATTTTCATTTCAGATTCAGGCAATGCCAGGGCAGACTTTGCTGCAGTGTATGTCCCCTCATTGCCCTGAATACCACAATAACCAGGTATCCAACAGAACCTTACATCTTTAGTATTGCCAACCATATAAAACTTTTTTACCTCTTGAACTTGACAGTTGACCTACTTTCGAAAAAATCTTTAAATGGCTTTAACATTTGCACCAGTTGGCCCAGGGCTTTCATATTTTGTATGTATATTTCTTGTGTCAAGACCTTTCCAACCATACCAACATCTTTGACCTTGCGACCTTAACCTTTACCTTTGACCTATTTAATCAAACTTTAACCAATAACCTTAACCTTGGATATAACTTTTGCATTTTTGCACCTGGGAATTTTATACTTGGCATGTGTATTCCTCATGGAAGACCTTTCCAACCATACAAAACATTTTGACCTTGACCTTGACATTTTACCTTCTTTTGTAAAAATCTTTAAATTGCTATAACATTTGCACCAGTTAGCATAGGGCTTTAATATTTTGTATGTATATGTTTTGTGTCAAGACCTTTCCTACAATACCAATATCTTTGACCATGTGACCTTGACCTTTGACCTATTTAATCAAACTTTAACCAAAAACCTTAACATTGGCTATAACTTTTGCATTTTTGAAAATGGGCCTTTTATACTTGGCATGTGTATTCGTCATGGCAAGACCTTTCCATCAATACACAACTTTTTGACCCTGAGACCTTGACATTTGACCTACGTTTGTAAAAATCTTTAAATGGCTATAACATTTGCACCAGTTGGCAAAGGGCTTTAATATTTTGTATGTATATTTCTTGTGTCAAGACCTTTCCAACCATACCAACATCTTTGACCATGTGACCTTGACCTCGATCTTTGACCTATTTAATCAAACTTTAACCATAAACCTTAACCTTGGATATAACTTTTGCATTTTTGCACCTTGGCCTTTTATACTTGACCTAAACCTTGGATATAACTTTTGCATTTTTGCACCTTGGCCTTTTATACTTGACATGTGTTTTCCCTTTCTAACCATACAAAACCTTTTGACCTTGTGACCTTGACATTTGACCTATTTTTGTTGAAATCTTTAAATGGCTATAACACATGCACCAGTAGGCCTACGACTTTCATATTTTGTTTAGATATTTCTTGTGTCAATACCTTTCCAACCATACCTACGTTTTTGCCCTTGTGACCTTGACCTTTGACCTTTATTTGTATAAATCTTTATACGCCTATAACATTTGAACCAGTAGGCCTATATGTTTCTTGTGTTAAGACTTCTCCAACCATGCCAATGTTTTATTTACCCTACGACCATGACTTTTGACTTACTTTTGCAAATAAGCTTTACATTACAGAACATGATGCTGGCTGGGGGCATTTGTGTTTCACAAACACATTGCTTTTTATCTGATCATCACCAAACTTTCTGGAAATGTTTGTTGACATAAAATGGAGACCAATTTGGATAACCAGCGGCACAAATTTATGCTAGGCCCTTTGGAGTAATGGCCCTTGAAGTCCTCAAAATGGCGCTCCACTACAGTTTCAGCTCTCTAACTTTTACGTTTGATAGTCTGGATTCCCCTCCCTGTATCACCGGGGGCATTCGTGTAACTGGGACACGCTCTTGTTGTATGTTGGATTTGATCGGTTTGAAGCTAATTTAGAAGTGTATTGCTTGGATAGTTTTTGACGAAGAGAGTAAAGAGAAGGTTCATTGGCTTCAACATATAAACTTTTAGCAGGGGATGTCCTAAAGGCACCCAATGCCAAACGTAAACCCTGATGATGTATTGGGTCGAGCATCTGCAGGTTTGAAGCTGATTTAGAAGTATTTTGCATGGATAGTTTTTGACGACGAGAGTAAAGAGAAGGTTCATTGGCCTCAACATATAAACTTTTAGCAGAGGATGTCCTAAAGGCACCCAATGCCAAACGTAAACCCTGATGATGTATTGGGTCGAGCATCTGCAGCTCTTAGAAGAGGGGATAATCTCATTATAATTAACAGAAACAATTCCTTATGACAATTAAGCCCCCTGGCCACGACAAGACAGGAAGGTCTCTTGGGAAACGTTACTAATCAAACAATATATAGCCAAAACTAAAAATGGTGTTTTAGGTTTGAAGGAGATTTAGCAGTACTTCTGTTATAAAAATTTAACTTAGTTTTGGATTCATATAAGATAGCGAATAACTCGATGTCTTGTCGAAATCAAAGACAAAGTGTTGCAACCGTGGATACCAAACTGCCAAAAGCATGTTAAAATACTGTTAAAAGCGAGGTAAAATCATAACAAATCCAAAATTAAATCCAAAATCATGAAATGGTTTTAATTATTCAGTTTAAGCCATAGATATCTTAAGAGACTAGATCGGCCACCTAGCGCTGAGCTCCCATTGGTCGATGGTCAGAAAGACGCCATTTTGGTACGTGTATCATACCCTTTCCCTCCGGCGACAAAATATGATTTACTTTTTTATTTAAGAATGAATTCGTACTACATACATCTTGTAACATATATATGCACCGTAAAACGACAATCAAACGATAATAAGCACACAATGATGGTAATTCCTATTTAACTAACTAAAATCATCGGTATATCATACATGTAGCAACTATGGAACGCTTCTTAGCAACTTCTGCAGTCAATGACGCACCGTCAACGTAGACGGGATTTCCTGCGCATAACATGTAAAGTCATTAATCTACCGCAATACAACGTGCACCAGACCATTGGAATGTGAATGGCATACACGTACCAAAATAGCTTCTCGTTGACCGTCGCTGATTGGCCTGTGGCCGATCTAGGTTATATTAAGATATCTATGGTTTAAGCCATATCATGTATGAAAAATCAACAGTGTCAGGCTGTTCGGATTCTCTTACGAATCACAAATGTTTGCAGCCTACGATTGAACGTTTCGTCCAATCCTATAAAAGTGAGATATAGATTAATTAAAGTATTGTCCGATTTTTCCGACTTGTCAGAGTTATTTTTTAGAACAGAGTAGTTAATAATGTGAATAGGTAAGCAAGGTAACGTCGGATATATAATTGTACACTTTCCTACTTGAGATAAGTATAATCCTCGTGCAGCACGAGACCGCTGCATTAACTTTACTGATATTTTATTCTTTCCCAATAAACGCATTTATATACTAAAACTATTATTTCTATTGTAACCTGTTTGCTACTCAGATTAAAATTATAGTTAAAATCTCTTAAGTAAATTTCCACAGTTAATTGCATTGCGTTTAAACGGGAAAGAATAATGAATCGTCTGCTGTACATTACGCACAAAAAATACAGCTACCCGTATCGCTAACTGGCTGTAGAAAAAACTTATCCCTTTTAAAGTTTTAGAATGTTACAATCTAGAAATAACTCTGACAGGTCAGAAGAAAACACTATTGCATGTTCCATTTCACAAGGGAAACAACTCTTACTAATCAGTTGGCAATGTCAGTTTTAGTAACATTTCTTTGCTATGTGCACGCTATCATATCACAAGACGGAACAAAATATATATTTGTCCCTGTGCTTTGATAGATTTGGAAAGACGGCATTCTTTCTATTTATTTCATTTCTCAAAATACCCATTTTAACGCCTTTAATTAATTCCTCAACTAAAATCTTCACAGATACCTTCATACTTTGCCGGGGATGAATTGTCATAGGGAATCTTTTCTGTTTAGTTTATTACGATTATCCCCTCTGCCAAGAACTAAAAGGAAGGCTGGTCGATTGTTTTGATCCAATGCCCTGTTGGCAACGACGGAGATAATCTGAAATCATCTCATTACCCCTCATCATGCATCGGCGCTATATGACAGACGGTACCAGGGGTCGTGAGTTCGATCCCCCGCCGTACCAGCGGTCTGACCAGGGGATTTTTTTCTGATTTCCCGATTATATGCAGCAATGTTCTTGAGCAAGACATGTACCGCGATTAGCTCCTCTCCACCCAGGGGTTAAAAGGGGTACCTGTGAAGGGTCTGAGCCGGTACTGCGGCTGCATTTGATTGCGCCATATGTTAGCAGTGTTCAATATTTTAGGTAAGATGGCTCAATGAAATGATCAGGGGAGTAAACGTACAGTCGGCTGAGCGGTCATCCGGTAAGTAGACTATAACTTGGTATATTACTCTTTTTTTTCCTGCATAATATCAAGCATATACAAACTAAACATAGAAATAGTTGATAGTTTGTTTTCCCCCGAATGTTTAATAAATCTTCAATAGTAAACTGTGCCAATGGTACATCACACGACGCTGAGTCAGTCTACCTAAAATAATGAAACATGATATAAGTTAGAATATAACCTACATTTTAACCATAAAACTTTTTGCATCCCATTAAAAACGACACTTAATCATTAAGAAATTAGTTGTTTCTCGACGTCGCGTGGTGTCTGCACGCGGTATAGATAACCTTGCTCGTAGCATCTATTTATAAAAAAACTGCCAAACTGCGATCTTAAAACCAGAATAGGCGAGGGTTGTTTGCAGGTAACGTTGGAATGTTCTATCCTCGGCCAATCAAAATGTAGGTTATATTCCAAGTTAGTTAGAACATATTAAGCGAAATCTTAATGGCTAAGAAGGGGCTCGCCCGCTCCCAGAGGTTACCTACTTTGAAAAATCGTTTTACTTTTCCTTATTGTTGAGCTGTTTGCAGCCTGGTCCGACTGGGTTATCTGGTGTATGGTCTGGCTCCTAAATGTGTAAAAGGGCCATGATCACAAACGCGTTTATTGGGAACGAGTAACATTGTACCCTGTACACACGAATTAATTACAGTAAAACCTCTCTATGACGCCCACTAATTTGTGTTAATTATTAAGTGCTGAAGTCTGTTTACTGTCTAAAGTAAGGTGATAGTAAAACAAAATGCTCCTTTATGGGCTTTTTGTTTTACTGCCAGCTTGCTTCATGTTGTCACCTGTCTTTTATACAATCCATTAGCCTTCGTTTTAGTTATCGTAATATACAGGAGCTTTCTGTTTTACTGTCATCTTGCTTTAAGCTGTCACCTGTTTTCTATACAACCAATTAGTCTAATTTTCTAGTGGTCGTTATAGAGAGGTTAATTAATTAATAATGCTGATTCTCGCATAACCACCCGTTTTCTATAGCGAACAACGATGACGAATATTCTTATCTCCAATATGGGTAAAATCACATCGATGACATCACTATTTATAACGACGTTTTGACGTCACCGGGTTTCCAAAAAATGCATATTGCTTAAGTATATGAAAACACTTTATAATGGTTTTGTATTGAAGAGCTATTTAAGATGAATGAAAAAATAGAAAAAGTGTACATTTTGGTGAACAACAGTTGGCTCCATGGCCATGTAAAATTTACCCCACCCACGTTCTCTTATTTTGTCCTTTTCAAACAGCCCGCTTCAATAAAATCCATTTTAAATGAAAACAAATATGATAACTTGGTTTTGTGTTATTTATTTCCTATCTATGGTAGTATTTCTTCATACAAAAACTAATTTAAAAGAAAACAGGCACCAAATGTGAAATTTATAAAGCTCTCATTATCATCGATACGGTACTTTTTTGTAAATTTTGTAAAGGAACTTTAATAAATCAAAATTTTCAACACTGACCTTTCAATTTCTTTTCATATTTTGAACTGCCTTAGCATTGGCTTTCCTCTGGTAGAATATAAGAAAAAGTTTCATACTGGAACTATTTCATTTTCAAACTTTTTTACTTTTTTTTTCATAAAATAAAAAATCTAATAAAATCATGCCCTATAAAAAGCATATTTTTGATATTCGAGGATCCATATTGTTCAAACCTAGTGCCTGCTTTGTCTAAATTTGGTTTCTATATGTGAAAATACCACCATAGACGTGAAATAAATAATGAAAACCCAAATTACCATGTTTGTTTTGTTTTGAAATAGATTTTACTGAAGCTTGTACTCTGAATGGGTAAAATTTGAGAGAAAAGTCCAAATTTGACATACCTTTTTCAAATCGCTGTAGCTCAAAAAAAAGGTCACCACCATATTTTTTTTTTCCATTTCTTTATTCATCATAAATAGCTCTTCCATAAAAACAATGATAGAAAAAAAGTTTGATACTTTGAAAAAACCGCTTATGGGTTGGATACACCCTTAAATCGTTGGTAATGTGAGAAAAAAAATCTGTCACTCGTCGATGTTTAAGACAAGTTGATCTCAAACTCGTCTAGAATACAAAAGTTATTTAGCTCGCCATGTCTCTCTTAATAACATTTCAATTCTAGACTCGTTTGAGATCAGCTTGTCTTAAACATCGACGAGTGACAGATCCTATATTTCTTACTTTGTTTTACTCACCAGTCTTATTTCTTCCCTACCAAAGGGCCATTCCTCTTGTCCTCGGTTCCAAAATGACTCTGCTCAAAAGCTGAAACAAACGTGTAAATTCTATCGAATTGACTGTTCTGATTCAGTATTACATGTACAGAGGACAACCGTCATTTAACATTTCTAAAGGCCAACAAATTGTCATATGATAGTTATTGCAGGGCTGCCATTTCTACGGATATTTCCTATATCTTCGGATTTTTTTTGTACTGGGTAGCTTAAAGCAGGCTAAATGTAAAGCATAATGCGCCTTAAGGCGCATTCTGCTTTACTTTCAGCCTGCTTGAAGCAGCCACGTGTCAACAAAACTAGAAACAGATGATTGGGAAAAGGTACGATTCTAATCGCACTAAAAAAATAAAAATTTGGAAATCTTAGGATTCTTTATGTCAACTTATGGCAGCCCTGTTATTGTTTGCACATGATGGTTTCTCTGGGACAACAGTACAGAATCCACAACCATACAAATCATATACAGTGAAACCCCTCTAAACCGGACATGTATTGGGACAACATATATGTCCACTTAAGAGGGGCTTCCAGTTCAAAGGGGTTTTAACCGATATCTTGTTTCTAATATGGAAGACAGCTGATCACCTAAAGCAGGTTGAAAGTAAAGCAGAATGCGCCTTAAGGCGCATTCTGCTTTACTTTCAACCTGCTTGAAGCTATTATCTGCAAGAATATAGAAAAATATTTCTGATGATACATTCTTCAGTGTATGAACAAATCAAAGGCGTAAAATGCTTATTTATGGTGTAATGGGTTAACAACAAGAAGGGCTGGAAACGGACCAAAGGTGCTGTCCGGTTTAGAGAGAATTCCGGTATTTAGATGTTGCGGTTTAGAGGGGTTCCACTGTAAAACACTCATATAATTTTAGTTAGTTCTACAATAGTTATGCGTTCGATATATATAAAACAAAATCAAATTTGTAAATGTCACACATCGATCAATCTATATATAATACTCCATTCATTATTACTATGATGACATACTTTGAAAGGCAGCTGTGTCAGGCAGTATACCTACAATGAATACAGCTAACCCGAGTTGTTCACGTTGGCAATACCCATATACTTTTAAAATAACTCAGTCGGTTTAACGCAGGGCTCCAGATAAGAGGGAGTAAACTGAACAAATTCAACATTATCTCACTCATTTCAGCACCAAATCCTGTGTAGTTACTACTCGTTAGAATCGTCTCTTCGAGACGATTCTACAATGTAATGAGTAGTCACACCATAGGGTTTAAAGCAAAAATTAAGATTTCGAATTTGGAAAAACTCCAATTATCTAGAACTCTTTAACGTATAATCAACATTGTCGTCCGCCATCAATAGCATCACACTCGACGTCATCCTTAGCATCATTACCACCATCAACAAAAATGTAACACACTCGTTGTCATCATTATCATCATTTTCGTTATGGTCGTCGTCGTCGAGGGGTAATGCACCCGCTTACGACGTCAGGGAGTGTGAGTTCGATTCCCCGCCGGGCCAAGTCCTTCGAATGAGACTTTATAAACCGAGGTCCGATGTTTCAGTGCTTAACACTGGGCATCTAAAAGAACTAGAGAACTCTTTCGATAATAAGAGTAGAGCATCGCGCCCTGGTTCTCTGTATTCCCTCCCCTTCTCTGTGGCATAATCATCATGATAGTCACAATCCCCGTCCTCGTCATTCTATGTGACTTTAGGGACATACAGTACATATATAGGCTGATTTTATTCAACTGTCAAGGCGGAGCTAACCTTTGGCAAAGATAAACGTTTGATTTTAGGGTTGATAGGTACAGTTCCGTATTACTGCACCTTTTACCCCTAAACTCAAATGTAAATTAGCTTATCTTTGCCAAAGGTTGGCTCCGCCTTGTCAATTGAAAAATGGGTATATAAACTTTGACAAAAGACACAAATATGCAGAGAGAATGGTTTGAAAAAGAAAAATTGATAAACAAAATAAAAGCACTTCCATACCTGTTCGTGCGCCGCGCATGGTGAGCTCATCTAGACTGTTCATTTCGCGCTTAAGTCGTTCGAACAGTTTACTCGCACGATCGTTCACGCTTCTTTTAATTGCTTCCTCTTTATCTGAAATGAAATTACATACTATTACCGTTGAGTGGCTAATCTATTTTCAAATAGTCGTTTCAGATAATAATTATGTTTATTATATACCTATCGTTGATTTATAGAGATTTCTCAGATAAATTTGATATTGTCACAATTGATATCTTCACTACATGTGCACGAATTACATAGTGCAAAAGGTAACACCAAGGAAAAAGGCAGCCTTGATCAAACAGGGAATTATTTGTAGCCAAAAAATAAGAAAGCAAAATGAATGCAGAAAAAAATAGTTCAATTATTTTAAAGAAGTAATGCAACTGAAACGGTCAATAAAGGTCAAGTACCTTCATGCGATGAAAGTCATGAAAAAATACAGTATGTTAAGAACAACATCATTGCGTTTTGATGTACAGCCATCAGAAATAGTCAGAGTGCATGAAATGGACACACCTAACGGAAAGAGAAGTGTCAGTTTAAGCAATGATGTTAAGGAGAAAGTAGATCATCATTACAACCAACCAAGTGTGTCTACCACACTGCCCGACAAAACATCAGTCAAACATGGCCAAGAAGGGAAGTATTGGACCGACCATTAAGAGAAGTTTATCAGGAATTCGGTTTTTTAACCTTTGCAGCAAATAAGCCATCTTACATTCACACCTCACGAAAACAACAATGGTACAGTTGTCTCCGTGAAACATGTACAAATGTGGACTTAAAACTGAGGGCTTTGGGTAACTTTGCTACCAAGGTTGGACACCCAGAACAGAGAGTAAATGACAGATATAAAGCAATGAACATCACCTTATGTAATAAGGAAGACAATCGCAACTTCCATAGGTCAGAATGCATAAATCGACAGTGCAAAAATGCAGCATAGATCTTTTCATTGCATTTTTGCAGCCATTGCTGGAGCAACATGGTGGGGACAGCATTGACTACACAAAGTGGGAACATATCAGAAGCCAAAATAAACATAGGAAAAATGTCTCCAGGGTTATGATGATGAAACATAAAGCAAGCCTGAATGATATGGTAATTAAATCATTGATGAATTGTCAGGCCTAGCCAAACACCTATTCAATGCAAAATGGCAACACAATCAGTACAGCGCCCTAATCAAGGACATTCCCAAAGATTGGGCTGTGCTAAACCTTGATTTTGCCGAGAACTATTCCTGTGTTAGTCAACATGAAATTCAAACAGCCCACTGGTATCACAAACAGGTATAACAATACATCCTATTGTAGAATATTATAATTGTACAAAATGTACCCAGGAGAATGTTCAAGAAGACCTGGTGTTCATTAGCAGTGACATGACTCATGACGCAAATGCCGTCCACTCATTTGTTACATTGGCCAACAAACACCTCCAAGAAAGACGAGGACTGAACATTGAACATGAAGTTCAGTTTTCTGATGGTTGTTCTAGCCAGTATAAGTCCTTCACACCTTTTTGCGACATTTCCTATGCATTACAGGATTTTGGAATTCCAATAGAGAGGAATTTCTACGGTTCTAGGCATGGAAAGGGTCCCTCTGATTGAACAGGAGCTGTTTTAAAGAGTGTTGCTCAGCTGTATTAGGGCAAAATGTTGCTATAAATAGTTCTTCTGACCTATACGATTTTGCAACAGAGAAACTAGTGAAAGATGATAATCCAGACTCGCAAGAACATGTTCATTTTAAACGCTCTTTTTTCATGTTTCTGAGACAAATATCAATCGCAAAGACAGTCAAAGGAACACGTTCCTTACATTGTGTGAAAACAAGTAGTAGTATGAACATACTCACACGTCAACAGAGTTGCTTTTGTCATGCTTGTAAAAAGGCCTGGGTATTTGTTCAAACTCCGAGTATGTAGATGATTGGAAAGAAGTCCATTTGTACAGACGTGGAGAGCCTATAGCAGTGAGAGGTCAAGCTGGACTTGTCAGAGGCGCACGTGGCAGAGGTGGCCAGAGGGGAGAGACAAGGCATGTTAGAAATGGGGACAACAGGTGCGTGGTAGAAAACAACAGGTACAGAATAGAGGACAAAGGGGCCGGGCACGTTGCAGAGGTGGACAGAGGGCTGCGACAGGTCGTGTTGAAGATAGAGGACAACAGGAACATGTTGGAGAACAAGCAGCATGTGGCCATGGTCAACAGGCACGCGGTAGAGGTAGGTTTCGAATAAGAGGTGGTACCAATCAAGGTAAAGTTCGAACTAGAGGTGGGAAGAGTGGAAATAGAAAGCAGAGTACAAATACACGGAAGATCCCCAAAGCTCGCAAAAGGCTTTTATCTTCCGATTCCTCAGAAAGTGATGACCCTGCAAGTCATGATCATAGCTCATCAGAAAATAAAGCACCAAGCTCTGTAGAAAGTGAAATACAAAGTACAAGTCAACAGAAGATTGGGAACACATGTGGGATGTTAAAATGATCAGAAAGTGACAATTCCGAAGCTCAGCATTGTAGATCTGCACAAAGTGACGAAAGTAACTCTGAGGAGCCAAACATCACTGAAGAGCAGACCATGATGTAAGCGCAAAAGTAACATTATTTGTCTGTTTGCAATGTTTCTAATATTTACAGTATAACCCTTTAATGTATTTGCAAACTGACTAGACTCTGTTTCTGAATCTTCCCCGTTTACTAAACAATGTTATGAAAAAGGGGTTCTATACTCTATACTTTGTGCATTTTCAGGGTTAACAATCTTAATATTGAACTCCTCAACCTGGATATTCAAAGTCTGATGGACAGGTGAGTAATTTTGCTTTGTCAGCTGTTTTCTCTTAATCACTTGCTTTCCATCGTGTGAGTTTGCTCTACTGTTGAAGCAATAGTAAACAAAATTTAAACACTGGTTTTCCTTGTAAAAGTATATGGAAATGTATGAATAAGAAGACACAAAGATGCTCTAAGGTTTTGATTTTATCAGGAATGCGATTTTAATTTTCAGCTTAGAGCCTGTTGCTGATATAGCTGTACCCTCTGATGTCGTCACTTCATTCCCCAGTTTGAACCCTGTGCAAGATGGCGCCTTACCTGTTCCATCCAAGTCGGCTTTTGAACCCCTTTATGTAGAAAGGACATCCTTTGTTCATTACAGCTTGGTCCATGTTCTAGATGGACTCCTACCTGTCCAGTCAGAGTTGGCTACAAAACCCCTTGAAGTCAACACTTCATCCCCCAGTTTGGCCCCTGTGCACGATGGTATCTTACCTGTTTCATCCAAGTCGGCTGTTGAACCCCTTGATGTAGAACGAACATCCTTTGCAGATCTCAGATAACTGCCAATTACTACTATTTCTATTTAGACACAGTTTCATCTGCACATGGAGTGATTTGTACTGTATTCATGGAATAGAATTCAAATCCTTTATTTGTTCATTACAGCTTGGTCCATGTTCTAGATGGACTCCTACCTGTCCAGTTATAGTTGGCTACAGAACTGCTTGAAGTCAACACTTCATCTCCCAGTTTGGCCCCTGTGCACGATGGTACCTTCCTTGTTTCATCGGCTGCTGAAATCCATGATGTGGACATTCTCAGTGTTGTTATACTTTCTGGTCCTTTGGAATCATTGATTTCAGCGCATTTACAGTTGAAAGTTGAATTCCGCTTAAGCTGGTGCTAGGGGGCGTGAGCACTGTTGCATATTTAAGTATTGCTCATGAACAGACTCAAATAAACCGAGTGTGCAATTTTCAGTATTTGCTCTGTTTTCTGTGATTTCAAAGGATCTCCCCTTATTCAGATTATTAGTAAAATTACATCACATGAATTTCCCAGATAAATACTTATCTGTACCATATTCTCTTCAGTAATGTAGTTTGATCTTGACATGTAGAAAATTGTGTATAAATAAGGATAAAAATGATGTATTCATTTATTTGTCGATAACAGCTCGGTCCACGTGCAAGATGACTCCATTCCTTTTCCTACTAAGATGGCTGCTGAATCCACTGATGTCAACACGCCATCCGACAGCTTGGCACTTGAGAAAGATGACATCTTATCTTGCCAGTCCAAGTCGGCTGCAGATCCCAGGTTAAGTTCTGTCAAACCTTTCTCCTTAGTCACATAGTTTCAGGTAGCAGGTTGTACCAGTTATTAATACTTGTATGTATGTTTAAGATCAAATAAGTAAATACGAAAGACTCAAGCAGGAAACACAACACAAACATAACACCCACCTCTCAAGCAGAACACACACACAGTCATACCATAACAAACACACACACGCACAATCCCATTCCTTCATCTACACACTAAATAAAAAACAACACGCAAGACAAACATAAAGCAAAGTGAACATAGGAGCCCGCCTTGGTACGGTCAGCAGCAATCAATAATTAATTATAAATTAACCATTAACTACCACTGGGGGGTTAAACCTGGGTTTAGGGGCGCCCAACCTCACTCTTATCTCCAGTATTCACCTATAAAGACGAACAGTGTACATAAAATATAAACCCTGTTCCACAACCTCACAATCAAAAAGACCGCCAGCACAGTAAGTAAATACATGTAAAACATCTAACAAAAATTCTATGACACGATCATTAGTCACATGGGAAAGAATTAAACATCCAAGCCCGTGTTAAAAATAACCCACTATGGCAACGGTCAAACTGTACTCAAGCGACTAGTCTGTAGTTACAAGTAACTGTAAGACATGGAAGAGTTCAGGGTACGACAGAGAGGGAGAGAAAAAACAACACGAAAATCCGACATAACTCTCCCGGTTAAGGACGGCTTTAGAGATACATCATCATGTAGTGCTAAGCCCTGTCTGTCGTCGCACAACCAAAGAGGAAAGCATAGTTATCAATTGTAGATTGATCGATAACCAAACGTGAAGTGCGCAGCAATATAGTTGGATCATAATCTTTTTTGAGGAAAAATCTAATACGTTTCACAAATAGGTTTTGAAAATGTATATGTCCAAGAATCTTACGAAGTCTGTAAATCACATCACCATAAAACTCCGGTTGTGAAATACCTTGCCGCAGAAAAGACTTTAAGTTACATTTATACTTGTTAATGAATGGAAGATTTCTATAAAAGAATTTAGAAAATGTTTTACGAAGTTTATGAAATCTGTACCCCTGTTTAAGAAGCTTTTCAATAATAGTTTTATTACGAATGTGGAAGTCCTCAACAGAGGTACAGGCCCTAGCAAAGCGAATAAGTTGTGAAATATAAACCCCGTAAGATGTGGAACGGGGAACATCGCCATCTAGATGAGGATAATTTACAATACTAAAATCAAAATAATCTCGTTTATCGTAAATCTTAGAAGAAACAATTCCGTTATTTATTAAAAGATCCAAATCTAAAAATGGTGCCGACAAATTTGACTCGTTTGTTTTATTAAGGCGTAGTTCTTTTGGGTAAATAAAAAGAAAAAACGTATCAAAAAATGGGTTGTCTATATTAAAATTATCATCTAGATAGCGTGATGTATTGTTAAAGGCTTCGATCATATCTGCCTGTGTATCAGGTTTTAGACTTAGCATAAAGTCCCTCTCATAACAGTACAAAAATAGGTCTGCGACAAGGGGCGCACAGTTTGTACCCATAGGGATACCAAAGGACTGCATTACATTTGCTTAATGCTAGGTTCACACCAACGGCGAATGCCGCGCTTTAAATCGGCGAGCAAAGCGTCGTCATTTTTGTTAACTTTTCAAAAAATATTACGATCTCTTACGGTCTGATAAGCTCTGATACGCTCTGATACGAATTGGTTGCCGCTTTGGGACGAATTATTTCCCGACCTGTTACGGTTCCTCGCGCTGTGGCCCCGCTTTCATCAGGCTTTGTTACGCTTGAAGTCACGCTTTAATAAGCTTTATTACACTTTATTACGCTTTGATGCGAGTATGGCGCTTCAAATCAAGCTCTGATACGATTATCAAGCTTTGTTGTGCATTGTTACGCTCTGTTCAGCTCTGTTACGCACTGGAAAATATCAAGATCGCCGATTTCATGCCGATTTTTTTCCAGAGCCTACATAAAGATGCAAAAGTTCCAAACTATCATTGCATCTTTGACTCCAGAACACGATGGCAGAACAACAAGATCCAGAATTTCCAGATGAACCAGAGCATGATCTATCTGAAGAAGACATGATGTTTGTCTCCATGTTGTATAACTACATCCTAGCCCTTGAAAGCGTGAAAGAGCGTGAGAGAGCGTGAAGAAACTTGCCAAGCGTAACAAAGCCTAACAAAACGTGTCAATCCTTGATCGAAGCGTCTCAATTCGTGGGAAAGCGTGAGAGTCTTTCATGAAAACGTAACAAAACGTAATAAAGCGTGTCAGATCTTGATGAAAGCGTCTGACCTCGTGTCAGATCTTCATGCCAGATCGTAACAAATCTTGAGACATCTTAACGAAGCGTGTCAAGTGGTGACAGACCGTGAAGAATGGCGTCCCCGCTTTGAATCAAGCTCTGTTAAGCTTTCCTACGCTTTGAGTCAAGCTTTGCTGAGCTTTGTTACGCTTTGTTAAGCTTTGATACGATCTAGGCGCTTTAATCAATTCGTGACAGAGCGCCCCAAATTTTTAAACAGTTTTAAAATATTGGGCGCTCTTGCCGAATGTCCCGCTTTACTCCAAACTTTCGCACGATTTATTACGACCCTGACGCTTTAATCAAGCTTTGTTACGCTTTGGTGCCGCTTTGCACGCCGCTTTAAAGCGCCATCAAAGCGCCGTTGGTGTGAACCTAGCATTACAGTACAGACTAATACCCCCATTCCACGAGACGGCGATCTATGGCGCTCTGTCAGAGCGCCGCATGTCGCCATGCAGAGCGCCGAGGTCTCCAGGAGCGCAAATGGGTCGCTATCTGATCTCCATGATCGCCGTCGGTTTATTCTCCTGCACAAAGATCCATGGCGCTCCGGCCAGAACGCCATCAGATCGCTAATTAATCGCGTAAGTCGCCATCGGAGCGCTACTTGATCGCCAAGATCGTAACTAGAGCGCTATCGGATCACCTTTGAGCCTCCACCACCATCCAACAAAGCAAATAAGTAGATACGTCGCGCTCCGTGGCGATCTGATAGTGAGTCTCTGCATTTTAAAATGCCCGATAGTATTTTCTATCAATATATCCAAATTGCATGATGTATCTCGACGTCTCATCCGAATCCAAACTGTTTTACACCCATACAATGATCATACCGAAAAGTGTGTTAATATAATGGCGTTTAACATTGATTTTGATGTGCGTTAGAACATTTGTAGTAACTATTAAATGAAAATATGACTTGTGGCAGTACGAACGTAATGCAGATGTCTGCATTTCTATGTTACTGCATTGAGTGGACACAAGTAAAAAAGAAAGCAGCTATATGTATGGCTACTTGCTTAAATATCTGCTAGCGAATTTAAAACGAATGAGCACGACAGAGCGTCACAGGTCTTCATCGGATATCGCCCTGATCAGATCAAGTAGAGCGGTAATGGATCTCCATCGGTCGCTGACATCGCTATCGGATCTCTTTTGAGCGCCATAGGTCGCAGTGGCCACCGGAGCGCCATTAGATCGCATCTTAGTCGCCTTTGAGCGCCACCGGAGCGCAATCTGATGATACAAGAGCGCAACATTTTTATGAATTGGGTGGCGACCAATGACCATGAAGTCGCTATCGGATCTTACAGATCGCCATCGGAGCGTAAATGCCGTTAGATTGCTTCATCCTGAGGCGACCAATGGCGCTCTGTAGGAGCGCGAAGATCGCCATCGAGGGCCGTCTCGTTGAATAGGGGTTTAATACATGTATTTATGTTCATGCACAGCCGTGGTCTGTTGTATCATGAACACATGATTGCATTTACATGCGATGAAAATTGCCCAGTAGCATTATGATTTTGAATTATATATTTTACCTTTTAGGTACCATGTTGGTGATTATATTTTAACAAAGCATGGTCATGCATTTTTTCCTGCAGTAGTAAGTAGACTCAACAACAGACAGTTATAAATAGTTCAGTTCAAAATGTTCATATTCAGTTTATTCAAGGCTACATTATAGACTGCGTAAAATAACCATTTTCACTAATATTTCTCTACTAAACCCTACACTGCCTACTCGGTGATTATAACAAATGTCAAAAATAGGGTTTTGTTGAGAAATAACAAAATTTAGCATTAAACCCTTTCCCTGTTGTATATAAATTTTATGAAAGACTCCACCTACTATGAATATTCAATCAAGAAGAGTTTACCGAAGCAAAGTATGAATTTTAGTGCCATACCCAACAGGGGAAATTCCATCAGCAATCAAAAGTAGATCCTGATTAGGCTCCTAATGGAACTGTCTGATCTTGGTCTACGCTGTTTGTAAACATGTGATTTAAAATGCTTCTGTGAAGTAAAAGATTGGAATACGCTTTCTATATTGACACCTGTTGTTTTACCATAAATGTTTGTTTGTTCCATTGTTTACTAAGTTTTATTATAAATGTTTGTTCCATTGTTTATATTAAATACATTACCTTTATGCATCAGATTTTATGCAGTCAAGTACGGAAAATTCATTCCTTTTATGTATTTTTTTTAATCCTGGTACTGTATTGTATACATGTATGTATATATATGCAGTGGATCCTTTTTAAGAGAACCAGGGTTCCAGATAAGGGGGAGTAAACTAAACAAATCCAGCATTTTCTCACTTATTTCAGCACCAAATCCTATGGTGTTACTACTCATTAGAATCGTCTCTTCGAGACGATTTTAATGAGTAGGGACACCATAGGGTTTAAAGCAGAAATAAAGATTTTAATTTTTGAAATACTCCCCTTATCTAGAACCCTGGAGAACATTAAAAAATTCAAATGTTGTTATATTTCAGACTAGTGATTGCTTAATGCAGTGCAAAAGAAATGCACGAACTTTCTGCATTATACAATAGCACTGCATTCTAAATACTACCACCTGCTTGCAGAGATTTAGGTGCTTCTTTTTGTGATCATTGTTCAAAACAATTTTCACTGTATAGGTCTACTGTTAAAGCGACGTAAAAATCCCAAACAGTTATTCAATCATTCTGTCAGTTCCTTTTGTATTTATAAATGTTGTCTATCAACATGTTCAACTTAGCTCAGCTGGTAATATACCATATAAATTTTAAAAGCAATACATAAATTGATGAAAATGTGTGCAATTTTGCATTCTATTGGTCACAAATCTCTTTGTACTACAGTAAAACCTCTCTAATGGCCAATTAGTTACATCAAATATTTTGTGTTTAAGGCAGGAATCTGCTTAAAGCTAGGTGGAAGTAAAACAGAACACTCCTTTAAGCAGCCACCTGTCCTAAATACCAATAATTAACATGATTTAGTGGCTGATATAGAGAGGTTTTATTGTATTCTGATATGTTAATGACATTCAAGTAATCACTATGCAAATTCTTCTCTTCTTCAGGTTGTTGATGGTGGTAAAAGCTCAGAGTTTGGAATATGGGTGCAGTACTTCAAACAGTGTCACAGGAAAAAGTGGATTCTTAATGATGAACATTACTCCGTTATTTTTGTCTGATATTGTCAAAGACTTGGATGTTCCATCAGTTTCTTATTTGTTTCCTGATTGTCAGTAAACTTAAATATGGTTTGGTGCAGATGTATATGTAAAGTTTTATAAACAGAGTCGACCCTGCTGTTGAAATGGGCTAATAAACAGTACATGGGCTCATTATACTTACAACAATTTTGAAATTGTTTGGATAGATATAAGTGTCTTCAAGTATATACATAAAACATGTATAAATTTACTAAGTACTCTTAACAGAAGACCTAGAACTTATTAGAATAGTAGAATTCACAAGGTTAGTGGTCAACTTCAGTTTTAATTGGAACACACTTTTGTTTGGTGGAATAAAAGTTCAGTTGATATCTATGTCTGTATTTGTTAGTCCTTTTATTTAATCAGCATTTGTCAATCACAATTTTTCAATGTAAACTGACTGATTTACAGTCAACTCTTGTTTACTCAAACTTCTTGTAAATTTTATCGAAGTCAATGACAGACAGCTTGAATGATTATATTTTGAAAATTAAGTTCAAAGAACTCTGTAGCTTGGACTTTGGCCCAGTCACTTGACGTCTGATCAGGATCCATAATGTTTGCTCTTTGAATAGTTATTGCTGATAGGTTAGTTTGAAAGCATTACTATGGTACAGAGTATAACTTTAGCAGAATGTTTAAATCATGTATCACAGTTCTGAGCAAGTTTGAGATAACAAGAGTCTTCTGTATTGGGTTAAGTGATCTAAATTTTATTAAATACTATTGATCAGTTAGTGATCTTACTATGAAAGATTATGATGAGCCCCCAGGTCCACTTGCACTGTGGTTGCCTGGCTAACCAGTCAGTTATGTGACCGGGGAGTGTTTTCAGCAGTCATGACTTTTATTGCAGTCCATAAGACTTCAAATTACACAATACATGGACAATGTCAGAGAGATTCAAATTTAGGAAGTCATGAGTGTTAAACACCCCAACCCAAAACAGAAACGTGCAGAATGAGGTTATGTGCAAACATGCTAAAACATGAAAACTAACTACAGATGAAAACTAACTACATATATATAATTATACTATCAAAGAAAAGTGCAGGGTGCATGGTTGCACAACGACCACAGCATCTACCCATCTACCTTGCTGATATGTTACAAAGCACCATAGCATACAACAGAGGGTAGTTAATGGGTTATAGGGTTTATATTTTATGTACACTGTTCGTCTTTATAGGTGCATATAGGAGATAAGTGTGAGGTTGGGCGCCCTTAAACCCAGGTTTAACCCCCCAGTGGTTGTTAATAATTAATTAATTTATAGTTAATTATTGATTGCTACTGACCGTACCAAGGCGGGCTCCTATATTCACTTTGCTTTATGTTTGTCTTGCGTGTTGTTTTCTATTTAGTGTGTAGATGTAGGAATTGTATTGCGTGTGTGTGAATGTGTGTGTTTGTTGTGGTATGACTGTGTGTGTGTGTTCTGCTTGAGAGGTGGGTGTATTGTTTGTGTTACGTTTCCTGCTTGAGTCTTTCGTATTTATTATAGGCACATACAGATAGAGTGTGAATATTATAAAAGCATGCAGTACAAGTATTTGTTTTATGTTGAAACTGAAACTATGTGAATTTTACTTATTGTCACGGTGTTGCGGATGTTACTTAACTAAACGTGTCACAATGTCAAGGATAACGTCCAGACTTATTTATACATATTATGAAATATTCAAATGCATAATGTTTAAAATTGTGAGACCAAACATACAAATGTATCATCAATAGGTAGTGCTATGTGTACATGGCTGTCAAATGTGGTTCAAAACATTAATTTCTAATATTTTTGTATTGACTTTTCAATTACATTCGCAACAATAAGTAAATAACATTATTTCATGAATTGCACATCAAGAAACATAATGTGTTACAGTTAAGTTTATTCCTCTCACTGGACTTTGTATATTTAATAAAGTTCATTCATTTATATATACAATCAATAAATAAGTTGTCAACAAAACGTCCGCGACATTTCTGACCGAGTAGAATTTTCTTTCTTATGTGCTGAAATGTGTTTCAACTATCTTCTATTCACTGTCGACATCTAGATAAATGTTTAAGCTAAGATAATATGTTGTGCTTAGTGTCAAAAACCTGTTTTGAAATTTGCCATGCTTGTCCAGTACTGTTGCAGTTTAGCTCAGAATGACCCCCATACCTATCGATGATTTATAGAGATTTCTCAGATATTTGTCTGCTTTTCTCAGGTGAGCATACTGTGGCACGTGGGACTCTTTTAAAAGAGAATGATTATCGCCTCCTCCATTGTACACGAATCATCAGGAATTAGTGATTGTATACTGAATTTCGCACACAGCTGGCTTAATTTAACTGTTAAATTTACACTCATATATATAATATAGCCCATATTAACTACCTAACATTTAACAAACAAGTCGCCCCGTACTTCATTCTCAGTGTTGTTATACTTTCTGGTCCTTTGGAATCATTGATTTCAGCGCATTTACAGTTGAAAGTTGAATTCCGCTTAAGCTGGTGCTAGGGGGCGTGAGCACTGTTGCATATTTAAGTATTGCTCATGAACAGACTCAATTAAACCGAGTCTGCAATTTTCAGTATTTGCTTTGTTTTCTGTGCTTTTAAAGGATCTCCCCTTATTCAGATTACAAAAGTTTACATGTTCGGTGTTCAAATAAAGTTCATACTGACGCACTTCCGTAAAAAGTGATAAGTCAATTTGCACGAAATTAACGGTATATTTTTGCTCGACTTTAATGAAAAAATGTGTAAAATTTCATCAAAATCTAATTATGCGTGTTGAAATAAATGGTACATTACACGAGGTACAGTCATATACACTGGGCAATATTATCAGTAGATATGAAGAAAAGTGAAACACTAGAACAGGCTATACATGTATAAAAGTACGCTTTGGTTTAGGAATTAGTGCAAGCAGGATACAAATGATTTTCATGCGAACTTTGGGACTAATAGTGTATCAAAATGTACTGCTAATATGTGGTTCAATGTATTTACCAACGGCACCAAGGGTCTCAAAGACCGGGGGCCCGTTTTACTAAACTTAGTCAAAATTTTAAATTTTAATTCATATTTTTTATCATCACTTGCTACAAACAGCAAATAGCCAGATCAGAGGACGCGCTTGCTTTTAGCGCGTCCTCTGATCTGGCTAGTTAAACATTTATGACCGAAAAATAAGAGTTAAACGATTTTGACTTACGCAAAATTTTTGCGCAAGTTGTTTAGTAAAACGGGCCCCAGAACCGTACTTGGAGACCTAAGACTTGAATCACCGTTAGAAACGTTGCTGCTGTGAAGTCCATTGTAGAGAATGATGCTAGGTAAACAGTGCGCGAGATAGCCAATTATCTGGACTGATCAACGAGAACAGTACACCATATTCTGACGAAGCGTTTGGAATTGAGAAAGATTTGTGCAAAATGGGTGCCGCATCTGCTCACAGACGATCATATTGATCACTTCACGTTTGGTTATCGATCAATCTACAATTGATAACTATGCTTTCCTCTTTGGTTGTGCGACGACAGACAGGGCTTAGCACTACATGATGATGTATCTCTAAAGCCGTCCTTAACCGGGAGAGTTATGTCGGATTTTCGTGCTTTGGTTTTTCTCTCCCTCTCTGTCGTACCCTAAACCCTCCCATGTCTTACAGTTACTCGTGACTACAGACTATTCGCTTGAGTACAATTTGACCGTTGCCATAGTGGGTTATTATTACAAAAGAAACTCTTAAAAGAATTAAAGAATTCGACTCCAGGAGTTGACTACAGGTGATGAAACATGGATATACTATTTTGAGCCACAAATACGCATTAATAATAAACTTCGTAAGGACCAGTCCAGATCAACCATAGCTAAAAGGACAAGAAGTGCGAAGAAAGTCGTTCAATGCCACTTCGATAAATTTTTCACATAAATTGTCTCGATTCTGAAGTTACCAAATATAAAAAGACGAGCATATATCAAATATAGATATGATCACAACGTTTTGACCTCATAATATTATTTACAAAAAAATCAAAATACATTTAATTTATAGATCGATTCTATTGACCTGGCAGGGCGTAGCTTCGATACGGACCTTTGAATTTCAATTTTGGGACCGGCAGCACGCTCTTTTATTATCGGAATTTACCGTTGTCGTCTGCCGGGAATTTGGACAGACGGATGATAATGAAGAATGACAAACAGCTTGAATCCAGATCGCGGCATCTGATCTAGATTCAAGCTGTTTGCAAATGTTAACCAAGTATTAATTTCTCTTCCTATAACAATTCCCTTGGAACAACACATGCAATCTTTGTCTTCCATTGGGTGTTGTTGTAAAGACAGAGGGAGCACTGTATATACTAATTGCACGTGAATATTGGTGCACGCATAAATTGTGTTTCTTCAAGTTGAAAGCATAGGACAGTAACGATATAATACGGAACTATACCTATCAACCCTAAAATCAAAAGTAAATTAGTTTATCTTTGCCAAAGATTAGCTCCGCCATGCCAGTTGAAACAATCGGCCTGTATTAGTAGTTGAAATACCTAGTTGTACTATTTAATCTGAATAAGGTGAGATCCTTTGAAAGCACAGAAAACAAAGCAAATACTGAAAATTACCGACTCGGTTTAATTGAGTCTGTTCATGAGCAATACTTAAATATGCAACAGTGCTCACGCCCCCTAGCACCGGCTTAAGCGGAATTCAACTTTCAACTGTAAAAGCCCTGCTGAAATCAATGATTCCAAAGGACCATAAAGTATAACAACACTGAGAATGAAGTACGGGGTGAACTTTTACAGCCGCCACACAAGCACTTAACATCTGCTGTTGTGAATTATATAATCTGAATAAGGTGAGATCCTTTGAAAGCACAGAAAACAAAGCAAATACTGAAAATTGCAGACTCGGTTTAATCGAGTCTGTTCATGAGCAATACTTAAATATGCAACAGTGCTCACGCCCCCTAGCACCAGCTTAAGCGGAATTCAACTTTCAACTGTAAAAGCCCTGAAATCAATGATTCCAAAGGACCATAAAGTATAACAACACTGAGAATGAAGTACGGGACGACCTTTTACAGCCGCCACACAAGCACTTAACATCTGCTGTTGTGAATTATATAATCTGAATAAGGTGAGATCCTTTTAAAGCACAGAAAACAAAGCAAATACTGAAAATTGGAGACTCGGTTTAATTGAGTCTGTTCATGAGCAATACTTAAATATGCAACAGTGCTCACGCCCCCTAGCACCAGCTTAAGCGGAATTCAACTTTCAACTGTAAAAGCCCTGAAATCAATGATTCCAAAGGACCAGAAAGTATAACAACACTGAGAAGTTTATGTAAAACTGATAAGCCCCGGGGCGGGACATTTTTGACCCTGGGGTCATGATTTGAACAATCTTAGTAGAGGTTCATAAGGCATAGCTAGATGCTAAATATAAAAGGTCTAGGCCATAAAACTAGAAGAGTTTTAAAGGATATCCTATGAAAAACTGATAGGCCGGGGCGGGGCCATTTTGACCCGGGGGTCATTATTTGAACAATCTTGCTAAAGGTTTACAACATGATGCTGCATGTGAAATTTGGTTATCCTTGGATTTATAGTTATTGACAAGTAGTTGAAATACCTAGTTGTACTATTTAATCTGAATAAGGTGAGATCCTTTGAAAGCACAGAAAACAAAGCAAATACTGAAAATTACAGACTCGGTTTAATTGAGTCTGTTCATGAGCAATACTTAAATATGCAACAGTGCTCACGCCCCCTAGCACCGGCTTAAGCGGAATTCAACTTTCAACTGTAAAAGCCCTGCTGAAATCAATGATTCCAAAGGACCAGAAAGTATAACAACACTGAGAATGAAGTACGGGACGACCTTTTACAGCCGCCACACAAGCACTTAAGGGTGTATCAATGTCATGACTTTGGGAAATTTTCAAAGTATATGAAAACACTCTATGATGGTTTTGTATTGAAGAGTTATTTAAGATGAATGAAAAAATAGAAAAAGTGTACATTTTGGTGAACAACAGTTGGCTCTACGGCCATGTAAAATTTACCCCACCCACTTCCTCTTATTTTGTCCTTTTCAAACAGCCCGCTTCAATAAAACTCATTTTAAATGAAAACAAATATGATAATTTGGTTTTGTGTTATTTATTTCCTATCTATGGTAGTATTTCTTCATACAAAAACTAATTTAAGAAAAAAAAGGCACCAAATGTGAAATTTATAAAGCTCTAAATATCATCGATATGGTACTTTTTTGTAAATTGTGTAAGGGGCGATAACTCTTTTTACTTTAATAACTCAAAATTTTCAACACTGACCTTTCAATTTCTTTTCATATTTTGAACTGTCTTAGAATGGGCTTTCATCTGGTAGAATATAAGAAAAAGTTTAATACTAGAACTATTTCATTTTCAAACTTTTTTACTTTTTTTCATAAAATAAAAAATCTAATAAAATCATGCCCTATATAAAGCATATTTTTGATATTCAAGGATCCATATTGTTCAAACCTGGTACCTGCTTTGTCTAAATTTGGGTTTATATATGTGAACATACCACCATAGACATGAAATATATAAAGAAAACCCAAATTAACATTTTTGTTTTGTTTTGAAATAGATTTTACTGAAGCTTGTACTCTGAATGGGTAAAATTTGAAGAAAAAAATCCAAATTTGACATACCTTTTTCAAATCGCTGTATCTCAAAAAAAAGGACACCACCATATATATTTTTTTTCATTTTTTCATTCATCATAAATAGATCTTCCAAAAAAACAATGAAAGAAAAAAAGTTTAATACTTTGAAAAAAATGGCTCATGACATTGATACACCCTTAACATCTGCTGTTGTGAATTATATAATCTGAATAATCTAAACCCGTACATAAAGCGCTTACTGCCATGATGTTACATGTATCTGCCTTAAAAATGTCGTCTTTCTTAATTCTCAAATTTACTAAATTTACAAAAGCAATATAGTAATCAGTACCACGCGGCGTCTGATCAGGAGCGAAAGTGATTGCAAATAACTAGCATACTCAGGGCAAGGAAGTGAAGGTGTTAAACATATGATGGAGGGAGAAAGCTGCTGAGTGAGTCTGTGTTTGATGATACTGTGGAGCTTACTATACGCATTATCAAAGATGTATCGAATACTGTACGTCAAAGTTTAGTTTAGTTCTAGTTACCTCGTCCCAAGTACTTGTATTTAGCAATTTACCGAAGTAAAGAATATACCTGTACTACAATGTTCCCTCTCTTCAACGGCCCTTCAAACAACAACTCCCTCCTTACAACGACCATTGTCGCAGTTCCCTAAACAGGACAATTATGTCTACTGCTTGCATTTACGACTGCAATGTCGTCTGCTGCTTTTATCAAAGTTACATTTTTCCCTCCCTAGAACGACTCCCTCCGAACAACGCACACAATTTCATGTCTCTCGTTAGGTATCATTACAGAGAGGAGCGCTGTAGTTACGAACAGATTGGGTCGGGATCGGACACAATGTTCCAAGACGGGCTCCTATATTCACTTTGCTTTATGTTTGTCTTGCGTGTTGTTTTCTATTTAGTGTGTAGATGAAGGAATGGGATTGCGCGTGTGTGTGTGTGTTTGTTATGGTATGACTGTGTGTGTTCTGCTTGAGAGGTGGGTGTATTGTTTGTGTTGCGTTTCCTGCTTGAGTCTTTCGTATTTATTATTTACTGGAGATTTAAACTTGGTTCAAACTGCCTGCAAATGCAATTGTAGTTGCATTTGATAGCGAAGACGTTTAATCGAAACATGACAGAAACGCTGAGCAATTAAATGTATAACATAACAGTTATGTGAAAGGAAATATAAAATTTTTATATAATCGGAGTGGTAAATAGTTTTAAGCCTGACCAGCGGCAGACCCGGCGTATGATCTGGCTTTAAGATTGTAAAGTTACATAATTGTTCGAGGAAAAACGCGTTTATTGAGAAAGAATAAAGTATTCTACATTGTAGACCCATGTAGTTCCAGGACATGCCAGCTCGGTCAACTGTCAGAACAGAATGAGGACCACTGCCATAGCCTGGCGTCTCAAATTTAGATTCAATGCAGTATACCTGACGAAATTTCGAACTAAATACCATGCGATTTGGATCATTATCAGACGCAGCGATACGCGTCTGATCAGGTTCCAAACTATTTCCCAGCAGGCACACAACGTTGTTGATCAACCTGATTTCAACCATGGACGACCATCCATCGGTAGCCAATTTACTGCCAACGTTTAATCAACGTTTATAATGGTTGTAGATAAAACATTAAAAAATACTGAAATTGAAATTTCTGATTAATTATATCGCAGTGTTTAATGTCTAACCACGTCGACTATGATTTATCGTTAAAGTAAATTCAATTTAGAAAATCTAATGACAACGTTGAATCAACGTTGAATAACGTTGAATCAACGTTGATAATGGTTGCCCAGCAGTTGATTTTCCATCGCAACGTTGATCAACCCTTTTTCACCCTTGGACACCATGGGTCGGTACCGAATTTATTGCAGTGGTTATGTCTCATCACGTAAACTATGATTTATCGTAAAAAAATAAATTCAATTTAAAAATCTACTGCCAAAGTTGAATCAACGTTGAATCAACATTGTCAGATAATGGACGTAGGTAAAAATTATTATTTTTTAATAAATAATCATAACAACTTCAACTTAAATATTAATTTGATACTTCATAGTTTAGATGCAAAAGAAATAAGTTCTAAGTTCTTAATAGTAAGCACTGAACTTTACATTCAAGTTTACAATTAAAATACATAAAATACAAAAAGCAAGAAAAGCAAACCAATTCAATGTAAAAATGTTTAATTATAGATACTCAGCGTACTAATAAATGAAGCAACCATATTTAATAAGCTGTAATCAAATATCTTCCAACGCCCATGCGTTATCTAGTCTACTATTAGTAGAGTAGAGCTCCTAAAACCTAAGTTGAAGGAAGCATTTGAAAATAAAACAATATCTGGAGAAAACAACGCACACAAAAACGGACAGCCCACTCGAAACAATGTTGTTCAACGTCAACACAACTTTCAAAATCAAATATAAATCGTACGTTGTTTCAAACGTTGAAGTTCAACGTTGGTGTGCCTGCTGGGTTGCGATTCAGATTAAAAAAAGTACTCAGAATTGTCAACAAAATGTCATTTTCTATCTTATGTTGCAATGCGTTTGCGATTTGTTTGCTTTTAAACGGAAAAAATATTTTTTTCTCAATTGTACAAAAACTGTGTCTACTTTTTTATTGTTGTCTGACATATCATTTCAAAGTTGAATTTAGGCAAAGTGAATGACGAAAATTCGAAACAAGTGTCAAACACTTTGGGTCATCATCAAACGCCGCGTAACGCGGCGTCTGATCAAGACCCAAACTTTCAAACGCGCTTTATGGCGTCATTGAGAGTGAAAGTGTTTAGCAATAAAAAATTGTTCAGGATGATCCAAACTGTTTGCAAATTACCGCTGTACTCGGGGTATAGCATTCAATGATACTGTGTACCATACGATGTCTATATTCATACTTGTAAAAGGAAAACTAAATCCAGTATTTCGAACCTAGAACCAAATTTGCTTCTTTTTTTTTTATAAACGTTCCGTTGTATGGTTTCACTGTATACATATACGTATTACAAATATATATATTTTTCTCCATATCGGTAGATCTATTGTTATTAAATGATACTGTTATCAAGGGGCCCATTGTACAAAATGTAATAAAAACTTAATATACTTTATGAAAGTACCAATACTAATGAAATGAACAATAAACGACGCTGTGTGGTTGACCTTCCGATCTGATTTCTAAATTAATGAAAAATGTCTAAAACTAACATATCATTTCATGTTTCAATTTTTTTAATTATAATACTACCTAATTGTCGTAATAGAGGATATTGTATGCGTGACTATTATTTATCATTTTTAATAAACGAGTGATTTTCAGTATTTGCTTTGTTTTCTGTGATTTCAAAGGATCTCCCCTTATTAAGATTTTTATAATTCACAACAGCAGATGTTAAGTGCTTGTGTGGCGGCTGTAAAAAGTCGCCCCGTACTTCATTCTCAGTGTTGTTATACTTTCTGGTCCTTTGGAATCATTGATTTCAGCGCATTTACAGTTGAAATTTGAATTCCGCTTAAGCCGGTGCTAGGGGGCGTGAGCACTGTTGCATATTTCAGTATTGCTCATGAACAGACTCAATTCAACCGAGTCTGCAATTTTCAGTATTTGCTTTGTTTTCTGTGATTTCAAAGGATCTCCCCTTATTAAGATTTTGATTAAAATAATATGACGCGAGCCTTGGCGAGCGTCATATTCATTTTAGTCAACGAGTTTATTAAAAATGATAAATGATAAGCACGAATGTGAGATTCAATTTATCATATAACAAGTTTAAGCACCTATTAAATTGACTGAAGCCGTATTTTTTAGACCCTCCGCTATAAAGAATTTCAGCCAAAAATGTAAACTGTTCCAAAAGGCGTTCGTCGTTATGGCAGTTTGCCTAAAAAAAGAAGAAACCTAGAAAATCACTGTTCATTTAATTATGTAAATAATTTCTTTGTCTTACGCTCGTAAACTATCAAAACACCCACAAATGTAGTACATTGAAACACAAATGTATTCGACCGTTTTATGTTCGTTCTGAAGGAACGACCCCAAGACACCTTCCTATTTTGCCGTAGTTCTTGGGCTTAATTGTCAAATGGAATTGTTTTTGTTTATAAGACCGAGATTATTTCCTCTGCCAAGAACTAAAAAGAAGGCAGGTCGGTGCGCTGCTGGTCAACGAGTGGGATTAGCCGGAATCATCTTCCTGAATTCATCATCATTTGATCGCATCACCCTTCATCAATCATCGCCGCTATATGACCTATTTTGTGTCGCAGTGCCGTAAAACCACGACATTTCTAACGAGTATTTGGTGTTGAAAGAAGAAAGATATTGTTAGATTTGTTCAGTTTGTCACAACTTTCATCAATGTTGGACCATGTACAGTGGTAAATACGCTATTCCTACCCACTTTACGCGTTTATTATCAGTTTCGTTAAACGCTTTTCCTAGCCGTTTCTTTACGCGTTTAAAACAGCCCGGATGTCTGTCTTAATTTCTAAAGAATACTCCTGAAATATTGACACGGTTCATTAACAAAGTGAGCAAACCCATCAAATGTTCCGACATTTCATGCGGTAAGTAAATACTGCAGTCATTATCGTAGCGGCGAGTCCAATGCAAGTCTGCCGCGACGGGTGTTTTATTGATTTATGGGCCTGGTTGATAACTCTAATGTCACTAAACGGATGAGTGGGTTTTTCATCGATAAGATCCGAAACCTCCGCATGAAACGGATTTTGATTTGATTTATTTGTGTTTTACGGCCCATCGACACCAATGGTCATTTAGAGCCGAAAAATATTAATGGGAGAAAAAAGTGTGAAATCAAATTTAATAGTCAATTTGTTTTTTATTTTATTTTATTTATTTTTTTTTATTATTTTTTCTTTTTATTATTATTTTATTGATTTACAATTTGGAATAAATATTGATTGTTTTTAGAAAATCAAATATCTTGGTAATTTCAACAAGTTCAAACAGTTCCCGAAGAGAATCTGCCTGAAAAATCTATCTCTTATTAAGCACATTCAATAAGAATGTGCCGAATTGTATAAGGTTCAAAACAAAACAAACATTCAGGTTGAACGTCGCGTTTAATTAAGTAAGAGTGTGTTATAAAAGAGTGACCAATTCTGAGTCTTGCTAATACTACCTCATCCCGGCGAAAAGGCCAGCATGAGTTAAAAGATTCACCTAATACAGGTTTTACAGCATGGAGCTTGTTGTGAGTTTCCTCATTCCAAGACTCCTGCCATTTCTCAAAAATATAACTTGTAATTTGGGGTTTGAAATCGGAGAAAGGAATTTTCATTTCAGATTCAGGCAATGCCAGGGCAGACTTTGCTGCAATGTCCGCCCTCTCATTGCCCTGAATACCGCAATGACCAGGTATCCAACAGAACTTTACATCTTTAGTATTCGACAGTTCATGATATTTTAAAACAATATTCTTAATAAGAGCATTTTTGGTAGAACATTTACTCAATGACTGTAGAACAGAAAGTAAACACGGATTTTACTATGTGAATCTTCAGCAATATAATCAAGAGCTAAGTCAATAGCCTTGATTTCAGCCGAAAATATGGAGGCATTGTCAGGTAGCCGAAACTTTGTAACTGTATTGTCAGCCACAAAGGCAGCGGCAACCTTCTCATCATCTTTTGACCCATCGGTAAAAATTTGTTTATAATCTTCATGTCTCGAAAGGATTTCATTAAGAAAAGATTTGTACTCAAGTGAGCTTGTTTCAGCCTTTTTATGCCAAGTTAGATCAAATATAACTTTGGGTGTTTTAATGGTCCAAATTGGTATAGATTCGACTTTGGTCTCTTCAACTAAAGACAAATCTATATCACTACTTTCAAAAGAGTTTTTCATACGTATTCCAAAGGATGGAATAACATTTTCTTTAGATTCAAATAAACGTTTATATTTAGGTTTAAAAACATTGTTGTATGTTGGATTTGATCGGTTTGAAGCTAATTTAGAAGTGTATTGCATGGATAGTTTTTGACGACGAGAGTAAAGTGAAGGTTCATTGGCCTCAACATACAAACTTTTAGCAGGGGATGTCCTAAAGGCACCCAATGCCAAACGTAAACCCTGATGATGTATTGGGTCGAGCATCTGCAAGTATGATATTCTTGCAGAGCCGTACACAATACACCCATAATCAAGTTTAGATCTTACTAAACTTCTATACAGTCTGAGCATTACTTTGCGATCTGCACCCCAGTCAGTATGTGCAAGTACGCGAAGTAATTTTAATGTTTTTAGGCATTTAGCCTTTAAATATTTTATATGAGGGATAAAGGAAAGTTTCTTGTCAAAGATGACACCGAGAAATTTCGCCTGATCCACGACAGGAATGGGGTTACCATCCAGGTGCAATTCGGGATCAGGGTGAAACTTTCTTAGTTGGCAGAAATGCACACAGTTTGTTTTAGATCTAGAAAATTTAAAACCATTCTCAGTAGGCCATTTTTGGACTTTATTAATGGACTGTTGAAGTTGACGTTCAACAGAATTCATGCTTTTAGAACGGTAACAAATCAAAAAGTCGTCAATATACAATGAACAATTTGTGTCATTAGTTATACACTTCACAATGTTATTAATTTTAACATTAAAAAGGGTAACTGACAAAATACTTCCTTGTGGAACACCCATTTCCTGCTTTTGCATATCGGAAAGAGTAGTTCCAACTCGGACTTGAAAGTCTCTATCATTGAGAAAGCTCTCAATAAAAATTGGAAGCCGGCCTTTAAGACCGTTTTCATGGAGGTATTTCATAATACCATACTTCCAAGTTGTATCGTAAGCCTTCTCAAGATCGAAGAAGACAGCAACTAAATGCTCCTTCTTTACAAAAGCTTCGCGAATAAAAGATTCCAATCTAACCAGATGATCATTTGTACTTCTTTGGCTCCTGAACCCACTTTGGTACTCAGTAATGAGATTGTTGGACTCAAGATACCAAACAAGTCTTGCGTTAATCATACGTTCTAGCGTTTTGCATACACAGCTCGTTAAGGCTATGGGACGATAACTATTTGGGTCTGTATTATCTTTCCCAGGTTTTGGAATAGGGATAACAGTCGCCTGTTTCCAAACCTTGGGAACTTTACCACTTGACCATATATGGTTGAAAATATCCAAAAGAACAGTAATACAGTTTAAGGGCAAGTGCTTTAAAAATTGATAATGAATATCATCAGGTCCAACAGCTGTATCGTGTGACCTGTTAAGAGAATCAAACAATTCTCTCTCAGTAAAAGGTAAATTGTAACTTTCAGTGTTATGAGATGCAAAATTCAATTTTTCTTTTTCTTTAGTCTTTTTAATATTTTTGAATTCAGGAGAAGACTTAGCTGTTGAAGAAATTTTAGCAAAAGCATCAGCTAAGGAATTGGCAATATCTTTAGCATCTGTTAATTTGTTATTGTTAACATTTAAATGACCAAATGAAGATTTACCTTTACCGTTTATTTTACGAACCATATCCCATACCTTCTTTACTGATGAGCGAGAATTTAATTTAGAAACGTAGTTTTTCCAAGACTGCGATTTGGCAGTCTTGATTGTTCGACGAGCTTTAGCCCTAAATACTCGGAAATGGTTTAAGTTTTCCTGAGTAGGGCTATTTTTACATTTTTGAAGAGCTGATTTACGCTTGCGTATAGCCTCCTTGCATTCATCATTATACCACGGTTTCGGAGGTTTCTTGGGGTTTGAAGAGGACTTCGGGATGCATTCTTCTGCTATTGAATATAAAATAGAAGTAAATGTTGCGATAGGGTCATCAACATTTACAAAGACATCTGAATATAATTTCTCCCTACACAAAATTTCAAATTTTTGCCAATTTGCCTTTTTGAGTTTCCAGCGAGGGACACATTCCTCGACTGGAGAGGCAATATTGTTCAGAAATATAGGAAAGTGGTCACTACCGCAAAGGTCGTCACCAACTCTCCAATCATAATCTAAATAAATTGTGGGGTAACAAATAGAAAGATCAATGCAAGTTCTAGACCCTGTTGCCGGGTGAAGATAGGTTGGAGACTTATTGTTGAAGATGCACAAATCGTGCTCACCAACAAAGTCCTCAACCATCTTACCAAGAGCGTTTGTATTGACAGAACCCCATACAGGGTTATGACTATTAAATTCTCCTAACAGGATAAAAGGGGAAGGCAGTTGCTCAATAAGAGCATCAAGTTCTTTTTTACCAATTTTACTATTTGGCGGAATATAAACTGAACAAAAAGTAATGGCCTTATGAAGGGTTACAGTGACTGCAACGACTTGTAAATTAGATTTAATGGGTAAAAGACTGCCGCCAGAGGCTCTCTCACCATCATTAAAAATATGACTATAAGTAGAGTAGTTACGAAAGTTGACCTGATCAGTGTCCTTCAAGAAAGTTTCCTGAAGACACATTACAGCTGGGTCATATTTAATCATTAGCAGAAGAATTTCATTATAATTTGCCTTAAGTCCTCTACAGTTCCATTGTATAACGCAATGTTTCATGATTGATTAAATAATCTGATTAGGTTGGAGCTTTTACAGGCACAAGCTTATTGTTCTTTTTCTTTTTCTTTGGGGATTTGGTGGAAGGAACGGTGGATGCATGAGCATCAATCTCCTCCTCCTCCTCCAAGCTGCAAAACTTGTTGTGCAGCGGTATAGAATCCCTCGTACCTTCAGGTAGAGGGTCATTAGCACACGATTTTTCTTTTTGAGTCTGACTCTTGTGAGGGCCTTGACTCGTCTGACATGCAAAGTCAGACATGCCAGAAACAACAGAGTCTGGCAGTTTCTTGAAATTTGAAGCATCGCATGGCCAGGAGATCACAGTTTGAGTTTCAATGCTTTTTGTTTCAACTTTCCTTCCCTTCACCTTATCAGCGTAAGCTGTCCCCGTAGCAGAGGAAGGTTTTGAGGCTTCCACTATCTTACGGGCTTCAGGAAAGGAAACATTTTTGAGAACTTTAACACTGTATCTCCTTTTCCTGCTTCCACTTTGGACACTCTTTCGAGTGTGCAAAGTGATCCCCCTTGCAGTTAAAGCACTGCACGGAGTTTTCACAGGTCGAGGAATCATGATTTTCCTGACCACAACGGACACATATTGGTTGTTTGTTACATTTTTCACGATGATGACCAAATCTCTGGCAATTAAAGCATCGAAGAGGATGTGGAATAAACGGTTCTACATTAATGTTCAAATAGCCACATTTAATTGTAGGTGGAACGCACGGAATGTTAAACTTCAAGATGTAAGTATTTGTAATAATTTCTTTCCCTTGTCGGATGAACTTGATTCGTTTAACCTCCGTGACATTCTGATTGCTCAATTCTGTCAACATTTCTTCCTCATTAGTGTGCTGAAGGTCGTAACTTTTCACAACACCTTTGCAAAAATTTAAGGACTGATGAGGGGAAACATTAACTGAAATTCCAGCAAAAACCTTACTCTTGAGAAGATTATCAGAATGTTGTTGCTTAGCACATTCCACCAAAATCTTACCGGACCGCAATATTTTCACATCCTTCGGCTCACCTGCCAAACCTTGCAGTGCTTTAGCAACTGCAAAGGGTGACAGCCTTGCCAGCGACTGGTCATCACTGTTGGGAGAAATGATTAAAAATCTTGGCCACTGTTTGGTCTTTGTAGTATGTACAGTATTTTCACGATCAGACTCCGATGACTCGGAGTCCTTACGTGACCTTTTGAGATTGGTTGGTTTGTTATGAGAGCGATTATAAGCTGTTTGAGCCATGGCATGACCGCAGAAAGTTCATCACTCATGTTCCCCACCCACCTCGGAGTCCAACAAGGGGATACTTTTGGGATATCTCCAGCAAAAATACCAGGGTTACATGAGTGATATACCCAGATAAACAGCAAAGTCGAGCCAACGCCGTACCTCCGATGCACTACCGCTAAATAGTGCATCTTCTGGCCAATAGGCTAATCAACGCAAGAAACGCTGGTCCACCATACACATATCTACCTGACTAACCCTAAAACCACCGCCTTCAAGGACACCTATGAACAATAAGGTACTATAGGTAAAACTAGTGGGTGCAACAATATAATGCAGGGACAAATCATTGCTTAGAGCAATTGAAACCTGTAATAAATCATGCAGTATCCTTGGGCAAGACATGGTAAGCCGATTGATCAGACCGGGCTATATCTGACCGCTCTTCTACACCCAGAATCAAGGCCAAAGCAGTGTCATCAGGGATCTGCGCTCAGAGATCCCTTCTGCTCAACTACCAGGATCCAATCATCTGAGTGCTTCGAGTCGCAACCCACGGCAAACAGATTGCTCCTATTCGGGGGGATCTTACCCCTCTGCAGGAGATGCAGCTGTTTTATTCTATCCCCCACCAGCAGGGGCTTCCTTCCTTTTAGTTCTTGTCAGAGGGAACCATTTCTGTCTAATAAACAGAAACAATCCCCTCTGACAATTAAGCCCCAGAACTACGTCAAAGTAGGAAGGTCTCTGGGGCGCATGAAACGGAAGCGGAAAACTGAGGCACCAATCGCAGCATCTCTGGTATAATTTACGCGTTAAAATCGTTAGGCGTTCACCGTTCGTTAACCGTTCACTTTGCGTTTCTTACGCATAGATAAACGCGTAAAATGGGTAGGAATAGCGTATTTACCACTGTACGTACCTAAAACGAGTTTAGCTCAAAAGTCCCTGAATGAAAAGATTGCTGTCCTAATCTACTAAGGATATACAAGCAATCGACCGGTCCCCAGTGGACCGCTGGTGTCACCGGGGCCAAGTCACACTAGCGAGAAAAGAACGTTATCTACTGGAGTAACCAGGCAACACCAGCAAGAAAGGAATGAAAATCAACTACAGCATTCCCTCTCTACAACGACTCCCTCCTTACAACGACCATTGCCGCAGTTCCCTAAACAGGACAATTATGTCTAACGTCTCAAAGTGACAATATCGTCTGCTGTTTTTCTCAAAGTAACATAATGGACATTTTGACAGAACAAAAACTTAATGAGGAGTGACAAACAGCTTGAATCCAGATCAGACCCCGCGGCGTCTGATCTGGACTCAAACTGTTTGCAAATTTCTCTCCATATAACGAATCCCTCCGAACAACACACATAATCTGTGTCTCCCATTGGATGTTGTAGAGAGGGATCGCTGTACTATTGAAATAAGTTCATTAAACTAAACATCGACTAGAATATTTTACTGTCACTTTCCTTTAAGCTCAAATAAATACGAAAGACTCGAGCAGGAAACGCAACACAAACAATACACCCACCTCTCAAGCAGAAAACACACACACAGTCATACCATAACAAACACACACACGCACACTCCCATTCCTTCATCTACACACTAAATAGAAAACAACACGCAAGACAAACATAAAGCAAAGTGAACATACCCGTCAAACCCGTCTTTCATACAATAAGTTAAGCTCAGTTCAGTAATCGAATTGTTGTTTTCTGTAAGAATAATTATCGTCGTACAATTTTGACAATTCCATACCTGTCTGTCTTGGGTGAGTGTCAATGTCACTTCCAGCCATCACTTTGATCCTTGGACCAAGTACACCCCTGGTTTGCTTCCTCCATCATGGAAGGAAGCCATAGTTATACCAATACAAAAACCAGGCAAGGACAGTTCTATACCATCCAATTACCGCCCTATTGCTCTTACTAGTTGTGTCTGCAAAACTCTCGAACGAATGATAAACGCCCGTTTAGTCTGGTTTCTGGAATCAAATGGTTTAATCACCAACTTTCAGAGTGGTTTCAGAAGCCAGCGAAGTACAAATGATCACCTTGTTCGATTAGAGAGTTTTATTCGTGATGCATTTATAAAAAAGCAACATCTAGTTGCAGTATTTTTTGACCTTGAAAAGGCCTATGACACAACTTGGAAGTATGGGATAATGAAAGACCTGCAAGATCTAGGTCTCAAAGGTCGATTACCTTCTTTCATCTCAGACTTTCTATCTGACAGAAATTTTCAAGTGCGTGTTGGGTCAACCCTTTCAGACCTGCATGAGCAGGAAGAGGGTGTCCCACAAGGTAGCATACTATCTGTTACACTATTTGGTATAAAAATCAACAAGCCAGCGAAGTACAAATGATCACCTTGTTCGATTAGAGAGTTTTATTCGTGATGCATTTATAAAAAAGCAACATCTAGTTGCAGTATTTTTTGACCTTGAAAAGGCCTATGACACAACTTGGAAGTATGGGATAATGAAAGACCTGCAAGATCTAGGTCTCAAAGGTCGATTACCTTCTTTCATCTCAGACTTTCTATCTGACAGAAATTTTCAAGTGCGTGTTGGGTCAACCCTTTCAGACCTGCATGAGCAGGAAGAGGGTGTCCCACAAGGTAGCATACTATCTGTTACACTATTTGGTATAAAAATCAACAGTATTGTTAAATGTTTGAATAACGATGTTGATTGCTCTCTATATGTTGATGATTTTTTGATCTGCTATAGATCAAAGAATATGCCAACGATAGAGAGACAACTTCAACAATGTCTTAACAAGTTGCAAGATTGGACGGATAAAAATGGTTTTAAATTTTCCACATCCAAAACTCAATGTGTACATTTCTGTCAGCTTAGAAAAGCCCATGATGATCCAATTTTAAATTTGAATGGCATTCAGATTCCAGTAGTTGCGGAAGCGAAGTTTCTTGGTGTAATTTTTGACCAAAAACTATCATTCATCCCGCACATCAAAGCTTTGAGTACTAAATGTCTCAAAGCTCTTAATCTTCTAAGAGTCTTAGCCAACACTGACTGGGGAGCTGGTCGAAAAATTCTCTTACATTTATATCGTTCTTTGATTCGTTCCAAATTAGATTATGGAAGCATCGTATATGGATCAGCTCGAAAATCGTATTTAAAGATGCTCAATACAATTCACCATCAGGGACTGCGGCTTGCACTGGGAGCTTTTCGAACCTCACCGATCGAAAGTCTTCTAGTGGAAGCCAATGAACCATCTTTGGCCCTTCGAAGAGAAAAATTAGCTCTTAATTACATACTTAGTGTAAAATCCAACCCCAACAACCCAACCAATGAAGTCATTTTTGACCCAAAGTACTCCACCCTTTACGACAAGAAACCCACAGCAATAGCACCGCTTGGGTTACGCATAAAACCTGCAATTGAAGCTGCAGGAATAAATGTAGATAGCATTCGACCATTAAATCCATCCAAAATACCCCCTTGGACAATGAACAAACCAAATGTAATTCTTTCTTTAAGTGATAGCAAAAAATCATCCACTAATCCATTGGAATTTCAATCCAAATTTAACGAATTAAAATCGCATTATCAAAATTATACAGCAATTTATACTGATGGTTCGAAGGATGGCCTCAGGGTGGGGTGTGCATCTGTTAGTGATTTGCACACCTCTAAGGTGAGGCTTCCTGACAACGCATCTATTTTTTCTGCTGAAACTCTTGCTATTGACCTTGCTTTGAGGTTCATACTGAAAAGCAATAGACAAAAATTCATTATATTTTCGGATTCACTTTCTGTTCTTCAGGCTTTATTAAACCAAAATACTACTAACCCTCTAATTCAACAGCTTCTTTTGAAACACCACAGTATTTCAAATTCTAAAACTATCATACTCTGTTGGCTTCCTGGCCATGTTGGCATTGCAGGCAACGAAGAGGTGGATGCCGCAGCCAAGTCTGCCCTAAATCTGAATGCTGCTCATATTAATCTACCTTTCACTGATTTTAAACCTCTTATTAACCAGTACATTACGTCTAAATGGCAAAGTTCTTGGAACAACTGCATTAGTAATAAATTATTTTCAATCAAGCCTATTATAGGTGAGAGTTGTTCATCAAACAGACCTGTGCGCAGAGAGGAAGTGGTTCTTTCTCGATGTCGCATAGGTCACACTTATGTAAGTCATTCGTACATATTGAAACGAGAAATTCAGCCAGAATGTGTTTTCTGCATGGAACCATACTCTGTTAAACACTTCTTATTAGATTGTGTTGATCTTTCTATTATAAGACAACGATATTTTGAAGCTCGCTCTATGAAAGAACTTTTTAGTTCAGTGCCATATGACAATATAATCAATTTTCTTAAGGAGACTGGTCTATACAGCAAGATTTAGTTTTTAAGAGGCTTTTATTATTACTTAGTTGTATGTATGTTTCTGTCCTTTTAGTTTTCCTTTTTCTTTCCGTGCTTTTACACTCTCGTTGATCGTGATATTTTAGTGTTTTTACATGTAATCGTTTTAGTGTGACGTTTGTCGGCGCCATATGACCATTTCATGTGTCGCGGTGCCGTAAAACCCAACTCAATCAAAACCCGAGGGTCCCACAACTGCCTCAATATCACCTGAAACATATATGTCGGCGCAATATGAAAAATTATTTGTCGCTGCTCCGTTAAAGCTAACTCAACAGAGCTTCAGATGAGGGGGTATTTAAAAAACTAAAAAATATTTGTTCAGCATTAAATTCCATGTTGCTACTACTCATTATAATTGTCTTCGAGACGTGTATCAACCAGGCAATTTGTACAAGTTGAGGTGACGAAGACAGCAAGGTTTTAAAATAAAATTCGTTTGTGCTATATAACAATATAGTCCGTTGTGTATCGTTCAATATCGGTACTCTACGGAGAGTGATCGGCCATTCTCGTCAACTGTTAGCATGGTTCGGAACGGCTCGACGATCAGTGAAATAGAGTACCTTATTCGGGCCGATCTCATTAGGGTCATCGACCATAACCCTTTCATTATCAAATTAATCGTGATATGGTTACCCCTTCACCGTTTCATTGTCGTCTGCTTAAAATTTGTTGTTTGCAATTTTGTTTCAAAGATTTAAGGCAATTTAAATGACGTTATTTCAAAACAAATGGCGGTTTTGATACTGATCGGACGCCGCATCTGAACGTGATCAAACTGTTTGCAAATGCGCTTAATGGCGTCATTGAGAGTGAAAGAGTTAAATATTTTCTTCGAGGATCACCTGAATGAAACTTTAAAGACTTGTTTAACTTTTGATTCTGACGAAAGACTGTTATATTACTTAGACCGATAAGCTTTAAAACAATTGGTCTAAATTCAGAGATAGACCGAAATTCTAATTCGTCAATGTAACCCTAATACAGTACAACTCAAATCACGAATCAAAGCACCTAAATCCGTCCGTGTATATGTAACATGAGTCCCTGATACCTTCCTATCCTGACGCAGTTTCTGGGCATAATTTGTCATATTGTTTTTCTGATTTGACCGAGAACTAAAAGGAAGACAGGTCAGTAAGAAAGCAACGTCTTGTTTACTCTATAACAAAAAAACGTCTAAAGAATGTACAGTAAAAGATTTCTATAAACCACTAAATCGTAAAACTAATTGATTGTATAAAAAACAAGAGACAGCTTAAGTGACAGTAAAACAGAAAGCTCCTAAAGGAGCTTTCTGTTTTACTGCTACCTTACTTTAAGCAGCCACAGTCATGTCGTAAACGCCTAATAATTAACAAAATTTAGTGGTCGTAATAGAGAGGTGGCTGTTATAGACGGATGGTCGTTAGAGGTTTTACTGTACCTGCTCGTGTTCCAAGAGCATGTGCAATCACCAAGGCACATAATGTCAAAACTGCGAATGTTTGTCCAACTGCCGCCATATTCTTACATGTAGGTTCGGAAAACTCTCCAACCGGTCCTATTAGATACACGGGTTCGCATGACAAAACGATACATAGACCCTTGCTTAAATACTGTAGCGTGTTCAGTTACCACTGTTTGCTGTTAAGGTTAGCAGTTTGTGCCCCGTGTGAAGCGCGCAGAGTACATAAGTGAAACAGTTTTATTTCCAAATAACCGTGTTTACGCTTTAACTATTATTTTCAATGTAAACAGTTTGAAGCCAGATCAGACGCCGGTATATCCGGCGTCTGATCAGGCTCCAAACTGTTTGCCACTCAGATTAAAACTGGTAAGCGTAATTGTTAAAAAGTTGAAACTTTCTATATTTCATTGCAAAGCGTTTGTGTGTAAACGGAAGAATAACGTTTTCTCCACTGTATTTCAGAGCAAGTAACCAACTCGCAACCGATGGCCATCGATTTCTTTACTGAACTCATCACTGATCTTATTGGGATGAATGTCCCCGTGACTCACTCAAACACAAAGGGGTAATGATTGTACAGTGGAGAAGACGATATTCTTTTCCGTTTAAACGCAAATGAAACGTACTAAAACGAAGAAATTGACACCATTCCGACTATTCATGTTGATCTGAGCTGCAAACATTATAGTGCCATATCAGACGCCGGGATACGGTTTACAAAAAATAGTTTTAGCGTAAAAGCGTTTATTGGGGAAAAATAAGTCTTCACCACTGTAATCCAAATATGGATTTCCGTGGGAAACAGCTTTCGGAAAAAGTAATTACTTTTTATCATATGACATGCCATCTATTGTAAATTTAAAAGTAAATTCAATCAAAAAATGATCGTGTACACGATCGAGAGTCCAATAGCCAAGGTTTTAGTGTCAATATTGGGTAAATGTGTCAGAGACATGGCAGATTCCCACCATTGTGTTCCTTTTCGAGGAGTTTTCTATTTTGTGGTAACCTCTGAAAAACCAACCCTTTCCTGTACATGGTTGTGTTAAGCCGTTTAATTCGAAGATAGATCAGTCATTTGTGTGGGCATTATAAACAATGATAGTTATTGTGGATGAGGATACATCCCTAGAAAATATATGGAGGTTTCTGATATATCCACCACCTCGAGCATTTGTCATAGTCGTGCAGATGTTTGCTAAACTGAAACTTGTAAGTGTGATAGCGATTTCATGCTTGCATCAGATGCAGACTTTGAGGTGATCTGATGACCTGGCTTCCCATCTGATGAAGAAGGTCGGTCGGTTAGGACATTACCGTGGTGGTACCTCTCGCCTTCTGTTGTTCTGGCGAACGAGCTCAGTGATTGAACATTTTTATGTTCAATCACTGACATAATGGACGTGTTTGAAAAGTATTTGTGGTAGAGTGTTTGATGCTGACAGATGCTCATATGCAATGACTGGTGTACCTCTGAGATAATTCGGTCTGCATTGAATCGTCCTTGATTCAATTCGATTCAGCACATACAGTGGTAAATACGCTATTCCTACCCACTCTACCCGTTCGTTAACCGTTCACTATGCGTTTATTATCCGTTTCGTTAAACGGCTTTCCTAGCCGTTTCTTTACGCGTTTAAAAGAGCCCGGATGAAAGGGTCATCACTTAGCAGACGGACCCCTTAGCTTCAGCGGTTTACACACCCACTTTATGACATGTGTATTACAGAACACTAGGTGATATCGCCGATAACATTGCTATCTTTAATTGGCAATACACTGTTAATCTCCCGATATCTGAGTGGCATATGTATAGGCAGGTTACATAAATAGATTGGTTCAGGCGGTGGTCAGTGCCTGTCGATAAGATCCGAAATCTCCGCGTGAAACGGGTACCTGAAGCACCAATCGCAGCATCTCTGGTATAATCGTTTATTAACGCGTTTAAACGGGTTAAGATCGTTAGGCCTTTCAAAAAAAAGCGTTCGTTAACCGTTCACTATGCGTTTCTTACGCATAGATTAACGCGTAAATGGGTAGGAATAGCGTATTTACCACTGTACAATTTTCGATTCGATTCAAATGTTAAAAAACTCACATCTGAATGATAAGTTGCGAAATAAAATGTACCTCTATAAATCTCGAAAGACAATAGTTCCCGCAATTTCTGTGACTTTTTCCCCTGTGTATGCTCCTGTATATTGTTTTGAATATCACTTGTTGTTACAGGATGAAATCGACTACATGCAAGTGCCTTAATTTATTGCAATCGAAAATTATGGAATTGCATTCGGTATTATAACTCGAAATCGAATCAAATTTTTAAAACATCGTTTCACCCCTATTAAGTACCAACTACTATTAGTTTGCATGTTGTTTAACCCTATACTCCACAAAAGCCCTATACTCCACAAAGCATCAAATAATTTTCGCATGTTGGAAATCATGAAAATTTGAGTATTGTTTTCATTATCATTCAATGTTTTACTTAACTTTTGAAGATTTTCTTATATTATGTAATATTATCTAAAATAGGTTGTGGATGAGATTGTTAATGCAATTAGTTTGGATCACCCCCTTCGCGGTCGTACCCAAAGTACAATGAGTATTTGCAAACAGTTTAGATCAACCCCTTCATTGTCGTGACCACAATACAATTCGTATTTGCAAACAGATTTGATCTTGACCAGACACCGCGTTACTTGGGGCAAATGATGTCGGCCTGGCCAGGAATCACTTCCGGGTCGTTGTAGTCTTAGAACTAGTACCGTGAAAAATACAATTTCAAAGATTACCACTGTTAGTGTTAAGTGTTGCCTGTGGGTGAGTTTGAATGGTTTTCTTAATGAAATATGGTTATTTGTGGTAATTTCTACCAAAATTGCATTGTTTTAGGGTCTCATTTAAGGACTTTTTCCCCAGGCGGATGCATATGGAAACACGGTGAATTCGATGAAAGTGAAAGTTGTTTACCTTTATTTTGACAGTGACCTTAGGAAAGCATTGATAGCAAAAATGTAATCGCTGATGTTATGGGTTTACTGGCTTCAATCAATAAAAATAAAGGGTGTGTCTTTTGTAATCTAGATCCTGTTTGGGAGGGAGCTGATGTACAGTGGAGAATCTGTTATTCTTTCCCGTTTAAACGCAAACGTACGCAAACGCAAAGCACTAAAACGTAGAAAAGAACAACTTTTGGACAATTCTGATAATTCTTGTTTATCTTGGTGGCAAACAGTTTGGAGCCTGATCAGACGCCGGGTTACCCGGCGTCTGATCTGGCTCCAAACTGTTTGTAGGGCAAATAATAGTTTTAGCGTAAACGCGTTTATTGGGAAAGAATAACAGATTCTCCACTGTATATAGAGCGAAATTAGACCGGGCCGACACCAAAGACAGGTTAAATAAAATAGTGCCTTTATACAACGACTTTATAATTTAAATTTATTACTGTCTTAAACCACTTTATGCCTTGATATTGCAATCAACTCTCCCTTATGCCCTTTCTGGAAGATTTCATTAGATGTATACAAAAGTGGTCTATGGGGACTGTCATGCAATGTGTATCCATAACTTTAACCCTTTCCTCAATAAGCAATAGTGCAAATTGCCGATATCCACCTGTGTTTGGAGAGGGACACTATTTATAGCGGAGTCCGAGTGTTTGTAAAGCAGATAACTCCTTTATGAGCTTATCTGCTTTATATTCATCTTGCTTTGGACTGGCACCTGTGCCCTAAGTAAGAGGTGATTTTTTTTGATTTTTTTTTTTTGTGGAGGTTTTATTGAGGAGCAGGTTGAGGTGTATTAATAGTGCGTAATTGTGGAGGAGGGGGTTAACTGCCTCATTTGTTGTCTCTAAATAATGTTTAACTTCTTCTTTCGTCTGGATTGAGTGGTTAAACGGGTGTCTATTGTTATTATCAATTGTAACTTGGAATATGGAACAGAGTATACATGTATATATTTATTCATTGCTATACATGCAATGACCTTGTAAAAAAAAAAAAAGTTCATATCATCATCATTGATGTTTATTGTATACTATTAGTACAGTAACACATCGAACTGAGATACTGGTATCTATGATAGTAACTCTGTTTGCATGGCAAGATGCTATTTCGCAGATATGTTTAAATTGTTCATTTGTTATATTGTATATATGTTATAGATCTCCATTAATGGAGGAATGAATAAACTACTACTACTAATCAACTCTCCCTTATGCCCTTGCTGGAAGATTTCATTAGAAAAGTGTATACAAAAGTGGTCTATGGGGACTGTCATGCAATAGAACAATGCGATGGCAAACAGTTAAAGCCCTGGTGAGACGCCGCATATACACTGTTTGCCAATGCCATTGTCCCCTTTAATAGACACTAGGCATACATTGGTTACAGTGGAGAATCTGTTATTCTGTCCCGTTTAAACGCAAACGTACGCAAACGCAAAGCACTAAAACGTAGAAAAGAACAACTTTTGGACAATTCTGATATTTCATGTTTATCTTGGTGGCAAACAGTTTGGAGCCTAATCAGACGCCGGGTTACCCGGCGTCTGATCTGGCTCCAAACTGTTTGCACTGCAAATAATAGTTTTAGCGTAAACGCGTTTATTGGGAAAGAATAACACAACCTCCACTGTATATGGCGTTGTCCTTCTTCTTTTTTTACATATATCAACTTAATTACTCTTACGCGATTGAACTAGTATCTTCAATTACACATGCACAAATATTGGACACATTTTGCTGACTGCAGTTTCAAAGCTGACTGTAAAATGGCCGAAGAATGGATGATTAACACCCATGAACCTGTGATTAGTTAAACTGCATCAAATAACCGATAGGTTCGTGGAGCGTATGCTACAGGGAGACACATCTTACTGTCTCCCATTTCCCCTGAAAACGCCAAAATGGAGTTGTCTCCCTATACATTCATATAACCATGTCATCAAAAAGAAATATTAAGTAATTCGGACACAACTTTTACATGTACATTCTGTAAATGGCAAAAACTACTCATTACTTTAAGTCCAACATGACAAAATTACCAAAAATAGTTTTTAAGATGCGGTGAAAGACGTAACGCTATCCCACTATAACACGTACATGTAAATGAAATGCAATACATTTAAAACAGCAAACAGCTATTGTAAATGATAACTTATAGTTTGGATCCTGACCAAAACTGCATGAAATTAACAATCGACACTTTTAGAAGTTCAATTGTCTGAATTCTATGTTTAAAATATAAAAGCAGACCGCAGTTTCAAAGCAATCTCTGTACAAACAGGTACAATGGAGAAAACGTTAATATTTCCCGTTTAAATGCAAACGAAACGTAAACGCAAAGCACTAAATGGTTGAAAAGTGCATCTTTTAGACAATTCTGACACTTCATATTTATCTTTGTGGCAAACAGTTTGGAGCCTGATCAGACGCCGGGTAACTGTTTGCAATGGAAATAATAGATTTAGTGTAAACGCGTTTATAGGGAAAGTATAACGTTTTCTCCACTGTAATTCAATCATATCGTATAATCATATGTGCTTAATGCGTCTAAAGTAGAAAACACATGGATGAAAATATGCTAGGATCTCTATTAACCCTTTACCCCATAGGTTTTTTCTAGTTTTGAAAAAAGGTGACTACTTCAAGCAGTATGAAAGCAAAGCAGAATGCGCCCTAAGGCGCATTCTGCTTTACTTTAAGCCTGCTTTAAGTTACCACCTGCTAGAAATTTTGAAAAATATTTCTTCTAATACAGATTTATGACTGTATAGATTGGAACTATTTTCTTCCGCGGAGGATTCAATGGAATGTGCTAAAAGGCGCTTCTATAAGGTAAAGGGTTAAACTGATTCCATGTAGGCTTTTTATCAGCGATATTTATGTACGTATTCAAACTCTTTCAACGCCTACATTGTCGTGGTTCTTAGGCTTAAATTAATTGGCACAGGAAATTGTTTCTGTTTATTAGACCGAGATTACCCCCTCTACCAAGAACTAAAAGGAAGGCAGATATGTGGTTTCGGTCCCATGCGCTGATTGTTAACGAATGGAATCAGCCAATAGCACCGTCCTGAAATCATCATCATTTCATCTCACCATCCCTCCTTATTCATCGGCGTTATATGATATATTCTGTGTCGCAGTGCCGTAAAACCAAACTCATCCATCCTTTCAACGCCAAACTAACTGTCTGTTTTAACAATTAACCTCACAAAATTAATAAGGTTGCGTTCACGTGGGTTTCAAATTTGCATTTAAGGTTGTCTGACTGAACCATTGTCGATGTAATTGCCAAGGACATGTACTTACGCGTAACGCGGCGTCTGATCAGGGTCTATTAACTATTTGTAAAATCGATTTAATAACCTTTGGGACCTAAAAGATTGACAACTATATTATTAAATGTAATATATTATATAGTTTCATATATTCTACATATTTTGTATAAGCACTGCTCCGAAAAAGATCAGTCTACGTCCAGAACTTTACAATGCCTTCCTCCGTCGACGTAAAGGTGTTGCCCAGTCACGTGTCGAGCGGCATCTGAAGCCAGAAATGCGGCACACTCGGCACAATCTTCTGGTTTTGCGACACGTCCCAGTGCGTTACGGGTTGCCTGTCTCTGATAATACTGTTTTAAAAGACAAGATATACGTAGTAAATATGATGCACCGGTGAAAGAAATACTGGTTTCGTGAACAACAGAAAACCACCTAAAAAACAAAATCTACGATGGATATGTAAGCATGGACCACAGAGCCACCTGGTGTCAGCAGGAAATGTTCTTATTCTTCTGGGGCCCGTCTTAAGAAACGTCGTACAGTGGAGACTCTGTTATTCTTTCCCGTTTGAACGCAAACGTACGCAAACGCAAAGCACTAAAACGTAGAAAAGAACAACTTTTGAACAATTCTGATAATTCTTGTTTATCTTGGTGGCAACAGTTTGGAGCCTGATCAGACGCCGGGTTACCCGGCGTCTGATCTGGCTCCAAACTGTTTGCACTGGAAATAATAGTTTTAGCGTAAACGCGTTTATTGGGAAAGAATAACACATTCTCCACTGTACGACTAAAACGGTCGTAATTCATAACTTTAAAATACATCTTAGTTCTGATTTCTCCATCTAATCCTGTCTTGTAACATCTCTTTGGAAGCGTTTCCAAACAGATTTCACACGACATGATTAGATGGAGAAATACAAAATAATTCATAATTTTATAATCTGGTTTACGAACACTTTAGGTCGTACGACTTTGCGAAAAACGGGTCCCTGTAACGCATTGAATTGAAGCGCAGCTTCTCAGTGAACAGGATACAAGATCATGCTCAAATTGAAGTGCTCTTAAGTGCTTAAAGACATTTGTAAAGTAAAGCCTCGATTGATTGATTGATTGATTTGTGTTTAACGGCCCATCGAAAACAATGGTCATTTAGAGCCGACAATTTTGAGGAAAAAAGAAGTATGAAATCATGTTTAAAACGTCATTATATTACTTTACAATTTGGAATAAGTACACAGTTTAAACAATCTTTTTGATTTATTTTGAAGCACTTCTATTTGTTAGACCAGATTTTGAAGTAAACCCGTTGGAATAATTGTCTTAGAGAGTACGTCGTGCTTCTTATTCATGTCAGCTGACCAGATATTACACCTACTCATATTTAAGGTGCGTATAAAAGCACACAAACGAGTAATCAACGTTAATAACCGGTTTGACCTTGAGCAAAGGAACTAAATGTAATGTCAAAGTGTCTCTAATTTAAAATTAAACCAATAGTGCAGGCCAAACATACAAAACTGGCGATAGTTAGAACACATGTTACATACATTTCCAGTAATAGGTAAGGGTTAAAGTAAATTTACAATGACCCCTCCCTACAACGGCCCTCACATCGACCCTTTCCGCATTTCCCTAAACAGTTATGTGTATCCCTTTTACTGATGCAATATTGCTGTCTTCTTTTTTTTCTCAAAGTTACATTTTGACAGAAGATATAATGACCAGTTACACACAGAATCCAGATCAGACGCCACGAGTCTGGATTCAAGCTGTTTGCACATGTAAGTCGACTCTTAATTTTCACTTCCTATAACGATTCTCTCCGAACAACATACACACTATTTGTCTCCCACTGGGCGCCGTTGTAGAGAGGGAACCCTGTATAAGATGCAGGAAGCATTAATAACAATAGCAAAGTTATCATTTACGCGATATCGTATGACACAACATGTATACCTTGTCAACGCCTGGATCGGTCAAGTCACCTCTCTTGAATATCTGACTCTCTGTTATTCCAGGACTAAAACATAGTAAAAGTTTGGATACACATTTAATTTTAACAATCGGGAATGTTTGACTTTTTACCGTTTAAGCGAACCAAAACGCCATGGTTTAGAAAATTACAATTAAATGTATGACGAAGTGCAATCGATAACATTAAGAATACGACGCCTAGTGCCTGGTTGCAATCAAACTGTTTGCAATGAACTATTTTCTCAATAAAAGTGTTACTTATTGTCACCTGGGTCTGTCTTACGACACATCGTACGACAAGAAAGATCGTAAGTCAGAACTTTAAAATACATCTAATTTCCTATTTCTCCATCTTATGCTGTCATGTTGTGACATCTCTTTGGAATCTTCTTCAAAATTCTAGAGATGTCACAAGACAGGATTAGATGAAGAAAAATAAATAACTAATTTTTTTAGAATCTGACTTACGACATTATTAGTAGTACGGCGTTTCGTAAGACGGTCCCTAGAGTATGCAGGCTACAAACTGTTTGCCACTGATATTGAAAGAATCGTTAATTTTTTCAGGCAGATGTCAATTTCTGCATGTAGTGCATATAATTTGCATTTTGTTTCTCTTAACCCTTTCCCCAATAGAAGCGCCTTTTAACGGATATGATTTATTCATCCGCTGAAGAAAATAGTTCCAATTTAATCAGTAATGAATATGTATTATAGGGAATATTTTCTATATTATAGCACATGATAGCTTAAAGCAGGCTGAAAGTAAAGCAGACTTTCAACCTGCTTTAAGTAGACAACTTTTTTCAATACTAGAAATAGCCTATCAGGTAAAGGGTTAAACGGGAAAGTGAAATCATTATGTCTATTCCATTTTAAAAAACAAACGATATGTAGATTAATGTATTCCACTGTATGTATCATCATAAGTCAAACTTCTGTTACCTAAACAATTCACATTGTATTTGTGAAAAAGTTATATTCACGTCTATTAAAGTGCTTAAATTCACCTCAAAATACATGTGAAGCAAAACAACATGCACTTTACATATACATCGTAGAGGTATAAATCTCCTTCCATGAATTGTATCAATTTGAAATGTTAGCATTTTATCTGACGAATCATCGATGTCTGTTCAATACATTTGTACACGGCTCACAAGTTTGGTGAATCTGCCTCTCATCCGAACCAAACTATGTATACTAATATTTTAACCGAGCTTGAAATAAAGAGTTAAATCCAATATGTATATTTACTTACTTGATGGAATTAACCCGTACACCGGAAGGTCCAAGATCTACAAAAATACTCAAACTTGTATATATACTAACAACGGGACAACTGCTCCAGTTTTATCTAATGTCATTGTCTTGAGGGTTTCTTTATTAAGCAAACATTATATAGTACATTTGTATTAACTAGAAAGGCGTTTATAAAACACGGATGGATGTCCCCGCGGCATGCAGAATCATATACTCAATTCCAAAAGAAACTGTGCACTTTTGTTTTCAAATATTTTAATTTCTAGAAGACGTATCGATTTAAAATTTCGCACACAATATTTCATGTATATTTGCCATCCATCGATAATAAATATTTGACTTAGTATGAGGACATTTATAGTTTATTGGGAAATACGTTATTTTGCATGTTCTGCACGTGCCGTTCAAGAAAATGCACATGCCACCGAAAACGTGCATGAGTGTAATTCGTATGCCTTATACAAAGCAAAAAACACATTACACTTCACATCGGTACACAACGAACTTGCTGAGATTGAATGAAAATAGGCAAATTACAGTATTTGCAATGCTTGTTCATAACAACAACGTCACTGACGTGAGTAGAACGTTAAGATGCCAAAGAAACACACTCATTCGGTTGCGTAAACGTTTTCAACATATAAGGGGAGTGGTAGATCTCAAAATACAGTGTAAAGATACCTAGAACAGCAGTTCAACAAACGAATGTGTTACGTTGATGTTAGTTCGACGTCGTTTTCAAACAGCGTCTTGTTCTGTAAGACAGTAAGGTATCAGCTGACAGACCGAATGGTGTTGGCTCCGGCAAACTGGGACACCCTTTTGGGCTAGGGGACCCTTTGTGGTACAGATCTTGACAGCACGTCAAACGGCTGTTCGTTTGCAGCCAGCATTACGTCATTTCTGTTTGGGGCGACTCGTGTCTTTTTTCTGATAGATCTAATAATAGTCTTAGTTACGATGATGCTCACACGCGGGGCCTTAGGAGAAAAAGACCTTATGGACCTTACTTATGCCTTCCCTCAGGTAAAGGACAAGGGTTCATTTCCAACGTCGTTATTAGGCGTCATGTTAGGTTTACGCGATGTCTCATTGCTGCTTGCATCATGAGCAAAGATGGACACATACGATACTGACAAAAAATATCATAAGATTACAACTAAACCGAGATAAAATTCCGAACTGAAACTAGTCTGACTCTCAGAGTTACTTTGCAACTTTGATTTTAACACTTTGTCTTTTCTCGTTTAAAAACAGCCATTTTAAACGACCACATCCCAAAATCTGAAATAACTGGCATATTGTTCGTGAACTGATCTAAGTGTTGGTACCAAATACATAGGCTTTCCGGAAAAAAGTCAATTAATAGTTACAGAAAACAAAGTGCAGAGTTTCTTTTGGACTTGAGTATATATGCAGGATAGTCGTATAATTAAGTTATTAACAGCACCTATGATATACTAAAACAAAACATTTAACTGTTTCACTGCCAATCATGCAATAGTTTGTCTTTGCAAATGGTAATAATCATGGGGATATGCCCCGTCACGCGATATCTAATCGGGATTCAAACCTGTTTGACGATCATTTGCATATCTCATAAGTCAAACTTTTGAAACGTTAAATTTTTAAGAACTACAGACAACTATTTTAAAGAGGCGATATTGTAGAAGTGGAAAAAGTTAATCCCAAACGTCAGCAATTTATTTCAATGACAACCTCAAAAAGCTGACTAACACGCTTGTCATCTAGATTTTCCATTGGCTGGTCGCTAGGTCGGTATCTCTCCGGCGGAGACTCCGCCATCTTGCCAACTAGCTGGAACCAGTTTCGATTTGTAGGTTTATAGTGAAATAGACGGCATCTTTTAATACGATTACATAAAGACATTACAGGGTGAATGTAAATATTACCTAATGCCAGACACTCTGTGAACATGTTGAGGGCTGCCTTACTCATGCTATACACGCCAATACAGCATAACTAATGGAAAATAGAGACAGTATTAGGATAAACAAAGTATTCGTTATTACAAAATATAAACATATCATTTCAAAACTAAATGAAACAAAGAATAGTCACGTAAAGACATTCAAACACTCTGGGAAAGACATTATTCTGTCCTGACAAACTCGTTATTGCTGAGACAAACATGAGCATTACAAACAGCTTGGAGTCAAATCAGACATAATAAATGGCCTACATTAACTCATTGAGCCCTAGTGACGCATATATGCGTCCTTTATCAAATGTTAACCTGTGAATAGTACACTTGTCTTATGCAACAGTGAAGTCCCTGTTCAGAGGGCTCCTGCAGGAGCCCTCTGATCAGAGACTTAACTGTTTGTCATTTTGCAATTTATTACAAAAACAATCCTAAATAGTCTAAAGCGGACCAGATTTTATTGCAAACTTGAAATGTCCATTGGAAGTTAACTAAAATGTATTTTATTATTGCGTTTAAATGTATTCTAGACGTTATATACACATGTAAAAACATAACAAACCCAAGCATATATATTTATATTACATATAGGATATTACATGAGTATTCGTGATGTATTGGATTTATAAAAATAGTTTTTAGCTCACCTGAGCCAAAGGCTCAAGGTGAGCTATTGGGATGGCCCTGTGTCCGTCGTCCGTCGTGCGTCGTCGTTAACAATTGCTTCAAATGACATCTCCTCCTATACCGCTTGACAGAATTCAACCAAACTTTACAGAAATGTTCCTTGGGTCAAGTTCTTTCAAAGTTGTTCAAAGAATTAAAAACAATGCAGAACTCTGGTTGCCATGGCAACCAAAGTGAAAAAATAAGGAAATCTTAAAAAATCTTCTTGTCAAAAACTGCAAGGGCCAGAGCTTAGATATTTGGCACATAGCATCATCTACAGGTCCTCTATCAAGCTTGTTCAAATTATGCCCTTGGGGTCAAAATTGGCCCCGCCCCGGGGGTCACAGTTTTACATAGAGTTATATAGGGAAATTTTCAAACGTCTTCTTCTCTGAAACCAATGTGGCCAGAGCTTTGATATTTTGCATGGAGTCACTTCTAGATGTCCTTTACCAAAATTGTTCAAATGGTTCTGGTCGGTTGCATAACTAGGTCACATGAGCTAAAAATAGATTTTTTCAATGAAAACTTAAAAAATCTTCTTGTCTGAAACTACAAGGGCCAGAGCTTAGATATTTGGCACATAGAATCGCCTACAGGTCCTCTATCAAGTTTGTTCAAATTATGCCCCTGGGGTCAAAATTGGCCCGGCCCCGGGGGTCACGGTTTTACATAGAGTTATATAGTGAAAATTTCATACGTCTTCTTCTCTGAAACTAATATGGCCAGAGCTTTGATATTTGGCATAGTGACACTTCTAGATGTCCTATACCGAAATTGTACAAATGGTTCTGGTCCGTTGCATAACTAGGTCACAGGAGCTAAACATAGATCTTTTCAATGAAAACTTAAAAAATCTTCTTGTCTAAAACTACAAGGGCCAGAGCTTAGATATATGGCACATATCATCGCCTATAGGTCCTCTATAAAGTTTGTTCAAATTATGACCCTAGGGTCAAAATTGGCTCTGCCCCGGGGGTCACTGTTTTACATAGAGTTATATAGAGAAAATTTCAAACGTCTTCTTTTCTGACTCTAATATGGCCAGAGCTTTTATATTCTGTATGGTGACACTTTTAAATATACTTTACATATTTTGTTCAAATTGTTCCGATCTGTTGCATATCTAGGTCAGTCCTGGACATAAATCAATATCTCCATTTTTCCAATTATTCTCAGGTGAGCGAATATGCCCCATGGGGCTCTTATTTAGAAGACGATGCAAGCGAGGCTTCGCAAACCTTAAATCCAACCATAAACTTATTAATAAGCTTATTTTAAGCACTGAAGGCCGGCGGCTGGTCTTGATCTACACTGTTTAACAATTGCATGTTTAAAAAGCACTTTATGCAGCTAATAGCTAATATTATGGTATTTGGCAGTGTAAACCAAATTCAGATTAAAAGCCTGGGAAGATAACGGTGCTTGGCCTGTACACTGTTGCAATGCAATAAGGCTGGTTTTATCATGGCATGGCTCATATATTGCATGTGTCTTGGTACGTAATTACTTACCGGCTGTACAGCGGCTATGCTGGAGTTGTTGACAATATTTCCTGAAACAGGTCACACATACATGTATACATAGGAAATGGGTAACGTGTAATATATATGCGTCTTGCACCTTTCCATTACCAAAATCGCACTCATATAAGTGCCGTCTTACGAAACGTCGTTAGTCAAAACTTACATCTTATTTCTGATTTCTCATTCTAATTTTGTCTTGTGACATCTCTTTGGAATTGTCTTATACGTACGATTCCAAAGAGATGTCACAAGACATGATTAAAATGAGAAATAAATAAAAAATGAGAATTTTATAATCTGACTTGCGACAATATTTGTTGTGTGACGTTTCGTAAGCAAAATATGCGGTTTAAACATTTACACTACATCAACCTTACTCATCGGGTTGCTCAAATAGTTTGGATCCAGATAAGATGCTGGAAAAACAAGCTTCCTTTCAGGATTAAAACTGTTTGAAACTAATGTTTGTTTCTGCTAAAAACAATCTTATAAAATGAATGTTCGAGATAACACTAGATGAATATTTAAAGCTGCAACAATGGAGAAGACGTTATATTTTCACATTAAACGCAGTTATACGAAAGCCAACACCTTATACATCTGCAAACAGTTTGGAGCCAGATCAGACCCCGGGTTACCCGGCTTTGGATTGGGTTCCACGTTTGAACCCAAGTTAAAATGAGTCGTCAAAATTTTAAAAAGTTGGAATTTTACCATTTTATTTCCCTGCACCTGGGTTTAATCTCTTTCAACGGGTATTACTATTGAAAGACCATCTTTAAAGGTGGCGCTGTATGACAATACAAATCGGCGCTATATGACCTATTGTGTGTCGCAGTGCCGTAAAACTCAACACGTCCATCAACCATTTCGTTAGTATCTATCGCAATCCGTAAGCGCCACCTAAGCCATTTGTATCAAAGGAACAATAACATATTTCCGTCACAGTTTGTGTAGACGCATACACATTCACGTCACAGTTTGTGTAGACTAAAAGCACATGTGTGGATATTTTCTGTCAACAAGTGTTTTTGTGAATCACTGTCAGTTTCTATGACCGTACGGATTGGTTTTCTTGCTTACTGTATTTAAGGAACACTTTTGTTTTGATGAATGTCGATTTCAAAGTTTCCTCCATGAAAACCTCGGATGCAAAACTACTGTTAAATCCGCCGTGAACTTGCATGTTCGTTGAAGATGCAGAGCTCACAGTAGAAATATTTTTTGTTGGTTTTGGACGGTCATGCTAAGACCTTTTACTGGAATTTGAGGGGTGAAGGATCATTGAAATACCAAAGTTCTGACTCTCATTCCAATGGCTGTAGTTGTTATTTGAGGACAGATTCTTATCCTGGATATCTGCATCATTTGATTGGGAGGAACGTTATGATCTGACAGTTTTTGAACCAGATATTTCCTGGCGCTGTGGTTGGTGAGATTGTTTCTGTGGATATACCGGCACTTTTTACCATTCGAGACAACATGCTGGACAGTTTATTCACTCCTACTGGATTACGCTTGAACCAAACGTCACTCTCTGCAGGTAAGAGTTTTGTTTTTGCCGCTATATACATGTAGAAAGGGTCGTTTTGGAGGGAATATCCGAGGGGACGCTTGGAGGCATATTTTTTGTAAATTAGCACTGGGTCACGTTCTGGATTCTGAGGATTGTTCCATAGTTTTGGGGTCACGTGGCGGACATCCCTGGGACTCGCACCGGTTCTTGTCTTGGTCTGGCGCTCGTTGAACTCAAGAGATTCATGACTGTTATTGTCGGTTATGAGTACGACATCACCCCAACACATATCCCTATGTTCAGCACAAGACCAAAGTGTACGATGTTATAAAACCAAAGGGTTTGCAGAAGTGCATCTAGGGTGCTGGTTTCAAATTGTCCTGCTTGCCAAAGCATTTCAATCAGTCCGAAATTGGGTCAGCTCATTTTGAAAGGTCACCTTTCCCGCCGCGTTTCAATTTTTCTGTTTGTTTCAATACCTCGCGAACTTTAGCAAAGTTAGGTCCCTGTAGCAAGGTATTCCCCATAATGAAATCTACGGAGTTGCCTGTCAAAACTTGGCATGAACCCCCGAAGTGATGTTGGCTCATATTTATCACCGTTTGAATTTGCGAACGGCAATGAAGAATCTGCATAGCAGGTTTTGCAGTTCGTTCTCGGGAAATTTTGAGGTAACAGATAGTTTTCTTGTGTTTTTTGGATTGCCCCGCAATGAACTGGTCGATATCTGATTCGGACACTGTGGCGAAACTGTTCATCTGCTGCGTCGCTTGGAGTTTTTCAATGAAACAAGAGAGTCTCTGGCTTTCAATTTCACAGTCAAAATCAATTTCAAAAATTCTTATTTTATAACAAATCCCATATCATCGACATACCTTTTTCAATAACTTATGCTTTGCCATCGCCGTCAATTGCTTTATAGTCGCCGGGTTCAAAGTGCTGATCGACCATTTTAATTTGTTTATCAATACGCGCATTGATATGACAATACGCATATGTGGTGATTCGGCTAATTTGAATATTTCCTCCACTAGTGGATTACAATATTTACATAATGGCTTTATGGAACTCACAGACCGCAGGTTATGTGATAAATAATCAAAGCGCTGAAAGCACTGAGGAGACCCGCGATTAGTAAAGTATTATAGTTTAATTGAACCCTAGTGAAGAGTATACTCGTCTTATGAAAAAAATGTATATGTAAAGAGTTTATTTGTTGTAAGACCTTCCTACCTTATTGGGGTTCTATTTTTTTTTTTTTAGAGAAAAAATATTTTAAAACAAGAGGCCCATGCGGGCCTAAATATCGCTCACCTGGAAAAACCAACACAAGGTCACATGACCCCTGGGGTGGGATCATTTTTCAGCGGAGCTGAATGGTTTCTATTTAGACCTATCCTTAAATTTTGCAAATTCTTAACCAATGATAACTAGACAGAAATCAAGGTTGAAAGTCACATGCTTAAAACTGAATGGGCTGATTGGATAGTAACCAGGGCTCCAGAAAAGGGTTGTATTTCAAAACTTAAAATCTTTATTTCTGCATTAAACCCTATGGTGGAACTACTAATTTGAATCGTCTCTTCGAGATGATCAAAATTAGTAGTAACACCATAGGGTTTGGTGTTGAAATGAGTGAAAAAATGTGATTTGTTCAGTTTACTCCCTCTTATCTGGAGCCCTGTAGGCTGGTCTATGCACAATTACAGTTTACCCAGATATGAATGGTGAGTGTAAAATTTAGAGACACAGACTGATTGTGCTGATGCAATCATGCTTCTATTTTAAGATTTTTTCTAAGAAACTCCATTCATGAATTAAGAGTGATAGAACAGTAAATTAATGTGAGGATCTCCTACCAGTAGCTAGGATACGGTTTTTAAAGAATTGTTTTGTTTTAAATTTTCTGTACATGATAGTTTTGCATTTTAAATGAAAGTTACTGTAATTGAATATGAATTGTTAGTGCAAAGAGTCTGCAATTGCTATGACAGCATGTTTCTATTTTTAAATATGACATCTTTGTTTTAAGAAACTCCATTGATAGAACAGTCGATTTATGCAAATATCTTATGAGCAGCAGGATACGGTTTAAATTATTGTTTGGTAGTATTGTAGAGGACAGACCATTTAGTAGCTGTATTTTACATGAAAGTTACTGTAATTTATTGTTTTGCTTTTTAATCCAAGATATTACAATTCTTTGAAAACCTCAATTTCATTCAATTTTGCACACCCATCTATATCATTAGTTCAACCACTCATTCCGCTGAATATCTTTTTTAAAGATATTTCTTGTTTACCCCAGAGACATAATTTCAAAAATCTTGCTGATGAACTTGAAAATTAAGTGTGCTGTCAAATATTTTCTACATGGATGGTTTCAGACAGGAAGACTTTTCATTAAAAAAAATCTATTTTAGCTAATATGACCCATATATGCAACAGACCTGAACCATTTCAGCAATATTGGTAAAGAACATCTAAAAGTGTCACTATGCTAAATATCAAAGCTCTTGCCATAGTGGTTTCAGAGAAGAATATTTCACTACATAACAGTAAACTCTATGTAAAATTGGACCCCTAGGGCCTTGGCAGTTTGAACCCAAGGGGCATAATTTGAACAAACTTGATAGAGGACCTGTAGATGATGCTTTGTGCCAAATATCTAAGCTCAGGGTACTGTGGTTTCAGACGAGAAGATATTTTTAAGTTTTCATTGAAAAAATCTATTTTTAGCTCCTGTGACCTAGATATGCAACTGACCGGAACCATATTAACAATATTGGTTAAGGGCTTCTATAAGTGTCATCACGCCAAACATGAAAGCTCTGGCCATATTAGTTTCAGAGATAAAAATGTTTGAAGATTTCACTATATAACTCTATGTAAAATTACGATCCCCGGGGCGGGGTCATTTTAAACCCCAGGCAAATAATTTGAACAATCTTGATAGAGGACCTGTAGATGATGCATTGTGTCAAATATCTAAGCTCAAGGTACTGTGGTTTCATACGAGAAGATTTTTGAAGATTTAATTGAAAAAATCTATTTTTATCTCCTGTGACCTAGATATGCAACAGACCGGAACCATATTTACAATATTGGTTAGGGGCTTCTAGAAGTGTCATCATGTCAAATAGCATAGCTCTGGCCATATTAAACGCAGAGATAAAGATGTTTGAAGATTTCACTATATAACTCTATGTAAAATTACGACCCCCCGCGGGGTCATTTTTTACCCAAGGGACATAATTTGAACATTCTTGATAGAGGACCTGAAGACAATGCTTTGTGCCAAATATCTAAGCTCTAGGTACTGTGGTTTCAGACAAAAAGATTTTTTAAGTTTTCATTGAAAAAATCTATATTTAGCTCGTATGACCTAGATATGCAACGGACCGGAAATGTTTGTACAACTTTGAAAGAGGACAATATAAGGGACATTCAAGCCAAGTTTGGTAAAAATCTATCGAGTAGTTTCAGAGGAGATGTTGTTTAAAGAAATTGTTGACGACGAACGGATGGACGGACGAACGACGACGGACAGAGGACGATCAAAATAGCTTACCTTGGCATTACGTGCCAGGTGAGCTAAAAACTGACAGAGGGTCACCAATAGGCAGTTGTGTAAAATAATTTTATTATTTACAATACTGACCAGTAGATTTTTAAGTGTTTTTGTTTTCAATTAGTTTCCATGGCAACCACAATTTCGATTGGATGACCTACATTCAAGGAAATCTTAGAGAGTACCCTTCAAGGAACAATCCTATATACTTTTGAAGAAATTGACCCAGTGGTTTCCAATATAATCTTTGAAGAAAAAGTTGACGACACATGACAGACAGACCCAGAGGACGAACACATGGGGATCACAATAGCTCACCTTGGCACTTCGTGCAAGGTGAGCTAATATGAAGCTAGCAGATTTAATAGTTCAGTAGTTATGACCAACGTCAGATTGGTACAACGTGGATGCTGAAAGTATGACAATAGCGTATTGCTTTGTCAACGCCGATGTTTGACTGTTTTGTTATCCTAATAGATTAACAAAGATGTGAGGTATTCTTATTGCCTTTGTCTGTCTTGACTATTTGTTTGACATTCTACTGTGGGGCTCTAAATGACATTGACTTTTGTATGACATTACCAAACGTGTACCGAGCTCAAGAACTACTTAGGCTGCGTATAAATGACAAATGTAAAGTCTCTTATCACATGCAGTTCCAAAGTAATAGGCAATGTTAATTCAACCTATTTGACCTCTGAATGACCTTGAACTTTGTCTGCCATGGCCAAACTTATACTAAACTCAGGAGTTTCTTGCGTTGTGCAGATACCCAAATACGAAGTGTGTATCACATGTTATTTTAGAGTTATGGGAAGTATCCTATTTGACCTTTTAATGACTTGACCTTTGTCTGACATGACTCTAGTGTTGAACACAAGAGCCTCTCTAGTTGAAAACATATGGCAAATGTCAAGTCTCTATCACATGCAGTTCCAAAGCTATGGCAAATATTTAACCAACTCTAGTTTACCTCTGAATGACCTTGACCTTTATTTGAAATGACCCAAATTTTACTGAGCTCAATATCTGTTTAAAGTAAGTACATATACGAAATATGAAGTCTGTATCATATTTAGTTCTAAAGTTATGGCTAACTTTAAGATTTTGGACAACAACAACGCCTACGATGACAACGCAGATGCCGAAGTGATGACAATAGCTTGTAGTTTCTTCAAAACAGACAAGCTTAAAATGGTTTTGACTTTATCAGAAACTGGAATTTACCATTAGATTGATCTTGGGGGAATGAGTCAATGCATTTGTCCCGGAAGTTAACAATCTACTGATGTAGGAGTACTCAAAACAGAAGATTATATTAATATAACTAGTTTTATTGCAAATTGCATAAAACAGTATTCAAAGTACCTAAGCTATGCTTAAAGTGTATCACAACTTTAACACTAACACAGGTGCTGGTCGCATGCTGATGGCTATCCATGGAGAGTATTATTGATGTTAAATACATGCAGCAGCATGAAGCAAGAAGACAGTAAAGTTGAAAGGAGCTTTCTGATTGACGTGGCTACCTGTCCTCAATAGCTCAATAAACAGGCTATGGACTCGGAGTAAAGAGTGATGAGTGACTGTTTGATACTGGATTTAACAATTTTTTACAAAAAGCTCAAATAATAATTTGAATCTGCAACAGTTCCATTCTTAATAGTTATATCTAATTCCTCCTGTTGGTTAAATTGTCTAATCTGAAATTGTTTAAGCTCTTCTTCAACAGCAGTTGTCTTGCCTCTTTTCTTCAAGCTCATACAAGTAGGCAGAATTAACATCTTTCTGCATATCTTCTTTACTGCAGATCTGCTTTAGTCTGTTGATAGAAATCCTGCAAAAAATATCATACAATGTAAAATGCTATATAAAAATGACACCATCAAAAACTATAGCTGTTAAAAAATAAAAACATTTTAATGTGTTGCTTATAGCACATCATCTAAGTCTTGATCTAAGAACTTATGACCATATCCAGTTTATCCAAGTTTAATCCAGATCCATTCCAATTTGTAGATGCTAGAGTGTGAACAATATTTGAATATAACGAGAGCACCGCAAACGGGTGCTGGCCGCTCGAGTTTCATATACTTGAGATGGCTACATTTTCCAAACTTAAAGAATGTGTATGGGTGTTTGATGCTTTCTTGATCATAGAAGTTTGTAAGCAACAACAACTCAAACATAATTGGACCTAAATGCCTTAGTATGGTCATATAAGAGGAATAGATAACTGCATATACATTCCATTAAAAGTAAATTCTAAGTCAAACAAGGGTACTAAATCTGCAAAAACAATCAGAGAGTTAGCTGCCTTGTTGTAACGAATTACTCTTTTGGTAGTGAACAAGTACTGTACATGTACATATATTCCAAGTTTGAATTTCATACCTTTGACAGTCAATGATAATATCCATTTAAAGTAAACAGTAAGTCAAAACAAGGACAATATCTTTGCCTGCCTTACCTGCCTTGTTGTAATGAGTTGCCATTTTGATACTAAACAAGTATTGGAAGTTTCAAGTTAATACCTTTGATAGTTATTGAGAAATTTCAATTTACAAGTTTTATGTAAATAAAAACAAGGGCAATTACTCTGTTATGACACATCCCAGAACAACCTCCCTTGTTTGAATGAGTTGCCCTTTCGATATTAAACAAATATTTAAAGGTTCAAATTCATAACTTTCTACAGTTACTGGGAATTTTCATTTAAAATATTTGAGTCAAATCAAAAGCAACAAGAGTTGTCAGAGAGACAACAAAGCTCGCCACCAGCACCTTTAGAAACTTAAAAGCACACTCAAGGTCACAGAGGTCAACCTTTTTGCCTGCATGGAAAGGTCTTGTCCATATACACTGGCAAATCAAATAGGAAAATAACACCTCAAGGGACATAGGAATTATAAGCATTTTTGAAACCTAAACGCAGATTTCGAAACCTAAAACCTTTCGCGACCTTAGTTCAAGGTCAAGGACACTGGGCTAATTTTTTTGCATGTATGGAAAGATCGTGTCCATATACACATGCATGCCAAATATGAAAGAAATATCTCAATGGATATATGAGTTAAAGAAATTTTGAGAAACCTAAACGCAGACTTTGAAACCTAAACGCGGGTCCTTAGTTCAAGGTCAAGGTCAGAGGGCTCAAACATTTTGCATGCAAGGAAAGATGTTGTCCATATACACATGCAACTGAATATGAAAGGAATATTTCAATGGACATAGGAGAAATAAAAATTTTGAAAAACCAAAACACAGATTTCGAAAACTAAACATTGGCCCTAAGTTCAAAGTCAAGGTCACAGGGGTCTAAATTTTGCAGTGCCTGGAAAGGTCTTGTCCATATACACACATAAACCAACTGAAAGCAATACCTCAAGGGACATAGAAGTAAAAGGCATTTTTCAAAACCTAAACACAGGCCCTAAGTTCAAGGTCACAAGGGTCCCAATTTATCTGTGCATGGAAAGGTCTTGTTCATATACACACACATACCAACTATGAAAGCAATACCTCAAAGGATATAGAAGTTAAATGGATTTTCGAAACTTAAACGCAGATTTCGAAACCTAAACACAGGCTCTTAGTTCAAGGTCAAGGTCACAGGGGTCTAAATGTTTCTGTGCATCAAAAGGTCATGCCCATATACACATACATACCAACTATGAAAGCAATACCTCAAAGGACATAGAAGTTAAAGGCATTTTTCTAAACCTAAACACAGGCCCTAAGTTCAAGGTCAATGTCACAGGGGTCTAAATTTTTCTGCGCATGTAAAGGTCTTGTCCATATACACATACATACCAACTATGAAAGCAATACCTCAAGGGACATAGAAGTTAAAGGCATTTTTCGAAACCTAAATGCAGATTTCGAAACCTAAACGCAGGCCCTAAGTTCAAGGTCACAGGAGTCTAAATTTTAAAAATAGGGTTAAAGTCCTCAGGTCTGCCATAAGTTGATAAAAAAATCCTAAGATTTCAAATTTTTCAAGCCCAGTTTTCCTGATTATAGAGACTATTTGGTGACTAGCTTTGAATGAGAAATGTTATCTGGCAAGGCGTATGAATATATCTGGTGAGCCGCAGGCGAACCTGATATTTTCAGAAGCCAAGCCAGATAACAATTCTCATTCAAAGCTAGTCACCAAATATTCTATTTATCCTTGTCACAATATCAAAATATATAGAGAATGGTTTTTTAGCACTAGAGCCATTTTTGCTCTAAGATTCTCGCTAAAGAGCTAAAAATGTTATTGTAGGAAAGCGCGCTATTATATAGATGACGTCGAAGACGTCACATCCTGGTAACGTTGAACCTTTAACAATCTAGTGTATTTTTACTCAGGACATCTAAAAGGTGGACGTTTATAGAAGTAATGCAGCAAGCGACTTGTTACTTTCAAACATTTGATTGCAACAATACTTCGAATAAGCGTCGTCACACGTCATCGGTCATGTGACCAACTAGCATAATAAAGCAAAGTTTATCTGTCACCCCTTTATCCGTCAGGAAAATAGGCACGTGACAGGATAAATACCTTTATCCCTTGGTCTGTTTCTAGTTTTTAAGACACGTGATGCTTAAATCCGGTTGAAAGTACAGCAGAATGTGCCTTTAGGCGCATTCTTCTTTACTTTCAGCTTGTTTTAAGTTTCCATCTGTTGCAAGAAAAATCCGGAGAAATGGCAGCCCTGCATCCTCGCTATAAACTATCTGTCCATCCATCACTAAACCTGCCATGTTACTTGAATATAAGGCTCTTAGAAACAATGCCGTATATCTCTGCGCTTTTTACTTTATTAAATGTGACCGTTGGCGTAAAGCCGGTGCGTATACAGAGGTGTGCCGCCGTTCTGCACGCTTTCTCTTTGTCTAACATCATCATTTTCTCAAACAAGAACTCCTGATGGATGACATTCAAATATGTGCTATTCTCATAAAGATAACGACCAAAATCTTCTGTAATAACGTCATGTTAAGCATACGATAATTTGTCGCGCTTGATTTTAGTGTAGTTTGAATGATATCACTTTATGGAACGCACAGATAGCGGTTTTCTATGCAATTTCTGGGTTGTGCCGGATACGCCTACCATGGCTCTGTGAATCACGCATAATAATCATCTACTGTACATTGGATTTTATTTTCATTCACCCATTTTATTGAAATTGAATGGCTCAAGGTATCAGTAGAATATTATGGCCATTGAACGTCAGATTAGTAAAATGTAAGCAAAGTCTATGCTTTACTGGGACAACCCTCGCATATAACATTCATATGGACTCCATATAAGAGTGATTAAAATGAACATTACAAATGTTTCCCCTAATGCACACCAAACCCAATGTTGTGACTACTAATTAGAATATTTCAATTATCTCTGTGAGTATGAGATTATTCAAATGACTGAGTTGTCACAACATAAGGTTTGGTTGAGACGCAGTCGTTATTATTTAAAATACTCTTCTTATTTAACACTCTGATACAATTTATCTGACTATCTCTCACAACTCCTTCATTCCATCCAAACTGTCTCTTCTGCTCCATACTTGATACTTACAGGTAACTTCTTTGACTGTACTAGGCAATGGTTGACAAGCTGGATCTATAGATGTAGCCTTCTGACTCCTTGCCAGGCTGTATAGGAATAGGGCATGTGGAGTTTGTCCAACTTGTGTCTATTACCATAATCCTGAACTGGGTTGTTAATTGGAGCTGAAATACAAGTATTAACCTATTTAACTCGCAAAAGTTTAAAAAACTTCAGATCAACCATTCCATTTTCTAATAAATTAAATATCAGTGAATTTGATACTATTTAGGGATGTATTTTATAATTCATAATTTTCAAAATGACAAACAGTGCAAATTCTGATCAGATGGATCTTTAGGTGTCCTATGGTGTGAATATAACCTGCATGCATGGGACAAATGCACTCTTCACACGTTCAGTCTTTGTAAAAGACGACTTTACTCTTAAAGGGACTCGCAACCGGATGGTGTACTTGTCAAAATAAAATAAAATGCTCAAATAAAAGCACATTTGTGGCATTATTTGGCTTCTGACATTAAAAAAATATGATCAGTCCAAAAAAAGTATCAATAATCGTCACCGAATCTTAGTTATTTTAGATATTTTCCATCGTTTTTCTATAGCGTCAGCTGACAGTATAGTTGTTGTTGTTGCTTCTCTACACAGGCTCAGACATAAACCCGAGCCGAATAAAGTATTATCGATCGCTACCAGTGAAGTACGTTAATTCGCTACCATATATATAGAGAGCGCTGGTAGCCGAGGTAGTAAAGGTGCTTCCTCATTTTTCATGTTTGTCTCCGCATGGAGGGTCACGTGTTCGAATCCTACCAGAGATTCTTCTTTTTTTAGCTCACCTGAGCTAGCTCAGGGTGAGCTATTGCAATACTTGAATGTCCGTCGTGCGTCGTCCGTCGTCAACAATTTTAGTGTTTACACTCTAGAGGCCACAATATTTATCCAATCTTTCTCTTACTTGCTCAGATGGTATATTACCATAAGAGTTCGAATGAGTTCGGTTATGGTTGAAATCGGACTAATAGGTCAAGAGTAATCTACCTTTGAATTGCTGAAAATGCCATATTTAAGGGTGTTTACACTCTAGAGGCCACAATTTTTATCAAATCTATCTCAAACTTGCTCAGATTGTATATGACCATTAGAGTTTAGATGAGTTTGATTATGGTTGAAATCTGATCAATAGGTTGAGAGTTATCTACCTTTGAATTGCTGAAAATGCCATATTAATTTAACAGTGTTTACACTCTAGAGGCCACAATTTTTATCCAATATATCTCAAACATGCTCAGATTGTATTAGCCCGGGGCATAAGTCGAAAAATACTTCATTTCATGATGCAAGCAAACCACTTTGCAGGTTAACTAACATGACCATTGTCAACCGAAAAAAGCCGTTAGCCACTTCAATTTCCCTGGCAGATTCAAGATGGCGGCCATTTTCAAAATGGCCGTCATTTCCATTTTGTATAAGTTATGTCGTAATGGTTATTTCCATGCCAGTTCGAAAAGTCACACAAAACTAACATGTATGAGATGTAAAATGAAAATCATCAATTGTGGATTACGAAATATTGCTAATTATTCAAGATGGTCGCCAAAAATTTAAAATGGCGGCTATTTTCGCTATTTTCAATTGTACTTTAACCACATGTAATTTTAAAGGATTATAAAACAACTTTTCCTCGGGTCATTTGTAAACTTTTCTGTTCTTATACTACTATTTAAAGTTATTAAAGTCTATACATTTGTTTAATGCATTAATTCCAATACGATTTCCACGTCCACATTACCTTATAACACGAAGATACTATCGAAATTCCTTCACATGATTTCATTTTGAAACTTTGATTTATTTCTAAAACAGTCTTGCCGGACTTTTGGGAAAAGGCTTTATTAAGGAAAGTTGACATACCTCCTTTTTACCACAATTAAGGTGAGCTGAATCTATTTCTGCTATCTGTCACATTCTCCCATGAAGCTAAGAGCCAAACAATGATGAACAAAGACAACAAAATGGCCGCCAAAACAATTATTTTCGTTATTATATGCGATCTTTCGGGGATCAAACACACATATAACATCTACTTCTCCTAAACCACATGGCTGATTACAACGAAACTCAAGATGGACACTTTTTTTATCTCTCTTAACGAATTGATTCAATAAAACACTCTGGTTGCCATGGCGACAACAGTAAAACAAACTGCACAACCTAAAAAAATATTATCCACAAAGTCCGGAACTTAGATATGTTATGTAAAGTAATACCAAGCAGGCCTCAATCAAGTTTATTCATAACATATTCCTTCATCAATATTATTGTGGTGTAAAATACGCTGAAACCCATATTGTAATATATTGCAATACGGAGAAACTCTATTGCAATATAAGTAAATTGGTCCAGCGCCGAGATTAACAGCCTTACATAGACGTATCGTATATAGGATAAGCCCAAAGTTAGATATTTGATGTAAAGTATAACGTAGTAGACCTATACCCAGTTGTTAAAAGCCTTATAGCTTGGGAGTAAAAATTCTAACCGCCCATGTGTTACTAGCTTTACATAGATTTAAATAGGAAACTATATAAAATCTTACCAAAAACCTTTTAGCCCAGAACTTCGTTTTATATTGTAGAGTATCGCATTGAAGACATCTATCAACTTTGTTAAAATCATAGCGCTAGTTTTAAAATTTGGTATCTATAGTTTTATGGGTTTACATAGACTTTTATTTGAATACCTAAAAGATTATTCATGGCACCACCCTAAAGCTTTAATGTCTCCCTACAATAGCCCCCCTTACAACGATCCCCTCCTTACAACAATTGTTACCACTTTTGCCCATACAGCACAATTTACACCTTTCTATAACAATGCCATCCTAACAACACACAACATATTTGTCTCCGGCTGGCTATTGTTGTAGAGATTCAGCAGTGTAGAATTCTTTCAAGTTTGTTAAAGAAAGTAGCTGTCATGTCAACAAATTACCAATGAAAAATTAGTTTTTGAAAAGTGTCCTAACCATAATGCGAAACATCCTATAAGTATATTTTGTCAGAATGACGTAGTAGACCTCTTTCGATTAGTTAAAATCAGAGCCCTAGTATTAGAATTGTCCCCGCACAGCGGCTATTGTGTCAAAATCCATGACATTGGTGAGCGATATATGGGGGTTACGGTCATCTTGTTTAAGCAGTTTAGTGACACAAACTATATGTGAATAAAATGCACCATGCAGCTATCCACAACAAGCGTTTCATGAATTTCTGAAATGGAAACGTTTTAGCGATGAAACCTAAGTGTTGATTCAACCATGCTGATCCAGTTAAAAGCCAAGAGTTGGTAAATAAATAGAAGAATAAGGAGCAGGAATTATTGGTAACACTAAGACCACAACATCCTTAATGAGACAATTCTCAACCCTAGCAATAGACCAAGCTCACGAACAGGCGAATGCAATCATCAAAGGCAATGGGGTGCACTTTGCATCACATAGGACCTTAACTCTAAGACACTGAATTATGGCAGGCCCCGAAGTCAGCCGATTATGTACGGAGTACGATGAAGAATCTAGCGCGAGTCACCATGAGCAAGCAAAGAGTGCGCATACGTCATTGCTTTAAAAAGTGACAAGGTTGACCTCGACCATCAAGATGACATAGGTCTGAGGGCTATGATTTTAACAAAGTTGATAGAGGTCTTCTAGGCGAAATATCTGCACTAAAAATGAAGCTTTGGCTATAAGGTTTAGATAAGATTTCTTTAAGTTTCCTTTTTAAATCTATGTAAAGCTAGTGACCTATTGGTGGGGTTATTTACTACTTCCGGACTACAATGCTTTTAGCAAACTGTGTAGAGGTCTACTATGCTTTGCTTTACATAAAATATTTGAGCTTTGGGTTTATGAATTTTGTGAAGCATATTTTTCTATATGCGATAAGTCTATGTAAAGCTATTGACCCCGAGACAGGGCCTCTTTACTTACGAGGGTCATTCCAAAATTATTTTACTCTTGCACACATGTATAATAATCATGTGTAATACATCGTTGAAAAGCGCATTTCTTGCGGATACATCGATGCATAATAAATTGACAACAACAGTTCTCTTCGTTGTGGAAAATAGTCATCAATGTTTGACAGTCATAGGCACTGGCCATATTTGCTACAGAATTCAATCATATTGTTATATCATATAGCTTAGAAAAAGTGCCATAACGCTTTTAAATGTCGAACTAGCTGGAACTTTACTTATGTTTTAGGCCACCAACACTTAATACATTGAATTGAATAGTCTTAATAAATTTAAGATGTGTGTTTCACCTACTTTTATTGTAAAATTAAAGCATGCATTAAAAAGTATAATATAACTTGCAAAATATGCAAAAAATATCTTACATTTGTTTATTGATTATATCAACTTGTTTACGAATAAGTGATTTTTTTTTCAATTTCATCTTAAACAGGATACAGTTTTACAACAAACTAAAATATTTTATATTTCTCAATAACTAGGTTTTAAATCTATCAACTATAAAATGTATATGAATATAATATTCATCGACAAACTGTACTAAATTTGATAACTTTGTTTTGAAACGTTCGCATAAGAACAAAACAACATAAATGTTGACACATTAAAGTATAAAACTATATTTGTCCCTTCAATGCATCACAATAGTAATTTCAAACTCTATAACATGCATGGTTGTAGTGCCATTCGTGTTGTGTTATTTTCACCAAATTTAGACCGTGTAAAATAAAAATCTTACATATAGATTTCAAGAAAATGCCAAATTAACACACATTTTGAAGGACGCTAGTTTATTGCTATATGTTGCATACAGTTTCTGCATATTGCAATATATTAAAATATGGCTTTCAGCGTATTGTTACCCTATTACAATTTAGATGAAAGAATATGATATGAATAAATTTGATTGAGATCTGCTAGTAAATACAATCTATCAAATATCTAACCTCTGTGTCTGGTGTTTTTACAAGAAAATATTTTAAAGATTTTACCAGTTTTTCACATTGGTTGCCATGGCAATCAGAGCTCTTTATTGAATCAATCTTTTGAAAGAAATTAGCCCAAAGAATGTTCCTATAACATATGGTTGTTTTCATCAATGTGGTTTAGGAGGAGTAAATACTATGTGTATTTGATTCCCGAAAGATCGGAAATAATAACGAAAATAAGTGTTTTGGTGGCCATTTTTTTTTTTTACCATTTTTGGGCTTTCAGCCTCGTGGGAGAGAGTGAAAGACAATAGAAATGGATTTAGCATGCCTACATTATGGCAAAAATGTGATCTGTCAACTTTTCTCAAAAATGCCTCTAGGAATGTTATTTCCCCAAAATCCGACGAGGTCTATTTTAGATAAAAAAAGCAAAATGAAAAATATTAGTGTTATTAGAAATGTTGAACGTTAAAATTGTATCGGAAATCATGCATAAAACAAAGGTATATACTTTAATAGCTTTACATAGTATTAGGACAGAACAATGAACACACAATCCGTGGAAATGTAGTTTAATAATCCTTCAGAAATACATGACTGTGCTCTTATAACAATGAAAAAAGAGTGAAAATGGCCGCCATTTTGAATTTTTGGCGGCCATCTTGAATAATTAGTAATATTCCGCGATCCACAATTAATGATTTATGTTTTACATCTCATAAGTGTTAGTTTTGCGTGCCTTTTTGTATGTACATTAGACTGGCAATAACGACATAACTTATGCAAACTTGAAATGGCAGCCATTTTGAAAATGGCCGCCATCTTGAATCTGCCAGGGAAATTGAAGTGGCTAACGGGGTTTTTAGGATTAGTTATGTCTAAACACTTATTGTAGAAAGTCCCTTGCTTGCATCATTATTTGAAGTATTTTGGCAAAATATCGACCTTATGCCCCGGGCTATATATAACTATAAGAGTTCAGATGAGTTCGATTTTTGTTGAAATCAGACTAATAAGTTGAGAGTTATCTACCTTTGAAATGCTGAAATTGTCATATTTAAGGGTGTTTACTCTCCAGGGGTCACAATTTTTATCCAATCTATCTCAAACTTGCTCAGATTGTATATGACCATAAGAGTTCGATTGAGTTTGATTATGATTGAAATCTGACAGATAGGTTGAGAGTTATCTACCTTTGAATTGCTGAAAATGTCATATTTAAGGGTGTTTACACTCTAGAGGCCACAATTTTTATCCGGTCTTTTTCAAACTTGCTCAGATTATATATGACCATAAGAGTTCAAATAAGTGTGATTATGGTTGAAATCTGACCTATAGGTCAAGAGTTGTCTGCCCTTGAATTGCTGAAAATGCCATATCGAACAGCGTTTACACTTTTGCAACTACAGTTTTTAATGGATTTTGATTTTACTTGCACACAAAGTATATACATGTACATATAAGTTCTCAAAGGAGTGCAATTATTGTTGAAATCTAATCATTGTAGCAATAGTCATCTGCCCTTGATAGACTTTGAAATGCTAGAAAAGGCTTCATTTCAGTATTGTTTAGGCTCTAGTTATCTGCCCTTGATGTACTCTACCATACACGAATTATGAGGTTATATTCCAAAATTGTTTACATGCTATACTACAAATAAGAATGGATTTAAATTAAAACTGATGAAACAGTAAGATAAAGCTATCAAACTTCAGTACAACAGGTGAGCGATATCAGGGCCTTCAGGCCCTCTTGTTTGAAATGCATTTTTTAACAGAATTTATTATCCTTAACTAAATCTTACCCATTTATATTTAAGCATTTGACATATATTTACAAATTACTATTTTGATGCTAAATCTGGTTGCGAGCCTCTTTAACTCTTTGCATGCTAGCGATTGCATTTGCAAACAGTTTGGATCCAGATGAGACGCTGCGTAAACTGTTTGACACTCTGACCATGTTTTGAAAAGAAATTTAGAAATGTCTTATTTAGAACAATAGCAGACGACAAATGTTGCAGATGGAAAAAAATTACCCAACATGCAAAGAGTTAATACTGTATTATAGGCTCTGATGGGTTAAGCCTAGTGTCTACTATTATAAAGGACATTGAAAAACAGTGTAGACTAGAGCCTGGCCAGACACCTTATTCACATATTCATGACTGTACTATAAGAACCTAATTTCTTCAATTCGGGGATAATTATGCATGCATTTAATCAACTCCTATTCCATAAAAAGAAACTGATTGTTATTCCATTTTTTGTATATTTCCTTTGCAATTTATTACAACCAATACATAAAAGGTGGAAATATATATTTTTACAGAATTAGGGACGATGTGAACCACCGCCGATGTGAACCACCGCCAATGTGTACCATTTTACCAGAAGATGTGAACCACCCCATCAGACAATGTGAACCAACATTTTATTTTAAAATTTATAAGTGCACTATCAGAAATAGTTGTAAAAGTTGAAAAAATATGTCAACTTTAATGGGTTGATTAACCTGTTATTGTGCTATTTTAGCAACTTTAAGCTCATATTGGACCAACACTAGATTCTGGGTGGATTATGTGATGCCATGAAGCATGAGAATAAATTGTCTATGAAAGAAAACAAATGCAAGAAGTCTTCTATGATTCTTTATAGTCCTTTAATCAGGTACAGCACGATTACTTAAGTAATTTAGGGACTGGTTTAAGGTTCTTGCTTTTGTTTTCCTTCATAGACGTTTAATTCTCACGCTCCACAGCATCACATTATCCTATGATATTCCAAAATCTTGTCCTGAATAAGAGTTTAGATAATACTATCAGAGAAATAAAGTTAACATATTTTCAGTCTATATAACTTTCAGAACAGTAAGTTAAATGCAAGAAAACTTATACAATTTTTTTTAAAAACAAAGTGTTAGTTCACATCTGATCATCTGATAGGGTGGTTCACATCCCCTGTAAAAGTGGTTCACATCGTCCAAAAAAACTAGTTTACATCGTCTAGGTTCACATCGTCTATTATGTAACATGGTGAGAAAAATATGCAACCAGACTGGGGCTCGAACCCGGGACCCCTTGCTTACAGGGCAAGTGGTCTACCGACTGAACCACCGGGCCGCTTACATTATAAATCTTTCACCATTTAATCATAAACTCAACCCGGCTACACACACCCCCTCTACACAAGAATTCGTCCCGAATTCTAACTAAAGAACACTCCACGAGTTTCTTATTATTATTTCTGTACACTCTACGAGTTACATATTATCCTACGGGTTATTTACGTTGGGCGCCAATTTAGCCGCCAAATGTAACATGGTGAGAAAAATATGCAGCCAGACCGGGGCTCGAACTCGAGACCCCTTGCGATTAGGGCAAGTGTTCTACCGACTGAACCACCGGGCCGCTTACATAAATCTTTCACCATTTAATCATATACGCAACCCGGCTACATATATACCTTTTTTACAACTGTTTATGAAATTATTACCCATTTTTATCCACAGATACGCCTTTTTACTTCATTTATTCCTTCACGAAAGAAAACAGTTGTTCCACTTTATATGTCATTCGCAGACAGCTACCTGTGAGGAGTACACTTGTCCTATATGCAAACACAGTAGTCTAGACCCTGATCTTAAGGATCAGGGTCTTCACTGTTATCATTTTAAAAAAATTGAAGAAATATTGTAAAAATCTTCCCTAAATTAGCCTACTAGTAAAAGATCAAAAATGGACTGGACTAAATTGAAACTAAAATTGTCAATTTTGAGCTTACAGGGAGGAATTAAAGGGGTACGCTGAAAGTATGTGTCTTAAAGCTTTCTACCTGGTTTAAGTGGATTTATAACTTCAAAAAAGGCAAAGGCAAGCTTTATTTAACCGTCGGATAATCATATGGTAAACAATCAACATAAGCTCTGTAGAGCTTTTATTGCGACAAACAAGGTATCCATTAACATGCATACTTACCTTGGCATTACATTTACCTTCCTAGTACTACCCTTACAATGCCGAGCGTCAGGCAAGGGAGCTACTAGTACCGTTTTTATAATGGTCTTTGGTATGACCCGGCTGGGGATCGAACCCACAACCTCCCGCCTCGAAAGCGGACACTCTACCACTGAGCTAACGAGGCGGTAAACTTCACAACTAGAAATTGCCAATCGGGTAAAGGGAATATAGTTACTATATATTCACATCGACTTCGGTGGATTCCGTTTGATTTCGGATTAACTTTTTCTAGTAACCCAGCTGAAAGGATTTACAGTCACAAGGCCGACCCTACCTAAGGCCGACCTTAATTTGTATAGTAGACCTATAGTCACAAGGCCGACCTTATGTTTATATAGCAATTAGGTAACCGGCATGTATTTGATGGTATATTGTATATAACCGACACGAGCAACAATTGTTGCAAAGACTCAAATAATAGCTCAGATCCAGATCCTGATAACATTATTTTTTTATTATTAAAATATCATGTAATTTAAAAATAGATCCAGATCATGATCACCATAATAATTTTCTTTTAAAAAGGATGTTATTTAAAAAAAAGTATGTTAATGCACGGAATTATACAATATATAATTCTGTGGTTAATGTTTACATAAATAATTCTTAAACATTTATGTTTTTATCAATGTTAGCCTTTTCCATTAGAGCGTGATGGCAATTAGCCTGCAGATTTAATAGTTTCGATCCAGATCCAACATTTTTGATAAAAAATGTTATTCTCAAGAGTCCATGAGAAGAATGTGACTGGTCAACAGTATATGCTATGCTGAGTTATTAATTACTTACTCATAAGAAGCTAAATATAAAGAAAATATAAATGCATGTTTTTATTTTATTTCTATTTTCAGAGTGTACATTTTACATAGCAGATAATTTGAGTTGTTCAAATTGAGAAAAGATGCTTCAGGAAATAGTACAGATTCAGATCATATGGAGCTGTTCAAGAACAATATATGTTAACGGCCTGTTACCGATATTGGATGATTTTATGTTGAAAGTCCTAAAAATAAGAGGAAAATATCGATGTAGAATAAATCGATGTAGAATAAGACGAACCATTTTAATTTAAGATATTTTCTAATAGAGTCCTCTGATTGATTTCAGCATTATTTGTACATTTTTTTTTATTATAAATAGAGATTGTAATGATGCTATTGGCATATGTTTGTGATTGTATAATAATTATGATTATGTTGATGAAACAACACTGTGTAGGCTATTTACATTACTGAATAAAGACACTTTGAATCTTGAATGTGTTCACGGTCTGCACTGTTGGTCACTGGTTGACATTTTTAGTTCCCCTGGCTAATGGTTTTTGAAACGTCGTTACTATTTGCATGTTTTATCTGCAATGTATATTGCATCAATATAATGTCACAATTATGTGTAATTGTCGAACGATTAGGTGATCTTGGTTATATTTGCGATTGCCTAGAAAGTGAGAAGGATTGTTCCATAGTTAAAGTTGTAATATATAAAATATATGTTATATCTATACCCTGGGTAAAATCTCTCTATTACGATCAATATAGGTTAATTTCCCGACATTTGAAGCAGGTAATAGGTTAATATGTGGTTACAGAAAGGTTTTAATTTTCTTAAACATTGTACAATGACAAACGGTGCAGACCCTGATCAGGGGAGTCCTGTGATTTGGATCTTCACTGCTTACATAGGACCAGTGTATGTTTAACAGGTACCCTTTTTCAAATATCCAGTTATAGTACTTAGTGTTGTTAGTAATATTTCCTTTTTATTATTATTATTATTGTTATTATAAGTAGTATTAGTAGTATAAGTAGTAGTAGTAGTAGTAGTGCTTAAAGGATACTTAAAAGATATATATTTATTAAATCTGAAATTGGAGTATCTCTATCGTCACGTGCCATACGCGCGACTCGTCTAAACATTAAGCAATAACCTCTATTAAAAATATTTCCCCATCATCATTTCCTAAAAGTATCATGTGTATTTAAGGTATAGACCCTGGTTAAATACTTTTTTTATTAACACGGGTGCATTTATAGCCAGAAACGTTATATCAAATCAGGAATTGGATTATCTCTAGCGCCACGTGCCATCGTCCATACAATGTTAAATAACTGTTATTAAATATCCAGTACCTTATCATTTCAAAAATTTGTTTAAAAGTTTATTATGTGTATATTATATATTGTTTAAGAGCCTGATCTAATACTGATATAAGCTGGGTTAGTTAGATCAAAAGTGAAAGTTAATTTCTCTAGCGCCACGTGCCATACTGATAATGTATTAATTTGTATGTATAAGTGTTGACACGTGGCAGCTTAATGCTGACCCTTGCCCTAGGTAACATATATGATCAAATGTGTACACGTGCGTTTTGAATATATATGTATTGCTTCTTGGTGTGTTAAAGAAAGAGAATATTAACAATTTCAGAAAACGTCGAATTCTGTTTTATTTTCTTTCACTATAGAAAATCTAATCACGGTTTACACATTGAATTCAGACAATGTACACTCTGTAAAAGATACAAAACATAACGTTATCAAGAGATTTTTCGATGATGATCGGGGTCTGAACCAGAGACAGTGTAAAGTGGCTTTACACAGTCTCTGGTCTGAACTACCTATATAATAATTATATTATAATATTATATGTTAATTTCTCTAGCGCCACGTGCCATACTGATAATGTATTAATTTGTATGTATAAGTGTTGACATGTGGCAGCTTAATGCTGACCCTTGCCCTAGGTAACATATATGATCAAATGTGTACACGTGCGTTTTGAATATATATGTATTGCTTCTTGGTGTGTTAAAGAAAGAGAATATTAACAATTTCAGAAAACGTCGAATTCTGTTTTATTTTCTTTCACTATAGAAAATCTAATCACGGTTTACACATTGAATTCAGACAATGTACACTCTGTAAAAGATACAAAACATAACGTTATCAAGAGATTTTTCGATGATGATCTGGGTCTGAACCAGAGACAGTGTAAAGTGGCTTTACACAGTCTCTGGTCTGAACTACCTATATAATAATTATATTATAATATTATATATTATATATATACAGCAATGACCTGGGTCTATGGTATTAAGTAAGTTAATTACCCATAAATACGGTAATGAAAGTCTGCAATGACACTCATTTGCATCAAATATAAAGTGATTATGATCTGGGTATGAACAATAATTATGCGTCTATCGATAATTGTCACCACGCGCCTAACATACCTGTAAAATAGGTGTGAAACCTAAATTTCTATATAAAGATAAGGTCGGCCTTGTGACTATAGGTCTACTATACAAATTAAGGTCGGCCTTAGGTAGGGTCGGCCTTGTGACTATCAACCGCTGAAAGTAAAGCAGAAAAACGCATTCTGCTTTACATTAAATTATCACGTATTCCGAATTGGAGACATGCTATGAAGTAAAGAAATAATCCGTTATTCAAACACGCAGAAATCGTCATTCCATATCTATCTATGAAAGAAAATTTTAAAACAACTCACCATTTCAGTTTGACCATCGACAGCTGAGCCTGTCACATCTCATCGATTTCTGTCCAGTTCGCCTCACGAGAAATTTTCTGAAAGGCATGCTTGGTTTGTTAGGTAAGCTGGACAACGACTTTCTCGCCATCTGTACAGTTACAAATCCTCTTCTTTGGGTCCATTATTTACAGCAAATGCTTGAAAAAGTCATGGAGTTTCCCGATTTTTCGGTTTTACATCCTCCGATACGAAAGAGTATTCAGCAGATTGGGCCGCTCGAATCATTGAAATAACATCGCGTTAGCGCTTAATAACTGGCTCAGCTGATCTGTTAGTTGATCAGACTCATCGTAACAGGCTCAAGAGATACAGTTAAATAATTTAAGCCCGTTGTAAGAGTTGAGCTGATCCCAAACTTGAGCCTTTTCGTGAAAACGGCTTTTACAGGTAAGATAAAGTCACGTGATAGCAGTGTGCCATCGGCTTTTCCCGTTATACTTGTCGGTGGTAACTATTGCAATACGGAAAAGGCCGAGTATTGCTTCGTAAAACGAACATCGCCGATATTCGCGAATGAATACTTACCAACATTTTCTTTGAAATAAAGCAAAATACATATTCGGACCTTCCAACAAACATTGACAATCTCATAATAGATACATCAAAAGAGGTAAACTTACTTTCCCAATTGAAAGTGCTATAAAAGCGTAGATCACAATGAGCACTATTAAAATTTTTCTGGCACAGTCCTTGGCGGTTGTCAGATTTGCGCTAACGGATGTAGTATTTTCCGAAAACCATATTCATAGACCCGCTACCGCTTCGCTACGCTCCGCTATCGCGGGTCTAAAAATAGTTCTATGTAAGTGATAGTATTGGCCTAATACCTTGGATTTCTAAATCACCAATTTTGCATGAAATAGTTACATCTTATCAACATTTTAATTACCTTTAGTTTGTTTTAAATATGGGATCGCCAACTGAGCCAGGAATATACAGGCTTTGACGTTAGTATCAAAGATGTCGGCATACTCCTGTTCCGATGTTTCGGCAACGTACTTGGCGAAAAGTATTCCTGCATTGTTTACCTGAAACACAAAACCACTATCCAGTACAATCTCTTTATTACGACCACCTCTCTATAACAACCACATTTCTATTACGACCACCAAACTGAATTTATTATTACCTGTTTACGACAGTTAGATGCTTAAAGCAATGTGACAGTAAAACAGCTTTCTGTTTTACTGTCACTGCTTTAAGCTGTCACGTGCCTTTTATACAATCAAATACCCTTCATAATAGTGGTCGTAATAGATGAGTTTTTCTGTAGTTGCATTTACAGTCGAACTTCGATATATTTCGTCCTCCACTAAAGTGAAAAAGTTCGCTTTAACCATTAACTTCACAAATACGCATTAGGCCGGGGCTTTAAATTTCCGTAAAATAAAGAAAGTTTCATTTTATACAGTCATCAATATGTTTTATAGGAAATGTTTTTTTATATCCTAGCGGATGGTGGCTTTAAATAGACTGAAAATAAACCAGCATGTATTTTAAAGCACATTCTGCGTTAAGTAGTCACCTGTATTCATACTAGTTGTGAGGTAATGTGTTTATAATCCAATATTGTCAAACACTGACACCTAGCTATAAGAGACATACTCAATATCATTCTGGCTTACCAATACGTCGATTTTCCCAAACTTTTCAACTGTCCTCGCAATTATATCCTTCCTGTGTTCCCCATTTCTGATGTCTCCACAAACAGTGATAACCTGAAATGAGAAACATTCTACAGTAAAACCTTTCTATAATGACCTACTTAAAAGAAGATTAAACCTTTTGCTTCCAGTGAATTCTTGAATGTTTATATATAATCAATTTGTCTTTTTTATGTAAGGGATACATGTACCTTGTCTAAATTTTCGTTTTGTTTTAGATGTATATTGGAATATCTATCAGCAAGCAGCGTATACTCTGATGATGCGGCGTCTAATCAGAGTATATACTGTTTGACCATGTCTTATACATGTATATAGGTCCATCGGCACAAATAGGTTAATTGACTGTATAAAATATAGATAACGACTAGAAGAAAAGCAAAAGTAAAGCAGATTAAATGAGCTTTCGGTTTTATTTTTTGTTTTAAACAACAACGGGCCTTAAGCACCCAATCAAACTTGAATGTTCGTAATACAGGTAGTTTGATTTTTACTGTATTTTATACATGGTATTGAATAATGTTTACACGTTTGGAACACGACATTCTTACACAACAATCGTGGTTATACTCAAATAGCAAATGATTTCTGAACACTGTTTAGAGTCAATTCCAACACATCTCGCACACGTCCGTATATAAACAAAGAAGGCACGTATCTGTGTTTAAATTCTCAATAAAGCACACAAGCGCTGTAGCGTCTTAACGTGACGTCATATGGCTTCGTAAATGCGTAAGCCAAGAAATGTAGCGCCTTTGCGTCGTTCGAATTGTGGTTTAATTGAAGTGTTAAAAGTAAATTAATAAACGAAGTGTTAAAATTGAATTAATAAACTAATACCCGTGTATAAAGGACAGTTGACAGTTTAAGCACTACTATTAGTAAGCACTATTAAGTGGTAGTAGTAGAGAGTTGTTGTACATTAAAATGGATGATGTATTTTAAACAAACGAATTTGATGGGTATTAGTGGTTTCTTTTATCATTTAACATTCATTTCGAAACACATGCTTAAAGATGGATATCAAGCTTCAATTTTAAGTATGATATCTAAACACTTTTCATTACTCATATACATGTAATACAGTTGTACACATCTACAGAACGTAAAACACCACAACGTATTAATTTAAGTAAAAGGGTTGGGCCAAAAGTTCTAACAACATTAGTAAAGGCCCTCCCCTAAATTTGGGCATTTGTAATATTGGTAGTGGATTATATTTAACAGCTCGATTAGTTCAAATGAATATAAGTGTGATATATTGTTAAACGAATACGATATCTTGAATGCCATTTTCCAATATATTGTAATGCAGATTCCGAAATAATCAAAACTTGACCATACTTAATTGCAAATTAGAATGTTCTGTTTAACCTATTTGTGCCCTCGGTCCCATATATGGGACATAGGAAAACAGTGTAGACTCTGATCAGACGCCGCATTATTCGGCATCTGTTCAGTCTACTTTGTTTGCTGATAGGAATTTCAATATAAAACAAAATGAAAATGAAATTTTGACCATGCATCCCTTTGATAAAAAATGGACTTATCCAATATATAAACATGGAATAATCCACTGGGTATAAATGGGTTAATTTCCAGGGATAAATGGGTTATGGTTTACCTCAGTGGTGGAGGTGCCAACTTCGCGACATTTAGCTGCCACCCTTTCCAAGTTATCCGACTTTCGTCCGGCAATGCAGACCTTTGACCCCACAGAAGCGAATTTAACAGCAATGCCTTCACCAATACCGGAGCTGCCACCTATATAGTAAAAACATAGCCAAAATCAAAAACATATACCTTGTTTATCCAAACACATTTAAGGCATGTGGCGTCTAAACAATTTGGCCCAATAGAAGCGTAATTTAGCGTCTTTAGTTTATTTCTCCACCGAAGAAAGTAATTCTAATTGGTACTGTCATACAATGCACCAATGGTTGTAGCCAAAAGCAGGCTGAAAGTAAATCTGAATGCGCATTCTGCTTTAATTCCAACCTGCTTTTAGTGTTGACCGTGCTCACATCTCTTCCAACACCTGAGAAGAGTGCACTTGTTATGTGCAAACAGTGAATACCCAAATCAGAATGAGCTACGATTTATTCAACGAGTAATTTAGCAAACTACTAAACGATGAATATCGAGATATTTTTTATAAAACGATCTATTTGTTGCTGCCAAGGTAACCAAAAGGTTTCAGGTATATCAAATAATGGTTCATAAACCAAATCAGTTATAAATTATACATCATTGTAGGACATTGAACAAACTGTAATTACGTCATCACTACATGTCGCATATATCATTTGCACACTTTCATCACTAGTTACTTACGAACAATGGCACGTTTCAAGTGTTAGCACAATTACATGTTACACTTTCACTGCCATGACGTCGTCAATTTTAAACACTTTTTGTCTGCTTTAATTTTTTAAATTCAAATATTAGATATTTTGACTTGCAAAATATAAAATTGAGTTTCAAAGAGTTTGGATCCGGATCAGACGCCGCATTAAAGACGCCGCTTAATGCGGCGTCTGATTAGGATCCACACTGTTTGCAAATAATCATTGTACTTTGGGTAAAGGCAGTGAAGGGATTAAGTACATAATTGCGAATTCAGATGTCATAGAAAATATACCTGTAACAATAACTGCTTTTCCAGCTAAGGACTCCATAGTTCAAATAGCGTTATCTCTATGAAATGTATGGGATATAATGATGCTAAAACTTCATCTTTAAAACAGTGACCTTCGGTAGTACAGTATTCCAGTGTGGTGTGCCATTTATGTACAATAGGTCAATGTCTTATAGAAGTAGAAGAGTAGCTCTGTAGCGCGTTCAATTACCATTGTTTATGTTTTATGTTAGCAGTTTGTGTCCCGTGTGCAGCGTAAAGAGTACAGAATAGAAAACGTAGTCTTTACCAATAAACGTGTTTACGCTAAAACTTTTATCTATTGCAAACAGTTTGGAGCCAGATCAGACCACGGATGACCCGGTGTCTGATCAGGCTCCAAACTGTTTGCCACTCAAATTAAAACTGATAGTCAGATTTGTCAAAAAACTGTCAGTTTCTATATTTCATTACAATGCATTTGCTTTTAAGCGGAAGATTTCACTGTATTTCAGACCGGTAGCCAACGCGCAATCGACGGCCAATGATGACCATCGACTTATTTGCTGAACTCATGACTGGTGTGCCATTTATGTACAATAGGTCAGTGTCATATAAAAGTAGAGGCTCTGGTTAACACATATCCCGCTGACCTTAAATCTACTTTTTGATGCCCTATAAAAATAATAGGAACGTTTTGGCGTTAGAAAAAATGTGTAAGCGTTTGTAAAGTACGTCAATAATAGTTCAGAGTCCTTCCCTGATGTGGTTCTAGGGCTTAATTGTCATAGGGAATTGTTTCTGTTTATTATACCAATATAATCCCCTCTGTCAAGGCAGGTCGGTCATTTTGTTTCCATGCGCTGCTTAGCAACGAATGAGATTGGCCGAAACCATCTTTTTGAAATCAGCTTCTGACCATCCCTCACTGCTTATAGGCGCTATATAATCTACTTGTGTATCAGTGCAGTAAACCTCAACTCACCCATCCATTCAATAGTTTAAGGATAGTATTTATGTTATTACAGTGATCCCTCCCTACAACAGCCCTCCAAACAACGATTCCCTCTTTACAACGACGCTCGTCCCCCAAACAAGACAATTTTGTCCAACGACTGCAATGTCGTCTGCTCAAAATTGTCGTCTGCTGTTTTCTTAAAATTACATAACTGACAATTTGAAAGAAAAAACGTAATGACGAGTGAAAAACCGCTTGAATCCAGATCAGACTCCGCGTTACGCGTTGACTGATCTGGATTCAATCTGTTTTCAAATGTAAGCCAATTTCCCTCCCTATAGCGACTCCCTCCGAATAACGCACATACATGTTGTCTCCCATTGGGTGTCGTTGTATAGAGGGAGTGATGTATTATTTTTTCAATGACACACCTATTAGAGTGGGACCCTTTCGGAGAAGGCGCACACAACTGCCATACATGTTCTTCATGTCGGAAACCATGTCATTCTATTAGACCATGACGGTATTGTGTACGACATTTGTCGAAAGTAATAAAATATACCCGCATCCCCGCCCACGATTCAGTGATTTGGATGTACTATATGTGTACCCTGGACCCGTTTCATAAAACATCGTACCACAAATGCTGTCGTAAGTCAGATTATAAAAGTCTCAAACTTAATGTTGTTTCTCCATCTAAGTCCATCTTGTGACATCTTTTTGGAATCGATTCGAAAGATATGTCACAAGACAAGATTCGATAGAGCTATCAGAAATTAAATGTATTTTAAAGTTTGACCTACGACCTTTTTTGTCGTACGTTTTATGAAACGGACCCCTGGTAGGCAACGGTGAGTATCTTCGCGACCAGTTTGGGTCCAAATGAAACGATAAGTAACTCACCACAATCCAAACTGATTAAAGGTACATGTATTTGAATCTATTGTTACAATTTAGCGGAATGGACGTTACTATTGTCAGTTTGATAAGTACGACTTAAGTGTAGATAGTATCTTATAACTCTATCTTAGAGTGACTGTATACATCTTTTATTGTCCCTTTAACTGCGATATATTGCCATGTTGTATACTAAAGAGAAATACATAAATGAATTATTATTTTCCAATAAACGTGTTAAAGCTTGGCCCATTCAACCCTAGCGACGAGTATACTCGTCATTTAAAAAACAGTGTACCTGTGCAGAATACACGTGTCCTATGCAAACAGTGTATACCATGATCAGGGTCTACACTGTTTGTCATTTTGAAATATATTGTTAAAATCAACCCTAAATAGTCAGAAATGAACTATTTTGAAATTGGAATTGTCAATTAAAAGTTTTAGGGGTTAATGAGTTAAACTTTTTTTCCATTGCAAACAGTTTCGAGCATGATCAGATGCCGGGTTACCCAGCGTCTGATCAGACTCCAAACTGTTTGCTGATTTTGTCAAAATATTGTTATTTTCCCAATTTTTTTTCTATGCGTTAGTGTTTTGTTAGAGTTTAAACGGGAAAGAATAACATATTTTTATATAAAAACAAAACTAAAACAAGCAGTGGCTATTTAAAGTGACATTTTTCCTAAACACAAATGCCTTAGCGTGGACAAAGCTTCTGCATGACCAGTGACCACATGTATGTATCATTGCGACAATCTTGGGTAGTAATTCACAAACCTGTAAGAAGGTAGAGTGCTCGTTATTATAAAGCAGTTGAAATTAGTCTGATACTGTATCAATCTCAAACTTTTGGTTGGTAAGATTTGAGCAGGCTACTTTAATTTGACCAATCAAAGGCTTGAGAATGATATCAGACTCACCATTAACGTTTAACCCTTAAATAATGTATTTAAAACTACCATGACGGGGTTCGAACTCACGACCCTGATATTGGTAGTACGGTGATTAAACCACTGAGCTACTACATGTATCAACTGTGTAAAAGATTGTGATGTATATTTGAACTATTCAGTGACTAAATATCCATTTTTTTCCGGAAGATAAAAATAGCTTACGGAAAAAGGCGGAATATGTATAGGGTGCCAGTTCAAACATCATCGACAATATTTAATGAAATATGATTGTCGTAGTGATACATGTGAAAAACAATATAAAAATTTAAGGATATACGCTATTAGTGTTTTCTTCTGACGTGGCCGAGTTATTTTTAGATTGGAACATTCTAAACTTTTAAAAGGGATGCGTACCGTACTCGATTATTTCCGTACAGCCAGCTAGAAATACGGATATCTGTATTTATTTGCGTAATGTACAGTAGAGAAGACAGTTTTCTTTCTTGTTTAAACGCAATGCACTAAACTGTGGAAATTTACTTTTAGAAATGTTAACTATATTTTAATCTGAATAGCAAACAGGTTGGAGCCTGATCAGACTCCGGGTTACCAACGGGTTACCAACCTGTTTGCAATGGAATAATAGTTTTGTATATAAATGTGTTTATTGGGAAATAATAAAATATCAGTAAAGTTGGTGCAGCGGTCTCATGCTGCACTAGGATCATATTTATCTCAACTAAGAAAGTGTACGATTATATATTCGATGTCACCTTGCTTACCTATTAACCATTATTAACTATTCTACTCTAAAAATAATTCGGACAAGTCAGAAATATCGAATAATACCAATTCGTGCGACACATAGTGGTTTAACGAAGTAAGATTTTAACTCAACGAAATCGTGCGTATCGGTTCCTCCTGTACTGTAGGTACATGCACTTTCGGTTTCAAACAATCTCCGAAATTGAACGTCGTAAATGAAAGCACGTGAAACTTGGCAAATACTCTATCTAATAAGGCTAAGTTAATAACCTAGAACTTCAAGCAAATTGATATTAGTGTGAACCCGAGAACAAAGCCTCTGAGACCTTCCTACTTTGCCGTAGTTCTGGGGCTTAATTGTGAAAGGGAATTGTTTCTGTTTATTAGACCGAGACTATTCCCTCTGCCAAGAACTAAAAGGAAGGCATGTTGGTGGTTTTGATCCCATGCGCTGCTGGTCAACGAATGAGATTAGCCGAAACCATCTTCCTGAAATCATCATCATTTCATCTCATCACCCCTCATTAATCATCGGCGCTATATGACCTATTTTGTGTCGCAGTGCCGTAAAACCCAACTCATCATCATCACCGAGAACAAAGAGAAAAAGCCGTCTGCTTATTTAGGCCACTTGTATATGTATGAAAGTTTCTATACATGTAGTTTCAAAAGAAGAATTATAACTTATGATTTTTTTACTATGTTTATCTATAGCTTTTATTGTGTGAAGTTCCATAAAAAAAATTCGGATAGATTTTGATTGAGTGAGTGTTTTCATTGAATTTGAGCCGAAAACAATTAAGAAAAAGATGATGCAAAGAGTATAGTTTGTTGCCATATATAGATATGGCAACACACTATACTCTTTGCATCATAAATTTAGTGAGCATCACTTTTTAAGTGTTTTAATGTTTATTTGTGTCAATTATTACTCTACATCACGTTAGAAAACCAAACTAATGCATGCCGACTCTTTGCCGATAATGGCTACATTATTCATTTCAAATGCCCATATACAAAAAGACCATTATAACCTATGTTAATCTTTTAACTTTGGTACTAAAATATGTTTGAAGAACCTTTGCTGAACTTTTCACGGAGATCCTTCGGAGATTTCATTTGGTTGCGTATGTCCTTAATAAAGGTTGAATGTTAATTCGGCGTCAGTAGCGCGTTCAAGTACCGTATCGATTGCATCAGAAAACGGTAACAATTTAACTCGTTTGGCTGTTACCGATTGCGAACGGCCTCAGAGGTAGTTAGCCATCGCGAACAAGGAAAACAAAATGGCGACCAAATGAATTGAATAAAACCAGCGAACAGTCCCGACTTAATTTCTCATCAATAAACCTACATTTTCCGATACGTAATGTATCAAACAAAACGGCTTACATCTGAGCAGCTAAATCTTATTTTTATATGCGATAAAATTGATGCATTTCAGTTGATTAGTACACTTTTGCTTGTGTTATTTCAAATCGTACATAAATCGTTCGTACCCTTGACAAGTTGATAAACATGGGGGTGCAATGAGTTATTATTGAAGAGTATTGGTGAACGTTAGATGTCGTACTATATGGGTTGTTTGCATCGGTTAACGTTGCTGTTCGCTGATACGGTACTTGAACGCGCTACTAGTATGGCGTCGAACGGTATGCTAATGTAAGTCACCTGGGGTCATGGCATTTCAATAACCTCACTTTAAAGCGTGGGTTTAGTTAGAAACAGATACGCGTACATGTATGTGGCAACAGATAACCTATTTAACCCCATTTACCCCTTACTCGCCATAGTTGACTCAATTCGAATTTGCAAATAGTTTGGAACCAGATTAGACGCCGCGTTTCTCTGGGTCGGAACATGGTCAAAATTGTTGGAACTCTTAACAATATTATCAGTCAGAACTTAAAAAATGGATTGCTGTATTAAATTTTAGACAAACAGTTTTGGAAAACGGCGGAACGAAAAATCAGCACACAGCACACAGTTACAGCACACGGTAAAAATGGTCAGTAAAAGTGTTCAAGGTTAAATTGAAGAAAACGTTATTCTTCACAAATAAACGCGTTTACACCAAAACTATTATTTCCAGTGCAAACAGTTTGGAGCCAGATCAGACGCCGGGTAACCCGGCGTCTGATCAGGCTCCAAACTGTTTGCAATTCAGATTTAAATAGATAGTCTGAATTGTATTTTTTGTCATTTTCTGGTGTTTATAGTAATGCGTTGGCGTTTCGTTTGCGTTCAAACGAAAAAGAATTACGTCACTGTGACAAGTCTTCACTGGTTCAAAGGTCTTTAGCCTTGTTCACCGGACTTATCCGTGCCACGACATGATACAGGGCTACCATAAGTTGACATGAAAAATCCTACGATTTTCAAATTTGCATTTTTCAAGTCCGATTTTACGAACCAATCGCCTGTTTCTAATTTTTTTACACGTGGCTGCTAAAAACAGACTGGAAGTAAAGCAGAATGCGCCTTATGGCCCATTCTTCTTTACTTTCAGCCTGCTTTAAGATACCATGTTCTAGAGAAAAAATCCGGAGATTTAGGAAAAATCCGGAGAAATGGCAGCCCTGACGACATGATATCCAACATACAGTGGAAAAGATATACATGTAGTCGGGAACTCGATTTTTCGAAACCCGTATTTCATGAGTTGAATCTCGATAAATCGACATCGCTTAAGTCGAACATACCCGTATTTCAAATTTAAACGAACATTCGAATACGGATATATTCGAAGGCATGTCGGTGGTTTTGATTCCATGCGCTGCTCTTCCTTAGATCATCGTCATCTCAACATCCCTCATCATTTTTTCGGCGCTATATGACATATTTTGTGTCGCAGTGCCGTAAACCAAACTCATCCATCCATCATCTTGGTTTACGCTGTTTTGTAAGTGTCTTCCCAATAGGGCACGTTACGAATAATTATCTTTATCACATAACTTGTGGTTTGGGAGCGACATGAAGCCGTTATGTTAATATCGTAATCCACTAGTGGAATGTCGTTTTTTGGGCTCCGGCCGAACCTGTTCGCCCACAAGCGCTGCATGTAGCGGGGCTCCAAATGATGTCATTTGCGACGACGTTAAAGCGACTCGCAACCAGATGGTGCATTAAAAATAGTAATTTGTAAATATGTGTCAAACGCTTATATAAATGGTAAAGAATTAGTTTAGGATAAGAAATTCTGTTTAAAAAAAATGAATTTCAATAAAAAAAAATATTGGTCTCTGGTGGGATTCGAACCCATGGCCCGGCATTGGCGGACAGAAGGCAAAATAGGGGAAACCGCTTAGACCAATGGACCACGGAACTATCCGTTTATCTCGGATCGATTTAACGTATTTAAATGTGTTGCGGTCGAAAGTGCATACAACTTCGTAATTCGGCTCGTGTTTATGTCTGAGCCCGTGTAGAGAAGCAACAGCAACAACTATACCGTCTACTAGTCGGTATAGAAAAACGATGGAAAATATCTAAAAATCTAAGATTCGGGACGATTCTTGAGACTTTTTTTGGACTGATCATATTTTTTTAATGTCAGAAGCCAAATAATGCCACAAATTTGCTTTTATTTGAGTATTTTATTTTATTTTGACAAGTACACCATCCGGTTGCGAGTCGCTTTAAGGTAAAGAACGTAACGTTTGGGCTGAAAATCTATATAGCGAAGGGTCTACAAACTACGGCTTAATCAATTTAATAGGTGCTTAAACTTGTTTTGTGATAAATAGAATCTCACATTCGTGCTCATTATTTACCATTTTAAATAAACTCGTTGACTAAAATGAATATGACGCTCGCCTAGGCTCGCGTCATATTATTTTAGTCAACTCGTTAATTAAAAATGAAAAATAATGAGCACGCATACAAGATCCTCTATTGATATATTACAGTAAAATCCGCATTACATGTATACATGTACATGTATTTTCCAGTTAAACAATTTAAACCTGGATATTGCAATGAACTCTCCCTATGCACTTGCTGGACTATTTCATTTTATATACACCAGGCCCCAAGGTTATAAAACTTAAAATGAACTCTGTGCTCAAAACTCAGAATTTTGCTCAGCTCATAATACTTCAGCAAACATTTTGTATATAACAAGTATTTGCATACCGTAATTCAATTGTAAAAATATATCTAAATCAGGTAACTTTAATCAGTTCAAGCTTGTTTTGTAGTAACAAGAGCATGTAATCAAAATTGAGTTTTGAGCACAGAGTTCGTTTAAAGTTTTATAACCACGGGCCAAGGATGATCTTTATTCACTACAGTGTTTGTTGATACAGCAGAACATCTTATATGAAATAACAAACGGTGTAGACTCGGATGAGACGCCGCGTTACGCGGCTTCTCAATAGGGTCTACACTTTTTGCTAATGCCTACTTTTGTAGACAAAAACTAAACAATACATTAACACTTAGCCCGCCAAAGAAATTGTCGTCTGCTATATTTCTCGTCTGCTTCAAGTTTCAAAGTGCTTCAAAGTTGCTCAAAATTGCTGAAAATGTTGTCCGAGTGTCAAACAGCTTGGATCCGGATGAGACGCCAAGTTACTCGGCGTCTCATCCGGATCCAAGCTGTTTGCATATGGAGCTATAGTCGTGAGTGGCAGGCTAAGGGTTAAAAGAATAAAGTGATAGTATTTCACCATATTTTTCCATTTAGCGAATAGTTTTGAGCCTGATCAGACGCCTTGTTACACGCCGTCTGATCAGACACCTGTTAACACCGGGCATAAGTTTTTGCATATACATTGAACGCATTTGTGGGGAAAAAATGATATCTCCTTTGTATAACATTAGATTTTGACTGATGCATTAAATGCATTTACACAATAACTTTTTTTTTTGTACATGATTAGCCATACTCATCATTATATCTTTTCCCGCTTTATGCGCAAATACTAGTATGCGACTTTTCTAGATAGTTGGATCCTAATTAGATGCCTAATAACATTCGTATTAATATATATGCCGTCTAAACGCCTTCAATCGAATTTGCACAAGCAATAATACAGACAATAGTACATGTATCAATGTAGACTTTGGTTTAATAGCAGACGGTACAGTGGAGAATCTGTTATTCTTTCCCAATAAACGCATTTACGCTAAATCTATTTTTTCCATTACAAACAGTTTGGAGCCAGATCAGACGCCGGGTTACCCGGCGTCTGATCAGGCTCCAAAATGTTCGCCACTCAGATCAACATGAATAGTCAAAATTGTCGAAAAATTGTTCTTTTCTATGTTTTAGTGCAATGCGTTTGCGTACGTTTGCGTTTAAACGGGAAAGAATAACAGATTCTCCACTGTATAATTTGCCCATGAAACCAGAGATATGTTATATAAAATGGCTGACCGCCTTTCACACTACCACAGGTTTTAAGTGGAAATGTGTATTAGTAACTCATTGAGCCCTTGTGACGCATATATGCGTCCTTTACCAAATGTGTACCTGTGAAGAGTACACTTGTCCTATACAAACAGTGAAGTCCTTGATCAGAGGGCTCCTGCAGGAGCCCTCTGATCAGGGACTTCACTGTTTGTCGTTTTGCAATTTATTACAACAAACAAACGTAAATAATCTAAAATGGACCAGTCTTTATTGCAAACTGGAATTGACCATTGGAAGTTTCAGGGGATAATGGGTTAACTCTTCAACAGCTGGGTTATTTTTACATTTTTGTACTCATACAGTGGAGAAGACGTGATTTTCCCCCCAATAAACGCGTCTATGCTAAAACTGTTTTTCCCACTGCAAAAAGTTTGGAGCCAGATCAGACGCCGGGTAGCCCGCCGTCTGATCAGGCTCCAAACTGATTGCTACTTAGATAAAAGGAATCAAGAACAATGTCAATAAGTTTTTCTACATTTTAATGTTTTTCGTTTGCTGTTTGTTTGCGTTTAAACTGAAAAGAATATAACGTTTTCTCTCCCGTAAGACATTCGGGAAATTCGAGTTCTGTCGTTAAGATTGTACATGTATTTCTGCGATAAATATTTTCAGTAAAGCTGACGTAATTGTTCAGCAGACGACAATGTTACGGGGTTCAAAGTTCAGACGCTTCTCTAAATTTAGGTCAGTAGTGTCTGTTTTAACACCGGGTACATTTCACCTTCGCTACAGTTGAGAAGGGATTATTCTTTCCCAATAAACACGTTTAAGCGAAAACTATTATTTCCAAACAGTTTGGGGCCATATCTGACGCCCGAGTAACGCGGCGTCTGATCAGGATCCAAATTTTATGACAATCTTTTCTTCAATCATTGATTGAATTTAACTTTGAAACGATATTGCAGAGAACAGATATTGAAGCAGACGACAAAGAAACGACGAAGGGGTAAAACTCTGAAGATAAATTTGATCATGAAAAGATTATGATTATTGTGACTAAAGTGGACTAAAATAACGCGGCGTCTGATCAGGATCCAGACGGATGGACACTTCTGTCACTATTTCTGCAATCAAAACTTCAAAAGTTTAAATTAGATTGTGAAGGACAATATACAATAAAACTTTTTCTATTACGGCACTAAAACGAAGGCTAATTTACAGTATTAAAGACAGATGACATCTTAAAGCAAAGTCACAGTAAAAGAAATATCTCCTAAATGATTTTCCGTTTTACTGTCACCTTGCCTTTATGCAGTCACCTGTAGTAAACATATAATATTTAATACACTTACATTGTACTGGTCGTAATAGACAAGTGGATATAAAAGAGAGAATTTACTGTAGTATGCAAAATGGTTCAAACGGACGATAACATATTTGCTGTTGAAGGAATAAGCATATCTTGTTTCTTTAATAATTATGTAATTATACAACATTGAGATTCCAGTTCCAGTTATACCCACTAATTCACAACCCATTCCATAGTGTTTGATAGAAGATGATTCATCACTAACACTTTAAATGGACACTTCCAGTTTACTATTAAATCTAGTCTATTTTTGACTGCCAAACAATGTAGACCCTGGTCAGAGGGCTTCTAAGGAGCCATCTGACTGGGTCTACACTGTTTGCATAGGACAAGTGAACTCTTGAACGGTATACGCTTGGTTAAGACATTTCCTGACGACATTTCGGTCATAACGCCTTGCCAGACAATGTCCTTGCAAAAAGCATGGGTATTGTGCACATGCCGGTAGTAAAGAACCATTGAAGCATCTCATGTGAGACCCGACCTTTATATTTGATAGTTTGGTTAGAAGTAACCATTGAAAAGCCTCTAGAGCATCAGTTATCTGGGCCTCACCAGGTAAACTGAGATTATTATACCCGCTGGCAGCTTATGCTGCATGCTTTTTCACGCCTATCGAGAACAATGGGGGGACTCCATCAATGGACTGAGGAAATATCTTTAATGACAAGTATACTCGTCGCTTGGGCTTAATGTGTTAACCAACCAACGTAAACCTATATACAGGTGCGAAATTATTTTCCAATAAACGCGTTTGCGATAAAACTATTTCCACTGCAAACAGTCCGGTGCCAGATCAGACGCCGGGTAACTGTTTGTTACTTATATTAAAATTTATCGACGGCAATTTCAACATGCATTTTTATTTTTACATTTTAGTGTGTTGCGTTTCGTCTGCGTTTTAACCTTTCACTGCCAAATTGTCCGTGTTATTTTTACCACTTAACCGTTTCATTGTCGTCTGCTTCAATTTTGTTGTATGCATTATTGTTTTAAAGTTAAAAGATAAGGCAGTATGACTGAAGAGATTTCAAAACGAGTGTCAAACAGTTTGGATTCTGATCAGACGCCGCGTTAGGCGTCTGCTTCAATTTTGTTGTCTGCAATATTGTTTTATAGTTAAAAGATATAGCAGTATGACTGAAGAAATTTCAAAACGAGTGTCAAACAGTTTGGATTCTGATCAGACGCCGCGTTAGGCGGCGTCTGGTCAGGATCCAAACCGTTTGCTAACGCGCTTTTAAGCGTCAATGAGAGTGAAAGTGTCAAACGCGAAAGAATAACATCTTCTTCACTGTAGCAGGCTTATACTGATTAAGACATGTACTCTTTTACAACTAAATATTCTACAGTACTCCCTCCCTACAACGGCCCTCAAAACACCGAATTCCTCCTTAAAACGACCATTGCCACAGTTCCATAAACAGACGCTTTTACTGCTGTAATATTGTCTGCTTAAAATTTTCATATGCTGTTTTTCCCAAACTTACATATTGAACATTTTGACAGAAAAAAACCTTAATGACGAGTGACAAACAGCTTGAATCAAGATCAGACGCCGCGTAACGCAGCGTCTGATCTGGATTCAAGCTGTATGCAAATCTAAACCAATTTCCCTCCTTTTAACGACACCCTCAGAACAACGCACACATTTTTTGCGTCCCATTGGCGTCTTTGTAAATAGGGAGCACTATAATGGATTGCATCGGTTGATTTAAAAATATTAAGTATACTCTGCATATTTCGGTATGTGCCTTGAAACGCTTTTGTCAAATATAAAATAAAATATTTTGAATGATTTTCGTATATGAAGGGAACCTCTTTGATATTTTTACATTAGGAACTAATATGCTGTTGAGCTAGTTTAGAGCCAGACCCGGATTGTTACTTTTTGCAAATCGTTGCCATTAGTTGAATCAAGGTAAACAAGTGATAGCTTTAAAAAGATATTCAGCGGAATGGGTGGTTGAATTCATGCTGTAGATGGGTGTGCACAATTGTATGAAATTGGGGGTTTTCAACAAAACTATAAACAAAATGTGTAGTTCAAACAGATACTGTAGTATGTACATGTAACAGTAGTATAGCTGCTGTACAAGTTCTATTATAACACCTCACTCTTGTAAATAAATGATGAAACAACACACTTGTGTTTAACTCACATGAGGCCATTTATTATATTGCTATCAATGTATGGTAAATTTGAACAAAATGTAAACAATTAAAATAAATTTGTAGTAAACCATTATTAAACAAAACACCTACATGTAGCTACCACTGTCTATCTATAAAAATACATCTGGTATCATATCTTGAAAGAGAAGCATGATGTCATCAACTTGACCAGCCTGGCTACAATTTCAAGTCTCCAGAAAAGAGGGGAGTAAACTGAACAAATTTAACATTTTCTCACTCATTTCAGCACCAAACCCTATGGTGTAACCACTAATTTTGATCGTCTCGAAGAGACAATTCAAATGAGTAGTGATACCATAGGGTTAAATGCACAAATAAAGATTTTAAGTTTTGTAATAATTCCCTTATCTGGAGCCCTGGTTACTATCCAATCAGACTATTCAGTTTCAACAGGTGCTCTTAATTCTAAATTTCTGATCAAATATAATTGGTTGAAATTTTGGGCTAAATAGATACAATTCAGCTCCGCTGAAAAACTTACACTGGACATGCCGGTAAGTAAGAAATCATATCGAATAAAATCAGCCGCCGCTCCAAAGAGATGGCGACTGATTTTAGACTATTAGACCGAGCTTATCCCTTGTGCCAAAAGGTAAAAGGCAGGCAGGTCCATGCGCTGCTTGCAACGAATGAGATTAGCCAAAATAATATTCCTGAAATCATTCCCATACGTATGTAACGATGGAGCCTTTTAGTGTTTGTCGTATTGGTTTTCGTGCTTTTTCGAGTGTTGTGTTCGTTTTGATGTTTATATATTATGTAGTCGTTTCTCTGCGCCATATGACCATCTTATGTGTCGCGGTGCCGTAAAACCAAACTCAATCAATCAGACATTTACTCTTGGCAATACAATAAGTATTCATTTGCCTTTAGAGGTCACTGGACTACTTTTTCTGCGGTCGCATAATATAGGTTTGTCTGCACATGTAGTTTAAAGTGTTTTAAACTTTATATTTTGGTATACCGTAAAACCTTTCTATTACGACCGTTGAATTGTGTTTACTATTTGGTTTTAAGACAGATGGCTTGTTAAAGCAAGAAGACAGTAAAACAGAAAGCTCCTTTGGGAGCTTTCTGTTTCACTGTAACCCTGCTTTAAGCTGTAATCTGTTTTTATACAATCAATAAGCCTCAATTTAGTGGCCTTAATAAAGAGGTTTTACTGTATTTCGCATACTAATAATATCTGTACCATGAAACGTTTTATTGAAAAAACGTAAAAATGTTTATATATCTTTAGCATGTTGTGGTTCAAACTAGGATCGTTAGTTCAAAACAGTTTTGATCCTGATGAGACGCTGATTAATCAGAGTTTTGTCTGCTTCCAAAACTTTTGACACTTACTGTGCAGTTACATTGTGTTATATAAATGACAAGAGACATAATTCAATACCGAGAATTGACGCAGAGAACAATTCTAGCGTACGAAACTTGCACAGTGTGGGTATCGGTACTTAAGGCTATGGTATTCTTAATAGGACAACCACCCTACACTCCAATATATCTAAATCGCCATAGAGACCACAAATTGCTGAAATATGGAATCTTTAGCGGGAAAAGCAGTGATCATAACAGGTAATACCGTTGATATTTTGTGTATATGTATTGATAATAATATGTTCTACAATATTTAACATAAAATGTTTGAATACTCGTCTGATTCATTGCGGCATTATTTAGTTAATTAATAATTTATTACATATCATGTTCATAGTAGCTATTAGGAAACAGTGTTGTATTTACGAGATGTCGCATTCTTCTCTTTATAATCAAATTCTGCATTGGTGGCTTATTTAAATGGAACGATCGACGTCCAAATACTCTTGTTTATTTGTCCAATGTGCGACTTTGGGAGACTGCAGACAACAGATTTGAGCAGACGATATTGCAAAAGTGAAAGTATTAGACATTTAATTGTCTTGTTTAGGGAACAGCGGCAATTGTCGTTGTATGGAGGGAGTCGTTGTTCGGAATATCGTTGTAGGAAGGGAACACTGTAGTTGAAAGTGTTTTAAACTGGTGTTATATTTTAGTATACCGTAAAATCTTTCTATTACGACCGTTAAATTGTGTTAACTATTTGGTTTTAAGACAGCTGACTTGTTAAAGCAAGAAAACAGTAAAACCGAAAACTTTCTGTTTCACTGTTACCTTGTTTTAACAAGTCACCTGTTTCTTATACAATCAATAAGCCTTAACTTAGTGGTCTTAATAAAGAGGTTTTACTGTATTTCGGATATTAAACAAAACATTCAGTAATAATACCTGTACCATGAAACGTTTCATTGCTTTGACCCCGAAAAACAAACCGTAAAAAAGTTTATATGTCCTTAGCGTGTTGTGGTTAAAATTATGATCGTTAGTTCTAACCGTTTTGATCCCGATAAGACGCTGATTAAATCGGAGCTTTGTCTGCTTTCAAAATATTTGACACTTACATAGTATTATATAAATGAAAAGAGACATAATTCAACACCGAGCATTGACGCAGAGAACAATTCTAGCGTACAAAACTTGCACAGTGTGGGTATCGGTACTTAAGGCTATGGTATTATTAATAGGACAACCACCCTACACTCCAACATATCTAAATTGCCATAGAGACCACAAAGTGCTGAAATATGGAATCTTTAGCGGGAAAAGCAGTGATCATAACAGGTAGTACCGTTGATAATGTGTGTATATGTATTGATAATAATATGTTCTACAATGTTTAACATAAAATGTTTGAATATTCGTCTGATTCATTGCGGCATTATTTAGTTAATTAATGCATATAGTAGATATTAGGAAACAGTGTAGTTTTTACGAGATGCCGCATTTTTCTCCTTATAATCATATTATGCATTGGTGGCTTATTCAAATGGAACGATTGACGTCCAAATACTCTTGTTTATTTGTCCAATGTGCGACTTTGGGAAAGACAACAGACGACAGATTTGAGCAGACGATATTGCAGAAGTGAAAGTATTAGACATTTAATTGTCTTGTTTAGGGAACAGCGGCAATTGTCGTTGTATGGAGGGAGTCGTTGTTCAGAATGCTGTTGTACAGAGGGAACACTGTAGTTGAAAGTGTTTTAAACTGATGTTATATTTTAGTATACCGTAAAATCTTTCTATTACGACCGTTAAATTGTGTTAACTATTTGGTTTTAAGACAGCTGACTTGTTAAAGCAAGAACACAGTAAAACAGAAAACACATTTAGGAGCTTTCTGTTTCACTATTACCTTGTTTTAATAAGTCATCTGTTTCTGATACAATCAATAAGCCTTAATTTAGTGGTCTTAATAAAGAGGTTTTACTGTATTGCGGATATTAAACAATACATTCAGTAATAATACCTGTAACATGAAACGTTTTATTGCTTTGACCCGAACAAAAAACCGTAAAAAAGTTTATAATTATGTCCTTAGCGTGTTTTGGTTAAAATTAAGATCGTTAGTTAAAAACAGTTTTGATCCTGATAATACGCTGATTAATCGGAGTTTTGTCTGCTTTCAAAATATTTGACACTTACATAGTATTATATAAATGAAAAGAGACATAATTCAACACCGAGCATTGACGCAGAGCACAATTCTAGCGTACGAAACTTGCACAGTGTGGGTATCGGTACTTAAGGCTATGGTATTCTTAATAGGACAACCACCCTACACTCCAACATATCTAAATCGCCATAGAGACCACAAATTGCTGAAATATGGAATCTTTAGCGGGAAAAGCAGTGATCATAACAGGTAGTACCGTTGATAATTTGTGTATATGCATTGATAATAATATGTTCTACAATATTTAACATAAAATGTTTGAATATTCGTCTGATTCATTGCGGCATTATTTAGTTAATTAATAATTAATCATGTTCATAGTAGATATTAGGAAACAGTGTAGTTTTTACGAGATGTCGCATTTTTCTCTTTATAATCATAGTATGCATTGTTTTCTGTTTCACATAGAATGATCGACATCCAAATACTATTGTTTATTTAGATCAAACTTTCATATCTACAGTGCTCCCTCTTACAGTGGAGAATCTGTTATTCTTTCCCGTTTAAACGCAAACGTACGCAAACACAAAGCACTAAAACGTAGAAAAGAACAACTTTTGGACAATTCTGATATTTCATGTTTATCTTGGTGGCAAACGGTTTGGAGCCTGATCAGACGCCGGGTTACCCGGCGTCTGATCTGGCTCCAGACTGTTTGCACTGCAAATAATAGTTTTAGCGTAAACGCGTTTATTGGGAAAGAATAACAGATTCTCCACTGTGACAACGGCCCTCTGAACAAAGACTCCCTAGCCGCTACTATCCTTGCGGTTCCTCAAACAAGACAGTTATGTCCAACCTTTTCACGACTTCAATGTCGTCTGCTTAAAATTAACGTCTGCTGTTTTTCTCAAATTTACATATTACCAAAAAAAACCCACATATGACGAGTGACAAACAGCTTGAATCAAGATCAGACGCCGAGTTATGCGGCGTCTGATCTGGATTATTGCTGTTTGCAAATGGAAGCCAATTTCCCTCACTTAGCAACTCCCTCCGAGCAATGCACATAATCTATGTCTCCCATTGGGTGTTGTTGGGTTGTTGTAGAGCGGGAGCACTGTACAATGAAATCACACAGCATACGCTGTAATGGAGAAATATTTGCACTATATATGCATAAAAGTCATACAGTTTATTTGACTAAATTAAAGTGAACAGAAAGGGGGTTAGCAACTTAGCAAGTAGCGACTTAGAGCAGGTAAATAAAATAGCGGCAACCTCCCAAAAGTAATATTATCTGTTTTAACATTTAGAGTTGTATCTATTTCTCCTCTGCAACAGTTGTCCGAGATGATTCCTCTGCACTTTCCATCTGAAAAAAATCACCAAAATGTTAAAAAGTTTAGATTCTAATACACCAACGAATTGCTTGACTTCCAACCCACCTCAAATGTGCAACACTTGAATGTAATGTGCAGATCCCAAATAGCCCTACCCTTTATCGTGCTAATGTTTGTAAACAGGTTAGATAAAAATCAGACCCCAAGTAACCCATTACCCCATAGCCTGTTTCTAGTTTCGAAGAATTGGAACTATTTTCTTCTACGGAGGAATAAACTAAGCGCGCTATAAGGCGCTTCTATCAGGGAAAGGGGTAAGCTGTTTACCCATCATATTAATATTTTCTTCTGTTAAAGAGGATAATTATAACTTTAAAATACTTCGGCGCATCGATAGCTCAAACTCACATCAGTTGACCTTTACTAATAGAGAAAAGTGAAAATGTAGCTTTCAACTTTTTAACAGTAAAATACGGGTACATCAGACCTTAGATAATCACATTGCAACTGACGTTTTATGGATAATGATGCATTAAGGTTGACGACCCCTAATGAGATCAGTTCTCAACGTGCAACTATCGGCCATTCTCGTCAACCGCCGACCTGTTCCGAACCATGCCTTAGTTGGCGAGAAAGACCGATCGCTCTCCGTAGAGTTCCGATATTGACCGACATTTCATCAGGGGCCCTCAATCTTAAACAAGCTCCAGTTATCGAGGTTTAGCTCAATGTGTAGAACACTGTACACGTAGAACTGCCTGTTTTAGTCTACCTTTATCCTGTCATTTGCGTCTTAATCGATACGCGGAGAAAACGCTGTTATTGTCCATTTAAGGAATTTTAAACAACAAAATAATAATCTTTATTACAGTACGATAATGACAGTATTTACACGAAGGAACACAATCATTGTATATACAGGGTTCCTTCTATACACCGCGCCATCTGCACAACGATTCCGTCCTTACAACAACACTTGCCGCTGTTCCCCAAACAAGACAATTATGCCCAACCTTGTCTCCTATTGGGTGTTGTTGTAGAGAGGGAACACTGTACGTTTAAAATGAGCAAAGCAATGATGATATATATTTGTATTAAATTGTTAAGGTGGAAACTCTGGCATTGGTGAAAGCATTGCTATGAAAATGGCCTCGTTAGGCGCCAAAGTGAGTTTAGCAGGACGAAACGAAGACAATTTGGACCGGGTGGCCAAGAAGTGCCGTGAAAGTGGTACCGACCAAACGGAGGTATTCGTTTAAACTTTGAAATTAAATACTGATCAGCACCTGGCCAGGATCTAATCTATTGTACTCATATTGATGTTAAACAGTGTCCAAGGTTATAATATTTTTGCTATCAAAAGCTCAAATCTGGCAAACTAAATGTTTCAGAACTATCGCAGACTTAACTCAAACGTTCTGTTCCTAACTGCAGACAGTCCTTTTTGAAACATGTGAATTTCTTGTAGTGAAGAAATTCAGAGTAACGAATGCAATATTTTTATACAGTGGCGTATTCGTTTTCACAAAGTACAGTTGGAAATCCGTCATAAGTTTCTGATGTATTTGAGCTATTTTAGGTAAACAGGAACCTGTTGTTTAACGTAAAGTCACTAAAGGTTAATATTTACCAAAAGCTGAGTTAATTTTCGATCAGACTCATAGGTGATATTTTATATACATGTACATGTACTTCTGATTTGATTCTGTTGCTAAGCAACTTTAGAACACTAGTGAAAATCCATGACTAATGTTCTTAACAATGTTGCCATATCACCATGACGTGCTATCATTTTAAAGAGAACACATTTATGATTATTAAACATTTGAAATTGTTCAGCTAAATCAAGTCAATGTCAGGTGTATGATAATGAAACTTAAGTTGTTGAAAACAACATCTCCATTGCTTTCTATGTTTTCACATTTGACAATTTACGACATTGATAGTATGTGCAGTTCCATAGTACATGTATACTGAACACAAAATCTTAATATTTATTGACTATTTATTTAAAATGTTAGTGTCAAACAGTTTGAGTTGTTCTAAGACTGATTTGGCTCCAAAGAGTTTGCGGTCAATTGTTTGAAAAGAAACATAACTGATGGGAATGAATGGTACAGGTACTCTTAAGTGTTCAACTTTAGTTTCTTTTACATCGGTTATGAAACAAGCTACGGTAAATTTCTTAGCCAGTTACCCCATATATACGCCCTTTTACACCTTTCACATATACCTTCATTGAAGAAAATACTTTCACGTTACACAGTAATGATTATGTACCGTAAGAAATATTTTTCATATACTAGAACATTGTAGCTTAACGGATTTACTTTCAACCTGCTTTAAGTGGTCACCGATCCTCAATAATATAAAAATGTTTTGGGGTAATGGAGTAATATATAAATCACTCGCGATGGATCGAATGGTAGCGTATTTAGTCATTTTTGTTTGAGGCGACTATCGCCGCTGTTTCTTTGAAATCTCCTATCATTCAGATGTTTTTTGAAATTTTGCATGTTGCTAGTACATATCCTGTTATGCAAAAATATGAAATAAATTTATGGGGTTCACGAACTGTATTTTTTCTTAATAGCTTGTTTTTTGGGTACACTCCTAATTGTCCAGAGAAGTGTGCTTTGGAACATAAAATCTCCGATTAACCTCCTTCAAGATTTTCCTTTACCCAATTTGTTTGGTTGTACATATTTGTTCATAGAATGGGGAAAAAATAGGAGCAATACTTTAGTAGCACCAAACACTTGAAAACAACACATTATCCGTCAATAAAGGGAATACATCAAATAATTATTGTTCAAAGCGTTTCTTCTACAGTTCTAACATTCTTCTTAAATACTGTTGAAGCATTAATTTACTGAAATCACACATAAAATAATTATAGGTACCAGAATAAGTTTAGCTTAAAATTACAAATGTGTGCATTGAGAGTATAATATGTAAATCCAATTACATAGGGATATATACAAATGTTATATGGAAACCACTTTTAAATGATGAATTGATCCAAATCCGTACGGTTCAATCGTCAGCAATATATCACTATTCAGGCACTATTTATATTTTACTAATAGTGGTCGCCACATGCAGATATGACCGCATAGTTTAGCTTATTGAGATTCAAAAACTTAAAACACAAATATAAACATTTATCATAGAGTGAGGGTCATAGGGAGGCAACTCATGCAAATATGTTCATGCAAAGTATCGAAACTGCCGCAGTAGTCCTTAAACATATCAAGATCAGATGATGCGGCTCTGGTCAGAGTCTACACTGTTTTCAACCAAGAATATCTAAAATAAAATGAAAATAACAAAATTAGACCATGAAAAAGCGGTTTATCCAATTTAATTAACATGGAATAATTCACTGGTTGTAATACGGTGTAACTTCTCTTGTATCAGGTACTAACAGTACGTGGGGATATCCGAGATGAGGCCCACAGACAGGAACTGATTGACAAAACAATTCAAGCGTTTGGACAAATCGATGTACTGGTAAGCGGTTTATACATACAGTGTTCCCTCCCTACAACGGCCCTCCCAACAACGACTCCCTCCTTATAACGACCCTTGCCACAGTTCCCTAACAGGACTAATAGCTGTTCTTGCTGCAATATCGTCTGCTTAACATTGTCGTCTGCTGTTTTTCTCAAAAGTGTCATAATGACTATTTTGACAGAAAATAAATTAATGACGAGTGACAAACAGCTTGAATCCAGATCAGACGCCGCGTTACGCGACGTCTGATCTGGATTCAAGCTGTTTGCAGATGTAAGCCAATTTCTCTCCCTGCAACGACTCCCTCTGAACAACCCACACAATCTGTGTCTCCCATTGGGTGTCGTTGTAGAGAGGGAACGCTGTACAACAAATAAACAGATATCAATCATTATTTTTCTCAGAATAAGAAAGACATTTTCGAACTTGCCAATATATTGATGTTTTACTGTATTTGCCATTTGATCTTTTTAACTGAACCCTACATGGAAAGATACTTGTAAAACAAATGTTCATAACAGATCATCCTCATGTCATGTTAGATTCCCAAGAGACCTTCCTACACTGTCGTGGTTCTGTGGCTTAACTGTCAGAGGGGAATTGCTTCTGTTGTTAGGCCGAGATTATACACTCTGTCAAACACTATAAGGAAATCAGGTAGGTATTGTTGATCCCATGCGCTGCTTCGCAACGAGTGAGATTAGCCGCAATCATCTTCTTGAAATCATCATCATCTCATCTTATCAGCCCTCATCATTCATCGGCGCTGTATGACCTACTTTGTGTCGCAGTGCATTAAATCTCATTCCATACGTCAAGGACGGAACTGAAGCTATGGGCATGATATGATGCATAGTAACACAAGTACGTCTGATGAGGCATCAAACTATTTGGCTGTTATTATACACTGGAGAAGATTAGTTTTTCCCGTTTAAACGAAACGCAAACGCATTGTATAAAATAGAGAAAATAACATGTTGGACAATTCCGACTTTTCGTTTTAAACTGAACAGCCAAAAGTTTGGAGCCTGATCCGACGCCGGGTTACCCGGCGTCGGTTCTGGCTCCAAACTGTCTGCAATGATAATTTTAGCGTGAACATGTTTATTGAGAAAAATGTCTACTTCACTGTAAATATAAAGCATGGACCAATTTGATCATCATTGCATTGTAATAAAGTTGTTGGAATTAGAAAATATGTTTTTACGGGCGACAGAATAATGTTTTTTTCCCCTCGGCAGGTAAACAATGCAGGAATGTCCTACATCAAATCAATCGCCGAAACATCGATGGAAGAATTCGATACAACGATTGACACCAATCTAAAAGCCTGTGTTTTCCTTACCCAGCTAGCTATTCCATATTTGAAAAAGACAAAAGGTATTCCTTAAGTGGACCAGCACCAGCAATAAATAGTGAAAACCTTAAAGACATTACTTGACCTAGCTTTGGTGGTGACACCTATCCTGCGTTCATTAACGATGGCGTTTCGTGGTGCTTTGCCACGGACCGCTTACCTCAAGGCACACAAAGGTGGAGTGACTATGGAGAACGACAAAAGCATGCAATGTTGAAGGCACGTGAACCTGTGGGTGACCTGAGGTAAGCGGGTCGTGACAAGGCGTCACGAGGCGCTTTCGTTAATGAACGCAGGGCTGGTCCCGTAGAAAGTAAAACTATCCAGGCAAAAAGTCATGGAAGCATTTCATGTGAGAGCCTATAGTACAACAACCCATGAACCGTGAATGTACTTTACATTTTGGTACTTTACACGATCTAGGGATGTCTCCATTGCTGCAGTCAATCTAACTAAGCTGGCGATATGCTTACATCACCAATAGGTAGACTGTGGTGAATGTCATGGCTCATTGCGTCGACAATACACACATAAATTAGTTGCTATCTGTAATTGATGCGGGTATGGAAATGCTTTGGACTGAGGCCATGAGTTACAGTGGCCTTAAATTGATCTGCCACATTAATACACGGATGGACGGAATATTAACGCACAATTCATATTGTTATTTGACGCCTGGCATAGAACAAAAATGTTTTTGTTTTTCAGGAAACATCATGAACAATTCCAGTTTGATGTCTGGGCGACCAGTAAGTGATTGTCTGCTTAAATCAGGTTCTAAAATTGTCTGATAGTAACTACCTAAATCTACGTAAATCATGATACATGTATAATTCATTCAAATACAGAGTACTCGACATAATAGATAGAGGATAATAAATTCGTTAGGATTGATATGAAAATGATATCACGAGAATGGGTTGTTATCTCGTTAAAAAAAGAGTTCACATGATAAGTAAGCTACATTTAAAATTATTCTGCAATAGGTAAAAACTGCATGCAGTTGTAGTCTTGAAACGATATTTGTTTAAAAAAAATCAAAAAATATTTATGCTTTTCGGTGGATTATCACGAATAGCAGTGGATTATCACTTGGTAATCCACTGCAGTGGATTATCACCAATCGCTTTTATTATTGTATTTTCCCCGTAGGGCTCCCCACGAATCGTAGTCAATCGTGTTTTGTCGTTAAACTCCGGCAGTCCGATTTGTCGCGAACTACTCACCGGAAGAGCACGAATCCAAACTCGGGAGCAACGTAGTAATTGGGATGACGTCAAATCAATAATTAGTGACGTCATCGTACGGGAAACTGTTTCGAAAATGTGTTCGATATAAAGTTGGGGCTCAACACGGGGTAAAACATTTACTTTCGCTTTCTCAATTGTCGAACAATTTCGTTTAAAAAGTGGCTTAAAAGCATAAATAAATAGAATAATTGTATTTTTTCAGTATAAGATCGAATTTAATCCATTTCGTGAATTCGCCACTCGTGAAAATATAACGTCTGATGTTCACTCAATGGATTAAATTTCTATCTCATACTGAAAAAAACAATTATCCTCTATATTATATACATTAAATGACGTTTAACAGAGAAAACACACACCATTAATTGTTTACGCGCGACGTCACAAAAATATTGTGACATGACGTCACTAAAATGATATCGTCACTGCAATATCAACTGTGACGCATATGATATTTATCTAACTTAGAAATCTCTATTTATGACTGATAGGTATATAAAAAGGTCTTTTATTGACATTTTTAATAATTGTCTGCTCATAGTTCCACAGAGTTGCATTGTGTAAATTTGATCTATGAATTTTTTTTAACAAAAGTATAGAAAAAGCAATTTTATAGAAGTTTGATAACAGGGTCAATCTTACCTCACTTATTAACGTATATTATTTTTATTTTATTATATAGACGTTATTCTTTCGAATTTAAACAAAATTGGACGCAAATAAAAGGCATTATAATTTAGAAAACGACAGATTCATGAATAATCATTACACTCGGAGTGCAATGAGATCTATGCCTGATCAAACGTCTAAAATGATTCTCACAAACACGTTAATTTGGAAAGAATAACAGTTTATTTTATTTACTTTAAAAAACTCAATTGTGAAAAGGGTAATTTTTTGTTCCTACCAAAGTTGTGGGGAAGTCTTCCAGCTGGCTTGCGGAAGGTCGGTGGTTCTACCCAGTTGTCGATTTGTGCCTGAAACAGTGCATAAAGGGCTTCTGGGGTCTTCCTCCACCTGTAAATAGCTGGACGTCGCGATATGACCTGAAATACTGTTAAAAGTGACGTAAAATCATAACAAATCAAATCCTACCAAAGTTGTGGGTAATTATCTGAGATTAAACTGCTTACAAAACAATACCAGTTTTTGGGATATATCCCAGGTATAGAAAGAGATATACATTAACGATGGTACGTTTATGCTTCAGATGTGCGGGGCTGGTGCCTACTGCATGAGCAAAGTGGCTTTGGACATGTTCACTGTGTGTCTTGCTAATGGTAAGACAACTATTTATTTATGCTTTTCGGAGGATTACCGTGAAAAAGCAGTGAATTATCACTGCTTCAAGCAGTGGGATTATCGTCGCTCGTGCTTCTTTTATGAGTTTTCCCCGTAGGGCTCCCCAAGAATAGTAGTCAATCGTGTCTTATCGTTCAATTCCGACAATCCGTTTTGTCCCGAACCGCTCAACGGAAGAACACGAATCAAAGATCGGAAGTAACGACGTAATTCCGCTGACGTCATATCAATAAATAAGTGACGTCATTGAACCGCCAACTGTCACGCACATGTGATCGACATAAAACTTGGGGCTCAACACGGGATAAATAACGTACTTTCGCTTTCAATTTTCAAACAATTTCGTTTAAAAAGTGGCTTAAAGGCATAAATAAATAGAATAACTGTGTTTTTTCAGTGTAAGATTGAATTTAATCCATTTCGTGAACATCAAACTGTTATATTATCACTCGTGGCTTTGCCACTCGTGAAAATACAACGTCTGATGTTCACTCAATGGATTAAATTTCGATCTTACACTGAAGAAAACAAACAGTTATCCTCTATATAATTATAACTTGTATATGTCATTTCGATCATTAATATGCAACGAATATTGATGGATAGACAATCGAGAGTGCATCGTAAATACACAATTGAAATTTGACTCAACAACGCCGTACCAACATTTTAAGGCTCCTCGTGTCGATATGTTTGTCCCTTGTTTCAAATGACTCAAGCTTTACTATACACAACAAAAAGAGATTATCAACTTTATGAGCAAAAGCCATTTTAATTACGGTAAGGCTATACATTGCGAACGGAATAAGGTCAAAGATAGTCAATTATATAGGTACCCCAATAATTATGTATTGATTGGATAATATTTCTTCTCGTTCTATGATAAATTAACATCTGTACCAACTGAAGATGTTCGATAAAGCAGTGTGTCGGTTCAAACATGGTTTAGATACACAGCCGAACTTTGATATTCCTTACTTGCTTAAGCGGGACATACGAGTATTTAAACATGGCTTTGAAATACGTGTACGTTCCACTTAAGCTAGCTTGACCTATAACAATTCATTAAAAGATATACGGATTGACGATTTATATTAATCTAAATGGCACACAGATTAGATTCTGTGCAAGCGAATGGTTACTGATATCTGGTCACAAGATTAAAAACCATTTGAGGTGTGTCTGAGAAAAATCTCAACTATTTGATTGGTCAGAATTGAGCAAAAAATCAAATCTGACCATTTAATGCTTAAGAACGACTTAACTCAAACGCTTTATAACGTTCGACCCTCAGCTGATCCCCAAGTGATTGCAGAAGATATAAATGTTTCTCACAAATGAGTTTAGTAGGAATTAATAACGCCTTTTTGTTCGTTTTTAATCAATTTAAACACAATTGTTTTATACATGTATATTGGCCGAGTATACATTTAAAGAAGGGGTAACTTTAACCTGTCAACTAGTTATTTATTTGTTTTTAGACTTGGGGCCGTATGGAATAAGGGTCAACTCTATCAAGTAAGTATTTGAAAAATAATTATTATTATTATTATTATTATACCAGATTTATATAGCGCTCTTTTCACACAGGGATTGTGCGTTCAAAAGCGCTTTACATGAAATAACACATATGTACCTATAAATCGTGAAAAGACAAAATAACTAAAATTAGATCTGAAATAAAACATGAATAAACATATGAAAGACAGTCCCCAATAACGGAGATCACATTACCCCCATCAATCAGCAATGAACCGACCGGCTAAGTATTGCCGACTGATATAAATAATGGTAGAGCGCCCAATGCAGGCCATCGACAAAACACAAATAACTATAATTAGATCTAAAATAAATAAGAATACACATACAAAAGACAGCCCCCAAAACGACAATCACACTACCCCCATCAATCAGCAATGAACCAACCGGCTAAAGATTGCCGACCAATAGAAATAATAGCAGAGCGCCCAATGCAGGCCATCTACGGTAATGTAACATAACTAGGAAAAATAGCATGCGACCATAACTAAAAACTCAATAGAAGATCAATAACATTATTAAAAATGGTGAAAGCTGTCCACGAATTGTACCACAGACCATGCCAGCTGGTTTCAAAAGAGATCAGAGTTGTATCCCTACCATCAAAGATCCACCAGACAGGCATTGGTCAACAGTACAACCCCAGAACTAAAAATTAGACCCATAACATATACAGAATGAACACAGCCCTAGGGTAGCAGTCATCTACCCTCTCCACCCCACACCCGCGGGACCTACATGTTCCATGGCTGAAATTACACCCTTACTTTATAAAACATCAAGATAAGAAGCTGTCCCTGAATTATACCGCACACCCCAAGCCAGTCGGTTTCAAAGAGATCAGGGGCAATCCCTACCATCAAGATCCACCGAACAGGCATGGGCAAACGGAACAATTCCAGAACTCCCATAATCTACAAACCGATTGGACTGAAATCATTCTCAAATATATCATTTGCATTATCAAATGTAATGCAAGACGATGAAGTCAGTTACAGATTTGTTTCATAAAATATATTACTTTTCATGAGTTTGATCTGAATATCAACTAGGTTGGAACCCGCCCTGTGTTCATTACCGCGAACCTAACAGAACCTCTCGCCACGACCCGCTTGCTTTAGGGCTCCCACAGGTTCACGTGTCTTCAATATTACATGCATTTGTAGTTTTCCATGGTCACTCCTCCTCTGTGTGCCTTGAGGCGAGCGGACTGTGGTGAGAGGTTCTGTTGAGTTCGCGGTAATGAACGCAGAGCTGGTCAGAACTCAAACTACCGAGCTGGTGTTTGTTTATGAAAATCTTAATAAGGGGAGATCCTTTGAAATCACAGAAAACAAAGCAAATACTGAAAATTGCAGACTCGGTTTAATTGAGTCTGTTCATGAGCAATACTGAAATATGCAACAGTGCTCACGCCCCCTAGCACCGGCTTAAGCGGAATTCAACTTTCAACTGTAAATGCGCTGAAATCAATGATTCCAAAGGACCAGAAAGTATAACAACACTGAGAATGAAGTACGGGGCGACTTTTTACAGCCGTCACACAAGCACTTAACATCTGCTGTTGTGAATTATAAAAATCTGAATAAGGGGAGATGAATCCTAGTAACATTATTGTTTAATTAAACGACGCAGTTATTTCAAGTTTAAAAGAATAAACATACATGCAGAAAGTGTAGATTGTATTGTGTTAGAATCGAAGTGGCAAACGATTCTAAGGCTGAGCAGACCCTAAAACATTGTAATTGCTTGTGTGTGTGTTGGGAAAGAAGGAGTACAAACGTTTTTCATGGTACACACATTTAGTATTCAACGTGCCTAAGTTGACGGCATTTGATTTTGACTTGAAAATGAAAAGATACTAGCTTTTTGGAAATTGGTTTGTGTCATCAAACTTGGAGGTAATGCTCTCAAGGAAATGCAAATGCGTTCTAGCCTCGCCTGGATATATGTGAATATTCTGCTATTGGCCGATTAGTACTCTCGTTCCAATCTCCTTCAAATGTGGTAAACTTGCTTGTCCGGTAAATAATATTATCTAATAACAAGGAAATATTATTTTTGGAATCCCCCTTAAACAATTAATCAAAAGGGGCTGGGAGATTTGGTTTGATACAAGACCACTCTTCCCCCCCCCCCTTCTATGCTTATAAGATAACATTTTTGGTTAGGGATGCCTACAGAATTACCAGCATTGCACACTATAGTTGTTCCTCTAGTCGGTCGTTATTGGTCGTTAAATTGTTCCCGTTAGGCAATTCATGTTTCTCTTTGCAGGCACCGGGTATTGCTATTTATGTTCAATTGTAGATTTATTTAACCCTTTCTCTGTCAATGATGCCAAACGGCACAATTGCAAACAGTTTGGATCCTGAACAAACAGCCCGTTAACTGTTTTACACATTGTTTGAAAACACATCAGACATACTGCCTTATATCTTTAAAAAGGAAACAACAGATCGCAATATTGACGACACTATGGCGGTAAAGCGGTAAAAAATCGCGATAGGTTTGACGATGAATGTCCCTATTAAGTCAGATTTTCAAATCGGAAAGGCTAACAGTTTGGGGCCTGCTCAAACGCCAATTGAATAGTTGTTTTTATTTGACTGCACTTTATGTTTAATAAGTATAACGTTCGTAACATAAAAGAGGTTTCTTTGGAAACACTACCTGATATATGAAAACATTGTTTCATTCTTTCTAGTCCGGGTTTTATCAAAACGCCCATGTACTGTAAGATGTTTGGAATGTCGGATGAAGACATCAAAAAGGTATCCATTTATATATTTTAAACATCAAATTATCAAACGGTCAATCTAAGCAATTTGACCTTTCATATATATTCTCACACGATTCGGAACCTATGACATATAAACATTGGATGCCGAGAAACGTTCTCTAATCTGACCTCACTACGTTTCGTCTTCACACATACAGTGGATAATCTGTTATTCTTTCCCGTTTACACGCAAACGTACGCAAACGCAAAGTACTAAAACGTAGAAAAGAACAACTTTTGGACAATTCTGATAATTCTTGTTTATCTTGGTGGCAAAGAGTTTGGAGCCTGATCAGACGCCGGGTTACCCGGCGTCTGATCTGGCACAAAACTGTTTGCACTGCAAATAATAGTTTTAGCGTAAACGCGTTTATTGGGAAAGAATAACACATTCTCCACTGTAGTCAAAGGTAATTGCACATTTCTAAATATGTAAACACGGTGGCTCTGGCATAATGATATCCAAACGTGGTTTAAATGATATTGGTGTTCGCTTCATTGTGAACATGGAAGCATTATTGAATTGAAATTGTTGTTTCTGTTGTGTTTTTTTCATTTATTGTCCATAAGGTTTGACCTGGTAGTTTATTAATATTTCGCCTTTTTCCGTCAGCTTTTTTGTATCTTCCGGAAACAACTACAGTGTATAGCGAATAAACAATTCAACGATGTCTCAAACTGGCTGATCTGCTAACAGTAAATACAGTCGGTAATGGCCTAGTGGTAATGTGACAGTGCTACCAACGTAAGGGTAGTGAGTTCGGTCACCGATAGAGTTTGTATTGTATTATTTCTTGATTTGAATTTAAAAAAAAAAAAGTTGTCCAAAAAAAGTTCATACAGCCGCGTCTAGTTATACCATTTGACATTTTCATGGAAAGGCACTCTATGTTACTTTGACATTTCGTTAAGCAGTAATTAGTACTAAGTGGTTCTTTACCAAATCGTGAACTGCTTTTTTTAGCAAAGTAAAATAAGAAAAAGTATAAAAATAGCTGAAGCCGACGTTTACAAAACACTTCCGATCGGGAATCGAACCCACGACCCTAGCACTGCGAGTCAATGACAGTATCCATTCAGCTATTGCGACACATTGGCTTTTGGTTATTGGCTGAAGAATATTTTATGAAAGTTGACGGAAAGTGATGACTGCCAGGTCAAACCTTACAGATAATACTTGTAAAACATCTCCTAATTCTGACCTAATGCACGATATTGCACAGCTCCGAATGTTTTATTTCTTACATATTACGATAACAGTAGTTTAGAGTATTCCAACCCTTAGGGTAGGGTAATTATAATGTAAAAGTGAAACGTAAACTACATGTACTCCATATGAACTATTTTGATAATCTCTTTTCCAAAATGTTCGAACAGGGATATCAGAAAATATAGGAGGAAATTAAAGTACGATTTCTTTTACTTTTCTCAATCAGCTCTGAGTGGTCACCTATTATCAATTCTAAGAAACAGGATATTGGGTAAAGTGTAAAACAACTGTCCCTCATTGTTATGTATGTTCATCAACAGAATATTTTTGATGTACAAACGTCGTCTTATGCTCTTTAAACGGGAAACTCTAAACGGGAAAGAATAGGGGTTTCTCCTCTTTAATGGTACAGTGAAAACCCTCTAAACCGGACATGTGGGAACAACATATAACTATGTCCGGCTTAAAGGGGTTTCCATTTTAGAGGGGTTTTAACCCATTACCCCATAGCTTTGTCTAATATGGAAGATAGCTGAGCACGTCAAGCAGGTTGAAAGTAAAGCTTAAGACGCATTCTACTTTACTTCAACCTTCTTTAAGCTATCGTTTACTAGAATTTATTGCTTACGGTACATTTTCATGAATGTATACACTTAAATTGTTTATTTATGGTGTAATTTAAAATAAAGAATTGTTGGAAACGGGACCAAATTGTTTGTTCGGTTTAGAAAGAATTCCGAGATTTGGAAGTTCCGGTTTGGAGGGGTTTTACTGTATAATTTGTTTTCAACAGAATATTTTTGATGTGCAATCGCCGGCTACACCACTTAGGCGTATAGGATCTCCCGAGGAATGTGCCGATGTCGTAGCCTTCCTTGCATCTGACGCCGCCTCCTTTATGACAGGTCAAAAGATGTTCATAGATGGAGGAAGAACAATACAAGGACTCGATGTAAACTGATCTTCTGTGGATATAACAATTGATAACTATTAAATCAAGACGGAACAGAAACGTACTGCGATAATTTGTAGAAAGTTGACATTTTTCTTGAAAATATTAGAAAGAACTTGTATTTGTATACCAAACCTTTTGGAGCCAAATCAGACGCCAGGAAACCAGATATCTTCTCGAGTTCCAACCTTTTCTTTGCAATTGATATTACTTATTTATTAGAATGACGGATACAGTATTCCCTAAATTTATTTAATTCAGATTGACAAAGAGGTCATGGGATGTTTTCGTTCTTAAATCATAATTGAAAAAAGCAAAATCGGCAGACTACCGATTTTAAATGGTGAGCAGTGACTGGGTTTGCTTATTTGCATTTTGTTTATGTGCCGTATTTCAGTTAAAGTAATAAGGAGCCATATTTACGCCAGATGTAATTTTCGTATTAAAGTTAACAAAATATTTGCAAGGTGTTTGAGGTTTGATTTTTATTTGGAGTAAATGCTGCACCTTTTGCTAAAATGTTTACGCATCTTTTTTAAATTGTATTTAATCGTAAAATATGTAAACGAATTTTAAAAGCGTTTGTTGTACAGTTTAACCCATTACAACATAAATACGCTTTTTCCACCCCTAATTTATTCCGCAACTGAAGAAACTAGTTTCATACTTATATAACTATGCATATGCAGTACAAACAGTATGTTCAACCTCCCAGCAGATGATAGCTTAAAACAGGCTGAAAGTAAAAATAGAATGCTTTACTATTAACCTGTCGTAAGAGGTCACATATCTTTAATACTTAAAATAGGTTATGGTGTAATGGGTGAATACTTGAGGCGCATATATGCAAAGATTACGCAGCGTGTATCGAAAGCGAGTATATTTGTCCTATAAAAACAGCTTAAACCCAAATCAGCAAGTTCAAAAAGGTCTGAGATGTTTGTAATTTTGGCAAATGTTGAGACAAATTCTTCAGAGACCTTCTTACTTAGCCGAAGTTATCGGGCTTCATTCTCGGTGTTGTTATACTTTCTGGTCCTTTGGAATCATTGATTTCAGCGCATTTACAGTTGAAAGTTGAATTCCGCTTAAGCTGGTGCTAGGAGCGTGAGCACTGTTGCATATTTAAGTATTGCTCATGAACAGACTCAATTAAACCGAGTCTGCAATTTTCAGTATTTGCTTTGTTTTCTGTGCTTTCAAAGGATCTCCCCTTATTTAGATTATTTTTCAAATGGAATCTTTTCTGTTTATTAGACCGAGATTATTCCCTCTGCCAAGAACTAAAAGGACGACAGGCTGATGCTTTTGGTCCCATACGCTGCTTAGCAACGAATGAGATTAGCCGAAATCATCTTGAAGTTCCTGAAACCATCATCATCTCATCTCATCATATGACCTTTTTGTGCCGCAGTGCCGTAAAACCCAACTCATCCAATCTATCCAATTACGTATTGAAAATATCATGTGCATGTCTCCATTGGACAAGAAAAAACATCTGATTATTAATAAACAATTAAACAAATTGATTGCCAAGTGCAGCTACAATGGTGTGTCTTATCGGTTTGTAAAGTATTTAACACTAGATTGGAAATTGTACAATTCACTATTCAAAAACGAAAACATAAACAAAAACATCCAGGCGTCCTTATGTTAAAATATCGTGTTTGTAAATGACATGACGATTGCAAACACCGTCGGTAAATCGCGTTATATTAATATATGCATGCATCAAACGTCTGCCAATGTAAGTAAAATATTTACGTCGTCCGTTCAAAGTGGCGTCTACGTTAACTATGAGTGCGGTTATTTTATACATGTATTTACAGATTTAAACTAACACACATTAGAAAGAAAAAGTAATACAAACTATGTAAATGAATCTTTAAATGTTTTGTATGTACATGTATACATTCAGTTATTATATTGAACCTTAACAACGAGTACTCTCGTCGTTTGTAAACAATGAACTGATGAAAAGCATAATGGTATTATGCCAACAGTGTAGACCCAGATTCGGTGATTCCTAAAGGAACCCTATGATCGGGATCTGGACTGATTGCCGCGTTGCAGTGTATAGATGCAAACAACCATACGTAGTAAAAACAAAAAAATTTACTGTAATTACTGTAAAAATGGAATTCCCCGATTAAAAAAAGCCAGAGTGGATGAGTTAAATTGAATATGTCTTACTTTCTAAGTACATTTTTCAACTGAAACAATCTGCTGATTTTACCGGTAACTCTCCCGAAATAAAAAACCCGGAACTTAACTAATAATATAAAAATCTACTGACATTGATATTAGACTGAATCATTTGTTTGAGAATACATGTATGTATGTTTTGTCTATGTATATTATGTGTTCCTCGTATATTGTCTATGTACATAATCTGTTCCTCATGTTTTCATGTAAATCATGAACTGAGTGTAATAAAGGAAATTTTTTGAAAATTTTTGATCATCATACACTGCCAAATGTCTCTGTGTCTAATCAGAATATAAACTGTTTTGTATGTAAAGATCATGCCCACTCGATTTGCACCCTTAAAATGCTTGATAGTGTAAGGTTATATAATAATTATATATAAAAATAAATATATGACCTTTCATGCCTTTAAGCCTTCTTTAAATCTTAATTATAACTAACATGTTTCGCCTAATGGTGAAAACTGAAGCTTATCGTAGGTTGTCGTTCCTTATGATATAATGACGTCATGTATTGAAGCAATACTGACGTCAGGACATTCAAATATACTTTATATATTTTGATCGTTAGTATATAATCGCGGAGATAACTATTATGTGCATGTTAGATGTGTATGTTTTATGGAAAACCAACACTCATCACGTTTAAATCACGTTTAAAGCAGTCTCGAACCTCATAAGGCTCCTCAATAATTTGTTTGGTGGCATGAAGGTTAAGCAGATGATACGATATTTATATGAAACCAGATACAGTCGAACTTCGATATATCAAACTCGGTTAAATCGAACATACCCATATTTCAAAGTTAAAACGTGGCTAAGCCACGTTTTAACTTTGAAATACGGATATGTTCAAACCTCACCGAGCATGAAACAAATCAGGTCATGTGTCGAACTATCGGATAGTTCGAGTAAAGCGAGTTTGAGATATCGAAGTTCGACTGTATGTTAGAACTGTGGTACCCCTTTTTTATTTGCCAACATCAACTGTTTGCAATGAGAGTAATTGTTTCAGCGTTAATTGAGACAAAATAACGTATTCTCCACTGCCTAACCGTTCACATGATGCTTGAAAATAAAAGAGTAAGTTTACACACGTGACAGCCACTTTTCTTAACCAGCGACATTAATCGGACCCTATATTTAGGGCTGCCATAAATTGATCAGGAAAAATCCAAATTTCCAAATTATCTATTTTTCAAGAGCGATTACTTTCAACCTGCTTTAAGCTACCATCTACTAGAATACAAATACGAAGATTTAGGGAAAATCCGGAGAAATATCAGCTCTCTATATTTGGTCGTAGGAGCAGGGTTTAACAGAATACGACTTTATACGACTATGTAACTTTGGTCGTATGTTGTCCAAATTCAACTGTAGAATTACAAGTACAGTGGATAATCTGTTATTCTTTCCCAATAAACGCGTTTACGCTAAAACTATTATTTGCAGTGCAAACAGTTTGGAGCCAGATCCGACGCCGGGTAACCCGGTGTCTGATCAGGCTCCAAACTGTTTGCCACCAAGATAAACAAGAATTTTCAGAATTGTCCAAAAGTTGTTCTTTTCTACGTTTTAGTGCCTTGCGTTTGCGTACGTTTGCGTTTAAACGGGAAAGAATAACAGATTCTCCACTGTATACTAGAATGGAGCTTGAAGAATGAAGTTCGTCTTTACTTACAGTCAAACCTGTATTCAGCGACCACTAAATATTACAGTTGAAAAACTGTTATTCTTTCTCGTGTGAAGGCAAATGAAACGCTATTGCGATGCTTTTTTTGATAATACTGACTATTCATTTTAATGTGAGTGGCAAACATTTTGAAACTGACCAGAGGCCGGGTTACCCGGCGTCAGATCTGGCTCCGAACTGTTTGCAAGTGAAAATAGCTTAAAGACATTAAGCCAGTCCATTCATCGATTCCCCCTCCATTGTTCATAAGGTGTCAAAATACAGGTATATACCGGTATACAGTATGCGAAAGAATTTCAGGCGATGGCTCAGCTTTGAAAAGAGGCCCTTACATAATATATCACAATAATTTTTCAATGGGTTTTACTAACCAAGCTATCAAATATTAGGTGCGGGCCTCACATGAGACGCCTGAATGATTTTTTGCCTAGACGCTACCACCAAAAAACCAAACAAACAAACAACCAAAGTACCCACTTTTGTATTCTAACTTATCAGAGTCTCATACACAAACTGTATCTATCTTTGTTTTATAGAAATTGGCAGACGACACTAAATTTTGTGGCTAAATAACTGACACATTGTAGTGATAAAAATGTATATAACTCTTTTTTCTGAAAACAGCATTTTTTTCATAGAAGAGAAAGAATGGTGCTTATACATGTATGCAGCATTTAGAACTTTTTCTAAAGAAAATAAACTAACATTACACTTTCATTAATCACAATATTCACGGCGTTATCAAGACTAGAAGGTCTTATAATATCAAATTAACTCCCTTTGATTTAAAAAGAATGAACGTGAAGCGTTTCTTTGTCATAACATGTGTGGTTTAATCTAAAAAAAATACTGGAATTGGTGAACGTATGAGCCTTTAAAATCGCAAGCAAAACTGGAATTGATATGTTTTTTTGAAAGATATGGAGCTTTAAAATTTAGTTTATGTAAAGTCAGTGTAAAAAGTGGGTACTTTCTCTTTTGAGTGAGTATGGATTGTGTAGGTACATGTATAAAGGGTGATTGTATCACACTAGAGTGTCTGTCCATACACAGGAAATAGCAAACAGTGAAGACCGTGATGAGACGCATGGCAGCGAATCATCCGGGTCTAGAATATTTGTCAATGTGCTTTTCAGTAGACACAAGGCTGTAATGAGTTATCAAATGGCAATAATAACACTTTACCCCATAGAAGCGACTTTTAGCGAATCTGATTTATTCGTCCGCTGAAGAAAATAGTTCCAATTTAATAATTTGATATATATTATAGGGAAAATTTTCAATATATTCTAGCACAGGATAGCTTAAAGCAGGCTGAAAGTAAAGCAGAATGCGCCTTAAGCGCATTCTGCTTTACTTTCAACCTGCTTTAAGTAGTAACCTATTTTCAATTCTAGAAATAGGCTATCAGGTAAAGGGATAATGCAGAAAGCTCCCGTAGGAGTTTTCTACATTACTTTTGTCCCTGTCGTGAGCGGCCATACAGTGAATAAAACGTTATTCTTTCCCAATAAACGCGTTCACATTTAACCTATAATTTCCAGTGTAAAAAGTTTGGAGCCGGATCAGACGCCGGGTTACCCGGCGTCTGATCAGGCTCCAAACTGTTTGCCACTCAGACTTAAATTAAAAATTGGAATTGGCAACACATTTTTCTATGTTTTATTGCATTGCTTTTCCTTTAAATTTGAAAGAATAATGTCTTCTCAACTATATATTTTGAAAGAATGTTTCAGTTGCCGCTTAATACAGGCATTATAATTAATTATTGATTGCTACTGACCGTACCGAGGCGGGCTCCTATATTCACTTTGCTTTATGTTTGTCTAGCGTGTTGTTTTCTATTTAGTATGTATATGAAGGAATGGTATTGCTCGTGTGTGTGTGTGTTTGTTATGGTATGACTGCGTGTGTGTGTTCTGCTTGAGAGGTGAATGTATTGTTTGTGTTGCGTTTCCTGCTTGAGTCTTTCGTATTTATTTGTCTTCGAACGCTCTGGTATGGTATCGCATATCAAACTTAGCAATAAATAATAAAAAAAAAAATAACCGTAGCATAACAATATCGTTGCGTATACTCCTGAAAAACAAAACAAATATAGCAGAACTATGGTTATAGTAGAGAGAATGGTAATATTTCCCGTTTATACAAAGAAAGTTGAGAAAACGTTATTCTTTCCCAATAAACGCGTTTACGCTAAAACTATAATATACAGTGTGGAGCCTGATCACTCTCTCGACCCGCCGAGACGTGCACGTCGTTGGAGAGGCACAGGGATCTAGTCCATGGCTAAGCGTGGCAGGCTTAGCCAATGGCTGGATCCCTGACCAACATCGGCGGGTGTGGCCCTATGAAGCGCCGTTTTTGGAAGACAGCTACCTCATGGAGTCGACTTTGTCTTTTTTCTTCTTCGCCACTGGATCCATCAACTACTTAGAAATTCTACAGATGGATGCCAGCCACCAACCAAATTCAACTTTGAAGATCCATCATCTGATGTCGAAAACAGCCACTTCGGGAACCCAACTTTAGACCACTCCGCCGGCTGAGGAGACGTCCGGACGATAATGGCGCAAGCTGCGGGATCCTAGAACGTTGGGATGCGGCAGCTATTAGACGCACGAGGGACGCTAAACCTTAGCAGAACAACAACAGGAGCCAGATCAGACGCCGGGTAATAAATGAAAAAATAACCGTAGCATAACATTATCGTTGCGTATACTCCTGAAAAACAAAACAAATATAGCAGAACTATGGTTATAGTAGAGAGAATGGTAATCTTTCCCGTTTATACGTACAGTTGAGAAAACGTTATTCTTTCCCAATAAACGCGTTTACGCTAAAACTATAATATACAGTGCATACAGTGTGGAGCCTGATCAGACGCCGGGTAACCCGGCGTCTGATCAGGCTTCAAACTGTTTGCCACTCAGGTAAAAATGAAAAGTCAGAATTGTCAAAAAGTTGTCCCTTTGTACATTTTAGTGTTTTGCGTTTGCGTTTCGTTTGCGTTTAAACGGGAAAGAATAACTTATGTTCCACTGTAAACGAAACGCAATATTGAAACGCAAAGCTATCACGTGGAGAAAATTAAAATCCTTGAAGTTTCTTACGATTGTTTTTAATCTAAGTGGCAAACAGTTTGGAGCTTGATCAGACTCCGGACAAAAAACTGTTTGCAAATGACAATATTGATTTATCATGAGCGCGTTTATAGCGACATACGTGTAATAACGTTGTCCCCACTGTTTAAGCCTTAAGCGCTTCGTTGGCAAGTTTCTGATCATTGTTAACAGAAGAATTTGGATCATGTTATGACGCTTAATCATCAGGCCTTTTGAATGGATTCAATCTGTTTGAAACCCTTAAAAACACCCAAAGGATTTGAAATGTTTATCTTCCTAGCAACGAAAAAATGTTTAGTGTGTTTTTAATGTCCTTTAAACATTTCCTCGTCAGATTTGACGATCAGCTTTAACTCTTTCAACGACCGAACGTCTTCAGCTTAAAACTGCAGTCTAAGTATTCTTTTCGAAGTGAGATTTATGAAAATTTGAGATATGAGAGCTATACAATTTTGATTCTAATCCGAAACCGCGTTAAACGGTGTTTGATAAAGATCAAAACAGTTTGCAAAGTCGACCAAAATCGCCTATGAACGGTTTTTGGTAAAGATATATACAGTAGAACCCCTCTATTACGACCACTAAAATGTGTCAAATATTATTCGTTTAAGACAGGTGACTGCTTAAAGCAATGTAAAAGTGAAACAGAAAGCTCCTACAGGGGCTTTTTGTTTCACTTTCACATTGTTTTAAGCTGTCACCTGTCTTTTATACAGACATTTAGCCTTCTTTTTAGTGGTCTTAATAGAGAGGTTCTACTGTATATAAATTTCAACTACGTATACCTGGCAGCCCAGTCCAGAAGAGCTAAAAGCGCCGTACAAACCACATAATACAGAAATATGGAATCTTTAGCTGGCAAGGCAGTTATAGTAACAGGTAATATAATGACTTACAATGGGAAACTTTATTTTCAAATAAACGCGTTTAAGCTTAAACTATTTTGTTCATAGCAAACAGTTTGGATTAAGATCAGACGCCGGGTAACTCGGTGTCTGAGCACGCTCCAAACTGTTTGCCACTCAGATTACCATGAATAGTCAGAATTGTTAAAAATTGTCTTTTTCTACGCTTTAGTGCAATGTGTTTTCGTTTCGTTTGCGTTTAAACGGAAAAGAATAACGTTTTCTTCACTGTAGTTTAAGCACAGTGCGAAAAACGTTATCTTTTCCCGCTTAACCCTTTACCTGATAGTCTATATCTAGGGTTGAAGATAGGTGACTTCTTAAAGCAGGTTGTAAGTAAAGCAGAATGCGCCTTAAGGCGCATTTCTGCTTTACTTTCAGCCTGCTTTAAGCTATCATGTGCTAGAAAATAGAAAAATATTCCCTATAATATATATTCTTGACTGATTAAAATGGAACTATTTTCTTCAGCGGAGGAATAAATCATATTCGCTAAAAGGCGCTTCTATGGGGGGAAAGGGTTAATTCTTTCACTGCCAACGTCGCCAAAAAGTGACTTTGCAAACAGTTTAAATCCACATCAGATGCAACGTAACGCGGCGTCTGATCAGGATCCAAAATGTTTGTCACTCGTATCGACATTTAAGTCAAAACTGCCATAAAGTTGACTTTAAAAATATTGCAGACGACACTAACAATGCAGACGATAGTTTGGCGGTAAGAGGGTTAAATGTCAATTATGTTTTTGTTTCCCTATTAACGCGTTTATGCTAAATCAATCTGGCCAATTGCATTAGTTTGGAGCCAGATCAGCACCGAATAACCGGACCCGGTTCCGAATTGTTTCTAATTCTGTTTAAAATAATTCGCTATTTTTCAAGAAATTTTAAATTTCTACATACAGTGGGGAATCTGTTATTCTTTCCCAATAAACGCGTTTACGCTAAAACTATTATTTGAAGTGCAAACAGTTTGGAGCCAGATCAGACGCCAGGTAACCCGGCGTCTGATCAGGCTCCAAACTGTTTGCCACCAAGATAAACAAGAATTATCAGAATTGTCCAAAAGTTGTTCTTTTCTACGTTTTAGTGTTTTGCGTTTGCGTACGTTTGCGTTTAAACGGGAAGAATAACAGATTCTCCACTGTATAACTGCATTGCGTTGTCGTGAAAACTGAAAATAGCACCGTTTTGCTCAACTGTACAGGATGGAGAAAACGGGTTTGTTTTCGTTTAAACGCAACCGAAACGCAAACGCGTAGCAGAAAAATGTAGTAAATTGCAACTGTTTGACATTTGTTACATGTACGATTTAAGCTGGGTGGCAAACAGTTTAGAGCATGGCCAGACGCCGGCGTCTGATCTGACTCCAAACTGTTTGCAATGGCAATAATAGTTTGTGCGTAAACGCGTTTATACGGAAATAATTACGTTTTTTTCACTGTACCTAGACACGAATAGCTGACCCCGAACAGTTTGCCGCTGTCAGTAATCTGCAATGTGCAGATTTCTTTATCAAAATACCTAAATTAAATAACGAACCAGTAACATGTCAGTCCTCAATTGGGACACACTTGCCTGAGAAAACAGCACAGGTCCTAATCAGACTGCTTCTGTGGGAGCGGTTTGATCCAGTTCTATACTGTTTTCCACTCAGTTTATATATTTTTTTAATTTAATGATAATTAAAGCAGTAATAAATGTGGTCCCATCTAGAATTTTACGGTACATCGGCGACTGGTCATATTTCATTGAAAGTTGTTTACACTAAGATAAACTCATTGTGTATATATTCAAGAAATTATAATACATGTACATTTATTTAAAAGCTGAATCGAGTTTCCGTTTCGTCATGCTTAAATAGGACAGAATAACGTACACTAAAATCCCTCTATTATGACCACTAAAAAGAAGGCTATTAGTGTTTTCTTCTGACCTGTCGGAGTTATTTTTAGATTGAAACATTCTAAAACTTTAAAAGGGGTGAGTTTGTCTACATTCAGTTAGAGATACGGATAGCTGTAATTTTTGTGCGTAATGTACAGTAGAGGATATATTATTCTTTCCCGTTTAAACGCAAACGCAATGCACTAAACTGTGGAAATTTACTTTAGAATATTTTTCTTTATTTTTAATCTGAGTAGCAAACAGGTTGGAGCCTGATCAGACGCCGGGTTATCCGGCGTCTTATCTGGCTCAAACCTGTTTGCAATGGAAAAAATAGTCTTTAAAGACATTACATGACCAAGCTTGGGTGATTAAATCATGAATAACATGCTTTTACTGTTACAATACTGTACAGATGTCTAGGCAAAGAATCAGTCAGCCGTTTCATGTGAGGCCCGTACCTATAATAGGATAGTTGGGTTTGTAAAACCCATTGAAAAAACAAACATTGAGTGTGAGCAAGTGAGGGCCTCTATAGAAAACTTGAGATTGCTGACATTGGCTGAGCGCACGCTTCCCATGCTTTACAGTTTTTTTTTACACCTAGTGGGAACAATGGAGGGGGAATCAATGAATGAACTGGGTAAATGTCTTTAAGAGGTATACAATTATAGAGGGTATTCACAGGGAATTGACATTTACAGCGCTCCCTCTATACAACGACGTCCAAAAGGAGACATAAATTGTGTGTGTTGTTCGGAGGGAGTTGTTACAGGGAAGGAAATTGGATTACATTTGCAAACAGCTTGAAAGCAGACCAGACACCGGGTAACGCGGCGTCTTGTCTGGATTCAAGCTGTTTGTCACTCGTCATTAAGTTTTCTGTCAAAATATCTATTATGTAAGAAAAACAGCAGACAACACTTTTAAGCAGACGATATTGTAGCAGTGAGAGGGTTAAACATGATTGTCTCGGGAACAGTGACAGGTGTTATTGTAAGGAGGGAGTCTTTGTTGGGAGGGCCGTTGTAGAGAAGGATCACTGTACAATAATAAAGGGTATAGGCCGATTTTAATCAACTGGCAGGGCGGTGCTAACCTTTGACAATGACTAATTTACTTTTGATTTTAGGGATGATAGGTATAGTTTCGTATTATATCGTAATTGTCCGATACTTTCAACTTGAAGAAACACAATGTATGCGTGCACCAATATCCACATGCAATTGGTATATACAGTGCTCCCTCTCTACAACAATACCCAATGGAAGACAAATATTGCGTGTGTTGCTCGTAGGGAATTGTTATAGGAAGAGAAATTAAGACTTAGTTAACATTTGCAAACAACTTGAATCCAGATCAGACGCCGCGTAACGCGGCGTCTGATCTGGATTCAAGCTGTTTGTCATTCTTCATTATCTTCATTCTGTCAAAATGTCCACTAATATGTAATGTTGAGATAAACAGCAGACGTCAACGGTAAATTCCGATAATAAAAGAGCGTGATGTCGCCCCCACAGTTGAAATGCAAAGGTCCGCATCAAAATTCCGCCCTGCCAAGTCAAAAAAAGCGGCCTATACATCTATTTCTCTGTATTTAACCATTCAGGCGGCAACTCGGGCATGGTGAAAGCATTGCCTTGAAAATGGCCTCACTAGGAGCCAAGGTTTGTATAGCAGGCCGAAACGAAGAAAACTTGGAATCTGTTGCAAAGAAATGCCGTGAAAATGGCACCGACCAAACTGAGGTATGTATTTATCTTGTAACCTTTCGGAGTCAAATTAATTGTGAGTTTTACCGCTTCACCCTTATATTTGTCGTCTGCCTCGATAGTGTTGTCTGCAATATCATAAACGTTAGATGTAAGGCCAAATAAAAAAGTACCTGTGTTTCCGGTAACCCCCTGACAAGAACTAAAAGGAAGGCAGGTCGGTGGTTTTGATCCCATTCACTGTTTTACAATGCATGAGATTAGCCGAAATCACCTCATCTCATCTCATCATCCCTCATTAACTCATCGGCGCTATATGACCTAGTTTGTGTCGCAGTGCCGTAAAACCCAACTCATCATCATCATCTTCCGGTAACCCGACCGACCCTAGTTTTTTCACCCGAACTTTTATTTCGGTAATTTTTGCGAAAATAGGTTTATTGAGGAGCGTGTAATGAAAGATATTCTCCATTTAATTGTTTAAAAAGCTATTTATAGACGTTAAAGGGTTTTAAAAATTGATTTTTAAATAAGATATAGCCCATATCGAAGTGAAATTTGTTCTAAATCTTTCATGAGGTAGCTTCCTTGAAAATGTGATATGCTAGTTAGTTAACCATTGACACATTCAACATGCAGACAGCAACTATTTATGGCACATTTTATGCAAACAATACATTTCAAAACATAATTAATTCCATCTGACATATATAAGTCACTACTTTACCGTCTTTAAAATATTTTTTGTAATCGAACCTATCAATAACATCAACAATTTGAATGGTTATTTATAAGGGTTTATATATTGTCTAGGGCTCTGGGGCCCGTTTTACTAAACCAATTACGCAAATTATTTGCGTAAGTCAAAATTTTAAATTTTAATTTATATTTTTTATTATCACTTGCTACAAACAGCAAACAGCCAGATCAGAGGACGCGCTTTTAGCGCGTCCTCAGATCTGGCTATTTGCTGTTTGCAAACGTTTATGATAGAAAAATAAGAGTAAAACGATTTTGACTTACGCAAAAATTTTGCGTAAGTAGCTTAGTAAAACGGGTCCCTGCACAATAAAATACATGAAACATTTTCATATATAAAATTAAATGCATTATTGTTTGTTTTAATTTTTTGGGCATGTTATAGGAAACACGGGTATCTTTTTATTTGGCCTAAGGTAGTATGACTTAAGAAATATTGATCTGCTGCAATATCGTCTGCTACTTATTATCGTCTGCTGTTTTGTCTCAAAGTTATATAATAAGCGGACATTTTGATAGGATTAATATTATGAAGAGGGACAAACAGATTGAATCTTAATCAGATTCAATCTGTTTGCAAATGTAAGCCGATTCTTAGTTTGCCCTCCCTATAACGAATCTCTCCGAACAACACATGTAATACAGTGGAGAATCTGTTATTCTTTCCCAATAAACGCGTTTACGCTAGAACTATTATTTGCAGTGCAAACAGTTTGGAGCCAGATCAGACGCCGGGTAACCCGGCGTCTGATCAGGCTCCAAACTGTTTGCCACCAAAATAAACTTTTTTAGTTGTTCTTTTCTACGTTTTAGCGCTTTGCGTTTGCGTACGTTTGCGTTTAAACGGGAAAGAATAACAGATTCTCCACTGTATGTGTCTCCAATTGGGTGTCGTGGTACAGAGGGAGCAATGTATGTTCTTTTATCCCGTTTAAACGCACACTAAACACATATGCAATGCTCCTCTAAAGCGAGACAATTTCAACTTGTGCAAATTTCTGACAGCCTATTTCAATCGGTGTGGAAAATTGGTTAAAGCCTGATCAGACGTGGCTGTTTGAAATAATAACTTTAAACACAAACGTGTTTATTGGTAAAAAATAACGTCTTCTCCGCTGTATATTTTCAGGTAATTACAGTACGAGGGGATTTTAGAGATGAAGCGCACAGGCAACAATTGATTGACACAACAGTTCAAAAGTTTGGAAAGATCGATGTACTGGTAAAACGTCTTGTATTACTGTTAGATACAGCTCATTGTATTGTTATGACACGTAAGGAACAACACAAGAAACGGTCTTTTCCTCCAAAATACACACACACCCTTTACGTTTATCAATGTTTCATTAGAATCAATCTATTTATCACGTAACTTGCAGTCTGGAAGTGACATAAAGCCATTATATAACTATCGAATTCCACTATTAAACTATCGTTTTGTTTGGGATCCGGTCCAACCTGTTCGTCTCCAAGCACTGCTTGTAGCGGGAAACCACATGTGACAAATAAAATCTCACATTCATGCTCATAACTTACCTTTAATAAACTCGTTGCACGCTCGCCTAGTCTCGCGTCATATTAATTTAGTTAACTCGTTTATTAAAAATGATAAGTAATGAGCATTCATGTAAGATCCTCTACAAATAAATCATATTACAGTGGAAAAGATGTAATTCATTACCATTTAAAAGTTCGAAACGCATACATATTTTACCACTTACTGAATTGTGTATGTTCTTTGGTTTTGCTGAACGATTTTATACATGTACTTATATAATTCCGTTGTTAGATTATTGCTTTGTTGACAGGAACAAATAAGATTTAAATAACTTTTGCTCTTTCCGTTAGGTAAACAATGCAGGAATGGCCTACCTCAATCCTATCGCAGAAGCCTCGATGGAGGAATATGACACAATGTTTGACACCAACCTCAAAGCATGTGTATTTCTTACCCAGCTAGCAATTCCACATTTGAAAAAGACAAAAGGTAATCCTACAGTAAACAATCACCAGTAATAGGCTCAGAAACCCTTAGATTTCATAGTATACGTAGGTTTGACCAAATCAATTACATAAATTATTTGTGTATGTTTTTGTTTTTAAATCAGACCCGTGTGTCAATTGCTAATCGTTATAGGATGTACATCCCTCAACCATTTACCCAATAACCCGTAAATAACGTTAAGTACAGGTGATCACTTAAAACATTCTGCTTTACTTCCAGACTGCTTGAAACTACCATCTGAGTGGCTACATGTATATAAAATATTTTTATGGTAATTGTTCATAAGGGTATAAAGTGGAACTATTTTTGTCAGCGGAGGAATAAATTAAATACGCTAAAAGTCGATTATATGGGGTAAATTGTTAATGACATCTTACATACTCGTCAAATTACGACTAAAGCTTAAAATGGTAATATATATCTTATTTCTTGTTGAAACTAGTAGCAAATTAGTCTACAACGATACGGCTGTATTTTAACTTATTTGATGCGTCAACGTTGATGGTATGGTTCGTTCGTTCAGCCAGTGAGAAAAGTAAAAAATATTTAATTTTAGCTAGGGGCCGTTACGTTTATCTTGCATTAAAGACATTTCCTCATTCCTCTGATGGACTCACCCCCCCCCCCCCCCCCCCAACCACCACCATTGTTCTCAGTAGGCGTGAAAGCAACTGTAAAGCAGTAGTAAAGTGTGCTTGGCCAATGTCACTCATCTGAGGTTTCTAGAGAAACTCAATGGTTTTTCAATGGGTTTTACTAACCAAACTAACAAATTCAGGGTATGGGCCTCACAGGAGACGCTTCAATGAGTATATGCCTAGAAAATATAAAAGTAACTACACAACTCGCACAGGACAGCATGCTTTTATACCTGGTTTGGTGTTACCACCAAAAGTAGGTCAGAAAGTGTCTTCAAGTAGTCATCTGCATATAAATTGCTCCATATTTCTTAATTTCATGATAATTTAATAAGGATTTTACAGTAATGTTTTCATTGAATTTAAGCCAAAAATACTGAGGAAAAATACATAATATTTCATGCAACAAACTATACATTTTTATCATAATTTTAGTAAATATCACTTTTTGACTGTTTTAGTGTTTTGTTTGTGTCAACTTGGTATTTTAGACATATGAAGGGGTAAAAGTAAAGCTTATTAAAACTGATTTGCATCCTTTTTATTTTAACCCTTCCTACATCATTTCAGAAAGCTAAAATGACATGCTGATAGGGACTTCATGCATACATTTTAAGTTCCCATGGACAAAATACAAATATTATAACCTATGGTTTTTTACCATGGAACCAAGATATGTTTGAAGAATATATACTGAAATTTTCATAAAGATCCTTCGTTGATTTGGTCGCGTATGTCCTTAATCATAAACAAATGCTGAGTTACTTGAGTAATGATGTTCAGTCAAACTGTCCTGTTCTAATTTGAGCTCTACATGTACAGTGGAGAACACGTTATTCTTTCCCAATAAACGCGTTTACGCTAAATCTATTATTTTCCATGCAAACAGTTTGGAGCCAGATTAGACCCCGGTTTACCGGGCGTCTGATAACGATCCAAACTGTTTGCAATCTAGGTTTAAATTAACATTTTGAATTGTCAAAAATGGGTCATTTTCTATATTTTATTACAATACGTTTGCTTTTCGTTTTCGTAAAACAACGATAGTTTGGCTTCCGTAAAAAGAATGCTGAATTTAAAAATTGACTCAAATGTTTTTCTGATTTTCTGGTCGATAACTACAGCGCTCCCTCTCTACAATGACACCCAATGGGAGACACAGATTATGTGTGTTGTTCAGAGAGAGTCGTTATAGGGAGGGCAAAAATTAAGACTTGGATTACATTTGCAAACATCTTGAATCTAGATCAGACGCCGCGTTACGCGGCGTCTGATCTGGATTGAAGCTGTTTCTCGTTCTTCATTATGTATCTTCTATCAAAAGTCCTCTTATATGTAACTTTGAGAAAAAACAGAAGACGACAATTTTAAGCAGACGTTATTGCAGCAGTAAAAGCGTTCGACATAATTGTCCTCTTAAGGGAACTACGACAAATGTCGTTGTAAGGAGGGATACGTTGTTTGGAGGGCCGTTGCAGGGAGGGAGCACTGCATAACAATAATGTTCATACTTGCATACAGAACTTGATTTTATCTGTTCTTTTCAGGAAATATAATAAACAATTCAAGTTTTATGGCTGAACGACCGGTAAGTGGCAGTCTTCGTATAAGAAGACGTCAGTCTTTTCCGTAATGATGAAATAAAACGCAAATTCAAAACAATAGAACATGCTAGTTTATATACGCACATCTCTAAAGGTGGCCGTATATTGCCGTAGCCCTGTCTGTCCGTAGGTCCGTCCGTCGTACGTCCATTCGTTCGTCCGTCACCATATAATTTGTCCGGAGTTTTCCGGAACCTGTCTGAAGGATATTATTGCAACTTTACAAAAATGTTATATGCATCAAGAACTGAAGCTGAGATGAGGTTGGGTTCATTCGATTTGTCGTTGTTGAGTTATCTGCCCTTGATGTACTCAGACATGCTATACAAGACTGCCAGTGGACGTTTTATGTACCGTTTGCGGTGCTCTCGTTTAAACTCTTACAATGCAATGTAATCTGAAAAACATGTGACAAGGCGTCTGTAATGACGCCAAACTGTTTGCAAATACCCTACAGGTATCTGCAAATAGCATAAACCTGTTTATTGGGAAAGAATAAGACGTTTCTCCTGTGTCTTGACAAAATAGTATGTTATATCCGTTACCATATAGCCTGTTTCTAGTTTTGAACACATGTGACCACTTAAAGCAGATTGAAAGTAAAGCAGAATGCGCCTGCTTTAAGCTATAAACTTCTTTGATATAGAAATATTTATTTCAGTTCTTATTTACGAATTTATAATTGGAACTATTTTCAATAGTGGGTGAATAAATCAACGGCTTAAAAGAGCGTATATGGTGGGTCAAACGTGTTTGTTCATAATCAGGCCCTGTTTAGTTTAACAGAGAGGCATTTTAAACATTTCATTTATAACTGTGTGCTTATGTATTTCTTTAAAAGAAATACAGATAAAGCAACAGGAAACAGATAGTGTGATATCACTGACAGTTATGTCGCTATTCACTGTCCCAATACACGCATTGATGTTAAAACGACGAAGTCCTTTGCGAACAGTTTTTAGTCAAATCAGACTTTCTCAAGCATTTGATTGGTCAGATTTGAGCCTAGGCTCAAATCTGACCGATCAAATGCTTGAGAACTACTCCAGATTCAACTCAAAAGCTTTATAAAATTGGAGCCAGGTATTGCAGTATCTGATATGACTCCAAACTGTTTGCCAATCAGCTTTTAAACAAGTCCTCATAAGAGTCCTTTGCTGCATTTAATTGTTTGCATTTTTTCTTATTTATGAGGGAAAAATAGCATTTTTTCACAATCATAACTTGCGGTCTGTGAGTGGAATAAAGCCATTATATAAACACCGTAATCCACTAGTGAAATATCATTTTTTTGGCACCGGCCAAACAAGCGCTGCATGTAGCGGGACACCAATTGAAGTCATTTGCGATGACGTTACAGTAAACAACGTCAGTTTTTGGCGAAATATCTATATAGCAGAAAGACTACAAACTACGTCGGCGAATGTTTTAATAGGTTTTCAAATGTTTATACGATAAATAGAATCTCACATTCGGGCTCATTAATTATCATTTTAATAGACTCGTTGACTGAAATTAATATGACGCTCGACAAGGCTCGCGTTCTACTATTTTAGTCAACTCGTTTGTTAAAAATGATAAATAATGAGCACTCATGTAAGATCCTCTTTCACTAGTACGCACATATAAATATATTAACGTCAATGTTTTGTACCTTCAGTTATGCGGGGCTGGTGCGTATTGTATGACAAAAGCGGCTTTGGATATGTTCACTGTGTGTTTAGCTAATGGTAAGATATATTGTATGTTTAGTAACCATTCAACTAATAAGCATATTCTACTTTGCGCGAGTTGGAATTAATACATAAATATCACTTACTGTACAAGAATACATGAGTAAATTCTCAGAAATTTAATATACACAGATATTGTATAACATTCGATAATGTTATCATTACTTGTTGAATTCTTAATGCTTCACTCATTAACTGTTATTTGTATGTATAATACACATGTTCACTCCAGTGGCAATGGATGGCTAAACGTAGCAGTTGTACTTAATACCAATAAAATATAGTGTTTGTTTTATTGTTCGATTATAGATTCGACTCTTACCGATATAATTTATACATTTTGATAGCAGTCGAAACTGGTTTATCAGATAACTCAAATGTATGCAGTAAAACACTCTTATACAATCCACTATCAGTAGGATTGTATACGAGTGGTTTACTGCATACATAATTATGAGGTATCTGATTACCTCCCTTTTATACACAATATGCCAGAAACTGGTTTAGTTAAGAGAATTAATATACCTGAAGATATCAAAAATGTAATCTAAGGCTAATTTCAGCTCTTTCACAGTGCATTAATCTTTATATTAACATAAAACGTTCTAAATGAAGGTTATCCTTTTTAGCTTATGTTAAATTGCCATGACAAAACAGATACACTTTATTATATCCCTGCTTTCCAGTGTTTTACAAGGAAACAATGGTACATTTACATTATCTTGATAATCTCACTGTTTCACATAAATTTCCCGTAGGGCTCCCAAATAACCTTATAATCTTTGGCAGATGTGTTATCCTGTAATTCCGACAGCCTAATTTGTCGAGAACCACTAAACGGAAGAAAACGAATCCTAGATCGGAAATAAAGACGAAATACAGATGAAGTCAACTCAATGTATGAGTGACGTCAAGGTAGGGCAACATGTCACGAAAAGGGAGTTGATGAACACTTAGGGGCTCCATACGGGGTACAATTTGTATACCGAATGCAAGATTATCGATACCCTGGAAATAATGCATTTCAAATTGTCGATTTGCTCTTATGTTATATTTCGACATGTGTGGTCAGTTAATGTTTTCATTGGAATTCAGAATGCTTATAGAGGTCGCATTATTAGATACGAGAAATTTAGGAAGTTTGTATTATCCGATGTTTGAATATTTTATCGAAATTAAACTTATTTGTTTTCAGATATGGGACCGTTCGGCGTAAGGGTCAATTCCATCAAGTAAGTAGTGATAATATAAATATCTTACTAGCGACTTCGGTGGTCTTTGAAAACTAATCGCATAGTGACTCATTGCTAGCAAAGGCGATTCGAGATGTAATAATCAACATGCAGGTCCTCTTTTGATAAAATATTTACTTCAGTATGTGATTTAAAAGGCTATGTCATAATGGATTTATTTTGCAGAAGGAATTTTGTGTAGAATTCAATATTTCGATCAAGTAATATCATTATCCCGGTATATGATCTGGATCTTACAGCGCAGAAATTATGATTTATAGATCACAAAAGGATTTTTAATTGGTATAGGGAATCTTTTCTGTATACAAAACCGAGATTATTCCCTCTGCCAAGAGCTAAAAGGACGGCATGTTGGTTGTTTTTATCCCATCCGTTGCTTGGAAACGAATGAGAATAGCCAAAGTCATCTTCCTGAATCATTATCTTCTCATCTCATCTCATCACCCTTCCTCATTCATCGGCGCTATATGACCTATTTTGTGTCACAGTGCCGTAAAACTCAACTCATCCTTCCAACCAGCCCGTCCTCTGATCACAATCCTCTACGTGACAATAGCTAAATGTTAAACATGTAGTTAGTTTGAATGTGTTTCCTTCTTCTTTTTCCTCTTCTTCTTCATTTTCTTCCTTTTCTTCAAACAACATACCATCAACAAATGCCTTTTCATTATGTATGCCACTTGTTATATAAAACATACCATTCATTGTTATATCGTCTTGATACAGTTTGTGTTTGGATTCATGGTCGGCTCTATCCCGATCCTATTTCAATCTTGAATATGGAATAAAATATGTTTAACCTAAACTAACTAGTTCGTATGATGCTTTATCGTGGTAATCAACTGTATTCAAATCAAGCAATTTTTAAAGCTGGATAGCAATTGGCTTGGTCAGACTCTGAGTTACAAAGTGTCTGATCTTGCCACAACTTGTTTGCAAATGGAATATTTGTTTCCACCAACCGTACCTGATACATGGCTATGATCATATTTGTTATCAATTTCATTCCACCAACCGTACCTGGTATACATGTATGTCTATGAACATATTTGTTATCAATTCCATTCCACCAACCGTACCTGATATATGTCTATGAACATACTTGTTATCAATTTTATTCCACCAACCGTACCTGATATATATCTATGATCATATTTGTTTTCAATTTCATTCCACAAATCGTACCTGATACAGTGGAGAAAACGTTATTCTTTCCCGTTTGAACGAAACGCAAACGCAACACACTAAAATGGAGAAAATACCAACATTTGGATAATTCTTACTATTCATTTTAATATGAGTGGCAAACAGTTTGGAGCCTGATCAGACGCTGGGTTACCCGGTGTCTTATCTGACTCCAAACTGTTTGTAATTGAAATAATAGTTTTAGCGTGAACGCGTTTATTGGGAAATAATAACGTTTTCTCCAATGTATATGTCTATGAACATATTTGTTTCCACCAATCGTACCTGATATATGGCTATGGACACATTCGTTATAAATTTCATTCCACCAATCGTACCTGAATATGTATATGAACATATTTGTATCAATTTCATTCCACCAACTGTACCTGATACATGTCTATAAACATATTTGTTATCAATTTCATTCTACCATTCGTACCTGATATATGGCTATGAACATATTTGTTATCAATTTCATTCCACTAATCGTGCTTGATATATGTCTATGAACATATTTGTTGTCAATTTCATTCCGCCAACCGTACCTGATATATGTCTATGAACATACTTGTTATCAATTTCATTCCACCACCCGTACCTGATATATGTCTATGAACATATTTGTTATCAATTTCATTCTACCAATCGTACCTGATATATGGCTATGAACATTATTGTTATCAATTTCATTCTACCAATCGTACCTGATATATGTCTATGAACATATTTGTTATCAATTTCATTCTACCAATCGTACCTGATATATGGCTATGACCATATTAGTTATCAATTTCATTCCACTAATCGTGCCTGATATATGTCTATGAACATATGTGTTATCAATTTCATTCCACCAATCGTTCCTGATATATGTCTATGAACATATTTGTTATCCATTTCAGTCCAGGCTTTATCAAGACGCCAATCTACCATAAAGTATTTGGTTGGTCTGGCGAAGAATTAAAAAAGGTATCGAATAATGTACAGTGCTCCCTCCCTACAAAGGTCCTTCCGATAACGACCCCTCCTTACAACGACCCTTGCCGTTGTGTCAAAAACAAGACATGTATGTCCAACCTTTTCTTGACTACAATACCGTATGCTTAAAATTGGCGTGTGCTGTTTTTTGTCAAAGTTACATTTAAGTGGATATTTTGATAAAATAAATACAATGACGAGTGAGAAACGGATTGAGTCCGGACCAGACGCCGCGTTACGCGGCGTCTGATCTGGATTCAAGCTGTTTGCAAATGTAAGCCAGGTCTTAATTTTTCCTCCCTATAACGACTCCCTCCGAACAACTCGAACAATCTGTGTCTCCCATTGGGTGTCATTGTAAAGAGGGAGCACTGAATTAAACTTGTAAATAATTAAAAAAATCGCATATTAAGCACTGAACATAAGTGTTTGACATAACTTGTTTGAAGATAGATCGTACAATCAGATTAACTCATTTGCCCTTGAATATTTAATGGACAACTCCAGTTTCTAATTCCCATTACTCCATTTAAGACTGTTGTTATTGGAAATATATAGCCAAATAAAAAGCAGTGCAGAGCCTGATCAAAGGGCTCCTTTAACCCAATACCCCTTAAATACGCATTTTACGCTTCTAAATTGTTTCTCCACTGAATTTTTTTTTACATTTATATAGGCATGAATATTCAGCATCAAAATATTTTCTGGATCCCTGTATATAGTAACTTAAAGCAGGCTGAAAGTAAAGCAGAATGCGCCCTAAGGCGCATTCTGCTTTACTTCCAATCTTCTTTAAGTGGTCACCTATTTTCAAAACTAAAAACATGTTATTGGGTAATAGGTTAAGAGCACTCTGTCCTGGGTTTACATCGTTTGATAGGACAAGTGTACTTCTCACAGGTACACTGTTTGTAATCGACGAGTTTAATCATCACTAGGGGTGAATGTGTCAAGGGCGTACTACATGTACCTCAATGCATGAAAGAACAACTTAGGAATAATTTGAATGAAGAACATTTTTATTTTTCGGTTTTGTAATGTACAAAATATCAAATTTTAAGATTTCAATTACAGTCTATATTGTTGATAGATTTCAATAATTACGAGGGACATTCGCATTCTAAATGATCTTATAAGTTATGTCTGTAAATTTATGCAATAAATGACGAACAACTATTATTATGCGATCAGGTCGTCCTCTCGAGTTTTCGATTAATACAGTGGAGAAAACGTTATTCTTTCCCGTTTAAACGCAAACGAAGCGCAAACGCAAAACACTAAAGTGTAGATAAGGACAACTTATTGACAATTCTGACTACTAGTTTTAATCTGAGTGGCAATCAGTTTGGAGCCTGATCAGACGCCGGGTTACCCGGCGTCTGATCTGGCTCCAAACTGTTTGCAATGGAAATAATAGTTTTAGCGTAAACGCGCTAATTGGGAAAGAATAACGTTTTCTCCACTGTAGAATTGACTGCATATACAGTGCTCCCTCTCTACAACGGCCCTCTAAACAATGGCTCCCTCCTTACAACGATCCTTGCCGCAGGTCCATAAACAGGACAATTATGCTTTTATTGCTGAACTATATTCTACTTAAAATGGTCGTCTGTTGTTTTTCTCAAAGTTATATAATTGACATTCTGACCAAAAAAACAACAACGTTATGACGAGTGACAAACAGTTTGAATCTAGATCAGACGCCGCGTGACGCTGCGGCTGATCTCGATTCAAGTTGTTTGCAAATGTAAGCTGATATTCTTCCTTATAACGACCCCCTCCGAACAACGCACATCATTTTTGTCTCCCATTACATGTGTCATTGTAGAGAGGGAGCGCTGTAGTTTAAACATATTTATTTGCATAATAACATGTGCAAAGGGATTGGGCTACAAGTTATTACAACATTATCAATGGCCCTTTCCCTAGATATATACAAAACAGTGGCATAGCATAATAAAGTAGAAAATACAATAGTTACTTTGTTAGAATAGCAATCGATGGCACAACCGGGTGATGTTTATACTCATTTACATTAATACAAATTGTTTGTTTAACGATTTTCAAAAACAATTGTAATCGACTATATAGTCATTGTATCCAATAAATTGTTTAATAGGATAAGTAGGATAAGTTTCAAATACTCTTTGAGGTACAACTTAATGGCAAAATATTGGTTTTAGAGTGCCACCGGTTAAACTAAAGCAAAGCAACATAACTATATATAACAATAGCATAAACTTATTGTTGCGTGTTTGTTGAGAATCGCATGGTATCGCTGTACCATAAGTTATTCTTTGATTTAACCCTCCTGCACCGTTGATCATGTTATAAACAAATTACGCAACAGTTTATCTTTCTCCAAAGTATTTATAATTTGGACGACGCTATTCTGTCCACATAAACGCGTTTATAAAATGCCCTTATTACCATTGCAAGAAGTGTACACACTGGTATGGCAAACCGAGCGGGCTCCCGCTTAACGCTTCAGTTCCCGGTAATCTAACGTATCGAGTTAAAAAATGGCGTCAGTTGTCAAATCGACACATGTGAGTATAAAGATATGATGTTTGTCCTTGGATATTGTTTGAAATGTAGACCAAGATTACTCTCACGGAGTGTCTCACACACTGGTGCAAGCATACTATGTAAAACTTATTTATAGGATAAATGCTTGAGGTTGATGTTTAACTTGAAAAAGTTTCTACCGTTACGGCGATTTCTGAAGAAACGGATGCTCATTGACCATAAATTGTTCTGAATAGGCAACAAATTCAGCTCTTATCGACACCAAATATGTCCGTCGAGTAGTCTGGGTATAATCGACAACTGCATTTAAGAAATAATCCGTTTAGCTTAAACAAATAAGATGTTGATTGTTTTTTATTACAACGAACCAGGTTCCAGTTATGTCTACAACGAACACGCTCCCGATCAAAATCATTGTTGATGGTTTTTCTCAAAAACTCTAGACCAATTTGAAATAAACCTTTGCATGTGAAATAAAATATATTATCCACTGCTATCGCCGGTTTAAAATATAAATCTTTTATTGAGAACGTTTGGATATCCTTAGGGCATCCACATTTTTGGGATCCAAATTGTCAACAGACGTTAGACCACTGGGTCTTGCAAATGCATTTAGTATATTTAAACATAGCAGGACATTGACAAGCAGTATACCATTATTAGACCCAGCGATACGCGAAGTCTGGTTTCATTTATCAAATGTAGTTTTTGTTTTAGGTATTTGGGCCTGAATTATTGAGATGGGCGCAGAACGCAAACGAAATGCAACAAAATGTAGAAATACGTTTTTTTTCTTACGCTATATTTTAATCTTAGTTGCAAAATTGAAGGTTTGGAACCTGATCAAATACCGAGTTACGCGGCGTCTGGTCAGAAACCACACTATATGCAAATAACTAGATCTATCGTACTCGGGGTAAGGCAGTGAAGGGATTAAACAAACACAACAATAGGCACACGAAAGATAACTATTTGGCAGTCTTAACTGTTTTTGGCTGCCCGGGGGTATAACACCTTGTTCATATGCAAATCAGGGACATACCGTTTGGATTGCATACATTTGGGAAAGCACATTTAGAATTTTATTAATATTAACTTCTTTAAAGAGGTGAGAATAAAAACGAATAAATATTTAAATAGGATTGTTATTTTTAAAGGACACACATGAAAACAATCGTCCTCTTGAATGAACCATAATTAGTTTGAAGGCGATTTTTGTCTCATAACTTTTTCACTCACTCTGCAGAGACTTGTACAACGTAATACTGTGTTTGTATATAATCCCCGTGATATATTGAAGGTCAATTTCACTGTATGGCACAATGTCTTCTTTGAACTGACACCCATTCGGGAGTCAACGACGCCTTTGTATTTGTTTACATTGGTGTCTTTTTGCCTTGTCCGTGCACTACTCCTGTTCCACAGGGGTGTTAGTGGTAGCAGTAGTAGTAGTAGTAGTTGTTGTTGTTGTAGTAGAATTTCTCTAGCTTTAGTGTTAGAAGTAGATAAAGTACATATATAGTAGAGTGCTAAGATAAGGGGTAGACAGAGTAGTGTTAGGATTGGTGGTGGTAGTGTTAGGAGTAGTGTTAGGAGTAGGTAGTGTTATGAGTAGGTAGTATGAGAAGAAGTGTTAGGAGTAGATAGTGGTAGTGTTAGGAGTAGGTAGTGGTAGGTAGTGGTAGTGTTAGGAGTAGGTAGTGTTAGGAGTAGGTAGTGTTAGGAGTAGTGTTAGGAGTAGGTAGTGGTAGTGTTAGGAGTAGGTAGTGTTAGGAGTAGTGTTAGGAGTAGGTAGAGGTAGTGTTAGGAGTAGGTAGTCATAGGAGTAGGTAGTCATAGGAGTAGGTAGTGGTAAAGGTAGTATTAGGAGTAGGTAGTAGTGTTAGGAGTAGCCAGTGGTAGTGTTGGAAGTAGGAGTAGGTAGTGTTAGAAGTAGGTAGTGTTAGGAGTAGGTAGAGGTAGTGTTAGGAGTAGGTAGTGTTAGGAGTAGGTAGTGGTAATATGTAGAGTAGTGTTAGGAGTAGTTAATGGTAGAATTAGGGATAGGTAGAATATTGTTAGGAGTAGTTACAAGTAGGTACAAATGTAGTATGAGGGTATGAAATTAATTTTCAACGCCAATGAAGATATATATTTTCACGTGCTTGGTGTTCTTGGTCTGGTCAAATATACATTTTTAAGGGATGTTATAACAGGCACAGATGGAAGATCCGCCTTCGTTTCCTTATCTATACCTGCAACGAGATATAATGCCCTGTGCTTGAAAATTAATTTCATTCATAACGTCTGTTGACAATTTGGATCCCAAAAATGCGGGTGCCCTGGCTATTCAAGCGGTCTCAGTAAGAGATTTATAGTTTAAAATAACAGAGTAAACTTACAAAACATTGCCGGCGATAGCAATGGAGACGGTATTCTACTTCAGATGCAAAAATTAATTTCAAATTGGTTTAAAGTTTTAGAAAAAAAAAAACCACCTCTATAATGATTTTTATCTGGAGCATGTTCGTTGTACACACAACTGGAGCGTGGTTCTTTGAAATAAAAAAACAATCAAAATCTTTATTTGTTTAATAGCTAAACGGATTATTTTTATATGCAGTTGACGATTGTATCCAGACTACTCGACGGACATATTTGATGTCGATAAGAGCTGAATTTGTTGTCTATTCAGAACAATTTATTGTCAATGAGCATCAGTTTCTTCAGAAATGGCCGTACGTTAGATTAACGGGAACTGAAGCGTTAAGCGGGAACCCGTTCGTTTTGCCATACTAGTGTGGTGTATGACAAGCTGCGAAACCGGGTAACAATGCGTCTGATTAGGGTCACACTTCTTCTTGTCAGTTTCATAGCCAAATTGTCGTGAATTTTTACACCTTCATCGCCATATTGTCGTCCGTTTCAATATTGTTGTTTGCAAGATCGCTGGAAAGTTAGATTTCAGGTGGTATGACTTAGGAAATATCAAAACGAGTTAGAAACAGTTTGGATCTTGATCAGACGTTGCGTTAAGCAGCGTCTGATCCTGATCCATCATGTTTGCAAACTCGCCTTTGACAGCGAAAGGGTTATTAAAAAGAATCGGCAACAACTCTAAGACATTTGCGTTTCGTTTTGTTTCGTTTAAACAGAATAGAATAACGTCAGGGCTTCCATAAGTTGACATGAAAAATCCTAAGATTTCGATTTTGCATTTTTCAATTGCGATTTTACGAATCGTACCTTTACCCCATAGCCTGTCTCTAGTTTGTTGACACGTGACTACTTAAAGCAGGCTGGAAGTAAAGCTTTACTTTCAGCCTACTTTAAGCTACCATGTTCTAAAAGAAAAATCTGAAGATTTAGGAAAAGTCCGAAGAAATGGCAGCCCTGTAACGTATCATAAACAGCGCGTCAGTCATACATATTTCTTGATGTGAGAAGCGTACCCTTCACGCCAAATTTCAGTGGCTTATGATACAGTGCTCCCTCTCTACAACGGCACCCAATGGGAGATACATATTATGTGCGTTGTTCGGAGGGACTCGTGATAGGGAGGAAATTTGCTTACATTTGCAATCAGCTTGAGTCCAGATCAGACGTCGCGTAACGCAAGCTGTTTGTCATTCCTCATGAACGTCTTCATGTATAAATGATCATTATGTACAGTGGAGAATCTGTTATTCTTTCCCAATAAACGCGTTTACGCTAAAACTATTATTTACAATACAAACAGTTTGGTAACCCGGCGTCTGATCAGGCTCCAAACTGTTTGCCACCAAGATAAACATGAAATATCAGAATTGTCTAAAAGTTGTTCTTTTCTACGTTTTAGTGCTTTGCGTTTGCGTGCGTTTGCGTACGTTTGCGTTTAAACGGGAAAGAATAACAGATTCTCCACTGTAGCATTGAGAAAAATAACAGACGACATTTTGAAGCAACTTTAACCGTATTGTTTGTGTTTCAACGGGAACTAATAACGTATTCCCTTCCTTTATGGTATTTATTTTTTTCAACAGAACTTTTTTGATGTGCATGCGCCGGTAACTCCACTTGGGCGTATAGGCTCTCCGGAGGAATGTGGCGAGGCCGTAGCCTTCCTTGCATCTGACGCCGCCTCCTTTATGACCGGTCAAAAGATGATAATTGATGGAGGAAGAACTATTCAAGGACTCGACATAAAATAATCCCGAGTATATGGAACATGAGTTCACCGAAAAAACGAAACAAAACGCTGATGTATTGCAACTATATGTAGCAAAGGTAATTGTTTGCAAATGTCAATGATTGGTTTTTTTCAGAATAGTTCATAACGTCTGTAACTACAGTGTTCCTTCTCTACAACGGCCCTCCCATCAACGAATCCCTCCTCACAACGACCCTTGTCACAGTTCCCTAAACAGGACATCATGTCTAACGTTTTAAAGTTGCAATATCGTCTTCTTAAAGTTGTCGTCTGTTGTTTTTCTCAAAGTAACATAATGGACATTAAACAGAAAAAAAACTTTAATAAGGAGTGACAAACAGCTTAACTCCAGATCAGACGCCGCGTTACGCGGAGTCTGATCTGAATTCAAGCTGTTTGCAAATGTAAGACAAATTCCCTCCGTATAACAATTCCCTCCAAACAACGCACACGCTTTCTGTATCCCAAAGGGTGTCGTAGACAGGGAACGCTGTACGATCAAATAATAGGAAATCGACATGTTGTATTGGAAGTACAAATGAAAGATGCCAAGCCACTTGTCTTCTTTAAATTATTTGAAGTGGGTGCTGTTTAAAACTGTTGCCATTTTCAAAACATTGTCATTTGCTACGTTGTATTGTATTCCGTATCGCTTACACAGGATATAATACCGTTTTGTTCACTATATCTTACAAATGACATATTGCAAGCAGACGAATTTACAACAAAGGGAAGGCATAAATAGTTAAGAAAATTATTAGCAATATGTGTAGTTTGTGTGTAAGTTTTAGACTCAAGCTAAACATAGCATCTTACAAATAACATGAAACAGTTTATGTCAAATTACACTCACTATACAGTGGAGAATCTGTTATTCTTTCCCAATAAACGCGTTTACGCTAAAACTATTATTTGCAGTGCAAACAGTTTGGAGCCAGATCAGACGCCGGGTAACCCGGCGTCTGATCAGGCTCCAAACTGTTTGCCACCAAGATAAACAAGAATTATCAGAATTGTCCAAAAGTTGTATTTTTCTACGTTTTAGTGCTTTGCGTTTGCGTACGTTTGCGTTTAAACGGGAAAGAAAAACAGATTCTCCACTGTAATATACAGTGCTCCCTCTCTACAACGACACCCTATTGGAGACATATAGTGTGTGTGATGTTCGGAGGGAGTCGTTATAGGGAGGGAAGTTAAGAATAGAATGCGGCGCCTGATCTGAATTCAAGCTGTTTTCCTCTCGTCATTATATTTTTCCTAAAAATGTCCAACATGTAACTTTGAGATAAAACAGCAGACGACAATTTTAAGCAGACGATATTATAGCTCTAAACGCGTTAGACATAATTGTCTTGTTAAGGGAACTGTACCAACGGTCTTTGCAAAGAGGTGGTTTTTGTTGGGAGGGCCGTTGTAGAGAGATAATTGTCTTGTGAAGGGAATTGTGGCAATGGTCATTGTAAAGAGGGGGTTGTTGTTGGGAGGGCCGTTGTAGAGAGGGGACACTGTATCTTGTATTTTGTTTGGTTTCATCGCATTCTGAAACCAATATGTTTAGCATCTGATGTAAATATATGTATACAAATATCATTTAAATATTAAAGCTATCAATGTATTTTGAATTAGGTTTTTTTACTGTTCCAAACTACTGGTAAACATAATGTTGTAGATGCTTGTGAGTGTCAAACAGGACTGACATAATGTTGTAGATGCTTGTGAGTGTCAAACAGGACTGACTATCCGTCGTGTTTTTTTACTCAGTACAAAAAGAAACGAGACCTACATGTACATAAGACGCATTTTATTTCATTTTTCTATATTATATTGTAAAAACACGCTGTAAATATAAAGCACAATTCATTTTCCCACAAAAAGTATAACAATACAATAAATATGAATGACGTTTGGTAATTAAACGAGCGTCACCCTTGTTATCAAAGTTTACAATCTGGGTTAATCTGGTGACATGGAGAGACATTCGAACACGTTGATGTCGTTTGCAGCCAAGAATTATCTCAATGATGAGTTTAAAAGGTGGATTTATTCTCTAATTCCGGCACCGCAAACGGTTCACGTACTAGTGAACTCGATGTTATATGTACAGATATGCCGAAATTTGATCAACGTAAGGGACAGTTATACCAGATTTAGAAAAGTGAAAGTACATGTACGAGTGAATCCTGAGCAGTGTGTCCTTCTGAAGCAGTGTGATCCTGCGGCCCGTTAAATAAAACTTCTAACGACAAATGTTGTCGTAAGTCAGATTACAAAAAATCTCAATTATTACTTATTTGTCCAGCTAATCCTGACTTGTGACATCTCTTTGGAATCGTCTTAACAAGACGATTCCAAAGAGATGTCTAAAGACAGGATTAGATGAAGAAATAAGAAATTAAATGTATTTTAGAAGCTTGACTATATAAAGACCGTTATTGTCGTAGGACAACGAGCCCCTGGTATGCAGGGTTTGCAAACAATTCATATTTGTGCTTAACAAACGTTAAAGGGTTAAAAATCAATAAGGTTAGGAAACGTATTAGCAAACGTGTTAAATCTAATTTTGTTAATGAGAAATATGTCATTAATCAGTGGAATGTCTTGTTACGTACGTTATAGGTTATCGCCTCTGAACATTACATTAAACTAACCATTTACTGTATGGAAAATAAAAACATCATCTATAGTGTTCCTTCCCTACAACGACCCTCCTAACAACGACTTCCTCCTTACAACGACCCCTGTAGCAGTCCCCTAAACATGACAAGTATATCCAACCTATTAATGCATGCAATGTCGTTTGCTTAAAATTGTCGTCTGCTGTTTTTCCCAGAGTTACATAATGGACATTCTGACAGAAAAAACATAATGACGAGTGACAAACAGCTTGAATCCAGATCAGACGCCGCGTAACGCGGCGTCTGATCTAGATTCAAGCTGTTTGCAAATGTGTCCCTCCCTATAACGACTCCCTCTGAACAATGCTCACAATTTGTTTGTCTCCCGTTGATGTCGTTGTAGAGAGGAACATTGTACTTTAATCAGTTATCGTCTGCTTTTCTATTTCTTGAATTTAAGGGTGTATCAATGTCATAAGCCATTTTTTCAAAGTATTTAACTTTTTTTCTAACATTGTTTTTTTGGAAGAGCTGTTTATGATGAATGAAAAAATGAAAAAAAAAAATATGGTGGTGTCCTTGTTTTTGAGCTACAGCGATTTGAAAAAGGTATGTCAAATTTGGACTTTTTTTTCAAATTTTACCCATTCAGGGTACAAGCTTCAGTAAAATTTATTTCGAAACAAAACAAACATGATAATTTGGGTTTCCATTATTTATCCCATGTCTATGGTGGTATTTTCACATATAGAAACCAAATTTAGACAAAGCAGGCACCAGGTTTGAACAATATCGATCCTTGAATATCAAAAATATGCTTTGTATAGGGCATGCTTTTATTAGATTTTTTATTTTATGAAAAAAAGTAAAAAAGTTTGAAAATGAAATAGTTCTAGTATTTAACTTTTTCTTATAGTCTACCAGATGAAAGCCCATGCTAAGGCAGTTCAAAATATGAAAAGAAATTGAAAGGTCAGTGTTGAAAATTTTGAGTTATTAAAGTAAAAAGAGTTATCTCCCCTTACAAAATTTACAAAAAAGTACCATATTGATGCTATTTAGAGCTTTATAAATTTCATATTTGGTGCCTTTTTTTCTTAAATTAGTTTTTGTATGAAGAAATACTACCATAGATAGGAAATAAATAACACAAAACCAAATTATCATATTTGTTTTCATTTAAAATGGATTTTATTGAAGCGGGCTGTTTGAAATGGACAAAATAAGAGGAAGTGGGTGGGGTAAATTTTACATGGCCGTAGAGCCAACTGTTGTTCACCAAAATGTACACTTTTTCTATTTTTTCATTCATCTTAAATAGCTCTTCAATACAAAACCATCATAGAGTGTTTTCATATACTTTGAAAGTTTCCCAAAGTCATGACATTGATACACCCTTAAGTGTTAAGGTATTGACAAGATTCATGTACAGCGTTCCCTCTCTACAACCACACCCAATGGGAGACAAAAAGTATGTGTGTTGTTCGGATGGAGTCGTTATAGGGAGAGAAATTGGCTGATATTTGCAAACAGCTTGAATCCAGATCAGACGCCGCGTACCGCGGCGTCTGATCTCGATTCAAGCTGTTTGTCACTCATCATTAAGCTTTTTCTTTCAAAATGTCACTAATGCAACATTTAAAAAAACTGCAGACGACAAATGTAAGCAGACGTTACTGCAGCAGTGAAATGGTTAGAAATAATTGTCTTGTTTGGGGTCGAGCGACAAGGTTCGTTGTAACAAGGGAATCGTTGTTGGGAGGGCCGTTGTAGAGAGTGAGCATTGTGGTAATGAATATTAACCCATTACCCCATCGCCTGTTTCTAGTGTTGAAAACAGGTGACTACTTAAAGCAGATCGACAGTAAAGCAAAATGCGCCTTAAGGCACATTCTGCTTTACTATCAGCCTGGTTTAAGCTACTATCTGATATAGGATATAGGAACTATTTCTTATGGTATATTTTCCTGACTGTATAAAAGAGAATTATTAGTTTCTTCAGTTAAGGAATAAATTATAGGCGTAAAAAGGTGTATTTATGGGGTAATGGGTTAAGCAATTTTGATATCAGACGCCGTATTACAGTGGAGAATCTGTTATTCTTTCCTGTTTAAACGCAAACGTACGCAAACGCAAAACACTAAAACGTAGAAAAGTACAACTTTTTGACAATTCTGATAATTAATGTTTTTCTTGGTGGCAAACAGTTTTAGAGCCTGATCAGACGCCGGGTTACCCGGCATCTGATCTGGCTCCAAACTGTTTGCACTGCAAATAATAGTTTTAGCGTAAACGCGTTTATTGGGAAAGAATAACATTTTCTCCACTGTACGTATTGCAAATGACTATTGTACTCGGGGTAAGGCAGTGAATGGGTTAACTCATATCAAATTCAGATTCACATTCCTAGATTCCAAATTGCTTTAGTAAAGTTTTTAATAGTTGTTTTATGCTCACCCTGGTCGGAGTTTTGTTGTAGAAGCCATCTTATTCTGGATCTACACAGTTTGCCTAGAACAGGTGAACTCTTAACCCATTACCCTATAGACTGTTTCTCAGTGTTCTAAGCTGCCATCTGTCTCTTGTGACACGGAAAATACAGATTGTGAGAGCGAGGGTGTCATCTCAAAGTAAATTGCCAAACGGACAGTTTTGATCAATTTGGGGATCATCAAAAGAGCATGCTACAGCATGTTTTAGAATAATAAAAATGTTACAGTAAGAACCATTTAAGCATTTTTAGCTCGCCTATTCGGAGAAGGGGGAGGGAAGGGGTGGGGTATGACTCAACCCGGCGTCGGCGTTGGTTTTTCATGGTTAAAGTTTTGGGGTAAGAGTTGTAACGCACTAATACTACATGAAATATTTGCATTAGGAAGCTGATATTTGGATTGGAGGTGCCCTGTGAGTTGAACATTGATTGTGTGTATTTAGAATATAAATAAAGTTGAAATGTAGTCAAAATATCACATTTTGTGGACTTACGTTTTTCGGCTGATTTCTCATGGGTAATGTTTTGGGGTAAGTGTTGTAATGCACTAATACATGAAATATTTGCATTAGGAAGCTTATATTTGGAATGAAGGTGCCCCGTAGGTTGAACATTGATGGTGTATAGTTAACATTTAAATAAAGGTAATAATTTAGTCAAATTTTTACCTGTTGTCGACATGGGTTTTTCGGCTGATTTCTCATGGTTAAAGTTTTGGGGTAAATGTTGTAATGCACAACTACTACATGAAATAGTTGTATTAGGAAGCTGATATTGGGAATGGAAGTGCCCTACGGGTTGAACATTGATGTTGGGTAGTTACAATTTAAAAAAAAGCTTAAATGAAGTCAAATTTCATCTGTTGTGGACTGAGGTTTTCCGGCTGATTTCTCATGGTTAAAAATATGGGGTAAGTGTTGTAATGCACTAATAATACATGGAATATTTTTATTAGGAAGCTGATATTTGGAAAGGATGTGCCCTATGGGCTGTACATTGATGTTGCGTAGTTAAAATTTAATTTTTTTTTATATTTAGTCAAAATTTCACTTGTTGTGGACTTAGAGTTTTGGGACTGACATTTCAAAGTTAGTAATGGAGTAAGTATCGGAATGCACTTATATACATGACCTATTTGCATTAGTAAGCAGATATTTGGAATGGAGGTTTGTTGTGGCTTGAATCTCAATGTACTGATACACTTTTCTATTGATAGTTACCTATTTAAGAAATGTGTAATTAGGCGAGATTTGCTGTTCTCCGAAAGCTTTTGTTATCGGATCCAAACGGATAAATACTCATTTTATGTGGAGGTTTTGTTTCAACTTTAACATGAGAAACTCCTAAATTTGCTATCTTTGCACACGACTATTGCAGAGCAGACAACGCATTCGGCAGGTTTAACCCTTTCATCCCTTAAACATCAAATGGACAATTTTAGTTTTCAATTTAGTTTAGTCAATTTTTGACTTTTTAGGGTTGATTTTTACAATATTTGTCAAATTGACAAACAGTGCAGACTCTGATCAGAGTGCTCCTTAGGGTTGTTTGCAAATGACGCATACATGCGTGACAGAGTTAACTTAGCTGTTTGAAATCATATTTCATATCATATATATAGTGGAGAATCTGTTATTCTTTCCCGTTTAAACGCAAACGTACGCAAACGCAAAGCACTAAAACGTAGAAAAGAACAAGTTTTGGACAATTCTGATAATTCTTGTTTATCTTGGTGGCAAACAGTTTGGAGCCTGATCAGACGCCGGGTTACCCGGCGTCTGATCTGGCTCCAAACTGTTTGCACTGCAAATAATAGTTTTAGCGTAAACGCGTTTATTGGGAAAGAATAACAGATTCTCCACTGTAAGTACAGCAAAACCTATATGTTGTAATATGTTGGTGTTTACCACAGGTGACTGCTTAAAGCGAGGTGACAATAAAATAGAAAGCTCTTTTAGGAGCTTTCTGTTTTACTGTCACCTGCTTAAAGCTGTCACCTGTCTTTTATACAATCAATAGTCTTCGTTTTAGTGGTCGTTATAGAGGGGTGTACTGTTTTGATTCAAGTTTGACAGCTAAACATGTATCATAATTGTTCTGGCCCATTTCGCATACCAAGCAAAGCATTAAATAAATTTAATAACCGTATCATCACACGTATCATTGCATACACTCCTGGAAAACCAATCATAGCAGGACTATGTTTACATACGTAAGAGCAGGCTTTATTCTTTCCCGTTTAAACGCTATGCTATTAAATGTGGAACATTTAAACTTCTTGAAATCTCAAACGATTTATTATCATTTGAGTAGCAAACAATTTTGGAGCCTGATCAGACGCCGGGTTACCCGGCGTCTGATCTGGCCCCAAACTGTTTGCATTGGACAACATTGACTGAGCATAAACGCTTTTGTAGGGAAAGAATACATATTCCCCACTGTATAGACATTTAGCGTGTCGCTGGCAACTTTATGATCGTTGTTAACAGAACAGTTTGGATCCCGATGAGGCGCTAAATCATTCGTCAGCTTGTAAGCATTCAGTCTGTTTGACACTCTCATAATACAGTGGATAATTCGTTATTCCTTCCCGTTTAAACGCAAACGAAACGCAAACGCAAAACACTAAAATGTAGAAAAGGACAACTTTTTGACAATTCTGACTTTTTATTGTTACCTGAGTGGCAAACAGTTTGGAGCCTGATCAAACGCCGGGTTACCCGGCGTCTGATCAGGCTTCAAACTGTTTGCACTGAAAATAATAGTTTTAGCGTAAACGCGTTTATTGGGAAAGCATAACGTTTTCTCCGATGTGTTACCCAAAGGAAGTAATAGGCTGATCTCCGCTTAGTCTCAGGCGATAAACTTTACTAACGAAAAGTATAAAATGTGTTTAAACATTTTCCTCATCATTTCGGACTGTCTGCTTTAACTCTTTCAACAACCAAACGTCATCTGCTCAATACTGCTTTCCAATTATTCGTTCCAAAGCGAAATTTAAGACGGTATGAATATATGAGTTGTAAATTCAAAACAGTTTTAAATCTGATCATACGTGGCGTTAAACGGTGTCTGATGAGGTTCCAGTCTGTTTGCGAAGTCAACAAACGTCGCCTATAAACGGTTTATGCATAAGAAGTTATAAATATTAATTACATGCACCTAACTTGCAAGTCTAGAGCAGCTGCAGCGCCGTACAGACCACATAACACAGAAATATGGATTCGTTAGCTGGGAAGGCAGTGATTATAACAGGTAATAATGTATTAGTGTTTTCTTCTGACCTGGCCGAGTTATTTTTTTATTGGAACATTTTAAACTTTAAATGGGATGATCATCGTATTCTATGAGTTCCGTAAAGCCAGCTAGAGATACGGATAGCTTTATTTATTGTGTGTAATGTACAGTAGAGAAGACATTAATATGATTATTATTTCCCATTTAACGCAAACGAAATGCACTAAACTGTAGAAAATTAGTTTTAGAAATTTCTAACCATCTTTTTAATCTGAGTGGCAAACAGATTGGCGCGTGATCAGACGCCGGGTTATCCGGCGTCTTATCTGGCTCCAACCTGTTTGCAATGGAAATAAATGCGTTTATTGGGAAATTATAACATATAAGTAAAGTTAGCGCTGCGGTCTCGTGCTGCACGAGGATCATGACAGTGCGAAACACGCCCGTTTAAACGCAACTCAACGCAAACTCAGTGCAATATAATGCCTGAAATGACAATGTTTTTAACAATTATAACAATTTTTTGACCAGAAGTTCGCGTTACCCGACGTCTGATCTGGCTCCAAACGTTTTCCAAAGCACACAAGGTTTATAGCGTGATAATGATAATAACTTTTGTTTGATTTCAACACACAAGCAGTTAATCTCCATTGTGGCCAATACGCGTGCTTATTGGGAATTAATAACATACATGTATTCTCGACTGTATAAGTATTTGCAATAACATATTCTATACTATCTGATATAATTATATATATACCAACACGATAAAGAAACTGGACATTTGATTTAAGGGATTTTTGTTATACTTATAAGTACAAACCATGGCCAAATTTGGTGTCAAAATGCGAAAAAAACGATTTTGGTCCGATCTCATTAGAGGTTCTCAACCTTTACTGACGGCAACATTTTACAGGTTATTAGTAAAGCGGCAACATCCAGAGGGTGCGTTCATATTCCAAGTATTTGTTTTAAATATTCAACACTCTATTGAATTGTAGCCATTCAACCAATTACCCTATAGCCTGTTTCTAGTTTTGCAGATATGTGACCACTTAAAGCAAGTTGAAAGTAAAGCAGAATGCGCCTTAAAGGGACTCGCAACCGGATGGTGTACTTGTCAAAATAAAATAAAATACTCAAATAAAAGCAAATTTGTGGCATTATTTGGCTTCTGACATTAGAAAAATATGATCAGTCCAAACAAAGTCTCAAGAATCGTCACCGAATCTTAGATTTTTAGATATTTTCCATCGTTTTTCTATACCGACTAGTAGACGGTATAGTTGTTGTTCTCTACACGGGCTCAGACATAAACCCGAGCCGAATTGTGAAGTTGTATGCACTTTCGATCGCTACACATTGAAATACGTTAAATCGATCCGAGATAAACGGATAGTTCCGTGGTCCATTGGTCTAAGCGGTTTCCCCTATTTTGCCTTCTGTCCGCCAATGCCGGGCCCCGGGTTCGAATCCCCCCAGAGACCAATATTTTTTTTTATTGAAGTACATTTTTTAAACAGAATTTCTTATCTTAAACTAAGTCTTTACCATTTATATAAGCGTTTGACACATATTTACAAATCACTATTTTTAATGCACCATCTGGTTGCGAGTCGCTTTAAGGCGCATTCTACTTAACTTCCAACCTGCTTAAAGCTATTATCTGCTAGGATATAGAAAAAATTTCCTTTGATACATTAACATTTCTGTATAAAGTGATACTATTTCCTACAGTTGAGTAATTATTTAAAGGCGTAAAAAAGGTGTATTTATTGGGTAATTGGTTAAGATGCCGATTTTCTGGTGATTTATATGGCCCAAAACGGAATGCAACAATTGGGGTTTAACCTCTCTATTATGGTCACTGCATTGTTTTAATTAACAGTTGTTTACGGCCGGTGACTGCTTAAAGCAAGGTGAAACTCCTTACGCTTTCGTCTACTAGAACATAGAAATTATTTCTGATCATACATACCGGTATTTCATGAATGCATTTTCTTCAGTAAATGAATAAATCAAAGGCGTAAATTTGGTGTAATGGCTTAAAATAAAGACGGATTGGAAACGGGACCAAAGTTTTTGTCCGGTTTAGAGAGAATTTCGGTATTTAGAGCTTCCGGTTTGGAGGGGGTTCCACTTTATCAGATAACTCACATAATGTCAACCGAATCAGTTCACAACTACGTCATACATAAAATGCACATACAGTGGAGAATGCGTTATTCTTTACCGGTTAAACGAAACGAAACGCAAACGCAAAACAATAAAACGTAGAAAAGTGCAACTTTTCGACAATTCTGATAATTCATGTTTATCTTGATGGCAAACAGTTCGGAGCCTGATTCGACGCCGGGTTCCCCGGCGTCTGATCTGGCTCCAAACTGTTTGCAATAGAAATAAAAGTTTTAGCGTAAACGCGTTTATTGGGAAACAATAACGTTTTCTCCACCTATGTAGCATGCAACGATGTTGGTTTTAAACTCTCAGTCGTCCGAAACATCGTCTGCTTTAAAATTGTCGTCCCCAAGGTTTATCAAATAAATATCTAAAAATAAAAAAAAGTTAAAGTCGTGTGTCAAACAGTTTGGATTCAGATCAGACGCCGAGTTACGCTGTGTTTTTCTAGATCAAATTTGTGGTTGAAGTGTCCTCTTTAAACCGCTTGAAAATACCGAATTCTTTGAAGTGAAGCAGAGGGTATGTTTGTTGTTCTTTAAAGCGAAACCTGTTTTATGATATGGGAGTTGTAATGTGGTTTTGTAAACGAAACTAAACCCCTTCACTGACTTACCCCGAGTACACTACTAATTTGAAATCAGTTTGGATCCTGATCAGACGCCGCGTAAAAGCAGACGACAATTGTTTAAAATTGATGACGTCATGACAGTGAAGGGGTTAACGTATGCGAAACAAATACAGTAGATGTGTAAAAATAGTCAACAAACAACACATAATTTCAACTTATTTCATCTTTATATCGACGTTTCGGCTTACGCCTTCATCAGGATAAAATATAAAAACAACGGACTTGACGTCACATAGCAACGTTCAGTATAACGTCGCACAATGATGTTACGTTGTTTTGGGGAAAAACTGTAAAAAGTACACAATTTACAATGGGCCCCACGCTTTTAAAACAAACGAGATGAGTCCGAGATCCATCTCAAGCTCACGACCGATCTCAAATCTGACCAATCAAAAACTCGAGATCGATCTCAGACTCAACTCAAAAGCCAAATAAGCATGGAACTAGATAAGATAGTGAAGTACTGTACGGATATATAATACTTAAAGATTTCCTATAGCAATATAATATAAAAAACATAAATAGGAAAAAAACGTAACAGTACTAAACACGTTATCTTACGTACACTTTTAAATTGTAAATAGTACTTTTTAATTTAGACCATCTGGATGCAATGTGTTCAATTTGTGGATCCAGTATGTTCCTTTGCACAGACGGTCAATATTATTATTTACAACATCAACTGGCATAAAAGAGAAGTCAGTCATACTATGATTGCCTACATTGAAATGACCGGCAACAAGAGTAGAAAATACAGGATCAGTAAAGTTTGTTATATCAAATTTGTGACTATTCATACGTCGTGAAATTGGTTGCATTGTTTGTCCAACATACTGTATAATACACATTTTACATGTTATCAAGTATATAACATTTTTTGACTGACAGTTTGTATTGTGTCGTAATGAAAATGTCTCCCCTGTTACTGTACTGGTGAATGTGGATCCAGAGTTTATCCGAGCACAATGTGAACACCGTTTTCTGTTACAGCTGTCCGTAGAATAATTATCTTGACTGTTCTTCTTAAAATCAGAACTAACCAAATAGTCATGTAAGTTTTTAGGGCGTCTATAAGCCACAATTGGTTTAAAATTGTCATGAATAAAATTAATATCCTTGTTTTTGGTCAAATTAAGAAGGTCCCAATATCGGTGAATAGTGCTACCTATATTAGGTAAAGATGGGTTATATTCAACTGTAAACGGTAATACACTGGTTTTACTCGTAATGTAGGCCGTGAGCCAGGCACCTGAAATTTGAGGTACGGGTACCATTCGGGTGAATAAGGTTCACTATGATTTTCAGGAAGCCCAAACCCTCTGCTTTTAGGAAATGTATGATAGCAGTAAATTCATGGCAGCTTTGTTGGCTTTTGAGGCATTTTTGTTACCCCACCCACCGAGTTAACGTTGTAAAAGGATCATTGTTATCACAATCGTACTTTTTGTACTGCATGCATTTTTATTGGTGCCTAATATCAAAACGGGTATTGCAACATGCCATTAAATGTTATTGACATTATTAAAGGTTTTAACTTTGGTTAAAACCAAATTTTTATCACCTTTTTAAACGAAAAAATCACCTTTTTATGCCTTTAGACAAATGTCTTTTGATGTGGATGGCATATGGTGATCCTACTGGCGGTGCGTACGAGTTAAACAGATTTTACCGATTCTTGTAGCAATAACACCGTGTAATAAAATGCTTTGGTACTTAAACAGTTGTTGGTTAGGGTAATTCCCAATATAACCATATCATCCAACCTCAGTTTGACATTGACCTTGACCGAATTTTGTCTACGAATATGTTATTAGGGTTGTTTATTAGTTAACTAGATTTTACTGTTTCGTCTAGCATCAATACCGCATAGAAGAATGATTTGATACTTGCTGCTTTTGATCATTGCCAATTCACCCATATCACCTTACCTCAGTTTTGACCTTGACCTTCACCGAATTTGGAACTAAAATATGTTATAAAGGCTGTTTTATTGGTTAACTAGATTTTACCGCATCGTCTAGCATTATTACCGCTTACTAGAATGCTATGAAACTTTCACAGTTATGGCTTAGAATCATTCTCAGTTCACCCATATCACCCAACCTCCATTTTGACCTTGACCGTGACTGAAATCGGACTTGTTATAAGGGATGTTTATTGGTTAACTAGATTTTACCGTTTCATCTAGCATTAACAACTTTTATTAGAATGCTTTGAGACTTGCACAATTGTTTCATTCGATAATTCCCAATCAACGAGTATCAACAAAACTTAATTTGGCATTGACCTTGACCTTATTGTGGACTAAGAATATGTTTTATGTGCTATGTCAAGGTTAAATAGATTTTATCTTTTCGTCTAGCACCGCTTAATCAAATACTTGGATACATATACAGTTGTCGCCTTGTACCATTCATAATCTATCCATATCACCCAACCTTGTGTTTACCTTGATAATACCACAGAGATCACTGTCAATGAGGACACACAAACTCGCATTGGGACCAAACACTTCCGCTTGGAAATTGGTGCCACCAAGCGTTACTATATAACAGTGCATCTATCAGCCAATTTAGAGACATTCTTGAAGATACGAAACACGAGAACTCTCACACACAGCTGAAAAGGTCACAAATGCAGAAATACGAGGAAAACGTTACTAAAGTAACATATCTTATAAGAGGCTGGTTCAACCCATTTGAAATAAATCAAGATCTGATTAGCATAGCCACCGTTAATGCAGTACCTTGAGGCATCGCAAAATACCTTCTGAGTGCGCATGCGATTGGTAAATGATGCTATTGGTCAATGCTCGTATGCACAATTTAAAGGAGAACAACCATGATGGAATGAAGAGCAACAAAGTTTAGACCTCAAGCAGCATGAAAGTGAAATCCAGTGGAAGACTGGCAGTTCTTATAGCTGATAATGCTTTTGTTCGGTCGCATCATAGTTATGGCACACACACGCAATCTCCGGATAAATTTCATTATTTTACTTATTGCTCTTTGGCAATAGTCTTTCTCAACATCAAATGGTTTGCTAAGAAATCCAACAATGCTGCATTTGCATTGAGCTAACAGAAAACGCTTGGCTTAGCTGAAGGTGTCCCGAAAAAAACTGTCTCTGTGATTGACGGAATGAACCTCGTATAGAGAGTCAAAAGATACCAATGCATGTTTGTGGCTGCGCAAGCACTATTCTATCGATGGTACTCGAGGCGGCAGTGACAGTGATAGAATAGATATATACAGGGGAGACGCTTCTTTAGCAATATGGTCAATAATAATATTCTTATAGCATTCCTGGTGCATCAATGGATGAAAACTGAGCACAGTCAAAGGTTACAGAGGATTTGGTTTGAATTTTTTATTTACGTCGCTTTCAACAGTATTTCAGTCATGTCGCGACGTCCAGCTAATTACAGGTGGAGGAAGACCCCAGAAGTCCTTTATGCACTGTTTCAGGCACACATCGACAACTGGGTAGAACCATCGACCTTCCGTAAGCTAGCTGGAAGGAATTCCAACATGAGACATCCGAACGACCCTACTGGGATTCGAACTCACACCGGTGGGGAGCTTAGTGATGTAAGTCACAGTGACTATACCACTAGGCCACGGAGGCCCCTAGGTTACAGAGGGAAATATCGCACCTTACGTTGAAATTAAATGCTTCAAAATAAAAAACAATGGGTGCGAGGAGGTACAGGGTCTTTGAAGCAGCCAAGAAGAAGCAAATTAACGTATTTAAGAAATGCTGGGCAAAGACACGCACAAGTTATATATGATATCCTGAAAATTGAGGACGCGATTGACACTGATGTTTGCAAGTCACTGAATTGAATGTATGGTTTAACATGTTGTGACACGGTCAGCGCATTTGCTGGTAAGAATAAAACACGCGCACTGAAATTGATGAATGGTAATGCTAAGGCTAAAAAATGTTCCCAGAATTTGAATAGGAAAGGGGTACCCCTCCTGCTTTGATATACAGACTTGAGATATAAACGTCAGCTCTATGCCCTGTAAGCGTCATCAGCAAAAGTGAATGATCAGCGGTACGGCTTATTATGTACCACATAGGGTAAGATAGAGCGTCACAAGCTACAACTCATGCCTGGATGGATGGATAAATTATTTTGGTTTACGGCACTGCGCCACAAAATGGGTCATAAAGCGCCAGTGAATGATGGGGAAATGATGAGACGCGATGATGACGATGACTTCGCGCAGATGATTTTGACTAATTTCGTCCTTTGCAAAACAGCAAATAAGATCAAAACCAACTACCCGTCTTCCTTAATTTCAGTTCTTAGAAGAGGGGATAATCTCGTTCTAATAAAGAGAAACAATTCCGTATGACAATTAACCCACAACAATACACTAAGATAGGAATGTCTGGACTGTTTTAGATAAGCACACTTTAAGAGCTAACCTCAAGGCTACTATTTGGAGTCGATGATATTCCAAGTCCTGTAGGAAGAGGATGGAAAGTTGTGAAAGAGGGTGAGATTGATCAGCTATTAGACGACTTGCTGGATAGAAAACAGGTCCGACGTAGATGCTTGACCTACTAGCGGGGAGCTGTGCTAGTAAATGTACTTTGCCTAAATGTGTATGCATTTCTTATGGTTTGAATAGTACGAACATGTGCAAACTCCCTAACTGTGATAATCAGGCAACTAGTACAGAATCAGATGATGAAGAACATCCACTGGAAGAGGCTGAAAACATTGAGAGTGAAGGAGATGTGAGAATTGGTATTCTAACATAAGAATTACAACCTACACGTCAGTGGTTGTAATGCATTGATTATTCGTCAATGCCGACTAGATGTTTAGACATTTTCATAACACTGTTGTCAATGGTTTGTAAGTTAACGCCAATAGATTGCCTTTAAACTTAAATCCTTTGACCCGAAATATAAGTTTTTCATCTGTTATGTGCTAGTAGGTATATTTGAAAATTGCAGAGTCAAGGATTTGTACAATATTGGCCTTAGCATAAGAAGAGAGTAACAATGTCTTAGAACATTACTGCTTTAAGTGAACCCCGGAGGCACCCTTAGCAGTACTGTTTATTCTGATTTTTTTTCAAGGTCCAAATTAGGTCAAGTCCAAGGCCAAACCGAGCTTTGGTGATATTCCTGGATTTTGATAGGTTCAATGTATTCAGTATGCAATGATCAAATCATTCCAGAAAGAAGAAATAACTCTGGAGAAACGGTAAAATCTATTTTACCAAGAAATAGCTCAAACATAGCTGGGAATGGTTCAAGGCAACAACTGTAGAAGTGTAAAATCATTCTAGTGAGCTGTTTTCATGCTAGATAAAATGTTAAGATATGGTTGACTTCGTACGAACGAACAGGGCGATTACTTTAATTATGCCACCTGCATCAATAGATTCCAGGAGCCAAAACAGGGATTTTTCGTTATGAAAAGGATGACGTAATTTATTGTTTTCGCTTAAGTAAATTACTTAAACAATGCCAATAATGCCTAATGGCACGTTACAATACTTTTTTAATGTGATGCTTCAAAAAACGTATGCATGATCAAATGTATGAGTGTGATAATGATGGTCCTTTTACAATGTTAAACTTGGTGGGTGGGGTAACAAAAATGCCTTTTTTGCTAGAGTAAATTACTTCAACAATCCAATGATGTCTAATTGCATGTTACAATACATTTTTATAATGATGCTTCAATAAAAATGCATGCGCTACCAAGAGTATGATTGTGATTATGATGGTCCTTTCACAATATTAAACTTGTTGGGTGGGGTAACAAATTTTTTTTTTGCTAGAGTAAATTACTTCAACAATTCCAATAATGTCTAATGACATGTTTCAAAACATTTTCAATATGATACTTCAATAAAAATGCATGCATTACCAAAAGTATGGTTGTTATAATGATGTTCCTTTTACAATGTTAAACTTGGTGGGTGGGGTAACAAATATGCCTTTTTGCCAAAGTAAATTACTTAAACAATTCCAACAATGTCAAGTGGCATTTTACAATACATTTTCAATATGATGCTTCAATAAAAATTAAAGCATTACCAAAAGTATGATTGTGATAATGATGGTCCTTTTGCAATGTTAAACTTGGTGGGTGGGGTAACAAAAATGCCTAAAAAGTCAACAAAGCTGCCATGATTTTACTGCTATCATACATTTCTTAACTAGTCACACATTGATCTTTCCGAAAATCACAGTGAACCTTATTCACCCGATTGGTACCAACCAACCCCTCCGGCTCACGGCCTAATGGAGGGTCTCAGAGATTCAATATGTGATGCTTGTATTTTATTAAAGGCATTGTCTATCACCGATATTGGGGAGTTTCTCTCTAAGAAAAAATTTGCGTAAACTATGAAGGGAAGATTTGAACTTTTCATCATCGGATATTATTCTTCTGTAACGCTTCGCCTGGCTGAGGGGAATTCCGTCCTTACACTGTTTTGGATGACACGAGGTGTAGTCTAGGTACTGGTGGTTGTTGGTTTCCTTCATATATATGCCAGTTTCAATTTGAAGGGACTTACTCTTTGATACTTGAACATCCAAGAATGGAATAGTGCTCTCTGATATGGTATAAGTAAATTTTATTGTTGGATGGAAATCGTTGAAGTCTTTGATAAAGGAGTCCAATTCCTCTAATGAGTTGTCCCAAATCATGAAACTGTCATCAAGAAATCGAAGCCATGATGGTTGGACCTGTCTTGAGTTGATAAAGTCTTGCTCAAGTTTCCCCATAAATAAAGATGCATAAGTAGGATCCATGGAACTGTCCATCGCTGTACCCATCTTTTGTAGGTAGTATTCGTCTCCAAACTTAAAGAAATTATTTTCAAGTACAACTTGTATAAGGCGGGCGATTTCGTCAGTAGATAAGTTTCGTCCATGTTGATTATGATTTTGCAAAAAGGACTTGCAAGAATGTATACCATCACTATGGGGTATGTTCGTATTAAGAGAAGATACATCTAGTGTAACTAAATATGTGTTACTGTTTAATTTAATGTCTTTCACTTTATTGATGAAATCTGTGGTGTCCTTTATATATGAAGGTAAGTTTAACATGTATGGTTTCAAAACATAGTCAATATACTTGGAAATATTCTCGGTAGGAGAATTACACGCCGACACAATGGGTCTTCCAGGATAGTTTAAAGGTTAGCCACTGTCCGGACTTTTGTGCGTCTTAGGTAGAATATAAAAACATGGTATGCGTATGTTAGCTGGAAAAGTGTCGAATTCAAGTATTGTGTCCATGTCTTTGATACTATCAGATTCACTACGTACAACTACATCTGTGGGATCTTGTGTGCATTTCTCGTAATATTGGTTAGTTTTAAGCTGCCTAAAAACTTCATTTTTATAGTCATCAGTGTTCATTATAACAATCATATTTGATTTATCTGCCTTTTTTATCACAATATTTTGATTTAGATTTTGTGATTTTGCCCTAAGTGAATTCAACTCAGCTGTTGTTATATTACTATATCGTTTGCGCTTATATTCCGATTGCAAAATCTCTTCAGTGACAGCATTGATGTAGAAATCTAAATATACATCACGACCAGCGGGAGGGGTAAATGACGATGCAGATTTATAAAAACGAGAGATCGTGAAAACTATTGTCTTCATCCTTGAACTCGGGGTTATTCCCATCAGTTTTTTATTTGTTTCTAAAAAACTCTCTCAGTCTTAGTTTACGAGTAAATTTAAAAATGTCTTCTGCAAGTTTAATTCTATCGTGTGCCTTAGATTTCGGGCAAAACTTTAAACCCTTCCCTAAAAGAATATAATCATCTTCACTTAGCTGCATTGAAGAAATGTTTAAAACTGTCTTCTTTCCCGCCTGAATTTTCCTAATCCTCTGTTTGGTTTTTCTCCAAATTTTCTTGTCTGGGAATCGAATGAATCGCCTTTGGCGCTTTCTGCCGCTCTTGTTGCTGTGGCTACTTGCAGGTCCGTTAAGACATCCATTAGGGTGTGAAGTGTTTGTTGGAAAGTTGGACTGCACGTCGGCTGTGTTCTTCATGGCTTCTGCGTAGGTGTTCTTTGTGCCTGGGTCTGTTATGTTTTTTTGATTATTACATGTGGTTGCTGCTTGTTTATCCGATAGTGTTTTCTGTACGGAAGGGGGATAAGTCTTATTTTAGACCCGATGATACGGTCTGTGCTGATTTGATCAACAGACGATTGTTTCTGGGTAACAGGCTGAATTACAGGTTTACGTTTCTCCTGTTTATACATCTTTTTCTGTTTAACATGATTTTTCGTCACGACGGTTTTTGACATGACGCTCATGTGGTGTGTCATCGACGATAAAAGTAGTAGCATCGGCGCGGTCACATGTAGACTAAACAAATACAGTGAAACGTCATTACCACTAAAAGAATGCGAATCGGTTGTTTAAAAGACAGATGACAAGGTGACGGTAAAACAGAACTTCCTGTTTTACGTTCACCTTGTTCTACGCAGTCACCTGTTTTGAACACTTATTAATTAACACAATCGGGTGGTCGTATTAGAGAGGTTTTACTGCATAGTGTAGAAAATGATATGCATGTATACATTATTAGCTATACAGTGTCTTCACAGTGTACATGAGGATTTATTCCCGGTTAAGGTAAATCATGTTGCCCGAGTCGTTAGGTGAGGGTTACATGATTTTACCAGCCGGGAAGAAATCCTCATGTACACTGTGAAGAAACTGTATAACGAGTTTATTATACTACAAAGTTTTCACTGTTCAAACGAAATATTTCGAAACTTGTCGTGTATGTAAAATAAACAAAACAAATCGCGCCAAAGCAGATAACGTTGAGCGTAATGACGTCATGTTTCTGACGTTGACATGAATTCATCAGAAAATGACGCATACTCGTAGACTTCGACATCAAACTTTCCCAGAAATAATGCGACTGTTGAAAGATCCAAAGACCGATTGATTCTTAGCCGAAATGGACTTAAAACGGAGGATGCACGATTGAATGCACTCAATCACTGATGTGCATAGGACAATTGTTCTATGGTACAGTGTTTGTCAAGGATGAGTATACGCGTCGCTATGGTTCAGTGTGTTAACAAGTCGTATTATATGACACCCGAGTCTGACGCCGAGCACTTATTATTTACCCCTTCACTGCCATGACGTCATCAAATTGTAACAATTATCGTCTGCTTTAATTTCTCAAATTTAAATTTTAGGTATTTTGAAATGTGTGTCAAACAGTTTGGATCCTGATCAGACGTCGCGTAATTTTAGCAGACGATAATGCAGCAGTTAAAGTGTTAGACATAATTTTGATGTTTTGGAAACATTGGCAAAACTTGTAAGGAGGGAATTGTTGTAGGGAAGGGAGGACCGTCGTAGGTATTGCATTTCTATAACGAGGAAGTTTCGTAACGAAGCATAGCAGAAAAATCCACATCCAATAGTATCAGAATCCCCGTGCGGAGATCGAACCACTGGCGTGACAGTCCAATACAATAACATCTGAGCTAAAGTGTCTACTCCCTAGCGCAGGAGCTCGATACTGGAGATATCATTCGCCGCGGCTATGCTGTTTATAGTACACACGGTGAGGTCAGTATGTGGGATGTAACACCCCCTCTTAACAAAACCATCATTTATGATCACGAACAAGGCCACATCGGTATTTAAAGACATTTCCTGACCTACTGTCGGTGAACATCTCTTGGCAGACAGTTTCCTTGCAATAATCATGCTTTTATGCATACCTGTATTACTGTGAATCATTGAGGCGTTTCATGAGAGGCCCGGCTGTTAAATTTTATAGTTTGGTTAGTTTCCGTTTTGTTTGTTAACGTCCGTTTCTGTCATCTATGGGCTAATTGGACGCCCAGAGAGAGGGGCGCGGATACAGAGAACCCGGGCACGATGCCCTTCTCTTATTATCGAAAGAGTTCTCTAGTTTAGTTCTTTTAGATGCTATGTGTGAATAATTCATACATCGGGACTCGGTTTATAAAGTCTCATTCGAAGGACTTGGTCCGGCGGGGGATCGCACTAACAACCCCTGACGTCGTAAAGTGGTGATTTACCCCTCGACTACGTCCGCCGGTGATACATGTAGTTTGGTTAGTAAACCCAATTAAAAACCTTGAGTGTGAGTATGTGAGGGCATATCCAGACAACTTGAGATAAGTGACATTGGCGTTGCACATTTTGCTCCTGCTTTCCTATCGAGAACAATGGGGAAAGGGGGCCCATCAACAGACTTGAGTTTAAAGCAATTCGGCATATTATAAGCCATTTAGGCGTCGTATAATCCCGAACGAGCCCCCATCTTACGAGTAACTCTCGTAACGAAGCATAGCAGAACTATCCACATTAAATGGTACGAGAATCTCGGTCGGGGATTGAACTCGGTGCGCTGGCGTGACAGTCCAATACCATAACCTCTGAGCTAAATAGTCTACTCCCTATCGCAGGTGCCTGATACTGGAGATATCCTTCGCCGTGGCTATGCTTTTTATAGTACACACAGAGAGGTAAGTATGTGGGATGAAATAATTGTGTGTTGGTTTTGTATGATAAAATGTTAAACTTAGACCTTTTCCTCCAAACAACTACACCAGTCCCACCGCTCATTAATCAACTGAACCCTTGCAATTTCAGTTTCCAATTCTGCCCGTTTTTGTTATTTAAGTGGGGTTTGTTTTTCAATTTATTGCAAGAGACAAATAGTGTAGATCCTGGTCAGTGGGAGTTTGTACGATCTCGGGCAACACGGTCGAAACAGGAGACATATATTCTCCACAGGTACATTGCTCGTAACCCTTCTTTCACAGAAGCGCCTTTTAACGCATTCAATTCATTCTTCCACTGAAGAAAATATTTTCAATTTATGCATCCATGAACATGTACAACATGAACTATTTATCATAGTAGATTTTAGCTAAAAGCGCACTCTGCTTTACTTTCAACCTGCTGTAAGTGTTCACCTGACTTCAAAGTTAGAAGCAGGTTATAATATCAGATCCTTTTTCCAATAAATAGCACCAAAGGTAAATTACAAACATGATTGCAGATGATAAATGCGAAGCGGACGGAATTGTAACAGGTAAAGTATTGGGATTTAAATTTAAATCCAACACGATCTAAGTTACCCGTTATTCTTTATCTGATTTTAGATAACTCGGATATTGAAGGAGAACTTACGTGTATTTCGAAGTTAAAATGCATCATAAACACGTTAGCGTTATTTCGACTAGAGCGCGTTCGGGTATCGAGGTCCGATTGTATATCCAAGGCTATGACATTACTTATTTTCATCCCGGAAGCAATAACATAAAAAACAATTCATTTCATAGAATCGCAAATAGGTATTTGCACTGGTGCGATTTGGCACCTCTCCGTCTGATTGGTTCTTGGTAGTACACTACAAATATGTAATGACGATCGCTTAAAGCACGCCCCCTGTCAACGGTTGTCATTGCTAAATGAAATAAGCATATAAAAAGAAAGAATGTCCTATTTAAATATTTCAGATGCGAGGTAAGACCTTAGTCACACTGAACCATATGATGATGGCTTCGATTTAGTAATTGTATCGCAGCCATGCACTACGACGACGAAATAGTAATCGTCGGAGTAGGATGCAAATTTCCAGGGGCCAATAACCTTAACGAGTTCTGGAGGGTGCTGTCAAATGGAGAAAACCACGTAAAAGAAATTCCCAAGGAGCGATGGAACGTAGACGCTTTCTATGACAAAGATGTTAACGCTCCTGGCAAGACATACGTACGCAAAGCCGGACTTGTGGACAGGTATGTTTAAAGTAATAACCATTTATACAATGTAGCCGGGATCACGACATTTTCGTTAAAGAAAACAGACGCAAAAATAATAGAAGAAAATGGACAAAAATAACAAGTTTTTGAAATTATTAACTTTCTTTTATATAAATGGTGAAGAACCTAATCAGACGGCGGGTAAGCCAGCATTCGGCCACTTGCCACACTAATTGCATTATTACTTAAAGACTTTTCTTGGCTTACTTTCGGTGAAAATCATTATGAAGGCAGTTTACGTGCAATAATCATGATTCTATGCATACCTGTATTACTGTGAATCATTGAGGCGTTTCATGTGAGGCCCGACTGTTAAATTTAATAATTTTATTAGTAAAACCCATTGACAACTTGAGATTGGTGACATTGGCTGTGTACACTTTATTCCTGCTTTACAGATACGTTCACGCCGATAGAGAACAATTGAGGGGATGGGGGGGGGGGGGGGGGGTTGGAGTCCATCAAAAGGCTCAGAAAATGTCTTTAATGCTGTGAAATTAAGTAAAATGGGGTTTTATATTCACTCCCTTATTTGTCCGTACAAGCCATCTACCCTGCAGCTTATTTCTAGTTTTAAAGACAAGGGACCACTTAAAGGTGCATTCTGCATTGCATTCAGCCTACTTTCAGCCATCTTCTAGGATATAGAAACTATTTCCAATGGCACTCACTACAATAAATAAAATCTACAACGTCTACTTAAAATTATAAATATATTTCTAATTTTACTTAGTTTAAAATTCAAATCATTTTGCATATTAAACAATATTAATAGGAGTGTCAAAAAAGTTGGATCCTGATCAGACGCCGCGTTACGTAGCGTCTGATCTGTATTCAAAACAATGGGGCTCTACCGATATACCTTCCTGGCACACTAGGAAGGAAGTGTTTTATTATATAAACAGACGTGACTAGTCTATCGACCATTACTTGTATGCATATAGCGAGGAACTTCAATATAGTTGGGTCGTGTCATGGCAAAACCTGCCTTTTTGCATTGCAACATTGTATCGACCAAGCGCCGTTGTCATTCCAGGCTCTGTATCTGAGTGTTGTTTACACTGCCAGAACGGTATATAATACAGCTACATAACATGATTAATATTAATGTGGATGCCTAACTGTAGATCAAGACTCGACTCATTTGTAATACAATTAAGTGCTGAGCTCTACTTGACTGAAATTTGCAATCAATTCGGTCCACTAACGTCCCATCCAAAAGAAGCATGATACTGACTATTGTCAAACTCGGATGGCGGTGTGAGTGCTGGTTGGAACGCTAACAAAGATTATCATGAACAACAGTTGTTTGGTTCAATGCCATACGTTGAAAAAGTTAGCATCCTACCAGCATACAAATTGTGTCTCTCCCTAACTCTTTGAGACCCATGTCTCTCTCTCTCTTTCGGTTTCTCTCTGTATCTGTAAAGGAGAAAGTTGCTTTAGAACTCTCTATGTGATTTATGCCTTTTTTATTAAGTCACCTGTATTTAACTCAATGTCATGTCAGGTTAACGTTAGAGGCTTAGGTCCTTATATACCTACCTACCCTACCCTAGTTAATAGCAGAGGGGATAAACTCGCCCTACTAAACAGAAACATTTCCCTATGACAATTAAGCCCCACAACCATAACAAGACAGGAAGGTCTCCGGGAAACAATTAGTTTATAACTATGTGCTATAAATACCAAAACCTAATATATGTAGAATCCAACACATATTTCACTTGCCACAAATAATTACAAACAAAATATCGTCAAGCTAGAATACAAATACAGATGTGTAACAAAATCACTAACCGAAAACAATCCTTACTACAAATGCTAATACCGACTATCCTAACAAAAGAGTCCGTAATATTGTCTAAGTTACAATCCTGAACGGAAACGCCTGAACTGATACGCAATTTGTGTACAATGAAAAACATTGTTTAGCGTTAATTGCGGCAATCTCGTATTATTGTTTGCACAACCCATTTTTCATGGTCTTTTCAAACATATACAGTAGAACCTCCGAAATATGGAACTTTCCAGACAGGTTTGACAGGATCCCCAAGGTTTTGGATGAGGAGTTTATTTCAAAACTAAAATATGTATGTCTGTTATAATCGGCTCGGAGGAGAAAATGTTGGAAAACTTATGTTTACTTCTTCTAATCTCGAGCCTTGTGTCTCGGGATAGAAAAGTTTGCTACTATCTAAAAAAAGGATCATGACTTATTTGAATATCGTTGGCAAACTTTTTGGAGCCTGGTTAGACACCGGGTTACCCAGCGTTTGATCTAGCTCCAAATTGTTTGCAATGAAAATGACAGTTTTAGCGAAACCGTTTGTATTAGGAACGTTTTCTCTTTTGTATTTTTACTAGGTTTGATGAATGGGATCACCAATTTTTCGGAATAAACGATAAAGAGGCGGAGGTGATGGACCCTCAACAGAGAATGGTACTTGACTGTGTCCACATGGCTTTGGAGGAAGGGGGTATAACCAGGAAAGACATTAACGGTACCAATAGCGGCGTATACATAGGTGGGTACACGTACTGTAGAATGTAGAATATATTTTCCATCATGTTTACAGTGGAGAAGTTATTATTTCCCAATAAACGCGTTTACGCTCAAACAATTATTTCCATTTTAAATAGTTAGGAGCCAAATCAGACGCCGGGTCTGATAAGGTTCCAAATGGTATGTCTCACATATGAACAGAAATCGTGAGAACTGTCACAATGTGTGTTATTTCCTACATTTGCGCATTGCATTTACATTTTGTTCGTGTTTACACGGAAAACAACGTCTTCTTTGCTGAACTATTACAAGTTACCATTTTGCTCCATCGATACAGCTTTAAGTACAGTGGAGAAAACGTTATTCTTTCCCAATAAACGCGTTTACGCTAAAACTATTATTTCTATTGCAAACAGTTTGGAGCCAGATCAGACGCCGGGTCACCATGCGTCTGATCAGGCTCCGAACTGTTTGCCACTCAGATAAAACAAAATTAGAAATGTCAAAAAATGGTAATTTCCTACATTTTATCGATTTGCGTTTGCATTTAAACGGGAAAGAATAACGTTTTCTCCACTGTTACACCCTCTTGCAAACAAGATATACCCAGACGAGAGCTTCTGTGGGATCTTAGTTTGCTTTGTTTGTCGTTTAAGTCATCGGCAATAAATAGTTTTGATACTGATTTGGTATAAGTATGTTATTACGAAATCGTCAAATCAATACATAAAATGTTCAAATGATACAGAACAATAAACATTGATGGAAAAATGAGTTACAGAATCATATCCGTTCAAATTGTTGAGACAAATGCTTTTAAAACGTGACTCTAACGCACAGCGTGAAATGAACACATCGTGTCGCGATGTCGTAAACCAAAGCTCTGGATAGATCAGGGTCCCGTTTCATAAAACAAATGTTGTCGTAAGTCAAAACTTTAAAATACATTTAATTTATGATTTCTCTATCTAATCCTGTCTTGTGACATCTCTTTGGAATCGTCTTTTCAAGACAATTCCAAAATGATGCCACAAGACAGGATTAGATTGAGAAATAAATAATAATTGGGACTTTTATAATCTGACTTACGATAACATTTGTCGTACGAAGTTTTATGAAACGTGGCCGCATCGATCTGTTGACAGACGTATTGACAGTAAATTAAGTTAACCCCATCACATTCATTGACTACTACTTCGGATATGTGTTACATGATGGTAATGAACTACTAAATAATGCTTGTTTAGTTATGGTAGTAGTAGCTTCCCTTGGGTCGTGGGTGAGATTGCTTTTTAACACAGTACAATGAATCGAAATATTACGCCACAGCGAGACGCTTTATCAATCCGCAGAATACAATATCAACCGCAGTGCTAGGAGGGGTTGATATTATATTCTAACAATATACATGTACAACCGTAATCGCTGTAATGTCATTGTTTTATGTTCTTATATCGAAACTAATCATAAATGTATATTGTGTGATTTACTAACGATGATATATATTGGCATACAATTTCAGACATTTGTCTGTAAAATTTATATACCAATACAAATGTAAAGTCCAACTAGTTATATAAGTCTGTAGAGAAGAAGCGGATTATAGCTATGACGAATAATTGTTTCTGTCTTTAGATCCTAATGAAAGGGACAATATTACCCTGAACCCCATAGCCTGTTTCTAGTTTCGGAGACTTCTGAAAGTAAAGCAGAATGCACAACTTTAAGTTACAACTTGTTAGAACATAGAATACAATTCGTATGATGCATAGCCATGGTAGTATGAATTTGAAGTACTCTCTTCAGTGAATGAATAAATTAAATGCTTAAAATGAAAATGATATTGAACCGGAAAGGACATCAAGCAACTCTGAAGTATTTCATATCAACTGGAGTGAAACACTTCTATCTTTGTCACTCAATTTGTACCAATATCGTATTTTTAATCCAAATAATATCAGAGTTATGCCTGCACGAGATGACTGGATCGATTTGTAAAAACTCATATGCATGTTTAGAAAATGGCCAAGACGTTGTGACTAGTGTTTGACGTTGTGAGCATGATCAAGTTTTCTTTAGGACAGTGTATTTTTACGTGGATGAAGCAGGCCTAAAACATTAAAGTGAGATTGTAATTCGGTATATTGTAATCTAAAAGTAAAATGAAGACAAAAATAACATTTCACATTCGGTTTAAAAGCCTTTATGGCTTATGTTGTCTAAATTATGACTTGCCGACTTAAAATAAAGTTTGTCTTATCTTAATGATGTTATCGTAATTTTAAACGGATGGTTATATTTTGTGTAAAATAATGTTACAATATTAGAAATGTAGTAGGCAAATTCTTTCTTTTGAGCAAGCAGCATAACCTATGTATATTTGTCAAAATCAACTAAATTGCAAAGTATTTAAATATGTTACGTAACTGGGGTGTGGTATTTAGTCGGTCATTTTAGCGAGTTGAGAGAACAGCCCTGTAATCATTAGCCCGATCAGCTCGGGACAAAACACAGGTTCAGGTGGCTTAAACAAGACATCTATTTGTCCGTCTCATGGTCCCTCCACATACGATTCGTCCCGAGCAGGGAGTTGGTTCGCTAAAGTTCGCGTCTTTCAAAAGGGACTTTGAAGCGTTAGACCGTACCAACTTGAATTTAGGACTAAGATAAGCGTCATTGGGTGTAAAAATTTAGGTTTTTCGGCTGGTGTCAAGATCATTTAGGCCTAGAGCTACATGTTTTAAAAAACTCTGAAAATGTTATACAGTGCTACGGCCCTCTCAACGACGACTCCCTCCTTACAACGACACTCGCCGTAATTCCCTAAACGGGACAATTATGTCTAACGCTTTTACCGCTGCAATATCGTCTGCTTAAAATTAAGGTCTGGTGTTTTTTCTCAAAGTTATATATAAGTGGATATTTCGATAGCGTAAATATAATGACGAGTGACAAACAGCTTGAATCCAGATCAGACGCCGCGTTACGCGGCGTCTGATCTGGATTTAAGCTGTTTGCAAATGTAAGTCAAGTCTTAATTTTCCCTCTCTTTAACGACTCCCTCCGAACAACACACACAATATGTGTCTCCCATTGGATGTCGTTGTAGAGAAGGAGCGCTGTAGATCTAAATCTGAATCGCCTTTTATAATAGATCTCAATTAGATATGTTTCCTCAGACACGTATTTTTTTGTATATAGCGAATTCAGAACGCCTTATTGTTAATTTCATTTGATACATAAACTAAACTTGATCAAACTTTCCATCTTTTTAAAATCAAAAGCCTTTCCATCTATCCTGCTTTCTTTCTCATTAGCGTTATAAAAATCCCCTTTTGATGTCATAAAATCTATTAAAGATCGAAGAGGATCCAAAACTATTTAGTGTTTGGCCTACTCTTTCAGCCAATCAGCAAGCCACAAAATTCAAATTTTCGCTCGGTTTAATTATTAAGTCTACGGGATTTAACGAGATTTGGCAATTTAATTATGAAGCGTTCGAGACTTGGATTTAGACGTTAGCAAGCATTGCGCATGTGTTAATATTTCGGTCAGCTCCGCCCATGGCGTGACTTTTAAGCTTTACGGGTAATCCATTACACAGCAAAGTAGATATATCTACATGTACAATTCAATTTCGAGGAAAATAATGACACTTTGAAGCTCGCTAGTCGGAAGAAAATTGTGAAAATCATTCAAATTGTATTTAATCTTTAGGAGGGGGGGGGGGGGGGGGGGAATAAGAAAAAGAAAACACAATATAATTCTACAAACTTCAAACTATTGTCAATCGCGGCAAAAACACTAAAGACAGGCGTCTGCATAATGCAAGATCAGGGCTCCAGATAAGAGGGAGTAAACTTCACAAATCCAACATTTTCTCACTTATTTTAGCATCAAATCCTATGGTGTTACTACTCATTAGAATCGTCTCTCCGAGTATTGAGTAGTGATACCGTAGGGTTTTAAGCAGAAATAAAGATTTTAGTTTTTGAAATACCCCCTTATCTGGAGCCCTGTATTTTGTGCTGCATCAAGCATTTAGACGTCAATAGCTATTCTTTTTCCATCGTCCAAATCGTATCCGCTTAAATCAAAATTGCCATGCGCCATGTTACTGCGTAATAAAACACACAATATATGTAACAGGCTGTGTAAACATCTGTCGGCGGAGAAAAATATGTAAATGAAGTGAAGTGACGTCATATGTGGGCGGGTCAAACACTAAACTGGTTAGAGTTTATTTCAACGCTTCTTAATAATTAAGAAGCCAAATTCGGTCGCAGGCTCCCTCATTTGTTGGCTTCTTAATCATTAAGAATCATTGAAATAAACTCTAACTATTACAAAGAGAACATATTGATTTTAAAATTAAGATACAAATTAAATCGACCATTATTTAGAAAACAATTAGGGAAATGTGGTAAATACAATGACACAATACGTTTAACGGATTTGTTCAACATTATCATAGAGCATTTCAAATTATAGCTGTCCTATATGTAGAAAATAATAACATTCCAAGACAAATTACGCGCTGTGACATAGCACGACTCATGGAGATCATTAATTTGCAAACACAGCTGACCGCAAGTTAACTATAGAAAACAACTATTTTAAGAATATCTCGCTACTCATAGTCCCGATATATCTCAAATTTTGCATGTGAGTTTGAAAAAACAATCCAATCGTCTCATATGGGAACAAATATCTCGTTACAAATCGAGTGATAGAGTGTTCATAGTGAAAAGAACATTGGCAGCCCGTTTTATTTTATATTCCCCATATAGTGGTTGACGTGGGGGACTGTTTATTTAATATATAACAATTAGTTTTATCTTTGATGTCATGCGTTTCTGTCAATAGGGATCATGAACGATGACTACAAGAACTTCGTTGGTACCGATCCAGAGATATCCAGTAATTACAGTGTGACGGGAACCCATAGAAGTATCACGAGCGCAAGAGTGTCTTACTGTTACAACCTTTTCGGGCCAGCCATCACTATCGACACGGCATGCTCGTCGTCCTTGGTGGCCATCAACATTGGCTCTCAGGCCTTAAGAGAAGGTGCGCATATACCTCAAATCAACATGATGTATCAAAACCATTACATGTATTTATCCATGAGTGGTTCAATGAACAGGTTATTTCTACGCCGCTCTAACTTTTGGATAGTGCAAAAGCCGTATTCTATGCTACTTTTATTAGGCTCTCAGTTCTAATGACCACGGTAAATTGTTAGAACGTTAGTGACCTATAGAAACAGTGTGGAGTCACATAGTTGTAGATCTATTCGTTGAATAAGTCGACATTATCAATATGACCTATTTTCATATCATTCGCGGTTTGATAAACCCGTGAAAATTTACGCAATGCAGTCGTTAGCTGTTAGATTTTATTGTTGTTCATGGACTCCTATCGTAACTTGTGTTTTTCGTGCACTTAATCTAATAAATACGAAAGACTCAAGCAGGAAACGTAACACAAACAATACACCCACCTCTCAAGCAGAACACACACACACAGTCATACCACAACAAACACACACACACGCAATACCATTCCTTCATCTACACACTAAATAGAAAACAACACGCAAGACAAACATAAAGCAAAGTGAATATAGGAGCCCGCCTTGGTACGGTCAGTAGCAATCAATAATTAACTATAAATTAATTAATTATTAACAACCACTGGGGGTTAAACCTGGGTTTAGGGGCGCCCAACCTCACACTTATCTCCTATATTCACCTATAAAGACAAACAGTGTACATAAAATATAAACCCTGTTCCACAACCTCACAATCAAAAAGACCGCCAGCACAGTAAGTAAATACATGTAAAACATTTAGCAAAAATTCTATGACAAGATCATTAGTAACATGGGAAAGAATTAAACATTCAAGCCCGGCTAAAAATAACCCACTATGGCAACGGTCAAATTGTACTCAAGCGACTAGTCTGTAGTTACGAGTAACTGTAAGACATGGAAGGGTCCAGGGTACGACAGAGAGGGAGAGAAAAAACAAAGCACGAAAATCCGACATACCTCTCCCGGTTAAGGACGGCTTTAAAGATACATCATCATGTAGTGCTAAGCCCTGTCTGTCGTCGCACAACCAAAGAGGAAAGCATATTTATCAATTGTAGATTGATCGATAATCAAACGTGAAGTGCGCAGCAATATAGTTGGATCATAATCTTTTTTGAGGAAAAATCTAATACGTTTCACAAATAGGTTTTGAAAATGTACGTATATCTGGAAATCGCGACTTGTGTAAAGGTTTCAAACAGTTTTGATCCTGTTTAAACGCCGAGTAAATCAGCATCTCAACAGGACCATCGTTTCATATACGTATTGATGTAATTTTCCGTTTTCCTTAGTGAAAAGGTCAGGGAAAGCAAGGAAAAGTTGTGTTTTCGTATTTAGCAGACGTACTCAAATATGTAGCTCCTCGTTCCACTAGTCAAGTTATATGAATTTCTTCTACAATCATTATCCCGATGGGTTAAAAGTTTTGTTATATGGACCTATCCATTAGATTACTTGACCGTTGAAAAATGAAAGAGCCCGCGTGATTGTTGTCGCAAATTATGGTACCCTAAACATTTATGGCGCAGCTTAAGCGATGGTCGATCTCTATTGGTTGAAGCTAAAGCGCACGACGGTCGCATATCAATCCTCTTTTTTAATCGAGTCGAGCCCAATGGAAATAATAGGGAGCATACGGGTCTAGGAAAGGTCTGATACAGGTAAACATTGAAGTTGTTTGAACGGAGCGATGCTTGATCAAAAAAGCTCATGGATCGAGCGATTATCGAGTACGGGTCCCATCATCGCGACTATGCGCGCAATCGGATCTCGCTCTAGAAGACTGAGCCTCGCACATCCCCATGCTAGCCTCGCTTGTCTCTGGACCAATGCGTCCTCTTTCGACGCTCTCTGTGCGACGTTTAGGTCGAGACTCGGGTTTTGACAAGTCAAAAAGGCCGAGCTACAATCTCATTTTCGGGGAGACCAATCTTCGACTATGTCCAACCACTAAAGACCAAGTCAATACCAACCCTTGGTCGCCCGTCGACTACTTTCGACCCGTGGCAACCAAGCTATGCTCCGAGATCGCAGCTCAGTCTTCCGGGTAGATTTCTCGATGAGATGATCCCTTATAGGAAACATAGCGAAATTGATAGGTCGTAGGGTCATACGCAATCATATGATCGGGGTTAATTTTATTAAGCGTGCGTTCGAGTCCCGCATCCATCTTAAACATTTTTATTTGCTAAATACTTAATAGTATATTTTGATTGATGTTAACCCTTTTCATTTGTTTTTAGTGTTTTTATTATTTTATTTCCATTTTTATTTCAATCATCATATATGTTCATTGTTAAATATCTACGGTGAAATATTGCTTAACTTGACTCCCAAGAAAGTCATTGTTGGCTAGAAGGCATAACGCATAATGCTCACTGAAGAGCATTCTCATTTACTTTTGTTCTGCATTAAGAAGCCACCTGTCTGAATAGCTTTTGTCCTTACTGAGTAGTCGGTTCATAGGTGTTTGCTCTAATCAGGGCTCCAAATAAGGTGAGTTTTTCAAAAACTAAACTGCTTTACTTAACATTGAATATTTTCTTTTAAAACATTTATGGTCGACGAAGGATTCGAATTCACAATGAATAAAAAAAAAATTCTATCGCATTGCCGTCTGCGTACCTAGACATTTCTTTCCTACTGCACTAAACTGTCCCTCATTTTTATCTCATTTACTAAACTCGGCACTTCCGAAAACTTCCGAAATGCTGTTCTCCCTTTGATACGTCAGACCTAGCTGTTTGATTATACCGAAGTCAGATTTGAGTAAAGTGCAGGGTAATAATTTCTTAGTTTTCGTACGTCTCCTAATAATGGAATAATTATATCGCCGCAATTTAAGCTTGGTTTTACGGTACTGCGACACAGAATAGGTCAAATAGCGCCGATAAATAATGAGGTATGATGCGATGAGGTGATGATTTCAAGAAGGTGATTTTGGTTTATTCTATTCGTTGCGAGCCTACGCATTGGATCAAATGCACCGACCTGCCTTCCTTTTAGTTCTTGGCAGAGGGGATAATCTCGGTCAAATAAATCGAAACTTTTCCTATGACCATTCAGCCCAAGAACCACAATGTAGGAAGGTCTCTGGGGAGTGGTGGTTCGTTGGAATATGTCTCTAGTCCATTAACCCATGTAATTGTACTTAAGCTTAAGTTTGTGCTAGAGGGCGTGAGCACTGTTGCATATTTCAGTATTGCTCATGAACAGACTCAATTAAATCGAGTCGGCAATTTTTAGTATTTGCTTTGTTTTCTGTGTTTTCAAAGGATCTCCCCTTATTCAGAACTTTATATATAATTATTAAGCGGAAGAAGCATTAGCTGATGTTTGAAGATTGTTCTATACTTACAAGACACTGTTTATAAGTACTGCACATGTGTTGTATGCTAAACTGACACATAATAAATGTGTACTCCATTTTGAAGGTGAATGTGACATGGCTATATGTGGAGGAGCAAACACCATACTTGACCCCAATGTCTTTATAATGTTGTCGAAGGCACGAATGCTGTCTCCGACCGGACAATGTCAGACATACTCTAAATCCGCAGATGGTTACGCAAGAGGGGAAGGAGGTGGTATCGTCCTATTAAAACGACTTAAAGACGTAAGATAAATTTTAGTGATTTATGTAAAATATTTCGACGTTTTGATCAAGTATTCCCTCATATCCGTACCTACTAATTTTATAACATTCTTAATTTAAACGGGTTTGATTGATAAACAACACCATTTGAAGTTAAAGTCCATTGAAGCAAACTCGTTTATTTGGATTCAAAATGCCATCACAAGTTAAATGGTTAAATCCAATTTTTTTTTTCCATTTCGGCTGTCATGCAGCCCATTTATTGTGTCCCCGTCATAGGTGAGAGAAGGTCGGGGACCCATCCTCATACCCACCTCACATTATTCATATTGTATCATTTACTAAGCAACATAAAAGAAGGCTTTCCGACCCTTTTGGTGTTAAATATTGTTCTTGAGTATTGTTTTAACATATATGTGGTTTTCAAAAAGTATTTTTGCATAATGCTTATAAATATTTTTCAAATTTATTAGATTTTGTCTTGTTATCAAACACAAATAATGAAGACCCAGGACCAACCACCAATTCCATGAACTGCATAGTTATGCTCTGGGACTGTACTATTTGCCCATATTGGCACCAAAAGCGTCGACACTTACATGCTGTAAACAATAGACACGTGACTTAACTATAAGGGGTTTTTCAATTTTTTAATTTGATGCTTACTCAAAAATAGACTTGCCTATCTAAGAGTAAAGAAAAATGTGCATGTTGAACAAAAGTTTGTCTGACCTCCAGATGGGTTTCCATATAAAGCATATTTTCCTTTTCAGCAATATTTTTGTAACTAATGAATACAAGGTTTATCAATTAACTTGATTTCCTAATTTATAATATTAATAACAAAAGTCGTTTAAGATGACAATGCCCCTCTAAATATAAAATGTAATAAGTCTAAACACATGTATAGATTTTCCATCTAGTTTGACTGTAAAGGTTGAAGTTATTTATGTATCTATTTATGACATATATGAGAAAATTAGATTGGTCACAGTCAAGGTCAATGAGAGGTCAAGGTCAAATAAGTATATGTCAGCTGAAAGGTCTTGTCACAAGTGGATATATTTCCAACTACACGTATCAAGGAGATCCATTGACTAATAAGGGAGTAATGGCCGATCTTGGAACTTTTTGGGAGATTAGCTTCAAGGTCAAGGTTAAAAATTATATATCATCCTAGAAGTGTTCTCCAAAGGGATGGTGTATCCAGGATTGAAATATATCACTTCAGTAATGGAGAAGTTATGCGCAATGTTTAAGTTTCAGACAGGATGACAGATAGCTAGACAGACTGACTGACAAGCAGTTCAAACACTATAATTATGCCGCGCTTCGATGCTAAAAAGAAATCTTAGGTATTGGAGGTAGAGGGAACATGCAAATATTATATATATTCTGACAGATATGTGACGTCAATTAAAGTTCTAGAGGCCACACAATTGGCTTCAACTTAACCCATTACTTCATACTTTATATTATGTATTGATGCACTCAATGTTTCCCCTAATAAATAAATTAGTTCCAGTTTATGGGTCATAAACATGTGTCAGATTCAACAGGAATGTTTTCAGTATTTGTACATATTGAAGTTCCAAGCTGGCTAAGAGTAAAGCCAAATGCTTATTGAATTGGTGTGGAGGTCAGACAACAATTTTCAGAGTTAAAGATTTATGCACAGGTTAGAGAAAAGAAAAACAAAAAGGCAAGTACGCTAGTAAAAACTGTTTCCTTCCAGTTTTAAAACTAGATGCAAAAAGCAAAATAATAAAAAAGAAACAAAAAAAACAGAAGTTTGTGTACAATTGTAGCAAAAAACGGTTTCCATGACACCAGTTGTACGGGTGGAAGCTCTGCTTGTCTATCAATACACAGGTCAATCCATTCCATTCACCACTCAATGCATACTCCCTTTAACATCCATAATTCATTCCTCCACTGAAGAAAATGCACTAATTATTTGTAAATATTTACCATTCAAAATATTTTTATATATTTTAGCAGGTGACGGCATAAAGCTTGTCGAAAGCGAGGCAGAAAGTTCCTTAAGGACCACTCTACCCCTCCTTCAACCCGCTTCAAATGGTCACCTGACTAGATTTCAAAACTCATTAAACAGACTATTAGCCAAATGGAGAATTGACATTGTTAAATTTCTTGTTTAAAACATTGAAAAGCAGGTAAATCCTGAACTATGTTGAAACAATTTGTACTTGATTATAAACACTGTTTCTTGTACATCAAAACAGTATGCTATTAAGTTTGGGAATAGACAGTATGCTATTGAAATACGGGATGGACAGTACTATATTGAGATAAGGAATGCCATTATAGGCACCTTTATATAAGATCCGCCAGTTAAGAATCTGTGAAAAGAGGTATTCAGTATAACCACTCCACCACAGCCACCAGAGGGAGACTCATCCGCGGCATCGAAGACAGACGACAGTCCAGAGCATGAAGGAAGCAGAGCAGAAAGCCTCTATAGGAGCTTTCTGCCATGCTTCCATCGAGCTCCAGGAAGCCGCCCGCCCCAAATCCCAGGTAGCCCCACCCCCAGCAGCCGCCATAGAGAGGCCTGACTGAAATGTTTCTAACTTTTTAGCGCAATTCTGTAGCAAATGACGCCAAATAAGGCAACAATTGTGTCAGATCTGTGCTAAACACATGACTTTAACACTATCTAATTAGATTTTCGTATTTTCCCCATGACACTTCAAACTTGTGCAACTGAAAGTTTTGGGCAGCAATATTCCTTTCTGTTTTGTATCGAGTAATTATTTGTTTCTTGAATTCTTCAAAATGTGGCTTTTGTTTACTCATTTTATTATAATACAAGAATAGCTTGGCTTGCAGCAGCAAAATGTTCATAGGTTTATCTATCTTAAAACTACCAAATATGAAGTCTTTAGCTGTCCACTCGGGGAAAGTTAAGTTACATTTAATCTGTATAAAATTTGAAAGTTCTCTGATAAAAGTTTTGCTGATATTACAGTTCCAAAAAAGATGAAGTAGTGTTTCTGGAGCATTATTACAAAAGGTACAGGCATCGTCTGCCAACATATTCATTTTCTTCAACAGATAATTTGTTCCTAGAATTCGATGATTTATTCTATACTGTAACCATTGTAATTTGGAGTCTTTAGTGGTCTTAAAAACATTGTTGTAAATTGACTCATTGTTAAAGATTACTGAATTTGGAATGTGTAACATTTCCTCTTTCCATTTTTGTAGAGTTTTGGGATATTCTTCATTTTTACTTAGTTGTTTGTAAATTGCCCTACAACCTTTTTTATCAGAATTTATAATTGCTAGATTGATAGGTAGTAATAAGTTGAAATTCTTGTTTGGTAAATAGTATATTCTTTTACTTTCAACAAAGCGTTTAATTGAGCGAATTAGCCCATTATATTCAATAAAATTTGTGTTTACATTAAATCTTAAAGCAAATTCTCCATAGGTGTATAGTTCAACATTGCATTTTATAAGATCTCCTATGAACACTATCCCTGCTGCAACCCATCTCCTATAATAAACACTAGAACCTCCGACCTTAATATCTGGGTTATACCATAAATTAATAGAGGCAATTTGGCTTTCATTTAGGGTATTTATACTTACATACAATTTACTATAACTTAGCAGAACATCTTTCCAAAACGGATTCAAATCTGGTTGTAACTGACGTTTGATAAAATCTGAGCCATATTTGTAAATATCATGGAGGGCTTTGCAAGAGCATTCAGCCATATGGTTGAATTTATTGTTCGTAAGAGACAATCTTCGCAGCCAGGTTAATTTTAGACTATATATGAAAGTGTTCATCTGAATCATTTTGAGCCCACCAAATTTGTAGTCTTGCGTTATTATGCTCCGTTTGACCTTGTCGTTTGACTTGTCCCATAGGAACTTAAAGAATAGATTTTGTATTTTATTGATTTTTTCTTGAGGTGGGTTAGGTATGCCTAGAATTAAATGATTGAGTTTAGCTAAAGCTAATGTTTTTATAACAACTATTTTGCCCAAAGGGGAAATAACTCTTTTTGACCAGCAGGCAAATAATGTACTAATTTCCTCTATTTTGGAGTCATAATTCATATCAGTTATGTCTTTTAAATTGGTCGAGAATTTAACACCAAGAACAGTAAAATGAGTGTCTTCCCAAGACAAATTATATTCTGGGCATAACATAACTTGGCTGTTTCTTCGTGAGCCAAACCATATAACTTTAGTTTTTTCTGTATTGATATTAAGGCCGGAGATTCTTCCATAGAACTTTAAAACAAGCATTGTATTAACCAAAGATTCTTTAGAGCCATTTAAAAATAAACTTGTATCATCGGCATACTGAGATACTAAATACTCGATACCATTTATCTTAATTCCTTTGATTTTATCATTGTTTCTTAGTAAAATTGCTAAAATTTCTGCACAAAGAATGAACAGGTACGGCGACAAAGCATCACCTTGACGACAGCCTCTTTGTAATGGAAACCACTCAGACATGTGGCCATTCACTATGACACAGGATTCTACATTTGTATAAAATATGTTAACCCATCTTCTTATTGAAGGTCCGAAATTGAAAAAATCTAAAACCTTACTCATAAAACTCCATGAGACAGTATCAAAAGCTGCAGCAAAATCAATTAAAAGAAGAAGTCCCGGGATATTGTTTTGTTCGGTATAAAACAGTATATCATATAGCAGTCTAATATTTGTTGCCATAAGTCTACCTGGAAGAAATCCTGTTTGGTCTTCATTTATAATATTATTTAGTTTATTTTTTATTCTAACTGCTATTGATGCTGAAGCAATTTTATAAGTAATGTTTAAAAGTGAGATAGGTCTCCAATTTTTTAAATAACTTTTTTCCTTGTTTCCCTTAGGTAAACAAGTGATGACTCCCTGTTTTTGGGTTACAGATAATTCCCCAATAGTATAAGCATAATTAATAGATCTAATTAAAAACATACCAATGTCTTTCCAAAAAAATTTAAAAAATTCAACAGTAAAACCGTCATTACCTGGGCTTGTATTATTGGACATTTTTTTGAAACTGTTTGCTAATTCTGTGTAGGTAAGTGGCCCCTCTATTGAAAATTTCTCCTGTTCATTTAGTTTTCTTGTATTTGTGCTAAATAATAATTCATTTAATTCAACATTTTCAGTTTCTTTAGCTTTGTATAGATTTTGATAGTGTTTCTTTGTTTCTTTTAAAATATCATCTTGAGTTCTCAGAAGGTCTCCATTTTGTGTTACTAAAGAATTCATACATTTTGAGACATAATTACGATTTTCTAGATTGCAAAAGTATTTTGTGGGTTTTTCCCCTTCCAGAATCCATTTCGCCCTAGACCTAATAAAAACGCCTGACAGTTTCTTTTTTCTTAATTCCCCTAGTTCTCGTTTTTTGTTATCTAAAGATTCATAATTGATGTTCGTTTGTTTTTCTAATTTTTCAATTTCTTTTAAAAGTTTATTCTCTTTATTAATCTCAGATTTCTTTTTATGTGAACAAAATGCAATTGTTTTTCCTCTTATAGCTAAAAGTAATGATTCAAAAAATAATTGATCATTGATATTAAAGGCGATATCTTCCAAAGGTATTCTATCAATATCATTATATGTGCCTGGGTTATCTAAAATATATTGTGTTTTGATGGATTTTATAACTGCTTTTACTTCTTGTACATAGATTTGATCTTTTAATAGAGAGTTGTTAAATTTCCAATAGGATATTCCTTTTTGAAATTTATCAAATTGTACAGAGATAATAATGAGAGAGTGGTCTGTCCTATAGCAAGGTAAAATTTTAGTTTCAACAACATCTGTGTAAAGGTTTTCAGATATGAGGAAAAAGTCAAGCCTCGCTTTTTTTATTGGATTTCTCCTAAACCATGTATATTCCTTACTTTCAAGATGATCTTCTCTCCAGCAGTCTATCAAATTATTCTCAATCATAAGGTTCAGTACTGAATTTCTGGCATTAGGATTATTTACATGAGCATAATTAAAACAATCTATATCTGGGTTAAGTGTGAGATTGAAATCTCCGCTAATAATAAAAAATGAGTTTTCATATCTGGACAGTCTTTCATTCAAGTTGTTGTAAAAATCAGGGCTGTCTCTGTTTGGACCATATATATTCACCAAAATAACTTTTTTTTCTGCAATTTTACAATCTATAATTAATAAGTTTCCATTTGCATCGTGTTCGGTATTGTTTACTTTGCAATCAAAGTTATTATTAATAAATGTGGCCACACCTCTAGACTGACTTCTAAAATTACTAAAAAAACACTCGTAACCCCATTGACTTCTTATATATCTTTCCTCATTAGTAGTGAAGTGTGTGTCTTGAAGCATGCATATTGAATATTTTTTACTTTTAATAAAATTAATGACATCTTTACGTTTCTCTTTGTCGCCTAGTCCCTGTACATTCATAGAGATAATATTAATTTTTTCACTCATTTAGAACTTATAGAAAAAGAAGTAGAGTATGCACATTGAAGGTCATGAGGGGAAAATTCCAACTGGTAATTCTTACTTTTGTTGGTAACAATATTCAAACTCTGACTTTCAAACTGTCTCAGGAGAGCAAACCTCGCCTCAATCCGTCCAACCCTGGTGTCCATGGAATCCGTTAACTTCTGATATACATGTATTTTCATAGAAATCTATATACATCAACTGTGATAGAGAGAAAATTTACACAAGAGTAAAGCCCAAAGACAATGAATGTTAACCCTTTCCCCCATAGAAGCGCCTTTTAGCGGATATGATTTATTCATCCGCTGAAGAAAATAGTTCCAATTTAATCAGTTATGAATATGTATTATAGGGAATATTTTCTATATTATAGCACATGATAGCTTAAAGCAGGCTGAAAGTAAAGTAGAATGCACCCTTAGGCGCATTCTGCTTTACCTTCATCCCGCTTTAAGTAGTCACCTATCTTAAGTACTAGAAATAGGCTATCAGGTAAAGGGTTAAACCAGCAAGTTTGTTTGATATGCAATGACACTTATGATATTATATGAGATATTATATGCCCAAAACGATTATCACCAATTTGGTATACATCTGTATTGCAAAACTGTGTATGTCCCTGTGTGCTAACCTCCAAAAAGTCACCAGACATGATCACCCACTGTTTAATACTTTATTACTTTTCAGAGATTAATATTCATGCTATAAATCTTGCACCAAGAAGGTTATTAAATTTGACATACACGTATGGGATCAAATAATACGGCATTATTACATTTTTTTTTTCACGTAATATTAGGATTTAGTTCTCTACAAACCGGCTTCAAGTTTATCGCTTATGCAATAAAAATGCTCTGTCTTTCAATTTATTACTTTATAGAGTGGAGACAGGGCTCCAAATAAGGGGAGCATCCCTGAAACAAAAACCTTTATTTTTGCTTTAAACCCTATGGTGTCACCACTCATTAGAGTCATCTCAAAGAGACGATACTTTGAGTAGTAACACCATAGGTTTTTTTTCTACATTTAATGGGAAAATGTTGGATTTGTTGAAAGTATGTACAGTTACTAACAAATGCTTCCATATATATAAGGATTAATAGTTTATAGTTAATTATAGACAACCAATACAATCTGCCTTTCAATTTACTACTTTATAGAATATCTGCTTTAACACCACAGAAAAGGAACTGATATTTATCAATGTTATTATTCTATATAGGTGGCAGCTTAAAGTAAGTTGAAAGCAAAGCAGAAAGCTCTTAAATGAGCTTTCAGCTCTACTTTAATCTCACCCCAGGTATATAGGTGACAGCTTAGAGTAAGTTGAAAGCAAAGAAGAAAGCTCAAAGATGAACTCTCTGCTCTGCTTTCATCCTACCCCAGGCAACGTCCTTAGTTTACGGCACTTGGCTATAAATGGTTTGCACTAATTGATAAGGGGGAATGGGTTGCACCCCAGTCAATATGCAGAGCTCCAGGTAAGGGGGACATTTAAAAATCCAATATTTTTGCATCTGTATTAAATCCAATGGTATCACCACCCACCAGAATAATCTCAAAAAGACTATTCTAATGAGTAGTAATACCCTAGTATTTGATGTTAAAAGAGTGAGGAAAATATGTTAGATTTGTTTGATTGGTTTCCTCTCAAACATGCCTGGAGCCCTGGACATGCTTCACCTGTCTGTTTCATTAACAAAGTTGCAAGCCATCACTGGAGACCCTGCCATAACGGCTAACAAACAGACGTGTTCACTTGAAGAAATCATTGGTCCTGAAAAAAATTAATTAACCACAAAGAACCGCATTCGAAAACTACTGTGTCATTCAAAGATACAAAAACGACAACAGAGAAATAAATAAATACTCATGTTCTATGAGATACTTGTAAATCTACTAAGCAAAGTAACATCCATACATATAGGCATTAAATTTAACCAATATATTTGGCCTGTTTTAACCCATTGCCCAATAGAAAGCCTTTTTATGCCTCAAATTTTTTCCCCCACTGAAGAAAATATTTCCAGTTTCAAACAGTCATGAATGTGTATCATGAGAAATATTATCTTTCTTCTAGCAAGCTGTCGCTAAAGCAGGCAGAAACTGGAAGTAAAACAGAATGCACCCTAGGGCTAGGGTACTCTCTGTTTCTACTTTCAACCAGCTTAACTCTTTGAATCCTAGTCACGCATATGTGCGTCATTTTCAAACAGTGTATCTGTGAGGAGTACACTTGTCCTATGCGAACAGTATTGACCCTGATCAGAGGGCTCCTTAAGGAGCCCTCTGATCAGGGTCTACACTGTTTGTCATTTTGGTATATACCGTAAAAATCAATCATAAAATGTCAAAGATTCACCCATATGATATACTATGCTCGTCTTAAAGCCATCAATATATATTTCTTCGTTGCATAAAAAAGCCCCACTCCACACCGTCATGACTCATGAATCTATATGGTAACATCCATTGTAAGAGGTGTTTTCCCTCTTCAGAGTGTTGCATAAAGTAGGCATACTTTAAGGCGTATTCTTGCTTTACTTTCAACCCTATTCAATTACTCACTTATTCTCTAGATGATCAATACTAGAAAGTGTGGAGTAAGGGGTTAAATGAGTCAACGAAGATAAATTAATTAATGCAACTAGTAACCATCCTATACTAATATTACTATCCGGTTTAACAACAAATCAGGGATCTAGATTGTCATTTGTATCGCCTGTTCTTCATCTGATCCATTGACTCTAAATATATTTATATATAACTTATCAAATATTTCTGAAAAAAAAAAAAAAACTTTGCATACACAGGCAAGATGGCTCCATTTGGAGCTGCCTCGTCGGGGTCTGCATGGCTACAGTACATATAGCCACAATAGCTTAAAACCCTGTTACTTTTACTTTCAACATGAGTTGCAACTATCCACATTCACAAAATAGTTTACAAAAGTAAATATGTGGTAAGTATTCAGGGCTGCCATAGAATGGTCATGAAAAATTCTAGGATCTCCAAATTCTATATTTTTGAAGCGTGTACTTATTAGTTATTTATACTTAAAACAGGTCAAAAGTAAAGCAGAATGTGGTTTAAGGTGCACTCAACTTTACCCTCAGACTGCTTGAAATTAACATCTGCTAGGATAAGATACAGATGGTTTCGAAAAATAATCCGGAGAAATGGCAGCAGTGAGTATTTGGAGTTTCTCCAATATCCAATCCACATAGATGAGAGTCTACAGACATAGTCAGTAAGATATTGAAATGACAAAACAAAACAAAACCAAACAGACGCATGTCAACAATAATTGTGTAATCCCAGCTCTCCTACTAGGTTAAATTTACGAGAATATTGACTATCGTCTTTCAAGTTGCCCTACTTCTAGATTCATGTAAGGAATTCAACGTACCGTAAATCTAAATATTAAATTCTAGCCATGGCTATTTTGGAAATCAACTCAAGGGCGCAGCCATTTTGGTTTAGAACGAGGCTATTTAAGACTGGACTACTAAATAGTATGCGCCCCATCAGAGAACCAGACAATGACGTCTAGATCTCTGATTGGTCAATCTGATTGTTTTGATGATATAAATAGAAAAGCACATGTATCAACAAAAAGCACATGGATCCGGTATAGATATAACACGCACACATTCGCTGTCTGCCTTATATAGTTAGTTCATCCTTGATCGACTAGAAAAGGATCTTTACAAACAGTATAGATCCGCTCGAGACACCTCTTTGCCAGAATACGCCCCACGTGCACTGTACTAATTGCTGGGTGATTGTTAAATAAGTTTTGAGACTGTGTCTTGACTAACTGTGACAGGGCTGCCATAAGTTGGTCATAAAAATCCTAAGATTTCAAATTTTCAATTTTTCAGACGCAATTTTACTAATCGTACTTTTACCCCATAGTCTGTTTCTTGTTTTGAACACACATGATTGCTTAAAACGGGTTGAAAGTAAAGCAAAATGCGCCATAAGGCGCATTCTGCTTTACTTTCATCCTGTTTTAAGCTACGATCTGCTAGGATAAAAATCCGAATACTTAGGAAAAATCCGGAGAAATGGCAGCCCTGCTGTGACTTTTTCAATATTTACACATAACCGTTAATTCAACCTAAATGCAAACACTTTAGACTCAGCTTAGATGAATCATTCAGTTTGTGTCACCTCTTGGTCTGTATTTAACATATTCAAGCCAAGCGACGAGTTTATACGTGTCATTAACAACCAGTTTAACCGTGAAACATAAATTATACTTGTCCTGAACAAACAGTGTAGACCCCACCCATGGGCTTCCTACTTTCTAAGGAACCCCTGTACAGGATCTGCACTGTCTGTCATTTGAGATAAATAGTACCAAACAGTCGTAAATAGTTTAAAGTAGACCAGACATAAACTCGAAATAAGAGTTTAGTAATAAATATTATTTTTTTCTAGTGAGAAAGTGTTAATGATTGGCAATAAAATTTAATGTAACCCAGCTATGGTGTTTTCAACGAATTTGGACTTTTCCTGCTTTTAAAACCTTTTCCTGTAGCTCTTAACCCCGGCTTGCGGGGTTGTTCCAGTTTGTCTTCCTGTCCACTATGACTTTGCGGTCATTGTTCAAAAGTGCGATGATTTTGCCGTCGTCGGACCAAGCGGCCTTAACACAATCGATTGCTTGTGATTTTTCCAGAAGTTTCGCATTCTGCAGTGTCAGGTCTTCCCTGATGACTATGTGTGTCCCTTTAAGCTTTCTCCTGGCTTTTATCACGGCTTGCTTTGTATAGCGAGATACGAATTTGCATATAATGGGTCTGTTTCCATCGTTGTTGAATCTACCCATTCTATGGGTGATATCGATATCTGCGGTCGATAGTTCTAGCTCAAGCTTTTCGTTCGTAACCTTCAACACTTGTTTGGCGGTTTCACCGGCTGACTCTTTGGGATTTCTGTCGTCCACTCCGTAAATTCTTATACTGTTCTTTCGTGTGTATTGCTCCAGATCGTTAATCTGGTCAGACTGCGACTGTAACAGGGTTTCTCTTTCTTTAAGCTTTTCCTTCATATACTTGTTTTGTTCTGATATGTCAGCATTCTCTTTCTCTATTTTTTCCATTGTGGACTCCATGTCTGATACACTGTTTCTAAGGGTCTCCACGGTTGACTCTGCCACTGTCATTCTGTCTTTTAACTCACCAACTTGTTTATACACCTTTTCTATTTCTTTCTTATATTGACTTTTTAACTCCTTTTCAAGATCTTTCAGTTTCCTGCTCAGAAATTCTTCTGTGATTATGTCTTTGAGTTTTTTTTCTAGATATTCTTGAGATGCGACCTTGTTTAGCTTCTCAGCAAAAACCTTCATTGTCTCATTTAGTTGGTCACTATCTCCTGGCCCCTCTGTTGACTTAAAATGTTTGTCAATAGTTGACTGACTGATAGGGTCTTCATGGGGAACATTCGGGACCCTGCTACTTGATCTGGATCTTTGTGTTTTGGGCGTCTGTTCAACCGATTCAAAGTCTCCTACTGTTTCATCACTACCCTTTTTACGTTGGGAAGAAGCAGCGACTGATTTGGATTTTGCCGGACCTGGCATATCTGCGTAGCTATACGTGGTACTGTACCGACGAGCAAGGAGTGTTTCTACAATTTGTTTTTAGAGTTCAGATATCTCTCTATAGATAAAGAATTCACTATACTGGGTCTGGGTCTGGTTACGGAGGGTCTACTGTATATGTGTATTTGCACTTACTGTGTATTCATTTCCCGCCTGCTCGTGTCACCCGTGCGCTAGGTCTCATGTAGCTAGCTAGCGTATTGTTCAGATTTATTCACTCAAATATCCATTTTCTCTCCACACAATTGATCAACTTTTTACATCCTCTTATAATCCATTCTAAACGGTACCACTGCGTATGATTTTTGTTTCAATAACACCGATAAATCTTTAAAAGACACAAAATTCCGCGGAGCGAAAAGAAAACTCCACCTTCGTGGTTGAGCGACCTTTTTCGGTTAAATCCAATTTTGTCTGATATCATTCTTTGATAGGACTAATGTATACACTTTTGTCAGCAATTTTGTCGTTTGCTTTAAATGCGATCTGTAAAATCGGTTTTTAAATTTCAACATACAGCAATGTAACATCGGGTTTAGAAAACACAAATCTAATAAGGGACAGGACTTCAAAAAAGAAAGTGTACTGAACAAATCCAACATATTCGCACTTATTTCAGCACCAAATCGTATGGTGTTACTTCTCTTGAAAATCTTTTCAATTCTAATGAGTAGCAACATCAACGGGTTTAATGCAGCATACATTTCTTTTAAATAACCCCCTTTTATCACATAAAACCGACTCTGGGAGTGTTATAAAGCCATTCAATAAACTATAGTGAAATATCAATATTTGGGCTCCGGTCCTACCTGTTCGTCCACGAGCGCTGCATGGCGCTGGGCGCCAAATGACGTCATTTGCCATGGCGTTACTGTAAACAACGTCAAGTTTTGGCGGAAAATACATATGGCGGAGAGACAAAATCCTACGGATTCAGTTCACTTAAAAGGGTTTTAAAATGTTTATGTGATAAATAGGATCTAACATTCGTGCTCATTATTTATCATTCTTAATAAACTCGTTGACTAAAACAAATATAACGCTCGCCAAGGCTCGCGTCATATTGTTTTAGTCAACTCGTTTATTAAAAATGATAATTAATGAGCACTCATGTTAGATCCTCTATATCTGCAAGCTGTCCGAACAGTTCGTTTAAGTTATTTGTCTTTTCTCGATTTGAAGGAACATTTATATAATTTTATGTGAAGCGCTTTTGAACGCACACCTCCTCTGTGAAAAAAGAGCTATAGTAATAATAATAAAATACAGGATTTTGGATTAGGAAGGTTTAACATCCATTCAAAAGAAGAAGTTGTGTATGTAGTAATTCAAGACAGGTGTATGTTCAAAATTTTGGTCAATAACTTGTTTTATTTTGATCATATTGCAAAGCTGTTTTCGGAAAACTGTCCGCCATTTCGGTGTGAAACGATGCTCAACTTAATTGCAGGCAATAAAGGATGGCAATAATATTCGGGCCAAAATTGTCACTAGCACAAACCAGGACGGCCATACTACCACACCAATAACAGCGCCCTCTGGCAAACAACAAAGGGAACTTCTTGAGCGCATTTACTCCAGACACAAAATAGACAAACAAACTGTTCAGGTTATAGAAGCACATGGTAGGTACACTGCTTAATCCTTTCCCCCATAGAAGCGCTTTAAGCGCATCTGATTTATTCATCAACTGAAGAAAATTGTTCCAATTTATACAGCTATAAACATGTAACACAGAAAATGTTTCTATATCCTAGAAAACGGAAGCTTAGCAGATAAGAAGCAGTTTGCTTTACATTCAATCTGCATGAAGTGGTATCTTATCTTTAAATCTAGAAAAAAGGGTAATGGAATCAACCCTTTCACTCCATTGCCGTCATCAATTTTAACAAAATTTCGTCTGCACTTTAGGTAATTTGACTAAAGGAATATTGAAAAGAGTGTCAAACAGTTTGGACCCTGATCAAATGTTGCGATCCCAACAATTGCAAATAACTATTGTCCTAGGGTAAGGCAGCGAAAGGATTAAATATATTATAACCAGAAAAAAGGTTTTACTGTTTTAATATTGTTTCATATTTTCCAAACGAAATAAGTATGTTTACCTTAACTTGATAGTTTGAATGATTAATGTGCTAGATGGATGGATGGATAAGGTGGGTTTTACGGCACTGCGACACAAAGTAGGGCATATAGCGCAGATGAACGATGAGGGATGATGAGATTATAGGATTTCAGGCAGATAATTTCGGCTAATCTCATTTGATAGCACATGGGATCAAAACAACCGACCTGTCTTCCTTTTAGTTTTTGGCAGAGGGGATACTATTGGTCTTATAAACAGACAAGATTCCCTATGTCAACTAAGCCCCTAAACTGCGGCAAAGTAGGGGGGGTGTCAAACGTGCATATGTAATTGTAAATATACTAACATCTATAATGTAATGTTCAGCCTTCACTTAAATTTGTTTAAATATATACTTACTGAGCAATAAAAATCACCTTTCAGGCACGGGCATTCCTGTTGGCGATCCAGTTGAGGCAAATGCTCTTGGTCAGTTCTTTAATGCTGACAGTTCAAGCAAGAATGTATATATAGGGTCGGTAAAAACAAATATAGGTCACCTTGAAGCGGCCGCTGGTGTTGCAGGTCTTATAAAAGTACTGTTGATGATGGAACACGGTATGTTAGTGCCTTCTTTGATGTACTCGAGGGAACATGAAAATCCAGCAATAAAATTAAGCAGTTACAATTTCGTGGTACCGACTTCACCCAAAGAATGGAAACCTGTCAATGAACGGAGGGTCGCGTGCGTAAATAGTTTTGGATTTGGTGGAACAAATGCCCATGCTGTTGTGGTACAACACGATAGCCAAAGTAGTAGACATGTGTCAGATTATTTTCAAAAGTTCCTTCTGCCCAGCATCGTTGTTTTTTCAGCTCTCGACAAAACTGCTCTGAAAGAAAATGTGAGAAGTTTCATCGATAATCTACAACAACGCAAGTATGATATCCGCTCACTTTCATACACATCAACGTGCTACCGAGATCATCAGAATTGCAGAAAGGCATTTATGGTTGAAAGTCAAGATCATCTAATCAACCTTTGCGATCAATACCTTAAAATTCCAGCGGAATCAGATACGGAAACTATTAAAAGAAAGATCGTGTTCGTCTTTTGTGGTGTAGGGACGGCATGGAAAGGAATGTGTAAATCTTTGATGAAAAATTCATCATTTAATGCAGCAATTCAGTTAGTTGACAAGTACCTGAGCCCCCTTACTGGTTGGACGGTTGCCACTAAATTTACGACCGAGGTGGACGTTCTTGCAAATCCTTTTTTGAACCATATAGCAATTTTTTCATGTCAGGTTGGTCTAGTGAGTATGTGGAAATCGGTTGGCGTAATACCGGATGCCGTTGTTGGACAGTCAGTAGGAGAAGTTGCCGCTGCATATGCTTCCGGGCACATTGGATTAGAAACAGCAGTAAAGATCATTTACCACAGATCAAAGCTTCTAGCTGAGGTTACAGGAGGGGGAATGGTATTTGTGAAGTCTGTCCCAACGGAACATGTTGAGAAACTCTGTCGGGCCAAACTGGGAAAGATCAATATCGCAGTCTACAACAGTCCTACCTCATGCACAGTAGCAGGCGATAAATGCGCGATAGCTGAATTGAAAGGAGAGCTGGAAAACCTGAATGAAGGCACAGGCACAGTGATTGAACTTAATGTTAAATGTGCCTACCATAGTCCCCATGTAGACAAAATATGTAAACGTTTGATTGATAGTTTGAAGCATACGAAATGTGTGAACTGTCTAGCTAAACCTATGTTTTCAACTGTTACCGGTAAACAGATTTTGAATGGAAGGCTTGGGTTAGCGACGTATTGGGCTGACAATGTCAGGGAACCAGTCCTATTTTGTGATGCAGTGCGTGACGCAAATGCCTATGTTGGAAACAAGTCAATATTTCTCGAAATCGGTCCAAATCCAGTCCTACGAACACACTTGAACGACATATTTAGGGATGAAAAGGACATGATTGCAGTACCAACTATGAAAAAGGAAACAGAAACAAGCTCAGTCGCACAGGCGATGGCCACTTTGTTTGAACATGGCATTGATATTAAATGGTCAGGAATCCTGCCTCCATGCAGTACTGTGACAGATATTCCGAATTATGTTTTTCGACGGAAGAGAATTTTGTACAGGGATCAAGATTCATTGCTCGAAAATCAGGGGTTTAGTACACTGCCTACCAATCACATGTATATAGAAAAGCGGCTCTCTGCGAACATGTCTCCGACATATAGAGCAACAATAAATCCTTCAACAACACCCTTTGTGTTCGAACATGTGGTGAAGGAGCGAGTTCTTGTACCAGGTGCTTTTCATGCAGACATCGGGTTCGAAATAGGAAAACATCGTTTTCATACAAACATAGAACAAATGCTAATTGGACTTGAGTTCCTGAAAATGATTCGAATGGAGTCTATGGGACGAGTCACCTTGGATATTACATGTAAAGATGTTGACGACAACAAAACAGATTTTCACGTCAAACAAAAAGGAAGTACAATGGTGAAAGGAAGCGTTCAGATCAGTGATGTTTGCTCAAGTCCGAACAAGTTGGATTTTCAACAAATCAAATTTGACCTTATGAGAAATGACTTTACAGCACTGTCAGGAAAGGAGCTTTACGAAAACCTTGGAAACCTTGGATTCAAGTACGGACATTCGTTCAGGGTTATATCACACGCTATCGCAGGTAATGAGAGCACATTTGCGACGTTTGAGGTTTGCGACGAGGTTATGTCTTGTTTGGACAAAACAACATTTCACCCTTGCATTTTGGATGGACTTTTTCAATCAACAATGCTTATAGTAGATGACGAAATACTCAACATGATTCAACAGGAAGGTTTGACCTTTTTGCCGGTAGCAATCGAGCAAATGAGCTTACTGAGGACGTTGGAGAAAACGATGATGTTGTACACCAAAAGAACAAACACAATCATTCTTGATACAGTGATGAAATTACAATATGATATGATTCTCTGTGATACCAACGGTTTTGTAATTGCTGTTATACACAAGTATACAACATACAGTAGAAGGAACAATCATTCTGCGCCAGATGAACTGAAATATGTTCTCAACTGGAAGGCTTTGAACGTGTTTGTTCCTGACACAGCCAAGCAAGACAATGTTCTCATCATTGCAAATCTTCAGGACAATTTACCAGAGTTAGAAAATGAGGACAAGTGGATCTTTTATCGAACATCATTTGATCAGCCCGGGCAGGAAATCATTTCTGATATTTTGACTCTGACATCACATCAATGGGGATCGATAGAGAAACTTGATGTTATTGCAGTTCTCCTTGACAGATATGTGGTAAATTATAAAGATGCCACAGGCGCCTCAGCTGTGTACAGAAAAATTAAAATAAACGTCGAAGTTATAATCGAAATACTCCGTTTTTTAATTACAAAGGAGATACGAAAACCAGTGTTTGTTGCTACACAAAACACACAATGTTTGTGTAACGGAGGACATACACCTGTAAATGTCATAGGGTCTGAAGTCTGGGGCTTAGTACGATCAGTTCAAACTGAATTCGTAACAGGTCCAATGACGATGGTAGACATGCAACCTTCAATGAAAGAAAATGTCTCCGTCTTCAAAAGGATCATACAAATCGAACCCGAGCGTATCCCAACTATGAAAACGGAACTGATAATATCAAACGGAAATGTTTATGGAGCAGAATTTAGCAAGACCGCCATATCTGACCCAATTCCAATGTTGTGTGAGTTGAATCAGAATGGGGATGACTTTCCAAGCAAGATATGTTCAGGTCAGAGAGCAACTGTTAAAGATCCATATCTTCTTCCAAGATTAGACAAGAGCATTAAAGACTTCCGACACAGAAGTAAAGGTTCAATGGCTATACAGATAACATCGGTATTCCGACACACAGCTGTCTTGTTTCCAGAAATATCAAGTTCAACGAACGAACTCCCTAACGACGTTTATAGCCTTTTCGGACTTGAATATGCGGGAATTGAACTAGATACTGGATTAAAAATGTGCAGAGGATCTCGGATAGAACCTGGAAATGAGGATGTATCAGGAAAATGGGAAACAATTGCTGTTTATCCGGCAGAAATGAAGAATTATATGACTGTACCGCGCAGCTGCACCGTATCAAGGAAAGAGTTAGACACATTCTATGAGCCAGGCTTACTTCTTTATACAGTTTTGGCATTTTATATTGTCAAAAATATACCAAGAAATTCGAATGTTGTTTTAGTTGAAAATAGTGAACTGCTGCTTCTGATTGATATGCTAAGAGTAATGCTGTCAGATCGTCACACACACGTTAAATGTTGGCCGACAGATTCAGTGACAAGCATAAGCACACTTGTCATACTCTCTCCCCATACAGAATGCTTAAGTTTGATTCAGAAAGCCAGCACTGTTGTTTACCTGAAGGGCGCAATGCCCGATAGTATTGTCAAACAGATGGTAACCGTTCAGTTCAAACGACTTTCAGAACTTGACCTGAAACATGCATTCAATACATCCGCCATAGGTCCGATTCTTAAACTATCCGTAAACTGGTTGAAGAAGAACCATTGCAAACTAGGAATACCTTATGCGGAACCGAACCAAACTACAGCGGACTCTAAATCGCTTACTATTAGGCAGAACGGAACGTATACCCTGCCATACAAAATACCAATGACACATTTGTTTTTAAAGTCGGGATGTTACATTATTACTGGTGGGCTGACTGGGCTTGGCTGGGAATTGTTGCTAACAATAGCAGAAATGGGCGGTGGGACAATAGCAACACTCTCAAGAAGAACCCCATCAGAGGCAAAAATGATAGAAATAAGAGATGTAGAGTCATCTTTTTCATGCAAAGTTGTGTGTTTGCAAGGTGATGTTACCGATTTTAAAGACGTCAACCATGCTATTCAAACATTAAAAGCGACACAAGGGATCGGATCTCTGCGTGGAATTTTCCATGGCGCCGGTGTCCTCGACGGTGCTCTTTTAATAAATGTTGAGGAAAGACATCTTGATAATGTTATGGCAGTAAAAATACAAGGTGCATTTAATCTCCATATTGCAACAATGGGGATACCACTAGATTACTTTGTTGTACAATCGTCAATAACAAGCATACTGGGAGTTCCAGGACAGGGGAATTATGGCGCTGCTAACGCTTTCCTTGACGCGTTTGCCCTATTGAGAAGACAAAAGGGTCTTGCTGGACAGTCTATCAACTGGGGAGCGCTAGAAGTTGGCATGGCAGCTAACCACGACTTCGCCACAATGTTTGAAAAACGAGGATACCACTTGCTCACTAAAGCAGAAATTCGCAGTTGTTTTCAACAGGCATTGATACAAAATGAAACGGGAATGATTTTTACTAGTTTGGACTGGAACCTTGTAGCCAAAGATTACGCTAATTCTCAGATGATAAGATTGCGACTGAAAATGGAAAATGCTATTCAAGACAAGGCAACCGAAACGACCGATCTGAAAGAAACACTTTTGCAACAGGTCTTTGACGTTGAAGCATGCCTTGTAATGGATCCCAAAACACAAAACGAGGCTTTAAGGCATTTAGTGACAGCTGTCGCAAAGCGGGTCATCGAGTCAAATGAAGACACTATCCTTCTAGATGCCTCCTTTGCAGAAATAGGAATGGACTCTATGTCTGCAGTCACGTTTTCTAACATCGTTTATGACATAACAGGATGTCGACTGAATCTCAGTTTTATGATGGATCAATATAATACCCTTGAGAGTGTAGCATGCTACCTGATGGAAAACATTTTCGCAGCTGTTGAAGACTAAATTTCTGTAGCGTCTGTCTTAGATTGGCGTCTGTGGTAATTTCTAAGTGTTGGGTTTTAAGCATTTTGGCCAAGACAAATTCTGTCCGACTGTCAAACAGTTTGATTCCCGATAAGACGGTATTCAGCTACAGCGTTACCTCTCTACAACGACTTCCAATGGGAGACAAAAATATGTGCGTTGTTCGGAGGGAGTCGTTATAGGGAAGGAAATTGGCTTACATTTGCAAACAGCTTGAATCAAGATCAGACGCCGCGTCACGCGGCGTCTGATCTGGATTCAAACTGTTTGTCACTTGTAATTAAAAAAACATCTGTCAAAATGTCCATTATGTAACTTTGAGAAAAAATGCAGACGACATTGCAGCCGTGAATAGGTTGGACATAATTGTCTTGTTTAGGGAACTGTTGCAAGTGTCCTTGTAAGGAGGGAGTCGTTGTTGGGAGGGCCGTTGTAGGGAGGGAGCCCTGTGCATGTTACTTTCAGATTTCAGTTATTTAGAACCAGTTTTTAGCCCAAGCCTCCATGCAAGTGCAGTAAAATTAGCATATGATATATATTCTTGGGGGATACAGATAAGAGGGAGTAAAACAGGGCACTTAATGTCCGCACCAATTTATGTGGTGTCACTACTCAGAGTCGTATCGATGAGACGCGGTAGAGATTTCAGTTTTCTAAATGTGGAAAATGAGTGCAAAATATGTGACAGCAATATTCATAGTGATAATTGATACGAAATTTTAAACCAATTATGTGTAAATAGAAATGGTTCAGTTATATTATGAGTGTACATGAAAATGGGTTGTAATGTACATATATTTATTGAAAACCAGGAGGGAACCGGAAATCCATATACAACTGTAAATAAATAAGAAGAAAACGAATTCAAAAGGGCCTTAGAAGCTTTATGTTTTTGCAATGTAGTGTTGCATCCGGCCTCTATACAACGTGAACTACGTGTACAAATTACTTTCTTTTTCTGGTACCCTGTTCTTTGTCGATTAATTAAGGTTATTACAATGTTTCAATGGAGAAGACGTTTTTCGTTCCAAATAAAGGCGTTTATCCTAAACTATCGTGGCCGTGTAAACAATTCTGAGCCAGATCAGGTGCCGGTGTCTGATCTCGTTCAAAACCGTTCAGTGCTGTCATTTACACGGATTTTCTCAAAATCTTGGAATGTTAACAGCTGGTACCTTAAGGGTGTATCCAACCCATAAGCGATTTTTTCAAAGTATCAAACTTTTTTTCTATCATTGTTTTTTTGGAAGAGCTATTTATGATGAATGAAAAAATGGAAAAAAATATAGATGGTGGTGTCCTTTTTTTTAGTTACAGGGATTTGAAAAAGGTATGTCAAATTTGGACTTTTCTCTCAAATTTTACCCATTCAGACTACAAGCTTCAGTAAAATCTATTTCAAAACAAAACAAACATGGTAATTTGGGTTTTCATTATTTATTTCATGTCTATGGTGGTATTTTCACATATAGAAACCAAATTTAGACAAAGCAGGCACTAGGTTTGAACAATATGCATCCTCGAATATCAAAAATATGCTTTTTATAGGGCATGATTTTACTAGATTTTTTATTTTATGAAAAAAAAGTAAAAAAGTTTGAAAATGAAATAGTTCTAGTATTAAACTTTTTCTTATATTTTACCAAATGAAAGCCAATGCTAAGGCAGTTCAAAATATGAAAAGAAATTGAAAGGTCAGTGTTGAAAATTTTGAGTTATTAAAGTAAAAAGAGTTATCTCCCCTTACAAAATTTACAAAAAAGTACCATATCGATGATATTTAGAGCTTTATAAATTTCACATTTGGTGCCTGTTTTTTCTTAAATTAGTTTCTGTATGAAGAAATACTACCATAGATAGGCAATGAATAACACAAAACCAAATTATCATATTTGTTTTCATTTAAAATGGATTTTATTGAAGCGGGCTGTTTGAAAAGGACAAAATAAGAGAAAGTGGGTGGGGTAAATTTTACATGGCCATGGAGCCAACTGTTGTTCACCAAAATGTACACTTTTTCTATTTTTTCATTCATCTTAAATAGTTCTTCAATACAAAACCATCATAAAGTGTTTTCTTATACTTTGAAAATTTCTTAAATTCGTGACATTGATACACCCTTAAAGCAGGCTGAAAGTAAAGCAGAGTGCGCCTTAAAGCGTAAGCTGCTTATCTTTCAACCTGCTTTAAGTTGACGCGTGTCTTCAAAACTAGAAACAGACTAAGGGATAAAGAAAGGGTTACAGTTACAATTCGTAAAATCGCCCTCGAAAAATCGAACATCTTAGGATTTTTCATGACCAACTTATGGCATCCCTGACTGTAAAACCATTAATTTTGTCATTTCCTACATTTATTTGAAGTACGATTTTGTTTAGTTTTTCTTTAAATACGAAAACAAACTTTTTTCTTCACTGTATGACTGTGATTACCTTGTACAGACTGATAAAATGTACCGGTTCAACCGGATCTGGGGCCTGTCTTACTAAACGTCGTACGACAAATGTTGTCGTAAGTCAGTTTCTAAAATTCTCAATTATTACTTATTTCTTCATCAAATCCTGTCTTGTCACATCTCTTTGGAATCGTCTTGAAAAGACGATTCCAAAGAGATGTAACAAGACAGGATTAGATGGAGAAATCAGAAGCTAGGCGTATTTTAATGTTTTGACTTACGACCGTGTTTATCGTACGACGTTTCGTAAGACAGGCATCTGGAGCCGGTTTCATAAAAATACGTACAGCTGGTGTCGTAAGGCAGATTATAAAAGTCTCAATTATTATTCATTTCTCAATCTATCCTGTCTAGTGACATCTCTTTCAAATCGTCTTGAAAAGACTATTCCCAAACGATGTCACAAGACATGATTAGATTGAGAAAAAAGAAATTAAATGTATTTTAAAGTTTCACTTACGATCGTTTTGTCGTACCAAGTTTAATGAAACCAGCCCCTGCACTGTTAGGCTATTTTATAGATAGGTGTAGATTTATTCAGGAATAAACATTACCACAATGTAAGCAAAACTATGTAATTATGTGTCAAAAAGGTCAAATGGTAGTCAAAGGGAGATCGTCATAATTAAAATTGCCATAACCACAAATCCACAGAATCCACGGTCAATGCCCATAGGTGCCTAGCAGCTACTGATGTGGCCATATGCACCTTTGCAAACAGTTCAGACCAAAATCAGACATCTAATCAGGGTCTGCTCAGTCTGCCGGTATGCACATACTTTGAAGCTTCATGAACAAGTAATGTAGATCTACTTACAATATACCATACATATCTTACGGCTAACGACTAACCCTTTTAAAGAAAGTATGCATTAGGACAATCTTGGCACAAATGGGTTAATAATTAATGAAAACATGTATACAAGTGTATACTCCAAAATGCTCAAATTTTTGCTCTTTCTATATTTGTACTTAAGGGAGCTGACCCGGTAATCTAAAATACATTCCGTTGTATGTGTTATCTCCCTTTAACTATCCCCCTTTGTATAAATTAAAATTAGCTTACAGCTGAATAAAAAGTAAAGCAGAAAGTGCCTTATGTCTCATTTTGCTTTGCTAAAGTCCCACCTTAAGTGATGATCTGTTTTCTACTCAATAGCATATAAATCGTAAATAATCCAGTGGTTCTAATTCAAAGCTTAAAGCTGACTGAAAGTAAAGCCGAATGCTCCTTAAGGCTCATTCTACTTTACTTTTATTATGTTTCAAGTGATAACCTGTTTTCAAAAGTAGGAACGTGTCAAAATACAGCAAGTATTCCATTGTATATTATAAATCAAAATATATGAGAGAATAGTTTTTTTTAAGAAATTGATTCACTTGTCACAACCATTATAAATGAACAGAGCTAATAATTCACTGTGAATTCATTGTTTGATTTAGGTAAATTATTGAACCTTATCATATTTACGTTTTTCAAGTAATACTTATTGATATAAACTTTTCTGAATTCAAAGAACAATGGGCCTTCAAGTAAAAGATGAGTTTCATCCTCTAATGTATTGCATAGCTGACATTTCCTTTCATTAAATGGAATGTTCAAAGGTGTGTGCCTTCATTTGAAATGTGTACGTTTATGTATAGCGAAATTTGCTAGGAAGCACATATGGAAAAGGTCATTGCAACATCAAGGCATAAATGGATGAAGAACAGAGGTTAAAGCTTAACACTTAGCATGCTGGATTGTCGTCTTCTTCAAGTATATTGTCTGCCAAAAGAAACCAAAGTTAGATTAAGCATTTCAATTTGGCGACAGATTGAAGATGAGGGTAAAACAGTTTGGATCTAAATCAGACGCCGCGTCACGCGGCGTCTGGTCGGGATCCAAACTGTTTATGAATGTTAGCTTCACCCCGCTTAGCATGATAAAGGTTAACAGGCACGCGGTACCTTGATAAAATAGTGCAACGTATGTTTCTCATAGCTTATACATTATATACAATTCATACCTAGATATGAGGTAACTTAGCTAGATTATGACGCTTTGGTTTATGCTGTTGATTTTTATTGAATTGCAGGTTACATCGATCTGTTGAATAGCTATGGGCCCGTTTCATAAAACTTCGTACGACAAATGTTGTCGTAAGTCAAATTATAAAAGTTTCAATCACTATGTATGTCTCCATCTAACCCTGTCGTGTGACATCTCTTTGGAATCGTCACAAGACAGGATTATACTAAGAAATAAGAAATTAAATGTATTTAAAAGTTTTGACTTACGACCGTTATTGTCGTACGAAGTTTTATGAAACGGGGCCCCTGGTTTTGCAGTTGTATATACAATGTAGTATATGAAGGTTCTTTTATTACATGTATGTGTAAATATTTACTTTTAATTTTGCAGTTGTCTATTTGTAGTTATATAATGTGTTTGTATGTACATGTATGTGTTTTATATCCATGTTCAGGCTGCCGTTGCAAAATGTGTAGATGCAGAGGAGCCATCTGAAATAGGTTTACACTGTTTTGCATAGGTCAATTGGTATCATAAAGAAATGAAGATTCGGTACATACATGAACTGTCACAGTCTTTGACTACCCTATCCGGAAGCCTCTGATCAGGGTCTGCAATGTTTATTTTTCAATATATTGTAACAAAAAGAGCTCTATATGTACACAGCTATATATAGTAAACGATGGACTAGATTTAATTGGAACGAATTTGTCCAATTGCAGGATCAGAAGTCAATTGGTTAAATAATATATTAACCATTCTCCCCTCCCTTAAAAGTGTCCTCTAGTGCATTTGATTTATTCCTTCACTGAAGAAAATAAATCCATTTTGTTACATCAAGATACCGTACATTATGAATATTATACATTTGTATACATGTACTAGAAGATGGTAAATTAAAGCAGGCCGCAAGTAAAGTCGAGTGTGCCTTCATGCGCATTCGGCTTTACTTTCAACCTGCTTTAAACGGTCAACTATCTTCAAATCTAGCATCAGGTTATAGGGTAGACGTCAATGCTTCCTTAGTATTTACGACAGGTGAAAACTTATGGCAGGTGATATAGACATCCTGTTTTACAGTACATATTCAGTATATAAAAGTGGAAATAGTTTTTCATTTGAAGAAAGTAACGATGGCGTAATTATGTGGTTTGGGGTTAATTGTAGACAATTATGATTTGTATATAACTTGTTACAGAATACTATAAGATATCTGTTTGCATTTGTTACACTGCTTGTATACACTTTTACACTATGTGATTAATATTTTTCACGCATATCACCAATGCATATGATATACGTACATCACTACGACATTGTGTTTACACTTGATACAATCAAAATGTATGATTTTATTGTCAAAACTAATCAAACTATAGGTTGTGATACTAAATACAGTAAAACCTCTTTATAACGATCACCTGTCTATTACGCAATCTCTCTAATAAGAGCACAGAAGTGTGTTAATAATTAGGAGCTTAAAGGAAGATTACAGTAAAACAGAAATCTCATTTAGGAGCTTTGTTTTATTGTCACCTTCCTTTAAGCTGAGAAATGTCTTTCACAAAACATTAAATCATATTTCAAGTGGTCGTAGTATTGATGTTTTACTGTACTCTATACATTTTGCTTTCCATTGTTTCTTTTAGACAAATTTGCTGTCACTATGCCATTACATTTCTAATAACGGTTTACCGTGTTCCTGCTTATACTGTATATTAATTAACCTGTTTTTTGTTTTAGGAAATAGTATAGACCCAGATCAAACAACTCCTGAAAGAGTTGTATGATTCGTATCTTCACTGTTGTCTAGTACGAATAACTGTCTCAAAAACACGTTTATTCAATAAAAAGGCGTTGAGAGGGGATATCTAAAGCATTATAACTATGTTGTGACTACTGATTAAAGATAGCTCCTTGCTTCGATTCTGATTGGTGGTCACATTATTGAGTTTGTTGTAGACATAAAACTATAAGGGAAACCTTGATTTAAATTCTCTAGTCTGGGGTCCAGTTATAAGTGCATGTTGTCTTCGTCCACTATACGTGTTTGTGTGTATCCATAACTTTAACTCTTTCCTCCATAAGCAATGTGCTAATCGCCGATATCCAACTGTGTTTATAGCGGAGTCCGAGTGTTTGTAAAGCAGACAACTCCTTTATGAGCTTATCTGCTTTATATTCATCTTGCTTTGGACTGGCACCAGTGCTCTAAGTAAGAGGTGATTATTTATTTGTGGAGGTTATATTGAGAAGCAGGTTGAGGTGCATTAATGCGTAATTGTGGAGGAGGGGGTTAACTGCCTCATTTGTTGTATCTGAATAATGGACACATGTTTAACTTCTTCTCTCGCCTGGATTGAGTGGTTAAACGGGTGTCTATTGGTATTATCAATTGTAACTAGGAATATGGAACAGAGTATATATGTATAAATATATTTATTCATTGCTATACATGCAATGTCTTTGTAAAAAATAAGTTCATATAATCATCATTGATGTTTACTGTATACTATTCGTACAGTTACACATCTAACTGAGATACTGATATCTATAATAGTAACTCTGTTTGTATGGCAAGATGCTATTTCGCAGATATGTTTAAATTGTTCATTTGTTATATTGTATATATGTTACAGATCTCCATTAATGGAGGAATGAATAAACTACTACTACTTTAACTTTAAATCGACATTGTAGACAATAAAATTGAAGCAGACGCGGCGTCTGATCAGGATCCAAAATGTTTGATACTCGTTTTGATTTTTTTCAGTCATACTGCCTTTAACTTTAAAACGACATTGTAGACAACAAAATTGAAGCAGACGCGGTGTCTTATCAGGATCCAAAATGTTTGATACTCGTTTTGAATTTTTTCAGTCATACTGCCTTTAACTTTAAAACGACATTGTAGACAACAACATTGAAACAGAAGACAATGAAACGGTTAGGGGGTGAAAAGCTCACGATACATTTGGCAGTGAATGAATTTAACGGGAACAAAATGCGGTCGCATTGCAGCCGAATGTAGCTAAAGACACTTTCTTCAACTTTCTGATCAGCCGTCTGGTTCTCGGTGCCTGATCTGGCTCAAAACTGTTCGCAATGGACATCATTGATTTAATATAAATGCGTCAATTGTGACGTCTTCTCCCTCTACTGTATACTTGCAGAATACACTTTCAAATGCAAACAGTGTTGATCCTGATCAGAAGGCTCCTTAAGGTGTTCTCTTATAAGGATCTGCATGGTTTGTCATTTTGTAGTTATATTGTATGAACGACTCTAAATAGTCAAACACCAACTAAACGTAATTGGAAAAAGGAATTTCCATTTCATATTTCAGGTTTGACTGAAATAAACCCGACTGATTGCTTAAGGCAGGCTAACTCACCCCTGAAACTTTAAATGGACAATTCCAATTTCAAAATAAGTCTAGTTCATTTTGGACTATTTAGGGTTGATTTTTACTATTTATTTCAAAATGACAAACAGTGTAGACCCAGATCAGAGGGCTCCTTAAGGAGCCCTCTGATCAGGGTATACACTGTTTACATAGGACTAGTGTAATCCTAACAGGTATACTGTTTGTAAATGACGAGTATACTCGTCGCTAGGGTTGAATGTGTTAAGCATTCATTTATCAGGAAGTGGGCACATTGTTTGTATTTTTATTATTGATGAAGAATTGTTGTTTGCATTACAGAGACATAAACTAATGTCAATTTATTGCATAAACGACAGGTGGCGGCTTAAAGCAATATGAACGTATTTAACGCTTTTATAATCAGCCACTTTATTGTCTTTCGCTTCAGTATTGTTGTCTGCAAGACACGTTTCAAAGTAAGATGTAACGTTGTACGACTTAATAGATATCGATAAGACTATCAAACAGTTTGGGTCCTGATCAGACGCCGCGTTACGCGGCGTCTGATCAGGACCCAAACTGTTTGCAAACGCGCTTTAAGGCGTCATTGAGAGTAAATGAGTTAACAAAGGTTCATTATGTGCTTTCTATTTTATGTTTATCTTGCTTTAAACAGTCGTCTGCCTTGAATAGCTGATCATTTACACAATTGAGTTGTCGTAATACTAGAGAGATTCTACCTTTTTATTATGAGTTATTGTATGTAATGTGTATTATTTTTGTTGAGTTATTTTGTCTATTATTTATGAAGCCGCCGATGAAGAAACGGCCTTCACTCTGGTTAAGAACAGAATTGCAAACGGTATGGTATATCTAGATATATCTGGGTCTACACAGCTCGTTGTGTCTAAAATATTAAAGTTGACGAAGCAACACTGCACTGCAACACGTGCACAACTGCCAGTAATCCTCTTTCTGTTGATATTGACTTGTTTTGAAAGCAGTGTTGGCCCAGGTCAGACCCGATTTGACAGCTTCTGGTTGTTTGTTAGGTATCTTATTTAAACTTGGCTTAAAGCATGGGTCTAACACTCTTTCTAGTGGAAAATATTCCTGACCTAATTAGCCAATGTAATATATTAGGGACCCGTCTTACAAAATCACGTACAACAACAACGGTCGTAAGTCAAAACTTTAATATACAACTAATTTCTGATTTCTCCATCTTATCCTGCCTTGTGACATCTCTTTGGAATCCTCTTGAAAACACGATTCCATGGAGATGCCGCAAGACAGGATGAGAAAGGAAAAATGAAATAATAATTGAGAATTTTAAAATCTGACTTACGGCAATATTTGTCGTACGACGTTTCGTAAGGCGGACACCAGATGATAGGCATTCATAGTTGATAGAGTTTTATACGTGAATATTTAGCATGAGAAGGGTTAAAAGACGAGGATGTGACCCAGTACCCAATAAATACGCCTTTTCACGCCTTAAATGTTTCTGCATCGAAGAAACAAAATCAAACTGTATGCAGTCCTTAATATGTACAGTGGAGAATCTGTTATTCTTTCCCGTTTAAACGCAAACGTACGCAAACGCAAAACACTAAAACGTAGAAAATTACAACTTTTTGACAATTCTTATAATCCATCTTTATCTTGGTGGCAAACAGTTTGGAGCCTGATCAGACGCCGGGTTACCCGGCGTCTGATCTGGCTCCAAACTGTTTGCAGTGAAAATGATAGTTTTAGCGTAAACGCGTTTATTGGGAAAGAATAACGTTTTCTCCACTGTACCATAAGAAGTTTTAACAGATTATAGGTTAAAGCAGACTGAAAGTAATCCATAATGTACCTTCAGCGCAATTCTGCTTTACTTTCAACCTGCTTTAAATGGTCATCTATCTTCAGTATGTGAAACAGACTTTACGGTAATGGGTTAAATGAATGGGACAACTTAAGTATTGCTTCTTGCATTACTTTTGTCTAAAAGTAATACATGCAATTAGTAGAGATTGTGGTGTTTCTATTTAGGATTTTGACTGAAAGCATATGTTACGATATGCTAATAAAAACAATGTTACATGTATGTTGTTTTATCTATTCTAATTTCAAATGTATGCTATTGCTATTATTTTCTGATTATGTTAATCGTAATTTCTGAAATAAATATTTTAATATTCAATTAGTTTATTTCGTTTGGTTGTTAAATGCACAAGATATGATAAAAATGGAGTTTTAACCTGTAGGCCTACGTCTGCGATTATATACACTAAAACAATCACTAACGGTGATATAGCAAATGGTAAAATTACAAAAGGGGGATAATTAAAAACGTAAGTAACAAATCAAAACCACCATAATCATTGGTGCACAAATTCAGATGGTGGTTATAGCGGAGCAGATAACTGTAACAATCTTTCACTTCCGGAAACAAGCATCAACATTGGCACACATACTCCTTGAGGGTTGTTCTTTTGAGAAAAAAAACGTTGGCCACGTGAAAATCCCAAATGGCCGCCATTTTTCAAGATGGCCGCCAAGGCATATACAGAAATATTGATTTTCGCCATAAATGTGCAAAACCTTGTCTATTTTAATGGTCTGTGTGTCAAATTATACGTTTACAAAACAGTGCCTGGAATCGAACCCACGACCCTAGCACGACGAGCCAATGACACTATCCACTAAGCTATTGCAACACATCGGCTTTTGATTATCGGCTGAAGTTAGTGTATTTCCTAGAGTTTTCATTGATCTACAAATAAAGTATACGGAAACCTCCGATGGTACCAACGAAAGTTGACGGAAAGTGATGACTGACAGGTCAAACCTTAGGGATACTACTACAAGTTTTCGGTTTCGCTTCAGTCTGATGTATCTTTATTTCAAAATTAGATCGTTGCTAAGCCACGTTTTAATTTTGTAAAAAGGGTATTTCAGACTTAACCCTTTCACGCTCAATGACGTCATCAAGCGCATTTGTAAATAATTTTGAGCCTGATCAGACGCCGCGTAACGCAGCGGCTGATCAGGATCGAAACTGTTTGCCACTTGTTTTGAAATCACATCAGTAATACTGCCTCAAATCTCACTTTGAAACGATATTGCAGACAAAAATATCGAAGCAGATGACAATATAGCGGTGAAGGGGTAAAAACTTCCCGATTAATTTAATCATGAAAAGATTAAGCGAGTTCCATATTTCGAGGTTTGACTGTACAGTAATGTCTTATACAGTTGAACTTAGATATTTCGAACTCGGCTAGGTCGAACATACCCGTATTGCAAAGTTAAAACGTGGAAATACGGGTATGTTTGACTTAGCCGAGCATGAAATAATGCCATTCATGTGTTGACAAATCGGATAGTTCGAATTAAGCGAGTCGAGATATTGAAGTTCGAGTGTATTTTTATGTAAACAAAAAGTGTAAAATAATTGGATAAAACGTAACATTTCAAGTCGAGTAAGAACTACTATATTCCTTTTCTTTTAGAATGATTATTGGCCAAACAGAAATAGTCATCGGCCTCTAATTAAGTTGACCCCTGATCGACCTAGAAAACGAGTCAAGCGAGCGTACAAAAATACTAAAAATATACCCAAACAAATGCAAAATTACCTGAGAGATTCACGAATCAATTTCGCAGATGACGTTGAACCCGAAATAACGTCATATCAATATGTTTGACAATAGCGTCGTTTACATAACGCAAAAGATAACAATGTAAAGCAAGTTTATGTATAGATATACGAGAACAAATAGTTCTTTTTAAAAGCCTATTAACTCATTCAACCCTAGTGACGAGTATACTCTTCAGTTATAAACACTGTACCTGTGAGGATAACACTTGCCACATGCAAACAGTGTAGACCCTGACCAGGGTCTACACTGTTAGTCATTTTTAGAATGTATTGTTAAAACCAAACTTAAATAGTCTAAAATGGACTAATTTGAAATTGACATTGTCCATTAAAAGTGTCATGGGTAAATGAGTTAAACCGACACGAGCTTAATTAAGAAAAAATAAATTCATACCAGTGTTTTATGGTCGCAATAAAATACGGGTATGAGTTGAGATGCGTAGTAATTAAATGACGTGGCCGAAGTTTAACCACAGATTGCACCGACGCGACGGCGCTACATGTCTTGGCGCAAACATTTCCAAAGCCATATGACGTCACGTTAAGACGTTACAGCGCGTGCGTGTTTCATTGAGAATTTAAACACAAATGCGTTCCTTTCTTGTTTATATAGAGACGTGCGCGAAATGTGTTAGAATAATGGATAAATGCGCTTAGTGATATTCAATACAATAAATAAATTATCTCCCATATCAGGCGCTAGTTACCTATACGTCGGTACATCTACGGCGCGGGAAATCCACATTGCTAACATTTGCAAACAGTTTGTATCCACACTACAAGTCGCTTTACACGGCGTCTGGTCTGGATCAAAACGGGCTGCCATTCATATTAAACTGCTCTTCAGTTTAAAAATAATAAATAAACAAAAACTAAAATCTTCTTTGGACTCGCAGACGATATATTTGAAGCAGAAGGCAAATCAGCATGATGAGGATTAAGGCAGCCTTCCATAACCAAAAATCCTGAAAGTTTTAACCAATTTATATGGCTTGTAAGAGCCTGAACAATTACATTTGTACCAAAAACAAACACACAAAAAAACACCGAAAAACGTCCGAACCCTGTTAAAAATTGACGAAATTTTTATGTTATTTTTAAATTCCAACTTCCTAGCATTAATATTTGACCCCAAATAAAGTTACATACAAATATTTCGCTTCTATTACAAGTATTCAGCTTCTATTACAACACATTCAACCCTAGCAACGAGTATACTCGTCATTTACAGACAGTGTACCTAGGAGGATTACACTTGTCCCATGCAAACAGTGTAGACTCTGATCGGAGGACTCCCTCTGATCAGGATCCACACTGTTTGTCATTTTGACACATATAATTAAAATCAGTCCTAAATAGTAAAAAAAGGACTAGACTCAATTTGAAATTGGAATTGTGCATTTAAAGATTCAGTGGTAAATGAGTTAAAACAGCCCATCCAAAACATTAATCTTGGTCCACGTTCACGACCACGCTCCCTCCGGGGATAAAGAATACATGTATGATTCTACGAACAATCGAGCTAATATTGCACTTACCAATATATTTATCTTTCCAAATTGTTGAACCGTTCTTTCAACGATATCTGTCCTGTGATCCTGATCCTTGACGTCACCGCAAACAGTCATTACCTAAATAAGTATAATTACGCAAACCAACACAGTGAAAAAACGTTATGATATCCTAATATATGCGTTTCTGCTTAAGCAAAAACATGACTTTGTAGTTTTATTGCAAACAGTTTGGAGCCATAACTAACAGACGCCGGATATACCGCCGTCTGATCAGGTATAAACTGTTGGCAGCTCAGATAGAAACAAATCGTCAGACGTTTCAAAATAATGTCATCTAAGATTTTTACATCTTGTTTTACTGCGTTTGCGTTTAGTTTCATTAATATTGGAACAATTGGTGTATTCTTCACAGAATATGCACAGGTGTCAGTATCGTGAGAAAAAAGTCGACCCCCCCCCCCTATTTATATATATATCTACAATGTATATTTCCTTTTTACAAGGCCAATTTTAAAAGACGGTGTTATCAACAACTGCCTTCAAAGAAGTATGTGGCGTATGATCTTTCATAAAATATATTAAAGCTACGAATTCCCAAAATCTTATTGAAAACAACAAAATGTAATGCTAGTTTGTGCGGCCATCACTGAGGTAATTTGCAACATTGGATAAACATTCAACTGACTTGTGATATATCGAGTTTCTTGTCGTATTTGAACACTAAAACGCACTAAAGTCATAGATCAATGATTAATAATAAATTTTACCACGAAGCAAACCGGTAACTGAACTGCACGGGTTTCTCTCGTTCTAAATTGGTTTCGTTTTCAACATTTCATTTCATTATCCGCCATTTTTGTTGTTGTTGCATCGAACCATATCAAGCCGTTTCGATTTTGTACCGAAGATTTTCATTGGTCAATGGAAACACACCTCCAAGTCACACTAGTGCCCAGCTTTCCTTGACGTAATATACGCTAAGTAGGTTACCAGTATTCACTACATTAATGTAAACGATGTTCACATAATAAATTATGTTTAGGGAGCAGAACACAATACGCTAGGGAAACTCCTTAATGTTAGGTATGGGAAGAATTCTATTGTACTGTGAGCCTTTAAAATGATTTAAATGTATTATAGTGTGGTTGAACAGCACTAAACACTTAAAATATTACCAATGTCATGATCTTAGCTGCTCCTGCAAATGACACAATGATCAACTTCACGTGGAACTATAGTCCGGTCTATAGTCAATCGAAAGTGTCTGTATCTGTATCTATATGGTACTCGAAAGAAAGAAGCTCACTTAATGAGCAAAAACTATCGAGGATATTGTGTGTGCGCAAAAATGTTATTTAAATAATTAGTCGCATGGTAAATGGTTCTTGAGAGCTGATTTGATTATTTCAATGATTTCACTTTCAAAAATGTTTTCCGGTAAAGAGTCCAAATCACTGATAGTTTTAGCTATGAAAGAACTTTATAAGTGTCTGTTCATCACGATACAATTTTCACCGCTTGTGAGGCCGGTGCATGCGCATTAAGGTCGACAGAAGAACGCCGTTTGTCGAACCAATGAAAACTTACAATGAACCGTCTGCTGGTCGAAACATCGGTGTTCTGTTGGAGCTATTGTCACTATAGAGGACTATAGTTCAGAGTGATTTTGCTCTGAGCGTTAGATGCGAAACTAGGGGACTGTGTATTTTTCTAGCTTTTTTATGGGTAGGGTAAAAAAGCTGAAATTGTGAAAGGGGTAGATTTTTATTGGTCGATGGAAACACACCTCCAAGTCCAATTGACTGATTATGTTCTCTTACTGTGAACTGCCCCCTTATTGACACATATTCGCCATTGACATGTTAGTTGACCTTCTCGCAGCGAATGAAAACCGCCATTACAAGTTGAGCCGGAATATCTCTAAGGTTATCTCCTTATCGGATACAACAGACATGGCAAAGGCGAACACTTTTTAAGTATCGGTAACGTTACCACGGCATCTTAACGAAGAGCATTATATATATACATGTATTATGAATGGGACATAACAATCGCTTTCTATGCTATTCATTTCTGTCGGTTAAAGATTAATAACATGCGTAAGCATGAGTTAATACTCCCGAATCGATGAAGCACATTAAAAACACTGATCACCTCTGTGATGTCCTCGGGAATTTTGAAGGAAATATACCTTGTAGATGTATATATAAATATGGAAAAAATCGACTTTTTTTCTCTAACGATACAGACAACTGTGAGTATATGCATATATGTATACTTGTATGTTAACAATTGTAGATACTATGTCAATATACATGTAGCTTCTAAATTATGGTACATATTACAGAAGAAGAATATAATATTTAGAAAATAAACATATTTATAATATTTGAAATTTCCGCTGTACTTAGATGTTGTTTATTGTTTTCGTTACACATTTTTGGACGACATACCTCTGTGCCTTTGGAGCCAGTTTTACGACATTGGTTCGCCACTCGTTCAAGGTGTTCGGCATTTCTTCCGGTTATACAAATCTTACATCCGAATGAGGCGAACTTCAAGGCAATGGCCTCGCCTATTCCTGAGCTGCCCCCTGAAAGATGACAATCCATTCCGAATGTGCATACACTGACAATATGCAAACAATAGATAGGTGGCGGTTTAAAACAGGAAAACAAATGTTTAAAAACGAAACGGACATGGTACCTTCCGTACTGTCATTACTTTGATTATCTATGTGGTGCCTTGTCTTATTTTCCATTTATATTGAAATTCCTATCAGTTAACAGTTTAGACACTGATCAGACCCCGCATTACGCGTCTGATGAGAGTCTACGTTGTTTGCCTACAACTCGTAGGCTAGACAAAAACTGGTTTACAAATGTCAACAGGCAATAATTGTCTAGACATCTGGAAACAAGCTCCAAGCAAAAACTTGCTAAAAGGGGCCCATATGGGCAACCCATATTGGTCCCATGCCGAAAGCGCAACCGGGTTAAAGCCGGTACCCATACGAGCTGCCCATATATAATCTCCAAATCAATCAAATCGATTATAAAGTAATTTTTGTCAGCAGTATGTAAGTATTTTAACACAATGCGGTGTATTTTTTGTCTTCAAAAATATTTGTTATGTGTGGACAAATAGCACTTGAATGAATGTGACATGTATACGGGTCCTATATGGGCTCTGTATGGGATCCGTATACATTTCCAGGTTCTATATTTTCACACAAAACTATTGTTTAAATACAAAAAGATACCACATTATGGTTAGATACATACAGAATGCTGCAAAAAATCAGTCTATTAGAATATATTTGATTGATTTAGAAATCTTATATGGGCATCCCATATGGGGCCAGTCTTTTACCCGGTTGCACTTTCAATATGGGACCCATTTGGAACACCAGATTGGACCCACATGGGTCCCATATATAATGTTTGCTGGGCTATGCATGTATATGTATTAACCTAGATGTAAACAGAGTTTTATGTCTTACTCTATAAAAAAACAGCTACCAAAGTCTGAACCTCTGAAAACAGACCATATACGTATATAACATATTACATGAACTTTGTAAAACAAATTGTATTTATGTAAACTATTAAAAACGCTATTCATGTCTAAACTTCTGAAAACAAGCCATATTCTTACAGCAGGTCATCTATGTCTTAGCCTCTGTAAACAGGCAATACATGTATTAACCTATTAAAACTTGTCATCGTTGTATTATCGTCCGAAAACTGGCTATCCCCGTCATAACATCTTACAGTCGGCCATCAATGTATTAACCTCTTACAACCAGTCATCTATGTATGAACCTCTGCAAAGAGTCCATCTATGTCTTAAAGTCCCATTGTGTTTTCAGACCTTTTCTCAATGCCTGAAATACGATAACGGTTAATAATAATGTTTGAACATTCTTATGGGCCAAACTGATCTATGAAATGATGAAGACGGACCTAAATCACCAAAAAGGGCGATTTAAAATAATAACAAACCGAAAATAGAACGTCTGACATAAACATTTCCACACGGCTTAATATAACGTGATACAGCCGAATACAACTTCACTGGGGGCAACCGAATCTATCTCCGCCCGTCTATCCATCAGTCAGTTAGACTATCACACTTTTTTGTCCGCTCTTTAACTCAAGTAACTTTTATCCGATCTTTCACAAACTTGCTGAAAATGTTTATTGATATAAAATTAAGGTTTAGTTCGATTACTACTAAAATCGCATAAGGTAGTTTTGAGTTATTGCCTGTTAATTAATAAAAAATGACCTTTTCAGTCATTTTTGCACTCTAAAACAAACAGCTTTTATCGGATATTCACCAAACATGCTGAAAATATTTATTCATATAACATTTAAGTATAGTTTGATTATTACTAAAATCGCATGTGGCATATCTGAGTTTTTGCCCGTTATGTATTAAAAAGCGACTGTTTTCAGCAAGTTTTGCTCTCTAACACAAATACGTTTTATTGGATATTCACCAAACTTGCTGAAAATGTTCATTAATATAAAATCAAGGTTTAGTTTGATTACTACTTAAATCGCATAAGGAAAATTTGAGTTATTGCCTTTTTATTAATAAAAAATGACTGTTTCAGTCATTTTTGTACATTAACACACACAGTTTTTATCGGATATTCACTAAACTTGATGAAAATATTTAATTATATAAGATTTAGGTCTAGTTTGATTATTACAAAAATCGCATGTGGCATGTCTGAGTTTTGGCCCTTTAAGTATTAAAAATGAATGTTTCAGCATTTGTTGCTTTCTAACACATACAGTTTATATCAGATATTCACCAAACTTGTTGAAAATGTTTATTAATATAAAATCTAGGTCAGTCATCTTAACTACCAAAATCGCACAAGGCATGTTGGAGTACTTGCCCTTGAATGACTAAAAAAATCATTTTTTAATTATTCATGGGCAATAACTCAGACATGTCTTATGAGATTTTGCTAGTTATTGAACCTGACCTAGATTCTATACTAATAAACATTTGTAGCAAGTTTGGTAAAGATCCAAAAAGAAGTGTTTGAGTAAGAGAGCGAACAAGGCTGAAACAGTCATTTTCAGCAAGCTCAATGTATAGATTCACCGTAGTTTGTTTAAGAAATAATCTATGTTCTACCGTTGTGAAACGGTATTTTACAACGGTTGGGAGTTGTGGTGCGCAGGAATTGACCACGAAGGCCGAAGGCCTGAGTGGTCAATTCCTGCGCACCACAACGACCGACCGTTGTAAAATACAGTTTCACAACGGTAGAACATAGATTATTTCGAATCTAACATGACCAGATGTAAGGAAATTCATTAGAAAGGAAATCAAATGTTCCATACTTATTTCCTCAGCGGATGAAGTTTTTCGACCGAATAACCTTTTCCGCGGCATTACAAGAATCTAACACCCATAAGCAAATTTACAATTACCGATCCATAATCTGGCATAGAACAAACATTACATCAAACAAGACAGAAGAATGAGAAAATTACTGTAACGTTACTGGTTAAAAGTATATGGTCTTTACGGGCTATATGAATAACGAAAGAAATTTAAAAAACATAACGTATGAACGCACGTGGTCACGTTATGTCATATAACCGTGGGAGGAGCGGGGTAGGGAAGAGCGTGGTATACCGTCTCAGGTATACCACGATAGACCTGTTCTTTGTTTATAGAGACGAATTCACGTGTCATGTTAGAATTTATCGTTTACCCCTAGTGAATAATTATGTACATGTTGTTATTGGATCTCTTAGTGTTTAACCCTGTGCCTACTGGTCGTAACTTTTAGGAGTTTGCAAACTATTTGAATCTTAAAAGACGCCGCGTGACGGGGCGTCTCATCTGGATCCAAACTGTTTGACACTCGTCTTAAGGTTTGTTTAATTAAAACAATGCATAAATCTAAACTGAACACATTTTGCAGGCGACAATGTCAAAGCAGACGTCTGTGCAGCAGAATAAGGGTTAACATGGTCATTTCCAGTGCTCCAGCTATAGATGTAATCGAGAGTAATCTGAACTAATCTAACATTTTCTCACCCATTTCAGCACCGAATGATATGGTGTTACTACTGATTAAACCGTCTCTTCGAGACAATTTTAATGAGTATGACACCATTGGGTTTAAAAGCAGAAATAAAGATTTTAGTTTTCGAAATACTTCCGTTATCTGGAGCCCTGTATTTACAGAGTTGTCCTTCTTTCCATTCACAAAGGAGGCTCTTTAATTTGTGCAGCACCTAAATATTATAAATAAAATTTAAAAAGCGAATTTCTTAGATAAAACCGGTTTTTGTGAAAGAATCACGTCCCACGTAGTTCAAATGGGACCCCAAACAACCGTTTTATGCAGGTTTCTCAAAAACACAATGCGGCTTTAACCTCTATCTACGTATGAGCCACTGAAAACAGGCATTCGCCGTTTTAACCTCTTATCACAGGCCATCTATGTCTTAACCTCTGAAAAGGCCATCCATCATAACCTCTTATAACAGGTTATCTATCTCTGATCTTCTGATAACCGACCATCTACGTCTTAACCTCTGGTAACCTACCATCCACGTCTTAATCTCTGAAAAGGCCATATATGTCTTAACCTCTAAAAACAAGCCAACCATGACTAAATCCCTTAAAACCGGCAATCTACGTATTTACCTCTAAAAACAGGCCAGCGTGGAATTAATTTCACGTGTTTGACTATAATTCCTGATAACATTTATTGCAAGATAGTTACAGTAGAAAAGGCGTTTTTATTTCCCGTTTAAACGCAAAGGCAATGCACTAAAATGTATAAAATGTGATTTAAAACAACTTAATTACCCACCGGTTACCCGGCGTCAGATCTAGCTACACATTGCATCGGAAATAATAACTCTAGCAAAAACACGTGTATAGGGAGGGAGGGACATCGTCTTCGCTGGTCATTTTTCGTTTTCCCCCGTAAACTTCAACGGTACATGTAATATAATACAAGGTCTAGAAATGAGTTTACACAAACACTTTGTTAAAAATAGTTACTATACTAAATTGCCGTCTGCTTAAAAATGGCACATACAGATTTACTTAAATAAGTTTTGATCAGACGCTGAGAAACCCGAAACCTGATCGAGATGCGAACTCATTAAAATGCTAGTCAATCTTGCGCTGATTTTGATACGGTTAACGACATTATAGGAATAAACAACATATTTTTGATGTTCATGACGGTATGACTACATTAGCTTCGCAATGGGTAAATTTCGTAAACGCCCAAATGGCGTTTACGTTTAATTTACCCCCCGAAGCTAATGTAGTCATACCGTCATGAGCGTCAAAGAGATATTGTTTATTCCTTATATTTATATTTTCTGTATTGTCAATTTAATGTGTTTATTGGCCAGATTTGTTTTTCTGTATAAGAATTTAGCATATACCGGTCAAAGAGGTTTGATAGATGTAATGTCGATGTAATAGCCATTCCAGTTTCTAAATATGGTGAGAAAGTAGTCCCAACTACATGTACTGTAACTGTATTAAAAATTCAGGATTTTTTCCAGTAAACTTTCTCTCTGTGAATGGGAAAGACTTACAAGGCAAACACATAACAGTGCAGCTTGAATATCTATTGCAAAAAGCACATTCTAAAAATACAGGTCGCGGTTGTTTTCTTAACCCATTTACACACATAGCAACGCGATGGCAACGACCTATGGGTCTGTATCACTCCGCTAGTGTCATATGACCGTCGACCAATGGGAGCTTAGTGTTAAGTGCCCGATGTAGTCTATTTGAAGAAGTCCACGAATAGCACGGGGGAAATCCGAACTGGCTAGAACCAGTTTGGAAGTGTAGGTTCATCGGCAGATGTACTGCATATTTTTAATAGGATTACATAAAGACTTTACAGGGTAAATGTAAATATTAACTGATAAATACTTATTAATAACTTTACCTTTTATGATAGCGACCTTTCCACTTAAAGACTTATTTGACCTTTACCTCTATGTTGAATGTGTGATAAATAGCAGGCAATACAATGGAGAAGACGTTATTCTTCCCGATAATGGCGTTTGTGCTACATTGTAAAACTATTATTTCCCTTGCAAATAGTTTGGAGCCAGATCAGACGCCGGTAAACTCGGCGTCTGATCAGGCTCAAACTGTTTGCCATCCAAACTGAAATAAATAGTCACTCTTGTAAAACTTTTGTAGTTTTCTTCAAATTAGCATCTTGCGTTTCGTTTGCCTTTAAATGGAGAACATTAGACATATTTTTCCCTGTGGTAATTTTACCCTCTCACTGTGTTTAAAAAAAGTGTCCTCTGCTGTTAGTTCTAAGTTTTAGTTCTAAGTAAAACTGTTTAAAGTAATATCGTTATGAGTGTCGAACAGTTTAAGTCCGTGTTACGTGGTGTCTGATTCGTACAGAACCGTTTGATAAGTCCAACCGATTTTATTGACTTGTCAGTCCATAACGCAGATAAGGGACAGAGTATGTTAAGTCTTCGTTGGTTATAATCAGTGTTCACTATATAACTTGTCCAATAACGGTTTTGTTAGTTACTGAAACACAACATTGTGTGGATTTACAGCCTTTAAGGTGGTTCGCGGGTCAGCTTATTCTGTGTCAGAATTCTTTGAAACCTTGATTTAATTGAAATATACCATATGGAGAGTGAAAAATCGTTAAAATAAAAAAAAAGTTACAGTGCCGTTTTTTTCTGACAGGACCTTTTGTCGAAAAAAGCTACTTAATAAACAGGAATATTTTCTTTATATAATGATATAACTCAATAATTTCTGTACATTCAAGTAAACTGTACATAGACTATAAGATATTGCGCAAACAAAAGTATTTCATTACATATTTTCAGGAAATATCAATATTTTAAAAAAGTCAAATTCTGAAAATCTCAAATTACAAAAAATCTAGCTGTTTAACATACACTAATGTTACTCTTATTAGATAGATATAACTTAATTCTACTAGTCACAAAAATTTAATTATAATCTACAGAAGAATTTACATTTTATACATGATTTCCTGAAATTCTGACAAAATGTTAACACAAAACGAGTAACCTCCCTTGAGTTCAACTTTAAAATGCCGTCAGCTCTAAATAATACCATAAGTCAAACCTCTACTAAGGGACCATTGAATACGGTAGCCTGTTGATCTTTAAAGGCAAGTGACTGCTTAATGCATAACAAACGTAATGCATAAAAGCTCCTTTAGGATCTATCTTTTAGCATTATTTTGTCCTGTGTTAAGCTGCCATCTGTCATATAGGCAATAAATCCTCACAAATTTAGCTGTCACTTGACTATATTTGCATCTGATATTATTCATTATTACGTGACTAAACATAGCCTGTCCTTTGATCACTGCGTTACACGAATTGACTAGTTACTAAAATCGGACAATTTGTTGAAAAAAAAAAAAGTTTTGTAGCGAGTGGGAATCGAACCTAGACCCTTTTGATTGCAAGTCAATCACCGTAACCACTGCGCTAACAGAGAAGACACTGAAGCAGATCAAACTTTTCTTTATCTAAATTTTCTACTATAAACACGTGCCGCAAAGATCAGGTGAAAGTCATCAGCATTTCCGGAACTCGAGATGCGGGCCGCCCGCTGTCGAACCACCTTAAGACAGATGGCAGCTTAACACATGACAAAAGTAATGAAAAGAAGATATAATTTATGAATTACTTTTTGTCATGCATTAAGCGGTCACTTGTCTTTAAAACCTACATGCTACCATATTCAGTGGTCCTTTATTACAGGTTTGGCTTCTGGTATTATTTCGACCTGAAGACATTTTAAAGTTGAACTCAAGGGAGGTAACACTGTTTTATTTTTTCGTCTGGATGTCTGGAAATCATGTATAAAAAGTAAAGTCTGTTGTGGATTTTAACTAAAGTGTTGTGACTAGTACACTTAAGTAATATCTAATTTAATTAGTCTACAATTAGTGTATGTTGAACATCTTGATTTTTTGTAATTTGCAAGTAGTAGAGGGGGTCTACGTAGACCAGTGAAATCCTTATATAACCTATATAGCCAGGGTGGAGCCGTTTTCGAATCCAAGATGGCGGCCCTTCCGGTGCCCGAGTGAGCGACCCTTCCGGTGCCCCGCGATCCTTCCGGTGCCCGAGAGGACGGGTTTTGAAGTTAACCAGACAGCATACCATTACGTATCCTTAAGACTCCTCTCACATTCCATTCTGGGTCAAGGTGTGTGTATCGGTCAGGACAATGACCTCAATAAGGGAGAGATTATTCCCGTATCTTGTCACCGTTCATCCTATTCTATTACAAGGGCCATGATGCCAATCCCTATTTGATGATTAACTCTATCCCGATTAAATCAAATAACTATAGCCAAGTTGAATAGGGGCTACTACTTGTTTTGAAATTTGATCTATGTGGCTCTCAATACTGTATTATTTGTCCTTTTCAGGGTTCAACGCATCCGATTTTAACTTCAATAGAAATCGTCTGCTATGGGTAATAAACGATATTCCACCCTTATTAAATCAATGGCAATATTATGACTTATGGCTGCAGCAAACATGTTTCAGCACGTTATCAGGGTGCAGCCTATCTTTTGTATTTAAGATAATAGGGTAATGAATATAGCATATGACTCAACGCGGGTTTATTAAAATGATATGTTTAGGGCATACGCATAAACAACAGGGATTAGGTGACCGATACAGTATCGACACAATGGAGGGTCTACTTTCCTTCTTTAACCCTGTCCGGATATTGGGTCACGAGACTCACGACGGCAGCAACCTTGCTATCGAATGTCAATGTTTACCCTTATGATACAAAGGTCTATTCAAACGGGGTTTTTGTATACATTAACGCAATTCATGTTTTCTTATATCTTTTGTTTCTAAAGTGTCAGGTCGTGAATGAACTTTAGATACAATTTCTTTTATATTAGTTTATTTCAATTAATAAAAGGGGTTTTTCTTTTCAGTCCTCAAATTTGTGTAATTCGATACTCAAGATAAGAGTGGTATTCACCTGATGTTATTAGCAGAGGACAAGCCGGTGTACATTGTACCTTTCAAAAAAGTTGGCGTGAATGTATAACCCTTGAGATGTAGACTTCAGTTTTAACTACCGACTATATATATATATATATATATATATCTATGTCTGTCTCTCTCTCTCTCTCTTTCTCTCTCTGCCTTTCGCTGTCTCTCCTTGTCTCTATGTCTCTCTCTGTCTCTCTATCTATCTCATTCTCTCTCTCTCTCTCACTCGTCGGGGGGGGGGGGGTAATCAATCATATTAGAACAGAAATCAGTTGTGTTTCATATCCATTTATTCATTGAGATTGAATAGACATTGCTATACGAAGCATGCGTATTCTTACATTAGCTAGTACAGAGTCTTATACTTTGATCTCTTTATTGTTCAAAGGCATGTCTTTTGGTACAGAGTCTTATACTTTGATCTCTTAATTGTTCATAGACATGTCTTTTGGTAGACTTTAAATAAGAATTATTTTTCCGTGATTATATTGACTAGTATCTATCGATGAAATCGGAAGGTCCTGTTGTATGCGTCCCGTCATCTGTGTCCACACCATATTGGCGATGTCACTGCTATAACCTTTTCTTGTTGACGTGTTGAGCCACTCAAGCTTTGAAACTGGGATGTGACTTTTCAGTCTAACACGGAGAAGAGCTATGAGCTCGCTTTCTTCTCTAATGATTTGGACTTTTGCCCTTTCCGCGACTGCATATGTCTCTGAGACCATCGGAATTTCATCCATCTTTGGTATTTTGCCTAAAACAAAAAAGATTGAACTCTTAACTGGTCAAATTTCATCAGTAGTCATACCTTTGGCTTTATAAAATGAGTGATCTACAGAACTACAGGGGAAACTGAGGGATAAAGTATAGCCTAACCTTCAACAAATAAAACGATCTTGTACACTCAAGAGGGTGGGTACTTCTCTCTACCTTGTCGATCTGAAGTCAAATGAAATATATATTGTAAGTCATTGCCTTTTATAGAGGGCAACTGATCGTATATTTTGAGGCAAGACACATGAAATGCGCTCCGAACATCGAAGAGACAACATGTCACTTTGTCCAAATTGTTGTCAAAGCTTCTCCAGAAAGGATGCCATGCTAGGGCATCATAAGCAGAAGTATATAGGAACATATGTGTTTCCACCACCATCACCACCACCACCACCACCACCATACCACCACCACCACTATACCACCACCACCACCGCCACCACCACCACAATTCAACTCGGCTATAGTTATTGATTTAGTCGGGATAGAGTTTATCATCAAATAAGGATTGGCATCATGGCCCTTGTAATAGAATAGGATGAACGGTGACAAGATACGGGAATAATCTCTCCCTTATTGAGGTCACTGTCCTGACCGATACACACACCTTGACCCAGAATGGAATGTGAGAGGAGTCTTAAGGATACGTAATGATGGGCTGTCTGGTTAACTTCAAAACCCGTCCTCTCGGGCACCGGAAGGATCGCGGGGCACCGGAAGGGTCGCGGGGCACCGGAAGGGTCGCTCACTCTGGACCGGAAGGGCCGCCATCTTGATTCGAAAACGGCTCCACCCTGGCTATATAGGTTATATAAGGATTTCACTGGTCTACGTAGACCCCCTCTACTACTTTTGCAATTTAGTAACTTTTTTATATTTTGACCTTTTTTCAAACATTGATATTTCCCGTACATATTTCGTGAAATACCTTTTTTTTTTGACAGTATCTGATATTGTCTTCACAGTTTACTTGAATGTATAGACATTATTGAGTTATATTATGTAATGAAAACATATAACTGTTTACTTAAAATTGGAACTTTTCTCCATAAAAAGGTCATTTCAGAAAAAAAGAAAAAAACGGTGTTGTAATTTCTTTTTTAATTTTTTTTTCACTCTCAATATGGTATACATGTATTTCAGTTTAAGGGCTGTTTTGACTGGGGAAATGTTGATACGAGTGTCAAACGGTTTGGATACTAATCAGATGCTGCGTCGTCTGATCAGGATCCAAACTGTTTGCAAAGTCGCTTTTTGCCTTGGAATGAGTTAATCAGACATATCGATATGAACAGACTGAATCCTGCCCGAAAGGTTGTAAAGCTTTTGAGTTAAGTTTGAGATCGTTCTCAGACATTCGATTGGTCAGATTTGAGGTTTGAAATCGGACCAATCAAAGCAAAATGTTATCTATATCGGGGAATGGATTTAATAAGAAACGCAAAAGCAGCTAGAAATTTTGAAAATGACATGCTCTTGAAAGATAAAACAAATGATTAAAAGTTGAGTTTCAATCAGTTTGGTACCTGATTAGATGCCTAGTGACAAATATTGTGCAAATAATAACATTTTCTCTGTGAAGTTGAGACGTTATTTTTTCTCGTTTAACGCACACGAAACGCAAACGCACTGCAGGGCAATGTATAACATTACAACAAGAACTTTCTTACGTTTTACTTTAACCTTGGTGACAAACAGCTCGGAGCCGGATCAGACGCCGCGTCACGCGGCGTCTGATCTGGCTCCAAACTGATTGTAATATACACCATTGATTTAGCATAAACGCAATTATTGGTAAAGAATAACACCTCCGTCACTGCCCCAGTATACTCGGGTATATTGGGTAATTAATTCAGACACATATTCTCTCCGTTTACTCAAGGCGAACGAACACCTATAAGTATGTCAAATGTACAACTAAACGATGTCACAGGAGCGTTAGTATAGGGCAATACTCTTATACATTAATCTTCTTCCCGATACAGGAGAAGATCAAGATCAGGCGCTAAGTAACTCGGTGTGACGTCAGATCAAGTTCCAAACAGTGGTGTACAATTATTCTTTCCCCTTTAAACGCAAACAAAACGCAGAAGCAATGCAACTAAATGTAGAATATAACACGTTTTTTGACAATTCTGATTGCTTATTTTAATCTGAATAGTAAACAGTTTGTAGCCTGGTCAGACGCCGTGTTATCCAGCGTCTGATCAGGCTCCAAACTAATTGCACTTGAAATAATAGATTGAGCGAAAACGCGTTAATTGGAAAAGAACAACATCTACTCCACTTTAACTAAACATTTTACGTTCACTTAAAACAGTTTGGGGTCAGATAATATGCAGAGTTAGCCGGTGTAACGCAGTAGAATGACCCACCCGTGCATACGGACCCGAGTCTTTCTACTACGTAGAGAAATGATCCCAAACCGTGCGGGGGTCATTCTACGTCTGGGGTCATTTTACTACGTAGTAAAATGACCCGGGTCACTGTTCTACGTAGTGACATGACCCATGTGTCATTTTAGCAGGCTTGGGTCATTCTACTGCGTTACACCGGCGTGTGATCAGTGATGCGTTCAGTAAAGAAATCGATGGTCATCGATTGCGAGTTGGCTACCGGTCTGAAATACAGTGGAGAAAACGTTATTCTTCCGTTTAAACGCATTGCAATGAAATATAGAAAATAAAAACTTTTTGACAAATCTGACAACCAGTGTTAATCTGAGTGGCAAACATGTAGGGGCCTGATCAGACGCCGATTTATCCGGCGTCTGATCTGGCTCCAAACTGTTTGCAATGAAAATAATAGTTTAAGCATAACCGGGGTTATTTGGAAAGAAATTGTTTTCTCTACTGTACTCTTCACGCTGCACACGGGACACAAACTGCTAACCTAAACATTAAACAGTGATACTTGAACACGCTACAGGTTAACGACAGTTACTGTTTGCTACTCAGATTAAAATGAGTCATTAAAAGGTTATATTGTTTTTCATTTCACCATTTTTGCTGTATTGTGTCGGAAAAATGCAATTTTTAGTCATTTGGTAACCGCCGAAAATGGTTTGGTGATATGGTAATCGCAATTTTAGTCATTTGGTAAATGCCAAAACAGTTGGAAAAGTAATTTGGTAATCGACGTTCTTTACCATATTTCATTTACCAAATGACCTAACCGTTTCCGGCGGTTACTAAATGACCAAAATTGCAGGTTACCAAATGATTTTGCTACCAAATGAGCAGTTTCCGTACAGTGATCTATGTTCATAACAATTAGGACACATTTTCCATTAGCGTACTAGTTCGTTTGTACGAAAAGTCGTTTTAGGTGGGAGTTACAGTCCATGCCGTCTTAATTATACCCCCTGGGAAGGGCCGAATCTAATGTTGCAATAACTTGTGGCCCAACCCTTTTGTTTATATTAAACAAATTACCTTGTGTGAATATGTATACTAATTGAACAATAAAATACTATTAAACTATTAATTATACCCGCTCACAACCAGGGTATACTGAATCACTCCATCCGTCCAACTGTCTGTTGACGAATTTTTCCGGAGCTTTATTCAGTTGTCGTTCAAAGGAACTTTTTTTTATAAATTATGCAGTATTGTTGATCAACATCTGAAGTTGTGCATCTGCGGTTGTGGTTTTGATTAGTCATTTCGTTCTTGAATTAGTTCCCCTTTTCGTTATTTTAATACATACATTTTGTTTGGAGCTAAACTCTGCCATCCTTCAACAGAACTTTTGTTTTAATTATGCAGTATTATTGATCACCATCTAACGTTGTGCACCTGCGATTGCGGTTTGGATTTATTCATTTGTTTCCTGAATTATCTCCACTTATCGTAAATTTATTAATAAATTGTGCCGAAGGTTTGACCTTGACCTATAGTTTTGATTTAGTGACTTTATGACATCATTGTCATCAAAATTAAGTATTTTGAATGTATTATGTATCCTTTCAGAATGAGCAGAAGGTGAGATTTGTAATCTTTTTATTACCTATTCTGTTTAAATTTTGCAGTATTTTTAACCACCATCTGAATTTGTGCGCCAATGATTATGGTAGTTTTGATTTGTTACTTACTTTTAGAATTATACCCTTTTGCAATATTACCAAATGCTATATTATCGATCTCGAATTATTTCTATTTCGTGAAATGAAATCCTGTGATTATGATGTACTGGTGGGAGTATAAATCACCGTTAGTGATAGTTCTAGTGTATATAATCGCAGACGTGGGTCTACACACCAAATTAACGAATTGAATATAAAAATATTAATATTTATTTCAGAAATTACGATTAACATAATCAGAAATTAATAGCAATAACATACATTTAACATTAGAATTGATACAAACAACATACAGTTAAACTTCTCTATTACGACCACTAAAACGAAGGCTAATTGATTGTTTAAAAGCAAAACAACAGCTTAAAGCAAGATGACAGTATAAAACAGAAAGCTCCTATAGGAGCTTTCTGTTTTACTGTCACCTTGCTTTACGCAGTCATCTGTTTTAAATTCCTCATAACCAACACAGTGGTCGTAATAGAAAGGTTTAACTGCACCATTGTTTTTATTAGCATATCGTAATATATGTTTTCAGTCACAATCCTAAAAAGAAACACCACAATCTCTACTAATTGCATGTATTACTTTTAGACAAAGGTAATGCAAGAAGCAATAATAAAGTTGTCCCATTCATTTAACCCATTACCGTAAAGTCTGTTTCACATACTGAAGATAGGTGACCATTTAAAGCAGGTTGAAAGTAAAGCAGAATGCCGCTGAAGGTACATTATGCATTACTTTCAGTCTGCTTTAACCTATAATCTGCTAAGATATAGACAAAACTTCTTATGATACATATGAATGACTGTATAAAGTTTAATTTTGCTTCCTCGATGAAATAAATTAAAGCGTGAAAAGGCGTATTTATTAGGTTCTGGGGTAAAGATACATCCTCATATTTAATCCTTCTCGTGATGAATATTCACGTATAAAACTCTCTCAACTATGAAAGTCTATCATCTGGTGTCCGTCTGACGACACGTCGTACGACAAATATTGTCGTAAGTCATATTCTAAAATTCTCAAAAATTATTTTATTTTCCCTTTCTAATCCTGTCTTGTGGCATCTCCATGGAATCGTGTTTTCAAGACGATTACACAGAGATATCACAAGACAGGATTAGATTTGAGAAATCAGAAATTGGATGTTTTGTAAAGTTTTGACTTACGACCGTTTTTGTTGTACGTGGTTTTGTAAGACGGGTCCGCAATATATTACAATGGCTTATTAGGTCAGGAATATTTTCTACTAGAAATAGTGTTAGACATGCTTTAACACATTACCCCATAAATACGCATTTTATTAATTCCTCATACAGTTGAGAATATATACCATAAGAAATATTTGCTATATCCAAGCAGATGGTAGCTTAATGCAGGCTGAAAGTAAAGTAGAATGCATCTGCTTTTCTTTCGACCTGCTTTAAGTGGTCAATTGTCTTCAAAACTAGAAATGGGCTATTGTGTAAAGCCAAATTTGAATAAAATACCTCATCAAACAGCAAGAAGCTGTCCAATCGGGTCTGATCTGGGCAAACACTGCTCTTAAAAAGCGTCAATATCAGCAGAAAAAAGCTACAGGCAGTTGTGCACGTTTTGCTTCGTTCAACTTTAATATTTCAGACACAACGAGCTGTGTAGACCCATATACATGTATATCTAGATACACCACACCGTTTGAAAGTCTGATCCTGAGCAGAGTCAAGACTGTTTTCATAAATAATAGACAAAATAACTCAACAAAAATAATACACATTACATACAATAACTCCTCATAAAACAGTAGAATCTCTCTATTATTACGACAACTCAATTGTGTTAATGATCAGCTATTCAAGGCAGGTGACTGTTTAAAGTAAGATGAACATAAAATAGAAAGCTCATTATTATGAGCATTTGTTAACCCTTTCACACTCAATGGCGCCTTAAAGCACATTTGCAAACAGTTTGGGTCCTGATTAGACGCGGCGTCTGATCAGGACCCAAACGGTTCGACACTCTTATCGATATTTATTAAGCCATACAACGTTAAATTTATCTTTGAAACGTGTTTTGCAGACAACAATACTGAAACAGCAACAATACTGAAACAGAAGATGGGGTACAATTCTCCTAAAACATTTGATTTTAAAAGCGTTAACTACGTTCACCTTGCTTTAAGCCGCCACCTGTCGTTTTTGAAATAAATTGACATTACTTTAGTGTTCGTATCAGAGATATTTTTCTGTAATGCAAATAATTCTTCATCAATAATAACAATACAAACAATGTGCCCACTTCCTAATAAATTGATGCTTAACACATTCATTCCTAGCGACGAGTATACTCGTCATTTACAAACAGTATACCTGTTAGGATTACACTAGTCCTATGTAAACAGTTTATACCCTGATCAGAGGGCTCCTTAAGGAGCCCTCTGATCAGGGTCTACACTGTTTGTTATTTTGAAATGAATAGTAAAGATCAACCCTAAATAGTCAAAACTGAACTAGACTTTTTTTGAAATTGGATTTGTCCATTCAAAATTTCAGGGGTGAATAAGTTTAAGCTAGCTAAAGATAAATCAGCTTTGTTATAGCCTGCCTTAAGCAACCATTCGGTTTATCTCAGTCAAACCTGAAACATAAAATGAAAATTCCTTTTTCCAATTGCGTTTGGTCGACGTTTGACTATTTAGAGTCGTTCATACAATATAACTACAAAATGACAAACCATGCAGATTCTTATAAGAGAACACCTTAAGGAACCTTCTGATCAGGATCAACACTGTTTGCATTTGGAAGGTGTATTCTGCAAGTATACAGTAGAGAGAGAAGACGTCACAATTGACGCGTTTATATTAAATCAATGATGTCAATTGCAATCAGGTTTTAGCCAGATCAGGCACTGAGAACCAGACGGCTGATCAGAAAGTTCAAGAAATTGTCTTTAGCTACATTCGGCTGCAATGCGGCCGCATTTTGTTCCCGTTTAATTCATTCACTACCAAATGTATCGTGAGCTTTTCACCTCCTAACCGTTTCATTGTTTTCTGCTTCAATTTTGTTGTCTGTAATGTCGTCTTAAGTTAAAAATAAGGAAGTATGACTGAACTTTCAAAACGAGTGGCAAACAGTTTGGATCCTGATCAGACGCCGCGTAACGCGTAACGTGGCGTATGATCAGGTTCCAAACTGTTTGCAAGCGTGCTTTTAAGCGTCATTGGGAGTAAAAGAGTTAAACGGGGACACATTCTCCCCTGTACTTCTAGAATACGTCTGGCTTTGAATAAATGTGTTTAATTTTAAGACAACAGTGAAGATACAAATCATACAACTCTTTCAGGAGTTGTCTGATCTGGGTATTTACTATTTCTTAAAACAAAACAAACAGGTTACATGTACTATACAGTATAAGCAGGAACACGGTAAACCGTTATTGGAAATGTAATAGCATAGAGACAGTTAATTCGTCTAAAATAAACCATGGAACGCAAACTGTATAGAGTACAGTACAATTTATTGTTTTGTGAAATACATGTCCCAGCTTAAAGGAAGGTGACAATAAAACAGAAAGCTCCTAATTTAGGAGCTTTCTATTTTACTGTCTTCCTTTAAGCGGGTTACTGTCGTAAACACGTAAACACCTAATTATTAACACACTTAGACTGTTCTCTTATTAGAGAGACTGTGTAATAGACAGCTGGTCGTTATAAAGAGGTTTTACTGTATTTAGTATCACAACCTATAGTTTGATAAGTTTTGATAATGAAATCATACAGTTTGATTGTATCAAGTGTAAACACAATGCCGTATTGATGTTTATCATATGCAATGGTGATATGCGTCAAAAATACAGATCACATAGTGTAAAAGTGTATAAAAACAGTGTAACAAATGTAAACAGATATCTTATAGTATTCTGTAACAAGTCGTATACAAATGTTATCATAATTGTCTACAATTAACCCCAAATCACATAACCACATACTGAATATGTACTGTAAAAAAAGGATGTCTATACAGTGGAGAAAACGTTATTGTTTCCCAATAAACGCGTTTACGCTAAAACTATTATTTCTATTGCAAACAGTTTGGAGCCAGATCAGACGCCGGGTTACCCGGCGTCTGATCAGGCTCTAAACTGTTTGCCACTCATATTAAAATGAATAGTAAGAATTATCCAAATGTTGTTATTTTCTCCATTTTATTGTGTTGCGTTTGCGTTTCGTTTAAACGGGAAAGAATAACATTTTCTCCACTTTATCACCTGCCATAGGTTTTCACCTGTCTTAAATACTAAGGAAGCGCTGACGTTTAACCTATAACCTGATGCTAGATTTGAAGACAGTTGACCGCTTAAAGCAGGTTGAAAGTAAAGCAGAATGCAGACCCTGATCCGAGGCTTCCGGACAGGGTAGTCAAAGTCTGTGACAGTTCATCTATGTACTGAATCTTCATTTCTTTATGATACCAATTGACCTATGCAAAACAGTGTAAACTCATTTCAGATGGCTCCTCGGCATCTACACATTTTGCAACGGTCGCGTGAACATGGATTTTAAATACATACAAGCACATTATATAACTACAAATAGACAACTGCGACATAAAAGGTAATTATTAACACGTACATGTATTAAAATACCTTCATATACTACATTGTATATACAACTGCAAAACCAGGGGCCCGTTTCATAAAACTTCGTACGACAATAACGGTCGTAAGTCAAAACTTTTAAATACTTTTAATTTATTTTTTCTCTATCAAATCCAGTCTTGTGACATCTCGTTGGAATTGTCTTTTCAAGACGATTCGAAAGATATGTCACAAGACAGGATTAGATGGAGACATACATAGTGATTGAAACTTTTATAATCAGACTTACGACTTACTTGTCGTACGAAGTTTTATGAAACGGACCCATAGTTGTTCAACAGATCGACGTAACCTACTTGCAGTTCAATAAAAATCAACAGCATAAACCAAAGCGTCATAATCGTTAACTCATATCTAGTTATGAATTGTATAATATTTTATCATGTATAAGCTATGAGAAACATACGTTGCACTATTTTAACAAGGTACCACGTGTCTGTTAACCTTTATCATGCTAAGCGGGCAAGGCTAACATTCACAAACAGTTTGGATCTAGACCAGACGCCGCGTAACGCGGCGTCTGATTTAGATCCAAACTGTTTTACACTCATCTTCAATCTGTCGCCAAATTGAAATGCTTAATCTAATTTTGGTTTCTTTTGGCAGACCATATACTTGAAGAAGACGACAATCCAGCATGCTAAGTGTTAAGCTTTAACCTCTGTTCTTCATCCATTTATGCCTTGATGTTGCAATGATCTTTGCATATGTGCTTCCTAGCAAATTTCGCTATACATAAACGTACACATTTCATATGAGGGCACACACCTTTGAAAATTCCATTTAATGACGTGAAATGTCAACTATGCAATACATTAGAGGATGAAACTCATCTTTTACTTGAAGGCCCATTGTTCTTTGAATTAAGAAAAGTTTATATCGATAAGTATTACTGGAAACACGTAAATATGATAAAGTTCATCAATTTACTTAAGTCAAAAAATGAATTCACACTGAAATATTTAGCTCAGTTCATTTATAAAGGTTGTGACAACAGGTTATCACTTGAAACGGAATAAAAGTAAAGTAGAATGAGCCTTAAGGAGCTTTACTTTCAGTCAGCTTTAAGCTTTGCATTAGAACCGCTGGATTATTTAAGATTCATATGCTATGGAGTACATGTAGTTACTTGTTTTGAAAATAGATTTTCTGCTTTACTTTTAATTCATACAAAGGGGGAAAGTTAAAGGGAGATAACAAATACAACGGAATGTATTTTAGATTACCGGATTAGCTCCCTTAAGTACAAATATAGAAAGAGCAAACATTGGAGCATTTTGGAGTATACACTTGTATACATGTTTTCATTAATTATTAACCCATTTGTGCCTAGATTTTCCTAATGCATACTTTCTTTAAAGGGTTAGTCGTAAGCCGTAAGATATGTATGGTATATTGTAAGTAGATCTACATTACTTGTTCATGAAGCTTAAAGGTATGTGCATACCGGCAGACTGAGCAGACCCTAATTAGAGGTCTGATTTTGGTCTGTACTGTTTGCAAAGGTGCATATGGCCACATCAGTAGCTGCTAGGCACTTATGGGCATTGACCGTGGATTCTGTGGTTATGGCAATTTTAATTATGACGCAGTTACCTCCCCTTGGACTACCATTTGACCTTTTTGACAAATAACCATGTATTTTTGCTTATATTGTGGAAATGTTGGGCGATATCGACTTATTTCCTGAATAAATCTATCTATGAAATAACCTAACACTGCAGGGCTGGTTTCATAAAACTTGGTACGACAAAACGGTAGAAAGTGAAACTTTAAAATGCATTTAATTTCTTTTTTTTCTCAATCTAATCCTGTCTTGTGACATCTCTTTGGAATAGTCATTTCAAGACAATTCCAAAGAGATGTCACATGACACGATAGATTGAGAAATGAATAATAATTTAAACTTTTATAATCTGACTTACGGCAACATTTGTCGTTCGTAGTTTTATTAAACAGGCCCCAGATCCGGTTGAACCGGTACATTTTATCAGTCACAGTCATACAGTGAAGAAAACAGTTTTTTCCGTATTTAAAGAAAAACTAAAACGTAATCGTACTACAAATAAATGTAGAAAATGACAATATTAATGGTTTTACAGTCAGGGATGCCATAAGTTGGTCATGAAAAATCCTTAGATGTTCGATTTTTCGAGGGCGATTTTACGAAATGTACCTATAACCCTTAGTCTGTTTCTAGTTTTGAAGACACGCGGCAACTTAAAGAAGGTTGAAAGTTAAGTAGCATGCGCTTTAAGGCACATTCTGCTTTAATTTCAGCCTGCTTTAAGGTACCAGCTGTTAGGATAAAACTCCAAGATTTCGGGAAAATCCGTAGAAGAGTTTTGAACGAGATCAGACACCGGTACCTGATCTGGCTCAAAATTGTTAACAACGGACACAATAGTGTAGGATAAACGCGTTTATTTGGAACGAAAAACGTCTTCTCCATTGAAACATTGTAATAACCTCAAATAATCGACAAAGAACAGGGTACCAGAAAAGGAAAGTAATTTGATTACGTAGTTCACGTTGTATGTACATAGGCCGGATGCAACACTACATTGCAAAAAGGCCCTTTTGAATACGTTTTCTTCTTATTTATTTACAGTTGTATATGGATTTCCGGTCCTCTCATGGTTTTCAATAAATATATGTACATTACAACCCATTTTCATGTACACTCATAATATAACTGAACAATTTCTATTTACACATAATTGGTTTAAAATTTCTTATCAGTTATCACTGTGAATATTGTTGTCACATTTTGCACACATTTTTTACATTTGGACAACTGAAATCTCTACCGCGTCTCATCGATGCGACTCTAATGAGTAGTGACACCACACGAATTGGTGCGGACATTAAGGGGTTCGGTTTTACTCTTTCGTATCTGTATCCCACAAGAATACATACACGTGACATATATATACTATGCTAATTTTACTGCACTTGCATGGAGGCATGTGTTTGTTATGGTATGGCTGTGTGTGTGTTTTGCTTTAGAGATGGGTGTATTGTTTGTGTTGCGTTTCCTGCTTGAGTCTTCTTTCGTATTTATTTGGGCTAATAACTTGTCCTAAATAACTGAAATCTCAAAGTAACATATAGTTGAATACCGTCTTATCGGGAATCACTGTTTGACAGTCGGACAGAATTGGTCTTGGCCAAAATGCTTGAAATCCAACGCTTAGAAATTAACACAGACGCCAACTCTAAGACAGACGCTACGGAAATTTAGTCTTCAACAGCTGCGAAAATGTTTTCCATCAGGTAGCATGCTACACTCTCAAGGGTATTCTTTTGATCCATCATATAATTGAGATTCAGTCGACATCCTGTTATGTCATACACTATGTTAGAAAACGTAACTGCAGACATAGAGTCCATTCCTATTTCTGCAAAGGAGGCATTAAGAAGGATATTGTCTTCATTTGACTCGATGATCCGCTTTGCGACATCTGTCACTAAACGCCTTAAAGCCTCGTTTTGTGCTTTGGGATCCATTACACGGAATGCTTCAAAGTCGAAGACCTGTTGCAAAATTGTTTCTTTCAGATCGGTAGTTTCGGTTGCGTTGACTTGAATAGCATTTTCCATTTTCAGTCGCAATCTTATCATCTGAGAATTAGCGTAATCTTTGGCTACAAGATTCCAGTCCAAACTAGTAAAAATCATTCCCGTTTCATTTTGTAGCAACGCCTGTTGAAAACAGCTGCGAATTTCTGATTTAGTTAGCAAGTGGTATCCTCTTTTTTCAAACATTGTGGCGAAGTTGTGGTTAATTGCCATGCCAACTTTTAGCGCACCCCAGTTGATAGACTGGCCAGCAAGACCGTTTTGTCTTCTCCACAGGGCAAACGTGTCAAGAAAAGCGTTAGCAGCGCCATAGTTCCCCTGTCCTGGAGTGCCCAGTATGCTTGTGATTGACGATTGTACCACGAAGTAATCCAATTTTATGCCCGTTGTCGCAATATGAAGATTACAGGCACCCTGTATTTTTGCTGGCAAAACATTTTCAAGATGGTTCTCCTCGATATTGACTAAAAGAGCACTATCAAGAACCCCGGCACCATGAAATACCCCACGCAAATATCCAATCCCTTTTGTCGATATTAGGTTTTGAATAACATGGCTGACGTCTTTGAAATTGGTCACATCACATTGCAAACACACAACTTTGCATGAATAATTCGACTCTACATCTCTTATTTCTATCATTTGTGCCTCTGATGGGTTTCTTCTTGAGAGTGTAGCTATTGTCCCGCCGCCCATTTCTGCTATTGTAAGCAGCAATTCCCAACCCAGCCCGGTCAGCCCGCCAGTAATAATGTAACATCCTGACTTTAAAAACAAACTTGTCATTGGCATTTTGTATGGCAGAGTATAAATTCCGTTCTGCATAATAGTAAGCGACTCGGTGTCCTCTTTATTTCCTTCTGGTTCTGCATGCAGCTTACAAAGGTACCTATTCAACCATTTTACGGACGATTTAAGAATCGGACCAATGGTGGATGTACTGAATGCATGTTTCAGGTCAAGTTCTAAAAGGCGTTTTAACTGAGGTATCATCATCTGTTTGATAATAAAATCAGGCATGGCTCCTTTCAGGTATACAATAGTGCTGGCTTTCTGAATCAAACTCGGGCATTCTGTATTGGGAGAGAGTATCACAAGACTTAGTGTACTTATGTTCGTCACTGAATCTGTCGGCCAACATTTGACGTCTGTGTGACGATTTGACAGCATTACTCTCAAGATGTCTATCAGACGCACTAGTTCACTATTTTCAACTAAAACAACATTCGAATGGCTTGGTATATTGTCAACAATAAAAGTCGCCAAAGATGTATAAAGCAGTAATCCTGGCTGATAGAATATGTCTAACTCTTTCCTTGACACGGTGCAGCAGCGCGGTACGGCCATATAGTTCTCCATTTCCGCTGGGTAAACAACAATAGTTTCACGCTGCCCAGATACATTCTCATTTTCTGTCTCTCTCTGAGACTCTGAGTACATTTTTAATTCTGTATCTAATTCAATTCCCTCATATTCTAGTCCAAAAAGGTTATAAACATCAATAGGAAGTTCTTTCGTTGAATTCGATACTGCTGGAAACAAAGCAGACGGGTGTCGGAATACTGATGTTATCTGTATACCCACGGAACCTTCGGATTTGTATCGGAAGTCCTGAATGCTTTTGTCCAATTGCGGTAGAAAAAATGGGTATTTTAATGTTTCTCTTTGAACTGAACATAGCTTGCTTGGAAAGCCATCACCATTCTGATTCATCTCACACAGCATTGGAATCGATTCAGATATGGGCGTCTTGATAAATTCTGCTCCATAAATATGTCCGTTCGATATAATAAGTTCTGTCTGCATGGTTGGGATATGCTCGGGCTCGATTTGAATGACTTTTTTGAAGACGGAGACATTTTCATTTATTGAAGGCTGCATATCTACCATCGTCATTTGACGTATTACAAATTCGTTTTGAACTGATCGTACTTACCCCCATATTTCAGACCCTATTACATTTACAGGTGTCGGTTGGTCATCAAGCAAACGTTGTGTGTTCTGCGTGGCAATGAATATTGGCTTTCGTATCTCCTGTGTAATTAAAAAACGGAGTAATTCGATTACAACGTCGACGTTTATTTTAACCTGTCTATACACAGCCGAAGAGTCTTCCGCATCTGCAAAATTAATCCTATATGTGTCAAAGAGTACTGCAATCACGTCAAGTTTTTCAATCGATCCCCAATCATTGATTGTCAGAGCCCAAATGTCAGAAATGACCTTTTTCGCGGGCTGATCAAATGACGTTCGATGAAAGATCCAGTTGTCTTCGTTTTTAAGTTCTGGTAAACTGTCCTGCAGATTTGAAATGATGAGAACGTTATCACGTTTGGCTGTGTCAGGCACACATGTGTTCAAATATTTCCAGCTGAGAACATACTTCAATTCATCTGGCGCAGATTGGTTTTTTCTTCTACAGTATGTTGTATAATTGCGTATGACAGCAATAACAGAACCGCTAGTATCGCAGAGAATCATATCATATTGTAATTTCACCACTGTTTCCAAAATAGCTGTCCTTGTTCTTTTAGTGTGCAGCATCATCGTTTTCTCCAACGTCTTCAACAAGTTTATTTGCTCGATTGCTACCGGTAAAAATGTCAAAACTTCTTTATGAATCATGTTGAGTAGTTCATCATCTACGATAAGCATTGTTGATTGAAACAATCCATCCAAAATGCAAGGGTGAAATGTTGTTTTATCCATATGTGATGTGACCTCATCGCAAACCTCAACCGTCGCAAGTGTGCTATTGTTACCTGCAATAGCGTGTGTTACAATTCTGAATGAATTACCGTACTTGAATCCCATGTTTTGAAAACTTTTGTATAGCTGCTTTCCTGATAGAGTTTTAAACTCATATTTCATAATGTCAAATTTGATTTGTGCAAAATCCAAATTTTCCGGCACTGGGCAAGCAACACTCATTCTCACGCTTCCTTTCACCATTGTACTTCCTTTTTGTTGTACGTGAAAATCTGTTTTGTTGTCTCCAACATCTGAACATTTAATATCCAAGGTTACTCTTCCCATTGGCTTGATTGAAATCATTTTCAGGAATTCGAGTCCAATTTGCATTTGTCCTATATTTGCATGAAAACGACGTTTTCCTATCTCGAACCCGATGTCTGCATGAAAAGCACCTGGAACAATAACTCGCTCCTTCACCACATGTTCAAAGACAAAGGGTGTTCTTGAAGGAGTAATTGTTGCTCTAAATGTCGGAGACATATTTACAGAAAGCCTTTGTTCTATGTACATGTGATTAGTAGGCAGCGTACTTAACCCTTGGTTTTCAAGCAATAGCTCTTGATCCCTGTACAACTTTCTGTTTCTCCGAAAGACATAGTTTGGAATATCTGTCACAGAACTACATGGAGGCAGGATTTCTGACCATTTAATATCAATGCCATGTTCAAATAAAGTGGCCATTGCCTGGGCCAATGAGAGTGTTTCGTTGTATTGTTTCATAGTCGGAACTGCTATCAGGTCCGTTCCATTCCCAAAAATGTCTTTCAGATGTGTTCGTAAGACCGGCTTTGGACCGATTTCGAGAAATATTGACTTGTTTTCTACATGAGCATTTGCCTCACGCATGGCATCACAAAATAGGACCGGTTGCCTAACATTGTCAACCCAATAAGTTGCTGACCCAAGCCTTTCAGTCGAAATCTGTTTACCAGTAACAGTTGAAAACATAGGTTTAGCTAAATAGCCGACACAATTTATATGCCTCAGACTTTCAATCAACCTATTACATATTTTGTCTACGTGTTGACTGTGGTAGGCACATTTAACATTTAGTTCAATCACTGTGCCTGTGCCTTCATTGAGGTTTTCCAGCTCTCCTTTCAATTCAGCTATCGCACTTTTATCGCCTGCTACTGTGCATGAGGTAGCACTGTTGTAGACGGCGATATTGACCTTTCCCAGTTTGGTCTGACAGAGTTTCTCAACATCTTCCGTCGGGACAGACTTTACAAATAGCATTCGCCCTCCTGTAACCTCAGCTAGAAGCTTTGATCTGTGGTAAATGATATTGACCGCTGTTTCTAATTCAATGTGACTGGAAGCATATGCAGCGGCAACCTCTCCTACTGACTGTCCAACAACGGCATCTGGTATTACGCCAACCGATTTCCACATTCTCACTAGACCGACCTGACAAGAAAAAATTGCTAAATGGTTCAAGAAAGGATCTGCAACTACATCGACACCGGTTGTAAATTTATTAGCAATTGTCCAACCAGTAAGGGGGGTCAGGTACTTGTCAACTAATTTAATTTCTGCATTAAACGATGGATTTTGCATCAAGGATTTACACATACCTTCCCATGCTGTCCCAACCCCACAAAAGACGAACACGACCTTTTTTGTCACGTTTTGCGTAGCAGAGTCCACTGGAATCTTAACGTATTGATCGCAACGGCTAATTAACTGCTCTTGACTTTCAACTACAAATGCCTTTCGGCAATTATGATGATCTCGGCAGCACGTTGATGTATATGAAAGTGAGTGTATATCATACCTGCGTTGCTGTAGGTTATCAATGATATTTCTCGCACATTCTTTAAGAGTATGTTTGTCAAGAGCTGAAAAAGCTACAATGCCGGGCAGAAGAAATGTATGAACAAACTGTGACACATGCCTTCCGCGTTGACTATCGTGTTGTATGACGACAGCATGGGCATTTGTTCCACCGAAACCAAAGCTATTCACACATGCGGTCCTCCGTTCTTTGGCAGGTTTCCATTCTTTGGGTGAGGTCGGTACCACAAAATTGTAAGTGCTTAATTTAACCGCTGGATTCTCATTTTCCTTTGAGTACCACAATGAGGGCACAATAACCCCATGTTCCATCATCAAAAGTACTTTTATAAGTCCTGCTACACCAGCGGCCGCTTCAAGATGCCCGATGTTTGTTTTAACTGACCCTATATCTACACTCCGACTTGAGTTGCCAACATTAAAGAATTGACCGAGAGCACTTGCCTCAACCGGATCACCAATAGGAGTGCCAGTACCTGAAAAAAGGTATAGATTCAATAAAAAATTAGGTAGGCTAAACATTACTCCCATATAATTCGAACAGACAAATTTCATAATCCTGTATGAATACGCGATCCGCTTATTCATAGGGTAATATAAGTATGCGATACACTAGTGCAATAACACACTTCTCCTGCTGACTATTCATATCTAAAACATCGCTCACGAACTATGAAAAACTATCATCTGTATTAATCCAAATTATTAGGCTAGTTAAACCAGGAATAGTTTCCCCAAGAAAAGGACCAAACAGATACTTAAACATAACTGTTCAGACCCTGATCTTGTAACCCCTTCAGAAAGATCACTGTTCTGCTCTGACACGAGTTGTTTGCAGTGGATACCATTGTTCTTTGAATTAGTACATCATTTTGGTAAATGTTGAGTCACGCGTTATTTAATTCACAATACATAAAGTTGTTTTTTTAACGTTACGGAAATCCTCGAGCATGACCGACGACTTGCGACGTCGGCATTTTAGTTTTTGGCAGAGAGGATCATCTTGGTCTAATAAACAGAAAATATTCCCTATGACAAGAAAGCCCCATTTATAAAAATCTGAATAAGGGGAGATCCTTTGAAAGCACAGAAAAACATATCTTTATGTATATTCTGTCGAAAATTGCAATACGTAGCTCAGAAACCTTCCTACTTTCCTCCAGTTCTGGGGCTTAATTGTTTTAGTGAATTGTTTCCGTTTGTTGGACGGAGATTATCCCCTCTGCCAAAAAACTGAAAGGAAGGCAGGTCGGTGGTTTTGACCCCATGCGCTGCTGATCAACAAATGGGATTAGCGGAAATCAACATCCTGAAATCATCACAAGCTCATCTTATTGACCCTATTGTCACTTATCATTTATCGGCGCTCTATGAACTAGTTTGTGTCGGGATGCCGTAAAACTCATCCATCCTTCCAATACGCAGTTTTGAATTATAACCGCATACAACGATTTTAATTAGACGATTTTGGAGGAACTAGAGCTATCACTAAAGGTGATTGATACCCCCACTCCAAACTGACCTGTCACAAACAGCACAATGACATGTAGAAAGAATAATACATGTATATTAAGGAACTAAATTTCAAGTTGAAAAGGGGCATAATTCTGTCAAATTTTATGCAAGAGTTGTCACACTTTAGGAAATGTCTCACAGTACAACACTTATAATGTGTACCAAGTTTGAAGACAATGTCATGAATAGTTTTCAAGAAAATGGCATGTTCCAAGAAAATAGAAGAAAATTTCAAGTTAAAAAGGGGCATAATTCTGTCATTTGTTGGCAAGAGTTATGTAACTTCAAGTAGAGTATGCAAACATCACACTTATAATGTGTACCAAGTTTGAAGACAATGTCATAAATAGTTTTCAAGGAAATGACATGTCCAAAGAATAAATGCATATTAAGGTACAAAATTCCAAGTTATGAAGGGGCATAATTCTGTCAAATTTTGCGCAAGAGTTGTTAAACTTAATGAAAAGTCTCACAATACAACAATTATAATGTGTACTAAGTTTGAAGACAATATCAAGAATAGTTTTCAAGAAAATGGCGCGTTCAAAGAAAAAATTCTCAATTAAGAGACAAAAAAATAAAGTTAAAAAGGGGCATAATTCTGTCAAATTTGGTGCAAGAGTTATGAAACCTGTTAATGAGTGTCCCCAAATAACATTGATAATGTATACCAAGTTTGAAGATTTTATCATAAATAGTTTTCAAGAAAAATGCAAATGTCCGGGAAAAATGCGACGGATCAACATACGGACCGACCGACATATACGGAAGGACGGACGGACATGGCGTTTCCTATATAGCCCCCACCACTAGTATATATGGGAGTATAATTAAATATTTTGACATTAATGACATGAACAATGACAACAGTTGAATTTAGGAGGGAATTGTTGATCAAAGGGTCGTTGACAGGAAAGAGCATAGAATTTACATATAGGATCTGTCACGAGTCGGTGTTTAAGATAAGTTGATCTAAACCGAGTCTAGAATTAAAATCTATCAAGCGAGCCACGGCCTCGTCCTCTTCTAGGCAAGGTTTTAGAGGTGGGTGTATTGTTTGTGTTGCGTTTAGATGAAGGAATGGGATTGCGCGCGTGTGTTTGTTATGGTATGGTATGACTGTGTGTGTGTTCTGCTTTAGAGGTGGGTGTATTGTTTGTGTTGCGCTTCCTGCTTGAGTCTTTCGTATTTATTTGAGATCAGCTTGTCTTAATTCGACGAGTGATATATTGTTTTGATCACATAACCGACGATTTTAAGCTATTTTTTAAAAAGCAATCTGCCTTTTTTTAGTTCCAGTGACATAAACGCCTTTATATATAGTGACGTTGAATGACGTAATCGAATTGATCTCGCACATGTAGGAAACAATTATCGATCGTTTATTCGCTATTGAAAATAGGGATCGTTATGTGAGAACTACTTGTTCCCTGTCTTTCTTCTAGCTCATGTATCATTAAAAGAAACAAATCGAGCTTAATTCAAATGACGTAATCGAATTGATCTCGCACATGTAGGAAACAATTATCGGTCGTTTATTCGCTATTGAAAATAGGGATCGTTATGTGAGAAATACTTGTTCCCTGTCTTTCTTCTAGCTCATGTATCATTAAAAGAAACAAATCGAGCTTAATTCATTTGAAAACAAGTAACAATATAAAATCGATGAATGTATGGATGAGTTGGGGTTTACGGCAATGTGACACAAAATAGGTCATATAGCGACGATGAATGATTAGGGATAATGAGATGAGATGAAGATGATTTCGGCTAACCAAGTGGCGTAGTGGATCAAATCCACCGACCTGCCTTCCTTTTAGTTCTTGGCACAGGGGTTAATCTCGGTCTAATGAAAAGAAAAGATTAAAACAACCCAGAGCTACGACAAGGTAGGAAGGTATCTGGGGTAAGCGTATTTTAGTACATTATAATTATACATAACCTCCTCACTGCGTTACTCTGAGCACAATCATCAATTGCAAACAGGTAGGATCCTGACCAGACGCCCCGTATCGCTTTGACACGTGTTTCAATCTCAAATTAAAATTTATATACAAGAGGGCCATGGTCCACACGTCGCTCACCTGAGAACATTGTACCTAAGCTGACTGGGCAAGACAATATTGTGATATATATAGCTATAAAAAGAGTTTTAAAGGTTTTCCCATATAAGTCTTTATAAAACTGATAAGCCCCGGGGCAGGGCCAAATTTGATCAAGGGGTCATAATTTGAACAATCTTGGTAGAAGACCAAAAGGCAAAGCTACAGGTTAAATATAAATGATCTGGGCCTTACAGTTTCAGAGAAGAAGATTTTCAAAGGTTTTCCTACGAAAAACTGATAAGCCCAAGTGCGAGGTCAGTTTTGGCCAAAGGGTCATAGTTTGATCAATCTTGGTATAGGACCATAAGGCAAAGCTATATGCCAAAGCTGAAAGATCTGGGCCTTACAGTACCAGAGAAGAAGATTTTTAAAGATTTTCCTATATAACTCAATGTAAAACTGATAAGCCCCAGTGCGGGGACAATTTTGACCCGGGGGTCATAATTTGAACAATCTACGTAGAGGACCATAAGGCAAAGCTACATGTCAAATATTAATGATGTAGGCCATACAGTTTCAGAGAAGAAGATTTTCAAAGATGTTCCGGAGAAAAACTGATAAGCGCAAGGGCGGGGCCATTTTTGGCCCGGGTCATAATTTGAACAATCTTGGTAGAGGACCATAAGGCAAAGCTATATATAAAATTTTAAAGATCTAGGCCTTACAGTTTCAGAGGAAAATAGTTTTAAAGATTTTTCTATATAACACTATGTAAAACTTATAAGCCCCGAGGCGGGGCCAATTTTGACCCGGGGGTCATCATTTGAACAATCTAGGTAGAGGACCATAAGGCAAAGCTACTTTTTAAATATTAATGATGTAGGCCATACAGTTTCAGAAGAAGATTTTCAAAGATTTTACTAAGAAAAACTGATAAGCCCAAGGGCGGGGTCATTTTTGGCCCCAGGGTCAAAATTTGAACGATCTCGGTAGAAGATTATTATGTCATGATACATACCAAATATCAAAGGTCTGGGCAGTTTGGTGTCGGAGGAGAAGATTTTTTATAAGATTTTCTTTGCATTAAAAGTTGCCTATACGGTCATGTTAAAAGATCTGGTCCCACAGCAAGGGGAACAACTCTAGCCAAAAACGTTGAACAAGATTTCGTTCCCCCTTGCCACTGAAGGTTCTGACAAAGTTTGGGTGAAATCGGGTCAGTGGTTTCTGAGGAGATGTTGTTTGGAACTGAGGACGGACGGCGGACGATGGATGACGGACGAAGAGCGGTCACAATAGCTCATCCTGAGCTGAAGGCTCAGGTGAGCTAATAAAAACAGAAAACTGCTTAAACTTGATCGAGTCACCGCAGTGAAGGGGTTCAGCAGTATACCTACCATGTGCTTCTATAACTTGAACAGTTTGTTTGTCTATTTTATGTCTGGAGTAAGTGCGTTCAAGAAGTTCCCTTTGTTGTTTGCCAGAGGGCGCTGTTATTGGTACCGTAGCATGGCCGTCCTGGTTTGTGCCAGTGACAATATTTGCCCGAATAGTATTACCATCCTTTATTGCCTGAAAACAAATTGATAATCATTTTGCACAAATGACAGACAGGGTTCACATATTTACAGGGTTATATGATCACCAGTAAACTACCAGTTAAATCTATCCTAACGGAGAAGTTGTATCACTCATACCATTGCTTTAAATAGCTGCTTTACCTTCTTACTCCACAGTTTCAAAGGAAGCTTTTCAGCTCACCTGGCACGAAGTGCCTATGTGAGCTATAGTGATCGCCCTGTGTCCGTCCCGTCAGAACATCCGCGCTAACATTTTGGGTATATGGGACTAGGTGACGTAACATAGAACAAAAGAAAACAATAGAGCTGTTCATTCCGTTAGTCCATATTGGGTTTATGTGGCTTTATTGGTTTATGTGGCTTCTTTATAAGCTTTTCACACCTTTTTAACAATAGCGAATTCATATAAACCTGAAATGTTAGAACGTCCGTCAGTCCATCCGTCGTCAAACTTTTTCTTTAAAGAAAATCTTCTTGGAAACCACTCCGCCAATTTCTTTAAAACTTCATAGGATTGTTCTTTGTAGGAAACTCTCTACGATTTTTTTTAATATAGGTCATCCAATTGAAAATGTGATTGCCATGAAACAAATTGAAAATACTATAAAAATCTTCTTGTCAAACACCACTGGTCCGAACTGAAAAACATTTTACCCAAATGTGCCATTGGTGACGCTCTATCAGATTTCTTAAAATAACTTTCCTATCTTTAAAAAAAATGGCCGGTTGCGGGTAGGGCAGATTTTCCTTATATGGCTAATATTCTTGTCTAAACCAGCATATCGGATTTTCAATAAATTTCACACAAATGATCAATGGATGACCCTCATCAAGATTTCTTAAATAATTTTGATATCTAAAAAAAAAACATGGCCGCCAGTGGGTGGGATACATTTAACCATGTGTTACTGTATAGTTAAAACTTTAAAAATCTTCTTTGAAACTACTGGTCCAAATTGAAAATAATTTGATACAAATGATCCATTAACGACTCGCTACCAGATTTCTTAAAATCATTTTGTTATCTTAAAAACACGGATGCCAGTGGGTGGGGCAAGTTTTCCTTATATTTTTGTGTAGAAAATGTTTAAAAAAAAAGATTCTCTGAAATTATTGGTCTGATTAAAGAATAATTTTACACAAATAATGATTCATATAACCCATTGCCAGTTTACTTCAAATACTCTTCCTAGCTCAAACATGGCCGCCAGTGGATGGGGTGAATTTACCAATGATGGCTTTTAGTGAAAACTTTACCATTACTGGTCCATTACCGTACCCATAGGTACTAGGTGATCGACTTAGGGCCGCATATGGCTCTTGCTTTCGGATCTGACAGGTTTGGGCATGAGTCATCCGACTGTATCATCTAAAGTGACGTCTGATCACACTCTAGTCGTTTCTTAACTCGCTGTTATTATTGCTGTCCGTTAAACTTTTGAAACCAATTTGTACGGACGAACTTGAATGGAAAGAAGTGAAATAATCACATTTAACTTACGATGGCATTGCAAATATTTTGGCATTAGCTCCAAATAGTTTTGTTGTCCAATTGATATAAAGAACTTTAGTGAATTGCTACGCATATAAATAAATGAAATTGTAAACCTTCCAAATGTTTTACATAAATATCTTACGTCTTTTAGTCGTTTTAATAGGACGATACCACATCCTTCCCCTCTTGCGTAACCATCTGCATTTTTAGAGAATGCCTGACATTGTCCGGTAGGAGACAGCATTCGGGCCTTCGACAACGTTATAAAGATGTTGGGGTCAAGTATGGTGTTTGCTCCTCCACATATAGCCATGTCACATTCGCCTTAAAAATGGAGTACATACAGTCGAACTTCGATATCTCGAACTCCCTTACCTCGAACTATCCGATAGTTCGACATATTACTGCATTGTTTCATGAGCGGTTAAGTCGAACAGACCCATATTTCAAAGTTAAAACGTGGCTAAGCCACGGGTATGTTCGATATAACCGAGTTCGAGATATCGAAGTTCGACTGTACTTACTAAATCTGTGTCAGTTTTGGCATAATATGCATGTTGAGTACTTACAAACAGCTCCAGATTATTGCAGAGCAAAGCCAGTTCTTAAAACATCAGTTTAACCCTTTATCCATTTACTATATACGTATAGAATTGATAAAAAACGATTCTGCCTTTGGTTCAAATTATTTAATCAAAACATAACATGACGTTATGACGTAATTTCCTTAACAACCGAATTCATTGACTACTCCCCAGTGACCTTCCTACTTTGCCGCAGTTCTGGGGCTTGGTTGTAATAAGGAATTGTTTCTGTTTATTATACCAAGATTATCCTGCTAAGAACTAATCGGAAGGCATGTCGGTGGTAGTTTTGATGTAATGCGCTGCCGGTCAACGAAAGGGATAAGCCGAAATAATCTTCCTAAATCTTCATCTTATCGCATCACTCCTCATCAACCATTGGCGCTATAAGCCCTATTTTGTGTCCGAGTGCCGTAAAACTACACTCGCTCATCCATCCATCTGCTATAAAAAGTGTATTAATAAAAGTTTAATAAGCATGATTTCGTGCATTAGATGTTCAAATTTTGAAACTGAAACTAGTTTATTTGATTAAACGCCTGTTTTTACAGTTGTATGTATTCAATGGCGTTTTACAATACATATACAGTAAACATTAAATATTAAGACTAATTAAACATCTCGTTCAGCATATAATTAATTCTTAGAAATAGTACTTTAAGACTAGTGTAATATCTCGGCAATCAAATGATTAAAAATTAGTTATATACAATAATTCTAAACAATGGTACTTCATTTTAAAAGGAAGTTGAGGATTTCTGGAAGATTTATTTCGGACTGGATGGCTGAGTTTGGCTGTATGGCACCGTGACACAAAACAGGTAATATAGGGCCGACGAATCATGATCTTACAATGAATTCCGATACAGCATCATTTTAAAAAGCTTTCAAGAAACTGCCACTTCATTTTAATATATTATTGTATTTCATGTTGCTTAACCAGACATGAATAACGTGTTCGCCAAATTACCCGTAGATTAATAATGAATTTCTCATACAATAAAGCTACTTGATCTGATGTATATGCGTACCTTCCCTCAAAGCCTGAGAGCCAAGGTTTATTGCCACCAATGACGATGAGCAAGCTGTGTCGATAGTCATGGCTGGTCCGAAAAGATTGTAACAGTAAGACACTCGTGCGCTCGTAATACTTCTATGCGTGCCCGTCACAATGTAGTTACTGGATATCTCTGGATCGGTACCAACGAAGTTCTTGTAGTCATCGTTCATGATCCCTATTGACAGATACACAGGACATAAAACTACAAACCACTTATTATATATAAGATTATAAGAATCCACCATGAGGGTTGATGTAGGATAGGAATGTTCTCCCCGAGGGTCAGACAATGCATGCAGGGACGAGGCTTGCCGAGTCCTTTCGTGAATTTTCTGACCCGAGGGTGAGAAAATTCCTATCCTACATCAACTAAACGAATGGTGGATTTTTGTCCCATTTAAATCGTTAAAACATGACATAAATAACGAAATAATTGCTGTTTCTCTGCACTTTTTTCCGCGAAACACGACGTTGTTTATAGTAACGTCATAAGAAATGACGTCGTTTTGTTACCAGCGTCATGCAGCGCTTGTGATAAAGCTGGGCAAACAATAAAAGGCGTCACGTATACCACATGGGGGAAATCCCTATCCCACATAGGCGAAAATGGGAGAAAAATATGTCCACGCATCAACTATAAAATGTAAAATATTATGGAATAACCAATACGATAGCCGACTGTTGAGACTGGGCGTTTGCGCTAATCTGACCAATCAAATGCCTGACAACGATCTCAGACTGAACTCAAACTCTTTATTATCTTGAGCTTTGGTCACTACAGAATCCAAGGTCAAACTGAGGCAATAAATATCACGATACTCATAATATTGGTCACTTGCTAAATACGACAAGGCTACTTTTCGTAGTTGCTATGATAAAGAGTCTTACAAGTAAACATGACTAGAATACTTAAGTCATTCGATGTGACACTATCTTATTAAAATGTAAAGCCTGGGAACACTAAAAGTAAAAGTAATGGTAGTAAATAGATGACCAAACTATACCTGTAAGTGCAGCTTATTAAAGGTGATACCAAATTTACTTCGGATTTAACGATCGCGATCAAACTCGAGTCAGTGTCTTGCGACAAGAACATTTGAAACGCACTCCTAAACCAAAGCACAGATTAGATCAAAGTTTGTTGGCCAAACTGAGATACTTTTCAACAGTACTGTTGTGTTTTCAAAAAGTAAATGTAAACCTTTAGTCATGTTTAAAAAGAAACGCATTAAGAAAATTCGTAAGCTTTTGTCACGGAGCCCCCTCAATATCTCCCAACTTTGGGCACTGACGTATTGACTTGCCAACTAACAGGTATCCTTCTAAACCAATAGAACGTACATGTATGAGCGCCGTGGTACCAAATAAACGCAATAAAGGTTATTTATCGACAAATAATGTCAAGGGTCAAGGTCACAGTGACCTGAAAATGTTACACCAGACTCTACCTAAAATGTTCTCAATAAACAAGTATGTTATCCCTATATCTGTTTTTGTCAAGAATATATCCTCACGACAAGTTGTTTTTATACACCTACAATGGAGGTCAAAGGTCAAGATAAATGTCACTATGACCTAAACCGTTATAGGCCACTTTGCCATGGCAAGCTGTACTCACGCAACAACTTTGGTAAATCTAATGAAATAAAACAATATGATCCAAACAAAAGGTACATGTGAAAACGGAATCACTTCCAGACACGCGCAATTGTGTCACTGCATACGCCCAAAATGGAGCTTTGGTGTATACACATTTTACCACTTGCAAAACTAACTTTAAACCAATTATAAAGGAAGTAGAAGGGGGGTCATTTTTCGACAGAAGAGGGGTCAATATTCGACGATGGGGGTCCTTTTTCGACGATCGGCGCTATATGACCTATATTGTGTCGCAGTGCCGTAAAACCCAACTCACCCATCCATCCATTCATCCTTTTTCGACGACAGGGGGGTCATTCTATGACGTCGAATTTTGACCGGGTGTCACTTTTCGATTGAGGTCAAAAATACTTCGTTACACGGCATTGAGATACGTAAATGAATTGACAAATCTGTTACAGTTATATATCAAATAAACAACGATTATGTGAGGTTAGTTTGAATAATCAGAACATAATTCTTCAAGTGTGCTGTAAGGGCAAACAGAATGCATATCCGATGTATACGCAATTTCATCGGATAAATGCCTCGATTTTCATTTCTTCAACAAAACATTTAAAAGCTTTTTACTTGAAACAAGAGCCCCATGGGGCATATTTCGCTTACCTGGGAATAGCTGACAAAATGGAGGTCATGATTTATGTCCAGGACGGGGTCATTTTTTACCCGAGGGGCATTATTAAATTGGAACAGTCTTCATAGAGGACCTGTAGATGATGGTATATGCCAAATATCCAAGATCAGGGTACTAGGGTTTTAGACAAGAAGATTTTTTAAAGTTTCCATTGAAATTTTTTATTTTGGTCCTGTGACCTATACATACTATATAACTCTTTGTAAAACTATATAACTCTTTGTAAAACTTTGAACCCCCCCTCCCCTCGGGCGGGGCAAATTTTGACCCCAGGGGAATTTTTTTAACAAATTTGATAGGGGATCTGTAGGCGACGCTAGGTGCCCAATATCAAAGCTCTGGTCCTTGTAGTTTCAGACAAGAAGAAATTTTAAGTTTTCATGGAAAAATAACTATTTTTAGCTAAGGTGACCTAGTTATGCAACCGACCAGAAGCATTTGAACCAAATAGGTAAAGGACATCTAGAAGTGTCACCATGCCAAATATCAAAGCTCTGGCCATATTAGTTTCAGAGAAGATGTTTGAACATTTCACTATATAACTCTTTGTAAAACTGTGACCCCGGGCGGGGCCAATTTTAACCCCAGGGGCATTCTTTGACCATCCTTGATAGAAGACCTGTAGATGATGCTTTGTGCCAAATATCTAAACTCTGGCCCTTGTAGTTTCAGACAAGACATTTTTTAAGATTTCCTTATTGTTTCACCTTGGTTGCCATGGCAACCAGAATTCTACATTGTTTTTAATTCCTTGAACAGATTTGAAAGGGCTTGACCCCAGGAACATTCCTGTAAAATTTGGTTGAAATCTGTTAAGCAGTATAGGAGGATATGTCATTTGAATCAACTGTCATTGACGACGGACAGGTGAGCTGAAATACATATAGTTAAAAAATGGTATAGAGGATAATTGTTTTTTTCAGTATAAGATAGAAATTCAATCCATTGAGTGAACATCAGAAGTTATATTTTCACGAGTGGCGAAGCCACGAGTGAAAATATAACAGTCTGATGTTCACGAAATGGATTAAATTCGATCAAATACTAAAAAAATACAAATATTCTATTTATTCATGCTTTTAAGCCACTTTTTAAACGAAATTGTTCGACAATTGTGAAAGCGAAAGTACATTATTTACCCCGTATTGAGCCCCAAGTTTACATCGAACACATTAACGAAACAGTTTCCCGTACGATGACGTCACTTATTTATTGATTTGACGTCATCCGAATTACGTCGTTGCTCCCGATTTTGGATTCGTGTTCTTCCGTTGAGTGGTTCGCGACAAATCAGACTGCCGGAATTTAACGATAAGACACATTGACTACGATTTTTGGGGAGCCCTACGGGGAAAACGGCGATTGGTGATTATCCACTGCAGTGGATTACCAAGTGATAATCCACTGCTATTTTCCTGTAATCCACCGAAAAGCATAAATAAATAGATTTATTATGTATTAAATAGGTGGTTACGAAGTCGATAACATTAAACCTCTGAAAACTGAAAACCGAACCATTTTAAGAACAGTGTGCAAGATACAACAAGAAACGTTTTGCTTGTTTTGTTTGCTTTTATTTTGCCACCATACATGATGAAAAGGTGAGAAAGAAATAAACAAGAAAACATACAGACACATATGCCCAACAAAAACAAGGTTATTAACTAATTATACACGAATGACTGAACACATGAGAAAGACAAAATAATTAATAAATGAATGAATGGATGCATGAATGAATGAATGAATGAAAGAGTGAATATATAAATGAATAAATGAAAGAATGCTTAAATAAATAAATCAATCATTCAATCAAACTATCGATCAATCAATCACTTAACCAATTACCAATCAATTAAAACTGCTTGAAGAACAAAATGGTTATTTGCAAATAGTTCAGATTCTAAACAATCACCGAGTAACACTGCGGCTGCCTAGAATCCCAACTGTTTGGTTTTCGTATTGATGTTTCTGCAATCAAATACATAAATCCTTAGCTTAAGAGATAAATGCTGACGATGTTTATTTAGTTTTACAGAATATGACAGGAAGAGGCATATCCCAGATACATGAATGCCGACCCTCACCCCACCCCCAAGACACAGGGATAAGACTCATTATTTCCAGTCATCATAAATTCTTGGACTCTGATAGGCTGAAACTGCACACGTGACCACTATGTACGAGACCGTTAACATTGATTTTGCCGGGTAGTACGGGTCACGTGACTAGTTACATGTTGTACCTCGCTCGATTCGCGTAAACAATCTCTCTTTTTCGGTTTATTAAGCAGTTGTTTTCCAAGCAATCAAAAGAAATCTTAATTAAAAACTGTCTTCAACCGATCATTATGTGTAAATTTTTGTAATTCAGATATCGAAAATATGCTAGTTTCTTGCTTTGCTTTCCTTGATTACCCCACCCACGTCGTCACGATGATACACAAACGACGGGACGTGAAATGAACAATGTAATGCACAACGGACCTTGTCATTGCTCTATAATGAAATTGACATTGGATTCAGTTTCATTTAGATCAATAAGTTTTATCGAAATCAACCAAAACAGGCAGAACTCGATATTCCTAGACACTAACGTACGTGTTCATTTGTACGTTCCTGATTATTTCCGTTCATTTGTTATAATTAATCGTCACAGTGTTTCATAAAACGCAAATGTCCTCCGAGAACTCTCCGTTCAAAATACCCTGGAAATGAACGTTTTAAGGATGTTCACATTCCAATGTGATTACGTAACCATGTAAGATACAGTGGATTTACCACCTTTTAAACTTGAAATACGGAATACGTTCAACATAATGCGGTTTAGAAATTATTGCATTAAACTGTAGGAATGCTGATAAATTCTACTTATGCGAGTTCCTGATATCGTCGAAGTTTAACTGTATAAACTATTGTACTAAACCACCGAGTAGCGCGTGAGTTTGAAATGTACTGAACAGATGTCAATTTCAAGTGTCAGTTTTAGGATCAAGACAGTAAAACTTTGTCAGATTATGCATGTTTTCTTTCTTGTATTGGATCTAGACTGAAAATAAATTCGTAACACGGCATTTCGGCAGGGTGTACGGGCTTGTATGACGGTTTTGGATTCCGTATTTCCTTCGAGCTCAGAAAATACGGAATCCAAAACCGTCATACAAGCCCGTACACCCTGCCGAAATACCGCGTAACTAATAATATTATCCATGATAACTGTTCGAATTAGAGAGCGGAAAATGTCATGGAGCGCAATAAATGCATCATTGTTAAGGAATTCAAGGACCCAGTGTGAAATGGCGCCTCTGGTCTCCAAATTTTGACAAAACATTTTCAAAACGTTTGGTGAAGATCAGATGAAAAGTAATATGTTTGTGAAACACAAATGCCCGAATCAAGCATCATGTTCGGTAATGTAATGCTTATTTGCAAAAGAAGGTCAAAAGTCAATGTCGCAAGGGAAAAAAGCATTGGCATGGTTCAATGAATGATAAAACGTCGTGTAAGTCTTACAACGTTCTATCTTACATGAGGGTTGTTTTGAGAAAATCGACTTTAAAGTTTTGGACCAATGAAACATCATAATTTTGATGGATTCAGAAAATTCCTTCGACTTTACCTGATGAATTGTGAATGCAAAGGGTTCCATTTAAAGTTTTATGAGGGTTGTAATCATGGTTTTTGAGATATATCTTACTTTCGGTTTGAGATAGATAATTTCTCAAACTCTACCTTCTATTTCATTCATTATTACAATGTTCTATGTCCATTCTAAATACTCCCCATAGGTGATATATTTGCTTATTTTGATGAAATTATCCCCTCGGCCAAGAAATACGGGTCGCTGACAAGAAGGCAAACAGAATACTTGTTAAGAATTGGGTTTCGTTTGTTGTTGTTGTTAACATCCGTACATGCGACCTCAGTTTATAAAGTCTCCCTTGTGCGACTTGGCTTGGTGGGACTTCTTTAAAGGGGCATTCAGTTTTACTTTCATATTGTTTTAAGCAGCTATCTGCTTTAAATTAATCACTTTACTTTGAACTACACATGTAGTTAAAGATACATGGGTATTTCGCCTATTACACTGTATAGTACGCCAATAACCATGAAGGTCGCAGCCATTTTGGAAATTTCTGTCACGTGATTCAATTGGAACACAATGACTGGATAAATTGGACAGAGATTATTGTAAGACTTAACAAAACGTTAAAAATGGAGATAGAACATTGTAATACTGGCAATAACTTCAAATAGAATGCTCGCATAAACATATGATTTGCACCAGGAGATAGCTCTTGAAAATAGCTTTCCAACGGTAAATAGAACTCTATTTGTTATAAAATGGACATAAAACGTTGTAAGATTCACGCGACGAAATGAGTCGGGGTTTACAGCACTGCGACACAAAAAGGTCATTTAGCGCAGATAAAGGATGTAAGTTGATGATTTCTGCTCATCTCATTCGTTGCCAAGCAGCGCATAGGACCAAAACCACCGACCTGCCTTCCTTGTGTTTTTGCAGAGGTGATAATCTTAGTCTTATACACAGAAAAGATTCCCTATGACTATTAAGCCCCAAGTTTTCGGCAAAGTAAGAAGGTCAGAGTAAAAAATAACCTACGGCAGCTGCCGTCTGTTTCTACACTGTTTGCAAGAGGATGTTACTTATAACACAAATGGTTCAATCATAAAAGTAACTAAACTTTGAAAATAATATTCCATGGTTTATTATATGTTTATACCTACCTATGTATACACCGCTATTGGTACCGTTGATGTCCTTTCTGGTTATACCCCCTTCCTCCAAAGCCATGTGGACACAGTTGAGTGCCATTCTCTGTTGAGGGTCCATCACCTCCGCCTCTTTATCATTTATTCCGAACAACTTGTGATCCCATTCATCAAACCTAGAAAAGACACCATCTGTAGCGAGTATTGTCGTATTTACACATGCACCCAAAACAATTTTATTTATGGACAGGGCTAACAGATTAGTAAACATTATTCGCTACTGGCTAAAAGTACATGTACTTCAAAGTCTTGAGACGAAATTATTATTATTATTATACCCGATTTATATACCGCTCTTTTCACACAAGAGTTGTACGTTCAAAGGCGCTTTATGTAAAAGAGCGTTCAAAAGCGAAATATGTAAAAGTAATATACAATATGATAATAAACGATTTGGATAAACACCCAACCAAACAATCATGGGCTTTTAATGTTAAAAGATTTTTAGAGTCGCTAGGACTAAATTTTGCATGGCTTAATCAAGGGGTAGGGAATGATAAAGTTTTTATACAAACTTGCAAGCAGAGAATAAATGATAACTTTTGTCAGAATTAGAAAACTCAACTCGTTATCAACTTATATTTTATTTGCAGATTTTGGTTTTAAGACATATTTATCACAAGTTACTGTACAGAAGTTCAAGAAAGACTTGACAAGATTACGACTATGGTCACATAGATTAAAAATTGAAAATGGACGCTGGAATAAACCAAACAAGATGCCAATAGTCGAACGAAAATGCCAAATATGTTATACCATTGTAGATGAATACCATTTTTTACTATAATATCCATTTTACCATGAGCTAAGAAAAATAAACATTGATAGTTACTTCTGGAGAAATCCAAATATTCCTAATAAATACGAAAGACTCAAGCAGGAAACGCAACACAAACAATACAGCCTTAAGTTCGTTCAACTGTCACAGCTTGAAATACCTGATAAAATACGGAAATTAGAATGATTTGTTCATAAATGTTTGAAAAGAGAGATAGATCTCTTTTTTTTCCAGCTGATCGCTTCTTGTAAGAAAGTACTCATTACCTCCCTTTTGTATTTATAACACTCATCATATGTTGAATGCTTCAAGCTTATATTTTTAACATCAATTTGCATAATCATGCTTTCTTTTTTTTGTAATTTCAAGTAGGCCCAATGCATATTAAAAGTCCTGATTTAAAATATCTATATTTGAACAATTAGAAAAAAAATGCTGTAATCACATTTCTCCAATGCCAGTACAAAATATACTACAAGTACCACCCTTTATGCTGAAAAAATATTTTACAAGTGTAGTGCTAGATATATCTTTTTCATAGATCTATGACTAATCTTTATTGAGCGAGCACACAAACGGTTACTGTATTCTTTAAAAAAAAAAGGGGGCGAATCTCAAGTGCAAGACACTGTTTTGTTCTGCAATAGGGTTGGATGGATGAGTTGGGGTTTACGGCACCGCGACACAAAATAGATAATATAGCGCCGGTGATTGGTGAGGGGTTATGAGCTGAAATGATGATACTTTTAGGAAGATGGTTTTGGCTAATTCCATTTATTGACCAGCACTGCATGGGATCACAACCACCAAGCTGCCTTCCTTTTAGTTCTTGGCAGAGGGAACAATCTCGGTCTAACAAACAGAAACAATTCCCTATGACAATTAAGCCCCAAAACTGGGGCAAGGAAGGAAGGTGTCTGGGGTCTGCATTATGGGGTCACCTGCCTTTTAAAGAACATATTGCCTTTTCATTAAATAGTCTCTTAAATACAGGTTAAACTGTTTCTAAACTTCGTTTTCATTCATTTCTTCTGGGTTTTTAGCTCACCTGAGCCAAAGGCTCAATGTGAGCTATTGGGATGGCCCTGTGTCCGTCGTCGTGCGTCGTTCGTCGTCCGTCGTCGTTAACAATTGCTTCAAATGACATCTCCTCTTATACCGATTGACAGATTTCAACCAAAGTTTACAGAAATGTTGCTTGGGTCAAGCTCTTTCAAATTTGTTCAAAGAATTAAAAACAATGCAGAACTCTGGTTGCCATGGCAACCAAAGTGAAAAAATAAGGAAATCTTTAAAAATCTTCTTGTCAAAAACTGCAAGGGCCAGAGCTTAGATATTTGGCACATAGCATCATCTACAGGTCCTCTATCATGTTTGTTCAAATTATGCCCCTTTAGTCAAAAGTGGCCCCGCCCCGGGGGTCACAGTTTTACATAGAGTTATATAGTGAAATTTTCAAATGGCTTATCCTCTGAAACTAATATGGCTAGAGCTTTGATATTTGGCATGGTAACAGTTCTAAATATTCTTTACGTATTTTGTTCAAATTGTTCCGGTCTGTTTCATATCTAAGTCACCGGAGCTAAAAATAGATTTTTTCAATGAAAACTTAAAAATTATTCTCGTCAAAAACCACAAGGGCTAGAGCTTAGATGTTTGGCATATAGCATCGCATACGGGTCCTCTATCAAGTTTGTTCAAATTATGCCCCTAGGGTCTAAATAGGCCCGCCCCGGGGGTCACAGTTTTACATTGAGTTATATAGTGAAATTTTCAAACATCTTCTCCTCTGAAACTAATATAGCCAATGCTTTGATATTCGACATGGTGACACTTCTAGATGTCCTTTACCTACTTTGTTCAAATGGTTCCGGTCTGTTGCATATCTAGGTCACAGGAGCTAAAAATAGATTTTGTTTCAAATAAAACTTTAAAAATCTTCTCGTCTGTAACTACAAGGGCCAGAGCCTAGATATTTGGCACATAGCATCATCTACAGATCCTCTATCAAGTATGGTCAAATTATATACCTGGGGTCAAAATTGGCTCCACCCCGGGGTCACAGTTTTACATAGACATTTCAAACGTCTTCTTTTCTGACACTAATATGGCCAGAGCTTTGATATTTGGCATGGGGACACTTCTAGATGTCCTTTACCTATTTTGTACAAATGGTTCCAGTCTTTTTCATAAGTAGGTCACAAAAGCTAAAAATAGATTTGTTTTCAATTGAAATTTAAAACAATATTCTTGTCTAAAACCCTAACTAGTACCCTTATCTTAGATATTTGGCACATAGCATCATTTACAGGTCCTCTATCAAGATTGTTCAAATTATGCCCCTCAGATAAAATTGACCCCGTCCTGGACATAAATCATGATCTCTTTTTTGTCAGTTATTCTCAGGTGAGCGAAATATGCCCCATGGGGCTCTTGTTTATTATTTTGCTTGCATATTTTTTATTTTATTGTATTGTCTGTATAATTGCAATGATAACAGTGGGAAAATAACAACAGCAGAACACGTGTTTTTATATAATGATCTTTAAATGGAACTGTATGAAATGCTTTTGTGCAAAACATATTAATTCTGAATAACCTTATCATTACTTTTCTTAGAATTCTGGGGCCGTATTCCAGTAGCATCTTAAGATAAAAATAAATCTTAAGTTGAAAAGTTTCTCCTTAAATCCACTGATTTTTCCCTTATAAATAAGAAATTTCTTAATTGTTATTCCAGTAGCATATTAAGTTAAGAAATTTCTTAAATATGCGATATTTTCTAATTAACTTTAAGGACGGTCACCGCCATCTTAAAAAGTTAAGAAATTTCTTATCTTCGCCGAGAGTGCACTTTTAACGCTGTTTTCGTGTTGTTTCCACCACTGACGATTCAACACGAAGCCCAAGCCGATCGTAAGTTGAAAAATGCATGTTTTAAAACACTTTGCGGGACTGTCGCTTTTATACTAGACCCAAAAAGATGAAAGACAACTCTGAGTCGAACGCTGTCAAAAAATGCGTTGTATTTCACACGAATCCAAAGCTCTGCTTTGGAATTCTTTATTCACGTTTGATCGGAAATGTTTAAAAGAAGAAAGGATAAAAATCACCGGCCGTTGAGAGTGTTTATAACACTCAAAACGGTCTGTGAAAGTAATTTGAATTTTCCGGACAACATTCGGACAGTACCTACATTCGGATGGTGAAATGATATGAATTTGGCAGGCATCGGATAATTTAACGACAGTGATTTAGCGTATATTTAACGACTAAATCCTGTTGTTTGTTGTTTTTGCTATGTCGTTACATCACGAGGTCAATAAAACCGACAGTCCCAGTGACACAGATTATTCCATACATGATAAAGAGTTAAAAGACATGGCCAAGTAGTCACATCAATGAACCCCATTGTTTGATGAATTTGTGACAAGTGCCATCCTAGACATCGGTTTATCCAAAAATAAATCCCTTCTAGATAACTGTATATGTGTGGACTAATGGCTTTGGTAGTTTCTGTACAGACAGATGACTGAGCAAAAACAATACCCCCCCCCACCAAAAATGGAGAAAAAAAATGCTATATCTACCTAGCAGTAGCAGATAAGGTATAGGAGATAGCCCCGGCACATGATTTTTGTATAAATGAGTGTTACATGGTGAGAAAAATATGCAGCCAGACCGGGACTCAGGACCCCTTGCTTATTTGGCAAGACGTGCTCTACCGAAGCGACTGAGCCACCAGACTGCTTACACCCTTTAATCATAAACTCAACCCGGCTACACACACCCACTCTACACAAGAGTTTGTCCTGAATTCTTTTAAAAGAACACTCCACGAGTTTCTTATTATTAATATTTCTGTACACTCTATGAGTTACATATTATCCTACGGGTTATTTAAGTTGGGCCCCAAATGTAACATGGTGAGAAAAATATGCAGCCAGAACGGGCTCGAACCCAGGACACCTTGCGTACAGGGAAAGTGTTCTACCGACTGAACCACCAGGCCGCTTACACAAATCTCTCACCATTTATTCATATATTCCTGCCTAATGTGATAAAATTCTTTAAGAGTCTTCTGTTTTACAGGCTGCATGGCTCAATGGTAGAGTGTCCCCTTGCAGTGCAGGAGGTTGCAGGTTCAATCCCTGGTCGGGTAAGACCAAAGTATTAAAAATTGGTAGTAACGGCTAATTCCGTCCTTGGCCCTCAGGATTTCGGGATAGCATTACGACTGGTTTGTCGGTGTCGGATAAAGTGACCAGCCGAATTCAGTCTCTGGTGCAACACGGATTTATACACATAATTCCATGGGTGCACCTCATAAGTGAATTAAGCAAGTTCTAGACTACCGTAATTCAGGGGATAATAGAACAAACAAAATCATTTCAAGATTTACAGTTTATTTCATGCATACAGTGGAGAACCTGTTATTCTTTCCCGTTTAAACGCAAACGTAAAACACTAAAATGTAGAAAAGTACAACTTTTTGACAATTCTGATAATTCATGTTTATCTTGGTGACAAACAGTTTGGAGCCTGATCAGACGCCGGGTTACCCGGTGTCTGATCTTGCTCCAAACTGTTTGCACTGCAAATAATAGTTTTAGCGTAAACGCGTTTATTGGGAAAGAATAACGTTTTCTCCACTGTATATATAACTGTAGCACTTATCATGAGTTAAACACTATTTTAAATATTTCTTGGAAGTTGTTCTGAGAGTGCACTTGCTAATTTCAAATACATATAATTCCTAAATCATAAATGTCTCCATCTAGTATTTAGTTATACAGGGTTCCCTCCCAACAACGACTCTCTCCTTACAACGACCTTTGCCGCAGTTTCCTAAACAAGACAATTATGTCTAACGCTACAATTAATTTACTTAAAATTGTTGTCTGCTGTTTTTTTCCTCAAAGTTATATGTTAGTGGACATTTTGATAAAAATTATATAATACAATGATGAGTGACAAACAGCTTGAATCCAGATCTGAGACTCTGTGTAACGGGGCGTCTGATCTGGATTCAAGCTGTTTGCTAATTAATGTAAGTCAAGTCTTAATGTTCCTCCCTATAATGACTCCCTCCAAACAACACTCACAATATGGGTCGCCCATTGGGTGTCGTTGAAGAGAGGGAATGCTGTATATCTGGCTGTTATGGAATATTTGTGCTAATCACTGACATTCACTGTGTCCTCTATGCTTTGCTTATGCATAAAATATGGTTATGTTTTGCTTATGTATAAAATATGGTTATAAATTATGCTGTGACTGCTCATTACATTTACATCACATAGTTTCTTCAGCCAGATATGGGCTCCTGCACATATAAACACAAGGTGTCTTTGGCTGAAACCACTCTCTGAATATGTTTTCTTCTGTAGTTGTATTGGTGAAATTTCTCTGGGGTAATGGTTGAATCTTGAATTTGAACCTGTAAGTAGCATAGGGGGAAAAATCAATTCATTTTACACATAATTTCAAATTTTAATTGATTGTTATATTACTTTATACTTTTTTCAAAAATTCTTTTACAAAAGCAAAATACTGTTTAGTCTCATATAATACATATATGAGACTAAAAGTGATTTGCTTTTGTTATTTTGATTTAACCCATTACCCAATAAATACACCTTTATAGTTTATCTATCCCCCACTGAAGAAAATAGTTCAAATTTATAAAGTTGTGAATACTAACATTAGAAATAATTTCTATATTCTAGTCGCTGGTAGCTTAAAGCAGGCTGAAAGTAAAGCAGAATGCGCATTAAGGCACATTCTGCTTTATTTTCAATCAGCCGTAAGTGGTGATCTATCTTCCATTCTAGAAACATGCTATGGGGTAATGGGTTAAAAAGTCAATATACTGTATTGTTCTCCTTTCTGATATCACATATTACCCATTGAGCCTCAGTGACAAACATACTCATCCTTTACAAACAGTGTAACTGTGAATAGTATACTTGTCTAATACAAACAGTGTACACCCAAAACAGAGGGCTTCTACAGGAGCCCTGTGATCAGGGACTGCTTTGTTTGTCATTTAAAAAAGTGTAAAAAACCAAACTTAATTAGCAGAAAATAGACTGGACTTAATTAGAACATGAAATTGTCAATGTAAAGCAGGGTTCAATGAGTAAACAGTTTGTATTTTCTGAAAGCCACTTAATCTTGAATAAATTCAATAAAAATGAACATTAAACTGTTTTGTTTTTATTTTATTATTTTTCAGATACAGATGCTCAGAAGTTTGCTGCCCACAATGAAAACCCCTTCAAAGTGATTGCAGTGTCACAGTCATTAATATGGAAATTTACATATAGACTATTTATAGTCATTCTACTGTCTTATATACATACATGTGTATTTAGGAATTTGTATTTAATGTGCCAATCAAAAGTTGTGTGGTAAAATTATATGATTATTGAAAGCACTTGATTTGACTGCTCATCCATGCATCCCTTTCATGTTAAATGGTGACACACCAGCTTTTCAGCATAACACAACTTTGATGTTTTTCCTGGCCCTTTAACCCATAACATATTTCTGTTTTTGAATACAGAATGAGATGACCACTTAAAGCAGATTAAAAGTGAATCAGAATGGGCCTTGTTTACCCACTGCTTTAAGCTACCATCTGCTGGGATATAGAAATTTCTTATGGTGCATATTAATTACTTTATAAAGTGGATCTGTTTTCTTTAGTCGAGGAATAAATTAAAGGTGTATCCATGGAGTAATGGGTTAAGGAAAACATCAGGGAAATGTTTCTGACATATGGATGATCCCTATTAGGTATACATATATACAGACAAACTTGTAATAAGTGACCACTCAGTCAAGTGGCATGAATACCTCTAAAGACAGGTGACTTCTTAATATAGGATAGAAATAATTTAGAAATTTTAGATCGGAACTGTCTGCATTATTTTTATCCTACATTTTATTGTAAGTAGCCAAATGTATAAGATACTGCATAAGGGTAGCCTATCAAGTTGTCACTTAATACAAGATTGACTGTATATCTACCAGTTGGAACTTGAAAACACCTACCATTCCATTAGCGGATTTAGTACAGCCCCTTTCTTGTTACTATCTAATCTGTATTGACATTTAGGACTTATTCCAGGTAATGCTGCAACTGCTCTGCAAAAATAAATAAAATCAAATATTAAATACAAATAATTAAATTCAATAAATATAGGATTTATTAGAAAATATTTACCCCCACCCTACTTTTAAGCTCACCTGAGCCAAAGGCTCAAGGTGAGCTATTGGGATGGCCCTGTGTCCATCGTCCGTCGTGTGGTGTGCGTCGTCGTTAACAATTGCTTCAAATTACATCTCCTCCTATACCGCTTGACAGATTTCAACCAAACTTTACAGAAATGTTCCTTGGGTCAAGCTCTTTCAAATTTGTTCAAAGAATTAAAAACAATGTAGAACTCTGGTTGCCATGGCAACCAAAGTGAAAAAATAAGGAAATCTTAAAAAATCTTCTTGTCTAAAACTTCAAGGGCCAGAGCTTAGATATTTTGCACATAGCATCGCCTATAGGTCCTCTATCAAGTTTGTTCAAATAATGCCCCGTGGGTCAAAATTGGTTTTTATTAGCTCGTCTGTTTCACAGAAACTACGAGCTATTGTCATCACTCCAGCGTCTGCGTTGTTATCCGAAATCTTAACAGACTTTATATTTGGCGTGTGTACTCACCTCAAATAGATCTTGAGCTCATTAAAATTTGGGTCATATCCAACAAAGGTCAAGGTCATTCAGGTTAAAAAAGGGTAGGTTTAATATTGGCCATAACTTTGGAAATGCATGTGATAAAGACTTTATATTTGGCATGTGTATTCAACTAAAGTAGCTCTTGAGCTCAATACAACTTGGGTCATGTCAGACAAAGGTCAAGGTCATTTAAAGATCAACTTAGGTTGATTTAACATTTCTATTAACCAAGAAACGATATGTGATACATACTTCATATTTGGCTTATCTGCTCAAGGTAAGAAGCTCTTGAGCTCATTACACAACTTTGGTCATTGTAGACAAAGGTGAAGGTCAAATAGTTGAATTTAACATTGGCCTGCCATAACTTTGGAGCTGCATGTGATAGAGAATTTACATTTGACATGTCATTATGGGTACTCAAACCAAGTAGCTTTTGAGCTCAGTACAAGTAGGGTGATGTCAGAAAAAGGTCAAGGTCATTTCAGGTCAAATTTGACATTTCCCATAACTTTAAAACAGCATGAGATAGAGACTTCTGTGTGGCATGTCTACTCAATGTAACAAGCTCTTGAGCTAAGTACAACTTTGACCATAGCAGACAAAGGTAGAGGTCAAATAGGTTGAATTTAACATTTGCCATAACTTTGGAGCTGCGTGTGATAGAGACTTTACATTTGGCATGTTCACTCAACGCAAATATAGCTCTTGTAGTCTTGAGCTCAGTACAAGTTAGATTATGTCAGACAAAGGTCAAGGTCATTTAGAGCCCCACAGAAGACATATGGACAAAGAGTCAAGACAGACAAAGTAAATAAGAACATCTCATTGCTCCTTGTTAATGTATTAGCCTAGGATTACAAAACAAACGTTGGCACCCACATGCGATGCTCTCGTTTTTGATAGATTCATTTTCATATAGCTCGGAGAGTAACCATGCACAGAATTATACACAGTATAGTTCCGTTATGTAGCTGAAGCTTCTAGTTTATGTAAAGTTCCATTAGAGACTGTTGTATGTCAAGTTCGTCAACACGCCGAGCGTTATCAATAAGAATGAGAAACGGTTTTTCGTTTAACCCCCCCCCCCCCCCCTTTCTGATTTATACATAAAAAAATAAAAATTCACTTACCGATTGCCGATTTTCAGTCCTGACACGATGCATGCCGTTACTCTGTGGTTCTACACATTAGAACCGGCATTGATTGTTTCCATCTAACATAGATTCATGTACATTATGAAGGGATTTACACCGATTTACAGACACGTTTGACCGGCGATATTTATCGTTTGACAGGTGGCCGCCATGAAAACAAAATAGAAAGTTTACCTCCACACGGTGAAGAGTGCAAAATCAGATGATTTGCTATTATTCGGGAATAAGTTACGATAATATCTACGACGGTTTTAAGTGTATCGTAGTATTATCATTTCTCTTAAAATGCGTTTCATTTCATGTCGCGAGTAGGCTAAAGATGTCTAAAAGAAAGACAGGCAAAGTATGCGCACGCATCTGTTTTCTCACTTCCGATTCTATTTTAAGACGTGGGAAAACCGAATCTGCTTGACAACGCCGTTAGAATTTTCTTACACTATTTCCTTAACTTTAAGAAATTTCTTATATAAGAAATTTCTTAAGTGGCTACTGGAATACGACTTAAGGTTAAGGAAATTATTTTCTAACGTAAGATTATTTTTATAAGAAATTTCTTATCTATAAGGAAAAACTTAAGATGCTACTGGAATACGGCCCCTGCATTTTAAGCTATCACTGTTGGAAACGAGTAGGCATGAGTTGTTAACTTCAATGTTTCTTTTTCTCAATGATATAAATCAAATAGTTATTAACCGATGTATTTGATGTTCCATAGTGTAGTATTGCACTCAAATGAGGGTAAAGCCCCACGTTTGGAACACACAAATCACAATATGTATTTTATGAAATGCAAATGGCATTTTAATACATACTTAGCTTTTAAGCTGATTTGAATTTTGCTTACTGTCTTGCATTTCACCTTTGCATTTCTTTTCGGCAAGGAACGTAACAGTAGCAAATTAACGAAACAATTTGTACAGTTGGGACTCTCTAGCACGACCACTGAAGTGTGTTAATTATCTGGGGTTAGGGGTAGGTGACTGCTTGGGGCGAGTTGAGGTGAAGCTTTAGGGGATTTCGGCTTTACTATCACTTTGCGCAGGCGATCACCTGTCTTGAAAACAATAATTTAGTCATTCTTTAGTGGTCGAGATTGAGAGGGATTGCTGTTAATTGTGTATATAGACGTAGTGTCATGTGCGATATTGTACCGTGCATGAACTGTATTGTATTGAGTGGGTTTTACCCCTTCTTTGTCATGATAGCGACTCACTGTCACCTGCTATCAGCATTTTGCCTATACATATTCGTATGTTATAGTTCTATTACTAGTGTACATGTTACATTGATACGAGTTTCCTAAAGTTTGTATCCTGATAAAACTTCGAAACTTTCGACTTCCGAGTGATTAGCTTCCAAACAGGTCCACATGTCAAGGCAGAGAAGGGGAATTTTGCAACATTGCATGATAATGGTATTGATATACATGTATTCAAAGTCATAAGCTATTGATAAACAAAACACATTTTTAGTGTATAAACAATGTTTTTAGAGAAAAACGAAACAAAACCATATCAAGACAGATGTTTTAATAGTTTATGGATTAAAACGAGTCTCATACATGTATTTTGTTTTAGTGCGCAAAATTGAGATCATTAGAAACAGCGTTAAGCTCAAATGAAAATGTAAAACTATTTCGGCTTGATAAATGACTTCAAATCATAAGATCTGTTTTAAAAACTATTGTGCGTTACATTTGAAATTACAAAAAACGATATGCTTCATTTTCTCTCTTTATTTGCAAACGTCTCCTTTACCATCTACCATAGACGTTTTGATTATGTATTCATAGTTTTGAATTTACCTGTAACGGATGGGCCTGTGACCTTTTGTTTCAATAAAATATCTATCTATATATCATGAAACAGTTCTGATCAACTATGAAACTATTTTGAAACGACTATTATTCTTCTTTCTAAATAAACTCATTTTTGTCAAAACAATAATAATTATTGCAAAAATAGTATTGAGCCATACACTCGTGTCTATTGCATATAGTTTGAAAAGCACAATATGGCGGCCCATTTCTGAGAGTGCCTGCTGCATTGCTGCTACCTGTGACGTCCCAAAAGAGGTTATTTCGTAATTTATTATGAAGGCCCAAGAAAAATGTATTGCAAATTGACAATCCCATATTCGATAGAGCTCCTCCTGTCTATTCCACATCCAATGGCTGTCAGACATACCAACCAATATTATACGTATAGAGGGAATTGTATGAGTGCCGTTTAACCAATGATGACAGATTGATGGATCGGTTGGCTGAATTACTCCCCGTTTCATCTTGATCCATACTGTTTAAAACAGCACAGCGTGCATGCAAATGGTAGACACATAGTAGCGTGTTTCCCATTAATATCAACCATTGTCTGTTTTGTTTGTTAACGTCCGTTTCTACCATATATGGACTAATTGGACGCCCCAGAGAGGAGGAGCGGATACAGAGAAACCGGGCGCGATGCCCTACTCTTATTATCGAAAGAGTTCTCTGGTTCTTTTAGATGCAAAGTGTAAAGCACTCATACATCGGACCTCGTTTTATAAAGTCTCATCCGAAGGACTTAATCTGTCGGGGGATCGAACTCGTAACCCCTGACGTCGAAAGCGGGTACTTTATCCCTCAACCATTGTCTTAAAACAGTGTAGAAACTGTTATGCTTTTAAAAGAAACACACAAAAATGCATTTAAACGTAGGAAATGACAACTCATGGATATGTTTTGATCATTTTTAATATGCCAGACAGTTTGGAGTCTTATAGTCTGAGTGGCTCCAAACAGATGGCAGTGAATTTAACTGATTAAGCATAAACATTTGAATTTGGATCCCCTCTTAGGACGATTGAACGAGCGAGCGATTACTATCAGTAAAAAACGAGCAGTGAACCTTAAAATTCGACGCAGTCTACATTTTAGGGAAGTCAGCATTCTGTCAGAATATCGACATCTAAGATACATGGAATGCGGCAAAGTAGACACAACCTGCCGGACTGATATTGAGCTGTTTCTGAATCAACCCTTCTTTACATATCAAAACGAAACTGAAAAAAACACCAATCCTTTACGCACGTGCCTATAAAAATTCCTAAGAAAAATCATTCTGAAAGTTCCTGTTATTCTATCTAGTATCTACTGTCAGCAGCATCAAATAATACACTATGCAGGACGTCACTGTAAGCTACCTTTTGACATCTCGCACAGATTTTTAAAAAACATGAAATGCTTTCGTCCTCGAACATTTTTGTTGACATCATAAATACAGCGGAAGATTTACAATGGCGTGCAGCACAGTATTACATGTATATAAGTAACAAAAGATACACAAAGGCGTATTGTTTACGGTGATATCATGTACTGGGTTTGATAAAGAACTTGAATTCGAAAATATTTGTAAACACTCCTGACTAGGCGTGTTTTTGACAATAGATGTCGGTGTACCGAATATTCAATTACCTTCAAGGTTAAAGCTAAACGCCAATATTCTCTTTAGATCTACTGTAACTTAATCGTGCTCGACCATTCAAACATTTTTTAGCTACAAAATGTATCATTTTGCGTAATGTAGATCTACTAGTAGATACTAGATCTAGTCATACCAATTCTAAAGATCAGTTTCAGGTCCGGGTCCACCCGAGCCTAGCAACAGGCAAAACATGAAAACGTAGACCTATATGCATACTAATTGTACTAGTATAATGTGACAATGAAACGCCAAATACCAGAACTTGACTATCTGTTGAAGCTCCATAAACATGACTCTTCTAAGGCTGAACCAGCCAGATGGATTTTAGGTGCGAACAAACCCTAGTCCGAGGCCAATGGTGACTTGTCCTAGCCTCGAAACTTGAACATGTGATGCGCCCTTAACAAAACATGCAGACATGTCTAATGTTGCTGTATCTGCAATTTAAGTTCCTGAACATGCCAAAGTTCGCTTGGAGCAAGTCCCAAGTTCTCTTGATCCACGCTTCTTAGCTAAATTAAACCTGGACATCAAATGCAGATTACGTATGTCTAACACGCACAATTTTTCTGTTTTTAAAACAAGGTTTGAATCTTTAATGGACTGGGCAGCCCCTTTCAGAATGTGTGGTAAAGGGTCCAGACAGGTTCTCGATTTTGTGTCTTTTCTGCCCCTTTGTCATGCTTTCAACACTCTTGAATTTTTTTAGTAGCACGTCTCCTCACTGCTTGGATTAACAAGAACAATGTCATTGATGGTCACAGAACTACACGAGAACATAGTTATGAACACACTCACAAAAGCAGACCGTTTTGTACGAATCTGTTAAAACGAAGAGAAGAACGTTGTTGAATTTGGGTCGGCCGCCTGTAGACAGACCATTCATAGGAAACAGACAAGTCCTGACTTCAATCGATTAAGCAATAATTCTGTGCAGTCGTCAGAACATTGCGCTTCGCGGAAAACAGACAACAGAAGCAACATTCGGACACTGATCTACGAAAGACCTTCGGTAATATGTCTCTACACACTGCATAGTTCAGACTTCAAACTTTACACTTTCTAATAAATTGCTATTATTATATAGCATTCATGGTTCACATTTTAGACTTCAAACTTTTGAATTCAGACTTCTGACTGAACGGTTCACAGTTCCTATATTATACGGTCTTTAATGACGTCATGAGATTTACCTATTTTTAGAGCGACTACATGTAAGCAAACGGGAATTCCCTTCTCATGATGTACAGCAACTCTAAACGATAATTGGTTTAACTCTTTCAAAAAGATTTTAGAGCTAGATCGGATACCGTGTAACACGGCATCTGAACGGATCAAAACTTTTTGTTACTTGGACAGTATACATGTATCGGGTTATACGGTCGTGTAATACTAAAATCAATGCGTTTATGTTTGAATCCCTGCAAACTGCAATTGTGTTTAAGTTCTGACCGCTATGTATGTTCGTTTACTGCATGTAAACCTTTCAAATAAAATACCTTTTACCCAGACCACACTCTTAAACCAAGCGACAATTATGTATTGAGCAATAACGGGTCATCTTTTCTCGATCAAAACAGACGGTTTGCTTTAAACCGATGTACACGGTATTGATATTTTAAATATGTCAACCCTTTGCCTGCTGATCGTGACTTCACTGTTTTTTTTTGTAAAAAGTTTGGATCCAGATCTAAATTGTCTGATACTTGTCTTTAATTTTCTTTACTTGAAAATGTATGAACCTTAATGTAAGCAATTTTACAGACGACAGTTTCAAAGCAGACGATAGTACAGGAGAATAAGTGTTAAAGTAGTCTCCACAAAAGACATTCCTTTGATACGATGTTAGTTGTATGCTACCCGTTGCCTATTTTGAAAAATAGTTATGAGCCAATGACATCAACAACGGAATAAAGAAACTCTACGTTGCAGTTTGAAGTCGGAAGTTTTAACTCTGAAGCTTGGAGTTGGAAGTCGGATGTCACCTACAGTCGTACGGACCAACTTCCGTGCAAAGGCTGACAGTGTTCTTCAAGAAACCAGGGAAGACCAGAAGTTTTAACGAAGTGACATGTATGCATGGTATGAAACAAAAACCAAACTTGACTGTGGAAAACAATAATATAGGTGAAAGGTATTTGAGAAGATTTTTACAGAAGGTTCCTCCTGTAGAAGGTTTCTGTTTTACTTTCACCTTGCTGTAGCTGCTACTGGTCCATCATACAATCAATTTGTGTTATTGTAGTGGTTGTAAACGACTTGAGCGGCAGCCACATAAGCACTTAACATCTGTGTTATGAAGTGATAATTTCGGGTATCAGTTTTACTCCTTACCGAAGTAATACGTTGCGGTACGAGTTTGATTCCTAACCGATTCCTTATCAATTTTCGTCAAACTGCTTAAGCAACCAAGTTTTAGGAATGCGCGGACAATACTATTTTACTTGTGCAATAATGCTCCAATTTGTTTCACCGTTTCGCCATAAGAAGAAGTTCCCCTTAAGAAAATGGCTACCTTTAACCTGAAGGGGGCTTCCAATCAGATCCATTGTGCTTTATGGAAAAGAATCCGAATCAACCATTCAGCGATGTCAAAACACAAAATATTTCACAAAATTTGCAGACGAATCTGTAGGTGTGAGTGAAACCGAGCAGTTTGCATTTTGATTTCGCCACATCGACCGCGAAAGCTCCTAGCTTGCATGTGCTTCGTGACGATTTCCTTTCCTTTGCTCGCCTGTGTAATCTGTTTTATGCTTGAAATTGATTGGGTTGTTCCGCGCAGCTGTTTCAAGGCCTGGAAGTATGCGCGATTTAAACATTCGAGCCTGAGCTTAGCTTAAGCTCAATTTGAGTTTTGTATTGACATGTCAGGTTGACGGCAATTTAAAAGGGTTTTTAACAGAAAGGTGACGTTCATTTTTGAACCGAAAGTAGAAATGTTGACTGTTTCTCACCCTATGGCATTAGTATTTTACAAATCTTGCAAACTCGTGTGTCGATCCATTTTAAATGCTGCCTGAACATTCTAACATGACACGTGAACTCGTCTCTCTAAACAAAGTACACATTTACCGTGATATATCAGTATGATACGCGATGATGTGAAAATGTTATCCTTTCCAGGCCGATATCGTACAAAAACGTGTAGAAAAATGAGTGTTTCAAACCCCTAGCCAAAATAGCATAAGCAAGCCTGGAACGTATTGAAACGGCCTAAATGTATGCTCTTTTAAAAACGGTTACCGTTTTGTGGCTCAATGCCAGCGAATTTTAAATTATGGTAATTTATGTAACCATATCTTGAAAGAAGTAACACTCATATGTCATAAACTGTTATTCTTAATACCTTATTGTATTGAATTGGTTAAAATGTGTTAATTTTATTAATTGTTTTAAAGCACAAATTTTCAAAAGCTTTCAAATTTTAATTATCAATTTTAAAAGCCCTTTTATTATACTTTGAAATTACAATAAAATGTACATTTGTTTTAAGGTGCACTGGTTCGATTAGTTTAAATCTCGTTTCTCCAGTGCATTTGTTTGGGGTGCAAAACATATGACAAAATCACTTGCAACAAGTTAATTTGTAATAAAAAGACGTGTTAATGAAATAATTGATATTAAATGATAAAAATTGATTACGTTTTTAATACATTGCTATTAAAAACGTAATCATTTTTTATCAATCAATTCATTAACATGTCTTTTTATTACAAATTAACTTGCTTTCATCGCATAATTCGTTAAGGGAAAGGCCATAGCCGACTTAAGCGTTTAAGTCCGTATCCAACTGATCTAGACTAAAAGCGTTGTAGAACGTTTTATCCGCAGATGAGTTATGCTGGTAACAAACCGATAACGTAAAAATTCGTTTCACTCTTTCCCTAAATAAGAAAAACCTATAAAGTATTTTTGCGAAAAATACATTTTAACTAAGCGCGCCGGAAGCGTTCAATAACGGTTTTACTAATGATCGTATCATAGACTTTCTGTTAGATGTTTTACATGCATTTACTTACTGTGCTGGCGGTCTTTTTGATTGTGAGGTTGTGGAACAGGGTTTATATTTTATGTACACTGTTCGTCTTTATAGGTGAATATGGGAGATAAGTGTGAGGTTGGGCGCCCCTACACCCAGGTTTAACCCCCCCAGTGCTAGTTAATGATTAATTTATAATTAATTATTTATTGCTGCTGACCGTACCAAGGCGGGCTGCTATGTTCACTTTACTTTATGTTTGTCTTGCGTGTTGTTTTCTATTTAGTGTGTAGATGAAGGAATGGGATTGTGCGTGTGTGTGTTTGTTATGGTATGACTGTGTGTGTGTTCTGCTTGAGAGGTGGGTGTATTGTTTGTGTTGCGTTTCCTGCTTGAGTCTTTCGTATTTATATATCCACAGAACGTTTTTACACGGTGTATGTAAGTGTTCGACATGTTTACGCTCCCGTTTTTTAAACAATGATATTTCGATCCGTCTAATTACGCTATCGGATTCCGTACTTATTATTGGGTCCGGGGTTTTTCTACCCAAAATATTTTAACTCCGTTTTAGTACGCTGTACGCTTTGGGTTTCAAAACGGGTTCGGGCCTGGAAAGGATATACAACGATGTGAAAATAGTCCGGTTACAACGGCTGTTCCTGTGTCCAACATACGATATATCCTATTTTAAAAACGCTCGATTGAAATAAATATATATATGCCAATTTTAAAACGTTTTGCTGATAGTTTGTAAAGAAGTTGACATTTTTAGTGGTAAAATGAATGGTTAGAATGGAACAGCCGCAGAAGGGGAGTCCTAATAAAACTGGTCCGAGGCGAGTGTTCCCCTTAAATACTGAAAACCTAACAGTGTAGACCCGGTTAAATCATTTTTAGTTATGAAAGCATCGAAATAGTCTTCTTCCATGGTTGCTATGGCCTCATATCCAATGATTTGTCGTTCTGGCGCGCCAGAACTCCAAATCGTGGTATATGAGACCATAGCAAACCATGGAGCGAAGATAACTAATTAAAAACGTAGCGCCTAGCATGGCGTTTGAGAAAATATCCAAAGCGACGTGCGAATGGAAACTTGTCATTCTACGGAAGTCCTAATGTACTATACAAGCCAAATGTTTTTATACGTTACAGGGGCGCACATTATATACATGTGCTTGTATTGGCGAGTAGACGTAATAATATTATATGTACATGCATGTATTATTTTTCCGCGGAGTTGTATGGCATCTATTTAGACATAGCATTTACACATTCTAAATGATCAATGGTCAGAAATCCAGGTTAATGGGCACCTGCTAAAAACTCAATGGTCTGATTCGATAGAGAACAAATTGCATGCAGGCTGGTCTATGTTCACAAATACAAGTTTTACTGCAATAGTTATGACAGCATGTTTCTAATTTTAGATATAAAATCTCTTCCAGAATAGTTTATTTCGAGAACCTCCATGAATGAAGTGTAATAAATAGAACCCAAGATTAATGTAAGATTGTACAATCAGCAGGATATGGTTTAAATTATTGTTTGACAATTCTGTAGATGATAGCATTTTAGTAGCTATGCTATATTTGACATAAACATTACTGTAATTAAATTATATGCTTTTTAATTCAAGGTATTACCATTCTTTGAAACCCTCAATTTCATACATTTTTTTCGCACCAATCTACAGTATAACTACCAGCACGCTGAATATCTTTTTTAAAGATAATTATTTTGTTAGTAGTGAATATGTTAAGACGGGTCATTAATTCGGTAGAAAGAAAAAATATTGATATAGCGCCAAAGTTTGGATCATGATCAGACACTGCTTTACGCGGGGTCAGATCTTGGCCCAAAATGTCGGACAAGTCGTCTATAGTCTCTTATACTTTCTATATTAGAATTGTCCCGTAAAGTCTAAATTAGATAAAACTTTTTGATGCACATTTTCGTAATAATTCACGTACTGTGGCGTTATTTGACGGAATTTGATGAAATAAAAAGTAGATATTGATAAATTAATCATTTCCCAATGGTACCACAAGAGAATATCGGCGATCGAGTCTATTTTAGCATCAGTTTAAGTCGATAGTTAAGTATAGGTGTAGGATTGCGCTGTTTACCTTGTATCTATAAAAGAAGTATAGTAAAAAAAAAAATTATAGTGGGAGGTGGGGTTAATAGATCCAGATGTATGCGCCAATCACCTGTGGGTTTACTCGCCGTCTGTTCAAGTTCCAAAATAGTTTCGAAATTTGTCATTTTCTACATTTTATTTTATTATGTTTTTGTGTAGTTTTGTTTAAGCGGAATTTGAATAGTTTTTCTGCCCCAGCTATAAAATATAAATGCTTATTCTAACATACCTGTCCACAAGTCCGGCTTTGCGTACGTAGGTCTTGCCCGGAATATTAACATCTTTGTCATAGAAAGCGTCTACATTCCATCGCTCCTTGGGAATTTCTTTAACGTGGTTTTCTCCATTTGACAACACCCTCCAGAACTCACTCAGGTTATTGGCCCCTGGAAACGTGCAGCCTACTCCGACGATTACTACGTCATCGTCGTAGTGCATGACTGCGATAAAATTACTAAATCGAAATCTTTACAGTTATCACATGATTCAGTGTGGCCAAGATCTTACCTAGCAGTTGTATTATTTGAATAAGAAATTCTCTCTTTTTATATGCTTACATGTACCGATACAGTAGAAGTCCTAAATATTGGACCGCCCGGTAAACCTGCTGTAAATTTCCTAGAAATTAGGAATTTGGTCCACAAGATGCCAAATGAATGGCAAACACTGTATAACTTGATCAGAATTTTCCTTCAGATATAGTCTAATCTGAATCTACACTGTTTGCTGAGAACTTTCTGCCCCATTACTTAGGGTAAATGCGGTATTTCATTTAGCAGTTGCAACTGTTGACTTGGCGTTATTTTAGTCATTGCGTACTTTCATTTCTACTTCCATGAATCAATCAGCTTGCGAGGTTAAAATCGGGACATTACAATGATCTATTTAAGATTCAACGGATTTGAGTCCTAAATATTGGACCGCCCGGTAAACCTGCTGTAAATATCCTAGAAATTAGGAATTTGGTCCACAAGATGCAAAATGAATGGAAAACACTGTATAACTTGATCAGAATTTTCCTTCAGATATAGTCTAATCTGAATCTACACTGTTTGCTGAGAACTTTCTGCCCCATTACTTAGGGTAAATGCGGTATTTCATTTAGCAGTTGCAACTGTTGACTTGGCGTTATTTTAGTCATTGCGTACTTTCATTTCTACTTCCATGAATCAATCAGCTTGAGAGTTCTAAATCGGGACATTACAATAATCTATTTAAGATTCAACGGATTTAAGTCCTAAATATTGAACCGCCCGGTTAACCTGCTGTAATTATTCTAGAAATTTAACTAATTGATTTTATCACTCAGTAATTTGGTCCAAAAGATGCAAATTGAATGGCAAACACTGAAGGACCTGATCAGATTTTTATTTCAGTAATAGTCCAATCAGAATCTACACTGTTTGCTGAGATATTTCGGTCCCACTACTTAGAGTAAATACGACAATTCATTAAGCTGAGGCAACTGTTTGCTTGGCGTTATTTTATTCAGTGCGTACTTTTATTGCTACTTCAAAGAATCAACCAGGCGGCGAGGTTCTAAATCAGGTTATTGCAATGATCTATTTATGTTTCAACGGATTTTTATTGTTTGGTTCGTTGCTTTCGGGAATAAACTGTAACTGCTTCAGATCTCCTGCACTGATAAAGGGTATTTAGGAGGAGTTCGGTGCACATTGTTTAAACTGTAGCTGAGTTCTTTAAGGCTTTAGTCCCCTTTTGGAATTGTATAGATATTTTGTGACTCATGTTTTGCTCAAGCATATCTCTGCAACTGCTACATATAATAGATTGAAACTAGGCATTGCATTGGAGTGCGGCGTGCGTGATCCACAATTTCGTGCGTTCTTATATTACGTTAACTTGAAGGGCAATAATAACCGTTTTGTCTAATTTGTCTTTTCGGTATTGTCCGAAATGGCTGGATGCCAAGATATTTATGAATATGGAGTAAATGCATTATCTTCAATACTGATTGACGCAGCTGATGATACCAGATCTTAGCCTAGGGGGACCGAAGGAGTGCTACTTGCCCAACCGGTAATCATCCAACCTACAACGAGCACGCCTAAAAAGCTTGAGAGATCTGTCAAGCTGCACACCTGCTAACATCGCAGCTACGTTACCATGTCAAGGGGCAGTTTGAGCCGTCATGTGCAAAGTCGACATCTTAAAACGTTTTTGACTTGTGGCACAGTGGTTTCTTTCGGCAAATTACATCATTAACATGGACATTTCTCTTTTTCTTCTACAAAGTATACGTCAATTGTAAACTTAAAAGTAGACCAACCAGTGTTCATTGTATGATTGCTTTAATGATATTTGAAGTTGGGTCTGACATGTTAGAAAATGCTTTAAACAAATCGTTAAGCTCTTTTTATTTATTTACATGTATTTATTTTCTATACCAGATTTATATAGAACTAGCGCTGTTTTCAAACAGCGGCTGTGCGTTCAAAAACGCTTCACATGAATTTACATTAAATGTACCTACACAGCGAGAAAAGATAAATAACTTATAACAATTAGCTACAATAAAACTACTAAAATAAACATGAATAAAAATACAAAAGACAGCCCCCAGAACGGCGAACTCAATACCTCTATAAGTCAGCAATAAACAGACCGGCTGGATTGCCGACCTATAGAAATAATAATAGAACGCCCAATATAGTCTCCCTAATGCGGTAGAACTAGGACAAATAGCATGTGACAATAACTAAACAATTCTATAAGAGACCATAAACCTGATTATACATAAGACGAAAACTAAGAACTATATCTAAAAGGAAATCAGTAATCAGCTGTTTCCTAGTGACAGCTGTCCAAGAGTCATACTACTGAACCCCATTCCCGCCAGCTGGTATCAAAATAATTCAGAGATCATTCTATCAGAATATTTCCCGGAACCATGACACTTCGTCGTCCAGGCCGTGACATTGTTGATTCTAAATATTGATCTAATGATTTACATGATATTCAGTATATTATATGAGTCAAAATAAACATACTTCTAAATTTAATCATTCTTAATTTCTCAATCAATTTAAAGAATATACTTAGAAAATTTTTTACCGATAGAGCACAATTATATGTTATTTGCTGAGTAAATAGCTAGACATGTATTTGGCGTGATATTTTCTATCATTTTAATAATGATATCATCATATCAACAATAAGGGATAAAAACAAATGTGTTGCCATGATTACTTTGTCCATCCTTCAAGGTTTGTGCTTTCTTTGCAATTCTTTCGGACACAGTCCGTGACACTTTTCTAACTGTTCCGTCAAAGCTTTACGAGAAATTTTGTGACGGATCAGTGAAAAACCAAATTTCGTTGTGACGGAGTTGTGTACCAATGGTTATGGAACTTTTATTGAACGGTTCCAGTTTAAAAGTTTGTCTAGTACATGTATGGCTAGTTAGGCTTGATTTCTGCAGCGTAGCACTAGTCATTGTTAACACATGGATTCCCAGCTATTATTATATTCGGTCTTTACAAAAAGTGTACAAGTAAAGAGTACAGTTGTCCAATGTTATGTAATTGTTGACGACCAAAATCAAAGAAATCCCTCTTGTCAGGGTCTGCATTGTTCGCATTTTCCCACAATTTACTGCAGATATCAACCCTAAATAGTCATAAATTTACAAGATTAAATATGTAAATATGTTATATATCTTCATGAATGGAGGAAAACCTGCTATAATGACATCGGTTATGACGTTGGGAATTCCCGATTAAACATGACGTCAGAATTTTACATCATGATATATAAACTTACACATGACATATGTGTTTAAAAACAAAGTAAATTTTAACCTTTCGTGATCAAGGAGTTCCAGATTCTCTGTTAGCGGTGGATAAAGATATCGAGGTACGTATCTTCAATTATTTATAGCAATATAACTATGTTTTCTCTCATCTTTTCGCTGGATTAGATCTAGTTTAGATCTCTATCATGAGGTCTTTCGTGACCGCGCCATTTTAGCTAACGACATTTCAATGTTTTGATTCGTAAATAATAACGCAGTAGGCATGCAGTACATGTAGAATCTACATAGTTACCCTAGCATACATTGCTTATTGTTTGTGTTTTCTCAGCTTAATAAGGATTTCCATCAAGCTGTCAAAGTTCATGACATTTTTAACAAAAATGCTCTAGGCCTAAATGCATGTTTACGTAGATTCAACCTACCCGTTTGTTTCGACCTGTCGTGCTTATTGGGGTAGATCTGTTGTGTTTTTGAACGAAAAAAAAGCCCCTAAAACAATAGGTGTGTTGAGATTTATTAAGGTTATGTTATAAACCAGGTGTTCTTATAACGAAACACCCGCACCGACCCGGGATTGAATCCGAGTCACAAGGTTCGCAGTCATGCACTCTACCACGTCGCCATAAAAACGCGCTTACACAGCAGCCACATCTGGACTCGACCCCGGGACCCCTTCCTTACAGGGCAAGTGCTCTCCGGACTGAGACACCACAAATCTCTCATCATTTAATCATAAAAACTCAACCCTGGCTGCTACATAATGGGAGATTTTACATGTAAAGTAGTCCAGTGGTTAACACGTTGGACTACGGTGCCAGGGGTCGTGAGTTCGATCCCCCGCCGGGCCAGCGGTCTGACTCGGGGATTTTTCCCGAATCCCCAATAATGTACAGGAATGTTCTTGAGCAAGACTTGTACCGCGAGTTGCTCCTCTCCACCCAGGGGTTAAAATGGGTACCTGTGAAGGGTCTGGGCCGGTACTGCGGCTGCAATATGCGCCATATGTTAGCAGTGCTCAAATGTGTAGGCAAGATGGCTCAATGATCAGGGGGTAAATGTACAGTCGGCTGAGCGGTCATTCGGACTGAAAGTAGACTTTAACTTGTACTTTAGTCTTTTTTTTCAAAGTGTGATAGCTCAGTACGTCGACATAGGAGTCGAAACTAGGCAGAGAAAAACCCTCGCAAAGTTTTAAATCTATAAGCTGGTTTTTTTAAAAATTTATAAATGCTTTGCGTTTAGACCTAGATCTAGATTTTGTCCACATTACATGGTATAGATCTATAATGATTAAGCTTTTCAGATTATTGTATCCTCCTAAGAAATAAATTTTATCTGACAATGGGGAAGACGTTAGATCTATTCTTTCCCGTTTTTTAAACGCAAAGCACAAAACGTAGAAAATTCGATCTACTTTTTATTTTTCCTGCTGTAGGCAGATGTGGCACTTAGGGATCACTTTTCCGGCGTCTGTCTGTCCGTCCGTCCACCCGTCCGTCCGTCTGTCTGTCCGTCACATTTTTTGTGTCACGCTTCATAACTCCTGTTCTGAGTGTTCTACTGAAGCTTTGAAGATGAAACAGCATTTATGGAAAGAGCTTGACAAGTGGAAGAGTATTGCACAATACCTTGAAGGGTTACAACTCTTGTATCAATATTGTGAGAGTTATTCCTCTTTTCAACATTTTCTTTTCATGCTCTCTGCTGTTTTACTGAAGATTTTGAAATGAAATTTCTTTTATGGAAAGAGAATGTTATACTGATGCTTGCTGGCAGGTGACACACGTGTTCCGGGGAACCCATCTATTTTCTTTTTACATTTCTATCTACATGTAGATCTATCTATTTTAATCTGAGGGGCAAAAAGTGTGAAGCCTGGTCAGACGCCGGGTTACCGGGCGTCTGATCTGGGACCAAACGGCTTGCAATTGAAATAATAGCGTTCATCGCAAAAATAGCGTCTTCCCGTCTGTATGAATAAAGTGTATTTAGTATTATTTTTTATATTCATTAATTTTCTTTTTAGGATTTAGAGAGTCTGCTGTTTGATAGAACGTCCACGGCCACACCATTTGGATATCAAGAAGAAACTGACCTGGGCGCTTTTAGGCGTTTGTCTAGACCCAGACTGACGATCGAGAGCTGGATGTCAAACATCAGGTCAGGACCTATTTAGAGTGTATTCCAGATTAAAATGTATTGATTGAGAGACCATAAAACTTTGTTCAAAGCTCCCATATATAAGACATAAAAAAGTTTTTGTGACTAACTTAAAGTAAGCTCAGCTAAAAGTAGTTGAGGTTTCAACGCATGAGAGGTGCATGTAGCACCATAGATATTAAGCTGTCGACTTTGCATTATATCTACTGAGTTTTTAAGTTTCTAATAGATCTACTTGAAATCGACAAACGTTGCTTGGGGTCCGGGGGACGTACCCCGAGAGAAAAATAGAAATTAGAACTGAAATTGTGAACCCTGAAGTGTGATTTTAGGGGTTTGCGGCTTTGAATACGATTAATTGTGATCAAAGCTCCGTTATATATCCGGGGGGTCGTTTGGATATAAGCCATGAGAAATAATGTGACTATTTATTTCTGCTAAAACTCCGGAAACCTCCCACGGGAAAAATAGACATTAGAACTAAAATGTTGAGCTCAGAAGCGTGTTTAGATTGATTTAGCCTTTAGACATTAAGGTCTAACCCCACCCCACCCAACCCTCACGCCACATCTTTTAAACCTTCAATGTCACTTTTTGGCCAATTTTGATTTTTCTTTTTTCAAATTGATGTTACGCACGTGCGTAAGTGCGTATCGTCGGCCACGCCCCTGTCTGGTTTATGAATATTTTACTTATACTGTTTGTTTATTTCTATAAATAAAGCAAGAGCAACACCAGCACAATACCATATACATTAGACACTTCTTTAATTAAGATACTTTTGATCGAGCCTTATAAATTTAATTATTCAAATTATGGATAACGTTAGTTTAGCGGGTTTTTTTCACATTCATGTATCCATCTTTTGACGCTTTTGCAAAAAGAAAATTATCAGATGATAAAGTATGTTCCTATATGAGATGTTTAATAGAGATCAGTAAATGTTGGCTTATTATTATACTAGATCTATACTACAGAGCTACCTATTGACTGTTTACTTTCATGCATGTAAGTAAAATTCAGTTAATTGGATGGAACCTTGAATACATCTTTATTGAAGAAAGGGTGAACAAACATTCTGAGGAAAAATTATATAATAAAACATTTGTCTACTTTACTTTCAGGAAATATCCAGTATTTCCGCTTCAACAGGACCAGCCTGACGTCGTTTTTGTGAAAGAGCGTGATGACGTTGATGAGAGAAGATATGATATTCTGAGGTCACGTGACGTCGATTTCCCCCACGAGCATCTGCCGCACGTGCTACAGCCTGCAGGAATATCTGCCGCTCGCCAGAAGTACCCGTTTAATATTGTGAGGCCATGTGTTCGCCATGTCTATCTGGACGTTAAGTGTCCTCAAAATCCATACAGAAACTGAGATTTGTGTCTTTTTTAGGGTTGCGTTACTATGGCAACTGAACTCTAACAGACTTTACTTTTCTCCATAATTTATTCCAAATAAGTTTTATATGTTTATTCAACAGAATGTTATGTCTTAATTGGAAGGAAAAGTGCATACTGTAAGCATTGTTGGTTCTAAAAATACTGTTTATGGGCCGCTTTTTAAAAGTCAAATAAGCACTCGCGTGTCAATGTTTCAATGATAGGACAGATACTAAATTAGCTGTAATTTCATTAAAAATTGAGATTTCACCAAAATTCTTTTTGTTCTGTATTTCTAACACCCTACTCTTGAGCAAACTGCACAAATCTGAAAATCGAAAATTTTGTCATTATAGCAGGTTTTGCTGGAGACCCAATCAATATATATATACATAAATTGACAAGATTAAATTTGAAATTGGAATTTACTCTATTGCCCAGACATCGTTGAGTCTAATCAACTGCAAAGTTATTCTAGGTCTGGCTTTCTTACTGTTTGCATTTGTTGAAGTGCAAAAGCATTTTTAGAAATAATAACATACAAATATAAAAACCCGTCCACCAACCCAAAGCTCCTTGAGAAGCTAAGGACTTTCATGTTTACAATGGTTGATGTTAATTGCACTTGTTTATTGAAATAATTGATTTTTCAAGTTGCTCAAGAGTCAATAAAAAGCACAAAACTTTTCCGGGTAATATATTAGTCATAGACCTAGTACAGTGGAGAATCTGTTATTCTTTCCCGTTTAAACGCAAACGTACGCAAACGCAAAGCACTAAAACGTAGAAAAGAACAACTTTTGGACAATTCTGATATTTCATGTTTATCTTGGTGGCAAACAGTTTGGAGCCTGGTCAGACGCCGGGTTACCCGGCGTCTTATCTGGCTCCAAACTGTTTGTATTGGAAATAATAGTTGTAGCGTAAACGAGTTTATTGGGAAAGAATAACAGATTCTCCACTGTATTATGATAGCAACAGTGCACACAGTAATCTAAACGTCGATAGAGTAAAAACTGTTCTATAACGCCCACTAAAACGAAACCTAATTGGTTTTTCAAACTAAAGGTGACAATTTCAAGCAAGTAGACAGCGAGACAGACAACTCCTAAACGAGCTTTATGGTTCACCGTCATATTGCTTTAAGCAGCAACCTGTCTCAAACAACTCCAGCGCTCCCTCTCTACAACGACATCCAATGGGAGACAATAAATGTGTGCGTTGTTCGGAGGGAGTCGTTACAGAGAGGGAAATAGGATTACATTTGCAAACAGTTTGAATCCAGATCAGACGCCGCGTAACGCGGCGTCTGATCTGGATTCAAGCTGTTTGTCACTCGTCACTAAGGTTTGTTATGTCAAAATGCCCAATATGTAATTTTGAGAAATACAGCAGACGACAACTTTAAGCAGAAGATTATTGCAGACGTAAAAAGGTTGGACATAATTTCTTGTTTCGGGATCAGCAGCAAGCGTCGTTGTGAAGAGGGAATCGTTGTTGGGAGGGCCGTTGTAGAGAGGGAGCGCTGTAATACTAAACAGAAGTTTATGGTCGTAATTGAGACGTTTTACCGTACAGTAAAGCGTATGTTTCAGTACTACTCAACAAAAGAACGTGTGTTTCTCTATATATCTGTAACTGATTAATGTATAATCAATTAATGCAGACGACCTTTGTAGGAGCTTTCTGCATTAATTGTGTGACGCATGAAGCTGCTATAGTGAAATCCCTCTATACCGGACTGTGTGAGGACAACATAAATGTCCGGTTTAGAGGGATTTCCAGTTCGAATGGTTTCAACCCATCACCTAAAAGCTTGTTTTTAGTATGGCAGATAGCTTGCCACTTAAAGCAGGTTGTATTATGAAATAAGTGAATAAAAATGTTTAAACTTAAGAATGTTGAAAGTAAAGCAGAATGTACCTTAAGGCGCATTATTCTTTACTTTTAACCTCCTTTAAAATATCCTCTACTAGAATATATAGGCTCTTACATGAGTTTTCATAATTTATTGGATTTAGAAAACGATAAAAACGAGGTTTGCCGAGTTTTTGTCGTTTTCTAAAAGGCGAGTTTTATCAATCCAATTAATTGACGTGAACACGAATGATAGATTATATTTATAACATAACTTGACAATGTTGTCTTTCCCATTTTGATACTTATTTTAGATTGATAGCTGAACTATAGAAGTCAATGGATGACGCGTGAATGGACCTCCCAACTGAGTAAACAGGCAAAAAGTAGATCCTCGGTTAATTCCGATTTATTCAGAATAAATCAAGGGAGCAAACATTCCCTGTCCCTTTTCTATCTATAGCTACTCAATCGCCTAAGGAAATTTGTGTTTGGCGTCATATTTGATTACATATTTTGACAGCGCGTAGAAATACATAATTCAGTTTGACTTATTAATTTGCATAGTTAAACCACTAGTTTTATACGAGAAATATTCAATGCGTGTTATTCAACGCTCGCACAGTAGGTTTAGTTATAAAGAGAAATTATTTCTGATCATAGCATATTCATAAATACATGTATAGTTTTTTCAGTATAGGAATATTAAATCAAAGGCGTAAAAATGCGTGTTTATGGTGTAATGGATTAAAATAACGAAACGGGACCGAAGGTTTTGTCCGGTGTCTAGAGAGTTTCGATATTTAGAGGTTCCGGTGTGGAGGGGTTCTAGTGTACATATACTGCTACATTGGCTAACTATTTATATATATATATATGTATTTGCGCGACCATTATACAACCCCAAAGACATTTCTACCTTGTGGTTATGGATCTGTTGTTCTGTTTATTAGACCGAGAGTATCCCCTCTGCCGAGAACTAAAAGAAAGGCAGGTCGGTGGTTTAGATATCGGTGTAACACGGTCTCTCATCTAGATTCAAACTGTTTAACACTCTGCTTGTATTTTCCGAAATAATCTACATATGTATACTTTTTCGATTCATATAATTGTTACAGTGCAGAAACCCTCTTTTTCCGATTAAACACGCTTACGCTTAATGCAAACAGTTTGGAGGCTTCTGATCAACCTCCAAACTGTTTGTATTTCAGAATTGTCAGACTGTTGTAATTTGTACATTTTGATGCATTGCGTTTGTGCTTCGTTTGAAAAACGTCTTTTCCACTTTACAGACGACAAGTATGGCAAACGACAACTACAGTAGTACCTCTCTTTTACGGCCATTGAAACAACGGCAAATTTAGTTACTAAGTCCATCGGAAACAGTCAAGACTGTCTGAAACTAGACCTAACGCTGAGTAACCCACTAATTGATCTAACTCCAAATTGTTCGCGAAAGAAATTAAGTACACTTGAATATTACTATCAGTTAAACAGGATTTGAAAAGGTACTACTACAACAAGTACAGCTACTAGTTCTACTACTTCTACTACTACTACGACTACTATTACTACAGTGTTCCCTCTCTACAACGACATCCAATGGAAAACAAATAATATGTGCATTGTTCGGAGGGAGTCGTTATAGAGAGGGAAATCGGCTTACATTTGCAAACAGCTTGAATCCAGATCAGACGCCGCGTGACGCGGCGTCTGATCTGGATTCAAGGTGTTTATTACTCGTTATTTATGGTTTTCTGTCAAAATGTCTATTATATATCTTTGAGAAAAAACAGCAGACGGCAAATTTAAACAGACAACATTGCAGTCGTGAATAGGTTGGACATAATTGTCCTGTTTGGGGAACAGCTGCAATGGTCGTTGTAAGGAGGGAATCGTTGTTGGGAGGGCCGTTGTAGAGAGGGAACACTGTACTACTTATTATGTTACAACTTTTACTACTTCTACTGGAGTAACAACAAATACTACTACTCCAACGACTACTTCTACGTCTTCTTCAACAACTTATACTCATATTACTATTTCTACTACTCTCAAACTCATTTTTGTAAAATATTGATTTGAACATCACAAAATGTAAATGTAGAAAATGCCAATATCTTGAAAGTGTTGACGATTTATCAAATTCGGCAAAAAGTTTGGAGTCTGATCAGTCGCCGAATCTAATCTGGATCCAAACTGTTTCAAGTATATTTTAGAATTACTATCGATAACGCGAACTTGCTTAATTAAGTCGAAGTAACACGTATTTCCTCAGTAAAAGCACGATGGCTGTTATATCTAAGGAGGATTCACGTCCACTCAAAGTCATGTCATGATACATTTTAAGACGAAACACTTTTTAAGTCTAAAATTCAGGTAAAATTGACGTAAACGAGTTCGTTCGAATTGAGATTTAACTGTATTTCTGTTTCAAATACATTTTATTAGCATAGCGACACACTTGTATAAAACGGTCGTTCTTTGAAGAAGAAATTGTCTCACGAAATACAGGTGATTACATTATGCGTCGTGACAGTAAATTATGTAGTTTTTTGTGAGCTTTCTATTTTACTTTTGTGCTACAATAAACACAGATAATTATTTTTATTTTTTAACGGGCACTCAACACAGGTTTGGTTGTTTTCGAATATAGGACCAAAGAATATGGAGCTTTGCCAGTCTTGTATAAGGTTGTAAGAGAGATAGTCTTTATACCGATTTCGCCATTCGTCTGTTTAAATTTATGTCTGCTTTTTTCCATTTTTTTGACATTTCGATAGATATTATCTGGTAGTTAATTTTACCACATTTTGGACACATTCAACATGCAGACAACACATTTTATTGACACATTTAACATGCATACAGCACATTTCAAAACATTATCAATACCATCTATAATATATCAGTCATATATATTGCCGATTTGGTATACCAATATTGGTAAACACTCATACAAGTTTTAATTTGTAAGGTAATTTGACATATCAATTACATGTAAATAAACAATGTGAATTGATATTTAAAGGGATGTTATGTGTGGCCCGGGGCTCTGCAAAATAAAACAACATTCATATATTTCCATGTACATTTATGAATACGATTATATAAATTACTCAATCAGAAATTTAAATATATATTATAATATGATTGTGTTTTCCGACGGTCCGTCCCTAAATTATTTTTTGGGGCATGTAATGGGAAACCGGTTTTGGGTGTGTTTGTTTGTTTTGCCTGATCTTATCAGTAAAGTGTTGTTTACCTTGTTGACAGTTGCTTATAAAATATCCCATCCCATCCCTTTTCAAGTACAGTTTGCATTTTCGCATAAGTGATTAACATAGTCCGTTACACTCAGAGTGCTGAGCAGGATTTAACTTATATTTGAAAACAGTTTGAATCCACATCAGACGCCGCTTTACGCGGCGTCTGATATGGATTCAAAATGTTTATCACCGTATTTTATGTTTCTTCTGTCACAAATGTCTAATACGTAACTTTTAGACAAAAATGTAGACGACCATTGTAAGCAAAGGATATTTGCAGCAGTGAAAGGGTTGTTTCTATATGACCCGTACTCGATCTGAGAAAGACTTAAAGAAACTTTGTATATTTGGATTTGATTTATTGATCAATCATTTTATTATATGCCTTTGCATGATATCGAGCGTTTCCGCGTGTATTTGCACAGTAAAATAACGAGTCTGTCTCAGCCACTTTGTAGTTTACTCTGACCTCGCTTTCGATTTAACGTGACGTCATTTACATACGTGTACAAGTGCCGCGTTATTCATTGTGGCAAACAAAAAATCTTGTTCTGCTTCAAATAACTAATAAATGTTGGCTATAAAATGATTTAAACAACTATTTAAATGTTTCTGGTGTGTATTCAAGGCATATAATAAACACATCACCAGTTGGCAGTGTGCTACAGAGTGTTGCGTTTAGCTCTCGACGTTTTTGGCGAAACAACCGATCAGACTCGCGCCAAGGCGCTCGTTAGATCGTCTATTTCCGCCAAAATCGTCTCGAGCTAAATACATCACTCTGTATCGCACTGTCAACTGGTAATGTGTATATACACTGCAGTATAAAGTGATGTTCTCAAATGGAGATTTTACTGTAGTCGTGTGTAGATTTTACTCAATCATCCCTGATTATTTTAAAGGAAAATTCCATTCTCAATTTAAGTCAACTCCATTTTAAACTAATGTGTGTTGATTTTAACAATTCTGAAGATTCTGATCCTGCAGGAACCCTCTGAAAAGGATGGATTAATGAGTTGGGTTTTACGGACACAAAATAGGTCATATGGCGCCGATGAATAATGAGGGATGATGAAATGATGATGATTTCTGCTAATCTTTTTCGTTGCCAAACAGAGCATGGGATCAAAACCACCGATCTGCCTTCCTTTTAGTTCTTGGCAGAGGGGATAATCTCGGTCTAATAAACAGAACAATTCCCTATTGACAATTAAGCCCCAGAACTGCGGCAAAGTACATGTAGGAAGGTATCTGGACCTCTGATAAGGGGCTACACTCTTTACATGTACATGGGACAAGTACACTGTTTGGTAATGACGAATATACTCTTGGCTAGGATTTAATATGTTACTCTCTTAAATAATGTTGTTTAAATTGCCCACTTGAAGTGGGCAAATAAATCTCTGTTTGAAAGTACGATTGTGCTGTACCGTAGTTCTGTTTGACCTACTGACCAACTATTTAACCTTATGTAACCCATAGTCGAACAAAACCTTGCTTTTGTCAAGATAATCATTCTTAAAAAGTTTAAAGAAGATTGGGCTAAAAACAATGCCCTTTGCGGTGACAAACGCTTTTTCTACGATTTTATCTATTGAAAAATTTGATGTATAAACAATTTGTGAGAGCTTAAAGCAAGGTGACAGCAAAACAGAAAGCTCCTAAAGGAGCTCTCTGTTTTACTGTCATCTTGCTTGAAGCAGTCACGTGTTTTGAATACGTAAAAATTAACACAATCTTGTGATCGCTATGTAGAGATTTTACTGTACATTTCAGCAGAACATTCACAGACAGTCCCACACAAGGATAGCTGTGGAGTTCCACTTTCATATTAGTACAGTAGATGACCTTTTGATTGAGATTTCTGACAGTGGAGAAGACAATGGTTGTTCCGGTGCAATAGGTATTGAAAACAAACGCAATGTAATAAAATATAGGAAACGACATTTAATTAAAACCTTTCTGTGATGTCAGTGGCAAACAGGTGATTAGACGCCGGGTTAACCGGTGTCTGATCTTTCTCCAAACATAACTACATATTTTAGCATAAACTCGTTTAGTTGGGGAACAAATTAAGTTTTCCCAAAACTTAGTAAGCATTCGACAAAACTAATATACAGAAATGAATGGAATTTGAACTAAACCACATAGCGACACTACTTTGCCTATGAACTAGCATATTAGATATGATTCATTTACTGATTTACTTTCCTCGTCTAAATATAGACACGTTAACTCTGTGCATCCTATGTATTTTCCTAGTGAGTAACAAGAAGATAATCTTTTTATCTACAATTCTTCTTATACAATAAGAGACAATAAGAGGGCAAACATTTTCTTAAGGAAAATATATGCTAGTGCGATTCGTGGAATTTGCGGATCATTTTCTGACGTTTATTTCGCTTACACGGCGAAAAAAACCCAGTCACTACGTTATGTACATATACAGTAAAACCTGTCTAATACGACCACTAAAACGTAGAATACTTGATTTTATAAAGACAAGTGACAGCTTAAAGCAAACAGACAGTAAAACAAACGTTTTACTGCCCCTTTGCCTTAACAAAGCATTCACTTGTTTTAAACACCTACATGTAATAATTATCATAATTTAATGGTCGAAATAGAGAGGTTTTACAGTATTTAGGTGTATCCTGCCAATTTCAAATTGTAATTCGGCGAAACTATTACCATTGTATGTGTCGCGGTGTCGTAAAACAAAACTCCGTCAATCAAAACAAATTATAACCTTGGGAAAAAAATACTAGACGGTGACTTACAGTGGAGAAAACGTTATTCTTTCCCAATAAACGCGTTTACGCTAAAACTATTATTTGCAGTGCAAACAGTTTGGAGCCAGATCAGACGCCGGGTAACCCTGATAAACCAAGATAAACATTAATTATCAGAATTGTCAAAATGTTGCACTTTTCTACGTTTTATTGTTTTGCGTTTGCGTTTCGTTTCGTTTAAACGGGAAAGAATAACGTTTTCTCCACTGTACATGTAACATAAGAACTCTAGGTCCCGTAACTTACACAAACTCACACACTTAGTTTCGTTTTATTACCCTATGTACAATGGAGAATATGTTATTGTCTCCCGTTTAAACGCAAACGAAACACAAACGCAATTAACTAAATCTAGAAATATACAACATTTTGACAAGTCTGACTATTTGTTTTAAGGCAGTCTACCCGTAATCCGCCATTTTAAAATTGATCAGACGTGGGGAAAATTTTGAGCAATGTCGTAACCATTCGGTCATGTCCGTATCCTATTCGGCCATGTCCGTAGCGTTATCATTTTTTTCTAATTTTATTTTCTTCGTTAATATTGTATCATTTATACTCGCAATATGTTTATAAAAGATTAAAGCTAATGTTAAAAGCCTTTAATTGTTTAGATTTAAATTATTTGCAAAATAAGTTCTCACTTTTGTCAGCTTCCGGCATTGATGATAATGGAGATTGCGAGTTGAATTGATTTTTTCTCGAAATGGTAAGCATACATCGGCAAAACCAGCAATCAATGTAGGTCATTAAAAGATCACGGATATACAGTACCTAATGCCAAATCTATCTTAAAGCTTCTTATTACAACCATAATGCGAAAAACGGTAAGAGAATTGCAAAATTCTAGACTTTAGATCTACTTTCGGTTTGAGCTGCTGTCAATCCTGTTTCATAGATCGTGGCGTGACCCGTATCTTTATCTGAGTAAACAGCATGTAACTCCAGAAAGGGTTTGGTGGTCATTTGTACGTAAGATATGAAGACCCTGATTGTGGATAGTGAACGTAGTGGTCTAAGGGAAAACGGTAACGGGTCAAATCGGCCCAAAACCAAGTCGGATCCCGAGTCAAATTGGCCCAAAACCAAATCGAACAGGGCTCCGGATAAGAAGAGGGAGTAAAATGAACAATTACAACATTTTATAACTCGTTTCAGCCCCAAATCCAACGGTGTTACTACTCGCCATTTAAACTAGTAGTAACACCATAGAGTGTTATACAGAACTAACTATCAAATTACCTCCCTTTAAAGATTTTAGTTTTTGAAATACTTCCCTTATCTGGAACCCTGCTTATAATAAATTGTAAAAGAGGGTAATAAGTGTGTTAACTTTAGATTTTACATAAGTTATGTGTTGTTGGTTTTTTAGCTCACCTGAGCACAAAGTGCTCAAGATGAGCTATTGTGATCGGTTGCCGTCCGTCGTACGTCGGTGTCGGTGTCGTCTGTTCACAATTTGTTTCAAATAACTTCTTCTCTGAAACCAATGGCCCAATTTTAACCAAACTTGGTCAGATACATACTGTAGTTGTGAGCTTCAAAAATTGTTCCAAAAAAGTGGGTGGGGCAATCGGTCTTGTTGCCATGGCAACCATGCACAATATCTAAAAACAATATTCTCCTCAAAAACGACTGGTCCGATTTCAATTTGGTTTTCACCATAATGTTTCTCAATTTATATACTTTCAAAATTGTTCAAAGAATTTTGATCCGTCAAAAAACGTGGCCGCCACAGGGCGTGGTAATTTTTCGTATTTACGTAATATTGACAACTAAAGTCAAAACTTTAAACATCTTCTTTTCAATAACTATAAGTCCTAGAACAACCAAATTTCACATGTAGCATCATGTTGTGACCCTTTAGCAAGATTGTTGAAATAATGACCCCCGGGTCAAAAATGGCCCCGCCCTGGGGCTTATCAGTTTTAATAGGAAAACCTTTAAAACTCTCCTTCTCTAAAACTGTATGGCCTAGACCTTTTATATTTGGCATGAAGATTTGCCTTATGGACCTCTACTAATATTTTTTCAAACCATGACCCCAGGGTGAAAAATGGCCTCGCCCCGGGGCTTATAAGTTTTACATAGACTTATATAGGAAAACCTTTAAAAATCTTCTCCTCTGAAACCGTAAGGCCAAGACCTTTTATATTTGGCATCTAGCTTTGCCTTATGGTCCTCTACCAAGATTGTTCAAATCATGACCCCAGGGTCAAAAATGGCCCGCCCCAGGGCTTATCAGTTTTACATAGGCTTATATAGGAATAAACCTTTGAAACTCTTCTTCTCTGAAACCGTTAGACCCAGACCATTTTTATATTTGGCAATAAGCTTTGTTTTATGGTCTTCTACCAAGATTGTTCAAATCATGACCCCCGGATCAAAATTGGCCCCGCCCCGGGGCTTATAAGCTTTACAAAGACTTAATTGTGTAGTAAAACCTTTAAAATATTCTTCTCTGAAACCTTAAGGCCCATACCTTTTATATTTGGCATCTAGCTTTGCCTTATGGTCCTCTACCAAGATTGTTCAAATCATGACCCCAGGGTCAAAAATGGCCCCGCCCCGGAGCTTTTCAGTTTTACATAGACTTCTACAGGAAAACCTAATTTGGAATTGTTTCAGTTTCATGCAACAGTCCACATACATGCAATTTCAAACTTCATTATGCATCCAGTATAACACAATAGTTCCTCAGGTGAGCGATTTAGGGCCGCATGTGGCTCTTGTTTTAGAAAAATAAATACATGTATAGTTTTGGGACACGTGAAATTAGCATTTGAAATGCACTTAAACGGACTACAATATGCATAAATATAGGTGAAACTTTCCATATAAGGATTTTTTTGTCTTATTTAAAGCTTATGATATGTCTTATTGCAAAGGACTGAGAATGAGATGCTAAAGAAATGTTGGAATTGTAAATCGTTTGAATCCTGAAACAGTAATTATTCTCTTTCCGTTGCATAAATTTCGTAGGGGTAATTTTCAAAAAGCAAATTTGACAACTTTCTGACAGGAAACCTTTTTCATTTTTTTTTGGTCAAATTGTTACTTGGATGTCAAATATAATTAATTTACACCCCAAATGTATGCCCCGGATATAGAACATATGTAATTCTACAAGAAAAAAAAGACTTGCATCGGAAAAAATGTAAATAATCGGCAGTCATATTTTTGAAAGGTGCAATTACAGTGTCGATTTTTAAATACAAATTGTAATAATCTGCATTACTGTTGTTGTTTTTATTTTATAGTACACCATTATATATTCTATGAGGGCTTTTATTGTTAAAAATACATAAAATGTCGGGGAAAATGCGTTTTAAAATAAGACGGGTCGGTTGATTTACCGGTAAAATTGTCAAAGGGGGGTAAGAGGTACAAATGTGTCTGTTTTTGTCCTACACTTTATTCAATGCTCATAACAATTTATGAATAGGTCCATAAGGTGTAAGCTTAAGAAAAATATATGGTTTGTTGAGGTTTTAATGTTCGACCATTACGGGTAGTCTACTTTAATATGAGGCTCCTGATCAGGTGCCCGTTGACCCGGGTCTGATATGGCTTCTTGCTGTTTGAATCGATAAACAAGCTTATGGGGATTGATTTACATATTCTCCACTGTGCATGTAATTTTCATCTGCAATAATTTCAGGCTGCTGATTCACGTGCATTTTCCATCATAAAATAGCATCCGCAGGTCAAACAGTTTTGCACCTGATAAGACGCCACCGTGTTACTCAGCGTCTGATGTGGATATTCGCCTGTTTCGGGAAAAAGTTTAATGTAATAAGAGTGTTGCCCTTTAGAAACGCCCCTGTGACACCGTTTTATTACAACTTTGACCTACTTTAAAGGTGTTCGTTTGCCTTCAGTTAACACATTACATGTATTATTGAATAAATTACCCCATTTACCCGAGTGTTCTTGGGCAGTGGACAATGTGTTGTTCTTTACCAGTCAACGCGTTTATGCTAAATCAGTTGTGTCTGTTGCAAACAGTTTGGAGCCAGATCAGACGTGACGTCTGATCAGCTTCAGGGCTGCCATTTCTCCGGATTTTTCCGAAATCTTCGGAGTTATCTTAATTTCTCCGTACCTACGGAATTTTCCGTAATTTCCTGATTTCTGATTTTACCTTTCAATGTTTGTATTTATGCGTTTTTTTACTTGGAAAACATTGAACATGTATGGGTGTCAAACAGTTAAGATCGAGATCAGACGTCACGTTACACGACGTCTGATCTGAATCTATACTGTTTGCAGTATTATGTTTGTGTTATAGCCTGGCAGAGAAAGAGTAAAAGGTACGATTCATAATATGGCGCTTCAAAATTTGGAAATCTTAGGATTTTTTAACAACTTATGGTACAGTGGAGAAAACGTTATTCTTTCCCATTAGTAGAGGGGCTGACCCCATGAATCCAATTTTTTTTTTAACCCATCCGGTATAAAATTTCTGTTGATACGAAGGAATAGTATATATACATACATGACACTTGAGGGTGGATGCCAGATTCAGAAGTAGTGCAAATATTTTCTACAGCATTTCTTGTTACCCCACCCACTCAAATTTAATGCTAAATACCGATATTGCCGATTGTTAAATCTTATGACAAGGTTGTTATGTAAACATGTTTATTGTTTGAACTGTGTTGTTTATTGAGTATTTAAATGCTTTGAAATGCTTTACAATGCAAAATTGTAGTATTTAGAAAGTTTAGAAGCTCATATAATGTCATAGAATGTCATATAATGTAATACAAATAATAGACATTTTCAGAAAGTCATTGAATTTTATGGAACATCATAGAATTTTCTGACACGTCTTAGAATGTGAAGGAATATTCAAGAATAAACAGAAATGAATACTTGTAGAATATTCTAGAAGTCAGTGTTTGGTAATTTATAAGTAAACATAGTGTCACGTGGTCTTGTTTTGTCACCAAGAAAACCCAGGATTGTGCTATACCTTTCTAGACTTATGTCAAGTAGTATGTATATAAGTTTAAATAAACTGTTCTATATTAGATCTTTCTACAGCTATTAGAGTACTAAAAGTGTAGATTAGATTATTAAAAGTGTGGACATTTAAGATAAAATGTGTAACGGTTTAGTTTATGCTAAGAAGATAGGAACAGGACTATAAAGGACTTTCAAAAAACAGGTATCTACATGTTTATTTTTTCACTTGCCATTTTGAAATAGAAATATGACTTTATGGTTGTTTCTGTTGCGAAGATTAGTAAACTGTTACATAAAAATTATTAGCTTATTTGTTTTTTTCAAAGAAAAATAAACGAGTTATTGTTGTCAGTTCTTAAGTTGTCGTTGCCATTGTTACTACTGTCGTTGTTGTCCAAACTCTTAACATTGGCCATAACTTCTTCAATTTTTCATCTACAATCTTCATTTTTGGTATACATGTTCATCTTGACAAAGTCCTATCCCGACATACCAAAGTAATTTACCAATTGACCTTGACCGTAAACTGTGACCTAAATATACAGTAATTTTCACTGATCACCAAAACTGACGAGCCTTGTCGCCCGCATGTGGTGGTCTTGTTTACTCGGACACATGAAAAAAACAACAATCAAGGCGAGAAGTAAAACATTAAAAGATTTGAACATTAGTAAAATTCTTGAATGTCCACACATGACAGGGAAACAACTTGGACCATCACATTTATTAGGAAGTGTGAATCTTGATTGGTTATGTTCCTGCTCAGCATCCCATAAAGAGGCAAGAATATTATACATAGCATACATAGAAGTCAGAGCAATGTCATTGAGAATTTTTGATGTAGATATTCATCCTCTTGATACTCAAATACCAGGATGGACAGTACTCCATGCTAATGTTAGCAGAATGAAAAATATTCAAAGAACCAGAATAGGTTATTGTCCAATGATACCAGCATCAGCCACATATTTTAACACCGTATACACAATGATGTATGTCTTCCAGCAAATGATCCGATCCCTGAATCAAGACTGGAAGTATGTAACTGATGATGAAGTCATATACAGTAAAGCTCAGCTGCTAAAGTAGAGGAATATGAATGAGTTTATAGATGATGAGATAGAAATAGCTGGTATGCACAGATCATTACATTTCATGGGGGATATAGTTAAATGCATGGAAGAGAATGGATTTGAGGATATACTGGTGTGGGCCAAGCGTAGTGCAGGTCGTTCTTAAGGGAAGAGCTTACAACAGAAGTGTTAAGGCACGTAAACTTATGAACGAAACAATGAATAGATTGAAATGGAAAGTGTTTGAGAACTGGATAGAGAAGAAAGAGAAGACAAGGACTTGGTAGTTGAGGATATCTGGGTATTAAGAAAATGATTGCAAACAAGTGTTAACACATGGAATTTGCATCTGTTAATGGGAGATCTTAAAGCTGATGGACGTAATCTGTCAAACACATTCAAGTTCTGGGACAATTATGTGAACGATCTGTCTCCTTAGTTACATAGCAGCTAAACGTGACGGAGACAGAGAACTTGAGTTAGAAACATTCGCAGAGATGCTGCCTTATGACTTGGTATGTGGACATACAAACTATACAAGGTGGAGTACTGTTTACTTGGGTGAAGGTCATATTCTGAAACAGACAAAACAGAGATACACGAGGCCATTTCTAGAGAATTAGCTGCTGTGTACAGAACAGAAAAAACATTCAGTGGTGTATGGCACGACATGGCCATCGAACAGTCCTTGAAAAGAGACTGTGGCAAACTTAAGCAGTTGTATACCAATGAGGGTGCATTGCAGAAGTATTATTTAACAGCCCACAAAAGAGCCGAAGTTTGTCAAAACATGAAACGAATGAGTGGATTTCTAGAAAACATTTCTGATTAAGGGAATCTTATCAAACAAGTTTAAGAACGAATGGTAAATCCTTTTGAAGTAGACACTACTGCGAGTGAAGATGAAAAACAACCTCTCATAAATATAGCAGCATCGAGTGTAGCAACAACAGAAATAAGAAACGAGGTGTGTAATGCTCGTGAGATAGGCAATAAAAGATTAAAAGAATTTGTTGAAAATAGACTTCAAAAGAGCAAAATTGATTCCATGGCTCCGATTTCACGACAGATTATTAAAACGTTTGTATCAATGAACAAGTCAATGAAAGTTAAAACACATGAGACAGTTGAGTCAGTAAATATAGACAGACACATCTTCAGTTAGCTAAAGTGATAGAACAGAGTCGTAACGTATATATTAAGAACCTTTTAACATATGAACTTACACCAGTCCCTTTAGCCTTGTTCAACTTGGATTGGAGTATTAGAAAAATTACCAAGTCAGCCACACTGTCATGGATAGAAGGCAATAAGGCTATGAAACAACTACCAAGAGATGAGAATCCAGAACTACGCGTTTTTGACTTTATGATGCTCCTTAGAATGATTTGTACAGAAAAGAGTGAATGCAAAACATTTGGTGGAAGTGTCCCAGAAAGTAGCTTCAGTAATACTTGGAATGAAATACAAGTATACTGCAGTAGTTGGTGATAATTATCAAAATGAAGAATCGGTCAAGTCAGGGGAGAGAGTACGGCGGGGATAAGTGCAGATGCAATAGATACGAAATCTAACCGCCGCGGAGACACCAATGCCAAGACAAACAATAAAATACTTGTCAAATCCTGTCAGCAAGATGGTGGATTTTGTTCTTTGTGATTTGGTAAGAAAGTTTGAAGGAGAACTAGGTGATGAAATGATTGTATATCTTGCTAGTGGTTTCAGAAACCCAAAGAAAGCTCTTAAAGTACAACGAAATGCAACTGAAAGGGTAGAATGTCTGGAGTCTGACCAAGAGGAAGCTGATTCGAGAATGTTCTTGCCTGTTGAATATGCTGTGAAGGACCATAATGTCTCAGACCTCATGATGTGAAGTGTTGACCCTGATGTTGCTGCAATGTGTCCAAGAATCTCATTACTTCTTGGTATCAAGATATACTTTAAGACTGGTGTTCGACAGTCCAAATACTTCATTCAAATGCACGAAGTCGCATCCGAATTAGGAGAAAACTTTTCAATGACTTTACCAGTTATACATGCACTAAGTGGGTGACTCAAAAAGTGCGTTCTATGGCATGAGAAAGAAACGCTGGAATGTGGTCATAATGAAAAATCCAATGTTACTGGGTGGAATAATGGAACTTGGTGAAGGCCCTGTAGATGTCTCTGATAGAGCCAAATTGGTCGTGATTCAAATAGTGTCTTATCTGTACTCAGGAAAATAATCAGAAAATGTTGACACTGTTAGATACTTCCTGCTCTTAAAGAAAGGTTTCTCTAGTGAAAAACTCCCACCGACAAATAATGCCCAAGATGAGCACATTGATAGAGTCAATTATAAGTCGTTCATCTGGAAATCAGCGACCAAACAGTACTTAAACCTGCCATCACTATTAGAAGCTGGTTGGATGATAAACGAGCATGGGCATATTGTTCCTGTTAAAATGAAGCAACAGCCAGCACCTGAGGCACTTATAGAGTTCACTGGGTGTTCTTGTAAAAGTGATTGTCTAGACGATGAAAATGTAAAATGGAAGACTTATTCTGTACTGATGCATGTGAATGTCACACAGAAATATGTGAAAATAGATTGAAGTATGCTTGTTCTGACAGTGAAGAAGATGGCTGAGACAGATATGCGTCTGAATTCATTTGTATTCGTAATACTATATGTAATGCTTAAGTATGAATGTACATATGTGCTAAGATGATTGTGATAATAATGATGTTGATGTTGATGAAGGTGTTTTGGCAACAGTGACCGTTACGACAGCAATTGAAATGGTTATAATTTATTTATGATTTGTAAGAAGACGTTTTGTCAGGTTTCAGGAGTAAAATACGTTTTGATAGATAATACCAAGTGATAAAGATTATCACAGACAATAATCCATTCCATGAGAAATTCAGACTCATTGCATATGAAACCAGCATATACCACGTCTTAGCTATCAAATCAGGGACTGATCAAGGTATACAGAGGCAAAGAAGATGCAGCGGCATCTTCACTCTTGCAATATGTGTTTTTTCTCATGACACAGTTTAATGAATTACTGTATAACGCCTTTAAATAGCTCCAGGGCGATGAAAAGCCCCAAAAGCATAAAGCAGGCTTAAAGTAAAGCAGATTACTCCTTAAGCAGCACTCTGTTTTACTTTAAGCATTATTTAAGCAACTACAGGTCTTCAATACTGAAAACAAGCTATAAATGAAAGGGCTAAAGTACAAGTGATTTTAGTTAAATTCAGTGCATGTCGTTAGATTTTGGCAGATAAGGGACTTGGGAATTTTTTTGAACGGGGTGCGTTTAAACGGCATTATACGGTATATCAGTATTTCTATGAAGTAGCATACAGCAGTATATAAATATCTACAAATGATACCTCATTCTTAGGCAATAAAGTGACATTTCTTTAACCATATATAAAGAAAACAACAATTTTGCATAAAATAATATTTGCCTGGAATACATAATATTTCAGAGCATGTCTGTCTGCTTTATGCGCTTTGGAAACGAAAAATACAGTACATTATATCAATGGGCATCACTTAAAGTTATATCAGCAATTATTCTGTATCATGATAAAGCATGTTTTATAATGATCTACATGTTTTATCAAGATCTTGAGTGGACAATATTCTGTGTATGCTATTATTCATTAAACGTTGTTAAATTTGATGTCAAGAGTTATAGCCCTTGTTACAAAAATCTGCACCACTCTCGGATCCGGCATCCACCATAAATCAAAGCCTCATGGTATATACTATTCGAAAATATCATCAGAAATTTTATACCAGATGGGTTAAAAAAGAATCCATTTTAAGGCCCTTTTCATAAGCTGGCCCCTCTACTACATTTAAACGTACGCAAACGCAAGGCACTATAACGTAGAAAAGTGCAACTTTTGGACAATTCTGATAATTCATGTTTATCTTGGTGGCAAACAATTTGGAGCCTGATCAGACGCCGGGTTACCCGGCGTCTGATCTGGCTCCAAACAGTTTGCACTGCAAATAATAGTTTTAGTGTAAACGCGTTTATTGGGAAAGAATAACACATTCTCCACTGTACGATTCCTAATATGGCGCTTCAAAATTTGGAAATCTTAGGAATTTTTAACAACTTATGGTAGCCTTGAGACTTCAAACTGTTTGTGACCTAAATTGAAGTACAGCGCTCCCTCTCTTCAGCGACAACCAATGGGAGACAGTGAGTGTGTGCGTTGTACGGAGGGAGTCGTTATAGAGAGGGAAAATTGGTTTACATTAACAAATAGCTTGAATCCAGATCAGACGCCGCGTTACGCGGCGTTTGGTCTGGATTCAAGCTGTTTGTCACTCATCATTAAGTATTTTTCTGTCAAAATGTCGAATATGTAATTTTGAGAAAAACAGCAGACGACAAGTTTAAGCAGACGACATTGCAGCAGTAAAAAGCGTTAGAAATAATAGTCCCGTTTAGGGAATTGCGGCAAAGGTCGTTGTAAGGAGGGAATCGTTGTTGGGAGCACTGTAAAATGTATAAGATTACAGTGGAGAAAACGTTATTCTTTCCCAATAAACGCGTTTACGCTAAAACTATTATTTGCAGTGTAAACAGTTTGGAGCCAGATCAGACGCCGGGTAACCCTGCGTCTGATCAGGCTCCAAACTGTTTGCCACCAAGATAAACATGAATTATCAGAATTGTCTAAAAGTTGCACTTTTCTACGTTTTAGTGCTTTGCGTTTGCGTGCGTTTGCGTACGTTTGCGTTTGAACGGGAAAGAATAACGTTTTCTCCACTGTATACAGTGCACTGCATTGCGTTTGCATTTCGTTTCGTTTCGTTCGCGTTTCAGCGAGAAACATTAACGTCTTTTCTTTTTTAGGAAGTAATAACTTACATGTAATAAAGAAAATATTCGCAAAACATTTGTCACTAGGAATCTGATTTTTGCCACTGTGCGAGCAGAAGGTTACTGACCTTTCGTATTCAGATCTCTTTCATACAAGGTTATCTTCAACCTTCATGGACTCATAGAGCGAGTTTAGATGACCTACTAGGATAGTACTTGGGTAGGCTCGTATGACGTCACGTATCTACTTTATTAGAGTGGCGGTCAAGGAACCTCGCGCGTTTACGTCCAACTCGTGTTACTCTAGTCTGCCCTGGTACAGTGGATAATCTGTTATTCTTTCCCGTTTAAACGCAAACGTACGCAGACGCAAAACACTAAAACGTAGAATTGTACAACTTTTTGACAATTCTGATAATTAATGTTTATCTTGGTGGCAAACAGTTTGGAACCTGATCAGACACCGGGTTACCCGGCGTCTTATCTGGCTCCAAACTGTTTGCACTGCAGATAATAGTTTTAGCGTAAACGCGTTTATTGGGAAAGAATAACGTTTTCTCCACTGTAGTTCAGCCAAACCCGCTCATACATTTATCTCCGTAGTGGTCATCTACTTAATATACCTTAACAGACATATATTTAAGCTTAGTGTCTAGATGACATTGGCAAACAGTGAGCACCATGAGGAAACGCCGCGTTATGCGTTACGATGCGTCTAATCAGGGTCTATACTGTTTCCTATTTCGTATGAATTGTTCAGCTGTATGGACAAGTACTGGGGTGTCTATGGATCACCTTTGTACAGTGAAGAAAACGTTATTATTTCCCAATAAACGCGTTACGCTAAAACTATTATCTCCATTGCAAACCGTTTTGGAACCAGATCAGACACCGTGTAACCCGGCGTCTGATCAGGCTCCAAACTGTTTGCCACTCAGATGAATATAGATTGTCAAAATTGTCTAAAAACTGTCCTTTCCTTCATTTTATTACTATGCGTTTGCGTTTAAACGGAAAAGAATAACGTTTTCTCCACTGTATATACATGTATATACTGAACTCTCTCAGCAAACGCACATGGAGAAAAGTTCATTGTTATATCTAGTCAAAGATATATTTTGAAGGTTAAACTATTCTATAACAGAAGCCAATATTCAGATATGTACAGTGTAAATCCTGATGCGAAGACTCTTAAATGGCCCTTCTGATAAGAGCGTGCACTGTTTGTTTTAATTCTTCCCTCCCTACAACACGACCCTCCCAACAGCGACTCCTTCCTTTCAACGACCCTTGCAGCAGTTCCCTAAACAGGAAAATTAAGTCCAACGTTTGTACTGCTGGATTATCGTCTTCATAAAATTGTCGTATGTTGTTTTTCTCAAAGATACATAATTATTAAACATTTTGACAGTAAAAAGCTTATCTGGAGTCAGAACAGACGTGATCCGGAATAAGATCAGGCTCCAAACTGGTTGTCAATCGTTTTAAAACAAATATAAATATGACGAAATTGTTTCCATTTTTAGCTCACCTGAGCCTTGAGCTATTGTGATTCCATTCCGTCCGTCGTCCGTCGTACGTCCACATTTTCAAACAACCACTGACCCGATTTCAACCAAACTTTGTCAGAAGCATCAGTGACAAGGGGGAACGAAATCTTGTTCAAAGTTTTTGACTAGAGTTATTCCCCTTGCAGTGGGACCAGATTTTCTAACATGACCGTATAGACAACTTTTAATGCATAATAGTCCGGCAGAGAGCTGACTGGACCTGGAAATGCCGTCCTAAGTTTTTTTCTCGACTGATTCTACTTCAGCATATGTCACTTATTGAAAAACCACCGGGTGCCACTTTGTCATCCTTGAGCATTTTCGTAAATTCAAGATGGCGGCCAAAATGGCTGCCGAAAGGCTTTTAAACAAAATAGTCAAACAGTCAGCATTCTTTTTTTCTTTTTTAACTGATTTAACCTCATCATAATGATAGCTATTGTTCAAAAGACAATTCATGTAATTAAAATGTCACTGGTGACACCTTGTCACTCTTGAGTATTTCAGTGTATTTAAAATGGCGGCTAAAATGGTTACTAAAAGCGTTGAAACAAACTACTCTAAACTTCAGCATTCATGGTTTGGTTTTCTTAACTGATTTGACCCCACCATAATTATAGATATTACCATATGATGATACATATTATTGAACTGTTACGAATGACATATTTATTGTCACCCATAAGCATTTCTGTATATTCAAGATGGCGGCCAAAATGACTACCGAAATGCTTTTAAACAAAATAGTCCAAAAAGCGGCATTCATTGTTTCCTTTTTTCTTACTGATTTGACCTCAACATAATGAGAGTTATTATTGAAAGGACAATTCATGTTTTAAAAATGTTACGGGTAAAATCTTGTCAGCCTTCAGTATTTCCGTTTATTCAAAATGGCGGCTTAAATGGTTATCCAAATGTGTTACAAACTACTCTAAACTTCAGCATTCATAGTTAGGGTTTCTAAACTAATTTGACCCCACCATCATGAAAGTCTTTACTGAAATGATGATAAATATTGTTGAACTGTTACGGATGACATCTTGTCACCCTTGAGCATACCAGTATATTCAAAATGGCGGCTAAAATGGCTATCGAAATGCTTCAAAACAAATTGATCAACAAATGAGCATCATGAATTTCTTTTTGTGAATTTATTGATCTCACCAATTATGATATTTGCTTTTGGAATGATCATTCTTATTATTGAAATGTTACGGGTGACATCTTTTTATCATTGAGCATTTCCGTATATTCAAGATGGCGGCTAAAAAATGACAGACAATTTTGTTTAGCAAAAAAAGTAAAAAAATCAAACATTTTTTTATTCTTCACTGACTCGATATCAACGTAATTATACCTACTATTAAAATTATGATACTTATTTATGAAATGTAACGGGTGACATCTTTTTATCCTTGAGTATTTCCGTTTATTTCAGTTGGTGATTCTTATTATTGAAAACATGATACTTGTTATGGAACTATGTGGATGTCATCTTGTCACCCTTGAGCATTTCCATAAATTCGAGGTTGATTCATAATTTCTTATTCTTAAACGGTTTGACCTTACCAGAATGATACTCATTATTGAAATATTGCAGGTGACATCTTTTCACCTTCGAGCATTTTCGTATATTCAAGATAGTGGCCAAAGTTGCAATAGATATGCTTAAAATATTTAAAATGTTCAAACGTCAGAATCAACATTTATTTCTCGACTGGGTCTATTTTAGCACATGGTATTTGTTCACAAGAGCGCTTTTACATTTATCCCAAGAGACCTTCCTACCTGATCGTGGTTCTGGGCTTAATTGTCAAATTGGAATGTTTCTGTTTATTTGACCGAGATAATGCCTGCTGCCAAGAACTAAAAGGTAGACAGGTCGGTGGCGTTGATCCCATGCGCTGATTCGCAACGAACGAGACTAGTCCAAATGTTCTTTCTGAAATTATCATCATCTCATCTCATCATTTATCGGCGCTATATGACCTATTCTGTGATGCAGTCCCCTAAAACCCAACTTGCATAGATCCACAGAACAGAGAAGCGTGGATACTGTGTGTTAGACACTCTAGCCACCTGCTGCCTACCCAACACCCTGGGACACCCGCAGCAGTTGAACAATAAACTTCGGATTAAGTCCATCCATGCTTTTACATATCAGTATTTACGTTCTACAGGGCATGCGACCTTGACAGTTACACTTTGCTCAGTTTAAAAATTAACTCTAGATAGCGTTATGGCAAGGTTTTCGGTCCAAGTCGCTGGCTGTGAAGCTGTTATCCGTTTTTCCTTTCTCCAGCTAAACCCTACTGGGTCAAGATCAGGTAGATTGTTTCCTTCACATAAATGCCTAAATCAAGGCAGTAAAGTGTTGCTGATGGTTCGTCGCTAAGTTGTGTGGTCTATACTTGAATGCGTGTTTCAGATATGAACTCGAGGAAATACTAAAGCTTGTGAAATGTAAGTTTCAATAGAAAAATAAAGTCAACCGATAAGTGAAAACACACAGTTGGACCATGTGCAGGAAGAATGTCCTTACTGATGTCCATATGTTTGTCCAATGCAATATAATATCAATAATAGATTTGATTAACATTTTATTCGCCCTTCGTGTTTTATAATATGACTGACAGCTTAGGATTCGAATAATTTATTGTGCATAAGAATACCTACTACAATGATATTGCCTACATGCACCTCTTAATCTGTTATTTATAAATGTTTTCTTTCTGACATAATACCTCGGCTAGATTTAGCTTGTGTTTCATTTTTACCTATTATAACTAGCTTGTTAATTTGAGCGTGCTCAATCTGAAAAGTCTCAGCACCTAGAATGTAAGAGATTATCAGCTTTATTAACTGCTTTTTTCAGTGACAATAATGTATTTTGGTAATGTGCTATTAGCATGCAACTGATAGTAATCGATTTTAACCTGTTGTTCTCGACACTTAGAGACATTTCGGTGCTGTATATATAGGTGGACATTGTTGTTCTCCTGTTGGCGACGTAGTTCTGGACAGAGCCTTTTGTGGGGTTTGTCATAAACCAATAATAACAATATCGATCCGTCTATGGTGACTGTCTACTGGTCCCATTTTGTGTGAGAAACTCCTATCTGGAATTTGTTTTGTGAATTGCTTTATCATCTGTCGTTACTGTCATATCAATATGATCACCAAACAGTGTTTTTGGAAAAGGTGTCAATTCATGTGACAGAACATCTCAGATATCAACCTTATGGCTGCTAGCTTGAAGACTTTCCAAGACTATTGAGTAGATATCATATTATTTGACCATCCGTCACATTATTTTGATCATGGTGATTTGTTCTCTGGAATCATGTTCTTCCAATTATATTAGCTGTCCCTCGCCTGGTATCAAGGTGTTATGCACATCATCTGATTCCATTTCTTCAGTAACAAGTTTGAAGACGCCATCTTTATCAATGTATACACTCTAGCAACTGCAGTTTTTAAATGCACTTTAAACTGACTTGCCCACAGTGGAATATTACTGTAAGTTCTTCCATTATTTGACGTTTGGGTACAGTATAACCCCTTTGTCAAGAGTTATCCATCCTTGATGCACTCAGATAGGCTCGAAAAGGCAATACTTTAACAATGTTTTCAAATTTGAATATATTTTTCCAAACGTTCACATGTTAGGTAAGGCTTTAAGTTTCAGGATGATTTTGATTGTTGATGAAACTAAATGATAAAACTACCAGATTCAATAAATTCAGGTGAAAAATTTTATGGTCACCATGGTCCACTTGTCTTATCGTGCCTTCCATGTCCTTTGCGTTGCTTTCTATTTTCCGTCTTCCTTGTGCCCCTCAATGTCAGTTTCAGGATCACTCCTCTGAGCCAACATGATATCCAAGTTTGCTTGAGGTGATTGTACATGTGAATGTCTAAAGCCTAAGAGTATTTCTGCTTGATAGTAAATCTTAATTATGCAATCGGCCACATGCCCATGGCACATAAAGGGAATTTCAATGAACATATGACATGCCGTTTCATATACCTCGTCCATGCCTCATCAAATACTAGTTTTCAAAAATGTATTCAGAACTGCTCTCCGGAGAGCCTCCATTTCTATCAGGTAAGCCATGCCACATCTGCCATAGTTAGTTAACATGACCTGAATCGGTACTTTAAGGCAGCATTTCACTATATACTACACTCTTTCACGACATCAGCAAATATAAAGGCTAAGCCACTGTCTGTCATCAAACTAACATCATCAGTAACTAAGCTGATGAGCAAGTGTATGCAACCGAGCCTATATGCTAAGAAAGAATTTTTTGACACACAAAAGAATGTTAAGTTGCGCGATCCTAGCTGCTGGTACATAGTCCAACAATGACCTAAACAGAAAAAATTATCTAGGCCACAGAGGTCAAGGTTAAAAGTCAATGTTAGTAACTTACTATTGTAACTAGTTTTACTCGATTAAATGCACATACACGTGAAGTTATTTACCGTAATTGATGTACGTAGTCAAAAATTGACCTATTAAGCGCAGATCAATTTACAAATGTCACAGAGGTCAAGGGCAAAGGTCAAGGTTACCAAACTGCAATTCAACATGCTACTCTCATTATAGTACATGTACATCTATGGTTTAAGTTTCATTGATATAATACTTAAACTTTCAAGGAATTTACCCTGTATTCGACGCCGGGGTATGGCATAAAAGGCTCCATTTCGTGGAAATGAGTAAAAAGGGGTGGGTGGGATAAACAGGAAATATATCAAAATGCTCAAGGGTGCCAAGGTGGCACCCGGCCTATTCTGAATGACAATGCTTTGAACTATCAATATCAATCAAGAAAAAAACTTAGGACGCAATTTCTAGGTGGACCTCCAAATCCTGGTTTCTCTGCCGGACTATAAGAAAATCTTTAAAAATCTTCTTCTCAGAAACCAAAAGGCCCAGACCTTTGATATTTGGTATGCATCATGTCCTATTGATCTTCTACCAAGATTGTTCAAATTTCGACCCTTGGGCCAAAAAATGGCCCCGCCTTTGGGCTTACCAAGATTGTTCAAATTATGACCCCTGGGTCAAAATTGGCCCCGCCCTTGGGCTTATCAGTTTTACATAGACTTATATAGGAAAACCTTTAAAAATCTTCTTCTCTGAAACTGTAAGGCCCAGATCTTTAAAATTTTACATATAGCTTTGCATTATGGTCCTCTACCACGATTGTTCAAATTATGACCCCAGGGCCAAAAATGGCCCCGCCCTTGGGCTTATTAGTTTTTCATAGGAAAACGTTTATAATCTTCTTCTCTGAAACTGTAAGGCCCAGATCATTTATATTTGACATGTAGCTTTGCGTTATAGTCCTCTACCACGATTGTTCAAATTATGACCCCTGGGTCAAAATTGGCCCCGCCCTGGGGCTTATCAGTTGTACATAGACTTATATAGGAAAACCTTTAAAATTCCTCTTCCCTGAAACAGTAAGGCCCAGATCTTTAATATTTGACATATAGCTTGACCTTATGGTCCTCTACCAAGATTGTTCAAATTATGACCCCAATGCCAAAAATGGCCCCACCCTCAGGCTTATTAGATTTTCATAGGAAAACCTTTAAAAAATATTCTCTGAAACCGTAAACCCCAGATCATTTATATTTGACATGTAGCTTTGCTTTATGGTCCTCTACCAAGTTTGTTCAAATTATGACCCCTTGATTAAATTTGGCCCCGCCCCGGGGCTTATCAGTTTCATATATACTTATATAGGAAAACATTTAAAAATCTTTTTATAGCTTAATATATATCACAATATTGTCTTGCCCAGTCAGCTTAGATACAATGTTCTCAGGTGAGCGACTTGTGGGCCATGTCCCTCTTGTAATGCGTTTGTGTTTAAGTTGCGTTTATACGGGGAAGAATAAGCTCGTATCCACTTTATCACCATTCGCCCTTGACGGTCGTAACGTTAGTACATGTAACACATTCGCTGCCTTAACCCGAGTACAATACATGTAGCTACTTTGCAAACAGTTGGGATCCTGATCAGACGCCACGTAACACTGAAACCAAACTGTACGATATTCGTTACGATATTATTTTAATCAGTTTGACTTCGAACTAAAACTTAAACGACACTTTTTGTTAAACAACACAAACTCACGACAGTGAGAGGGGTGAATTGCCACAGTGGAAAATACGTTTAATCTTTCCCATTTAAACGCAAACGAAGTGCAAACGCAAATCACTAAAAACAGAAAACTACAACAGTTTGACAAGTCTGCTTATTTTTTTAATTTTGATGGCAAACAGTTTTGAGCCTGATGAGACGCCGGGTTACCCGGCGTCTGCTCTGGCTCCTAACTGTTTGCAATGGAAATTACAGTTTTAGCGCAAACGCGTTTATCGGAAAACAATAACGTCTTCTCCACTGTATTGTCCCCTATTTATTTAACATTCAACATAGAGGTAGAGGTCAAATAAAAATGGAGTCTTTAGGTGGAAAGGTCGCTATCATAACAGGTAAAGTTATTCATACTTCTTTATCTGTTAATGTCGTTAACCGTATCGAAATCAGCACAAAATTAACTAGCATTTATAATTAGTTTGCAATTCGATCAGGTTTTGGGTTTCTCAGCGTCTGATCAAGACTTATTTTGAGTAAATCTGTATGCACCATTTTTAAGCAGACGACAATTTAGTATAGTAACTGTTTTTAACAACGTGTTTGTGTAAACTAATTTCTAGACCTTATATTATATTACATGTACCGTTGAAGTTTATGGGGAAAACGATACATGAACAGCGAAGAAGATGTTTTTCTATCCCAATAAACGTGTTTTCGCTAGGATTATTATTTCCGATGCAACGTGGAGCTAGATGTGACGCCGGGTAACCGGTGGGTAATTTTTTAATGACCTTTTATACATTTTAGTGCATTTCGTTTGCATTTCGTTTGCATTGCGTTTGCATTTCGTTTGCATTGCGTTTGCATTTCGTTTGCGTATAAACGGAAAATAATTACGCTTTGTCTACTGTAACTATCTAGCACTAAATGTTATCAGAAATTATAGTCAAACACGTTAAATTATTTCCTCGATGGCCTGTTTTTTAGAGGTTAAGACGTAGATTGCCGGTTTAAAGAAGTTAAAACATAGATGGCCGGTTTTAAGAGATTAAGCCATGATTGCCTTGTTTTCAGAGGTTAAGACATACATGGCCAGTTTTCAGAGATTAAGAGATAGATGGTCGGTTTTCAGAGGTTAAGACATACACACGTACTGCTTTCAGAGGTTAAGACGTAGATAGCCGGTTTTAAGAGATCAAGACGTAGATGGCCGGTTTTAAGCGATTACAGTGGAGAATCTGTTATTCTTTCCCGTTTAAACGCAAACGTACGCAAACGCAAAGCACTAAAACGTAGAAAAGTACAACTTTTTGACAATGCTGATAATTCATGTTTGTCATGGTGGCAAACAGTTTGGAGCCTGATCAGACGCCGGGTTACCCGGCGTCTGATCTGGCTCCAAACTGTTTGCACTGCAAATAATAGTTTTAGCGTAAACGCGTTTATTGGGAAAGAATAACAGATTCTCCACTGTAAAAGGTACATGTAGATGTCATGTTTTCAGAAGTCAAGAATTATATGACCTGCTATAAGAGATTGAGACAGATGGCCATTTTTCGGAGGTTATGACATAGATTGCCGTTGATAAGAGGTTAAAAGGGCGATCGCCTGTTTTCATTGGCTCATACGTAAATGGCCGGTTTCAGAGGCTAAGACATAGATGGACTCTTTGCAGAGGTCCATACAGAGATTACCGGTTCTAAGAGGTTAAGACATTGATGACCGATTGTAAGATGTTATGACAGGGATAGCCATTTTTTCGGACGTTAAGACAACGATGGCCAGTTTTCAGTGGTTAAGACATTTATTGCCTATTTACAGAGGTTAAGACATAGATGACCTGCTGTCAGAATATATGGCTTGTTTTAAGAAGTTTAGACATGAATAGCGTTTTTAATAGTTTAAGAAAAAACAATTTATTTTACAAAGTAATATGTTATATACGTATATGGTTTGTTTTCAGTGGTTCAGTCTTTGGTAGCTGTAGAAAGTCTGTTTACATCTAGGTTAATACATAAACATGCATAGCTTGTTTCCAGATGTCTAGACAATTATTGCCTGTTTACATTTGTAAACCCGTTTGTGTCTAGCCTACGAGTTATAAGCAAACAGTGTAGACTGAGCAGACGCGTAATGCGGCAGCCTGGTGAAAGTCTAAACTGTTAACTGATAGGAATTTCTATACAAACAAAACAAAAATCGAAAATTAGACAAGGCACCGCATAGATAATCAAAGTACTGAGAGTACTGAAGGTACCATGTCCGTTTCGTTTTTAAACATTTGTTTTCCTGTTTTAAACCGCCACCTATCCTATGATTCTATTGTTTGCATATGTCAGTGTAAGCACATTCGGACTGGTTTGTCTTCTTTCAGGTAGCACCTCAGGTATAGGCGAGGCCATTGCCTTAAAGTTCGCCACATTGGGATGTAAGATTTGTATAACCGGAAGAAATGCCGAAAACCTTGAACGAGTGGCGAACCAATGTCGTAAAACTGGCTCCAAAAACACAGAGGTATAACACAACGAGCAGTGAACCATAATATTTAGCGTAGTCCACTTTATCAGCATATCGACAGCTCAGTTAGATGGACTGCAGCAAACACCCCTAAATCGTGCAAAGTGCCAAGTTGTAAAGTACATTCACGGTTCACTGCTCGTTGTTTACCTATGTCGTCCAACAATGCGTATCGAAAACGAAACACAATATCATCTAAGTACAGCGCTCCCTCTCTACAACGGCCCTCCCAACAACGATTCCCTCCTCACAACGACGCTTGCCATTGAGCCCGAAACAAGAAATTATGTCCAACCTTTTTAAGTCTGCAATATCTTCTGTTTAAAGTTGTCGTCTACAGTTTTATCAAAATTACATATTGGGCATTTTGACATAACAACCTTAGTGACGAGTGACAAACAGCTTGAATACAGATCAGGCGTATGGTTTTGATTCAAGCTGTTTGCAAATGTAAACTACTTTCCCTCCCTTAAATGACTCCCTCCGAACAACGAACACTTTATATGTCTCCCATTTGGTGTCCCGCACACATTATGTGTCTCCCATTTGGTGTCGCTGCAGTAGGGAACACTGTACTGAGGAAATTCAAGATCAGATAAATGTGTTGTATTTATTAAATATTATTTTCTGCTTCTGTAATATTTACCATAATTAAGAAGCTATATCGACATAGTGTCTAAAGTTGTTGACATGTTACAAGTTGGAATACATTTGTATATGCTAATACTGTGAAGAATACACCAATGTCAATTAAAAACTATATAAATGAAAACGCAGTAAAAAAATGTAAAAATCTTATATAATATTATATTGAATGGTCTGACGATTTGTTTCTATCTGAGCTGCAAACAGTTTTGAGCCTGATCAGACGCCGGATTATCCGGCGACTGATCCGGCTTCAAACTGTTTGCAATGAAACTACAAAGACGTACAATTGTATAGCAGAAAGGCATTTATTAGTGAAGCATACCGTCTTTTTCACTGTGATGGTTTGCGGCGATATACTTGTTTAGGTTATGACTGTTTGCGGTGACGTCAAGGATCAGGAACACAGGAAAGATATCGTTGCAAGAACGGTTCAACAATTTGGAAAGATAGATATATTGGTAAGTGCATTTTTAACTTGATTGTTCTTAGAACAGAAGGGATTATGTTCTACCCTCGTCTCGAGCCTAGAAAAGGGTTAATGAGTTTGGACGGGTTGTTTTAACGTTTAATAATTCTGCTAGGGTGCTGAAATTAAAGTTTTATTTGGGGTCCTACATTGATGCTATGAAGTTGGAATTTAAAAATAACTTAAATTGTTTGTTAATTTTTGACACGTTTCGGATTTTTTGTTGTGTTGTTTAGCTACAAATCAAACTTATTTGCAAATGCTCTATAACGTCATTAAGAGTGCAAGAGTTAAGTCTGACATACCCTTTTTACAAAGTTAAAACGTGGCTTAGCAACGATCTTATTTTGAAAAAAAGATATATCAGACTTAATCGAGACCGAAAACTTGTAGTATAACTGTAGACATATTATGGCAATCATTAAGTTAAACGAATTTGATGTATCTAAGTTCGGCTTATTGATTTTAGGTCAACAATGCAGGAATATTGTACGTGAATCACGTGGCCGACACAACTGAACAACAGTACGCCGACATTTTTGACACCAACGTCAAGGCCTATCTTTTTCTGGCTCAGTTGGCAATTCCATATCTGAAGGAAAGTAAAGGTATGAATTCAATTTTGAAATGTCTAATTACATGTACATGTATGAGTAGGTACAGTTTTTGCTATCCACATGTTGTTGTTATATTTACCTTACAAACTAACCATATCACGGCTCCAGATAAGTGGTAGTATACTTAACAAATCCAACATTTTGTTACTCATTGCATCAAATCCTATGGTGTTACATGTACTACTCATTAGAATCGTATCGGCGACACGACTCTAATAAGTAGTGACACCATATGGTTCAATGTAAAAATGAAGATTTTATTTTTTGAAATACTCCCCTTATCTGGAGCCCTTTATATGACACTTTTGTAACATATAGTGTTCCCTCCCTACAATGACCCTCCCAACAACGATTCCCTCCATACAGCGACTCTTGCTGCAGTTCCCTAAACAGGACAACAATCTAACGCTTTTACTGGTGTAAGACGGTCTGCTTAAAGTAGTCGTCTACTGTGTTTTAGGGCTTGATTGTCATATGGAATATTTCCTGTTTATAAACCGAGATTATTCCTTCTGCAAAGAAAGAAAAGGAAGGCACGTCGATTGTTTTGATCCCATGCGCTGCTTAGCAAATTGCGATTAGTAAAAAATAGGTTTTCTTTTATATAAAACTACTCTTTTCTAATATTTCGACCTCCTAGGGCCTTTTTCAAAGAAAACCATTTTAAAACACACGTGTGTTTGGACATGATATGCATTAGAGATCGAAATCTTAGATAAGAGCAGTTTTATACATAGAGGATATTAAATGAGTGGTCATTATTTATCATTTTTTATAAACGAGTTGACTAAAACAATATGACGCGAGACTTGGCGAGCAAGAATGAGAGATTTTGTTTTATATACATATTAAAAACAACTATTGAGTTAATTGAAGCCGCAGATTGTAGCCAAAATGTGACGTAGTTAATGTACGGTAAAATCATGACAAATGACGTCATTTTGGTGTCCCGCTGCATGCAGCGTTTGTTGACGAACAGGTTGGGCCGGAACCCCAAAAACGATATTTCACTTGTGGATTACGATATTTATAGAATCTCTTTAGGCAACTCGTAGACCGCAAAATATATGAAAACCTGTTTTTCTTAATTATTTAGGTAACATTATCAACAACTCCAGCATAGCTGCCGAACAACCGGTAAGTGACTTTTAAAAGTTAACCTTTACCCAATACCATGTTCTAGTTTAAAAACACCTCACTACTTAAATAAGGTTTATTATAAAGAATATTGCATTCTCCTTTTTCAACATGCATTAAGCTACCAGCTAGACTGATACTTTGAACTGCAGAGCACCAGATAAGGGTAGTTTTTCAAAAACTAAAATCTTTATTTCTGAATTAAACCCTATGGTGTCACTACTCATTAGAATCGTCTCTTCGAGACGATTCTAATGAGTAGTAACACCATAGCATTTGGTGCTAAAAAGAGTGAGACAATGTTGGATTTGTTGAAAAAACTACCTCTTATCTGGAGCCCTGTGTAAAGGACTTTCTTGATGGATGGCTTGTCGTTTATGCATGTGGTCGCCATTGTTGTTGTTCGCAGAGCACTACCTTTGAGGGTTATTCGCTTGCAACTGCAACCGTTGACAGTGAACAGAACTTTCGGTGTGCTTGCTTACAATCATTTTCAAACATCTTTACTGATATCGGATGATGATGGCTAGCGCTTCATGCAAACATGTTCATGTTTGGCGTAACATTTTATGGTAACGTGACGTCACAGATTCTATGCTAACGTAACAGTTATCGTTTAAATGCCCGATTTAATCCTGAGTTGTGTCTTAATGCATAAAAGTACATATAGTGAAGTGTCTTTCAAGATACTGTGATATAAAAATATACATTTACGTAGTACTTTCCCCCAATGGGATGGGATACACCCGCTGTTCGAAAAAGCAGAGTGGTAAGACTCAACAATAAAGTTATATCATTGCATTTACACATTTACACACATGCCCAGAGACCTTCCTACTTTGTCGTAGTTCTGGGGCTTAATTGCCAAAGGGAACTGTTTCTGTTTATCAGACCGAGATTATTCCCTCTGCCAAGAACTAAAAGAAAGGCAGGTGGGTGGGTTGATCCCATGCGCTGCTGGTCAACGAATGAGATTAGCCGAAACCATCTTCCTGAAATCATCTTCATTTCATCTCATCACCCCTCATCAATCATCGGCGCTATATGACCGTAAAACCCAACTCATCATCATTACACACATGCATGTACATGTACCACATTGGCGCTATATGACCATTCTATGTGTCGCAGTACCGTAAAACCAAACTCAAACAAACTTGACGCGGAGTATTTGTTTACTTTCAGCTAAGCTGCATTGGCGTCACATGTATGAGTAAAGCAGCTGTGGACATGCTCACCAAGTGTCTGGCAATAGGTATAACTGTGTAGAAGAAGTTATTCTTTCCCAATTTATGCGTTTGTCCTAAAACACTTTATGTCCATTGCAACCAGTTTAGAGCCAGATCAGACGCCGGGTAGCCAAGGATAAATTCTTCTCTTAAACTAACATTTACGTGTTTATACATCCATATTAAAAACATATTTCAGGCTAAATTTGGTTTCATTCTCTTAAATTATTATGTGTCTGAATTACCGTGGGAGAAATATCAAAATTAGAAATATTTCCTACAAAATTAGAAATATTTCCTACAAAATTGATTTAAATCTTTTAAATACCTTACCCAATGTACAAAGGAGATTTGCCAACAGTTTATATCCTTATCAAATATCGAGACTCGTCCCTGATTAGAATCCAAACTCTACGACACTCGATGCGAAATTTCGTTTCTCAATCAAAGTTAATATATGGTTTTTGAGCAATAAAAGAAAAAAGTGTTCAGCGCAGATAAGTGGTGGCTACTGTTAGGTGACTATTTATTACAATGTCCATTACGACCTTTGGCAATCTCAAACAACGTATGGATGCTAAAATTATTAATGTAAGGTGTATACAGGTCTCACTTATTTTAGCATCAAATCCTATGGTGTTACTACTCATTAGAATCGTCTCTTCGAGACGATTCAAATGAGTAGTGACACCATAGGGTTAAAAGCAGAAATGAAGATTTGAGTTTTTGAAATACCCCCTTATTTGGAGCTCTGGTATATAATACAGAAAACTCTTGGAGGAGTTTTTGCCATTTTTTTTATCCTGCATTCAGCAATCAGCTTTCTTTTAATACCTATAACTTGTTCAAAGAATGTACATGTATCTTAATAAATGTATGTTGTGTAATTTAACAGATCTAGGACCGTCCGGTGTTCGAGTCAATTCCGTCAAGTAAGTACCTCAGTGGAGAACATGATTTTCTGTTCCGCATAACCCTTTACGTTATAGAAGTAGCCTGTTTCTAGTTTTAAAGACAGATGGTCACTAACAGCAGGTTCAAAGAATAGCATAATGACTTTAATGAGCCTTAAGGTGTATTCTGCTTTACTTTCAGCCTACTTTAAACTTCCATCTGCATGGGTGATGCATGTCCATGACTGTATAAAATGGACTTATTTTCTTCAGTGGTGAACTAAATAAAAAGAGTAAAAGACACTTTTTTATTTTATGGAGTAACTGTTTTAAGGAGTTACCTTCATCCGGCTTTCTTTAGCGTATAAATAATTAGAGGCTACATTTGCGTTTTTATTGAAAAATTGGTTAATTGAAATGTAAAGCAAAACTAGTGTAATAACACATAGACAATGACATGTGAAGGTAAGGTAGCAACTACTTTATTCTTTCTCGTTAAAACGATACAACTGCAAACGCAATGCACTTAAAGGTAGAAAAACACAAATTTTTTGAATTTCTCATTTTTTAATTTAATCTGATTGACTAACAGTTTGGAGCCAGAGCAGACGCCAGGTTACCCGACATCTGATCTGGCTCCACACTGTTTGTCAATGGAAAGTATAGTTTAAGCATATAAACGCGTTTATTGCGAAAGAATGACGTCTTCCCAACTTATGATATGTTTTCTGTTTGCCAATTTTTGACGGTTAAAGGTCAATTATGGAAAACAGTTTGGAGCCTGACCAGACGAGTTACTATTACTTTGCGTCTGGCTTGGCTCCAAAATGCTTGCTGTGACCTTACTTGTTTTATCACACACGGCTTTTTTAGAACGGAAATGTCTCTCAAACTGTTTACATGGTTTTGGTGTTATTCTTTTCAGTCCTGGAGTAACTGAAACTGCGGTATTTGAAAGGAGCGGCATGCCTGCATCCGAATTAGATAAGGTATGTTTCACTTCATTATAATGCTACGTTTTAACCAAAGTGACACAAACGAAATGCAATACAATCAATTGGGTGATGTGACAATTTTTTAAAATATTAATGGCCCATACATAATGGCTTCTGATCCGTACCTCAAAGCTGTTTGCAGGGGTAATAAGTTAAAGGTGTTTAGCACAACCGCGTTTATTAGGCAATAATAACATTTTCTATACTATAAAAACTTAAGATGAAATATCCAAAAGGTAAAAGTTTCTTATGTCTGGAACGGGTTACAACCTTTAAAAAACCTTTAAGTTAACTCACAGCATTCTTTACAAGTAAAGCAACAACTTTTTTAATAATAGTATTGGACGATTTGGAAAACTGCTATCAAATATCTAATTTTGCAAAATGTTTTTTTGTTTATGTAAAACTTGAAGTGCAAAAAGTATGACTCAATTAATGTTATCTACACTTCTTCCTTTCTATCCACAATACAGCTGAAACAGTTGGTCAGAAAAAAATAGAAACGTGTATCATTTAGATATGTTGTAATTAAAGAGTTTCTTTAAATGTGGGGAAAATGTGAAGTACAGATACTGTTACTTCCCTTGAAAATGAAAATTTGTCATTAAAATACATTATTGGTTAATTATAGACTTGCATTCAAGGTACATATAGAGTAATGTTGTTTAATACCACTTAAGGATTGATAAGCTCAAATATGTGGCTTGACAGTCCGATTTGTCTTCAAAGTATTTTTTTTTATAGAAACGGGACACTCTGTTAATGTGTTACTGCTTTAATTTATTATACAATTTGAACAAAGGGTTTAATCAATTTGTCCAAAAGGTACAAACTGCATGGCAACTACTTACATGTAATACATTGCTTACTCTGTTCCTTGGGAAGCAAATTGACCAAATACGAGCTGTAACCTATCTTTTATGCAGCCAGGTTGCCTTCTTTTAGCGGTCGTAATAGACAGGTTTTACTGTAGTTTGTTTCTAGACCAGTCTAGGGGTCTACCTACATGTAATTGCATTCAAAGTAACTTGTAATCATCTTCATCTCAAGTTGAAGGTCATTGACCCCATTTTCAACTCAGCCCAATTTCACGCGGTTATGCAATCAGTTTAGAGCCAGATATGACACCATGTAACACGGCTGAATCTAAACTCATTTTGATATTTAGCAATTAAAGAGGGTTGAAAAGGGGAGATTATATTTTTGTTGTCTTGAATGCAGTGGATAGGTTATGGTATTCAAATGGCTTTAATCCCTTCACCGCCATGCCGTCATCAATTTTAAACAATTTAGGTAGTTTTTCTCATGAAATATTAAAACGTGTGGCAACAGTTTGGATCCTAATCAGACGCCAAACTGTTTGCAAATAACCATTTTTCGGGGTAAGACACCGGATATATCCACGGTACAAGTTAGTGGAGGGTTTAAACAAATTCAATCGTCTGCTTTCACTGACAAAATATCGTAATGGTTTAATGATGACGTCTAAATATTCGTTCAAAAGTTAGATGTAAGGTAGTATGATTGCAGTAGCATCGCAATCATATTACTGCTCATATAGGTACATGCTTATATGCATTTTGAAAACAGTACTTTCAGAGACAAGCATCTCGTAATCCACTCCGGAGAAGCGGTCGTCCTGAAGAATGTGCTGATGCTGTTGTTTTCCTCGCTTCCGATGCTGCTCGCCACGTGACCGGACAACATCTTAACGTGGATGGAGGGCGCCACTGTGTTGTGGTCGATGTAGACTAGCGTATATGTACAGGAATTTACGATTTATGTTCCATAAACTTGAATGATGGGAAACAATATATTAAGGAGTATCGTATTATTGCTCTTTTAAACGAACAAAATGCACTCGCAATACAATAACACTGGGAACAAGACAACTCCTTGACAATTATTTTATTCCGAGTTTCAAACAGTCCGAAGAATGAAAATAGCCGGGTGACCCTGCCTGTGATCTAGCTCCAACATGTATCCAAAGGAAATTATTGTTTTGGCATAAGCGCATTTATTGGTTAGAATAGCGATTGCTCCACTGTACAATATGTGTCCCTTAAATATCAGGGGTCCGTTTCATGAAACTTCGTACGACAAAAATAGTCGTAAGTCAAAACTTTAAAATACATTTAACTTCTGATTTCTCAATATAATCCTGTCTTTTGACATCTCTTTGGAACGAGAAGCCACAAGGCATGATTAGATCGAGAAAAAATAATAATTGAAACTTTTTATAATCTGACTTTAGACAACTATAGTCGTGCGAAGTTTTATGAAACAGGGCCCTAGCTCCGAGTAAAACTTGTGACGGTTTACCAAAATGTTCGTAGATATTCACACTTGAAGATTATAAGGCGTTTTTCTCTTTGTTTTAGCGCAATAATTACCCCCTTTGCCTGTTGGTCGCGACTTTATACTGATTTTGCAAACAGTTTAGATCAAGAACAGACGCCGCGTAACGCGGCGTCTGATCTAGATCCAAACTGTTTGACGATCATCTTTAGGTTTCTTTACTTGAAAATGTATAAATCAAGATATATTTTTTCTGGTGACGAAGCAGACGATATACCGCATGGTAAGGGTTAACACTTGTGCTGCTTATCGCGACTTGACTGGTATTTTTATCCTCATCAGATGCCGTATATTGTGGCGTCTGACAAGGACCCAAACTGCTTGTTTCTTACGTTGCATCCATTTGTAAATACAAAAACAAGATTATTTGTCAAGTTTTGCAGACGACGTTTTCAAAACATCCGGTTTTAAGACAGCATACTTGTTGACTATATTGAAAAATACAATGGAGAAGACGTTAGTCTTTCCCAGTAAACGCGTTTACTTTAAAACTATTATTTCCATTGCAAACAGTTTTGAGCCTAATCAGACACCGGGTAACGCGGTGTCTGACCAGGCTCCAAATTTATTCAATCATATTTGATTATTATTAAGAACTTTAAAAAATGTTGTCACTTTCTGCATTTTATTACAAGGCTATTGTGTTTCATTTGCGTTTAAACGGAAAAGAATAACTTATTTTCCGATGCAATTCAACTGTAATAATATGGATATATATGAAGCCTAACTGAGATCATAAATTATGTTATTGAACGCTGCATTGTCAAGCGCCGTATGCCAACTAATAAACTTGTTGTATCTACACATCATGCAACTTGTCCATTTATTGCGTCAAACATTTGTGTAAACATATACATGATTACGGTGTTCCTTTGAGACGAGCGTTGCCCTCTCTACCGTCTTGTGGAAAAATGACCAGATTCCATGAGAAACATATTTTGTCTTGCCTCCGATTAACCTATTTACGCCCAGTGGATTATTCCATGTTATACATGTATATTGGTTTATTCCATTTTTTATCAAAGGGATACCTGGTCAAATTTTTCATTTTCATTGTGTTTTATATTGAAATCCCTATCACCAAACAGTGTAGACTCTGATCAGAGTCTTCACTGTTTGCCTATTTCCAATATATAGGATCGTTGGAACAAATGTGTTAAATAGTCAGTGGCTGTTCTGATAGTGTAGTGGTAAGTGTACCTCTTCTCAGCAACGCGTTTCAAGTTTGATCCATGGTCAGGACAGTATATGAGAGCATACATTGGTCGCCCGTCCAAATAAATAGGCTTTCTAACCACAGAAATACATATAACTACATACACGACCATTCGGGACAGCGAAAGTGATTTGTCTAAATTGTTAGAATTAGTTTCATAATCGTTGTAAGAAGATAAGTTTCAAACTTTAAACAGTCATATTACGAAACAGTTGTTTGTTTAGTGTTTGGTAGTCATTGTCACAATGATTATACAGCGGAGAAAGTGTTGTTATTTCCCGTTTAAACGCAAACGAAACGAATTTTAATTAAGAAATAATAAATTCATACCAGTGTTCTATCGTGCAATCGAACACTGGTAGGAGTTGAGATGAGTAGTAATTTAATCACGAGGCCTTTAGGCCGAGTGGTTTAATTACAAGCATCTCAACGATTACCAGTGTTCGATTGCACGATAGAACACTGGTATGAATTTATTATTTCGATCTAACACATAATTCAACCTTAATTTGCACCGAAGCAACGGCGCTACATTTCTTGGCGTACGCATGTTCGAAGCCAAATGACGTCACGTTAGAACGTTTAGCGCGTGAGTGTTCTACTGAAAATTCGTACACTGAGACGGTCCTTCTTCGCTTATATAGGGGTGTGGGCGAGGTGTGTTAGAATAACCTGTAGAAAATGGCAACTTTTTGACAATTCTTACCCCTCAAATTAATGTGCGTGGCAAAGAGTTTAGAGCCTGATCAAACGTCGGGTTACCCGGCGTCTGATCTGGCTCCAAACTGTATGCAATGGAAATGATAGTTTTAGGGTGAACGTGAATAACGTCTTCTCCCCACTGTGATTATGAACATTTTGCAAAAAGTTAGGACTAGAATAGATCAAACCATGAGGTTTTAATTTATGGTTGATGCCAGATATGAAAGTTTTGCAGGTTTTTTAAAACAAGGGCTATAACTCTGCTATCAGACTAAACACCGAGTAATAGTAATCCTCTGTAATATACAATGTATAGGGTCGGCATGTATTGTTCCGATTTGCATGAAACTTACACAATCTGTATCTCTAAGTATGAAATGGAAAGCAACACACCGAAAACTTATTTCCGGTATCTGGTTGCCATGGTAACGCGAAAAGTTGATTCCCCCCTCAAATCAGTGTATTTGGTGAGTTACAAAAAATGAATCATTGCATTTTTCAGAAGAAACAACAATTACATTTGAATTTTGAAATATGACATAGAGATAATAAAATAACTTTGTAACTTTGAACTCAACATTACACCTGATTGGCACAAAAGTGAAAGCTGATTTTGGCATACTTTAAGGATGGTGTTAAATGCATGCATCTATGCTGAACTTGAATATGATCACTAATAACCAGTAAGAACTATGTTGATCATTATTTAGGAAGAAAACCTTTGGGACTGGGATTGCTTAAAAAATGAACTGAATTGTTTCGGCGTTTAAGCGAAATAAATGATAGAACATGATCGGCAAATTCCATGATAGCGATTCATGGTTAATTTTCCGATCATTTTCTGTCGTTTTTTTGCTTAAACGCCTAAACAAACAGTCCATGACTTACATTATATTTGCTGTAATTTCGAGATTTATATGAACATTGTATTAGTATGCATGTATGTTTAATCCATATAAGAGTTTGTTTACACGAATAATGTGTACTCTGAAAGGAACAGCCCTTACCGTATTACTGAAGCTGTGTACATTCAGAAGCAAAAAAATGATTCGCGGAGAACAGATCAATAAGCCACATCTCCTCTGTGAAAGATATCCACAAGTCCTGCCCCTCCAGCAATTGTACAATAGCGTATTTACTATTGTATCTTTACGAATTAAACGTCATTTTGTTTTCAATAAAATTGAATGGGCGAATGTAGATGATAAAGAGGTACATTGTAACCATGGAAACAAAACTATAAACTTTTCAATATTTAAATTGTCCATGTAACTAAGTTGTTGCTTGAAATATACCAGGATCACACTTTTATGGCTATACCACATATTGTAGCGTTATAAAATACAAATAGAAAACAAAACTTGCATATAGTGCTTGGAAACTATGGTACATGTAACATCTGCAAAAGAACGTATTTTAATGGAAATGTGTGTCAAATTCAAAACATTCGGCACGCAAATTAAAGCAAACTGTCAGAATCATGGCGTGACAAAGATTTTAATTTGTTCTATTATAAGGTTTGCATATAAACATTGTCATATACACCTTTTAACATGAAAATGATAGTTTGTTACCATAGTAACCACTCATAGCAATTGTTAAATAAGAGCATGGTATTGAAAATATGATATGAATCCTAGCGTTTTTGACGTCAACCACTGAACCTATCACTATTTTACTTAAAGTTTATTGTCTGGTTTGCAAGTTAACAGTGTCATAAAATATCCACGTAGCAACCATTCAAAGTAATTGCTAAATGAGAAAACCATATTGAAAATATACTTCAAATATCTGTTTCAAATTCAAGCTATTTGAAGGCAACGAACAGTTGACCTACCTTTATTAGAACCAGTGTATTTTAATCGCGGTTGCGGGTATGAAAGTCACCCCGTTACCCCATAGCCTGTTTCTAGTATTGACCTCTTTAAGCAGGTTGAAAGTAAAGCAGAATGTGCCTTTAGGCACATTCTGCTTAACTTTCAGCCTGCGTTAAGATAATATCTGCTAGAATAAATAAAAAATGTCTTTTCATGAATATTCATAACTGTATCTATTGGAACTGTTTGCTTCCGTGGAGGAATACATTAAATGTGCTAAAAGTCGCTTCTGTGGGGTAAAGGATTAACACTGTCATACAACCTACACTTTAACATAAGGTATAGTTTTAGTTACCTTAACAGCCACTCACAATATATGCCAAATAAGAGCATTATAAAGTGCTTCCTCTCTACAACAACACCAAAATGTGAGACAAACGCTAATATGTGTGTGTTGTTCGTAGGGAAGGGAATACAACTTATACCCTTATAGTGCGGGGCATGTCTTGGCGTACATGCTTGTCGCTATCCCCAAAACAATTATGGCCAACGCTTTTACTGCTGCAATAAGGTCTGCTTAAAATCGTCGTTTGCTATTTTTCTCAAAGTAACGTATTCGACATTTAGACAGAAGAAACATAAAGACGAATGAAAACACTTTTAAACCAGATCAGATGCCGCATTCAAACTGTTGTCAGTAAAACACAATATACAATATACGTATGGCATGGCAAACAGTGCAGATCATGATTACACGAGGCGTAACGTAACGTCTCAGCAGCGTCTACACTGTTTATAAATGTCTTCTTAAGTAGACACTCGGCTTAAATGGGTAAATAGTTGTTAACTCATTTATCCCCGAAACTTTTAATTAACAATTTAAAATTTAAAATAAGTCTAGTCCATTGTTGACTATTTAAGGTTGATTTTAATATTATATTGCAAAGTGACAAGAGGACTTGCATAGGCTTTGCCTGTTGTTCAATCCTTTTTTTCTGAATAAAATATTATTTAAACTAAAATGGCATACAGTGTAGACCCGGATCAGAGGGCTCCTTATGGAGCCCTCTGATCAGGGTCTACACTGTTTGCATAGGACACGTGTAATCCTCACAGGTACACTGTTTGTAAATAACGATTATACTCGTCGCTAGGGTTGAATATGTTAAACAATATATTGCGAAATTACCATAGTGCGTCCCTCTTGTAGGCGTTAGCATTGTTTGCATTCATGTACATGTAGGACACATGCTATTGCATAAAGTACAGTGATCTTGACTTAACATGTTTGACAACCGTATTTAGGTGTAACCTGTCAAAATCCGATATGTAACTGAATATTTTCAGAAAGTGTTGTATTGTTTTGTGTTGTACAATAAATGTATGTCCCGTAACTTAACAACAAACTGTTGAACACAGTTCGCCTGTTGCGGGAAGAACATTAACTATTTCACTGCCGGTGGCGACAAAAGGCGACTTTGCAAAATTGTTTGGGTCCTGATCAGACGCCGCGTGACGCGGCGTCTGATCAGGACCCAAATTATTTGACACTCGCGAGAATGAATATTTCTTCCGTCAAAAAGGCCTAAATATGACAGGAAAAATTATATAGCAGACGACGTTATCAATGCAGACAATATTTTGGCGGTGAAAGCGAAACGCGGCGTCTGATCTGGATGCAAGCTGTTTGTCACTCGTCATTATATTTATTCTATTAAAATATCCACTTATATGTAATGTTTAGAAAAACAGCAGACGACAAATTTAAGCAGAAGGCATTGTAGCCATGAAAGGGTTGAACATAAATGTCGTATTTAGAGAACAGCGGCAAGGGTTGTTGTAAGGAGGGAGTCGTTGTTGGGAGGGCCTTTGTAGGGAGCAATGTGTGCAAGTGTATTGGGGCAGTGGAAAATATACTATTCTTTCCCAATAAACGCGCTAATGCTTAATTGAATTATGTCTCTTGCACACAGCTTGGAGCCAGATCAGACGCCGCGTATGCCACACCAAAACTGTTTGTCATCGAGGTTAAACCGTTACCCAATAGCCTGTTGCTGCTATTATTGAAGATATTTTACCACTACAAGCAGATCAAATGAAAAGCAGAATGCGCGTTAAGGCGTATTTTGCTTGACTTTCAGCGTGCTTGAAGCAACCATCGACTTGAATATAGAAATGTTTTATATAGGATCGTACGGTCGAACTCATGTGAGAGTGTTGCGCCCTCTACAAGAATTTCTGTTCTACGGGGTCGCACTTATAATATTGAAGTTACTGAGCTGTCGCCACTACTTAAAAAATGCCTTTGTATATCCTCTTTAATTAGTTTTTCTTTTCTTAACTGGAAACTAAAGCAATATACACATGTCCAGATATACTGCGTCCTCTCTTAAGCAATATACTACTTAACATAATATAATTAGGGTCTTAACCCTTTACTTCATAGCCTGTTTCTAGTTTTGCAGACAGGTGACCACTTAAAGCAAGTTGAAAGTAAAGCAGAATGTGCCTCAAGGCACATTCTGCTTTACTTTCAGCCTGCTTTAAGCTTAAATCTGCCCGGGTATATAAACTATTTGTAATAGTAATTGTTCATGAGGGTATAACCTGGAACTATTTTCTTCAGCGGAGGAATAAATCAAATACGGTAAAAGTCGTTTCTATGGGGGAAAGGGTTAAGCAGGTTACTGTTTAGTGCATGACAGGGGTAATGCAGAAACTGCATACGTAGATTTTTGCATTACTCTTGGTCTACATTAAGTCTTCATATGTCTAAAACGACCATACGAAAGTTTACTATCAGTGCCGTTTATAAGAGGGTTTACTGTATAAATTAAATTTATCACTTGTGCTTTTGCGGGGCCAGTTAGAATTTCTTTAAGTCTATTTGGAGCTGACATTGTTAATTTCCAGCTGCAGCGTACTAATATGTGTTTAGGGTTCAGAGAGAAATGATTTATCTCTAAGCATAGATATTGTTGCACTGTTGCAGATATCAATTTATATGTAAATATATGTTTGAGCATGAAATTATCCATAAGGTTAAGAAAGTTAACATATAAATGCATCGCCAAGCACTTTCTCGTTCGGAATAGTTCTGCTTTTAAATATGCAGTCACATGTTGCAACCACTTCACTGTTGAGAATTTCATACTGATTTGCAAACAGTTTAGGTCCTGATCAGACGCCGCATTACGACCAGGACAAAAATTATTGAACACACAAGTATGGACATTTCTTCCATCAAAAAGGGGCTAAAACTGACTTGAAAAAAATTGCAGACATTATAAATGCATACATTTTTGCGATGAGAGGGTTAAAACAGACGATAAAACTGGCAAAGAGAGTTATTGTCCTAATAATGTCTGACAGAACTGTTTTGGTTAAAAAGCTATGACCTACTAAACGATGTTGGTTTACAGTGGGGAATCTGTTATTCTTTCCCGTTTAAACGCAAACGTACGCAAACGCAAATCACTAAAACGTAGAAAATAACAACTTTTGGACAATTCTGATATTTCATGTGTATCTTGGTGGTAAACAGATTGGAGCCTGATCAGACGCCGGGTTACCCGGCGTCTGATCTGGCTCCAAACTGTTTGCGCTGCAAATAATAGTTTTAGCGTAAACGCGTTTATTGGGAAAGAATAACACATTCTCAACTGTACCTTTAGTTGACAAATTTATTTTGTTAAAAAATTGACCTACTAAGAGGTGTCGGTTTGCCTTTAACTGACGATTTTTTTATTTGGATATAGCGCTCCCTCTCTACAACGACACCGAATGGGAAACAAACATTATGTGCGTTGTTCGGAGGGAGTCGTTATAGGGAGGGGAAAATGGCTTAAATTACACACAGCTTGAATCCACATCAGACACCGCGTTACGCGTAACATTGCACCAGACTTTTAAGAATTTTCTCTCACTGACGGGCACATTTGTGACATTTTTGCACTCTTGTTAATGACATTATCTCAAACAAAATTCATGTGTTCAGAGTATTGCCAAGTGTAGTCACTTTACCAATGTGTCATTATATAGTACAACGCCATTGAGCTCTGTACAACACTTGTCATATCGGACAAAGATCAAGCTCATGTAGATATGTGCTCATCTTAAAAAAGTTCTTTAGCACAAAACAATGTTTTTATCATATAAAAGGTCAAGGTCATTTAGAGACCAGATATGTTTAAATCCATAACTTTGGAACTTGATGTTTATAAGATAGAGACTTTATATTTGGCATGTATGCTCCACTCTTGAAGTCCTTTAGGCATGATCAACATGAGTCACGTCAGAAAAATGAAAGTCATCCAGACAACATTTCATGTCATTTCGGTAAGCGCGACCTCTTTTTTAAAATCCTTCATCCTGAAACTTAAATCACCAAGTCGAAATGTCAAAATAACTCTGAAAGTTGTCCAGTTTCACTCATTTATGAATGTCGTTTGTATTATAAAGCAAAATGACACACTCTATATGGGTCTATATTGTAAACACATGACTGTTTTTTAATTTACTCTTTTTATTTACCCTGATGTGGGTCTACAGTGGAGAATGTGTTATTCTTTCCCAATAAACGCGTTTACGCAAATACTATTATTTGCAGTGCAAACCGTTTGGAGCCAGATCAGGCTCCAAACTGTTTGCAACCAAGATAAACATGAAATATCAGAATTGTCCAAAAGTTGTTCTTCTCTACATTTTAGTGCTTTGCGTTTGCGTACGTTTGCGTTTAAACGGGAAAGAATAACAGATTCTCCACTGTACACTGTTTGCCTAAGACAAATGTACATTTTACAGTCTCACAATTAAGAGTGATTATAATGGATAATAGGTTTCACTCTGTTACTGCCATCTTGTTCACAATACTTGGTTCGTGTGTGTATCATAAACTTGCAAAGTGACTTGCGTTTCGATGCATAAAGCATGTAGCAGACTAGATCTTTTATCAACACCCACTTTCACAAGTTACCTTAACAAAGCACAAATTTGTAAACAACACATTTTCAACCCAACAGTTCTCATAATTACTTGACCCATCATTATAGAAGAACTGCATATGATAAAACCCTCCATATACATGTATTTACAGGTCACTGATGTATTTATTCTTAAGAAAAGACTCACTTCCATTGCTTTCCATGTACAAAATAAACCAAACGATCAGAAGAGATGGAATCTAATTTATTGTTATAACTACCAAGTACAGCATGTATTCATTACTTAAAATGACAAAAAACCCTCTAGCTTGCACAAAAGTAAAACCAAAAGCCTGCAGTACTTTCAGTACTTTGATTTTCCAAATAAACGCGATTATGTTAAAAAAATTTATTTTCATTGCAAACAGTATGGAGCCAGATCAGACGCCGTATGAAAAGGATCCAAATGTGTGCTACCCATAAATGCTAGAATAAAAAATAAAAATGTAATTTTCCCAATTTTAATGCGTTTGCGTTTCGTTTGCGTTTAAACGGGAAAGAATAGACTCGTCTCCACTGTGTCACCCATTCGCCCGTACCGGGCGTAACGTTATAGTAACACCTTATTTGCCTTACCACGAACACAATGGTTTGTTTGCAAACAGTTTGTAACCTGATCAGACGACGCATAACGCAGATTCAAATTGTTTGACGCTTATTATAATCTAACTTTAACCAATTTAACATACAAAACAAATTTAAGCTAAAACAATGAAAAATTATTAATTTAAAATTAAATATTCGATGGTTTTTTCTTTTCAAGGGGAACAACTCGAACAAAACTTAAGATCACTTTACACAGTTATCTCTAAATATTAACTCACTATCCTACTAGCCTGTTCCTGGTTTTGAAGACAAGTATTTTCTTAAAGCAGGTTGAAAGTAAAGCAGAATGCGCCTTAAGGCGCATTCTGCTTTACTTTCAGCCTGTTTTAAGCTACAATCTGATAGAATTATAAAAAAATTGCTTTTAAAAGTGGTTTTGGGAGGTTTGGATAGGTTTGGGGAGGTTTGGGGTCTTTAGACGGACCGCAGTAAAGGGTTAAAAACTACGTACAGTGGAGTAGACGTTATTCGTTCTCGATTAAACGAAAACGCTATGCACTAAATGCAGAACATTACCTTTTGACATCTCTCACATATTTTAATTTTAGTGAAAATAGTTTGGAAACCGCGATCCTAATTATTGGTAACGGAAATAATAGTTTTAGCATAAACGCGTTTATTGGGTAAGAATAACGTGTTTTCCACTGTATTACCCTATATAAAACACACATTCACAATAGACGTAGATGGCATATAAGTATGGAGACTCTAGGTGAACAGGTCGTTATTATAACAGGTAAACTTTTTTGTAACATGTAATGTCATACCCATTTGTGCCCACGATCCCATACCGGTATATTGGACTTAGGCAAACAGTGTAGACTTTTATCAGACGCCGCATTATGCGGCGTCTGATCAGAGTCTACACTGTTTGCTGATAGGAATTTCAATATAAAACAAAATGAAAATGAAAATTTTGACCAGGCATCCCTTTGATGAAAAATGGACTAATCCTATTTATAAACATAGAAGAATCCACTGGGTATAAATGGGTTAACCGTATAATAATCAGCGCGTTTTTACTAGTATTTTCAATGGTTTGAATCCCGATCAGGCGTCGGATAACTCGGCGTCTGATCAGGACTTTACTTGAGAAATATCGTAAGTGCCATTTTTAAGCAGACGGTAATTAAGCAGTGTTGTCGTTTTAACAAATTGTTTGTTTAAACTACTTTTTAGGACTTATATTACCGTTGAAGTTTAGGGGGAAAACGAAACATGTACAGTGGAGAAAACTTTGATTTTTGCCGTTTAAACGAAACTCGACGCACACGCAGAGCAGTAAAATGTAGAAAATTACATTTTTTTTAAGTCCGGCGATTTAGTTTTAAATTGAGTGACAAATAAATCGAATCTTCATCAGACGCCGGGTTACCCGGTGTCTTAACTGAATCTGAACTGTTTGCAAAATACATGATGATTTTGTTGGGTTAGATTTTGATTTGTTATGGTTTTATGTGGCTTTAACAGTATAATATCGATTCTATCGCGACGTCCAGCTTATTACACGGCTGGAGGAAGACCCAAAAGGTCCTTTATGTACCTGTTTTAGACACAAATCGGCTGATGTGTATACCCACCGACCTTCCGCAAGCCTTCTTCAAGGCTTCCCATCATGAAAATCCTAAATGCCAAGGGGATAAACATAGGATCTGTTATGAGTCGATGTTTAAGACAAGCTGATCTCAAACGAGTCTAGAATCGAAATGTTATTAAGCGAGCCTTGACGAGTTTGAAATCAGTTTGTCTTAAACATCGACGAGTGACAGATTACTTTTCTCACATAACCAACCATTTCATTGTTTCAACGCAATATGCCTTTTTTTAATCCCAGTGACCTAATAACGCCTTTATAAATATTGACGTCATCAAATTTATCTCACACATGTTGGAGACAAGGATATTCGTGATCGTTGTTCGCTATTGAAAACAGGGGTAGTTATGTGAGAAAAAAATAGGATCTTTCATGAATCGATGTTAGAGACAAGCTGATCTCAACCGAGTTTAGAATTGAAATGTTATTAAGCTTAATAATTTTCTATTCAAGACGAAGTGAAAATCAGCGAAAACCGACCGACAACTTCAACCAAATAAACGTGTTTAATGAAATAACATATTTAAAAAAAATATGCTATCGGATTTGATGAGTACCCTTTTTTCTCAACTGGGTCGTTTATATAAGTATACGCGCTGTTTTCAGTGGTTAGATAAGAAGGAAATAATATGGTTAGAAAACCGTTTTTGCATCGAGCGGAACAAAATGGCGGATTTCTCTATGCATATTGCCACCCAATTGTATCGGTGTCCAGGTGGCTCATATTACTTAGTTTTAAATAATGTTACTTATTTACGGGCACAAAACCTTAAAATCTGCACCAATAATTTGTAACACCTGTCATCTTTCAGGTGGGAGTTCAGGTATAGGCGAGGCCATTGCCTTGAAGTTCGCCTCATTAGGATATAAGATTTGTATAACCGGAAGGAATGCCGAAAACCTTGATCGAGTTGCAAACCAATGTCGTAAAACAGGCGCCCAAAACACAGAGGTACGTATGTCGTCCAAACTGCATAACGAAAACCACAATACAATCTAAGTACAGGGACGGTTCCAAAGAAGATAAATATGCTGAATCTTTTCAAGTTAATCTCTTTCGAATCGAAATTCTATCTGTCTGCTATAACCCTCTTACCGTCAAAGTACATGTACCGTCTGCATTGTGCTCGCTTTTCAGGGGTGCTAGACCACATTTTGTTACTATAAATAGCAGTGCGGCAAACCTTGTATGGTACGGTATCCTTCCGCCCGATTGCCTAAAAGCAAGGGAAAGGGACGTTACTCTTACAGAAATTCCCTAAAACTTAAATTGACCACAAACTACGTTTATAGAGAGAAATGAAATCGATAATTTTACAGTAGACTCTACAGTTGTCTGTGGCTTTTGACAATTCAATGATCCGATGTTTAAACAATAGTTCATGTTGTTGTTGTTGATTGTTTCACATGATCGAGTATACGCGTAAGGTCACGTAGTCTACGTTCTTATATGACGTCGTTGACGTCGGTTGTTTTTATGGCTTGAAAGTAGACGCATTTAATGGAAGAAATGGACGTTTTGATAACTTTTACTATTCAAAATCGCTTGGATTCAATAAAAACGTTTGTATTTCTGAGTTGTGATCTAAAATGGGACATGTTTTCTTCTTAAAACGTGTGTACAAATAAATGTTAAAGCCAAGCTGAAATAGCGCGACTTTTAAACAGCTGTTTGTTGATATTGGATATGGAATGTGTGATTCGGATAAAAAGTAGGTCTTTACAATTCCTTTAATAAACTCGTTTTAACGGTAATTTTAAGCGAGAAAAATAATCAAGCACGGCTTTTGGTAAAGACGGGGAATTCTATACCCTCGGTTTGTCTATTCCTGTCGGAAACTCGCTAAAGCTCGTTTCCGACTGGGAACAGACAAACCTCGGGTATAGAATTCCCCGTCTTTACCAAAAGCCGCGCTTGATTCTATTAGTAATGTCGTCTGCAAAGCTTTAGGGCTGTTTTGACTGAAGAATTGCCGAAACCAGTGTCAAACAGTTTGGATCCTGATCAGTCGCCGCGTAACCTGATCAGGATCCAAATTGTTTGCAAAGTCGCCTATTGGCGACGTTGGCAGCGAAAGCGTGAAATCCTTCGTCTGAAACGATTTACAAAATTCTGAAACTATCTACAGATTAGCTGATACGTTGCACGTGCAAGTTTGATGTTTGTTAACGTCCGTTTCTGCAATCTAAGGGCTAATTTGACGCCCCAGAGAGAGATAGAGAGAGGAGCGGATACAGAGAACCCGGGTGCGATGCCCTACTCTTATTATCGAAAGAGTTCTCAGGTTCTCTTAGATGCCCAGTGAAAAGCACTGTACATCGTACCTCGGTTTATAAAGCCTCATCCGAAAGACTTGGTCCGGCGGGGGATCGAACTCACGACCCCTGGCGTCGTAATCGGACGCTATACCCCTCGACTACATGTACGTCCGCCGGTGCAAATTTGAATCTCTGCTGATTCTGTGATGAAGACATTTATTGTTCCTGTATAAACTGAAACTAAACTCGAACGCAATACAACAAACTGGTATTATTTTGAAAGTTCTGACGATTTAATTCTATCTAAGTTGCAAAATGTTTGGAACCTGATCGGACGCCGGGTACCCGGTGTCTGATCTTGCTCCTAACTGTTTGCAATGAAATTACAAATGTACTTGTTTTTAGCACACACGCCTTTAAGTGGAACACTGTTTTTGTCCTTATGCAGTTGAGAAGATTGTTTTTTCCAAATAAGAGCGCATATACTCTTAAACTATTTTTCAATTATACATGTAAATAGTTTTGAGCCAGCGCAAACGCCTGGTTTTCCCGGCGACTGGTCAGACTCTAAACTGTTTGCCGCTCAGAATAAAATATTTACAATCGCCCCATTCAATTCCATTGACAAAAAGTGTGCCCATTTCATATAAACACAACTTTTCGAGAGGGCGGGAGTTGTGGAAAAGTTTCGAAGGGGTGCGGGGCATATGCAGTTTTCATTCGCGAATTAATCTTTGGAACGTGGGCCAGCAATTATTAGGCGGATTTTTTCAAAATTTGTTCTTAACCAACTAGTGGAAACCATGATTCCCGACTAATATTCTTCTTTATTAATGAGATAAATTGCAAGAAAATTGACATAAGAATCTACCTTATAAACAGCGGCTATCTGCGTTTCTTTATGACAAAAAAACCCCGATATATTTATCCTACTTTAAAATGACGTAACTTCCAATGACGCCAAAAAATCGGCATTTTTCGCGCCAAACTGTCAATGGAACTTATTTTTTCTGCTTTCGAATGTACACAGCTTAAGTAAATCGGTCATGGCTGTTCCTTATAGGGTACACATTATTCGTATTATCTACCTCTAATATGGATTAAGCATACATGCGAACTAACAAAGTGTTTATTAAATGTTAGAAATTACAGCAAATATATTGTAAGTGTAAATATAAGAAATGAACTGATTTTTTTCGGCGTTCAAGCGAAATGAACGACAGAAAATTATCGGCAAATTTACCATGAATCGCTTCATTTCTTATATATATACACACTAAAGATAATAAAATTGCAAAAAAGGGCATTCAAATAGTATTCAATTATAAAATTGCTAGATTCTGTTCCAAAGTATTAGACCCTCTGTCGAAATGTTCGTATAGAACAAATTTATGAATTAAAATAGATAGGAATACAATGTATAAGCGTTTCATCTCAGTGACGTCAAAAAAGCGCATTTGCAAACAGATTTGATCCTGATCAGATACCGCGTAACGCGGTGTTTGATCAGGATCAAAACTGTTTGCCACTTGTTTTGAAATAACGTAAGTAATACTGCCTTAAATCTAACTTTGAAACGATATTGCAGACAACAATATTTAAGCAGACAACATGGCGGTGAAGGGGTAAAAGTCTCACGATAATTTGACCATGAAAGGGTTTAGACGTTAATAACGTTTTTTCCATTGTACGTGTTTAGGTAATGACTGTTTGCGGCGATCTCAAGGATCAGGAACACAGGAAAGATATCATTGCAAGAACGGTTGAAAAGTTTGGAAAGATAGACGTACTGGTAGGTACATTGTTTTATACACACCCTCCACCAAGAAGCGTTCTACGAACATTTATTTAAAGACATTAAGCCAGTCCATTCATTGATTTACCCCATTGTATTCACTAGGTGTCAAAATACAGGCAGATCATGACAAACTTGTGGAGGTAACGGTTCAGCTATCTGAAGCTTTGAATAGAGGCCCTTAAACATTGATTTTTCCAGAAAATATTTTTCATGAAATACATGTATTTTTGTATGGACAATATCTCATATTGTCTGTACAATCTACTTGTCAATGAATGCATAGAAATTATTGAGTTATATTATTTTATAAAGAAACAATTCCTTCCTGTTTATTAAAAATTGAACTTTTCTCTACAACAGGTCATGTCAGAGAAAAACAGTATTGTGATTTTCTTTATTTTTACAATAATGTTTACTCTCCATATGGTATATTTCAATCTAACCAACGTTTTATAATTATGAGGTTTTACAGGAAATAAGCAGACATGCGAACCACCTGAAGCGAATTCGAGAGAACTAAGTTCGTCATATTTTTTCAGGTCAACAATGCAGGTATAATGCATATGAAGCAAGTGGCCGATATATCGGATCAAGAGTATGTCGACATTTTTGACACCAACGTCAAGGCCTATCTATTTCTGACTCAATAGGCAATTCCATATTTGAAAGAAAGTAAAGGTATGAATTAAATAGTGTTTGTTTTCTTGAAATTGGTTACATAACTTTGCATACGGTTTGGATCATGATCAATTACCCGCATAATCTGTTTTCTATGTATTCTTCTTAAAACAAACGCATACTTATGTTATAGATCTATTAGTTTGCAATGTTAAAATCTGTTAGATATACCATGAAGAAAACTATATTCTTTCCCGTTTAAACGCAAACGAAACGCATTTACAATAAAATGGGGAAGATAACTATTTTGGTGAAAGTTTTGACAACTCATTTTAAGTAGCAAACAGATTGGAGCCTGTTCAGACGACGGTTGTTAAACATATAAGAATGGCATTTACATCATAATGGTAGTAAAAAGGTAAGGGGAACTATCTTTACCGCATCTATATTTTTACATTTACGAAAGTTTTTGTTTTTGGAGGTACCACTCTGCACATTTCCGTTGTTTGAGATTATTATTTAAAACAAGCTAACACTTTTTTATTTTATGTTTTAGTAACTTTTTACGCATATATTGCTAAGTGTTGAACCGAAATACATGTATTTTGCACACGGTTTGGATCCTGATCAGGATTGTCAATTCTATCGCAATAAGCTTTTTATGGACTATTTTTGCAGGCTTGATCTACACTGTTTTAATTTATGATTTAGGTAACATCATCAACACTTCCAGTATAGCTGCTGAACAACCGGTAAGTGCCTCAAAAACTTACCCTCTACCCCATAGCCTGTTTGAAAACAATTTACTGCTTAAAATATGTCAAAAGGAAAGCAGAATACATTCTCCTTTATTTTCAGCCTGCTTTCAGCTACCGTCTGGACAGATATTTGAACTGTTAAGAACTTTGTAAATGAACGAAGGGTATGTCGTTGACTCATTTAGTCGCCATTGTTGTTGTTGTTTTTTCTTGCTGTTACTTGCCGGGCACTACTTGCGGGGTTGTTCGTTTACGACCCCCAGAGACCTTCCTGCCTTGTCTTGCCCCTGGGGCTTAATTGTCATAGGGAAGTGTTTATGTTTATAGTGGACGGTAGGGTCTACACTGATGGCCCATATGGAAAGGTATAGGAGTCATGTGAGAGTAGTGTTTCGATAGCAACTTGGAATTGTAACGGGTTAACGAGAGACAAATTAGCCGATGATGAGTTCTGTAACATTTTAGGTAAATACGATATCATTTGTTTATTAGAGTCGTGGACTGGAGAACATAGTGACGTAGATATAGAGGGATATCATACGTATAATCTTTACAGAAAATTTCAACACAGAAATGCGAGGCGCAATAGTGGTGGTATTGTAATATACGTAAGAGAAGTAATTTCATCGGGTGTTGAACTTGTTAGGAATCACCATGATACCATTATATGGATTAAACTTAGAAGTGATTATTTCTTTATGGAAAAAGATGCTTACATAGGAATGGTGTATATTTGGGGGAATAATTCACCGGCTTACGAGGTAATAAATTGTGATCTTTTTAATATTTTGGAAACTGATGTAAATCATTTTGACAGCATTGGGACTGTAATGGTAATTGGAGATTTCAATGGCAGGACAGGTACAAAATTAGATTATATTGGGTGTGATGCAGTTATTGAGACTATAGATAGTGAGGACTATATATCAGACATACCCCTCGGGAGGGCCTCAATGGACAAGCAGTCTAATTCACAAGGGGTGCAAATACTTGACTTATGCAAATCAACAGCGCTAAGAATTTGTAACGGTAGACTTGAAAGCACGGGTGGATATACATATTTCAATAGAATGGGGAATACAGTCGTAGATTATCTTCTGTGTGCAGACTATAATTTTGACAGTATTGAATCCTTTGAGATAAATGACTATAATGTATTCTCCGATCATGCTATGCTGCAATTTTCTATGCGGGTAAATAAGGTAGATACTTACTGTGAAGATCATACACCTGAGAGTAAAATCACGTGGGACAGCCGAAAAGTGGACCAGCTTAGAAATGGCCTAATTGCACGACTCCCTGATCTGAACCATTTAATGCAGAGTGATTACACGTCGAATAATGAGTGTGTTAATGAAACTGTGAATAAATTTGTGAAGATAATCAATGAAACTGCGCAACCTTTATTTAAACATGATATGCATAAAATGGATTATAAATATACTAAATGTGTAAAGAAATCCCCATTCAAAGAAGCGGATTGGTTTGACAGTGAATGTAGGAGTAAGAAACGAGACTATGTCAACGCTTTAAACGACTACAATGGTCTTAAAAGTGCAGAAAATAGACAAATCTTATGTGATAAGAAACGAGTGTATAAATTATGTACAAACAGAAAGAAGAGAGAATATAAAAGAAAAAGAGGGAGAGAGATAGAGAATCTAAAGACGAAAAAACCTAGAGATTTCTGGAGATTCTTTACATAACGAAAGTGTGTTAAAGGACAGGATATAACCATCAATCAATTTTTTGATTATTTTAAAAACTTAAGTGAGGAAATCAATATTGTGTCCAATGCTGAAGCTGAGGAGTTTTGTAGCAGAGATCAAAGCGCTGAAGATACAGTTTTTGAGAAACTAGACGAGCCTTTTACAATCACAGAAATAATGAGTGCGATAAAGACGTTAAAGAGAGGGAAGGCTTATTCTCACGATGAGATTATAAATGAGTACTTTATAAAGGCCGGGGACATATTAGGAGCACATTTGACAGACTTGTTCAATATGGTATACTCAAGCGGCATATTTCCAAGCTCTTGGATGGAGGGCATTATTATACCTATATATAAGAAAGGTGATGCTAATGAAGCGCAAAATTATAGAGGAATAACTCTTGTGAGCTGTGTTGCAAAGTTATTTATGTCGGTATTAAACAATCGTTTGAGAATATGGAGTGAAGAATATGAAAAGATACCGGACGCTCAATTTGGTTTCAAAAAGGGGTATTCAACAACTGACGCAATTTTTAGTTTACATTGTGTAATTGATAAGATAATTAGTCAATCTGGTAAAAGGTTATATTGTTCGTTTATTGATATGAAAAAGTGTTTTGATAGCGTAAACCGTAATGCTCTATGGTACAAATTAAACAAACTTGGTATAAAAGGGAGACTGTTACAAATATTTCGTTCTATGTATAGAGATGTTAAGTGTAGAGTGAGACATATGAGCACCTATTCAGAACTCATGGACATAGCGGTAGGTCTGAAACAAGGTGATGTGTGCTCTCCCATATTGTATTCTCTGTTTGTTGAGGACCTAGAACTTTATCTTAGCAACAAGGGAAGTAATAGGGTTAACATACAAGATTTATCGTTATTACTTTTTCTATATGCAGACGATTTAGTGCTGCTGGGTGAAACAGTAGAAGACTTACAACTCAGTTTAAATAATCTGAAATCCTATTGTGATCGTTGGGGGCTAACTGTAAATACTGAAAAGACTAAAGTGTTGGTGTTCCGTAAGAGGGGACGACTAAAACCGCACGAGGCATGGACATACAATGGCGAGGATATTGACGTTGTTGAAGACTTTAATTACCTTGGTGCAGTGTTTAATTACAGTGGCTCATTCACTCGAAATCAACAATTACTCGTGGGTAAAGGGCTGAAAGCCATGAACGTACTGTTATACAACACAAAAGAGTTTAACTTTACATTGAAAACGATGTGTCAGCTATTCGATGCTTTTGTAACATCAATTTTAAATTATGCATCTGAAGTGTGTGGCTTTAATAATATGAAAGACTTAGAAAGACTTCATCTAAAGTTCTGTAAACGTATATTGGGTGTAAAATTATCAACAAGTAATGCAGGTGTTTATGGGGATTTAGGCAGATTTCCCTTATATATTGGTAGAAATATGAGAATATTGAAATATTGGTTTAAGGTTATGTATACTAACAATAATATCATTAAATGTTTATATACAAGTCTTATTGAAGATATGAATAGGGGTTATTTGAACTGGGCATCAAAAGTGAAAAATATGCTGAGTACATATGGATTTTTAAATGTATGGGAATACCCTGATAGTGTTGACATAAGGCAGTTTAGTAATGTATTTAAACAACGCATGATAGACTGTTTTATCCAAGGGTGGTCAGGAGATATTCAAACTAATCGTGTCCTAACTTTATATAAAGAGATCAAGGTTGTATTTGAGTATGAACCATACCTAGACGTGTGTACAAACATTAGTTACAGAAAAGTGTTGACACAAATGAGACTTTCTGCACATAGACTTCATATACAGACAGGAAGATACGGAAGAATAAGAACTGATAGAAATGAGAGACTGTGCAATATTTGTGAAAACGGTGACATTGAGGATGAATATCATTTCATTTTTAAATGTGATCCTTATAAGAATATAAGGAGAAGATATTTAGATGACTACTATAGAACTAGACCAAGTGTGTACAAATTGTGCGAGCTTTTACAATCTAAAAGCTGTGACATTATCAACAAACTTGGTTGCTACATAAAATGCGCCATGAAGATAAGGACGAATTTAACTAACGATGTATATCAATAAATATATACTCTCACATGCATGCTAGATATGAATCATATTATTGATTTTGACTTAATATGTGTATAGTTATGTATGGACGATAAACGTCATGTTTAAGTCCAAAAGAAATAAAATATTGTTCTGTTCTGTTCTGTTTATGTTTATTAGACCGAGATTATCCTCTTTATCTGTCAAGTGCTAAAAGGAAGGCAGGTCGATGGTTTAGATCCCATGGCCGCTGGCGACGAATGAGATCAGCCAAAATCATCTTCCTGAAATAATTCCCATACGTACGTAATGGTGTAGCCTCTTAGTGCTTTTCGTGTTGTTTTTCGTACTTTTTCGAGTGTTTGTCGTGTTGATTTTCGTACATTTTCGAGTGTTTCGTTGGTTTTGATATTTATGTATATTTAGTCGTTTCTCGGAGTCATATGACCTTTTTACATGTATGTGTCGCGCTGCCGTTAAACCCAACTCAATCGGTTTCGACTACAAACATTTGCATTGAACGGAGGGTTCGATGTGTTTTGCTGGCAACTGTTTACAAACAAGTTTGTCATTACTGAACACATACTGGCAATGAGTTCAGAACAGAAAACGATGGCCATCTTTGGCCTTGAACAATTACACGAAACTGCCTGTTTGCCGATATAGTTGGCCAACACACGCAAACAATCCTCGAAGGTAGTGCGCGGATAGCAAAAACCACATGACGACCAAATACATAAAATAATTATCCTTCAATTCACGTTTTTGCATGTTGCAAACCGAGAGAGATAATACATAAAACTGAAACTGAACTGTATAGAGCAGTTTCTCCTGAAAACTTACGGTACCAAACAAAGCAGCGTACCCTTTTTTTCAAATGTTATTTTTATGTTGTAAAATTGTTTCATTTCAGTTGATTAATTCATTTTGCGTATGTGATTCGATTGGAGTATAATTCGTTAGTATTCATGGAACGTACATGAACATGGGACGCAATGATGTCATTGTCGGAGAGTAATCGAGAAAGTTAGCGATCGTTCATTAAGGGTGTCACCAGCGGCGAGCTTTGGTTGGCCACCAATTTCTTTACTTAACTCACTGCTGACATAGGAATGTGATGTTTATATGCCTGGTCATGTGACTCGGCGTATTTTGTTTACTTTCAGTTAAGCTGTGTTGGCGTCAACTGCATGGCCAAGGCAGCTGTCAGCATGTTCACCAAGTGCCTGGCAATTGGTAATGTTTACTTTCGCCCATTCAATTCCATTAAAAAGTGACGTTTAATTCGTATAGACGCAATAGATATAGGGGCGGGTCTTGTGGATATCTTTCGCAGAGGTGGCGGGGCATATGGATCATTGCTCCGCGAATCAAAGCTTCAGTTGTGCGATTATGGCTGTTCCTTTCAGAGTACAAACTATTCGTGTTAGCTTCTAATATGTTTTAGACATACTAATAAAATGTTCATTTGTTTTCGGCTTTTTCAAAAGTGAAAATAGCAACTGGAAATGATCGGCAAATTTGCCGATCATTTTCTGTCGTTTATTTCGCTGAAACGCCGATAATAATCAGCTCATTTCTAAAATATACTGCTGAGAGAAATAGTATTCATCCGCTTGTTAACGAAACGCAAACCCTTAAATTCTTCAATACGTTAAAATATTTTTTTTTAAGATACAGAAGGTAGTCGTCTATGATGTGGTTCCAAATTATTTACAATCGACATTATCATTTTAGCTAAAACGTGTTTAAAGGCAATATTGCTTCTAGAAATAAAAACAGACAACTCTCAACGCAGATGACGTCATAGTAACGAAAGCGTGAATATGTATTAGGTGACTATTTAATACAATGCCGTTCAGCAATATCAATATTAACACACTTCGCGCACGCCCCTATATAAACAAAAAGAACGAACGTTTCAGTGTTTGAATATTCAATAAAACACTCACGTGCTAAAACGTTCTAATGTGACGTCATATGGCTTCGAAAATGCGTTCGCCAAGAAATGTAGCGCCGTTGCTTCGGTGCAAATTAAGGCTAAGTTTTGTGTTAGAATCGAAATAATAAATTAATACCAGTGTTTTATCAAACACTGGTAGTCGTTGAGATGCTTATAATTAAACCACTCGGCCTAAAGGCCTCACGATTAAATTACTACGCATCTCAACTCCTACCAGTGTTCGATTACACGATAAAACACAGGTATGAATTTACTTTTTCTTAAATAACAGATGGTTGCTAAATGTAAGGTGCAAATATTGCAGAAAGCTCTTGACGGAGCTTTCTCTGTTATGTTCATCCTGCATTTAGCAGTCAACTGTCTTTGATTACTTATTTATTTGTTCAAAGAATGTTTCTAAATACAGGTTTAACGTACCAATATATGTCGTGTAATTTATTTTGAACCAGATTAAGGACCGTCCGGTGTTCGGGTCAATTCCGTCAAGTAAGTAACACAGTGATGAACAGCCTTTAACCTTAACCCCATAGCCTGTTTCTAGGTTTACTTTCAGCCTGCTCCAAGCTAACATATATATCGGTATAGAAAGATATCTTGTGATTCATCTTCATGAGTCATCATGACTGTATAAAATGGAATTATTATCTTCAGTGAAAAAATGAATTAAAGGCGTAAAAGGTATCTTTATAGATAACGGGTTAAACGAGTTGCCAAACTTGAAAATATACCGGAAATGTGTTCTAAATACTTTGTATGTTCAGGACTATCTAGTTGGGGACTACTTTGCTTAGCGTAGAAATAATTAGAGGCTATAAAGGCATATTTATTGAGAAATGGCTTGCACGAGATGAAGCGCAAACACAGTGCAATAAAACATAGAAAACGACAGGTAAAATGTAATACAGTTAAGTCTTTCACTGCCTAATTAATTTTTTTGTTTACACCTTTACCGCTACATTGTCGTCTGCTTTAATAGTGTCGTCTGCAAGATCATTATAAAGTTAGATTTCACGTAGTATGACTTAAGAAATATTGATATGAGTGTCAAACAGTTTGGATCCTGATCAGACGCCGCGTAACTGTTTGCAAAGTCGCCTTTTGGCGCCATTGGAAGTGAAAGAGTTAAGGTACAGTTAAGAAAACGCTATTATTTCCAGTTTGGACGCATACGAAACGCAAACGCATTTCAATTTAATGTAGAATATTCCATCGTTTAAAAATTCTCATGGTTTTTCTTTATTCTGAGTGACAAACAGTTTGGAGCATGATAGGTCGCAGGCTAATCCGGCGTCTGATCTGGCTCTAAACTGTTTGACAATGGAAACGTTCATTTTATCGTAAAGATGTGGAAAGAATAATGTCTTCTCCACTGGATGCTATTATACAGGCGAACTTCGATATCTCGAACTCGCTTAATTCGAACTATCCGATATGTCGACACATGAACTACATTAGTTCATGCTCGGTTGAGTCGAACATACCCGTATTTCAAAGTTAAAACGAGTCGAACATACCCGTATTTCAAAGTTAATACGTGGCTTAGCCACGTGTTAACTTTGAAATACGGGCATGTTCGACTCAACCGAATTCGAGATATCGAAGTTCGACTGTATTTCTTTTTGTAAATTGGTAACGTTTCAGCGAAATCTGTGTCGCAAACAGTTTGGAGCCTGATCAGATGCCGAGTTACCCGGCATTTGACATGGCTCCAAAATGCTTGCTATGGTCATAAATGATTTAGCACAAACGTATGTATTCGGAAAGGGTAACGTCTCCACGCCCCACCAACATATATTGTATACATGTTTTGGAGTGTATTCTTTTCAGTCCTGGAGTGATCGAAACGCCGGTATTTGAAAGGAGCGGCATACCTTCATCGGAAATAGATAAGGTATGTTTCACATCATTATAATGTCACGTCGTTTACAGTAGAGATAGCACCCTACGTTCCCGTTTTAACGAAAACAAAAACGCATAACAACAAAATTGGGAATAGGATATTTTTTAATCAATAGGCAACTTTTTTAAATCTGAGGCAAACAGTTTGGAGCCAGATCAGACGCCAGGTTACCCGGCGACTGATCTGGCTCCAAACAATTTGCAGAGAAAATAACGGTTTTAGCGTAAACGCGTTTTGTGGGAAAGAAAAACGTCTTCTTAACTCAAAAAGTCAGGAAGTAGAGCAAAATGCTCCTACATGCATGAGCATTTTGCTTTTAAATTAGCATAACATTTATATTTTGCGGCAACATGGCTTTAGTACGGGAAATACACATTGGACATCACAAGCACAGTATATAGGAACAGTTTTGACCTTGATCACACGATACGTTCCGCGACGTCTGATCAGGATCCAAACTGTTTGTCACACCAGTATGTCTAAAGCCAAAAATGGATAAAACTCCGAAATTTGTAAAAACGAGCTGACGCAGAATTCCAGCGGATTATAATATGACATATATATATCAAAGTCGACCATATCTACATAATAATGTACATGAAAAAGTTAACCCCTTTATGTTCAAGTTTATCTTGAAGTTTTTACCCCATCACCGCCATATTGTCGTCTGCTTCAATATTGTTGTCTGCAATATCGTTTCAAGGTTATCTCAAGATTTAATGCAGTATAACTGACGTAATTCCAAATGAAATGGCAAACCGTTTTGATCCTAATCAGACGCCGCTTTACGCGGCGTCTGATCAGGTTCAAATCTGTTTGCAAATGCGTTATATGACGTCACTGAGAGTGGAAAGAGTAATGAGAATTTGCCTTTTTCAAACAGTACTTTCAGAGACAAGCGTCTATCAACCCACTCCGGAAGGTTGGTCGTCCGGACGAATGTGCTGACGCTGTTGCTTTCCTGGCTTCCGATGCAGCTCGTTACGTGACTGGACAACATCTTTACGTTGATTGAGGACGGCACTGCGTTGTGGTTGATGTGAATTAGCGTCTATGTCCAGGATGTGCGATACATTAACCTATTTACCCATAGATTATTCCATGCTTATATAATTGGATTAGTCCATTTTTTTTTTATCTAAGAGGTGCCTTGTAGACACGCAATTTGTTTGCATCCCACGAAGCTGTGTCCACGAAAAACAGTTTGGAGCTAATATTTAACTCATTTAAGCCCAGTGTATACTACAGTGGACAAACAGTGTGTTATAGTTTGGTTGACAACTATGTGTTTATTTTTCAAATTTTGCAGACGACAATTTTTTTAAAGCAGTCGCCTATACGACATGATACTGGTTAGTAGTAGTGAATTTATTGAACGAGTGTAATAAAATAATATGTTGCGAGCTTTGGCGAGCAGTCTATCATTTTATCCAACGAGTTAAATAAACTCAATGCTGAAAACACAGGAATTTGATATTCTATTTATCACATTAACACAAACATTGTCTGATTTGCAGCCTGATTTGCAGAGCTGCTCGGGACACTTGAAAATGGTTCAATCACGCGTAGTTATCCAGGTTTGTCAAACTATATTCTCTATTTAACTCATTGAGCCCTAGTGACGCATATATGCGTCCTCTACTAACAGTGTACATGTGAAGAGTACACTTGTATATTGCAAACAGTGAAGTCCCTGATTAGAGGGCTCCTGTAGGAGCCCTCTAATCAGAGACTGCACTGTTTGTCTTTTTGCAATATATTATAAAACACAACCCTAAATAGTCCGACATGGACCAGCCTTTATTGTAAACTGGAATTGTCCATTGGAAGTCTCAGGGGATAATGAGTTAAACAGTTTTTATAGTCGGTGAAGTGGAACAGCATTTTGGTGATTGAAAATTAGTATACAATATATGCACAGTACGCCGTGCGATTTTTATGTAACTTTATATTTTGCACGTTTATGTGATAATAAAAAAGCTTAACCGTTATAACCAGGATACATATGTAGCTTAATGGAAACAATGTATTATTTAATTAAATGCTGTATTGTCAAGGGCCCAAGGACAACTAATAAACTGGTTTTGTATTTACATACTATTATACAACTTGTCCATTTATTGCACCAAGCATTACGTTTGTTGTTCCGCTGAGACAAGCCTTGTTTCGCTCTATCCTCTTACGGAAAATACAACCAGGTTGCATATGTTTTGCCCCCCAATTAAATAGTCATATAGTGTTTGTTTCATAAGTCATTGGGTGCACGGATAGCGCAATTGTTAGTCCACCCACTTATCACCAATTGGTCCCGATTTCATTCCCTAGTCGGGTTAGTTTATGAGAGAGTGCACTGGTCGCCCTTCCAAACACGCTGGTTTATTACCACATATATTTGGGCCATCAAACGTGATTTGCCTAAGTTGTTAAAACTTGTCTCATAATCGATGTAAAATAGATACAGCTTAACCTTGTATAAACACTAGATATATATAGATTAAATATCTAGTGATTATACTTTTTTTTTCTTTTGGGGTTCAGACTTCTATTGTTACGGTCCCTAGCTGTGTGCTAAACCATCTTCAGAAAGCAAAGAATGAAGATTGTAACAAAATAGTATACCAAATAAATACGATTTTGCGTAAATACATGTTTTATATATCTACTTAAGATAATAAAATTTAACAATAATTCAGCTACATGTATAATACAAGAGCCCCATGGGGCATATTTCGCTCACCTGAGAATAACTGACAAAATGGAGAAAAAGATTTATGTCCAGGACAGTCATTTTTTACTCGATTGGCATAATTTGAACAATCTTGAAAGAGGACCTGTAGATGATGCTATGTGCCAAATATCTAAGATCAGGGTACAAGGGTTTTAGACAAAAAGATTTTTTTAAGTTTCCATTGAATTTTTTTTTTTTAGCTCCTGTGACCTACTTATGCAACAGACTGGAACCATTTGAACAAAATACGTAAAGGACATCTAGAAGTGTCACCATGATGAATATCAAAGCTCTGGCCGTATTAGTTTCAGAGAAGAAAACGTTTGAAAATTTCACTATATAACTCTATGTAAAACTGTGACCCCTGGGGCGGGGCCAATTTTTACCCTAGGGACATAATTTGAACAAACTTGATAGAGGACCTGTAGATGATGCTATGTGCCAAATATCTAAGCTCTGGCCCTTGTAGTTTCAGACAAGAAGATTTTTTAAGTTTTCATTGAAAAAAACTATTTTTAGCTCCTGTGACCTACTTATGCAACCGACCGGAACCATTTGAAGAAAATATGTAAAGGACATCTAGAAGTGTCACCATGATGAATATCAAAGCTCTGGCCATATTAGTTTCAGAGAAGAAGATGTTTGAAAATTTCACTATATAACTCTATGTAAAACTGTGACCCCCGGGGCGGGGCCAATTTTGACCCCAGGGACATAATTTGAACAAACTTGATAAAGGACCAGTAGATGATGCTATGTGCCAAATATCTAAGCTCTGGCCCTTGTAGTTTCAGACAAGAAGATTTTTAAAGTTTTCATTGAAAAAATCTATTTTTAGCTCCTGTGACCTACTTATGCAACCGACCGGAACCATTTGGACAAAATATGTAAAGGACATCTAGAAGTGTCACCATGCTGAGTATCAATGCTCTAGCCATATTAGTTTCAGAGAAGAAGACGTTTGAAAATTTAACTATATAACTCTATGTAAAACTGTGACCCCCGGGGCGGGGCCAATTTTGACCCTAGGGACATAATTTGAACAAACTTGATAGAGGACCTATAGATGATGCTGTGTGCCAAATATCTAAGCTCTGGCTCTTGTAGTTTCTGACAAGAACATTTTTAAAGATTTCATTATTTTTTCACTTTGGTTGCCATGGCAACCAGAGTTCTGCATTGTTTTTAATTCTTTGAACAAATTTGAAAGAGCTTGACCCAAGGAACATTTCTGTAAAGTTTGGTTGAAATCTGTCAAGCGGTATATGAGGAGATGTCATTTGAAGCAATTGTTAACGACGACGGACGACGCACGACGACGGACGCCGGACACAGGGCCATCCCAATAGCTCACCTTGAGCCTATGGCTCAGGTGAGCTAAAAATAAGCAAGTGCAGCTGTACATTAGGAGCAAATTAAGAATATGTTTGCACAAGAATCATTCCATTAATGGTTGCTGTATTAGACTAATCTTTGAACAGAATGACACTTACCCAAACCCTTGATTCCTACTCAATGAGGGTCAAAATCGCCCCCATCCATTATTCCAAATGGCCTATGTCCATAACAGCCCGGTTCAAAACGGCCAAGTTTGTATAGACGCATATCATTTGCAGTTGTGTTAAATAGAGGGTTTGAATAATAGCACATGTATACAGCATGTTTTAATCTCAGGGTAATTCTGCTACTTGATGACACAATATGATAGAATTTCTCAAAAATCTTATTGAATGAAATACCAAATTAAGTGATGTTTTACTAATAATCCTGTCAGAGAATTTTGTAAGATGTTTTACATGTATTTACTTACTGTGCTGGCGGTCTTTTTGATTGTAAGGTTGTGGAACAGGGTTTATATTTTATGTACACTGTTCGTCTTTATAGGTGAGTATAGGAGATAAGTGTGAGGTTGGGCGCCCCTAAACCCAGGTTTAACCCCCCAGTGGTTGTTAATAGTTAATTAATTTATAATTGATTATTGATTGCTACTGACCGTACCAAGGCGGGCTCCTATATTCACTTAGCTTTATGTTTGTCTTGCGTGTTGTTTTCTATTTAGTGTGTAGATGAAGGAATGGTATTGCGTGTGTGTGTGTGTGTGTGTGTGTGTGTGTGTGTGTGCGTGTGTGTTTGTTATGGTATGGCTGTGTGTGTGTCCTGCTTTAGAGATGGGTGTATTGTTTGTGTTGCGTTTCCTGCTTGAGTCTTCTTTCGTATTTATTTGATCTAAACTTATTTATCATTGCTGCCTGACCGCTACTGCTAGTAGTAGAAGCCATTAACACAATTATCAATTCTCTTAATAATTTGTATAGCTACGTTCACTACTACTACTTCTCTGACTAGCTGAGCAATACGTAAACTACTACTACACTGGAATTCTAGTGCTGCCACAAGTATAGTCATAATCACCTTTAGTAAAAGTAGTTTTAGTAGTAGCATCATCATAAACAAAAGGAATGATTATTAATTATATAGATTCTATTAGTTTAGTCATTTTATTTTTATTTTAAATATCAATTTTTGGCCGTTGTGAACTTTGCCCTTTTAGATGTCAGTCGTTTTGACCAGTCACCTTCCTACTAATGACAAGGTTAATGTCACAATAAATAGCCTGGTTAATGTCACAATAAATTGCCAGGTTAATGTCACGAAAACGTGTCCGGTTCATGTCACAAGATATGGCTAGTCAAATTCTAGGAGCATAATCCCTCTGTGTCCTATCTCTTGCACAATGGCTGGTTGTGATAATGTTTAGATCAGTATGAGTATTGGTCAGAAGTTGTGTCACTTGGCGCCTGGCCAAGATTCATTCTATCTGACAATCAGCAATATGTCTGAGTTATTATATTACACTGTTAGATTAAAACATGAGTCGATAGCGATTTGAAAGGTAGACCATAAGAGGTGTGTCAAAAAGAGATTAAGTTTTTCAACCTTGCTATGTTATAGTTAGAACATATTAAGTGAAAAAGCAAACCAGCAAGCAGGAATGACTAAGTAATTCCTATATTGGACTGCATGAGCTGCACTTACATTCAGCCTCAGGTACATTCCAACCTAACACAACTATCACAAAAGACTTGAACTGGTTGAGGGACGGTTCTGTCTCCTCTTAAGACTTATCAGGCAAATCATTCAACAGTCTACCTCTTGCATACCTAAACGATTCATTGCAAACCGTACCAGGTTGCAAGTTCTTACCAGCAGGATTTCGCTGCTATTGTATGCCTAAAAGAAAATGAGTTATTTTTTATATTTACCAAATCATGAAAATAAAGAGGGCACTCTTTATTAATTACCTTAAACACCTCTATGGCCACATTTTTCATACATCTGATTCTAACGGAGGGGAGTCTAGAATGGTCAGACAGACCCTGGTAGGTGCTTGTTTGATTGTCATAAATAAATCTAAGAACCCTTTCCTGAATTTTCAGTCAACTTTTCTCCATCTTAAACAAATTGGTTTGACCACATAAATACTAGACTACTGGGCAGTACTGTATGGTGGGTAAGTTGGGTGCTAATTATGCCACCGCATGACTTAGTCGGGGGCATATATTGTTTTTGGTCTGTCTGTCTGTCTGTTTGTCTGTACACAACTTTAACATTGGCCATAACTTTGAACAACATGGGATAGAGACTTTATATTTGGAATGTGTACTCAACTGAAGAAGATCTTGATGTCAGTACAAGTTTGGTCGTGTCTGATAAAAATCAAGGTCATTTAGAGGTCATTCAGAGGTAAAATCAGGTGAATAGGGAGATAAGGCATTCTATATTATTTCAAGTGAATAGGAAGGGAGATAACTAATTCTTACTGGCCATTACTCTTTGATCATGTGATCAATTTTAAACTTAGAAATAAGTCCTCAATATGACATTTGACAAACCTTGGTATGATGACGACGACATGACATCAATATGACGTCATGTTTATTTATTTATTTATGTTGCTATGGTGATGATGCATTTGAATAAGCTAGAAAAAGCTGGTTTCTCTGAACATTTCCATCACAACAACAGCAAGGAGTACTATTATAACCTGCTGTATGATTTTACTTGAAAGCCAAATTAATACATTGCAGTGACAAAACACCTCAGGGGCATTTGTCACTTTCTGTTCATTTTTTCATTGGGGGTTATAAATTACCAGAGATATGTTACACTTTTTTTCTACTTTACTTTACCATACCAATATGGAATATTTAAAAGTTGCCGAAACGGCCAAGGGCCGAATCGACCTACTGGTCAAAACGACTCAGGGCCGAAACGATCGGACATTTTTTTTTACACGTTCATTCGCCCTCAAATTTGACCGTTTATGTACACGGCAGTTTGCTAGCATTTAGCATGACCGTGAAACTTGTTTGTTTTATTTACACTGAGACTTTTTTTTATTTTAAAAAGAAATAACATTTAATTCTGAATTCCTTTTAAGAACGAAGTCGTATTCTTTCCAATTCGCAGACCGTGTTTTAGACCGGTCCGTGAATGAATAGAAATTTGTAGACGGTGTCTCGATTGGACTGTGATTTTGTTATGAGGAGTAGATGTTTGACAGTCGGTGAAATGTGCGTAAACCGGATGCATTGTTTTGTACCCTCTCGAATTAGACTATAGACTGTCTGCTAATATGTCTTTCAGAAGACAATGACTCAAATTCTTTTAACCAGTCTTTAAAAATAATGTAGCAATTAGATCCGCCGGAAACCAGAACGTTGTTTTGGTCACCCGAAAATCGATTCAACGTACATACAGGTAAAAAACAAGTGAAATTAACTTGAAAATGACCCCCTTACCATAAATGCTTCGCCTTTCGCGAAACTTTTCGCGAGCGTGCTCGCTATTACGATCACTAAAATATATTCATTTTAGGTGTCTAAGGCAGCTGCAATCTGTCTTTCAAACAATCAATTAGCCTGCTACTTTGTGGTCGTGATAGAGGCGTTTTAGTATATATGACATAATCTTCGTCTCCCAAAACAGCCCAAGAAGAAGAAGATCTTTGAACAAGTTTGACGACGGACGGACGGACACAGGGCGATCACAATCGCTCACCTTGGCACTTCCTGCCAGATGAGCTAAAACCTAGTCAGGCTCTAGAATAAAGGGGGTTTACTATATAATTAATAGATCTCGCTAAAAGATAATGCTTATGGGTGGTTAAAGCACAAATGACGGGGAAAATGTCGGAAATATTTCCTTTTTGGTTAGTTGATCCACGGAGTAAAAATTACTCCGTGGCTGATCTTACCGTTTCTTGTTTTATACATAATACCTTATGACATACCAAAATTCCACTATACACATGTAATTTGATCATATGTGAGTGGACTTTCGTACATGTATAATTTGATTGGTAAACACGAAATATAAATCAAACCGATAAGTGGACAAAATATATTTATTTACATCGTATTACGACAATAGCATTACACATATGCAATTACCAGACCGGTGTACTATAGATACATGTATGTTGATAACTACGGCGATACCATGAAGAGGTAAGGTGGAAATCTCACCGTATTCTCAAGATGCATTGTTACGAAAATGCATTACTACCAATAATCAACGAGACCCGGTGCCGATTCGTAGTATCGTGAATAGACTGTACATATATGTCGTCTTCATTCACAGTTGTATTGTATGCATATAAGGTGGAACGAGTCTCAAGTAGGTAAGTTCTTAGTCAAATGCCTGGTTTGTATTCAAACTGATCGAGCGTTTGCTGAGAAGAAGTTAATTGTACATGAATAATACAGGATTTCCGATCGTTCTAGCATTTGTATAAGCGTTCACGCCTACGCAGTGACATTTTCGTTGATTTAAGCGATTTATCGCCGTCCAAAGGATGGTACAGCATCCCAGCTTCACGATAACTGTGTGCCTCTTTCCCTGGAGGCTTCACGTAAAGACCGTTCAAATTGGCATAGGCGCAGTCACGGTACCACCAGGCACCATGGTCCCTCGCTGCACAACCATCGGCGTCGTCACGGTCGTATGTGACAAACGCGGAGCCATTATGATATGAAAGGCCTGGGGAGTCACCTTTCAAATATTCAAAATAAAAACACTTACAATTTGCCTATTTAAACTAACAGTCCTCATTTGTAACGTAATTAAATGAATTTCAATAGGTTTCGCTACCTTAGCATGTTTGCTACCATTTGGCTTTCGCGGCTGGTCTTTCCTCAAACTAGATTATTTCGCTACCCTGTTTTACTTTTAGCTCACCTGGCACAAAATGGCAATATGAGTTATGTTGATCGTCCTGTGTCCGAGGTGAGCTTTAAGGATCGCTGGATGACAATGATTGTCTTAATAAATATAGGTGTAACTCGAATGTAGGTCATGTCGGGTCAAAAACTAGGTCAAATCGTAGAAAAATCTTAACACTCTAGAGGGTACAAATCTCATTTGATCTTAATGAAACGTGGTCAAAATGTTTGCCTCATTAATATCTAGGTCAAGTTTGGCTGTTGGTCATGTCCGGTCAAATCATAGAAAAACCTTGTTAACACTCTAGAGGCAACAAATCTCATTGGATTCTAATGCAACTTGGTCAGAATGTTTGCCTCATTGATATCTAGGTCAAGTTTGGATGTTGGTCATTTCGGTGAAAACAAGGTCACTAGGTCAAATCATAGAAAAAACTCTTGTTAACACTAGAGGTTACACATCTCATTGGATTTTAATGCAACTTGGTCAGAATGTGTGCCTCACTGCTATCTAGGTCAAGTTTGGATGTGGGTAATGTCCGGTCAAATGCTTGGTCACTAGGTCAAATCATAGAAAAACCTTGTTAACACTCCAGAGACTACAACTCTCATTTGATTGTAATGCAACATGGTCAGAATGTTTGCCAAATTGATATCTAGGTCAAGTTCGAATATGAAACATGGCAGGTCAAAAACTAGGGCACTATGTCAAATAATGGTACAAGAGGTCCTGAATGCCCTGATATCGCTCACCTATTGTACTGAAATCTTGATAGCTTTACCTTGCAGTTTCATCCGTTTTAATTTAAATCAATTCAAATTTGTAGTTTAGCATGTAAACAAATTTGGAATACAACCTCATATTTCTAGTATAATAGAGTACATTAAGGGCAGATAACTAGAGCCTAAACAATACTGAAATGAAACCTTTTCTAGCATTTCAAAGTATATCAACGGCAGAAAACTATTATAATTGCACTCCTTTGAGAACTTATAGGTATATACTTTGCGTGCAAGTTAAATCAAAATCCATTGAAAACTGTAGTCGCTGTTCGATATGGCATTTTCAGCAATTCAAGGGCAGACAACTCTTGACCTATTGGACCTATTTCAACCATAATCACACTTATTTGATCTGTTTTGGTCATATACAATCTGAGCAAGTTTGAAAAAGACTGGATAAAAAGTGTGGCCTCTAGAGTGAAAACACCCTTAAATAAGGCATTTTCAGCTATTCAAAGGTAGATAACTCTCAACCTATTGGTACGATTTCAATCATTATCAAACTCATCTGAACTCTTATGGTCATATACAATCTGAGCAAGTTTGAGATAGATTGGATAAAAGGTGTGACCTCTGGAGTGTAAACACCCTTAAATATGGCATTTTCGGCAATTCAAAGGTAGATAACTCTCGACCTTTTATTCTGATTTCAACCATAATCGAACTCATCTGAACTCTTATAGTCATATACAATCTGAGCAAGTATAAAAACGACTGGATAACAATTGTGGCCGCTAGAGTGTTAACACCCTTAAATGAGGCATTTTCAGCAATTCAAAGGTAGAAAACTCAACCTTTTGGTACGACTTCATCCATAATCAAACTCATCTGAACTCTGATGGTCATATACAATCTGAGCAAGTTTGGATAAAAAGTGTGACCTCTGGAGTGTAAACTCCCTTAAATATGGCAATTTCAGTAATTCAAAGGTAGATAACTCTCGACCTTTTGGTCTGATTTCAACCATAATCAAACTCATCTGAACCCTTATGGTCATATACAATCTGAGCAAGTCTAAAATAGATTGGATACAAATTGTGGCCTCTAGAGTGTAAACACCCTTAAATATTGCATTTTCAGCCATTCAAAGGTAGATAACTCTCAACCTTTTAGTCCGATTTCAACCATAATCGAACTCATCCGAACTCTTTTGGTAATATACCATTAAGCAAATTTGAGAAAGATTGGATAAATATTGTGGCCTCTAGAGTGTAAACACTAAATTTGTTGACGATGGACGACCGACATTCAAGTATTGCAAAAGCTCACCCTGAGCTAGCTCAGGTGAGCTCATAATGAGGATTAATGTTTATAGATTAAGTGTCCATGAAATAGAAGAATATAAACAACTGCTTGTTTTCAAAGCAGTATTTGAGGTTCCCCCACTTACCTAATGCCTAGGCTTTGGGTATGTGGTCTGAGCAAATTAAGGCAAAAACTGACCGAACGAGCTTCAGTCTTCAATCCCTTTACCCCATAGGCGGTTTTTAATTTTTGAAGACAAGTGACCTTCAGTCTGCTTTAAGTTTAAAAAGTTACTATCTGCCAGGTACTAAAAAATATTTCTTTTTCTGCAAATTCATGACTGTATAAATTTTAACTAATTTCTGCACTGGAGGAAAATAATAATAGGCATAAAAGGGAATCTGCTGTATATTTGGTAATGCTGTATTCTGGAAACAGCAGCTGCTTGTCATCTCCCCTATTCAATATACATGTATGATACAGTGCCGCAGATTATAAGATATACATGCTGTTGGCTGACATATGGATGTTAGTTAACTCTTACCAGGCTTGTGGCGGACATGTCCACCAGTGATTACCTTTACAAGCAGTTTAGATCCAGATGAGACTAAGCATAATGCTGCGTCTCATCAGGATCCAAACTGTTTGACACTGATTGGGTTTTGAAAAGAGCTTTAGAAAGTTCTATTTTTAATACAATAACAGACAACAATTGTTGCATAGGAATAAATTACCCAGCATGCAAAGAGATGAACATTTCCTCCTTCTAATCTTTATTCAGTGTTTAGAAACATACTATTCATATTTTCCAAACAGTGTTTACCCATATCATACAGATTCATCCAGGAACACTCTGATCTGGGTCTAAACTGTTTGTACTTTATACAGGGCTCCAGACAAGAGGCACAGAGGGCCACGTTTCGCTCACCTGAGGACAGTGTACCATAGAAGCTGACTGGGCAAGACAACATTTTGATATAGCTATGAGCCATGTATCACATTTTAATCACGGTAGAGGACTACAATGCGAAGCTACATGTCAGATATTAATGATCTGGGCCTTACGGTTTAAGAGAAGAAATTTTTTAAAGGTTTTCCTATAAGTCTATGTAAAACTAATAAGTTCGAGGGCGGGGCAATTTTTGGCCCGAGGGAACTAATATGAAAAATCTTTGTAGAGGACAACAAGGCAAAGCTATATGTCAAATATTAAAGATCTGGGCTTTACAGTTTCAGAGAAGAATGTTAAAGGTTTTTATTTGTGTGTGTGTGTTTTGCTTGAGAGGTGGGTGTATTGTTTGTGTTACGTTTCTCGCTTGAGTCTTTCGTATTTATTTGTTGCCACAATAGTGTTACTTGTGCCGTGTGGAGGCCGTAAAACGTCGCCCCGTACATTTAATCAATATTGTTATCATTCCTCCTGCAGGAGCGTGCACTTGTTGTACAACGCGTCTCTTTGGCTTTCTTTCTTGCACCGTATGGTAGGTCTCTATGTACCGATGGTCAGATGAGCTTCGGTATTGTACCGGTTCTTCACTAACTCTTTACTACTTACATTAACTATTTTCAATCTTTACATTTTCCTATTGGAATTACTTTATAATAAATTTCGAACTTTCTTTCTATAGAGTTATAATTACATTAACTATTTTCAATCTTTACATTTTTCAAATTGGAATTACTTTATAATAAATTTCGAACTTTCAATCTGTAGAGTTATAGTCGATACATAGGGACAGGTGCTTACTTGCTTCTCTTAATTATTGAACTACAAACAAACAAAAGACTAAAAATCCCCCTTACACCACTTAGAATGCACTCTGCGTGTTCTGTTCATATCCCTAGAAATACTACTAATTTTGCATCACTACAGCCGTCCGTACTATTATCACCACTTAAGCTCTATTCGGCATCTTCTTTTCACATTCCATCTCTTTCTATCAATAATTGTTTTCATAATGGTCCAAAAGTAGTGCTTTCACCTCTAAAATATTCTATTCAACGCAATAATTCTGTTTTATTACGACCATTCAACAAAAAACGTAGAGTGCATCCTATTATTGAAAAGTGCAATGCTAAGAGGTGAGCGTGTTGCAATTATTTATCTTGCAAGTCTACTATACAATCAACAGTAAACGGTAGATTATTTAGTGTTGTCATAGATTCAGACATCAACTGACGTACTAATCATGTTATATACGTGTTAACTTGAAAAGTACCAGGTTGTGGTATCCAGTATGTAGGGCAAACCGGTCGTCCCCTCAAAACTAGGTTTAATGAACATCTTCGTACTTGTAAAAACAAAAAACTGAGGAACTTTCTGTATCAACATTTTCGGAAATCTGGACATGGATTAGATTTTATTTCAATTCAACCTGTCGAACATATTACGTATGATCTAAATGCTACTAATAGTTTCAAATGTAAGGCTCGATTTATAACGGAATTAAAATGGATTAAAAATTTACAGACACCCTTTCCTTTAGGCTTGAATGATAATATATACCAATCTGGCAATATTTCTAAAGAACCTTCAATTGATATTTTTTCGATTTATTCTAAACGAAACCGTAAATCTAGATCGCATGGTATTCGTATAAATGGTAATATTAAACGTAAATCACGTCAGTCGATTTCTATTAAAGATTTGCATAATCTGCTGTTACATTCTGGTAAACATAAAATGCTTTCTCGGCTTTCTTCGTTGTCATTGACGTCTTTAAGAGATATTGACGACAAGGCTGATAATATAATTTTACGCACAGATCCTCTGTATCATTCTGCAGGTTTAATACAAAGTTATACTCAGCATGTTCTCAGACCGCATATTGATTCTTTAAACGATCATAAAAGATTTTTCATTAAGGTCCCTTTTATAAATAAAGGTATTGATTTTATAGATTTACAAAGTATTCTCCGAAACAAAAATGTGATGAATGCTGTTCCAAATTATTTCAAAAATCTTGAACCACCTATTATTTGCTATAAGTATAATAAATCTGTAAGAGGGTTAATTTTTAACTACAATAAAATTGTTTCTGATCTTAAAATTCTCGAAAATACACCAGCTACATGATATTGTACCTCTTCTAAATTCTGTTACGCCCCAGTGGGTCATATAATAACAGGCAATTTTGATATCATTAAAGATAAACGCATCAGAGCGCTTTTGAGTAAGGGACCTAAATTTAGATTACCTGCCTTAATTGATTTCGATACTTGCCGTAATCATATTTAGGAAGCTTTGAATAATTATAGTACCAACTGGTGCCGAAGAGAACATCCTGAAAATGACGCTCTTTCCAAATGGAAAGAATTAATTTTTGATATTATCGATATCCGGATTTCGTTCTATTTATCCAATAACCATCTTTTACCACCTAAACCTAAATTTAACATTCGTCACTTAAAGAAGGGCATACAAGACTTTCATTCCAAGTATGTACTCGTTCCTGCCGACAAAGCATCCAATAATGTGATTATTGTATGACGATTACATTATGTTGATGCTTTAAACCAGGAACTTGTGAATACCAATTCCTATATATCTACCAATTTAACGGAGCGTAATGTAGTATCTGATCATCTTGATACATGTAAACAATTAAAAGCTGATGTCAACATTACATGTCACAAACTTCCTACTATGTACTGGATACCGAAACTCCACAAAACACCATATGTCTCGTTTTATTGCTTATTCAAGTGCATGTACGACTACTAAGCTTTCCAAACTTTTAACATCGTCTTTTATTAAAATCAAAGAACATGTTCAAATGTATTGTGATAAGACTTACGAAAATTCTGGACTTAATCTGTTTTGGTCTATCAAAAACTCTTAATGAAATTTTGGCGAAGCTTGAATATAGAAAATACCAAGCTTGCAATATAAGTACATAAGACTTTTCAACACTATATACCACCTTACCACATAGTTTAATAAAAGCTAAACTTATACAACTTATTGAAAATACTTTTGCCAGAGAAAGGAAGCTATTTCTGGCGTGTAATACTGATCGTGCATTTTTTACAAATGACACCGTTAAGCATTACACTATGTGGACTTGCACCGATGTCTGTGAATCACTAACATTTCTTCTGGATAATATTTATGTACGTTTTGGGAGTACCATATACCGCCAAGTGATTGGTATTCCTATGGGTACAAACTGTGCGCCCCTTGTCGCAGACCTATTTTTGTACTGTTATGAGAGGGACTTTATGCTTAGTCTAAAACCTGATACACAGGCAGATATGATCGAAGCCTTTAACAATACATCGCGCTATCTAGATGATATTTTTAATATAGACAACCCATTTTTTGATACGTTGTTTCCTTTTATTTACCCAAAAGAATACGTCTTAATAAAACAAACGAGTCAAATTTGTCGGCACCATTTTTAGATTTGGATCTTTTAATAAATAACGGAATTGTTTCTTCTAAGATTCACGATAAACGAGATGATTTTGATTTTAGTATTGTAAATTATCCTCATCTAGATGGCGATGTTCCCCGTTCCACATCTTACGGGGCTTATATTTCACAACTTATTCGCTTTGCTAGGGCCTGTACCTCTGTTGAGGACTTCCACATTCGTAATAAAAGTATTACTGAAAAGCTTCTTAAACAGGGGTACAGATTTCATAAACTTCGTAAAACATTTTCTAAATTCTTTTATAGAAATCTTCCTCTCATTAACAAGTATAAATGTAACTTAAAGTCTTTTCTGTGGCAAGGTATTTCACATCCGGAGTTTTATGGTGATGTGATTTACAGACTTCGTCAGATTCTTGGACATACACATTTTCAAAACCTATTTGTGAACGTATTAGATTTTTCCTAAAAAAAGATTATGATCCAACTATTTGCTGCGCACTTCACGTTTGGTTATCGATCAATCTACAATTGATAACTATGCTTTCCTCTTTGGTTGTGCGACGACAGACAGGGCTTAGCACTACATGATGATGTATCTCTAAAGCCGTCCTTAACAGGGAGAGTTATATCGGATTTTCGTGCTTTGTTTTTTCTCTCCCTCTCTGTCGTACCCTGGACCCTTCCATGTCTTAAAGTTACTCGTAACTACAGACTAGTCGCTTGAGTACAATTTGACCGTTGCCATAGTGGGTTATTTTTAACACGGGCTTGAATGTTTAATTCTTTCCCATGTTACTAATGATCTTGTCGTAGAATTTTTGTTAAATGTTTTACATGTATTTACTTACTGTGCTGGCGGTCTTTTTGATTGTAAGGTTGTGGAACAGGGTTTATATTTTATGTACACTGTTCGTCTTTATAGGTGAATATAGGAGATAAGTGTGAGGTTGGGCGCCCCTAAACCCAGGTTTAACCCCCCAGTGGTTGTTAATGGTTAATTTATAATTAATTATTGATTGCTGCTGACCGTACCAAGGCGGGCTCCTATGTTCACTTTGCTTTATGTTTGTTTTGCGTACTGTTTTCTGTTTGGTGTGTGGGATTGCGTGTGTGTGTATGTATGTGTGTTTCTTTGTTATGGTATGGCTGTGTGTGTGTTCTGCTTTAGAGATGGGTGTATTGTTTGTGTTGCGTTTCCTGCTTGAGTATTCTTTCGTATTTATTTATATTTTATGTACACTGTTTGTCTTTATAAGTGAATATAGGAGATAAGTGTGAGGTTGGGCGCGCCCCTAAACCCAGGTTTAACCCCCCAGTGGTTGTTAATGGTTAATTTATAATTAATTATTGATTACTGCTGACCGTACCAAGGCGGGCTCCTATGTTCGCTTTGCTTTATGTTTGTCTTGCGTATTGTTTTCTGTTTGGTGCGTGGGATTGCGTGTGTGTGTATGTATGTGTGTGTTTGTTATGGTATGGCTGTGTGTGTGTTCTGCTTTAGAGATGGGTGTATTGTTTGTGTTGCGTTTCCTGCTTGAGTCTTCTTTCGTATTTATTTATTAGCTCGCCAGAGCACGAAGTGCTCAATGTGAGCTATTGTGTGATACCGCTCTGTCCGGCGTCCGTCCGTCAACAATTGCAAACGACTTCTTCTCTGAAACCAATAGCGTAAGTGTAACTAAACTTTATCAGTAGGGTGGGGGAATGAAAAGTTGTTAAAAGTTTGTGGTTTGGGTAATTCTTTTTGGTTGTCATGGCAAACACGCACACTATCTAGAAAAATCTTCTCCGAAACTACTCGTCCGACTTCAATTTGGTTTTCACCAAAATGTTTCTCAATGGATATACTTTAAAAGTTGTTCAAAGAAATGTGGCATTAATCACCATTAGCGATAGGTCTAGTTAAATATGGGAACTGTGTACTCTGGTGAGCGCCATAAGCCCCATTGGGCTCGTCTCTTTAAACTGTAGACAAATCTCTTAAAACATTAGGGTATTCAATTGGCAGAAATTTCCTTTTCCAAAAAAACCCAACTCATCCATCCATATACTTCCCTCCCCGCTACATGACACTTTTAGTGGGAGAAATGTAAACAAAATTCTCTTTATACTTACCGGCTGTTCCAGTGCCGTTGTCGATCGAAAGTCTGTATGACGGCGTGGAGGACAATGTAAAGTTTCCAAATGTTTCGTATGCTGTTCTCCCATTTGAAGTTTCCAAGTCAATTCTTAGGACAACCTCTTGACACATTGTAAGTGCACGTATGTATAAGAGACCTAGGAATATGAAGAATCGAGAATTTTATTAAAACCAATCACATCAGTACTTATATAGTCCAACCTGCCTGATCGATAACCAAACGTGAAGTGCGCAGCAATATAGTTGGATCAAAATCTTTTTTGAGGAAAGATCTAATACGTTTCACAAACAGGTGTCGAAAATGTATATGTCCAAGAATCTTACGAAGTATGTAAATTACATCACCATAAAACTCCGGATGTGAAATACCATAAGGCAAAGCTAGATACCAAATATAATAGATTTGGGTATGAGGGTTTCAGAGAAGAAGAGTTTTAAAGGTTTATTCCTATATAAGTCTATGTAAAACTGATAAGCCCCGGGGCGGGGCCATCTTTGACTCGGAGTTAATGATTTTAACAATCTTGGTAGAGGACCATACGGCAAAGCTACATTCCAAACGGCTTCAGAGAGGAAGATTTTTTAGATTTTCCTATATAAGTCTATGTAAAACTGATTAGCCCCGGGGCGGGGCCATTTTTAACACTGGGGTCATTATTTGAAAAATATTGGTGAGGACCATAAGGCAAAGCTACATGCCAAATATATAAGGTATAGGCCATACAGTTTTAGAGCAGAAGAGTTTTAAAGGTTTTCCTATGACAAGAGGCCCAGAGGGCCACATTTCGCTCACCTGAGAACATTAGAAGTTGTCTGGGCAAGATAACATTTTGATATAGCTATGACCCAGGTGTCATAATTTGATCTCGATAGAGGACCACAATGTTAAGCTTCATCTCAGACATTGATGATCTGGGCCTTACAGTTTAAGAGAAGAAGATTTTTAAAGGTTTTCCCGTAAAAACAAACCCTGACAAGCCCAGGGCGGGGCCAGTTTTAGTCAGGGGGTCATAATTTGAACACTATTGGTAGAGAACCACATAGCAAAGCTACGTATGTGTCAAATACTAAAGATCTAGGCCTTACAGTTTTAGATAAGAAGATTTTTAAAGGTTTTCCTATATAAGTCTATGTAAAACTGATAAGCCCAAGGGCCGGTACAAATTTAATCCAGGGGTAATAATTTGAACAATCTTGGTAGAAGACCATAGGGCAAAGATACATGTCAAATATAAATGATCTGGGCCATATGGTTTTAGAGAAGAAGATTTTTAAAGGTTTTCCTATGAAATACTAATAACCCCAATGGCGGGGCCATTTTTGGCCCGGGTGTCAGAACTTGAACAATCGTGGTAGAGGACCTGTCCGACCACAAGGCAAAGCTATGTGTCAAATATTAAAGATCTTGGCCTTACAGTTTCAGAGAAGAAGATCCGGGGCAGGTCCAATTTTGACCTGGGGGTCATAATTTGAACAATCTTGGTAGAAGACCATAAGACAAAGCTGCATGTCAAATATTAATGATCTAGGCCATGCAGTTTCAGAGGAGATTTTTAAAGGTTTTCCTATGAAAAACTAACAAGCCCAAGCGCGGGGCCAATTTTGGCCCGGTGGTCATAATTTGAACAATCTTGGTAGAGGACCACAAGGCAAAGCTTTGTGCCAAATATTAAAGATCTTGGCCTTACAGTTTCAGAGAAGAAGATTTTAAAAGGTTTTCCCGTAAAAACAAACCCTGACAAGCGCAGGGCGGGGCCAGTTTTAGTCAGGGGGTCATAATTTGAACACTATTGGTAATGAACCGCATAGCAAAGCTACGCATGTGTCAAATACTAAAGATCTGGGCCTTACAGTTTTCCTATATAAGTCTATGTAAAACTGATAAGCCCCAGGGCCGGGCCAAATTTGATCCAGGGGTAATAATTTGAACAATCTTGGTAGAAGACCATAGGGCAAAGATACATGTCAAATATAAATGATCTGGGCCATATGGTTTCAGAAGAAGATTTTTAAAGGTTTTCCTATGAAATACTAATAACCCCAATGGCGGGGCCATTTTTTGCCCGGGTGTCAGAACTTGAACAATCGTGGTAGAGGACCTGTCCGACCACAAGGCAAAGCTATGTGTCAAATATTAAAGATCTTGGCCTTATAGTTTCAGAGAAGATCCGGGGCAGGTCCAATTTTGACCTGGGGGTCATAATTTGAACAATCTTGGTAGAAGACAATAAGACAAAGCTGCATGTCAAATATTAATGATCTAGGCCATGCATTTTCAGAGGAGATTTTTAAAGGTTTTCCTATGAAAAACTAACTTGCCCAAGGGCGGGGCCAATTTTGGCCCGGGGTCATAATTTGAACAATCTTGGTAGAGGACCACAAGGCAAAGCTTTGTGCCAAATATTAAAGATCTTGGCCTTACAGTTTCAGAGAAGAAGATTTTTAATGGTTTCCCTATGTAAGTCTATGTAAAACTGATAAGCCCCGGGCGTGGCCAAGTTTGACCCGGGGTGTCATAATTTGAACAATCTTGGTAGAGGACCATAAGACAAAGCTACATGTCAAATATTAATGATCGAGGCCATACAGTTTCAGAGAAGAAGATTTTTAAAAGTTTTCTTAAGAAAAACTGATAAGCCCTAGGGCGGGGCCATTTTTGGCCCCAGGGTCAAAATTTGAACACTCTTGCTAGAAGATCATTAAGTAATGATCAAAATTCTTTGAAAGTATATTAATTAAGAAACATTTTGGTGAAAACCAAATTGAAATCGGACCAGTAGTTGTTGAGAAGAAGATTTATTTAGATAGTGTGCATCGTGCAGGCAAGTACATTAGAATATATGCGTTCCTGGTCAATCCACTTTCATCGTTCTACATTATCTTGTATTTTCTTTTTCACGAGGCACACATAAGTGTTATGTTCTACTTACCTAGCCAAAACTCTCCATGAATATCCCCAAATCCATATTCATACTCAGAAAAGTTTCGATAAAAGTCCACTGAACCATTGAATCTATACTGGAACGTCTGAAAAAATATTTTAAAAATAACAGCAGCGATTTTCATGCTTTAATAGATGGTGTAGCCGGGTTGAGTTTATGATTAAATGGTAAGAGATTTGTGTAAGAGGTCCGGTAGCTCAGTAGGTAGAGCATTTGTCCTGTAGGAGAGATCCGGGATGGTTGATATACGGGGCAGGTTGAAACACAGCTGGTAACTGATTGATGACATCAGCAATGACGTAAATGTAATTGTAATACTTACAGTCCATCCACCACCATCCGTAGTCATGTCACAGAGGACCTGAAGTGTTGTGTTGATATAGGGTACCATTATCGTGTATACCCCTGAACTATTTCCAATGCCACTATCTAGCACCTCAAGACAATCACGTGCGTAAACTGCAAAAATAGTACATGTAGTAGGTACAGTCGGTAAACACTGGTTTGTAAGAAACACTAAAACCAAATTGAAATACAAGAACATATAGAAATACATGTAACAGTCATTCCAGAAAAAAGTGCTGTTTTAAGGGTACTTCATTCTCAGTGTTGTTATACTTTCTGGAATCATTGATTTCAGCGCATTTACAGTTGAAGGTTGAATTCCGCTTAAGCCGGTGCTAGGGGGCGTGAGCACTGTTGCACATTTCAGTATTGCTCATGAACAGACTCAATTAAACCGAGTCTGCAATTTTCAGTATTTGCTTTGTTTTCTGTGCTTTCAAAGGATCTCCCCTTATTCAGATTTATATTTTTTTGAAAAATATTGCAAAATCGATGTCAATGAAACAGTACCTTATACCCTTTTTTGAAAAGTAGTAACCTTCAACCAACCAGTCTGAAACTTTTTTCCACCAAATATGACAGATATAACAAATATCTTGGTCCAAATACAATACATGCATTTACAAGATAACGGAAGTTAAATGACTTTCTCTTTGCGTGTGTTTAATTTTTTCCCCTTTTTGGTAACTTTGATAGAGAAAAACTACTGTTATCATTGATTTAAGGCTTTGCGATCATTTGTGCCAATAATTTGCGAATTTGTCGTCAAAAATGGTTTAGTTGAGACAAAACAAATAGACAACTAGTTGGTCCCAATTTAAAAAAAACTTTATTTGCTTGAAATTGAACAATAAAACACAAAGGTAATACAATCTTTAATCAACAGTTCTTGCCATTTGTGCCTTGGATTTCATGTCCTTAATTACTAAAGAAAGAATCCCTATGTGGTTTACGTCTTTGTACTAGGACAATGGCTTGTTTAAGTAACACTGACAAAAGTAACGGAAGTTAAAATAAATATCAACTATGAAATGTGACCAATATAGGTTCTACTATTACATAGTGTATACTATGGCATAGGTGTTGATATATCCCAAAATCAATGTTGACACAATTATAGAAAGTCTGTACCTATACTTATCCATATAAATGAATCAAGACCAGTAGTTACACATTTTCAGGAACGGAAAAAATGGTTTGGTATGTATATAAAGCAATATACCAAGTTAAAGTCTACGTTCAGTCCGAATGACCGCTCAGCCGACTGTACAGGTGAACAGGTTCACTGGGGGTCAACTACGTATTATCATCAAAATATTTTGCTACGACAACGTATATGGGTATTATAATAGATTTGTATTTCTACAAAGTCAGCGTATATACTGGGAAATCAAAGTTGCCTTCGTAGGAATACAAATCTATTATAATACCCATATGAGTTTTCGTAGCAAACCATTTGATGGTGATACCTATAGTTGGTCCCAGAGAAGTTTGATAGAACAAAAACGTATCCTAAATAAGTAAATAACTCTTATATTCTATTTTGTGAAAATTCCAAAACTTGTTGGATGCTAGTAAAGAAATTAAAAATGTACCAAAAAGTAACGGAAGTTAACAAAGTCATAAACAAAACCAATTTTCTGTGAGCAATGCGGACCTCAATCAAATAGTTCCTTTTGGAGCTACTTGATTTGAGTCTTCTTGTTGTCGATGGAACTTTGTACATTTAATCTAAATATATTGTAAATCTGAGCAGTGAGCAATAATACTTTGCATATATACTATGAGGTACATGTAGTACTTTAGTGATGACATGGATCTAAAATGCAATAGCCAAGCATGAATAATAATTATCCGTTTAATTTATTAAGCAATAAAAAAAGTCTCTCATCATGCAACTCCTTAAGGAGATTTCTAGCCCGGCTTCTTGCAAAAACCTTTATAAGCATATATTTATGGTCAACGTCTTAATTTTTATCATACTGAACTGTCGTCCGCTTAAAACATATCATCTTCGAAAAAGATATTAATATGAGTAACAAACAGATTGTATCCAGATTTGATGCCGCTTGACGTGGCTTTTGATCTGGATCTAAGCTGTTTGTAAATATTTGTAAATATTTGCAAAGTAGTGCTTAGCATGATAATGGTAAACCCAATACCATATACATACGCCTCTTTACGTCTCTGATTTATTCCTCCACCTAAGAAAATTAAATAGTTCTTTTTTATGCAATTGTGAATAGGCAACAAAAGAAATATTTTCAATATCCTAGCAGATGGTAGCCTAAATCAGGCTGAAAGTAAGACAGAGTGTGCAATAAGCTGCATTCTGCTTTACTTTCAACCTGCTTTAAGTAGCAACATGTTTACAAAACTAGAAACAGGCTTTGTAGTACTTATTTGCTGTTTCTTTTGATGAACATTTGTTCAACCAATTGAATTATATCTATGTCGATTTCAAACACTCTTTTTGTCTTGCCACAAGGAAGCGGATCTGGTAATGTTGTCAAAACATCCTTGACTGGAATCCATAGTTCATCTCTTACTGCATGCCATTTAAACTTGTTTTCAACCTTTCCAGCCTGCTGCATGAAGTTGATCTGAATCTCATTTTCATCGTCATCTCTAGCCGTGACCAATAAATACGAAAGACTCAAGCAGGAAACGTAACACAAACAATACACCCACCTCTCAAGCAGAACACACACACACACAGTCATACCACAACAAAGGTACCATCTGTTGTCATAAACTGTAGATATATATGTACCAACTTTTGGAATGTCATCTTCATTAGGGTTGGATGGTACAATATCCTCCGACTGCTGTTCCGACTGACTGTTACGTTTAATGTCATACTGTCTCCATCCTTCACAACTGGTTGCCGTTATATCATGGATGCAAGTATGGCAGTTGCACAATGTATCGCGCACTGCCACGCGGGTTTTACTGACAGGTACGACTGAATGAACTTTCATTGTACCCGGGACAAGTTTCAGACCTTCTGCTTTATTGGTGATCTTCTCTTGTGCTGCTTCATAACTCTCCGGATTAACGAGATAATATGTTACATGGCTACAAGCTTCTGATGATTTAGCCCAGACAAAAATGTCTTCCGCACTCTGGATTATTGATTTTTCCCGTTTAATTGCCATGTCAGCGGACCTTTTTACACTTCCCCCCCCCCCCCAAACCATCACAGGGACCTTTTCCGTCCGCCTCCAGGTATGCCCATTGAGCTGATACCCCGCATTCGTCAATGTGATCACAAAAAAACTGAAATATTGTTTTGTTTTGGTACTGTGAGCTTGGCGAGTCTGTCAGGTAATGAATGTGCTGAAGATCTGGGTATTCTTCTATTATGATTGGCGTATACCATTGATGCATTGTGCGCGAGAATTCCCGATATCCCAACAAGGCTCTTGTGTGTTTTGTTATGTGAAGTAGGGAAATACACCACATATGTGTGCAGAGTGACCTGACCAGATGTCCAATAAGCCGACTGTACTTCTTCTAATGCTGTACAGGTAAAATTCTCGGCAAAATCCATCCACACGAGAATATGTCCATCAGGAAGATGTTCTCTTAGTTTTCTCATTTCGGCATACTGGATTTTGACCCTCTGTACGTGTGATGAAAAGTCTCTTGTAGTTTCTAGAAACTTCTCGATGAAGGTACTTTTGTCTAACTGTGTCTGTACTTGCTTCCATCTCTGTTTACCCTTATCCTCTACTTTCTTCCATTCTGTAAATGTTACTGTCTCAGCATTAATCTTTTCTAGGTTTTTTTCAAGATTTTCCTGGTCCTTGGTGATAAATGAATCTGGATTTTTACTTATTCCAGGTAACAATGGCTAGAGTGCTCTCAATTTCAATGCCATATTCTGATGGCGGGAGCCTAAGCGTGTAGCACGGCTGCAAAAGTTAGCTAACAACACATGTTTTGGTCTCATCTGGTAGAAACGACTTCTAGATATTTTGGTACCTGGATTCTCAAGTATAAACTTTGAAAATAAGTTGTTCAGATAGTCATTCAGCACTTTCTTCTGAATCTTTTCTTTACCTGTAGCGTCATTCTTTCCGGGCAGCATTGTGGCATTGTCTTCTCGCTCCAGAAAAGTTTCAACTTTCACTTTCATCATTTCGTTTTGTCGTGTATCATTTGTTTTAGCATGTTGTCTCTTTTCAATGTTCTTTGATCTATTTGAAGCATTTTTCCGACTTGTTTAATGAGTCGGTATTTCTTGATGATCTTCATTGACAGGAGTTTTGCCTTCTTATTTTTGCTTATTTTATGTTCTCGCTTCTAAGTTTCCCTATTGTCTGACCTGCTAATTTCCGTTTCATCAGTTGCTTCGTTGTCTTCCTGTGCCCCTTTTTAGCTCACCTTTTCGGCTCAGGATGAGCTATTGTGATACCATGTCGTCCGGTGTCTGGCGTACGTTCACATTTTCAAACAACATCTCCTCAGAAACCACTGAACCGATTCCAACCAAACTTTGTCAGAAGCATCAGTGGTAAGGGGGAACGAAATTTTGTTCAAAGTTTATGGCTAGAGTTATTCCCCTTGCTGTGGGACCAGATTTTCTAACATGACCGTATAGACCACTTTTAATGCATAAGAAAATCTTAAAAATTATTCTCAGAAACCCAAAAGCCCAGACCTTTGATATTTGGTATGTATCATAACCTAATGATCTTCTAGCAAGATTGTTCAAATTTTGACCCTGGGGCAAAAATTAGCCCCTCCCTAAGGCTTATCAGTTTTTCTTAGGAAAACCTTTAAAAATCTTCTTCTCTGAAACTGTATGGCCTAGATCATTGATATTTGACATGTAGCTTTGTCTTATGGTCCTTTACCAAGATTGTTAAAATTATCACCCCCGGGCCCGCCCCGGGGCTTATCAATTTTACAAAGACTTATATAGGAAAACCTTTAAAAATCTTCTTCTCTGAAACTGTAAGGTCAAGATCTTTAATATTTGGCACAAAGCTTTGCCCTGTGGTCCTCTACCAAGATTGTTCAAATTATGACCCCCGGGCCAAAAATGGCCCCGCCCTAGGGCTTATTAGTTTTTCATAGGAAAACCTTTAAAAATCTTCTTCTCTGAAACTGTATGACCTAGTTCATTCATATTTGACATGTAGCTTTGTCTTATTGTCCTCTACCAAGATTGTTCAAATTATGACCCCAGGTCAAAATTGGACCCGCCCCGGGGCTTATCAGTTTTACATAGACTTATATAGGAAAACCTTTAAAAATCTTCTTCTCTTAAACTGTATGGCCTAGATCTTTAATATTTGACATATAGCTTTGCCTTGTGGTCCTCTACTAAGATTGTTCAAATTATGACCCCCGGGCCAAAAATTGCCAAGCCCTCGGCCTCATCAGTTTTTCATAGGAAAACCTTTAAAAATCTTCTTCTCTGAAACCGTAAATAAGTTGTTGTATGTCGATTATGTTTTGTCCATAATTTGTTTTCTTTCCCGTTGATCGGGGCTGACATTGACGTCATCTATAAGTTGATAGTGTTTTAAATTTGATATTGTAATTATTTATTCGGCTCTAAATGACCTTTTTGTGTCGATGGGCCGTAAAACACCATTCATTCATTCATTACAGCTTTGCCTTGTGGTCCTTTACAATTATGACCCCCGGGCCAAAAATGGCCCCGCCCTCGGGCTTATCAGTTTTTCATAGGAAAACCTTTAAAAATCTTCTTCTCTGAAACTGTAAGGCCTAGATCATTTATATTTGACATGTAGCTTTGCCTTAAAGTCCTCTACCAAAATTGTTCAAATTATAACTCCTGGGTCAAAATTTGCCCCACCCCGGGGCTTATCAGTTTTACATAGACTTATTTAGGAAAACCTTTAAAAATCTTCTTCTCTGAAATCGTAAGGTGAAAAGTCTCTTGTAGTTTCTAGAAACTTCTCGATGAAGGTACTTTTGTCTAACTGTGTCTGTACTTGCTTCCATCTCTGTTTACCCTTATCCTCTACTTTCTTCCATTCTGTAAATGTTACTGTCTCAGCATTGATCTTTTCTAGGTTTTTTTCAAGATTTTCCTGGTCCTTGGTGATAAATGAATCTGGATTTTTACTTATTCCAGGTAACAATGGCTAGAGTGCTCTCAATTTCAATGCCATATTCTGATGGCGGGAGCCTAAGCGTGTAGCACGGCTGCAAAAGTTAGCTAACAACACATGTTTTGGTCTCATCTGGTAGAAACGACTTCTAGATATTTTGGTACCTGGATTCTCAAGTATAAACTTTGAAAATAAGTTGTTCAGATAGTCATTCAGCACTTTCTTCTGAATCTTTTCTTTACCTGTAGCGTCATTCTTTCCGGGTAGCATTGTGGCATTGTCTTCTCGCTCCAGAAAAGTTTCAACTTTCACTTTCATCATTTCGTTTTGTCGTGTATCATTTGTTTTAGCATGTTGTCTCTTTTCAATGTTCTTTGATCTATTTGAAGCATTTTTCCGACTTGTTTAATGAGTCGGTATTTCTTGATGATCTTCATTGACAGGAGTTTTGCCTTCTTATTTTTGCTTATTTTATGTTCTCGCTTCTAAGTTTCCCTATTGTCTGACCTGCTAATTTCCGTTTCATCAGTTGCTTCGTTGTCTTCCTGTGCCCCTTTTTAGCTCACCTTTTCGGCTCAGGATGAGCTATTGTGATACCATGTCGTCCGGTGTCTGGCGTACGTTCACATTTTCAAACAACATCTCCTCAGAAACCACTGAACCGATTCCAACCAAACTTTGTCAGAAGCATCAGTGGTAAGGGGGAACGAAATTTTGTTCAAAGTTTATGGCTAGAGTTATTCCCCTTGCTGTGGGACCAGATTTTCTAACATGACCGTATAGACCACTTTTAATGCATAAGAAAATCTTAAAAATTATTCTCAGAAACCCAAAAGCCCAGACCTTTGATATTTGGTATGTATCATAACCTAATGATCTTCTAGCAAGATTGTTCAAATTTTGACCCTGGGGCAAAAATTAGCCCCTCCCTAAGGCTTATCAGTTTTTCTTAGGAAAACCTTTAAAAATCTTCTTCTCTGAAACTGTATGGCCTAGATCATTGATATTTGACATGTAGCTTTGTCTTATGGTCCTTTACCAAGATTGTTAAAATTATCACCCCCGGGCCCGCCCCGGGGCTTATCAATTTTACAAAGACTTATATAGGAAAACCTTTAAAAATCTTCTTCTCTGAAACTGTAAGGTCAAGATCTTTAATATTTGGCACAAAGCTTTGCCCTGTGGTCCTCTACCAAGATTGTTCAAATTATGACCCCCGGGCCAAAAATGGCCCCGCCCTCGGGCTTATAAGTTTTTCATAGGAAAACCTTTAAAAATCTTCTTCTCTGAAACTGTATGACCTAGTTCATTAATATTTGACATGTAGCTTTGTCTTATTGTCCTCTACCAAGATTGTTCAAATTATGACCCCAGGTCAAAATTGGACCCGCCCCGGGGCTTATCAGTTTTACATAGACTTATATAGGAAAACCTTTAAAAATCTTCTTCTCTTAAACTGTATGGCCTAGATCTTTAATATTTGACATATAGCTTTGCCTTGTGGTCCTCTACTAAGATTGTTCAAATTATGACCCCCGGGCCAAAAATTGCCAAGCCCTCGGCCTCATCAGTTTTTCATAGGAAAACCTTTAAAAATCTTCTTCTCTGAAACCGTAAATAAGTTGTTGTATGTCGATTATGTTTTGTCCATAATTTGTTTACTTTCCCGTTGATCGGGGCTGACATTGACGTCCTCTATAAGTTGATAGTGTTTTAAATTTGATATTGTAATTATTTATTCGGCTCTAAATGACCTTTTTGTGTCGATGGGCCGTAAAACACCATTCATTCATTCATTACAGCTTTGCCTTGTGGTCCTTTACAATTATGACCCCCGGGCCAAAAATGGCCCCGCCCTCGGGCTTATCAGTTTTTCATAGGAAAACCTTTAAAAATCTTCTTCTCTGAAACTGTAAGGCCTAGATCATTTATATTTGACATGTAGCTTTGCCTTAAAGTCCTCTACCAAAATTGTTCAAATTATAACTCCTGGGTCAAAATTTGCCCCACCCCGGGGCTTATCAGTTTTACATAGACTTATTTAGGAACACCTTTAAAAATCTTCTTCTCTGAAATCGTAAGGCCAAGATCATGTATATTTGACATGTAGCTTTGCCCTATGGTACTCTACCAAGATTGTTCTAATTATGACCCCTTGATCAAATTTGGCCCCGCCCCGGGGCTTATCAGTTTTACATAGACTTATATAGGAAAACCTTTAAAAATCTTCTTCTCTGAAACTCTAAGGCCCGGATTCTTGATATTAGACATATAGCTTTGCCTTGTGGCTCTCTACCAAGTGTGTTCAAATCGTGACCCCCGGGCCAAAATTGGCCCCACCCAGGGGCTTATCAGTTTTTATAGGAAAACCTTTAAAAATCTTCTCTTAAACCGTAACGCCCAGATCATTAATATCTGACATGTAGCTTCGCATTGTGGTCCTCTACCAAGATCAAATTATGGCACCTGGGTCATAGCTATATCAAAATGTTGTCTTGCCCAGTCAGATTCTATGGTACAGTGTCCTCAGGTGAGCTAAATGTGACCCTCTGGGTCTCTTGTTTTCTTTTCTGCATAATGTTTCGTCACTCGTAACAATACTGTTTCTCTTCGTTTCTTTAAGTCTGTAACAGAAAGATCGTTTACAGGAACATATGACTTTTGCTTTCTTTCTCTTTCTTTTTCCATGAAGGTCTTCGATTCTTTCTTCTTTTTTTCCCTATACCTCTTCTGAATTTCGGCTCTGCATTGTGGCATTCTGAAGATAGAAAAGCAATCAGGTTTTATAAAACCATGATTTCAACATGCCAATTTTAATGGCGCATTACAGGGCTGCCTTTTCTCCGGATTTTTCCTAAATCTTCGGATTTTTTTTTACTTGTACATGGTAGATTATAGCAGGCTGAAAGTAAAGCAGAAGGCGCATTTTGCTTCACTTTCAACCTGCTTTAAGCATCACGTGTCTTAAAAACTAGAAACAGACTATGGGTTAAAGGTATAATCAGGAAAATCGGGCTTGAAATCTTAGGATTTTTTATCAACGTATGGCAGGCCTGGCATTACTACACAATGCCAAGTGTGAAATCCCTGATATGAATGGTTGAATATTTATGGTCATCATAGTTTAGGTCAAATATCAAGGCCAATGTCAATTAGATAAAAACATGTGGTATTTTAATCATGTTTTTTACCAAAACAATTAATCATTATACAATTTTGCTAGTCTTGCCAAAACATGGCAAATATGATGGGAATGTGTCTTATAGTTCAAAAGTTATTGAAAAGATTAAGGTCTTTAGGTGCAATAGAGTCGGACAGACGGGCGGACGGACAGAGAAACGTTGCAAATATTATCTACTACCGAATTGAGATTCCTTAGGATTAGAAATATTACATTTGGGCCTCAGAGAAAGCAGACCTTTGGCTCAAGCATATGACACATTAACTTCCGTTACCACAGCGGATAAAAGCCTAGTATTACAGAGACTGAGAGTAGATCTAATTTCTAAACTCTATTATTGTCAATATAGCAATATATAAAGTTTCTTTTGTCAAAATAGCTGTCTAAGATGGATTCAAACGTGAGTAACAATGACTTGAATAGTGTTAATCGCAAAACTTAACTTCCGTTACTTGATAAAACAATCAAGCCACGACCTTGAATTTGATTTGAATTTTATGATCTAAAACACTGTATTTTAAGCCTCCTTTATGACGTAACAGATACTTAAAACCTACGTCATAATATTGTACACATTTCAGCACTAGTCAACTTTACGCTTATACATAAATTGAACAAAATCAATACTTACTTGAAGCCGTGGCTTATTTTTTGTGTAGGCGTAAACTATTTCACTTATCGAGTGTTTCAAATATGGTGGCATCAAACTTGAAAGTCATAGGGTGTAACGTGAATACTGCGCATTTGTGTTGATCGCACATGGCAGTGAAAACAGTCAAAATAATCACGGAAGTTAATAATCACGGATGTTAATATTTATGCACTTTTTTGCTCATACGAATATCATGCATTGTCCCGGAATGTAACAAAATGTCCTTAGAATGTTCACTCGCTGTAGATAGTATTGTTGGAGATTAATCATGGTAATTCAATCAACAGTTTTGTGTAAATGTTGGTCACGGAAGTTAAACTGGTTTTTGACATTTAACCTGGAAAGGACAAAAACATTAAACGACCACTTCCCTTTTTGAATTGATCAATATCTGCCCATAAAATTAAAATGTTATAGCATATACAGTGTTTTAAGCTAATAATACAGTCAATAAAACCAATATAAGTACCTTTGGCATTAACCAAGAACTTAGTAACGGATGTTAACTGATATTTTGAGACATTTGAAGATTCATGATTGGAAAGTCGCAACTTCTATTATTTTTTCTAGGCCTCGTGATTAATGTAAGACAAGGTCTTAAGTAAAGGTCAGAGGGATAAATTGTTACATCAGGGCCTTTATAAGTTCACATTATAATGTTATTTACAGGCTATACATCTCAATAAGGAGAGATCCTTTGAAAGCACAGAAAATCAAAGCAAATACTGAAAATTGCAGACTCGGTTTAATTGGGTCTGTTCATGAGCAATACTGAAATATGCAACAGTGCTCACGCCCCCTGCACCGGCTTAAGAAGAATTCAACTTCCAACTGTAAATGCTCTGAAATCAATGATTCCAAAGGACCAGGAAGTATAACAACACTGAGAATGAAGTACGGGGCGACTTTTTACAGCCGCCACACAGGCACTTAACATCTGCTGTTGTGAATTATATAAAACTGAATAAGGAGAGATCCTTTGAAAGCACAGAAAATAAAGCAAATACTGAAAATTGCAGACTCTTGCAGAAAATTTGAGACATGCAATGATTACTAAAAACACCAGTAAATGGTATATAAAAAGATTTAGGAACCAAAGAACCACTTCCTCTCTGCGCACAGGTCTGTTTGATGAACAACTCTCACCTATAATAGGCTTGATTGAAAATAATTTACTATTAATGCAGTTGTTCCAAGAACTTTGCCATTTAGCCGTAATGTACTGGTTAATAAGAGGTTTAAAATCAGTAAAGGGTAAATTCAGATTAAGGGCAGACTTGGCTGCGGCATCCACCCCTTCGTTGCCTGCAATGCCAACATGGTCAGGAAGCCAACAGAGTATGATAGTTTTGGAATTTGAAATACTGTGGTGTTTCAAAAGAAGCTGTTAAATTAGAGGGTTGGTAGTATTCCGGTTTAATAAAGCCTGAAGAACAGAAAGTGAATCCGAAAATATAATGAAATTGTGTCTATTGCTTTACAGTATGAACCTCAAAGCGAGGTCAATAGCAAGAGTTTCAGCAGAAAAAATAGATGCGTTGTCAGGAAGCCTCACCTTAGAGGTGTGCAAATCACTAACAGATACACACCCCACCCTTAGGCCATCCTTCGAACCATCAGTATAAATTTCTGTATAATTTTGATAATGCGACTTTAATTCGTTAAATTTGGATTGAAATTCCAATGGATTAGTGGATGATTTTTTGTTATCACTTAAGGAGAGAATTACATTTGGTTTGTTCATTGTCCAAGGGGGTATATTGGATGGCTTTAATGGTCGAATGATATCTACATTTAGTCCTGCAGCTTCAATTGCAGGTTTTATGCGTAACCCAAGCGGTGGTATTGCTGTGGGTTTCTTGTCGTAAAGGGTGGAGTATTTTGGGTCAAAATGACTTCATTGGTTGGGTTGTTGGGGTTGGATTTTACACTAAGTATGTAATTAAGAGCTAATTTTCCTCGTCGAAAGGCCAAAGATGGTTCATTAGCTTCCACTAGAAGACTTTCGATCGGTGAGGTTCGAAAAGCTCCCAGTGCAAGCCGCAGTACTGCCCCTGGTGGTGAATTGTATTGAGCATCTTTAAATAAGATTTTCGAGCTGATCCATATACGATGCTACCGTAATCTAATTTGGAACGAATCAAAGAACGATATAAATGTAAAAGAATTTTTCGACCAGCTCCCCAGTCAGTGTTGGCTAAGACTCTAAGAAGATTAAGATCTTTGAGACATTTAGTACTCAAAGCTTTGATGTGCGGGATGAATGAAAGTTTTTGGTCAAAAATTACACAAAGAAACTTCGCTTCCGCAACTACTGGAATCTGAATGCCATTCAGATTTAAAACTGGATCATCACGGACTCTTCTAAGCTGACAGAAATGTACAAATTGTGTTTTTGATGTAGAAAATTTAAAACCATTCTTATCCGTCCAATCTTGTAACTTGTTAAGACATTGTTGAGTTGTCTCTCTATCGCTGGCATATTCTTTGATCTATAGCAGATCAAACAAGCACCTTAGAGCTGATATCCCCTGCCGCAGCGATTGTCCAGAAGAAAGTGGCAAACTTTATTGTGGGAGGAAGGGGCAAATGGTGATCACCTGTCTTTAAAGATCAACATTCAAAAGCTTTTTACAAAGTTTTATAAAATCCATTCAATTTTTAACATTTTAAAGCCTAAACAATACAAAAAATAAAGCCGTTTGTAGCATTATAAATCTAAGTATAACAGGGGCAGGTAACTCTTGATTCAAATTCAACAGTAATTAAACACTTTCAAGAATTGTGTGCAAGTATTATTAAAAAAAATTCAGAACTGTAGAATTTACTAGAGTGTAAACACATTTTCAACTCATCAAGGGCAGATTATTCTTGACTAATTTGCACATTTTCGATAATAATTGAACTCATTCTATAAATAATAGCCATATATGATTTAATTTTTTTTTCAAAATCCATTCACATTTGTACACAATAGCCTGTAAACAATAAAGCCATGTTGAGCAATACTAAGTACATAAAGGGCAGATAACTCTTGCCACAAAGTATCCTATTTTGACAATAATTGCAACCCTTATATTTATATACATCATGTGTAAGTTAAATCAAAATCCATTAAAGACTGTAGTTTCTAGATGGTAAAAACTGTTAAATATGGTTTTTTTGACTCATCAAGGGCAGATAACTGTTGACTAGTTTCTCCGTTTTCAAAACTGATAACAATTATTTGAAAACTAATAGCCATACATAGTTTAAGAATTTGTTTTATCAAAATCCATGCATATTTATAGATACTTGGATGTAAACAATATTAAAATAAAGCATTTTCTAGCATTTTAAAGTACATCAAGGGCAGATAACTATTGCCACAAGTATCCTTTTTTGACAATAATTGCACACCTTCAAGAACTTTTACTTATAGACATCCTGTGCAAGTATCATTTAAATCCATTCATAATTGTAGTTGCCAGAGAGTAAAACAGTTAATATGGCTTTTTTTACTTATCAAGGGCAGATAACTCATGACTAATTTTTCCGTTTTCAACAATAATCAAATTCATTTGAAAACTAATAGCCATACATAATTCAAGAAAGTTTTTTCAAAAATCCATGCATAATAGGCTCTAGTATGTAAACAATACCAAAATAAAGCATTTTCTAGCATTTCTAAGTACATCAAGGGCAGATAACTCTTGTCACAAGTATCCTTTTTTTACAATAATTGCACACCTGCAAGAACTTGTACTTATAGACAATGTGTGCAAGTATAAACAAAATATGTTGAATACTGTAGTTGCTAGAATGTAAAAACTGTTAAATATGGCATTTTTAACACAAAAAGGGCAGATAACTCATAAATTCCTAAACTTTTCTGAAAAAAATTTGATTTCCCACGGTGCTCCTATGACAAATAAGTATACCAAGTTTAATCCAAATCTGTTTATAGGTTTCGGAGATACAGTTGCGGACGGAAAACGTGACGGACGCACGTACGGACAGCAAAAAAGGGCAGATAACTCATAAATTCCTAACATTTTCTGAAAAAAATTTGATTTCCCACGGTGCTCCTATGATGACAAATAAGTATACCAAGTTTAATCCAAATCTGTTTATAGGTTTCGGAGATACAGTTGCAGACGGAAAACGTGATGGACGCACGCACGGACGGACAGCCGGACGGACAGACCTAAAACAGTATCCCTCTGCCTTTCGGCAGGGGATAAAAATCATCAACATATAGAGAGCAATCAACATCGTTATTTAAACATTTAACAATACTGTTGATTTTTATACCAAATAGTGTAACAGATAGTATGCTACCTTGTGGGACACCCTCTTCCTGCTCATGCAGGTCTGAAAGGGTTGACCCAACACGCACTTGACAATTTCTGTCAGATAGAAAGTCAGAGATGAAAGAAGGTAATCGACCTTTGAGACCTAGATCTTGCAGGTCTTTCATTATCCCATACTTCCAAGTTGTGTCATAGGCCTTTTCAAGGTCAAACAATACTGCAACTAGATGTTGCTTTTTTATAAATGCATCACGAATAAAACTCTCTAATCGAACAAGGTGATCATTTGTACTTCGCTGGCTTCTGAAACCACTCTGAATGTTGGTGATTAAACCATTTGATTCCAGAAACCAGACTAAACGGGCGTTTATCATTCGTTCGAGAGTTTTACAGACACAACTAGTAAGAGCAATAGGGCGGTAATTGGATGGTATAGAACTGTCCTTGTCTGGTTTTTGTATTGGTATAATTATGGCTTCCTTCCATGATGGAGAAACCAGTTTCCCATATCCTGTTAAAGATGGATAACAAAATCACCATTACTGTATCAGTAAGATGTTTCAAGAGCTGATAATGAATATCATCAGGGCCAACGACCGAATCTTTAGACTTATTTAACGATTCTTTTAAATCTGAAATCGAAAATGGTAAATTGTATTCTTCGTCATTGTTTGACCTAAAATTGAGATTTCTTTTTTCCTCTTGTTTTTTGAATTTTTGAAATTTCTTAGAATAATTTGTTGAAGATGAGTGTTTAGAAAAGGTTTCGGCCAAAATATTAGAAATGTCATGTTTGTCGCATGCCATTTCTGTATCAGACTTTTGAAGATGCTTTACTGATGAAGGTTTGCCTTAACCAGTAATTTTCTTAACCATGTCCCAAACCCTTTTTAAAGGAGTATGAGAATGGGGCCCTACCGATATACAGAGTTACCCCGCATGGAAAGTGTGATAAGAGTAGCGCCCCCTGAATGAGCGGTTGTTTCCGGTTCAATAGTGAAGTACACATAGTATCGAAAATCCTTTATCCTCAAACACGAATTTGAGGAGATCGTCTGCTTGTTAGTGTAGAGCTTATATTATATACAGTAGAACCTGGCTATACATTATTGAAAGCGCAATCTCTCATATTGTTCAAAAATAGAATTTAGACATGCATTTACTTTACAATAAAACTGACAAAAACTTGCATAGATAAATCTATATCGTTCTATGCATGTCATTTATTCATATGCTAATTAAAATAAGTCATCTGCACCTCAATAAATATGTTATAGACCTTCCAGCAGATGATAGCTTAAAGCAGAATGTACCTTAACCTGCCTTAAAGGGTCACCTATCTTCAAAACTAATACCATCTATTGGGTAAAGGGTTAAACCCCGTTACATGGATGTGTCATAGCACATTCTGGTTGCTGTTAATCAACCATAAACCCCACCCGCTATGAATACTTATCATTTAATTTATTATTTTAGCTGATTAAATAAGGAAATATACCGTAGGAATGATCAATTATGCTAATAGCATGATAAGGATTAATATTTAAAAAAAAAAATACTGCCTACTTTCTTGATAAAAGTTTAGAACATGATATCAATTTTGACTTAAAATATATATGAGTGTGAAACAGTTCTACCCCTGATCAGCCTGTTAGTATATATGCTGCATCTTATCTGGTTCCAAACTTTTTATAAATGATAGTGTTTTAAGCCTATTATAATTAGTGAACTGGTAAAAGATCAACAAAAATAAAGTTTTAATCTACTAAACCGATGGAATACATGCTTTACTTTAACATTGAGTTTTCAATAGAGTACACATTTAATGATAGGAGAGGGGTTCTAAAGTATTTATGTTGTTAAAACGGTATGTATTTCCTATTAACCCTTTAAATACGCCTTTGGTTTATGCCTCCATTGAAGGAAAGAGTTCTAATTCAAAGATTTTATTAGCATGAATGTGCAACATTAAAAACATTGAATATCCTAGCAGATGGTAGCTTAAAGCAAGCTGAAAGTAAAGTAGCATGTACTTTTCAATCTACCTTTAATGGACACCTGTCTTTCCAGGTAGGAACAGGCGATCGGGTAATGGGTTTACCCATTAACTAAACCAATTACCCCACAGCCCGTGTTAAGTATTGAATATAGGTCACCTCTTAAAGCAGGTTGAAAGTAAAACATAATGCGCCTTAAGGTGCACCCTGCTTTACTTTAATCCTGCTTTAAGGCACCACCCACTACGACATAAAATATCACCTATGTTTCATAATTATGACTGCTTAGTGCATGAAGAGGATTTAGTTGCTTATGAAGGTGGAATTCATTAAAGGAGTAAAAGGCATAATGATGGGGGTAATGGGTTAAGCTTTTGCACATGCAGGAGTGCATGGTATAGGAGATTAAAATTTATTCCCCACATGAATAACAATGTGGATCCTATATAAAAAAAATAGTTTGGTGTGTTTTGATTCCAGCCTGTGTACCCAAGACTTAAGCTTCCGTTTTATGGCTTGTCATAGCAGAGATGACTTATGGGACAGCAGCTGTACCCCAGTGGGGGTCAGTATACAATTCGATTTCTAGCTAATTGGTTACTTCCTGTTGTTAGTTGTGATGATGCTTTGCGCTTTATGGCTCCTGGGCAGAAGCCTTGAGAGGTGAAATCCATGTGCGCTATGAGCATGACAGGCTGAACTATTTCTATGAAATTTCTGTCAACTAAAATCTGCTGGTATATAATGAACAAACAAAATATACATTTTTGAAGAAACTGTTTACCGTTCAACATATTTTAAAAGATCAGTTTAACCCTTTGCCTAATGAATATTCATGTCATTATTAATAACTGAATAATACAAAGTTTATGTTTAATACCGGTAATGTCTTAATAAATATTCCCTTTTTCACCTGTAATAGGCAGCATTTATAGACCTATAATGTCATTTAAGAACCAGAGAGGACAGTCATTGATTATAGAGACTGTTCCTATATAGTAACCATCTGATCAGGATCTACTTTTAATCCATGTTAACGTTCTTTTACCGAGGTGAAAACCCGTGTCTGTTAAGTATGTTAAAAGTCAGCTTCTTTGTTATATAGAAAAAGTATGATCAGTGCTACTTTCGGTTTGCTAAAAACGATGAAATAAATAACCGTCGCATTTGACATTAAACAAAATTAATACATTAAAATACATAGGGATAAACGGGAGCTTGGCTGCATATAGATATAGGTATCAAACTAATAAACCGCATTCGATCTATTCTTTTCCGAATCGTTTATGACCGTTATCGACACCGTCTCAATACCGGAAACAACCTTTTCCTTATCAGGGGAGTTAACTCGTGATGAAAATTGGGATAACTCTGTAATGCGGTAGGGCCCCATTGACTTTTGAGACATATGATTGCCAAGATTTCTTTTTGGATTGCCTAACGGTACGGCGAGCTTTAGCTCTAAATATTTGAATATTTCCTAAATTATCAGTACTTGGATGCAGGCTAAATTTTCGGACAGCGGCCCTGCGTTCTCTGATGGCAGTTTTACACTCATCCATGGTCTACTTCGTTTTAAGTTGGTAGAGGTCTTAGGAATACATTCTTCAGCAATCTGAAGTAGTGTGGAGGAAAACGACTCAATTGGATCCTCGATATCATTGAACATAGTCGGGGTAATTCTAGAAACATTCCCCAATTAGCTTTTGAAAACTTCCAGCGTTTAATAGAATCTTGTGGGGTTGGTGTAACATTTGACAAATGTCACTGCCACACAAGTCATTATGCACTGTAAATTCAAAGTCGAGTAAAACAGGTGGGCTACAGATGGAAAGATCGAGTGAAGAATAGTACCCAGTGGCAGGATGTAAATATGTTTAAGATTTATCATTGAGAAGACACAGGTCATTTCTACCTATAAAGTCTTCTACAATTTCCCCCCGATTAGTTATATCGGAACATCCCCAAAGAGGACTGTGACCATTTAAATCACCCAAAAGCATAAAAGGCTCTGGGAGTTGTTTTACCAGATTGTCCATTTCTGCAGGATCTACCACACAGTTTGGTGGTATGTTTATAGAGCATATTGTAATGGTTCTCTGAAAAGTTACACTAACAGCCACTGCCTGAAGTGGTGTGTTAAATCTATTTTACGATGAGGAATCTTGTTAGCAATAGCTAAAGAAGATCCTCAAGATGCTTTATCTGCATTGTTTGAAATGTAAGTGAACAGTGTATGATTGTTCAAAGAAATATTGTCCGATTGCTTCAGAAAAGTTTCCTGCAAGGAAATGACAGATGGTGAGAATGAAGTCAGAATCAGTTCTAGTTCATTATAATTAGCCTTAAGGCCTCTACAATTACATTGGATTATTTTGTAATTCATGATTCAATGTTACTTTGGTGGATGTACGGGCGATCGAGATCGAGAATCGGTCGCGTGATCAGATTGAGCGTCAGTACACTCCATCTGACCAGGAGCCCCGTCCGTCAAGATCTCATATCTGTGCCGTCAGAGAGGGATCCTTAGTGGATTCCTTCTTCTTCCGGCGGGACTGAGAGGCAGGATCCTTCTGCTTGCCAGTCTTTTTACCCGGCAATGCAGGAGAAACTTGCAGGCCACAATTCGTGGCGGGTACGGTTTTGCCTGCACCAGGCACGGGTGTCCCCGCTTTCTTTGGCTCAACAGCTGTCTCCGCAGAAAAAAAATCTATTTTTAGCTCATGTGACCTAGATATGCAACGGACCGGAAATGTTTGAACAATTTTAGCCCAAGTTTGGTATAAATCTATCCAGTAGTTTTGGAGAAGATGTCGTTTAAAGAAATTGTTGACGACGAACGGACGGATGAACGAACGACGACGGACAGAGGACAATCAAGATAGCTCACCTTGGCACTACGTGCCAGGTGAGCTAAAAACACGGTAAGAAAAAGGAAAACTAAAAGGACAGAAACATACACACAATTAAGTAATTATACAAGGGTCACCGTGGCCCTAAATCGCTCACCTGGTACATCATGTAAACTTGACCTATCGTGACTTAGATTATGACTGGACATGACCCACAATCAACCTTTAAGAGTGTTAACAAGACATTTCTATAATTTGACCTAGTGACCTAGTTTTTGACCAGACACAATCCCCATGTGCTTTTAACCTAGATTTGATGTAGGCAAACATTCTGGAAACATTTCATTCAGATCTAACGAGAGTTGTAGCTTCTAGAGGGTTAACACTGTTTTTATTTGATTTGACCTAGTTTTTGACCCGACATGACTAATATTCGAACTTGACCTAGATATCCATTGAACAAACATTCTAAGTTGCATTAAAATCCAATTAAATTTGTAGCCTTTAGAGTTAACAAGGTTTTTCTATGACTTGAACTAGTGTCCTTTTTAACCGGACATGACCCACATTTGAACCTGACCTAGATATCAATGAGGCAAACATTTTGATTAAGTTGCATAAAGATCCATTGAGATTTGTAGCCTCTAGAGTGTTAACAAGGTGTTTCTATGATTTGACCTAGTGACCTAGATTTTAACCGGACATGACCCACATTCGAACTTTGCCTAGATTTCATCAAAATAAAAATTGTCATGAAGTTTCATGAAGATCGGGTGTAATTTGTATGGACAAGATTGTTAACGAACAATTGTGGACGGACGGACAGACGACGGACATTCAGCGATCCTAAAAGCTCACTTCGTGCCAGGTGAGCTAAAAAGTCTCTTAAAAATCTAAATATTGCTCTATAGACCAGTCTCCTTAAAAAAAATGATTATATTGTCATATGGCACTGAACTAAAAAATTATTTCATAGAACGAGCTTTAAACTATCTTTAGTCTTATGATAGAAAGACCAAAACGGAAACCGCCACAAATTGTGGCAAGGAGGTGTCTCCCGCATTGTCAGGTAAACAGTCTGGCAAGCAGAAGACGCCTGGGGTACATTCAAGCCGGAGAAGGAAGGGGTCCACTAAGGACCCTTAACCGCCGGTAAACAGATACGAGATCCTGGCGGATGGGACTCCTGATCAGATGCACTCGTCTGATCACGGGGTCAATCCTCGATCTCGATCGCCCATACATGCACCACATTAACATTGAACAATGGATTACAAAATAATCCAATGGAATTGTAGAGGCCTTAAGGCTAATTATAATAAAATTGAACTCCTCTTGACTTCATTCTCGCCATCTGTCATTTCTTTGCAGGAAACTTTCCTTAAACAATCGGACAATATTTCTCTGAACAATCATACACTGTTTAATTACATTTCAACAAATGCAGAAAGAGCAGCTGGGGGATCTTAGTTAGCTATTGCTAACAAGATTCCTCATCGTAAAATAGATCTAAACACAACACTGCAGGCAGTGGCTGTAAGTGTCACATTTCAGAGAACCATAACAATATGCTCTATAAACATACCACCAAATTGCGTGGTAGATCCTGCAGAAATGGACAATCTAGTAAAACAACTCCCAGAGCCTTTTATGCTTTTGGGAGACTTAAACGGCCACATTCCTCTTTAGGGATGTTCCGATATAAATAATCGGGGAAAATTGTAGAAGACTTTAAAGGTAGAAATGACCTGTGTCTTCTCAATGATAAATCTTCCACATATTTACATCCTGCCACTGGGTACTATTCTTCACTCGATCTTTCTATCTGTAGCCCACCTGTTTTACTCGACTTTGAATTTACAGTGCATAATGACTTGTGTGGCAGTGACATTTGTCAAATGTTACACCAACCCCACAAGATTCTATTCAACGCTGGAAGTTTTCAAAAGCTAATTGGGGAATGTTTCAATTTCTTTGTAATTCTAGAATTACCCCGACTATGTTCAATGATATCGAGGATCCAATTGAGTTGTTTTCCTCCACACTACTTCAGATTGCTGAAGAATGTATTCCTAAGACCTCTACCAACTTAAAACGAAGTAGACCATGGATGAGTGTAAAACTGCCATCAGAGAACGCAGGGCCGCTGTCCGAAAATTTAGCCTGCATCCAAGTACTGATAATTTAGGAAATATTCAAATATTTAGAGCTAAAGCTCGCCGTACCGTTAGGCAAGCCAAAAAGAAATCTTGGCAATCATATGTCTCAAAAGTCAATTCTCATACTCCTTTAAAAAGGGTTTGGGACATGGTTAAGAAAATTACTGGTTAAGGCAAACCTTCATCAGTAAAACATCTTCCGATAATAATCGGGGAAAATTGTAGAAGACTTTAAAGGTAGAAATGACCTGTGTCTTCTCAATGATAAATCTTAAACATATTTACATCCTGCCACTGGGCACTATTCTTCTCTAGACCTTTCCACCTGTAGCCCACCTCTTTTACTTGACTTTGAATTTACAGTAAATGTACATAATGACTTCTGTGGCAGTGATCATTTTCCTATTATTTTGTCCAACGCAACACCTTCCCCACCAGATTCTATTCAACACTGGAAGTTTTCAAAAGCTAATTGGGGAATGTTTCAATTTCTTTGTAATTCGAGAATCACTCCGACTATGTTCAATGATATCGAGTATCCAATCGAGTTGGTTTCCTCAACCCTTCTTCAGATTGCTAAAGAGTGTATTCCTAAGACCTCTACAAACTTAAAACAAAGTAGACCATTGTTCAATGATGAGTGTAAAACTGCAATGAGAGAACGCAGGACCGCTGTCCGAAATCTTTTGACTTGCATCCAAGTCCTGACAATTTAGGAAATGTTCAAATATTAAGAGCTAAAGCCGCCGTACCGTTAGGCAAGCCAAAAAGAAATCTTGGCAATCTTATGTTTCAAAACTCAATTCCCATACCACTTTAAAGAAGGTTTGGGACATGGTTAAGAAAATTACTGGTAAAGGCAAACCTTCATCAGTAAAACATCTTCAAAAGTCTGATTCAGAAATGGCATGTGATAATCATGACATTTCTAATATTGTTGCCGAAACTTTTCCAAAAACTCGTCTTCAACGAATTAAAATACAACCAACAAGAGGAAAAAACAAAATTCAATTTTAGGTCAAACAATGACGAACAATACAATTTACCATTGTCGATTTCAGATTTAAAAGAATCGTTGAATAAGTCTAACGATGTATCGGCCGTTGGCCCTGATAATATTCATTATCAGCTCCTAAAACACCTTCCTGATACAGTAATGGCAATTTTGTTATCCATCTTTAACAGGATATGGGAAACTGGTTTGCTTCCTCCATCATGAAAGGAAGCCATAGTTATACCAATACAAAAACCAGGCAAGGACAGTTCTATACCATCCAATTACCGCCCTTTTGCTCTTACTAGTTGTGTCTGTAAAACTCTCGAACGAATGATAAACGCCTGTTTAGTCTGGTTTCTTGAATCACATGTCTCAAGGCTCTTAATCTTTTAAGAGTCTTAGCCAACACTGACTGGGTAGCTGGTCGAAACATTTTCTTACATTTATATCGTTCTTTGATTGGTTCCAAATTAGATTATGGAAGCATCGTATATGGATCAGCTCAAAAATCGTATTTAAAGATGCTCAATACAATTCACCATCAGGGACTGCGGCTTGAACTGGGAGCTTTTCGAACCTCACCGGATCGAAAGTCTTCTAGTGGAAGCCAATGAACGATATTTGGCCCTTCGAAGAGAAAAATTAGCTCTTAATTACATACTTAGTGTAAAATCCAACCCCAACAACCCAGCCAATAGAGTCATTTTTGACCCAAAGAACTCCTACCTGTACGACAAGCAACACACAGCAATACCACCGCTTGGGTTACGCATAAAACATGCAATTGAAGCCTGTTCCACAACCTTACAATCAAAACGACCGCCAACACAGCAAATAAATACATGTTAAACATCTTACCAAAATTTTATGACACGAAGATTATTAGTAACACGGGAAGAATTAAATATTCAAGCCCGTGCCAAATATAACCACTATGGCAAAGGTCAAATTGTACTCCAGCGACTAGTCCGTAGTCACGAGTAACTGTAAGACATTCAGGGTACGACAGAGAGGGAGAGAAACAACAAAGTACGAAAATCCGACATAACTCTCCCGGTTAAGGACGGCTTTAAAGATACATCATCATGTAGTGCTAAGCCCTGTCTGTCGTCGCACAACCAAAGACGAAAGCATAGTTATCAATTGTAGATTGATCGATAACCAAACGTGAAGTGCGCAGCAATATAGTTGGATCATAATCTCACAAACAGATTTTGAAAATGCATATGTCCAAGAATCTTACGAAGTCTGTAAATTACATCACCATAAAACTCCGGATGTGAAATACCTTGCCGCAGAAAAGACGTTAAGTTACATTTATACTTGTTAATGAGAGGAAGATTTCTATAAAATAATTTAGAAACTGTTTTACGAAGTTAATGATATCTGTACCCCTGTTTAAGAAGCTTTTCAGTAATTGTTTTATTACGAATGTGGAAGTCTTCAACAGAGGTACAGGCCCTAGCAAAACGAATAAGTTGTGAAATATGAACCCCGTAAGATGTAGAACGGGGAGCATCGCCATCTAGATGAGGATAATTTACAATACTGAATTCAAAATCATCTCGTTTATCGTAAATCTTAGAAGAAACAATTCCGTTATTTATTAAAGACATACATGTGCAAATGAAATTTCCATAAAAATGTCTTTATACTTTATCAACCTATACACTCAACCATTTCAAGAAAGAACATAAAAAGAAAAAATTGGGTTACAGTACTTAATTTTCAAATATAGGCTTTTATAAATATGACCCTTGATTATTTTTGAACACCGCTGAGATATAAATGTCAAAACTGCAGCTGATTATCTTTAAGTGTCTTTTTGGTGATATTTTATGTTGAGTCAAGTGTTATTTCATCAAATTGATATAAATAAAGTATATCAAAGTGATTCTACTGGTAAAATGAAACAATTAAAATAAAAACTGAGAAGCAAAATTTACACTGACACTCTCTTTTATAAGTTTTTTTTCCATTTTCGAAATAAAAATGTTTAAAAAATTGCAAATATTTTATAATCACCCTTAATAATTTTTTCTAACTTGGGCAGAAATGATAATTACTCTAATACCCATCAGAAAATGTACAGAAACCTATGTGTCATCATGCTTATTTTTGAAATATGGTCAAAATTCTAACCCTACCCCCTAGATTTTATGCAGAAAAAATACCTCCCCCACTAGCCAAATTAGGTCTCTGTTGACCTTAAAATGAGAAGTATTCATCCAATATTTGCTTAAATTGGTTAATATATGAGTGTATGTTAATACAACAGCATTTAATACAGTTTTAGTTACTTCAAGGATTTACAGTGCTACTGATAAAAACAAAAACGTGTTTTCTACTAAAAATGCCACTCGGGACAGTTTTTTCAAATCTTGAAACAGTGCCTGTACGGAAAGGACTATATTTCACATAATTTACCTACAAGAACTTTTTAAAATTCATTTTTTGTGGTTATAAATGCATTTCAAACCAGAAAATATGTAGTTATCAAGGTATTTAAGAAGTTTATTTTTTAACATTTTTTATTTGCAAGCGTATGTCTTTAAAGGATCCAAATCTAAAATTGGTGCCGACAAATGTGACTCGTTTTTTTTATTAAGGCGTAGTTCTTTTTGGGTGAATAAAAGGAAACAACGTATCAAAAAAATGGATTGTCTATATTAAAATAACAGTACAAAAATAGGTCTGCGACAAGGGACGCGCAGTTAGTACCCATAGGGATATCAATCACTTGGCGGTATACGGTAATCCCAAAACGTACATAAATATTATCCAGAAGAACTGGTAGTGCTTTACAGACATCGGTGCAAGTCCAGGTAGTGAAATGCTTAACCGTGTCATTTGTAAAAAATGCACGATCAGTATTACACGACAGAAAAAGTTTCAGTTCTCTGGCACAAGTCTTTTCAATAAGTTGTATAAGTTTAGCTTTTATTAAACTATGTGGTAAGGTGGTATATAGTGTTGAAAAGTCTTATGTACTTATATTGCAGGCATGGTATTTTCTCTGTTCTAGCTTCGTCAAATTTCATTCGAGTTTTTGATAGACCAAAACAGATTAAGTCCAGAATTTTCGTAAGTCTTGTCACAATACCTTTGAACATGTTCTTTGATTTTAATAAAAGACGATGTCAAAAGTTTGGAAAGCTTAGTAGTCGTACATGCACTTGCATTAGCAATAAAACGGGACTTATATGGTGTTTTGTGGAGTTTTGGTATCCAGTACATTGTAGGCAGTTTGTGACATGTAATGTTGACATCAGCTTTGCGTAAGGTCATATTGTTAATACGGAAAAAAGGCTTGCCTTTTTTCCGTTCTTAAGTAATGCATGATAAAATCAAAGGTATTCCAATTTTATTCAATCACTGACAGACTTTGAAAAGTGTTTGATTTGCGCGTGAACAATTTCCTCAAAACTAGGCAACTACAAAACATGGGGGCTGACATCTTGGATGATGACGCCACGGCTTTTACGAAGAGTTGTGCGTGACGTTTCGGAATTCCCGATTTCGGTGCTATTTTTAAACCATTTTAAGCATGAATAACCCCCAACACTCACTTGAAATGATTTTTTTCCAAAGGACAAAGCTTCAAACAGTTCAAGTCATACCCTTAAACGCTTAAATGAACGCTATTTGCAAAAATCTACTTCTCAATTGAACCGATAAAAAAACGGATTAGATCTACCAATACGCCATCAATATAAATGATGACGTCATTATTGGTGGTCATATGACTTCCAAAAATAGTTTCAGATTGCATTATAGGTGTACGGAATGTTTTAACTTTTAACATTGTATACACGGGTGCTTATAGATCTATTTGATTATTTGGATTAACAAATATAGATATTGTCCCAAACAATTTAGGTATAATATAAAAGTTCGAGTCGGTTGTGTAATCCAGATCTCAGTCACGAGAGGCGTAGCCTCGAGTGTGATCTGGAATACACAACGAACTGATACAAGAGCGCTGATCACACACTAGTGATAGATCTATTCCGTTTTCATTAGTATTATTTAGCTTTTTTCCGTCCATAGGCAAAGCCTAAATACATATTAGTATGACATTGGATTAGCTCCTGACCTTTGCAGATTCGGCCGTGAAATCCTGCCTGGTCTGCATTCATCGATCTCTATAAACAGGGCACAGTTGAATTATATAGCGATAAACCGTGACATAACATTTACAAATGGGGATTTACTGACATATTACCGATTTTTTTTATCTTTATTAGTTTCAGTCTTATCAGACACAGATCAGAAGAAATCGTATTCGGCCTGTAAAGAACAATGATAACGAAAGGTGAAAATTGGCCTTATATTCGCTGCTTACCATCGAAAAATCCTTTATGACAAGTAAGCCCCTTAATTGCGGCAGAGAAGAAAAGTCTCTGGGAAAAATATAGGTATGGCCTGTACCTGTATGTTTCAACTGAAATTAAAATGATACTTGTCGCAGGAGATGACAATTACAACCATACTGGTGTATGGTATGCGAATGGGGAAAGTTCTGACCTTTGCTGCAGTTTCTACCGTCATATCCTGGTTGACAGTAACAATGAAACCCATTGACCTCGTCAGTACAAGTTCCTCCGTTCAGGCACGGGTTGATTGGTCTGCATTCATTGATATCTATCATGTGGAAAAAATAGAATTATTACTTTAAACGAGCGTTTAAGTGAAATGTAATCAGTTCGCGATTAAACAAATCTAATCGGAATAAAATAAAGTTTACAAATGGCAGGTATGCGAATGGGGAAAGTTCTGACCTTTGCTGCAGTTTCTACCGTCATATCCTGGTTGACAGTAACAATGAAACCCATTGACCTCGTCAGTACAAGTTCCTCCGTTCAGGCACGGGTTGATTGGTCTGCATTCATTGATATCTATCATGTGGAAAAAATAGAATTATTACTTTAAACGAGCGTTTAAGTGAAATGTAATCAGTTCGCGATTAAACAAATCTAATCGGAATAAAATAAAGTTTACAAATGGCAGGTATGCGAATGGGGAAAGTTCTGACCTTTGCTGCAGTTTCTACCGTCATATCCTGGTTGACAGTAACAATGAAACCCATTGACCTCGTCAGTACAAGTTCCTCCGTTCAGGCACGGGTTGATTGGTCTGCATTCATTGATATCTATCATGTGGAAAAAATAGAATTATTACTTTAAACGAGCGTTTAAGTGAAATGTAATCAGTTCGCGATTAAACAAATCTAATCGGAATAAAATAAAGTTTACAAATGGCAGGTTTGTTGACATATTCTTGAGTTATTAACACTTGAGAAGCAAACTGTTTTGAGACTGATCAGACGAAATTTACTCGCGGGGAGGAGGGGAAACAATTACCGTCTTACCTTAGAAACAGCATTGATCATTACATTACTTTAAGTTTGCAAACATAGATCTATAGTAAATTTTGAACTCTAGACTCCTTCCGAATTTGCCGTAGATTCGGGGTTAAATTGTCAAAGACATTTCGTTCTATTTATAAGACCGGGAGTATCCACTCTGCCATGAACTAAGAGGAAGGCAGGTCGGTGGTTTAGATCCAATGTGGTGCTTTTCAACGAGTGAGATTAGACGTACACATCATCATCTCATCATCCCTCATCATTTATCGGCGCTATATGAGCTATTTTCTTGTGCGCTGGTACACACTCGGTGATCATGATCATTTTTGTATTTAGAGATGTAATCGTTGCTCGTGGTGTTATGACCATTCTGTGTGACCCGGTGTCGTAAAAACCAACCAATTCAATCAATATAATTCGTATTGCGACATATAGATAACGGGTTAAACCAAGTTTCGCTACAAAGGCGGGGAGGTTGAGCGAGTTAGGTAATATCTTGTCTAATAGACAAGAACTTGAAGGCGTTCACGAGAGTACAAAGTTACTGGATTTACCTAGAATTATTAATTATTGAAATTGTGGTTGGCATGGCAACCAATTGAAAAACAAGAGCCGCATGCGGCCCTAAATCGCTCACTTGGTACCCATGTTTACGGTCATGGTAATGGACCTGTAATTATTAAATTTCCACTATAAGCCATCACCGGTAAATTAACCCCTACCCACAGGCAGCCATGTTGTTTTCAGAACGAGGAAGATTATTTGAAGAAAACTGGCAAAGGGTCTATCATCATTACGTGTGTAAAAATATTCTTAAATCAGATCAACAGTTTCAGAGAAAAAGATTTTTAAAGATTTTCTATACAAAAATATAAGGAATATTGATTGCTGCTGACCGTACCAAGGCGGGCTCCTATGTTCACTTTGCTTTATGTTTGTCTTGCGTTTTGTTTTCTGTTTGGTGTGTGGGTGGGTGGGTGGGATTGCGTGCGTGTGTGTGTGTATGGTATGGCTGTGTGGGTGTTCTGCTTTAGAGATGTGTGTATTGTTTGTGTTGCGTTTCCTGCTTGAGTCTTCTTTCGTATTTATACTTGCCGGACAAACTTGCGGCCATGTTTTTCAAGATGACAAAATTATTCTAATAAATCTGGTAGAGAGTCATCAATGGATCATTTATGTAAAATTATTCTCAATTTAGACCAGTAGTTTCACAGAAGAAGATTTTGAAAGTTTTTACTATACATTATCATAAGAAATATGTGCTCCACCCACTGGCGGCCATGTTTTTAAAGATATCAAAAATGTTTTAAGAAATCTAGTAGAGGGTCACCCATGGATCATTTGTGTAAAATTGTTTTAAATTTTGACAAGTGGTTTTACAGAAGAAGATTTTTAAAGTTTTTACTTTACAGTATCATCAAAATTATTTTAAGAAATCTGGTAGAGGGTTACCCATGGATCATTTGTGTACAATTATTTTCAAATTGGACCAGTAGTTTCACAGAAGAAGATTTTTTAAGTTTTTAGCTCACCTGGCACAAAGTGCCAAGGTGAGCTATTTTGATCGTGTTGTGTCCGTCGTCGTCAACAATTTCTTTAAACGACATCTCCTCCTAAACTACTGGATGGATTTTAACCAAAGTTGGCAGGATTGATCCTTATATAGACCTTTTGAAAGTTGTTCAAATATTTCTGATCCGTTGCATATCTAGGTCACAGGAGCTAAAAATAGATCGCTTCAATAAAAACTTTAAAAATCTTCGTCTCTGGAACCACAGTACCCTGAGCTTAGATATTTGGCACATAGCATCATCTACAGATCCTCTATCAAGATTGTTCAAATTATGTCCCTGGGGTCAAAAATTGCCCCGCCTCGGGGGTCACAAATTTACATAGAGTTATATAGTGAAATCTTCAAACATTTTCTTCTCTGAAATTAATATAGCTAGAGCTTTTATATTTGGCATAGTGTAACTTCTAGAGGTACTTTACCAATATTGTTCAAATAGTTCCTGTCCGTTGCATATCTAGGTCACAGGAGCTAAAAATAGATTATTTCAATAAAAACTTTAAAAAATCTTCTTCTCTGAAACTATAGTATCCTGACCTTAGATATTTTGCACAAAGCATCGCCTACAAGTCCTCTATTAAGATTGTTCAAATTATGTCCCTGGGGTCACAAATGTACAAAGAGTTATATAGTGAAATCTTCAAACCTCTTCTTCTCTGAAACTAATATGGCTAGAGCTTTAATAATTAGCATAGTGTAACTTCTATAGGTACTTAAAAAATATTGCTCAAATGGGTCTGGTCCGTTGCATATCTAGGTCACAGGAGCTAAAAATAGTTTTTTTCAATAAAAACTTAAAAAATCTTCTTCTCTGAAACCACTGTACCCTGAGCTTAGATATTTTGCACAAAGCATCATCTTCAGTTCCTCTATCAAGATTGTTCAAATTATGTCCCTTGGGTCAAATATGACCCTGGCCAGTGAAATCTTCGAACCTTTACTTCTCTGAAACTAATATAGCTAGAGCTTTGCTATTTGACATGGTGTAAATTCTAGAGGTAAACTTTACCAATATTGTTCAAATTGTTCCGGTCCGTTGCATTTTTAGGTCACAGGAGCTAAAAATAGATGTTTTTTTTAAAAAACACTTAAAAATCTTCACTTAAACTACAATACCCTAAGCTTAACTAGTTTGCACTCAGCATCATCCAATCAGCAATTGGCACAATCATATTGTCATAATTTCTCAGCTTTCCAAGATATGTTACATTTACATCAACGGTCCCAGGTGAGCGATTTAGGGCCGTATACGGCTCTTGTTACTATACAGTATCATAAGGAAAACGTGCCCTTCCCACTGGCGGCCATGTTTTTTAAGATATCAAAATTATTTTAAGAAATCTGGTAAAGTTTTCTCTATATAGCCATATTAGGAAAATCTGCCACACCCACTGGCGGCCATGTTTTTTAAGTTAGGAAAATCATTTCAAGAAGTCTGATAGAGGGTCACCTATGGATCATTAATGCCAAATTATTTTCCATTTGGATTACTAGTTTTTGACAAGAAGATTTTAAAAGTTTTTTCAATTTGTTGCCATGGCAACCACAATTTCAATTTCCGGTAGATGACCTATATTTGAAAAAATCTAAGAGAGTACCCTACAAGGAACAATCCTATGAAGTTTTAATGAAATTGGCCCAGTAGTTTCCAAGAAGAAGATCTTTAAAGAAAAAGTTGACGACAGACTGAGGACGACGGACAGAGGGCGATCACAATAGCTCACACTGGCACTTCGTGCAAGGTGAGCTAAAATCTAAAAAATCTTCTTGTCAAAAACTTCTGGCCCGATTTGAAAATGATTTTACCAAGTGCTACATAGGTGACCCTCTATCAGATTTCTTAAAATAATGTTCCTATAAAGAAACGGGTGGAGCAGATTTTCCTTATATGGCTATAAAATCTTCTGGTCTGAAACCACTGGTTTGATTTAAAAGTAATTTTACACAAATGATCCATAGGTGACCCATTACCAGATTTCGTAAAATGATTTTGTTACCTTAATAAAACATGGCCGCCAGTGGAAGGGGCAAGTTTTCCTTCTATTTCTGTATTGTAAACATTTTAAAAATCTTCTCTGAAACTATTTGTCAAAATTGAAAATAATTTTACTCAAATGATCCATTGATGAACCTGTACCATATTTCTTATAATAATTTTAATATCATAAAAAACATGGCCGCCGGTGTGTGGGGCATTTTACCGTATATTACTGGATAGTAAATGTTTTTAAAATCTTCTCTGAAACTACTTGTCCAAATTGAAAATAATTTTACACAAATGATTATTCGATGACCCTCTACCAGATTTCTTGAATTATATTTGTTATCTTAAAAAACATGGCCGCCAGTGGTTGGACAAGTTTGCTTTATTTTACTGTTTAGCAAAAGTTTAAACATATTTTTCTCTGAAACTACTTGTCTGATTTAGGAGTAATTTGATAAATCATTCATGGGTGACCCTTTGCCAGTTTTCTTCAAATAATAATCCTACCTCAAACAACATGGCTACCAGTGGACTGGTCCAATTTGAAAAAAAAATATGTAATGTGTCATTCGTGACCCTCTACCAGATATTTCCTTTTTCCGAAACAACTTGCCCAATCTGACGTCACCACGGGTAGAAGGTGAGCGATTTAGGGCCGCATGCGGCTCTTGTATACAGGGGCGTTCCTAGGGGCAAATCTGGGATACGCAGAAATGGACGATGGGTTCGGGGGCCCTCCCCCGACAAAAATTTTATTTCTAGAATGGCGGAGATGCATTCTAGAGGGTATTTGGGCCGAAAAAGTGATAGTTATTAGTGTGATGAATACACTTAGTTTTGTATAAAACCTATTAGTCTAAGCTGTAGACCACTTTATTTGCGGTGAAAGCACCATACAACCTTTTGGTACTATCTTATAGCATATTTCCTCAGGAGTTCGGAAACAATCGTCTGACGCGTATTTAGGTAGTGATAAGGGGAGATAATTGAGGTTAAAGTTTTCTGCCCTTGGATTTTTAAGCAAAAAATGACATCCTTATTGGGCTTTTATTTCATGTGTTACAGATTTAAAAAAGGTCTTTTGTTAGCAATTATCAATGTAGTTGATCTAAATACACATTTTGAAAATGTTTCAGGAAAGTTTCAGACTCATTGAAATCCAAAATGGTCGCCAAAATGGCTAATTTTAGTAACATTTCAGCTTTTCGAGCAATACCATTACTTATATTGACTACAATTGATACTCATATGGAACAATTTTAGTTGATTCGTATTGCACATCAACTAAGATATCATACTAGCCTTTTATTTGATGAGTTTCCTGTCATCCAGTGCTGAGATAATCCAAAATGTCCGCAGTAAATACCTACCTTATTAATTTCTACTTACATAAATTTTCTTGATTGGGGCCTTCATTTCATTTTTTAGAGATTCAAAATGGTATTTTGTAATAAATTATTGAAGAAGATTCCTCAAATACATATTTGGAAAATGTTTTAGGATAGTTTCAGACTCATTGAAATCCAAAATGGCTGCCAAATGGCTATTTTTTGTAACAATTTATCTTTTGGAGCAACTCAACTACTTTTATTGACTGTAATTGATATTATATTAACCGATTTAGTTAATTCTTATTAAACATTAACTAAGAAATCCGGTAAGCTTTCATTTTTATTAGTTCCTGTCGTCCAGTGCTGATATTATCCAATATGGCTGCAGTTGGTACCATTTTTTACTATTTTCTACCAAGATAAATTTTCTGGATTTGCCAGGTTTTGCAAATCTTTTTTTGTGCGTGTCTTTCCATGTCATTGTGGCAAACATAGTTGATAAATCCTGAAGTTGGTAATGATTTTACAGGAATAATTTATGGCATACATTGACCACCATACAATCAAAGTATTTATTTGATAAAGTTTGTTTTTCTGATACAAATAACTATCAGGATATATTAGCCAATAATTTTAAAGGGGATATTTCTTTACAAAGGTAGGATATATTATTTATTTTTTAGTTCAAAACAAATGTATATAATGTGTAGCACTATATAAAAGCTTATTTTTGTCCCGGGTGTATGATACACATAAACATATTTGTCACTAGTTTTCGCTGGTTTGTTAAAATTCTTATTTTCAGTTGAAAATTATTATGTATGCCAACCGTTAATATAAGTTAATCTGGCCATAGCATGATAAATTAAGCAGGACGTTTAATAAGTGTTACAACGCATTTATTATTTCATAGTTTGAATCTTCGGAAACAAATACGGGACATAAGTTAAAAACTTAATTGATGATTCATAAGCCGCACCGAGGCTAATAAATACGAAAGAAGACTCAAGCAGGAAACGCAACACAAACAATACACCCACCTCTAAAGCAGAACACACACACAGCCATACCATAACAAACACACACACACAAACACACGCAATCCCACACACCAAACAGAAAACAATACGCAAGACAAACATAAAGCAAAGTGAACATAGGAGCCCGCCTTGGTACGGTCAGCAGCAATCAATAATTAATTATAAATTAACCGTTTTACTAATTTAATTGTGATTTGAACGATACTGATTATGATCTTTCACAAGTGCAATGTATTTGGACTGGAAGATAGACACCAATAAGTCGAGGAAGTGTGTGTTGCACATTTACAAATCCCAGTACTTAAATGAAGTAAAACCATTTGATGGAAATACCTAGGCACTAATAGAAAAATGTGACTTAATCAGACAAGAGAGATGTATTGTCTCCAAATATGTGTCAATTATTCTTCCAGTGTCATTTCATGATTCAATGTGAGCTGCTATAGTAATGTGACTCCTGTTTGGGGTTCGGGGAACAAACAGACACAAAAAATACAAAAGCGTAAACATTGCGTTCTTGGTGTATCATAGACAGTTGAGCTATGATCTCAATTATGTACAGCTGTATTTATTCCCCCACGCTGTATGCTCTGTGATAACTTATCACAAGCAAGGGGCCGATCCAAGAAAGAGTATTCTGCCAAACATTGGAAGCAATCAAGACAATCTATTGATTATGATGTTGCTCTGAGAAGTGCAGATGAGTGACTTTCAGCATGAATAAGTGATCCTCATATAATCGCAAGGGAGGTTATTTGCCATCACAGTTGTAAAAGGAAGTTTAAATAAACTGTAAATAGGGATAATAGTATTCTAGAGAAATTTACTAAATCAGAGCAAGAATCTTTGCAAGCTGGCCATGCGTAGAATGTTCCCAAGGAGCATTTCCAAGAAACACTGCTCTTTCATATACCGGTACATGTACATGTAATACCTCAGAGACCTTCCTACTTTGCCGTAGTTCTGAGGCTTAATTGTCAAAGGGAGTTGCTTCTGTTTAGACCGAGATGATTCCCTCTGCCAAGAACTAAAAGGAAGGCAGGTCGATGGTTTTTGGTCCCATGTGCTGATTAGCAGCATGTGCGTTTGGCAAAAATCATCCTCCTGATTTCCCCAGTGGGATGGGGATTAGAAATTAGCCCACTGTCTCCATACAGAGTGGTAAAACCCCACCAATTGGACTACCTTTTTGCCGTAGGTAGCGTCCCGTAAGCAGGGAAGGAGGGTCCTGGTGGCTGAGTAACTTGGGTTATAGTCCTAGGTTACAACACTCCACTTTGGCCTCTGACACTGTGTAGACGGGTGGTCACATTGTCCCGGTGTGATCAATCGGCTGGTCATGCAGTGCTAGGACTCCAGTGCTATCACTCTTACTTTCTTCTATAAAAGTATCACTTTACTTAGCTGATACCAACCGTGTGTAAATCTCTCCACCCTACTCCAAATTTCTTCTAGGATTCTAGTCCATACTCTTACTTTCTGCTAGGATTCCTGGTCCATAGCTAAACGGGTCAATCGTGTTCATAGCAGGACGTGTTCTCTGTGAATCCGAGTATACTCCCTGTGTATCCCTGGCGCTTGGAGTCGGATATCCACTCCGTATAAGCGTCCCCATGTTGGACTCCACGGCGGGTAGGGAGCATAGGGGGTGAATACCAAAGCTATCACATGGCTTCCAAATCAAATAAGCGGCTTCGGCCGGAACCGACTAGTGACTCAGAATCTAAGGACGACAACAGTAAAATGTTAGATTCATTTTTAATTATAGAGTCAACTGAAAGCAAATCTTTTACAACAATTATACCTTTTTTCATTGAAAAATCTCTTCAAGGCGCAATTGGCAGTGTTAAATCAGTCAAAAAACTTCGTGATGGGAAACTTCTGGTAGAAGTGTCTAGGAGAAAACAATCCCTTAATCTTCAAAAAGAAGAATATTTCGGTGACCTTCGGGTCAAAGTCTATCCACATAAAGGTTTAAATTCTTCCAAAGGCATAATTCGTGATAGACGTTTGTTCTGCTGCAGTGATGAGGAGATCCTTGAGAATTTAAAGGCTCAGGGAGTGACATATTTGCGCAGAACAACAGAAAAATCCAATACCTACATTTTAACGTTTAACACACCAAAACCACCAGAAAAAATAAAAAATCTTCTATGAAATTATATCAGTTTCCCTTTATATTCCAAATCCACTTCGCTGTTTTGAATGCCAGTAGTTTGGCCATCACGAAAATAACTGTAGAAACACCTTAATATGTTGAAATTGTGGAGGTGTTGGTAAACACCAGGAAGGCAATTGCGATAAACCTGCAAAATGTGCCAACTGTGGTGATCCACATCCTGCCAATTCAAACAAATGTTCTGTTTGGCTTAAAGAAAAAGAAATCACCAAAATTAAATTTCCAAACAACATATCGTATCCAGAAGCTAGGAAATTTTTCGAAAATACGCCAACTCAATCATATTCGTCAATCGTTAAATCTAGTGCATCAAAAACTGTTCAAATGGTTAGCACCAGTACTCAAACTGTTAATGTCGGTACTCAGACTCTTGAGTCAGATACTGTTCTTGGCGCCCCGGTGGTCTTTGCGGAGACGGCTGTTGTGCCCCAGACAAATGTTCTTGGCACTGCAGCTGCCTCTACGAAGACGGCTGTGGGCCACAGCAAACGGGGACGCCCGTGCTTGTTACAAGCAAAACCGTACCCGCCACAAGTTGTGGCCAGCAGGTGTCTCCTGCTTTGCCGGCCAAAAAGACTGGCAAGCAGAGGGATCCTGCTTCACAGTCAGCCCGGAAGAAGAGATCCACTAAGGACCCCTCTCTGACGGCAAACTGATACGAGATCTTGACGGATGGGACCCCTGATCAGATGGAGTGTACTGACACTCCATCTGATCAAGGGGCCAATCCTCGATCTCGATCGCCCATACATCCACCAAAGTTGTATTGAACCATGGATTACAAAATAATCCAGTGGAATTGTAAAGGCCTTAAGGCTAATTATAATGAGCTTGAACTCATTCTGACGTCATTCTCGCCATCTGTCATTTCCTTGCAGGAAACTTTCCTTAAACAATCCGACAATATTTCTCTGAAAAATTATACACTGTTTAATTACATTTCAAACAATGCAAATAGATCATCTGGAGGATCTTCTTTAGCTATTGCTAACAAGATTCCTCATCGTAAAATAGATTTGAACACACCACTGCAAGCAGTGGCTGTTAGTGTTACTTTTCAGAGAACCATAACAATATGCTCTATATACATACCACCAAACTCCGTGGTAGATCCTGCAGAAATGGACAATCTGGTACAACAACTCCCAGAGCCGTTCATGCTTTTGGGTGATTTAAATGGTCACAATCCCCTTTGGGGATGTTCCGATATAAATAATCGAGGAAAAATTGTAGAAAACTTTATAGGTAGAAATGACCTGTGTCTTCTCAATGATAAATCTTCAACATATTTGCATCCTGCCACTGGGCACTATTCTTCTATAGACCTTTCCATCTGTAGCCCACCTCTTTTACTTGACTTTGAATTTACAGTTCATAATGACTTGTGTGGCAGTAATCACTTTCCTATAATTTTTGTCAAATGTTACACCAACCCCACCAGATTCTATTCAAAACTGGAAGTTTTCAAAAGCTAATTGGGGAATGTTTCAATTTCTTTGTAATTCTAGAATCACCCCGACTATGTTTAATGATATCGAGGATCAATTCAATTCATTTTATTGGATCCAATCGAGTTGTTTTCCTCCACACTACTACTGATTGCTGAAGAGTGTATTCCTAAGACCTCTACAAATTTAAAACGAAGTAGACCATGGTTCAATGATGATTGTAAATCTGCAATCAAAGAACGAAGGGCCGCTGTCCGAAAAATTAACCTGCATCCAAGTACTGATAATTTAGAAAATGTCAAATATTTAGAGCTAAAGCTCGCCGTACCGTTAGGCAAGCCAAAAAGAAATCTTGGCAATCTTATGTCTCAAAAGTCAATTCCCATACTCCTTTAAAAAAGGTTTGGGACATGGTTAAGAACATTACTGGTAAAGGCAAACCTTCATCAGTAAAGCATTTTCAAAAGTCTGATTCAGAAATGGCATGCGATAAACATATAAACATGACATTTCTAATATTTTGGCCGAAACCTTTTCCAAAAACTCATCTTCAACAAATTATTCAAAGAAATTCCAAAAATTCAAAAAACAAGAAGAAAAAAGAAATCTCAATTTTAGGTCGAACAATGACGAACAATACAATTTACCATTTTCGATTTCAGATTTGAAAGAATCGTTGAACAAATCTAACGATACGGCCGTTGGCCCTGATAATATTCATTATCAGCTCTTGAAACACCTTCCTGATACAGTAATGGTGATTTTGTTATCCATCTTTAATAGTATATGGGAAACTGGTTTGCTTCCTCCATCACGGAAGGAAGCCATAGTTATACCAATACAAAAACCGGGCAAGGACAGTTATATACCATCCAATTACCGCCCTATTACTAGTTGTGTCTGTAAAACTCTCGAACGAATGATAAACGCCAGTTTAGTCTGGTTTCTGGAATCAAATGGTTTAATCACCAACATTCAGAGTGGTTTCAGAAGCCAGCGAAGTACAAATGATCACCTTGTTCGATTAGAGAGTTTTATTCGTGATGATGCATTTATAAGAAATCAACATCTAGTTGCAGTATTTTTTTACCTTGAAAAGGCCTATGACACAACTTGGAAGTATGGGACAAGGAAAGACCTGCAAGATCTAGGTCTCAAAGGTCGATTACCTTCTTTCATCTCGGACTTTCTATCTGACAGAAATTTTCAAGTGCGTGTTGGGTCAACCCTTTCAGACTTGCATGAGCAAGAAGAAGGTGTCCCACAAGGTAGCATACTATCTGTTACACTTTTTGGTATAAAAATCAACAGTATTGTTAAATGTTTAAATAACGATGTTGATTGCTCTCTATATGTTGATGATTTTTTTGATCTGCTATAGATTAAAGAATATGCCAACGATAGAGAGACAACTTCAACAATGTCTCAACAAGTTACAAGATTGGACGGATAAAAATGGTTTTAAATTTTCTACATCAAAAACACAATGTGTACATTTCTGTCACCTTAGAAAAGCCCATGATGACCCATTTTTAAATCTGAATGGCATTCAGATTCCAGTAGTTGCGGAAGTGAAGTTTCTTGGTGTAATTTTTGACCAAAACATTTCATTCAACCCGCACATCAAAGCTTTGAGCACTAAATGTCTCAAGGCTCTTAATCTTCTTAGAGTCTTAGCCAACACTGACTGGGGAGCTGGTCGAAAAATTCTTTTACATTTATATCGTTCTTTGATTCGTTCCAAATTAGATTATGGAAGCATCGTATATGGTTTAGCTGGAAAATCGTATTTAAAGATGCTCAACACAATTCACCATCAGGGACTGCGGCTTGCACTGGGAGCTTTTCGAACCTCACCGATCGAAAGTCTTCTAGTGGAAGCCAATGAACCATCTTTGGCCCTTCGAAGAGAAAAATTAGCTCTTAAATACATAAAATCCAACCCCAACAACCCAGCCAATGAAGTCATTTTTGACCCAAAGTACTCCACCCTTTACGACAAGAAACCCACAGCAATACCACCGCTCGGGTTACGCATAAAACCTGCAATTGAAGCTGCAGGACTAAATGTAGATAGCATTCGACCATTAAAGCCTTCCCAAATACCCCCTTGGACAATGAACAAACCGAATGTAATTCTCTCGTTAAGTGATAGAAAAAAATCATCCACTAATCCATTGGAATTTCATTGGATGGTTCGAAGGATGGCCTCAGGGTGGGGTGTGCATCTGTTAGTGATTTGCACACCTCTAAGGTGAGACTTCCTGACAACGCATCTATTTTTTCTGCTGAAACTCTTGCTATTGACCTTGCTTTCAGGTTCATACTGTAAAGCAATAGACAAAATTTCATTATATTTTCGGATTCACTTTCTGTTCTTCAGGCTTTATTAAACCGGAATACTAATAACCCTCTAATTCAACAGCTTCTTTTGAAATACCACAGTATTTCAAATTCCAAAACTATCATATTCTGTTGGCTTCCTGGCCATGTTGGCATTGCAGGCAACGAAGAGGTGGATGCCGCAGCCAAGTCTGCCCTAATTCTGAATGCCGCTCATATTAATCTGCCTTTTGCTGACTTTAAACCTCTTATTAACCAGTACATTACGTCTAAATGGCAAAGTTCTTGGAACAACTGCATAAGTAGTAAATTAGTTTCAATCAAGCCCATTATAGGTGAGAGTTGTTCATCAAACAGACCTGTGCGCAAAGAGGAAGTGGTTCTTTCTCGATGTCGTATAGGTCACACTTATGTAAGTCATTCGTACATATTGAAACGAGAAATTCAGCCAGAATGTGTTTTCTGCATGGAGCCATACTCTGTTAAACACTTCTTATTAGATTGAGTTGATCTTTCTTTCATTAGACAAATATATTTTGAAGCTCGTTCTATGAAAGAACTTTTTAGTTCAGTGCCATATGACAATATAATTTATTTTCTTAAGGAGACTGGTCTATACAGCAAGATTTAGTTTTTAAGAGGCTTTTATTATTACTTAATTGTGTGTATCTTTCCGTCCTTTAAGTTTTCCTTTTTCTTTCCGGTCTTTTACAGTCTCGTTGATCGAGATATTTTAGTGTTTTTACATATGATCGTTTTAGTGTGACGTTTGTCGGCACCATATGACCATTTCATGTGTCGCGGTGCCGTAAAACCCAACTCAATCAAAACATGTAATAACTCTGTTTCAGTTTTAGGCGCAGTGAGAAGTGAAATAACAGTCTATTTGGCCAAGACTGTTTCATGCGATAGTATTTTGGAGGTCTAACTATGATTCTTGGGATCAAAAGCCTGACAGGTTCTAAAAAGGTTATTAATATTCTGAACCGTATGAGTCATCGCATAAACCACATGCCAGTAGAAGAACTGAAAACTGAATAAGCGACAGAATTACCGTAAGTGAGTGTAAAATGTCAACTTTTAATAGATTGTTACAACTGGTTTGACAACTGGTCTGGAGTTGGGCATTATACCAGTTCTACTCCCATGTAGTTTCTGCTATGACACATATGGTTGAGAATATTAATAACCTTTCTAGAAAGGTTAGACTTTTGATTCCAAGACCCATAGTGAGGTACTTTCCTGTTTTTATATTTCCATGACTTGCAGCAAACATTATGTCACTGGAAAAGTCTTGACCAAACAGGCTGTTCTTTCAGTTGTCACTGCACCTGAGAGTGAAGCAATGGTCCATGTATATGTAAGAGTATAATTACACAGTACATGTATTGTAAGTCAACATAAGATATATACATGTACTATAGTTACGCGAGAATATATGGTGAAGATTAAAACCCACAACCAGATGCTCTTATTAATGTTTTAAAGTAAAAGAAAGTAAGATACATGTATATGTATTGACAAATCGTCTAGTCAGAGTTGCTAAGATTCAACTTTATTAACGCTTGGTTGCAAAGATATACATGTACATGCACTTAGTTGGTATGATATGAAACCCACAATTTATACACTCGGTATGATATGAAACCCACAATTTATACACTCATAGAATATAATTTTCAATTTGCTGTAACTAGCCTGCAATGACTATCAGTCTAGCTCTTGAACCTGTGTATAGCACATTCTTTTAAGAATCACTTCAAGTCACCTTGCAGCTAAGTTTGACCCTTCACTAGAGTTAAGGGTTCAGGTAGTTAATACCGTAGGCCTTTTTCTAGGTCTTTGATTCAGCATTGCAAAGAAGATATTGCCAGTACGGTTGAATTATAGTCAAAATTTGCCCTTTTGATTTCATTGCCTTTTATTAGGTCTGTTTGGAAAGAAAATTTCAACTGTTGTTAGATCATTGAACGAACTTCAATTGTGGGAAAATGCTGCTAGTCCTGTCACCCAGACTTCAAGCCTGTGAGGATTACCACTTTCATTGAGAACAATGTAGCATAATTATATGAAAGAAAGTTAAAATCGCAACGCCTTCGGAGTCTATTAGTGTTTCAGAAACGTGATCCTTGAGAACATTCAATGGTCAGATTGCCAAGAATCTTGATCTGATTTACTTACTTTCTCTTTAATACTATGATTCCTTTTTAGAGTTTATTTAAAGTTCGTTTTACAACTGAGATGGTGCATGACCTCCCTTGCAATCATATGACGCTTATCGTCACTTCTCAGACCATCATCTTAATCATATTGTCTTTATTGTTTCGCATTTTCCCGGATACTTTTTCTTGGATCAACCCCTTGATTTCATTGCAGAATATAACATTGCCATACTGTCTCTGAAGTCAAAAACGGAATGCATCGGGCCCAAAAACAGCATTGCCATTGCTGTATAAACTCACAGGGTTAGCCATTGAATCATTAAATGACACTGGAAGAATAATGGACACATATTTGGAGACACGACGTCTCTCGTCTGATAAAATCACATTTGTGCCAGGTCTTAACATCAAAGATTTGACTTCACGTAAGAACTGGTTTTGTTAATGAACAAGGCAAACTTCCTCGACTTATTAGTACCCAGCTTCCAATCTATCTACATTGCACTTGTAAAAAAAGGAAAAATAGCTTCGTTAAGATCAGAGTTTCTTCTCAGTGCATCCGTTAAATAAGTGAAAAGGGTATTTACCTTCATGGGGCTTTTTGTACCATTAAGTGGTTAACATAAGTCCCATATATGTTTCCGTAGATTTAAAAAAAACCTACTGAAATGACCCAGGCTTTGAACCACTTATTAAATGCCTTGCTTGATAAACCATGATTCGTCCATGTAAGACGACTATTCTCCATGTATATACATAACAATCAACTGAAAATAACAATTTTTACTAACCCGCGAAAACTAGTGACAAATATGTGTTTTGTGTACATGTACATTACACAACCGGAAACAAAATAAAGGCTTTTATACAGCGCTACACATTTTATCCATTTATTTTGATACTAAGTAATAATAAATAGGTTCAACATTTGAAAGAAATATACCCTTTATTGGCAAATCTATCCTTATAGTTATCTGTATCAGACAAAATCAATATTGATCTAATAAACATTTTAATTGTATGGTGGTCAATAAAGGCTACTATTATCCTGTAAAAGCATTACCAACTTCAGCATTTATCAGATTGAACTATGTTTGGCACAATGACATGGAAAGACACAAACATAAAATATTCGCATGACCTTTTAAATCAAGAAAATTTATATTAGTAGAAATATATAGCAAAAAGGTAAAAACGGCAGCCATTTTGGATTATATCAGCACTGGATGACAGGAACAAATCTAAATGAAAGCTTACTGGACTTTTTCAGTTAATATTCAATAAGAAACAACTAAAATTGTTTATAATATATCAAATACAGTCAATAAAAGTAGTTGGGTTGATCGAAAAGCTTAATTGTTACTTAAACTAGCCATTCGGTAGCCATTTTGGATTACAATAGCTCTGAAACTATGCTAAAACATTTTCAAAGTATGTATTTGGGGAAACTTCTTTAATAATTGCATATGAAATACCATTTTGAATATCTTACAAAGGAAATGAAAGCCCCAATCAAGAAAATTTATGTAATTAGAAATTAATAAGGTAGGTATATACGGCGGCCATTTTGGATTATCTCAGCACTGGATGACAGGAAACTCATCAAATAAAAAACTAGTATGATATCTTGGTTAATGTACAATACGAATCAACTAAAATTGTTCCATATGAGTATCAATTGTTGTCAATATAAGTAATGTTATTGCTCGAAAAGCTGAAATGTTACTAAAATTAGCCATTTTTGATTTCAATGAGTCTGAAACTTTCCTGAAACATTTTCAAAATACGTATTTAGGTAAAATACATTGATAAATGCTAACAAAATACCACTTTTAAATCTGTAACACATGAAATAAAAGCCCAATAAGGATGTCATTTTTTTCTTAAAAATCCAAGGGCAGAGAACTTTAACCTCAATTATCTCCCCTTATCACTACCTAAATACGCGTCAGACGATTGTTAAATTTATATTAGTAGAAATATATAGCAAAAATGTAAAAACGGCAGCCATTTTGGATTATATCAGCACTGGATGACAGGAACAAATCTAAATGAAAGCTTACTGGACTTTTTCAGTTAATATTCAATAAGAAACAACTAAAATTGTTTATAATATATCAAATACAGTCAATAAAAGTAGTTGGGTTGATCGAAAAGCTTAATTGTTACTTAAACTAGCCATTCGGTAGCCATTTTGGATTACAATAGCTCTGAAACTATGCTAAAACATTTTCAAAGTATGTATTTGGGGAAACTTCTTTAATAATTGCATATGAAATACCATTTTGAATATCTTACAAAGGAAATGAAAGCCCCAATCAAGAAAATTTATGTAATTAGAAATTAATAAGGTAGGTATATACGGCGGCCATTTTGGATTATCTCAGCACTGGATGACAGGAAACTCATCAAATAAAAAACTAGTATGATATCTTGGTTAATGTACAATACGAATCAACTAAAATTGTTCCATATGAGTATCAATTGTTGTCAATATAAGTAATGTTATTGCTCGAAAAGCTGAAATGTTACTAAAATTAGCCATTTTTGATTTCAATGAGTCTGAAACTTTCCTGAAACATTTTCAAAATACGTATTTAGGTAAAATACATTGATAAATGCTAACAAAATACCACTTTTAAATCTGTAACACATGAAATAAAAGCCCAATAAGGATGTCATTTTTTTCTTAAAAATCCAAGGGCAGAGAACTTTAACCTCAATTATCTCCCCTTATCACTACCTAAATACGCGTCAGACGATTGTTTCCGAACTCCTGAGGAAATAAGCTATAAGATAGTACCAAACGGTTGTATGGTGCTTTCACCGCAAATAAAAGTGGTCTACAGCTAAGACTATATAAATATTGAGTTGTTTGGCAAACTGGGGTTCCCCGAATAATTGAATACTAGCTTGTATGTTGCCATTACATCTGAATGAATTCGTAGGTAAACTATGGTCTTATAGATGATATACCTGCTCAATGTTCAAAGCCAGTGTATTTGGCCATGCCGTGAGAAAACCGGATTTATTGCACTGCCAAATTGTGCAGACCTATCACCGTCGTTATCTCAGGCTCTGCATCTGAATTTGGTCTGTACTACCAAATATTATATATACATGTAATACTACTAAACAAAATATTGTATATGCCTTTGAGTGACAAGCAGTGTAGATCAAGATCAGCCACCACGTCTTAGACGCGGCTACTGGTCTTGATCTACACTGTTTGCAATGAAATAAGTCTGATTTTCTTATCGCACCACTCATTTATATATACTAAACCAAATAAAGAATACCATTTAAATATCATATTCATACAAGGTGAAATACCGGTATGAGGTGGCCCAGGGACGTTGGAGGAAACTATATGTCTGCATGTATAGTAAAATCTCTCTATTATGCCCACTAAAACTTTTTCGAACTGATTGTAAGAAAGACAGGTGGTAGCTTATGCAGGTGAAAATAAAACAGAAAACCCCTAAATGAGCCTTTTTATTAGCTCACCTGAGCACAAAGTGCTCAAGGTGAGCTATTGTGATCGGTTGCCGTCCGTCGTACGTCCGTGTCGTCTGTTCACAATTTGTTTCAAATAACTTCTTCTCTGAAACCAATGGCCCAATTTTAACCCAACTTTGTCAGATACATACTGTAGTTGTGAGCTTCAAAAATTGTTAAAAAAAGTGGGTGGGGCAATCGGTCTTGTTGTCATGGCAACCATGCACGATATCTAAAAAAATCTTCCTTCTCAGAAACTACTGGTCCGATTTCAATTTGGTTTTCACCAATATGTTTCTCAATTTATATACTTTCAAAATTGTTCAAATAATTTTGATCCGTCAAAAAACATGGCCGCCAGAGGGCGTGGTCATTTTCCGTATTTACGTAATATTGACAACTAAAGTAAAAACTTTAAAAACTTTAAACATCTTCTTGTCAATAACTATAAGTCCCAGGACAACCAAATTTCACAAGTAGCATCATGTTGTGTATCTTTAGCAAGATTGTTCAAATAATGACCCCCGGGTATAAAATGGCCCCGCCCGGGGCTTATCAGTTTTTCATAGGAAACTCTTCTTCTCTAAAACTCTAAGACCTCTTATATGTAGTATGTAGCTTTGCCTTATGGACCTCTACTAAGAGTGTTCAAATCATGACCCCAGGGTAAAAAATGGCCCCGCCCCGGGGCTTATCAGTTTTACATAGACTTATATAGGAAAACCTTTAAAAATCTTCTTCTCTGAAACCGTAAGGCCCAGACCTTTTATATTTGGCATCTAGCTTTGCCTTATGGTCCTCTACCAAGATTGTTCAAATCATGACCCCCAGGGTCAAAAATGGCCCCGCCCCGGGGCATATCAGTTTTACATAGACTTATATAGGAATAAACCTTTAAAACTCTTCTCCTCTGAAACCCTAAGACCCAGACCTTTTATATTAAGAATCTAGCTTAGCCTTATGGTCATATATCAAGATTGTACAAATCATGACCTCCGGGTCAAAATTGCCCCGCCCTAGGGCTTATCAGTTTTACATAGACTTATATAGGAATGAACCTTTAAAATTCTTCTTCTCTGAAACCCTAAGACCCAGACCTTTTATATTTGGCATCTAGCTTTGCCTTATGCTTATGGTCCTCTACCAAGATTGTTCAATTCATGACCCCCGGGTTTAAAATGGCCCCGCCCGGGGCATATCAGTTTTTCATAGGAAACTCTTCTTCTCTAAAACTGTATGGCCTAGACCTCTTATATGTAGTATGTAGCTTTGCCTTATGGACCTCTACTAAGAGTGTTCAAATCATGACCCCAGGGTAAAAAATGGCCCCGCCCCGGGGCTTATCAGTTTTACATAGACTTATATAGGAAAACCTTTAAAAATCTTCTTCTCTGAAACCGTAAAGCCCAGACCTTTTATATTTGGCATCTAGCTTTGCCTTATGATCCTCTACCAAGATTGTTTAAATCATGACCCCAGGGTCAAAAATGGCCCCGCCCCGGGGCATATCAGTTTTACATAGACTTATATAGGAATAAACCTTTAAAACTCTTCTCCTCTGAAACCCTAAGACCCAGACCTTTTATATTAAGAATCTAGCTTAGCCTTATGGTCATATATCAAGATTGTACAAATCATGACATCCGGGTCAAAAATTGCCCCGCCCTAGGGCTTATCAGTTTTACATAGACCTATATAGGAATGAACCTTTAAAATTCTTCTTCTCTGAAACCCTAAGACCCAGACCTTTTATATTTGGCATCTAGCTTTGCCTTATGGTCCTCTACCAAGATTGTTCAATTCATGACCCCCGGATCAAAAATGGCCCTGCCCCGGGGCTTATCAGTTTTACAAAGACTTATGTAGTAAAACCTTTAAAACTCTTCTTCTCTGAAACCGTAAGGCCCATACCTTTTATACTTGGCATCTAGCTTTGCCTTAGGGTCCTCTACCAAGAGTGTTCAAATCATGACCCCAGGGTAAAAAATGGACCCGCACCGGGGCTTATCAGTTTTACATAGACTTTTTCAGGAAAACCTAATTCCGAGTTTTTTCAGTTTCATGCAACAGTCCACATACATGCAATGACAAACTTCATTATGCATCGAGTATAACACAATAGTTCCTCAGGTGAGCGATTTAGGGCCGCATGCGGCCCTTGTATACATGTACTTTCACTTTGCTTTTGGCAGCCATCTGCCTTAAACACCAAATTATTATTGTAAATTGGATGTCGTAAAAGATGTTTTACTATATGTGTATTTAGCTTTTGAATATCAAAGCCATGCAGTCTTAATCAAAGTATGCTTTCTGGAACCTTAATAACCTTTTAGCGGAGTAGTTAAAGCAGAATGCCACTTCTTGCACAGTATGCGTCATTTTGCGCACTAAGGGTTTGTCGGAGGCATAACAAATTGCAAAATTCAGGCAATGAGCTTTGCAATTGGTATACACTGCTTTCGGCTGCACTTCCTGGATGCGGGTCTGCACGCCACGGAAGTCCCCGATACATTCTTGAGCGGTCGTCGTATCGCTGGCCTATGAGTGTGTCTAGATCCACCCCAGTAGTGACTCGGGGATCATATCTTGTTCTCGACTTATTCAATGAGTGACTACACATTTTCAATTTGTAAATTGAGGCGAGCGAAGCGAGCTGGAAACATTTTGGGCAGAGCAGATCTAAAACGTTTCACAGTGCAATTTATTTTTTGACCAGGAACATTTTAAGACCTAACCCGGGTGAGGCATGATTTTCGTGCATTTTTTTTGTCTTTTTCAACTTTTTTATTTTTTGGACTTTCAAAATGTAAAGTACGCAACTGCGTACTTTGCGTATGCCTGGGTACGCCCCTGGTATACATGTGTAAGCGTTCCAGTGAGAGATTGTTCAAATTATGACCCCTAAGTCAAAATTGGACCCAGTCCGGGTTTATCAGTTTTACATAGACTTATATATGAAAACCTTTAAAAATCTTCTCTGAAACTGTAAAGCCAAGATTATTAATATTTGAAATTTAGCTTTGCCTTGAAGCTCTCTACGAAGATTGTTCCAATTATGACCCCCGTGTCAAAAATAGCCTCGCCCTGAGGCTTATCAGTTTTTCTTAGGATACCCTATAAAAGTACCGTAAGGCCCATATCATTTATATTTGACATCTAGCTTTACCTTATGGTCCGATAGGCCGTAAAACACCTTTCATTCATTCATAACTTTATGGTCCTCTACCAAGATTGTTCAAATTATGACCCCTGGGTCAAAAGTGGCCCCATCATTGGATTTATTAGTTTAACATAGATTAATATAGGAAAACCTTTAGAAATCTTCTGTAACCGTAAGGCCCAGATCATTGTTTATTTACATGTAGCTTTGCCTTTTAGTCCTTTAGTATTACCCTCGGGTCAAATGTGGGCCCGGCCCTGAGATTATAAATTTTAAATCTGGATTTACATGCCGAGAGCTAAAAGGAAGGCGGGTCGGTGGTTTTGATCCCATCCGCTGCTGGCAACGAATGAGAATAGCCAAAATCATCTTCCTGAAAGCATTCCCACATGTATGTAATGGTGGAGCCTCTTAGCGTTTGTCTTGTCGTGTTGTTTTTCGTGGTTTTTATTCGAGTGTTTCGTTTGTTTTGATGTTTATGTATATGTAGTCGTTTCTCGGCGCCATATGACCATTTTATGTGTCGCGGTGCCGTAAAACCCAACCCAACCCAATCAAAACATAGGGAAATCTTTAAAAAATCTAAACTGTATGGCCAAGATATTTAATATTTGACATATAGTTTTACCTTGTGGTCCTCTACCAAGATTGTTCACATTATAACCCCGGGCCTAAAATGGCCCCGCCGTAAGGCTCAGATCATTAGTATTTGATATGAAGCTTCGCATTGTGGTCTCTGTTCAAATAATGACCACTTGGTCATAGCTAATTAGCTATATAAAATTGTGTCTTGCCCATGCAGTTTGAGTATACATGTACATGTTTTCTAAATTTAACGACAAGTTAGTTTGGTTTTACGGCACTGCGACACTGCATATGTGCCTTCGAGAAGTTCACTTTAGCTACTTCATTTGTTAGCTCACCTGCGCCAAAGGCTCAAGGTGAGCTATTGGGATGGCCCGGCGTCCGTCGTCGTGCGGTGTCCGTTGTCGTTAACATTTGCTTCAAATGACATCTCCTCCTATACCCCTGAACAGATTTCAACCAAACTTTACAGAAATGTTCCTTGGGTCAAACTCTTTCAAATTTGTTCAAAGAATTAAAAACAATGCAGAACTCTGGTTGCCATGGCAACCAAAGTGAAAAAATAATGAAATCTTAAAAAATCTTCTTGTCAAAAACTGCAAAGGCCAGAGCTTAGATATTTGGCACATAGCATCACCTACAAGTCCTCTATCAAGTTTGTTCAAATTATGCCCTGGGGTCAAAATTGGCCCCGCCCCGGGGGTCACCGTTTTACAAAGAGTTATATAGTGAAACGTCTTCTTCACTGAAACTAATATGGCCAGAGCTTTAATAGTTAGCATGGTGACACTTCTAGATGTCCTTTACCTATTTTGTTCAAATGGTACTGGTCGGTTGCATATCTAGATCACAGGAGCTAAAAATAGATTTTTTTCAATGAAAACTTAAAAATCTTCTTGTCTGAAACTACAAGGGCCAGAGCTTAGATATTTGGCACATAGCATTGCCTACAGGTCCTCTATCAAGTTTGTTCAAGTTATGCCCCTTGGGTAAATATTGGCCCCGCCCCGGGGGTCACAGTTTTACAAAGAGTTATATAGTGAAAATTTCAAACGTCTTCTTCTCGGACACTAATATGGCCATAGCTTTGATAATTGGTATGGTGACACTTCTGAATATCTTTTACGTATTTTGTTCAAATAGTTCTGGTCTGTTGCATATCTAGGTCACAGGAGCTAAAAATAGATTTTTTCTATAAAAATTAAAAAATCTTTTTGTCAAAAACTACAAAGGCCAGAGCTTAGATATTTGGCACATAGCATCACCTACAGGTCCTTTATCAAGTTTCTTCACATTATGCCCCTGGGTTCAAAATTGGCCCCACCCCGGGGGTCACTGTTTTATAAGAGTTATATAGTGAAATTTTCAAACGTCTTCTCCAGAGACCTTCCTACTTTGCCGTAGTTCTGGAGCTTAATTGTCATAGGGGATCTTTTCTGTTTATTAGACCGAAATTATCCCCTCTGTCAAGAACTTAAAGGAAGGCAGGTCGGTGGTTTTGATCTCATTCGTTGCTCATCTAATCATCCCTCATCAAACCATCTGCGCTATATAACCTATTTTGTGTCGCAGTGCCGTAAAACCCAACACGTATTCTCCTCTGAAACTGATATGGCTATAGCTTTGATATTCGACATGGTGACACTTTTAGATGTCCTTTACCTATTTTGTTTAAAAATCTTCTCTGAAACTGTAAAGCCAAGATTATTAATATTTGAAATTTAGCTTTGCCTTGAAGCTCTCTACGAAGATTGTTCCAATTATGACCCCCGTGTCAAAAATAGCCTCGCCCTGAGGCTTATCAGTTTTTCTTAGGATACCCTATAAAAGTACCGTAAGGCCCATATCATTTATATTTGACATCTAGCTTTACCTTATGGTCCGATAGGCCGTAAAACACCTTTCATTCATTCATAACTTTATGGTCCTCTACCAAGATTGTTCAAATTATGACCCCTGGGTCAAAAGTGGCCCCATCATTGGATTTATTAGTTTAACATAGATTAATATAGGAAAACCTTTAGAAATCTTCTGTAACCGTAAGGCCCAGATCATTGTTTATTTACATGTAGCTTTGCCTTTTAGTCCTTTAGTATTACCCTCGGGTCAAATGTGGGCCCGGCCCTGAGATTATAAATTTTAAATCTGGATTTACATGCCGAGAGCTAAAAGGAAGGCGGGTCGGTGGTTTTGATCCCATCCGCTGCTGGCAACGAATGAGAATAGCCAAAATCATCTTCCTGAAAGCATTCCCACATGTATGTAATGGTGGAGCCTCTTAGCGTTTGTCTTGTCGTGTTGTTTTTCGTGGTTTTTATTCGAGTGTTTCGTTTGTTTTGATGTTTATGTATATGTAGTCGTTTCTCGGCGCCATATGACCATTTTATGTGTCGCGGTGCCGTAAAACCCAACCCAACCCAATCAAAACATAGGGAAATCTTTAAAAAATCTAAACTGTATGGCCAAGATATTTAATATTTGACATATAGTTTTACCTTGTGGTCCTCTACCAAGATTGTTCACATTATAACCCCGGGCCTAAAATGGCCCCGCCGTAAGGCTCAGATCATTAGTATTTGATATGAAGCTTCGCATTGTGGTCTCTGTTCAAATAATGACCACTTGGTCATAGCTAATTAGCTATATAAAATTGTGTCTTGCCCATGCAGTTTGAGTATACATGTACATGTTTTCTAAATTTAACGACAAGTTAGTTTGGTTTTACGGCACTGCGACACTGCATATGTGCCTTCGAGAAGTTCACTTTAGCTACTTCATTTGTTAGCTCACCTGCGCCAAAGGCTCAAGGTGAGCTATTGGGATGGCCCGGCGTCCGTCGTCGTGCGGTGTCCGTTGTCGTTAACATTTGCTTCAAATGACATCTCCTCCTATACCCCTGAACAGATTTCAACCAAACTTTACAGAAATGTTCCTTGGGTCAAACTCTTTCAAATTTGTTCAAAGAATTAAAAACAATGCAGAACTCTGGTTGCCATGGCAACCAAAGTGAAAAAATAATGAAATCTTAAAAAATCTTCTTGTCAAAAACTGCAAAGGCCAGAGCTTAGATATTTGGCACATAGCATCACCTACAAGTCCTCTATCAAGTTTGTTCAAATTATGCCCTGGGGTCAAAATTGGCCCCGCCCCGGGGGTCACCGTTTTACAAAGAGTTATATAGTGAAACGTCTTCTTCACTGAAACTAATATGGCCAGAGCTTTAATAGTTAGCATGGTGACACTTCTAGATGTCCTTTACCTATTTTGTTCAAATGGTACTGGTCGGTTGCATATCTAGATCACAGGAGCTAAAAATAGATTTTTTTCAATGAAAACTTAAAAATCTTCTTGTCTGAAACTACAAGGGCCAGAGCTTAGATATTTGGCACATAGCATTGCCTACAGGTCCTCTATCAAGTTTGTTCAAGTTATGCCCCTTGGGTAAATATTGGCCCCGCCCCGGGGGTCACAGTTTTACAAAGAGTTATATAGTGAAAATTTCAAACGTCTTCTTCTCGGACACTAATATGGCCATAGCTTTGATAATTGGTATGGTGACACTTCTGAATATCTTTTACGTATTTTGTTCAAATAGTTCTGGTCTGTTGCATATCTAGGTCACAGGAGCTAAAAATAGATTTTTTCTATAAAAATTAAAAAATCTTTTTGTCAAAAACTACAAAGGCCAGAGCTTAGATATTTGGCACATAGCATCACCTACAGGTCCTTTATCAAGTTTCTTCACATTATGCCCCTGGGTTCAAAATTGGCCCCACCCCGGGGGTCACTGTTTTATAAGAGTTATATAGTGAAATTTTCAAACGTCTTCTCCAGAGACCTTCCTACTTTGCCGTAGTTCTGGAGCTTAATTGTCATAGGGGATCTTTTCTGTTTATTAGACCGAAATTATCCCCTCTGTCAAGAACTTAAAGGAAGGCAGGTCGGTGGTTTTGATCTCATTCGTTGCTCATCTAATCATCCCTCATCAAACCATCTGCGCTATATAACCTATTTTGTGTCGCAGTGCCGTAAAACCCAACACGTATTCTCCTCTGAAACTGATATGGCTATAGCTTTGATATTCGACATGGTGACACTTTTAGATGTCCTTTACCTATTTTGTTTAAATGTTTCCTGTCTGTTGCATATGAAGGTTACAGGAGCTAAAAATAGATTGTTTCAATGGAAACTTAAAACAATCTTTTTGTCTAAAACCCTAGTACACTGATCTTAGATATTTAGCACATAGCATCATCTACAGGTCCTCTTTCAAGGTTGTTCAAATTATGCCAATTGGGTAAAAAATGACCCTCTCCAGTTATTCTCAGGTGAGCGAAATATGCCCCATGGGGCTCTTGTTATAGGAAAACTTTAAAAAGTCTTCTTCTCTTAAACCGTAAGGCCCAGATCATTAATATCTGACATGTAGCTTCGCATTGTGGTCCTCTACCAAGATTAAATTATGGCACCTGGGTGATAGCTATTTCAAAATGTTGTCTTGCCCAGTCAGATTCTATGGTACAATGTCCTCAGGTGAGCGAAATGTGACCCTCTGGGTCTCTTGTTTTAAAACTACGGGCCAGCCTTCCTTTTTTTTCCTGGCAGAAGGGATGACTCCATCAAATCCCCCAGAAGCACTGTAAAAATAGGGAACTGGTAAAAGACAGGAATAGTTTATGAAAACGTATAATTCATTCTCCACTAAATCATGCATACTTGTAAAATCACAAAGAAATACTTAATATAATTATACTCACCCAAATCACAGTTTCGCCCTGTATAACCATTTTGGCACGTACAAGCATAGTCGTGTACCATGTCCACGCATGTTCCTCCGTTAAAACAGGGTGAACTTTCACAATCTTTAATATAAAAAATATACGAATGATTTTATGTTTTCTGAATACTAACCATGTTCTTTCCTAGCCAATTATTTTGCGCTCCATTGCAAACAGTTTGCTGTCATACAAAACTGTTGACACACTTGGCGTCTGATCTAAATTAAATTGCTCTACATTCGCAGTAGTGACCAGCCTTTTCTTCACTACCCTAGTTCAGCATTGTCTGAATCTGATATGAATCTTCCTTACTTTTTGGATTTCAAGCCATAATTTACTAAATTTATTTTACGTAAATTGCAGGAGTCTTTGAATGTGGAAACTCGGAACAAACTGCATGCCATTAAACATTAGGTGGTTTTAGCTAGACTGAGAATTGGACATTCTTATATTAAACAGTCATACTCATTAAGGTGTGAGGTTCAACCAGAATGTTTTTTTACCTTACAATTCAGCACATACTAATTGATCGTGCTGATTTAAACTTAATTTGAAATACATGTAGGTTCTTTTAGGCAGATTCCCTGTGAGAACGGTTTGAATTTGAAGATATATCTAAATTACTTGGATTTTTAAAGGCTCTAAAATATTTCATCAACTTTGATCAAACGATATTTTTAAATGTTATTTTTAATATAATATCGATTGTTTTGTCCATGTTTTGTTAACTTTTCCGTTGATCGGGACTGTACATCACCATTACATGTAGTTGCTATTGTTTTAAATTTGATATGCTGATTATTTTTTCGGCTCTAAATGACATTTTTGTCAATTGTGTTGTAAAACACCATTCATTCATTACTTTTCTTCATTACACTTGCGTTTAGACAGAAATAAATAACTTACTCTAAGCTATATGCTACCCAACTTGATTGTTAAAGAAAATCTAAGTCATTAAATACTAATAACTTTTCGGTAAAATCAATCTGCAATACAGACAAACGGATATCGGGTCATGATTGAACATCTTGATAGTTTTAAATCAACCATTAATGCTCATGTTGATTTGATGATTAAAATAATTAAATGACATCAGAATGTGTTTTGACGTTCTAGCGTAACTCAGAACTCAAAATTAAATATTATGATACTGAATTTGGTGTCATGAATATGCATTTCGAAGTAGATACCTGAACAAAACTATTTACGAACCAACATTATATTAATGTATAGTACATGTAAACAAAAGTGGTGCTGATAAAACTTGGTATATATAAATCGAAGCCTATATGGCCAAGCGCTTTGTGAAAGTTGTTCTTTACTGTACCGTGATAAGAGTTGCAAAGGTCTGACTTGCAGCACCGTTGATAGTTTCCAGGAGTAAGGTCGTCTTCTGGTGGAAATAAGTTTGGTACGACAGCACTCCTGCCTACGATGATGCCACTATGATGACTATGCAAGTCACAAATCTAGCACGGTATAACAATAAATGTGAAAGTTTGAAAACCAATCTCACAAATAAGGACCTAGTCTATACACACATAAAATGCACAAAGCTATATAAGATAAACACTAGGTTTCTAATAGTGTGTTTAGCTCACCTGGCACGAAGTGCCAAGGTGAGCTATTGAGATCGCCTTGTGTCCGTCGTCAAATGTTTAGATTCCAGTAGAATTCCGGAAGCGAAGTTCCTTGGTGTAATTTTTGACCGAAAACTTTCATTCATCCCGCACATCAAAGCTTTGAGTACTCAAGGCTTAATCTTCTTTAGAGCATTAGCCAACACTGACTGAGGAGCTGGTCGAAAAATTCTCTTACATTTATATTGTTCTTTGATTCGTTCCAAATAAGATTATGGAAGCATCGTATATGGATTAGCTCGAAAATCGTATTTAAAAATGCTCAATACAATTCACCATCAGGGACTGTGGCTGGCAGTAGGAGCTTTTCGAACCTCACCGATCGAAAGTCTTCGAGTGAAAGCCAAAGAAAAATTAGCTCTTAATTACATACTTAGTGTAAAATCCAACCCCAACCACCCAACCAATGAAATTATTTTTACCCAAAGTACTCCGCCCTTTACGACAAGAAACCCGCAGCAATACCACCGCTCGGGTTACGCATACAACCTGCAATTGAAGCTGCAGGACTAAATGTAGATAGCATTCGACCATTAAAGCCATCCAAAATACCCCCTTCGACAATGAACAAACCAAATGTAATTCTCTCTTTAAGTGATAGCAAAAACTCATCCACTAATCCATTGGAATTTCAATCCAAATTTTACGAATTAAAATCGCATTATCAAAATTATACAGCAATTTATACTGATGGTGCGAAGGAGGGTCTCAGGGTGGGATGTGCATATGTTAGTGATTTGCACACCTTTATGGTGAGGCTTCCTGACAACGCATCTATTTTTTCTGCTGAAACTCTTGCTATTGACCTTGTTTTGAGGTTCATACTGAAAAGCAATATATAAAATTTCATTATATTTTCGGATTCACTTTCTGTTCTTCAGGCTTTATTAAACCGGACTACTACTAACCCTCTAATTCAACAGCTTCTTTTGAAACACCACAGTATTTCAAATTCCAAAACTATCATACTCTGTTGGCTTCCAGGCCATGTTGGCATTGCAGGCAACGAAGAGGTGGATGCCGCAGCCAAGTCTGCCCTACATCTGAATGCCGCTCATATTATTCTGCCTTTCACTGATTTTAAACGTCTTATTAACCAGTACATTACATCCAAATGGCAAAGTTCTTGGAACAACTGCATTAATAGTAAATTATTTTCAATCAAGCCTTTTATAGGTGAGAGTTGTTCATCAAACAGACCTGTGCGCAGGGAGGAAGTGGTTCTTTCTCGATGTCGCATAGGTCACACTTATGTAAATACGAAAGACTCAAGCAGGAAACGTAACACACACAATACACCCACCTCTCAAGCAGAACACACACACACAGTCATACCACAACAAACACACACACACACGCAATACCATTCCTTCATCTACACACTAAATAGAAAACAACACGCAAGACAAACATAAAGCAAAGTGAATATAGGAGCCCGCCTTGGTACGGTCATTAGCAATCAATAACCAACTATAAATTAATTAATTATTAACAACCACTGGGGGTTAAACCTGGGTTTAGGGGCGCCCAACCTCACACTTATCTCCTATATTCACCTATAAAGACAAACAGTGTACACAAAATATAAACCCTGTTCCACAACCTCACAATCAAAAAGACCGCCAGCACAGTAAGTAAATACATGTAAAACATTTAGCAAAAATTCTATGACAAGATCATTAGTAACATGGGAAAGAATTAAACATTCAAGCCCGTGTTAAAAATAACCCACTATGGCAACGGTCAAATTGTACTCAAGCGACTAGTCTGTAGTTACGAGTAACTGTAAGACATGAAAGGGTCTAGGGTACGACAGAGAGGGAGAGAAAAAACAAAGCACGAAAATCCGATATAACTCTCCGGTTAAGGACGGCCTTAAAGATACATCATCATGTAGTGCTAAGCCCTGTCTGTCGTCGCACAACCAAAGAGGAAAGCATAGTTATCAATTGTAGATTGATCGATAACCAAACGTGAAGTGCGCAGCAATATAGTTAGATCATAATCTTTTTTGAGGAAAAATCTAATACGTTTCACAAATAGGTTTCGAAAATGTATATGTCCAAGAATCTTACGAAGTCTGTAAATCACATCACCATAAAACTCCGGATGTGAAATACCTTGCCGCAGAAAAGACTTTAAGTTACATTTATACTTGTTAATGAGAGGAAGATTTCTATAAAAGAATTTAGAAAATGTTTTACGAAGTTTATGAAATCTGTACCCCTGTTTAAGAAGCTTTTCTGTAATAGTTGTATTACGAATGTGGAAGTCCTCAACAGAGGTACGGGCCCTAGCAAGGCGAATAAGTTGTGAAATATAAACCCCGTAAGATGTGGAACGGGGAACATCGCCATCTAGATGAGGATAATTTACAATACTAAAATCAAAATCATCTCGTTTATCGTAAATCTTAGAAGAAACAATTCCGTTATTTATAAAAAGATCCAAATCTAAAAATGGTGCCGACAAATTTGACTCGTTTGTTTTATTGAGGCGTAGTTCTTTTGGGTAAATAAAAGGAAACAACGTATCAAAAAATGAGTTGTCTATATTAAAAATATCATCTAGATAGCGCGATGTATTGTTAAAGGCTTCGATCATATCTGCCTGTGTATCAGGTTTTAGACTAAGCATAAAGTCCCTCTCATAACAGTACAAAAATAGGTCTGCGACAAGGGGCGCACAGTTTGTACCCATAGGAATACCATTCACTTGGCGGTATATGGTACTCCCAAAACGTACATAAATATTATCCAGAAGAAATGTAAGTGATTCACAGACATCGGTGCAAGTCCACATAGTGTAATGCTTAACGGTGTCATTTGTAAAAAATGCACGACCAGTATTACACGCCAGAAATAGCTTCCTTTCTCTGGCAAAAGTCTTTTCAATAAGTTGTATAAGTTATTCGTACATATTGAAACGAGAAATTCAGCCAGAATGTGTTTTCTGCATGGAGCCATACTCTGTTAAACACTTATTAGATTGTGTTGATATTTCTATCTTAAGACAAAGATATTTTGAAGCTCGTTCTATGAAAGAACTTTTAAGTTCAGTGCCATATGACAATATATACTGACGATTTAAAGAAACGCCTCATCGAAATTTGGCGTTAATTTCGTTCCATAATGGAAATGTGGGCTGAAAATTGGAGATGTACATGTACTCTGACCGTCAACTTGAACAAACTAAAACTTGAACGATTTTATCCAGCGCATTGCTAAATTCATGTAACTGCGCACCATTAACACGTGCAGCTCGCGCGTGTCAACCATGTGGTTTTATCTGGTAATGATTGCACTGGTACATGTGTTAGTCGACACACAACCATAATTTTAGAGATTTTCTGACAATCAACGAGTTTTTAATAATGCCGAGGTTAAATTCTGAACAGAGAGCCAGAGTTTTGGCTATGCTTAATGTGGGTGAACGCAAGAACAAGTCGCTAGACATTTTAACGTCTCTGGTTCAACAATATTGCTTCTCGTTCGACGTGTTCGAGTCACAGGAACGTTTAATGATAGACCACGTTCTTGTAGACCACGTGTCACGTCAATGCGGACGAATAATTATATCCGTCAACGCCATCTACGTGACAGATTTGTAACGGCTGAATCCACATCACGTCTAGTGGTAGGTAATCATGGTCGCCCTGATTTACAGTAAGAAATCGACTAAGAGAGCAAGGTATTGTTTGCCGCATGCCCTATCGTGGCCTTGTTCTTACGCGACGTCACCGTCAATAACGTCTTTTTAGGGCCCGTAACCATCTCGGTCAGCGCTGGCATAACGTTGTGTTTAGTGAGTCACGTTTCAACACATGGAACGCCGACGGACGTATCCGTGTCTACAGACGACGCCACGACACCGTTAAGGTGGGGGTGGCGTAATGGTCTAGGCAGCCATCAACTATAGATTTAAGTCCCAACTCATCGTGTGCCAAGGTAACCTCAATGCAAGGCGTTACATTGAGCAGATATTGCGTCCTGTGGTTGTACCGCCAACGTCACGGCCTGGTCTTCCAGCATGACAACGCGCGACCCCATGTTGCACGAGTCACCATGAACTTTTTACAAACCAGTAACATTAACGTTTTGCCTTGGCCTGCGTGTTCACCGGACTGCAAATAAATACGAAAGACTCAAGCAGGAAACGCAACACAAACAATACACCCACCTCTCAAGCAGAACACACACACAGTCATACCATAACAAACACACACACACACGCACACTCCCATTCCTTCATCTACACACTACTCGTAAATAGAAAACAACAGGCAAGACAAACATAAAGCAAAGTGAACATAGGAGCCCGCCTTGGTACGGTCAGTAGCAATCAATAATTAATTATAAATTAATCATTAACTACCACTGGGGGGGTTAAACCTGGGTTTAGGGGCGCCCAACCTCACACTTATCTCCTATATTCACCTATAAAGACGAACAGTGTTCATAAAATATAAACCCTGTTCCACAACCTCACAATCAAAAAGACCGCCAGCACAGTAAGTAAATACATGTAAAACATTTAACAAAAATTCTACGACAAGATTATTAGTAACATGGGAAAGAATTAAACATTCAAGCCCGTGTTAAAAATAACCCACTATGGCAACGGTCAAATTGTACTCAAGCGACTAGTCTGTAGTTACGAGTAACTTTAAGACATGGAAGGGTCCAGGGTACGACAGAGAGGGAGAGAAAAAACAAAGCACGAAAATCCGATATAACTCTCCCTGTTAAGGACGGCTTTAGAGATACATCATCATGTAGTGCTAAGCCCTGTCTGTCGTCGCACAACCAAAGAGGAAAGCATAGTTATCAATTGTAGATTGATCGATAACCAAACGTGAAGTGCGCAGCAATATAGTTGGATCATAATCTTTTTTTAGGAAAAATCTAATACGTTTCACAAATAGGTTTTGAAAATGTATATGTCCAAGAATCTGACGAAGTCTGTAAATCACATCACCATAAAACTCCGGATGTGAAATACCTTGCCACAGAAAAGACTTTAAGTTACATTTATACTTGTTAATGAGAGGAAGATTTCTATAAAAGAATTTAGAAAATGTTTTACGAAGTTTATGAAATCTGTACCCCTGTTTAAGAAGCTTTTCAGTAATAGTTTTATTACGAATGTGGAAGTCCTCAACAGAGGTACAGGCCCTAGCAAAGCGAATAAGTTGTGAAATATAAACCCCGTAAGATGTGGAACGGGGAACATCGCCATCTAGATGAGGATAATTTACAATACTAAAATCAAAGTCATCTCGTTTATCGTAAATCTTAGAAGAAACAATTCCGTTATTTATAAAAAGATCCAAATCTAAAAATGGTGCCGACAAATTTGACTCGTTAGTTAACCTTGGACGCAGATTACGTCAACGTCAACCACAGCCTGCCGATAATTGACGTAAGCGCTCCATCAGGAGTGGGCCAGGATCCCAAGGTATCTGTTACGAAACTTGTGTGGTAACATGGCACGACACCTTGCTGCGGTGGTTGCAAGTAGATGTGGCCACACGCGGTACTGATTATTTCAGTCAAATTTTACCATTAAATGCTGTCCAATACGTCCATCGGTTCTCTTAAATGATCAGTTATGCAAATGGAATAATTCTTTTCTATGATTTGATTTCGGTTAACAACATAATGTACCTTGAATTAGAATGAAGCGTTTCTTTATCTCGTCAGTGTAATTAACTTTTTAAGGAGACTGGTCTATACAGCAAGATCTAGTTTTAAGAGGCTTTTATTATTACTTACTTGTTTGTATGTTTCTGTCCTTTTAGTTTTCCTTTTTTAGCTCACCTGAGCCCAAGGCTTGACAGATTTCAACCAAACTCCAAATAAATATTCCTTGGGTCAAGCTCTTTCAAATTTGTTAAAACAATTAAAAACAATGCAGAGCTCTGGTTGCCATGGCAACCAAAGTGAAAAAATAAGGAAATCTTAAAACATCTTCTTGTCAAACACTGCAAGAGTCAGAGCTTAGATATTTAGCATATAGCATCATCTACAGGTCCTCTATTTAGTTTGTTCAAATTATGCCCCTAGGGTCAAAATTGGCCCCGCCCCGGGGTCACAGTTTTACATAGTTATATAGTGAATTTTTCAAATGTCTTCTCTGAAACTAATATGACTAAAGCTTTAATATTTGGCATGGTAACACTTCTAGATGCCCTTAAGGTATTTTGTACAAATTGGTCCGGTCTGTTGCTTATCTAGGTCAACTAACCTAAAAATAGATTTTTTAAATGAAAATTAAAAAAATCTTCTCGTCAAAAACAAGAAGGACCAGAACTAAGATATTTGGCACATAGCATTATCGACAGGTCCTCTATCAAGTTTGTACACAGTATGCCCCTTGGGTCAAAATTTGCCCCGCCCCGGGGTCACAGCTTTACATAGAGAAAATTTCAAACGTCTTCTTCTCTGAAACTAATATTGCCAGAGCTTTTATATTCGGTATGGTGACACTTCTAAATATCCTTTCCTATTTTGTTCAAATGGTTCTGGTCTGTTGCATATATAGGTAAATGAAAATTAAAAAAATCTTCTCGTCAAAAACTACAAGGGCCAGAGCTTAGATATTTAGCACATAGCATCATCTACAGGTCCTTTATCAAGTTTGATCAAATTATGCCCCTGGGGTCAAAATTGGCCCGCCCCGGGGGTTAAGTTAAACATACAGTTATATACTGAAATTTTCAAATGTCTTCTTCTCTGAAACTTATATGGCCAGAGCTTTGATATTCGGCATGGTGACACTTCTAGATGTCCTTTACATATTTTGTTCAAATTGTTTCAGTCTGTTGCATATGTAGGTCACAGGAGCTAAAAATAGATTTTTTCAATGGAAACTTAAAAATCAAGATTGTTCATATATTCCCCTCGGGTAAAAAATGATCCCGTCCTGGACATCAATCATTATCTCCATTTTGTCAGCTATTCTAAGGTGAGCGAAATATGCCCCATGGGGCTCTTGTTAGCTCACCTGAGCACAAAGTGCTCAAGGTGAGCTATTGTGATCGGTCGGTGTTGGTGTCGTCCGTTCACAATTTGTTTCAAACAACTTCTTCTCTGAAACCAATGGCCAAATTTTAACCAAACTTGGTCAAATACATACTGTAGTTGTGAGCTTTAAAAATCGTTAAAAAAAGTGGTTGGGGCAATCGGTCTTGTTGCCATGGCAACCATGCACAATATCTTAAAAAATCTTCTTCTCAAGAATGACTGGTCCAATTTCAATTTGGTTTTCACCAAAATGTTTCTCAATGAATATACTTTCAAAATTGTTCAAAGAATTTTGAACCGTCAACAAACATGGCCGCCAGAGGGCGTGGTCAATTTCCGTACCTACATCATCAGTTTTACATATACTTATATAGGAAAACCTTTAAAAATCTTCTTCTCTGAAACCGTAAGGCCCAGACTTTTTATAATTGGCATCTAGCTTTGCTTTATGGTCCTCTACGAAAATTGTTCAAATCATGACCCCTGTGTCAAAAATGGACCCGCCCCGGGGCTTATCAATTTTACATAGACTTATATAGGAAAACCTTTAAAAATCTTCTTCTCTGAAACCATAAGGTCCAGACCTTTTATATTTTGCATCTAGCTTTACCTTATTGTCCTCTACCAAAATTGTTCAAATCATGACCCCCGTGTCAAAAATGGACCCACCCGGGGCTTATCAGTTTCACATAGACTTATATTGGAAAACCTTTAAAAATCTTCTTCTCTGAAACCGTAAGGCCCAGACCTTTTATATTTGGCATCTAGCTTTGCCTTATGGTCCTCTACCAAAATTGTTCAAATCATGTCCCCATGGTCAAAAATGGGCCTGTCCCGGGGCTTATCAGTTTGACATACTTATGATGGAATTTTTAGCTCACCTGAGCCAAAGGCTCAAGGTGAGCTATTGGGATGGCCCTGTGTCCGGCGTCCGTCGTCGTCCGTCGTTAGTCGTCCGTCGTCGTTAACAATTGCTTCAAATGACATCTCCTCCTATACGGCTTGACAGAATTCAACCAAACTTTACAGAAATGTTCCTTGGGTCAAGCTCTTTCAAATTTCTTCAAAGAATTAAAAACAATGCAGAACTCTGGTTGCCATGGCAACCAAAGTGAAAAAATAAGGAAATCTTAAAAGATATTCTTGTCAAAAACTGGAAGGGCCAGAGCTTACATATTTGGCACATAACATTATCTACTGGTCCTCTATCAAGTTTGTTCAAATTATGCCCCTGGGATTAAAATTGGCCCCGCCCCGGGGGTCACAGATTTACATAGAGTTATATTGTGAAATTTTCAAACGTCTTCTTCTCTGAAACTAATGTGGCCAGAGCATTGATATTTGGCATAGTGACACTTCTAGATGTCCTATACGAAAATTGTTCAAATGGTTCTGGTCAGTTGCATAACTAGGTCACAGGAGCTAAAAATAGATTTTTTTTCATTGAAAACTTAAAAAATCTTCTTTTCTGAAACTACAAGGGCCTGAGGTTAGATATTTGGCACATACCATCGCCTACAGGTCCCCTATTTAGTTTGTTCAAATTATGCCCCTGGGGTCGAAATTGGCCCCGCCCCGGGGGTCACAGTTTTACATAGAGTTATATAGTGAAATTTTCAAACGTCTTCTTCTCTGAAACTAATATGGCCAGAGCTTTGATATTTGGTATGGTGACACTTCTAGATGTCCTAAACCAAAATTGTACAAATGGTTCTGGTCGGTTGCATAACTAGGTCACAGGAGCTAAAAATAGATTTTTTTCAATGAAAACTTAAAAAATCTTCTTTTCTGAAACTACAAGGGCCAGAGCTTACATATATTTGGCACATACCATCGCCTACAGGTCCTCTATCAAGTTTGTTCAAATTATGTACCTGGGGTCAAAATTAGCCCCGCCCCTGGGGTCACAGTTTTACATAGAGTTATATAGAGAAAATTTGAAACGTCTTCTTCTCTGACACTAATATGGCCAGAGCTTTCATATTCGGTATGGTGACACTTTTAAATATACTTTACATAATTTGTTCAAATTGTTCGGGTCTGTTGCATATCTAGGTCTGTCCTGGACCTAAATTATTATCGCCATTTTTTCAGTTATTTTCTCAGGTGAGCGAAATATGCCCCATGGGGCTCTTGTTTTTAAAAACAATTGCTTCTCTGAAACCAATGTCAGAATTAAATAATATTTTGAATGAATATTGTTTAAGTGACCCTTTATTAGCACTATTTATAATATTGCCATATTTTCCCATTTTGCTCATATAGTAATAATGACAAACAGATTCCGAATTACTTCTTCATGCAACAGTCCACATACATGCAATGACAAACTTCATTTTGCATTGAGTAATGTATAACACAATAGTCCTCAGGTGAGCGATTTAGGGCCGCATGCGGCTCTTGTCTTTCCATGCTTTTACACTCTCGTTGATTGAGATATTTTAGTGTTTTTACATATAATCGTTTTAGTGTGACTTTTGTCGGCGCCATATGACCATTTCATGTGTCGGGTGTAAAACCCAAATCAATCAATCAAACTTTTTCTTCAAAGATCTTCTTAGAAACCACTAGGCCAATTTCATCAAAACTTCATAGGATTGTTCCTTGCAAGGTACTCTCTTAGATTTCTTCAAATTTAGGTCATCCAATTGAAATTGTGGTTGCCATGTCAACCAATTTTAAAAACTTAAAAAATCTTCATGTCAAAAAATACAGGTCCGAATTGAAAATAATTTTACCCAAATGTGCCAAAGGTGACCCTCTCTATCAGTTTTCTTCAAATAATTTTCCTATCTTAAAAAAACATGGCCGCTATTGGATGGGGTAGATTTTCCTTAAATGACTATATAGTGAAAACTTTAAAAATCTCAAAATTGAAAATAGTTTTACACAAATGGTCAATTGATGACCCTCTACCAAATTTCTTAAAATCATTTTGTTATCTTAAAAAACATGGCAGCCAGTGGGTGGGGCACGTTTTCCTTATGTTACTGTATAGTAAAACTTTAAAAAATTTCTGAAACTACTCGTCCAAATTGAAAATATTTTTACACAAATGGTCAATTGATGACCCTCTACCAGATTTCTCAAAACCATTCTGTTATCTTAAAAAACATGGCCGCCAGTGGGCGGGGCACGTTTTCCTTATATTTATGTATAGAAAAACTTTCTTTTTTTCCCCCTGAAACTATTGGTCTGATTTAAGAATAATTTTCCACAAATAATGATTCACGGGTGACCCTTTGCCAGTTTTCTTCAAATAATCTTACTAGCTCAAACAACATGGCCACCAGTGGGTGGGATGAATAAGTTAAAACGTAATCATTACTGGTCCATTTACATGCCCGTAATCATGGGTACCAGGTGAGCAATTTAGGGCCGCATGCGGCTCTTGTTACTTGTCGCGCCCACCGTTGGATTGGGGAGGATATAATACATCCGCTGCCCGAACATGTAAAGTAGTAAGACTCCACACAAAAGTGACACCAATATGACCATTCGATGTGTTGCGGTGCCGTTAAATCCAACCCACTTGTCGCTTTTAGCATAAACAATTATGCGCATATAAACTCATCAAAAGAATGGAAAATAATTCTGTCAGTCATGATTACCTCTTTCAAACATATTTCGTTATTCAGAAGATAGTTTTTATCCGTTTTCGGATGTTTCTGGGCTACAGTAACCACCTTGCGAATGTATAAAATAGGTTTTACGGCACTGTGAAACAAAATAAGTAATACAGCTGAATGATGAGATGAAATGCTAATAGTTTCAGCAAGATGGAGTTGGGCTAATCCCATTCGTTTAAGCGCAGCGCATGGGATCAACCGACCTGTCGTTCTTTTAGTTCATGACAGGGCATAATCTCAGTCTAATAAACAAAACCAATTCCTCATGACAATTACGCCCCTGAACCACGAACAAGCTGGACATGTACACAATGATTTAAACTACATTATTGCATTGCAAACAGTATAATTATATCAATGCCAGTCGCCGCATCTTAGTCAGAACTCTAATACAAAGCCTGGGATAGCAACTGTGCTTGGTCTGTACAATGGTGCAATGCAATAAGGCTGGTTTGTCATGACACGGCTTGTATAAAATTACAGTTTTCGGCAAGGAATCTTACAGTTTTCGGCAAGGAACCCCTTTTCAAGCATACCTTCGCCAACGCTTATGCTATCCAATATTTCATTATTTGAAACCTTAATATTAATACATAGGCAGCTTGTTTAATTCATTGCAAGCATATGTAACCTGCTTCAAATGAGTCATATGCTTTAATTTATTAAACTAGATTTTAGTTTTGTTGTCTAGAAAAAACATACAGTGTGCGTGTCAAACAGATTTGAGTTTCCCGGCCTCTGATCAGCAGTGTTTGCAAACATCGATGCACTCGAGCACGGCATCGAAAGATTTAGCATTGTTCCAAGCATTGTATTGCTTATATGTGAATATTTTTATCAAATGTTTGAAAAATATGAGGATGTTAAACGGCTTTAAAACGCGTAAGATAATATATTTACATGTGTTGGACTGCATCCAGAAGTGTAGACTGTATCCGAAAATATTTTCTTTTCTGTCAAGCTACACACCTGAGAAAAGACAGTTAGGGTTGTAAACAAAATAAACCTGTTCTGTAATCGTCGTATGACACTGCACACGTAGTAAGCTCTCACCTATACATTATATACAAATAATTCAGCCACAACTTTAGCATTTATTGTATAAAAGTACAGATTGCATAACAAATGAAAGATTGATTGAGTTGGGTTTTACGGCACACATATACAGTAAAACGTCTCAAGTAAGATCACTTAAAGAAGGCTAACTGATTGTATAAAGTACGGGTTACATCTTAAAGCTAGCATGAGAGAGAGCTTTCTTACTATAAACTGTACACTCTAATTTTTCTTCAGGTATCTGAATAGATCATTTACATCTGAGAAAACACTGAATGGATATTTACGTGACTTTATTACGAGACCTTCCTACTTTGTCGTAGTTCTGGGGCTTAATTGTCAATGGGAATTATTTCTGTTTATTAGACCGAAACTATTCCCTCTGCCAATAACTAAAATGAAGGCAGGTTGGTGGTTTTGATCCCATGCGCTGCTGGTCAGAGAATGGGATCAGCCAGAACCATCTTCATGAAATCATTATCTTTTCATCTCATCACCCCTCATCAATCATCGGCGCTATATGACATATTTGTGTCGCAGTGCCGTAAAACCCAACTCATCATCATCTTTATTACAACATATTATCAGTAGAACAGCTTACGATGTTATGCCTTGCATAAAACAAAGTAAATATTCGCACTGAACAGTTGTAAATACAGAATTAAGATAAAGAATGTGTATATTTCATTTTCTTACCGAAATCGAACTGTGATAACCCTTATTTGGCAATTGGTTAACCAAACCTAACCTGTGTCATCAAAAGTCTTTAAGATCAATTACAGTGTCCAATTGTGTCTGTGTTGAACCCTTTTTTAGCTCACCTCAGCGAGGGCTTTTGCTATACTCCCGGCCGTCCATATATCGATATTGTAAATTATAGGCGCTAAATCTATGAAACTTTAACCATCAGTGCGCCTAAATAAGTAAAGCATTTTGAAATGTAATTTGGTGACCTTGACTCTTGACCTCTTGATTAAGGATTTGTGTTAAAGTATATTCATAACTTAAAAGTCTGTTCTGGCCTAACTACTGCGCATATGGTCACGTAACATCATATGCTGATTGCCTCAACTAGTAGACCACGATGCACCGACGCTTGTGACCTTGACCATTGACCTCTATTGTCAATGGTATGGTTTTGAGTAAAAATCTGTTCTGAGCAAACGACTGCGCCGTCTGTCACGAAACTTCATATGCTAATGCGCCAAAATAGGAAAACAAGGATACATCGTTTCTTGGTGACCTTCACATTTGACCTTGACCTCTAGGGTTAAGGTTTTGCGTTAAAATCAGTTCTACGCAAGGAGGCGAGCTTCGTATTAGTTGATAACCCGCTCTTGTTTAACATCTAGAGCTAGTTTAAGACAATTCAGACGGACCCTGGTCAGAACTTTGGCATTAGATAATTGTACCCTTTACTAGTGCACTACTTTCAGTAACATTTATAGATGACGAGCGTTCGTTATCGTTATATAGCTATATAAAGTTGAAACTCGATACTTCGAACTCGCTTAAATCGAACTAACCAGATCTTCATTAGTTAAATTGCGATAACTCGATCTCGCTTAAGTGAAACATACTTTTATTGAAGTTAGAACGTGGTCAGCTACGTTTTAACTTTGAAATGTGAATATGTTCTAACCATAGGGAGTTCGAATTATCGGACTTTGACTGTATCTACATTAAGATTTCGCTAACGGGATCACGTTATCGTTTCTCAGTTATTTGAATTAAAGTTTTCGTTTAAACACTGAGTGAAGAGAATTAGATGAACCAAGAATTGTAAGCACAATACCTCGTCGTCATTGCAAAAGTCTATGATATTACATGGTTGACTTTGGAGTCTTGATCCACAGCTGTAACAAACCGGTCCCCTGTTCACTGGGTAACCTAAAACAAAGTACATAAGTATGTTTCGATCAAATTTATTTGTTTCTGTCTCACCTTAACGGCATATAACTTAAACATGTTACAACAAACTCAAAAAATTATAATTGCCTAAAACAACTGTCGATTTATTTCACTCTGGATGTCACAGAGTTTTTAATCGTGTAGGATGCTCGTGTAATGCGTATGTGAAGGATAGGTGGTTCTCTCGAGTTGGTTATACATACTATATAGTCTATCTATTTATAGAACAAGATATACAACTGGACATGAGCTCCTCTCCGATGTACCAATGTAGTTAGGGTTAAAATCAGCTTATGCTCGCAACTGCACTTATAAAACGCAATAACTCATAAAATAAACACAAATTTACTTTGAAACGTTAGCATTTATTACAAGTCAATGCAAAATGAGAGCACTGTGGTCAAATATTCAATACATGCATCTTTTGTCGATTGCGACATGTTAATGCAAATGAGCGATAAGAAATAGGTAATTTCATTGGCTGTTGCTAAGTAGCAACCTCCCGGAAAACTGGTTCCTTAAGTTTAAATTACATGCCGGTTTACAGCAACTTTTGTAAATAATGCAGACATTAAAGGTAAATAAAAATAAACCCGTTTTCTAGTAGGATTCTACGGCGTAATAAATTTCAGATTAAGAATAAATAATAACCCTTAATGGCATTATGACGCCGTTTATTTTACACAAATGACTGTTTACCGTTTTCGATAGTTATTAGTGTTCGGTGCAATGTATTAGGGAACCAATCGACAAGCCAATGCAATCGCTCTTTACAAAGCTGTCAAAGCTTATCAAAAATGCCAGTAATTAGTTGAAAGCAAGATCGACCGTCAACTGTTGTTGTCTAATGTCCATTTTATATGAGTTTGAATAAAGTTTGATGGTTGGTGATTGGAATTTTGACTTTTATTTTATACATGTAATGTAAATTATGTACGATATTCCCATTTACGTGTGTTTACCCCAGTGATCTCTTGGGACGAGCTCAGTCCGTGAGCTTCGTGACAAATATTTTTGAAATGTCGTCATTCTAAGTTGAACGACAATACACCTTAATACCTTTTTATACGCCAGTCTTTAGACGGGACGTATTATGTCGTGCCGCTGTCCTTCCGTCTGTCTGTCCGTCCGTCTGTTAACTTTTTCATGTCCGCTTTCTAACTCAAACAAATTTAGTCCAATGCTTTTGAAACTTGGTAAGAACGTGTATGACCATAATATCTTGGTCAAGATCGATAACCAGCAAGATTGCCTTAGACATTCAAGAGTTATACCACCTTTTTCGTCAAAAACGGGCATTTTAGAAACTTTTATATGTCCGCTCTCTAACTCGAAACAAATTTAGTCCAATCCTTTTGAAACTTGGTCAGCACGTGTATGACCGACCATAATATCTCGGTCAAGTTCGATAACCAGCAAGATTGCCCCAGACATTCAAGAGTTATGCCCCTTTTTATGACTAAACGGGCATTTTTTAGTTTGTCCGCTCTCTAACTCAAACAAATTTATTCCAATCCTTTTGAAACTTAGTCAGCATGTGTATGACCATAATATCTCGGTTATTTTCCATAACCAGCAAGATTGCAAAAGACATTCAAGAGTTATGCCCCTTATTTGGTAAAAAACGGGCATTGTTTAGTTTGTCCGCTCTCTAACTCAAACAAATATATTCCAATCCTTATGAAACTTTTCAGCATGTGTATTTTTTATAATGTCTTAGTTATGTTACATAACCAGCAAGATTGTCCCAGACACTCAAGAGATATGCCCCTTTTTGTCAAAAACATGCGTTTTTAGTTTGTCCACTCTCTAACTCAAACAAATTTATTCAAATCCTTTTTCTCAGCATGTGTATGACTATAATGTCTAGGTCAAGTGCGATAACCAGCAAGATTGTCCAAGACATTCAAGAGTTATGCCCCTTTTATCGTCAAAAACGGGCATTTTTTAGTTTGCTGCTCTCGTACTCAAACAAATTTATTCCAATCCTTTTGAAACTTGGTCAGATATGACCCCTAACTTTCAAGGGTCTTCACTATTTTCCACATTACCTTGATAGGGTTTTAGTATGACTACATTCTAAGATCAATTTGACGGGCGTATAATGTGCCCGGCTTCCGGTGCTCTCGTTATGAATATGGTGTATGATACAAACAATTATCCGATTTTAGTAATAAAACCACCAGATTTCTTTTTAAATATTGGACTCTTGGGAGTTTATTGGCTTGCCTGACACGCCATGTCAGCCTTGCCAGTAACAACTGAGTCCGACAATTTTTGGTAATTTGGCGCACCGCGTGGCCAGGTAATCACATTGATACTCATACTATGATTACCTGGCCACGCGGTGCGCCAAATTACCAAACATTGTCGGACTCGGTTGTTTCTGACATGGCGTGTCAGACAAGCCAAGAAACTCCCAAGAGTCCAAAACTTAAAAAGAAATCTGGTGGTAGTAACCCTCTACCAAAGGGTATGAGGGACCCTGTTCAGCTGCACAACAAGTATGGCAGCTTGGAGGATGAGGCGATGGATGTTCATACACCCATCGTTCCCTCTACTAAATCACCCAAAAAGAAAAAAGAAAAGATTGTTCCTGTCAAGCCTCCACCATAACTAGATTGATTTAGTCATGAACAATAGCGTTATTGAATGGAATTGTAGAGGACTTAAGGCAAATTATAATGAAATTCTTCTGTTATTGAATAAATATGACCCAGCTATAATGTGTCTCCAGGAAATTTTCTTGAAGGACACTGATCAAGTCAACTTTCGAAACTATTCTATTTATAATCATATTTTAATGACTGTGAGAGAGCCTCTGGCGACTCTTCAATTATCGTGAACAAATCTGTTGTTCATAGTCTTTGACCTTTTCTAATTTACATGTCGTTGCAGTCAGCGTAACCCTTCATAAGACCATTACATTTTGTTCAATATATATTCCACCAAAGAGTAAAATTGATAAAGAATTTGACGCTCTTATTGAGCAGTTGCCATCCCCTTTTATCCTGTAGGATTCGTTCCAAATTAGATTATGGAAGCATCGTATATGGATCAGCTCGAAAATCGTATTTAAAGATGCTAAACACAATTCACCATCAGGGACTGCGGCTTGCACTGGGAGCTTTTTCGAACCTCACCGATCGGAAGTCTTCTAGTGGAAGCCAATGAACCATCTTTGGCCCTTCGAAGAGAACAATTAGCTCTTAATTACATACTTAATGTAAAATCCAACCCCAACAACCCAGCCAATGAAGTCATTTTTGACCCAAAGTATTCCACCCTTTACGACAAGAAACCCACAGCAATAACACCGCTTGGGTTACGCATAAAACCTGCAATTGAAGCTGCAGGACTAAATGTAGATAGCATTCGACCATTAAAGCCATCCAAAATACCCCCTTGAGCAATGAACAAACCGAATGTAATTCTCTCTTTAAGTGATAAAAAAAAATCATCCACTAATCCATTGGAATTTCAATCCAAATTTAACGAATTAAAATCGCATTATCCAAATTATACAGCAATTTATACTGATGGTTCGAAGGATGGCCTCAGGGTGGGGTGTGCATCTGTTAGTGATTTACACACCTCTAAGGTGAGACTTCCTGACAACGCATCTATTTTTTCTGCTGAAACTCTTGCTATTGACCTTGCTTTCAGGTTCATACTGAAAAGCAATAGACAAAATTTCATTATATTTTCGGATTCACTTTCTGTTCTTCAGGCTTTATTAAACCGGAATACTACTAACCCTCTAATTCAACAGCTTCTTTTGAAATACCACAGTATTTCAAATTCCCAAACTATCATACTATGTTGGCTTCCTGGCCATGTTGGCATTGCAGGCAACGAAGAGGTGGATGCCGCAGCCAAGTGTGCCCTAAATCTGAATGCCGCTCATATTAATTTACCCTTTACTGATTTTAAACCTCTTATTAACCAGCACATAACGTCTAAATGGCAAAGTTCTTGGAACAACTACATTAGTAGTAAATTATTTTCAATCAAGCCTATTAATTATAGATGAGAGTTGTTCATCAAATAGACCTGTGCGCAGAGAGGAAGTGGTTCTTTCTCGATGTCGCATAAGTCACACTTATGTAAGACATTCGTACATATTGAAACGAGAAATTCAGCCAGAATGTGTTTTCTGCATGGAGCCATACTCTGTTAAACACTTCTTATTAGATTGTGTTGATCTTTCTATCATAAGACAAAGATATTTTGAAGCTCGCTCTATGAAAGAACTTTTTAGTTCAGTGCCATATGACTATATAATTAATTTTATTAAGGAGACTGGTCTATACAACAAGATTGAGTTTTTAAGAGACTTTTGTTATTACTTAATTGTGTGTATGTTTCCGTCCTTTAAGTTTTCTTATCGAGATATGTTAGTGTTTTTACATATAATCGTTTTAGCGTGACGTTCGTCGGCGCCATATGACTTAATCAAACTTTGCCTAGATGTTATCAATACAAACATTGTTATCAAGTTTTATGAAGATCAGATGAAATTTGTAGCCGCTAGAGTGTTATAGTTAGTTTAAACATATTTTATTACTCATATACATGTAATACAGTTGTACATATTTACAAAACGTGTAACACCACAAAGTATAAATATAAGTAAATGGATTGGGCCACAAGTTCTAGCAACATTAGTAAAGGCCCTTCCCAAAGTAAAGACCGCTAGAGTGTTAACAAACCGATTGTGAACGAACGGGCGATAGACATCCAGCGATCCTAAAAGCTCACCGTGGCACTTCATGTCAGGTGAGCTAACATTGAAAAGAAAATACTTTCGACTGGACCTAAGTTAAAAATGGGAAAGTACATTGTGATTCCCAGATGCCAATGAGTTAAGCATGGTACACGAGGTTAAATTGTTGAAGTTCGGCTGTTTACGTATCGTTCTTACCTGGCTGTCCACAAATTTCTGCATTGCAAAGTTCATGGTCACAGCATTGAGAACATTGATACTCGGCTGCCTTGTCTGTACATACCTAGAATACACAAAATAACAGCTTATTAAATGATATTGACATCACATATGCATATACTTATTCAGTAAATATTCGATTAAGGTCTTAAACAAGGGCCGCATGCGGCCCTAAATCGCTCACCTGAGGAAGTATTGTGTTATACTCAATGCATAATGAAGTTTGTAATTGCATGTATATGGACTATTGCATGAAGAAGTAGCTCAGACTTAGGTTTTCCTGTAAAAGTCTATGTAAAACTGATAAGCCCAGGGCGGGTCCATATTTAGCTCACCTGAGCCGAAGGCTCAGGATGAGCTATTGTGATCCCATTCCGTCCGATGTCTGGCGTCCGTTCACATTTTCAAACAACATCTCCTCAGAAACCACTGAACCGATTTCAACCAAACTTTGTCAGAAGCATCAGTGACAAGGGGGAACGAAATCATGTTCAAAGATTTAGGCTTGAGTTATTCCCCTTGCTGTGGGACCAGAAAATCTTAAAAAATCTTCTCAGAAACCCAAAGGCCAAGACCTTTGATATTTGGTATGTATCATTACCTAATGATCTTCTACCAAGATTGTTCAAAGTTTGACCTTGGGGCCAAAAATGGCCCGCCCTAGGGCTTATCAGTTTTTCTTAGGACAACCTTTAAAAATCTTCTCCTCAGAAACTGTATGACCTAGATCATTTATATTTGGCATGTAGCTTTGCCATATGGTCCTCTACCAAGATTGTTCAAATAATGAACCCCGGGTCAAAATTGGCCCCGCCCCGGGTCTTATCAGTTTGACATAGACTTATAGGAAAACCTTTAAAATTCTTCTTCTCTGAAACTGTAAGGCCCAGATCTTTAATATTTGACATATAGCTTTGCCTTGTGGTCCTCTACTAGGATTGTTTAAATTACGACCCGCGGGCCAAAAATGGCCCCACCCTCGGGCTTATCAGTTTTTCATAGGAAAACCTTTAAAAATCTTCTCTGAAACTGTAAGGCCTAGAACATTTATATTTGACATGTAGCTTTGCCTTAAAGTCCTCTACCAAAGTTGTTCAAATTATAACCCCTGGGTCAAAATTGGCACCGCCCCGGGGCTTATCATGACCCCTTGATCAAATTTGGCCCGCCCCGGGGGCTTATAAGTTTTACATAGACTTATATAGGAAAACCTTTAAAAATCTTCTACTCTGAAACTGTAAGGCCCAGATTCTTAATATTTGACATATAGCTTTGCTTTGTGGTTCTCTACCAAGCGTGTTCAAATCATGACCCCGGGCCAAAATTGGCCCCACCCAGGGGCTTATAAGTTTTTATAGGAAAACCTTTAAAAATCTTCTTCTCTTAAACCGTAAGGCCCAGATCATTAATATCTGACATGTAGCTTCGCATTGTGGTCCTCTACCAAGATCAAATTATGGTACCTGGGTCATAGCTATATCAAAATGTTGTCTTGCCCAGTCAGATTCTATGGTACAGTGTCCTCAGGGGAGCAAATTGTGACCCTCTGGGTCTCTTGTTTACCCTAAGTTCATGATTTGAACAATCTTTGTAGAGGACCATAAGGCATAGCTAGATGCAAACTATAAAAGGTCTGACGGTTTCAGAGAAGAAGATTTTTAAAGGTTTTCCAATATAAGTCTATGTAAAACTGATAAGCCTCGGGGTGGGGCCATTTTTGACCCGGGTCATGATTTGAACAATCTTGGTAGAGGACCATAAGGCAAAGCTAGATGCTAAATATAATAGGTCTAGACCTTAAGGTTTCAGAGAAGAAGATTTTTAAAGGTTTTCCTATTTAAGTCTATGTAAAACTGACAAGCCCCAGGGCGGGGCTATTTTTGACCCGGCGGTCATGATTTGAACATTCTTGGTAGAGGACCTTAAAGCAAAGCTACATGCCAAATATACAAGGACTGGGCCTTACGGTTGCAGATAAGAAGATTTTTAAAGGTTTTCCTATATAAGTCTATGTAAAACTGATAAGCCAAGGGGCGGGGCTATTTTTGACCCAGGGTCAAGATTTGAACAATCTTGGTAGATGACCATAAAGCAAAACTACATGCCAAATGTAAAAGGTCTAGGACATACAGTTTAAGAGAAGAAGAGTTTTAAACTTAAGGTTTTCCTACGAAAAACTGATAAGCCCCGGGGCGGGGCCATTTTTGACCCGGGGTCATTATTTGAACAATCTTGGTAAAGGTTAACAAAATGATGCCACATATGAAATTTGGTTGTCCTAGGACTAAGAGTTATCGACAATAAGATTTTTAAAGTTTTGACCTTTGTTGTCAATATTACGAAAATACGGAAATTGACCACGCCCTCTGGCGGCCATGTTTTTTGACGGATCAAAATTCTTTGAACAGTTTTGGAAGTATATCAATTGAGAAACATTTTGGTAAAATATCAAATTGAAATCGGACCAGTCGTTTTTGAGAATAAGATTCTTTTTAGATATTGTGCATGCTTGCCATGGCAACAAGACCCGTTTTTTTAACAATATTTGATCCTCACAACTATAGCATGTATCTGACCAAGTTTGGTTAAAATTGGGCAATTGGTTTCAGAGAAGAATTAATTTGAAACAAATTGTGAACAGACGACACGGACACAGACACCGACTGACTTTGTGCTCAGGTTAGCTAAAAACAAATTCAGTATTTACAAAGTGCAAATGTTAAAAAAAGACAATATTTTAACACAATGATGCTTCTCACAAGTTGTTACATATTCTGTTGATTATTGATAGACTGAGTTTAGTTCTACGGCACCGCGACACTTGAAATGGTATTATGTGCAGATTTATAGAGTAAGATGCAATTCGATAACTACCAGGTTGGAATCTTTTAATGATAATACTAATAATAATAAAGACTTTATTTCAAGAGGATAATACAATTGGAACACGCAGTCAACTCAAAACACGTGGCCCTCAAAAACGTAGTATACGCATTTAAAATGAAAAGCACTCATTTTTGCCAAGCAGTCTATGAACACCACCAACACTTCCAAGGCCAAACTAGTTGGTGTACATCTCACCAAATCTTAAAGGTTTCATGTTAGTGGTTTCAATTCCGTTTATTACAGGATAGCGCCGCAGGCATTCACGCGATGGTTCACCCCTCAATTTATTGAATTTAAAACGTGTCTCGATCACCAGTGCAAATGAATTTAAGTTACTCATTTACCGGCAAATACTGTAAAACTGGTTGTATTCGCGAAAATATAATGTACGCGTTAATTCGCGAATGTGTTGCCTCGCGTCTCTAGTTTTGAAAATAGGTGACATCTTAAAGCAGGTTGAAAGACTTTCAGTCTGCTTGAATATACCGCCTGCTAGAAACATTGCATGATGTCGCAAATTAATACAAAATTCGCGAAAATATAATGTACGCGTTAATTCGCGAATGTGTTGCCTCGCGTCTCTAGTTTTGAAAATAGGTGACATCTTAAAGCAGGTTGAAAGACTTTCAGTCTGCTTGAATATACCGCCTGCTAGAAACATTGCATGATGTCGCAAATTAATACAAAATTCGCGGAAATATAATGTACGCGTTAATTCGCGAATGTGTTGCCTCGCGTCTCTAGTTTTGAAAATAGGTGACATCTTAAAGCAGGTTGAAAGACTTTCAGTCTGCTTGAATATACCGCCTGCTAGAAACATTGCATGATGTCGCAAATTAATACAAAATTCGCGAAAATATAATGTATGCGTTAATTCGCGAATGTGTTGCCTCGCGTCTCTAGTTTTGAAAATAGGTGACATCTTAAAGCAGGTTGAAAGACTTTCAGTCTGCTTGAATATACCGCCTGCTAGAAACATTGCATGATGTCGCAAATTAATACAAAATTCGCGAAAATATAATGTACGCGTTAATTCGCGAATGTGTTGCCTCGCGTCTCTAGTTTTGAAAATAGGTGACATCTTAAAGCAGGTTGAAAGACTTTCAGTCTGCTTGAATATACCGCCTGCTAGTAACATTGCATGATGTCGCAAATCAAATTGTAATCATTTCACAGCCATAAAATAGTGAAGTGCAATAATTTTGTCGACATTTCTTAAAAGTCAGATTACGGAGTCTGGTCAGGATCGAAACAATCGACTGTAGTTGTCTTTAGCAATAAAAAGGTTAAAGATGCGCCTACCGGCGTACGTAGTCGATAGATAAAGCGCTCGAATACGATGCCTGGGTCGTGAATTGGATACCCCGCCGGACCAAGTCCTTCGGATGAGACTATAAACCGAGGTCCGATGTATCAGTTCTTTACACTGGGCATCTTAAAGAACCAGACAACTCTGTCGATAATAAGAGTAGGCATCGCGCCCGGGTTCTCTGTATTCGCCCCCTACTTTGGGACGTCCAACTAGCCTATAGATGCAAAAACGGACGTAAACAAACAAAACAAGCAGTTAAAGATGCTACTACTTTGACATAATGGCCATTGCCAACGTATCAAGTAAGAAATATGTTATAATGTGTTTTGCAATTTGACCACATTTATCTGTCTCTCTCTCTCTGTCTATCTCTGTCTCTCTATCTCCCTGTTTGTCTCTCTCTACAATGTATCTCTCCTTTCTGTTTGCTCTTCATTCCATCCTCTATTTCTTTCTCATATACATTGTGTACTGTTGCTAAATTGCAATGTAGAAAACTATTGCGATACTTACGTGACTGACATTCTTGCTGCATCCGAGTCTAAAAGCTTTCAAGCCATCATGTGTTTCTATTGTCTTGGTGTAGCAAACCTTTTAACAGCGAACAAAACAATTTCAAGACCATGCAATATTTATCTTCACTCAATCAGTTTTAATGTTTATTGTCGATTATTTTAGACATCATAATTAATTGATACCAGTGTTTTATCGTGCAATCGAACACTGGTAGGAGTTGAAATGCGTAGTAATTTAATCACGAGGCCTTTAGGCCGAGTGGTTTAATTACAAGCATAAAGCATATCCCCAGAGACCTTCCTACTTTGCCGTAGTTCTGGGGCTTAATTGTCATAGGGAATCTTTTCTGTTTATTAGACTGAGATTATCCCCTCTGACGAGAACTAAAAGGAAGGATCCCCTGCTTGCGGGGTTAGAATACGTCAGCTGCATCTCCTGCAGAGGGGTATGACCCCCCCGAATAGGAGCAACCTGTTTGCCGTGGGTTGCAACTCGAATCGCTCAGGTGATGGAATCCTGGTAGTTGAGCAAAAGGGGTCTCTGAGTGTAGACCCCGGATGCAACACACTGCTTTGGCCCTGAATCTGAGCGTAGAAGAGTGGTCAGGCATAGCCCGGTCTGATCAATCGGCTTGCCATGTCTTGCCCAAGGACATCTCATTTTAAAGTACCGATTACGATTTTTATAACCAGCCAGTTATACCATTTTAATAAGATAATAATTTTTTATTAATAGTCTCTCTATTTTGAGATGTCATTGATGGCGGTGGTTTTTAGGGTTAATTGGGTAAATTTGTGTATGATTGACCAACGTTTCTTGCGTTGATTAGCCTATTGGCCAGAAGATATCCTATTTTGCGGTAGTGTATCGGAGGTACGGCGTTGGCTCGACCTTGCTATTTATCTGAGTATATCATTCATGTAACCCTGGTGTTCTTTCGCTGGAGATATCCCGAAGACATCCCCTTGTTGGACTCCGAGGCGGGTGGGGATCATGGGTGATGAACTTTAAATGAAGCGCCATGGCAACCCAAACCCAAAAACGCTCAAATTCAAACAAACCAAGCTCACTCAAAAGGTCACGCAAGGACTCCGAGTCATCGGAATCTGACCGTGAAAAAATTTCAAATACTCAAACGACCAATCAGTGGCCAAGATTCTTGGTCATTTGTCCCACTCATGATGACGAATCGCTGGCAAAGCTGTCACCTTTTGCAGTTGCGAAAGCACTGAAGGGGTTGGCAGGTGAACCAAAAGAAGTCAAAGTTCTACGATCTGGAAACATTTTGGTGGAATGCAACAAAAAACAACAGTCTGACAATCTACTTAAGAGTAAAGTTTTTGCCGGCATTGCCGTACACGTTTCTCCTCATCAGTCCTTGAATTTCTGTAAAGGAGTTGTGCGAAGTCGTGATCTTCAGCGCACAACTGAGGACGAAATGCTGGAAGAGCTAAGTAGTCAGAATGTTACGGAAGTTAAACGCATCATAATAACTAGAAATGGTAAAGAAATTGTAACCAATACTTTTATTTTGAAGTTTAACGTTCCATGTGTTCCTCAATCAATTAAATGTGGCTTCTTAAGCATTGAAGTTGACCCGTTCGTTCCAAATCCTCTGAGGTGTTTTAACTGCCAGAGATTTGGTCATCATAGAGACAAATGTACCAAGAAACCCGTGTGTAACCGTTGTGGTAAGGAAGATCATGATTCCTCGACCTGCGAAAACCCTGTGCAGTGTTTTAACTGCAAGGGGGATCACTTTGTACACTCGAAAGAGTGTCCAAGGTGGCAGCAGGAAAAGGAAATTCAGAGAATCAAGGTTCTCCAAAAGGTATCTTTTCCTGAAGCCCGTAAAATTGCGGAGGCTATGAAACCTTCAGTTGTTGCGGGCATATCTTATGCAGATAAGGTGAAGGAAAGGAAAATCGAAACAAGGAGTGTTGAAACCCAAACGATGATTTCCTGGCCACACGGTGCGGCTAATTACAAAAAGTTACCAGACTCTTTTGCTTCTGGCAAGGCTGACATTGGAAGTCAGGCAGGCCCGGAAGCTCCTAAGAACCCCAAACCAAAACAAAAATCCAACGGTAATGACCCTCTACCAGAGAGTATGAGGGATCACGTTCAGCTGCAAAACAAATTCAGCAGCTTGGAGGACGAGGCGATGGATGTTCATGCACCCATCGTCTCTTCTTCCAAATCACCAAAAAAGAAAAAGGAAACAAAGCGTACTCCTGTAAAGGCCCCAACGTAACATTATTAGTTAATCATGAAACATTGCGTTATACAATGGAATTGTAGAGGACTTAAGGCAAATTATAATGAAATTCTTCTGTTATTGAATAAATATGACCCAGCTATAATGTGTCTTCAAGAAACTTTCTTGAAGGACACTGACCAAGTCAACTTTCGCAACTATTCTAATTATAATCATATTTTTAATGATGGTGAGAGAGCCTCGGGCGGCTCTTCCATTATCGTGAACAACTCTGTTGTTCATAGTCGTTTATCTGTTAATTCTAAATTACAAGTCGTTGCAGTCAGTGTTACCCTTCATAAGGTAATTACCTTCTGTTCAATTTATATTCCACCAAAGAGTAAAATTGACAAAAAAGAACTTGACGCTCTTATTCAGCAATTGCCTTCCCCTTTTATCCTGTTAGGGGACTTTAACAGCCATAACCCTTTATGGGGTTCTGACAATACAAATGCTCTTGGTAAGATGGTTGAGGATTTTGTTGGTGAGCACGATTTGTGCATCTTCAACAATAAGTCCCCGACCTATCTTCATCCAGCTACAGGGTCTTTAACTTGCATTGATCTTTCTATTTGCTACCCAACCATTTATTTAGATTATGATTGGAGAGTTGGCGACGACCTTTATGGTAGTGACCACTTTCCAATATTTCTAAATAATATTGTCTCTCCAGTCGAGGAATGTGTTCCTCGCTGGAAACTCAAGAAGGCAAATTGGGGAAAATTTGAAATTTTGTGTAAGGAGAAATTAGATTCAGATGTTTTTGAAAATATTGATGACCCTATCGAAACATTTACTTCCATATTATATTCAATAGCAGAAGAATGCATTCCTAAGTCCTCATCGAACCCAAAGAAACCTCCAAAACCTTGGTATAACGATGAATGTAAGGAGGCTATACGTAAGCGAAAGTCAGCTCTTCAAAAATGTAAAAATAGCCCTACTCAGGAAAATTTAAACCATTTCAGAGTATTTAGGGCTAAAGCTCGTCGCACAATCAAGACTGCCAAAACACAATCTTGGAAAAACTATGTTTCTAAATTAAATACTCGTTCATCAGTAAAGAAGGTATGGGATATGGTTCGTAAAATAAACGGTAAAGGTAAATCTTCATTTGGTCATTTAAATGTCGATAATAACAAACTAACAGATACTAAAGACATTGCAAATTCCTTAGCTGATGCCTTTGCTAACTTTTCTTCATCAGCTAAGTCTTCTCCTGAATTTAGAAATATTAAAAAGACTAAAGAAAAAGAAAAACTGAATTTTACATCTCATAATACTGAAAGTTACAATTTACCCTTTACTGAGAGAGAATTGTTTGATTCTCTTAACAGGTCACACGATACAGCTGTTGGACCTGATGATATTCATTATCAATTTTTAAAACACTTGCCCTCAAATTGTATAACTGTTCTTTTGGATATTTTTAACCATATATGGTCAAGTGGTAAAGTTCCTAAGTTTTGGAAACAGGCGACAGTTATCCCTATCCCAAAACCTGGGAAGGATAACAGAGATCCAAATAGTTATCGCCCGATAGCATTGACGAGCTGCGTGTGCAAAACTTTAGAACGCATGATTAACGCAAGACTTGTTTGGTATCTTGAATCCAACAATCTCATTACTGAGTATCAAAGTGGATTCAGGAGCCAAAGAAGTACAACTGATCATCTAGTTAGGTTGGAGACTTTCATTCGAGACGCTTTTGTCAAGAAGGAGCATTTAGTTGCTGTCTTCTTTGATCTTGAGAAAGCTTACGATACAACATGGAAGTATGGTATTATGAAAGACCTTCATGAAAATGGCCTTAAAGGTCGACTTCCAATTTTTATTGAAAACTTTCTCAATGATAGGGACTTTCAAGTCCGAGTTGGAACTACACTTTCCGATATCCAAAAGCAGGAAATGGGTGTTCCACAAGGAAGTATTTTGTCAGTTACTCTTTTTAATGTTAAAATTAATAACATTGTTAAATGTATAACTAATGACACAGATTGCTCATTGTATGTTGATGACTTTTTGATTTGCTACCGTTCTAAAAGCATGAATACTGTTGAACGTCAACTTCAACAGTCCATTAATAAAGTCCAAAAATGGGCTACTGAGAATGGTTTTAAATTTTCTAGATCAAAAACAAATTGTGTGCATTTCTGCCAACTTAGAAAATTTCACCCTGATCCCGAATTGCACCTGGATGGTAACCCCATTCCTGTGGTGGATCAGGCGAAATTTCTCGGTGTCATCTTTGACAAGAAACTTTCCTTTATCCCTCATATTAAATATTTAAAGGCAAAATGCCTGAAAACATTAAAATTACTTCGCGTACTTGCACATACTGACTGGGGTGCAGATCGCAAAGTAATGCTCAGATTGTACAGAAGTTTAGTAAGATCTAAACTTGATTATGGGTGTATTGTGTACGGCTCTGCAAGAAAATCATACTTGCAGATGCTTGATCCAATACATCATCAGGGTTTACGTTTGGCATTGGGAGCCTTTAGGACATCCCCTGCTAAAAGTTTATATGTTGAGGCCAACGAACCTTCTCTTTACTCTCGTCGTCAAAAACTATCCATGCAATACACTTCTAAATTAGCTTCAAACCGTTCAAATCCAACATACAATAATGTTTTTAAACCTAAATATAAACGTTTATTTGAATCTAAAGAAAATGTTATTCCATCCTTTGGAATACGTATGAAAAACTCTTTTGAAAGTAGTGATATAGATTTGTCTTTGGTTGAAGAAACCAAAGTCGAATCTATACCAATTTGGACCATTAAAACACCCAAAGTTATTTTTGATCTAACTTTTCTTAAAAAGGCGGAAACAAGCTCACTTGCATACAAATCTTTTTTGAATGAAATCCTTTCGAGACATGAAGATTATAATCAAATTTTTACCGATGGTTCAAAAGATGATGAGAAGGTTGCCGCTGCCTTTGTGGCTGACAATACAGTTACAAAGTTTCGGCTACCTGACAATGCCTCCATATTTTCGGCTGAGATCAAGGCTATTGACTTAGCTCTTGATTATATTGCTGAAGATTCACATAGTAAACACATAATCTTTTCGGATTCTCTTTCTGTTCTACAGTCATTGAGTAAATGTTCTACCAAAAATGCTCTTATTAAGAATATTGTTTTAAAATATCATGAACTGTCCAATACTAAAGATGTAAAGTTCTGTTGGATACCTGGTCATTGCGGTATTCAGGGCAATGAGAGGGCAGATATTGCAGCAAAGTCTGCCCTGGCATTGCCTGAATCTGAAATGAAAATTCCTTTCTCCGATTTCAAACCCCAAATTACTAGTTATATTTTTGAAAAATGGCAGGAGTCTTGGAATGAGGAAACTCACAACAAGCTCCATGCTGTAAAACCTGTATTAGGTGAATCTTTTAACTCATGCCGGCCTTTTCGCCGGGATGAGGTAGTATTAGCAAGACTCAGAATTGGTCACTCTTTTATAACACACTCTTACTTAATTAAACGTGACGTTCAACCTGAATGTTTATTTTGTTTTGAACCTTATACAATTCGTCACATTCTTATTGAATGTGCTGATTTGTTCTTAATAAGAGATAGATTTTTTCAGGCAGATTCTCTTCGGGAACTGTTTGAACTTGTTGAAATTACCAAGATATTTGATTTTCTAAAAACAATTAATATTTATTCCAAATTGTAAATCAATGAAATATATTTTTTTTTAAAAAAAAATAAAAAAAAAAAAATATAAATAAATAAATAAATAAAAAAAAATAAAAAAAATATTGATGTTTAAATTTGATTTCATACTTTTTTCTCCCATTAATATTTTTCGGCTCTAAATGACCATTGGTGTCGATGGGCCGTAAAACACAAATAAATCAAATCATACAAGCATATCAACGAATACCAGTGTTCGGTTGTTAGATAAAACACTGGTAATAATTTATTATTTCGAATCTAACACATATTTAACCTTAATTTGCACCGAAGAAACGGCGCTACATTTCTAAGCGTAAGCATTTTCAAAGCCATATGACGTTAGAACGTTTTTGCGCGTGAGTGTTCTACTGAAAAATCGAACACTAAGACGGTCCTTCTTCGCTTATATAGGGGCGTGGGCGAGGTGTGTTAAAATACTTTTTAAACATAGAAATGACAGAAAGACAACAGTCTAGCGTTCACCTTTTTGCATCGCATGACATTTCATAAGCCCTCTACAATCTTATACTAAGCTGACGTTTGCATTTTCGAACTAGGGTATGGTTTTTTTCTGCATGAATTAGGTCAGTACTCAGTTACTGTACGTGCATTATAAAATTGATAGATTTTCATTCTTGTATGGAATAGACTAGTCGGAAATCTCAGAAATATGCTCCTAAAAAAGGTTAGAGGCATTTTTGGGGAAAAGTTGACAGGCCACCATTTTATCATAATTAAAGTGTTCTGAATCCATTTTGGATGCCTGTCACCCTCTCCGATGCCTTGAAAGCCCAAAAATGGTGAAAACATAATGGCCGCCAAAACACTATTTTTCGCTATTTTTTATCCGGTACTTTGGGGATCAAATATACCTAATACGTCTGCTTCTCCAAACCTATATGGTTTATCACAACAAATCTTTACAGGAATGTTCCTGGAGTGATTCTCCTCCAAAAAAAATGATAACATGAAGATGTCTGGTTGCCATGGCAACCAAAGTAAAATAGAAAAATCTTAACAAAAATCAAAAAAAATCTTTTAAAACAAATCACATGGCCCAAAGCCAAGATATTTTATTGATAATTAACAGACCCCCTTTTAACCATAATTAAAGTGATTTGAATCCAGTTTGTTGCCTGTACCCCTCCCCCAATGAAGTTGAAGGCTAAACATGGGTAAAAAACAACACAAAATGGCCAGAAAAAAGCTAAATTTTCGTTATTCTATTCAGTCTTTCTGGGATCAAATACACAATACATTTTCCTCTCCTAAACCACATGGCTGATTACAACCAACTGTACAAGACTATGTTTTGGGTCATTATCTTTAAAAAAAATGATTACATGACGACTTTATGTTGCCATGGTAACCAAAGTGAAAATCAGGTTGGTTTAAATTTTGTCCAAATTTGCTAACTTTGGGCTAATTGGACATCACAGAGAGATAGAAGCGGGTAAAGAGGTACCGGGGCGATGCCCAACTCTTGTTCAATGGAGCCCATGGTTCTTTTGTATGCCCAGTATATATCACTTACACATGGGAACTCGGAAAAAAAAGAATCATTTTTAGGTACAAAATAACAAAGCGAAATTGGCGGATAAGGAGCATTTTTGCATTTAAAGTAAGTTGAGTACAATTACTACATGTATTTACAATGCATCATGAACTACTTAAGTTAATTACTATCTTATATGTTACAGTAGGAAACTGTTTTCTTTTTTGTTTAAACGGAAGTAAATGCTTTGGCAATTCAATAAAATGTTTGAAATAACTCATTTTGGGAAAATTTTGACTATGTATTTAAATTTTAAATATTTTGGAGATTGATAAACCTGGTGTCTAATCTGGTCTCAATTTGTTTACCATGGACATCATTTGGCACAAACATGGTTTTGAAGAATACAGTTGTCACTACTGTAGTTACTCTTGGTTAGTTAAAATTAACATACTGTATTCAAAATATCAAACACAGTTCCTATTCATAGTGGCAGTTGTCGTTATCCTTAGATTTGCATTGTGATGTGGATACTGGGCAGTATACGGGACATTCCGCACAAGTTTGCACTGTTCAATCATATACATGTGACGTAGTTAGTATAGTAATTACAGGAAGTCAGTTTCAAACACAACTTGGGTATTGGTGTGGGTATTGGTGTAAATGATATTAAGAGGGAAAGCCATTGCTATCCACTCTACTCTAATGCCTGGCAATGTGAACGCTTCACATATAATGATAGTGTATCACTTGTTGTGACCGACTCTGGAGACGGGGACTCGAGATTGACACGTACATGTTTAACGAGTCAAAGTGTTCTATATTGTACTTTTTATCAGATAAATCTTTAGCATTCGTTTCTTGAAAATTTCTATTTACAAAGCTTTGCAGCATTCCATGATGCTCTGCAAACACTTTTCATGCAGTCTATTTGCTTTGGCTAGAGACGAAGGATGCCAATCACCTCGTATTAAAGTGTGCATAACTTGAATGGTTTCTAGGACAGTTTGGTCATACAACACAGTGTGAGCAGGAATATTATACTCGTTTATGTGACCCCGGCTCCCTTGCGCCAGTGTTTGGTGTAATACATTGAATGGAAGTGAGACAGTAGAGGAATCAAAACTTTAGTGTATATTACCAGAACAACTATTTTGTCAACATCGCTTGTAGGAAAAGAGTAAAATAATCCGTTGATATTCTCCTCATGTCAAGCTCGGTACATACGGGTCTACATCAGGCTTGTTTGATTCGGCCTTTGCCTTTTTGCTTATCAGGGAACCCACCAGCCACAACTGTGACTTGGTCATGTTAATCAAGCTCCACAGCATGCTCAGAGAGGGAGCTCCTGACAGGTCAGTCTTGTTGCCGGGTATTGCTCAAATCAACTGACATGGGTACCTTATAACAGCAAATAACACTCAACTGGGTCTGATGGCATTGGCACTTCTCGTACACGTCTCAGATTTGAGTAACATCCTATAATACCTGCCATGTTTATTAAAACACCAATAAGATCTTCAAATGTAGAACCTTTCTGTGTTTTTACAATGACAGCCAGAAAGGCCTGCCCATCAATAATAATGAAGAGTCGAAGACAGTAGTTCAGCTGTTGCCTATATTAGTGAACACTTTGTTTCTGCTGTCACAATCTGATATATAATGGCCGAATAACCTAGCAAGCGCTATCAGCATAGACAATCACTTATGGTAAAGTGTTCATCCAAGTCCACTGTATAACAGACCGGTTAGCATTTAATACGGTATGTTTGCTGTCTCTAGAACATAATCCTTTCCGTATCAAATAGAGATGAAAATATCAGTGGTTTATTTTTCTACAACGGTATTGAAATCTGACATTCCCGTCCTCACATGGCAAAAGGCTTTCCTCTACAAATGCGTTGCGTTACCTTTGTCCTTTGCATGTAGGAATTCATTGTCATTTTATGGCTACGTCCTTTGTTACAATGCATGGCAAATCTGCATAATCTTCAATGGCAAGCATATTGATTCATATACGACGTAAGTTCTGACATCAGTTCGTCTTCGATATATTGTGTCTGCTTTCTTAATAATCATCAAATATTGAATGAGTTGATTGGGTTTATCGTCTCACCAATAGGTTTTCAGCTCTAAAGATTTAGTGTCTTCTTTAGACAGGTACATTTATAGTGTAGCCAGTCCATAGGTACATGCCATGATACCTTAATCCGCCACATTATAAACTTATATCGGGCAGACCAGTAGTGCCAGTTCAACATTTCACCTTCATCGATATAATATTGGATATGATTTCAGAAACTTAACTGCAGCTGGAAAAATACAATGTAACTCTCTCCTGATCATACAAGAGGTATGCAGTGGTCCAAGTTCTTGTGCACATGTTTTAAGAACCTCATGGAGCTCATTATCATGATATTTCGTATTGATTTGTTTGTCAAAATTCAAGCGGCACATTTCTCTTGTAATATGGTATGTGGATCTAATATCATACGATATAGCTCACTTTCTTAAGGCAGTTGTGGTATTTGTGATAAAAATAATTCCTTCTCACCATTCTTCTTTCTGTTCAGTAAACCATGGCTTTTGTCTAGATCAATTTGACTAAATCAACACTTTGATCAAATTGCTACCAGTTTCCATTTCAGAAATTCATGAAACACGTCTCTTGGAAGCTGGTGCATTTAATTCATTTATAAACCAAGCATTATTTGTGTGATCAAAATGCCTGAACAAGAGGACCATACTGACTCTATGTAGTTCAGCTGTGTCATTAGGATTTGACGCAAAAGTCGCTGGGAGGGGACAGTTTTGATACCAGGGCTATGATCTTAACAAACCTGATAAAGGTCTACTACATGATATTTTACTAAACAAATCTAGTATGTGTCACCTTATTTTTTTGGCAATGTATTAAAACACTTTTTCATTAGTAATGTTTGACTATATGGCAAGATTTTTACAAACTTTGAAGAATTATACAGTGCTCCCTCTCTACAACAACACCCATCGGGAGTCAAGAAGTGTGTTGTTGTTTAGAGGGGTATAATTGAAATAAACTAATATTGTTTAAGCAACTGTGGCAAGCATTGTAGTAAAGAAGGAATACATGTAATTGCAATGAGGGAAGTTGTAGGGAGGGAGCACTGTACTTGAAGATGATTTACACTAGATATCAAAGCTTTGGACCTAGTGGTTTTTGACACGAGGTTCTTACATGGACAAAAGTAACTTAAGAGACCGATAGGGCAATGTTAATTTTTATCACAGAGATATGCTTTTCAAAAAGATTGATAGATGCCTTCCTTCTTGTTATAAACTGTGTACAGTTTGTGATGGCAGGGGCCAACCATCACCCTGGGCTGTGATTTAAACAAACTAGATAAAGGTATACTGTGTTATGCTAATATATACGATTGGGCTGTGTGGTTTTTGACAATATTTCTTTTCCTATAGAGGATAAGTCTTTGCAAAACTGTTGGCCCCGTTTTAAGGCCAATTAGTAATTTTGTAACATATTGAAATACCGTTTTGAGTGTATTGTTACACTCCTAAAATTTAGATTCAGGTACAAACTTGATAAATTTAATTATGGTTTAAATGAGGTTTGTCAAGTATCAATAAAATATCTAAGCTTTGGGCAATGTGATTTATTTTACAAGATTTTTTTTTTAAAGATTACTCTATTTTTTACTAACCAGAGAGCAACCATGGCAACCAGAGATCTTCATGTTATAAATTGTTTGAAGGAGATTCACTCGGAACATTCTTGTAAAGTTGTGTGGTATTAAACCATATAGGTTAGGAGAAATAGATGTATTAGTTGTATTTGATCCCATAAGAACAGGATATAATAGCGAAAATTAGCGTTTTTGGCGGCAATTTTGTTTTTACCATTTTTTGGCTTTCAAGGCATCGGAAAGGGTGACAGGCACCCTAAATGGATTCAGCACACTTTAATTATGATAAAAAGGTGGCCTGTCAACTTTTCCCCCAAAATGCCTCCAGGAGGCTTTCCGCAAAATCCTACTATAGTCCAGCAGAAGTTTAAGAGGAACTGGAAATGTGGTCTATAGTTTTTAGCTCACCTGAGCACAAAGTGCTCAAGGTGAGCTTTTGTGGTCAGTCAATGTCCGTCGTCGTGCGTTGTGCGTCAACAATTTCTTCAAACATCTTCTTCTCCAAAACCACTTGCAACCAAACTTCACAGGAATGTTCCTTGTGTCAAAGAATTTGAAACCATGCAGAACTCTGGTTGCTATGGCAACCAAAGTGAAAACATAAGGAAATCTTAAAAAATATTCTAGTCACAAACCACAAGAGCTAGAGCTTAGCTATTTGGCACACGTCATTACCTATAGGTCATCTATCAAAGTTGTTCAAATTTTGCCCCTGGGGTCAAAATTGGCCCCGCCCCGGGGTTCAACATTTTACATAGAGTTATATAGTGAAATGTTCAAACATATTTTTCTCTGAAACCAATATGTCCAGAGCTTTGATATTTAGCATGGTATTACTTCTAGAGGTATTTGACTTGTCAAAATTGGCCCCGCCACGGGGTTCAACGATTTACATAGAGTTATATAGTGAAATGTTCAAACATCTTTTTCTCTGAAACCAATATGTCCAGAGCTTTGATATTTAGCATGGTATTACTTCTAGAGGTATTTGACTTATATTGTTGAATTGGTTTTGGTCCGTTGGATATCTGGGTCTCCGGAGCTAAAAATAGATTTTTTCAATGAAAACTTCAAAAATCTTCTTTTCTGAAACACTGAGTTTAGATATTCTGTACATCTCATCGTCTACATGCCCTCTATTAAAGTTGTTAAAATTTTGTCCCTGGGGTCAAAATTGGCCCCGCCCCGGAGGTCACCGTTTTACGTAGAGTTACATAGCGAAATGTTCAAACATCTTTTACTCAGAAACCAATATGGCCAGAGCTTTGATATTTGGCATGATGTAACTTTTAGAGGTCCTTCACATATATGGATGAAATGGTAACTTTCTGTTACCCTTGGGCAATTCGAGTGATTTCCTGTTCACCCCACCCACCTATTTTAACATTGCTGAAAATTTGAATATAAGTATTCAATGTTTTAGAGACTTAAGAGAGGTATTTTGTGAGCAATTATGAATGTAATGTACCTTAATACAAATTTTGAAAATGTTTTAAAATAGTTTCAGAACCCTTGAAATCCAAAATGGCCGCCAATACGGCCATTTTCAGTAACATTTAACGTTCTCGAGCAATAAAACTACTTAAAGCCGCATTGTGATTTGAGAAACCTGCATAAAACGGTTGTTTGGGGTCCCATTTGAACTACGTAGGACGTGAATCTTTCACAAAAACCGGCTTTATCTAAGAAATTCGCTTTTTAAATTTTATTTATAATATTTTTGTGCTGCACAAATTAAAAAGCCTCCCTTGTGAATGGAAAGAAGGACAACTCTGTAAATACAGGGCTCCAGATAACGGAAGTATTTCGAAAACTGAAATCTTTATTTCTGCTTTTAAACCCAATGGTGTCATACTCATTAAAATTGCCTCGAAGAGACGGTTTAATCAGTAGTAACACCATAGCATTCGGTGCTAAAATGAGTGAGAAAATGTTAGATTAGTTCAGATTACTCCCGGTTACATGTGTATAGCTGGAGCACTGAGAATTACCCTGTTAACCCTTATTCTGCTGCACAGACGTCTGCTTTGACATTGTCGTCTGCAAAATGTGTTCAGTTTAGATTTATGCATTGTTTTAATTAAACAAACCTTAAGACGAGTGTCAAACAGTTTGGATCCAGATGAGACGCCGCGTTACGCGGGGTCTTTCTAGATTCAAACAGTTTGTAAACTCCAGTAAAGTTACGACCAATGGGCACAGGGTTAAACACTACTTGATCCAGTGACAACGTGTACATATTATTCACCATGGGTAAGCGTTTAAAAACATTACGGAGGATCTATACAATACATTGAGCTTGCTGAAAATGACTGTTTCAGCCTTGTCCGCTCTCTAACTCAAACACTTCTTTTTTGATCTTCACCAATCTTGCTACAAATGTTTATTAGTATAGAATCTAGGTCAGGTTCAATAACTATCAAAATCGCATAAGGCATGTCTGAGTTATTGTCCTTGAATAATTAAAAAATGACTGTTTCAGCATTTTCTGCTCTCTAACACAAACACTTTTTATTGGATCTTCATCAAACTTGCTGACAACGTGTATTGGTATTAAATCTAGTTCAAGGAAAAAAAGTATTTGTGTTAGAGAGCAAAAAATGGTGAAACAGTCCTTTTTAATACATAAAGGGCAATAACTAAGATAATCCTTATGGGACTTTAGTAATAATCACACTGGACCTAGATTTTATATAAATAAAGCATTTCAGCAAGTTTGGTGAAGATCCGATGAAAACTCTATGTGTTAGAGAGCAAAAAAAACTGAAACAGCCATTTTTTAATAATTAAAGGGCTATTACTCCAACATGCCTCATGCGATTTTAGTAGGATTCAAACCTAACCTTGATTTTATATTAATGAAACTTTCAGCAAGTTTGGTGAAGAAAAAAAACAGTATTTGTGTTGGAGAGCAAAATTTGCTGAAAACAGTCATTTCTAATACATAAAGGGCAAAAACTCAGATATGCCACATAATAACTCAAAAATACCTTATGCGATTTTAGTAGTAATCGAACTAAACCTTGATTTTATAGCAATGAACATTTTCAGCAAGTTTGTGGAAGATCGGATAAAAAATATTCGAGTTAGAGAGCGGACAAAAAAGTGTGATAGTCTAACTGACTGATGGATGGACGGGCGAAGGTAGATAACGGTTGCACACGGTGAAGTTGAATCAGGCTGTATCACGTAATACTAAGCCGTGTGGTAATGTTTATATCAGACGTTCTATTTTCGGTTTGTTATGATTTTAAATCGCCCTTTTTGGTGATTTAGGTCCGTCTTCATCATTTCATAGATCAGTTTGGCCCATAAGAATGTTCAAACATTATTATTAGCCGTTATTGTATTTCAGACATTAAGAAAAATGTCTGAAAACACAATGGGACTTTAAATTGACTACAATTGATACTCATATGGAACTATTTTAGTTGATTCGTATTGATTATTAACTTTGAAATCCTATCAGCTTTTGTTTTGATTTGTTTCCTGTCATCCAGTGCTGAATATCCAAAATGGCCGCCATATATACCTACTATATTATTTTCTACTTACATAAATTTTCTTGATTGGGACTTTCATTTCATTTGTTAAAGATTTAAAATGGTATTTTGTAAGCAATTATCAATGAAGTTTCTCCAAAAACATAATTTGAAAATATTTAAGGATAGTTTCAGACTCATTGAAATCCAAAATGGCTGCTAAATGGCTATTTTAGTAACAATGAAATTTGCGAGCAATTCAACTACTTTTATTGACTCTAATTGCTACTAATATCAACAGTGTTTGTAGATTCTTATTGAATATAAACTGAGAAATCCGGTTAGCTTTCATTTTGATTGGTTCCTGTCACCCAGTGCTGATATAATCCAATATGGCTGCCGTTGATACCTTTCTTACTAATTTCTACTAATATGATTTTTCTTGATTTGAAAGGTTATGCAAATCATTTTTGTGTGTTTCCATGCAATTATGCCAAACATAAGTCATGCCGATAAATTCTAAAGTTGGTAATGCTTTAACAAGATAATAAATGACCTGTATTGACCACCATAGAATTTGGTCAATATTGATTTTGTCAGATATGGATAACTACAAGGATATATATGTGCCAATAAAGTGTATATTTGTTTACAAAAAAAAAAACATTTTTCTGACTTAGTATCAAATTTTTGTTTTACATAATGTGTAGCACTATATAAAAACATATTCATATGTACTGTACATAAAATTATATTTGTCACTAGTTATCCCCTGCCGAAAGGCAGAGGGATACTGTTTTAGGTCTGTCCGTCCGGCTGTGCGTGCGTGCGTGCGTCACGTTTTCCGTCCGCAACTGTATCTCCGAAACCGATAAACAGATTTGGATGAAACTTGGTATACTTATTTGTCATCATAGGAGCACCGTGGGAAATTAAACTTTTTTCAGAAAATTTTAGGAATTTATGAGTTATCTGCCCTTTTTGTGTTAGAAATGTCCGTCCGTGCGTCCGTCACGTTTTCCGTCCGCAACTGTATCTCTGAAACCGATAAACAGATTTGGATGAAACTTGGTATACTTATTTGTCATCATAGGAGCACCGTGGGAAAGCAAACTTTTTCAGAAAATTTTAGGAATTTATGAGTTATCTGCCCTTTTTGTGTTAAAAATGCCATATTTAACAGTTTTTACACTCTAGCAACTACAGTATTCAACATATTTTGTTTATACTTGCACACAATGTCTATAAGTACACGTTCTTGCAGGTGTGCAATTATTGTAAAAAAAAGGATACTCGTGACAAGAGTTATCTGCCCTTGATGTACTTAGAAATGCTAGAAAATGCTTTATTTTGGTATTGTTTACATACTAGAGCCTATAAAGATGCATGGATTTTGAAAAAACTTTCTTGAATTATGTATGGCTATTAGTTTTCAAATGAATTTGATTGTTGTTGAAAACGGAGAAATTAGTCATGAGTTATCTGCCCTTGATAAGTAAAAAAAGCCATATTTAACTGTTTTTACTCTCTGGCAACTACAATTATAAATGGATTTAAATGATACTTGCACACGATGTCTATAAGTAAAAGTTCTTGAAGGTGTGCAATTATTGTCAAAAAAGGATACTTGTGGCAAGAGTTATCTGCCCTTGATGTACTTTGAAATGCTAGAAAATGCTTTATTTTAATATTGTTTACATCCTAGTATCTATAAATATGCATGGATTTTGATAAAAAAAATTCTTAAACTATGTATGGCTATTAGTTTTCAAATAATTGTTATCATTTTTGAAAACGGACAAACAAGTCAACAATTATCTGCCCTTGATGAGTAAAAAAAAATAATATTTAACAGTTTTTACCATCTAGAAACTACAGTCTTTAATGGATTTTGATTTAACTTACACATGATGTATATAAATATTAGGGTTACAATTATTGTCAAAATAGGATACTTTGTGGCAAGAGTTATCTGCCCTTTATGTACTTAGTAATGCTCAACATGGCTTTATTGTTTACATGCTATTGTGTACAAATGTGAATGGATTTTGAAAACAAAATTAAATCATACATGGCTATTATTTATAGAATGAGTTCAATTATTATCGAAAATGTGCAAATTAGTCAAGAATACTCTGCCCTTGATGAGTTGAAAATGTGTTTACACTCTAGTAAATTCTACAGTTCTGAATTTTTTTTAATAATACTTGCACACAATTATAAGTTCTTGAAAGTGTTTAATTACTGTTGAATTTGAATCAAGAGTTACCTGCCCCTGTCATACTTAGATTTATAATGCTACAAACGGCTTTATTTTTTGTATTGTTTAGGCTTTAAAATGTACAAAATTGAATGGATTTTATAAAACTTTGTAAAAAGCTTTTGAATGTTGATCTTTAAAGACAGGTGATCACCATTTGCCCCTTCCTCCCACAATAAAATTTGCCACTTTCTTCTGGACAATCGCTGCGGCAGGGGATATCAGCTCTAAGGTGCTTGTTTTCGCTTGTTAGTGGAAATTGTTATTTTCAGTTGATAATTATTATGCATATCAATGGAGAATATACGTGGCACCTGGCCATGGCATGGTACATCAAGCAGGGTGTTAATAAGTGTTTCAAAGCATGGGTCATTTCATTTTTAAATCTGCGGAAACATATATGGGACTTAAGTTAATCACTAAATGTCACAACAAGCGCCCGAAGCTAACTACCCTTTTTTCTAATTTAAGGGGTTCACTGTGGAGAAACTTTGATCTTAACGAAGCTGTTTTTTTCTTTTTACAAGTGCTTTGTAATTATACTGTAAAATGGGAACCAATAAATTAAGGAAGTGTGTCTGGCTCATTGACAAAACCTAGTGCTTAGGAGAAGTCAATCTTTGATGAGAAGACCATGGCACAAAAAAGTGATTTTTATCACACAGGAGAGAAACGTTGTCTCCAAATATGTATCCATTATTCTTCCAGCGTCATTTAATGATTCAACAGGTAAGCATGTGAGCTGCTATTAAGGGTCCTATGCATTGCGTTTCGGACTATTGCCAACAACATGGCAATGTTATATTCCTCAACCCGCATATTCTGTGATAACTATTCAAAATCAAGAGTAGATCAAAGAAGGAGTATCAGGGAAAATGCGAAACAATGAAATCAATAAAGGTAATATAAAATGATTCGGCTCTGTGAAATGATGATAAGCATCATACGATTGCAAAGGGAGGTCCTGTGCCATCGCAGTTATAAAATATTTATGATCTAAATAGGAAAGAAGCTAAATCAGATCAAGATTCTTCGCAATCCATGCATGGTATGTTCTCAAGGATCATGCTTCAGAAACACTAATATACTCCAAAGACGTCGAGATTTTAACTTTCTTTCGTAAATGCTACATTGATATTTTCAATTAACGTGGCATCTACTCATAAGCTAGAAGTCTTGATGAAAGGGCTAGCTGGGTTTCCCGCAATTGAAGTTCATTAAAAGATCTAACAAGAGTGGAAATATTGTAACAACTGTTACAGAAGGACAGAAGACAATGAGGTCAAAAGAGCAGGTTTTGACAACAATTCAATTGTTCAGGCAACAATTTATTTGCATGGCTGAATCAAGGACCTAGAAAAACCAATGAACTACCCGAACCCTTAACCACAAGACGACTTTATGTGATTATCAAATGTGCTATCATTACTGCTATACACATATTTAACAGCTAGACTGATAGCCATTGCAGGCTTGTTACAATAAGTTGAAAGTTATATACTTATATATTAAAGAACTAAGTGCACGTATATTTTTGCAAGCAACCGTTGATATAGACGAATCATAGAAACTTTGATTAGATGAGTTGTCAATTAAACATCTTGCTTTCTTTTACTTTTAAACTTTTATAAGTGTATCTGGTTGGGAGTTTTAAATTTCACTCAGGAATATGAAACACAAATTCTCGTATAACTATAGTAAATCTATTACGTTGACTTATATAACATGTTTACACTCTTACATATACAAGCAGTGAAAAGGGAAAGAACAGCCTATTTGGTCAAGACTTTTCCTGTAACACAATACATGTACATGTAGTTGCTGCAGGTGATGGACAAATAAAAAACAGGACAGCATCTCACTTTAGGTTTGGGAATCAAAAGTCTAACCTTTCTAGAAATGTTATTAATATTCTTAACCATATGGGTCATAGCATGATATACATAGAAGTATAAACATTGGTCAAAATTGTCCAATGTCAGACCAGTTGTAACAATCTACCATGACCTGACATTTTACTTTCACTTCAGTATGTGCTCATTGCAGTTTTCAGTTAGTCTAAAGTCATGTGGTTTATGCGATGACTCATATTTTTCAGATATTCAGAATATTAATAAACTTTCTAGAGTCTGTCAGACGTTTGATTCCAAGACCCATAGTGAGGTGCTTTCCTTTTTTTCCTCATTACTTGCATCCAAAATAATGTCGCAGGAAGCAGTATTGTCCAATCATACAGTTCTTTCTCTTCTCACTAAACCTAAAAGTAAAACGGAGTTATTACATTTATATGTAAGAGAGTGTCTGTATTAGTGTTTCTGTGACATGCTCCTTGAGAACATTCCATTCATGGTCAGGTTGCAAAAATTATTGTTATGATTTAGTCACTTTCTCTAGGATATTATTATCCCTATTTGCAATCATATGGATACCACTTTTTCATGCTGAAAATAGCTTATCATCACATTCAGAGCAGCATCATATTTAATATAGTTTCTTGATTGCTTCCACTGGTTCGCGGGATACTCCTTCTTGGATCGACCCGTTGGATTTGATAACTTATCGTAGAGCATACAGGTTGGGTGAATATTACAGCAGTACTTAATTGGGAGCATAGCCAGACTGTCTACGATAGACCAGAACACAATGTTTACAGTTTTGTATCCTCTGTGTATGTGTGATTCGCAAACCCCGAACAGCAGTCACAATACTGTAGCAGCTCACATTGAGTTAACAAGGACGCTGGAAGAATAATGGACACATATTTTGGGAGAAACTCTCGCGTCTGATAAAGTCTCATTTTTTATTTGTGCCTAGGTATTTTCATCAAATGGTTTGTCTTCATTTAAGTACTGAGGTTTTGTCAATGTACCAGGCACACATCCTCGACTTATTGATGTCTATATTCCAGTCAACTACATGAAACTTGTAAAATATCTAAATTCGCATTGTTCAAATAACGGAATTTGCTCCGTGAATCCAACAAATCATTAAAAAGGGTATTTAGCGTCGGTGGTGTTTTTGTACCACTAATTAAGTGGTTAACTTATGTCTCACATTTTTTCCCGTAGATTAAAAAAAAGAAATAACACATGCTATGAAACACTTATTAAACGCTCTGCTTAAAATATCATGCTGTGGCCAGGTAAACCCATACTCACTATTGATATACATAATATTTATCAACTGAAATTAACTACATGTATTTCTTAACCCGCGAAAACTAGTGACAATTTTGTTTTAGGTGTATTACTTACACAGGTGCAAAACTAAGCTTTTATACAGTGCTACACATAAAATAAATTTATTTTGATACTAAAAAATAATAAATATATTCTAACTTTGTAAAGAAGTAATCCCTTCCGTTAACGGTTATTGGCACATAGTTATCTTTATCAGTCAAACTCAAACTTGATCAAATAAATACTTGAATAAGATAGTGGTCCATGCAGGCCATTAATTATCACTGTGAAAGCATTACCAACTTCTAGATTTGCCAGCATGCTCTACCGTATGTTTGGCACAATTGCATGGAAAGACAAAATAAAAACATTTGCATAACCTGTCAAATCAAAAACATTTATATACATGTAAGTAGAAATTAGTAATAAAAAGGTATCAACGGCAGCCATTTTGGATTATTGCAGAACTGAATGACAAAAAAAATCAAAATGAAAGCTAACCGGAGTTCTCAGTTAATATTCAATAAGAATCTACAAAAAATGTTGATATTAAACTGAATTACAGTCAATAAAAGTATTTGAATTGCTCTAAAATTTAATTGTTGCAAAAAATAGCCATTTGGCAGCCATTTTGGATTTCAATGAGTCTGAAATTATCCTTAAATATTTTCAAATTATGTATTTGGAGAAACGTCATTGATAATTACTTACAAAAATACATGTACCAATTTAAATCTTTAACAAATGAAATGAAAGTCCAAATCAAGAAAAATGTATGTAAGTAGAAATTAATATAGCAGGTATATATGGCGGCCATTTTGGATTATTTCAGCAATGGATGACAGGAAACAAATCAAAACAAAAGCTTATATGATTTCAAAGTTAATGTTCAATACGAATCAACTAAAATAGTTCCATATGAGTATCAATTGTAGTCAATATAAGTAGTTTTATTGCTCGGGAAGGTTAAATGTTACTAAAAATGACCATTTTGACGGCCATTTTGGGTTTCAATGATTCTAAAACTATCCTAAAACATTTTCAAAATTTGTACTTAGGTAAACTACATTGATAATTGCTAAGAAAATACCTCTTTTAAGTCTCTAACACATTAAAGACTTATATTCAATTTTTCAGCAATATTAAAGTAGGTGGGTGGAGTAAACAGGAAATCACTCGAGTTGCCCAAGGGTAACAGAAAGTTACCGGGTCACAAATTGTTAGTTATGATTTACTTTGCTCCAATCCATAAAGAAAAAAACTATAGACCACATTTCTAGGTCAAGGTCCATATCTGGATTTGGCTGCCGGACTACTAGTCTAGAAGACTAGGGCTTCAGAAATCAGCCGTTCTGCAATCAGTTCAATGAGGACAAATAAATAAACATTGAATAAATGACCAAGCACTTCTCGAAAATTAAACAATGGATTACAACACTCACCCCTTGCATACATTTATAGAAACCAAACTATCACTGGCTAACTTATCTTACACGTCAAAATAATCAACTAAATGAAGCTAAAACAGATGTTGTTGTTGTTTTGTTTAATGTCTTTAAAAACGTGCTAAGAATGTAGCCTTATGAAGCAAAACCTCTCTAAACCGGTCACACTTCTGCCTTACTATTATTTTGTATTAAGCTGTCATCTATTAAACCTTTACCTCAGCTACATGTAGTTTCTAGTTTTGAAGACAGTCACTTAAAGCAGGTTGAAAGGAAAGCAGAATGCGCATTAAGGGCGCATTCAGTTTTACTTTTAACCTGCTTTAAGCTACAATCTGCAAGACTATAGTTATTTAATTTGGGTACATGTTCATGGAACTATTTTCTTCAGTTGAAGAATAAATTCAAATTCGCTAAAAGACGCTTCTGTAGACGTAGGTTAACAACTAGTGTAGACAGCGAAAGTTTCGTTTTGTAAATGTCCAATTTAGAGAGGTGTACATTGTAATGTTTTTGCATGTAAGGATAGTTAATTAAATTTAATCATGTTGCCTTGCAATGTCAGTATTTTATGTTAGATTTGAATATGTCTAAGCACATACTTTTCATTCTAGATTTGAAAGCAATTTAATTACCTCGCCGGGTGCACAGGTAGACACAACGTCGCAGTTTCTTGGTCTTGAAATTCCGTCACACGAGAGACAACGCAGGGAGTACACTGTAAGTATTCAGCATAAGAGTTTGAATATACGATTATCACAACTTCAGACGCACACAGAATAATTATTTGAGCTCGAGTAAGCCAGAGGGTTTTATAAACAAAGATTGGTGTCGATATAAAAATAGCAGATACGTGTATTTCTTATTTCTGTTGAATATCTCCTTACTCCGTTCCCGTATGTTTCTCCCACATATAGAATTGTAAAGTTTGTTTGCAATAAATCTTAATATATCCGTGCAGTATTAATTTGATCTTTAGAAACAAACAACTCTTTCACCTCCAAGTTGTATAAACTGATTTCACCTTTATTACAAAATATCATCTGCATTGCCTTACAAAGTAGCACGTAATACTCCCCCACTAGGCGCGCCTTTTAGCTTTTTTAATTTATTCTTCCACTGAAACAAGTTCCAATTTATAGTTATAATACATGTACCTTGAGAAATAGTTCCTCTATCTAAGCACATGGAAGCTTAACCCATTCTGTTTTACTTTCAATCTGATTTATATGAATATCTGTCTTCAAAATTAGAAACGGGATATGGAGTTGAAGGTTAAAGCAGTTTGACTATAGCAATATGTATATGTTTTACTTGGCGTCTGATCAAGATCCAAAGTCTTTACAGTGTGCCTATAGGCGCATATGGCAGTGAAATAATCAAAGCTCGTTACAAGCGAATATAATCTCAATTAACCGTAACAGTCTTAAATATTGGGGCAATTTGCATAACTGCTGTAACTATCCTTAGATTTGAACGTATTACTTTTATCGCTCAGTAATTGGCCTAAAAGGTGACTGACATAAAAGTGAAGGAGCTGTCTGATCAGGGTCAACACTGTTTGTCCCAATAATAAGGGTCGTTAAGGTTCAGTATGCAACGTACCAGGGCTGCCATAAGTTGACATGAAAATCCTTAGATTTCCAAATTTGCATTATTCAAGTGCGATTTTACGAATCGTACCTCTACCCCATAGCCTGTTTCTAGTTTTATTGACATGCGACTATTTTTTTTAAAGCAGGCTGTAAGTAATTCAGTCTGCTTTAAGCTACTATAAACTGGAAAAAATCCGAAGATTTAGGAAAAATCCGGAGAAATGGCAGCCCTGACGTGCAGCCGCACTATACCTCGCACGATACATAATTCTACAAAACAAATGCTATAGCGACTATATAATAAAATACGACAACACTATGGACATTATAAATTCAACATATGGTATACCGCTAGTTAATGCGTCAATTGTTAAGTAATAATATAAAGTTACAAACCTTTTTCGAAACACAAAATTTGCAGAAGAAAAACATATGGCATCGATCGAAACGCCATATCTTTCACGCAGATATGTGTCTAAGCGCACCTCACAAGTGAGGTTAGAACAGTTCTTATCGTTTAGGATGGTTTGGTCTTTAGAGATAACCTAGTCGTATTTAAGGCATATGCATATACGTACTACGACGAAATAAGTGTGCAAAGTACACTTGCACCTGTAATGAGTATGTCTTTGATTAGCGAGACAGCACTATGGTAACTTAGAATACTATACTCTAACGTCGCATACATGTACATAACGAATACAGTGGAGAAAATGTTATTTTTTCCCAAAACATGTTTATACTAAAGCTATTATTCCCAAAGCAAACAGTTTGGAGCCAGATCAGATGCCGGGTTACCCGGAGTCTCACCAGGTTCCAAACTCTTTGCCAATCAATTCAAAGTTAATCCCCCATAGACCTTCCTACTTTGCCGCAGATCTGGGGCTTAATTGTAAAAGGGAATCTTTTCTGTGTATTACCACTGGGGGCCAACGAGGTATCACGAAGACCCGTTTCGCACAGAAGTCCCGTATATGTTTCGCACCTACAATCCATGTAAACACACCCATTTGTGTATTTTTTTTATACGCTGACATTCGCATTAACCACTTGTGTCCATAGACACACATATCAATTGAATTATTTCTTTGCAAATTACAGTATAGGTTCGTTAATAAACTGTTTGCATACCATTTCTTGTATTATTTATGGAAAATAAGTATGTATATCAAGCACAGACGTCAATTTGTCACTCTTAAATGAATATTACCGGGCGATTATTGAAAAAAAACATTGGAATGATCCACTATATTTACAAATATTCGGGAACCCCATCTCAGACATGATGTATGTTTATTAATAGCTTCATTTTTTCATATTTTTTCAACTTATTTTTCACAATAATGTGTACAACTTTGAATCAATCACAGTACCCTGAAGGGTTTATGACTGTGTATGTGCCCTCCTGAAGTCGCATTTACGTGTATACGTTACCAACAGAAGGTGTATGTGTTACCTCCTGAAGTCAATTAATTGATTTCTGTTGCAGTGACAAAAAATGGATTGGAAAAATGTATCGTTTATGCCTAGCTCACATTTGCTGCGGCGGCCGTATACGGCAGTCGCACGGATTATTATTCCTACGGCGAATAGCAATTACCCGGCCGCCGTAGATTTCCTACGACCGCCGTATGTTGTGCTCACATTTGCTGCGGCCGCCGCAATGCGAGATTTGATGTTTTTGGGCTTAAAAAACTTGCGGCAGTGCGGTCTCCGTTCGGCAGCCGAATGGAGCCTCTGCGGCGGCCGCGATTAGTAATAAAACCCATGGCCAGATGGCCGTACGGCGGCCGTTGATACTACTTCTGCTACGTGTACATACATTGGCTTGCTACATGTGCACATAACTCATATCAGTCCAACTACACCGAGAACTCAAAGGCCATATATGGACAGCATTATGTCTCAGAAGAAAATCCAAACCAACTTTTATATCAATAGACACATATGAACAAAAGTGCAAATGCCCAATATTAAAATTAATCATTGAGTCCCGGTGGCCGCACTGTGGCCGTACGGCAGCCGCAGAACCGCTCTACGGCATGTCGTATTCTACGGCCATCGTAGAAATGTACTTTTTGTATAACTCCACGTTATAATACTGCGGCGACCTCTACGGCCTGTAAAACTTTGGGATTTGCCGTGCGGCCGCAACACTGCCGCCGTAGGATTTCTTCGGCCAGCGCAAGGATCTTCCTATTTCACGTTTAGTTTAAACATATTTATTGCATAATATATACATGCAGGGGATTAGGCTACAAGTCTTCACAACTTTATATAATGCCCGCTGTCCGATTTAACCTTTCTGCGACCGCCGTACGCCCGACGTAGAGCAAGTTTGGGCGCACTTTTAGCGATGAAGCCGTGACCATACCAAGTGACGTTAATTTTGGTACCGTTTTGGTACAACTGACAGCTAAATTATCACCAAAAAGCCTCGATTCGGAATTTTAATCAAATGGTTTTTGTTTGTTTTTATTTATGAGTCGATTTCAAGGAAACATAGCCTATGCTAAGGGTATTAATAAGTTATGTTAGAATGATGTCAATGTATCTGTCACTAGATGTATACTTTTTGTCTGAAAACGAGGCAAATATCCAGAAATGTTAACACACACAATGATACCACGACAATTTAATACTAGATATTGCCAACTAATTTGCCCCATTTCAGGCAAAATGTATTACCTGGGTGACAAATCCATTGATATCACTGTAAAGAATCCAGTTTCCAGTATCAAAGGGCTATGTTTCGTTGAAATCGGCTAAAACAAATTTCTTACATTTGATTGAAGTTCCGAATGGAGGCCTTTTTGTTGACAATGGTATCCACATAATACGTCACAGACCATGTGGTATGGTCACACTTGGTACTATCCATTTATTTTATCTTCGCTTTTTGATAAAACGTGTAATATAAAAGACATTCACCCATTACCCTAAAGCCTGTTTCTAGTTTTGAAGACGGATAGTCACTTATTAAAGCAAATTGAAAGTAAAGCAGAATGAGCATTAAGGTACTTTTACTCTGTTTGCTTTAAGCTACCATCTGCTGGTATATAGGTAATTATTAGATTATTTTTTCATAAATAGAATATATATAGGACAAAACCTGTGCAGCTTCTCATACACTTTTCTTAACACTTTCCCAGAGTAATTGCTTATATATGAAGGTGTTCGTGTAGTTTGGAATATTGGCTGTTTCTGTTTTACAAAAGTATAGCCCTTTGAATATTTTCCTATAAAGAACATGCTGCAAACTTTCACAGATTAATCAATTACATAGACGAAAGGTGTTCATGAGGTTTTCAATTCAGTATAACTGACGTTATTCCAAAACAAGTGGCAAACAGTTTTAATCCTGATCAGACGCCGCTTAACGCGGAGTCGAGAATTTGCACTTTTCAAACAGTACTGTAAGAGACAAGCGTCTATCAACCCACTCCGGAAAGTTGGTCGTCCGGACGAATGTGCAGATGTTGTTTTCCTTGCTTCCGATGCAGCTCGTTACGTGACCGGACAACATCTTTACGTCGATGGAGGGCGGCACTGTATTGTGGTGGATGTGAATTAGCGTCTATGTCCAGGATGTGCGATATAGTGAATCTTAACACCATCGTGAGTGTCAGATAAGAATATCCCACCCGAGTTTTGAATATATTTTTGGATCACGAGGCTTTGCCGAGTGTTCCAAAAATATCTTCAAACGAGGGTGGGATATTCATCTGATACTCAACTGTGGTGTTAGATGTATTTTCTCACCTCGTCAACCATAAAAACGCGTTTAACTTGCTATACAGTGGCGAGCTGTATTTTAATGCGCTGACGTCAAAACAACGACAATAACAACCAATCATAAAATAGGTCGGCTTGTCTGTCCGGACAGATAAGGTTATCTCACACCCCCTAGATTTCGGGATACCTCTGTCCGAGAGGTGAAAAACATTAACCTATTTGCGCATAGAGTTTTCCATGCTTATATAATTGGATTAGTCCATTTATTTTATCTAAGAGGTACCTTGTAGACACGCAATTTGTTTGCATCCCACGAAGTTGTGTCCACGAAAAACAGTTTGGAGCTAATATCTAACTCATTTAAGCCCAGTGTATACTAAAGTGGACATTGACAAACAGTGTGTTATAGTTTGGTTGACAAGCATGTGCTTATTTTTCAAATTTTGCAGACGACACTTTTTTAAAAACAGTCGACTATATGACAGGATACTGGTTAGTAGTAGTGAATTTATTGAACGAGTGTAATAAAATAATATGTTGCGAGCCTTGGCGAGCAGTATATCATTTTATCCAACGATTTAAATAAACTCAATGCTGAAAAGACACGAATTTGATATTCTATTTATCACATAAACACAAACATTGCCTGATTTGCAGGGCTGCTCGGGACACTTGAAAATGGTTCAATCACGCGTGGTTATTCAGGTTGTCCAACTGTACTCTCTATTTAAACAGTTTTTACAGTCGGTGAAGTGGAACAGCATTTTGGTGATTGAAAATTAGTATACACTATATGCACAGTACGCCGTGCGATTTTTATGTAACTTTATATTTTGCACGTTTATGTGATAATAAAAAAGCTTAACCGTTATAACCAGGATACATATGTAGCTTAATGCAAACCATGTGTTATTTTATTAATTGCTGTATTGCCAAGGGCCCAAGGACAACTAATAAACTGGTTCTGTATTTACATACGTATTATACAACTTGTCCATTTATTGCGCCAAGCATTACCTTTGTTGTTCCGCTGAGACAAGCCTGGTTTCGCCCTATCCTCTTAAGGAAAATACAAGCAGGTTGCATATGTTTTATATAGTCATATAGTGTTTGTTTCATAAGTCATTTGGTGCACGGATAGCGCAATTGTTAGTCCACCCACTTATCACCAATTGGTCCCGATTTCATTCCCTGGTCGGGTAAGTTTATGAGTGAGTGCACTGGTCGCCCTTCCGAACACGTTAGCTTATTACCACATATATTCGGGCCATCAAACGTGATTTGCCTAAGTTGTTAAAACTTGTCTCATAATCGATGTAAAATAGATACAGCTTAACCTTGAAACAGTCATATGGAAGGTGCATGCTTTTACCCCACACATTACATGTACAGCGCTCCCTCCATACAACGTCCTTCCCAACAACGACTCTCTCCTTTCAACGACCATTGTCACTGTTCCCAAAAGAAGACATACATGACCAGCGATTCTATAATGGTACTAACCCTATCCCAATGGCGTCATATCATATTAAAAAGAAACACAAAACATTTAGATATACGAGCTTTAATATGTTTATATCTATAGACCATTATTGAATCGTGTATTACCCATATCCCTTATTTTAACCTATGTATTTTATCGTTTATACCCAACCCCTGAAGAAAACAGCATATGTCCAATGGCTTGTGTGATAATGGTAGATACGTTATACCTGTAATATTTTAAGTAGGTTTTGCTAATGTTTCTTGCTTGTTTACCTGAACACAAATTAATGAAAAGTAAAAATACAAGATTTCAACGTATTTCCGTTAGATTTAAGACCATTTATACTGTCCTAAGGTTTAGCATCATTTCCGTTACAGCCAAGTACTTCGCTGAATTTCTAATACATGCTTTTGGCTGATGACGAAGTGATTACGTCACGGGGAGTTTGAACCGTGTGTTTTTCGAACAACTTGGCTGAAGATATAAAAACAATGCAGTCGGAGGATAACATTGAAGGTAAGTGCTGATCGAATTGGGTACGTTTTAGTTACATCATTACCGTTCACTCATTGTGATCTATCTGAAAAAAGATATATCACAAATGTATATCTATTGGTAAAGAGCACCAGTTTATACGCTACACAATGCCAAATGTAAACATGTTCTCCGACCACGTGTGTTATATATATATTGAATCATCATTTTGTTACACTTGACAGCGCCGATTTTCGTAACGGTAATTATGGTCTCAAACTATCATTTCCGTTACAAAGGCATTGAACAAAGTTAACCAGTGTAATTTACAAAAGGTCTAGTTATATTAAAATGATATGTTTCTTAAAGAGGCTCGCAACCGGATTTAGCACTAAAAATAGTAATCTGTTAATATATGTCAAATGCTTATATAAATGGGTAAGATTTAGTTTAGGATAATACATTCTGTTAAAAAATGCATTTAAAAAAAAAAAGAAGAAGCTCTGGTTGGATTCGAACCCGTGACCCTCCATGCGGAGACAAACATGAGGAAACGCTTGTATCCCCTCGGCTACCAGCGCTCTCTATATAGATGGTAGCGAATTAACGTACTTCACTGGTAGCGATTGATAGTACTTTATTCGGCTCGGGTTTATGTCTAAGCCCGTGTAGAGAAGCAACAACAACAACTATACCGCCAGCTGATGGAAAATATCTAAAAAAAAAACAAACTAAGATTCGGTGACGATTCTTGAGATAATTTTTTGGACTGATCATATTTTTTTAATGTCAGAAGCCAAATAATGCCACAAATTTGCTTTTATTTGAGTATTTTATTTTGACAAGTACACCATCCGGTTGCGAGTCCCTATAAGCTGTAAAAGTTCTATAAATAGATATTTTAAATGATAAACAGTTCAACTAGCTGGTACATATATGTTGATAAAGGTCTTCGTATCAATAAATACATAAAATAAGTATTGCTTTAGACATTTTCAATACATGTATATCTAAATCTAGTCACTCATAAATAGTTCCACCTGTGCAAAATGTAAATCTATATATTGAATAAAACATTCAATATTTGGACTAGTCAGATAATATACAAGAAACATGCACACTAATAGATATTTTGATCGGTACATGCATGCTTTAGTGAGACTGCATTAATTAGAGGTATTGCATTTACTCACGTCTTTGTATATTGCAGGTTTAAAGTCTTCTTTGTTTTTACTTGAAATCACTGACGGAGTTCGAAACATCGTTTTACAATCTTTTGACAATTCCAAGACACTTGCAAATACCTGAATGGTCATACATGGTGTGTAAAAGCTTTGACCAAATACGAAATCTGAAGGACAGTATAAAATTAGGTAACAAACAAAAAAAACCACTGGGCAAATCAGCAAAGCAAAGAATGCAAGTATATCGCAAGCGAATGAAAGAGAACAGCCAGAAATATGCCGAATATAAGGAAAACGAGCGAGAAAGGTACAAAAGTAAAAAGGAACGAGGAGTTGTAAAACTGGTAGATTCAATGAATCAAAGAGAACACTGGTCAACCTAACGTCGATGGAAAAAAAGGAGTTAAAGCTACAGAGATAAACCTAAAACATTTTCATATGTTCTGACGCCACCATTTTCTCCAGATGCAGTTCATGTCCCTTTAAATAAATACGAAAGAAGACTCAAGCAGGAAACGCAACACAAACAATACACCCATATCTAAAGCAGAACACACACACAGCCATACCATAACAAACACACACACACACACACACACACGCAATACCATTCCTTCATCCACACACTAAATAGAAAACAACACGCAAGACAAACATAAAGCTAAGTGAACATAGGAGCCCGCCTTGGTACGGTCAGTAGCAATCAATCAATAATCAATTATAAATCAATTAATTATTAACAACCACTGGGGGGTTAAACCTGGGTTATGGGGCGCCCAACCTCACACTTATCTCCTATATTCACCTATAAAGACGAACAGTGTACATAAAATATAAACCCTGTTCCACAACCTTACAATCAAAACGACCGCCAGCACAGTAAGTAAATACATGTAAAACATCCAACAAAATTCTCTGACAGGATTATTAGTAACAACCACACACACACACACACGCAATACCAATACTCTTTCCTCCCTAAAACTTTAAATGGACAATTTCAGTTTCAATTTTAGTCTAGTCCATTTCTGACTTTTAAGGGTTGTTTTTGTCAATGTTTAGCATTATGACAAACAGTGAAGACCCTGATCAGAGGGCTCCTTTCGGAGCCCTCTGATCTGGGTCTTTACTGTTTGCATAGGACAAGTGAACTATTCACATGTACACTGTTTGAAAAGGACGCCTATATGCGGGACTAGGGTTCAAAGAGTTAAGTCAGGAGTCAATGATACGTCATCACAAAAAATGAAAGCAGCAAATTAGAGATCAGCCTGCTATAGGGAAAATGAAAAGCTGACAATAAAACTTAAATTTCAACAAAGGCTTGCTGAAAAGTATAGAAAACGGTTGTACAGAAATAAACAAAAGCATAACACTGATGATGTACGCGAGAACAGGTTAGAGTCCAAGTCCTTCCTACTATACACGACAATTGTATCAAACATACGGAAATGGTATAGAAGGAGCAGCAGTAAATTAGAGAGGAGAAAGATCGCCAATGTGATTGTTGGTAAGCGAATCCGGAGACAGTACGGCCTTGGGATCTACACTAGAACCGTCTTTGGGATATCCCAGCGTTACATGTACGAGAAAAGAAATAAAGGAATTCGTTCTATTCCAAAGAAACTACGCATGAAAGTGAAAGTAAAGGATTTTCTAAAACGAGATGATAACTCAAGAATAACATCAGATAAACAAGCAACAAGGACAAGAGATTCAATCAAAAAGCAAAAACGCCTTTTGAACCAAGATATGAAATCCCTCCATAGCAAGTATAAGAGCGAAGGCAACAAGATGTCATAGTTTTTTTTTCCATATTGGATTGTTAAGCCCACAGAAAGGATAGGAATACTTGCCTGCGCTAAATACATGAAAATCTTGATTTTGAAGACTTTTCCTCATTCCATTGGGGACGACCAGCCCATTGTTCTGGAGGTGTCAGTGTAACTGTCAAATCATGTGCAAATCACGTGCAGCACAATCTCAGTTTACCTGGTGAGGTCCAGATTATACTCATGTTCTAGTGATTTTCAATGGTTATTCCTAACCCAACTATCAAATATAAAGGTAGATTCTCACACGAGAAGCTTCAATGGTTCTTTGCTAACGGTATGTTCACAAGACACATGCTCTTTGCAAGGAAATTGTCTGGCAATGTGTTATTACCAAAAGTTCGTCAGGAGATGTCGTTAAGACCACAGCTTTCTACAGAGAGAAAATGATAAGCCCAAAGATGTCGCTATCCATATTGATAAAACAAATTGTTCCCAAAAGAGCAAAAAATGTATGTACAGATCGTGTGATCTGTGAAAAGATAAACAAATGGAATGTGAAAATGCCGACGGACTACAGGTAACTTTGAAAATGTGGAAAAACCAAATAATTCACAAAGAAAACGATGAAAAAAAAGTTGTGAACAAAACTGTGAAAGAGACTGTTCAAGGCACAAGAGAATCTCTGGCGGACGAATACAATAAAGAGTTATCAAGAGCATGTAGGCATATCTTCAACATAAGACACCAATATAAAACTCTGAAATACTTGCAAAACAAAATGCCAAACGAATAAATTATGATGCACATTGATTTCTCCGAAAACTACAACACTAAGTATGCTAGTGAAATCCAAAGTGTTCATTTTGGAGCATCTAAACACCATATCAGTTTGCACACAGGGGTTGCCTACTTTGGGTGTGACAAGATGTCTTTCTGTACTATCTCTGACTGTATAAAACATGGACCAGCTGCTATTGGCACATTTGCACCCCGTAATTAACTACCTACATAATGAGACAAGCATCAAATCAATTCATTTTATAAGTGAAGGACCAACCACACACTATCGCAACAAGCTGAACTTTTATTTGTCGAGTTTGTCAGTATGGATGCCAATTTTCAACATGGAATTTCCTGGAAGCTTCCCATGATAAAGGTGCTCCGATGGTGTTGGGGCGGCCATTAAAAGGACGGCTGACAACCAGGTGAACGTCCTGCTTCTGCACATTACCTGAAACCTGCAGATGCTTTGCACCGACGAAAGTCCAGTTTCAGCAAACACAAAATGTAAGTAATCCTCTACAATGTGGAGGGACGTTGTAGGGAGGAAAACATACTTCACGAACATAGAACTGTCAAGTATTCAGCTTTAAAGGCATTTAACGTATTTCCTGCAAATGTCTTTAAGTCTAAAAAACATATAAAGTCTCCTGGAATATTGGTCAATCGATTTATCACTTGATTGGGAAATACTCCTTTACTACCTAAATTATTAATATGTAAAGATGATAAACTGATCGTATTTGTAGAGCTTTGATAAGTTAAAAAATTCTCAAACTGAAACGTTTGTTCTCAGGTGCCAACTGCTAGCACTAGCTTGCAGGATGATCGTTATGATGTTGTTTTGCTGACAGAGAGCGCAGTGAAGCTATTCATGACGAAGACCGCAGTGCTACTGTTGACAACGAAGACAACGTTGGTGATCAGTTACCTGTCAGTTAACATTTAAAAGTTGTTACTGTCATAAAATTACTAGATCTTGTTCATAATGTCTACAAATTGAAGGCACACACATATTTTACAAATTAAAATGTTATCACGCTTTACTTGACCACCGAAGACATGTACATTTGTGACGGCAAATTTACTTATTTACATTCTAGAGTTGGTTAAAATCCTACACAGAGACACAATACAAACACCTAAGCCTCAAATTTCTATTCAAATATAAAGAATGTTGTATAATTATTACTTAATTATTTTCAGGATTATTGTCAACTGCAACCGGTCGATCAAGTCGATGATACCCTGGTAGGAAAGAACTGTGTCATAGAATATGACGGCCTACCTTACCCGGGGTGATAATGGATGCTGACGGAGACATTGGATAAGTGGAAGTCTTGACTATGTGTCGCATAGGAATCAATCGATTCTTTTGGCCTTTAGTTGAGGATAGGGTTTGGTATAAAAAGGATAAGCTTCTGAAGCTCTTGAGACAGGAACCAGAGCTGGTCACCAAAAGACACCGACAACTGGATAATCACCTGTGGCAACAGATATGTTAACGCTCCATTTGGATGAGCAGGGCAAAAAAAGACATACAAACTGATCAGTTCCTTTTATTCAGCCATGATTTATTAAAAACTCATAAAATATGAGTTTTATACATTTGTTTCATCATTCCCGTTACATACAGCCATCCCCGTTATGTGAAATTATTTCCGTTACTCTGGAAAAAAAGTAAAATAATTATAGCAGATATTGACAATAACCTTAATTAATAAGTAAACTAATTTAAAGTTGTAAGAATTTTGAAAAGAAATTGCTTAGCAGAGAATTATCCTTAAATAATCGGCGTATATGCTAGTATTGTACGGATATTATACATAATCAAATAGAGCTTTTTTAAGTGTGTATGCATGAGGTTTACTTAATGGGATTTATATATAATATTGTTAGAGAATCGAAAAAATAAATTATGTAACGGAAATGAGTTTGGGATGGGTCTGTAAAATACTAAAAACAATTAAAACAATCAGAGAACAATAATGTTAAGTGTCACTTTCTCGTACAGAAATGGTACAATGTTTTTTTTCTACAAAAGAAGAATGGGGTCAAACTGGATGCATTTTAGCAAACATTTATTTCAAATGTGTATGTTATTTATAGAATCACTATACATATGTCCAACTTTTCATGGCTACAAAATTGTCTACTTAAAGCTGTCGTCTGCTGTTCTTCTCAAAACAACATTTGGGACAATTTGAGCATGTAGGGGTTAGACGATAAAGAATGACATCTACAATTTTGCAAAAGAAGACTTGACTAATCATGAATAAACTCCCGTAAACATCCTACACATTTGAAAGCCCTGTACAACTGCTATACTTAGGCCAAATAGAAAATTACATATGTTTCCTCTTACATGCCTAACAAATTTAGAGACGGACGGTCGGAAAATCTTTTTCTTTTTTTTTTTTAAAAAAAACCCCCCAATGATATAATAATATAATTAACTTTTCTGATTATTTTTTTTATAAAATCATATTCATGTATGAAAATATATGAATGATGTGTTTTACTTTGCAGCGCCCTGTGCCATACATAAAGCCCCTTTCTAAAATATCAATTCAAATTGTTGATTTAATTGATAGGTCCCATTATCAAAATTACCTTAAACATTTAAACTGGTATTATTGTTATCACCTATTGGTATACCAAACCGGCAAAGTTTTGATGTTTATAAGTATGACATATTGATTTAATAATGTTTTGAAATGTGTTGTATGCATGTCGAATGTGTCAATTAAATGTGTTGCCTGCATGTTGAATGTGTCAATGTATAATAAACTAGCGGATCATATCTGCAAAGAAGGTACTTTAGGACAGTTTTAGATAAAAATTTTACTTAGATTCCTGCTTAATCTTATTTAAAAATCAGTTCAGGGTCGGAGGGAAAATCTAGGGTCGGTCATTTACCGGAAACACAGGTATTTTTTTTATTTTGCTTTATGCTAATATTGAACTAATTGCTTTTATCACACAATAGTTTTCCAAAACGATGCAAACTCAATGGAAAAGAGTGAAGACCCTCAGGATCAGTCTGATCAGGGTATATACTGCCTGCCAAATACTTAGGGCCAATACGGGTAAACACATTGACATATCTATTAGACGACTAACACTGTTTTAAACCTGTTCTTGTTTTTGAACAAATTGCATTTATCAATCAGTTATTTGCCTAAATGGTGCCATTTGAATGGCAAACAGTGAAGACCCTGATCAAGAGCAGTCTGATCAGAGTTTACACTGTTTGCCCAGGTCCGTGTGTCCTAATATTTAGGGTTATTACGGGCAAATCCAATTGCTTAGCCTACTAAACAACTGGCTGAACCAGTTCTCTTAGTCATCATTTTTGTTGACTTTAGCGAGTTTTCGCCATCGAAACTGCGGTAAATCATTCCAGATTCATAACCCAGTGAACTTTTCGTCCCTGGTGGCTGCACATATACACCGTTTAAGTTAGCTTGCGAGCAGTGCGAATACCACCAGCCACCGTGGTCTTGTTTAGCACAGCTATAGTGGCTGTCATGGTCAAATGTGTAAAACGCCTTCCCTCGTGAATACGCCATTCCTCGAGAGTCTCCTAAAATGACAATAAAATAACTATATCACATATAGTTGAACTTCGATATCTCGAACTCGGTTAGGTCGAACATACCCATTTTACAAAGTTTAAACGTGGCTTAGCCACGTTTTAACTTTGAAATACGGGTATGTTTGACTTAACCGAGCATGAAATAATGCAATTCATGTGTCGACAAATCGGATAGTTTGAATTAAGTGAGTCGAGATATCGAAGTTCGACTGTACCATCAACTCTCTGTGAGTTCATTTTCCATACTTTCTTTTGCTTCTCCTGTTCGTCTTCTTCTTCTTTATCTATTTTCCATTATCATATTTTGTCATCATCTACGTTATCATCGTAAGCATTGTCATCATCATCGTCATCATCATTAATGGAATTTGATTAGCATTACAGTTTTGGAATTATAAGTAGAGCTAGTAGTGAACAAAGCAGTAGTAGTTGATGTTGTTGTAGTAGTTATAATATAGTAGTAGTGATTGTAGTAATACTAGTAGAAGTTAGAGAAGTAATTTATTATTATTATATATTAATATAACGATTTGTACAATAAGAAGCAGAAGTAGTAATAGTAGTAGTAGTAGGAGAAGTCATAGTATAACGTAGTAAATGAGAAGAGGAAGAGCAGTAAAAGTAGCATTAGAAATAGTAGTAGAACTAGTAACAGTGATATATAGTAGCAGTAATAGTGGTAGTAAGAGTAGCATTTTTAAAGTACAGTGCTCCCTCTCTACAACGGCCCATCACAACAACGACCTCCTCCTTACAACGACTCTTGTCGCAGTTCCCTAAACAGGACATATGTTTAACGCTTTTATCGGTGCAATATTGTCTGCTTAAGATTGTCGTTTGTTGTTTAACATTAATTTTTCTGTTTATCTATTTCGCTTTGCTGTTTGAGCAGCAGTATACAGTGTACTAGTAACCTGTTTCAAACAAGGAGTTACCAAAGCTAATGTGATATAAACTCTATTTCGAATACAATTATACTTTAATGCAATACTTACATGAACACTAATATACTTCATAACTATTTCTAATAATGACACATTTCAGCACTATTTCTAATACTGACACACTTCTACACCTATTGTAATACATGTACTAATACACAGCAAAACTATATCTTATAACGTCACACTTCAACACTATTTATAATACTTATACGCTGAATCACTTTGTCTTATACTAACACACATCAGCACTATTTCTAATACTGACACACTTCTACACTTATTGTAATACATGTACGAATATAAAGCAAAACTACGGTATATCTTATAATATCACACATCAACACTATTTATAATACCAACACAGGTCAACACTATGTCCAATCACTTTGTCTTATACCAACACACTTTAACACTATTTCGAATACTAATTCACATCAATACCATTTGAAAAACAATACAACTGTCGTTGCTGCTGTAGTTATAATTGTGATTCACCAAATATCGAAAAAGGTTGGTTTAACCCATTACCCCATAAATAAGCATTTTTACACTTCTAGTGTGTTCATAAATTGAGGAAAATAGTTCCAATTTACACAATGATGAATTTGTACCATAATAAATATTTACTATATTCTAACAGATATTTGCTTAAAGCAGGCTGAAAGTAAAGCAGAATGCAACCTAAGGCGCATTCTGCTTTACTTTCAACCTTCTGAAAGTAGTAACGTATTTTCAAAACTAGAAATATGCTATGGGTTAATGGGTTAATAAAGTGAATTTGTACTATACAGTTGACGGATAATGTGTTTACTTATTTGGAGCCAGGATACAATATCAAGGGAAATGTTCAAATTGGCCAGTACCGAGGGAAATTTTCGAATTTGGCCATGGTCAAATTTAAAAATACTATGAAAATATCAGTTCTGACTTCAAATTTGAAGATAAGAGTAGCTGCTGTACGCCTAAATGAGGTAAAGTAGTAAATATGTGACTTTCAGAGATGTTGCAATTTAAGGTCATGACTCTTGCACACATTATGTTTATGGCATGTGACAATTGTTGAGTATTATTTGCAATAATTAGTTTACAGTTATGGACTGTATTGTCGCATCAAAATGTTTTATGTAGTTTTAGAATAGTTATTGAGACTTTGGTTGAGTATTTTTAAAGTGATTGTTGTGAGGGCTGCGAGATTGTAACCGGTACTGTATACAGTGGAGAATTTGTTATTCTTTCCCGTTTTTTTTTTAAAACGCAAACGTACGCAAAGGCAAAGCGCTAAAACGTAGAAAATAACAACTTTTGGACAATTCTGATATTTCATGTTTATCTTGGTGGCAAACAGTTTGGAGCCTGATCAGACGCCGGGTTACCCGGCGTCTGATCTGGCTCCAAACTGTTTGCACTGCAAATAATAATTTTAGCGTAAACGCGTTTATTGGGAAAGAATAACACATTCTCCACTGTACTGGACTCTTTTGTCGTGTTTGTGTTTTCGTTGTCGTGCGCCGTGCACAACCTCTGAAACTAAGTTACATCATAAAGCTGTGCGCCTAAAGATGGTTACTTAAAACCCACTCTTTTATGACCACAAAAATGAAGACTGTACAAAAGACGAGTGACAGCCTTAAGCAGAAAAATCCTGAAGGAGCCGTTTGATTTTTTTTCATCCTCCTTTAAGCAGCTCCCAGCTTTTAAACACAAAATTATTACTTTTAGAAAGATTTACAGTATAAAACAACTACTTATAATGAGCTTTCATTGTTGAATCATCAATCTACCCAAAGGGACCAACAACCAACCAATTAAACAAGGTCAGACACCTGACTTTATTCCGTCTGTTCAAGCTCATACCTGTTTAAAACTCTGTTACCCTTTCAACACTAAATTTCTATTGGGGGTATAATCCTTTTGGACTCTTCTAGTACAGGTATTTTGGACCACTCTACTGTTACATGTTTGGTTTGACAACAGAAACCAATGAAAATATCAAACCGTGCAGACCATGATCAGAGGGCTCCTACAGGCGTCAAAAATCGACTATGCAAACAGTTTGGATCCTGATCAGAGGCCGCATCACGCGGTGTCTGATCAGGATCCAACTGTTTGACACTTGTATCGACAATTCAGCAGTCAAACAGCCCTAAAGCTGGCTTTAAATATTGCAGACGACACTACAAATGTACACGATATTAAGCGGAAAGAGGGTTAAAGCAGACGGTAAAACTTGGCTCATTTACTTACCTTTGTGCTACTAAAATAATTTCGAAAATTTTGTAGCCCATTCCGAAGCCAATTAAACCGGCGTATTTCGAGGTCCCAAAACTGTTTGCCACGACGATTTTAAGATATAGTCTAAAAATATCACAGACGGACGTTGTCTAGTGGTATCGTATCACCTATCAAAGATGTGTAGTCGATCCCTCGCCGGACCATATCCATCGGATGAGACTTAACCCTTTACACAATAGCCCAAATCTAGTTTTGAAAATAGATGACTACTCAAAGCAGGTTGACAGTAAAGCAGAATGCGCCTTAAGGCGCATTCAGTTTTACTTTCAGCCTGCTTTAAGGTTCTTTCTGCTAAGATATAGAAAATATCTTTTGGGTACATGCTTATGACTGTAAAAATTTGAACTATTTTCTTCAGTGAATGAATAAATTATGTGGGCTAAATGGGCGCTTCCGTCGGGGAAAGGGTTAAAACAGAGGTTCCAAGTAGCAGATCTATACACAGGGCATGCAAAGGAAGAACAAGAGAGCTCTATCGACAAAAAAGTAGTGTTTTGCCCGGTACCCCTCTCTCTCTCTCTTTCTGAAAACGTCCAATTAGCCTTAACGTTAGCAAAAAACGCTCGTCAATCAACAAAAAATTACAAGTTTCAAGAATACATTTATTCATTTTATTGCATTGCCTTAAAACGATAAAGAATGGGGTCATTTACAACAAATAACAACAATTTTTGCTAGATATGGCGTCTGTTAAATCAATGTTTCTTTATTTATGTGATTTTGTTATCCGATTTTAGTTTAGAATTGTTTTCATGTGAAAAACTGCATCGTGAAATAGTACGTTTAAGCAATGGTACGTTAATACAATGAGACCTTGCGACTAACAACACGTTTAACACCGTCTAGATACTGTTCTTCTAGTCATCATTTGTGTTGACTTCAGCGAGTATTCATCCTCGAAATCTCGGTAAATCATTCCGGTTTCCCCTCTAGGCCGGTCTTCTTTCCCTGGTGGCTGCACATATTCACCGTTTAAGTTTGCATGTGTGCAGTGTGAATACCACCAGCCACCGTGATCTTCTTTAGCACATCCACCGATGGTGTCACGATCAAACGTGTAAAACATACGCCCTGCAGAGTATGACAGTCCTTGGTAGTCTCCTACAACGAATACAATAAGATAAACATAAAACCCCTCCAAACAGGAACCTCTAATTTCTAAATACCGGAATTCTCTCTAATATGGTCCCGTTTCCAACACGTTTTACTCATCACACCATGAATACGCCTTTTACGTATTTGGTTTATTCATACACTGAAGAAAATAGTATATACACTCTAGCATATGATAGCTTAAAACAAGTTGAAAGTAAAGCAGAATGCGCTTTAAGGCCATTAAGGCACATTCTACTTAACTTTCAACATGCTTTAAGTGGTTAGCTAGAAACAAGCTATTTGGTAATGGATTAAACCCCCCTAAACTGGAACTCACCTAAACCGGATTTTTTGTTGTCCCAGACATGTCCGGTTTAGCGGAATTTCACTGTACACGTACATTGCTACAGTGGAGAATCTGTTATTCTTTCCCGTTTAAACGCAAACGTACGCAAACGCAAAGCACTAAAACGTAGAAAAGAACAACTTTTGGACAATTCTGATAATTCTTGTTTATCTTGGTGGCAAACAATTTGGAACCTGATCAGACGCCGGGTTACCCGGCGTCTGATCTGGCTCCAAACTGTTTGCACTGCAAATAATAGTTTTAGCGTAAACGCGTTTATTGGGAAAGAATAACAGATTCTCCACTGTACCTCCCTACCACTGTCCTCCGAACAACGACTTCCTCTTCACAACGACGCTTGCCTCTGTTCCCCAAACAAGAAATTACGTCCAACCTTTTCACGTCTGCATTGTTGTCTGCTTAAAACTGTCGTCTGCTGTTTTCCTCAGTCACACATTGGATATTTTGACAGAGCAAAACATAAGGACGAGTGACAAACAGCTTGACAAAAGATTAGACACCGCGTCACGCGGCGTCTGGTCTGGATTCAAGCTGATTGCAAATGTAAGCAAATGCCCCTCCCTATTGTGACTACCCGCAGGGTGCGGTCAGTGTTTCAGTATTTCTGGAAGTTGTATTCCGCTGGGCTCTGGACAGATATTGTTAGTCCGTAAATTAGCTTTGAAGAAGATAGATCGAGACTTGGAAATCTGCTTTGAATATCGTAATTTTTGTTGTTTGTTCTTTATGAAGGTTCGGAACTAATTTAGAAGTATTGTTCTCTATTCATGTTTATTTTTTCGGTCGGACATTCGGTATGTATACGTATTTTAGGCATTCGAAGATCTTAGTAATTTCTATTCGACTGCCCTTTTTGACGCCATTCATAAATCGTTACTTTTCCTTTATTCGGCTGTCACGAATGGTTTAATTCCATTGTTCACTATTAACGTAACATGTCTCTATAACAACCCTTTAAACGTATCAGGCACTACACATTGTTATAGCACCGGCACTGATAGAGAGAGAGGCCATTATTTGTGAGGGTTGTCGCGCGTAGCGTGATGGTAAGTTCTCGTGAACTTGTTTATTCGAATAATCCATTATTTTATGTAAAGCAAACAAGGACTATCACCGGATCAGTAGATCTCGGTATAAAGTAATGTTTTAAGCAAGCACATATTATATGTTCTAATACTTATTATTGTTAACAAGTTAAAGGTTTATGCTCATGACGTCATTGTATATACATGTATGTTTACAGATCAGCTGAGTGTACATGTAGTAGTAGTAGTAGTAGTAGAGTGTACATGACTAGATCTATACATCATTTGATTGCAACCATAACTATTAGTAAAATGGTTCTGTTTATATTTATTACAGGCTGTGTGTTCACGAAGTGGTGACGTCTCTGAGTCTGAGAATTGATAGTACGAGGGGCGTTCATTTAATTGTGTCACTCTTGCGGTGTTCTGTCCCCAAACTAATAATAGCGCATTGAAATTTTGTCTGCTTCACAATTAAGTGATTGTACATATTGACTGAACATTTCGATTGAATCCGTCAAGCAGTTTAGATATTATTTAAGATTTAAGTTGGTCCATTCATAGACACTGGCTATTGTAGTGTATGTAATGGCGTACGTTGAAATACGGGCTTACGGTAAAGGTCGAATATTTTTTAAAATGTCGTTTTCATTGATATACCTTGACATTTATTTGATAAATTGAAGATTTTCAGTGTCATAAATGCCATTTTCTAATCAAATGAAACAATTTCAAGATTACTAGTTTTACTTATGAACGGCCACTATCCAATTTGGCGGGTGACGAAGTTTAAGCTGCTGTTGTGGTAAATCTACTAAAACAGCACACAAGACAAGCATTTGAATATGTAACTGACAGTATTGGTAAAATATCGGGTTCAGATCATATGTTTTTGATACGCGAGTGTAAAGTTAGAAGTTGTTTTGTGTGGTGGACCCTTTATCTTTTTATTGAGAATAATACTACATACTCATGAAATACGTTGTAAAATCCTTGTCGAAAAGCAGAAATATATCAAAATTACACCTTTCTGTGCTGCTTTAAAGTGATTTATAATTAACAGCAACACATACAAATAATTTTATCGCCAGATGATGTGTAAAGAAAGATTTAGATTGGTTATTGCGAAATACTAAAATGCGCGGGAAAAAGTTTTAAATGCAATTACGTTCGAAATCCGATCGCGCTTTACTTAAATTTAGAAACCAGTCTACTGAAAAGCTCTGAGGAGGGTTTATACAGTCAATATACTGCACAAAAGAAGAATTAGTATGCAAAACACAAACCTGCAATCCAAATTTAAAGCTATGCCTCATAAATCAAATTGTAGATTTTCCCCACACATATAATGGTAAATGATTTACTGTAAAATTAAACGATAACCCAGCTACCCCGTCTGTATTATTCACCGCAATATGGTTTTAATATTTGATTTTCGTTCCTTTTATCGAAGAAAGCTAACTTTTTATGCCGAGGCATCTCTCAATGAAAGCCGGACTGTGCCGATTTACAGTGTTTGCGGGGTACACCTAAAAAGGGCTATTTTTCCACTTTTTACATTCATATTTTAATACTAAAATGATATATTTCTGTCAAAGAGAAATGTTTCTAATGGTTGGACTGAACGAAGTTTGCACGAATCTCATATTGCGCCTTTAATGATCCCGGTGACAAGATTAAATGAACGCCCCTCGTATTAGGCCTTTTTTGTTATAGTCGTATTCTTCGTCTTATTGCTGTTGGTGTTGCTTTTAGTATTTTTCTACCGTCTCTCTCTACTTCCTTTACCTCTTCACACACACAACACACTTAAAACAGTTGTTTCTAATACACACACAGAAACAATGTCTTATACAAACACACTTCGTCACTATTTCTAATACATGTACTAACACTAATCAGTCGTATTTCTAATGCTAATACACTTCAACATGATTCAAACACTTATACACTTCAGCATTATATTCAAAAATCAATAAATTCATACCAGTGTTTTATCGTGCAATAACACAAGTGATTTAATTACTACACATCTCAACTCCTACCTAGTTTTCGTATTTATTATTTCCATTCTAACACTTCAATTTAATCTCAATTCGCACCGACGCTACATTTCTTTGAGTACGCATTTTTAAAGTCATATTACATCACGTTAAGACGTTACAGCGCGTGTGTGTTTTATTGAAAATTTAAACACAGATACTTTCCTTCTTTGTTTATATAGGGATGTGTGAGGTGTGTTAGAATTAATGTTAATACACTTCAACACTTTTTCTTATTCTTGCACACACAAAGACTATTTCATTTACCTATACACTATTATATCTAATACCAATATATGAAATCACTATTTCGGACAATGACGTTTTTCAACATTATGCCCAAAACTAACACACTGATCTACTATTTCTCACACTTATAAACTTTAAAACTATTCGTAATACTAATACACAATAGCACCATTTACTACACTAATGCACGACCACTCCATTTCTTAAACTGATATTCAAGACTGTTTCTAAATTTCTACACCATTTCAAATACCAACACACTTCTATTTCTACTACTGAAGTCATGCTCATCTTCATCATTTTAGCATTATACCCTTCAACACTGTGTATATAACTAACACACACAAGTATTTCTATTACTGATACAATTCAACACTACTTTACACCTTACACTGATGTACATGCACATAACTAACACACTTCTACACTCTTTTCAATACGCAGAAAAATTCCTACCTTCCATAAAACTCTTTCTAAAACTGATAAAACTAGTTGCTGTCGTATTTTATAAATATAGAAACCTCTTCTTCTTCTTAGGAAACTCCTTATTCGACTGTTCCAACAATTCTAAGAAACCCACACTTTCACCATAACTACTACTGCAGGGAAAGGAATATGAGGTGTAAACGAAATGCATACCAAAATGTAGAAATTACATTTCCCCCTGTGACAGACAGAGTTGTGTCTAATCAGACATCGGGTTCAGACCATAAACACTTTTATTATATGCCTTCTTATGTCACCGAACGTTTCCGCGTGTATCTGCACAGTAAAATATATGTATCAGCCACCTTGTATTAAGCTCCAACCTCGTTTTCGATTTAGCGTGACGTCATTTACGTACAAGTACAAGTACGCGGTTTTCTTTGTGGCATACAATAATTCCTTTTCTGCTTCAAATAACTAATGGTTCTGGATATAAAATGAATAAAACAAATTTTAGTTGTTTTTGGTGTGTAACCAAGGCATATAATAAACGCATTACCAGTTGGCAGTGCGCTACAGTGTGTTGTATTAAGCTCTCGAAATATTTGGCGGAAACAACCGATCGGCTACTTCGGCCAAAAACGTCTCGAGCACATCACCCTGCATCGCACTGTCAACTGGTAATGTGAATGTATTGGATGTCTTAAACTACACACACGTGTGTTTGGAACGTCGACGATACAACAATACTGTTGATTCTTCTCGTACACAGCTCCCTTTCTACGACAATACCCGATGGGGGAGAACAATTGTATAATTATGTTGTTCGGAGTGAGTTGTTATAGGGAGAGAAACTGGCTAATATTTGCAAACAGCTTGAATCCAGACCAGGCGCCGCGTTTGTCATTCGTCATTATGTTTTAATGTAAAAATGTCCATTCAGAAACTTTGAGAAAAACAGCAGACGATAACTTTAAGTGTTGTTGTAAGAATAGAATCGTTGTTCGGAGGACCGCTGTTGGGAGGGAGTACTGTTCCATGATAACATTGATTCATGTTTACAGCATATTGCTCCTAAGTAATTCACTATTGAACCATAAACTTTCTTCCAAGAACTAATCTTATGTGGGCCTATTAGCCCCAATCAACATTGAAATGCCAATAGAATTGAAGGTTATTTGAAGATTCCAAAAGAAAGTCCGATCAGACACTTGGTTGCCTTGCGCGAATTATTCGGCTTTAGACATTTTGTTAAATTAAATCATTAGTTTTGAGTGATTGACAGTTAATGAATTTTATTGGTTATCGTTTGAGTCCATTTTTTTGTCGACTTACCGGCTGTTCCTGTTCCTCCAGATATCACCAGATTGTAGGAAGACGACCTCAGTCTAAAGTTACCAAACGTTTCATACACTTTTGATCCTGCAGCATTTTCAAGGTCAATTCTAAGGACTGATTCGCATGTTGCCAGGTATTGTATGTATTTAAGACCTAGAGCAAAAAAAAAAAAAACTATAGACCGTGATACATTTATTATGGTATCGTCATATTTGTCTCCAGTGCAGATATGCAAGTATAATAAGTCAGTTATAACATACTTTACTCTTTTTAAAATAACCCATAATGACAAATAGTCTAAACTCGATACTTCGAACTCGCTTAAATCAAACTTACAAGTATTTCATATGTTTCAATTTCGATAAACCGATCTAGCTTAAGTATAATATAACCGTATTTCCAATATAAAACGTGCCTAATACGGGTTCGAATTGTCTAATTTCGACTGTAAATTATTAAGTTTGCAGGGTACATGAGGATTTATTCCAGGCTGTGAAAATCATGTTGCCTGAGCCGTTAGGCGAGAGTCACATGATTATACTAGCCGGGAATAAATCCTCTTGGGAAGTAACTGTAAAAAGATTTTATTAAACTGCAAAGTTTTTATATCTGCCATGTAAACGTTTTCTTTCCAGTTTTTTTCCCCTCACATTTATATTGCCGCAACACACTCATGCCCTATCGGCTAGCCGTCGGCAATTTTTCTTTCTGTAAAACAAGACTGAGGGACCTGTCAGCCAATGAAAAAGCTGCATTTCTATCTACACACAGGGAGTATGGGCTCACGTCTACTGCTTGTTATCCAATCAATATTGAGGAATTTACTTTGCAGTTTAATAATAGTTTTTTCCAAATCGAACGATACGCAAACAAAATGCCGTAAAAAGTAGAAAATAGCAATGTCATGATCGTATTGGCGGGATTTCTTTTAATTTAGTTTAAACATACTTTATTTCAATAATATTTGCAAACCAACATGAAAATACGTACATATAAAGTAACTGTTTAGATCCGAAGCTTAAAGCTTATTGTCTTCTGATAGCCACCTTTTTCATATCTTTCGACGGAGCCGTATGTGATAGTATTGGTCACAATTCCCGATTTCCCCCGAGAAATTGAAATGAACCCGCCTGTTAGGCAGTGCTATGACATGATGTTTCTTTTTTTAGATGATTACAGCTGATGTTTATTTCCAGCTAAACCGTGATAACTTTATTAATGCGAGGGTCCACATCTACTGAATATTAAGCTTAATCTCGGAGTAAATAAACATACTCCTATGCTTAACATAATGACTTGAAGTATCAGGAATGCTCATTAGTTCTTTGTCTTAAACCGGAAATCACTAGTTGAGATTTGATGATTTCGTACCGTCGGGTTGTCGTACCCTATATGTTTGTTCTTTTTATGGCCTTTACGAACCCTTGTTTTACCACAGCCATCTACATCATTACTTCCATAACGCATTTCGCCGAAAATCTTTTTAAGGATATTCTTGTTCATCACAGGCGTTGTTGTTGTGTTAGAATATTCTACCTCTATAAAACTGCAGCGCTCCCTCTCTACAACGACATCCAATGGGAGACAACAATTTTGAGCGTTGTTCAGAGGGAGTCGTTAGAGGGAGGGAAATCGGCTTACATTTGCAAAAAGCTTGAATCCAGATCAGACGCCGCGTAACACGGCGTCTGATCTGGATTCAAGCTGTTTGTCACTCGTCATTAAGTTTTTTCTGTCAAAATGTCCAATATGTAACTTTGAGAAAAACAGCTGACGAAAACTTTAAACAGGCGATATTAAAGCAGTAAAAGCGTTTGACATAATTGTTTTGTTTGGGAAACTGCGACAAAATTCGTTGTAAGGAGGGAATCGTTGTTGGGAGGGCCGTTGTAGGGAGGGAGTGCTGTAAATGTATCAATGCCTACCTAGCCAGTATTCACCATGAGCATCGCCAAAACCGTACTCATACTCTGAGAAATTGCGGTAAAAGTCTACAGATCCGTTGAATCTATACTGGAAAACCTGGAAAGAACAATATATATGATTCTTCAATTAGCTCTAGTTCTACTAAGCTTTCTTCTACTGAATATGCATATAAGAAAACTCATTTTGGCAACCGATTACCACAAATAGCGTCTACCATGTATTACCTAAAGCTATGTCCCTGTGGGCTATTCGGGGTGCATGAACTGGCGCTAAAGCGTTTGCAATTGACGCCACATTCTATAAATAGAGGATCTTGTATGAGGGCTCATTATTTATCATTTTTAATAAACGAATTGATTAAAATAATATGACGCGAGCCTTAGTGAACGTCATATTCATTTTAGTCAACCAGTTTATTAAAAATGATAAATAATTACCAGCATTGTGAGATTCTGTTTATCACATAGCAATTTTAAGCACCTATTAAATTGATTGAAGACGTAGTTTGTAGTCCCTCCGCTATATAGATTTTGCGCCAAAACGTTACGTTGTTTACGTTAATGTCATCGGAAATTACGCCATTTGGTGTCCCGCTACATGTACATGTAGGGCTTGTGGACGAACAGGTTGGTCCGGAGCCCAAACAACGTTATTCCACTAGTGGCTTACGATATATATATAATGGCTTTATGTCAATACCAGACCGCAAGTTATAAGATAAACGTGTTTAAACGCGTTTGGTTGGAAACATAACGTCCACACTATATCCAGTGTAAAATGACAGAACAGAAAATAGCTTAAAGTTTTTAAAATCGTACTAGATACAGTGGTAAATACGCTATTCCTACCCACTTAATGCGTTTCTTACGCGTTTCTTAAGTGTTTCTTACACGTTTATCATCCGTTTCGTTAAACGCATTTCCTAGCCGTTTCTTTACGCGTTTAAAAGAGCCCGGATGCCGGTCTTATCCCGTTACTTTACCTTACTTCATGAAAAATCAGACACCAACTTACTAAGCATATGGTCCGGAGCAATGCTCGGATCCCGATCAGATATCACATTACTGAGGGTCTGCTTTGCATAAATGTTGGGATTCAGATCAGATGCTGAGTTGCTATGAACATGCGGAATTCCAAATAGCACGTGTGACATGCTGTTAGTTACAGATAGCACAGTAGGGCAAGCCGCTATAAGAGTGTTGCGTAACAAACCGGGTATGGGGCTTATCAAAGTAAGTATCCTAATTGGGGTTGATTAAAATATAAACCAAATAAACCAAATATATCTGCTAGTATGTGTCAGTTATTATACTGTCTCATCAAAGTAAAATATATCTGTATAGTTCGAATACGGATGGGACTTAGTCAAACTGTTAAAATGAAATCAAAACCGTATGCTTAATTCTTGGCTGTAAAACATAAGAACCGAACAACTCGGTGTCCCATCTACATCCAAATTGCCAGTGATAAACTATTATGAAAATTAATTGGGTTTATTCAAAGCTGTCAGATGCTATGCCGATCTATACAGCTAGGCGTCTGATCTGGATTCAAACCGTTTGCAAAGAACGCAAATAAATCAGCATGGAAGGAACTATTCTAATAAATATCAAACAGAAAGAATCTGGTTCAGACGCCGAGTCACTCAGCATTATGATGGAGATTAAAACTGTCTGAATTTATATAATTCATCGAATAGCGGCAATCATCAATATGATCCGAAATCTCCGCATGAAACCTATAACTGACGCACCAATCGCAACATCTCTGGTATAATCGTTTATTAACTCGTTTAAACGCGTTAAAATCGATAGGCGTTAACCGTTCACTATGCATTTCTTACGCATAGATAAACGCGTAAATGGATAGGAATGGCGTATTTACCACTGTATAGTAGATTACCATTCCTTCTTTTACAGTTCAGTTTAGAATACCTTTTTTCTCTTCCCAATAAAAACGCTTCAAACAATTTCGAGGCAGATTAGACGCCGAGTCGCCCGGGACCTGGACAGCCTCAAAACTGTTTGCCACTCGAATTAAAATGAAGTCACAGTATTTTCAGCATTGAACGCGTTTCATTTAACCATTTACCCCATAGCCTGTTTCTAGTTTTGACAATAGGTGGCCACTTAAAACAGGTTGGAAGTATTGAACATTCTGCTTTACTTTCAGCCTGCTTTAAGCTACCATTTGCTAGGATGTAGAAAATAGTTATTATGGTACATGTTTATGGTTGTATAGATACATATATGAACTATATTCTACCGTTCTCTACAACGACAACCAATGGGAGACACATATTGTGTGCGTTGTTCGGAGGGAGTAGTTATAGGGAGGTAACATTTAGACTTGGCTTACATTTGCAAACAGCTTGAATCCAGATCAGACGCCACGTAACGCAGCGTCTGATCTGGATTTAAGCTGTTTGTCACTTGTCATTATATATATTATTTCAATATTTCCACTCATATATTGTAACTTTCAGAAAAATAGCAGACGACAAATTTAAGCAGACGGTATTGCAGCCATGAAAAGGTTGGACATAAATGTCTTGTTTGGGAACAGCGGCAAGGGTCGTTGTAAGGAGGGACTTGTTGTTGGGAGGGCCGTTGTAGAGAGGGAGCATTGTACGCATAAAAAGCCGCTGGATTACAGTTCCCAAAGTGCAACCTTAACGAAGAAGTGAATGACCCCGCAAAAATAAGAAATACTCAGACAGGTGGTTGCTTAACCTTTTACCCAGTTGCTCGATTCTAGGTTTGACCACTTAAAGCAAGTTAAAAAGAATGTGCCTTAACGTCCATTCGGACAAACTTTCAGCCTGCTTTAAGCTACCATCTGTTAGAATATGTAAATCGTTTAGTAAGTTACACATTCGTTGCCGTATAAGATGCCTGATGGAACTACTTTCTACAGTGGATGAATTAATTAGATACGTAAATAGCCGTTTCTATGGAGTAAAGGGTTAAAAAATGAAAGTAAAACAGATTATTTATTGAGAATCATTCTCTTTTACATTTACTCTGTGACTGTATTTTGGAAAACAAAAGTGTTTATAAAAGTTGTATCCCTTTCCCCCATAGCCTGTTTCTAGTATTGTAGACAGGTGACACTTAAAGCACATTGAAAGTAAAGCAAGATAAGACTTAAGGCGCATTCTGCTTTATTTTCATCCTGCGTTAGACTACCATCTGCTAGAATATAGAACATATATATTATGATACAGATTCATGATTGTAAAAATTGAAACTATTTTCTTCAATGTAGGAATCAATTAAATGTGCTAAAAGGCGCTTATATGGGGGAAGGGTTAAATACGATTGGTTTGTTATTCTGAACGACAGTTGGGTTAATACTAAGTTATGCCACTCTCCTAAATGACAACGGGATCCAAGGTTATAAAGCGTTTGAGTTTAGTCTAAGTTTGTTCTAAAGCATTTGCTTGGTCATATTTAAGCGAGCGTGAGAACGGAACTCAAACGCTTTATAACCTTGGACCCGGATCACAAATACTAACCGTCCATCCGCCCCCGTCCGTCGTCATGTCACAGAGTACCTGCAGGGTCTTATTGAATGTGGGTATCCTAATGGTATACACTCCTGTCGTATTTCCCAAGCCGAGGTCTTTGACCTCTAGACAATCACGTGCTGGTACTGAAACAAAACAGATACATGTGCGTGTAATCGTAAATCAAAACTTTAAAATAACTTTAATTTCTGATGTCTCTATCTAATTCTGTTTTGTGACATCTCTGTGAAATCGACTTTTCAAGTCGACGTATATGCAATGCAATTACATATATAAATTGGTGGGGTTTTGGTTTTTTTTTTTTTTTAGCAGTGCAACACATGATCACACGCCACGTAACCTGGGGTGTGATTTTGGCTTCAACAGTTTTCTAAAGCAATGTATCGCTTTACGTGGGCGATGTACGAGTTACGTACCGTGATGGCGTGATCGAAGGTCTGAAGTACAATGGAATATTTACATTCACTCTGTAAAGTCTCTATGTAATCGTATTAAAAATATGCAGGTTAATTATCGATGAACCTACAAATCGAAACTGGTTCCAGCTAGTTAGAAAGAGGCGGAGTCTCCACCGCGGAGAGATTTCGACCTATCGACCAGCTAACGGTTGCTATGGAGTGTAATTAGGATGAAATAAACATGCGCTACCGATTTTTTTAAACTATGCTTTAATAATAGATATTTAAGTTGTATTGTTTAAATTTAATGTCTTATAAGTAATCGTTAAGCACACAGCGACAGTTTACTGGGTAAAATCTTGACTTTGTAATCAACTCCGAAACATGTATTTTGGACTACTTTTCATACCGCATATTATAGTGATCGAATGGCTGTTATATCCAGGATTACATCTGTCAAACCTTTTTGGCCGGTATATAATATATTTATATACATGAAAACAAATCCGGTCGAATTACACATTAAATGGACAAGACAGAAAATAAAAATATAAATATAAGGAATAAACAACATCTTTTTGCCGTTCAGGCGGTATGAATACATCAGCTTTGTAGGGTAAGTTTATCGTAAAGGCCCTACGGGCGTTTACGAAACTTGCTCCCTGCGAAGCCAACGTATTCATACCGTCGTGAACCGCAAAAAGATGTTGTTTATTCCTATAGTTGCGCTGAAAACATTAATTCCGTTGAAAACAGTTAGGAGCTAGATAAGAAGCCGGGTAATAGGCGTCTGATCAGGCTTCACACTGTAAGCCGCTCAGATTAACACAAAGTCAAAATTGTCCAAATGTTGTAGTTTTCTATATTTAAGTGAAAGCTACGTACACTGGTCAACAGAAGGAATTATGAACAACATACCTTGTTCAAGGACACGAGTTATGTACCTGGGGCCCTTTCATAAAACTTCGTACAAAATATAGGTCGTAAATCAAATGTTTAAAATACATTTTATATCTGAATTCTTTATCTAATCCCGTCTCGTGACATCTCTCTTGAATCGTCTTTTCAAGACGATTCCAAAGAGATGTCTTAAGACAGGATTAGGTGGAGAAATACATTATAATTGAGACTTTTATAATCTGACCTACGACAACATTTGTCGTACGAAGTTTTATGAAACGGACCCCTTGTCTGAATAACGAGTAACGAGTTGTGTAGGTAAATAATAAAAATAACAAGTTACGTACCTTTATCGCAGTTTTTGCCGGTATATCCTGGTGGACACAGACAGTCATATCCGAACACACTACCAACACATGTGCCGCCGTTTAAACAATGGAAACGTGCACATGCACTGACGATGTCTGAAACAATTGAACACCGCCATGAACAAAACAAACTTATTGTATTTTAGCAGTACACAATATACAATAAGCCCTCGCTATTACGACTATTGTTTTGTTTTGTTTGTTAAAGTCCGTTTCTGCCATCTATGGGCTAATTACGACCACTTTATTATTGTATTAATTATTAGGAGTTTATCACTCCTATAGGAGCTTTCTGTCTTACTGTCCCCTTGATTTAAGCTGTCACCTGTTTTTATTTAAACAATTAGCATTCATTTAGCGGTCGTAACAGAGATAATTTACTGTAGTCGTACTTCGATATATCTGAATAGTTCAAGTCGAACTTACCCGTATTTAGCCACGTTTTAACTTTGAAATACAGTCGAACTTCGATATCTCGAACTAACCGATATTTCGACACATGAATTACATTATTTTACGTTCGGTTCAGTCAAAATATTTATTTATTTATTATTTATTATACCCGATTTATATAGCGCTCTTTTCACACAGGAGTTGTGCGTTCAAAAGCGCTTCACATGAAATTATATAAATGTACCTACAAAGCGAGAAAGAAAAATATCTGTAGTTCAAAGTAAAAACGTGGCTAAGCCACTTTTTAATATTGAATTACGGGTACGTTCGACATAGCCGAGTTCGAGATATCGAAGTTCGACTTTAATCGAGTCGAGTTATTGAAACGCGAGTCATATTGACAATGTCATTTTGCTATCTCAACATTACCGTTTTACCACATAATTTAAAGGGACTCGCAACCGGATGGTGTACTTGTCAAAATAAAATAAAATACTCAAATAAAAGCAAATATGTGGCATTATTTGGCTTCTGATATTAAAAAAATAGGATCAGTCCAAAAAAATTCTCAAGAATCGTCACTGAATCTTAGTTTTTTTTAGATATTTTCCATCGTTTTTCTACAGCGTCAGCTGACGGTATAGTTGTTGTTGTTGCTTCTCTACACAGGCTCAGACATAAACCCGAGCCGAATAAAGTACTATCAATCGGTACCAGTGAAGTACGTTAATTCGCTACCGTATATATAGAGAGCGCTGGTAGCCGAGGGGGTAAAGGCGTTTCCTCATTTTTCATGTTTCTCTCCGCATGGCGGGTCACGGGTTCGAATCCCACCAGAGCTTCTTCTTTTTTTCTTTTTTTTTGAAATGCATTTTTTAACAGAATTTATTATCCTAAACTAAATCTTTCCCATTTATATAAGCATTTGACATATATTTACAAATTACTATTTTTAATGCTAAATCCGGTTGCGACTCTCTTTAACTAACAATTGTCCTGAATAATTGAAACAAAATTTATTTCTCGGCATCTGGTACATGCGTTTAGAGTGTAACTGAAATCGTTCTAAGGCTTTTGAATGGCCAAATTCGAGCTAAATTCTTGCATATATCATAAGCTTCAGAGCAATGTCATACTCAACTGAAAAAAACAACCCAGATACCTTCCTACTTTGCCGCTGTCCTGGGGAATAATTGTCATAGCGATTTTTTCTGTTTACTAGATTGAGATTATACCCTCTGTCAAGAGCTAAAAGGAAGGCAGGCTGATGGTTTGGAGCCCATGCCCTGCTTGACAACGAGATTAGCTGAAATCATCTTCCTGAAATCATCATAATCTCATCGTATTATCCCTCATCAATCACCGGCACTATATTTTGTGTCGCACAACCAAATCCATCCATTCAAACTGTTTGCAATACAATATTTTTTCTTGTTTCAGTACACTTGCATCAATATGCAAATAAAAACAACCACTTTTAAAGTTTTTTCTTTTATTTGTAAACGTCCGTTTATGCCATCTATGGGCTAATTGGACAACCCAGAGAGAGGATAGCGGATACAGAGAACCCGGGCGCGATGCCCTACTCTTATTATTGAAAAAGATTATCTGGTTCTTTTAGATGCCATATCGGACCTCGATTTATAAAGTCTCATCCGAAGGACTTGGTCCGGCGGGGGATCGAACTAACAACACCTGACGTCGTAATCGGGTGCTTTTTCCCTCGACTACGTCCACCGGTTCAATTTTAAGGATAAAAGTAGGTCCATTATATTCTTACGCGTGTCACACGTCGCTCCTGTATAGCCCTTTGGACAAGTGCAAACGTACCCGTTGACTTTATCTACACACGTTCCTCCGTTGTGACAAGGAGACTGGAGACATTCGTTGATATCTAAAACAATGGTACACTGACTGTAGAGTAAATGTCATTCTTTCCCCTTTAATCCATATAACCTGTGTCTAGTTTTGTAGAGAGGTGGTCACTTAAAGCAGGTTGAAAGTAAAGCAGAATGCGCCTTAAGGCGCATTCTGCTTTACTTTCAGCCTGTTTTAAGCTACCATCTGCTAGGATATATAGAAGATATGTCTTTTGGTACATGTTAATGACTGTATAAAATTGAAAGTTGAGAAACAGCGGTTTTTTTTCAGCGGAGAAACAAATGACTTACGCTCAATGGCCTTTCAAGAGGGGAATGTTTATCATGCAACTAAACGAACCGGTAATGAAATAAAATTAGAACATGGCAGCTTTCTGAAATATATTAACGGATTTTTATCTGACCTACGTTTAGGACACAATTTGCTTTACTTTCAGCCTGCTTTAAGCTACAATCTATAATATTTCAACGGTACATATTCAGGACCGAACAAAGACTTTTAAGTATAATTATTTTCTTCAGTGCAGGAATAAATTAAGGGTATAAAATGTATGGGGTTAAAGTTTAAGCGGCTACATGCTCATACTTAGCCTTATATTATCGGCCACTGTTTACAATGGTGCATTTCTTAAGATTGGCGGAACACCCTGAGTATTGGCGACGCGAGTGAGATGTCACGTAGCCAGTATCTTTGAAGATTTCAACGATATTGGACGAAACAGTCAGCTACAGTTTTCCCGTTTAAAAGCAAACGCATTGCAATAAATTGTTGAAAATGACAACTTTTTGACAATTCTGACTTAAATTTAAGCCGAGTGGCAAACAGTTTGGAGCCTGATCAGACGCCGGGTTACCCGGCGTCTGAACTGGCTCCAGACTGTTTAAATTGGAAAGAATAGTTTCAGCGTAAACGCGTTTATTGGGAAAGAATAATGTTTTCTCCACTGTATAACATGTAATAATGTACAGTAGAAAAGTGGTAAATATTTCCGTTAAACGCAAACGGAATGGAATTGCATTGCACAATTTTTTTGAAAATAACAACATAAATACAGTTCAATGGATTTTAATCTGAATAACGAACAGGTTGGAGCCTGATCACTAGACGTAATGATGTAGTTATAGCGTAGAAACGTTTACAAAAACGTTTATCTAGGAAAGAATAATCTCTAGTGTACAATTTACTACAGCTTACCTGATGAGCATGTTGGTCCAGTGTACCCTTGCGTGCAAGAACAGATATATGCCCCCATTGTATTGAAGCACGTGCCGTTATGGCACGGTAATTGGTCGCACTCATCTATATCTAAAGCAGTAACAAATATATATAATGTACACTACTTGTTATTACTACAATATCAATAATCCTTTCACTTCCTGGCTCGATAACACATGTTCAACAAGTTTAGATCCAGATCAGACGCCGCGGATCAAAACTGATTGCCATTATCACCATTTCCGTAAGTCAAAACCGCATGTAATTCCAATTTTTATAAATAAAAATAGTCAAAATACACAAGCAGATACATGTAACACTAGGGACGTAATAATACGGTGAAAACCGAATTGCTATATATTGCGATACAGAGAAACCGTATTGCAATATAGTTTGGCAACTTGTAAGTACAAAATTTGGATAGAAATTAGCCTTGACTTATTTATAGCATTGGAAGGATAATAGATATGCTTTAAGCTCGAGGGAGGGTCCAACATTAACATAGACATTTGCTGTGAATGTTATAATTGTCACAGCATTACATTCAAATTAACAGGATATCCCCTCTCGTATTTGCTGAAATAATATATAGAATATTGCAATACGAAAAACAGAATTGCAATACATGTACGTATTACTTAGAGGCGTATTGCAATGTAACAATATAGTGTTACACCCCTAGAAGATAGTATGGCAGCGACTATGTGAGATGTAGACGTCATAATAACAGCTAAATATTTATTTCAAGACATTTCTTCAGTCCTGTGAAGGACTACCCTCTCATTGTGCTCATTATGTGTGAAAGTAACTGTAAAAGCAAGGGACGTGTGCGCAACATTTCGCAAGCCATTTTATCCTGTCTAGAGAGGCACTGACTGTCTCATACTTTTACTTAGACCTGCATATCTAGATATTTCCTAAAGCTTGCTGGAATCATAAAATTTTATTAGGTCCGCATGCGGGTTCTTTGCTTACCTAATGCACAAGTTGGTCCAGCGTACCCTTGTGGACATACACAGTTATACCCATTGACTGTATTGACGCACGTGCCACCATGACGACATGGAAACTGGACGCATTCATCCACATCTGAAGCAAATGTCGAATATGTATACACAATCAAACATCGACATATCGAACTCGCTAGATTCAAATATATCGAAATCAAACGTGGCGTATCTCAAAGGGATGATTCTAATGAGTAGTAACACCATAGGGCTTAGTGCAGAAAAAAATAGTTTAGATTTGAAATACAGTAAAACCTCTCTAGAACACCACTAAAGTGAAGGCTAATTTGTTCCATAAAAAACGGGCGACTACTTAGAGCAAGGTGAACGTAAAACAGAAAGCTCCTGAAGGAGCTTTCTGTTTTACGTTCACCTTGCTTTTAGCAGCCACCCGCTATAAATATCATAAAATACAATAAATTAGTGGTCGTTTTAGAGAGGTTTTACCGTACTCTCCTTATCAGTAGCGTGTTCTGTTTCCACTGTTTACCGCTTAAGTTAGCAGTTTGTGCCACGTGTGCAGAGTACAGTGGAGAAAACGTATTCTTTCTTAATAAACGTGTTTACGTTAAAACTATTATTTCCATTGCAAAACAATGTGGAGCCAGATCAGACGCCGGGTTACCCCGGCGTCTTACCAGGCTCCAAACTGTTTGCACTCAGATTTAAAGTGTTAGTCAATATTGTCAAAAAACTGTCATTTTCTATATTTCATTGCACTGCGTCTACGTTTATTGGAAGAATAACGTTTTCTCCACTTTATTTCAGACCGGTGGCCCACTCGCAATCGATGCTGAACTCATGGCTGGAGCTCTGCTTACCTATATCACAATTGAATCCAGTGTATCCTGATTGACAAAGGCATACATAACCGTCTCCCGTGCTTCTACATGTACCTCCGTTAAGACAGGGTGACTTTGTGCACATATCAATAGCTGGAAAAAATAATTTATTTGAACGACACATTTTATGCAATATTCTAACACTCATCCCGCAAACCCCTATATAAACAAAGAAGGAACGTATCAGTGTACGAATTCTCAATAGAACACTCACGCCCTGTAACGTTCTAACGTGACGTCATAAAAAATTATGGCTTCAAAAACGCGTACGCCAAGAAATGTAGCACCGTTGCTTCGGTGCAAATTCAGGTTAAATTATGTGTTAGAATCGAAATAATAAATTAATACCAGTGTTGTATCTAACAATCGAACACGGGTAGGCGTTGAGATGGTTGTAATTAAACCACTCGGCCTAAAGGCCTCGTGATTAAAGTACTATGCATCTCAACTCCTACCAGTGTTCAATTGCACGATAAACCACTGGTATGAGTTTATTATTTCTTAAATAGTGACTACCTTATTAGTTTTTATTTATCATATTATACCATAACGTGTTCTAGTTTTGAAAAAGGGTGACCACTTAAAGCAGTTTGAAAGTAAAGCAGAATGCGCCTTAAGACGTATTCTGCTTTACTTTCTGCCTGCTTTAGGCTATCATCTGCTTGGATAAAGATATACTTTCTAATTGTACACAATCATTACTTAAACTACTGTAGATACAGATCAAAGGATTTCTAATGGAGCCATTTTATCAGGAAATATGTGTTTGTACTGTATATTATGAAAAACAATCATAACTTGTCAAATCATGGACTGGACCTTTTAAGAATATCAAACGCCTAAATATGCTAGTGCATGGTCGAATGAGTTAAAAACTACTGTTAAATTTTGTGGTGAAATGGTTAAAAGTTAATAAAGTACTCTCTCACCGACTTGGACAGTGCAGTTTGTATTACAGAGATCTTTGTTGCAGCAGCTATGGCAGTTTCCTGGCGTCAAGTTGTCCTCGCTATCTTCCAACTTCAGTTTAACCTCTCGCTTGCCTATGATGTGGGGGACCCCTCCGTGAATGTGTGTTTCGCAGATCTATAAAATGAAGGCAAACGAAGGCGTAACGCGGCCTCTGATTAGGATCAAAATTGTTCAACGCTTATTTCAGTATTTCTTAAATCTAAATACTTAAAAAATGAAATTGAGAAATAAAAGCAGATGACAATCTTTTTTAAATAATGACGTCATGCTAGTTAAGGGGTCAAATATGATTATAAAAGTAGCATACATACATGTCTCTGGCTGCATCCGTAAGAGTGAGTCGTCTCGGAAAATATTACTCTTTGAGATACGCTGCAAACCTAAAAAACAAGACAATTGCATCATTACATCGAACAATTTACAGTGAAACCTCTATTTTACCACCACAGAATTATGGTGATTATTATGTACATAAGGCAGGTGACAGCCTAAAGCAAGGTGATACTAAAACAGAAAGCTTCTAAAGGAGCCTTTTTGTTTACATGCGTAAAGCAAGGTAAACGTGAAATAGAAAAGTCCCGTAAAAAGAGCTGCTATACTGTCACCTTGATTTAAATTGTCATCTGACTTTGATTCGGTCCATTAGACTTAATATAGTGATCGTAATAGAGAGGTATCACTGTACGTCAAACACTCATGATAGGCAACTTGAAACATTTCAAAGTCATATCATGGTTAATACGTCTGTAAGATATACACAGAGCACCAGATAAGGGTAGTTTTTCAAAAACTAAAATCTTTATTTCTGAATTAAACCCTATGGTGTCACTACTCATTAGAATCGTCTCGAAGAGACGATTCTAATGAGTAGTAACACCATAGGATTTGGTGCTAAAAAGAGTGAGAAAATGTTGGATTTGTTGAAAAAACTACCTCTTATCTGGAGCCCTGTATACATCCTAATCCATACTACCTTACAGAAGCCCAGTTTGACCCCTTTATTTATCCGCCCCAGTAAAACGCCTAAGGACGAATCTACCCATTTGAAAAGTTGTTTTGCGCACAGATAACATTTATATTCATATTTTGATATATTGTTAATAAATTCTCATTTTCTTAATTATTGTTTTTGTTTATGCTGTTCTTAATTAACAGCTGTTTGATTGAGTTTGGTTTTACGACACCGAAACACATACATTGGTCATATGGCGCCGATCATTTACACATACATAGATCGGGAAAGACGTTATTCTTTCCTGTTTAATGCAAATGAAGCGCAAACACACAGCAATAAAATGTAGAAAATGACAACATTTTTAACGTACAATTTGATCTTAGTGGAAAAACAGTTTAGAATCTGATCAGACGCCGGGTTACCTAGCGTCTAATTAGGCTCCGAACTGTTTGTAAAGGGAATGATTGTTTTAGCATAATTGCGTTTACTGAGAAAGAATAGCGAATTCTCCACTGTACTCCCAACGATATGTTTGAATGATACATGGACCAGTGGAGATAACGTTATTCTTTCCTAAAACATGCGTATCTACAATAATTTCCTATGCAAAAAAAATTGAGCCTGATCAGACGCCGGGTAGCCGGCGTCTGATCAGGCTCTAAACTGTTTGCAACTCAGATTAAAATAAATAGTCAAAATTGTCATTTCCTCCGTTTTTTGCAATGCATTTGCGTTTCGTTTGTTTACCTCATCAGCACCACAGAAATCTATTGCGTTACACGGCTCATTCAGCAGTCTGGAGTTACAGCTGTAGCAGATAGGTCCACGATTAGCCGGATATCCTGGTAAAACAAACAAGAGTTGTTCAAGTACATACTAAAATGGTGTGTACAGTTATTTAGATACTAATCAGACGATTCGGGTCAAGCACATACGTACATGTAAAAAGGTGTGTCAACTTGTTGGATATTAATCAGACGATTCTGCAGCGATCACCTCATCCTTGAAATTCTAACAAACAACTACAATTTTTAATTTACTTTAGTTCATTGTTGACTATTTTTCAACAATATTTTGCAAAATAACAAACCGTTTAGAACTTTAAGAGTGTTATTCTTTACTATGAATCTGCTTTAATCAGCCTCCTGTCATAAAAAGTGAAGACAATTTAAAGTGAAAATAATATTTTGTTAAATAAAGTGGAATTAACATGGATTACCCTTCTCTCCACAACTACCAGCATTGCAGAGGTCGGTACTGCAGCACTCTAAACAATGCGAACTATCAGATGGGGCCGTGACGTTACATATCTGTGCAATAAACAGAAGCATTTATTAATTCTCGTTAACCTCTTCACTGCCGTGACGTCATCAATTTTAAACAATTGTCGTCTGCTTTTATTTCTTAAATTTTAATTTTTGCTATTTTGACTGAAGAAATATTGAAATGAGTGTCAAACAGTTTGGATCCTGATCAGACGCCGCGTAACGCGGCGTCTGATCACGATCCAAACAGTTTGCAAAAAACTGCTGTGCTCGGGGTAAGGCAGTGAAGGGGTTCCACGCGCTTGTCTGATCAGGCTCCGAGCTGTTTGCCGTCGCTCAGACTGAAATGCATACTCAAAATTGTTATAATCTTGTCAGTTTCTACAGTTTAAACTTTATGGCATTGAGTTTACATGGGATATATTTTGTTTTTATTATATCAAGTGTTCCAAAGCGTTTGTTGCAAGAGTATAAGGCAACCTATGTATGTACATTTTGCAAACAGCTTTCGACTGGGTGCATGTACCCAGATGCAATTCTTTGCTAACTGTATTTAAAGTACATATGATATATTCTAAAAAGAGCAATGGATTGTATTGCTTTTAGGTATAATTTCGGTTAGACCTTTACTCCATAGTCTGTTTTGTTTGAAGACATGTGGCATAGTAAAGCAGGCGCACTATGCTTTTCTTTCATCCTGCTTTAAGTAAGAGTACCATCTGCTAGGGTAAAGACCATATTTTGCATTGTGCAAATTCATTACTCATGACTGTATAAAGTAACACTACTTTCTTCAGTACAGGAACAACTTAAAAAGAGTGAAAGTGCGTTTCTTTGGCTTTATGTGCTAAAAATAAATAATAACATAATTCCAAATTATCCCCACATTCTTGCTGCCGTTCAGTGAGGAAGGCGCTATTCTTTCCAAATAAACGCGATTGCGCTAAAACTACTGTTTACATTGACAACAGGTTGAAGCCATATCAGAAGCCGAGTAACCCGGCATCTGGGGCCCGTTTTACTAAACAACTTACGCACATTTTTGCGTAAGTCAAAATTTTAAATTTTGAATTATACTTTTTATTATCACTTGCTACAAACAGCAACTAGCCAGATAAGAGGACGCGCTTTTAGCGCGTTCTCTGATCTGGCTATTTGCTGTTTGCAAACGTTTATGATTGAAAAATAAGAGTTAAACGATTTTGATTTACGCAAAAATTTTGCGTAAGTTGTTTAGTAAAACGGGCCCCTGATAAGACTCCAAAATGTTTGCTACTCAGGTTAACATATGTCGTCAGAAATGTAAAAATGTTTTATTTCCTACATTTTACGTTTTGTTCGTGTTTAAAGTGGAAAGAATAACGTTTTTCCACTGTTTTAGCAACTATGTTGAGCGTGAAGCCAAGTCGTTATGATTTTACACCATTTAACCACATTGTTGCTGTCGTATTCAAATAACTTACATTAGGTGCTGTGTTTACCGTGAAGCCAAGTCGTTATGATTTTACACCATTTAACCACATTGTTGCTGTCGTATTCAAATAACTTACATTAGGTGCTGTGTTTACCGTGAAGCCAAGTCGTTATGATTTAACACCATTTAATCACATTGTTGCTGTCGTATTTAAATAACTTACATTAGGTGCTGTGTTTACCGTAAAGCCAAGTCGTTATGATTTAACACCATTTAAGCACAGTGTTGATGTCGTATTTCAATAACTTACATTAGGTGCTGTGTTGACCGTGCAGCCAAGTCTGTATGCTTTAACACCGTCTGTGGCTTCAACTGTTTTTGCATAGCACACCTGATAGAAAAACAAAATTCTCATATTATCATTTCAACAATGAGCGAATGGTGTTTTACGGCCCATCGACACAAAATGTCGATGGGTCGTAAAACACCATTCATTTCAACAAAGATACAGTGGAGAATCTGTTATTCTTTCCCGTTTAAACGCAAACGCAAAGCACTAAAACGTAGAAAATATTAACTTTTGGACAATTCTGATAATTCTTGTTTATCTTGGTGGCAAACAGTTTGGAGCCTGATCAGACGCCGGGTTACCCGGCGTCTGATCTGGCTCTAAACTGTTTGCACTGCAAATAATAGTTTTAGCGTAAACGCGTTTATTGGGAAAGAATAACAGATTTTCCACTGTACATGTATTTGGAAACAGTTTTGATTCTGGTCTGATTGAGAGATATGCAGTTTCATCGGAATCAAAAACGTATCTGACTTGTATATTTTAATACTGTTTAAAACTTTATTTAAGAAATGTATAATATTGTGAAACAAGGATATACGAGTATGGCAATTAAATCCGTTTTAAACCCCCTTTACCGCTTTGCTCCGAGGTTACTGTCGTTTGCAAGCAGTTTGGATTTTGATTAAAGCCATGATTATTGGTACATGAACCTATGTTTTAGTCAGCCGAAGTGGCTGGTATTCTTAACGTTTGATTGAGATATCACTATGACAGTGAATATGTAAAGAAATTACTAGGGTGATGAAAATGTTTGGATGTGATGTGTCATTGCAAAGAAGGTGTAATTTGTAAACAAAAGTTAACGATCATTTCAATAAACTTATCAACGCATCGAAAGAGTTTAAGTTAAGGTAGTGGTAAATTTCAGAAAGGTCCATTAAAGAAGGAGGATCAAACATATTATCAAATTTTAAAGGAGCAAATTGTTTCAGTCCATAACCACATAGCCTGTTTCTAGTTTGAAGACATGTGACCACTTAAAGCAGGTTTAAAATAAAGCAGAATGCGCCTTAAGGCGAATGCTGCTTTACTTCCAGCTAACTTTAAGTTACCAACCTTTAGTATATAAAAATATATTTCTTGTGGTCCATATACATGGAAGTTAAAACTATTTCGTTCAGTTGAGGAATAAGTTAAAGCCTTAAAATGCGTATGTATGGGGTTAAATTCAACAATCTTTAGAATGCACTGAAATTGTGTAAACAGTGTCAAACGCTTTAGTGGAATTGTTAATTCTCACATAACTACCCCTGTTTTCTATAGCGAACAACGATGACGATATCCTTATCTCCAAAATGTGTAAGATCACTTTGTTGACGTCACTATTTATAACGGCGTTGTGACGTCACCGGGGTTCTAAAAATTCATATTGCTTAAAAATAGCTTAAATCGTTGGCGATGTGAGAAAATGAATCTGCCACTCGTCGATGTTTAAGACGAGTTGATCTCAAACTCGTCTAGAATAGAAAAGTTATTAAGCTCGCCAAGGCTCGCTTCATAACATTTCAATTCAAGACTCGTTTGAGATCAGCTTGTCTTAAACGTCGACTCATGACAGATCCTATATTTTTGCTTGAGTTGAGTGGTAAAAAATAGTTACATGTACAATTAAGAAATATTAATGAAGGGTTTACCTCTCCTTGACCGCACGTTGCAACCGCTTGGCAGAATCTTGGATGTGTAATGCTGTCACACTGCAGACATATCAAGCCATTTACTGTAGAAAAGAGAGTGGAATAAACAAAACTAAACAGGAATGTAAAGAAACAAAAGAAAATGACAGGTAAGTGATAATGCTGATGCTACCGGTATTAGGTACAGCGGAATAGATATTACGACGTATTGTTTGTGAAAAGACGCGTTCACGCTAAAACTATTTCCTGTGCAAACAGTTTGGAGCCAGATCAGATGCCGGATAACTCGGCGTCTGACCAGGCTTTAAACTGTTTGCCACTTTGATTTAAATATATACATGTAGTAAGAATTGTAAAAAAAATTGTTATATTTTATAATTAGTACCATGCGTTTGCGTTTTGTTTGCGGTATTTTTTTCTGTTTTATCGGCCACCTGTTCAGATACTTCGAGATGATTATTGCGTATTTTAGAGTAAATTTTTACTGAAACATCTGCAGTAGACATGCACATGAAATTAAATCACTGTGCATTTGATAACAGTAGTGCATAACGCTGCATAGGGTCTGCACTGTTTGGTATATCATTGTTGCTATATTGCTGTATTTTTTTGTATGGAAAATCGTTGTATTGTTCTAGTTCACCCTTATATATTTACCGTGAAATATTCCAGCAAGTCTACATAGAGTTTGTTGCAATAGCCAGACATAAATGGATAAACCCTACCACTTGAGAATCCAAATGATTACAACTCGACTGACATACAAACGTTGCAGTAATCAATGGTATATTTAATCTGGGCATCAAAATGTTTGTATATTTAGTATTATTGAGCCTGACGGCGAAAGGTTTACTCAGGAAAGAAAGTATTACAGACCACAGTATATAACGGCAGACTATGGTTTCAAGGTTAAAGCAGACCATGAATCTTGACATTCTTCAACTTTTAAAAAATAACATATTCTTCAATGTATTCACACAAGATGCTAAGCACTTACATACCATTAGGTAATACAGTATTCTTCAATGTATTTAAACAAGATGCTAAGCGCTTACATACCATTAAGTAATAACATTTTTAATGTATTCATACAAGATGCTAAGCACTTACATACCATTAGGTAATAACGTTCACTTAATGTACTCAAACAAAATGCTAAGCATTTACATACCTTTAGGTAATAACGTATTCTTAATGTATTCAAACAAGATACAAAGCGCTTACATACCATTAGTCGTCCACACGGATACCAGAACCACAGCTGCTAATCCAAAGGCTGATCCATACCATCTCGTCATTGAACCCCGTTTGCTAAAACGATTGTACGTTTAGTTTTACCCGTTCAGCCCCGAAGTAGCTTAAGTTAAAGTCGACTTTGCAAACAGTTTGGATCCAGCTCAGACGCCACGTAAAGCAGGATCCAAACTGTTTGACGCTCGTATCGATAATTCATCAGTCAAACTGCCTTAAACCTAGTTTTGAAACGGTTTTGCTGTTAACAATATAGCTGTCAAGGGATAAACTCCTCACGACTAATATGACGATAAAAAATGTTGAACACAGTACGTACAGCGGAGAATAGCTTGTTCTGTCCCATTTAAAAGACACGAAAGCAAAAGAAGTGCACAAAGCGAAGCAAATGATCTCTATTCGCAATAAGTCCGACAATTATTTTTTACTTTCTGAATCACAGTGGCAAACAGTTTGGAGCCGGATCTGATGTTTTTCGGCTCAAAGCTGTTTGCGATGGAAATATTTGTTTTAGCACAAGCGTGTGTATTTTGACACAATTACGTCTTGTCGACGTGGGTCCATGCTTATAAAGCGTTTGAACTCATTTTCAAGCATTTGATTGGTCAGATTTGAGCCTAGGCTCAAATCTGATCATCAAATGCTTGAGAACGAACTCAGATTCACATCAAAAGCCTTTTAAGCGCTGGTCCTGTTATTGTAATATGTCGCTGTAAGTATTTAAGTGGTACAGATAACGGACATTTCAAACTAACTGGAAATTAGATTACATTCGTTGGTTGCTGATAGATAACGGACCATTGCGCAACAAAGATATGTGTTAGGTCTATACCCTCTTAGAATTTATTCACCGTTTGTTTTGATTACGGTAATTTGATGAGGCAGTGTTTGCTGTTTTTTAATTATGTGTCCGCCATATTTAAAAAATTAACATTATAATGAGCAACTAATCTATATAGCCGGTCGGTTCATTGCTGATTGATGGGAGTAATGTGATCGCCGTTTTGTGGGGCTGTCTTTTGTATGTTTATTCATGTTTATTTTAGATCTAATTGTAGTTATTTTGTCCTTTCTCGCTTTGTAGGTACTTTTGTATAATATTATGTGAAGCGCTTTTGAACGCACTACCCCTGTGTGAAAATAGCGCTATATAAATCTGGTATAATAATAAAAATAATAATAATAATATTGTGTGATTTGTATGTGAAAAGTATCTAACGAATTACAACTCGTTTAAAGCGTAATGTTTCATGCATGCCATAGATTAGTACAAAAGTTACCTATGGCACGTTTTAAGCATTGAAAATATATCACAACTTAATGCAGGTATGAGGTAATACAGTATGCGCCTGTAAGTTACCATCTGCTGTGATATAGAGAGCATGATCTTTATAAATTGGAATCATTTCTTTAGTTGAGGAATAGATAAATGCTCAAATGTTTGCTTGTATATTTGTTTCTTGAAATTAATCTGAGTTCGTTCCTAAGCATTTGATTGGTCAAATTTAAACCGAGGCTCAAATCTGACCAATCAAAAATGCTTCAGAATGGGTTTAAACTCAACTCAAACGCTTTATAATGATGGGCACAGGTCGAGAAGAAAAAGACAAATGTCAAGAAAAAGCGCAACGGACGGACCGACTGACTGACGTACGGACAAGGCGTTTCCTATATATAGTCCCGACCACTAGTGGTGGGGGTATGATAATAGTTTTATCGTAAACGTTTGTATCGGGAAAAGATATAGAAGATAACTGATTTTTAAGCGTGAGATCGAAATTAAATCCATCGAGTGAACGTCATATCAGGCGTTAAATTTTCACGAGTGCCACGAGTTAAAATATAACCGTCTGATGTTCACGAAATGGATTAAAATTAATCTTACACTGAAAGAAAAGAATACTGTAATTCTATTTATTTATGCTTTTAGGACGCTTTTTAGACGAAATTGTTCCGACATTTTTGAAATTTTGAAACATAATCAGTTTTGTTTAGGCATTAGAGCCGAAATCATCTTCCTGAAATCATTCCCATAGGTATATAACGCTGGAGCCTCTTAGTGACGTGTTGTTTTGTGCTTTTTCTTTATATTTATTTGTACATAGTCGTTTCTTGGCGCAATATGACACATTTATGTATCGCGGTGTCGTAATACCAAACTCAAACAATCAGAGACGATTCCCCAGAGACCTTCCTACTTTGCCGTAGTTCTGGTGCTTAACTGTCATAGGGGGACTTTTTTGTTTATTAGTCGCAGTGCCGTAAAAGCCAACTCTTCCATTAAATTAAAAATAAACGAGTTAGGTTTTACGGCACTGCGACACAAAATCGGTCATATTGCACCGATGAATGATGAGATGAGATGGCAACGATTTTAAGCAAGATGATTTCGGCCAATTTCATACGTTGCCAAGCAGCACATGGGATCAAACCGCCGACCTGCCTTCCTTTTAGTTGTTGACATAGGGGAAATCTCGCTTCTAATAAACAGAAATAATTCCCTATGACAATTCAGCCCCTGAACCACACGACAAGATAGGAAGGTCTCTGGTGCACTCATAACGCGGCGTACGACCAGCATTCAAATTGTTTGCAAACAACAAGTGTACTCTGGGTAAGGCAGAGAAGGAGTTAAGCATGTTACATAAACAAAACTCCTTCTGTCATATATAACGTTTATCTTTATAACAATCGAGATTTTAACACATGTCGCTATTGAAATTGCCTTTAGGGACCTATTTTTGTATAGACAGAGGCATTCCATTGCTTTCTTGTTTTTGAATAAAATGCCTTTCAACCATGTTGTGTAGTTTTTTGTTCTAAACAGCAACTGTGAGCATTTTTAAAAGATTTAACAGATTAGATTCATGCTCAAATATGTTACGCCTTAAGGTATCATTATACGTTTAAAATTGCAAAATTGGTGTTTTTAAATATTGTTTTGCAGATTCTAATAGCTCAAATTTTATTCTACAAATTAGCAATTTTTTGATCACCAAATGAAACCCTTAACACGGCTTACCAGATCAATAAATCACGTCGAATAATACTCCGCAGTCAAATAAAGTGTTTTATTAAAAAGACAAAAGGAGATAATTCAGAGATACTGTATGGTTCTTGTGTACTGCACTTTCGCACGTCATCCTTTTAAGGTTTTCACTATCAAATTTCACCAAATTATGGTGTAACGTTCAGGAGGTATATGCTCCGGACAAAATGATTGAAGGGCGGACGGACAGACAGACGGACGGATGGAAAAAGCAGCGACAATATGCTCAACCTAATGGAATGCATAAAACGGACCGTGGGTATTCACAATCAACCAGCCAGACATGCTCATTAGTTAATTGACGTTTTCGGCACTTCATTATTTGACAGAAGCAGCATTTAAATCATGAATTACTTTCACAGTTCCGGTTGAATTTACAGCTGGTTACAGGACATGGCAGGATTTTTATCTTCTTGCGGGATTCAGTCGAAGAATTTTGTGAATTGTTCCAATTGTGCAAAATAAAGCGTTACTTGATAGAATGTCGACTTCAACCGTAAAACAACGTTGATGTAAGGCGCATATCCAATATCTGAAACAAGGGCCCTTTATTTTGGCCCATTTTTATACATGTTGCAAATCGCTTATTGAAATTTTTTTATTTCTCTTCTTGAAACGTATCTTTTTAACCCTTTACCTGATAGCATTGTATCTAGTATTGAAGATATGTGACTACTTAAAGCAGGTTGAAAGTAAAGCAGAATGCGCCCTAAGGCGCATTCTGCTTTACTTTCAGCCTGCTTTAAGCTATTAACTGCTAGAATAAGGAAAGTATTAAATATGACACATATTCATTACGGTATAATTTGGAACTATTTTCTTCAGCGGATGATTAAAATGAATGTGCTAAAAGTCGCTTCTATAAGGGAAAGGGTTAAACAAACTAACTGAATGGCATATCATGGGACGATGTGTATCATTTAGAGCAATAAGCTATGAAAAAGGAGTAAATCATAAATCATCATGATGATGATGAGTTGGGTTTTACGGCGACACAAAGAAAGGCATAAATCAAAATGAATAATAAACAATATGTGTTTTCGAAACACACATGCACCCCTCCTTTTTTGACATTCGTGACCATGACATGACATGTGTAGTATACACATATTCATACGCCTGTGAATAAGAGTAACGAGAAACATGGATACAAAATACGAACTCCTGATCAGCTGAGGGTCAAATGGGATGCCCTTTTTCAAACAATTCACCGCAAAGACCTTCATATATATTCATACACTTCTGAATCAGAGCAATGTGTATACAAAATTTAAAGACCCGATCTGCTGACGGTAAAACAATTGCCATTTCAAATAGTTGACTTTTGACGTATTTGATCTTGACCTTTGGCATGCCAAGTCTGAAATATACATATCTATATTGTTCTCAATTAAGAGTAATATGTATACTTAAAAGAAAGTTACAATCAGCCGAGGGTCAAAAGTTTTGGCCATTTATAAAAATACACAATTATGACCTATGCGACCTTGACCTGACATGCCAAAATCCCACATATTCATATACCTCTTCCTATCAGCAACATACATACCAATGATTGGTTGGGGTTTACGGCACTGCGACACAAAATAGGTCATATAGCATTAATGAGGGATGATGAGATGAAATGATGATGATTTCAGGAAGATGGTTTCGGCTTATCTCATTCGTTGACCAGCAGCGCATGGGATCAAAACCACCCACCTGCCTTCCTTTCAGTTCTTGCCAGAGGGAATAATCTCGGTCTAATAAACAGAAACAATTCGAATTGACAACTAAGCCCCAGAACTGCGGCAAAGTAGGAAGGTCTCTGGGGACCATGTTTTAAAAATCAAGGCATCGGTTAAGGTTGCAAATAAAATGACATTTTTGATGGATGGGAGAGTTAGGTTGTACGGAACTGCGACACAAAACAAGAGCCGCATGCGGCCCTAAATCGCTCATCTGAGGAACCATTGTGTAATACTCCATGCAAAATGAAGTTTTTCATTGCATGAAGAAGTAACTCAGAATCCGTTTGTCATTAACACTGTTTGAGCAAAAAGGAAATATATGGAAACTATATAAAAAGTCCTAATAAAGGGTGTTTAAATTAATATTCATTCGAAATATTATTGAATTCTGACAATGGTTACAGTTTCAGAGTAGAAGATTTTTAAAGGGTTTCCTGTTTAAGTCTATGTAAAACTGATAAGCCCAGGGCGGGCCATTTTTGACCCCGAGGTCATGATTTGAACAATCTTGGTAGAGAACCATAAGGCAAAGCTAGATGCCAAATATAAAAGGTCTGGGACTTACATTTTCCAAATTCTTTTATAGAAATCTTCCTCTCATTAACAAGTATAAATGTAACTTAAAGTCTTTTCTGCGGCAAGGTATTTCACATCCGGAGTTTTATGGTGATGTGATTTACAGACTTCGTAAGATTCTTGGACATATACATTTTCAAAACCTATTTGTGAAACGTATTAGATTTTTCCTCAAAAAAGATTATGATCCAACTATATTGCTGCGCACTTCACGTTTGGTTATCGATCAATCTACAATTGATAACTATGCTTTCCTCTTTGGTTGTGCGACGACAGACAGGGCTTAGCACTACATGATGATGTATCTTTAAAGCCGTCCTTAACCGGGAGAGTTATGTCGGATTTTCGTGCTTTGTTTTTTCTCTCCCTCTCTGTCGTACCCTGGACCCTTCCATGTCTTACAGTTACTCGTAACTACAAACTGGTCGCTTGAGTACAATTTGACCGTTGCCATAGTGGGTTATTTTTAACACGGGCTTGCATCTTTAATTCTTTCCCATGTTACTAATGATCTTGTCATAGAATTTTTGCTAAATGTTTTACATGTATTTACTTACTGTGCTGGCGGTCTTTTTGATTGTGAGGTCGTGGAACAGGGTTTATATTTTATGTACACTGTTTGTCTTTATAGGTGAATATAGGAGATAAGTGTGAGGTTGGGCGCCCCTAAACCCAGGTTTAACCCCCCAGTGGTTGTTAATAATTAATTAATTTATAGTTGATTATTGATTGCTACTGACCGTACCAAGGCGGGCTCCTATGTTCACTTTGCTTATTGTTTGTCTTGCGTGTTGTTTTCTAATTAGTGTGTAGATGAAGGAATGGTATTGCGTGTGTGTGTTCTGCTTGAGGGGTGGGTGTATTGTTTGTGTTGCGTTTCCTGCTTGAGTCTTTCGTATTTATTATTTACGGTTCCAGAGAAGAAGATTTGAAAAGGTTGTACAATATAAGTATATGTAAAACTGATAAGCCCCGGGGTGGGGTATACAAAATATATCCCTATCCCTTAAGAGCAAAAGGTTATTGGCCTTTGGAATATTTGACCTGTGACCTTGACTTTTAACCCGAATTGCTTAACCCAGCATAATCAAATACCTTTTCATATGGGAAATACAAATGCCTTGCAATAAGCGCCCTGGAGACCTTCCTGCATTGTCGTGGCTCTGGGGCTTAATTGTCAAAGGAATACGCTTATTCCTTCTGCCAAGAACAATAAGGTAGGCAGGTCGGCGGTTTTGATCAAATGTGCTGCTTTGCAACGAATAAGATTATCCATCATAATTTCATCTCATTATCCCTAATTAAGTATCGGCGTTATATGACAATTTTTTATGCAGAGCCTTCCATCTGTATTGAGTATGTATTGGTAAAATCACATTGCTTTGATAACAGTTACGAACAAACAAACAAACAGACAGGGCAAAAGCAATCTGCCCTCCATAAGAGATCCGAGGTGCATCAAAATCCATTTGCAGTATTTAACCTACGTCGGTACCTTAAATAGGGAAATTAACACACAAGGAAGTTTGTGTGTTCTTTGCATTTCAGTACTGATTGTTTTTCAAATGAACATTGTAAACTGAATCTACTAATACCTACGTACAGTTTCTTAAAACGCCTGTCAACCGATCACAGTTTTAAACATCGCCTGTGAATTTGATCGTTTGTTGCTTTATACAATCATGTTTTTGGTATTTGTTCCGTTTTTCCTACATATTTTTGCAAATGTCGTTTCAAATGTACAAACTGACAAGTTTGAATATGAGTGTGGTGTTTTAACGAGACTAGAAACCTTGGAAAACGAACTGAAGATAGCAAAAGAAGCACAAGTTGCCTCTGACAACAAACTGACGGAAGCTGTTGGTGCAATACAATCTTTGCAGAACGACTTGAAAGGTAACTGTTTCTTACAATCAAATGTTAATTGAAAGCCAGCCTCGCCTTTTGTCTTTAGAATAAAAACAAGTATTATATAATCGATGCTACACTGACTTACTACAAATACAGAGAATAAGCAATTCGATTGGATTGATATGAAAAATATATCACGAGAATGGGTTGTTCGAGTTTTTTTTAACTAGATAACAAACCATTCGAGTGATATAGTTTTCATATACATCAAAGGGATTGATTATTCTATTTATTATATACATGTACATTTTAATGACGTTTCTACAATGAAAACACACAACATCAATTGTTTACGCGCGAAATCACAAAAATATTGTGACGTCTCAAAAAAGATATTGTTACTTCAAAAGTGATATCATTAGTGATGATATCAACTGTGACGCATATGAAATTTATCTTACTGAAACATCTCTACAAATCATCGATAGTGTATAGAATCTAATGTTTTTTCTGTTTTTCTTTAATATATAATAACAGTAGACAACAGAAATCTGAAAAATTATCAAGTTTAATTTAAAAATTAAACGAGACTTACCTTGTAAGTTGAAGTTGACTTGTAATTTTATGAGTAAATAAAATTAGGAGGGAGTTAACTGAGATAGCACTTCCGTCGCGCATGCGCATCGGTGCGCTTCCAAATTGAACCGCGTTCAATTTTCGCATGTGACTGATTTCGCAAGCGGAAGCGCACTGATGCCCATGCGTGACGGAAGTGCTATCTCATTTAACTACCTTCTAATGGTTTACGAAATAAAATATGCACCTATACTTCATACATTGTATGTAAGTACATATAGGATATAAAGCACGCATATAGTACTAGTGTCTGTGGTTTGGCTCCGGGTCCACACTTATAACCTGTTTGAGTTGAGTCTGATATCATTTTATTTGTCAGATTTGAGAGCTTGTTCAAATAGACCAATCAAATGCTTGAAAACTATTGCTCATGGTGATGATGATGGGTTGGGTTTTACGGCACTGCGATACAAAATAGGTCATATAGCGCCGATGAATGATTAGGGATAATAAGATGAGATAATTTAAAAAATGATTTTATACGTTACCAAGAAGCGCATGGGATCAAATAAATACGAAAAAGACTCAAGCAGGAAACGCAACACAAACAATACACACATCTCTAAAACCACCTCCCTGTCTTCTTTTTAGTTCTTGGAAGAGCGGATAATCTCGGTATAATAAACAGAAACTAGTTCCTAAGACAATTAAGCCCAATGGATAATCTCGGTCTAATAAACAGAAACTAGTTCCCAAGACAATTAAGCCCAATAACTGCCGCTAAACCAAACCCATCCATTTACACTTTCTGGGATGAATGAGTTGTGTTTTACGGCACTTCGACACAAAATATGTCATATAGGGGTGATGATAGATGGATAGATGAGTTGGGTTATACGGCACTGCGACACAAAATAGGTCATATAGCGCCGACGATTGATGATGGAGGGGTGATGAGATGAAATGATGATGTCAGGAAGATGGTTTCGGCTAAAAAATACGAAACACTCAAGCAGGAAACGGAACACAAACATTACACCCTCCTCTCAAGCAAAACACACACAGTCATACCATAACACACACATATACACACACGCACAATACCATTACTTCATCTACACACTAAATAGAAAACAACACGCAAGACAAACATAAAGCAAGGTGAATATAGGAGCCCGCCTTGGTACGGTCAGTAGCAATCAATAATTAATTAGAAATTAATCATTAACAACCACTGGGGTGTTAAACCTGGGTTTAGGGGCCCAACCTAACTCTTATCTCCTATATTCACCTATAAAGACGAACAGTGTACATAAAATATAAACCCTGTTCCACAACCTTACAATAAACAAGAGCCCCATGGGGCATATTCGCTCACCTGAGAATAATTGGAACAAGAGCCACATGGGGCATTTTCGCTCACCTGAGAATAACTGACAAAATGGAGATAATTATTTATGTCCAGGGAGGGGTCATTTTTTACCCGAGGGGTATAATTTGAACAATATTGTAAGAGGACCTGTAGATGATGCTATGTGCCAAATATCTAAGATCAGGGTAGCAGGGTTTTAGACAAGATTTTTGTAAGTTTCCATAGAAAAAAATCTATTTTTAGCTCCTGTGACCTACATATGCAACAGACTGAAACCAGTTGAAAAAATAGGTAAAAGATATCTAGAAGTGTGACCATGCTGAATATCAATGAATGAATGAATGAATGGTGTTTTACGGCCCATCGACACAAAAAGGTCATTTAGAGCCGAATAAATAATTACAATATCAAATTTAAAACAATATCAACTAATAGATTACGTCAATGTCAGTCCCGATCAACGGGAAAGTAAACAAAATATGGACAAAACATAATCGACATACAAAAATTATCTTTAAAAAATATAATTTATTCAAATTTTATAATATAAATTAATCTCTTTTAAAAATTCAAGTATTTTATAAATATCAACAAACTCAAACAGTTCCCGCAGGGAATCTGCCTGAAAGAACCTATTTCTAATTAAAGATAAATCAGCACAATCAATAAGAATGTGCTGAATTGTGTAAGGTTCAAAACAAAATAAACATTCTGGTTGAACCTCACGTTTTAAAAGATATGAATGTGTAATATAAGAATGTCCTATTCTCAATCTAGCTAAAACTACCTCATCCCGGCGAATCGACCGGCATGAGTTCAAACTTTCACCTAATACAGGTTTAATGGCATGGAGTTTGTTGTGAGTTTCCCCACTCCAAGACTCCTGCCAATTTCTTAAAATAAATTTAGTAATCTGTGGTTTGAAATCCGAATAAGGAAGATCCATATCAGATTCAGGCAACGACAGGGCAGACTTAGCTTCTAAGTCTGCCCTCTCATTGCCCTTAATTCCACAATGACTAGGTACCCAACAAAATTTTACATCTTTAGAATTAGACAGTTCATGAAATTTTAAAACAATATTTTTAACAAGTACATTTTTAGTAGAACCTTTACTCAATGATTGTAATACAGAAAGAGAATCCGAAAAGATTATATGTTTACTATATGAATCTTCAGCAATATAATCAAGAGCTAAATCAATAGCCTTGATCTCTGCTGAAAATATAGAGGCATTGTCAGGGAGCCGTAACCTTGTAACCGTATTGTCAGTCACAAAAGCAGCAGCGACCTTCTCATCATCTTTTGAACCATCAGTATAAATTTGTTTAAAATCTTCAAATTTTGAAATGATTTCATTAAAAAAGGATTTGAATTCAAGCGAGTTTGTTTCAGACTTCTTATGCCAAGTTAGATCAAAAATGACATTTGGTCGTTTAATAGTCCAAGGTGGTATAGATTCGACTTTGGTCTCTTCAACCAAAGACAAATCTATACCACTACTTTCAAAAGAGTTTTTCATACGTATTCCAAAGGATGGAATAACCTTTTCTTTAGATTTAAATAAACGTTTATGTTTAGGTTTAAACACATTATTATATGTTGGATTTGAATGGTGCTGAATATCAAAGCTCTGGCCATATTAGTTTCAGAGAAGAAGACGTTTTGAAAAGTTCACTATATAACTCTATGTAAAACTGTGACCCCCGGGGCGGGGCCAATTTTGACCCCATGGGGCATAATTTGAACAACTTGATAGAGGACCTGTAGGCGATGCTATGTGCCAAATATCTAAGCTCTGGCCCTTGTAGTTTCAGAAAAGAAGATTTTTTTAAGGTTTCATAGAAAACAAATCTATTTTTAGCTCCTGTGACCTAGTTATGCAACCGACCAGAACCATTTGAACAATTTTGGTATAGGACATCTAGAAGTGTCACCATGCCAAATATCAAGGCTATGGCCATATTAGTTTCAGAAAAGAAGACGTTTGAAAATTTCACTATATTACTCTATGTTAAACTGTGACCCCCGGGGCGGAGCCAATTTTCACCCCAGGGGCATCATTTGAACAAACTTGATAGAGAACCCGTAGATGATGCTGTGTGCCAAATATCTAAGCCAAAGCTCTAGCCATATTAGTTTCAGAGAAGAAGCCGTTTTGAAAATTTCACTATATAACTCTATGTAAAACTGTGACCCCCGGGGCGGGGCCAATTTTGACCCCAGGGGCATATTTGTACAAACTTGATAGAGGACCTATAGGCGATGCTATGTGCCAAATATCTAAGCTCTGGCCCTTGTAGTTTCAGACAAGAAGATTTTTTAAGGTTTGATAGAAAAAAAATATTTTTAGCTCCTGTGACCTAGTTATGCAACCGACCACAACCATTTGAACAATTTTGGTAAAGGACATCTAGAAGTGTCACCATGCCAAATATCAAGGCTCTGGCCATACTGGTTTCAGAGAAGAAGACGTTTGAAAATGTCACTATATAACTCTGTGTAAAACTGTGACCCCCGGGGCGGGGCCAATTTTGACCCCAGGGGCATAATTTGAACAAACTTGATAGAGGACCTGTTGATGATGCTGTGTGCCAAATATCTAAGCTCTGACCCTTGCAGTTTTTGACAAGAAGATTTTTTAAGATTTCCTTATTTTTTCACTTTGGTTGCCATGGCAACCAGAGTTCTGCATTGTTTTTAATTCTTTGAACAAATTTGAAAGAGCTTGACCAAAGGAACATTTCTGTAAAGTTTGGTTGAATTCTGTCAAGTGGTATAGGAGGAGATGTCATTTGAAGCAATTGTTAACGACGACGGACGCCGGACACAGGGCCATCCCAATAGCTCACCTTGAGCCTTTGGCTCAGGTGAGCTAAAAATGGAGATATTGATTTATGTCCAGGACTGACCTAGATATGCAACAGACTGGAACAAGTTGAATAAAATATGTAAAGTATATTTAAAAGTGTCACCATACAGAATATAAAAGCTCTGGCCTTATTAGAGTCAGAGAAGAAGATGTTTGAAATTTTCTTTATATGACTCTATGTAAAACAGTGACCCCCGGGGCGGGGCCAATTTTGACCCTAGGGGCATAATTTGAAGAAACTTAATAAAGGACATGTAGGCGATGATATGTGCCATATATCTAAGCACTGGCCCTTGAAGTTTTAGACAAGAAGCTTTTCTTATTTTTTCACTTTGGTTGCCATGGCTGTTTTTAATTTTTTGAACAAATTTGAAAGAGCTTGACCCAAGAAAAATCTATTTTTAGCTCCTGTGACCTAGTAATGCAACGGACCAAAACCATTTGTACAATTTTGGTATAAGATATCTAGAAGTGTCACTATGCCAAATATCAAAGCTCTGGCCATATTAGTTTTAGAGAAGAAGACGTAAGAAAATGTCACTATATAACTCTATGTAAAACCGTGACCCCCAGGGCGGGGCCAATTTTGATCCCAGGGGCATAATCTGAACAAACTTGATAGAGGACCTGTAGGCGATTCTATGTGACAAATATCTAAGCTCTGGTCCTTGTAGTTTCAGACAAGAAGATTTTTTAAGTTTTCATTGAAAAAATCTATTTTTAGCTCCTGTGAACTAGTTATGCAACCGACCACAACCATTTGAACAATTTTGGTAAAGGACATCTAGAAGTGTCACCATGCCAAATATCACAGCTCTGGCCACATTGGTTTCAGAAAAGAAGACGTTTGAAAATTTCACTATATAACTATGTAAAACTGTGACCCCAGGGTCGGAGCCAATTTTGACCCCAGGGGCATAATTTGAACAAACTTGATAGAGGACCTGTAGATAATGCTATGTGCCAAATATCTAAGCTCTGGCCCTTGCAGTTTTTGACGAGAAGATTTTTTAAGATTTCCTTATTTTTTCACTTTGGTTGCTATGGCAACCAGAGTTCTGCATTGTTTTTATTTCTTTGAACAAATTTGAAAGAGCTTGACCCAAGGAACATTTCTGTAAAGTTCGGTCGAATTCTGTCAAGAGGTATAGGAGGAGATGTCATTTGAAGCAATTGTTAACGACGCACGACGGACAACGCCGGACACAGGGCCATCCCAATAGCTCACCTTGAGCCTTTGGCTCAGGTGAGCTAAAAAGACCGCCAACACAGTAAGTAAATATATTTAAACCCGCCTTCCTATTAGTTCTTGGCAGAAAGGATATTCTCACTTTTCAGGTGCGCTAGATCACTTTTTGTTACTACAAATAGCCATACAGTAAACAGTGTCTAGCACTGTATTCCTCCGCCCAATCAATGGAAAGGGAGGTTAGTCTTACAAAAATACCCAATATTTAAGACGGACCACAGGTTACGTTCACAGAGTGAAATAAAGTCGAAAACTTTACAATAGACTTTACACTTGTCTGTGTCAATTAAAACACTTTTAATCATCTATTGTGTGTAGCAGTGCTGTTAAACTCAACTCGGATATCTATCTAATCAGTTGCAGTCTACTGCTGTGTCTGTTCAGTATATCAGCTGTTTGACATTCATTTCAATATTGCGTAAGTAATGAAATCCAGAAATGTCAGTGTGAGAAATTAAAGTATCATGTCAGTGAAGGGGTTAAAACACGATTACTATTTCGTTTCCTTTCAGAGGTTAGCACAGTTGGCTCTTCCTATGTTCGTTGGGGAAGAACGACTTGTCCAGGAAACGGAACGGAGCTTGTTTACTCGGGGTTCACTGGTGGATCGTATTATAACCACCCTGGATCTGCTGTAAATTATCTCTGTCTTCCTTCCACACCAGTCTATGAAAATTATGATGTGGACATAGACAACTTGGGTGGTTATGTGTATGGAACAGAATATCAGATCTACTGGATGAAATTCTTTCCTGATCTTGTTGATCCTACACCTTTGGCCAACAACGATGCTCCCTGTGCTGTTTGTATGGTTCCTCGGTCTACAGTGTTGATGGTTCCAGCTACAAATATCTGCATGGATGGTTGGACATTGGAATATATGGGCATGCTAGCTAGTGGATATTATAATCATCTTGCTGCAAGTGAATTCATCTGTCTTGATGACCAGCCCGAGTATCGTCCAGGGGGAAGCGCAGATTTGGATGGCAAGGTTCTGTACCTCGTTGAGGGTCGATGTGGAGCTCTGCCATGTCCGCCGTACGTTGATCGAAAAGAGCTTACGTGTGCAGTTTGTTCTAAGTAACAATGAACGTGATTTTATAAGCTTTTGTGCTTCAGAAATCTGCTCGTTTGATGTAAACAGTTTTTGAGTTTCAAAATATTTTTATTTTGACAGTTATGTTGGAAACATTTCTATTTTATGTCTACACATGTATATTAACTAAGCATTGTTACGAGATATAAATACGAAAGACTCGAGCAGGAAACGCAACACAAACAATACACCCACCTCTCAAGCAGAACACACACACAGCCATACCATAACAAACAAACACACACACACACACACACACAATCCCATTCCTTCATCTACACACTAAATAGAAAACCCGCTTAACTCTTTGCATGCGTCTGCAACAATTGTCTTCTGCTTCTATTCTAAACCTTTTAAATACTTTGCAAAACAGGGCAAATGTTAAACAGTTTGGGTCCTGATAAGACGCCATGTTACGCGGCGTCTCCTCAGGAATCTTAATGTATGTATAGGTTATGACGATTCGGTCGCTATCGTGCACACAGTTTAAATACAAGAGCCCCATTGGGCATATTTCGCTCAGCTGACAAAATAGATATAATGATTTATGTGCAGCACGGGATTATTTTTTTACCCGTGGGCCATAATTTGAACAATCTTGATAGAGGACCTCTAGCTGATGCTATGTGCCAACTATTTAAGATAAGGGTACTAGGGTTTAAGACAATAAGATTTATTTAGGTTTCCATCTATTTTTAGCTTTTGTGACCTACTTATGCAACAGACTGGAACTATTTGAACAAAATAAGTAAAGGACATCTAGAAGTGTCACCATGCCGAATATCAAAGCTCTGGTCATATTAGTGTCAGAGAAGAAGTTTGAAATTTTCACTATCACTGTGACCCCCGGGGCGGTGCCAATTTTGACCCAAGGGATATTATTTGAACAAAGTTGATAGAGGATCTGTAGTTTTGTGCCAAATATCTTAGTTCTGGCTTGTGTAGTTACAGACGAGAAGACTTTTTTTTCAGTTTTCATTGAAAAAAAAATCTATTTTTAGCTCCTGCGACCTAGATATGCAACAGACCGGAACCATTTGAACAAGGTAGATATAGGACATCCAGAAATGTCACCACATCGAATATCAAAGCTCTGGCAATACTAGTTTTATAGAAGACGTTTGAAATGTTCACTATATAACTCTATGTTAAACTGTGACCCCCGGGGCGGGGCTTATTTTGACCCCATGGGGCATGGTTTGAACAAACTTGATAGAGGACCTGTAGGCGATGCTATGTGCCAAATATCTTAAGCTATATCCCTTGTGGTTTTTGATGAGAAGATTTTTTTAAGTTTTCTTTGAAAAAATCTATTTTTAGCTCCTGTGACCTAGATATGCAACAGACCGACACAATTTGAACAAAATACGTAAATGATATTTAGACCTGTCAGCATGTCGAGTATCAAAGTTCTAGCCATATTAGTTTCAGAGTAGAAGACATTTGAAAATTTCACTATATAACTATGTAAAACTGTGACCCCCGGGGCGGAACCAATTTTGACCCCCGGGGCATAATTTGAACAAACTTGATAAAGGACCTGTAGATGATGCTATGTGTCAAATATCTGAGCTTTGGCCCTTGCAGTTTTTGACAAGAAGATTTTTTTAAGATTTCCTTTTTTCCCCACTTGTTTGCCATGGCAACCAGAGTTCTGCATTGTTTTTAATTCTTTGAACAAAGAAAGAGCTTGACCCAAGGAACAGTTCGGTAAAGTTTGGTTGAAATCTGTCAAGCGGTTTAGGAGGAGATGTCATTTGAAGCAATTGTTAACGACGACGGACGACGCACAACGCCGGACCATCCCAATAGTTCACATTGAGCCTTTGGCTCCGGTGAGCTAAACACAGTTTGTATAGGTATGACCCACTCGGCATTTCATCCGAATCCATACTGTAGGCAAACGCCAGCAAGAATCATGACTAGAATAAAACAAACGAATTAATTCTAATGACGCTGTCTACTAATACAATTTCACGTTCCAAACATATTTCGTAAAAACATATTTCAAACAATCTAACCTTAACGACAGACCATACATACTCTTTCATTTATAAGCAGTGTCATTGTGAAGAGTACGTACACTCATCCAAAGCAACCGTTGAAGACACTGATCAGACGGCTCCAATATCATGAATATGGATCCTCTAATAACGGTCTGTACTATGTATCATTTTACAGTACATTGTCAAACATAGCTTAGATGTAACTGGAAACTCCAATAATCCGCTAGATGTTCAATGTGTCAGATCGTTATGTAACGGCAATTTGGTATTTTTAATGTTGTTTGATACTGTATTGTTGAGATATATCTAAGATAACCCTTTATCAAACTGTGATTACAAGAAACATGCAGCAGTTACTTCCAATACTGAACAATAACCTGTGTCGTGAAGCGTGTATCATTTTCTATTAAAATGTATCATGAAAGCATTTTGCCTGGATTCCAGATCTTGTGTTAGTTTGAGGCAAATCGGTGTCCATTGACCCCGTCTTTGTTTGACATGTTTATATTTCTACTCCGCGATCAGCGCAGTATTCAAAACAAGTTCCCTTCTTTGCCGTAGCTCTGGGGCTTGATTGTCACCGGGAATCTTTTCTGTTTATTAGACCGAGGTTATCCCCTATGAATAGATCCCCTATGACAATTAAGCCCCAGAACTGCGGCAAAGAAGGAATGTCTCTGAAGCAAATGTGTCAGAATAATGTTGTTGTTTGTAGTCTTTATGAACTAGAGGGTTCAGAAGCCTCTCCTATGCTATGAATTAATGACCTACTTTTTTACCTGACGTAACTGCCGAGATGTTGTCTAGGTGATTATGTTCAGCAAGTTTCATGAATTTGGGGCTACAAAACATGGCCCTTAAAGTGTTCAGAATCCTTTTTAGCTTACTTCGTGCCAAGGTGAGCTATTGTGATCGCCCTGTCTCCGTTGTCAACTTTTTCTTTAAAGATCTTCTTGGAAACACTGGGTCAATTTTATTAAAACTTAAAACGATTGTTCCTTGTCGGATACTCTCTCAGATTTCTTCAATTTTCGGTCATCCAACTGAAATCGTGGTTGGCAAGGCAACGAGTTGATAAAACTTTAAAAATCTTCTTGTCAAAAACTACTGGTCTGAATTGAAAGATAGTTTCAAATGTAAGGCTAGATTTATAACGGAATTAAAATGGATTAAAAATTCACAGACACCCTTTCCTTTAGGCTTGAATGATAATATATACCAATCTGGCAATATTTCTAAAGAACCTTCAATTGATATTTTTTCGATTTATTCTACACACAACCGTAAATCTAGATCGAATGGTATTCGTATAAATGGTAATATTAAACGTAAATCACGTCAGTCGATTTCTATTAAAGATTTGCATAATCTGCTGTTACATTCTGGTAATTATAAAATGCTTTCTCGGCTTTCTTCGTTGTCATTGACGTCTTTAAGAGATATTGGCGACAAGGCTGATGATATAATTGTACGTACAGATCCTCTATACTATACTGCAGGTTTAATACAAAGTTATACTCAGCATGTTCGCAGACCTCATATTGATTCTTTAAACGATCACAAAAGATATTTCATTAAGGTCCCTTTAATAAATAAAGGTATTGATTTTATAGATTTACAAAGTATTCTCCGAAACAAAAATGTGATGAATGCTGTTCCAAATTATTTCAAAAATCTTGATCCACCTATTATTTGCTATAAGTATAATAAATCTGTAAGAGGGTTAATTTTTAACTACAATAAAATTGTTTCTGATCTTAAAATTCTCGAAAATACACCAGCTACATGAGACTGTACCTCTTCTAAATTCTGTTACGCTCCAGTGGGTCATATTATAACAGGCACTTTTGATATTATTAAAGATAAACGCATCAGAGCGCTTTTGAGTAAGGGACCTAAATTTAGATTACCTGCCTTAATTGATTGATTGAGTTGGGTTTTACGGCACCGCGACACATGAAATGGTCATATGGCGCCGACAAACGTCACACTAAAACGATTATATGTAAAAACACTAAAATATCTCGATCAACGAGACTGTAAAAGCACGGAAAGAAAAAGGGAAACTTAAAGGACGGAAACATACACACAATTAAGTAATAATAAAAGTCTCTTAAAAACTAAATCTTGCTGTATAGACCAGTCTCCTTAAGAAAATTAATTATATTGACATATGGCACTGAACAAAAAAGTTCTTTCATAGAACGAGCTTCAAAATATCTTTGTCTTATGATAGAAAGATCAACACAATCTAATAAGAAGTGTTTAACAGAGTATGGCTCCATGCAGAAAACACATTCTGGCTGAATTTCTCGTTTCAATATGTACGAATGACTTACATAAGTGTGACCTATGCGACATCTAGAAAGAACCACTTCCTCTCTGCGCACAGGTCTGTTTGATGAACAACTCTCACCTATAATAGGCTTGATTGAAAATAGTTTACTACTAATGCAGTTGTTCCAAGAACTTTGCCATTTAGACGTTATGTACTGGTTAATAAGAGGTTTAAAATCAGTAAAGGGTAAATTAATATGAGCGGCATTCAGATTTAGGGCAGACTTGGCTGCGGCATCCACCTCTTCGTTGCCTGCAATGCCAACATGGCCAGGGAGCCAACATAGTATAATAGTTTTGGAATTTGAAATACTGTGGTATTTCAAAAGAAGCTGTTGAATTAGAGGGTTAGTAGTATTCCGGTTTAATAAAGTTTGAAGAACAGAAAGTGAATCCGAAAATATAATGAAATGTTGTCTATTGCTTTTCTGTATGAACCTGCAAGCAAGGTCAATAGCAAGAGTTTCAGCAGAAAAAATAGATGCGTTGTCAGAAAGTCTCACCTTAGAGGTGTGCAAATCACTAACAGATGCACACCCCACCCTGAGGCCATCCTTCGAACCATCAGTATAAATTGCTGTATAATTTGGATAATGGGATTTTAATTCGTTAAATTTGGATTGGAATTCCAATTGATTAGTGGATGATTTTTTGCTATCACTTAAAGAGAGAATTACATTCGGTTTGTTCATAGTCCAAGGGGGTATTTTGGATGGCTTTAACGGTCGAATGCTATCTACATTTAGTCCTGCAGCTTCAATTGCAGGTTTTATGCGTAACCCAAGCGGTGGTATTGCTGTGGGTTTCTTGTTGTAAAGGTTGGAATACTTTGGGTCAAAAATGACTTCATTGGCTGGGTTGTTGGGGTTGGATTTTACATTAAGTAGGTAATTAAGAGCTAATTTTTCTCTTCGAAGGGCCAAAGATGGTTCATTGGCTTCCACTAGAAGACTTTCGATCGGTGAGGTTCGAAAAGCCCCCAGTGCAAGCCGCAGTCCCTGATGGTGAATTGTGTTCAGCATCTTTAAATACGATTTTCGAGCTGATCCATATACGATGCTTCCATAATCTAATTTGGAACGAATCAAAGAACGATATAAATGTAAAAGAATTTTTCGACCAGCTCCCCAGTCAGTGTTGGCTAAGACTCGAAGAAGATTAAGAGCCTTGAGACATTTAGTGCTCAAAGCTTTGATGTGCGGGATGAATGAAAGTTTTTGGTCAAAAATTACACCAAGGAACTTCGCTTCCGCAACTACTGGAATCTGAATGCCATTCAGATTTAAAAATGGGTCATCATGGGCCTTTCTAAGCTGACAGAAATGTACACATTGTGTTTTTGATGTGGAAAATTTAAAACCATTTTTATCCGTCCAATCTTGTAACTTATTAAGACATTGTTGAAGTTGTCTCTCTATCGTTGGCATATTCTTTGATCTATAGCAGATCAAAAAATCATCAACATATAGAGAGCAATCAACATCGTTATTTAAACATTGAACAATACTATTGATTTTTATACCAAATAGTGTAACAGATAGTATGCTACCTTGTGGGACACCCTCTTCTTGCTCGTGCAAGTCTGAAAGGGTTGACCCAACACGCACTTGAAAATTTCTGTCAGATAGAAAGTCCGAGATGAAAGAAGGTAATCGACCTTTGAGACCTAGATCTTGCAAGTCTTTCATTATCCCATACTTCCAAGTTGTGTCATATGCCTTTTCAAGGTCAAAAAATACTGCAACTAGATGTTGCTTTCTAATAAATGCATCACGTATAAAACTCTCTAAACGAACAAGGTGATCATTTGTACTTCGCTGGCCTCTGAAACCACTCTGGAAATTGGTGATTAAACCATTTGATTCCAGAAACCAGACTAAACGGGCGTTTATCATTCGTTCGAGAGTTTTACAGACACAACTAGTAAGAGCAATAGGGCGGTAATTGGATGGTATAGAACTGTCCTTGCCTGGTTTTTGTATAGGTATAACTATGGCTTCCTTCCATGATGGAGGAAGAAAACCAGTTTCCCATATACTATTATAGATTGATAACAAAATCACCATTACTGTATCAGGAAGGTGTTTCAAGAGCTGATAATGAATATTATCAGGGCCAACGGCCGTATCGTTAGATTTATTCAACGATTCTTTCAAATCTGAAATCGAAAATGGTAAATTGTATTGTTCGTCATTGTTCGACCTAAAATTGAGATTTCTTTTTTCCTCTTGTTTTTTGAATTTTTGGAATTTCTTAGAATAATTTGTTGAAGATGAGTTTTTGGAAAAGGTTTCGGCCAAAATATTAGAAATGTCATGTTTATCGCATGCCATTTCTGAATCAGACTTTTGAAGATGCTTTACTGATGAAGGTTTGCCTTTACCAGTAATTTTTTTAACCATGTCCCAAACCTTTTTTAAAGGAGTATGGGAATTGACTTTTGAGACATAAGATTGCCAAGATTTCTTTTTGGCTTGCCTAACGGTACGGCGAGCTTTAGCTCTAAATATTTGAATATTTCCTAAATTATCAGTACTTGGATGCAGGTTAAATTTTCGGACAGCGGCCCTTCGTTCTTTGATTGCAGATTTACAATCATCATTGAACCATGGTCTACTTCGCTTTAAATTTGTAGAGGTCTTAGGAATACACTCTTCAGCAATCTGTAGTAGTGTGGAAGAAAACAACTCAATTGGATCCTCGATATTATTGAACATAGTCGGGGTGATTCTAGAATTACAAAGAAATTGAAACATTCCCCAATTAGCTTTTGAAAACTTCCAGTGTTGAATAGCATCTGGTGGGGTTGGGGTAACATTTGACAAAATTATAGGAAAGTGATCACTGCCACACAAGTCATTATGCACTGTAAAGCCTTAATTGATTTCGATACTTGCCGCAATCATATTTCGGAAGCTTTGAATAATTATAGTACCAACTGGTGCCGAAGAGAACATGCTGAACATGACGCTCTTTCAAAATGGAAAGAATTAATTTTTGATATTATCGATACCCGGATTTCGTTCTATTTATCCAATAACCATCTTTTACCACCTAAACCTACATTTAACATTCGTCACTTAAAGAAGGGCATACAAGACTTCACATTCCAAGTATGTACTCGTTCCTGCCGACAAAGCATCCAGTAATGTGATAATTGTATGACGATTACATTATGTTGATACTTTAAACCAGGAACTTGTGAATACCAATTCATATATATCTACCAATTTAACGGAGCGTAATGTAGTATCTGATCATCATGATACATGTAAACAATTAAAAGCTGATGTCAACATTACATGTCACAAACTTCCTACAATGTACTGGATACCAAAACTCCACAAAACACCTTATAGGTCTCGTTTTATTGCTATTTCAAGTGCATGTACTACTACTAAGCTTTCCAAACTTTTGACATCGTCTTTAATGAAAATCAAAGAACATGTTCAAAGGTATTGTGACAAGACTTACGAAAATTCTGGACTTAATCTGTTTTGGTCTATCAAAAACTCGAATGAAATTTTGGCGAAGCTTGAAAATAGAAAATACCAAGCTTGCAATATAAGTACGTATGACTTTTCAACACTATATACTACCTTACCTCATAATCTAATAAAAGCTTCACTTAAACAACTTATTGAAAAGACTTTTGCCAGAGAGAGGAAGCTATTTCTGGCGTGTAATACTGATCGTGCATTTTTTACAAATGACACGGTGAAGCATTACACTATGTGGACTTGCACCGATGTCTGTGAATCACTTTCATTTCTTCTGGATACTATTTATGTACGTTTTGGGAGTACCATATACCGCCAAGTGATTGGTATTCCTATGGGTACAAACTGTGCGCCCCTTGTCGCAGACCTAGTTTTGTACTGTTATGAAAGGGACTTTATGCTTAGTCTAAAACCTGATACACAGGCAGGTATGATCGAAGCCTTTAATAATACATCGCGCTATCTAGATGATATTTTTAATATAGACAACCCATTTTTTGATACGTTGATTCCTTTTATTTACCCAAAAGAACTACGCCTTAATAAAACAAACGAGTCAAATTTGTCGGCACCATTTTTAGATTTGGATCTTTTTATAAATAACGGAATTGTTTCTTCTGATTTTGATTTTAGTATTGTAAATTATCCTCATCTAGATGGCGATGTTCCCCGTTCCACATCTTACGGGGTTTATATTTCACAACTTATTCGCTTTGCTAGGGCCTGTACCTCTGTTGAGGACTGCCACATTCGTAATAAAACTATTACTGAAAAGCTTCTAAAACAGGGGTACAGATTTCATAAACTTCGTAAAACATTTTCTAAATTATTTTATAGAAATCTTCCTCTCATTAACAAGTATAAATGTAACTTAAAGTCTTTTCTGTGGCAAGGTATTTCACATCCGGAGTTTTACATGTAAAGATTTAACAAGATCATTAGTAACATGGGAAAGAATTAAACATTCAAGCCCGTGTTAAAAATAACGCACTATGGCAACGGTCAAATTGTACTCAAGCGACTAGTCTGTAGTTACGAGTAACTGTAAGACATGGAAGGGTCCAGGGTACGACAGAGAGGGAGAGAAAAACATGTCCAGTCGTAATCTGGTCACTATAGGTCATGTTTTACATGGTGTACCAGGTGAGCGATTTAGGGCCATGGTTGCCCTTGTTGCATTTCTGCCTAGCTTATATAATATTGATCCATAAAAACATAACATAAAAACCAACTGTAAGCATGATGCAATTTCAACAGTAATTGCATTTACTCACATAAATCAACAACTTTTGGAAAATGGGACAGGGGTTCGTTCACAGCTGACACAACATTGACCACTATGCACGCTTGTTAAGGCGGTAATATCGAGCATGACAGTCATACAGCTCCATAGATATCCATTTTGACACCGATCAAAGCGGATTTATTCTCAAATCATTGCAATACCAACAACGAACTCGCCTGTTTTCATCGGCAGTAAAGCTATTCTTGTACATGTTAGCCTTGTTTGGTACGGCATAGATTTGAGAATAATAATTTTAAAACAAGATTGTTTCAATAGGGGAACACGTTAGGTGGCTGTCTGACAATGCCGTTTCAAGACGGGAACACGTTAGGTGGCTGTCTGACAATGCCTACTAAGTGGAAACGAATCGTCAATCTTGATTGTCAGGCACGGATCAAGAAATGTTAGTGGGCGCACAGGGGAAGGAATGCACGCATAGCAAGATTACAGGGGCTCCCCCGGAAAATTGTTTGAATTATCAAAGAAATGAAGCATTCTGAGGGCATTTTAGGAGGTTCATAAGATCAAATTGATGAAAAATGTACCTTTCGTCATTTTGTGCCAGGTTTGGAAGGGGGGGGGGGGGGGGGGGGCGCACGTGCCCCTTGTAAAACCGAGCCTGGTTATGTTGATTCGACTTGCGTATTAATCACTGTTAATAACAAGAGCCCCATGGGGCATATTCGCTCACCTGAGAATAATTGGAAAAATGGAGATATTGATTTATGTCCAGGACTGACCTAGATATGCAACAGTCCAGAACAATTTGAACAAAATATGTACAGTATATTTAAAAGTGTCACCATACAGAATATAAAAGCTCTGGCCATATTAGTTTCAGAGAAGATGTTTGAAAATTTCACTATATAACTATGTAAAACAGTGACCCCCGGGGCGGGGCCAATTGTGACCCTAGGGGCATAATTTGAACAAACTTGATAGAGGACCTGTAGGCGATGATATTAGCTATATATATAAGCTCTGGCCCTTGTAGTTTTAGACAAGAATTTTTTGTAAGTTTTCACTGAAAAAATCTATTTTTAGCTCCTGTGACCTAGTTATGTAACGGACCAGAACCATTTGTACAATTTCAGTATAGGACATCTAGAAGTGTCACTATGCCAAATATCAAAGCTCTGGCCATATTAGTTTCAGAGAAGAAGACGTATGAAAATTTCACTATATAACTCTATGTAAAACAGTGACCCCCGGGGCCGGGCCAAATTTGACCCCAGGGGCATAATTTGAGCAAACTTGATAGAAAACCTGTAGGCGATTCTATGTGCCAAATATCTAAGCTTTGGCCCTTGTAGTTTCATACAAGAATATTTTTTAGCTCCTGTGTCCTAGTTATGCAACCGACCACAACCATTTGAACAATTTTGGTAAAGGACATCTAGAAGTGCCTCCATGCCAAATATCAAAAGCTCTGGCCACATTGGTTTCAGAGAAGAAGACGTTTGAAAATTTCACAATATAACTCTAAGTAAAACTGTGACCCCTGGGGCGGGGCCAATTTTGACCCCTGGGGCATAATTTGAACAAACTTGATAGAGGACCTGTAGATGATGCTATGTGCAAAATATCTAAGCTTTGGCCCTTGCAGTTTTTGACAAGAAGATTTTTTAAGATTTCCTTATTTTTTCAATTTGGTTGCCATGGCAACCAGAGTTCTTCATTGTTTTTAATTCTTTGAACGAGCTTGACCCAAGGAACATTTCTGTAAAGTTTGGTTGAATTCTGTCAAGGGGTATAGGAGAAGATGTCATTTGAAGCAATTGTTAACGACGACGCACATACATACAACGGACGATGACGGACGCCGGACACAGGGCCATCCCAATAGCTCACATTGAGCCTTTGGCTCAGGTGAGCTAAAAAAATCACCGATGGTGGGCAAGACAGAGACGGCCATATTTACATATTGTTTGAGTTCAAGAGAACTGTGCAGAACTTGGGCAAATGGCTAAGACTTGTTGATACGCCACCCATATTCATCATCGACCCGACGGGAAGACCCAACAGTTATTTAACGTGAGAAAGATTGAATACTCTAAGATTTCGAATACGCCCTTATACCCGATATCTGATGTTGCATTTCCGGTCGATATTTGTCCCACGAGACCTTTTGGTTGTCTAAAAAGGACAAAAATAATGTTTTAAAGGTAAAGCCATACATCCGACCGTACCGCTTACTGTGATTGTTTTAAGTGTTTACCATAGTTTCTTTAACACTCTAAAAGGTACCCACTACCAGATGTTGTGTACAATGTATTACCTCCCTGGCTTCATATATCAGCTCGAACATGTAGACTCTACAGTGAGGTCTCTGCTGCGGCCACTAACATATTTTTATCATTTGTTTCGTTAGAATGGCACCGTGGAAAACTCACTCAGAAGCTTTCTATTTAGCTTTACTCTTGCTGGTAGACTCCCACCTTGCTTTTCTACAGGCAATCAGTCGTTTGTTGTGGTTGAAGTAGGGAGGTTTTACTGTACTGCATTTTCTAATTGTGCATAGGCGATATTTATTTGAATACATATTAAAATCAGCATACTATGGAATGAGGTTACGACACAGAAACTATAATTTATATTCCAGAGACCTTACTTTGCTGCAGTTCTGGAGCTTAATTGCCATAGGGGATTTTCTCTGTATATCAGACCGAGATTATCCCCTCTGCCAAGAACTAGGGTGAAGGCAGGTCGGTGGTTTTGATCCCATTCGCTGCTCAGCAACTAGTGAGATTTCTTGAAATCACCATCATCTCATCTCATCATCCCTCATTAATTCATCGGCGCTATATTACCTATATTGTGTCGCAGTGACGTAAAACTTAACTAATCATCCATCCTATAATTTATAGTATTATTGTTTTAATTAAAACACAAACAATATATGTTTGGTCCAGTGTTTGTAATCACCTCCCTCTTCTAAAACTCAATTACACAAATGCGTCGAAAAATATTACCATTGTAGTAGGTTGATATCAAATTAGAGTTTAAACAAAAATCAGCATAATTCAATTATATAACTTGAATATTGGATTACAATGGAACATATAATTGAAATATAAGAATTTAAATATATTTTGAAAAGAACAAAACTAAAAATTTGAAAATTATAATAATGTATATTTTAATTATATTAAAATTAAGCCTAAAAAGACAAAGACATGAGCATGTTTAAATAAGAATTAAAAGTAGACAAAGCTAAGAAGAAAAATGAAAACGATTATAAGAAGTTTTGAATTAAAACTTCTAAACTAAAATGTTAACAAGGAAGAAGGAATTAAAAGGCGGATCTTCCCTTCCGTCGTATATTTGATTTACTGCACACATGTTTGCAGATTCGTTTGTAAACTGCTAAGTCATAATCAAGAACCAAGTCTCAGCTTGTATTTTAGCCCACCTGAGCACAAAGTGCCCAAGGTGAGCTATTGTGATCGGTCGCCGTCCGTCGGTGTCGTCTGTTCACAATTTGTTTCAAATAACTTCTTCTCTGAAACTAATGGCCCAATTTTGTCAAAACTTGGTCAGATACATACAGTAGTTGTGAGCTTCAAAAGTCGCTCACCTGAGAATAGCCGACAAAACAATATTTGAACCTGTAGATGATGCTATGTGCCAAATATCTAAGATCAGGGTACTAGGGTTTAATTTAAACAAGAAGATTTTTTCCATTGAAAAAATCTATTTTTAGCTCCTGTGACCTACATATGCAACAGTCAGGTACCATTTGAACACAATAGGTAATGCACATATAGAAGTGGCACCAAGCCAAATATCAAAGCTCAGGCCATATTAGTTTCAGCGAGGAAGACGTTTGAAAAGTTTACTATATAACTCAATGTAAAACTGTGACCCCCGGGGCGCGGCCAATTTTGACCCTAGGGCATAATTTGAACAAACTTGATAGAGGATATGTAGATGATGCCATGTGCTAAATATCTAAGCTCTGGCCCTTGTAGTTTCAGACAAGAAGATTTTCTTATTTTTTCACTTTGGTTGCCATGGCAACCAGAGTTCTACATTTTTTTAAATTTTTTGAACAAATTTGAAAGAGCTTGACCCAAGAAATATTACCGTAAAGTTTGGTTGAAATCTGTCAAGCGCTATAGGAGGAGATGTCATTTGGCCGGACACAGGGCCATCCCAATAGCTCACCTTGAGCCTTTGACTGAGGTGAGCTAAAAATAGTGGGTGGGGCTATCGGGCTTGTTGCCATGGCAACCGTGCGCAATATCTTAAAAAATCTTCTTCTCAAGAACGACTGGTCTGATTTCAATTTGGTTTTCATCAAAATGTTTCTCAACTAATATACTTTCAAAGTCGTTCAATGATTTTTGATCCGTCAAAAAACATGGCCGCCAGAGGGCGTGGTCATTTTCGGCATTTACATTATATTGACAACCAAAGTCAAAACTTTTAAAATCTTCTTGTCAATAACCGTATGTGCTAGGACAATCAAATTTGATAAGAAGCATCATGTCATCAACCTTTACTTAAATTGTTCAAATTATGACCCCCTGGTACAAATGGTCCGCCCCAGGGCTTATCAGTTTGACATAGGACAAGCTTTTAAACTCTACTTCTCTGAAACCGTAAGACCTAGATCTTTTATATTTTATATGTGGCTTTGCCTTATGGTCCTCTGCCAAAATTGAACAAATCTTGACCCTGGGGTCAAAAAAAGCCCCACCCCTGGGCTAATCAGTTTTACATAAGACTTATATAGGAAACCCTTTAAAAATCTTCTTCTCTGCAACCTTAAGGCCCAGACGTTTTACATTTGACATGTAGCTTTGCGCTAAATTGTCCTCTACCATGATTGTGCAAATCATGATGATGATCAGTTGGGTTTTACGGCACTGCGACACAAAATAGGTCATATTGCGTTGATGAGGGGTGATGAAATCAAATGATGATGATTTCAGGAAGATGGTTTCGGCTAATCAAATCTGTTGCCCAGCAGCGCATTGGATCAAAACCACCGACCTGCCTTCCTTTTAGTTCTTGGCAGAGGGAATAATCTCGGTCTAATAAACAGAAACCATTCCCTTTGACAATTAAGCCATAGAACTGCGGCAAAGTAGGAAGGACTCTATGGTGATCTCCAGGTCAAAATGGCCCCGCCCGGGGACTTATCAGTCTCTTCTAAATTCTGTTACGCTCCAGTGGGTCATATAATAACAGGCAATTTTGATATCATTAAAGATAAACGCATCAGAGCGCTTTTGAGTAAGGGACCTAAATTTAGATTACCTGCCTTAATTAATTTGATACATGCCGCAATCATATTTCGGAAGCTTTGAATAATTATAGTACCAACTGGTGCCGAAGAGAACATGCTGAAAATGACGCTCTTTCAAAATGGAAAGACTTAATTTGTGATATCATCGATACCCGGATTTCGTTCTATTTATCCAATAACCATCTTTTACCACCTAAACCTACATTTAACATTCGTCACTTAACGAAGGGCATACAAGACTTTCATTCCAAGTATGTACTCGTTCCTGCCGACAAAGCATCCAATATGTGATAATTGTATGACGATTACATTATGTTGATACTTTAAACCAGGAACTTGTGAATACCAATTCATATATATCTACCAATTTAACGGAGCGTAATGTAGTATCTGATCATCTTGATACATGTAAACAATTAAAAGCTGATGTCAACATTACATGTCATAAACTTCCTACAATGTACTGGATACCAAAACTCCACAAAACACCTTATAAGTCTCGTTTTATTGCTAATTCAAGTGCATGTACTACTACTAAGCTTTCCAAACTTTTTGACATCGTTTTGAATTAAAATCAAAGAACATGTTCAAAAGTATTGTGACAAGACTTACGAACATTCTGGACTTAATCTGTTTTGGTCTATCAAAAACTCTAATGATATTTTGGCGAAGCTTGAATATAGAAAATACCAAGCTTGCAAAATAAGTATGTATGACTTTTCAACACTATATACTACCTTACCTCATAATCTAATAAAAGCTAAACTTATACAACTTATTGAAAAGACTTTTGCCAGAGAAAGGAAGCTATTTCTGGAGTGTAATACTGATCGTGCATTTTTTACAAATGACACGGTTAAGCATTACACTATGTGGACTTGCACCGATGTTTGTGAATCACTATCATTTCTTCTGGATAATATTTATGTACGTTTTGGGAGTACCATATACCGCCAAGTGATTGGTATTCCTATGGGTACAAACTGTGCGCCCCTTGTCACAGACCTATTTTTGTACTGTAATGAGAGGGACTTTATGCTTAGTCTAAAACCTGATACACAGGCAGATATGATCGAATAAATACGAAAGAAGACTCAAGCAGGAAACGCAACCTTTAATAATACATCGCGCTAACTAGATGATATATTTAATATAGACAACCCATTTTTTGATACGTTGTTTCCTTTTATTTACCCAAAAGAACTACGCCTTAATAAAACAAACGAGTTAAATTGTCGGCACCATTTTTAGATTTGGGTCTTTTTTATAAATAACGGAATTGTTTCTTCTAAGATTTACGATAAACGAGATGATTTTGATGTTAGTATTGTAAATTATCCTCATCTTGATGGCGATGTTCCCCGTTCCACATCTTACGGGGTTTATATTTCACAACTTATTCGCTTTGCAAGGGGCTGTACCTCTGTTAAGGACTTCCACATTCGTCCTCGGAGACCTTCCTACTTTGCCGTAGTTCTGAGGCTTAATTGTCAAAGGGAATTGTTTCTGTTTATTAGACCGAGATTATTCCCTCTGCCAAGAACTAAAAGGAAGGCAGGTGGATGGTTTTGATCCAATTCGCTGCTGGTCAACGAATTGGATTAGCCGAAATCATTTTCCTGAAATCATCATCATGTCATCCCATCACCCCTCATCAATCATCGGCGCTTTATGACCCATTTTGTGTCGCAGTGCCGTAAATCCCAACTCATCCATCATCCATCCACATTCGTAATAAAACTGTTACTGAAAAGCTTCTTAAACAGGGGTACAGATTTCATAAACTTCGTAAAACATTTTCTAAATTCTTTTATAGAAATCTACCTCTCATTAACAAGTATAAATGTAACTTAAAGTCTTTTCTGCGGCAAGGTATTTCACATCCGGAGTTTTATGGTGATTTACAGACTTCGTAAGATTCTTGGACATATACACTTTCAAAACCTATTTGTGAAACGAACCAATCCACTCCGATGTTTTCGGTGTCAAAAGTTTGGTCACCATGAAAATGGATGTAAAGCACAAGTGACTGTCTGTGGCCGTTGTGCTGAGACTGGACAAAATTTCAAGGATTGCACAGCTGAAAAACCAAAATGTGCGAATTGTCAACACGAGCACCAAGCTCACTCAAAAAATTGCAGCTTTTGGAAAAAAGAAAAGGAAATACTTCGCATTAAATATTCTGAAAACCTCTCTTTTTATGAAGCCAGGTCTATTTACGAACAACGCAACAAAATAGAAGAAAAGAACAATTCGGAACTTAGTTATGCTAATGTAACAAAACCCAAAACACAAGAATGTAATACATGCAAAACCTTAATTGATAAATTGTGTAAACTCTTTCCTGACAAAGCCGAAGAAATTCGTCAGCTTGTGCCGTCCTCGAAAGACAAACCAGTCTCTACATACAATCCAGTGACACCGAATGCATTGGAAACGGATAAGAAACAAAAGACCAATCAAATCTCTAATCCAAAAAACCCGGAACAAAATTCTAATACAAAAAAGCCTGAACAACAACTTTCCAAGCCAATTAGGGTGAATAACGCACCGAAAAAGAAGATTGTATTTCCAGAAAACGGTCTTAGCAGGAACACGTCAGTTGACTCTGCCAAGTCCAATGACACCAAAAAAAGTAAAATCACTAGATTATCAGTGACTGAGGAGAACAACGTTGTCCTCAGTCCAATTCCCACTGCCTCCAACAAATTCCAGGTGTTGGATGGCATGGAAGAAGATGTGAGCGTTCCTTCTGAACGCGCACAGTTTGACTGGAAGGGCCCTCCCAGCTCCTGGGATGGACCTTTCAATATTGATGAGGGTTAATCCCATATTTCCACTTATTTCATAATTTCTGCCTTTTTCTATCTATCCTTATATTTGAACCATGAATAACACCATAATTCAATGGAACTGTCGAGGTCTTAGAGCAAATTTTAACGAAATTTCATTGTTACTGTCAACTTTTTGTCCATCTGTTGTATGCCTTCAAGAAACGTTCTTGAAGTCTACTGATAATATATCCATCAAACAATACGAAATGTTCAATTTTATTTCATGTAATACAGAAAAAGCAGCTGGCGGATCATCTATTTTGGTTCACAGCCGAACACCCCATAGTGAAGTTGTCTTACGCACGCCACTACAAGCAGTGGCAGTGCGTGTGACGCTTCATAAAACAATCACTTTCTGTTCTGTATATTTACCTCCAAATGACAATGTAAAACAAGAGGTACTCGAAAACTTGATCAAGCAGTTACCTGAACCGTTTATACTTTTAGGTGACTTAAATGGGCACAGTCCTCTTTGGGGATGCTCATCTATAAATAATAGAGGGAAACAACTTGAAAGCTTAATCGAGAAAAATAACATTTGTTTATTCAATGACAAATCACACACTTATCTCCACCCTGCCACTGGAAATTACTCTTCTTTAGACCTTTCCCTTGGTAGCCCCTCTCTCTTTTTAGATTACGATTTCAAAGTACATGATGATTTGTGTGGTAGTGATCATTTTCCAACCGTTTTATCAAACACAAAGTCTCAAAGTTCTGATCAAATTCCTCGTTGGAAATTTACAAAGGCAAATTGGGAAAAATATGAAGTCCAGTGCCATTCTAAATTAAATAGTCATGCCTTCAAGGATATAAACGATCCAATAGCTGAATTTTCCACTATTCTGCTAGAAATAGCAGAAGAGTGTATACCTAAGACCTCGATTAGTTTAAAACGCTCCCGACCATGGTTCAATGACGATTGTAAAGCATCAATCAAAGAACGCAGAGCAGCTACTAGAAAATTTAAGATATGCCCAACCTCTGAAAATCTTCAAAATGTGAAAATATTTAGAGCTAAAGCACGGCGTACTAGAGTAATTTCGGGTAATTCCGACACCTTAAGAGAAAAAATTATTTATAGATTTGCCAAACGTTCCTAAGATATCGTAGAGGTCGGAGTTACACGAACACACCATTTGACCTGAAATCCATGAATACGATTTGTGCCGAACTATATTAAATATGTGTGTTACTTTCGGTTTCATGTATAACTTACTGGTGGGTAACCCCGACACCATTCGGGTAATCCCGACACCCAATCAGAGTTTTTAAAAACAATGACATAAACCCTTTATTTTCTAGCTGAATCAAACAAATAGGATATACAAAGGTATGTGTGCACTCTTCGCAGCCAAAAGGGTTCTATATTCTCTGCGGATATGTCAGACATACAGGCTAATTGTCTGCAACACAGAAAATGTGTCATTTCTGTGGACATGATCTGCATCTTACGCACTCGTCTTAATCTCTATATCTATTTGAATCTGCGAATGTTCGTACAAGTGAGAAATTACACGTAGATTCTACGCTTACCATTCAATATATAACGGTGAAATTGTGATAACTTTTGCAACATTTTCAATCCAGATAAGGGGCCAACATATTATAGTCTCACCTTTTCTAACTGTTTGTAATTCGGATAAGGAATTCACTTTCACTTTTAGCTCATGCTGTATTTAGCAGACATCATTTATTGTGGTATTGACAAAGCCGTTGGTAAAACTATTCACTCACTCATTTGAATCTCTCCCTCGTAATATTCTATAAATAGGCATGCAGTTTGGGGGTTTTCTTTTGTGAAAAGTCACATGACACAACAGAAGGGTTTTCTGCCAATTAGCTGTTACCGGTACTGAATTGATTCAAAATGCTATGAGAGGTGTAAAACACTGTGATGTTTTGATATTTGTGTACAGTAGATCTACCAGGCAATAGTTTTCCAGTCCTGACATGGACTTTAAAAAATCTTATGACTGCCAATTCCACTATAATTGTCAGCAGTATCTACCTTTTGAAAGAGGGTACTAAATTCCTTTGTCCTGAAGCGTCTATATTAAAAGTTTTAGCTAGATATGAATTAGTGCCTAACTTTCTATGAATTTGAGCATTGATTTTCTTTTCCTTTTTAAAGACGTAGATGTACAGATAAAGACCAACTCGAAGAGCTTTAGATATAGAATAAATTTTTATTAGACTAAAATTCAGTCAGGTCTTAATTGGCGTTCAATTTCATTAATTTGAATATATCACGGCTAGAGAGTATATAATTATAATATATGTGGCTAGCTCTATCATATTTTCAGATGATACGTCTTTAAACAGTATCTATAATGAATGGAATTGATATATCTAGGTGTTTATGACGTTGAGGAAGTAGGAAAACGGAATTGAAATTAATTATGTAGGTCAGGTCATAAAAGTGACGGAATTAGCCTCCACACATATTTATTGTCGGGTAATTCCGACACCCCAAAAATCTGTTTACAGAGTTTATGAAGCTTCATTTCGTGACTTTTACAAAGAAGCTAAATAGATACCTTTGGTATTGTTACTCCAATACACATCACTAGATTGTGAAAAACAATAACTTTGCACAACTTTTTTCGGCGATTAGCTTATGGAATTACGTAACGTGGCATTTTTTGGGGGGTCAAAAATGAGGTCGCTGATTCAAAGAGATTGATACTCAGAAAGAAAGCGTCTTGAATGAGCCGATCAATTTTATGACGTTACATTTATGTATGACGTCACTATTAAAATCAGGTAATCCTTCAATATGGAGTGGTAACACTATGAATTTAAGAGTCTTTAAAAAGGTGACGGGATTAGACGACTGTCGGGATTACCCGACATTTTTTTTTAGAAAGTCTAAAAAGAAGTCATGGCAATCCTTTGTCTCCAAAATTAATGCGCGCACACCGACCAAGAAAGTTTGGGATATGATTAAAAAGATAAATGGCAAAAGTGTTCCTACCGTGAGTCATTTGAATAAAGATAATGGCGAAACTGTGACTGAAAAGAAACAGTTAGCAGACACTTTAGCTGAAACCTTTTACTAAAAAATCTTCTTCTGCGAACTATTCTGATAAATTTCAAAAGATCAAAACTCAAAAGGAAAAGGTTAAATTAGACTTCAAATCAAATAATGCTGAGGAATATAACAATCCCTTCACATTATCTGAACTTCGGGACTCTTTAAACAAATCTAACGACACGGCCGTTGGCCCGGACAACATTCATTATCAACTTTTGAAACATCTCCCAGACAGCTCACTTGAAAGTCTTCTATCAATTTTTAATCGTATTTGGGAGTTGGGCATTTTACCACCATCATGGAAAAATGCTACTATAATTCCAATTCCTAAACCAGACAAAGACCGTTCAAACCCATCAAATTACCGTCCAATAGCTCTCACAAGTTGCGTTTGTAAAACTCTAGAGCGAATGATAAATGTTAGGCTTCTTTGGTTCCTGGAATCAAAGAATCTTATTACCAACTTCCAAAGTGGATTTCGAAGCCAAAGAAGTACTAACGATCATCTCGTTAGATTGGAATCATTTATTCGTGATGCTTTCATAAAAAAAGAACATATTGTTTCTGTGTTCTTTGATCTTGAAAAGGCTTATGATACAACATGGAAATATGGGATTATGAAAGACCTGCAAGACTTTGGTCTTAAAGGTCGCCTACCTTCATTTATATCTGACTTTCTCTCTGACCGCAATTTTAATGTTCGTGTTGGTTCTACTCTTTCTGACTTACATTCGCAGGAAGAAGGTGTCCCACAGGGAAGTATTCTTTCAGTGACATTGTTTGCCATTAAGATAAACAACATCGTAAAATGCCTTAGTCCCGGTATAGACTGTTCTCTTTATGTGGACGACTTTTTGATTTGTTATCGTTCAAAAAATATGAACACCATCGAACGACAATTGCAGCAATGTCTAAATAGACTTCAAACCTGGACAAATGAAAATGGATTCAAATTTTCTACTTCCAAAACCCAATGTGTCCACTTTTGTCAGTTACGAAAGGCTCACAATGACCCTGAACTTTTACTTAACGGTGTTAAAATACCTGTCGTCGAGGAGGCCAAGTTTCTTGGCGTTATTTTCGACAAGAAACTTACATTCATTTCGCATATTAAACATCTTAAGACAAAATGTCTCAAAGCTCTGAATATTTTAAAAGTTTTAGCACATACTGATTGGGGTGCTGATCGAAAAGTGCTTTTACGACTTTATCGCTCGCTAATTCGATCAAAGCTCGACTATGGAAGCACAGTCTATGGATCTGCTAGAAAATCATACTTAAAAATGCTTGATTCAATTCATCACCAAGGATTACGCCTAGCCTTAGGTGCTTTTAGAACTTCTCCTATAGATAGTCTCCTCGTAGAAGCTAATGAGCCCTCTCTATACATCAGGAGAGACAGGTTGGCTCTTAGTTATGCCACAAAGGTCAAAGCAAACCCGGAAAACCCTGTTAATGATGTAATATTTGATCCCAAATATGAAACCCTTTATGAGAAAAAACCAAAAGCTATTCCACCTATCGGTATCCGATTAAAGTCTGCATTAGAAAATGCTGGACTAAAATTGGATATGGTTAAGGAAAAGAAAATTTCTTCTATCCCACCATGGACTATTAAACAACCTAAAGTCGTACTCCAACTAAGTAAGGACAAGAAGTCTTCAACATCTCCTTTAGAATTCAGAACAAAATTTAATGAGCTAATATCGCAGTATCCATCGTATACTGCTATTTATACAGACGGATCTAAAGATAATGATAAAGCTGGTTGTGCATCCGTAAGCGAATTTCACACAAATAAAATGAGACTTCCAGACAATTCTTCCATCTTTACAGCGGAAGTACAAGCTATTGACCTTGCTTTGCGATTCATATCTACATTTGATCGCAAAGACTTTATCATATGTTCTGATTCACTTTCTGTCCTCCAGTCTCTAAATAATAGAGACTTATCCAACCCTCTAGTGCAGAATGTTTTACTTAAAATACATGTCTTACTTTCTAGCAAAAATATACTGTTCTGCTGGCTCCCAAGCCATATAGGTATTCGAGGTAATGAAGAGGCAGACAACGCAGCAAAGTCGTCACTTGCTTTGAAAACTTCAAATATAAAATTGCCTTTCACAGACTTTAGACCATTGATTAGTAAATATGAAAAAAATAAATGGCAGACATCTTGGGACATGTCTGTGGATAACAAACTACATACTTTGAAACCATCAATCGGCGAGTCGGTTCGATCTTACCGATCTGTTCGCAGAGAGGAGGTCGTACTTGCTCGCTGCCGTATTGGTCACTCATATTTTACCCATTCATTCATTCTCAAACGAGAAGTACCACCAGAATGTGTATTTTGCCAAGAACAATATACAATAAAGCATGTACTTATTGATTGCGTCGATCTGGCCCTTGCGAGGCAAAGATTTTATCATGTCGACTCCATGAGCCAACTGTTTAACACAGTCTGTTATGATGACATAATTTCTTTCCTGAAAGAGGTAAATCTTTATCACAAAATTTGATTCAACTACCAATACCACAATTTCATTTCACTACCTTTCCAAATTTAGTTTTCGATAAATCAAATTTGTAATCTATCAAAGCATTTATTATTTAAATTGGTATTCCTACTTATTAGTTATAGCCCAAATTACTTATAAATCTTCAGACAAATCTTACTAAGTTTCATTTACATAAAACTTTGTATTTCGGCGCTATATGACCTTATTGTGTCGCGGTGCCGTAAAACCCAACTCTCTCTCTCTCTGTGAAACGTATTAGATTTTTCCTCAAAAAAGATTATGATCCAACTATATTGCTGCGCACTTCACGTTTGGTTATCGATCAATCTACAATTGATAACTATGCTTTCCTCTTTGGTTGTGCGAGACAGACAGGGCTTAGCACTACATGATGATGTATCTCTAAAGCCGTCCTTAACCGGGAGAGTTATGTCGGATTTTCGTGCTTTGTTTTTTCACTCCCTCTCTGTCGTACCCTGGACCCTTCCATGTCTTACAGTTACTCGTAACTACAGACTAGTCTCTTGAGTACAATGTGACCGTTGCCATAGTGGGTTATTTTTAACACGGGCTTAAATAGTTAATTCTTTCCCATGTTACTTATGATCTTGTCATATAATTTTTGTTAAATGTTTTACATGTATTTACTTACTGTGCTGGTGGTCGTTGTGGAACAGCGTTTATATTTTATGTACACTGTTCGTCTTTATAGGTGAATATAGGAGATAAGTGTGAGGTTGGGCGCCCCTTAACCCAGGTTTAACCCCCCAGTGGTAGTTAATGATTAATTTATAATTATTGATTGCTGCTGACCGTACCAAGGCGGGCTCCTATGTTCACTTTGCTTTATGTTTGTCTTGCGTGTTGTTTTCTATTTGGTGTGTAGATGAAGGAATGGGATTGTGCGTGTGTGTGTGTGTGTGTTATGGTATGACTGTGTGTGTGTTCTGCTTGAGAGGTTGGTGTATTGTTTGTGTTGCGTTTCCTGCTCGAGTCTTTCGTATTTATTATTTACAGACCCTTTATTAGGACTATTTATATAATTTATGTATATTTTATTTTTTTGCTCAAATAGTAATAATGACAAACGGATTTTGAGTTATTTCTTCATGCAACAGTCCACATGCATGCAATGACAAACTTCAGTTTGCATTGAGTATAATACAATAGTTCTTCAGGTGAGCGATTTAGGGCCGCATGCGGCTCTTGTAGGACTACCATACTTGCACAAACGATACTATTTGAAATATCTGACTTACGATAGTTTGTGTTCAAGGTCGACTACACTGTTTTCTTTGTTTTGAATAGAATGAAATAGATCGTTGTCGAGCGTTGTACATACTCTCTTGTGCTTTAATGGTTGTCAGCACGTTTTCAAAAGTTAAAACGGTTGAAATAAGGAAGTTTGCATTAAGTTGTGATTGAAGTCATCTGCGAATGTTGAATGCAAACTATGTGAAAAAAATATGCATACATTGATAATTGTTTGTTTTAAAGCTAGTCAGTAGTTGTTTCTAAAACTCTGTTTAAACCGAAATCACACGTAGCTGTAGTGATGAATTAGTATAGTAGAACCTCTCTATGATGACCACCATCTTTTACGAATACGTAATATTATTGATTATTAGGTTTTTAGGGCTAGTGACTGCTTAAAGCAAGGTGACAGTAAAAAAGAAAGTATGTTATACAATACAGTAGCCTTCATTTAAGTAGTCGTATAGAGAATATATTGTCGGTTCTCTCACAGTTTAGTAATTGTGGTTGCAAACTAGGTTTACGACGCTGAGACACTGATTAATATTACGAAAATTAAATAACATATTAAAAACAGAGTTTTCACGCAATAACGCAATAATTTCTCCTTTTTACGGGATATTTTTGATATTGTCTTGATGATGAATTCGGTAATCAGTGCAGAACCAATGAAATCACGAGGGGCTACAGTTATTTCCTCCGTATGTCGATCTGTTCGTCTTTCTGACTGTCATTCAATCTCACCGTTCGTCTGTTGCCATTGATTTAAGGAATGATCAAAGGTTTGTAATTGATCGGTTTTCATTTATTCTAAAATAGCATAAAATTATACCATATTCATTATGTTTGCCTCAAATTTCGAAATACACCACGTCACTAAAACATCTCGACAACATCAACGTGTGTTTAACCCTTATCGCTTCAACTGTCTGGATAATTATAATGCTACACTTTAAGATGATCTTAGCTAAAAACACCAATAACGACTTGTCGATAATATCTTGTACGTTTTTGCTTACCGCACCACAGCTTTCACCCAAGAGACGTTCCTACTTTGCCGCAGTTCTGGCGCTTTCTTGTCGAAGGGAAAATTTTTCGTTAATAAGACCGATAATTATGTTTCCCTCTGTCAAGAACTAAGAGGTCAGTGCCGTAAATCTAAATAAGGGGAGATCCCTTGAAAGCACAGAAAACAAAGCAAATACTGAAAATTGCAGACTCGGTTTAATTGAGTATGATTATTAGCAATACTGAAATATGCAACAGTGCTCACGCCCCCTAGCACCAGCTTAAGCGGAATTCAACTTTCAACAGTAAATGCGCTGAAATCAATGATTCCAAAGGATCAGAAAGTATCCATTCATAGGTTTCATACACTTCGACCCAGCGGCATTTTTCAATGTCAATTCTAAGGACAGATACGGTTCATTTTGTCAGATACTTACTGTATACGAGAACGTGCACAAACCAAAACGTTGACCTTGATACCGTTATAATGTATCCTAATAATTATGCGTCTTCAGTGCAGGGGCAGAGGGCCCCGACACGATTGAGACGATTTTTGTGTGCAGGTGTACATGTATGTTAAGTCAATATTGTTATATACATGTACATGTTTCTGTCTTTAATACCTATAAACAATTGTTAGCTCTTTATGCTTTCCCATTGAAATAAAACGTAACCGATAACACAATGCCATAAAAATGAGAAAGCAGCAATGTCACAAAAATACCGACGATTTCTTTTTAATTTTATTGGCAAACAATTCTCTCCACCATTTCTTAACTATACTTTTCCGTTCTATCTCACCGACAAAAACATCTTTTGTGTATATGGTGTAATATGGAATTGTATAATTTGAAAAATCATGAAATAAAATTCATTTCAAAAACAAAATTTGATGACTGATAAGTCGCTAAATTATGAGACGTCTGATCAGGCTCCAAAATGTGTATAATGTACATTAGTAGGTTTAAGAACAAAAGCTCATATTGGGAAAAATTAGTGTGTTATCCACTATACGATGGCGAGTATGTAATTCAAATATTAATTCAATATTGTCAAAGGATCCTTTCCCATACATAACTACAGCTGGTATATGACTTTTTAATTTACCCTTATACAAAAGGTAGTACAGTGTTTAACAATAAATAATGTTTTCGCTAATGAATTACAATAAACTAAACAAAAATTACACAGATTATTTTAAACATTTGCTAACTAATTTTACATCAATATTAAGCAGCTTTCATTTATCAGATAACTCGATGATATGTATTTTGACGCGTTTAATCCTTACGATGCTGAACTCGTCTGCTTCAATTATATCTTCTTAAAAAATCGAAAAATAAGTATTTTTAAATAAAAAAAACGTTGAATATTTGTTTCAAACCATTTCAAGAACAGACGCCGCGTTGAAGATCCAATTATTTTGCACTTTTATTCAAGTCGCGCTTCGCTTAATGCGTTTTGAAATGTATTCCTTCACTGAAGTAAACAGCTCCACTTTTTAAAATCGTTAAAACACACAAAAAAATATTTGCTATATCTGACTACAAGGTGACCACTAGAAGCAGGCTGAAAGTAAAGCACTGCTGTAAGTTAAGCCTTAGCGTCTTATGTGGATTCTGCTGTACTATAAACCTGATTCAAGTGGTCAACTGTCTTGAAAACTAAACATGCGGTAAAGTGTTAATAAGACATCGTGTCACTCGCCATGAACATCGCCGAAACCAGTCACATTATAAGAGATTGCTATAAAAGTATACAGATCCGCTGAATCTATATCGGAAAACCTGGATGGATGGATGAGTTGGGTTTAACGGCACTGCCACACGAAACGCATGACACTCGTATGGACATCTCTGAATTCATACTAACGTTTAATTATTTAATTTGACTTTGAAACGATCAACACTATTGAAGCAGGCAACAAATGGGCGGGGTACATATAAGCACAGTTAATTTGGTGCCGAAAGGCTTATACTATCTACAAAGGAATGCATGCATTTAGCCACGACACCGTATTACTAGATATTGCATTGTACTTGTTCTAACCCAATATGCATACCTGTGTAACTGTTGAGAGATGTTTATGTAGGATTGCTTTGGTTTACATTTGATAGCTGACCTGAATTTCGATGTATACTTGACGCCTGCATTCGAATTGAAGTCTGCTAAATACAGTGATCCCAACAAATAGTGTGTTTGTTGTTTGGAGAGAGTAGTTATAGGGAGGAAAATATGCTATGTTTCAAAACAGCTTGAATCGTTGGTATTATATCTCTGATATTGAAACGTACAAAAGTTGATACATAGGTCCATCCTCAGCTGTGTTACCGATTACTGTTACAAATTGCTGTATTGCTAGCTAAAGGTTAAGTGCCATAGTCGTCAAGCATATATTGCCAGTTTAATCTATGCCCACATATTCAACATAAAGGACGATTAATTGAGTATGTACACTTCTATACCAGTGCCGTTGCTACATCTTTTCGTTCTACTTGTTAGTGTGTCTCAGAGAGGTAGGTGATTTCTCGTAGGTGTTTTTGTTCAATCATGAAGAAGAATTGGAATGGTACATTTTATTTACAAATAGAATTAAGGTGTATTTTTATAATCAACTCTAAAATTCATCTTTTTGAGTTTTCAAACGTTAATTCAAAATCTCTCTCATTAACAAGAGCCGCACGCGGCCCTAAATCGCTCACCTGGTACCCATGGTTACTGTCAGTAATGATTAAGTTTTCACTTTAAGCCATCATCGGTAAATTCACCCACTGGCAGTCATGTTTTAGCTAGGAAGATTATTTGAAGAAAACTGGCATAGGGTCACCAATGAATCATTATTTGTGTAAAAGTATTCTTAACCCTTTACCCAATAACCCGTTTGTAATAAGGTGATCACTTAAAGCAGGTTGAACGTAAAGCATAATGTGCCCTCAGGCACATTTTGCTTTACTTTCAGCCTGCTTTAAACCACTGTCTGATAGGCTAGATAAAATATTTGTTATGGTAATGGGTCATGAAGGTATAAACCGGAACTATTTTCTTCAGCGGAGCAATAAAATAATATACGCTAAAAGTCGCTTCTAAAGGGGGAAAGGGTTAAATGAGACTTATAGTTTCAGAGAAGATTTTTATGCTCCCCTTTAGGGGGGGGGGGAGCATATAGTCGCCGCTTTGTCCGTCCGTCCGTCTGTCCGTCCCTCACGCTTTTTTGTCCGGAGCATATCTCTTGAACGGTACACCGTAGGTTGATGAAACTTGATACAGTGATAGAAAATGACAGGAGGAGGTGCAGTACACAAGAACCGTAACTCTGTCATCTCCCAATATTGAATTATCTCCCTTTTTAGCTCACCTGAGCACAAAGTTTTGTGGTCAGTCAATGTCCGGCGTCCGTCGTCGTGCGTTTGTGCGTCAACAATTTCTTCAAACATCTTCTTCTCCAAAACTACTTGCCTGATTGCAACCAAACTTCACAGGAATGTTCCTTGGGTTAAGTTCTTTCAAAGTTGTTCAAAGAATTTGAAACCATGCAGAACTCTGGTTGCTATGGCAACCAAAGTGAAACAATAAGGAAATCTTAAAAAATCTTCTTGTCACAAACCACAAGAGCCAGAGCTTAGATATTTGGCACATGTCATTACCTATAGGTCCTCTATCACAGTTGTATAAATTTTGCCCCTGGGGTCAACGTTTTATATAGAGTTATATAGTGAAATGTTCAAACATCTTTTTCTCTGAAACCAATATGTCCAGAGCTTTGATATTTAGCATGGTATTTCTTCTAGAGGTATTTGACTTATAGTCTTGAATTGGTTCCGGTCCGTTGCATATCTGGGTCACCGGAGCTAAAAATAGATTTTTTCCCATGAGAACTTAAAAAATCTTCTCGTCTGAAACCATAGTACACTGAGCTTAGATATTTTGCACATAGTATCGTCTACAGATCCTCTATCAAATTTTGTCCCTGGGGTCAAAATTGGCCCCTCCCCGGGGATCACATGGATGATGGATGAGTTGGGTTTTACGGCACTGCGACACAAAATAGGTCATATAGCGCCGATGGTTTGATGAGGAATGATAAGATGAGATGATGTTTTCAGGTAGATGATTTTGGCTAATCTCATTCGTTGCCAGCAGCGCATGGGATCAAAATTACCGACCTGCATTCCTTTTAGTTCTTGGCAGAGGGGACAATCTCGGTCTAATAAACAGAAAAGATCCCCTATGACAATTAAGCATCAGGACTACGGCAAAGTAGGAAGGTCTCTGGAGCCGGGGATCACAGTTTTACATAAGAGTTATATAGTGAAATGTTCAAACATCTTTTTCTCTGGAACCAACATGACCAGAGCTTTGATATTTGGCATGATATAACTTCTAGAAGTCCTTCACACATATTGTTGAATTGGTAATGGTCTGTTGCATATCTGGGTCACCGGAGCTAAAAATTGATTTTTTCGATGAAAACTTCAAAAATCTTCTTTTCTGAAACCATAGTACACCGAGTTTAGATATTTTGTACATAGCATGGGATGTCATTAATAAAGTCCAAAAATGGGCTACTGAGAATGGTTTTAAATTTTCTAGATCAAAGACCAATTGTGTGCATTTCTGCCAACTTAGAAGATTTCACCCTGATCCCGAATTGCACCTGGATGGTAACCCCATTCCTGTCGTGGATCAGGCGAAATTTCTCGGTGTCATCTTTGTTCCACAAGGAAGTATTCTGTCAGTTACTCTTTTTAATGTTAAAATTAATAACATTGTTAAGTGTATAACTAATGACACAGATTGCTCATTGTATGTTGATGATTTTTTGATTTGCTACCGTTCTAAAAGCATGAATACTGTTGAACGTCAACTCCAACAGTCCATTAATAAAGTCCAAAAATGGGCTACTGAGAATGGTTTTAAATTTTCTAGATCAAAGACCAATTGTGTGCATTTCTGCCAACTTAGAAGATTTCACCCTGATCCCGAATTGCACCTGGATGGTAACCCCATTCCTGTCGTGGATCAGGCGAAATTTCTCGGTGTCATCTTTGATAAGAAACTTTCCTTTATACCTCATATTAAATATTTAAAGGCAAAATGCCTGAAAACATTAAAATTACTTCGCGTACTTGCACATACTGACTGGGGTGCAGATCGCAAAGTAATGCTCAGATTGTACAGAAGTTTAGTAAGATCTAAACTTGATTATGGGTGTATTGTGTACGGCTCTGCAAGAAAATCATACTTGCAGATGCTTGATCCAATACATCATCAGGGTTTACGTTTGGCATTGGGTGCCTTTAGGACATCCCCTGCAAAAAGTTTATATGTTGAGGCCAACGAACCTTCTCTTTACTCTCGTCGTCAAAAACTATCCATGCAATACACTTCTAAATTAGCTTCAAACCGTTCAAATCCAACATACAATAATGTTTTTAAACCTAAATATAAACGTTTATTTGAATCTAAAGAAAATGTTATTCCATCCTTTGGAATACGTATGAAAAACTCTTTTGAAAGTAGTGATATAGATTTGTCTTTGGTTGAAGAGACCAAAGTCGAATCTATACCACCTTGGACCATAAAACCACCCAAAGTTATTTTTGATCTATCTTGGCATAAAAAGACTGAAACAAGCTCACTTGAATACAAGTCGTTTCTAAATGAAATCCTTTCGAGATATGAAGATTATAAACAAGTTTTTACCGATGGTTCAAAAGATGATGAGAGGGTTGCTGCAGCCTTTGTGACTGATAATACAGTTACAAAGTTTCGGCTACCTGACAATGCCTCCATATTTTCAGCGGAGATCAAGGCTATTGATTTGGCTCTTGATTATATTGCTGAAGATTCACATAGTAAACACATAATATTTTCGGATTCTCTTTCTGTTCTACAATCCTTGAGTAAATGTTCTACCAAAAATGCTCTTATTAAGAATATTGTTTTAAAATATCATGAACTGTCGAACACTAAAGACGTAAAGTTTTGTTGGATACCTGGTCATTGTGGTTTTCAGGGCAATGAGAGGGCAGACTTTGCAGCAAAGTCTGCCTTGGCATTGCCTGAATCTGAAATGAAAATTCCTTTCTCCGATTTCAAACCCCAAATTACTAGTTATATTTTTAAAAAATGGCAGGAGTCTTGGAATGAGGAAACTCACAACAAGCTCCATGCTGTAAAACCTGTTTTAGGTGAATCATTTAACTCATGCCGATTCGGCGAGATGAGGTAGTATTAGCAAGACTCAAAATCGGTCACTCCTTTATAACACACTCTTACTTAATTAAACGCGACGTTCAACCTGAATGTTTATTTTGTTTTGAACCTTATACAATCCAGCACATTCTTATTGAATGTGCTGATTTGTGCTTAATAAGAGAAAGATACTTTCAGGCAGTTTCCCTTCGGGAACTGTTTGAACTTGTTGAAATTACCAAGATATTTGATTTTCTAAAAACAATTAATATTTATTCCAAATTGTAAATCAATAAAATATATTAAAAAAAATAATAAAATAAAAAAATTGATGTTTAAATTGATTTCATCTTTTTTTTTTCTCCCATCAATATTTTTCGGCTCTAAATGACCATTGGTGTCGATGGGCCGTAAAACACAAATCAATCAATCAAATCTTCCTGAAATCATCATTCATCACCCTTCATCAATCATCGGCGCTATATGACCTACTTTGTGTCGCAGTGCCGTAAAACCCAACTTATCCATCCAATTGGAACGGTATTACCAAACCAATTCAGTCAGACAAAGTATTAGTTTATATTTCGAGGGTTGCCCGCTAAACTGTAGTAACTATAAAACTTTTGAGGTGCATCATAAAACATTTTTATTTTCTGTTCAAACAAAAGAAAATCAAATGCCTGTGGTTTAAAAATTGAAAATATATTAGACATGGTATTTAGTAGTGAAAATGTATGTTTGGTTGTGGAACAGGGTTTATATTTTATGTACACTGTTCGTCTTTAAAGGTGAATATAGGAGATAAGTGTGAGGTTGGGCGCCCCTAAACCCAGGTTTAACCCCCAGTGGTTGTTAATAATTAATTAATTTATAATTGATTATTGATTGCTACTGACCGTACCAAGGCGGGCTCCTATGTTCACTTAGCTTTATGTTTGTCTTGCGTGTTGTTTTCTATTTAGTGTGTAGATGAAGGAATGGTATTGCGTGTGTGTGTGTGTTTGTTATGGTATGGCTGTGTGTGTGTTCTGCTTTAGAGATGGGTGTATTGTTTGTGTTGCGTTTCCTGCTTGAGTCTTCTTTCGTATTTATTTCTAATACTGATTGATATTTGATAATAATTCCTGACTTACGACAGTTTAGCACTATGCACTATAATGCACTGTTTGTTCTTTTAATTTTCCCCTGCTAAACTTTAGTAAATAAATACGAAAGACTCCAGCAGGAAACGCAACACAAACAATACACCAACCTCTCAAGCAGAACACACACACACAGTCATACCATATCAAACACACACACACACACACACGCGCAATACCATTCCGCCATCTACACACTAAATAGAAAAAACACGCAAGACAAACATAAAGCAAAGTGAATATAGGAGCCCGCCTTGGTACGATCAGAAGCAGTTAATTTACGACAGTGTTTATTAATTTTTTCTGTGGTATATTAAGCACAACTATAATATCCTGGGGAGAAATAAGAATAAAATACAGTTATAAGATAATCTAATATGCTATGATTAATCTTTTATAAGCTGCATGTACAGTTGCTGGCCATATATAAGTTCCCAAAAATCCCGACGTCGCGACGTTACGCAAACATATATCATGTAACAAACTTTGTTAACTCACCAACAGTAACTCAGACTTACATGACATTTTCAGTACTTTATTATCTGGCCATTGGCTTGTAAACATGCACGTTTTCGACGTGGTAGACTTTCGTAGAGACTTCTTATATACTTTGTCAGATTAGTTCAGGTTTCATTAACAACTCTGATGATGTCACCTTTGTTATTTATCTCTCCCATTCTTTTCTGTATATGAGTTTTAATAATTTTCCACACATTTTCAATAACATTAAGTTAGGGCTTTGTGGTGGTCAATCTAATGTCCTGATTTGATTATATCTTTTCCACTGATTGCTCTTGCAGATACATGGGATGGGACACTGTCTTCTTGGAAAATAAAGTCACTGTTTGGGAAATATTTGGCCAAAGGTTTTCATCTAAAATCGTAATATATACCGACAATATATCACTGGCACCTCTACCACCAACAGCTTTTATTCCAGATGTAACAATAACCATCTTGTGTTTCAAATTCATAAATCGTGAAATTGAAAATGCAAAGTTTTCTTTTGTAGTATAAACAGGATTCAAAGCTGTGTAGTGTCAGTAAAACTTCTTCTAGATCAAATCAGGCAACAACCAAGTCATAATTTATCAATATCTAACCTTAAATAAATATAAATATATATAAATATCAGCAGTTTTGATTTCAATCTGAACCTCTTTTGGAAAATGTTCCCATGAAGCACAGATGTCACATCTATCTTTAACAGGTGAATGAAATCTAATATTGTATTGGTGGTCAAATATTTGTCTACAACTTTTTACTTACTGGTAGTGTCTCTGTTTGCATTCATTTCTGTTTGTTTACAGCCGATAGATTTTTACTAAGTTTAGTCCTGCTGGTAAATAACTTTTATTGCTGTCTTTCCTGCAATAGTGACTCTCTAGAACTTAAAATGACTCGGTCTGTGCTCTTACTGGTTTTGTTCTCTTTTCAGATACGGTACTGTATAGGCTTTTGTATGCCTACCTCTCTTGTCATCGGTTGCTGCTGTTTCTTGCTCATTAGTCAGTGAGCACTACCGATTCTGAAATTCCAAGAGGTTAACAAACCTTGACACACCCTATATTATGCTTTGGCATGGTGTATGGGTGGTACACCTTTTAGACTTTTAATTTTCTGCAGGCATAATTGCAATCAAAAAGCTTCAAATACATGTGGAAAATTGCTTCCCTATCTTTTTCAAGAAAACTTTGCAATGGTCTACAGCCTGGGTTCATCGGCTTTGGGCTTCTAAGCTTACCTAAGGCAACGGAAACGTAGCTCTTGCCTTCATTCCTTCTTTTTGCCATATTTTGCTTCCACTCCTTTTCACTTCTTACCTTTTTCCTTCCCCTTCCTCTCACATAAATACGAAAGAAGACTCGAGCAGGAAACGCAACACAAACAATACACCCATCTCTAAAGCAGAACACACACACAGCCATACCATAACAAACACACACACACACACACTGCCTATTTTCTGACTCATCTACCAACTTTTCAAATGCATCACTTACCTTCTCCATTATCTTTCTTTTTTAGCTCACCTGGCACGAAGTGCCAAGGTGAGCTATTGTGATCGCCCTGTGTCCGTCGTCGTCAAACTTTTTCTTCAAAGATCTTCTTCTTGGAAATCACTGGGCCAATTTCATCAAAACTTCATAGGATTGTTCCTTGTAGGGTACTCTCTCAGATTTCTTCAAATATAGGTCATCCAATTGAAATTTTGGTTGCCATTGCAACCAATTGAAAAAACTTTAAAAATCTTCTTGTCAAAAATTACAGGTCCGAATTAAAAATAATTTTACCCAAACGTGCCATTTGTGACCCTCTATCAGATTTCTTAAAATAAATTTCCTATCTTAATAAACATGGCCGCTAGCGGGTGGGGCAGATTTTCCTTATATGGCTATCTTCTTGTCAAAGACTACTGGTCCGATTTGAAAGTTATTTCATGCAAATGGTCCATGGGTGACCCTCTACCAGACCTCTTAAAATTATTTTGATATCTGAAAAACATGACCGCCAGTGGGTGGGGCACGTTTTCCTGATGTTATTGTATAGTAAAAACTTTAAAAATCTTCTTCTCTGAAACTACTGGTCCAAATTGAAAATAATTTTACACAAATGGTCAATTGATGACCCTCTACCAGATTTCTTGAAATCATTTTGTTATCTTAAAAAACATTGCCGCCAGTGGGTGGGGCACCTTTTCCTTATGTTACTGTATAGTAAAAACTTTAAAAATCTTCTTCTCTGAAACTACTGGTCCAAATTAAAAATAATTTTACACAAATGGTCAATTGATGACCCTCTACCAGATTTCTTGAAATCATTTTGTTATCTTAAAAAACATGGCCGCCAGTGGGTGGGGCACCTTTTCCTTATGTTACTGTATAGTAAAAACTTTAAAAATCTTCTTCTCTGAAACTACTGGTCCAAATTGAAAATAATTTTACACAAATGGTCAATTGATGACCCTCTACCAGATTTCTTGAAATCATTTTGTTATCTTAAAAAACATGGCCGCCAGTGGGTGGGGCACCTTTTCCTTATGTTACTGTATAGTAAAAACTTTAAAAATCTTCTTCTCTGAAACTACTGGTCCAAATTGAAAATAATTTTACACAAATGGTCAATTGATGACCCTCTACCAGATTTCTTGAAATCATTTTGTTATCTTAAAAAACATGGCCGCCAGTGGGTGTGCACCTTTTCCTTATGTTACTGTATAGTAAAAACTTTAAAAATCTTCTTCTCTGAAACTACTGGTCCAAATTGAAAATAATTTTACACAAATGGTCAATTGAAGACCCTCTACCAGATTTCTTGAAATCATTTTGTTATCTTAAAAACCATGGCCGCCAGTGGGTGGGGCAAGTTTTCCTGATATTTCTGTATAGAACTTGAAAAATATTTTTCTCTGAAACTATTGGTCTGATTTAAGAATGATTTTACACAAATAATGATTCATGGGTGACCCTTTGCCAGTTTTCTTCAAATAATCTTCCTAACATGGCCACCAGTGGGTGGGGTGAATAAGTTAAAACTTAATCCATTACCATGACCGTAATCATGGGTACCAGGTGAGCGATTTAGGGCCGCATGCGGCTCTTGTAATTCAATCAGGGTTATGTCATCGTCTTCATCATCATCATTTTCTCAATGACCTCCACGATCATCATCATCATAACCCTGTACATAATCAGGGTGCCTAAGGGAATGATCTATTTCAGGTGCATTACCATCATAATCATTATCATCTGGTACATACTCTGGGTCATAATATGATCTATATATGTAGCATTGACAAAATCTTAACTCATCACCCCTTAATCTCACCATCATCATCATCATCAACATCACTCTCAACATCAACATTTTCACCTTTCTCACTATCACTGTCACATTCATCCTTAGCATTGCCATCACAAACGCCATTTTCGCCATCCTCAACAAAACCGTTTTCAGCTAAATCATGAATCCTACCATTTTCATCAACAAAAGATACATTATCATTCTCAAAATCACTGAATCCTGAAAGTTCAGAGCCTGAATCACTGTAATCAAACATTTTTGTTTGCATTACTGAAAATAGTTCATATGGAATATTTCCTTTCAGTTTTAATGATGCAGCTAGATGCCTAATAAACAAACTCAAGTCATCTGTACAACAGATTCTGAGCTAGATCTAGATCTTATAATTATTTCTCATAGCAAAAGTTGAAATTGTTTTCTGTTTTGAAACAATAAAAATCATCATCATCATTTTCAGCATAATAAAATATCATTGACTCTTACCTTTTATCTCACCAAAGGCAATTCATTCTGTGATTGACAGGCAGATGTCTTTGGTGTTTCTTTGTAGGCCATACCTAAAGGCGATGTCATCAAATAATAACTATGATGCCATTAAATCTTAATGATGTCAAACTATACAAAAAGTCTAAAAGTAGATTGGAAATGATATTATAATTGTAAAAAAAAAAAAAACAACGTCACACACTCACAGGTACTTAGCCTACAGACTTTGAGTTACTACAGTTTAGCTTTATACTATACCTCGGTAATACACAACTTTTTACCCGCTAAATTATAGAAACTCAATTTACGACAGTTTAGCGGGAATATTTGTGGTCTATCTGAGTTACTACAAAATGGCTATAAGGGCATAACTCTCTTAATATTAGGAATAGAATGAAAACATTTATAAATGGTAAATAATGTGTAAAAACAATGCTAAAATCCACAAAATGTCATTTTTGATAAAAAAAATAAAATTGCAGTTACGACAGTTTAGCGGGCAACCCTCGATTTGTGTCAATGTTCACCGTGAAGCGGGCAACCCTGGATTTGTGTCAATGATCACCGTGAATTTCGGCTTTAAATTTTTAGTTATTTCATTTTCAATGCTCTTTCTTGCAGCTCTTTGTCTGCAACAATGCCTTCACTGTGACAGTATTACCCATCCAAGGTTCTGCCAGGTCGTAAAAGCATGCAATGAGGGAGAGGTGAGTTTGCCTGAGATGTTGAAATATACGTCTAAAGGAGACATGCTGTATTGACCGTAAACTTATTATAACATTAAACCAAGTACAATAGGGCGCTGTACACATTTTTCCTCACACCACAATGCATGCGTACTAAACGTATGATGCGTTGTTAGCGTTTAGACAACAATAACACTTCTCAAAATGAAGGAGATGTCACCTCATAAAGTGTAAAATATGATAATAATAGTAATGGTATTGATTATAAGAATTACAGAGTTACTATTTGACCGTTACCATAGTGGGTTGTTTTTAACACGGGCTTGAATGTTAAATTCTTTCCCGTGTTACTAATAATCTTCTTGTCATTGAATTTTTGTTAGACGTTTTACATGTATTTACTTACTGTGTTGGCGGTCTTTTTGGTGGTAAGGTTGTGGAACAGGGTTTATATTTTATGTACATTGTTCGTCTTTATAGGTGAATATAGGAGATAAGAGTGAGGTTGGGCGCCTCTAAACCCAGGGTTAAACCCCAGTGGTTATTAATAAATGATTTATAATTAATTATTAATTGCTACTAACCGTACCAAAGCGGGCTCCTATGTTCACTTTGCTTTATGTTTGTCTTGTGTGTTGTTTTCTATTTAGTGTGTAGATGAAGGAATGGTGTGTGTGTGTGTGTTTGTTATGGTATGACTGTGTGTGTGTTTTGCTTGAGAGGTGGGTGTATTGTTTGTGTTGCGTTTCCTGCTCGAGTCTTTCGTATTTATTTGTGAAAATGTCTACGATAAATCAAATTCTGACAGAAATGATGTTACATTTCTTATTTTGTCAAATGTATGCCCTACTACCAATTTAAAAACATTCTACTTTAAAAGGTATGCTATACCAAAACTGTCGAAGCCGCAGATGGTGTTAAGTCATATAGACTTGGATGCATGCTCAGCAATAATCTAAAGGTAAGATTTTGTTGGGATTCGAAATAAAGCATGTTTTGTCACGACTTTTAAAAGTTCAAATGATTTCCAGACACATTCTACTTTGTCGTGGTTCTGGAGCTAAACTGTCACAGGGATCTTTGTCTGCTTATTCGACCGAGATTCTTCCCTCTCCCCAGAACTTAAAGTAAGGCAGGTCGTTGTTTTATCACATGCGCTGCTTAGCAAAGAAAAAATCATCTGCCTGAAATAATCATGTCTTGTCATTATTCCCTCATCCGTGCTATTTGATCCATTTTGTGAAGCAGTGCCGTAAACTCAAACTCGTCCATCCATCAATCAAATAATATGTGCATCTACACACAATACGCTGGTATACCTGTAAATGTACATTTTAGGTAACTGTATTAAGTCTTCAGAAATGTAGCCCGTTTGCTTTTTAAAGAGTAAAACACGTTTTCTTTCTCGTTTGAATGACGCCTTAACATGTAGAAAAAGGCGGGGTGTTTTGAAAATGTTCCCAGTTAAGATCGTTCAAATGTTGCCCATGGGGTCCAAATTGGCCCCGCCCCGGGGGTTACCGTTTTCCATAGAGTAATAAAGTGAAATGTTCAAGCATCTTCTTCTCTGAAACTAAAATGGCTAGAGCTTTGATATTTGGCATTGCAACACATCTAGAGGCCCTTTACAAATAGTTTTTAGACTGTTCAGGTCAGTTGCATATCTAAGTCACAGGTGCTAAAAATAGAAGTTTTCAATTAAAACTTCAACCTGAGCGTAGTTAAAGCATCATCTAAATGTCCTATATGAAGATTGTTCAAATTATATCCCTGAGGTAAAAATTGACCCTGTCCCGGGGGTCACAAATTTACATAGAGTTATATAGTGAAATCTTCAAACCTCTTCGTTTGCTTATATCTACGAGATGCCTGGTGTTAAATTCCATTTTCGTTTTGTTTTTGTTGAAATTGATATGAGCAAATAGTGTAGACTCTGGTCAGATTCCATTCTTTGCGGCGTCTAATCAGAGACAACACTGTTTCCATATGTCCCATATATGGATTAAAACTGATAATTTGCTGACATCTGCTTATATTTCACTGTTAAGATGTTGGCTTAAATATAATTTATATCATCCTTTATGATTAAGATGTATATACATTAGAACGTGAAGGGCATCAAGTCTAATATGCATCTGTTCCTTAACATGGCGATACAGCCATAACGCTAGTATCTTGTTCTAGATATATGGAAACGGAAGTTCAATAGCAACCATCATTTTAAAAATAATATATGCAGGTAATAAGGGTTACAATTTGTAAACTGTAAACATACCGGAAAATCAGATATAATAAAAATAATATAATCAGCAACACTCCGATAAAACTGATGGCTCATAATTGTTACCAACGCCGTTTAAAAAATAATTAATTATTTCAGCGATGGTTTAAGTAGTGCAAATTTGTAATGTTTTAAAGATTTAACATCGTGTTGTAAAACTTTTTAATTACGGCAACACAATTTATTTTGTGAAGCTTTCTATATTTTTTTGAATTAGGAAGACATATGCTTTACGATAAACAATGACAAATAATTGCATTGATATTTTCTTACAGGTTTGTAATGCAACGTCAACAAACAACGATAATTTCCACTGTTTAGAATGTTGCGGGTCTAACCTTTGTAATTCAGGACTTTGTGGTGAGAGGGGTATGTATCGTCTTACAGTTTGAATTACCTTAATATGTCACGAAACACACGTAGTAACATGTCTTGTAGAGATAACAGTGTTTTTTCCAGTCCCGACAAATAACAGTACAACCTCCCTATTACGACCACTGAAATGAATGCAAATTTAACATATAAAATAGGTGACAGCTTAAAGCAAGTTGACAGTAAAACAGAAAGCGCCTAAAGTAGTCATAACTAAGAGCCTTAACTGTAGCTACATTTAAAAAGCATCGGCGTTCGAACTGGCACCGCATTGTTTGGTGTTGGTGTCAGTTACCCGTTCACTTTGCAAAGTTTGATGGAGGAACGAAATATCCCTAAACTATCAAGACATATTTATCTGACATTAGAAACGAAACATCCCTAAACTATCAGGAAATATTTATATTGAACAAAAAACAGTAGTGAAACAAAATATAGCACAAGGGCTTTTATTTTGGAAATCTATCGATGACCCATGTACCATGATAATAATGACACTCTTTATGTTTGCAGGCTACCCAGAAAAGCGTGGTCCTATATGCTACAGTTGCAAGTCTCGTTTGCTGAATGAGCCGTGTAATGCCTTGGAGTTCTGTGGTATTGACGAGGTAGTGTTGAGTATCATGGAATACATTATTATAAAACATCGAAAGCTTGCTGCAAAACTATTGTAACTCCTTCACAATTGTGAAGACGTTACAATAGTTTTTCACCAAGCCCTCGACATGTAGATGTACATTTTCAACGGAGCGGAACAAAACGAAACGCAACGCATTGACATGTATGGAATTAAAAATTGCATAAGATCCGACGCTACACCGACGTCTTGTAAGACCAGGTACCGTTTGACAAACAGAACAAAATAATTTGTCATTATCTTAACATCAATGTACTTTCAGTTGCCGTATTTCATAGGTCTGCAATGGTAACGAGATAGGTTGCAGAACACGAAGGACCTTGTAAAACAAAGTCTGCTGAACTGTTGACTTTATATACCTATGAAAATTTAGCCCCAGAACTGCGGCAAAGTAGGAAGGTCTCTGAGGATTAAAGTAAACGGCTTTTTGCTGAACGTATGTTACACGATATATCTGTAGTATCATTTTCATTTTATTTTAGGTATGTAGCATTTCACAGACAGTGATATTCTCCGAGTATGTTTACTCCAATGGCTGCAGTCAGAGACATGTAAGTTCTCATTTTTCTTGGATTGTGTATCTATTAGTTTACAATGAACAGTATACTATTATATCGTATTTAGACGAAATTAAACGTAAAACGGTGAAAATGTTGTTTGTCTTAAAATACAAGGGTTTTAGAAAGGCTGATTTATTTGCTATATTTGAATGTTAAACAATTTTTATCTGGACCCGACACAGAGGTTTGAATTCTCTAATATAGCTGCAAACTGTTTGTAATAAGCAGTACTTTTTAAAACAATATTTTCTCGCTCCCTATTATAAAGTTAAGAATTGTTTGAAGATATCAGACAGAGGTACAGCGTTCCCTCTCTACAACGACATCCAATGGGAGACAAAACATGTGTGCGTTGTTCGGAGGGAGTCGTTATAGAGAGGGAAATTGGCTTACGTTTGCAAACAGCTTGAATCCAGATCAGACGCCGCGTACTGGATTCAAGCTGTTTGTCACTCGTTATTAAGTTTTTTTTCTTCCAAATGTCCATTATGTAACTTTGAGAAAGTAAGCAGACGGTATTCTAACCATGAAAGGATTGGACAAAAATGTCTTGTTTAGGGAACAGCGGCAAGGGTCGTTGTAGGGAGGGAGTCGTTGTAGGGAGGGAACGCTGTCTATATCTAGCAAACCGAAACATAACCCAGTGAGAATATGACGTTGTCAGCTTCCGTGGCAATTGCGGTAAAATCTACAACCTTGAACCCCGATTCGTGATAGAAAACGTTAACATTACATAGCGGTTTGGGAATGAAGTAAAGCATATCCTGCAAATTTCTTTACAGTACGATTTGGGCCTTTTATTTGTCTACATTATTTTGTAACACTTTAGTATTCCCTTGTACATATGTTTCGACATAAAACTGCATCCAACTTTAAACAAGAAATATCTTTAAAAAAGATATTCGGCGGAATGAGTGGTTGAACTAAGGCTATATAGATGAAATTGGGTGTGCAAATTTAAATGAAATTGAGGTTTTCAAAGAATTGTAATATCTTGGATTGAAAAGCAAACAAAATTGAAACAGTAACTTTTATTTAAAATGCAAAACTATCATGTACAGAAATGCAAAACAGAACAATAATTTAACTCATATCCTAGCTACTGGTAGGAGATCCTCACATTAATCTATTGTTCTATATATCAAACTTCATTCATAGAGTTTCTTGAAACAAACTATAGCATACACAAATGTACAGATACAACAGTCTGCTGAACTTCGACTGCCACTCTTGTAAATAATGATGAAACAACACGATTGTGTTTAACTCACTTGAGGCCATTAATTTTATATATAATATTGCTTTAAATGTATGGTAAATGTGTACAAATAGTTAACAATTCAAACAAATTGGTAGTAAACAATTACAAAACACCTAGCTTCCTCTGTAAATCTATAAAAAGATTTCAGATGTCATATCTTAAAATAGAAGTATAATTGCATCATCCCAGTGTAAACAGTGCAGTCTGTATCTCTAAATTTTACACCCACAGTCCACCTCTGGTAAAACTGTAATTGGACATAGACCAGCCTACAGGGCTCCAGATAAGAGGGAGTAAACTAAACAAATCACTTTTTTTCACTCCTTTCAGCACCAAACCCTATGGTGTTACCACTCATTTTTTTTGTCTCGAAGAGACAATTCAAATGTATAGTGACACCACAGGGTTTAATGCACAAATAAAGATTTTAAGTTTTAAAATAATTCCCTTATCTGGAGCCCTGGCTACTATCCAATCAGACTATTCAGTTTCAACAGGTGCTCTTAATTCTAAATTTCTGATCAAATATAATTGGTTGAAATGTGTGGCTAAATAGAAAGTGTGACTAAATAGAAACCAGTCAGCTCCGCCGAAAAAAAAAGCTAATCGGGCAACGCCAATATCTCATTTAATTGCCGCATGTAATATGCGTTTTGTTATGCTACCGCTGGGGCATACTGTGTTGCCCTGTATTTCCGTCTGTACGTCAGTTGTAAAGGGTATTCTTTTTCCGACGTTTAAACTACAACTTTGTTGACTGTGTACAAATGTCTCACAGTTGTATATGCGGTAAGGGTGTTGATCTGCTTTAATCTTTTACAGAATTACAGTGAGTTCGCATAAAAAGTTTCATGTAATGATACATACTCAGTCCGGATTACGCATACAGAGCTTATAATTTTACAAACTGATTTCACATATACCATACATATGTATATGATCAGGCTAATTTTTTCACAGAATTACAGCTAGTTGAACGTAGTCAGTTTTCGCATAATACGCTCATGCAATGTACACACTTTGTCCGGACCACTCCTACTATATTTTTAAAGCTACAGCCTTATAAATTGGCAGAGTGTTTGAACAGGACACTGATCTACTTCACTTTTTGGTTTATTGCGGAACATGTATCTAGGGGGCGTCAGATGTGTCTGAAAGCCACGTTTGTCGTTGTGTTAGTGTTGTGTTTATTTCATCTGATCGGAAAAGAATAACGTTTACCCCTAGTAACTTGCTGCGTGAATATTAACCCTTTCCCCCATAGAAGCGCCTTTTAGCGAATATGATTTATTCCTCCGCTGAAGAAAATATTTCCAATTTAATCAGTCATGAATAAATATCATATGGAATATTTTCTATATTCTAGCGCTGGATAGCTTAAAGTAGGCTGAGAGTAAAGCAGAATGCACCTTAAGGTGCATTCTGCTTTACTTTCAACCTACTTTAAGTAGTCACCTATCTTCACTACTAGAAATATGAAATCAGGTAAAGGGTTAAGGAGTAAATTACGAATAGTGATCTCGACAACAACTTCTTGCAGACCGAAATAGTCGTTAATGTAGGATTTTTCTCTTCGTTTAGTGGAAAAAACACGCTAGGAAAGATTTGTGTGTATTTTTTTATCGGCACTGATATTTCAAAAGCACCAATTTGAATATATTTTACAAACTAGATATGTGAGGCCCACACTCACGGAAACGTCCCGCATATAATAGGCAAGCGTGATGTCATCAGGAAACAGGACGAGGGCGAAGATGACTTGGCACCAGGCCACTGCCACCGGTGCTGCGACAAGGACATGTGTAATTCAAACTGTTCAGTCCAAGCCGGTAATTTATCATTACTGTAACATATTTTTCTGTTGATTTTGTTTTCCTATTGATTGTTTTTACAACAGGTGTATTCGAATTAAATCCTTATTATGTCATTGCCAAGTAATTGGACTTAGTGCCGCAGTGCCGTAAAACCCAACTCATCCAAACAAGTACTATTTTATTTTGAGTGTCAAACTGTTAGGAATCTGGTCAGAGATAGGTTACTTGGCATCTGATGTGTCTCTGAACGAGTATGCAATTTACATTTATGCTTTAGCACATATGTGTAATTTGGAGAAGGATTGCAGGTATATTATGCATTTGTCCTAACAAACACCAAGCATGACAAACTCAAATATTCGCCATCAACTATAGAGTTACAGTGCTCCCTCTCTACAACGCCATCCAATGGGTGACAAAAATCGTGTGCGTTGTTCGGAGGGAGTCGTTAAAGGGACTGGCATTGGCTTACATTTGCAAACAGCTTTTTTTTTGTCACTAGCCATTTATTAATTTAATTGTCAGAATCTCCCTTATTTCTATTTGAGAAAAATAGCAGACGTCAATTTTAAGCAGACGATGTTGCAACAATAAAAGGGATAGACATAACTGTCGTTTTTAGGGAACTGTGGCAAGTGCCGTTGTTAGTCGGGAGTCGTTGTTGGGAGGGCCGTTGTTGAGAGGGAGCACTGTAGTAGGAAATATGTTGATGCTAACTTTTAATTAAACATTGGTTTACACTCGTCCTTTATTTCGTTAACACTGTCAAATATGTAACTAACGTTTGCTCCCCTGTTCTATCATTTCAGACATCAAGGAATGCACTAGAGCGCCATGCTTAAACGGTGGTACATGTCGAGATATAGGGAACAGCTTCGAATGCCACTGTCGATCAGGGTACACAGGGACAAACTGCGATATAGGTATGTGATTTTTGCAATGATTGATTGAGTTGGATTTTACATCGCAACACATGAAATAGTCATATTATGCCAATTAAACTTGCAATGAGAATACAATCTTAACTTAATACTGGATCATTTATTGCGAATATTATTAAAAGTGAAATGGGGTGTTTAATGTGTAACTAAGTTGTCTCACGCAACTGTTTACTTTTCAAAACTACAATTTAGTCGTGAAGCCATACAACAACAAGGCTTATTCCATTGCTTAATAGTGTATACTAAGACGCGTAGCCAGATTTAGTTTTGCACTGTTAAAAGATAATTAAACTATTTGCTTTAGATGTTTGGTAATGTCGAACGGTGTAGGCTCAGAACAGAGAGTGACGCGGTAGACGATCGTAGTCTACACTGTGTACAATAAGTATGCCGTCTAATGACAACGCACAATTTACATCTTTCCTCATTATTCATCGGCGCTATATGACCTTTTTTTGTTTCGCAGTGCCGTAAATAAATACGAAAGACTCAAATAGGAAACGCAACACAAACATAACACCAACCTCTCAAACAGAACACACACACACAGTCATACCATAACTCACACACACACACACACACACACACACGCGCGCGCGCAATACCATTCCTTCATATACAAACAAAAAAGAAAACATCACGCAAGAGAAACATAAAGCAAAGTGAATATAGGAGCCCGCCTTGGTACGGTCAGTAGCAATTAAAAATTAATTATAAATTAATTCTATATAGCCATATACTAGGGGTTAAACCAGTGTTTAGGGGCGCCAAACCTCACTCTTATCTCCTATATTCACCTTTATAATGCCCTGACATTTTTCTTTCACTGTTTACTTTTCTCGTCACAGACATTGACGAATGTTCTCTACAGCCTTGTCAACACGGAGGACTTTGCACGGATATGATTAATGGATATACATGCACGTGTCCAAAGGGATTCACTGGGCACACATGTGAAACGGGTAAGCAAACATATCAAAGAAAATTGATGATACATATGCATGTATTGTAAAGCCACTTTATTACGACCACGAAAATGAGGCTAATCCATTGTACATACAAAATACACGTGACAGCTTAATGCAAGGGAACAGTAAACGGAGCTTTCTGTTTTAATGTCTCCTTGCTTTAAGAAATGGGCACACTCGACTGCGATATCAGTGGTCATGGGTTCGATCCTGTCGGACCAACTACTTTGGACGAGACTTTATAAACTGAGGTCCGATTTACCAGTGTTTTGCAGTATGATGTAAATCTGAATAAGGGGAGATCCTTTGAAAGCACAGAAAACAAAGTCTGATCTAGGATTCCCAACAAAGTCTGATCTAGGATTCTGAACGTGCTGCCTATGCCCAAATCAGACTATTCTAGGCCATGTTTGTTTTGCTTTTATGAAATAGTCATTAATGCTCACTTTATGTATGATTCATTGATTACGAAAGATTTAGTTTTGAGACTTGTCATAAGTACAATACTCAAAACTTGAAATCATAATTCAGTTGAACCTCGATATTTTGATGTATCGTGAATGTTTATTCTTAAACTATATTTTTCATTGTAACCAGTTTACAACCAATACAGACGATTTACCCGGTGTCTCGCCAGTCTCCAAAGAGTTTGCCACTCATATTAAAAGGAATAATCAGAATTGTGAAAACGTTATAAGTTTTGTACATAGTATTGTAATGCGTTTAACGAGAACAAGTTACGCATCTCTATTAATCTATATATAATAGGAACAACGTGACTAAGCCACGTTTCAACTTTTAAAACCGGGTACTTTCGAATTAAACGTGTTGAAGATTGTGAAGTTTTCCTCTTAATGTCCCCAGAGACCTTCCTACTTTGCCGCAGTACTTTGGCTAAGTTGAACTACGGAATCTTCTTTCAAATTGTTTATTAGACCGAGAGTTTCCCCTCTGCCAAGAACTAAAAGAAAGGCAGTTAGGTGGTTTTTATCCCATGCGCAGCATTACCACGAATGAGATTAGCCGAAATCATCATTCCTGAAATCGTTATCTTATCTAATCATCCATCCCTCAACATTCGGCGCTATATGACCTAGTTGTGTCGTAAAACTAAACTCACCCATCCTCTTATTGCGCTGTACTCTTTATATGCTTTAAGTTGTCACTTTTCTTTTATTATTATACAAGATTTTATATCGTTCTTTTCACACAGGACCTGTGTGACCAGGGTCCAAGGCTATAAAGCTTTTGACTTCAGTCTAAACTCGTTCCCAAGCATTTGATTGGTCAGATTTGAGCTTCTGTCTAAACTCGTTCCTAAGCATTTGATTGGTCAGATTTGAGCCTAGGCTCAAATCTGACCAATCAAATGTTTGGCAACACACTAACACTCAACTAAAATGCTTTATAACATCGGAGCCTAACATGTTTGTTCAATAAACGTGTTTGTCCTAAAACACATATTTCCAGCAGTTCTGAGTCTGATGCTGAGTATAAACTCGTTTATATTCATGCAATTATTCTTTTTGAATGTAAGAATCTTTTTTTTTTTTTTGTTTAAAAGATATACCTTTTGCTAATATTCACAAGAGAAACTAAAGTATTTCAGTTTTGATCATATACTTATTCGTTTCAGTTTAATAAGAGTTTTTATGGCAATAATCATACACGTTATCATTTCGATTAAGAATAAAATGTCATCCATGTGAATCAGTATAGGTAAGTAAGGTTTTGGTTTAACACATACAATAATAGATTATAATTTTTCTGATGGAGCATAAGATACATACTTATATATGAAAATGTATTCATATGCAGAGCCTGTCGATAACTCGGAACCTATTTGTTTGCCACTCAGAAGTAATAAATCTCCAAATATCTCGAAAACAATTTATTTTCTATATGGTATTGCAATTATATTAGCTATCAACGAATGCACAACAGCGCCATGCTTAAACGGTGGCACGTGTCGAGACATCGGAAATAGCTACGAATGCCACTGTTTACCAGGGTACACAGGGACGAACTGTGATAAAGGTATGTGACATTTGCATAGGAAATCCCAGTCAAACTTACTTAATGTACTCATTTATTGCAAATAGTATAGTATTAACTGTGAGTAGGGTTATTAAACATTTAATACAGTTACCTCACGCAACTGTTTACTTTTCAATTTTACCATTTAGTCCAGCAGCTCTAAGTCTAGCCGCCAAAAACACGTCGCCAGAGTTATGTGTTTATTGTCAAACAGCTCATTAAATTATTTGCTATAGATGTTTGGTAATGTCAGAGAGTGACGCGGTCTTAGTCTACACTGCTTACAATAAGTCTGCTGTCGGATTACAACGCACAATTTACAGGGCTCCAGATGATGGGAGTATTTCAAAAAATATAATCTTTATTCCTGCATTAAGCCATATGGTGTCACTACTCAGTACAATGACACTATATCATTTATTGCTCAATATGTTTTGTACGGTATACCCCCACTTTATCTTTTTTGACTTAATTTTGTTTCTCTTATGTGAGCTTGTATGCAGCTGGTCATTATTTTCGTCATAGATATTGACGAATGTTCTCTACGGCCTTGTCAAAACGGAGGTGTGTGCATAGATAAGATAAACGGATATACATGCACGTGTCCACAGGGATTTACAGGGCACACGTGTGATACGGGTAAGACCATAAGCCGAAAACATATCAAATTTGATGCATTTATAAACAGTAAAGCGACCACCAAAAGAAGACTTATTGATTGTATAAATAACGGATGACAGCTGAAAGCAAAGGGACAGTACAAAAAGTTTTCCTTTTTACCATCACATTGCTTTCAGCAATCGACGGACGTGGTACTGTGGTAGCACAAATGACTGCGTTTCCAGGGGTCGTGAGTTCAATACCACGCCGGACCAAGTTTCGGATGCGACTTTATAAAGCGAGGTCCGGTGTATCAGTGCTTTACACAGAACATCCACAAGATATACCTTTTGCTAATATTCACAAGAGAAACTAAAGTATTTCAGTTTTGATCATATACTTATTCGTTTCAGTTTAATAAGAGTTTTTATGGCAATAATCATACACGTTATCATTTCGATTAAGAATAAAATGTCATCCATGTGAATCAGTATAGGTAAGTAAGTTTTTGGTTTAACACATACAATAATAGATTATAATTTTTCTGATGGAGCATAAGATACATACTTATATATGAAAATGTATTCATATGCAGAGCCTGTCGATAACTCGGAACCTATTTGTTTGCCACTCAGAAGTAATAAATCTCCAAATATCTCGAAAACAATTTATTTTCTATATGGTATTGCAATTATATTAGCTATCAACGAATGCACAACAGCGCCATGCTTAAACGGTGGCACGTGTCGAGACATCGGAAATAGCTACGAATGCCACTGTTTACCAGGGTACACAGGGACGAACTGTGATAAAGGTATGTGACATTTGCATAGGAAATCCCAGTCAAACTTACTTAATGTACTCATTTATTGCAAATAGTATAGTATTAACTGTGAGTAGGGTTATTAAACATTTAATACAGTTACCTCACGCAACTGTTTACTTTTCAATTTTACCATTTAGTCCAGCAGCTCTAAGTCTAGCCGCCAAAAACACGTCGCCAGAGTTATGTGTTTATTGTCAAACAGCTCATTAAATTATTTGCTATAGATGTTTGGTAATGTCAGAGAGTGACGCGGTCTTAGTCTACACTGCTTACAATAAGTCTGCTGTCGGATTACAACGCACAATTTACAGGGCTCCAGATGATGGGAGTATTTCAAAAAATATAATCTTTATTCCTGCATTAAGCCATATGGTGTCACTACTCAGTACAATGACACTATATCATTTATTGCTCAATATGTTTTGTACGGTATACCCCCACTTTATCTTTTTTGACTTAATTTTGTTTCTCTTATGTGAGCTTGTATGCAGCTGGTCATTGTTTTCGTCATAGATATTGACGAATGTTCTCTACGGCCTTGTCAAAACGGAGGTGTGTGCATAGATAAGATAAACGGATATACATGCACGTGTCCACAGGGATTTACAGGGCACACGTGTGATACGGGTAAGACCATAAGCCGAGAACATATCAAATTTGATGCATTTATAAACAGTAAAGCGACCACCAAAAGAAGACTTATTGATTGTATAAATAACGGATGACAGCTGAAAGCAAAGGGACAGTACAAAAAGTTTTCCTTTTTACCATCACATTGCTTTCAGCAATCAACGGACGTGGTACTGTGGTAGCACAAATGACTGCGTTTCCAGGGGTCGTGAGTTCAATACCACGCCGGACCACGTTTCGGATGCGACTTTATAAAGCGAGGTCCGGTGTATCAGTGCTTTACACAGAACATCCACAAGATATACCTTTTGCTAATATTCACAAGAGAAACTAAAGTATTTCAGTTTTGATCATATACTTATTCGTTTCAGTTTAATAAGAGTTTTTATGGCAATAATCATACACGTTATCATTTCGATTAAGAATAAAATTTCATCCATGTGAATCAGTATAGGTAAGTAAGTTTTTGGTTTAACACATACAATAATAGATTATAATTTTTCTGATGGAGCATAAGATACATACTTATATATGAAAATGTATTCATATGCAGAGCTTGTCGATAACTCGGAACCTATTTGTTTGCCACTCAGAATTAATAAATCTCCAAATATCTCGAAAACAATTTATTTTCTATATGGTATTGCAATTATATTAGCTATCAACGAATGCACAAGAGCGCCATGCTTAAACGGTGGAACGTGTCGAGACATCGGAAATAGCTACGAATGCCACTGTTTACCAGGGTACACAGGGGCGAACTGTGATAAAGGTATGTGACATTTGCATAGGAAATCCCAGTCAAACTTACTACATGTACTCATTTATTGCAAATAGTATAGTATTAACTGTGAGTAGGGTTATTAAACATTTAATACAGTTACCTCACGCAACTGTTTACTTTTCAATTTTACCATTTAGTCCAGCAGCTCTAAGTCTAGCCGCCAAAAACACGTCGCCAGAGTTATGTGTTTATTGTCAAACAGCTCATTAAATTATTTGCTATAGATGTTTGGTAATGTCAGAGAGTGACGCGGTCTTAGTCTACACTGCTTACAATAAGTCTGCTGTCGGATTACAACGCACAATTTACAGGGCTCCAGATGATGGGAGTATTTCAAAAAATATAATCTTTATTCCTGCATTAAGCCATATGGTGTCACTACTCAGTACAATGACACTATATCATTTATTGCTCAATATGTTTTGTACGGTATACCCCCACTTTATCTTTTTTGACTTAATTTTGTTTCTCTTATGTGAGCTTGTATGCAGCTGGTCATTGTTTTCGTCATAGATATTGACGAATGTTCTCTACGGCCTTGTCAAAACGGAGGTGTGTGCATAGATAAGATAAACGGATATACATGCACGTGTCCACAGGGATTTACAGGGCACACGTGTGATACGGGTAAGACCATAAGCCGAAAACATATCAAATTTGATGCATTTATAAACAGTAAAGCGACCACCAAAAGAAGACTTATTGATTGTATAAATAACGGATGACAGCTGAAACCAAAGGGACAGTACAAAAAGTTTTCCTTTTTACCATCACATTGCTTTCAGCAATCGACGGACGTGGTACTGTGGTAGCACAAATGACTGCGTTTCCAGGGGTCGTGAGTTCAATACCACGCCGGACCAAGTTTCGGATGCGACTTTATAAAGCGAGGTCCGGTGTATCAGTGCTTTACACAGAACATCCACAAGATATACCTTTTGCTAATATTCACAAGAGAAACTAAAGTATTTCAGTTTTGATCATATACTTATTCGTTTCAGTTTAATAAGAGTTTTTATGGCAATAATCATACACGTTATCATTTCGATTAAGAATAAAATGTCATCCATGTGAATCAGTATAGGTAAGTAAGGTTTTGGTTTAACACATACAATAATAGATTATAATTTTTCTGATGGAGCATAAGATACATACTTATATATGAAAATGTATTCATATGCAGAGCCTGTCGATAACTCGGAACCTATTTGTTTGCCACTCAGAAGTAATAAATCTCCAAATATCTCGAAAACAATTTATTTTCTATATGGTATTGCAATTATATTAGCTATCAACGAATGCACAACAGCGCCATGCTTAAACGGTGGCACGTGTCGAGACATCGGAAATAGCTACGAATGCCACTGTTTACCAGGGTACACAGGGACGAACTGTGATAAAGGTATGTGACATTTGCATAGGAAATCCCAGTCAAACTTACTTAATGTACTCATTTATTGCAAATAGTATAGTATTAACTGTGAGTAGGGTTATTAAACATTTAATACAGTTACCTCACGCAACTGTTTACTTTTCAATTTTACCATTTAGTCCAGCAGCTCTAAGTCTAGCCGCCAAAAACACGTCGCCAGAGTTATGTGTTTATTGTCAAACAGCTCATTAAATTATTTGCTATAGATGTTTGGTAATGTCAGAGAGTGACGCGGTCTTAGTCTACACTGCTTACAATAAGTCTGCTGTCGGATTACAACGCACAATTTACAGGGCTCCAGATGATGGGAGTATTTCAAAAAATATAATCTTTATTCCTGCATTAAGCCATATGGTGTCACTACTCAGTACAATGACACTATATCATTTATTGCTCAATATGTTTTGTACGGTATACCCCCACTTTATCTTTTTTGACTTAATTTTGTTTCTCTTATGTGAGCTTGTATGCAGCTGGTCATTATTTTCGTCATAGATATTGACGAATGTTCTCTACGGCCTTGTCAAAACGGAGGTGTGTGCATAGATAAGATAAACGGATATACATGCACGTGTCCACAGGGATTTACAGGGCACACGTGTGATACGGGTAAGACCATAAGCCGAGAACATATCAAATTTGATGCATTTATAAACAGTAAAGCGACCACCAAAAGAAGACTTATTGATTGTATAAATAACGGATGACAGCTGAAAGCAAAGGGACAGTACAAAAAGTTTTCCTTTTTACCATCACATTGCTTTCAGCAATCGACGGACGTGGTACTGTGGTAGCACAAATGACTGCGTTTCCAGGGGTCGTGAGTTCAATACCACGCCGGACCAAGTTTCGGATGCGACTTTATAAAGCGAGGTCCGGTGTATCAGTGCTTTACACAGAACATCCACAAGATATACCTTTTGCTAATATTCACAAGAGAAACTAAAGTATTTCAGTTTTGATCATATACTTATTCGTTTCAGTTTAATAAGAGTTTTTATGGCAATAATCATACACGTTATCATTTCGATTAAGAATAAAATGTCATCCATGTGAATCAGTATAGGTAAGTAAGTTTTTGGTTTAACACATACAATAATAGATTATAATTTTTCTGATGGAGCATAAGATACATACTTATATATGAAAATGTATTCATATGCAGAGCCTGTCGATAACTCGGAACCTATTTGTTTGCCACTCAGAAGTAATAAATCTCCAAATATCTCGAAAACAATTTATTTTCTATATGGTATTGCAATTATATTAGCTATCAACGAATGCACAACAGCGCCATGCTTAAACGGTGGCACGTGTCGAGACATCGGAAATAGCTACGAATGCCACTGTTTACCAGGGTACACAGGGACGAACTGTGATAAAGGTATGTGACATTTGCATAGGAAATCCCAGTCAAACTTACTTAATGTACTCATTTATTGCAAATAGTATAGTATTAACTGTGAGTAGGGTTATTAAACATTTAATACAGTTACCTCACGCAACTGTTTACTTTTCAATTTTACCATTTAGTCCAGCAGCTCTAAGTCTAGCCGCCAAAAACACGTCGCCAGAGTTATGTGTTTATTGTCAAACAGCTCATTAAATTATTTGCTATAGATGTTTGGTAATGTCAGAGAGTGACGCGGTCTTAGTCTACACTGCTTACAATAAGTCTGCTGTCGGATTACAACGCACAATTTACAGGGCTCCAGATGATGGGAGTATTTCAAAAAATATAATCTTTATTCCTGCATTAAGCCATATGGTGTCACTACTCAGTACAATGACACTATATCATTTATTGCTCAATATGTTTTGTACGGTATACCCCCACTTTATCTTTTTTGACTTAATTTTGTTTCTCTTATGTGAGCTTGTATGCAGCTGGTCATTGTTTTCGTCATAGATATTGACGAATGTTCTCTACGGCCTTGTCAAAACGGAGGTGTGTGCATAGATAAGATAAACGGATATACATGCACGTGTCCACAGGGATTTACAGGGCACACGTGTGATACGGGTAAGACCATAAGCCGAGAACATATCAAATTTGATGCATTTATAAACAGTAAAGCGACCACCAAAAGAAGACTTATTGATTGTATAAATAACGGATGACAGCTGAAAGCAAAGGGACAGTACAAAAAGTTTTCCTTTTTACCATCACATTGCTTTCAGCAATCGACGGACGTGGTACTGTGGTAGCACAAATGACTGCGTTTCCAGGGGTCGTGAGTTCAATACCACGCCGGACCAAGTTTCGGATGCGACTTTATAAAGCGAGGTCCGGTGTATCAGTGCTTTACACAGAACATCCACAAGATATACCTTTTGCTAATATTCACAAGAGAAACTAAAGTATTTCAGTTTTGATCATATACTTATTCGTTTCAGTTTAATAAGAGTTTTTATGGCAATAATCATACACGTTATCATTTCGATTAAGAATAAAATGTCATCCATGTGAATCAGTATAGGTAAGTAAGTTTTTGGTTTAACACATACAATAATAGATTATAATTTTTCTGATGGAGCATAAGATACATACTTATATATGAAAATGTATTCATATGCAGAGCCTGTCGATAACTCGGAACCTATTTGTTTGCCACTCAGAAGTAATAAATCTCCAAATATCTCGAAAACAATTTATTTTCTATATGGTATTGCAATTATATTAGCTATCAACGAATGCACAACAGCGCCATGCTTAAACGGTGGCACGTGTCGAGACATCGGAAATAGCTACGAATGCCACTGTTTACCAGGGTACACAGGGACGAACTGTGATAAAGGTATGTGACATTTGCATAGGAAATCCCAGTCAAACTTACTTAATGTACTCATTTATTGCAAATAGTATAGTATTAACTGTGAGTAGGGTTATTAAACATTTAATACAGTTACCTCACGCAACTGTTTACTTTTCAATTTTACCATTTAGTCCAGCAGCTCTAAGTCTAGCCGCCAAAAACACGTCGCCAGAGTTATGTGTTTATTGTCAAACAGCTCATTAAATTATTTGCTATAGATGTTTGGTAATGTCAGAGAGTGACGCGGTCTTAGTCTACACTGCTTACAATAAGTCTGCTGTCGGATTACAACGCACAATTTACAGGGCTCCAGATGATGGGAGTATTTCAAAAAATATAATCTTTATTCCTGCATTAAGCCATATGGTGTCACTACTCAGTACAATGACACTATATCATTTATTGCTCAATATGTTTTGTACGGTATACCCCCACTTTATCTTTTTTGACTTAATTTTGTTTCTCTTATGTGAGCTTGTATGCAGCTGGTCATTGTTTTCGTCATAGATATTGACGAATGTTCTCTACGGCCTTGTCAAAACGGAGGTGTGTGCATAGATAAGATAAACGGATATACATGCACGTGTCCACAGGGATTTACAGGGCACACGTGTGATACGGGTAAGACCATAAGCCGAGAACATATCAAATTTGATGCATTTATAAACAGTAAAGCGACCACCAAAAGAAGACTTATTGATTGTATAAATAACGGATGACAGCTGAAAGCAAAGGGACAGTACAAAAAGTTTTCCTTTTTACCATCACATTGCTTTCAGCAATCAACGGACGTGGTACTGTGGTAGCACAAATGACTGCGTTTCCAGGGGTCGTGAGTTCAATACCACGCCGGACCACGTTTCGGATGCGACTTTATAAAGCGAGGTCCGGTGTATCAGTGCTTTACACAGAACATCCACAAGATATACCTTTTGCTAATATTCACAAGAGAAACTAAAGTATTTCAGTTTTGATCATATACTTATTCGTTTCAGTTTAATAAGAGTTTTTATGGCAATAATCATACACGTTATCATTTCGATTAAGAATAAAATTTCATCCATGTGAATCAGTATAGGTAAGTAAGTTTTTGGTTTAACACATACAATAATAGATTATAATTTTTCTGATGGAGCATAAGATACATACTTATATATGAAAATGTATTCATATGCAGAGCTTGTCGATAACTCGGAACCTATTTGTTTGCCACTCAGAATTAATAAATCTCCAAATATCTCGAAAACAATTTATTTTCTATATGGTATTGCAATTATATTAGCTATCAACGAATGCACAAGAGCGCCATGCTTAAACGGTGGAACGTGTCGAGACATCGGAAATAGCTACGAATGCCACTGTTTACCAGGGTACACAGGGGCGAACTGTGATAAAGGTATGTGACATTTGCATAGGAAATCCCAGTCAAACTTACTACATGTACTCATTTATTGCAAATAGTATAGTATTAACTGTGAGTAGGGTTATTAAACATTTAATACAGTTACCTCACGCAACTGTTTACTTTTCAATTTTACCATTTAGTCCAGCAGCTCTAAGTCTAGCCGCCAAAAACACGTCGCCAGAGTTATGTGTTTATTGTCAAACAGCTCATTAAATTATTTGCTATAGATGTTTGGTAATGTCAGAGAGTGACGCGGTCTTAGTCTACACTGCTTACAATAAGTCTGCTGTCGGATTACAACGCACAATTTACAGGGCTCCAGATGATGGGAGTATTTCAAAAAATATAATCTTTATTCCTGCATTAAGCCATATGGTGTCACTACTCAGTACAATGACACTATATCATTTATTGCTCAATATGTTTTGTACGGTATACCCCCACTTTATCTTTTTTGACTTAATTTTGTTTCTCTTATGTGAGCTTGTATGCAGCTGGTCATTGTTTTCGTCATAGATATTGACGAATGTTCTCTACGGCCTTGTCAAAACGGAGGTGTGTGCATAGATAAGATAAACGGATATACATGCACGTGTCCACAGGGATTTACAGGGCACACGTGTGATACGGGTAAGACCATAAGCCGAAAACATATCAAATTTGATGCATTTATAAACAGTAAAGCGACCACCAAAAGAAGACTTATTGATTGTATAAATAACGGATGACAGCTGAAACCAAAGGGACAGTACAAAAAGTTTTCCTTTTTACCATCACATTGCTTTCAGCAATCGACGGACGTGGTACTGTGGTAGCACAAATGACTGCGTTTCCAGGGGTCGTGAGTTCAATACCACGCCGGACCAAGTTTCGGATGCGACTTTATAAAGCGAGGTCCGGTGTATCAGTGCTTTACACAGAACATCCACAAGATATACCTTTTGCTAATATTCACAAGAGAAACTAAAGTATTTCAGTTTTGATCATATACTTATTCGTTTCAGTTTAATAAGAGTTTTTATGGCAATAATCATACACGTTATCATTTCGATTAAGAATAAAATGTCATCCATGTGAATCAGTATAGGTAAGTAAGGTTTTGGTTTAACACATACAATAATAGATTATAATTTTTCTGATGGAGCATAAGATACATACTTATATATGAAAATGTATTCATATGCAGAGCCTGTCGATAACTCGGAACCTATTTGTTTGCCACTCAGAAGTAATAAATCTCCAAATATCTCGAAAACAATTTATTTTCTATATGGTATTGCAATTATATTAGCTATCAACGAATGCACAACAGCGCCATGCTTAAACGGTGGCACGTGTCGAGACATCGGAAATAGCTACGAATGCCACTGTTTACCAGGGTACACAGGGACGAACTGTGATAAAGGTATGTGACATTTGCATAGGAAATCCCAGTCAAACTTACTTAATGTACTCATTTATTGCAAATAGTATAGTATTAACTGTGAGTAGGGTTATTAAACATTTAATACAGTTACCTCACGCAACTGTTTACTTTTCAATTTTACCATTTAGTCCAGCAGCTCTAAGTCTAGCCGCCAAAAACACGTCGCCAGAGTTATGTGTTTATTGTCAAACAGCTCATTAAATTATTTGCTATAGATGTTTGGTAATGTCAGAGAGTGACGCGGTCTTAGTCTACACTGCTTACAATAAGTCTGCTGTCGGATTACAACGCACAATTTACAGGGCTCCAGATGATGGGAGTATTTCAAAAAATATAATCTTTATTCCTGCATTAAGCCATATGGTGTCACTACTCAGTACAATGACACTATATCATTTATTGCTCAATATGTTTTGTACGGTATACCCCCACTTTATCTTTTTTGACTTAATTTTGTTTCTCTTATGTGAGCTTGTATGCAGCTGGTCATTATTTTCGTCATAGATATTGACGAATGTTCTCTACGGCCTTGTCAAAACGGAGGTGTGTGCATAGATAAGATAAACGGATATACATGCACGTGTCCACAGGGATTTACAGGGCACACGTGTGATACGGGTAAGACCATAAGCCGAGAACATATCAAATTTGATGCATTTATAAACAGTAAAGCGACCACCAAAAGAAGACTTATTGATTGTATAAATAACGGATGACAGCTGAAAGCAAAGGGACAGTACAAAAAGTTTTCCTTTTTACCATCACATTGCTTTCAGCAATCGACGGACGTGGTACTGTGGTAGCACAAATGACTGCGTTTCCAGGGGTCGTGAGTTCAATACCACGCCGGACCAAGTTTCGGATGCGACTTTATAAAGCGAGGTCCGGTGTATCAGTGCTTTACACAGAACATCCACAAGATATACCTTTTGCTAATATTCACAAGAGAAACTAAAGTATTTCAGTTTTGATCATATACTTATTCGTTTCAGTTTAATAAGAGTTTTTATGGCAATAATCATACACGTTATCATTTCGATTAAGAATAAAATGTCATCCATGTGAATCAGTATAGGTAAGTAAGTTTTTGGTTTAACACATACAATAATAGATTATAATTTTTCTGATGGAGCATAAGATACATACTTATATATGAAAATGTATTCATATGCAGAGCCTGTCGATAACTCGGAACCTATTTGTTTGCCACTCAGAAGTAATAAATCTCCAAATATCTCGAAAACAATTTATTTTCTATATGGTATTGCAATTATATTAGCTATCAACGAATGCACAACAGCGCCATGCTTAAACGGTGGCACGTGTCGAGACATCGGAAATAGCTACGAATGCCACTGTTTACCAGGGTACACAGGGACGAACTGTGATAAAGGTATGTGACATTTGCATAGGAAATCCCAGTCAAACTTACTTAATGTACTCATTTATTGCAAATAGTATAGTATTAACTGTGAGTAGGGTTATTAAACATTTAATACAGTTACCTCACGCAACTGTTTACTTTTCAATTTTACCATTTAGTCCAGCAGCTCTAAGTCTAGCCGCCAAAAACACGTCGCCAGAGTTATGTGTTTATTGTCAAACAGCTCATTAAATTATTTGCTATAGATGTTTGGTAATGTCAGAGAGTGACGCGGTCTTAGTCTACACTGCTTACAATAAGTCTGCTGTCGGATTACAACGCACAATTTACAGGGCTCCAGATGATGGGAGTATTTCAAAAAATATAATCTTTATTCCTGCATTAAGCCATATGGTGTCACTACTCAGTACAATGACACTATATCATTTATTGCTCAATATGTTTTGTACGGTATACCCCCACTTTATCTTTTTTGACTTAATTTTGTTTCTCTTATGTGAGCTTGTATGCAGCTGGTCATTGTTTTCGTCATAGATATTGACGAATGTTCTCTACGGCCTTGTCAAAACGGAGGTGTGTGCATAGATAAGATAAACGGATATACATGCACGTGTCCACAGGGATTTACAGGGCACACGTGTGATACGGGTAAGACCATAAGCCGAGAACATATCAAATTTGATGCATTTATAAACAGTAAAGCGACCACCAAAAGAAGACTTATTGATTGTATAAATAACGGATGACAGCTGAAAGCAAAGGGACAGTACAAAAAGTTTTCCTTTTTACCATCACATTGCTTTCAGCAATCGACGGACGTGGTACTGTGGTAGCACAAATGACTGCGTTTCCAGGGGTCGTGAGTTCAATACCACGCCGGACCAAGTTTCGGATGCGACTTTATAAAGCGAGGTCCGGTGTATCAGTGCTTTACACAGAACATCCACAAGATATACCTTTTGCTAATATTCACAAGAGAAACTAAAGTATTTCAGTTTTGATCATATACTTATTCGTTTCAGTTTAATAAGAGTTTTTATGGCAATAATCATACACGTTATCATTTCGATTAAGAATAAAATGTCATCCATGTGAATCAGTATAGGTAAGTAAGTTTTTGGTTTAACACATACAATAATAGATTATAATTTTTCTGATGGAGCATAAGATACATACTTATATATGAAAATGTATTCATATGCAGAGCCTGTCGATAACTCGGAACCTATTTGTTTGCCACTCAGAAGTAATAAATCTCCAAATATCTCGAAAACAATTTATTTTCTATATGGTATTGCAATTATATTAGCTATCAACGAATGCACAACAGCGCCATGCTTAAACGGTGGCACGTGTCGAGACATCGGAAATAGCTACGAATGCCACTGTTTACCAGGGTACACAGGGACGAACTGTGATAAAGGTATGTGACATTTGCATAGGAAATCCCAGTCAAACTTACTTAATGTACTCATTTATTGCAAATAGTATAGTATTAACTGTGAGTAGGGTTATTAAACATTTAATACAGTTACCTCACGCAACTGTTTACTTTTCAATTTTACCATTTAGTCCAGCAGCTCTAAGTCTAGCCGCCAAAAACACGTCGCCAGAGTTATGTGTTTATTGTCAAACAGCTCATTAAATTATTTGCTATAGATGTTTGGTAATGTCAGAGAGTGACGCGGTCTTAGTCTACACTGCTTACAATAAGTCTGCTGTCGGATTACAACGCACAATTTACAGGGCTCCAGATGATGGGAGTATTTCAAAAAATATAATCTTTATTCCTGCATTAAGCCATATGGTGTCACTACTCAGTACAATGACACTATATCATTTATTGCTCAATATGTTTTGTACGGTATACCCCCACTTTATCTTTTTTGACTTAATTTTGTTTCTCTTATGTGAGCTTGTATGCAGCTGGTCATTGTTTTCGTCATAGATATTGACGAATGTTCTCTACGGCCTTGTCAAAACGGAGGTGTGTGCATAGATAAGATAAACGGATATACATGCACGTGTCCACAGGGATTTACAGGGCACACGTGTGATACGGGTAAGACCATAAGCCGAGAACATATCAAATTTGATGCATTTATAAACAGTAAAGCGACCACCAAAAGAAGACTTATTGATTGTATAAATAACGGATGACAGCTGAAAGCAAAGGGACAGTACAAAAAGTTTTCCTTTTTACCATCACATTGCTTTCAGCAATCAACGGACGTGGTACTGTGGTAGCACAAATGACTGCGTTTCCAGGGGTCGTGAGTTCAATACCACGCCGGACCACGTTTCGGATGCGACTTTATAAAGCGAGGTCCGGTGTATCAGTGCTTTACACAGAACATCCACAAGATATACCTTTTGCTAATATTCACAAGAGAAACTAAAGTATTTCAGTTTTGATCATATACTTATTCGTTTCAGTTTAATAAGAGTTTTTATGGCAATAATCATACACGTTATCATTTCGATTAAGAATAAAATTTCATCCATGTGAATCAGTATAGGTAAGTAAGTTTTTGGTTTAACACATACAATAATAGATTATAATTTTTCTGATGGAGCATAAGATACATACTTATATATGAAAATGTATTCATATGCAGAGCTTGTCGATAACTCGGAACCTATTTGTTTGCCACTCAGAATTAATAAATCTCCAAATATCTCGAAAACAATTTATTTTCTATATGGTATTGCAATTATATTAGCTATCAACGAATGCACAAGAGCGCCATGCTTAAACGGTGGAACGTGTCGAGACATCGGAAATAGCTACGAATGCCACTGTTTACCAGGGTACACAGGGGCGAACTGTGATAAAGGTATGTGACATTTGCATAGGAAATCCCAGTCAAACTTACTACATGTACTCATTTATTGCAAATAGTATAGTATTAACTGTGAGTAGGGTTATTAAACATTTAATACAGTTACCTCACGCAACTGTTTACTTTTCAATTTTACCATTTAGTCCAGCAGCTCTAAGTCTAGCCGCCAAAAACACGTCGCCAGAGTTATGTGTTTATTGTCAAACAGCTCATTAAATTATTTGCTATAGATGTTTGGTAATGTCAGAGAGTGACGCGGTCTTAGTCTACACTGCTTACAATAAGTCTGCTGTCGGATTACAACGCACAATTTACAGGGCTCCAGATGATGGGAGTATTTCAAAAAATATAATCTTTATTCCTGCATTAAGCCATATGGTGTCACTACTCAGTACAATGACACTATATCATTTATTGCTCAATATGTTTTGTACGGTATACCCCCACTTTATCTTTTTTGACTTAATTTTGTTTCTCTTATGTGAGCTTGTATGCAGCTGGTCATTGTTTTCGTCATAGATATTGACGAATGTTCTCTACGGCCTTGTCAAAACGGAGGTGTGTGCATAGATAAGATAAACGGATATACATGCACGTGTCCACAGGGATTTACAGGGCACACGTGTGATACGGGTAAGACCATAAGCCGAAAACATATCAAATTTGATGCATTTATAAACAGTAAAGCGACCACCAAAAGAAGACTTATTGATTGTATAAATAACGGATGACAGCTGAAACCAAAGGGACAGTACAAAAAGTTTTCCTTTTTACCATCACATTGCTTTCAGCAATCGACGGACGTGGTACTGTGGTAGCACAAATGACTGCGTTTCCAGGGGTCGTGAGTTCAATACCACGCCGGACCAAGTTTCGGATGCGACTTTATAAAGCGAGGTCCGGTGTATCAGTGCTTTACACAGAACATCCACAAGATATACCTTTTGCTAATATTCACAAGAGAAACTAAAGTATTTCAGTTTTGATCATATACTTATTCGTTTCAGTTTAATAAGAGTTTTTATGGCAATAATCATACACGTTATCATTTCGATTAAGAATAAAATGTCATCCATGTGAATCAGTATAGGTAAGTAAGTTTTTGGTTTAACACATACAATAATAGATTATAATTTTTCTGATGGAGCATAAGATACATACTTATATATGAAAATGTATTCATATGCAGAGCCTGTCGATAACTCGGAACCTATTTGTTTGCCACTCAGAAGTAATAAATCTCCAAATATCTCGAAAACAATTTATTTTCTATATGGTATTGCAATTATATTAGCTATCAACGAATGCACAAGAGCGCCATGCTTAAACGGTGGAACGTGTCGAGACATCGGAAATAGCTACGAATGCCACTGTTTACAAGGGTACACAGGGACGAACTGTGATAAAGGTATGTGACATTTGCATAGGAAATCCCAGTCAAACTTACTACATGTACTCATTTATTGCAAATAGTATAGTATTAACTGTGAGTAGGGTTATTAAACATTTAATACAGTTACCTCACGCAACTGTTTACTTTTCAATTTTACCATTTAGTCCAGCAGCTCTAAGTCTAGCCGCCAAAAACACGTCGCCAGAGTTATGTGTTTATTGTCAAACAGCTCATTAAATTATTTGCTATAGATGTTTGGTAATGTCAGAGAGTGACGCGGTCTTAGTCTACACTGCTTACAATAAGTCTGCTGTCGGATTACAACGCACAATTTACAGGGCTCCAGATGATGGGAGTATTTCAAAAAATATAATCTTTATTCCTGCATTAAGCCATATGGTGTCACTACTCAGTACAATGACACTATATCATTTATTGCTCAATATGTTTTGTACGGTATACCCCCACTTTATCTTTTTTGACTTAATTTTGTTTCTCTTATGTGAGCTTGTATGCAGCTGGTCATTGTTTTCGTCATAGATATTGACGAATGTTCTCTACGGCCTTGTCAAAACGGAGGTGTGTGCATAGATAAGATAAACGGATATACATGCACGTGTCCACAGGGATTTACAGGGCACACGTGTGATACGGGTAAGACCATAAGCCGAAAACATATCAAATTTGATGCATTTATAAACAGTAAAGCGACCACCAAAAGAAGACTTATTGATTGTATAAATAACGGATGACAGCTGAAAGCGAAGGGACAGTACAAAAAGTTTTCCTTTTTACCATCACATTGCTTTCAGCAATCGACGGACGTGGTACTGTGGTAGCACAAATGACTGCGTTTCCAGGGGTCGTGAGTTCAATACCACGCCGGACCAAGTTTCGGATGCGACTTTATAAAGCGAGGTCCGGTGTATCAGTGCTTTACACAGAACATCCACAAGATATACCTTTTGCTAATATTCACAAGAGAAACTAAAGTATTTCAGTTTTGATCATATACTTATTCGTTTCAGTTTAATAAGAGTTTTTATGGCAATAATCATACACGTTATCATTTCGATTAAGAATAAAATGTCATCCATGTGAATCAGTATAGGTAAGTAAGTTTTTGGTTTAACACATACAATAATAGATTATAATTTTTCTGATGGAGCATAAGATACATACTTATATATGAAAATGTATTCATATGCAGAGCCTGTCGATAACTCGGAACCTATTTGTTTGCCACTCAGAAGTAATAAATCTCCAAATATCTCGAAAACAATTTATTTTCTATATGGTATTGCAATTATATTAGCTATCAACGAATGCACAAGAGCGCCATGCTTAAACGGTGGAACGTGTCGAGACATCGGAAATAGCTACGAATGCCACTGTTTACCAGGGTCCACAGGGACGAACTGTGATATAGGTATGTGACATTTGCATAGGAAATCCCAGTCAAACTTACTACATGTACTCATTTATTGCAAATAGTATAGTATTAACTGTGAGTAGGGTTATTAAACATTTAATACAGTTACCTCACGCAACTGTTTACTTTTCAATTTTACCATTTAGTCCAGCAGCTCTAAGTCTAGCCGCCAAAAACACGTCGCCAGAGTTATGTGTTTATTGTCAAACAGCTCATTAAATTATTTGCTATAGATGTTTGGCAATGTCAGAGAGTGACGCGGTCTTAGTCTACACTGCTTACAATAAGTCTGTTGTCGGATTACAACGCACAATAGACCATATCTCTGGAACAACATGTGATACAAACTTAATATTTAGGATGGGTTTAATATTGGCCATAACTTTGGAAATACATGTGCTACAGACTGCATACCAACTCGAGGTATTGAGCTCAATTTAACTGGGTGATGTCAGACAAAGGCAAAGTTCATTTAGACGTCAAATAGGGTTAATATACCATTTCCCATAACTCTGGAACAACATGTGACACAGACTTAATATTTAGCATGGCTGCTCAGTGCAAGAATCTTTTGAGCTCAGTGCTTCTTTGGTTATGGCAAACAAAGGTGAATGTCATTTGGAGGTCTTTTAAAAGTGAAATAGGTTGAATTTAATACTTCCCATACCTTAAGAACCGCATTTGATAGAGACTTTACTTTTGGCATGTGTACCCAGCTTAAGACGCTTTTAAGCTCAGTACAAGTCGGGTGATGTCAGCCAAAGGTCAATGCCATTTACATGTCAAATTTGATATTTCCCAAAACTGAAAAATGTGGCTTGTGTAATCAACGCAAACAGTTCTTGAGCTCAGTACAAGTTACGTGATGTCAATGATCAATGTCATTGATTTAGAACCCAATAGTAGACAGACGGACACATGTCAAGAAAAACAGAGTCAATAAGAATATCTCACTGTTTCTTCTTAATCTATTAGGATAACAAACAGACGATCGATGTCACCCATATGAGGTGCCCTCGTTGCAAAAATAATAAAAACGAAATCGGCATTATTACCGCGAAAACACGGTTAAGCTAACACCGTTGTGTCCTTTGCAAATATTGTGAAACTAGATTAGACTCTGTCTCTGATCATGCTCAACTTTGTGTCACAGTTCCGTAAAATCGAAATCATCAACCCGTCGTTATGAACTATTGTTTCAGTCCCCGCACGTGATTGTCTGGAGGTGCTAGACCTAGGCCTTGGACATACTTCAGGAGTATACACAATTATGGTACCCTATATCAACAAAACACTTCAGGTTCTCTGTGACATGACTACGGATGGTGGTGGATGGACTGTAAGTATAGAAATGCTCATCATTTGAATAATTTTAACCAATCCACTTGCTTATCATGAGTACAATAATGCTGGTCTGATCAGGATTCAAACTGTCTGGCATTCTTTTTTTCAATATTTCTTGTATGAAAATACCTAAAATTGAGAAATAAAAGCAGGAGACAGTTGTTTCAAATTGATTACGCCATGTCGGTTAATGGGTTCTATATGGACACACGATAACCTTCTGTGCTCTTTGCAGTGTCCGCCGAAAACATGTGTCGTCTGCAAAATTTTCTGAGCTGATTTATATACATTTTCGTGTACACAATGTCAACATAGTGTCACAACGTTTGAATCCTAGCCGATTTGCCTGGATTTTTGTAATTGGATCCAAACTATCAGACTATTTATAACGAATTTGGCAGCAGCCTGCATAGAGTAAAATATTAAGTTAAGATGGCGCTGCTGAAAGTAAGATATTAAAACTGTACAGTTAACACCTCTCTATTTCGACCACTAAAACGAAGGCTTATTGATTGTATAAAATACAGGTGACAGTTTAAAGCACGGTAAGGGTAAAACAGAAAGCTCTTTGTACTAACACCTTGTTTTAAGCAGTCACCTGTCGTAAACAGCTAATTATTTACATAATATAGTGGCCGTTATAGAGAGGTACATGTTTCACAAATTTGGTATTACATGCTTTTTAACTTACTTTGAAATGCATGAAATAGACTGTTTACAAAAAGTAGGGGATATTATGCGTAATATTGTTATTGCGAGAAATTAAGAAAATCGTTACCTATTGATGTATATTGAACCTATTTAAAGTATTTACTCACACACTTTAATCGAAAATTTAACTTGTTCATGACGGCTATAGGCACTTTAAACAGCGTCCAAAGTCCTTACGTTAACGTCATCATTTTCACACGGCCTCGATAACGTGTTGGACAATCTTTACTGATGCAACAAGGTATGCAACGATGTCCAATACTTTCAATAAGACGACTGTTGGTGTTCTGAGGCATTCTGTCCGACTCTTCCTGCCGCACCGAGCTTACGTAACGTTCTAGGTGGAATATAACGTCGTCGAACACACTTTCCAAGAATGTCCTGCACATCTGACGTCTCATAATTTTATTGTAAATCTGCATTTGACATCTACACAACACAATATTCTGAAAATGTTGCTTAACTAAAGTCACAATTACCATGATTTCGTTAAATGATAAAATCCTCTTGCAACCCCTCATGACTTAAAGTTGTACTTGCAGCACAAATTTGCACGATATTTCTATATTTTAGGGACCATGCTATCTATACATGATCGATCGTTGTAACATATACATAAATAATGTCAATAAAAATGTATGTGTCCCATGTCGTATCAAAATACCATAATATCCCCTACTTTTTAGCTCACCTGAGCCATAGGCTCAAGGTGAGCTATTGGGATGGCCCTGTGTCCGGCGACGACGTCCGTCGTGCGTCGTCGTTAACAATTGCTTCAAATGACATCTCCTCATATACCGCTTGACAGATTTCAACCAAACTTTACAGAAATTTTCCTTGGGTCAAGCTCTTTCAAATTTGTTCAAAGAATTAAAAACAATGCAGAACTCTGGTTGCCATGGCAACGAAAGTGAAAAAATAAGGAAATCTTTAAAAATCTTCTTGTCAGAAACTGCAAGAGCCAGAGCTTAGATATTTGGCACACAGCAACATCTATAGGTCCTCTATCAAGTTTGTTCAAATTATGTCCCTAGGGTCAAAATTGGCCCCGCCCCGGGGGTCACAGTTTTACATAGAGTTATATAGTGAAGTTTTCAAACGTCTTCTACTCTGAAACTAATATGGCTAGAGCATTGATACTCAGCATGGTGACACTTCTAGATGTTCTTTACATATTTTGTTCAAATGGTTCCGGTCGGTTGCATAAGTAGGTCACAGGAGCTAAAAATAGATTTTTTCAATGAAAACTTTAAAAATCTTCTTGTCTGAAACTACAAGGGCCAGAGCTTAGATATTTGGCACATAGCATCATCTACTGGTCCTCTATCAAGTTTGTTCAAATTATGTCCCTGGGGTTAAAATTGGCCCCGCCCCGGGGGTCACAGTTTTACATAGAGTTATATAGTGAAATTTTCAAACGTCTTCTTCTCTGAAACTAATATGGCCAGAGCTTTGATATTCATCATGGTGACACTTCTAGATGTCCTTTACATATTTTTAGCTCACCTGAGCCAAAGGCTCAAGGTGAGCTATTGGGATGGCCCTGTGTCCGGCGTCGTGCGTCGTCGTTAACAATTGTTTCAAATGTAATCTCCTCCTATACCGCTTGACAGAATTCAACCAAACTTTACAGAAATGTTCCTTGGGTCAAGTTCTTTCAAATTTGTTCAAAAAATTAAAAACAATGCAGAACTCTGGTTGCAATGGCAACCAAAGTGAAAAAATAAAGAAATCTTAAAAAATCTTCTTGTCAAAAACTGCAAGGGCAAGAACTCAGATATTTGGTACATAGCATCATCTACAGGTCCTCTATCGAGTTTGTTCAAATTATGCCCCTGGGGTCAAAATTGGCCCCGACCCGGGGGTCACAGTTTTACATAGAGTTATAAAGTGAAATTTTCAAACGTCTTCTTCTCTGAAACCAATGTGGCCAGAGCTTTGATATTTGGCATGGTGACACTTCTAGATGTCTTTTACCAAAATTGTTCAAATGGTTGTGGTCAGTTGCATAACTAGGTCACAGGAGCTAAAAATAGATTTTTTCAATGAAACCTTAAAAAATCTTCTTGTCTGAAACTACAAGGGCCAGAGCTTAGCTATTTGGCACATAGAATTGCCTACAGGTCCTCTATCAAGTTTGTTCAAATTATGCCCCTGGGGTCAAAATTGGCCCCGCCCCGGGGTTCACGGTTTTACAAAGAGTTATATAGTGAATTTTTCATACGTCTTCTTCTCTGAAACTAATATGGCCAGAGCTTTGATATTTGGCATAGTGACACTTCTAGATGTCCTATACCAAAATTGTACAAATGGTTCTGGTCCGTTGCATAACTAGGTCACAGGAGCTAAAAATAGATTTTTTACTATGAAAACTTAAAAAATCTTCTTGTCTAAAACTACAAGGGCCAGAGCTTAGGTATATGGCACATATCATCGCCTACAGGTCCTCTATTAAGTTTGTTCAAATTATGCCCCTAGGGTCAAAATTGGCCCGCCTCGGGGGTCACTGTTTCACTGTGGTGTAACCTGTACGGTCGTCAAATGTTTAGACACTCCAAGATGGTGGATGCAACGGCGCCTGAAAGGTAGGTGGTGTGTTTTGATACTGATCTAACTGTATAAGAATCATATAGAGCTCTGTAATCTATGTTAAACAAACATATAATGATATCCCTTATCGGTGCATCACTTGGTAGCGGACAGATTTTCAGTTTTATGGTAGAAATGGTCTGTAAACGTGCAGAATCCGAACGTTCAGAAATCGAACCGAGCGACGGGACATAATTTAACTGCCTGTGAGGTTACTAACAATGTAACGGATTCGAAGTTGATATAAATGGAAGCATTTGCACCTGGTCATCACGCTAAGCCAACTTGTTTTGTCTGAAAAAATGTAGATTTGCTGTTATTAACGATTTTGAAAATGCATAACTGTACGGCTTAGACACATTGCGAAAACTGCTACTGTACGGTTTAGAAATGGTCATTTCTGTACGGTTTAGACACAATTTTAGAACAAAAAACTGTACGGTATAGACACCGAATAGCAAGAAAACAAAAAAAAGTAATAATTGTACTAGATAGATCTATTAAACTTGCGCTGTACGTAAATTGCATAATTTATTGACGTTTCGTTAGATCTAAATATAGATCTACGATTCGCTTCCGGGAGTTCATGACTATTTTAAGTACATTGTAGCAGGCTCCCCAGTGTATTTTTACATGCTGAATATATTGGTAGTCTTACTTTCAAAAACAATTAACGCCTTAATTACCTTTTGAGAAGTGATGCACAGCAGAATAAGTTTTATTCGGATGAAATTATTGTATCGCATTTGTACTTTGGCTGTCTAGCACCCGATCTAAACAGCTCACTATTAACCCTTTCACTCTCATTGACGACATAAAGCGCATTGGCAAACGGTTTCGATCCTGATCAGCGTTGAAGGGGCAAAAAATATCATGAAAGGGTTAGAACGGAATTACACGTGTGTATAGGCATAAATCCGTGGGTTAATTAAGGAGCAAAACTTCACAAAGCTGTCTAAATCGGTCAGAGTTTTCCCTTAGCCTGATTCTCGCGGTTTTTACTCGTAAAACTGAGTTACGGACCCGGATTTTTCATTAACCTGCTTCTCAGGGACGCTCAAATTGAAATTTCAAATGTCGGTTAAAATGTGCATGTACCTTATCTTGACGAAAGTACATTCCATTTATCCTGATGCAAGCGCATTAATTCGCGCTTATCTCAACTAAACGTAGCAGACCTTATTTTAACACACACAGACGTGTGTACACGCCAACTACATGTACAGGGCATTGACTGATTTATAGAGGGGCATTTACCACCACGAAGGTGCTTGCTATTGACTCTTGCGCAATTTTATGAGGCGTTGACGTTTTTATTCTCTTATGAAATGGGCTATTGCAATCTTCTGTGTTGCCTAAAGATAAATCACTAAGTCCAAAATCGTTTTCAATATCTAAAATTTCTATATTCTGTTCAACTTTGTTTGGAATCACGTATATTCCCGTTTCTGTTAGTATATTTGGTATGACTTTAAAATTTAAAGTTCTATATCCTTGATTTCCGGTGTTAAAACTTAGTTCTCTTCTCTTTATTTTCAGGATTTGAGATTGGTGCTTATCTAAACAGTGGTTGATTATTTCTTCGAATGGTCATTCTGTTTGGCAGTAGTAACAGGCAAATGATCTGAAAATGTACAAAGAATAATGATATTACCAATAATTCTTACTACAAAGAATATAATTTTCAGAAAATGATTAACACTCTTTCGATATCCGGATCTCTGTGAAAACTAGATACATTATTGAACGAGACTTTATCCCGCACAAATTCACTTTTGATTGTAAATATGGCAACTTTAATAAATAAAGGGGAAATAGGTCAATAACGCTTTGTTAAACGCATACAAAATTGCTTTGGCACATGTACTCTTTTCACTAATTACATATGACAAGTTTCTTCTAAATCGGTCAAAAAACGCAGGAGGAAATGCTCCATAAGGACCCAAGACAGGTTGTAAGACCGACTGACCACAGCTGATCCTATCATTCCCCTGAAAACACTCGTTTTACTGGTGTATAAATATTGAGTTCGTGATGCCAAATCAATATTGTGATGTGTCTATACCGTACAGTTTTTTGTTCTAAAATTGTGTCTAAACCGTACAGAAATGACCATTTCTAAACCGTACAGTAGCAGTTTTCGCAATGTGTCTAAGCCGTACAGTTATGCATTTTCAAAATCGTTAATAACAGCAAATCTACATTTTTTCAGACAAAACAAGTTGGCTTAGCGTGATGACCAGGTGCAAATGCTTCCATTTATATCAACTTCGAATCCGTTACATTGTTAGTAACCTCACAGGCAGTTAAATTATGTCCCGTCGCTCGGTTCGATTTCTGAACGTTCGGATTCTGCACGTTTACAGACCATTTCTACCATAAAACTGAAAATCTGTCCGCTACCAAGTGATGCACCGATAAGGGATATCATTATATGTTTGTTTAACATAGATTACAGAGCTCTATATGATTCTTATACAGTTAGATCAGTATCAAAACACACCACCTACCTTTCAGGCGCCGTTGCATCCGCCATCTTGGAGTGTCTAAACATTTGACGACCGTACAGGTTACACCACAGTGTGTTTTACATAGAGTTATATAGAGAAAATTTCAAACGTCTTCTTCTCTGACTCTAATATGGCCAGAGCTTTTATATTCTGTATGGTGACACTTTTAAATATACTTTACATATTTTATTCAAATTGTTCCGGTCTGTTGCATATCTACGTCAGTCCTGGACATAAATCAATATCTCCATTTCTCCAATTATTCTCAGGTGAGCGAATATGCCCCATGGGGCTCTTGTTTTCAAATGGTTCCGGTCGGTTGCATAAGTAGGTCACAGGAGCTAAAAATAGGGTTTTTTTTTCAATGAAAACTTAAAAAATCTTCTTGTCTGAAACTACAAGGGCCAGAGCTTAGATATTTGGCACATAGCATCATCTACAGGTCCTCTATCACGTTTGTTCAAATAATGTCCCTAGGGTCAAAATTGGCCCCGCCCCAGGGGTCACAGTTTTACATAGAGTTATATAGTGAAATTTTCAAACGTTTTCTTCTCTGAAACTAATACGGCCAGAGCTTTGATATTCATCATGGTGACACTTCTAGATGTCCTTTACGGATTTTGTTCAAATGGTTCCAGTATGTTGCATAAGTAGGTCACAGGAGCTAAAAAAAAAAAAATTCAATGGAAACTTAAAAAAATATTTTTGTCTAAAACCCTTGTACCCTGATCTAAGATATTTGGCACATAGCATCATCTACAGGTCCTCTTTCAAGATTGTTCAAATTATGCCAATCGAGTAAAAAATGACTCTGTCCTTGACATAAATCTTTTTCTCCATTTTGTCAGTTATTCTCAGGTGAGCGAAATATGCCCCATGGGGCTCTTGTTGTGAACATTATAGTTTGAACAGTTAATAGCAGACACTTTAACGACGTTGAACGGATTAAGTGGAGACGAAACCATTCGACAATGAAAGGGGTAGCATAAACATAATTATTGGGAATAAATAACGGATTCTACTTGTTGACGCATTGTTATTTATGTTTCAGACTTTCCAGCATAGATTCAATGGATCTGTGGACTTTTATCAAAAGTTTGCACAGTATGAATATGGTTTTGGTGATGTTCATGGAGAATTTTGGTTAGGTAAGCTAAATGACAGGAAAACGTTATGGTTTCAAAATAAACGCGTTTAAGGTGAAACAATATTCCCACTGCAGACAGTTTGGAGGCTGATCAGACGCCGGGTTACCGGCTTTAGTCTATTTGCCCTTTAGGTTCGAATGTATCGCCTAACTCTTAAAACAAGTAGTTATTCTATATTGTATTGCATTGTGTTACTTTCCCATTCGTGTAAACCGGAAAAAGTAACGTATTCTCCACTGTAAAAACAAAACACAAATGCAGGTTTATTTGTCCAACAGTTTGGATCATGATCAGAGGCCGAAATATTCAACTGTTGAAAGGAACGCTAGTGTTCTAAATACAAACAGGTTTGTTCGTGTAAAGACCAATCAAATGCTTGACAATGTTTTTTTCATAGGTCTCAACTATATTGACCCATTTACAAGATGTCAAGAGGTAGTTCTTAGACTTGATCTCGAGAGTTCTAATGGAAGAAAAGTCTACGAAACATTCAGAAACTTCAGAGTGTCATCTCCGTCGTCTTACAGACTGTATATCGACCCTGGCACAGGAACAGCCGGTAAGTGAGAGAGTGATATAGGTTTAACCCTTTCGATTCCAAATTATTCATGATTTTTTTTACCCCTACACCGTTATTTTGTCGTCTGCTTCAATATTATTTTCTGCAAGATCGTTTCAATGTTAGATTTAAAGTAGATTGACTGAAGAAATACTGATGCGAATGCAAAAAGGTTTGGATCTTGATCAGACGCCGCGTCTGATCTGGATCCAAACTGTTTGTAAAGTCAATGTTATGCGACTCCAGCGTCGGAAGGGTTAAGACCCTTCGACACACGCCAGACACCTTCCTACTTTGCCACAGCTCTGAAGCTTAACTTGTCATAGTGGCTCTTTTCCTTTTATAAGACCGAGATTATCCCCTCCGCCAATAACAAAATGGAAAGCAGGTTGGTGGTTTTGATCCCATGTGCTGATTAGCAATGAATGAGATTAGCAAAATTTAAAATCATACAGTAGAACCTCGCTATTACGACCACTAAATTATGTTAATTATTAGGGTGTTTACGATAGGTGACCGCTTAACGCAAGGTGACAGTGAAACAGAAAGATCCTATAGGAGCTTTCTGTTTCACTGTCACCTTGCTTTAAGCTGTCACCTGTCTATTATACACTCAATTAGCCTTCGTTTTAGTGGTTGTAATAGCGAGGTTTTACTGTATTATCTCATCTCATCATCCCCCGTCGTTCATTGGCGCTATATGACATATTTTGTGTCGCAGCGCCGTAAACCCTACCTCACCCAATCCATTCGACACTGAATAGGTTATATAGCGCCAAGAATGATTAGATTGAATCAGAATAAGACGTGATTCCAGTAAGGTAAGCTCGTCTTATTCCATTCAATGTAGCGCATGGGATCAAACACGTAGATATCATACCTGGTAGGTAAAAAAGTATCTGAAGCAGCCGGTATGTTAACAAGACATACGTTAGTCCTTCCCGTAAAACTAATATGATCACTTTTATGAACATTGCATAAGGTTTGAGGTTAGATCTGATTGATGAGTTTGGTTTTACGGCACCGCGACACATAAAATGGTCATATGGCGCCGAGAAACGACTACATATAAAGAGATCTAAAACATAAAAAAACGAAACACTCGAAAAGTACGAAAAACAACACGGCAAGACACTTAATTTAAAAGTCATAATAGATGTATTTGTATTTGGTTCTTTACTTAGGTGACTCCACCGGGCTTTCATACAGCAGAGGTCAGGCGTTCAGCACGTACGATCATGACAGCAATAATTGTGCTCAGCGAGACCACGGGGGCTGGTGGTATTATAACTGCGCCTATGCCAACTTGAACGGCCATTACGTACAGCCACCAGGAAATGTGGAACCTTCGCGCTCTGAACGGGGAATGATTTACCGTGATTTCGAGGACGGCAGGTCGCTTAAATCAACGAAAATGTCACTGCGAAGATATTTACATCAATACAAATGTTAGAAAAGAAACATTTTGCACTTTTTACAGTGGAAAAAACGTTATTCTTTGCCAATTAACGCGTATAACTTGCGCTAAAACTAAATTTTAATGCCAACAGTTTGGAGCCAGATCAGACGCCGGGTTACCCGGCGTCTGATAAGGCTCCAATCTGTTTGCCTCTCTGATTTAAATAAATGGTGACCGTGAGAAATGTTCTACATTTTATTACAATGCGTTTGCATTTACAGTTACAGAGGAGTAGACGTCATTATGTCTCAATAAACGTGTTTGCTCTGACACAATTAACTTTTCCTAGCCGGTGAAGAATGACCCAACCCTGCTAAAAATGACCCATGGGTCATGTCACTACGTAGAACATTGACCCGAGTCATTTTAATACGTAGCAAAATGACCCTAGACCGTAGTAAAAGGACCCCATCGACTGGTAGTAGAATGACCCCCACACGGTCTGGGATCATTTCTCTACGTAGTATAAAGACCCGGGTCCTTTTGCAGTGGTCACCTGTCTTCAAAACTATAAACAGATTATGAAATAAATAGTTAAACCTCTTCTCCAATGTGCACACTTTTTTGTCAGGTGTGATATTTTAACTGGCTTCAGATCAAACTTTAATGTGAGATGGATGCAGATAATATTATTTATACATACATGACATAATTATACTATACAATATCAGTAACACATTTACACTGGTATACATCGTACAGCGGATGTTGCTCCAAAGTGATACGGAATCCATGGTGAATTGATGTAAACAATGCCAGGCCAGGTAAGAAATACGTATATTACACAATTATTGAAACACGTAAGTATTAAACGTTAAATCGTACCGAATCAGAACTAATTTCTGCCTGTCGCAAACAAGCCTCTTCTGTTACAAACGTCGAATGGTCCGTGAATTATGAGAGTTTAGTCTGCCCTATCACTAACAACGTGTGCCGACTTTACACAAATTGGTCGAATATGTGCATTATAGACATGTAAAGTGTAATTCTTTTTCATCTACAGATAGATAGTAACTCTATGTATTAGGATTTTCTCCTCGTGTTAGCGAAACAGTTGCACGTGTTCTAAATTTGGCCATTTCATTCTACCATCACTGTACCGTGTCTTGCAAGCAGGTGACAGGTAACTGTACCGCATCTTGCATTTCTACTGTACTGCATCTTGGAAAATACAATTAGTAAATCTGAACGAAATGGATCGAAAATTAGACCTGGACCCGTATTCTGAAACATTCTACGTATTTTCGCTAAGTAAAATTAGTATCTAACCTTTCCTCTAGGAAAATACGTTTAGCTGAGGCTTTTGAGCCGACGTTTGTGTATAAGTTGCTTCGCGAAATTGGGTCAACTTCGGGGTGGGGAAACGTCACTACAAACGACTGAGAGTACTGTTTAAGACATTATTACCTACGGTCTTCATTGCAAAAACGTAGAAAACATTGATATCTATTCAAAATCTATATTTGAGATATACATGATCACTTTACATGTAGGTACCAAAACTAGCGTACATTTAAGTACATAATTAGTTTCACAATTATATAACTAACGAACGAACCGAATTTCAATGAAGTCGCCGTGGCTCAATGGTGATAGAGTCGGACTAGCATGTCTTGGAAAATACAATCAGTAAATCTGGTACGATGAAATTGATGTTTGATGTCTCTGGTGCATAACGTTTGGGAGAAAATTCATTTTCTGTCCCTTGAATTTTTTTCTTTGGGCCACCCATAAACCTCAGAAAACGCCCCTTAAACAATGTTAAGCATGTTACCAAAAATTACTAAAGGGTGTATCAAACTCGTGAGTTTGGGAATTTTTCAAAGTATATTTAAACACTCTTATGATGATTTTGTATTAAAAAGCTATTTAAGGTACTTCGCATATGCGCGTAGTTTCCATACGATTGTTATGAAAATTGTCATGAAGAATGATAATAGCCTAAGAAACAATGTGTGTAAATATAGGCAAAATTTATCGTGTGGTTTGTCTTTAAGGTCTTTTTTCTGACAAAAACCTAGAATTTTGATGATTTTATTTTTCTTAAAAATGAATAAAGCTAATGACTATAATTCTCGCCCAATAAGTAGTTCACAACATTCATTACAAGAAAAGCTAAAAACATTTTGAATAAAGGTGTTCAGAAAGATGTTATCAGCTATTTAAATTTTGCAAAATGCTAAAAAATTGAATTACAAAAAACTGACTCATTCAATGTATATTTGTTTTCATTTTATTCAAATATATGGTTGATGAACTAGTCAGTCTGAAAAAATTAGAAAATATTACAGTCAGGATTTGTTGTAATAACATATTTTCTTATTAAAATGTGGGATATTTGTTGTTTAGATACAGTTACCTACCTTAGAATTAAAACTTTGTCATTAAAATGCATTATTATTTATTCATGGACTTGCATACAAGGTTTATTATATTGTTTTAACATAATTATAATGGGCAATATCGATCTTGAAAAGGTTAGCGTATTGATAAGCTTCAAGGTGTGGGTTTATAGTTCGATCAAATCGTTTACATGTATACCGATTTAATTGACTTGTAAGTCATTAAACTAAAACGTACAGGTAAGTGGACATATACTTGGACCGTAAACATCACTAGTACTAATCAACGAAGACTAAACATAACATGTCTCTTGATTACTGCGTTATGGATTGACAAGTCAATAAATCGGACACTAAAAAAAAATATTTGGATCGGATGGGTCTCGAACCTATGACCCTTTGGATTGCTAGTCACCCACTATAGTCAACCACTATACTAACTGCGCTATGAAGGATTATACTAATTTATATCAACATTTCCTTTATATAAATTTTCTAGTATAAACACGTACGAAAAAAGTCTGTGTCGTCCAGACGCATATCCGCTCGCCCGCAAGACCGACTTCCGGTAGCGAAAGGCCTTAAGATGAACGAAAAAATAGAAAAAGTGTACATTTGGTGAACAACATTTGGCTCCACGGCCATGTAAAAGTTAAACCCCCCCCCACACACACACACACACACACGCACACACACTTTTTCTAATGTTGTCCTTTTCAAACAGCCCGCTTCAATAAAACCATTTGAAATTAAAAACAAACATGATAATTTGGTTTTGTGTTTCATTTATTTCATGTCTATGGTAGTATTTCTTCATACAAAAACCAATTTAAGACAAACCATGCACCACATGTGAAATTTAAAAAGCTCTAAATATCATCGATATGGTACTTATTAAGGGAGATAACTCCTTTTTCTTCCATAACTCAAATTTTTCAACACTAACCTATCAATTTCTTTTCATATTTTGAATTGCCTTCGTTTGGATTTTTTCATCTGGTAGAATTTAAAAATAGTACGATACTAAAAATATTATTAATTTTATTTTATCTCATAAATGTTTGTTGTAAAAAAATACCATTACCCATAAAAACCAGATATTCATATTTTCCAAATCTGGTGCCTGTTTGGTCTTGAATTAGAGTCTTTATGTCAAAATACTTCCACAGACATTAAATACATAATGAAAAACAAAATTACCATGTTTGTTTTTTCTCTAAAATAGAATTTACTGAAGCTTTGACAAAATTTGAGAAAAAGTCTGAATTTGACACATCTTTTCCAAATTGCCGTAGTGCAAAATAAAGCACACCAACATTATGAATTTTTCCTTTTTTTCATTTATCATAAACAGCTCTTTCGAAATAAAAATGAAGGAAAAAAGTTAGATACTTTGAAAAATTCGCTTATGGGTTTGATACACCCTTAACATCGGGGGTTATATATCATTGCAGTGGTTGTTTCGTCCAAATCTTACCATCGCACCACATCAAGAAATAATAAAAAAGCAATTTTGTTCACGGAAAATCTGCTTTCAGCAAGAAGCCGGTTTAACATGAAGTCTATCGGCATTTTGCAGAGTATCAACAACGGCAGGAAGAAGGAGCTCAAGTTATCGAAGCAATAACAGCAAACGAAACTATACATGAGAAATAATGTGTAATTATTTTAATGTGTGTTTAAAAATCATAACAGAAATGATAAGAAGTCAAACAGTATTCAATTTCAACTGATTTCATGAAATTTTATGTAAATCTATTGAAGTATAACGTTACGGCGTCGCTTCTAAAGACTGTTAGTATCAAAAGTAAAAATCCACAAATGTCATATTTTTGGCACCACAATATCGATGAAACAATTCACGTTTATATCCAGTTATGTGTAGCTAAAATCCACTCTTGTATGAAAGTCTAGTATGGAATATGTCCTCCGCTGACACTAGACGTCGACGCATATTCAAGGTAACGTTTGATCTGCTGTGCAGCGAATGGATAGATGCCTGTGTGCATACAAATGTCCGTGCAATCTCATTTATGCGTATATTGCACATACACTGTAAGCATGCTAATGGCGCATTCGTGTTGTCTTTGGTTTAGTCTAGCCATCAGATTAACTCTTTAATTTTAATAAAATACTGTTTTTCCTGTTACTGTTTCGTCAATAACGTCAATGACACAAACTGTTCAACACGTGGACTTTTTATGAAACGCGCACGTGCGATTCGTGGAGAACGGCTTAACAATACCCTGTGGCTAAACGGTTGACCGATTTCAAAATTGCACGTGCTAAAAATGGCAGGCGTTAATCAAATATAGGAAAGAAAGACAAAATTTACACTCTTGTATATCGATTGTAATTATTCATTAACTTTACATATGTATAGTTATTTTTGCTGTTCAGCATATTTTGACAGTCGCTGATTGTTTCTTCTAGTAATGATTCACAACCTAAATCACAGCTTGATTGGTAATCTATTTTAACACTGTCGTTTACTTTCAATATTTTTTATCCGTGGACTGTCTTTCGGGATCGTGCCTTCTCTTGATAAGTGTATGTTTCTCTCTAAGTCATTTACAGTAATAACCCGTCCTTGCTAACGACATAATTCAGGGATAATTTAAAAAATTGTTGTCTTTATTTTGTTATTTTCAACAACACGACTTTTTATTTCTCTACTTGGATGGTTTTCTTTGGTGTGTTCAATTATGCCTCTAAATGTTTGGAATGAATCTGCGCAGTAAGCACACTTGTAATCCATAGTTGACCTGAAAATAGACGAAGAACGGTCATTTAGTATTAACAAGAAGCAGTACAGTTAATATCACAGCCTCTGCAAGAAACAGTACATACGTATGGCAAGACGCAGTACAGTAATGCTGCAATAAATCGATCAAATTTGCAAACTGTAGATCATTTTAGCCAACACTGTGATATATTACAAATGCATGTAGTTATTTGCCACCGATCCAGTGAAAAACAATTATATTTTAATTGTATATATTGCACATATTCAGTCAATTTGTGCAAACTCGGCACACGTTGATAGTGATAGGGCAGACTAAACTCTCATAAATCACGGACCATTCGACGTTTGTAACAGAAGAGGCTTGTTTGCGACAGGCAGAAATTAGTTCTGATTCAGTACGATTTAACGTTTATTCTAACACGACTCGAAACCTACGGCATATAGACAAAGAATACTGAGAAACGTATATTACGTCGCGATAATGAACTGCACGCGCGGCGTTTCCATCCGCTGTTCCATTTGCCCCATACGCGTACTACATAAATAGTAATTTTACAATTAAAGTCTCGTTAGAATTAAAAAAACTAAGTCTTAATTCTAACACGTCTCGAAACCTACGTAATAGAGACAAAGAATACCGAGAAACGTATATAACGCCGCGATAATGAAATACACGCGCGGCGTTTCCATCCGCTGTTCCATTTGCTCCATACGCGTAATACATAAATAGTAATTTTATAATAAAAGTCACGTTAGAATTAAAATAACAAATTCGTAGGTGTCCATTACCGTGCATTAGATCACAGTTAGTCGTTAAGATGTGGGTAATTAGATCACTCGGCCTAAAGGCCTCGTGATCTAATGACTCCACATCTCAACTCCTGACTGTGATCTAATGCACGGTAATGAACACCTACGAATTTGTTATTTCTTAAATACTTATGTGTTGCAATAATTGTGTAATAGACGTATTTCTTACCTGGTCTGACATTGTTTACATCAATTCACCATGGATTCCGTATCACTTTGGAGCAACATCCGCTGTACGATGTATACCAGTGATTTGGGGATCAAATTTAATATTTGTTGCCACTTGCAAAAAAAGCAAGTGTCAACAATTGTTACTGGCTAAACTCAAGATAGCACTGGCAAATTTAAAGAAATCATAATTCTTGACCTTTATTAGCATAAAATAAATTTCAGATACTTATCTAACCAATTAGTCCTTAGATACCAATGTTTAACATATTTGATGTATTAGTTTACTCCATTCAAGATAATACTTCCACTTTAAGTGGAATTGTTTTCTTGAGTGGAGTAATACATTATTAATTTAAATGTGTTAAACATGGGTACTTGATTAACTCTTTCCTCCCTGAAACTTTAAATGGAAAATTCCAGTTTCCATTTTAGTCAAGTCCATTTCTGACTTTTAAGGGTTGTTTTTGTCAATGTTTGGCATTATGACAAACAGTGAAGACCCTGATCAGAGGGCTCCTTTCGGAGCCCTCTGATCTGGGTCTTCACTGTTTGCACAGGACAAGTGTACTATTCACATGTACACTGTTTGAAAAAGACGCCTATAGGCGGGACTAGGGTTCAAAGGGTTAACACATTACTCCATAGATACCCATGACAACATCTTAACACATTTAAAGTATACTTCTATTATAATACCACTTAATATACTCATGCATATGCCACATAAGAATTATTTCCCAACCCCTAGGCTAGCAGATGGTAGCTTAAGTTATAGCAGGTTGAAAACATGAAAGTAAAGCAAAATGCACCGTAAGGAGTATTCTATTTTACTTTCAGTCTGTTTAAAACAATGTTCTGTCTTCAATGCTGAAACAAGCTATGGAGTAATGGTAAATAGTTCTCATGAGATTTTCAGCACAACATCCTTTCAGCAATTGAATGGTCAGATTTGAACTGAAGGCGCAACTACAGTGGTAAATACGCTATTCCTACCCACTTTACGCGTTTCTTATGCGTTTCGTACGCGTTCGTTAAGCGTTCGTTACCCGTTTCGTTTAACGCGTTTACTATCCGTTTCTTTACGCGTTTCTTAACGTTTAAAACAGCCCGGATGAAAGGGGAGTAATCATGGAGAAAGGGAGGTAATCCATGTATGACTTGCGGGCCGCTCTTATCCTACTTAAGAATTTAGTAAATAGAGGATATTGAATGAGTGTTTTTTCAGTAATGAATTTATTGATCAAGTTGGATAAAAATGATATTTTGCGAGCCTTGGCGAGCAACATATCATTTTTATCCAACGAGTTCAATAAATTTATTACTGAAAAAACACGAATTTAATATCCTATTTATCACATAAACACCAAATGACACGAAAATCCGAAAGGTCTTACTTTCACTTTTGCCCTCGGCTCTTAGGTAAACGATTCGTCATAGGTGTTATTCGGTTTTATTCATCCGTAGATAAAGACACCAATCATATTAACGTAACGAAAATCAACACCATTACGTTGTGAAAAGACTTCTCTGATACCATATTCAAATTTTAAATTAATATTTAAATTAAAGTTGTTCTAATTGACTAAAAATGATCATTTGACATTAAGAATCTAGTTTCGTTTTCAAAATAACGTCAAGACGTAACATGACGTCATTATCATTGTAACGTCTAAATTTGAAAAACAGTTTGAGTCACTGTTAATACTAAAGTCTACGTGGTATTAAGTTTAGCCTGATTTGCAGCCTGAGTTTGCGAGACTGCTAGGGATAATGTTTCTAGGACACTTCGAAATGTTTCAATACCTAGTGGTGATCTATGTTTGTCTAGATTCTCTTAACTGATTTACAGTCGGCGTAGTAGTACATTATTTTGGTGATTCGAAAATTAGTATAAGATATATGCCCAGTGGGCCATACGATTTTTACGGCCCTCTATATTTTGCACGTTTATGTGATAAATATCGTTACTGGGGAGTAAATATAATCTTACAAAATTTTATGAAATCATTTTCTTTAAGAAGAAAGGTTATCCTGTGAGAGTTTTATGAATATACATTTATTTTCCCGTATAAAGAATACGGTTTAAAAAGGATTCTGTAAATTGTGTTTATTACTATTACATGTACTATGAACATGCGGAATTCCAAATAGCACATGGGGCATGCATGTTACATCACAGGGCAAGCCGCTAATAGTGTTGCGTCACAAGCCGGATAGGGGGGTAATAAAACTGCGGCTTATCAAAGTAAGTATCCTAATTGGGGTTGATTGGAACATCAACCAAATAAACCAAATCTTATATGCGAGTATGTGTCAGTTATTATACTCTCTCATCAAAGTAAAATATATCTGTATAGTTTGAATATGGATGAGACTCCCGTAACTCGGCATTTCATCTAGAGCCAAACTGTAAAAATGAAATCAAGACCGTATGCTTCATTCTTAGCTGTAAAACATAAGAACCGAACTACTCGGCGTCCCATCTACATCTAAATCGATAGTGTTAACTATTATGAAAAGTTTAACTATTTATTCAAAGCTGTCAGTTTGGATCCTGATGCTATGCCGATCTATACAGCCAGGCGTTTGATCTGGATTCAAACCGTTTGAATAGAAATCAACATGGAAGGAATTATTCTCATACATATCAAACGGAAATAATCTCGATGAAACGCCGAGTCACTCAGCATTATGATCGAGATCCAAACTGTCTATATTTATATAAATTCTATAAGCAAAACCAGTTTAGATCCTGATAAGAGGCGTCTCATTTACAGAAAATGTTTTCAAAAATCGCATTACAATATGAGTTTTATTGCGAAAATGCTCCAGTGACAAATTGATTCTTGTTTTTGATAAACCCGTTTCATTCGGATTTTTCGAAAACGGCAATCATCGATAAGATCCGAAATCTCCGCGTGAAACGGAAAACGGACGCCCCAATGGCAACATCTCGGGTATATTCGTTTATTATCGCGTTTAAACGCGTTCAAATCGTGAAGGCCTTAATCGTTCGTTAAGCGTTCGCTAAGCGTTCGTTAACCGTTCACTGTGCGTTTCTTACGCATAGATAAACGCGTAAATGGGTAGGAATAGCGTATTTACCACTGTATAACCAATTAAATTCTTGAGAACAATTAATCTCGGACTGAACTCAAAAGCTTTATATTCTTGAGGCCTGATTAAGAATCAGACATGGTTCCCCTCATCTTTTCATGAAATTTGAGCATCAACAAAGTCAAAACCGGTCAAAACTAATGGGTTCCCCTTAGGCAGTGCCACTTTGAATGAGCAACAAATGCAACAGGTCAAAAATTGAAAAATCGGGCATGGGTTCCCCCACTAGGCAGTGCCACCATGATACACCCACTGTACAAGACCCTCCCAAGATGGTTGGATAAGACAGAGATTTTATAAGTACAAGTAGGCTGGGGCAGATTCCATTTATAATGATATTTTATATCTTAATAATAGTATGGAATCAAACCTACTCGCAGAATAAGAAAGCTGGTGAAAAGCAAAAAACACACTCACAGTTGAAGTTCTAACTTTGATAATTTAATTCATGCTCCCACGTTTTAACTGTTTTAAGATAAGATGTCACACATCGTGACGTTGATGCCGATTGAGCAGATTTCTGCACCTTTGCTGTGCTTGTCGTTTCCTCATTTAACGCTTGGCTTTCACTCTTTCGTTTAAAAAATGACGTTATCATGATGATGTTTTCTGTTTAGTTGTAACTTGCAGACACCATGATGATTATTTAAACGCTCGCAGAACCGCTAAACTTTTTTGTGATCAAGCTGTCAGACAACCACGCTATGTGTGTGGAGTGTAAGCGTAAAACTTTAATAGCCATAGTATCATGTATTGGTAACACGGTCAGTGTACAATATAATCGTTCGACAATCCCTGTATGTTGGCCGAATTCCAGAACATGTACACAAAAGTGTTCAAAATGAAAATGTTTATGTTTCTGAGTGTTTTAAAGTATCTGAAAATGGAATAATGCGTTATTTTATAGCGATATAAGTTCAATGAACATCAGTTTGACACTGTGTAACAGTAACAAGATTAAATATCATGTTTAATTCTAAACAATATGTCTTGATACAGAGGTAGGTATTCATTTACGGATCATTCATGACCAATATGTGAAACCTTACTTGATAAATGCGAACTGTAATTGGATAAGCACCTAACAGATTGGGGAAAAATCTGTTTTATGTAATCCTTCGAGTTTTTGTGAAGTATTGAAGAGTTACTTTTGTCCTATTTGCTAACAGTTTGTAGCCTGATCAGACACCAAATAATTTGCCTAGCGTCTGATCTGGTTCCGAATTGTATGCAAAGATATAAAGGCATCTTTAGCACAGGCGTTCATTGAGAAAAACGAGAAAGTCCGCCCATTCTAAAGTGTGGGGTGTCATAGATTCCTCGGTGCAGCAAGAAAATAATAACTTGCACAGATGCAATCATTTCACATAGTAATTGTGGAATGTAATAAAGAGTTGCATCGAGTAATACGCATTTCTGGAATATACTGACGTTGATTTGCATTTGTTCTCATATGCCATTTTGTACTCTCCTCTACTTTGGATTTCAATGAACCATAAGGGATAACGACCATAAAGCTATCGTTTTCTTTATAACACATACATATACAACCTTCTTCAACCTTGTTCAAATCCGGATAAATGGCTGGTTATACTTTAACACAAATAGTATCTACTGAATCTTCTTCGTGCAAAGTAGCATACCATACTTCATCTCTCTAGAAAGCCGTCAGAAAACTCGGGTCTATCCTTTACAGCTTACCTAAGCCGGAGGCTCAAGGTGCGCTGTTGTGACCGCCCGCCGTCCGTCTGTTCAAATTTACTTCAAGTGACATCTCCTCTGAAACCGAAATATGGAGTGAGATGTTAACTTGCTCAGGGTGTTCCTCGGATGCTTCTGTACAGAAATTGTTCAAATGAAATGGAACAGTCGACTACTGAATGAGGGATTTGTTTTAGGGAGGGAACACTGTACAGCACCTTGGAGGCGCTTGTTACTATCTGTGACACAGTTCGTGTTCTCATTTGATTTATGAGAATTTGATTTCTTTCTGCGGTTGCATTTAGTTGTATAATTATTGTAATTATTTTTAAGATGAACATGCAATAAAGACCTTTTAAGTATACTACTCTTTCCCACTTACTCGGTTAAACATGTTCGGTGTCGGTAACAGGTTTTTTTTTAATCAGACCATACATAGAATAAAATGGCGCCTGACCAGGGGCCCGTTTTACTAAACTACTTACGCACAATTTTTGCGTAGGTCAAAATTTTAATTTTTAACTTATATTGTTTATTATCACTTGCTACAAACACCAAATGGACAGATCAGAGGACGCACTTTTAGCGCGTCCTCTGATCTGGCTATTTGCTGTTTGCAAACGTTTATAATCGAAAATTAAGAGTAAAACGATTTTGACTTACGCAAAATGTTTGCGTAAGTAGTTTAGTAAAACAGGCCCCTGGTTCCAAAATGTTTCCAATCTGATCAATGTAAACTATCGACATTTTAGAATGTCAACATGACAACATCTGTCAGAAAAAAAACCCTTTATAACCCATAAAAGATATTTGAAGAAATGTCGAAACGCCATTCACAAATTTCAGTCCTGTCATAAACCAAATAATACATACATAAAAACTTTATCTATTACGACCACTGAAATATATTAATTTTAGGAATCTAAGGCAGCTGTCACCTGTCTTTCATACAATCAATTAGCCTTCTACTTTGTGGTCGTGATAGAGGCGTTTTAGTTGATAGTATTGCCCTTAAGTAGCCACTAATTGAAAACCAATAACTGTTGCGAACCAGCAGTGACTGCTTAACTCTTTGAACCCCAGTCACGCATATATACGTCATTGGAAACAGCGTACCTGCGAGGAGTACACTTGTCCTATGCAAACAGTGTAGACCCTGATCAGAGGGCTTCATAAGGAGCCCTCTGATCAGGGTCTACACCGTTTGTCATTTTGAAAAATGAAGTCAAAAATGGACTAGACTGAATTGAAAACTAGAATTGTCGAATTGAGGTTTCAGGGAGGAATGGGTTAATGCTGCTCATAGATAAAACAGAAATTCATGCATTACTCTTTCTTTCTTAAGCTGCCGACTTTTCTGAAATATCAAGTTTATACCAGCTATATCGCATTTGCCGTCATCTCAAGACTTTAATCCTTTACCTGATAGCCTAGTTCTAGTATTGAAGATATGTGACCACTTAAAGTAGGTTGGAAGTAATGCAGAATGCGCCTTAAGTTAAGCATCCATGTGCTAGAATATAGAAAATATTCCCTATACTATATATTCATGACCGATTAAATTGGATTTATTTCTTCAGTGGAGGAATAAATCATATCAGCTAAAAGGCGCTTCTATGGGGGAAATGGTTAAGTTAGCCCATTTCCTCATTATTTCGCATTAATTGTTCCCCCATGAAGAAACTAGCTCCATTTTATACAGTAATAAATATTTAGCATAAGAAATATAGTCTATATTCTAGCAGGTGTTGGCTTAAGCAGGATGAAACTAAATCATTATGCGCCTTGAAGTGCAGTATTCTTTATTTTAAGTGGTCACGTGACTACAAAACTAGAAACAGGCCACATGTATTGGGTTATGGATTCAATACTAAATAGTCATAAGACATTCACAGTGGAGAAAATTACATCCTTGTTCGCTTCAACTCAAGTAAAACGCATTATAAATACATGTATACAAAATGCAACTTAGTCTGTGCTGCAAATAGTTCGAGGCTTGTTTAGACGCCGGGTTACCCGGCATCTGATCTTACCCAACGCTGTTTGCAATAAACATCAATGTTCCATTATAAACGCGTTTTGTTTCCGAAAGTACTTTTTTTTTACTTCCGTCATATTATTAACAAAACACATTTGTTTACATCAAACTTGAGTCTCAGTTTCAGCCCCAGAGACCACCCTACCGTGTCGTGGTTCTGGGGCTTAATTGTCGCAGGAAATTGTGAACTGCAATTTATTTAAGTCTATAGCAAATCAAAAAAACATTCTGAAAACTAGTTTTATAAACACTGAGATCACTTTACACTTGTCTTCATAAACAAATACATTGCAACAAAACTTTATATGCCACGGACGGACATTTTAACATTTCAGGTTTATGTGATTTTTCCTTTTTTAAAACGGTGTGAAAATAAAATAAAATAGCTACATAAACCAAAAAAGTGATCTATGTTTTGTCACCTAGTCCTATCTACCCAAAATGTTAGCGCGGACTAACCAACACACTAATTTCTATATACCTGGCTTTAAATATTTTCCATTTATATTCAAAATGTAAAATATTCATAGACATGTCAGACATCAAAATATATTGTTATAATATTTCTGTAAGGTTGATAGCTCCTCGATCCAGATATAACGGGGGAAAAATAAACGAGGTCCTTACTGACAAGGCCTTGAAAAAAGTCATTACCGTTTAGAGCCTAGACAAATATACTTTATTATTGATACGACTGTCTCTCCCCTCTTAAACATTTACCCTATATCCTGATTCTAGTTTTTAAGAGAGGTGAAGTATTACAGCGCTCCCTCTCTACAACAAATCGTTTACGTTGTTCGAAGGGAGCCGTTATAAGTAGGAAAATCGTCTTACTTAGGCATACAGCTTGAATTCAGATCAGACGCCGCGTTACGCGGCGTCTGATCTAGATTCAAGCTATTTGTCACTCGTCATTAAAGAATTTTCTCTCCAAATGTCCATTTATGTGACAATAGAACAAAACAGCAGACGACAATCTTAACCCTTTACCTGATAGCATTGTTTCCAGTATTGAAGATATGTGACTACTTAAAGCAGGTTGAAAGTAAAGCAGAATGCGCCCTAAGGCGCATTCTGCTTTACTTTCAGCCTGCTTTAAGCTATTACCTGCTAGAATGAGGAAAGTATTAAATATGACACATATTCATTACGGTATAATTTGGAACTATTTTCTTCAGCGGATGAATAAAATGCATGTGCTAAAAGTCGCTTCTATAAGGGAAAGGGTTAAGATTACGATATTGCAGCAGTAAAAGCGTTAAACATATTTGTCTTGTTTAGGGAACTGCGACATGGGTCGTTGTTCCGAGTGCCGCTGTAGGGAATAGGGAGCACTGTAAATTCTTTAGTGGAGGAAGTCATTAAAGGCGTTAAAATCTCAATAAGATAACCTATCCCGATCAATCGTCTATGTCGTATTTACATATCGTATCGAATCGATTTATACAATGGACGATACGTACATGTACAGTGGAGAATCAGTTATTCTTTACCGTTTAAACGCAAAACACTAAAATGTGCGTCTGACCAGGCTCCGAAATGTTTGGACTGGAAATAAATTGTATAAGCGTAAACGCGTTTATTGGGAAAGAAATAGAGGATATTGTATGAGTGTTCATTATTTATCATTTTTAATAAACGAGTTGACTAAAATAATATGACGCGAGCCTTGGCGAGCGTCATATTCATTTTAGTCAAAGAGTTTATTAAAATTGATAAATAATGAACACGAATGTGATATTCTATTTATCACATTACAAGTTCAAGCACCTATTACATTGATTTGGTGCCGTAGTTTGTAGACCCTACGCTATATAGATTTTCTGCCAAACGTTACGTTGTTTACGTTAACGTCATAGTAAATTGCACCCCGCTACATGCAGCGCTTATGGACGAACAAGTTAGGCCGGAGCCCAAAAAACGATATTCCACTAGTGGATAACGATATTTATACAATCGCTTTATGCAACTCCCAGACCGCAAATTATGTGATAAAAACGTTTTCTCCACTGTAATTCTTTCCCAATCAATGCATTTACGCCAAAACGATTGTTTCCATTTCCAACTGTTTGGAGCCAGATCAATAGCGCGTTCAAGTACCGTATCGATTGCATCAGAAAACGGTAACAATTTAACTTAAACGACCGTTTGCACGTTATCGATTGCGAACGGCCTCAGAGGTACATTTGTAGTTAGCCATGCCAACAAGGAAAACAAAATGGCGACCAAATGAATTTAATAAAACCAGCGAACAGTCCCGACTTAATTTCTCATCAATAAATTAACATTTTCCGATACTTAATGTATCAAACAAAGCAGCTTACATCTGAGTAGCTAAATCTTATTTTTATATACGGTAAAATTAATGCATTTCAGTTGATTAGTACACTTTTGCTTGTGTTATTTCGATACGTACATAAATCGTTCGTACCCTTGAAAAATTAATAAACATGGGGGCGCAATGAGTTATTATTGAAGAGTATTGGTGCACGTTTGATGTCGTACTATATGGGTTGCTTCATGGAGGAATTATACCCTGGAGAAGTATCCGGCCGGCTCGCGATTTATCGTGTCGTCCAAAATAGGTCAATCAGCGGCGCTCGCTGGCGGCTAGAAAACAACGTTTTTCCGAAAGTTAGGTGTTAATAGAAATGCTTTTAATGTCATCTTTTCGTTATAAATTTTAATACAGATGTTTTATTAGACAATAATCTTACGCGTAGTACAACATTTGAGGCGATAGCTTATAAATTGTTAGTTTAGTGAGGTTTTGAAAATGAGAGAAAAACGTATTTTTTCGTTTACCTACGAAGTTTGGTGTTTAATAGAAATGCTTTTAATGTCATCTTTTCATTATAAATTTTAATACAGATGTTTTATTAGACAATGATCATACGCGTAGTACAAAATTTGAGGCGATAGCTTATAAATTGTTAGTAAAGTGAGGTTTTGAAAATGAGAGAAAAACGTATTTTTTCGTTTACCTACGAAGTTTGGTGTTAATAGAAATGCTTTTAATGTCATCTTTTTGTTATAAATTTTAATACAGATGTTTTATTAGACCATGAGCTTACGCGTAGTACAAAATTTGAGGCGATAGCTTATAAATTGTTAGTATAGTGAGGTTTTGAAAATGAGAGAAAAACGTATTTTTTCGTTTACCTACGAAGCTTGTGTGTGTCTATATTTCTCTGCCACTGTCTGTTTGCCTCTTGTCTGTCTCTCTGTTTTTCTCTTATCTCTGTCTGTCAGTTCAAGCTGTTTGTCACTCGTCATTAAAGAATTTTCTCTCCAAATGTCATTTATGTGACAATAGAAAAAAAACAGCAGACGACAATCTTAACCCTTTACCTGATAGCATTGTTTCCAGTATTGAAGATATGTGACTACTTAAAGCAGGTTGAAAGTAAAGCAGAATGCGCCCTAAGGCGCATTCTGCTTTACTTTCAGCCTGCTTTAAGCTATTACCTGCTTGAATGAGGAAAGTATTAAATATGACACATATTCATTACGGTATAATTTGGAACTATTTTCTTCAGCGGATGAATAAAATGCATGTGCTAAAAGTCGCTTCTATAAGGGAAAGGGTTAAGATTACGATATTGCAGCAGTAAAAGCGTTAAACATGTTTGTCTTGTTTAGGGAACTGCCACATGGCTCGTTGTTCCGAGTGCCGTTGTAGGGAATAGGGAGCACTGTAAATTCTTTAGTGGAGGAAGTCATTAAAGGCGTTAAAATACGCATCTCAATAAGATAACCTATCCCGATCAATCGTCTATGTCGTATTTACATATCGTATCGAATCGATTTATACAATGGACGATACGTACATGTACAGTGGAGAATCAGTTATTCTTTACCGTTTAAACGCAAAACACTAAAATGTGCGTCTGACCAGGCTCCGAAATGTTTTGACTGAGAATAAATTGTATAAGCGTAAACGCGTTTATTGGGAAAGAAAAACGTTTTCTCCACTGTAATTCTTTCCCAATAAATGCATTTACGCCAAAACGATTGTTTCCATTTCCAACTGTTTGAGCCAGATCAATAGCGCGTTCAAGTACCGTATCGATTGCATCAGAAAACGGTTACAATTTAACTTAAACGACCGTTTGCACGTTATCGATTGCGAACGGCCTCAGAGGTACATTTGTAGTTAGCCATTGCCAACAAGGAAAACAAAATGGCGACCAAATGAATTTAATAAAACCAGCGAACAGTCCCGACTTAATTTCTCATCAATAAATTAACATTTTCCGATACTTAATGTATCAAACAAAGCAGCTTACATCTGAGCAGCTAAATCTTATTTTTATATACGGTAAAATTGATGCATTTCAGTTGATTAGTACACTTTTGCTTGTGTTATTTCGAACCGTACATAAATCGTTCGTACCCTTGAAAAGTTAATAAACATGGAAGAGTATTGGTGAGTATTGGTGAACGTTTGTTGTCGTACTATATGGGTTGTTTGCATCGGTTAACGTTGCTGTTCGCTGATACGGTACTTGAACGCGCTACTGGTGTCGGTGTCTGATCCGGCTCAATATTGTTTGCTGCTCAGATTAAATTCAAAAGCTATATATTTTGTTTTATAAAATGATATTTCTATATTTTAGTGCATTGCATTAATTTTGCGTTTAACCCATTACCCAATAGCCAGCTTTTAGTTTTGACGACAGGTAATCACTTAAAGCAGAATGAAAGTAAAGCAGAATACGCCTTAAGGCGCATTCTGCTTTACTTTCAACCTACTTTAGGCTTCCACTTGCTAGAATAAAGAAAATATTCCTTATCATTCATATTCATGACTGTATAAATTGAAACTATTTTATCCAGCAAGGGAATAAATTAAATGCGCTAAAAGACGCGTCCATTGGGAAAAGGGTTAAACGGGATAAAATAACGTCTCTTCCTCTGTATAATGAGAGATTCTTTGGACAAAACAAGCTGTTACAATGGGCAAGAAATGTACCTTTCACATTAAAACGCCACACAATGCAATAAAATGTAGAAATTGACATATTGTTCGCAAATTCTGATAATTTGTTTTGATCTGAATAAACAAGTTAACGCTGTATACCCAAAACTGAATTTGGTGTATTATCACTCATATAAGTCTTTATAATCATTATATTATATATTGGACATTTTAAACATATCCAAAATATATAACTCGCTGGTGTAAAAGTAAAAGTTTTCTATTTCTTAATTATTAGGAATAATCAACGTTTTAGACTAATTTATGTATATTGAAAGGCAGTGAACGGGTTTAACTACACAACTACAGTAACACCTCTCTATTACGACCATCTATCTGTTATGACCACCCATCGATTACGACCATAAATTTGTATTAATTAGTATGTGTTTACGATAGTTGACTGCTCTGATTAACTCATTATCCCCTGAAACTTCAAATGGACAATTCCAGTTTGCAATAAAGGCTTTGTCCATCTCAGACAATTTAGGGTTGTTTTTATTTAATAAATTGCAAAATGACGAACAGTGAAATCCCTGATCAGAGGATTCCTGCAGGAGCCCTCTGATCAGGGACTTAACTGTTTGCATTGGGCAAGTGTACTCTTCACAGGTACACATTTGGTAAAAGACGCATATAGGCGTCGCTAGGGCTCAATTAGTTAAAACAATATGACAGTCAAACAAAAAGTTCCTTAAGGAGCTTTCTGTTTTGCTGTCATCTTGTTTTAAGCTGTCCCCTGTCTTTGATACATTAATTAGACCTCGTTTAAGTTGTCGTAATGGGGAAGTTTTACTGTCTGTCCTTTCCTATATATATGCGCTACTGGCCGAAACAGTGCGCACGATCATCCATTCCTCTAAAATACAGCACTCCCTCTCTACAACGACACCCTGTGGGAGACAAACAATTTGTGCATTGTTCGGAGGGAGTCGTTATAAGGAGGGGGAATGGCTACATTTGCAAACAGCTTGAATCGATGTACAACAAATCCAATGTCCCATCTCACCATGTGTTGTTGAATTAAAAGTCGCTGCATGAAGTGGTACATCAGCGTGTATTTACTTGTATTATTCCTGTAAATACAGTGATCTCTCTCTACAACAACAACCGACGAATGGGTGTGTTGTTCAGAGGGTGTTATAGGGATGGAAATAGGCTTCCATTTTAAAACAGCTTCAATCTAGATCATACTCTGCGAGTCGCGCCGTCTGATTTAGATTTAAGCCGTTTGTCAAGTATATTTTTCTGTCAAAATGTCCAATATGTGACACTGAGAAAAACAGCAGATAACTGAGCAGGTCATCTTCGGCTATTTCCGCCAATGCACACGTGAGCGGCGACAACAGGGCTGTAGGCTTGTTGCATTTTGTAGCCCCTCTCGTCCCTGTTCATAGTCGACGACTAGCGTTTTATCCGTATTGCTTCTTTCACTTGTCTTGCCCATAGAGACCTCCCTACTTTGCCGTAGTTCTGAAACCTAACTGTCATAGGGAACTGTGTCTGTTTACAAAACCGAGATTGTCCCCTCTGCCAAGAACAAAAATGAAGGCAGGCCGGTGGTTTTGATCTCATGCGCTGCTGGTCAACGAATGGGATAAGCCGAAACCATCTTCCTGAAATCATCATCACATTCTATAATCCCCTCATTTTTCACCGGCGCTATATGACCTATTTTGTGTCGCAGTGCCGTAAAACACAACTCATCCATCCATTCACTTGTCTTGTCGTAGTGTAAAAAAAACCACCAAAGAACATACAAGTGTTCTTTTGCAACTTTGTACCTTGATAAGTACATTTGTCCTATACAAACAGCGCAAACCCTAATCAGAGGAGCCCTCTGATCTGGGTCTGCTCTATATGTCATATCGCACAAGTCTCAGTGAGGAACGAGCTTACACACACAGGTCAACATATTATATGATATACATATCAACTTGTATCGTACACTATTTTTCAACCAAACTTTTCACTGGTAAAACAGTCAGACAGCTTTAGTTTTCATTCCCGTTTGAACAAAACGCATACGTAACGTATTATATGTAGAAATTAACAAATTTTATTTTGATTATGATTGTCAGTTTCCATTGGATTCTGATCAGATAGCGTTTTACATTCGCATCGACATTTCTGAAGTAAAGAGCACAAATGTTTTGATTCAAGACTTAAAAACAGATCACAATTGTTTAAACCCATTAATCCATAGCCTGTGTCTAGTATTGAAGATGGGTATATGTAACTACTGAAAGAAGGTTGAACGTAAAGCAGAATAAGGCGCATTCTGCTTTAATTTCAGCCTGCTTTACGCTACTATCTATTCGGATATAGAAAATATTTCATGTGATTCCTATCCCAGAGACCTTCCTACTTTGCCGTAGTTCTGGGGCTTAATTGTCATAGGGAATTTTTTCTGTTTATTAGACCGAAATCATCCCCTCTGACAAGAACTAAAAGGAAGGCAGGTCGGTGGTTTTGATCCCATTCACTGTTTTACAATGCATGAGATTAGCCGAAATCACCTTCCTGAGATCATTATCATCTCATCTCATCATCCCTCATTAACTCATCGGCGCTATATGACCTATTTTGTGTCGCAGTGCCGTAAAACCAAAATCATCATCATAAATTTGAAAAGAATTTCTTGAGTGAAGGAATAAACTAAGAGGCGTAAAAAGACGTATTTATAGGGTAATGGGTTAAAACAGAATGATGCCACCATGGCAGTGGAGAGATTACAGCCAACAAGAAGAATTAAGATTGTGGCTAAAGAGTAGGCTGACTGTAATAAAGTGACATTTTGACAGAAGAAACATAAATCTGAATAAGGGGAGATCCTTTGAAAGCACAGAAAACAAAGCAAATACTGAAAATTGCAGACTCGGTTTAATTGAGTCTGTTCATGAGCAATACTGAAATGTGCAACAGTGCTCATGCCCCCTAGCACCGGCTTAAGCGGAATTCAACCTTCAACTGTAAATGCGCTGAAATCAATGATTCCAAAGGACCAGAAAGTATAACAACACTGAGAATGAAGTACGGGGCGACTTTTTACAGCCGCCACACAAGCACTTAACATCTGCTGTTGTGAAATCTGCTGTTGTAAAGACGCGTTTGAAACGGTTTGAGCCCAGAGCAGACGCCGCGTAACGCAGCGTCTACTCAGGGTTCAACCTGTTTGCAGATGTATGCAAAGTCATGCTCAGAAATCGTAGGATATTTATTTAATAAGTTTTCCTTCGTAAAACAAATCCTTCCTAACAACACATACAATGTTTGTCGGCCATATGGTGTTGTTGTAGAGAGAGAGCACTGTACATGTATTGGCATGCCCTGTCAATATGCTTTTTATCCCTTTCCCCAATAGAAGCGCCTTTTAGCGGATATGATTTATTCATCCGCTGAAGAAAATAGGTCCAATTTAATCAGTAATAAATATGAATTATAGGGAATATTTTCCATATTATAGCACATGATTGCTTTTAAGCAGGCTGAAAGTAAAGCAGAATGCGCCCTCAGGCGCATTCTGCTTTACTTTCAACCTGCTTTAAGTAGTCGCCTATCTTAAGTACTAGAAATAGGCTATCAGGTAATGGGTTAAAGGACTCTCAAATATTCTTTTTAGATATAAATTATTCAGCTTTGAATTATTCACTGTCTGTCTTCCATTTTTGCTAAGACACTAACATTACGCAATACGGCCGAAGCTCTGCTCACAAAAGGATGGAGTTCTGGACCAGATTTCAGAGTATTTTATGTCTTTTGTCTTGGACACTATTTCATATTATTTTTGGTAGCTTCACACAATACCGTTTAGAAAAGGCTTACTCAGACAAGCTTTGCTCTGACCTAGCTGACTTCCAAGTTCTGTTGGCGAGTCTACTAGCGTGTTTGGCAACGTGTGCTAGGATCACCGAATGTGGGGCTGCAATCTACCACAAGGGAAGCAGGACATGTTACAGACTACCTGATGGGTACCAACATCAAAATTGTACAATGGACCTTGGCGGGGCAAGGTTATACAAGAAAGGTAACTTTACCTCGATGCGGGTACAGTCACACCCGCAAGTCCTTCCGGATCGAGTTGGGTTGACACCTTCACTACCACGAGCTCATCAATTGTCGCCTGCTCTTTTATTTCTTAAATTTAGATTTGAAGAACTTGATTTGAAGAAATATTTAAATGAGTGGCAAACAGTTTTGATCCTGATCAAATGCCGCGTTACGTCTGGTAAAGTTTTTGCCTATTTGATACTAATTTCAATATTATTATTTTATTTGTTTGATTACGTCCGTTTTTGCTAATAGAACGCCCCAGAGAGAGGGAATTGGATACAAAAAACCCGGCCGCGATGCCGTGCTCTAATACCAACAGAATTTTTTTTATGCCAAGTGTAATTGCTTTCGTCACACGCCATAATTTAATTTGACAAAATAACGGTTCCTCTCTATACCTATACAGTGACATCTGTATATGTCAGTTGTAACATACTGTGTTTACGTTATTAAGAACGGCTGTCTGACCCGGAGTACAGCACTTCCTCCCTACATCGACTCCCTCCCTCCTTACAACGACTCTTTTCTCAATTCCCTAAACAAAACAATTATGTCCAATATTTCATGTCTGCAATACCGTCTGCTTACATTTGTTTTCTGCTGTATTTCTCAAAGTTATATATAAGTGGACATTTTGATAGAATAAATATATAATGACGAGTGACAAACAGCCTGAATCCCGATCAGACGCCGCATTACGCGGCGTCTGATCTGGATTCAAGCTGTTTGCAAATGTAAGTCAAGTCTAAATTGTCCCTCCCTATAACGACTCCCTCCGAACAACGCACACATTATGTGTCTCCCATTGAATGCCTTAGTATAGAGGGAGCACTGTACATCTAATTTAGTAATTTGCAAATAGTTTGGATCCTGATGAGAGGCCGCGTCTAAACTTGTCTATTATATGTTATTTTGCAGTACATTGCAATAATGATCCCTTAATAGTCATTGTGGAGTGTGCGTTGCTAGACTTGTAAATCAGAAGTTTCATGGTTAGGGCGAGTTTAAATATGATATACAGATTTATTACACCTCGCTTTGAGTTACAATGTTAATTTCCCATAGACCAAAATTAAACAGTTTGCATGTACTTTACATCTATCCAAAAATATACGGTCACTCTTTAAGATATTATTTTTGTGACGTCACTCTATATGATATTATTTTTTCTATTCATGAAAATACTGTCAGCTATATAATATTAATTTTGTGATGTTACTCTATATCATTACGTGCATGACGGCTCTAAATTGGTATTTACAACATATTTTACAAGATACGAACGAGACGATTCTACAGCCAGGGTTGATGAGCCCCGGGATGACATTCTGTTTCTCGGGTTGACAATTTGAATGTCACGCAAACTGCCATCTTACATTTATATAATATTCCTGTACTTTGTTCTGTCCATAGAACTGTGTCACAGAGGCTGGACTTTCAGGTACAAATCTTGCTACAGACTCACGGGTCAGTTTAACAAAAATAAGTACAAAAGTGAGGTAAGAACAAAACACTTTTTATTATATACAATGGAGAATCTGTTATTCTTTCCCGTTTAAACGCAAACGTACGCAAACGCAGAGCATTAAAACGTAGAAAAGAACAACTTTTGGACAATTCTGATAAGTCTTGTTTATCTTGGTGGCAAACAGTTTGGAGCCTGATCAGACGCCGGGTTACCCGGCGTCTGATCTGGCTCCAAACTGTTTGTAAAAGAAAAAATAGTTTTAGCGTAAACGCGTTTATTGGAAAAGAATAACAGATTCTCCACTGTACCTATCGATGATTTATAGAGATTTCTCAGTTAGATAAATTTCATATCGTCACAACTGATATCATCATTAGTGATGATATCACATTTTGGACGTCACGTCACAATATCTTTAGTGACGTCGCGCATTAACAATTAATTTTGTGTGTTTTTCTGTAAAAACGTCAATAAAATGTATGTTGTAAATAAAATAATCAGTTCATTTGAATAGATACGAAAATTATATCGCTCGAATGGGTTGTTATCTGGGTAAAAAAAACCGAGTCCTGCAGTTAGATAAATTTCATTTATTCAAAAGTGTTACCAGGGGTGTTTTAATACCTCCATGATTACAATAAATATTAGAGTTATTCCTTATAATTTCATTTTACTACTGAACTTAAGAAAGTAATTAACCAGAGAATCAGACACGAGTGTTCATTCTATAATACTTGTAGTCCCTCCGCCATGTATATTTTCTGCCAAAACGCGACGTTGTTTTATGGTAACGTTTTGGTTAGCATGTAGACGCGTATTTGGTATTCAGACAGTTTGTATTCGGTTGCACACTACAGTAAAGCCCCACTTTTACGATGACTTAATTGCGTTAATTATTATATATTTAGGCGGGCAGCTGCTTAAAGAAAGGTTAAAGTAAAACAGACAACCCCTTGCGTTAATTATGAGATATGTAAGGCAGGCGGCTGCTTAAAGAAAGGTAAAGGTAAAACGATAACCCTTGCTTCAAGCTGTCAGTGGCCTTTGGTGCCAACAAATAGTTTTCTATATAAGGGATCGTAATAGAGGCGTTTTACACTATTTCAGGCGATTTGCAAAGGCTTCTCTGACGATGCACATCTAGTAGCCATCGAAACGAGAGAAGAACGTTACTTTCTCGGGAACTGGACAGCTTGGTACCCGGAAGATCTTGTTGGTAAGTAAGACATATTGGTTACCTTTCGTTGGTACTTTAGGTTGCAAACAATCTCTATTATTTACGCAATATAAACGGGAAACACGTAAAATGGTACTGGGTAAAGGAAAGTAGTACTACGTAAAACTTGACAAATAATCTATCTAATAAGGCTAAGGTAATAATCCAGGACTTCATCTAAGGCAAAATAAAAAATTACCTGTGTTTCCGGTAACCCGGACGACCCTAGTTTTTCCCTCCGACCCTAAACTTTTTTTTTCATTTTTTGAAAATTGTATCAGCGAATGTCGTAATTTTTGCGGAGCTTGTGACGATTGTTTTTTGCGGATCGTGTATTAGACACTATTCTCCACTTAACTGTTTAAAAAGCTAATTTCTAGACGTTTAAGTGTTTAAAAAATTATTGTTAAATAAGATTTAGCAAATATCTCAGTGAAAATATGCTCTAAATCTGTCATAAACTACGTTCCTTGCATATATGTTCTGCTAGTAAATTCACTATTGACACATTTGACATGCATTCAGCACACTTCGAAACATAATTAACTCCATCTATCATTTATGTCACTACTTTGCTGTTTTGGTACACCAATATTTAAGAAAAATGCATTTAATTTCAACAAACAAACACTTTGCATCATTCTTTTAGTAAGCATAACTTTTAAAATGTTTTAATGTTTGTTTGTGCCAATATTTTCTTGACATTATTTCAGAAAGCCAAAGTAATGCATGCACAGAATGTCTACACTTTACATTTCAAATGCCCATAGACAAAAAACAGAAAATTATAACTTATTTTTTTCTTTTGTTTAAAGATTTTTCACCGTTTATAACAGAAAGTATTTTTGTCTTGTTAACCTACTTTTCAATAAAAACCTTAAAATGACTACCCCCCTTCTTTATTTATGAGTATAAAAATATTACAAATACAAATTAACAGATCAAAATTTATATTTGCATTTATACCCAAGACATGTTTGTATACAAGAGGACAATCTGATTTTTTTTAAACAGTACATTAAAACAAGAATGCCAGAATGGCCCTTGATCGCTCACCTGACCATAGTGACACTAGGATGGGTCACATGATTTCAGAAAAGATTTGTAAAAGGTGACCCCCAGGGCGGGGCCAATTTTGACCCCAGGGGCAAAATTTGAAGAACTTTCATAGAGGACTTGTAGACAATGATATGTGCAAAATATCTAAACTCAGTGTACTATGGTTTCAGACAAAAAGATTTTTTAAGTTTTCATTGAAAAAATATATTTTTAGCTCCGGTGACCCAGATATGCAACACACCAGAACCAATTCATCAATATATGTGAAGGACCTCTAAGAATTACAACATGTCAAATATCAAAGCTCTGGCCATATTGGTTTCTGAGTTAAAGATGTTTGAACATTTCACTATGTAACTCTATGTAAAACGGTTACCCCCGGGGTGGGGCCAATTTTGACCCGAGGGGCAAAATTTGAACAACTTTGATAGAGGACCTGTAGACTATGCTATGTGCAAAATATCTAAGCTTAGTGTACTATGGTTTCAGACAAGAAGATTTTTGAAGTTCTCATTGAAAAAATATAGTTTTAGCTCCGGTGACCCAGATATGCAACAGACCGGAACCAATTCAACAATATATGTCAAATACCTCTGAAAATTATACCATGCCAAATATCAAAGCTCTGGTCATATTGGTTTCAGAGAAAATGATGTTTTAACATTTCACTATATAACTCTATGTAAAACTGTGACCCCCGGGGCGGGGTCAATTTTGACCCTAGGGGCAAAATTTGAACAACTTTGATAGAGCACCTGTTGATGATGATATGTGCTAAATATCTAAGCTCTGGCCTTTGTTGTTTTTGACAAGAAGATTTTTTAAGATTTCCTTATTTTTTCACTTTGGTTGCCAAGGCAACCAGAGTTCTGCATTGTTTCAAATTCTTTGAACAACATGGAAAGAGCTTGACCCAAGGAACATTCCTGTGAAGTGTGGTTGCAATCCATCCAGTGGTTTTGGAGAAGAAGATGTTTGAAGAAATTGTTGACACACGACGGACGCCGGACAGAGACCGACCACAAAAGCTCACCTTGAGCACTTTGGCTCAGGTGAGCTAAAATCTTACATTTCGCAAAAACTAATTGATGTGGCCATTTTTTCGCATTCAGAGTGACAACATTGAAAATTATCTTCAATGTCCTCGAACAATCAAGAGCCGCATGCGGCCCTAAATCGCTCACCTGGTACCCATGGTTACGGCCATGGTGACGTTAAATTGAACAAGTGAGAAACCCATGAATCATTTCTGTCAAATTATTCTTAAATCGGACTAGTAGTTTCAGAGGAAAGGTTTTTAAACTTTTCCTATACAGTAATATAAGGAAACTTGCCCCACCCACTGGCAGACATGTTTTGTAAGATAACAAAATTATTTTAAGAAATCTGGTAGAGTGTCATCAATGGATCATTTGTGTAAAATTATTTAATTTGGACAAGTGGTTTAAGAGAAGAAGATTTTTAAAGCTTTTACCATACAGTAATATAAGGAAAACTTGCCCCGACCACTGGCGGTCATGTTTTGTAAGATAACAAAATTATTGGTAGAGGGTCATCAATGGATCATTTGTGTAATAAAATTCAAATTGGACAAGTGGTTTCAGAGAATAAGATTTTTAAAGTTTTTACCATACGGTATTATAAGGAAAACTTGCTCCACCCACTGGCAACAATGATTTTAAAGATAACAAAATTACAAAAAATATGCACCACCCACCAGTGTAAAAATTCTTCGCGACACTAAAAAAAACGCCTTCCTAAACCTCTCGGTCAATAGGGCAAACTCATTATTTTCACAAAACGGTTCGAAGCGTTCGCCCTAATGAACGCACCCCAGGTTATAAAGCTTTTGGGTTTTGTCATAGATCGTTCTTAAACATTTGTGTCGCCAGACGTGAGATTTTGCGTAACAAAGCATTTGATTCTTAAAGCATTTGATCGGTCAGATATTGAGACTTTTCTCAGTAAAAGCTCAACATCAGACCAATCAAATGCTTGAAAACGAACCGGACTAAACTCAAACGTTTTGATAAAACATTTGGACCAGGGGCCTGATTTACTAAACTACTTAATTTAAATTTATATATTTTATTATCACTTGCTACAAACAGCAAATAGCCAGATCAGAGGACGCGCTTTTAGCGCGTCCTCTGATCTGGCTGTTTGCTGTTTGCAAACGTTTATGATCGAACAATAAGAGTTAAACGATTTTGACTTACGCACACATTTTGCGTAAGTTGTTTAGTAAAACGGGCCCCAGCTTATTTCAAGTATCGACAGTCAATAAGTAAATTGATCATGAAGAGTTGATTTTATATTTTAGCCATTTGGACAGACGCTACCTTTAACAATAGACCGAAATGGAGTGATGGCCTATGGATAGATACCTGGAATGGCGGACAACATCCTGCCATTCACAGTAATAGCAGATGCCTTTACCTTTACATGACGTCGTCCAATTCCTATTATTCGGAAACCAGTTGTCGCTCCCGATTCCGGAACTTTCAAGGATTGTGCGAAATTGACATATTCTAGAGTTCAGGCCACAGCGTTATAAAGAATTGGAGTTGAGTTTGAGATCGTTCTCAACCACTGATTCCTGACGAATCAAAAGCATAAAAACGATTTCACACTCAACTCAAACTGTTTATAACCGTGGACTCAGTTTTGCGTGGAACGCTTTACATTTAAGAACATTTTTTTCAGCGGAGCTGAATGGTATCTATTTAGCCCAACATTTCAACCAATTATATTTGATCAGAAAATTTCAATTAAGAGCACCTGTTTGAAACTGAATAGTCTGATTGGATTGTAGCCAGGGCTCCAGATAAGGGAATTATTTCAATACTTAAAATCTTTTTTTATGCATTAAAACCTATGGTGTCACTACTCATTTGAATTGTCTCTTCGAGACGATCAAAATGAGTGGTAACACCATAGGGTTTGGTGCTGAAATGAGTGAGAAAATGTTATATTTGTTCAGTTAACTCCCCTCTTATCTGGAGCCCTGAAACTGTAGCCAGGCTGGTCTATGCACATTTACAGTTTTACCAGATAGGAAATATGAGTGTAAAATTAAGAGACACAGTCTGCAGGAACATTCCAGACTGTTTACCAAATTTCCACTGAATGTTGCAGTGTTTAGCACTGAGCTGATGACATCATGCTTCTATTTCAAGATATGATATCAGCTGTCGTTTTATAGATATACAGTGGTAGCTAGGTGTTTTGTTTAATAATGGTTTACTGCCAATTTATTTTAATTGCTAACTACTTGTACAAATTTACCATACATTGATAGCAATATAATAAAAAAATTAAGAGACACAGTCTGCAGCAACATTCTAGCCTGTTTACCAAATTTCCACTGAATGTTGCAGTGTTTAGCACTGAGCTGATGACATCGTGCTTCTATTTCAAGATATGATATCAGCTGTCGTTTTATAGATATACAGTGGTAGCTAGGTGTTTTGTTTAATAATGGTTTACTGCCAATTTATTTTATGATTGATTGAGTTGGGTTTTACGGCACCGCGACACATGAAATGGTCATATGGCGCCGACAAACGTCACACTAAAACGATTATATGTAAAAACACTAAAATATCTCGATCAACGAGACTGTAAAAGCACGGAAAGAAAAAGGGAAACTTAAAGGACGGAAACATACACACAATTAAGTAATAATAAAAGTCTCTTAAAAACTAAATCTTGCTGTATAGACCAGTCTCCTTAAGAGAATTAATTATATTGACATATGGCACTGAACAAAAAAGTTCTTTCATAGAACGAGCTTCAAAATATCTTTGTCTTATGATAGAAAGATCAACACAATCTAATAAGAAGTGTTTAACAGAGTATGGCTCCATGCAGAAAACACATTCTGGCTGAATTTCTCGTTTCAATATGTACGAATGACTTACATAAGTGTGACCTATGCGACATCGAGAAAGAACCACTTCCTCTCTGCGCACAGGTCTGTTTGATGAACAACTCTCACCTATAATAGGCTTGATTGAAAATAGTTTACTACTAATGCAGTTGTTCCAAGAACTTTGCCATTTAGACGTTATGTACTGGTTAATAAGAGGTTTAAAATCAGTAAAGGGTAAATTAATATGAGCGGCATTCAGATTTAGGGCAGACTTGGCTGCGGCATCCACCTCTTCGTTGCCTGCAATGCCAACATGGCCAGGAAGCCAACATAGTATAATAGTTTTGGAATTTGAAATACTGTGGTATTTCAAAAGAAGCTGTTGAATTAGAGGGTTAGTAGTATTCCGGTTTAATAAAGCCTGAAGAACAGAAAGTGAATCCGAAAATATAATGAAATTTTGTCTATTGCTTTTCTGTATGAACCTGAAAGCAAGGTCAATAGCAAGAGTTTCAGCAGAAAAAATAGATGCGTTGTCAGGAAGTCTCACCTTAGAGGTGTGCAAATCACTAACAGATGCACACCCCACCCTGAGGCCATCCTTCGAACCATCAGTATAAATTGCTGTATAATTTGGATAATGCGATTTTAATTCGTTAAATTTGGATTGGAATTCCAATGGATTAGTGGATGATTTTTTGCTATCACTTAAAGAGAGAATTACATTCGGTTTGTTCATTGTCCAAGGGGGTATTTTGGATGGCTTTAATGGTCGAATGCTATCTACATTTAGTCCTGCAGCTTCAATTGCAGGTTTTATGCGTAACCCAAGCGGTGGTATTGCTGTGGGTTTCTTGTTGTAAAGGGTGGAATACTTTGGGTCAAAAATGACTTCATTGGCTGGGTTGTTGGGGTTGGAATTTACATTAAGTAGGTAATTAAGAGCTAATTTTTCTCTTCGAAGGGCCAAAGATGGTTCATTGGCTTCCACTAGAAGACTTTCGATCGGTGAGGTTCGAAAAGCCCCCAGTGCAAGCCGCATTCCCTGATGGTGAATTGCCTTCATTGGCTGGGTTGTTGGGGTTGGAATTTACATTAAGTAGGTAATTAAGAGCTAATTTTTCTCTTCGAAGGGCCAAAGATGGTTCATTGGCTTCCACTAGAAGACTTTCGATCGGTGAGGTTCGAAAAGCCCCCAGTGCAAGCCGCAGTCCCTGATGGTGAATTGTGTTCAGCATCTTTAAATACGATTTTCGAGCTGATCCATATACGATGCTTCCATAATCTAATTTGGAACGAATCAAAGAACGATATAAATGTAAAAGAATTTTTCGACCAGCTCCCCAGTCAGTGTTGGCTAAGACTCGAAGAAGATTAAGAGCCTTGAGACATTTAGTGCTCAAAGCTTTGATGTGCGGGATGAATGAAAGTTTTTGGTCAAAAATTACACCAAGAAACTTCGCTTCCGCAACTACTGGAATCTGAATGCCATTCAGATTTAAAAATGGGTCATCATGGGCTTTTCTAAGCTGACAGAAATGTACACATTGTGTTTTTGATGTGGAAAATTTAAAACCATTTGTATCCGTCCAATCTTGTAACTTATTAAGACATTGTTGAAGTTGTCTCTCTATCGTTGGTATATTCTTTGATCTTTAACAGATAAAAAAATCATCAACATATAGAGAGCAATCAACATCGTTATTTAAACATTGAACAATACTATTGATTTTTATACCAAATAATGTAACAAATAGTATGCTACCTTGTGGGACACCCTCTTCTTGCTCGTGCAAGTCTGAAAGGGTTGACCCAACACGCACTTGAAAATTTCTGTCAGATAGAAAGTCCGAGATGAAAGAAGGTAATCGACCTTTGAGACCTAGATCTTGCAAGTCTTTCATTATCCCATACTTCCAAGTTGTGTCATATGCCTTTTCAAGGTCAAAAAATACTGCAACTAGATGTTGCTTTCTAATAAATGCATCACGTATAAAACTCTTTAAACGAACAAGGTGATCATTTGTACTTCGCTGGCCTCTGAAACCACTCTGGAAATTGGTGATTAAACCATTTGATTCCAGAAACCAGACTAAACGGGCGTTTATCATTCGTTCGAGAGTTTTACAGACACAACTAGTAAGAGCAATAGGGCGGTAATTGGATGGTATAGAACTGTCCTTGCCTGGTTTTTGTATAGGTATAACTATGGCTTCCTTCCATGATGGAGGAAGCAAACCAGTTTCCCATATACTATTATAGATTGATAACAAAATCACCATTACTGTATCAGGAAGGTGTTTCAAGAGCTGATAATGAATATTATCAGGGCTAACGGCCGTATCGTTAGATTTATTCAACGATTCTTTCAAATCTGAAATCGAAAATGGTAAATTGTATTGTTCGTCATTGTTCGACCTAAAATTGAGATTTCTTTTTTCCTCTTGTTTTTTGAATTTTTGGAATTTCTTAGAATAATTTGTTGAAGATGAGTTTTTGGAAAAGGTTTCGGCCAAACTATTAGAAATGTCATGTTTATCGCATGCCATTTCTGAATCAGACTTTTGAAGATGCTTTACTGATGAAGGTTTGCCTTTACCAGTAATTTTCTTAACCATGTCCCAAACCTTTTTTAAAGGAGTATGGGAATTGACTTTTGAGACATAAGATTGCCAAGATTTCTTTTTGGCTTGCCTAACGGTACGGCGAGCTTTAGCTCTAAATATTTGAATATTTCCTAAATTATCAGTACTTGGATGCAGGTTAAATTTTCGGACAGCGGCCCTTCGTTCTTTGATTGCAGATTTACAATCATCATTGAACCATGGTCTACTTCGTTTTAAATTTGTAGAGGTCTTAGGAATACACTCTTCAGCAATCTGTAGTAGTGTGGAAGAAAACAACTCAATTGGATCCTCGATATTATTGAACATAGTCGGGGTGATTCTAGAATTACAAAGAAATTGAAACATTCCCCAATTAGCTTTTGAAAACTTCCAGTGTTGAATAGCCTCTGGTGGGGTTGGGGTAACATTTGACAAAATTATAGGAAAGTGATCACTGCCACACAAGTCATGTAAAAGAGGTGGGCTACAGATGGAAAGGTCTAAAGAAGAATAGTGCCCAGTGGCAGGATGCAAATATGTTGGAGATTTATCATTGAGAAGACACAGGTCATTTCTACCTATAAAGTCTTCTACAATTTTTCCTCGATTATTTATATCGGAACATCCCCAAAGGGGATTGTGGCCATTTAAATCACCCAAAAGCATGAACGGCTCTGGGAGTTGTTGTACCAGATTGTCCATTTCTGCAGGATCTACCACAGAGTTTGGTGGCATGTATATAGAGCATATTGTTATGGTTCTCTGAAAAGTAACACTAACAGCCACTGCCTGCAGTGGTGTGTTCAAATCTATTTTACGATGAGGAATCTTGTTAGCAATAGCTAAAGAAGATCCTCCAGATGCTCTATTTGCATTGTTTGAAATGTAATTAAACAGTGTATAATTTTTCAGAGAAAGATTGTCTGATTGTTTAAGGAAAGTTTCCTGCAAGGAAATGACAGATGGCGAGAATAAAGTCAGAATGAGTTCAAGCTCATTATAATTAGCCTTAAGGCCTCTACAATTCAACTGGATTATTTTGTAATCCATGATTCAATGTTACTATGGTGGATGTATGGGCGATCGAGATCGAGGACTGGCCCCGTGATCAGATGGAGTGTCAGTACACTCCATCTGATCAGGGGCCCCATCCGTCAAGATCTCGTATCTGTTTGCCGTCAGAGAGGGGTCCTTAGTGGATCTCTTCTTCCGGGCTGACTGTGAAGCAGGATCCCTCTGCTTGCCAGTCTTTTTGGCCGGCAAAGCAGGAGACACCTGTTGGCCACAACTTGTGGCGGGTACGGTTTTGCTTGTAACAGGCACGGGCGTCCCCGTTTTCTGTGCCCCCCCCCCCCCCCCCCCCCCCCCCCCAGCCGTCTCCGTAGAGGCAGCTGCAGTGCCAAGAACATTTGCCTGGGGCACAACAGCCGTCTCCGCAAAGACCACCGGGGCGCCAAGAACAGTATCTGACTCAAGAGTCTGAGTACCGACATTAACAGTTTGAGTACTGGTGCTAACCATTTGAACAGTTTTTGATGCACTAGATTTAACGATTGACGAATATGATTGAGTTGGCGTATTTTCGAAAATTTTCCTAGCTTCTGGATACGAGATGTTGTTTGTAAATTTAATTTTGGTGATTTCTTTTTCTTTAAGCCAAACAGAACATTTGTTTGAATTGGCAGGATGTGGATCACCACAGTTGGCACATTTTGCAGGTTTATCGCAAGTGCCTTCGTGGTGTTTACCAACACCTGCACAATTACAACATATTAAGGTGTTTCTACAGTTATTTTCGTGATGGCCAAACTTCTGGCATTCAAAACAGCGAAGTGGATTGGAATATAAATTTATTTTAATTGCTAACTACTTGTACAAATTCACCATACATTGATAGCAATATAATAAATGGCCTCAAGTAAGTTAAACACAATTGTATTGTTTCATCATTTATTTACAAGCCTTAGAGTGAGGTGTTATAAAACTTGTACAGCAGACTGCTGTTCTGCTATAATGAACATGCGCAGTTTATTCAGTTATAGTTTGTTTCAAGAAGCTCCCCATGAATGAAGTTTGATATACAGAATAAGTTTAATCTGAGGATCTTCTACCAGTAGCTAGGATACGAGTTAAATCACTGTTTTGAATTTCTGTACATTATAGTTTTTTAGTCAGAGTTATGCATTGATACTTGAATGTGTATTATTTGCTTTTCAATCCAAGATATTACAATTCTTTGAAAAACCCAAATTTCATACAATTTTGCACACCCATCTACGGCATGAATTCCACCACCTATTCCGCTAAATATCTTTTTTAAAGATATTTCTTATTTTACCTTACAGTACTGAACCTTATTAGATTAAATTGATAATCGCAAGCGAATTGCCATCGAATCGGGTGCTTCAAAAGGCGAATCGAAACAGTTAACGAAGGCATATTCGCGAATATTTGCGAGAAACACCATTCAGGCAAAATTACCCGAGGGTAAAGTTACTATTTTGAATCGCAAGCGAATTGCCATCGAATTGCAAGCGAATCGCAAAAATTGTTAATTTAATAAGGTTCAGTACTGTAACAAACGCGTTGATGTTAAAAGTTATTTCCATCGCAAACAATTTGAAGTAGGAATAGACTGTACCAGATATTAAGTAATTGTTACTAAAATACTATCTGATGATCTTGAAAGTTTTCATTGTGTTGGTAAACTATAGTAAGAATATCTTATTTCATTAAAACACAACACTTACTGTACAATTTTATTTTAATAGTAATGCCTCGCTCACATTTGCTGCGGCGACCGTACGGCTTATTATTTCTGTGGCGAGTACCAATGTCCCGGCCGCCGCAGAATTCCTACGGTCGTGTTGCGCTCACATTTTATGTGGCTGCCGCGTGTTTTTTGTTTTATTTTATGGGGTTTAAAAACCTGCGGCAACCGTCCAGCGCCTCTGCGGGGACTTCAACTTGTAATATATACATTCGCCCCATTCAATTCCATTGGAAAAAAAGCCGTTCATTACGTATAAACGCCATTTATCGAGAGGGCGGGACTTGTGGATAAGTTTCGAAGAGGAGGCGGGGCATATGTAGTTTTCATTCGCGAATTAATCTTTTGAACTTGGACAGCAAACATTTGGCGGATTTTTCAAAATTTGTTCTTAAACGATTTATGCATTTCTATTAGTTAAAACCATGACTCCCGGTTAAACTTCCTTATTAATGAGATAAATTGCAAGAAAATGGACACACTTTATAAACAGCACCTACCTGCGTTTCTTTAGGACAAAAACCCCCGATATATTTATCCTACTTTAAACATGATGTCGATTTCAAATGACGTCAAATCGGCATTTTGCGAACTGGCAAAGTTGTTGATCTTAGAAAGTAAACAATGTAACTTATTGTTTTACTTTCTAATGTTCACAGCTTCAGTAATTCGGTCATGGCTGCTCCTTATAGGGTACACATTATTCGTGTTATCAATTTCTAATATGGATTAACATACATGGGCACAAACAAAATGTTAATCTAGTTTTAGAAATTACAGCAAATACAATATACATTATAAATATAAGAAGTGTACGGATTTTTATGGCGTTCAAGCGAAATAAACGACAGAAAATTTATCGGCAAATTTACCATGAATCGCTAACAATATTCATGGTATTTGCCTATAATTTTCTATTGTTTATTTCGCTTGAACGCCGAAAAGCTCTGCAACCAAAATGCTGATCCTTCTACACTACTTGGCCCCAGAGACCTTCCTACTTTGCCGTAGTTCTGGGGCTTAATTGTCATAGGGAATCATTTTTGTTTATTAGACCGAGATTATTCCTTCTGGCAACAACTAAAAGGACGGCAGATCGGTGGTTTTGATCCCATACCCTGCTTTGCAGCGTTTGGGATTAGCCAAAATCATCTTCCTGAAATCATCATTATCATCTCATCCCTCGTTAATTCATCGGCGCTATATGACCAATTTTGTGTCGCAGTGCCGTAAAACCTAACTCATCATCATACACTACTTGGTTTTGCTACATATTCACAAAACTAATATCATTCAAACTACACTGTGAACTCAAAGGATATATTTGGAGAGCTATTTAAAACAAAATATAAATCTGAATAAGGGGAGATCCTTTGAAAGCACAGAAAACAAAGCAAATACTGAAAATTGCAGACTCGGTTTAATTGAGTCTGTTCATGAGCAATACTGAAATATGCAACAGTGCTCACTCCCCTAGCACCAGCTTAAGCGGAATTCAACTTTCAACTGTACATTTGTAAATGCGCTGAAATCAATGATTTCATTTCTAGATAAACACATTCAATTTTAGATAATATAAATGTTTAACACATGTATGTACAAATGTGCAATAGGAAAGTGACCTTTTAGTTCCGGCTGACGCGCAGTGGTCGTACGGTGAAAGTAGTAGGGCAGCCGTACGGAGCCGCAGAAACACTCTGCGGTGTTTCTTTTTCTACGGCCGCGGTAGAAATGAAAAAAATGTTTTAACTCCGCGTTATAATTCTACAGCGAGCTTAACAGCATAGAAGATATTGGCATACGCCGTGCGGTCCCATTACGACCACCGCACGGCTGCAGTTTCTTTCACTAGGTTCAGTAAAGGAATCGATGGCCATCTATTGCAAGTTGGAATGCAATTGCATTGCAATGAAATATAGAAGAAAAAAAATTTGACAATTCTGACGACCAGTTTAATCTTAGTGGCAAAGTTTTGAGCCTGATCAGACGCCGGGTTCTGATCTGGCTCCAAACTATTTGCAAATAAAATAATATTTTAAGCGTAAACGCGTTTATTTGACACAAAACGTTTTCTCTCCTGTACTCTGCACACGGAGCACAAACTGCTAACCTAAACAGCAAACAGTGGTTACCGAACACGCCACAGACGTACCGTTAAACTTACGATGGACTGCCTACTAAGCGATCTGAGAGAAGATGAGGTCAGGAATTGTTCAGTAGATTCTACACTTGTCTGCTCTTTCCTTTCCCCGCCTACTATATCGTCTGCTTAAAACTGTCGTCTACTGTTTTTCGCAAGGTCATATAATTGATATTTTGACAGCTCTAAAGAAACAATGAAGAGTGACAAACAGCTCGATTCCAGACCAGCCGCCGCGTCAGACGCAAATGTAGGCAAAGTCTTAATTGTTCCTCCCGTTAACGACTCCCTCCGAACAACACACGCAATCTGTGTCTCCAATTAGAAGTCGTTGTAGAGAGGGAACATCAAACAAGTATTAAACAAATAAGCTTACATTATTATATTTAAATATTTTGTTTGTATGTGGTACAATTGATGCATTTCAGTTGATTAATGCACTTTTGCTTGTGTTACTCGATTCGTAAATAATGGGATTATGCGTTCGTACCAATCGAAAGTACATAAACATGGGGCGCAATGAATTGTTATTGGATAAACCGTTAGATATCGTACTATTTAGGGTTGTTCATTCTTACAGACGCTGGCATGCAATTCGTTATCAGAACTCACTACTGTATTCAAGCACTAAATTTCTGGTTCCCGTTTCATACAAGTTCGTACGACAAATGTTGACGTAAGTCAGATTATAAAAGTCTCAATCATTTTTTTTCCGTGCTTTTACAGTCTAGTGTGACGTTTGTCGGCGCCATATGACCATTTCATGTGTCGCGGTGCCGTAAAACCCAACTCAATCAAAAACAATCCATCTAATCCTGTCTTGTGACATCTCTTTGGAATCAGAAATTAAATGTATTTGAAAATTTTGACTTACGATCGCTTTTATCGTACAAAGTTTTATGAAACGGGCCTATGGTTTTCATGTAAAGTGTTGATTTTTTTTTCATGCTCCATTACGATTTCGGGGCATATTGTTGTTGTATTGTCTGTCTGTCAACAACTTTAACCTTTGCCATAACTTCTGAACTACATGTGATAGATATTTAATATGTGGTATGTGTACTACAGAGACAAAATCTCTAAACCCTTTGTCTGCTGATCGCAATTTCACTGACGTTTGCAAACAGTATTGGTCCAGACCAGACGCCGCGTTACGCGGCGTCTGATCTGAATCCAAACTGTTTGCCAAATATGTATTTATGTCCCTTACTTAAAAATGTATAAATCTAAATTTAACGAATTGTACAGACGACAGTCTCAAAGCAAAAAAATATTCAGCAGAATAAGGGTTAAGCTTAGTACAACTTGGGTTATATTTTTTGCAAACTTCAAGGTCATTTAGAGGTCAAATAAGTTGATTTTTAACTTGGCCATAACGTTGTAAATGTGTGGTTATGTCATACTTTGCATGGGTACTCAACTCAAGAAATTCTGTGCACTTTGGGTCATGCCTGACAATGGTCAATGCCATTTATAGGTCGAGTTAGCTGAATTTTAACTTGGTAATATATTTAGAATTACATGTTACAGAGACTTAATACTTGGCATATGTATTCAACTCTATAAATCTTTTGAGCTCAGTATAAGTTGGGACATGTCAGACAAATGTCCAGGTCAGTTAGATACCATGGTCACGTCAGAGGGCATAGTGTTTCCCAAACATCTTTTGTGATTTTTTATGCGTGATATTAGCAGAAGCTTCACATCTTTTAGAAGCAGTTGATAAAATGACCTTGTTTTGGTTGACGAATACGCATTAATGTTTTTAAGGTCATTAGACTGTTTTCAAACATGTTGGATACAAGGATATTCACACATATCCTTGTATCCAACATGTTGGAAATCAGGATAATGACATTACTCTATCTATATATGCGTGATTATTTCACTACCTAAAAAGGGGTTATTGCTTTAGAATGTTTTTAAAATCGATAATTATGTAAGAAATATAGAATCTGTCATGAGTCGATGTTTAAGACAAGCTGATCTCAAACGAGTCTAGAATTGAAATGTTATTCGACGAGTGACAGATTCTTTTTCTCACATATCCAACGATTTTAAGCTATTTTTCAAAGCTATATGCATTTTTTGGAACCCCGGTGACGTCAAAACGCCATTATAAATAGTGACGTTTTAGTGACGTCATCAAAGTGATCTCAAACATGTTGGAGATAAGGATATTCGTAATCGTTGTTCGCTATAGAAAACAAGGGTAGTTATGTGAGAAAAAGAATATCTGTCACTCGTTGATCTTTGAGACGAGCTGGTCTGAACCTCGTCTAGAAAAGAAAATTTATTTAAACAACTAAGGGTCGCGGGTAGTTTTGTGAGAAATAGCAAAATCGGAATAATTGCTATGACTCGTAAAATTCATTTGCAAAGGGACGGTACCTTATAAACCCTTTTTGAAAACCCTAAATTTGATTATAAATAAAAGGTAGATCTAGATTAACGGTACTAAGAGGAAGAAATAAAATAACAGATCAAACAGATTAGGTCGTATGTTTTATTTATTCTAACCGCACGACAGAAACAGAGACAGATTGGGTCTTACGTTTTATTTAAATTTTCCGTACGAGAGACAGACATACAGAGACGGATTAGGTCTTACGTTTTTAGCTCACCTGAGCCAAAGGCTCAAGGTGAGCTATTGGGATAGCCCTGTGTCCGTCGTGCGTTGTCCGTCGTCGTTAACAATTGCTTCAAATGACATCTTCTCCTATACCGCTTGACATATTTCAACCAAACTTTACAGGGATGTTCCTTGGGTCAAGCTCTTTCAAATTTGATCAAAGAATTAAAAACAATGTAGAACTCTGGTTGCCATGGCAACCAAAGTGAACAAATAAGGAAATCTTAAAAAATCTTCTTGTCTGAAACTGCACGGGCCAGAGCTTAGATATTTGGCACATAGCATCATCTACAGGTCCTCTATCAAGTTTGTTCAAATTATACCCCTAGGGTCAAAATAGGCTCCACCCCGGGGGTCACCGTTTTACATAGAGTTATATAGTGAAATTTTCAAACATCTTCTTCTCTGAAACAAATATGGGCAGAGCTTAGATATTCGGTATGGTGACACTTCTAAAAACCCTTTACGTGTTTTGTTCAAATGGTTCCGGTCTGTTGCATATCTAGGTCACAGGAGCTAAAAATAGATTTTTTCTATAAAAACTTATACAATCTTCTTGCCTGAACTACAAAGGCCAGAGCTTAGATATTTGACACATAGCATCATCTACAGGGTCCTCTATCAAGTTTTTTAGCTCACCTGCCAAGGTGAGCTATTGTGATCGCCCTGTGTCTTCTGTCGTCGTGTGTCGTCAACTATTTCTTTAAAGATCTTCTTCTTGGAAACTTCTGGGTCAATTTCATTAAAACTTCATAGGATTGTTTCTTGTAGGGTACTCTCTCAGATTTCTTGAAATATAGATTATCCAATTGAAATTGTGGTTGCGATGGCAACCAATTGAAAAAACTTTAAAAATCTTCTTGTCAAAACCTGCTTGTCTGAATTAAAAATAATTTTATCCAAATGTGCCATTGGTGACCCTCTATAAGATTGCTTAAAATCATGTTCCTATCTTAAAAAACATGGCCGCCAGTGGGTGGGGCAGATTTTCCTTATTTGGCTATATAGTGAAAACTTTAAAAATCTTCTTGTCTGAAACCACTGATCCAATTTGAAAATAATTTCACACAAATGATCCATGGGTGACCCTCTGCCATACTTCTTCAAATAATTTTGATATCTTAAAAAACATGGCCGCCAGTGGGTGGGGCATGTTTTCCTTATGATACTGTATAGTTAAAACTTTAAAATCTTCTTCTGTGAAACTGCTGGTCCAAATTGAAAATAATTTTACACAAATGATCCATGGGTGACCCTCTACAAGATTTCTTAAAATGATTTTGATATCTTAAAAATCATGGCCGCCAGTGGGTGGGGCAATAAGTTTTCCTTATATTTCTGTATAGAATTGTTTCAAAAATCTTTTTCTCTGAAACTATTGGTCTGATTTAAGAATATTTTTATAAAAAAGTAATGATGGGTGACCCTTTGCCAGTTTTCTTCAAAGAATCTTCCTAGTTCAAACAACATGGCTGCCTGTGGGTGGGGGTAAATTTAACGGCAATGGCTTATAGTGGAATTTCAGCATTACTGGTCCATTACCATGACCTTAATCATGGGTACCAGGTGAGCGATTTAGGGCCGCATGCGGCTCTTGTTCAAATTATGCCCCTGGGGTCAAAAGTGGCCCCGCCCTGGGTGTCACAGTTTTACATAGAGTTATATAGTGAATTTTTCAAACGTCTTCTCCTCTGAAACTAATATGGCCAGAGCTTTGATATTCGGCATGGTGACACTTCTAGATATCATTTATCTTATTTTGTTCAAATGATTCCAGTCTGTTGCATATGTAGGTCACAGGAGCTAGAAATATATTTTTTCAATGGAAACTTAAAAAAATCTTCTGGTCTAAAACCCTAATACCCTGATCTTAGATATTTGGCACATAACATCATCTACAGGTCCTCTATCAAGATTGTTCAAATTATGCCCCTTGGGTAAAAAATGACCCCGTCCTAGACATAAATCATTATCTCCGTTTTGTCAGCTATTCTCAGGTGAGTGAAATATGTCCAATGGGGCTCTTGTATTTAAATTTACCGTACGTTAATTAGATAGATAAGAGAGAGAAAGGCATAACACTCAATAGGCAAATACCTATCCATATTCATATCTTTCTTGGTGTCTTTATACAGATACTAATACGTAGTTGCCCCAAGCAAACTCTCGCTCTCTATATATCTATCGTACGATTAATTTAAATAAAACGTGGTAGAGGACCATAAGGCAAAGCTACATGTCCAATTTTAATGATCTTGGCCTTACAGTTTCGGAGATGAAGATTTTTAAAGGTTTTCCTAATAATAAGTCTATAAAAAAACTAATAGCCCGAGGGCGGAGACATTTTTGGTTCGGGGTCATAATTTGAACATTCTTGGTAGAGGACCACAAGGCAAAGCTATATGTCAAATACTAAAGATCTGGGCCATACAGTTTCAGAGAATAAGATTTTTAAAGGTTTTTCCTCTATAAGTCTATGTTAAACTGATAAGCCACGAGGACGAGCCAATTTCGACCTAGGGTCATAATTTGAACAATATTGGTAGAGGACCATACGGCAAAGCTACATGTCAAATATTATTGATCTGGGCCTTGCGGTTTCAGAGAAGATTTTTAAAGGTTTTCCTATGAAAAACTGATAAGCCTGAGGGCGGGACCATTTTTGGTCCGAGGGTCATAATTTAAACATTCTTGGCAGAGGACCACAAGGCAAAGCTATATGTCAAATATAGAGTTTCGGAGAAGAAGAATTTTAAAGGGTTTCCTATGAAAAACTAATAATATTAATGATCTGGGCCTTACGGTTTCAGAGAAGAAGATTTTTAAAGGTTTCCCTAAGAAAAACTGAGAAGCCCCAGGGCTGTACCAATTTTGGCCCCAGATCATAATTTGAAGAATCTTGGTAGAAGACCATTAGGTAATGATACATACTAAATATGAAAGGTTTGGGCATTTCAGTTTCTGAGAAGAAGATTTTTAAAGATTTTCTTATGCATTAAAAGTTGTCGATACGGTTGTGTAAGAAAATCTGGTCTCACTGCAAGGGGAATATTTCTAGCCAAACATTTTGAACAATATTTCGTCCCCTTTTGTCACTGGTTTGGTTGAAATCGGGTCAGTGGTTTCTTGGGTGATGTTGTTTAAAAATGTGGACGGGCGGCACTTGACGGACACCAGACACCGGATGACGGACGAAGAGTGATCACATTAGCTCATCCTGAGCCTTCCGCTCAGGTGAGCTTTAAACATACGACAATTGTTTAAAGCAGATGACGCCATGGCAGTGGAGAGGTTAAGGTCACAACAATTACGACTGAACCTACAGAGAATAAAAACAAAAGCGTGACAAACAGTTTTACGCGGCGTCTGGTCAGGGTTCAAGCTGTTTGCAAATGTAAGCAAAGTCATGCTCAGAACTTTAATGGTATTTTTTAAAATATCTTTCCCTATAACAACTCCTTCCGAACTACACACAATTTTTGTCTCTCATTTGGTGTTGTTGTAGGGAAGAAGCACTGTACTGGCATGTCCTGTCATTTTGCCTTTTAGGACACTCAAATATTCTTTTGAGATATAAATTATTTAGCTTTGAATTATTTACTCTCGGTCTTCCAGTGTTTCTAGAAAACTAATAGTACACAGTACTGCTGAACAAAGATGGAGTTCTGGGCCAGAATTCAGAGTTTTTTGTGTTTGTCTTGGACACTATTTCATATTATTGTTGGTACCTTTACAAAATACCATGTAGAAAAGGCTTACTCAGACAAGCTTTGTTCTGACCTTGCGGACTTCGAATTATTTTTGGCGAGTCTACTAGCGTGTCTGGCAACGTGTGCTAGGATCACCGAATGTCGGGCTGCAATCTACCACAAGGGAAGCAGAACATGTTACAGACTACCTGATGGGTATCAACATCAAACTTGTACAGAGGACCTTGTCGGTGCAAGGTTATACATAAAAGGTAACTGTACTTCAGTGCGTGTAGAGTCGAACCCATAATCATTCCGGGCCGAGCAAAGAACTCCCCCTTCACTGACATGACGTCATCAAGTTTGAACAATTGTCGTCTGCTTTTCTATTTCGATTTTTGAATTTTATTTAAATAAATAGTGAAAAAAGTGGCAAACAGATTGGATCCTGATCAGATGCCGCGTGATTGTATATAATGATTGTATTCTGGGAAAGACAGTGAAAAGATTAACAGGTTTTGAAAGAGTTTGTTGTCACTTAACAAGTTCAATTGACTGTCGCTAAAACCTTTATCGCATTGCCTGTTTCTAGCTTTGAAGGCATGTAAAAGCAAGTTGTAAGTAAAGCAGAATACGCTATATAAGTTTAAACTGTATTTATCTTACACCGATAAGGAAAAATGTTCTCGCCACTAACACAAATGAAACCGGCTTGTCCGGCGTCTGATATGGATGTAAAGTACTGAATCTTATTAAATTAACAATTTTTGCGATTCGATGGCAATTCGCTTGCGATTCCAAAATACTAATTTACCCTCGGGTAAGTTTTCTTGAGGGGTGTTTCTCACAAATGTTCTCAAATATGCCTTCGTTAATTTTTTCGATTCCATTTTTGTCACAACCGCTTCTGAAAATTGGCGTAGAGATATTCAAACGTAGGATTTGTTTTTTGAATCGCCCGATTCGATGGCAATTCGATGGCAATTCGCTTGCGATTGTCAATTTAATTTAATAAGGTTCAGTACTGTAAACTGTTTGCAACGGAACTAATTGTTTGAGCAGACACTCGTTTTATTGGACAAAAAAGTACTCTACTCTTTTAAGCGGCTTCATCAGAAGCCATGCATTCATCAGCGTTAAACACGTGTGGTCTGCTTTTATGTCTCATGTTTAACCCCTTCACTGCCATGACGTCATCAATTTTAAACAGATTGACAGTCTGCGTAATAGTACAGTATTTTGGTGATACGAAAATGAGAACGAACAGAACTCAATATTTTTGCACGTTTATGTGATACTGTAAAACAGGTATTTTTCGCGTCATGAATATTTCGCGTAATGCGATTTTGTATTAATTCGCGACACCATGCAATATTTCTAGCAGGTGGTAGCTCAAAGCAGGTTGAAAGGAAAGCAGAATGTGCCTTAACCTGCCTTAAGAAGTCACCTATTTTCAAAACTAGATACGCGTAAATTATATTCTCGCGAATAAAACCGGTTTTACAGTAAACTGATATATTTCTGCACTTGTGTCTGTCCATAGGACATTGTCCCAGTGGCTGGACATTCAAGTACAAATCTTGCTACAGACTCACGAATCAGGAATACACCGATAAGAACGACAGTGAGGTAAGAACAAAACAAAAATTCTTTCTGACATTTTTAGACCCATAATAATTGTAATTTATAACTACAAATAAACCTCTTTATTTATGCTTTTTGGTGGGTAACTAGAAATAGCAGGGGATATCAATTGATAATTTAAATGTTTCAAGCAGTGGGGTTATCGTCGCGCGTGATTCTTTTATGAATTTTCACCGTAAGTTCCCCAATAATCGTAGTCAATCGTGTCCTATCGTTTCATTCTTTCAGCCCGATTTGTCGCGAACCACTCAACGGAAGAAGACGAATCCAAGATCGGAAGTAACGACGTAATTCCGATGACGTCAAATCAATAAATCAGTGACGTCATTGTACGATTCCGATATAAAATTGGGGCTCAACACGGGATAAATCATGTACTTTCGCTTTCAATTGTCGAAAATTTTCGTTTAAAAAGTGGCTTAAAAGCATAAATAAATGATATAACTGTATTTTTTTAGTATAAGATCAAATTTAATCTATTTCGTGAACATCAGCCTGTTATATTTTCACTCGTGGCTTCGCCACTCGTGAAAATATAAAGTCTGATGTTCACTCAATGGATTAAATTTCTATCTTATACTGAACAAAACAGTTATCCTCTATATATTAAAACCAAAGCTAGTTGATTGTATAAAAGACGGGTGATAGCTTAAAACAAGATGAGAGTAAAACAGAATGCTTTACTGTCGCCTTGCTGTAAGCCGTCACCTGTCGTAAACACCTGGTAATCTTAACGATTATGTGTTCGTAAAAGAGAGGTTAACTGTATATAACATATTGCGTTACTTACTCTTCTTCAGTAAACGTTTTAAAATATAGACTGGATTATATTAAAAGGGCAGCTGTCACAAATATTCATTGAAGCTCACTTATGACGGATTCGGGGGGACTTCCATTGGAATAACTTTTGTTTTGTTATTTCCATTATTTTGTTATATCCCAAACCATTATAAAAGAGCGACGACAGAAAAAAGGTCATATAGCCTAGATTATTGGTGAGTGATGATGAGACGAGATTATGATACTTTCAAGAAGATGATTTCGGCTAACCTCATTCATTGCGAAGCAGCTCATGTGATCATACCCACCGATTTGCTTTCCTTTTAGTTCCGGGCAGAGGGGCTAATCTCGGTCTAATAAACAGAACAGATCCCCTATGACAATTTAGCTCCAGAACTTCGGCAAAGTAGGAAGGTATCTGGACCTATATTGTGTCGCTGTTACACGGGGTATACTTATATAATGATGGATGTGAAAAACGAAACGCACACGCAATGCAGCTAAATGTAGAAATTCGGATCTACAACTTTTAGGAATTTCTTGCGATTAACATGTATTTTAATTCGAATGGCATACAGTTTTGAACATAACCAGACGTCTTGTCTGGCTTTCACTATTTGCAATTGAAATAATTGTTGTAGCACCAACAAAATTTATTGGGGGAAAACTAACGTCTTCACCGCTGTACAAACAGTCAAAGTTTACATAAAGTTGTAAGTCCAGATCAGGTGACCGTTTCATAAAACTTCGTACGACAAATGTTGTCGTAAGTCAGATTATAAAAGTCTCAATTATTATTTATTTCTCCATCTAATCCTGTCTTGTTATATCTCTTTGGAATCGTCTTGAAAAGACGATTAATAAGAGATGTCACAAGACAGGATTAGATAGAGAAATCAGAAATTAAATGTAGTTTAAAGTTTTGACTTACGACCGTTTTTGTCGTACGAAGTTTTATGAAAAAGACACCAGAGTACGAACGACTAGTATTGACATATCAAACTTCTGACTTCAAGTTTCACACTTTAGAATCCACACTTCACATTTCAGACTCAATCTACTTTGAATTGGATTTATTTTTCTATACTGGAGGAATAATTTCTAGGCGTGATTATACGTGTTTATTGGATAAGTGTTAAGAAATGTAGTTTCTTAATGCAAGACAAAAATAAATGATTTAGGTCAGACGGCTGCTTAAAGTAAGGTGAAAGTAAAACAGAAAGCTCCTTGATTTAAGGTGTTACCTGCCTCTCATGCAATCAAATAGCCCTCTACCTTGTGCTTATAATAAAGAAGTGTTACATTTTCTCAGGCAATTTGCAAAGGCTTCTCTGACAAGGCACATCTGGTAGTTATCAAAACGAAAGAGGAATATGACCTTCTCGGGAACTGGGCTGATTGGTACCCGGATGATCTTAATGGTAAGTAAGACATTTGTTCTTTCCTAAATTACATGGGCCCGTTTCATAAAACTTCGTAAGACAAAAACGGTCGTAAATCAGATTAAAAAAGTTTCAATTATTATTTATTTCACCGTCGCATCCTGTCTTGTGACATCTATGTGGAATCATCTGAAAAGACGCTTCCAAAAATATGTCAAAAGGCAGGATTAGATGGAGAAATCAGAGATGAAATGTTTTTTAAAGTTTTGACTTATGATCGTTTTTATTGTACGAAGTTTTATGAAACGGGCCCCAGGTCATTACAGCATTTATTGCTAAATGCAGGTCCTAATGTCATTAAACAATGATGGTTGTGTGGTCAAGAGTTTTCTTTTCTGTCTTTAAGCCGTTTGGACAGATGCCTCCTATAACAATGGCTGGATATGGAGCGATGGCACAACAGTAGAGGCCTGGACAGGCAAACACATTCCTGCCCTTCACAGTGGCATGTGTCTCTTTTTCCTGACGACGTCCAGCTACACTTATTCCAGCACCGACTGTCTTTCCCAATTAGGGAAAGCTCAAGGGTTGTGTGAACTTGATATATTCTAGACTTCAAATTAGGGAAAACTCAAGGGTTGTGTGAACTTTGTATATTCTAGACTTCATGCTGCATGCTTATAAAGACTTTCAGTTGAGTCATGGGTCGTTCTGAAGCATTTGATTGGCCAGATTTTAGCGTTCCGCTCAAATTCGACCAATCAAATGCTTCAGAACGATCTCAGACTCGTTTCAAACTGTTTTTAACCTTGGGCACAAGTTTTGCGCAGTACACTTTACATTGAAGAAGACTTAAATTGGTCAGAATGGAAATTTTATTTTTAAACTACAGTTTAACCTGGATGTATCGAACTTTAAGGGACTGTGAAAATAAAACCGGCGCTTCGAATCACGAATGGGTTGTGACTTGAGTATCCAAATTCAATGCATATAAGTTGAAGCATTTGTTTCCAAGGTGTAATAATTTACTTTTACGTGCATTATTAGGTATATTAATACGGACAAAGGACAAACATGGAGGCTTACAACATGAATGTGTTGTGATTTGACTATCCAAGGGCATTGCATATAAGACGAAGCATTCCTTTCCAATGTGTAAAGAATTTTGCATTATTAGGTATATTAGTACGGATAAAGGACAAAAAGGACGTCTTAGATATTTTATAACGAGGGTTGTTCAAATAGTTTTGATACTAGATCAATAACTTCAATATAATAAGTGCAAAATGCATGTGTGATATATCATTTTAAAGAACAATTCTTCGCCTACCTGATGGTATAATGCACGATAAGATCACTTGTCACCACATACATGTATGCAAATAATTACCAACAGTGAGTGATAAACTTGTGGACTGATATATTTCTATATTGCACAACTGTATATCTGACCTTTAATAAAACAGTAATTAAATTCAGATAGACTGACAGCGTAAGGTCAGAAGAGGACTACATGTAATTATTTTTTTGGATGGTTGAAATCCATTTTGATATTAGAGACATACATATCTGAATGCTATATACAGAAAGCCTTGTATCAGGTTACTGCCTCTTCCCATTTGTTTTACTGATTTTTGCAGTCTGCTAAATGTTTTACTTAATGCATGTATTTTTAATTTCTCACATAATTAATAATGCTCTTCAAAAACAGGTTGCAACCAGGTAAAATTCCAAATAAAAGAGATCTATATCCAGATATAGCCAATCAGTAACTACAATATAGACTTTTTAAGAAAGTAGGAAGCAGAAAAATAGTTTTATTTGTGTTAATACATTATTTCATATTATCAAAGAACTGACAATGCTCATTAAGGCTATGGCTGACTTATCTATACTTGTAGCGGATTTTCACCAGAGCATATAATTGGTATATAGATTGTGATTCTCAAATTCAAATTCAAATACTCTTTATTTTCTCAGTTTGTACAATTCTACAAATACATGAGAAATTTCCTAACACACATTCAACACATTAGGTGAGGTACATATTTTCTTATACAAACATCGGTTATAGTTTCTTAACTGTTAGCTAACTTCGAACGGAAGAGAATCATTTGTTTTTAAAATTGCTATTTCTAGTGGGTACATGTACTTGGATGGTCCAGAGTATATCCCGCAATTTAACCAAGATTTTTAATTACATGTGTATTCAGGTGGTGACAAGCCGGTTATTAAAATCAATTATTATCGCATGCAGGACATAACTCGATGAGTCTCAACATGAACCTAAATGACCCCCAACTCGGGGACACTGGAACATAGCACTTTTCAGACATTATTTTGTGACGTAATGACTAACTTCTTAAAAAGTACAATTTCCAGATTTTGTTTTGAAATATATCATTTAATGTCTAAATTTTAATGTTGATACATTTTTATTTCTATTGAAAGGGTTAACTTTTTAAATCTCATTTTTTCAAAAACAATATTTCTGATTTTGCTAATGACGAAAGTGGACATGTTTTTTCGAACACTATGAAAATGTTCTGGAACAGTATATCTACATTTTGATTTTTAAAATATGAAAATCTACTTCATTGACTTCAATTATAGCCTGGTTTAATGTAAGAAATGAGTTTTGATTTCACGAACTACTCTTATACATACTGGTAGATTAACTTTTTTATTTTATTTCCAGTACGTGTTTAGTATAAGCTCTATTTTTGATAATTTATATAATATAACATTTTAAAACTGTGTAGTGTTTGCATAATTGTCTGAATTGATTTGACAGAAAATTACAAAAAAACTTATTCAAAATAGTAAAGCCGTAAAAATAATTATAGTATCAAATTATGTTCAGAAAATTAACTCAACAATACACAAAAAGATCCAGTATCCTCGAGGAGGGATCATTTAGGTTCATTTTGGGGCTGATCAAGTAATGCGATCTTATCGTGCATTATACAAACGTATTGTCAAAGAACTTTTCTTTAAAATGATATATCACACATGCATTTTGCACTTATAATAATGAAGTAATTAATCCAGTTTCAAAACTTGTTGAACTACCCTCGTACATATATAAAATTGAAAGTTGCTGTGAGATATTTGTTCGGGTTTTTTATTGGACCGTCTCTGATTATGTTCTGGAGCTGTCTCTAAAATTCTACTTACTTGCTTTTGTTTTCATTGTCCTCACAAGACATTAAAGCTGAGAGATCACTGTCTTTGATTACGTTTACACTGTCCTCCGGGTTTTGATAATGGCGGAAACTGCCGTTGGTCAAGGTGTATTCCGACTGTCTGTTACAGTGGAGAAAAACGTTATTCGTTCTTAATAATCGCGTATACGCTAAAACTGTTATTATGCTCCCACACCACCGGTGGTGGGAGCTATATAGGAATCACGTTGTCCGTCGGTCCGTCCGTCCGTCGCGTTTTTCCGGAACATTTGCATTTTTCTTGAAAACTGTTTATGATACCATCTTCAAACTTGGTATACATTATCAATGTTATTTGGGGACACTCATTGACAGGTTTCATAACTCTTGCACTAAATTTGACAGAATTATGCCCCTTTTTAAAGATGTTTTTGTCTCTTAATTGATAATTTTTCCTTGCAACATGCCATTTTCTTGAAAACTATTCATGATATTGTCTTCAAACTTAGTGCACATTATGTATTGTGAGACTTTTCATGACGTTTGACAACTCTTGCACAAAATTTGACAGAATTATGCCCCTTTATAACATGAAATTTTGTTCCTTAATATGCATTTATTCTTTGGACATGTCATTTTCTTGAAAACTATTTATGACATTGTCTTCAAACTTGGTACACATTATAAAAGTGATGTTTGTAGACTCTACTTGAAGTTACATAACTCTTGCCAACAAATGACAAATGCCCCTTTTTAACTTTAATTTTTTTTCTATTTTCTTGGAACATGCCGTTTTCTTGAAAACTATTCATGATATTGTCTTCAAACGTGGTGCACATTATATGTGTTGTATTGTGAGACTTTTCTTTAAGTATGTCAACTCTTGCATAAAATTTGACATAATTATCCCCTGCCGAAAGGCAGAGGGATACTGTTTTAGGTCTGTCCGTCCGTGCGTGCGTCCGTCACGTTTTCCGTCCGCAACTGTATCTCTGAAACCGATAAACAGATTTGAATGAAACTTGGTATAGTTGTTTGTCATCATAGGAGCACCGTGGGAAATTATACTTTTTTCAGAAAATTTTAGGAATTTATGAGTTATCTGCCCTTTTTGTGTTAAAAATGCCATATTTAATCGTTTTTACACTCTAGCAACTACAGTATTCAACATATTTTGTTTATACTTGCACACAATGTCTATAAGTACAAGTTCTTGAAGGTGTACAATTACTGTCAAAAAAGGGTACTTGTGACTAGAGTTATCTGCCCTTGATGTACTTAGAAATGCTAGAAAATGCTTTATTTTTATATTGTTTACATACTAGTGTCTATAAATATGCATGGATTTTGATTAAAACTTTCTTGAACTATGATTTGCTATTAGTTTTCAAATGAATTTGATTATTGTTGAAAAAGGAGAAAATAGTCATGAGTTATCTGCCCTTGATAAGTAAAAAAAAAGCCATATTTTACAGTTTTTACTCTTTAAATAGCAACTATAGTTTTGAATGGATTTAAATAATAATTACACACAATGTCTATAAGTAAAAGTTCTTGAAGGTTTGCAATTATTGTCAAAAAAGGGTACTTGTGACTTGAGTTATCTGCCCTTGATGTACTTAGAAATGCTAGAAAATGCTTTATTTTTATATTGTTTACACACTAGTGTCTATAAATATGCATGGATTTTGATTAAAACTTTCTTGAACTATGTATTGCTATTAGTTTTCAAATGAATTTGATTATTGTTGAAAAAGGAGAAAATAGTCATGAGTTATCTGCCCTTGATGAGTCGAAAAAACCATATTTTACCGTTTTTACCATCTAGAAACTACAGTCTTTAATGGATTTTGATTTTAAATTACACACAATGTATATAAATATAGGTTTTTGAAGGGGTGCAATTATTGTCAAAAAAGGATACTTTGTGGCAAGAGTTATCTGCCCTTTATGTACTTAGTAATGCTGGACAAGGCTTTATTGTTTACATGCTAGTGTGTACAAATGTGAATGGATTTTGAAAAAAAATTATTAAACCATATATGGCTATTATTTATAGAATAAGTTCAACTATTGTCGAAAATGTGCAAATAAGTCAAGAGTAATCTGCCCTTGATGAGTTGAAAATGTCATATTTTACAGTGTTTACACTCTAGTAACTCCACTATTAAACAGAGTTTTATTAATACTTGCATAGAATGTATATAAAAAGTATAATTTCTTGAAAGGATGGAATTATTGTCAAAACAAGATACTTCTGGCAAGAGTTATCTGCCCTGTATGTACACATAAACTTCGAAATGCTAGAAAAGGCTTTATTTTAGTACAGTTTACACGCTAGTATGGACAAATGTGAATAATTTTTTATACAAACTTTATTATAGATCTACTATAAAGTATAAATACATAGCCATTAGTTTTCAAATGCGTTCATTTATTGTCGAAAAGGGACAAAATTGTCAAAAGTGTTATGCCCTTGATGAGTTGAAAATGCCATGTTAAACAGTGTTTGCACTCTAGTAAACTCTACAGTTCTGAATTTATTTTGATAATACTTGCACACAATTATAAGTTCTTGAAAGTGTTTAATTACTGTTGAAATTGAATCAAGAGTTACCTGCCCCTGTCATACTCATGTTTGCTACAAACGGCTTTATTTTAGTATTGTTTAGACTATAACATGTACAAAATTGAATGGATTTTTATAAAATTTTGTAAAAAGCTTTTGAATGCTGATCTTTAAAGACAGGTGATCACCATTTGCCCCTTCCTCCCACAATAAATTTTGCCACTTCTGGACAATCGCTGCGGCAGGGGATTTCAAGTCTAAGGTGCTTGTTGTGCCCCTTTTCAACTGGAATTTAGTTTCTTTGTATGCATGTAATATTCTTTCTACATGTCATTGTGGTGTTTGTGACAGGTCAGTTGGAGTGGGGGTATTTATCACCTTTAGTGTTAGCAGTTCTAGTTTTTAATGTAAACCGTTTTGAGCTAGATCAGACGCCGGGTAACCCGGTGTCTGATCACGCTCCAAACTGTTTGCAATTAACATTTAACAAAAATAGTTTAAAAACATCGAAAACTTGTAATATTGCTTATTTTAGTGATTTGCGTTTAAACGGAAAAAAATATAAGAATCCACAATGATCATGATCCACCACAGCGCTTCCTCTCTACAACGAAACCCATTGGGAGAAAAGTATGTGTGTTGTTCGGAGAGAGTCGTTAAAGGGAGGGAAATTGGCTAACATTTGCAAACAGCTTGAATCTAGATCAGACGCCGCGTAACGCGGCGTCTGATCTAGATTCAACTGTTTGTCAGTCGTAATTATGGTTTTTTTCTGTAAAAATGTCCAATATTTGACTTTGGGGAAAATAGCAGATGACTTTGTTAAGCAGACGATTTTGCAGAAGTGAAAGTATAAGACATATGGTCTCGTTTGGGGAAAAGCGACAAGAGTCGTTGTTCGGAGAGAGTCGTTAAAGGGAGGGAAATTAGCTAACATTTGCAAACAGCTTGAATCTAGATCAGACGCCGCGTAACGCGGCGTCTGATCTAGATTCAACTGTTTGTCAGTCGTAATTATGGGGTTTTTCTGTAAAAATGTCCAATATTTGACATTGGGGAAAACAGCAGATGACATTGTTAAGCAGACGATTTTGCAGAAGTGAAAGTATAAGACATATGGTCTCGTTTGGGGAAAAGCGACAAGAGTCGTTGTAAGGAGGGAGTCGTTGTAGAGAGGGAACATTGTTTTATTAATTTAATTTAATAAGGTTCAGTACTGTACGTAGATCATGCAACTGTACCTCGATCATGCAACTCCTACTGGAGCTCCTACTTTGTCGTAGTTCTTGGGCTAAATTGTCACAGGGAACCTTGTCTCGTTATAAGACCGAGATTATCCTCCCTGCCTAGAACTAAAGGAAGGCAGGTCGGTGGTTTGATCCCATGTGCTGCTGGTCAACGAATGAAATTAACCAAAATCGTCTTCCCGAAATCATCATCATCTCATCTCTCATCAATCATCGGCGCTATATGACATATTTCGTGTCACAGTGCCTTATAAACCCAACTCAACGTCATCCCCTACTGGAGCTACCTAACCAAGTTTGCTCTTTTTTATTCACAAAATACTGAGGCCCAGAATTTTCACTACTACCTAGGTCAACTCTATATGCAGTGTTTGCAATTAATCGAAATAAATACTCTCATAGATTGGTCCATAATATTAGAGTTGTATACGCGCAGGTCGGAGGCGGACTGCGACTGTCGGACTTCGACTTTCAAGCAGGGCCCGTCTCAAAGAGGTTTTGATAGCCTAAAACCTGCATTGTTGCGGCAATCAATACCTATCCATATTTGACCGTTACATTATAGCTGTTGAATTTTAAAACATTGAATGGAGTGTAAGCATATCGTTAGAACTCTTCTCGTCGGACCTCTTTTCTCATGGAAAATAATCAGGATAGAAAGATGAAGAAACGCAAGAGTTTAAGCAGACACCATTTTATAGCATGCTTAAGGTCAAGCTCATGGACGATATGTAACGGTATTCTCCCTGAACCCTATACAATAGTAATGTTAATCCTTTCTAGTTGAAGAAGTGTGAAACAATTTTAGTCGTTACTAGACGAATTGCTTGTCGGCGTCATATCTGGACCCAAACTTATGTACTTGAAAAATTTCAGCCAATTCGATATTTGCGCGAGACTTATAAACTTTTCTATGCCAAATTTAACCCTATGCCAAATTTAACCCTTTCTCGGAGACATAATAACGTCTGCTAAATTTGTCGTCTGTAATGTCGGTAAAAAGCTATACATAGCTTATGTTACATGTTAAAAACTGTTCCGACAATAAATAAATATTGATTTGATTTGAATGTTATGCAAATTTCAAACTTGTGAATTTTACTTCTACTTGTTACTCCGGAACAATCTATAATGAGTATGACTGTTATAGGTATACTGTCAGCTAGGGTAGTCCATTAAAGTGCAAACTTTCAACACCATAGACCGTAGGGGCACCCGGTGTTCAGTTACCCCTGTTTGCTGTTTAGGATAGCAGTTTTTGCCCCGTGTGCAGCGTGAAGAGTACAGTAGAGAAACGTTTTATTTCCAAATAACCGCGTTTACGCTTAAACTATTATTTTTAATTGCAAACAGTTTGGAGCCAGATCAGACGCCTGCTCCAAACGTTTTGCCATTCAGGTTTAAACTGGTAGTCAGAATTGTTAAAAAAACGGAAGAATAACGTTTTCTCCAAAGTATGTCAGATCGGTAGCCAACATGAAGCAATAGAAACTGCTTCCTTATCTATCTATTTTTTACTTTGAATTCCATTTTCTTCAAAATGCCTCAGAATTAAGGTATGTATGATCGAAACAAGTAATTTCTTTTCAAATTAGGTGCGGGCGTTTCGGAAGGATACCTTTACAGGTCTCCACGCATATTTCATTCTTAACCTTTAGCCTTTTGTAAAATAATGTCTGCTTAAACGCCTGCGTTTATTCATCTTTCTATCCTGATTATGTGCAATGAGAGTCGAGGTCCGACGAGAAGAGTTCGAACGATATGCTTTAACACCATTTAATGTTTTAAAATTCAACAGCTATAATGTAGCGTTCAAATATGGATAGGCATTGATTGCCGCAATAATGCAGGTTTTAGACTTTCTACTTCTTTATGACGGGCCCTGCTTGAAAGTCGAAGTCCGACAGTCGCAGTCCGCCTCCGACCTGCGCGTATACAACTCTAGTAAGGCGTTACCGTTAAGGGTGGATGCGGTTGCTTCTAATATTGTAGTTTTATCATTACAATGGAGGAAGCCCCAGAGACCTTCCTGTCTTGTCGTGGCTCTGGGGCTTAATTGTCATAGGGGATCTTTTCTGTTTATAACACCGAGATTATCCCCTCTGCCAAGAGCTAAAAGGAAGGCGGGTCGGTGGTTTTGATCCCATCTGCTGCCGGCAACGAATGAGATTAGCCAAAATCATCTTCCTAAAATCATATGTATGTAATGGTGGAGCCTCTTAGCGTTTGTCTTTTCGTGTTGTTTTTCGTATTTTTCGAGTGTTCCGTTTGTGTTGATGTTTATGTATATGTAGTCGTTTTTCGGCGCCATATGACCAGTATGGCCGTTAAACCAAACTCATTATTATTACAATGGAGAAGACGCCATTCTTCCCCATTTAAACGCAAACGCATTGGAAATAAAAAATTGGAATTTACTACATGTTGGCAATTTTGACTTTTCGTTTGGATCTGAGAGACAAAAATTTTGGAGCCTGCGTCTGATCTGGCTCCAATCTGTTTGCAATGGAAATTATAGTTTTAGCGTAAACGCGTTCATTGGAAAAGAATTATGTCTTCTCTATTGTATATACAGCAGATGCAATCTTGAACTCTAACGTTAAATGCAAACAGTTTGCGGCAAGATTGACGCCGGGTCACCCGGCGTCTGATCTGGCCTCAAAATGTTTGCACCTCAGGTTAAACAGAATCGTCAACATTTGCAGGAAATGTTCAATTTCTACATTTCAAAGCATTTCGATTGCAGTTTCCTTGGTTTAACTATTTCGACCCTGAAACTTTTAATGGACAATTACAAAATTAAAATAAGTATGGTTCATTTTTGACTATTTAGGATTGATTTTAATTTTTTTTTCAAAATGGCAAACAGTGTAGACCCTCATCAGAGGGCTTCTGCCCTCCTTAAGGAGCCCTCTGATCAGGGTCTTCACCGTTTACATAGGACAAGTGTTCTCTTTACAGGTACACTGTTCGTAAATGACGAGTATGCTCGTCTCTAGGGTTGAATGTGTTTAAACGGGAAATAATAACCTCATCTCCGCTCTATCACTATATTATGTTAATTGATAACGATAACGTTCAAATACCTGTACAGTAACTCCTTTGATGAAAGCCGCAAATCCTAAGATAACCTGACAGCCTTATAAACACGTGACAACTTATTGCAGGACTAAAATAAAACATTAAGCTCCAACAATAGCCTTCCGTATAATTTTCTTCTGCATTAAGCAATGATCTGTGTTTCGGAGTATCCTTGCGATGTTTCCTGAACGGCAGATGAATACAGACGTAACTTATCATGTTCAAACACATTATCAGTTTGATATTTCAGTACAGGTGGCAGTTTGTGTTGCTTAAGTATCCGGTAAACAATGGCGGCACTTAAACTGCTTGGATTTATCTTCTCTGTTCTTGCAGCTGTTCAAGGTATGACCAACAGTGAAGAAGACGTTATTCTTTCCCAATAAAAACGTTTATGCTAAATTCGTTATGTCTATTGCAAACATTTTGGAGCCTGATCAGACGCCGGGTAACCCGGCGTCTGATCAGGCTCCAAAATGTTTGCCACTCAGATTATAACAAATCGTTAGAAATTTCAAGAATTTGCCAATTTCTATATTTTACTGCATGACGTTTGCGTTCAAACGGAAAATTGACATTTTCTCCACCGTGTGACGTCGAGTGGAGAAAACGTATTTCTTCTCCTTTTAAACGAATCTAAACGCAAAAGCAAATCAGTTAAATGTTGAAAATGGCATTTTTGAAAGCCTTGACGTTTTATTACGTTCTAAATGGCAAACAATTTGAAACCTGATCAGACGTCGTGCTACCAAGCTAAAAACTATGTGCAATGGACGCTATAAGTTAATCACACAAGTGTAAAGTTTGGAAAGAATAAATTGCATTGATAATACATGTATGTATTCTTTGTATTTAAAACACTCTACCAAATACGCAAGAATATGGAAGGATTTACAGATATTTAAAAGAAATAAACGATTTGTTTATACATGTATATGATTATCGAACATAATTTTTTACACGCTCACGGGCATGGTAATGTCGAAATCAAATTTGCCTTCTGTATGAAATCAATCTTTAATTAGAGAATACAAGTCACTTTGACACATTACAAACTGATATTAATGGACTTAGAAACATACAGAGATACCTATAATGTCTGTTAACCTTACGTTAAACTGTTAGTTTTAGCATTATTGCGTGTTAGGGAATGAGAAAAGTACATGTATAACTACCCCTGTTTTCTATAGCGAACAACGATGACAAATATCCTTATCTCCAACATGTGTAAGATCACTTTGATGACGTCACTATTTAAAAAGGCGTTTTGACGTCACCGGGGTTAAAAAAAAGCATATTGCTTAAAAATAGCTTAAATCGTCGGTAATGTGAGAAAAGAATCTGTCACTCGTCGATGTTTAAGACAAGTTGATCTCAAACTCGACTAGAATAGGCTCGCTTAATACAATGTAACATTTCAATTCTAGACTTGTTTGAGATCAGCTTGTCTTTAACATCGACTCATGACAGATCCTATATTTCCCATTCATGTCTTACAATTTCATGTGGAGTCAAACCATTGTTCATATTTACAGTAAAACCTCTTCATCACAACCACTATAAAGAAGACTAGCGGGTTGCTTAACCCATTACCCCATAAGTATGCCTCTAATATATCCCTCCACTGCAGAAAATAGTTCTAATTTATACAGTTGTGAATATTTAACATTAGAAATAATTTCTATATTCTAGGAGCTGGTAGCTTAAAGCATGCTGAAAGTAAAGCAGAATGCGCCCTTAGGCGCATTCTGTTTTACTTTCAACCTGCTTTAAGTTGTCACCTGTCTTAAAAACCAAAAACAGGTTTTAGGGTAATGGGTTAAAGGACAGATAAGGTGACAGCCTCGGGAAAACAGACAGCTCCCTAAAAAGGAGTTTTCTGTTTTCCTGTCATCTTACTTTACTGCAATCTTACTCTAAGTCTTTTTCCGTTGAATGTTTTGATAAATACTTAGCAACATACATGTATACTACACAATTAGCTGAATAGTAATATGGGCACAATAGCTCAGTGGTATGTGTCGCCAGCTCGAAGGACAGAGGTCGTGGGTACGAATCTAATTTAAATTCGCCATAATTTATTTTTATTTTTTTTCCGAAAACATATATTTTTCATGGTGAATTTATTATCTCTTTATATCCGAACCTACAGTACTGAACCTTATTAAATTAACAATTTTTGCGATTCGCTTGAAATCCGATGGCAATTCGATGGCAATTCGCTTGCGATTCAAAATACTAACTTTACCATCGGGTAAGTTTTCTTGAATTGTGTATCTTACAAATGTTCGCAAATATGCCTTCGTTAATTTTTTCGATTCCATTTGTGTCACAACCGCTTCGGAAAATTCCTGTCAAAATATTCAAACGTAGGATTTGTTTTTTGAAGCGCCCAATTCGATGGCAATTCGCTTGCGATTATCAATTTAATTTAATAAGGTTCAGTACAGTACGTAAAATCTACCTTTTAGCGAACAAATGTAACAGTTTGCTATACCCTTTTTTATAGGACGCAAATCATCAATGGCATTACGTAGGTTCACATAGGATCCATTGGTCAAATACACTATCTTTTCCCACTTGAACACGTTTATGCATGGACAATGATCTTATCCATTGTTAACAGGTTTGAGCCACTAACACTTTGTATGAGATATGACTGACTATTTGAAACTTAGATTTATCGAAACATTAAAAAGTTTACGAAAATGTCATTGTTAAATGTTTGCCTCGAAGCAGTTTGGATCCTGATCAGACGCCGCGTCAAGCGGCGTCTGGTCAGGATCCAAACTGTTTGACACTCGTTTTGAAATTTCTTCAGTCATAGTGCCTCATTTGTTTTACTTTGAAACAATATTGCAGGCAACAAAATTGAAGCAGACGAGAATGAAACGGTGAATTGGTAAATTTCTCCCGAATAATTTGATCATAAAAGGGTTAAACGGGAAACAATGTCGCTGTCTCACTGTAAACTAAACATTATTTGTAAATATACTTTTGCCGAAGTTTTAATAACCCTTCGGGAAATGTTTACCCCGTCACCGCTTTAATGTCGTCTGCTTCATTGTTGCTGTCTGCAAGATACGTTTCAAAATTAGATTTAAGGTTGTATGACTTAATAAATAATGATAAGAGTGTCAAACAGTTTGAGTGAAGCGAGTTATATCTGACTCATAGTAAAATAGCTCACTGTGTTTAAGACGTCTTGACACGTCTTTAGTTTCCGCATAAAGATTGCCATCTATTTTACCTAATAACAGAGAACGTTAATTTCCCCCGTTTAAACGCAATCTAGTCAATTGAAGAAAATGAAAACATTGTGAAAAATCTGACTATTTATATTCATCCAACGGTAAACAGTATTGAGCCTGATAAGACGCCGGTTAACAATTTAAGAAATAAATTGAATATTTCGGCGTTTAAGCGTAATAAACGACAGAAAATGATCGACGGATTCCGTGAATCGCACGTACGATTTATTATTATTTTGCCGATCATGTTCTGTCGTTTATGTCGCTTAACCCTTTGAACCCTAGTACTGCATATAGGCGTCCTTTTCAAACAGTATACATGTGAATAGTACAATTTTCCTGTGCAAACAGTGAAGACCCAGATCAGAGGGCTCCGAAAGGTGCCCTCTGATCAGGGTCTTCACTGTTTGTCATAAAGCCAAACATTGACAAAAACAACCCTTAAAATTCAGAAATGGACTTGACTAAAATGAAAACTGGAATAGTCCATTTATAAAATCAGGGAGCAAAGAATTAAACGCCGAACAAACTCTGTTCACATTTTACCTTATAATTCGCTGTAATTTCTAATATTAAATGAACATTTTATTAGTATGCATGTGTGTTTAATCTATACTAAAAGAAATTAGAAACGCAACTTTTTTAAACGTAAGATATTCATGTACAAATATTTTCTCAATATTTTGCACGACTTTTCCGTGACTGCAACGAGACACACTTTCCCAGTGATGGAAAAACGTCGTCGAACGCCCACTGATATCACGAATAGCACGGGCTTAGCGTAAACTAAAGGTCACGTGACTACAGGTAATTGTATAGACTAAACCTGTTCGGTTACATTACAAAAATCATCAGTAAGACCAAGTTAGTAAATTTTAAAAGAAAGAAATCTGATTTGGTCAAAGATGGCACTGCCGCGCTTATGCAATGATCAACGTTAAGCAGCCGTTCGGGTGCAAATGAACGGAAGTTCTCAGAGTAACGTTGTTTATCATCTTACTGTGCAAAAAAGCACCATTTCCAGGCTGTATTATCGTCTGCGTACCATTGGTACAACGAACGACCGTCTTCGATCTGGCCTTCCCCGAGTAACGTCACGTCGTGATGACGTTTTTATAAAGCTGACGCACTAACGTCACTGGTTCCAGACAACCGAAGAAACCGCCAAAAGGTTTAGAGGTCCTAATAACACCAGACCATGATCACGAATTGTGACAAACAGGCTCCGGAACGCCGGAATCAGAGCAAGAAAACCATACGTAGGATTGCCGTTAACAACGTCTCGACGTCAACGTTGTATGAATTGGCTGCAGGTACGTCGTCTAGAATTGTTGTCCATGCATCGATGGAGGAGTGTGTTGTTCATGGACAAATACAGCCCCTATCGTTTGCCCCTTGAACATCTATGGAACGTCTTGGACAGACGTGTTTGAGACGTCATCCAGCACCGACGACGCATGGCGAATTGAGACGTGCATTGCAAGAGGAGTGGAAAACATCCCAATTTGTCAAATTGAAGGACTCATCCACTCTCTGCATAGGCTTATTCGCGCTGCCATGGCGGCAAATGGGGTTCATACCAGATATTGACCATACCGTTGGGACTTTACACTGACGCGACTTGCTCAACGTCATCTCTCCATCACACTTTTTAAGTATGCACAATTTCTTAGGATGCAACATGTTGATAAATGTTTAACGTTGAAAATGATATATAACTTTTATGACTAAACTATATAAACAAATGCAATATATATATCCAAAGTTCGAGTTGCGTTTCTTAAGTCCTTTAGTATATATTAGAGGTTGTTAACAATTTGAATAATATGTACCCTGAAAGGAACAGCGATAACGGCATAACAACCAAATGATTCGCGGAGTGCAGATCCATAAGCCCCGCCTCATCTGCGAAAGGTATCCACAAGTCCCGCCCCTAGACGAATTGCGTCTGTACGAATTAAAAGTATTTTTGTTCAATGGAATTGAATAGGGTGAATGCGAATATTAGGAAACAATAACTGTACATTTTTTTGTATTTATATTATAAACAGGACTCGCCACGGATCTCGGTGTGATTGTACAGAACGATGGAAGCTATGCTATAATGGTCGCAGGCAAGCTGTGGTTGACGAGTGGGCCCGCCTTCTTCAATAGGGATGGCCAGAGATGGTCCACAGGTAATTATAACAGGCACAAAACATTATTTCATATATGTGTAGACCGATTTTATTGACCTGGCAGGGCGGAGTTTCGATGCGGAACTTTGCATTTTAACTTTGCGTGCGGAAACACGCTCTTTCATTATCGGAATTAACCGTTGTCGTCTGCCGTTTTTTTCTCAACGTTACATATTGGTGGAAATTTAGACAGATGGAATATAATGACGAGTGACAAGCAGCTTAAATCCAGACCAGACGCCGCGTAACGCGGCGTCTGATTTGGATTCAAGCTGTTTGCAAATGTAAGCCCAGTCTCAATATTCCTATAACAACTCCCTCCGAAAAATACACACAATATTTGTCTCCCATTGGGTGCTGTTGTAGAGAGGGAGCATTATATTTATACAATGTTCACATGAAGATGGAGGCATTTCTCTACGTTAAAAGTATCGGACAATAACGATATAATACGGAATTATACCTAAAATCAAAAGTAAATTAGTTTATCTTTGCCAAAGGTTAGCTCCGCCCTGCCAGGTCAAAAAATCGGCTTATATCCGAGCATGGTTTGTTTTTCACGTCAATGTGTGTATTTTGAAAAGTTTGTATACTCTAACCAGACGTCGAGTTCGGAAGTTTGGGGCTTCGTCTAACGCCGGGTAACGAAAGTATGCGGCAGCGAGTATTAGTTTTCAAGAAACTTTCATGGTCTTAAGTTATCTACATTGTGTTTTATTTTCGCGGATAGTATTATCGCATGCCCTACTTAATAAGGCTTTCGTGTGAATTTTATTCATCAGCCTAGAGTACTAGAGTTTGTCAAACTTAAAATTTACACGTAGTGTTTGACTATGTCTACTCTGCTTGCAGTGTCCGATTATCATCATAGCAACGCTACACAAACACAATGCACTAAAATGGGAAATTAACAAATTTCTTTTAATTGTGACAAAATTAAAAAGTTTATTTTAATCCGAGTTGCAACAAGTGTTCAGCCTGATCAGACGCCGGGTTATCCGGCGTCTGATCTGGCTCAAAACTGTTTGTAACGAAAACAATAGTGTTAGGTGAAACACTTTGTAAAAAAATGCATTTTTCTCTGTAGTAAACAGTTATGTTACTAAATTGAAATTGCAGATACTGATCTAGTGCTACAGAGTGTGGTCAATGTCTCAGGGCTAGTAGACAAATGGACCGAGACCCAGTTTACCTATACGTACGGCAATGGATCAGACGCGACCGTCAGAACGGCTATCCGTACGTACAAAGATAAAAACCAAGTCATGTTTACGCAGGTAGGTAAATATTTTTTATTATATTTTACTTATCAAAGTCTAAAATGCAAACGCGCTTTAAAGCGTCATTGAGAGTGAAAGGGTTAAGACGAAATTACCCGTTTCACACGGTCGCTTTTATACTGTCGCCAGTTTTCGTGTTTGTATTTATATTATAATATGCGTTTTGACTTAAGAAAGATTGATATGAGTGACGAACAGGTTACGCGGCGTCTGAGCAATATCCAAACTGTTTGCAAATATCAGAGTTGTCGGCCTTGGCAGTGAAATGATTAAAAAGGGGGAGGGGTTAGATTAAACCAGGGTGAAAATCAGGAGGAAAGCGAACATATTTTGTATGATAACATCTTTGACTATTCAGTCATTCCAGAAAAAAATGCTGTTTAAACGTTATTGTTGTCTTATGCATTTGAATAGTAGTGCGTGATTATAGAACATGCAATTTGTGCCTAAATATTAAGACTAGGGTTTGGTTGATACATGTATATTACATATTGAAACTTAGATATGATTATAATTGGTTCATTAAGTATTTTTATATGCCATTTACTGGTGTTTTTAGTAATTGTTGCATGTTTCAAATCTAAGAGCTTGTACATGTAAATAACATTTTGATGTGAACCTATAAAGGTACTGTTGTAACAGTTTATCCATTTGATCGTTACTGAAGACCTTGTCTAACATTATTCACACGGCCTAGGAAAAGAATTAGAAGTACATGTGATATTAAAAAATTGCTAAATTAATGGCCACTACAATTTATTTGGCATCGAATTGTTAAGCATTGTGTTGCACGAGTCGTCAGTATAGAGATTTAGAAGACAATAATAGGCGGTGGAACAAAGTTCATTAATTCTAGAAATAAAGCAACACATTTCGCCTATCTTTGCAGACTTTCCTAACCGGAAGTAATGGTACGTCACTAGGCAATATGTCGTCATTCAACGAGACTATGTCGGGATTTCCTAGCTTCCGTGTTGCCGATGGCCAGGAGGGGCTTGGGTTTCTGTCATTCGGTGGATACATGTTCGGAGATACGGATAAAACCACGGGGAAGTGAGTAATATAAATCTACCTGTACGTGTCAAAATGAACTTGTATTGACCCCTTCGTTGCCATGACGTCGTCTTCTTTAAAAAAAATATCGAATTGCTTTAATTTCTCAAATTTGAATGTGAGGTAGTTAGACTGAAAATATACAATCAGGTGTCAAATCAATTAAACAATTTTACTTTCAATCAGACGTCGCGTTATCTCGCGTCTGATCAGAATCCAAATTGTTGCAAATACTTGCTGTACTCGGGGTAAGGTTCTAAAGGGAGCATTATTTGCAATGCCCATATTAAAGTAGTCTGTTATACAACTTGCTCAATGCAGAATACAAATAATGAGGAAAGCTCCAGCAGGAGATTTTTCCATTATGTTTATACTGCATGTACTTTATGTTTAAACTGCATTGAACAGCATTGAACAACAACGTGTTTTCCCTTAAAGGCGTACCCAAAGAACACTCGAATAATAATGATAAGACTTTATTTCATGAGGATAACACATTTTGTGTCAAAAAACAATTTTCAATATGGTCCACAAAAAACATTAACATATATACAACGCGAATCGTGTTGCTTATACATGTACTACATTCAGTTGTAAGGGCAACAACAGTGTAACAGTCTATATTGAAATAAATGTAATTTACGATCTATATCAAATGGTTAAATGCTGAAAATAAATGCAAACCATTCAGATCCTGATGAAAAGCTGAGACGAATGACGTCTGGTCGGGCTCCAAAAACGGCAAATTACGACAGAACAATCAACTATTTATTCGAGGCCGTATCATGAAAGAGTAGAAGTAAAAATATTAACAAAACAACACTATTGTTTTATATTAGCACACGCGCGTGAATTGAGAGAAATAACCCCAATTATAGTAGCATGTTCTTCTTATTCTACAGCGGGTGCGTTATTCTTTCCAATTAATGTGTTTAAAGTTCAGGAACATGTGTGCTTTTAATGAGTTACATACTATATATGACGCCTACATGTATGTACTCAACGTGTGATCAAGCTCAAAACTGGCTTTGATGTAAAAATTTACAGTAAACAATTAAGGAAAATGTTGTTTTTTCTGTATTTACGCTTGCTTAAATATCACTCGAAATGTTTTATACATTAAAGTCTTAGTTTAAATCAATATGTTTTTATTATAAGGTGTCTTAGCATACATGTAAAAAATGTTTGAAATCGGATTAATGTAGTTCTTTAATCTGGCAAAAACCGTTAACATGTGTTTTTTCTACTTTTGTCTAATACATGTAGTAACAGTTGTTAAATATTTCAGATTCACGAGCCAGACAGATAACATAAACGACGGTATAAGCGGGGGACCACTCGCTCTGTTTAACAAGAAGGGTCAGGCAATAGTTATTTCCCCTTTTGACAACTTCATGGCGGCATCTTTGTGGCATGACGGGAAACCAGGCGGTCACGTGACCTGGGGAATCATGGGTGGAGTTGACAGTATTCCTGCCAATTTTACATACAGAACCATTCTATATTTCGACAACAGTATCAATTCGGTAGGACATTGCTGTTTGTTTTAAACTTGAATGTCCATAGAAGAGCCTTTATTGATCATAGCCATTGTCTTTCTCAATTTTCTTTCAAGATCTGTTCAAGCCAGAAACGTTTCCTGCATATTGACAGAGACATAGCGAACATGTTAGTATATAAGTCTCTGATATTGATAATGACCTAGCTGGTAGTTGCTGCTACAGCGGTCCCTCTTTACAACGTTATCCACTGGGTGACAAATAGTATGTGTGTTGTTCGGAGGGAGTCGTTATAGGAAGGGACATGGGCTGACATTTGCAGGCAGCTTGAATCCGTATCAGACGCCGCGTAACGCGGCGTCTGGTCTGAATTCAAGCTGTGTGTCACTTTCATTAAGTTTATTTTGTCAAATTGTCCATTATGTTACTTTGAGAAAAACAGCAGACGACAATTCTACGCAGAAGATATTGCAACTTTTAAACGCTAGACATAATAAAGCTCTTTAGGGAACTGCGACAAGGGTCATTGAAAGGAGGAGTCCTTGTTGGGATGACCGTTGTAGAGAGGGAGCACTGTATATTCATTCAACCCCAGCGAAGAATAGATTTGTCTATTACGAACTGTGTACTTGTATGGCGTACATTTGTCCTAGACAAATATTGTAGAGAGGCTAGAGACCCTCTTACATGTATGATAATCTGCCTGGTTTGTAATTTGGCAATGCATGTACAGTGTTCTCTCCCTACAACGGCCCAGCAAACAACGTATCCCTCCTTACAGCGACCCTTGTCGCAGTTCCATAAACAGGACAATTATATCTAACGCCTTTACTACTACAATATCGTCTGTTTGAAATTGTCGTCTACTGTTTTTTCTCAAAGTTAAGCAATGGACACTTTGACAGATGAAATATAACGGCAAGTGACAAACAGCTTGAATCCAGATCAGACGCCGCGTTACGCGGCGTCTGATATGGATTCAAACTGTTTGCTAATGGAAATCATTTTCTCTCCCTATTACGACTCCCTCCGAACAACGCACACATTTTGTGTCCCATTTGGATGTCATTGTAGAGAGGGAGCGCTGTACATTGCAAAAGAAAAGCATTTATAAATGCAGAAGTCAAACATGATCTAGATTTATACCTGAAATTTCAGGGTTGCATAATTAAAGGGGACAGTAAAAACACCCATACTGTAGCTTGTTCTGGATAAGTCACTAACCACGTGTGACGATCATACTCGTTCTATACAGATACTATCTGAACAGAGGACGAAATTAAAAAACATCTCATTCCTTAAGGCGCATTCTGCTTTCCTTTCAATTTGCTTTAAGTGGCAGGCAAACACGAAACGGACTATATGGTGAAAAGTATAGTTTCGTCTTATGTGAATAGTGTAATCTAGTTCTAAACGTATGTTTTTCAGGCTTTCTTTTCTTGGGGTGGTGCCATGCGGAAACAGTTCGGAACGTTCAGTATGATCTACAAGGGGTTAAACCAGAGCAATGATGATAGTCTTAACTACCTCGGCTACTGGACAGATAACGGTACGTATAGTCTATACAGATAACGGTACGTACCCTATACAGATAACGGTACGTATATTCTATACAGAAAATGGTACGTACCCTATACAGATAACGGTACGTTCCCATATACAGACAAAGGTGTGAACCCTATTCAGATATCGGTGCGTACCAAAAACAGATAACGGTACTTACCCTTTACAGAAACGATGTGTACCCTATACAGATAACGGAACGTACCCATATACATATAACGGTATGTACTACGTACCCTATGCATATATCGGTACGTATGCTATAGAGATAACGGTGCGTACAAAATACTGACCCTATGCAGATAACAGTGCGTACCCTGTACAAATAACGGTGCATACCCTATACAGATAACGGTACGAACCCTATGTAGATAACGGTACATACCCTATACAGACGACGGTACGTACCCTATACAGATAACGGTACGTACCCTATACAGATAACGGTACGTACCCTATACAGATAACGGTACGTACCCTATACGGAAAACGGTCCGTACCCTATACAGATAACGTTACGTACCCTATCCAGATAACGGTCCGTACCCTATACAGATAACGGAACGTACCATATACATGTACAGATAACGGTGAGTACCCTACACAGATAAGTATGCGTACCCTATACAGATAAGGGTATGTACCCTATACAGATAATGGTGCGTACAATGCACGGATAAATGTGCGTGCCCTTTGCAGATAATGATTCGTATTTACGTACTCTATACATGTAACGATACGTACCCTTTACGAAATATTGTGTTGGTTTCATTTCTCAGCAGAGAACATATCATGTTTTTCCTATTACCTCGTCGGTGCTTAAATAAGTATTTCCATTACAGACAGTTAGACGCCGGGTAACAGTAAGCAGCTTTGTTAGCAGGAAGTAGTCAACAAAATGGTCGTTTGCTAAGGTTTGGTTGTGCTTCAAAGTTTAACATGGCTTATTGTTAAACTCTTTAGAGGGGTTTCGTTTAAAGTTAGAGGGGTTTCGATGAAAGTTATGTAACCTACAACAACTAATTGTTAATATTGTACTGCTTACTGCCAACTGTTTATTGCTAATTGCAAATTGTTTACTTTCTACTGCTACCTGTTGACTACTTGCTACCAAATGTCGACAGCTATGTCGAACTGGAATATACTAGTACATTGTATAATGTCTATGTCTATGTCTATAATGGTAAGCAGTCGGTAGTTAGTAGCAAATAGTTGGCGGTCGTATATAGAATTCCATAAACTCTTTATATACTAGGTGCCTACTACTACTACCATACGGAGACTAACACAACCTATGGTGAAACAATCAAAGATGTGAAAAGATATGCTGATGCTTCAAAGATACCCTACAAGTAAGCTCGATATACTTGTAAACTGTGGAGAAAACGTTATAATTTTATAAATAAACGCGTAAATGCATTATGAAGGAAAGTAATCTTCTTTGGAAAGAGTTTGGAGCCAGATCAGACGCCGAGTTCCTCGGCGTCTGATCTGGCTCCAAACTCTTTTCCACTCAGAGTAGAGCAAAGTGTGTATGTTGTTAATAACCTGTTGTTTTCTACAATTCATTTCTCTGCTTTCTTTGAGATGACGTAACTCTTTCCAAATATTCGCGTTTACGCCAAAAAAGCTATAATTGCCACTGCAATAAGTTTGAACCTGATCAGACGACGGGTAACCCGGCGTAGGATCAGGCTCCAAACTGTTTGCCATTCAGATTAAAATTATCGGGGTAAAACCTCACTACTACGACCCCTAAAACTAAAGTTAATTGATTGCATAAATGACAAGTGAAAGCTTACAGTAAGGTGAGAGTTAAACAGAAAGCTCCTAAAGAAGATTTTTGTTTTACTGCTATCCTGTTTAAGGCAGTCACACGTCATAAACACCTAATATTTAACACTATTTAGTTATCGTGATAGAGGGGTTGTATTGTATATTTATTGTTGTGCATTTCAAGTCATTAAAGCCGGAAATTACAGAGAGTTTCCCGCAATTCCATAACCTCTCTCTCAGATTGTTGAATATTAGTATAAATTGGGATTTCAATACAGGTATGCACAGATCGACTCGTGGTGGTATCCTAAAGACCCTTTTTACAACGCTGTGACGTCATGGACACCAATGCCATCTGTGTTTCCCAACGGACTTAAGTAAGACGCTTATTTTATTACAATGGACCCCTGTTTCGTAAACCACTTCATCACATTTGAAACATATTGCGCCAAACCTTATTAATATTAAAAAGATTTGTTGGTGTTTCAGTAAGAGAACAGAGACAGTTAGACGTTGCTGTTTTTGTAGAATTCATGCAATAAGAGAAAGTAATACTGTAATGTCTGGAGCAATATTGCTGGTTATCGAACTTGACCGAAAAGATTTAGCAATATATATGTACATGCTGAGTAAATTCAAAAAGATTGGACCACATATTCAGTAAAACCTTTCTATCACGACCACTAAAAACGAAGGTTTATTGATTGTATAATAGACAGATAGCAGCTTGATACCAGGTGCCAGTAAAACAGAAAGCTCATAAAGGGGCTTTCTGTTTACTGTCACATTGCTTTAAGCAGTCACCTGTCGCAAACGCCTAATAATTAACACAATTAAGGGGTCATCATAGAGAGGGTTTACTTTGTTTGAGTAAGAGAATGAACATACAACAGTTTAAATGAGGACATACAAACGCACAAATAGTCCCATAACTGACAACAGGCGTATAAACACACAAAAACATTCACGTGTTTTCAGCTAAACATGTACTTTTAACTTGCTTTTAGCATTTTACGTTTTTCTCACTTCCACTGATATGCACATTTTTTTCGGTGCTATAAGTAATTGACAGCTCGGTTTAACCCATTGCACCATTGTTTATTCGACACTGGCAAATTTGTGTACATGTTAGATATGTACTTCTCAGAGTCAGTGACAACCCTGAGAAAATGATTCCAGTTTGGGCCTTATGATCAGGGTCTTCACTGCGTGTCGTTTGGAATTTAAATGTAAAACACTCTATCGCCAATGTTCAAAATTGGATAGACTCAACTGGTACTTTGAATCATCCATTTGAAGTATACAGTGAATAAAACACTTTTCGGCTTTTCAGCGAATTGCTTCAATATTGCTTGAAGTATCCGCATGTGTATACGTTTGAGCGCAAAACTTATTTTCGATAGTCGTACTGTAGCTGTAATACTTTATTTTATTGCATGCCTGCCTGCCTGTGCTACATATTTTTTTCTTTGTGTAGTTGTACAGTCGAACTTCGATATCTCGAACTCGGTTAAGTCGAACATATCCGTATTTCAAAGTTTAAACGCGAGCTCGAAATAAGGCAAATTCATGTTTCGAAATATCGGATATTTCGACTTAAGCGAGTTCGAGATATCGAAGTTCGACTGTAAATTAGATTAGATAAGATTAAATACAAAAGTATCCTGTGTCTAATAACTCATTTCAACTTATCGTTTGTTTAATCCAACCACGTACTCGATTAGTGTGAAGTCATGTTAACGTACATCTTAATGCCAAGGACACTGGTGAGATTAGATGTTTCCGCCAGAATCTTCTTGAAATGAATACATCAACCTGTAACAAACCGCCAACTGTTAATATATATACATGTATAATGGTTTCTTTTCCAGAAATTTGAGTGATTCGACCGGCTGGAAATTTGTTGCGCACAATAGATATTGGTATGTTTCTAGTGGTTTATTGATTCATTTATAATTTTTATTATTATTATTTTACCAGATTTATATAAGGCTCTTTTTACACAGGGGTAGTGCGTTCAAAAGCGCTTCACATGAAATTACATAAATGTACCTACAAAGCGAGAAAAGACGAATTAACTACAATTAGATCTAAATTAAACATGAATAAACCTACAAAAGACAGCCCCCAAGATGGCGATCACATTACCCCCATCAATCAGCAATGAAGCGACCGGCTAATGATTGCCGACTGACAGAAATAATAGTAGAGCGCCAAATGCAGGCCGCCGAGAAAAGAGAAATAAGTACAATTCAGTAATAACGTAATTTCTACGACCGTTGTTGTACACATAACCGTGTCCTTCGGTTATTCATAAAGTGTGCAAAAATCGAAAAAAGTGCCAGTAGAATCAGGCAAACAGTAATTGCATTATTGGGTATTGCTTTAGACATTGATTCATCATGGTGGTACCTCCCGCTTGAAATGAAATAGTTGGTTTACAGTGGAGAATCTGTTATTCTTTCCCGTTTAAACGCAAACGCAAAGCACTAAAACGTAGAAAAGAACAACTTTTGGACAATTCTGATAATTCAAGTTTATCTTGGTGGCAAACAGTTTGGAGCCTGATCAGACGCCGGGTTACCCGGCGTCTGATCTGGCTCCAAACTGTTTGCACTGCAAATAATAGTTTTAGCGTAAACGCGTTTATTGGGAAAGAATAACAGATTCTCCACTGTAACTATCAACCACTTGTATTGTTGTTTAAGGCGAGTACATGTACCTGGGTAGAGTACACTTGTCATTTGTAAACACTGTTGACCTTAAGCTGGAGGCTCATGTAAGCAGAAACCCTCTTATCAGTATTTATCATTGTGATAAAAACTGAATGGTCAAACTTAAGAACATAAAATGGCACTTGGCTTGACAAGAAATTAATAAATAGGGGTTGTTCATTAATCATTTCATTATTTCAAATATTTAGTAACAGTCGGTCTGTGTCTTTTTTGTTTATGAAAACAATATGAAAAAAGTTATTCGTTCTCCTTTAAACAAAACTTAACATCAAATCAATGCATTGGAATTCAAAAATCCGCAATGGTTTGATAATGTGGAAAAGTACTTTAAATCTGACATGCAAATATTTCCATGGCGTCTGACGTTCCGTAACATGAGAACGCGTATGTTGTCAAAGAGTAACGTAGATCCTCTCTATGCAACTGTTTACAAAATTGTAAACTTTACCCATTACCCTATAAATACGCATTCTAACGCCTTTAATTTATTCCTATACTGACGAAAAAAATGTCAGTTTATACTACAGACAAACTTCGTTATCTCGAACTCGCTTAAGTCGAACATATCATTATTTCAAAGTTAAAACGTGGCTACGCTACGTTTTAACTTTGAAATAAGTTTATGTTCCACTTCATCGAGCAAGAAATAATTAAAAAATAACTTTAGAAATATGGGAAAATCGAGTTAAGCGGGTTCGAGATATCGAGGCTCGACTGCATTAGGAATATATATCGTAAGAAATAATTTCTATATCTTAGCAAGATGTAGCTTAAAGCAATGTGAAAGTAAAGCAGAGTGCACATTTTGCTTTACTCTCAACTTGCTTTATGTGATCACCTACCTTCAATACTATAAGTATGCTATATGGAGTAAAAGGTTAAATGATACATGTGACCCCTTTCTTGCCATGACTTTACCTTCTTTCAACAATTATCGTCTGCTTTTATTTAAGTTTAAGAGTTTCAAAATGTTACATCCCACATAATGACCTCTCTGTATTAAAAATAGCATAGTGACGCAGCTATTGACATAAGCAATATCTAGCTCCTGTGCTAGAGAGTAGACTCTTTAGCTCAGAGGTTATGGTATTGGACTGTCACGCCAGCGCCCCTGATTCGATCCCTGCCCGGGGATTCTCAATATCCAATGTGGATTTTTCTGCTATGCTTCGTTACGGGAGAGTCTCGTAAGATTGAGGCTCGCCCCGGACGGGCTATACGATGCCTAAATAGCTTCTAATATGCCGAATTGCCTTGATGGCGAAGCAGCTTGGTTCGTCATCATAAATGATGACTTCGTTAAGAGGGGTTGTGTTACACCCACCACACTGGCCTCTCAGTGTGTACTAAAACTAACTAGCATAGTGACGCGGCGAATGACATATACAATATCTAGCTTCTGCGCTGGGGAGTAGAATCTTTAGCTCAGAGGTTATGGTATTGGACTATCACGCCAGCGCCCCGGGTTCAATCCCCGCCCGGGAATTCTCAATATCCAATGAGGACTTTTCTGCTATGCTTCGTTACGGGAGTTATTCGTAAGACAAAAAGATAGGAATAAGACCAATCGTCATGTAACACGGCATCTGATCAGAGTTAGAATTGTCTGCATAACAAACATTGGACTCGATGTAAGGCAGTCAAGGGGTTAAGTTGCCACGTGTATTGTTTGGTTTCACGAAAGAAATTCATCAGGATAGCATATGTTAAATTCTAAAATTATTTTCTAGTGGCATATCAAAATAAGTTTAAACTTGTGTGCCGAAACTGTCATGTAAGTTTAAACTTATTTTGATATGCGACTAGAAAATAATTTTAGAATACAACAATATGTGTTTATCATGGTTTTGCAGGTCAAAGCAAGCAGTGTACGCCAAACAGAACAATGGATCATTTGACTGGATCATCGGACAATATGGCTCGTTGCCGAACGATTTGGTAAGACCAGTGTCTGTGACTTTGTGAGGCAACACCAGTCTTTCTTGTTAACCCTTTGCCCCATAGAAATGCCTTTCATCGTATTTAACTTATTCCTCCACTGAAGAAAATAGTCCCGATGTATGCAGTAATGAACATGTACTTTTTAGAAATAGTTTGTAAATCCTAGCCGGTGGTAGCTTGAAGCAGGCTGAAAGTAAATCAGAATGGGCTTCAATGCATATTCGGCTTTACTGTTAACCTGCTTCAAGTGGTCACATCTCTTCACAACTAGAAACAGGCTAATGTGTAATATGTTAGCGAAACAAATGTTATAAAGTGCAATACAATACGTTTCTTGAAATAGATTACGATTTATATTTATCTAGATGGCAAACAGTTTAGATCCAGACCAGACGCCGGATTTTAACTGTGCACAATTGAAAACACAATAGTTCAAGTGCAAAGACGTTGCTTTGGAAGGAATAGTGTAAAAGTGGATCAATTCATTATTTGGATATGAAATGATGTTCAAATGTTATTGAGTTATCGTTAGACAAAATCTTATAATTGTGTAAATTAATGTAGGTGTTTTAACATACCTTGATGTTTTACACGGTCTATTTAACAGCTGTAGGTATCAACATATTCCACCATAAAGGAGGTTTATCCTTTTACCTTTTATACATTTTTTATATTGACTATTATAATCCTTTTTCTTACTGCATATATTATTATTATTACTATTTTTATTAAACCACTTTGTTGTAGTGAGGTTTATCCATTTTTCTCTTATAGGATTTCTGGCGTTATTTGTTTAAGCAAGCCAAAGCCTGGGGGTTGATGGTTTATGAGCAGGTAAGTGGTGTGATCAAGCGAGTGTATCGCAATGCAATAAAATGGAAAAAATATACACTTATTTTAAGATTTCCTACGATTTATTCTAATCTGTGTGGCAAAGAGTATTGAGACTGATTAGACGCCGGGTTCAGTGCTCACAGGAACCTTCTGCTTCCGGTTAACATTATTTGCAAACGTAACAGTGTGTAGGTTTATCATCACTTGTACGGTCTTGTTGTTCAAGTGCGCTTTAAATAATGACGACATAGTAGAGTGCATGACTGCGAAACTGGCGACCAAGGTTAATGACATACCAGGGCTACCACAAGTTGATTATTAAAAAAACCTAAGATTTCCAAAGTTTTACTATCCGTCTGCTTTAAGCTATCATCTGCTAGGATAAACATCCGAAGATTTCGGAAAAATCCGGAGAAATGGAAGCCCTGTCATATATGTCTAAATAAAAGGAGTAACAAATTACCCATGATTGCTCATAAATCAACGGCAACGTAGCCAGAGACGTATGTAATAACTAAAATAAAAACGTTTTGTATATAGGTTTTACTTTTATTCTACATTAAGCTACATTTGTATGAAAGTAGTATCAGCTTCGTCAAAAGAATGTGTTTTGCAAATTCCTGTCAGCTGCTATGTACAATATACAATGATCAAGGTTGAGATTAGCAGCTGCATATTTAGGAAAAGTGAATTCCTATAAATACAGTCGAATATCGATATCTCAAACTCGCTTATATCAAACTATACGATAGTTCGACACATGAACTGCATTATTTCATGCTCGGTCACGTCGAACATACCCATATTTAAAAGTTAAAACGTGGCTAAGCCACGTTTTAACTTTGAAATACGGGTATGTTCGACAAAACCAAATTCGAGATATCGAAGTTCGACTGTACATTTGACTTTTAATACAGGACAAAAACAGTGCAGAAAGCACCAATAAGGGCCTTTTTATTGTCATCCTGACTTATGATGTCACCTATGCTCAATATTAGTATTTGTGTGTGGCAGCTAAATACAAAATTAACTGACATAAGTTCAGTACAGAAATCGACGACCGTCGTTAACCATCAATTGCGAGTTGGCTACCTGGTCTGCACTACTGTGGAGAAAACACTATTCTTCCGTTTAAACGCAAACGAAACGCAAACGCAATTCAATGAATTATAGAAACTAACAACTTTTTGACAATTCTGACTACATTGTACTTATCTTAATCTAAGTGGCAAATATTTTGGAGCCTGATGATACGCCGGGTAACACGGCGTCATTTCGGGCTTCAGACTATTTACAATGGAAATAATATATATTTAGCGTAAAAAACGTTTATTTGGCAAGGATGCGTTTTTTTCTACTGTACTCTGCACGCTGCACTAGGACACAAACTGCTCACCTAAACCACAAACAGTGGCGACTGAACTCACTGCTGTATCCTTTCTTTATTTTCAAGGACTGGCTGAATATTCAGACACGCTACATGGCGGCGCTTCAGACTAATCTCACTCTAGGAAGGGATTGGCTTATGCAGATGGGACAGGCAGCAGCTGAACAGGGCATCACTATACAGTACTGTATGGCTACAGCAAGGCACGCCTATCAGAGCATGGAAATACCAACTGTCACACAGGTAATATTATAACCTGGTTTTACCATTTGTCACCAAGGTAACGCAATAACCTTGGAATACTAGTTGTCACTCAGGTAAAACAATAGCAAGGAATTACCTGTTGCCAGTCAGGTAAAATAAGTACCAGGAAATACCAGTCACCACTGAGCTATGACAATATCCTGGAAAACCAGTTGTCATTCGGGTAAGACATTAACCTGGAAATGCCAGTTGTCACTCAGGTAAGTCAATAACCTGGAAATACAAGTTGTCACAAAGGTACATCAAAACCTTAAAATACCAGTTGTTATGCAGGAGAGGCAAGAACCTAGAACAAAAGAACCTGGAAATAGTGTAACACATGTCAATCAAAACCTTGAAATACCAGTTGTTATGCAGGTGAGGCAAGAACCTAGAACAAAAGAACCTGGAAATAGTGTTATACATGTAAAACAAAACCAGGAAATACAGGTACAAGCTGCAACACAGGCAATGCAAGAATCTGAAAATGCCATCGGTCACATTGTACGGACACGAACTCCTGTCACTAATGCAATACGAGATCCTGGAAATAGCAGTTACCACACAGATGATTGAGGCAAGCAGTTCGAAATATCAGATACCACAAATGTATTACAAACATCTTGCACAGACAACTTAACGCAAGTGCGACAAGAAAAATAACAAAAACAAACTGTCAAACAGAAAAGATACATGTAACTCACTAGATATCCCACTAGATTAATCATACATTCCAGTCTAACGTACACTGCGCAATAAAATAAAAGTACAAAATGATAGTTTCTAATTTTAGTGGCGAATTCTTTGGAGTCTTGCACGTACAGAATTATACGTTGTCTGGGGACAAGATAAGTTAAATCCTAGGCTCAAATCTGACCAATCAAGTGTTTGAGAACAAACTCAGACTTCAAACGCTGTATAACCTTATAACATTGGGATTCTGCCCACACACACACACCCACACACACTGGTACCAACTGTTTGGTTTTGTATTGGATATTTCAGGCTCGGGTTAGCGATGACTACCAGTACTTGCGACCTGATCAGTGGAAAATAGGAGTGACGTCACTGTTCGCATTCGCAATGGGCCTGTTCCCGTCCAAAGACACTTTCTGGACCATGACGTCACAGCCTGGAAATCCCTTCAGTAAGATTTAGTGTACATCCTCTGTTATTACGAATTATTATCTCAGCCTGTGTTAAGCAACCACCTGCCTTATTTCTTGAAAATTATAAACGAAATATTATAAAGACAAATCAAGATAAAAACAGATTTCGTCTGGTTCGGGATTAGAACAGGAAACAGAAGTCAATTCACCGCTGATACATTATTAAATAGGTATTCCCTTAACCATTTCAAGGTCGGAGTCGTCTATAGCCGAATTTGCAAACAGTTTTGATCCTGATCAGACGCCGCTCAGGATCAAAATTGTTTGACGCTCGTTTCGATATTTCTTAAGTCATACTCTTTTAAATCTAACTTTGAAATGATATTGAAGACAACAATATTGAAGCAGACGACACAATGACGGTGTAGGGGTAAAAAACTCCAAAATAAGTTGGCGCCGAAAGAGTTAAACACGGCTGTTAAGCTAATCAGGAAGAAAAAAGTATATGCATTAAATAAATGGCAAACAGTATCTAAACACAACGCGGTCTTATAATGTTTCGTTGATATACATTTTTGTTGATGTCTACTTTTATAACATGTGGTGCTTTTGTGTGTTTCTCGTCTTTTCTAGACAAGACGGAGCCATTTCCGGGGCTGGAAGCGGCCGTCGCCTCACTGAGCAAGGGACCAGTTGGACCCAGTGACGGAATAGGGAATACAAATGTCAGTCTGCTTATGAGGTATACAGTGAACCCCCTCCAAACCGTAAATTCTACATACTGGAATTCTCTCTAAACCGGACAAAAACTTTCCCGTTTCAAACCCTTATTTATTTTTTCAAAATTACACCATAAAAACGATTTTTTACGCCTTTGATTTATTCCTATACAGAAGAAAATAAATTCATGAATTTGTATCATCAGAAAAAAATTCGATATTCTAGTAGATGATAGCTTAAGACAGGGTGAAAGTAAAACAGAATGCTATATTCCATACTTGAAACAAGTTATGGGGTAATGGGTTAAAACTTCTTTAAACTGGAAACCCGTCTAAACCGGAAATCTATGTTGTTCCCAAACATGTACGATTTAGAGGGGTTTCCCTGTAAACCCCTTACAGAGACTAGCAAGCAGATATGGCATAGGGAATGATAATTTGTAAATGTATTTCAACCGCTTATATTAACACAACAATATAAGCCTTGGATAAGAAATGCTGTTTTGAAAAGAAAGTTTCAAGAAAACAATACTTAGCTCGGTTTGGGATTCGAACCCGGGACCTGGCATGCGGGAACGAAAATAACATTGAGTCAAACACCTTAACCACTGAGCTTGTGGGCCGTTCATTTATCTGTGGTCGATTTAACCTTCCTTTAGTGTACAGCGAGGGATATTACGTAATTGTTTTTCTGTTTATACATGTGCTTGCATAAGAGACTAAATCCTTACTGATTAATATATCCAACCCTAGCGACGAGTATATTTGTCATCTACAAACTATGTACCTGTAAAGATTATACTTATCCCATGCAAACATTGTAGACTATGATCAGAGGGCTCTTCACTGTTTGTCATTTTGAAATAAATTGTTAAAATCAACCCTAAGTAGCCAAAAATGGACTACACTTTTTTTTTAAATTGGAAAATTTCCATTAAAAGTTTCAGGGGTGAATGAGTTAATGCACATCAAAAGTAATTCATACAGCGTATTAGGACGGACAACCATTAAGATCGAACCATTAACGGCGTAGTAACAACTAAATATTGCCTGCAAAAGGCATAATTTTGAATAAGTTACCTGCAACAGAGGGACTAGTCTGATACTGCACGGTTTGTATGCCACCTATTTGTTGTTTTCTTTTTATGCCCCCAGAATCTACGATTCGGGGGCATATGGTTTTTGTCATGTCTGTTGGTTTGTCTGTCCGTCCGTCCGTCTGTCTGTGCCAAAAACCTTAACCTTGGCTATAACTCTTGCATTTTTGTACCTAGGCCTTTTATACTTGACACTGTCTTCCCTGTATCAAGACCTTTCCAACCATACAAAACTTTTTGACCTTGTGACCTTGACCTTGACATTTGACCTACTTTTGTAAAAATCTTTAAATGGCTTTAACATTTGCACCAGTTGGCCCAGGGTTTCATATTTTGTATGTATATTTCTTGTGTCAAGACCTTTCAAACCATACCAACATCTTTGACCTTTCGACCTTCACCTTTACCTTTGACCTATTTAATCAAACTTTAACCAAAAACCTTAACCTTGGCTATAACTTTTGCATTTTTGCACCTGGGCATTTTATACTTTGCATGTGTATTCCTCATGGCAAGACCTTTCTAACCATACAAAACTTTTTGACCTTGACCTTGACATTTGACCTTCTTTTGTAAAAATCTTTAAATTGCTATAACATTTGCACCAGTTAGCATAGGGCTTTAATATTTTGTATGTATATGTTTTGTGTCAAGACCTTTCCTACCATACCAATATCTTTGACCATTTGACCTTGACCTTCACCTTTGACCTATTTAATCAAACTTTAACCAAAAACTTTAACATTGGCTATAACTTTTGCATTTTTGAACCTGGGCCTTTTATACTTGGCATGTGTATTCTTCATGGCAAGACCTTTCCAATCATACAAAACTTTTTGACCTTGTGACCTTGACATTTGACCTACTTTTGTAAACATCTTTAAATGGCTATAACATTTGCACCAGTTGTCCCAGGGCTTTAATATTTTGTATGTATATTTCTTGTGTCAAGACCTTTCTAACCATACCAACATATTTGACCATGTGACCTTGACCTCGATCTTTGACCTATTTAATCAAACTTTAACCAAAAACCTTAACCTGGGATATAACTTTTGCATTTTTGCACCTTGGCCTTTTATACTTGACATGTGTTTTCCCTTTCTAACCATACAAAACTTTTTGACCTTGTGACTTTGACATTCGACCTACTTTTGTTGAAATCTTTAAATGGCTATAACATTTGCACCAGTAGGCCTACGGCTTTCATATTCTGTTTATATATTTCTTGTGTCAAGACCTTTCCAACCATACCTACGTTTTTGCCCTTGTGACCTTGACCTTTGACCTTTATTTGTATAAATCTTTATACGCCTATAACATTTGAACCAGTAGGCCTAGAGCTTCCATACTTTATATGTTTCTTGTGTTAAGACTTCTCCAACCATGCCAATGTTTCATTTACCCTACGACCATGACTTTTGACCTACTTTTGCAAATAAGCATTACATTACAGAACATGATGCTGTCTGGGGGCATTTGTGTTTCACAAACACATTGCTTTTCATCTGATCATCACCAAACTTTCTGAAAATGTTTGTTGACATAAAATGGAGGCCAATTTGGATAACCAGCGGCACCAATTTATGCTAGGCCCTTTGGAGTAATGGCCCTTGAAGTCCTAAAATGGCGCTCCACTACAGTTTCAGCTCTCTAACTTTTACGTTTGATAGTCTGGATTCCCCTCCCTGTATCATCGGGGGCATTCGTGTAACTGGGACACGCTCTTGTTTACCCATTTCCCCATCGACTCTCTTCAGGTGTTGCCGTCAAGATGGAATGCTTCTCAAACCTTCATCAGCTGCGAGAGCCATCGACAAACAAATCATTACAGTAAGTTACGGAGGAGAAGATGTTACATGTATTTATTTTCCAAGAAACGTGTTTATGGTAAAGCAGTTACAGTAAAGCCTCTGTATTACGACCACAAAATTGTGTTAATTATTTGGCGTTTTGCAACAGGTGACTGCTTAAAGGAAGGTGACAGTTAAACAGAAAGCTCCTTTAGGAGCTTTCTGTTTTACTGTCACTTTCCTTTAAGCTGTCACCTGTCCTTTATACAATCAATTAGCATACATTTCAGTGTCCGTAATAGAGAGGTTTTACTGTACATGTATGTCCATTGCAACGTTTGGAGCCAGATCAGACGCCGAGTAAACAGGCGTCTGATCAGGTTCCAAATTGTTCGCCGATCAGATTAAGATAAGCCTGTAGACTTTTGTTTCAAAATAAAAAACAATTACGCTTTATTGCATAATTTGTACGTTTCGTTTGTGTTTAAATATGAACTAGAAATATCTTTAAAAAAGATATTCCGTCGCAGGTTAAAGTTTTTTTTGTGGGGTACAGTATTCACTTAACCAGAGACAAGTGTATACACTGTCTCTGACTTAACATGTTTCGTACACAGACTTTCCCACATGCTAAATTTAGAGCTTTTCCACGCTAAATTTAGAAATGATGACATAGTAACACAGCAATAATTTAGACTGCATCTCATTGTTTTGCCAGGTTTACACTCGCAAGATAGATGTGAAAAAAGAACAGAACGCCAGTCTAGGCCATTGGCCGATAAGAGTACTGCATTTCAAGCACGTGGTTATTGACCAGGATTTCTGATCATTCCTGATTGGTTAAATTGTTTCATAGAGTTGCGGTCAAAAGACAAAACAGACCCGTCTGCGACGGGAAAAAGTAACGTCTTCTCGATAGTTAGAAGTACATTACGCTGTTAGCAATTCACATTTCAAATCGGCTGTTGATCGTGTTTGTAAACAATTGTTTATTTGACCACCGCTTTCAACAGTGTGACCATACCACGTGGTATGTGACGTCATGTTTTAGTACCACTGGCAGCCAAAATGTCCACTGGATGAATAGACAGTTTATTATCATTTGTAGGCCAAGATCAGACAGAGCGCGTCTTCTACAAACTTTTCTATCTAGGAAAGTATACATGTTTTGTGTAAAACTAGGGTTTGCATTCTTTATAATTTTGCAATATATTATGATAAAAACAATCCTTAGTTTGATTTAATTGGAAACTATAATGTTAATTAGGAATGAATGTGTTAACCCTATGCCATAATAGTTATAGATAAACCGTTCGATGCCTTTCAATTCAACTCTCGACTGATGAAAAAAGTTCTACTTAATACCGTCATAAATTTGCGCCATAAGAAAACATCCAATATCCTAGCAGATTGGACTTAAAGGAGGACGAAAGTATAGCAGAATTCTTTGGTGCATTCTGCTTTACTTTCATCCTGCTTTAGTTGATCGCAAGTCTTCAAAACTATAAACAGGCGATGGAGTAATAAGATACTCTGCAACTCTATTCCTAACTGTTGTACTGTACTTGTATTGCAGGACGCATTTCACTATCCTGCCAAGATGGGCGAGATCTGGATGGCGCAGTCGTTCGTCCGTACGGACGGAAAGGACAAGGAATATGGCATACTGTTTGCCGCAGATATACAAGGCAATACGTCAGTGCGGATTACAGATCTAGGTTTTAATGTGGTAAGTTGATCACTTGAACCCTAGAGACTAGTTTACTCGTTCTTTACAAATAAGGTACTTTGGCCCGTTTTACGAAACGTCGTAAGACAAAAACGATCGTAGGTCAACAAAAAGACAAAAAGACGATTCCAAAGAGATGTCACAAGACAGGATTCGATTGAGAAATTAATAACATTTGAGAATTTAAGAATCGGATTACGACAATATTTGTCGTACGACGTTTCATAAGGCGGGTTCATGTGAAGAGAATACGTGTCAATTTGCAAACAGTGTAACACCAGATCAGATGGCTCTTGGAGGAGTAATTTTATCAGTGTATACGTTGTTAATCGTTTTGCACGTTATTGCTAAAAAGTAAACTAGTAAAACGTGAGAATGGAAATACTTAATTTGCAACAGGAATTGAAGTTAAATGGGTAAATGGGGTAACCCGGCGTCTGATCAGGCTCCAAGCTGTTTGCCACCAAGATAAACAAGAATTATCAGAATTGTCCGAAAGTTGTTCTTTTCTACGTTTTAGTGCTTTGCGTTTGCGTACGTTTGCGTTTAAACGGGAAAGAATAACAGATTCTCCACTGTAAGTGTTGCGTTCAGAAAACGCCAACTTTTACGATTTAGGGATTGGGTTGAAACATGAAGTATCCTTAATTACTTATATTTGATTAGTACGTGTATTTAAACGTTTACCGGAGTTTGAGTAGACTCAAAACAGTTTGCAATAGACACATTAGTTTGAGCAGTTTTAGCAGAAACGCGTTTATTGTGTGTGTGTGTGTGGGGGGGGGGGTTCCTCCGTTCACGTACATATCTTTGATGCAATTTTAAAAACATAGAGCTTCTTGTCTTTACCATTAAGATAGTGTTTTAATACGTCTGTGTAAAGCGTGTTTTAGTCTAATGTATAAATAGTGATGAACCCAAGTTTAGAAATACAGGTTAACTAGGCATGTTTTAACCATGTTGATATTTTAACATGGTCTCTTATAATTCAAATTTGAATGACATTGTTACTTTTAACCATGGGTTATGTTTATGTACATATGACTCTGTGTTACTGTGATGAGACTTTATTAAACAATAAATCTATTGTCAATGCGCTACGAATATATGTTAAAGATAGTTATGATATAGATATATGGCGCTCCGTTCTTGTCCTGCGTTGTCCGATTATTAACACTATAAATGCCGACAACATTCATCGAATCCTGATCATACGTGTCTGATCAGGATCCAGATTGTTTGACACTCATTTCAATGTTTTTTACGTAATCAACTGAGGGAAGAATAATGGAGAGCAATCCTTTCGAGGATTCAGCATCACTCTACCACGGCAGTATTCTGTAACATAAATGAATTTCCTTTTTACAGAGATAAACGTATCCCTGTTTTGTGTATATAGTTGTATATTCTATGCCATGTGACCAGCAATGTATGTAGACGTCATTTTTGATTTGACGTTATTTACGACATTCGATTACCAATGGTACCGGGAGACCGTATTTTTAAGACAGTAATTGTTTCCCACTAAGGCTGACAGTATTTCTGTCTAGGTGGCCTATGTAAATGAAATTGAGGTATAATAATATAACCTGTGTATTACGACCACTAAAAGGGCTTAGGGATTGTATAAAAGACAGATTACAGCTTAAAGCAATGTGACAGTAAAACAGAAAGCTCCTTACTGTCAACTTGTTTTGAGCAATTATCTGTCGTGAACAACTAATTATCAACACACTATTGTGGACGTAAAAGAGAGGTTTTACTGCAGTTTTGTCCGTTACTTTACAGCTCAGCACAGGCGTGTACTATCCATACGATGACGTCACACAGTGGAAATATTTCAACCAATCAACTGTCATCAATTTACAAGGCTGTTCAAAGACAAACTTCTGCCTGTATTATCTTTCGCCATTGTTAAACAGGTTTGTCACTTTTTCGGTATTCGTTTTTTTGTTTAAATAAATGTTAAGCTTACCCCATTATTTGGCTTATCTCCGTTACAATGGTTATTTGCAAACAGTTTGAATCCTGACCAGTGGCACTTTTCATAAAACTTCGTACTGCATAAACGATCGAAAGTCAAAACTTCAAAATACATTTAATTTCTGATTTCTCTATCTAATCCTTGTCTTGTTACATCTTTTTGGTATTGTCTGTTCAGGACGATTCCACAGATATGTCACAAGACAGGATTAGATGGAGAAATAAATGATTATTGAGACTTTACGACAGCATTTGTCGTACGAAGTTTTATGGAATGGGGCGTAACGCTATTCTAAACTTGCTACAGAGAACTAAACGTTTAAACGCAAACGAAACACTATCACAATGCAGTAAAACGTAGAAAGTTACAATCTCTTGTAAGTTGATTAATTTTAATCTTACTTGCAAACAATTTGGGGCCTGATCATTCGCAGTCATCGGTATACTATTGGCAGGAAGGTGACTGTGTTAGAAAGTGGTCTAACAATTTTTTATTCAACGAACTAGCGTTGTTACGTAAATGACAAAAAATTATATTTTCTCGCCATGAGCCTATGATAAAATAAGTTGGAGGCTTTGTCGAACATACAGTGGATAATCTGTTATTCTTTCCAGTTTAAACGCAGACGTACGCAAACGCAAAACACTAAAACGTAGAAAAGAACAACTTTTTGACAATTCTGATAATTCTTGTTTATCTTGGTGGCAAACAGTTTGGAGCCTGATCAGACGCCGGGTTACCCGGCGTCTGATCTGGCTCCAAACTGTTTGCACTGCAAATAATAGTTTTAGCGTAAACGCGTTTATTGGGAAAGAATAACGTTTCCTCCACTGTACGGAACGCGTTTTGGAAATGATAACGTATAATCAGTAATGACTGAACATTAATTATATTTCAGTTCTAAGGTGACCGCCATATTGGGTGAAGGTGACAAGTGGATTCCAATGGCGACACAACGAATTGATAACATTCTTGTGAAAAAGTCGAAGGTCACTTTATCATTGAAAGGAGCTTCCGGTGAAATGGTACCGATGTGGTTCATTGCTTCTGGTCAGCTAAAGCACGCCCAATGCACTGTCAAAAGTACCGGCAACATCACCAACTGCGACCTCAATCCTGTTGCCCCGATGACGTCATCTACAATAACTTCAACGCAGAAGCCGAAAACCGGTAGTGCTTCTGTTACACGCCATTCACCCACAGGCACGGGAACCAGTAAAACACCGAATGTGACGTCGACAAGGAAGATGACAACAACGACTGCGTCACGTGCTTCGTGTGTGAATATCTGCCTGACAATACTCGCACCTGTTTGGATTTTGTTAAAATATTTGTTCTAATTTGATTTGATTTGATTTGTTTTGATTTTACGTCGCTTTCAACAGTATTTCAGTCATATCGCGACGTCCAGCTAATTATAGGTGGAGGAAGACCCCATAAGTCCTTTGTGCACTGTTTCAGGCTCAAATCGGCAACTGGGTAGAACCACCGACCTTCCGCAAGCCAGCTGGAAGGCTTCCCCACATGAAAAATCCGAACGACCCTACTGGGATTCGAACTCACAGCGGTGAGGAGCTTAGTGATGTAAGTCACAGTGACTATACCACTAGGCCACGGAGGCCCCAAATATTTGTTCTAAAGTTTCATCATACAATGCTCCCTCTCTACATAGACACCCAATTGGAGACACAGATTATGTGTATGTGGTATTCGGAGGGAGGCTTTATAGGGAGGAAAATCATTTGCAAACAGCTTGAATCCAGGTTAGACGCCGCATAACGCGGCGTCTGATTTGGATTCAAGCTGTTTGTCACTCGTCATTATATTTATTATATCAAAATTTCCTGTTAAATGTAACTTTGTTTTTAAAAAATCAGACGACAAGTTAAAGCAGACGATATTGTACCAGTAAAAACGTTAGACATAATGCACTGTCAAAAGTACGGGCAACATCACCAATTGCAACCTAAATCCTGTTGCCCCGATGACGTCATCTACACTGACTTCAACGCAGAAGCCGAAAACCAGTAGAGATTCTGTTACACGCCATACACCTACAGGAACGGGAACAAGTCGAACACCGAATGTGACGTCGACAAGGAAAATGACAACAACGACTGAGTCATGTGCTTCGTGTGTGAATATCTGTATGACAATATTCGCGCCTGTTTGGATTTTGTTAAAATATCTGTTCTAAGTTTTCATCATACGATACGATACGATGGTTTTATTGCATAAAATATTACATATAATGCTTATACATGTAGCAAACAACATGATAAACATCATATTGTTTTTATAATACTACACCGGGAAAACTTTGTTATTTATCAGTTATCTCCTTATTCATCTCTGAGACGTTTCATGGACAATCCAAAATTCAGTTTAAATCAATTTACTACAGTGTTCCCTCTAGCCTACGACTCCCTCCTTGCAACGACCTTTGCCAAAGGACTATCATGCTTAACGCATTTTCGTCTGCTGTTTTTTTTCAAAGTTACATATAAGTGGACATTTTGACAGAATTAATATAATGACAAGTGACAAACAGCTTGAATCCAGATCAGGCGCCGCGATACGCGGCGCCTGATCTGGATTCAAGCTGTTTGCAAATGTAAGCCAACACTGAATTTTCCCTCTCTATAACGACTCCCTCCGAACAACACACATAATCTGTGTTTCCTACTGGGTGTCGTTGTAGAGAGGGAGCGCTGTTGAGCCGAATTCTTCACACTACGAATTCTTCACACCTGTGAGGAATTCGTAGGAATTTCATACGAATATGTCACACATGTGTGAATAATTCGTACTGACTCTCAGCCACCCTGACAGTAGATACGAATTCTTCACATGTCGATTTTTTTTAAAAACGAATGTAAAAATTTTGTGCATACGAAAACCTCACACTTTCCAAAAAGCTTTTAGCCACCCAGATGGATAAGGGGACATATTAGGTTTGCTTTACTTGATAGAGGTCTTGTATTCACATAATGACAAAACATATGTACTAGACTGCCTGTTTAAATGATAAAAGCTTAGGTCACACGGTAAGAAATGTCACATTTTTCAGCATCGATATAATTAATTATAGACACATAAAACTGAAAAATATCATGGTAATAATAGCACTTTGGTGACCATATAATTTACTCGATTCCGTCGTATCGGATAGTATTCGGTCCGTCTGTAAGAACTTTATAAATGTATGGACCGGTTTCTGTGTCACCAGCTAAAGGCAAAGATGACACGTCGGGGTCGGTCACTCTTCCGTAGTCTATCTGTCCGATCGTCCGACTGTCACGGTTTTGTTTTTTACTCTAACGCCTGTTCCACTGAAGTTTTTAAGCTGAACTTTCATTTAAAGAGTTTAGTGAGTAGACGTGTATTGCAAACAAAGTTCATAATTCTTGTATCAATACCGTGAGAGGTATTCCCCTTTCTACATTTTTCCGGGAGATTCTGCCATTCCGACGCTTTTGAAATTAAATTTTATTAAGGACTATCGCGGCTGTTTTTTCGAATTTTCAAACCATTCATATTTTTTTTAAAATTCTGCATGTTGCTAGTATATACCCTGTTGTGCAGAAATATGAAATAAAAATAGGGAGTCCCCGAACTGGTTCTTTTCTTAATAGCTTGTTGTTGTTTTTTGGTAAACCCCAGGCCTAATTATCCAGAGACACGTGCTTTTGATCATAAAATCTCAGAACACCCCTCTTCAGCTTTGTAATTTTCCTCAGATATTGGGTTATTCATATGTTTTCATAAAATAGAAAAGAATAGGAACAAGTAGCAATAAAAACATGGAAACAACGTTTTATTCGTCAATAAAGGGAACACATCAAATAGTTATTTTTCTTTTTTTTCTCTCCTACAGTTCTTACATTCAGATTTTGCCAATATTTTTCACAAATATTGATAAAGCCTTAATTTACTGAAATCACTTATTAAAGTTATGGGTACCCGAACTATTTTTCTACAAAATACAAATGTCTGCATAAAGAGTAACGCATGTCTATCCAGTTACAAATAGGGCTATCTATAAATGATATATGTTAACCACTTTTAAATGCTAGAATGTGTCCAAATCCACTGTTTAATCGTCAACAATATATCACTATACAAGCATTATTAGTATATATTATTTATCTTGGACGCCAAATTATATGACCCCACAATTAAGCTTTTTGAGGTAGGAAATAATACACATTTCAAATATAAACTATAAACAACAGCTACAACGAACGGGACCCGTTTTTATTAAAACCATGCCAAAATTTCAGTCAGTCTTTGGTCTATGTCCCAATTGTGTCATTCACTCACCAGATGTATCGACCATGCCCATGACATAACAGTACTTAAAACCGACAGTATGGCCACGATTTTCAGGACTATCGCGCCAGTTTCCATTTTTTAAAGTCAAAGGGAAGCAACGTTTGCAAAACTTCTGATGAGGTGTCTCCCTTTGCCCAATTCTCTATAACATAGTTTATATTTGAAATTTGTATTTTTTTCTACCTCAAAAAGCAAAACTGTGCGGTCATAGCAGCATTTGGAGACCACGATATGTGATATATACTAATAATGCCTGTAAAGTGATATATTGTTGACGATTAAACAGTGGATTTAGACACATTCTAGAATTTAAAAGTGGTTAACATATATCATTTATAGATAACCCTATATGTAACTGGATTGACATGCGTTACTCTTTATGCAGACATTTGTATTTTTTAGAAAAAATAGTTCGGGAACCAATAATTCTTATTAGTGATTTCAGTACATTAATGCTTTATCAGTATTTGGGAAAATTTGGTCAACATCTGAATGTAAGAACTGTAGGAGAAAAATACTTTGAAAAATAACTATTTGATGTGTTCCCTTTATTGAGGAATAATATATTGTTTCCATGTTTTTATTGCTACTTCCTCCTATTATTTTCTATTTTGTGAAAACATATGAAAAATCCAACATTTAAGGAAAATTACAACGCTGAAGAGGGGATTTCTGAGATTTTATGATCAAAAGCACGTGTCAAGAAAGTTATTAAGAAAAGAACCAGTCCGAGGACTCCCTATTTTTATTTCATATTTCTGCACAGCAGGATATATACTAGCAATATGAAAATTTAAAAAAAAAATGAATGTTTTGAAAATTCGAACAAACTGCCGCGATAGTCCTTAAATACCGGACGGGCAACGGTTTTAAGACGGGGACCATCATCGCCCGATATTGGTTATCGTGGGTTCAATATATGAATGAGGCTTATAAAGACGCGCTGATTTCACTTCTTTGTTATGTTGCTCACTTTCTTACATGGAACCATACTACCTATTGCCTTATCGTGTAGTCCACATCATGGGCATTCAGACATAACGTGCAATACTATGTGAGACCGAAAGGAAACCGGTGTTATCCGGTTGCCAGACGGGCGCCGGTGTAAAGACGAAATGTGTCCCCCTCTAAAGAGTGACACATGAGGACATTTTTTATGAAGAAAACTGTCCTTGGGACTTGCTTAGGCATAATACATGTAAAATGACCCGGGAGGTTAATTTTCTGAGTCGAAAAATGTCCCGGGGTCACAATTCTGAGTGGTGGGGACACTTTTCGTCATTACACCGGCCGGTATAGGATAGGCAAAAGCCGGATGGAGACGGCCTTGGCGGACCTCTGACACGCTTGTATACGTTTGTATATTTGGTCAAAAAGCTTTCTCGGGTCCGATCGACGTGTAAGGTGCCCGAAATCGACCGATTTTAAATCGATGTCGTTTCGATGACCATCGTTGAAACTAGCTTTTAACTCCACTTTAAAATCAAACCGAGGCCAAGAATTCTGAGTTCATACTATGTTAACAGTATTTCAGTCATATCTCGACATACAGCTAATTGCAGATGGGAGAAGAAACCGGATGCACGTCATAAACTGTATCAGGTAAAAATTTGCATCTGGGTAAAAGCACCGAATTTCCGATAGCCAGCTTGAAGGCTTCTCCAAATGAAAAAGCCCAGGTGTTCAGATTAGGATTCGAACCAACAGCAGTAAGGAGCTAAGTGAGTGTAAGTCATAGTCACTATGAGCACTGGACCACGGCCACGGGTCCGATCCCTCCCTATCCCGTTAAGAATACCAACAATCTACCAGCATTCGGCCGGCAACCTGTCGGTCGTCTGCCTATTATGCCTCAAAGGAAGCCGAGAACTAAGCATAAACTCAACGGAACTTAAATTTGATCATGGGATAAAAAGGGCTGCACTTATCCACAGATAATTCTCCGGATTTAGGTCGGCTGTTTAAGAGCATTTTTGATCAAATCGTAAAAACTGCATGTAAAAGGGTGGATAACACAGTTTTAGCGCACCCGCTTCTTAACAATGCATCCCGAGTTCGATCCCAGGTCGTGACAGTACGTGAGAGGGTCGCCTATCCGAAGACGTTGGTTTTCCCTAGTACTCTAGTGTCATCCCACAATACGACGCAATACACCAGCTTTTGCGCTATGGAAAGTGATTTGCCTAAGTTATTAGAACTTGTTTCATAAAGAAATGTTAAACGGAAGGTGATGTGTGAAGAATCCGTAGGTACCAACAGGTCGTTAAAAAAGGGAGTACGGAAATCTCACACTGCCATTGTGTGACATATTCGTACGAAATCTTCACACATTGGTCACACGAGTGGAAGAATTCGTACGAATTCTTCACACGTCTGATTACGGTGTGAAGAATTCGTAGTGTGAAGAATTCGGCTCAACAGAGCGCTGTACTTACATGTATGTACGGATCTTTAAATTATTTTGCAAACATTGCAAATCCAGATTAAAAGAATTCTACAGTAGATTATATAAAATACTTTGTAAGTGTATACATTTAATTAACATTGGAACACCTCAAAACCGGAACCTCTAAATACCCGAATTCTCTCTTAACCGGACATTAGCTTTGGTCGCGTATCCAAGCCTTCTTTATTTTAACCCATTAGACAATAAATACGCATTTTTACTTCTTTGGTCTATTCCTACACTGCCAGAAAATAATTTCACTTTATAATCTCTAGCAGATAATAGCCTAAATCAGGTTAAAAGTAAAGCAAAATGCGCCTTTCCATCTTCTTTAAGTGACAAGTTATCTTCCATACTAGAAACAAACTATCCTGGATTAAGACCCTCTGAACTGGAAACCCCTCTAAAAGTCCGGCAGCTTAAGTCACTTTTATGAACAGAATACTTCGCTTGGTGATACAAGCACCAAATTTGGCACACATAATGTTCATGGTGTACTTTTTTCAAAAAGCACGAGATCCACCTGGAAAATTCAAGATGGCCGCCATTTTTCAAGATGGCGGCTTGTCAAATATGCAAACCATTTATTTAGTAATAAAGGTCAATAAAAGGAAGTATGTTAATAATCCAAACATTGAAATGAATGGATTTAAACTTAGATAACTCAAAATAACAAATTAAAATCCAATAGGACTGATAATTTTAAGATGGCGGCCATAAATAGACTCCAAATTAGTGTTTTTGGTATAAAAGTACTTTATTATGTAATCTTAAAATGCCTATATTAACCGTTTATTTGTAGATACTGGCACCAACATTGGCACAAATGATATCCAGCATCTACATGTTAAGAAAAAAAAGTTATCCTACTGAAAAATCCAAGATGGCCGCCATTTTTTAAGATGGCCGTCTCATTACATGTAAATGTGAAAAAACATGTTTTCAGGATATAATGTCAATAAATAGAAGCATGCTAATGATCAAAATACCGAAATGAACATATTTTGACTTGAATAGCTTAATATTGTCAAATGAAATCATAAAGGACTGATAGTTTCAAGATGGTGGCCATTTAATGACTCAAAATTAACGTTTTTGTTATAAATATACTTTATTATGTAATCTTACAATGCCTATAAGTACCGTTCATTTGTAGATACAAGAACCAAAAGGGGCACAAATGATATCCAATATATCTGTTTTAAGAAAAATAGGTTATCCACCGGAAAACTCTAAGATTGCCACCGTTTTTCAAGATGGCCGCCTCGTTACATGTAACTATGAAAATACATGTTTGCCGAGAAGAATGTTAATAAAAATGTGTAAATAGAAGTATTCTAATGGTCCAAACATCAACATGAATGGATATTTACTTGGATAACATAATACTGTCAATTGAAGTTCAATAAGACTGATAGGTTTTAGTATGGTGGCCTTTTAATGACTCAAACTTACCGTTTATTGGTATAAAATATACTTTATTATGTAAACTTGCAATACCTATAGGAATAGTTCATTTAAAGATAAAAGCACCAAAAGTTGTACAAATGATGGCAAAGATCTTGATTTAAAATAAGAACACGTTATCCTCCTGAACAGTTAAAGATGGCCGCCTTTTTTTCAAGATGACAGTTTCGTCACATATCGATCTGAAAACACATGTTTAAGAGTAAAATATCTATGAATAGAAATACGTTAATAATGCAAACATCGCACTGAATAACGTTTCACTGGAAGAACTCAATAGAATCAGGCTGTCAAATAACGTTTGATTGGAAGTACTCAATAGAATCAGGATATCAAAATGATGGCTATTAAACGACTCAAAATTAGCGGTTCGGTATAATAGAATAAGAATAAAGAATATAAGCTATGCTTTTAAGAATCGACTACAGGTATATAACTTTCGTATGCTAAAACGTGTAAGGAGGCTACAGTTTTGGAATAATAATTGACAACATAGAATGACGACGAGAAACACGCCAATCTTACTAAATACTAATATTTTTGTTTAAAAATCTTAAAACCAGGTTTTCACTCAGTACAGATTTAAAACGTTCAGATTCGAAAAGTTTACATAGGAGCATTACTTCAATGACAACACGAAAAATATTCTATTCTACATAGATGGATTAAAAGTTCACTGCATTGTTTTTGGCCCATATATTGTGACGTAAATATCTTCAAAAAAGGATTATTCAATCAAAATTTACTTCAAACACAGTTTATATTAAGGCATTTCGAATGGCTGCCTTATTGAAAAAATGGCGGCCATTTCGTTTTTTCACTTGGATCTTGTACTTTCTGAAACAAACGCGTCTTGCAGCATACATATGCAGAAGTTGATTGCTTTTAGCACCAACTAAAATATTGTTTTAGTCATCTGCGGCACTATCCACAAAAACTTAGAAGAGCCAGTAATCTTATATCATATCAAATCATCATAACTATCACTAATTTTGATTTTCGAAATTCAAAAATGGTTTTCTCATCCATAAAAACATATATTTTGATTAACAGATCTTCGAAATAGGATAATTCAATCAAAATCTACTCCAAACAAAGTATAAAGGCACTTCGAATAACGGCCATCTTAAAAATGGCGGCAATATTGTTTTTGTTCCCTTGGATATCATGCTTTTCCAAGAAAGAATGTCTCTCTCATTATTACAATACAATACAATACAATACCAATTGCTTTTTTACAAATCTCAATTTACATAAAAATGTATGTAAATACATGAGACTATCATAATGCTTGTGGTGGACTGGCATTGACGCGCAAACAGGGTCGAATTTGTGCTTAGCTAAAAAATGGCGGCCATTTTGGTTTTTTCACTTGGATCTCGTGCTTTTCTAAGAAAGCATGTCATGCAATACAATACCATACAAAACAAATTGCTTTATTTCAAATCTCAGTTTATATAAACATGTATGTAAATGCATGAGATAGTCTTAACCCTTTAACCCATAGCCTGTTTCTAATAGTTCAGATATGTGACCTATTAAAGCAGGCTGAAAGTAAAGCAGAATGTGCCCTAGGGCACATTCTGCTTTACTTTCAGCCTACTTTAAGTTATTATCTGCTAGTATATAGAAAATATTTCTTATAGTACATATTCATGACAGTATAAAATGGAATTATTTTCTTTGGCGGATGAATAAAATGAATGCGCTAAAAGTCGCTTCTATAAGGGAATGGGTTAATAGGTGTGGTGGTCTGGCATTGACGCACAAACAGAGTCGAACTTATGCTTAGCTGAAAAATGGCGGTCATTTTGGGTTTTTTCACTTGGATCTCGTGCTTTTCTAAGAAAGCATGTCATACAATACATACACATTACCAGTTGACTGTGCAATACAGAGTGTTGTATTTAGCTCGAGACGTTTTTGGCGGAAATAGCCGATCTGACGAGCGCCTTGGCGCGAGTCTGATCGGTTGTTTCCGCCAAAAACGTCGAGAGCTAAATGCAACACTCTGTTGCGCACTGCCGACTGGTAATGTGTTTATTATATGCCTTGAATACAAACCAGAAACAACTAAATAGTTGTTTAAATCATTTTACATCCAAAATTTATTAGTTATTTGAAGCAGAACGAGAAGTTTTGTATGCCACAAAGAATAACGCGGCACTCGTACATGTACGTAAATGACGTCACGTTAAATCGAAAGCGAGGTCAGAGTAAAATACAAAGTGGCTGATACAAGGTGGCTGATACAGACTCTTGTATTTTACTCTGCAGATACACGCGGAAACGCTCGATATCATTCGAAGGCATATAATAAAATACAACACAAGGTGCTTTATTTCAAATCTCAGTTTACATACTTGGATTACGTGCTTTTTTCCAAAACAGGATGTCATGAAGCATACATGTGCAAAATATCATGCTTGTATCACCATATAAAGTATTGTTTTAATCATCTGCGTCACTATCCATTAAAACTTCTATTAGACAGCATTTTTTCATTTTATTCATGATATTGTCATTATTTACAATAATTATGATGTTTTAAATTCAGAAATGGCTTTCTCATCCTCAAAAACATATATTTTGATAAATTACCGCCTGAGATCGTCTAGCACCATTCAATTTGTTGTACCTAGACATAGGAAGAAGATCGCTGAACGGTCACTTGCGATGGTTGGCCTAAAATGGTGGAATATGATTCCTAGAGACTTAAAAGCAGTAAAAACTGAAACTGCTTTCAGGAAAAAACTTAAGACACACTTGTTCAGTCAATTCTACAATGAATGACTAGTGTTAATTAGTGTTCTTAGTGACTTTGATACCTATTGCCTGATATTGTAATTATGTAATAAATAGTATGATCAATTGTAAAGCGCAATTGAATATTTATACTTTTTGCGCTATATAAGTGTTTCTGTATTTGTATTTGTATAAAGATCTTCAAAATAGGATAATTAAATCAAAAGCTAGTTCAAACACAGTATAAAGGCACTTGTCACTTAAGCTGCCGGACTATAAACCAACCGGAAATATATGTTGTCCGCACATATGTGGGGTTTGGATGGGGTTTCTCTGTAAACTGATTGTAAAAGACGGAATAAAAACGTGACATGTCCTGAATTAAACGAAATTAAACGCATACTCTTTAAGAAATAAATGAAGAAATATAAAGAAAACGACTACTTCTTAACCCTTTCATTCTCATTTTTCTTGGCGTGAGGTTTTTACCCCTACACCGCCACATTATCGTCTTCTTCAATATTGTTGTCTGCAATGTCGTTCCAAACTCAGATATAAGGCAGTTTGACGGACGAAATTTCGAAACGAGTGTCAAACAGTTTGTAGCGTGATCAGACGCCGCATAACGCGGCATCTGATCAGGATCCATTCTATTTGTAAACGTGCCTTTTGGAGTCATTGAAAGTGAAAGGGTTAACACTGTTTATTTAAGTGTCAATCGGTTAGGAGGCTGATCAGACACCGAGATTGTTCCCAAACATTTGGATGCTTCAATCTGACCAATCAAAACCCTTGAGAACGATCTCAAACTCAGCTCAAACGCTTTATAAGCATATGCCTAGATGTGATTGCCTGTGTTTAACGGATATTACTGTTTATGCACATAGTTGTATCTAAGAACAAGAAATATCTTTAAAAAGATATTCAGCGGAGCGAGTGATGGAATTAATGCTGTAGATTGGTGTATGAAATTGACGTAATATCTTGGATTGAAAAGCAAAAATAGAAGTACAATGGAATAATTAAATTTTATTTAAAGTATAGCAAAAGTCTGACTAAAATCCTAGCACCTACAGAAATGCAAAACTATAATTTAAACCTTAGCCTAATAGGTCGGAGATCTCCTCATTTATCTACAGTTCTATACATCCAACTTCCTTCATGGAGTTTCCCGAAACAAACTTTAACGAAAGTATAGAACTATTATGCATGCTGATACAGATTCTGTACTATGTAACAGCAGTCTGCTGTAGATTCTCTAGCACTTCACTCTTGTACATGTAAGTAAATCATGAAACAACAAAATTGTGTTTGACTCATTTGAGGCCATTTATTACATTGCTATCAATGTAAATTTGTACAAATAGGAAACAATCACAAAAATGGTAATAGACCCAAACAAAACACATAGCCTATAAAAAATACTACTGTCTATTTATAAAAGGACATCCGATGTCATATCTATAAATAGAAACATGGGTTTAGGCCAAATCCGGTGTTCAGGCTCTTTATTCAATGCTACGTTTTCCCTGTGTATATAAACAGTTACGAATCCTACCGTCAAAGTCATTTTAAAAGAAATATTATTTTCTAAATTTTGACTTAAATATTAACCTCATAGTTTTCTTTTCATTCCATACCTCTGCATTTTAGTTTGAAACCATCACCAGTACCCAAGTACTTTGATGTATAATACCCTGTATAGTTGTTTGTAACAATAAGTTGCAATATGACAGTGCATAACCTGATCAGATGACACCTTTAGGGTCCCTCCGATTTGGATCTACACTGTTCGCATATGATAAGCGTACCCTCACTCAAGGCTACCATACGTTGCTCATACAAATCCTAAAATTTCTAATTTTCAAGCGCGAATCGTACCTTTAAACCTTTCGCTGCCATGCTCTACAACAATAAAATTATAGTGCGCACAGCTTGAATCCAGTTCAGACGCCGCAAAATGCGGCGTCTGATCTGGATCTAAACTGTTTAACACCCGACATATCAATGTTTCCTAAGTAAAAAGCGCATAAAATTCCAAATTTAAAAGTTAGAGCAGAAATGCGAAGATTTCGGGAAAAATCCGTAGGTCCGGAGAAATAATGAAAATCGGAACATTTTGGAAAAGTCCGGAGAAATGGCAGCCCTGTTCACTGTTTGTACATTTGTAAATGACGATTATATGCGTCACCAGGATTCAATGAGTCAGCTTAGTGCTATGGCTATGCATGGTCTACCTAGTAAAGGGACGTAACCGTGATATGAAACCTAACATGATATAGCGTGATATTGTGTACACTGTACAGGTGATTGTCAGATTTTCTTATCACGGTGTGTCATTCGCGTCCTTTATGTTGACTTGTTTGAACAATTGTTTAAATTACACGCCGGCTTGTTTTTATCTCTGCTCAGGTAACGCGCGGAAGAGTTGTGGGATTTATACATAGGAAAGGAATTTCATTTGGTTACAAATTACCACACTTAGGATGCATGTAACCTGTTTGTAATTCTTGAGCGTTTTGAGCAGGACTTTGAGTAATATTTGCAAACAGATCGGATTCTGATCAGACGCCGGGTAACTCGGCGTCTGATCAGGCTCCGAACTGTTTGACACTTACATGTAAATTGACGTGTCTTTAGTCGTATTGCCCAAAGTCTGAATCTAAGTATTGCATTCATTAAATGGAAATCACGGTGCTAGATCTATATCAGTGAAAGGGTTAACCCGTTGTCTGCTGGGCGCGACTTCATCGGGTTTTGCAAACAGTTTGGATCCAGATCAGACGCCGCGTAACGCGGCGTCTGATCTGGGTCCAAACTGTTTGACACTCGTCTTAAGTTGTGATTAATTGAAAAAATGCATCAATCTAAATTTAACAAATATTGCAGACGACAATTTCAAAGCATACGATTTTGCAGTAGTGAAAGAGAGTGAACATTAGCTGGTCGTGGTATGTGGTTTAATAGTGATTATAGACTTACAAATGTGACTTATCAATTAAGTATGTTTGAATTATACACGTGTGCTATTTATATATATTAGTGACAAGGATACGTTTATAGTGTCCCAAACGGGTATTATATACAATTGTGACTTTTTTACGGATTTATACAAGAGAGATGGGGATTTGTTGCAAAGAGAAAGAAGGGACTGCGGAGCAGGAAGAGCAGTTCCGAATGGAGATGGAACAGGTATGAACTTCCGGTTTCCGTCCGTCTGTCTGTCCGTTTATTCGTCATGTGTTTCCGATATTTTATTGATATCCACCAGTAAAAAAACACTAGCAATTAAAACGTGGCTGAGTTACATTTCAAGTTTTGGTTACGTGTATCTTTGACCGTACCCCATCCCTGCCTTACCCAGAGTACAATACTCAACCACAGGTACTTGACACATACATCTAGATCTATTAACAACCCCACCCTTTTAAAAAATGGGGGGTGAATAGATCTAGATGTATGTGTCAAGTACCTGTATACTCAACAGTTATTTGCAAATAATTTGTAATGTTCCTGATCAGACGCCGCATAAAGCGGTGTCTTTTATCATTTTCCAAACTGTTTGACACTCAATTATGTATTTCTTCAGTTCATAAACCTGAAATTCAAATTTGAAATATAAGAGACGACAATTTATAAAAACTGATGACGCCATGAACATTACTCGATTTATCATGATTCGACGATAAATATACATGTATACTATATTGGTCGGATCTATTTTGAGCATGCAAATACCTTTAACTCTTTCGCTGGTATTAACCCCTTGACGTCACCAATTTTGAATCGTCTGATTTTATTCCTCAAATTTGAATTTCGGTACTTTGACTATAGGAATGATTCGGATTAAAAATGTTTGCAAATAACCATTACAGTGGAGAATCTGTTATTCTTTCCCAATAAACGCGTTTACGCTAAAACTATTATTGCAGTGCAAACAGTTTGGAGCCAGATCAGACGCCGGGTAACCCGGCGTCTGATCAGGCTCCAAAGTGTTTGCCACCAAGATAAACAAGAATTATCAGAATTGTCCAAAAGTTGTTCTTTTCTACGTTTTAGTGCTTTGCGTTTGCGTACGTTTGCGTTTAAACGGGAAAGAATAACAGATTCTCCACTGTATAAGATTGTGAAACAGTATAAGCGAATGCTTTAAATTGTATGCGATAAAAAATCAATTCTATATGTAAACCACAAATAATCTAATAACTCTCAAAGAGTAAAAACAGTTTGAAACATGTTCTCATTATCCAAACCGCATGCAGATTTTATAAGGCAAGTCTCGCTTATGTATGATAAAGGTACATTAATTGTCTACCATGATCTAGTGATATGATTTATAACGTACGTTATGCTTTATTCGAACACAAAGGGCTAGTCGGGCGGAACAAAATTATACAGTAACGTTTAGCTAATACGACAAGGACAGGTACAGTGGAGAATCTGTTATTCTTTCCCGTTTATGCTTACGCATGCGGAAACGAAACGCAAACGAAACGCAAACGAAACGATAAACGATAAACGCGTTTTGCGTTTATAAGTGAGTTTTGCGTTTATAAACGCGTTTATAAGCGGATTTTTGCGTTTCATTCGGCATACCTTTGTTTTTTATCGAGACCGATCAATTATACGAATTAAAATAAATCCGAAAGGTATTTAAATAATTATACTAGGTTTATAGTACCCTTCTTATGCCTACATGTACATGTATGCCTAGATAAAACTGTGAGTGTATACCGTATGACAGAGTGTATAGATTGCCAGAGGCCTTGGGCGGACAATGCCTGCTGTGTACACGTCCGGCTTTACTATCTCCCATATATGGTCATGCTGATGCAGTCACCAATAATTGACATTTTAGTCATGCTTAGTAACTCGGCGTCTGAACTGGGTGGAATAATTTATGTAGACCAGGACCTGAGTAACTCGGCGTATGATATTGATCCAAACATTGGTTCATATCAAATGATTAGTAAGTCGGCGTCTGATCTGGCTCCAATCAATGATACTGTTTGAAAATCTTCCCGTCTGAAAATTGCGTCACGTATGCAGTTTGTCAAGATCAAATAAATACTGTTCTTCATCTACGCAAACGCATTTTCTCAATATCGCTCAATTTTTATGTGACCTTTGAAAACATTTTTCTATGTACATGTAGATGAGACGCCGATAAGTTCGCCATCTAATCACGGAGCAGTCTGTGATTTCTCCATGATCTAATCAAGATCTAAACTGATGTACGTTATAGAACGAATTAATATTTTGATTAAAAACCCAGACAGTTTTGTTCTCCATCATAATGCTGAGTGACTCGGCGTTCCAACGAGATCTTAACTGTTAAATTTTATTAGATTAATTAAAATCATATTGATTTCTATTCAAACGGTTTGAATCTATTTCAATTACTTTGGGGGAGTTAGGGGTAAAATAAGTAAAATGTTAAATCGGCAATACATCAGGATCCAAACTGACAGCTTTGATAAAGTCAAATTAGATCTACTTTATATGATAGATTTACACTAGTGTGGCCATTTCTTGTGAAAGTAACCTGACCATAAAAATGACAATTTTGGTGGCGGACTATAATTGCCCCCAACAGACTCGCAACCCTAATTAGGATTATGTTTACTTTGATAAGCCGAAGTTTTATTACCCCATATCCGGTTGATGACGCAACGAGATGTCGGGTAGTTACACCACAGAATTATATTATACAAGAATTCCGTGGTTACACGATGGGCAATTATTATATTGCTGTTTTTGACCATGTACAGTTATACTTTACAGATAGATAAAATCCTTCATATTTACAGCTCATCTAAATGCTATGTGACTTAATGATTCTTTTGAATATGTTGACTCGACACTGGAATAACGTCTGAACTTATCAGGTATGCGTTTAGATGATTTTATGATAATTTTAGATTAGTTTTGTTATAATCTATCATTATATAAACTCCAAAAAGAATGGACCTAACAGGGTCTACACTGTTTCAATTCCATGTATAGAATTTAGTACAAATGTGTGAGTGTAACAACATATTTGTAAATAATCAGAATGTGCAAAATTTGATCATAATAACTCGGCATCTGATCTGGATCCAAACATTGATGCGAATCAGATGCCCAGTAATTTAACAACTGATCTGAATCCAAGCAATTAACAAATATTTCGGTTGGAACAAAACGCACCACCATATTTTTAAACGAAACACAGATCGTCTAATTTAACGATCGAATGAGATAAAACTCTTTAAAAAACACAATTCGCACAACTTGTGTATATATAAAGCACTTTTAAAGTGCAAAAATGAGAAAATATCTTTCTTAACGTTGTTTAAACGCCCAAAATGCAATGTAAAACCATATTATGACTATTAACTTAAAAGTGCGTTTAAACGCACTTACAAACGCGTTTGTAAGTTAATAGATAAAACGCGTTTCAAACGCCTTTCAAACGCGTTTAAAACGCATTAAGTGGGAAAGAATAACAGTTTCTCCACTGTAGCTAAAAAAAATTAGAAAGTTCATCCTCTCATATTGCATTTAGCAGTTTCTGTATTAAACCTCTTAAGCATAGTGTGTACTAAAGTGGATATTGGCAAACAGTGAAGACCCTGATGAGACGCCGCGTGACGCGGCGTCTCATCAGGGTCTGCACTGTTTGCTATATCATATGATTGTTTGATGTGCCGTGTTTTTAGATCACCCTCGTATATCTACAATGAAATCTTCGAGCAAGTATACAGGGAGAGTTCATTGCAATAAACAGGTACAAATCGGTTAAACACCTCCGACAATAACTAAAACGTTTTGCCATTCGAACTACAGCTGTAGTGAACCGTGGTCTATAGTCTATACATAATTAATTACAATTCTAAAACTAGTATTTCCATTGCAAACAGTTTGGAGCCTGATCAGGCACCGGATACATGTAGCTCCAAATTATTTGTCACCCAGATTTATATGAATAGTCAGAATTACCAAACATTTGTCCTTTTCTACGCTTTATTGCGTTTAAACGAAAAAAAACAGCGTCATCTCCACTGTACTACATGTACATGTAAATCGTCTACACTCACTGAATATTTATAAAATAATGACATGCTCTCTTACTCATTGCAAAACATCACATACAGTTGAGAAGCCATTATCTTCTCCCATATAAACGCAAATGAAACGCACTGCAATACAATGATGAAAATGACACTTTTCTAACATCTTAACGACTCATATTGATCTTAGTGGCAAACAGTTTGGGGCCTGATCAGACGCCGGGGTTACAGTGGAGAAAACGTTATTCTTTCCCAATAAACGCGTTTACGCTTAAACTATTATTTGCACTGCAAACAGTTTGGAGCCAGATCAGACGCCGGGTAAACCGGCGTCTGATCAGGCTCCAAACTGTTTGCCAACAAGATAAACATGAATTATCAGAATTGTCAAAAAATTGTAATTTTTTACGTTTTAATGTTTTGCGTTTGCTTACGTTTGCGTTTAAACGGGAAAGAATAACAGATTATCCACTGTACTTGTAAATTGTCTACACTTACTGAATATTTATAAAATTATGACATGCTCCCTTACTCATTGCAAAACATCACATACAGTTGAGAAAACATTATCTTCTCCCATATAAACGCCAATGAAACGCACTGCAATAAAATGATGAAAATGACACTTTTCTAACATCTTAAGCCCGTCTCACACAGAGCACGGTTGGGCACACGATTCCAATACGGTTTACTCGGTTATACACGGGTTGACTGGTACGAGTATTGAGCTGCAACCGTGCCTGGGGATGACTAAGTACGATTTAGACTCGAATGTAGCACGAGTATGTACGAACAAAGCACGGGTACACTCGGTCAAGCAAGGTTTGTCACGGTTTGAACACGATTTTCATACGATTGTTGTACGGTTCCAAGTACGGTCTGTTACGGCCTAGAACGATTAAACACGACTTTTACTGGATTAACTGGACATTTACATGGTTTACATACGGTCCCACCGACTTTTGGTCGAGTTATGCTCGAATTATCACACATTCGTGTATGTTTTGATATAAATTCGAACTTTCAACAGAGAAGTTATAAAAATGGCAGATGACAGAATAAGGGAATTAGAAATCATGATAAGACTGATAGACATTGAGATTAGTTTGGCCAGAAGGCGTGAGGGGAGACAAGAACAAGCCAACAGAAGGAGAAGAAGAAGGAGGCAAGTTTGGACAAGAGAATGGCTCAACAGAAGGGTCATGTTTGGTCAATATGACACTCTGTTACATGAACTAAACAGAGAGGACCCCAGGTTTTGCAAAAACTTCCTCCATGCCCTAGTACCTGGGGTATGGCGAGATGAGAGACAACTAGTGGACGCAGGAGGACATGCTGGCCGCAACGTAGACCACAACCTTGGAAAGCAACAAAGAAACTACCTCAGCGATTACTTCATGTCGGAAGCTGGTTCGGTTCCATGGCAAGAACAGATGATATAATAGACTAGTCAAATTTGCAGTTGATATAGACTAGTAACCTTTGTATATCATTTCATGAATTGATATTGGAATCTAATTGCTCGGACTCATTATACATACAATCATATTTGATTTGCTAGATATCATGATTTGAAAGTTTAGCAGGTTTTCTTTCAAGAACAGTCTTCAAAGAGATTTTAATAAATTAGTGTCAAAAAAGTTAAGTAAGTGTTGAATTGCTTTAAACGTTGTACAATAAATAAAATTAAACTTTTTTCCAGTATAAAATTTAATCCTGCCAAGAACAATCCCGAAGTTCTATGATTGCCATCATATGGTTTAATTCTTTCACTGCCAATGTCGTCTATAGGCATGATTACAAATATGTAGGCCTCAGATTAAACACCGCTTTGAAAAAGCAACGCATAATCTTGGGATAAAATATTTGTATATACAGTCAGTTTTATGTTCTTTGCTTCTTTATACACAGTACCATTTGCTAGATATCGTGTTTGGAAAGTGTAATAGCACTTTTTGAGCTCAAAGTGGTTTTGATAGGAGTACAGGGGCCCGTTTCATAAAACTTGGTATGACAAAAACGATTGTAAGTCAAAACTTTGAAATACATTTAATTGCGTATTTCTCTATCTAATCCCGTCTTGTGACATCTCTTTGGAATCGTCTTTTCAAGACGATTCAAAAGAGGTGTCACAAAACTGGATTAGATGGAAAAATAAATAGTTGGCATCCGAGTCTGAATCTCTGGGTATATATCTGGTCAGGTGGTGCCAGCGGGTCCTCCAGCTCATCAGGGTCAACAGGTTGAAGTGGTCGGAGGGCCTTGGTGGACCTTTTTGTATTCTCGCTGGGAGATCTTCCATGTGGATTCTTTTGGGGACCTTCTTCTTCTTTGGAGGCATTATGTAGCAAGAACTCTTTTGCTTCAAGGTGGCAGCAGGTAGTTGTGTTTTCTGTTGTGTTCGAGTGCTGTATGATCATACATGAGCTTTGTGCAGACGTAGAGACCGTGTCTGGTCGTACTTGACCATGTATAATTCGTACTTGTACCGTATTGGTCGTATGGCGATCTTATGAAACCGTATTGGTCGTATGGCGATCGTATAAAACCGTGTGTACACTCGTGTGAATCGTACGGTGATCGTGTGACATTCGAGTGTTAATCCGGATGTCGGATGTAGGACTTGGGGACGGTTTCACACGATTCCATACGATTTATATACGATATTGACACGGTTGATCTCACTCGTGTAGTGGACTTCTTGTATGGTTGTATATACGGTCTCGTACGGTCTCACAGGTCTCTCACGGTCTTGTACGATCGCTAATACGATCATACACGGACATGGCACCCGTGTTAGTTTTTTAAAAGTTTTAAAAATCATACACGGCTTTCACGGATACACTCGAATGGCCCGAGTGTAACTCGGATAAGGCCACGGTTGATTCGGTTGTATGTACGGTTTACACGGGTGGCCAACCGTATAAGCCGTATGTTCTGTGTGAGACGGGCTTTAACGACTCATATTGATCTTAGTGGCAAACAGTTTGGGGCCTGATCAGACGCTTGGGTTATCTGGCGTCTGATCTTGCTCCAAATTGTTTTCAGCGGTCGTACGGGTTTTAGCGTACAGTGGAGAAAACTTTATTCTTTCCCGTTTAAACGAAACGAAACGAAACGCAAACGCAAAGCACTAAAACGTATAAAATTACAACTTTTTAGTAATTTTGAGCATTCGTTTTACTCTGAGTGGCAAACAGTTTAGAGCCTGATCAGACGCCGGGTTACCCGGCGTCTGATCTGGCTCCAAACTGTTTGCATTGGAAATTACAGTTTTAGCGTAAACGCGTTTATTGGGAAAGAATAACGTTTTCTCCACTGTATGTATATACATGTACGCGTTTATTGCGAAAAGATGACGTCTTCATCACTATAGCTACATTTAGGCTTGACAAGTAATATCTGTTAATGATACGACTCGTCAGATTGCTCTAAACAAACACATTTGAGAAGACATTATTCTTTCTCAAAAAAATGCGTTTATTTAAAAAAAAAAAAAGTCATTTTAAACAGTTTGGATAACCCGGCGTCTGATCAGGTTCCAAGCTGTGGTCGACTCAGAATAACATGGATAGTCAGGACTGACTAAAAGTTGTCATTTTCTACATTTTATTAAAATGCGTTTGCGTTTCGTTTGCATTTAAACGGGAAAGAATAACGTTTTATCTACTGTAACAAAATATGCTGGCAGAAAGTGTTTTTTTTTATCTAAAACTCTATGTCCGACATGAGAACTTGAGTGAACCCGAAATCCCATACAAACGCATTGTTTAGCCTCTAATTTCCGTAGGAAAAATACATGTATTCCATAATATCCTAGCAGAAACGACAGGAAAAATCAGACTCAAAGAAAACCAGTATACGCATTGCCGCCTTAACCATGTACATCGGTTTAACCCATTTGTGCCCAGTGGATTCTTCCATACTTATATAATGTTTTAGTCCATTTTTCATCAAAAGGATGCCTGGTAAATTTTCATTTTCATTTTGTTTTATATTGAAATTCCTATCAGCAAACAGTGTAGACTCTGATCGGACGCCACAGAATGCGGCGTCTGATCAGAGTCTACACTGTTTGCCTATTGTCCCATATATGGGATCGTGAGCACAAATGGATATTCGTGTTATTCTGAGTGGCAAACAGTGAAGAGCTTGATCAGACGCAAGATTTACCAGCGTCTGATCTGGCTCCAAACTGTTTGCAAGGGAAATAAATAATTTAGCGTAAACGCGTTTTTTTAAAGAATAATGCCGTCTCCACTACATTTATGCACATGAGGCGTGAGAAATTTGTGCACTGAAGGCACGCATCAAATCACACACATGTGAGTAGATTAAACCTTTCATTGCCATCAACCCTTTCACTGCCAAATATTTCGTGAAATTTTTACCCCTTCACCTTTTCAATGTCGTGTGCTTCAATTTTGTTGTCTGCAATGCCGTTTCAAAGTTCAAAGATTCAGATGAAGATTTAAGTATTGCTATCTTAGGCAGTGAAAGGGTTAATTTAAAAAGTATAATGCCGACTCCGCTGTAAATATACCCGTCGTAATGTAGATACCTAATTGATTTAGTGCATACATTGATAGTTTTATATAATATGTTGCACATCGTTCCGTCTAAAGACCCCAGACCTACCCTAACCCGATCAGACCACCTAAAACCCCACACTACTACACTTCCTTAATATCTAATGAAATAAAGCTTTAAAATGGTGTATTTTAAAAAAAACTTTCATAATTTTTAAATAAAATAAAGAGCAAAACGAATTCGTACAAGACGTAAGAACATAGCTATATACAGTTACTTCCCTTTAGTTCGCCAAAGGGAAGTAACTGTATATAGCTGTGTTCTTACGTTTTGTACGAGTTGCTCCCCTTCAATATAAAAAACGTCGACTATCTATTTAACTCTCTCTTTATTTCTTTGTTTTAGCTTTAATTCGCCATTTATAAATCCTTTTTGATTAAATATTAAGGAATTAAAGTATAATGGCGTGCTTTTTAAGAGGTTTGGGTAGGTTTTGACTTTGGAGTGGTTTGGGGAGGTTTGTGGTCTTTAGACGGACCCTAATGCTCTGTATTTATTGTCTTTTTCATGTCACTGTCTCCCGTTGGCCAAACAACAGCTGTTTACAGAGGTGAGTAGAACGTGTTTACTACAAAAGAAATTTGACAAATATTGTAGGCATGGATTAGACACAACGTACTCTGGTCTGCACTGTTTATTATTCATGTGAAATGTAATGAAATATGGACAAACATTTCTCACATAACCATCCTTGTTTCTATAGCGAACAACGCTCACGAATATCCTTGTCCCTAACATGTGTAAGATTAATTTAATGACGTCACTATAAATTTACTATTTTTAAAGGCGTTTTGACGTCACCGGGATTCCAAAAAATGCCTATTGCTTAAAGAAATAGTTTTAATCGTTGGTTTTGTGAGAAAACGAATCTGTCACTCGTCAATGATTAAGACAAGTTGATCTCAAACTCGTCTAGAATAGAAAAGTTATTAAGCTCGCCAAGACTCGCTTATCTCATTGAGCCCTAGTGACGCATATGTGCGTCCTTTACTAAAAGTGTACCTGTGAAGAGTACACTTATCTACGCAAACAGTGAAGGCCCTGATTAGAAGGCTCCTGTAGGAGCCCTCTAATCAGGGACATCACTGTTTGTCATTAAGTAATATATTTAAAAAAAAAAAACCTATATACATGTAGTCTAAAATAGATCAGCCTTTATTGTAAACTGGAATTGTCCATAGGAATGTTTAGGGGACAATGAGTTAATAACATTTCAATGCTAGACTCGTTTGAGATCAGCTTGTCTTAAACATCGACTCATGACAGATCCTATATGGCCTACACATTCTTCAGATGTCTTTGTGTCTATAATCAAATATTCCAGCAAATGCATAGGAAATATACATTGCAACATAAATGCATATATGCGTCAATCCTTTTGCTGCCTTACCCTAAGTATCATCGTTATTTGCAAACAGTTTTTATCCTTATCAGATGCTTTTTAACGCGGCGTCTGATCTTGATCCAAACTGTTAGGCACTCAATTCAATATTTGAAGGAGCTCTGTCCTGATATTTCGTAGGTCCAAAATACCTTAAATTATATTTTGAGAGATAAAATTAGAAGAGAATTGTTTAGAATTGATGACATCACGACAGTAGAGGGGCTAAACGTTAGTACATTGTTCAATTTAACTTGTGCAACCCAGACGCCCTAAACTCAGAGGTTTATGAAAGGCGGACACATTCTTCGGTCCCGTGTAAAGTACAATGCTCCCTCTCTACAAAGGTCCTCCAAACAGCGACTCCGTCCTTACAACGGCATTGTCACTGTTCCCCAAATAAGACATTTATGTCTAACCTTTTCATGACTGCAATACCGTCTGCTTAAATTTGCCGTCTGCTGTATATCTCAAAGTTAATATAAGTGAACAGTTTGATATAATAAATACAATGACAAACAAAACAGCTTGAATCAAGGTAAGCCGGTGCGTCATAAAGTTTTTTTCTGTCAAAATGTCCATTATGTAACTTTGAGAAAACCAGCAGACGACACTTTTAAGCAGATGACATTGCAGACATGAATAAGTTGTAAATAATTGTTTTGTTTGGGGGAAGAGCTGCAAACGTCGTTGTAAGGAGGGCATTGTTGGTGGGAGGGTCGTTGTAGGGATGGAGCAATGTACGTATTACTGTCCTACATTGCAGAAAACCTTTTTATCCCAATAAACGCGTTCACGCTAAAACTATTATTTCTATTGCAAAGAGTGTGGAGCCAGATCAGACGCCGGGTAACCCGGCGTCTGACCAGGCTTCAAACTATTTGCCACCAAGATAAACATGAATTGTCAGAAGTGTCCAAATGTTGTACTTTTCTACGTTTCAGTGCTTTGCGTTTGCGTTTCGTTTTCGTTTAAACGGGAAAGAATAACGCATTCTCTACTGTATAACAATGCCTTAATGTTTTCTTCTTTGCCAGCACGGAAACCAAGGGGTGCTGCTAGAAGACCTGAAGCTGGAGTTAGAGTCTACAGGTCTTACAAACAAGATTCCTAAAGGCAGAATTAACAAGCTCCTAAAGTCGTCTGACCTTGACCAAAACAGCTTCATCACCTATAATGAGTTTATGGGCATGGTAAGTACTCAAAGGTCAAATTACAGGGCTGCCATAAGTTGATCATAAAAATCCTAAGATTTCAAATTTTCAATTTTTCAGACGCACTTTTACTAATCGTACCTTTACCCCACAGTCTGTTGCTTCTTTTGAAGACACATGACTGCTTAAAACAGGTTCAAATTAAAGCAGAATGCGCCTTAAGGCGCATTCTGCTTTACTTTCAGCCTGTTTTAAGCTACGATCTGCTAGGATAAAAATCCGAAGACTTAGGAAAGATCCGGTGAAATGGCAGCCCTGAAATTACTGTTAACATTTTATTTGATTTATCCCTGCACTGAAGAAAATAGTTCAATTTAAACAGCCACGAAAATGAGCGAAATGAGAATTTTCTGCATTCTAGCAGATGGTAGCTTAAAGACAACTGATATTTAAACAACATTGTAAGGGCTCAGATATCCATTTTCAAATGTCAAGACCGCAATAGCAATCGCTTTAAGCACATATTATTTATTCCTCCACTGTAGAAAATAGTTCCAATTTATACAGCAATGGACATGTACCCTAAGCACTATTTTCTAGTTTCTAGCAGATGGTACCTTAAAGCAGGCTGAAAGTGTAACAGAATGCACCTTAATGTACATTCTTATTTACGTTCAACTTGTTTTAACAGGCTATTGGGTAAAGGGTTAAAGACATTACTTGACCTAGCTTGGATGGCTACACCTTGACCCGTATAAAGGTTGGGTTAAAGCATACATCATGCTTTTTACTGTATAAATGTCTAGGCAAAATATTGAAGCGTCTCAAGTGAGGCCCGCACCTTATATTTGATAGTTTGGTTAGTAAAACTCACTGTAAACCCCACTGAGTGTGAGTATGTCAGGACATTTGTAGACAACTTGAGATTGGTGACATTGGCTGACCACAGTTTACTTCTGCTTTACAATTACTTTCACACCTAATGATAACAAAGAGTGGAGGATCATTGAATGCACTTTAACCCTTTTTCCCTATAAAGGCGCCTTTTAGCTCATTTCATTTTTTCCTCCACTGAAGAAAATAATTTCACTTTATTTAAGAAATAATTCGAATATTTATTGTATTTCTTGAGGTATGAAAAATTGTTGGTCACACTGTATGAAACCGCGCAGATGAACTCTCGCTCTCTTAATTCACAGACTATTCAGGAAACAGCTACTACCATCAGATATTCAACAATATATTGTTGGGTCCAAGGTTATAAAGCTTTTCAGTTGAGTCTAAAGTCGTTCTCAAGCATTTGACCAATCAAATGCTTGAGAACACATTCAGACTCAGCTTTATAACATTGGACCTTGGTCTTAAGTTACACATATCTCTTTATTCCCAAACAGTATGTGGCGGCTTACGGAACCAACCGTCGAGTTAAGGCGACGGATTGTTTTCAGATCTATTCTGGTTGAACTGAATCTTGCAAGCATGTGCATTCCGTAGTTAGTGGACCAGTCGTAGTTCCCAATGTGTATTTGATGCCTGTTGTGCCAATTAGGTCTCGTAAAATTGTATCCTTCAATGTGAATGAGGTTTGGGTATTGCTTTGAAAGTTTATACGGAACGGACTGTGAGTTCCAAATCCATTTGGGCCGGTATGAAGTCCGATATCCGTCATACCAATGCTGTAGGAACGTTGAGTTCCGCCTGGCCATGATAAACTGACATCCAAGTGAATATTTGGTACCCAATCCCTGGGTGTGTTGATATCGTCGTAACGGCTCTACCGGTCGCAAGGCCACCGTGTCCAAATCCATGAACATTCCCCCATAATCTGGAAGTAGGGTCAACCAAGGCAAACTAAATGCAGTCGAACTTCGATATCTCGAACTCGCTTAATTCAAACTAACCGATATTTCGATACATTTATTACACTATTTCATGTCAGTTTAAGTCAAACGTACCCGTAGTTCAAAGTTATAACTCAGCCAGGTTTTAACTTTGGTCTACGGGTATGTTTGACATAACCGAGTTCGAGATATCGAATTTCGACTGTATCTACATCCGAAAGAGTGCGTTTTTGTTAAACAGTGAAACCCTAAAAACCGGGCATGTGTGGTGACAACGTAAATTTCCGGTTTAGAGGGGTTTCCAGTTCAAAGGGGTTCACACCCATTACCCCATAGCATGCTTCTAGTATGGAAGACAACTGATTATTTAAAGCAGGTACAACGTAAATCAGAGTGAACCTTAACCATTTACATGTACCTTATAGAAGCGACTTTAAGCACATTCATTTTATTCATCCGCTGAAGAAAATAGTTCCAAATTATACCGTAATGAATATGTGTCATATTTAATACTTTTCTTATTCTAGCAGTTAATAGCTTAAAGCAGGCTGAAAGTAAAGCAGAATGCGCCTTAGGGCGCATTCTGCTTTACTTTCAACCTGCTTTAAGTAGTCACATATCTTCAATACTAGAAACAATGCTATCAGGTAAAGGGTTAAGGCGCATTCTGCTTTATGTTTAGCCTGCTTTCAGCTACCATCTGCTAGACTATAGAAACTATTTCTGTTGATACATACATGTATGCATAAATGTATAAACTGGAACCTTTTTTATCGGTGTAGGAATAAATCAAATCCGTAAAAAGGCGAATATATGGTGTAATTGGTTAGAACTGAGAAGGGTTGGAAACGGGACCAACAAAGTTTAACAAAGTTTTAGTCCGGTTTAGAGAGAATTCCGCTATTGAGAGATTCCAGTTTGGAGGGGTTCCACTGTACATACTAGTGCTGAAACGATTACCCGGGTAACCGTTAACGGTTATGAACTGCCGATTAACCGGTTACAAAGTCGGTAACCGGTTACTCGGAAGCCATTTTGTTTAACAATAATGAAGCCCCATATGACGGGAGCTACAACCTTCAGATATGTTTACCGTTCACTTGAAGTTGAAATATTTTACTCTATGATATACATGATATTTAAGTTTTAAAATACAGTAGCATGTTGATTGATAAGGGTAGGGCGTTTCCTGATTTTTGTTAACATGTACACGGAGCTCAATACACAAAACGATGCCGTTAACAAAGTATTTTATGTAAGGAATTCAATACTTTTCAGGTGTTCTCAACACTGAATACTCGCTGCATCGTGTCATTTTATTTGAAGATGAGTTAAAGAACCCTTATTTCACATGTCTTTACAATAAATGACGATTGAACATTTTTATTTACAACAAAATTGTCTTCGATATATTGTTTCCTTTGCTTGACAGTTGAACTTGACACGCTTACTAACCTTCTGACCTCAAAATATTCGGTTTGCTTTGGACTTCTACCTAAGAAGCTATATATGACGTTCGCGTACGGAAAACGTAAACAAGGGTTTCCAGGAATATCCGCATGTCAATTTCAAATATATTTTTAGACCACCCAATCAAAAACGATAAAATAATAAAACCCGGTTAGCTGAATCTACACTTCAACCGGTTTGGAAAGGTTTAAAATAAGACAAGAATGGGACCAATTAATATCTATAACACAATACGGGATTAGTCTTCATATTCGGCCGCGCATAATTATTCTGTGTGTTGGAGTTATTATTATTTTATAAATGCAACTTATTTAGAGAAGACATCAAATGGCCGCTTTTTAAACGATTTATTGATCAACATAATCATGCAGTATACATGTAAGTTCATTTTATAAGATCAATAGATCTACTTCTCTTCTCTTTGCAATTTATGAAGGACCTACGTCGGCATCAGAGACTTTAAAAGTCTCTGGTCGGCATGCATGGTAAAATAGTTCGAAAAAAGTATAACATTCATAAACAGTTCTTTGGTACCAATATTATTATTTTATTATCGTTTACACACGCATGCAAACGGTCTCCAAATTTGTAAATGTGTATAGGTAAAACAGTTGAACGGTCTTCCGTGTACATGTGTAACGTCCAACTCTTATTGACTAATGATGTGTCAGTCGGCATATTTAAGTTATGATTAACCGGTTAACCCCGGTTACGAGCAACGATTAACCGGTTACAAAATTCTGGTAACCGTTTCAGCACTAGTACATACAATGGTTATCATGTTGAAAGTCAACATACACTCTTAAGCAGCAAGCAACTCAAACTCTAAATGTGTACACGTGTTGTATTCGCTCTTGGCTCTTTTGACTAATTGACACATAAACATATGTATGTTAAGAGTACAGTCGAACTTCGATAACTCGAACTCGGTTAAGTCAAACATACCCGTATTTCGAAAGTAAAACGCGGCTGACGCGTTTTAACTTTGAAACACGTTTTGTGCACCTAAACCAAGCTTGAAATAAGGCAAATTCATGTTTAGAAATATCGGATAATTCGAGTTAAGCGAGTTCGAGATATCGAAGTTCGACTGTACTATTATCGTACGTATATACTGTAGACCCAGATCTGACGAATGAGGAAGGAGTTCCTTTATCAAAGTCTACATTGTTTGTTATTTTCAATATGTTGCCTAAACAACCAAATTGGTGAAACATGGCTTACTGGAAACTTTATCTATCAATTAGAATATTCGAATAAAGTCGACTTTGCGAACAGTTTGGTTACGCGTCCAAACTGTTTACCACTCGTACCTTTATTTCTTAAGCCATACTATATTGCATCTTACTTTGAAATGATCTTGCAAATATGAAAAAGACGACAATAAAGCGTTGAAGAGGTAAACTTTCTTATTTGGCGCTGAAATGGTTATACCTTTTAGATGAGTTAAGATGTTATCTCCAATCAGACCAATGAAAAGCTCGACAACGATATCAGACTCAACTCAAAAGCCTCACAAGCATTAATCTAGATCCAATGTTATAAAGAGTTTGAGTTGAGTCTGATAACGTGCTCAAGCATTTTATTGGCCTAGGCTCAAATCTGACCAATCAAATGCTTGAAAACGACTTCAGACTCAACTAAAAAGTGTTATAACATTGGACCCTAGTTGAGAGATTTTCTTTTCAATTTAAAGTGTTACGCATACTCACGCATAATGGCCTCCATTCTCATCACATCTGAAAAGTGTTGTCCAGATTTTAACGTATTACCAAATATTATTGTAGGGGGTTCCCGTTTTACCAGTATGATGTTCGGTGACACACTGACGGCATAATCCCAGTACTTTCCAGTAGGCACAGAGGGTCCATGGATCAGAATTAAACACGGCTTGATAAATCGTATGGTGCTCATTAAACTAATAAAATGGAAGAAATTCATATCTGTATTGTAAAACCAAACATAGTGCATTACATTTGGCACTTGCTTGCTACCGGTGCAGCACTTCCTTATGACATATTCTAAGCATTTGTTTCCGAATTCAATCACTGAGATATCATGTGAAGAGTTCGCAAACGATTTCACCAACCGCCCTACCTCACCTTCGCACTCTAGTACAACTTTTAGTCTTTGAGTTGGATAGCTCTCTATTTCAAACGGTGGACATTTAACTGTAGTACTAAAACTCCAGTCTGTCAGTGACGTCACTGTTGATGGTTGGATCAAGTTAGACGACTGTGTAAATTCGTTACAAATCTCCGTCTTCTTCATAGTCGATTCAAAATAGATTCCTGGAAGGATTCTGTGTTCTGAAAAATTAATGAAGGTTGCCATTTTTTACAAACACGATACAGAAAATGTACATTTAGTGCTGATCAGGGTCTGATCAGGATCCAAACTGTTTGACACTTGTTTTTGAAATTTCTTCTGTCATTCTGCCTTATTTTAAACTTTGAAACGATATCGCAGACAACATAATTGAAGCAGACGACAATGAAACGGTGACGGGGTAAAAATCTCACCAATTAATTTGCAGTGAAAGGTTAAAACGTTCTTGCTAATTAAACTTACTTGCGAGCATCTTATCGGGTTCTAAACTGATGTCACATAAACAAATCAAAGTTTTTTGGAGAACTAATAATGGTTACATGTACAATTGAATTACAGAGGTTCTGGGTGTGTAGATAAAACCAGGACTTTACTAATAGTAAAAATTCGGAGAGAACAATATTTCTTGAAACACTGAACAATACTGTAAAAACAGAAAACCTGATTTGGCCAAAACTCTATATTGTAAATGATTTCATGATACAAGAGATATTTCTTCAAGCGTTATTAACCCATTCCCCCATAGAAGCGCCTTTTAGCGCATTTGGTTTATTCCTCCGCTGAAGAAAATAGTTCCAATTTAATCAGTCATGAATATATATTATAGGGAATATTTTCTATATTCTAGCACATGATAGCTTAAAGCAGGCTGAAAGTAAAGCAGAATGCGCCTTAAGGCGCATTCTGCTTTACTTTCAACCTGCTTTAAGTAGTCACCTATCTTCAATAATATAAATATGCTATCAGGTAAAGGGTTAAGCATTCAAAGGTAAGATCTCTTTCACCCAAGCTTCACCTAGTTTCCTTTCAGACCAGAAGCTGACCAGAGTTGTTCAGCATCTTATCTGGATGTAACTACTTGTTAATGTCATATTTCTGCAGTTTTGATCTGGATTCAAACTCAGACTTTTACCACCTCAATGCATATTTGTTACATTAATAATATAATTTATTGATATATTTGATTATTAGATTAGTGTTAAAACAGTGTGTACAGCATGTTAATGCAGGGCAGAGTTTATGTGTTAGATAAGTTATGGAAATACGGACCAAAAACGACCAACCAAATAGACCGAAGCGACCTAACTCTAAAATAAGGCCGAAACTACCTAGGTCGAAACGAACAAGGGCCCAAACAACATGTTATCCAATCTCCTTCACAGAGAGTGCCCGTAACCATTTGTACAAAAAGAAAGTGAAAGTAGTTTTTACTGTTTTTATTATCATCAAATTTACTTTAGAGTGTTATGTTTATTCACTTGAATTTTATTATTTTAAACATTTTCACTGTATTTTTCTAATACATTTTTCATAAGTAATGGACTTTACGTTTTAAACGAAATTACTCTGAGTTTTGCTTTCTTGAGCGGGTTGGTACTCAGTCAAATTTTGGAAACACGGAAACTCGGTGGCGACTATGAAGGATTCAAATCAAAGATTTGAAACTATAAAAAAACGTTTTCTACGATACAAAAAAAATCCTTCAGTTTGGGCGTGTTTTGGGTTTAATTTAGGTTCAACGGAACTTAAAAACGACAAATCAAGTCTACAGGGCTACCATAAGTTGCTCATAATATCCTTAATAATCCAATTTTCAAGCGCAATTTTAGGAATCGTGCCTTTAACGCTTTTGCCGGAGAAATAAAGAAAAATCTGAAGTTTCGGAAAAATCAGGAGAAATGGCAGCCCTGAGTCTACGACCCTTTAGAAGTAGATGAAGGAACCAATCGCTGAATAGGCGAATAGTCAATAATGTTGCCTCACCTATGTTGAATGCTCCAGGCTTCATGTTCATCAATGTGACGTAGAGTATCCAACAACTCGTAACACCGGCAAGAGAAAGAAATACATACTTGAATCTCATTGTTGTTACTATGCTGCGATCCTACAATTTATAATAAAAGTCTATTGAACACATACCGCAGCAAAAAACAGCATTACACGTCTGTTGAACCTAATATGTCACAATTGTGACGTATACGTGCGAATTCATCACAAGGCGGTTGCGACAGCCACGTATATGTCACAACGTGACTTTTTGATAGGGTTGACATTAGAACCGTATATGTCACTAAATTGCGAATTTTTCACAACGTGACTTTTTGATAGGGTTGACATTAGAAATGTATAACTGTTTTAGTGGCATTGTTTATTATAGTGTCACCCCTAGCGAAGTAGGGCCAGTCACATTTGTGACGTATACGTTTTGTGACATATAAGGCTCTAACAAAACGTATATGTCACAACGTGACTTTTTGATAGGGTAGGCAGTAGAAAGGTATAAAAGTTTGCTTATTATAGTGTTTAAAACAATACTCACCGTGTTGTTTGGTTGAGTACTGAATAATCCATGGCCGCGGTACACCTTTAGTTCATAAACATAAAGCTGTCCAAGAATTACACTATAGACCCCTAGCCAAATGGTTTCAAAGCGATTGGACAATCCCTACCAGCAAGATCTACCAGACAGGCACAAGGTCAATGGTAAAACTCCAGAACTGCCATATAGACCCACATCATCCACAGCCCAGAGGTAGCAGTCATTTGTAAACTACTTTCTTCTAATAACATATATTAAAGAAGTATTTCTTCTTCTACTTCTTCTTCTTCTTCTCCTTCTCAATGAACGAAGAAAGAAGAGCGAGGTCTCTAAAGCATCGCTGTGTTAATTACTCCAAAGTAATACACAGTTTACATTGCCATGCGAGGGTTCAAAAAAATAGGTCTGAAAGAGAAGTTATTTGACTGAAACGAGATACAGTTTTCAGATATAGTATGGAAGTTTTCAAGATAATTATGTACTGAAAAGAGCATCTCCCATATGTTCCTGCCGGAGTATCCCTAAAGACACTATAATAAACAAACTTTTATACGTATCTACTGTCGACCTGATCAAAAAGTCACATTGTGACAAATACGTTTTTGTTAGAGCCTTATTTGTCACAAAACGTATACGTCACAAATGTGACAACCCTACTTCGCTAGGGGTGACACTATAATAAACAAACTATTATACGTTTCTAATGTCAACCCTATCAAAAAATCACGTTGTGAAAAAATCGCAATTTTGTGACATATACGGTTCTAATGCAACCCTATCAAAAAGTCACTTTGTGACATACGTGGCTGTTGCAACCCTCATTGTGATGAATTCGCACGTATACGTCATAATTGTAACGTATACGTTTTGTTACATATAAGGTTCTTTTCGTAGAGCGTTATATAAGTTCTCTTTGTAGAGCCTTATATGTCACAAAACGTATACGTCACAATTGTGACATATAAGTTTTTGTGACATATAAGGTTCAACACACGTCGAATCCTTTTAACCCTTATCCTGCGGTAATATCGTCTGCTTCGAAAGTGTCGTCTGCAAACTTTGTTAAATCTAGATTTATACAATTTTAAAGTAAAAAATCCTAAAGACGAGTGACAAACAGTTTGGATCAAGATCAGACGCCGCGTTACGCGGCATCTGATCTTGATCAAAACTGTTTGTGAAAATCAGTAAAGTCGCGACCAGCAGTCAAAGGGTTAATAAATTTATATATTAGCATAGGTAAACAAAAACTGTTTCATAGTAAGTCATTCTACTAAATCATTTCCTGGGGACATAGGACAGAAAGGGACATTGTTAGAACAAGCCATCGTGCCATTTCTTCAGAAATTAAAGTACATCTATAGCCAAAACTGAAAGTTGCCAATACTAACACCTTTCTTGTTCGGGTTTAGCTCACCTTGATAACGTTTGCATAAGTCCCATAACCCCTTCCCCGGTAGAAGCGCCTTTAAACGAATATGGTTTATTCCTCCGCTGAAGAAAATAGCTCCAACTTAACCAGTCATTAATATAATATTGTATTGAATATTTTCTATATTCTAGCACATGATAGCATAAAGCAGGCTGAAAGTAAAGCAGAATGCGCCTTAAAGGCGCATTCTGCTTTACGTTCAACCTGTTTTAAGTAGTCACCTATCTTCAATACTATAAATAGGATATCAGGTAAAGGGTTAGGGTCAAAATTGGAAACAAAGACGTCGGGATTTTCATAATAGAACGAACCACGTCATTGAAATAGATTCATCCGACTAGATTTATTAGATGATAATGTATTAATTAGAATATATTTATAAGAGTCGTTTACTTGGTTATCTAAGTAACTGAATGTGTTTTTTATTGCCAATTTCATTGAATTTGAATTCAATCAGGAATTAAGCTAAGCTTAAACGGTAGTAATGGTACCTTTCTTCGTTTATGGTGATTATTTACAAGGGTTATTTGTAATAAGTGTTAAAAAATTGATTTTTCATGTTGTTGTTTTTTTTTAATTCTGCCAAGCACTGACATTACACAATGCTTGAGAACACACACAGACTAAATTTAAAAGCTTTATAAGCGCTGGGCAAGAAGTTATTATCATGGTGTAATCTTTTAGGAGATCCCAAAAATGACTTAAGCGTTTAAGCGTTTCGTGCGCACGTTTCCTGTAAAATTGTTTAAAGAAACTGTCTAAATAGATCAATGTTGTTTATTGGAATGCTTGGTTACTGTGAAGCTTGTAGGGTTATGTAGCGGTAGGTCAATATAAGTTAGAATGTTGAGATATAAGAAAGCGATTACCGACAATGTACAATTGACGATCTTGCGAGTGTACATTATGTATCTAGTCTAGAGTGACGGAAGTAAGGGATATATTAAAACTTGCTTCTAGCATAGTTGTGTAAATTTTGACAGCTATCTGATAACACGATTAATTAACGGACATAGCCGATATCGTTTTTTAGTTTGTTACATACGGAAGTCGATGAGATAAACATTTCATACGTTAAAGACATAAAGACAGTGCACTGTCGGTTTGCTAATGAAATCTCAGTGCGCTATCAGTTAACTGTCAGTGCAAAATTAGTTTACTCTCAGTGCACTGTCAGTTTAAACCCAGTTAACTGGCAGTGCACTTGGGTGTATATTTTAGCTTAAACAGTGCTGTATGTCCTGTTTAAACTTAAACTTCACATATTTAATGCATTGAAATGTACACAACTTTAAACACAATGTTTTTTGTTTGTTGAATATTATGGTGAATGACCCCAAAGACTTTCCTACTTTGCCGAAATTCTGAGTTTTTTTTGTCATAGGGATTCTTTTCTGTTTATTAGACCCGAGATTATCTTAATCAAAAGTGTTTACAAATGGTAGCCGGGTTGCCCTTAGTAGGATACAAGTTATTTACGTTCATTTTGAAAATATACATACTGACAAGTAATAAGTAAGTGTTGCCATGTTTATAACATAATCCGTGCTTCAATCACTGGATAGCCATTTAGCTCCAACCTGTTTGCCACCCAGATTAAAAAAGATAAAATTAATTTTCTACAGTTTAGTGCATTGTGTTTGCGTTTATTCGGGAAATAATAATGTCTTCTCTACTGTACATTACGCACAATAAATACAACTTTCCGTATCCCTGGCTGACTGTACGCAAATCAACGAATACGGTGAGCATCCCTTTTAAAAGTTTAGAATGTTCCAATCTAAAAATAACTCGGCCAAGTCAAAAGAAAACTCTTATTGTTGCCATGATTATAACATAATCCGTGCTGAAATAACTGGATAACCATTTACAGCGCTTCCTCTCTACAATTACACCCAATGGGAGACGGGGAGCGTGTGTTGTTTGGAGGGAGTTGTTATAGAAAGAAAAACTGACTTACTTTTGAAAACAGCGTGAATCCAGACCAGACGCCGCGTCACGCAGTGTCTGTTCTGGATTCGAAATGTTTATCAGTCGTCATTATGATGCTTCTGTCAAAATGTCCATAATGTAGGAAAAACAGCAGACATCAACTTTAAGCAGACGATACTGCATGCTGGCATTAGACATAATTGTCTTGGGAACAGTGGCAAGTGTTGTTGTAAGGAGGGGGTCGTTGTGAGGGCCGTTGTAGGGAGGGAGCACTGTATATAAATAATATTACCTTGTTCATTGCAGTAGTAACTGTTTCCCTGTCTCAGAATGTCAATATGTTGCTGGGGTGGGTGTTCATTAACGTGGCTTGTTAGCACAGAATACAAATATGTTGTCAGGACTCCAGATTAGGGGAGTATTTCAAAAACTAAAATCTTTATTTCTGCTTTAATCCCTATGGTGTCACTACTCGTTAGAATCGTCTCGAAGAGACTGTTGCTGTTTTAGTAAGAAAATGTTTGATTTGTTCAAATTCTTCCCCCTTATCTGGAGCCCTGGTTGTCCGAAATTATTACATATACACGTGTATTGCACACTAAGAGAAATTGCAGTCTCTAATTATTATTATTATTATTATACCCGATTTATATAGCGCTCTTTTCACACAGGAGTTGTGCGTTCAAATGCGCTTCACATGTAATTATATAAATGTACCTACAAAGCAAGAAAGACAAATAAATACATTCACAATAAAAATGATACAATATTGAGATGCATGGTAACATGGAAATTCTTTCAATATTATTACCAAGATTATAAAATTGTTATAGTAAGTTTGTAAAATCATTTTTAAAATGAGTCAAATAATTAAAAGATCAATGGCATGATTAAAATCAGTGGTTTTTTTGTTGTTTTAATTCACACTGGAAAACTTCCTTAATCACAGATTTACATATTCTCACATACGTGTAATTACCCCTTTTTTCAATAGAGAACAACGATTGAGAGTATTCTTGTCTCAAACACACTGGAGATCACTTTGTTGACGTCCCTCTATTTCAAGACGTCACTCTATTCCACTTTCATGACACCACTGTATTCCATAAATGACCTTGTGGTAAAAACGCATTAATCGTTCGTTATGCGAGAAAAAAATGTGTAACTCATATGAGACAAACTGATCTCAACCTCGTCTATAATAGTAGTCAAGTCTCGCTTAATAACATTTCAATTCTAGACTCGGCTGAGATAAGCTTGTCTCAAATAGCGACTCATGAAGAAATCCTATATGTTTCCAACATACGTTTGCAAACCAAAGTAGATTCTAGATGATGTTAAAATCGTAACTCGACAGGATGTGACACAAATGTTTGTAAAAACAATAATTTCACAAGTACACGTATAACCGCTTTTAACCACATTCTGAAATGTACAAATTTATCGAACACACACCATTATATTTCATCGCTATATCGGAGGCGATGCAGGTGTACATTACATGTATAGTGGAGAATCTGTTATTCTTTCCCGTTTAAACGCAAACGTACGCAAACGCATTTAGCGCTAAAACGTAGAAAAGTACAACTTTTTGACAATTCTGATTATTCATCTTTATCTTGGTGGCAAACAGTTTGGAGCCTGATCAGACGCCGGGTTACCCGGCGTCTGATCTGGCTCCAAACTGTTTGCAGGGAAAGAATAACGTTTTCTCCATTGTAACCCTTTCGGTGCCAAATTATCGAGATGTTTTATCCCTTCCCCGCTATTCTATATCTTCTTCAATTTCATTGTTTACAAGATCTTTTCAAAGTAAGATTTAGTGTCTTATCACTTAAGAAAGGTCAAACAGTTTCTGCGCCGAAAGGGTTAAAAAGGAAATAGATATTTTTGCCTCTAAGCGTAGTTTTCAAATTTATATTAAACACAGGCGATAACTTAGATGTTGAACGAATAAAACGTAAATGTAGCTACATGTAAACCCTAGCAGGGCTGCCATAAGTTGATCATGAAAAATCCTAAGATTTCCAAATTTTCTATTTTTCAAGCACAATTACTTAAAGCAGTTTAAAAGTCAAGCAGAATGCGCCTTAAGGCGCGTTCTGCTTTACTTCCAGTCTGCTTTAAGCTAACCTCTTTTAGAATAAATATACTACCATTTGGGAAAAATCTGGATAAATGGCAGCCCTGCCCTGCCGTACCAAATGCTATGGTGTTACTACTCCTTAGAATCGTCTCGAAGAGACGATTCTAATGAGTAGTGACATCATAGAGTTAATGCAAGAATAATGATTTTAGTTTTCTCAAAATATTCCATTTATCCGGACCCCTGATATTCTTTTTACATTTGTACAGAGTTTTACATTATTTCAGTACAACGACAAAGACAGGTTGTCGAGAGAGGAGCGGACGGCTATGAAAAGTTTTGTCGGGGTCGCCGTCACAAATATAGTGCCCAAGTACATGAAAAATGACTTTCTTAGGAACTACACGTGCAAACAACCGCCCTTTTTCATCTTCGTCATCAGTTTAATAGAGGTAATACCACGTGATTCGCCGAATACAGACATACATGTATACTAGTACAATGTATGCTCTATTATTCAGTGTCCTCTCTCTAAAACGACACCCAATGGAAGACGAAAATGTGTATGTTGGCGAGAGGGAGTCGAGGGAGGATAATTAGTTTAAATTTGCAAACAGCTTGAATCCAGAACAGACGCAACGTTACACGGCGTCTGATCTGGATTCAATCTGTAAACGTAAGTGTATTTCATCAAAATGTTCAATGTGTAATTTTGAGAAAAACAGCAGACGACAACTTTCAGCAGACCATATCACAGTAGTAAAAGCGTTAGACTTAATTTTACTGTTTAGGGAACTACGGCAATGATCGTTGTTAAGAGGGGGTCGTTCTTTGGAATGTCGCTGTAGAGCTCGGATATATGTCAGACTCCTCTGATTAAGTTCTAAGCTGTTAGTCATTTATATTTGCAATAGGTTAGCAAACTATTCATTTCAAGGGCATGCCAATGGACCTTTTACTCAATAGTCTATTTCTAATGGTAAAGACAAATGGCCATTTAAACCAGGTTGAAACTTGAAAATAAAGCAGAATGCGCCTTAATGCGCATTTTGCTTTACGTTCAGCCTGCTTTAAACTGACATGTGCTAAAATATATGGAACATTTTCTTATGGTGCATATTCATGACTGTATAACGTTGAACCATTTGCTATAAGGAAGAATAAATTATAGTCGTATTTATGTAGTAGTGAGTTAATACATCAATCAACCCATTACCCCATAAATACGCCTTTTTACGTCTTTGATTTATTCCTTCGCTGTAGAATAGTTCAATTTTATACAGTCATGAATATGTTTCATAAGAAATATTTGCTATATCCTAGAAGATGATAGCTTAAAGCAGACTGAAAGTAAAGCGGAATGCGCCTTAAGGCGCATTCTGCTTTTACTTTCAACCTGTTTTAAGTGATCTCTTGTCTTCAAAGCTAGAACCAGGCTATGGGGTAATGGGTTAAGGACGCATTTTTGTATTATATGTGTGGTGCATGTTATCCTTTGTGACCAAACGCTTTGAAACGTTATGAACTGTAACCATTGCAAACAGTTTGTAGTTAAAGCACACTCTATACTGTTTGTCAGAGACTGAAAACCACATGTTGCCTAAACCTTCCTTTTTCAATTGATCAATGTTGCCTACGGAAGCATGTAAATATCAGTTACGAAAGGGTTTTGTGTTAGGAAAATACATATCAAAGAAACACAGATACACGTATTGAGCGAGTTGCGATTTGGAACCCGTATTGATACTCATTGTTTTGGCGGATGGAAAATGTCTAAGAAAAAACAACTAATATTTGGTGATGTTTCTTGAGAATTTTAAGACCGAACATATTTGTTGATGCCACATGCACGATACTGCAACACATTTGCTTGTATTGAGTAGTTGTTTTACAAAAAACACTCTTCGGTTTTCAGTCTCTTTTTCTCCTTCATTGTCATGACGTCATCAGCTTTAAATAATTATCGTCTGCTTTAATTCCTTAATTTTAATTTTAGGTGTTTTGACTTAAGAACTATTGAAATAAGCGTTAAACAGTTAAAATCCTGACCAGACGCCGTGTTGTGCGGCGTCTGATTAGGATCCAAACTGTTTGCAAATAACTATTGTACTCAGGATACGGCAGATAGGAGGAAGTCAGCTGTTAATGATGTTATATTTAACTATTTCACTGTCAACGGCGCAAAAGGGCCAATTTGCAAACAGTTTGGATCCTGATCAGACGCCGCGTTACGCGGCGTCTGCTCAGTATCCAAGCTGTTTGGCATCCGCATCGATATAGGCATACTACATTGAATCTTACTTTGAAACGCTCTTGCATACAACAAAATTAAAGCAGACGATAATGAAACGGTGAAGGGGTAAAAATCTCACGATTAATTTGGCAGCGAAAGAGTCATCTTTACTATGTGTTATGTATTTCCCTGTAGATTGCAGTGTTTGTGTATTACGTAATGGATCTAAAGGAGAAAGGAGTGACTACCACAGCTACGAAAGGAGTGCCCCATTATAGTCCCCTAATATACAGCCCTACCAAACGACACGAAGCCTGGAGGTTCCTCAGCTACATGTTTCTACATGAAGGGTTAGTCAATTAACCCTTCCCCTAAAGCAGCGCCTTTTAGCGCTTTCAGTTTATTCATTCAGTAAAGAAAATATATCCAATTTATACAGTCATACATGAACATATGCTTTAGGCAAGTGTATTGGAAGATTGAAATTGTAAAGCAAACTTGCTGCTGCTTGTGAAAAGATGAGCCTCAAACATAATGCTCTTTGTGAAAATGTACTACATTGTATATTTCGAATTTCGTCAGGTCAGGGAAATTTGAAATTGGTCAGGGAAAAGTCAGTGAATAAACAGAAAATTCTGTTTACATTTTTTGTGGGATCACTTGTATACGTTTGTAGTTTGCAAACAGTGTAGATCCAGTATTGACATCACTAGTCTCTGCAGTAGACATTACTTTTTCTGCGTTAGACAGTCACGTGCCCTATGAGCCGTTTAAATATTTCTATTATTTAAGGATTGGTTAAGTTTTCAGGGATTTCCGGCTTAAAGAATTCTTGGTTTCAGAGAATTCCTGTTTTGAGGGAAATTCGGTCTTTATAGGTATCCGGTTCTCGAAATAAAATCTAATTTCGATTTCTCGAATCTCCGTCAAGTCGAAGATATCCATATTTCAAAATAAAAACGTGCCTGAACTATCGCTTTTGTCGATTATATACTTATTTCAAAGTTAAAACGTGTCTATGCCACGTTTTAACTTTGAAATAAGGATATTTACAACTATGTGGTGTAGAAATAGTGCAATCAAAGTGTAAAATAGGGAAAAGTTCGATTTAGGCGAGTTTGAGATATCGAAGTCCAATTGTATACTATTTCAGGTACGTGCATATCGTGTCCAACGTACTATTCCAGTTGCTGATTGGTCTGTCGCTGGAGATCGTACACAAATGGTGGCGGGTGGGGCTTTTATACATGGGCGGGGTCGTAGGTGGGTCCCTGGCCCACTCTGTCACCGACTTCAACGTAATGCTCGTAGGGGCTAGTGGAGGGTGCTATGCACTTATAGGGGCTCATTTGGCAGCGGTAATAGTGGTAAGGAAAGATTGAAATCTTAATATAGTGAAACCCCATTAGACTGGACACGTGTGGGGACAACATAAATGACCGGTGTAGAGGGGTATCCGGTTTAGATGGATTTTAACCAATAGCTTGTTTCTAGTATGGAGGATAGCTGATCACTTAAAGCAGGTTGAAAGTAAAGCAGAATGCGTCTTAAGGCGCATTCTTTTCACTTTCAACCTGCTTTAAGCTATCATCTGTTAAAATATAGAATCCATTTCTGATGATACATATTCATAAATGCATTCTGATCTAGATTCAAGCTGTTTGTCACTCGTCATTATATTTATTCTATCAAAATCTCCACTTATATGTAACTTTGAGAGAAAACAGCAGAGGACAATTTTAAGCAGACGATATTGCAGCAGTTAAAGCGTTAAGACTTAATTGTTCCGTTTAGGGAACTGCGGCAAGGGTCGTTGTAAGGAGGGAGTCGTTGCTGGGAGGGCCGTTGCAGAGAGTAAGCACTGTATTTGTCTTGATGGATGGGAGGGGATGGGGGACTGGAGATACGTGTATATATAGCTTGCGACGAGTACCTATAGTTAATATTAATTCACACCTACATCGATTAAACCAATCGGAAGCTTTTCTTTCTACCACGTGACGATACAAGAGAAACAATTATTGTACTGAATTATAAATATGCAATCCCTATAAGCCATATTTTTTTCATATCGGGACTCGAGTCCCGAAAATAATTTTCGTATTGTACATGTATTGGACAACTCTTCCAACACTCTGTTTAGAGTTTGTTCCCTTGGCAGTTCACGTTCGTCTACTATTTTGTTTTTGGAAATTGCCAAGTCAAAGGCTAGAAGGAATAGGAAAAACATGTTATGTGGTTTCTTTTGTCGTTTTATAATTTTATAGGGTGAAATAAAGAGGTAGTTTAACAGTATAGAATACAAAAATGAATTCAATTGGACTCGAACACAGGCTGCTATGTACTCGTCCAATAGAATTCAGTATTGTACTCACTACTGTTGAAAAACCTCATATTACTTTTAGTCTATATGTTGTTTCAATGCTCTTTTACAGAACTGGAGGGAGATGAATTTCAAATGCTCGAAGTGTGATAATCCGTTCCGAGTGTTTGCCAGTGCATATCTAAGACTGTTCGTTATATTTGCTTTAGGTGAGGCATCCTCTATAAATTTCTTTATTTCTTTATTTCTGTCCCTTAATTGTACATCAAAGTGATATTACATTTCATGCAAATTACAGTTTAAAATATATGTACAAAGTCATTCATTATTGAATTATAAGAGACGATCACAGTTATTCATTATACAAAGCATAATCACAGGAACATATAATTGTATATACAGAAGATAAATGTACATATCACCTTTTAATGCTGCAAACCGCTCTCTCACAGTGTAAGCATTTAGTGTGTTTATACAGCTCTCCCTATCTACAACGACACCCATTGGGGCACACAAAATGTGTGCGTTATTCGGAGGAAGTCGTTATGGGGGGGGAAACTGTTTTATATTTGCAAACAGCTTGAATCAAGATCAGACACCGCGTAAGGCGATATTGCAGCAGTAAAGACATAATTGTCCTGTTTCGGGTAACAGCGGCTATGGTCGTTGTAAGGAGGGAATCGTTGTTTGGAGGGCCGTTGAAGGGAGGGAGGAGTGTATTCATTTGAATCATTGACTCTTGAAACTTCAAATGGGCCGTCCCAGCTTCAAATTGAGTTGAGTCCATTGTTAACTACTATAGTCGTAGTTACAGTACATAATATATTTAAGGATTTATTCGAATATTTATTGTGTTCATGAATGTGTGAAAACAACTAGTCACACTGTATAAAACCCCGAAGTTTTATTGAAATGGTCGATTACTGTACGTAGAATACTTAGTTTGGTCCGATCTAATTAGGGGCCCTCAACCTTAAAATTGATACAGTGGAGAAAACCTTTCCCGTTTAAACGCAAACGTATTGCAAACGCATTGTACTCAAATGAAGAAAATTGTAACTTTTGGATATTTCCGCCTATTCATTTTAATCTAAGTGCCAAACAATTTAGAGACTGATCAGACGCCGGGTTACCCGACGTCTGATCTGGCTCCAAACTGTTTGCAATGGAAATAATAGATTTAGCGTAAACGCGTTTATTGGGGAAATAATAAAGTTTTCTTCACTGTAAGACACGTACTTGAGGCTTTGGCTTGTCTGTGTTGCAGTATTTGCAGACCTTGGCAGTGCCATCTACCGACGATATCTACACACTGTCGCCGACGGCACACAGTTAATTGGAATAAGCGCTCATGTTGGTGGCCTTATATCAGGTAAGTAGTGCGTGGTTCGTGATGTAACAGAGTATAGTGTGTATCTCCTCTTGCACCTCTCTCTCTCTCTCTTTGTCTCTCTCTCTCTCTCTTTCTCCCATCCCTCTCTCTTTCTCCCCTTCTCAATCCTCTCTCTATCTCTCTCTCCGTATCACCCTCTTTATGTGTATGTCTCTCTTTCTATATGTTCGTCTCTCTGCCTGTCTTCGCCCGTCGTTATTGCCGTCTCTGTTTGTCTGTCTCTCAAACTTTGTTGTTGTATCATTACCTCTGTAATATGTCTGTCTGTCTGTCTGTCAATATGTCTGTTTGTCTCTCTGTCTGTCTGTCTGTCTGTTCCTGTCTGTCTGCTATATTCCTCTATCTCTCTCTCTCATTATGTCTGTCTATCGCTGCCCCTTCGGTCTCGTGTTCTGCTTATTTCTCTCTCTATGTCTTCGTTTGTCTCTCTTCCCCGTCCTATGTCTCTCTAAGTCTGTATGGACGTATGTGTTTTTATCTCTCTTTTCGTCTCTCTGTCTATATCGCTCTTTGTAACTCTTTCTCTCTCTCGGTTTCTGTATGTCTATGAATCATTATTAGTCTGTCCTCTCTTTATGTATCTCTCGTTGTCTGTATCTATCTGTTTATGTCCGTCTCTATACCGGTATCTGTCTCTCTGACTCTGTCTCTCTCTTGGTCTCTCTCGCGCTCCCTCTCTCTGTCGTTCTTTCCCCCACTCTCTGCAAGTGCAAATGCGTTATTCCAACCCAATATGAGCGTATTTGCTAAAATCCAGTCGTGCATTCCAAACAGTTTGGACTAAAAAAGCTGGTGTCTGGCGTGGCTCCTTAAGGGGGGGAACGTTATTCTTTCCCAATAAACGCGTAAACGCTACAATTATCATTTCCGATGCAAACAATTTTGAGCCAGATCAGACGCCGGGTAACCCGGCGTCTGATCAGGCTCCAAACTGTTTGTCACCAAGATAAGCATGAATTATCAGAATTGTCCGAAGTCGTACTTTTCTTCGATTTAGTGCTTTGCGTTTGCGTTTCGTTTGCGTTTAAACGGGAACGAATAACGTTTTCTCAACTGTATCTGTTTGCCGACAAGATTGTAATCATTCCTCGATATTATAATAACTTGGTAGTTCATGTCTTTGTTTTTGTTTGTTTCGCTGAATCGATTATCAATTTGTATTTAACAAATTTGTGCCTAGCGTTCCAGAAAGACATAGGCAAACAGTGTAGACCTTAATCAGACGCCGCATCAGTCTCAAGTGTTTGCTTAAAAGAATTTCAAGCTAACAAAAACGAAAATGAAAATTTAGACCATGCACCTCTTAGGTAAAACCAAAATAGACAAATCCTATTATATACATATAAGCATAGAATAATCCACTGGGCGCAAATGGGTTAAATCTAATGAAGGATATGTTCTGTTCTGTATTTAATATCTCGTTTTATCACATAACCTGCGGTCTGGGAGTTGCATAAAGCCATCATGTAAACATCGTAATCCACTAGTGGAATATCGTTTAGTAGGCTCCGGTCCAGCCTGTTCGCCCACAAGCGCTGCATGTAGCAGGACACCAATGACGTCATTTGCAATGACGTTAACGTAACCAACGTAACGTTTTGGCGGAAAATCTATATAGCATAGGATCTACAAACTACGGCTTCAATTAGCTTTATAGGTGCTTAAGATAGTTATGTGATAAATAGAATCTTATATTCGTGTTCATTATTTATCATTTTTAATAAACTCGTTGACTATAATGAATATGAAGCTCGCCAATGCTCGCGTCATATCATTTTAGTCAACTCGTTTATTACAAATAATAAATAATGAGCACTCATACAATATCCTCTATAACAAGTGTTTCTTGTGTTCCAGGACTGCTATTGGGCATCCCCATCATGAAGAATATCAACGAGTTTGAATGGGAGATTAAAGTGGGTCGGGTCACAATAGGTATCTACCTGGTTGCCATGGTGTTCTGCGTGGTCTTCAACGGTGTGTACAATGGTTACCCGGAGTCAGACTTCTCATGATCAGAGATCTGGACGAGATACCATGAAACTCACCTGAACCCGATTACCATACAATCAGGCTGCTTTAATCTATTACCCCCATAGCCAGCTTCTAGTACATGCATTGAAAACCGGTGACCACTTACATCATGTTGAAAATAAAGCAAGATGCGCCTTAACCCTTTGAACCATAGTCCCGCATATAGGCGTCATTTTCAAACAGTGTACATGCGAATAGTACACTTGTTCTGTGCAAACAGTGAAGACCCAGATAAGAGGGCTACTTTCGGAGCCCTCTGATCAGGGTCTTCACTCTTTGTTGTAAAGCTAAACATTGACAAAAACAAACCTCAAAAGTCAGAAATGGACTAGACTAAATTGGAAACTGGAATTGTCGATTAAACGTTTCAGGGAGGAAAGAGTTAAGCGGCATTCTGCTTTACTTTCAGCCTGCTTTAAGCTAATACATGTATCTGCTAGAAAATATTATCTGTAATATATGTTCATGACTGTATAAAATGGAACTATTATCTGCAGTAAAGGAATGAATTAGAAGCGTATAAAGGCGTACTTATGGGGTAATAGGATAATCCGCACATCGTGTAAAAAGGAAGCCTATGATGGAAGCAACTGTAAACTGTGTACACTGTGTAGACCCAGTTCATGTGGTTCAAGTAAAAGCTATCTGATCAAGATAAAATGGAAAAGGCGTTATTCTGTCCCGTTTAATTTTAAATTTTAAATATGTTTTAGCATTATCAAACTTTGAAGATATATTTAAACATTATTTAAACATACATGTAAACATGATCATAATATGAATCTATCTGTACACGTAGATACATTTGTACCTTTGCCATAATTAAATCTAAATGCAATCACTGTAATAGTTGCAGTAAAATGTCAACATTGTTCTTCATTTGTGCCATTTGTAAACAACGTTAAAACCGGAAGCCATATTCAAATACATTTTCTTTATTTCAAACCACATTGGGAAACCACATTATGCATTTTCATTTTAAAGCCATATGAAACTGTGTCATATATTTTAAGCCATGTGTAAATATAAGTCATATCTTTGAAGACATAAGTAAACAGTGTCATATCTTTTGAGTCATATGTAAATATTGTAAGATCTTTTGAGTCATATGTAAATATTGTAATATCTTTGAAGCCATATGTAAATATAGTCACACTTTGAGCCATATGTAAACAATTATCACACTATAAAGCTATATGACATCAAAAGTAAATAGTGGTCATAATCTAAACCACATAGAGGCAATGTGTTAGGTTTTGACTTAAAGCCATATTGAAACATGTCTTTTCAGTCATATGAAGACATGGCTAAGATGTTAACTATATAGAATCGCAGGCATTGTTTTAACCCTTTCCTCGTCAAAGTGTGCCTATGTTTCAAATATGGTCACAAATGAGGTAAACCACCATATTCTGGTATCGATGTTAATATAGCTTCTGCATACACACAAATACGTACATATATATTTATAACAAAACTAAAGACGATTGTCAAAATGAAAATTGCATCGAGATCATAATCCATATTATCGGGCGTCAGATCCGAATCCAAACTGTTTGCAAACACCATACTTATCGTTAACGGCAGGATACTTGTTGATTATGTATAATTCTTACCTCAAGTTTGTTTTAAAAAAATTATTTGCAGCGCTTTTTATATACATGTACTTACAGAGGAGAAAACGTTATTCTTTCCCGTTTAAAAGCAAAACGAAACGCAAACGTAATACACTAAAATGTAGAAAATAGCGACTATTGATATTAAGCTGAGGGGGCAAACAGTTTGGAGTCTGATCAGACGCCGGGTTACCCGGCGTCTGATCTGGCTCCAAACAGTTTGAAATGGAAATAAAAGTTTTAACCTAAACGCGTTTATTGGGAATTACGGTTTCTCCACTGTAACTTTGCTGTGACATGTTACAGTGGAGAATACGTTATTCTTTCCCAATAAACGCGTTTACGCTTAAACTATTATTTTATTTGCAATAAATTTGGAGCCTATTCCCAGCACCTGATCAGGCTTCAAACTGTTTGCCATTCAGATTAAAATTTTCAATCAAAATTGTCAAAACAAAAATTGTCAGTTTCTACATTTTCCTGCAATGCTGTTGCGTTTGGTTTGCGTTTACGGGGAATAATACAGTGCTCCCTCTCAACAACGAGATCCAATGGGAGATAAACTTGTGTGCGTGTTCGGAGGGAGTCGTTATGGAAGGGAAATGGGCTTACGTTTGCAAACAGCATATCGCGGCGTCTGATCTGGATTCAAGCTGTTTGTCACTCGTCATTAGGGTTTTTTTTCTGTCAAAATGTCCAATATGAAACTTTGAGAAAAAAGCAGAAGACAATTTTAAGCAGACGGTATTGGGGAACAGCGGCAAGAGTCGTTGTTAAGAGGGATTCGTTGTTTGGAGCACCGTTGTAGGGAAGGAGCATTGTATTTTATTACTTTGACGTTTTGAAGACTTTAAAACAGTTCTTTTGATAACATTTTAGTTCCTTTTTTATCTTTTCTTAACAGATTGTTGAACAGCTAGATCTATACATGTTTTGTAATGTTTAATGCTGAATAAAGAATACTGTATTGAAGTCAATTTTATTGTTTTCTATACATGTTGAACTTCTTTTGTCGTTCGAAGCTAAAATGGCACCTAGTTTATAATGTGTTGTCTTATAACTATCACAACGGTCAAAGTATTTACACATACAGTTAAAACAATGACAGCACATCATAAACCATAGAACGTTGACAAATATGTTTTGTCAATACCCAGCAGCTCTATACCCAAATATCGTAACCCTTTAGAATACAGTAGAACCTCTCCTTTACGACCGATACATTGTGTTAATTATTAGGGTGTTTACGACAGGTGACAGCTTGAAGCAAGGTGACAGTATAACAGAAAGCTCCTTTAGGAGCTTTCTGTCTTACTGTTACCTTGCTTCAAGCTGTCATCTGGCTTTTTTACAAATAATTAGCCTTCGTTTTAGTGGTCGTGATAGAGAGGTTTTACTGTAAATGTCTTTGTTTTAATTCTGGTCCGTTTCTGCCAAATTTGGACAAACTACAGTGGAGAATCTGTATTCTTTCCCAATAAACGCGTTTACGCTAAAACTATTATTTGCAGTACAAACAGTTTGGAGCCAGATCAGACGCCGGGTAACCCGGCGTCTGATCAGGCTCCAAACTGTTTGCCACCAAGATAAACAAGAATTATCAGAATTGTCCAAATGTTGTTCTTTTCTACGTTTTTGTGCTTTGCGTTTGCGTTCGTTTGCGTTTAAACGGGAAAGAATAACAGATTCTCCACTGTAGTAGTCTCAGATAAAGTGAAGCTTATACAGAGGAATCCGGGAGATGCCCTACATTCAGAATTGTCAAATACGAGTAAGCTTGTCTCTCTTTTTCTTCATTTTTAATGCGTTTGCGTATCATTTGCGTTTAAACGGGAAAATATATCGTATTTTCCATTGTACATACCCGTATCGATGCTGTTTTGAAATGAAGACGAACATATATCCTAAAAGGGAATTTAGATAGTATCGAGACATTATAAATTTGCTCTTATCTAATATTTCGATCTCAACGGGCCTTTACAGTGGAGAATCTGTTATTCTTTCCCGTTTAAACGCAAACGTACGCAAAGCACTAAAACGTAGAAAAGAACAAATTTTAACCATTTCTGATATTTCATGTTTATCTTGGTGGCAAACAGTTTGGAGCCTGATCAGACGCCGGGTTACCTGGCGTCTGATCTGGCTCCAAACTGTTTGTATTGGAAATAATAGTTTTAGCGTAAACGCGTTTATTGGGAAAGAATAACACATTCTCCACTGTACCAAAGATATTCATGTCCAAAACCCACCTTTAATTTTGCTTCGTATATTCAGCCATTGAACCCTCTCTGCTGTTATGTCTGAATGCGTATTTGAATGATTTGAACTGGACATGATCATCTTTGATAAAATTCCAGGTCGAAGTAATAGATAAGAGCAATTTAATGAGGTCGAAACTTGAGGTAAGCGGCATTTTTAGTTAAAATGTCTGAAGTCTGTATAGACTAGTCGGATTTTGGGGGAAATCAAACTTCTGGAGGCATTTTTGCGGAAAAGTTGACAGGCCACAATTTTATCATAATTGAAGTGTGCTGAATCCATTTAGGGTGCCTGTCACCCTCTCCGGTGCCTTGGAAGCCCAAAAAATGGTAAAAAACAAAATGGCCGCCAAAACGCTATTTTTCGCTATTAAATCAAATCTTTTGGGGATTAAATATACCTAATACATCTGCTTCTCCTAATCTATATGGTTTATCACAACAAATAGAGAAATCTTAAAAAATCAAAATTCTTGTAAAATAAATCACATGGCCCAAAGCTTAGATACTTTATTGATAACTGGCAAACCACATGTTTACCATAATTAAAGTGATGTGAATCCAGTTTGTTGTCTGTTCCCCTCTCCAATGAAGTTTAAGGCCAAACATGGGTAAACAAATCAACAACACAAAATAGCCACCAAAACTCTAAATTTTCGATATTCTATGCAGTCTTTCTGGGATTTAATACACCCAATACATTTTCCTCTCAACCACATGGCTGATAAGAACCAACTGTACAATAATATGTCTTGGTTCAATCTCTTTAAAAAATGATTTCATGCAGACTTTCTGTTGTCATGGGAACAAAAGTGAAAAATCAGGTTTTTCGTTATTATATCCAGTTATACTTGGATTAAAATTAATACTCCTAATACATATGCTTTTCCTTAACCTCATGGTTTATTAAAGCAAAACACTACAAGAATGCTCATGGGGTGTATCTCCTTAAAAAACATGTGTTGCCGTGGCAACTAAGGTAATGAAAAAGAGAAACCTAAAAACCAAGAATTACAAACTTGTAACCCCCCCCCACCTCCACACGCACACACAAGTCCCAAAGCTTAGAAAATTGATGGATACTTACTTTAACCTAGTAGACCTCTATCAAGTTTATACCTGGATCTAAATTTTAGGGGTGTAACAATACACTCAAAACGGTATTTCAATATGTAACAAAATTAAAAAATTGGCCCGAACCAGGGTCAACAGTTGTGCATAGACTTATACTCTACAGGAAAAGAAATATTGTCAAAAACCACAAAACTCAAGCTTGTATATTAGCATAACACAGTAGACCTTTATCTTGTTTGTTTAAAGCATCGCCTAGGCTGATGGTTGGTCCCTGCCATCACAAACCGTTCAGTGTTTATAAAAACATGTACAACGCAGAGCTTAGACATTTTGTGTATAGTACGGCCTAGAAGACATCTATCAATCTTTTTAAAAAGCATATCTGCGTGATAAAAATTACCATTGCCCTATTGTTCTTGTAAGTTACTTTTGTCCATGTAAGAACCTCGTGTCAAAAACCTGACTAGGCCCAAAGCTTTGATATCTAGTGTAAATCATCAGCAAGTACAACTACTCTCATTACAATTATACCATCTTTACAACAATGCTTGTCACAGTTGAATAAACAACATTAATTTATTTCAATATACCCCCTCTAAACAACAAACACACTTTTTGACTCCCGATGGGTGTTGTTGTAGAGAGGAAGCACTGTAGAATTCTTCAAAGTTTGTAAACATTTTGCCATAAGGTCAAACATTACTACATGTAGTTAATGAATTTTTTTTAATACATTGTCAAAAACATAAGGTGACACATACTAGATTTGTTTTGTAAAGAATAACGTTGTAGACCTCTATCAGGTTTGTTAAGATCATATCCCTGTTATCAAAATCGTACCCTCCCAGCGGCTCTTATGTCAAATTCTAATGACACAGCTGAACTATATAGATTCAGTATGGTCCTCTCGTTAAAGCATTTTGATCACACAAATAATGCTTGATGGATAATTGAATAAAATGCACCAGCTTCCTAGAGATGTGTTTCATGAATTTCTGAAATGGAAACTTGTAGCAATTAGATCAAGGTGTTGATTTAATCAAGTTGATCTAGACAAAAGCCATGGTTTGCTGAACAGAAAGAAGATAGTGAGAAGGAGTTATTTGTATCACAAAGACCACAACTGCCTTAAGAAAGTGAGTTTTATCGTATGATATTAGATCCACATAGAAAATTACAAGAGAAATGTGCCGCTTGAATTTTGACAAACAAATCAATATGTAATGTCATGATAATGAGCCCCATGCGGCTCTTAAAACCTATTCACAAGACTTCAGGGGACCACTGTATACCTCTTGTATGATCAGAAGAGAGTTATTTTTCCAGCTGCAGTTAAGTTTCTGAAATCATATCCAATATTCTCTCGATGTAGGTGAAATGTTGAACTAGCACTACTGGTCTGCCCAATATAACTTTATAATATGACGGATTACAGTATCATGACATGTATCTATGGACTGATATCATGGTTTTGCTGCACTATACATGTATCTGTCTCAAGAAGACATTATCTCTTTATAGCTGAAATACTGTTGGTGAGATGATAAACCCAGTTCACTCATCCAATACTTGTTGATTCTTCAGAAAACAGACACAAGCTATCGGAGACGAATTGGTGTCAGAACTTACGTCGTATATGATTACATATGCTTGCCATTGAAGAGTATGCAGATTAGCCAATCATTGTAACAAAGGACTTAGACATAAAATGACAATGAATTCCTAAATGCAAAGGACAAAGGTAACGCAACGCATTTGTTGAGGAAAGCCTATTGCCATGTAAGGACCGGAATGTCAGATTCCAATACCGTTGTAGAAGAACAAACCACTGATGTTTTCATCTCTATTTGATACAGAAAGGCTTATGTTCTAGAGACAGCAAACATACCGTTTCAAATGCTGACCGGTCTATCACACAGTGGACTTAGATGAACCACAAGCAATTGTATTTGCTGATAGCGCTTGCTAGGATATTCAGCCAGTCTATATCAGATTGTAACAGCAGAAAAAATGTGTTCACAAATGTAGGCAGCAGCTGAACTACTGTCTTCATTATTATTGATGGGCATACCTTTCTGATTGCCATTATGAAGACACAGAAAGGTTCTACATTTGAAGATCTTATTGGTGTTTTAATAAACATGGCAGGTATTATAGGATGTCAATCAAATCTAAAGCATGTAAGAGAAGTGCCAAGGGTATCAGCCCCAGTTGGGGTAATATTTTCTGATATAAGGTACCCCTGCCTGTTGATTTGTGCAATTCGTAGTAACAAGACTGACTTGTCAGGAGCTCTCTCTCTGAACAGGTTGCAGAGCTTGATAAACATGACCAAATCATAGTTGTTGCTGGTGGGTTACCTGATGAGCAAAAAGTCAAAAGCCTAATCAAACAAGCCTGATGTAGACACGTAAATACCCAAGCTTGACAAGAGGAGGATATCAACGGATTATTTTACTCTTTTCTTACAAGCGATGTTGACAAAATAGTTGTTCTGGTCAGATACGCTAATGTTTTGATTCTACTGTCTCACTGCCATTCAATGTATTACACCAAACTCTGGCCGAGAGAGCCGGGGTCACAGAAACGAGTATAATATTCCTGCTCACACTATGTTGTATGACCTAACTGTCCTGGAAACCATTCCAGTCGTGCACGCTTTAACATCCTAATTCCCTAGCCAAAGCAAATAGACTGCACAACATGTTTTTGCAGAGAATCATGGAATGACGCAAAGCTTTGTAAATAGACATTTTCAATAAACAAATGCTAAAGATTTATCTGATAAAAAGTGCAATATGGAACACTTTGACTCGTTAAACAAGACAGTGTCAATCTCGACTGTTTCTCGAGTCCCATTCCTTATAGTCGGTCACAACAAGTAATGCACTATCATTACATGTGAAGCATTCATATTTCCAGACATTATCTAGAGTAGAGTGAATATCAATGGCTTTCCATCTTAATGATATTTACACCAATACCAAAGTTGTGTTTGAAACTGACTTCCTGTAATTACTATACTAACAATACGATTTAACAGTGCAAACTTGTGCGGAATATCCCATATACTGCCCAGTGTCCACCTCACAATACAAATCCAAGGATAACGACAACTACCACTATGAATAGGAACTATATGATATTTTGAATGCAGTATGTCAGTTATAACTAACCATGCGTAACTACAGTAGTTACAACTGTATTCTTTAAAACCATGTTTGTGCCAAAACAATGATTTCCATGGTACACAAATTGAGACCAGATTAGACACGAGTTTTATCAATCTCCAAAATATTTGCCACTAAGATTTTAATACAAAGTCAAAAGGTTCCAAAAGGAGTTATTTCCAACATTTATTGAACTGTGAAAGCATTTACTTCCGTTTAAACAGGAAAAAAAAAGTTTCCCACTGTAATATATAAGATAGTAATTTAAGTAGAGCATGGTGCATTGTAAATAGTAATTGTACTCAACTTACTTTAAATGCAAAAATGCTCCTTATCCGCCAATTTCGCTATGGTTATTTTGTACCTATATACAATGTATAAGTGATTTATACATGTACTGGGTATACAAAAGTTGGGTATCGCCTGGGTACCTCTATATCCGCTTCTCTCTCTCTTTGTGATGTCCAATAAGCCCAAAGTTAGCAAATTTTGACAAAATTAAACCAACCTGTTTTAACTTTGGTTACCATGGCAACAAATAGTCAGCATGAAATCATTTTTAAAGAGATTGACCCAAAACAAAGTATTGTACAGAGCTTTTTGGTTGTAATCAGCCATGTGGTTTAGGAGAGGAAAATATATTGTGTATTTGATCCCAGAAAGACAGCATAGATAAACGAAAATTAGCTTTTTGGTGGCCATTTTGTGTTGTGTTTTTTACCCATGTTTGGCCTTAAACTTCATTGGAGAGGGGGACAGGCAACACACTGAATTCAAATCACTTTAATTATGGTTAAAAGGGGGTCTGTCATATATAAATAAAGTATCTAAGCTTTGGGCCATGTGATTTATTTTACTAGAATTTTATTTTTTTAAGATTTCTCTATTTTTTACTTTGGTTGCCATGGCAACCAGACATCTTCATGTTATCAAATTTTTGATGGAAAATCAACCAAGGAACATTCCTGTGAAGATTTGTTGTGATAAACCATATGGATTAGGAGTAGCAGATGTATTAGGTATATTTAATCCCTAAAAGATTGGATTTAATAGCGAAAAATAGCGTTTTGGCGGCCATTTTGTTTTTTACCATTTTTTGGGCTTTCAAGGCACCGCAGAGGGTGACAGGCACCCTAAATGGATTCAGCACACTTTAATTATGATAAAAATGTGGCCTGTCAACTTGTCCGCAAAAATAACTCTAACATTTTTTTTGAGCATATTATTGAGATTTCCGACTAGTCTAGTAGTCAATAAATACACTTTTACGACAGTTTTAAACAGATTATACTCAAACAGATACGGGGTTATGTTGACTATACATGAAGGGTAAGAATCAGTAATTTACACCCATTTGCGCTCCGTGGATTTTTCCATGTCTATATATTGGATGAGTCAATTTTTTTATGAAAGGGTACCTGGTCTAAAGTTTCATTTTCCTTTTGTTTTATATTGAATTTCCTATCAGTAAACAGTGCACACTCTAATCAGACGCCGCATCATGCGGCGTCTGATTAGAGTGTACACTGTTTGCCAATGTCTCTTTTATGACGCTAGGAACAAATCAGTTAAGCGAGAGAAAGCGCAGGCGCAATACGTGTATACACATTACCAGTTGACAGTGCGATACAGAGTGATGTATTTAGCTCTAGACGATTTTGGCGGAAATAGCCGATCTGACGAGCGCCTTGGCACGAGTCTGATCGGTTGTTTCCGCAAAAAACGTCGAGAGCTAAATTCAACACTCTGTAGCACACTGCCAACTGGTGATGTGTTTATTATATGCCTTGAATACACACCAGAAACAATTCAATAGTTGTTTAAATCAGTTTATAGCCAAAATTTATTAGTTATTTGAAGCAGAACAAGATTTTTTGTTTGCCACAATGAATAACGCGCACTTGTACACGTACGTAAATGACGTCACGTTAAATCGAAAGCGAGGTCAGAGTAAAATACAAAGTGGCTGATACAAGGTGGCTGATACAGACTCTTGTATTTTACTCTGCAAATACACGCGGAAACGCTCGATATCACTCGAAGGCATATAATAAAATAAAATGTCAAAAAGAAAATAAAGTACATTCGTCCCATACGACCACTAAAGTCGACAGCAACGTATTGCATGAAAGATAAGTGACAGTTTAAAGTATGTTGAAAGCAAAACAGAGAGTTTTCTATTTTCCTTTCACAATGCTACGATACAGTGGAGAATCTGTTATTCTTTCCCGTTTAAACGCTCAAAACTGTTTGCACTGCAAATAATAGTTTTAGCGTAAACGCGTTTATTGGGAAAGAATAACAGATTCTCCACTGTATAAGCAGTCACCTGTAACTTACACACTTTCGTTGTCGTAAAAGAGGGGTTTTACTGTAGTTTGAAAGTATTAACATCCATTTGGTCTGAATGCCAATTAATGTGTAGTCTGAATGGATGGAATGAGTTGGATTTTACGGCACTGCGAAAAGTAGGAAGGTATTTATGGTTTACTGTAGTTTGAAAATCTGTGCTATCTATTTGGTCTGAATGCCAATTAATGTGTAGTCTGAATGGATGGAATGAGTTGGATTTTACGGCACTGCTAAAAGTAGGAAGGTATTTGTGGTTTACTGTAGTTTGAAAATCTGTACGATCTATTTGGTCTGAATGCAAATAAACGTGTAGTCTGATTAGACGCCGACACACACGGCATCCTATCAGCCCTCGTAACTGTTTTGCACTCATATCACTATTTCTGTAGTCAGCTGTTCAAACCTTCTGTTTGCCCAATCAGTTCAGTGTTAAACTTGTTGCACTATAACTTAAGAAATATTGACACTTTAAAACAGTTAAGATCTAGATCAGACGCCCAGTAACTCTGATCTGGATCCAAACTGTTTGCAAAAGTTGACTGCTGTCGGTTATGGTGGTGAAATAGTTAAAGTAGATCTAGAATGATAAATTCATTTTTCGAAAACATGTTTCGTCCTGGTTTCATTTTCGCCTACTAGGATAATACATTGTTATACGTTCACTTCTCTAGTGTCAATTTCCTTTCGTCTTCACCCAGCTTCAAGAAGTTAACCCTTGTTGTGATAAGCGCAACCTGGCTAATATTTGAAAACAGTTGGATCAAGATCAGACGCCGCCTAACGCGGCGTCTGATCTGGATCCAAACTGTTTGTCACTCACATTCAACTTTTTTCAGTTTAAAAGACATAAAACGAATTTGATTTTTTTTCGCAGACAACATATTTGAAGCAGACGATAATTCAACATGATATGGATTAACGCATTCAACGTCAGGTTGTCGTCCGCTTATGAGATGTCGTTTTATTTGATTTCACAAATTTATATACCACGAATTTTGACTGAAGAAACACTTCAAGGATTGCCAACCAGTTTGAACCCAGAGTTACTCGGCGTCTGATCTAAATCAATACGGTTTGCAAACACTAGTGCATCCTGGGTAAGGCGTTAACACACTTAACACTTACAGTGGAGAATCTGTTATTCTTTCCCAATAAACGCGTTTACGCTAAAACTATTATTTGCAGTGCAAACAGTTTGGAGCCAGATCAGACGCCGGGTAACCCGGCGTCTGATCAGGCTCCAAACTGTTTGCCACCAAGATAAACATGAAATATCAGAATTGTCTAAAGGTTGTTCTTTTCTACGTTTTAGCGCTTTGCGTTTGCGTACGTTTGCGTTTAAACGGGAAAGAATAACAGATTCTCCACTGTACCATACTGAATGGTCGTCTGCGTTAAATATATCGTCTGCGAAAAAACATCAAAATCACCTTTTTCAAACTGACGAAAGGTTGACGATGAGTGGCAAATAGTTTGGAACCAGATAAGACGCCGCGTTACGCAAACGTACATGTAAGCCAAGTCGCGCTTAGAATGATAAGGGTTACCCTTACCCTTGCCAAGCGCCCATTGGCTGCACTTTGAAAACATTTTGGATCCAATTAATATATATACTATGCGTCTGATCTGGATTCAAACTGTTTGGCGCCAGTATTCTTGTTTGTTTGTTAATTGAAAATTTTGCAAATGTGCAGACGAAAAAGATATAACAGATGGTAGTTAGATCTAAACAGATTATTGGTTAATTCATATTAAGTTGATATATCCTTTCGATGAAATACGAAGATAGCTGTCTGATTTTGTGAAAAGTATCGTCTGCTGCAATGTTTAGCCCCCAACACTGACATAATGCACCCGAATGGTTCTATGAAATATGCGGAATTATCCGGGTAGATGATCTGGAACCAGTCTACAGTCTAGTTGCACGTGACACTTAACAGTCATTTAAGTAGAACGGGATATGATTAATCAGTTTATGTTCCTGGTATGACCCACCCTTATCCTGTAAAGATTTATTTAACTTATATGTACAAAGAGTTTTGATCTGGAGCAGACGCCGAGTTTCTCGGCGTCTGATCAAGGTCAAAACTATTTGACACCTTTGATTAACCCTCTATAGTTTGAAAATAGTAAATTATTGAATTTGAAAAAATGCAAAGGACATGTTTCGCAGCAGACGATATTATAGCAAAGTAAACATAAAAGGTTTAACATAAACAGTTGACATTGAAATAGGGCGGTGTTGTTGTGGGGTAAAAAGTGGCTCTTATAAGTATATAAATATATACATATAGTGTGTAGGTATCGGAGTATTACACGGTGTTGAACTGCGATTAGACTGACACCTTTTTAATATTATGAAATTGTGTTGTATGTATACTACATGTATGAACATTGGAATGTTATTTTTTCTCAATAAACGCGTTTATTCTAAAAAACATTTCTATTACAAGCAGTGTGAAAGCAGATCAGACGCCGGGTAACCCGGCGTCTGAACAGACTCCAAACTGTTTACCGATAAGATTAAAGTAAATCGGTAGACATTTAAAGCATATAACTTTTTAATTTTATTGCTTTGCGTTTGTGTTTCGTTTGCGTTTAAACGAGATAGAACAACGTATTCTCCACTGTATATTGATAGTGTTTACCCGGTACGGATTATATTTAGCCTAATGTGGATGCAGTGGGGAAAACGTAATGCAGTGCAAATAAAATCTTATAAAATGACAAGCGTGGAAAATTGGTGAATCATTGGCTCCAAATTGTTTGCAATGGATATAAGAGTAAACCCTCTCTACTACCACCAGAAATAAGGCTACATTTAATTGGTTGTATAAAAGAGAGGCGACAGCTTAAAGCAAGGTGACAGTAAAACAGAAAGCTCCTAAAGGAGCTTTCTGTTGAACTGTCACCTTGCTTTAAGCAGTCACCTGTTGTAAACATCTAATAATTAACATTGTTAAGTGTTCGTAAAACAGAGGGTTTACTGTATGTATAGTTGTAGCACAGCCGTGTTTAAAAGGACAGAATGGCGCCTTCTACCCTGTACAAAACCGTCGAAGACTAAATTAATCGTGATATTCATTACCGACAGATCAATAAAATCAGACTATGCCTTGTTCACTCGACAAGATGACACTGTGTTGTTACTGTACTAAGATTAAGAAGAAGAGGGCCCTTCAGAGGCAAACAACGGTGGCACAGGAAGAGCACTTCCGGGTGGAAATGGAACAGGTCTGTAGTCTGTGTACTAACTCATTGATCCTTAGTACCAGGGGTTTGCGTCTTTTACAATCAGTATACGTGTGTGAAGAGTACACTTGTCCTATGGAAACAGTGTAGACCCAGATCAGAGGGCTCCTGTAAGAGCCCTCTGATCAGGGTCTACACTGTTTGAGAGTTGGCCATATGTTTTCAAACGAACCGCCAATGTCACAAAAAGACTTAATACACTGAATTGGAAATTGGGATAGTCCTTAATTGCTTCATGGATGACTGAGTTAGCAATCGTTTGTACAGTGTGGATGTTTAGTCAACATGTATACAGTGAGGGAATATGGAGCTATTTTTTATTCGACCATAAAAAATAAATCTTCCTCACTGAGACGGCACCTGTCGCAAATTTAGCTTGACGTCACAGGCGCTCATTAATGAGACTAGTGGATGCGTTACATGTTTTCCTTCCCAAGCTCCAAGAACCGTTGACATGTGCAACTAGTTTTGAACCAGATCGAACGCCAAGTACCTCGGAGTTTAACCAGGTCCCAGACCGTTTGCCACTCAAAAACAAATGATCCCTTTCCTAAATTGTATTTCAATTATTTTGCCTCCAGCTTTGTTTTAACGGAGAATAATATCATATCACCCGTAATAAGCACTATAAATATAAAATCAGAATCAGAATACACTTTATTTCGGATTTTACAGTTTATCATCCCTATACATTGTATAAAAACAAGATATAAAATATACCAACACATCTTTTACAACGCCTTCCCTTTTCACAAATAGACAGCTATTAGACTGTTTGAAATACTTCGAATTGGCTTAAATCAATCTTACCAGTATTTCGTAACTTGAATTTTGATAGGTCAATCTCGCTGAAGTCGAACATACCCATATTTTAAAGTTAAAACGTGGCTAAACCACGTTTTAACTTTGAAATATGGGTATGTTCGAGGTAACGCGATTTCGTAGAATCGATTTTTTACTGTATTATAAAGCTGCAACATAGAAAGATGCTTATACAGCGGAGACAAAGACGTTAAAAGGTGTTTAAGGTAAAAAAACCACACTTAAGACTTCTGCGAACAGCTTGGCCAGATCAGACGCCGGGTAAACATTAAAATGAGTCGTCAAAAAGTATTTTCTTCATTTTATTTCAACGTTTTTGTCAGTACTACTTCATTCGAGTCATTTTGCTTCAATTTTTTAAAATCGTTTATTTAGTATTAACAACTCTAGGGTGGGTATAGACGATAAATTGTCTTCAGAGCAAAAAAACAGACACCGATGAGACGCTGCATTAAGCGGCGACTCATCAGGGTCTACATTGTTTGCTAATCTCCTCTTAAATAGACACTATACGTAAATCCTTTGTGTTTGGTTAAACTTTTACAAAGTCAAATGTATAATATTATACTCAATTTGCATATTATGCCATTCATTTTTCAATAATATTACGTTTCAAATTTTCGTTTCTGGTTACGTATTATAATATAGTATGGAATATTCTATGGTATTTAACATAAAGGTATTTCCGGCTATGACAGTACCCTTTTGTTCGGAAATGGTTTATTATAATGGTGGCATGAATCTGTCTTACATTTGTAAGCAAGCTTAAAGTAAAGCAGATCATTTAAAAGAAGCTTTATTTTTTAACTTCATCCTGCTTTACATGTATCAGATCCTCTAATCTACAGTAAAACCTAGCTGGTGCGATTACGCATAGACAGGTTGCAGACAGAAGCAAGATTGAAGTAAAACAGAAAACTCTAGCTTGAAATTTTGCTTTAAGCTTTAAGTGTAGAGGAGCTTCTATCAGTAGAGATAATATTTAACCCTTTCACCACCATAAGCGACTTAAATCTTATAATGCTGAATTGTTGTCTGCATCAAATATATCGTCTATGAAAACAATTATGAATGTTTATCCTTTTTAAACTTGAGGAAATGTTAGTACGACTGTGGCAAATAGCTTGGAGTCAGATCAGACGCACATGGATCCAAGTTGTTTGCAAATATTAGTCAAGCCGTGCGTAGGTCGATAAGGGATAAGTCGATATTGTAAACCTTCAGACACCGCACTCATATTAATAATTCTTCAATAAAAACTTCCAACGACACAAATTGTAATAAGGTTGCAGACGAAAGAAGAAAGGGGGAGTATACTAAAACAAGAGCCCCATGGGGCATATTTCGCTCACCTGAGAATCACTGACAAAATGGAGATCATGACTTATGTCCAGGATGGGGTCATTTTTTACCTGAGGGGCATAATTTGAACAAGCTTGATAGAGGCCCTGTAGATGATGCTATGTGCCAAATATCTAAGATCAGGGTACTAGGGTTTTAGACAAGAAGATTTTTATAAGTTTCCATTCAAAAATTTTTTTAGCTCCTGTGACCTACTTATGCAACCGACTAAAACCATTTGAACAAAATATGTAAAGAACATCTAGAAGTTTCACCATGATGAATATCAAAGCTCTGGCCATATTAGTTTCAGAGAAGAAGACGTTTGAAAATTTCACTATATAACTCTATGTAAAACTGTGACCCCCGGGGCGGGGCCAATTTTGACCCGAGGGACATACTTTGAACAAACTTGATAGAGGACCTGTAGATGATGCTATGTGCCATATATCTAAGCTCTTGCCCTAGTAGTTTCAGACGAGAAGATTTTTTAAGTTATCATTGAAAAAATCTATTTTTAGCTCCTGTGACCTAGTTATGCAACAGACGGAAACCATTTGAACAAAATACGTAAAGGACATCTAGAAGTGTCACCATGATGAATATCAAAGCTCTGGCCATATTAGTTTCAGAGGAGAAGAAGTTTGAAAAATTCACTATATAACTCTATGTAAAACTGTTACCCCCGGGGCGGGGCCAATTTTGAGCCGAGGGACATAATTTGAACAAACTTGATAGAGGACCTGTAGATGATGCTATGTGCCAAATATCTAAGCTCTTGCCCTTGTAGTTTCAGACAAGAAGACTTTTTAAGTTTTCATAAAAAAAATCTAGTTTTAGCTCCTGTGACCTACTTATGCAACTGACCGGAACCATTTGAACAAAATATGTAAAGGACATCTAGAAGTGTCACCATGCCTAGTATCAATGCTCTAGCCATATTAGTTTCAGAGAAGAAGACGTTTGAAGATTTCACTATATAACTCTATGTAAAACTGTGACCCCCGGGGCGGAGCCAATTTTGACCCCAGGGACATAATTTGAACAAACGTGATAGAGGACCTGTAGATGAAGCTGTGTGCCAAATGTCTAAGCTCTGACCCTTGCAGTTTTTGACAACAAGATTTTTAAAGATTTCCTAATTTTTTCACTTTGGTTGCCATCTGCATTGTTTTTAATTCTTTGAACAAATGAAAGAGTTTGACCCAAGGATCATTTCTGTAAAGTTTGGTTGAAATCTGTCAAGCGGTATATGATGAGATGTCATTTGAAGCAATTGTTGACGACGACGGACAACGCACGACGCCGGACACAGGGCCATCCCAATAGCTCACCTTGAGCCTTTGGCTCAGGTGAGCTAAAAATACCATTATGGATTTTTCTGAGGATTTAAAATTATGAAGTATTGATTTACCTCGTGATTATTATCTGTTCAGTAGCCGAGTTGAGAGGCAACCGACCAGGATCAAAACTGTCATATATGGTAAAAGAAACTTTCAGAATTCCACGACCATATGTCGAACTTCTGTTGCTTGTACCATTTTTGCAAATGGTAGAAAGAAAAAGGTAAAGAAGAGCACAGCCAATTTCCTTGTGAAAAAGGCAAGTGCCGGAGGCGCATTCAAACAACACCAACTGAAAGGTTAATTGGTCCCACAAAAAAGACTTACTTTCTTTACAAAACAGTAATGCTCGTATTAGATCGCATGTACTTTATATCCAAACTCATAATAATTTTGAAAAGCTTGACTTAATCATTGAAATGCTTAAATAAATATCAAACTGTTGCAAACTGTATATTTATAATGTATTTTTTATTAGTATTCGATCGTTTTATTCTGTATCTTTCTACTTTTTTCAAATTTATTGAATTTTAATGGGTTGCCATGTTCGTACAATATACGTTTTGCAATGAGTATAAGTTTTCTCATTTGCCCGGATTAACAAAAACTGTGTCGAGAAATGACATTGTTATTGTTATCAATAGGTAGAAAACTTAAATATGCGTCGACCTATCTAGCATTATCAGCTTCATTTCATGGTTTCGAATTATTAAGTATAAAATACAGTGTCTATCCAAAACGATTATGCAAATACTCTGGATCATCTATATGTTTTCTAGAATGCGAATCATATTATATACTCAACAAAACAATTAAAGGGGCAAATATATTGGGTAGGCCCAATATATAAAAATAAGTTCATACAATATTTTTTTAACAGTTTCATGTAAAAGTACATGTTAACTTCGTTGTAGAGTATAACTGTATTTCGAAAAGTAGAAATATATATCGCAGTTCCCCTTCAAACACAACCACCCTAAAATTACCGTGTGCCAGACTAGGTGGGTGGGGTAACAAACAACTTGACCAAGAGCCCCTGCTTTTAGGTTCTTCTATTAAATTACAGCTAGTATACTATGTGTTCACCACGTGCATTAATCATTTCCTTGCATCTACATGGAAATCGGAGAATTGGCTTAAGGATGTATACAATGGACATTCTGTGTCATTCTTCAATAAGCATGTCTGTTAGCCTCCAAGGTGACGATCTCGACCGGATATCCGGCGTTGCCGCATGTCCTAAGCAACCTCAATGTGACCGACGTGTGTTGACCTTGCTGGCCAGTCCATCTGCCCTATGTCCTCGTGTTCCAAGTACTGGTCTACCATACGTGCTCGGTACGGACGAGCTTTGTCGTCTGTCGGGATGAAGCCTGAACCAAAAGCTCCAACTTCAGCGCGTGCAATAGCGTCTAGGGTCTCGTCCCTGTACCCCAAACTTGTCAGAGTCCAGTTCCTAATGACGTTAAGGTCCGTGCAACCGTTGTAGGATATGCCCACCCATAGGAGCCCTGACCCCTTTCTGAGTCCGTCATGCTCTGCCACATAACAGTCGAAGAAACATTCGTTTCGCTGTCTTTACATTCGTCTGCAGTCATCATTTAAATCCAAAATGAAATTTGACGCACTAGTCCACAATACGTCGCAAAAACGTAAACGTTCAAATGGCATTGTTTCTGGCAAAACGCTAGATGACGTTTTCGGTGGTGTGGGGTCAAGGCCGGTCACACGACAGGTCTTCTAGCCCATAGGTTTGCAGCATGAAGTCTATTCCCGACGATCTGAACTTAAATACTGTAACCACACGTCTGTTTATAAACACTATTAAGCGTAACGAGGGAATTAAGCCGTTGACGTCATGCCATAAGTGACAACATCGGTCCTTTACTTCAAATATGACCTGCAAACGACCTTGACCTGATCTCCAATTAACCATCCCAGTGTCCAGGTACAACTACCACAACATGTCGACGACACCCTTGCTAACGTTAAACTCTGTCGCAACATGACGTTGGAAAACGACTAATGACGTCTTTAGGGGCATAGTTTTCAAATTTTGTACCAATATGCAATCTATTTTTGCTTAAGATACAAATATGCACTCGATATAATGAAAACAGCTATAAAACTAATCGTTGAAGAATAGGCAGACACATCGTGCAAAAATCCAGTGGACGTTAAAAACCGTGGTTTTGATACTTGTCCGCTTCAATTCATTCTACCATGACCATTTTGACACAAAGTGACGTTTGTTTCTTAATTTTTTTATTCTAAAGCATCTAAACACGTATTCACTCTTTTAACTTGAAAATGTTTGAATTTTTGAAAAAGATATATGAACTTATATCTTTGCCCCTTTAATTATTTTGTTGAGTATATATACAATTGTTTATTATAATAAGTGGACGAAATGTCGGAAGCTAGAGGATACTATTGCTTTCGAAGATTTCGGGGTATGCCCGGGTGATGGTTGCAAAAACTATGGTTTCCGTTATTTTAAAGTCAGTAAGAAGGGGAAGGGGTAGGATTGAAGGGAGTAAAAAGCAAATAAACAGCAAAGAAGAAATTTAAGGTGTTTCAAACACAGGCACTTGGTATCAAGTCAGTAATTTAAAATCCCCTTTTGTCCTTTCCATTTTTCTGAATTGTCATATATGCTTTTCCGTTCACATTGGCAACACAGACCGTATCATGTTCATCTCTTTACGCCATAGCATATTTAACCCATTGCCTATTTCCAGGATTAAAGATACATGTAAATGCCAACTTAAAGCAAATTTAAAGTAAAACAGAATGCGTAATTTGTTTCACTTTCAGCCTGCCTTAAGCCACGATAAGCAATGCTAAAAAACATTTTTTTGGTAATTTAGTCTTAACTCAGTGTATAAATTGGATCAGAATTATTCAGCGGAGGAATACATGAGATGCGTAAAAAGCTTATTTATGGGGCTTCATGTTCGGGTATGGTTCTATCTTTTTTGAGTTTCATATTTCTCGAGTCTATCATAACATTGTTTCTTTTTTGGCTCGAACCAGACTCTATGGAATGATAAGTTTTGAAAGGTGTTCGAGTCTAGCTCCCCTACTAAACATTCTGTCATATGGGGTTTACATTATGCTTTCTTAAGGAGCTTCATCACTATCACATAACTGTGTAACAGCACCGATCCTATGTCTGTACCTGTGGTGATTTAAACACCGTATTTACTCCCTGCGTGGTTTTACTTGTGATAAACATTCACCTTTAAGTCATAGCAAACGATGCATTAAAAGACAAGCACATTACGAAAATATTTACGATCTTTAAGTAGGTAACTGCTTAATGCATGGCAAGAGTAATGCAGAAACTCCATAATAAACTTTCTGCATTACTTTTGTTCAACATTAAACTGAAAGCCCGAGCCTGCAGTACTTTGATTATTTTTCCTTTTGTTTAGTATTGAAATTCCTATCAGCAAACAGCGTAGACTCTGATCAGACGCCGCACAATGTGGCGTCTTTTCAGAGTAAACACTGTTTGTATATGTCCTATACACAGGACCGTGGACACAAATCGGTTATACCATAGTCCCCTGAATTATTTATGTGTTTTTGTTGTTGTTTTTGTTTTTACAAAGTATTGTAAAATAAAATATCAGTGAATACTCTCGTAAGAGGGCTCTTGTAATCTCCCAGAAATTAGATTTTTCTAAGACAGGTGACTGCTAAACACAGACAACAGTTATACCGTGTTACAGTGGAGAAAATGTGATTATTTTCCATCTAAACACAAACGAAATTTAGTTGGAGGTAGCAAATTACAACTTTGAAAAAAAAATACTTTAACGATTTATTTTTATCTAAAGGGCAAGTAGTGTTTAGTGGTGAACGTGATAAATATAGACTTCTCCACTGTATTAGCGAGAGGTGCTGCACGAAATGATTCATTGCACCCCCTCCCAATCCCCCCTCTTTGTTTTCCTCCATGTTTCAATTAAGCTTACTGGCAGTTGACACATGAGTTCCAAGAAACGATTTTGGTGGTGTAGGCTCATTGAAAATGGTAATGGGTGAAATGGTACTATGAATGCTCATGAAAAACATTCATGTGATAAACATAGTCTCCTATAACTCTATATAGAGTGGCAATGTACTTTTTATAATGTATGTTTGTATTGTATGTTTGATGTACATTGATGAGGCAGAAATAAACAGTAAACTACCAGGAAAATATTGCAAGGACACTACAGATCATACTGAGTAGACGTTAAATCTTACTACGAATTATATTTATGTCCATTTTTCAATAAGTGAAGCTGCGAACAATACACTTATCCATTGGAAACTGTGTGGACCTAGATCAGAGTGTTCCTAAAGGTCTGATCAGGGTGGACATTGTTTGCCATTTTGCAATAAATTGTCAACAATTGCAACAAGAGCCGCATGCGGCCCTAAATCGCTCACCTGGTATCCATGATTATGGTCATGTAAATGGACCAGTAATTATTAAGTTTTCACTAATTCACCTCCACCCACTGGTGGCCATGTTGTTTGAGCTAGGAAGATTATTTGAAGAAAACTGACAAAGGGTCACCCATGAATCATTATTTGTGTAAAATCATTCTTAAATCAGACCAATAGTTTCAGAGAATATTTTTTGAAAGTTTTTCTATACAGAAATATAAGGAAAACTTGCCCCACCCACTGGCGGCCATGTTTTTTAAGATAACATAATGATTTTAATATATCTGGTAGAGGGTCATCAATTAACCATTTGTGTAAAATTATTTTGAATTTGAACCAGTAGTTTCAGAGAAGAAGATTTTTAAAGTTATTACTATACAGTAACTTGCCCCACCCACTGGCGGCCATGTTTTTTAAGATAACAAAATGATTTTAAGAAATCTGGTAGAAGATCATCAATTGACCATTTCTGTAAAATTATTTTGAATTTGAACCAGTAGTTTCAGAGAAGAAGATTTTTAAAGTTTTTACTATACAGTAACATGCCCCACCCACTGGCGGCCATGCTTTTTTTAGATATCAAAATACTTTTAGGAAATCTGGTAGAGGGTCACCCATGGATCATTTGCATACAATTACTTTCAAATTGGACCAGTAGGGAAAATCTGCCCCACCCACTAGCGGCCATGTTTTTTAAGATAGGAAAATTATTTTAAAAAATCTGAAAGAGGGTCACCAATGGCACATTTGCGTAAAATTATTTTCAATTCCGACCAGCAGTTTTTGACAAGAAGATTTTTAAAGTTTTTTCAATTGGTTTCCATGGCAACCACAATTTCAATTGGATGACCTATATTTGAGGAAATATGAGAGAGTACCCTACAAGGAACAATCCTCTGATGTTTTGATGAAATTGGCCTAGTGGTTTCCAAGAAGAAGATCTTTGAACAAAAAGTTTGACGACGGACACAGGTCGATCACGATAGCTCACCTTGGCACTTCGTGCCTGGTGAGCTAAAAATCCTAAATAGTGAAACATTGACTAGACTTGATTGAAAGTGGAATTGATAGAACTTGCACAGTGTCAAGCATCCCCGGGACTTTAAATCACGCATGGTACCTCTGCCTAAACCTTTAGTCTGTTTCTAGTATTTAATACGTGTGACTTCTTAAAACATGTTGAAAGAGAAGCAGAATGCGACAGAAGGCGCATTCTGCTTTTCTTTCCGTCTGCTTTGAGCTACCATCTACTAGAATATAGAATACATTTTTATAATACTTATTCATGACTGTATCAATTGGAACTATATCTACATGTATTTTCTTCAGTGGAGGAATAAATTAAATGCGCTAAAAGGCGCCTCTATGGAGGGAAAAGGAAAGCTGGCTCCAATATTTTGGACACGGTTGCAATTAAATGCAGTGAATACTCCGAAAACCGGAAAACATGTACTATGAAGCCATATTCAGTAGGGCTGCAACGGTTCAGGTACTTCACGGTTCGGTTCGGGTTTGAGTAGACCCCTTCGGTTTTCGGTTATTTCGGTTCGGGTATTAGGATAAGAACTTGATAAAATCAACCAGAAAAAAAATCTCATTTACTGGCACATGTCTACGCAGACCATAGATCTAAACACTTTTTCGAAAAACGCTATCACTGTCATCTATAATTTTATCATATGTACGAGAAAGATGTGCATTTCTTTCTACCATTTTAGGACAGATTGTAGCGAATTTAAGGCGTGGTTCGTCCCGACCTGTTTTTCATTGAAGTTTCGTAACTAAGCTTTGTCATTCTGGCCGGTCTTCCTTAAATGCCTCATCAGCCTTCTATTTATAAGCGCTAAAAGAACTACCTAGCTCCAATTATATTATTATTTTACTGAAAAAGTCATTTATATTTCAGTTTAATTATTTACATCGCCATTCGCAATTTGCGGTCGCTAAGTAATAGACTGGTTACCCTTTTTCTGATGCTGATTCTACGTTGGTACCTTTGAAGTCGGGCTATCAATCGTGCGCATGCGTTAAGTGCTGGATTTCCCGGAATTATAAATAGCCGATATGAAAAGAATGAGACGGACGAGAAGCGAGCTATTTAAATTACTGCAAGAAGAAAAGGTTAGAACTGTAATTTAACCTTACATTTTGGAACGTCTGACCATCAAAAATATACACGCAGACTGCACGCTGATTGGTAAATTAGCGGTCTAGTGTAATTTACCATACATCGGCACACCGAACCGAAAATTTGCGGTGCCGACCCGAAACTCGAACCGAGACAAACGAACCGAAAATAACCGAAATTCGGTGAACCGTTGCAGTCCTAATATTCAGCCCTAAACATGACAAGTATTCTATCGAAAACCTCTCGCAAACTCTCTTTATAGTTTGCATGTGAATTGACAAAGGTTTGTTCCATATACAAGAGTAATACGTCATATTTACACGCTTTAGTTGAAGAGCAGGTGTAATTTGCAAGAGAAACCGGCGTCTGAGCAAGTTCAAACAAGGTATTGTCACTCAAATAAAAACGTCAATTCCTGTACTGTATTTTATTCCGTTTGCTCCTTGCTTAAATGGTGAAGTTAGTGTTTCGCAATGAGTTTGTACGTGTAATATTTTTGTTTTCTATTTTCATTTTCCTGCTCCTTGATGTACGACCGATACACGTGTAGTTGTTTACACAGGTAAGAAGACGAACATTCTAAATGTAAATGCACAAAATGTGCATTTCGTTACGTTTATAAACTGCGAGTCATTTAAACAATTCCCTATTATACACTGTAGAAGTTGTTATTCTTTCCCAGTAAATGCGTTTACGCTAAAAGTATTATTGATATTGCAAACATTTTGGAGTCAGATCAGACGCCGGGTTACCCGGCGGCTGATCAGGCTCCAAACTGTTTGCCACACAGATTAAGCTAAATATAATAGTCAAAACGACATCACTTTCTACAATTAATTGCAATGCGTTTGCGTTTCATTTGCGAATTAACGGGAGGGAATAACGTCTTCTCCATTGTATACTGTTCTTTTTCAGCACGGTAACCAAGGCGTTCAACTAGATGATCTTCAGAAGGAACTGGACACCTCTGGCCTTGTCCGAGAGATCCCAAAAGGCAAGCTGAGAAAGCTTCTAAAGAGCGCAGATGCCGACAAAAACAGCTACATTACTTACGCTGAATTCATGAACATGGTAAGAAACTTTCTTTCTGAAACAGATGAGCAATATATACAGTGGAGAAGACGTTATTTTTTCCCAATAAATACATAAACAAAACTATAATTTCACTTACAACAGTTTGGAGCCAGATCAGACACCGAGTACAGTGGAGAACACGTTATTCTTACCCGTTTAAACGCAAACGCAAAGCACTCAAACGTACAAAAGACAACTTTTGGAAAAATCTGACGAATGATGTTTATCTAAGTGGCAAACATTTAGGAGCCTGATCGGACCCCGGGGAACACGGCGTCTGATCTGGCTCCAAACCGCTTGTAATAGAAATTATAGTTTTAGCGTCAACGCGCATATTGGGAAAGAATAACGTTTTCCCCACTGTAACCCTGTGTCCGATCTGACTCTAGATTGTTTGTAACTCAGATCAACATGAATTGTCAGAAGTGTCGAATAGTTGCCCAATTCAACGTTTTAATCCGTTTCGTATCACATTCAAACCCTGCCAACGAGAACAATGTATACTCGTCATTTACAAATAGTGTACCCGTAAAGAGTATATTTTTAACGATGCAACCAGTGTAGCTTCAGATTAGAAAAACACAAGAAATCATAAATAGACTGAACTTCCATGGAAATTGAAATTATTGTTCATCAAACATTTCAGGTGGTAAATGACCTAGAGATACATGTATCGAAACTCGCGGTATCGCTATGGTCCTACATGTAATGCGCGATGTCCGATTTGATATCGATTTGAAATGCTGAATATCGATACTTGGCAAATACTCTAACTTATAAGGCTACGGTAATAACCGAGGACTTATAAAGAAAGGTGGAAGGTTATCAAAGCATGAAACCTGGAAGTATGGTAACGACAATCTTGATATATAGTATCATCATTTAGACATTTACATATGTAGGCGTTACGTTTACCTCAAGGCTTTCCTTAAACTACATGGCAAATGACCTAGCTGTAAAAGCAAAACGAGCACTTCTGGCAATACTTTCGTATTTATATAAATATGGGCAACTACCTTATAGCGTATATTTTAAACTTGTAGATACTAAGATTGTTCCAATTGCTTTGTATGACTCTGAAATATGGAGGTTTAGATCAAGAGAAACATCCGAATCAGTACATAACTATGCATGTAAAAGGTTTATGTGCGTGAATACAAGGTCAACTAATGCTGCAGTACTAGGTGACTGTTGGCGCTACCCTCTTTCTATTGAGTCGGCTAGGCGATTTGTAAAATACTGGTTTAAAATTCTAAGGATGCCAAACGATATATAGATATGTCAAGAAATGTTATAATATGTTGTTGAATTTGCCTGGAAATTGCTATTTTATTTGGGCTAAGGAGATAGAATACTGTAACCGGACGGCCCGATTTTACTCCTATGGGGTCTCCAGATCACTCAGTCTGACGGATCCACACTCACTCCGGGGGTTATTTACAAATACCGGAATTGGGAAACACAACACAATGCAAAGTAAAGTTAATGAAAATTTAATAGTCAATATATCTAGATCATTAGCTAGATCTATACCACTCTGGACACACCAGACAGATCTAAAGATTAAAAGGCTTAGCCTAAAATAACTATACAATAAATATTCGGAGGTGCTCTAAGATGTTGCAGCAGTGACTTGGATGGCTTCTATTTAGAATCTACTTAAAGGCCGATAAAGTATATTAAAAAAAAGGTTTTGTTAATGTGACGGGACTTCCTAATGTAATTATAACTACCTTTTAGAGCTTGCCTGACTCATTATGAGTAAGTTACAAAGAATGGATCTTAGAAGTTAGAATTTGTATTGTTGTTACAATGACTTGGTAGTCGGAAGTGACAGATTATATTTATAACCTTTAGCGCCAGAATACTTTGAAAGTAAAGCGGCTCCTTTTATCCACTAGGAATCCAAAGATACCGTCATGTGACGGTATCAATCAATCAATATCGAGAACGGAAAAATCCGTTTAACCGCGTCACTGCTGCACATCAAAATCCTATCGCCGTGAAAACGTAACAAGAATAATAAATCTGATTTAACTTCAATATTAAATGATGTATATTATACATCCTGATGTGAATTATCACACAGACACTTAATATAACCATTGCTGACAGTGATTACTCTGTAAACAGCAACTCTGCTCGGGTTTAGAATATCTCCACTGACATAACGATGGAGGAGTGATTACAGTTAAACATGCGTGAACTGATTGAGTTTACAAAGTAACCACACTATGTCAGCAAACATCATGGATATCACTTAAATAAATGACCTATGAAGAAATGCAAACTGTAAGTAAACAATGTTATTAACATGCATACTTTCTACAATAACTGTTAGAAATGAGCAAGTATGAAAAGTCATGGGTTTCCGCGATTTGGAACGATCGTTAAAAGATCGACCCAAATCGCATCGAAATCGACAACTAACATCATTTCCCTATATGAATATCTTGTACAAATATATGAACATTAATAAAACTTAGGTGTGTCCTGTCAAATATGACTAAAACAACAAATACATGTAAATGAGTTAGCTTCCCAAAGGTAATACAAGTTACAACTGTACATTCTGTTACACTTCCCCCATCCTTGCATTAGGTAATTCTCCTGAATTATTTAAGAAACATTTTAGAAGATTTAAAAATATTTTAATGAAATATTACCTTTTGGAAGCTATACTCATCTTTTAAATATTACATTTTTTGTTCTCTTTCAGGTTGACACAAATAACGTCATGGACCATAAAAGAACTGTTGTTGTCTATTGTTGTCTATTATTCCATCTTATTGGTAATGTCAGCTCTCAAAGTTGAATATGTACAGTCATGGTCCACACACAGGTCCTTGAATTTTACGAAACTTCACAATTTGATACTGGTGTGCAAACCAAGATTCGTTTTCAATAGAACGAAGATGATAAATAGAATTATTTAACGCAGTAAGAAATCTCATTGCTAAACAATGAGTAATTATTTAAATTTGTAATGAATAAAAAAAAATGCATTTACAAAAAAACCCAGTAGCACACCAATATAAATATTCCCTACTTTATAGTTACTTATTAACACTTTCTCTTTAAAATAACAAAATATGATGAAATATACTTCACTGTTCTTAATTAAGTTGCTGGTTTGTAGAATTAGTCAATTTCACTTGTAGATCCTTGAATAAGATGATTTGTTATATAATGTCCATAAGATGATAGTTGTAGAGTTCAATTTTTCTTGTAGTTCCCCGAATACCGTATTTTCTAAACTTCAAATTTTGATAGCGGCGTGTCAATCAGAATTCGTTTTTAATACAACGAAGATGATAAATTTTAGTTACGTATTAAGGATTGAAAACGTGAACTCACATTGCATGATAAACAGTGAGAATTTAATTAAATTTAGAATGTGAATAAAAAAATTGCATCATTAAAGGAAAGTGCTGACACGCCAAGATCAACATTTTCATGATTAGCATATTAATTTTACTTAAATTTGACACTTTTATTTTAATTTGACACTTTTATTTAAGTTGAGGGGATTCACACGCTGTTGTCGTCGGCTTCTAATCTTAGCGGGGCGATGGTTTTGGAGATTCTATAGGCCAGCTTGAATGCCATCGTCTTCTTCTGACCTTGTTGGATGGCCTTCAGAGACTCCAAAAGATCTTTATTCTCCTCTGATACAATTCCCCTGGCAACTTCCTTGAGGAGCTGGTGGTTGTAATAGCGGACCTTCCTGCTCAGGGCAAGCTTTCCTGGTGCCCGGCAATGCTAAAAAGTTGTATTTGTCTACAAGCAACTGCCGGGACACACAGGGAAACCCACCCTGAGCCTCCTTCTCTATTGCCATGGCGACAAATTCCCATGACAATAGTCTCTGGTCCGGGGTCATCCTTTTAAAGTCCTTGGGTGGCCATTTTATTGTTGTGTTGTTTTCTAGTTGTATGTCCAATGTCTCTTCAGTTGTCCAATTCCTTCGACCAGGAGGGCAGAGGGACATCGCTCCTGACAGAAGGACGTCCTCTGCCCTTCTGGCCAAGTCCTCCACGTCCTTGTCCTTCCTGTCCTCCCGGTGCTGCACCTTCTTCTTGATCGATCGTATCTCCTCCCTCAATCTCCTCGCCCTGTCTTTTAGATCTTCCTCCTCATATTCGCTCTTTTCCTCCATCTCGCTCCCTACCGCTTCCTCATCACTTGAATCCGAAGATTCTGAAATGTCTCCTTTAGAGGCAACTTGCTTTATCTCAGGCTCCTTTGGTTCAGGGTTCTCCTGCCTTTTTGGTGTCTCGATCCTCCTCTTCTTGGTTGGGACCTCCTCCTCTTCCCGGACCTCTATGGCTGGATCTTCACCTATGTCAGACGTAACACTACCTCCTCTATCCTGTGTGCCATTGGCTGGCCTCTCCTCCATCGCCTCCGACCATCCAACTCTCCAATGGACCACGATCATGTCTGCATTAGACTGTGACTTACACCACGAAAGCATGAGCCTCCTGGCCTCAAAGGCATCATCGGTTTCCTAGTTTCCAATGGCTACTATCCGGCGATAGTCCTTAGGGAATCGCGCCAGATAGAACCCATTGGCCGCTGAGAAGAAGGTCGGTGGTAACTCTTTACTGGCAGGGTGGACGTTCAAACAGTGAACCTTTAGGTCTGCTATCCGTGTAAAGATTCTTTTCCTCCCAAGGCACCAGGGGCAAACCACACGGAGCCTGCTATGGATCTTGGACATTAAATGCCTGTTAAGTGATGTTACCCCCTCAAAATCTTCATGGCATAACCAACATCTTTCAGTTCTGAAAGTATATAAATCCTTTTTATAGTATATCATTGGAATTATGTATTTTGATTTCCTATGCATTGAAACTTATATAAATCAATAATATTATATTATAAAAAAGCCGAAGCCATCCTAGTCAATTTTTGCTTGCTGCCTGTTTAACACCTATCCCAACTTAGATCTACTTCAACAGTTTCTTTAGCAAATCTCCTCGACCTGACGCGTTAAAATAATAAATAAATAAACAAAAATTTTTATTCCAGGCTAGGGTGATGTGGCCTTATCACCTGTACTGGCAATCCGATCCCAGACTAGGGTTGGCCAGACCCGTACTGGTGATCATGGCACCTTTTTCAGTGCATCCACTAATATCCTCCCTGACAGCACCCTCTCTGTGCTCCACTAAAATCCACGTCCTCCAAAGGTCCATAAAATTCCCTTATGGAAAATTACTATTTGCTCTGTGAAACATCACCCTGTAGGTCCTAAGTTAGTATCTGCTCAAACAAGCAGTAAACTAAAGTTTCCAATAACTAAATGAAAACAACAAAATCATACTCCATTTATTGACATGTATTTATTATTGACATTTTATAACCTGTGATTCTCTACAAATCCACGCTGGTACATTGGTGCCACTGTATGGAAACAACCTGTCCACATGGTAGGCCTTGGACTTGCTATTCCTTGACCTCCTCACTAGGCAGATCAAGTCGTCCAGCACTTTAGCTACTACATATGGTCCTTTCCACTTGTTACGTAGTTTGGAACATACCCCTACCTTCCGTGTGGGGTCATGCAGCCAAACTACCTGACCGGCACTGTACTTCCGTTTCTTTGAATGTGTGTCATAATACTTTTTCTGATAGTTTGAAGCTTGCACCAAGTTCTCTCTGGCCCTGTCATGTGCTTCTTCAAGTTTCTTTGAAAGATGAGTGACATACTCATCAACAATCCTTTCCTCCTTTTCCAGTTTTGGTCTGCCAGTGTATGCTTGAATAGGTAAGATCACTTCTTTGCCAAACAACATTTTACTTGGGGATATCTTAGTACTGGCATGGGGCGAAGATCTGTATGCCATCATAACTTGGGACAGATTCACGTCCAATTTCTTTGGTTTTCTTGGCAGTACATAGATAACATTGAAACTAGGGTTCGGTTGAACCGTTCAACCATGCCATTTGCTTGGGGTCTCAAACTAGTTGTTCGTGTCTTATCAATGTCTAGTAACACAAATAGCTCGTGAAATAGTGTTGATTCAAAATTATTGTACCCTGGTCTGTGTAGAGTTGTAATGGTGCACCAAAACGAGTGATAAAGTGGTTGACTAAAGCATCAGCCACTGTTTTAGCCTCCTGATTTGGAATAGCTATGGCTTCCGTCTACTTGGTAAAGCAGTCCATTATTACCAGCACATACTTGTTACCAATATTGCTTGCTGGTAATGGTCCTAAAATGTCTAGAGCTATTCTTTCCATGGGTTCCCCAACTATGTACTGTCCTAATGGGGCTTTGTTAGTCTCCTTTGAGAGTTTTCTAGAAGTGCACTTATCGCAACGTTGACAATGGTCCTTAATGTCTTGTGACATTCCAGGCCAGTAGAAAGTTTGGCGGATCTTATCCATCATTTTGTCGCATCCTAAGTGACCAGCAGATGGAATACCATGGTAATAATGCAGGACTTCTGCTTGTTTTGTTGAGGGAGTGACAAGCTGCAAAAGTGTTTGACTTTTATCAGATTCAGATGACCATCTGCGATAAAGCATTGCAGCATGAATTTCTAAACGGTCCCATTGTCTCCATAGAGTTTTCAAAGATGCTTTGCCAGCAGACACCTTCGACCATTCGGGCCGCGGGCTGTTTGCAAGTAGAGCTGAAAGGATTGGTTTAATGCTTTCGTCCTTAGTTTGTTCCTCAGTAATGGTTGAAGGGGTCCATTCGTCGAGCAGTTGCTGATTTTCCGTTAGCACTTTCGCAGCTTCTGAGTTTGCTTGGCTTCTTGTAACCGCCCTTATAGATTCATTTTTTTCTTCTGAAAGCCATGTTTCTGCTTCGTCATCAGAATCAGGTGTTGCTTGTATTTCCTGTTGACGGGTACATACTTTGCATGGCATTCTCGAAAGTGCGTCTGCATTTGTATGCTTTGATCCTGGTCGATGAGTTACCGTCAGGTTATAGGTACTTAGTTCTTCAAGCCATCTAGCCATCTGTCCAGTTGGAGTCTTAAGGCTGCGCATCCAGCTTACTGCAGCATTATCGGTCCTGGGCAATATAGGCTGTCCGTACAAGTAGATATGAAATATTTTCAAAGCAGTTATTACTGCAAGAAGTTCTTTTCTTGTGATACAATAAGACTTAAAGGCCGATAAAGTATCCTTTTATCCACTAGGAATCAAAAGATACCGTCATGTGACGGTATCAATCAATCAATATCGAGAACGGAAAAATCCGTTTTACCGCGTCACTGCTGCACATCAAAAACCTATCGCCGTTAAAACGTAACAAGAATAATAAATCTGATTTAACATCAATATTAAATGATGTATATTATACATCTTGATGTGAATTAACACACATGCACTTAATATAACAATTGCTGACAGTGATTACTATGTAAACAGCAATTCTGCTCGGGTTTAGAATATCTCCACTGACATAACTACAGTTAAACATGCGTGAACTGATTGAGTTTACAGAGTAACCACACTATGTCAGCATACATCATGGATATCACTTAAATAAATGACCTATGAAGAAATGCAAACTGTAAGTAAACAATGTTATTAACATGCATACTTTCTACAATAACTGTGAGAAATGAGCAAGTATGAAAAGTCATGGGTTTCCGCGATTTGGAACGATCGTAAAAGATCGACCCAAATCGCATCGAAATCGACAACTAACATTTCCCTATATGAATATCTTACAAATATATGAACATTAATGAAACTTAGGTGTGTCCTGTCAAATATGACTAAACCAACAAATACATGTAAATGAGTTAGCTTCCCAAAGGTAATACAAGTTACAACTGTACATTCTGTTACAATACTTGTTATGTCAAAATGGCTTTGCCTATATATGGTATAATCAAAGCGTTGAAAATGAGAATATGTTTCTACAGTCTTTTACTCTCAAGATTAAAAGACCAGCACTTACAAAACTGGCCCAGCTATCTATAAACACATACCAAGCTTTCAATCTATAGGCACATTAAGAAGTCATATTGTCAAGAAAGTTATACGGATATGTTAAGTATACGTAAGTTTAGACATTGCTATTCACAATTCAGCACAGGGTCTCATGGTCTAGAATTAGATAGAGGAAGATTTCAAAACATTCCAAAAGAAGAGCGTATTTGTAAGGTTTATTCATCAAATAAGATAGAAGACGAATTCCACTTTATATTATGCTGTAAAGTGTATTCAGATATAAGAGCATGTTATATCCCAAGGAAATATTATACCAGTCCAACAGTTCACAAATTATACATTCTTTTAGCAAGTTCAAATGAGACTACCATCACAAATGTTGCACAGTACATCTATCATGCTTCAAAAAGAAGGAAATTTATATTACAATTATGAGTAATTTGTGTGTTAGGTGACATATCTACAAGTGAAAATTTCTTTAAGTGCATATGTTGAAACATGCATGGTCAGGAATGAGCATGCATGTACTAACATATGCCTTGACTGTTAAAGAGTATCTCGTCAGCTGTTATAATCATATAATAATGCGGTATACTTATGGTCTAATATTCATGATATGCTTATGCATATTTATAGCTGTAGTTTATACAACACAATATACAGAATGCGAGGCCCGAGTGATACCATTTACCTGCTACAATGTACCTGGCCGGTGGATCTTGATGGTAGGGATTGCCCCTGATCTCTTTGAAGCAAGTCAGCTGCGGGTCGGTGGTGTCGCTCGGGGACAGCTCATTTGGTATATAAACTATGGCGGTTAATGTATGTATGTATGTAGTTAGGTAAACATTTGACATGTAAGCATGTATTCAATGGCGTGTCTTAACGTACTGTCATTTACGTTTATATGTTAACTTGCGTTATACGTATGAATCTGTACATTTGTAAATACTGTTAGAGATACAAGTAAACATATCAAGTATTTTGATGTGTTTGTAAACATATATACATGTATTTAGGTATGTATGGACATAAACACGGGGTTGTATATATGTGTATACTTTTGTGTATACATGAGTGTATGTATATATATGTATACTATACACATTGAGGGTTTGAAGGGTTAATTCATGTAAAGTTAATATTAATTATATATGTACGGACACCAAAGTTGTGGTATGTGTTTGTGCATGGGTGCATGTACGGAACTTTATGTGCGGGTGTATACATATACATAGGCAAACACCTTGGTTGTTATGGCAACAGTGCCTAGAAGGCTCCTCTTGTTTCGTTTCGTTAGAGGACATTCAACCACCAAATACTTTCTTGCTATGTATTATAGTTAATTTCGGATAGGTATCTATGTATATGTATATATGTGTACACATGTATACATATACATGTATACACTTTGAGTGCATTGACAGTTTGTACAATTATACATTCCACTGTATGCATAAATATAAGTGTGGGTTTAATGGTTAATAATGGTTACATAGCCACTTTCATACTATCACTGCTTGTATAAATGTATATTGTCAATATTTTGTACTATAGGCTGGAGGCCTGAAAGTATCAATAAACTATTGTCTTGTCTTGTCGATCAAAGTGAATACATGTATAAGCGTGAACCCGTGAACATATAGAAAAGGCCGTCTGCTTATTTTGGCCATTAGTATAATTATTATGAAAATGCCTATAATTTCAAAAGAAGCATTATAACATAAACTGCTTTTTACCATTTTCTCATTATTCACACCTAAAGCATTTTTGTGTGCGAAGATAAAGCATATTTCTGTGAAGATTTACCAGTTTATTACTGATAGATTTTGATTGAGTGAGTGTTTTCATTGAATTTGAACCAATAACAAATAAGAAAAAATCTATACATTTCAGGCAGCAAACTATAAACTTTGCATCATACTTTTAAAATGCATCGCGTTTTAATTGTTTTAATGTCTGTTAGTTTCAATTATTACTCTATCATTTCAGAAGCCAAAATAATGCATGCCGACTCTTTGCCAAGAATGGCTACACTATACATTTGAAATGCCCATAGGCAAAAAGAACATTATAACCTACATATTTCTTTTAACCATGGTACTAAGATATGTTTGCAGAACCTATACAAACAAGAGCCGCATGCGGCCCTAAATCGCTCACCTGAGGAACTATTGTGTTATACTCAATGCATAATTGCATGTATGTGGACTGTTGCATGAAACTGAAACAACTCGGAATGGGCCATTTTTGACCCTGGGGTTATGATTTGAACAATCTTGGTAGCGGACCATAAGGCAAAGCTAGATGCCAAATATATAATATATTAAATAAGAAATAAATATATTATTTTCTTATTTCTCCATCTAATCCTGTCTTGTGACATCTTTTTGGAATCGTCTTTTCAAGACGATTCCAAATAGATGTCACAAGACAGGATTAGATGGAAAAATAAATAATAATTGAGACTTTTATAATCTGACTTACGACAACTTTTGTCGTACGAAGTTTTATGAAACGGGCCCCTGGGCCTTACGGCTTCAGAGAAGAATATTTTTAAAGGTTTTCCTATATAAGTCTATGTAAAACTGATAAGCCCTGGGGCGGGGCTTTTCTTTACCCTGGGGTCATGATTTGAACAATCTTAGTAGAGGTCCACAAGGCAAAGCTACATGCCAAATATAAAAGGCCTAGGCCATACAGTTTTAGGGAAGAAGATTTTTAAAGGTTTTCCTATGAAAAACTGGGGCGGGGCCATTTTTGACCCGGGGGTCATTATTTGAACAATCTTGCTAAAAATTCACAACATGATGCTACATGTGAAATTTAGTTGTTCTAGGACTTATAGTTATTGACAAGAAAATATTTAAAGTTTTGACGTTAGTAGTCAATATTACGTAAACACGGAAAATGACCACGCCCTCTAGCGGCCATGTTTTTGACGGATCAAAATTCTTTGAACAATTCTGAAAGTATATTAATTGAGAAACATTTTGGTGAAACCCCAAATTGAAATCGGACCAGTCGTTTTTGAGAAGATTTATTTTAGATATTGTGCATGGTTGCAATGGCAACAAGACCGATTGCCCCACCCACTTTTTTAAACAATTTTTGAAGCTCACAACTACAGTATGTATCTGACCAAGTTTTGTTAAAACAAATTGTGAACAGACGACACGGTCACCGACGTACGACGGACGGCAACCGATCACAATAGCTCACCTTGAGCACTTTGTGCTCAGGTGAGCTAAAAAGTTCATTCGGGCGCGTATGTCCTTAAGATAATACTTGTCGTACGCCATTTCGTAAGAATGGCTCCAGTAGCGTGTTCAGTTACCACCGTTTGCTGTTTATGTTAGCAGTTTGTGCCCCGTGTGCAGCGTGTAGAGTACAGTAGAGAAAACGTTGTATTTCCAAATAACCGCGTTTACGCTTAAACTATTATTTTCATTGCTAACAGTTTGGAGCCAGATCAGACGCCGGGAGCCAGATCAGACGCCGGGTACCGGCGTCTGATCAGGTGCCAAACTGTTAACTACTCGGAATAAGAGTGGTAGTTAGAATTGTTAAAAAATTGTCATTTTCTAAATTTCATTGAAATGCGTTTGAACGGATGAATAGCATTTCTCCACTGTATTTCAGAAAGGTAGCCATTCGTTATCGATGACCATCGACGGCAATCGATTTCTTTACTAAACTCATGGCTGGTCACTTTCTATGACACAATTCCCGATTTCTATTGTATACTGCAGTACACACACTCTGGAAGTCTCTCCAAGAAGGAAAAGACAGCCATGAGAAGATTTCTTGGCGCGGCGGTTACTAACATTGTTCCTCGATTCATGCGAGAAGACTTCCTCAGCAACTACACGTGCAATCCACCGCCAGTATTCCTTTTCATCATTAGTATTATAGAGGTAAAGTATGGAATAGTTAACCCATTACCCTATAAATATGCATTTCCAGGGCTTGGTGCAAAACTATTGTAACTCCTTCACAATTGTGAAGGAGTTACAATAGTTTTGCACCAAGCCCGCGAAAACTGTGTACACCTTTTTTCGTTTATTCCGCCGTTCAAGAAAATGGTTACACTTTATATAGTCACCGATAAAGATAAATCGTAAGACATTTCAAAAGTTTGGAATTTTCTATATTTTGTTGCAATGAGTTTGCTTTTAAACGGGAAAAAATAACGCCTTCTCTACTGTAGATGATGTTGTATCGTTTTCTATATCTTGCAGATTGCAGTGTTTGTTTATCATGTCATTTATCTGAACAAACTCGGTATTGCCACGACGGCTACGGAAGGGGTACCTTCAAACAGTTCCCTTACCTACAGACCAGCAAGACGATACGAGGCGTGGAGATTCCTTTCTTATATGTTCCTGCACCAAGGGTCAGTTTTACTGCATTTATACAATTTCCTTCCCAGTAAACACATATTTACTAAAGCCTTGCAAACAGTTCGGAGCCAGATCAGACGCCGGGTACCCGGCGTCTGATCTGGCTCCAAACTGTGTGCCACTCACATGCATATTATAGTAGTCAAAACTTATTAATGATGGTCATTTCCCCCATTTATTGTATTGCGTTCGCTGTTTGTTTGCGGTCAAACGGGAAAGAATAACGTTCTCTACACAGAACGTAATTCACATACGAGAAGCTATTACATCTTTATATAACTTGTTTCCTTTCTGAAGTAGATTTAACTTAGGAATTTAGAAATATATGAATATATTTTGATGTTGTTTTATGCCCCCGCGGCGATCAGTCGGGGACATACTGTTTACCCCTATCTGTCCGTCCGACCATTCGTTCGTCCGTTCTACATATACAGTACATACTTTGTCCGGCTAACATCTCCTACAATTTTCAAGCGTCAACCTTATAGTTATGCAGAATGTTTGCACATATACCCTAGATGCGCATGTGAACATGATTTTGATCTGCTTCAAATTTTGACAAAATTACAGGCTCTTGGACTTGTCGGCGGGGGCATCATATTTGTCTTACAGACAAAGCATCTTTTAATATAAAAACTTGAACCTCGAACTCATGTCGAGCCCTATATATACGAGCGTATTTATAAGGTAACCCTTTCAACACAATGAACCTGTTCAAAATATAATCATTGCATTTGCAAACAGTGTAGACCTAGATCCGAGGGCTCCTCCACTCTTTGCGTATTTTACAGCAGTCTTTATAAAATTACCCAGACTTTTCAAAGTAGACTGGTTCATGTTTTGATAACTAAAATGATCCACAAGTTAACCTAATAACCGACAATAGATACTTAGTGTTTGTAATCTGTTAGTTGATATTGTTTTAAGTTTGGTATTGTCATTATTTATTCGGCTCTAAATGAAGAATAAATTAACAGCATTAAAGCTAAAAAGGCCATATTTAGAAAGTTATGTTTTAATAAAGTTTAGCTTTTACATTCTATAGTTGAGAAGCCGTTAGTCTTTCCCGTTGAATGTAAACGAAAGGCAATACAACAAAATGTGGAAAATGACAAAGTTTGACCTTTGATGTTAATGAATGGCAAACACTTACAATGGAGATTCTGTTATTCTTTCCCAATAAACGCGTTTACGCTAAAAGTATTATTTGCAGTGCAAACAGTTTGGAGCCAGATCAGACGCCGGGTAACCCGGCGTCTGATCAGGCTCCAAACTGTTTGCCACCAAGATAAACAAGAATTATCAGAACTGTCCAAAAGGTGTTCTTTTCTACGTTTTAGTGCTTTGCGTTTGCGTACGTTTGCGTTTAAACGGGAAAGAATAACAGATTCTCCACTGTAGGAGCCTGATCAAAGTGTTTGCAGAAGTCAAAACGTTTTATCATAAACGCTTTTTTGGGGAAAAAATAACCTCTTTCCCACTCTAAACACAATTTCATAAATAAGGTTTGGCTGTTCTATTTATTGTTTCTAGATATCTACATCTCGTGTGCAACCTGCTGTTCCAGCTTCTGCTAGGCCTCCCACTGGAGATCGTACACAAGTGGTGGCGGGTGGGGCTGATATACCTGAGTGGGGTTGTGGGTGGGTCTCTGGCCCACTCTGTTTCCGATTTTAATATAAAGCTGGTAGGGGCCAGTGGAGGGTGCTATGCCATTATAGGGGCCCACCTGGCTGCTGTAACAGTAGTAAGTGATACATTTAATTTAACATGAAACTCAACGCCAACGCAGTATACAGAGCTCCAGATAAAGGGAGTATTTCAAAAACTAAAATCTTTATTTCTGCATTAAACTCTATGATGCCACTACTCATAAGAATCGTCTCGAAGAGACGATTCTAATGAGTAGTGACACCGTAGGATTTGGTAATGAAATTAGTAAGAAAGTATGTTCAATTTACTCCCACTTATCTGGACCCCTGAATTAAATCTAGAAAATGATAATTCCTGTAAACTTTTAAGATTCATTTCAATCTGCGTTTGATCAGGATCCAAACTGTTTGACACTCACTTCAATAAATCTTAAGTCAAACTAACTAAAATTTAAAGTTGAGAGATAAACGGGCTTTAAGCAAACGGCAACTGTTTAAAATTGATGACGTCATGACAGTCAATGGGCTAATTTTATCATTTGCTCTCTTTTTAAGTGTTTGTACGATTCGGAAGATGTAATTATTTTCCGTTGAAACATTACTGAACGGATAGGCAATACTATTAAGAAACCGAAGATATTTAGAAAATTCATAAAATGGTGGGAAATATAAGAAGGAGCTGGGTTACTCGGCATCTGATCTGGTTCCAAATCAGTTCTAAGCATTCAGAGGAGAAGAATTGATTCAAACGCAAATGCAAATTACTAAAGTATAGAAAATAACATTATTTTCAAATTTGTAATTATTTATTTTAAACTGAGTGACAAACAGTTTGGATCTTGATCAGACGCCGGGTTACCCGGCGTCTAGTCTAATCCGGCTCCAAACTGTAATGGAAATAACGTTTTAGCGTGAATGCGTTTATTTGGAAAGAATGAGTTTGTCTCCACTGCACATATATGTCCAACAGTCCAGATTGCTATATAATTTACAGGGGAAACGAAACAGAACGCAAATGTCAAATTCTTGGCAATTATGACGATGTATGTTGATCTGAGTCGCAAACAGCTTGGAGGTTAATAGACGTAACACGGCGTCTGACCAGGCTCCAGCCTGTTTGCAAAAGGCAGAATTGGTTTAGCACAAATGCTTTTCATTGGGAAAATTTAATTATTTTTTTTCACTGTCTATGAGCGATGAAATGTACCATATCAATGAGTATATTGAACCCTCTCTATTGCAACTACTAAAACGAAGGCTGAATTGATTGTATACAGTGGAGAATCTGTTATTCTTTCCCAATAAACGCGTTTACGCTAAAACTATTATTTGCAGTGCAAACAGTTTGGAGCCAGATCAGACGCCGGGTAACCCGGCGTCTGATCAGGCTCCAAACTGTTTGCCACCAAGATAAACAAGAATGATCAGAATTGTCCAAAAATTGTTCTTTTCTACGTTTTAGTGCTTTGCGTTTGCGTACGTTTGCGTTTAAACGGGAAAGAATAACAGATTCTCTACTGTATGACGTCACCAATGACGTAAGAATAACAGATTCTCCACTGTAAAACACAGGTGACACCCTTTCACTGTCAATTTTTCCGTGAGTTTTTACCCCTTCACCGTTTCATTGTTGTCTGCTTCAAATTTGTTGTTTGCAAGATCGTTTCAAGGAAAATTCAATGTAGTATGACTCATATCGATACGAGTGTCATTTTGAACAGTTTGGATTCTGATCAAACGCTGCATTACGCGGCGTCTGATCAGGATCCCAAATGTGTGCAAACGCGATTTTAGGCGTCATTGAGAGTTTAGGGTTCAAGCAAGATGACAATAAAACATTTTGTTTTATTGCCACATTGCTTTAAGCAATCACCTGTCATAAAACCTAAACAATTAACACAATTTAGTGGTCGTCATTGGGAGGTTTTATTATTGTTCTTTTTTTGCAGAATTGGAAAGAGATGAATTATAAATGCTCAGAATGCGACAACCCCATACGTGTGTTTGCCAGCGCGTATCTACGGTTATTCATTTTATTTCTAATGGGTAAGTGCAGATTTATGTAGAGCGATCGGTCGTTTTCGTTAAACTGACGGCCGTACCGAACCATGGTCGAGCATAGCTCGGTACGGAGGGTGTGCCAGTTGACGAGAATGACTGATTGCTCTTCTTAAAATAAAAGAGATAGACTTTTCTCTGGCAGATTCTCTTCTGGAACTGTTTGAACTTGTTGAAATTCATAAGATATTTGATTAACAGTTAACATCTATGCCAAATTATTAAGATATATACTGACGTTTTAATCTTGATTTCAAACTTCTCTCCCCCCCCCCCCCCCCCCCCCCCCCCCCTTGGTGTTGATGGGCCGTAACACACAAATCAATCAAATTTTAGCATACAGGTATTGATCAACATTGACGCAATCTCAATACGGGAAACTACATTACTACACATGTATTATACAGTGGAGAATCTGTTATTCTTTCCCGTTTAAACGCAAACGTACGCAAACGCAAAGCGCTAAAACGTAGAAAAGTACAACTTTTTGACAATTCTGATAATTCATGTTTGTCATGGTGGCAAACAGTTTGGAGCCTGATCAGACGCCGGGTTACCCGGCGTCTGATCTGGCTCCAAACTGTTTGCACTGCAAATAATAGTTTTAGCGTAAACGCGTTTATTGGGAAAGAATAACAGATTCTCCACTGTAGTATAGTAAATTGCAAACCAGTACAGAATTTTTTCTTTCTTTCTTTCTTTTTGCAGTAACACATTTGCATTAATTAACACATTGAACCCGAGCCACGAATATGTATTTCAAATACAAACAGTGTGACTACATAAAGTACACTTGTCTTATTCAATCAGTGAAGATCCAGATCAGATGGTCCGATCAGGTTCGGCACGGTTTGTCATTTTGCAATATATTGCAGAAAAATCTCCTTAAAGTCATAAATATAGATTAAACTTATTTGGACCCTTTAATTTCTATTAAAATGTTTCAGGAGTCAAGTGAGTTAACACTTTACTCCATAACCTGTTTTATTTCTAAAGAAAGATGACCACTTAAAGCATGTTGAAAGTAAAGCAGAATGCGCCTTAAGGCGCATTCTGCTTTATTTTCAACCTGCTTTAAGCTACTATCTGCTAGGATATAAAACGTATTTCTTATGGTACATAATCATTACAGTATAAATTGGAACTCTTTTCTTCAGTGAAGGAATAAACTAAAGGCGTCAAATGCGTATTTATGGGGTAATGGGTTAACAAACAAAATACTCTCACATTCTAAAGTTGATTTTACAAACTTAGTATAACAACTTTTATAATCTTGGTAATAAGTTTGAAAGAATTTCCAAGTAACTCCATAATGTATCATGTTTATTGTGAATGGAGTTACGGTAAAACCTCTCTATTACGACCACTTAAAGGAACGCTAACTGATGGTTTAAAATGAAGGTAAGAGCTCAAAACAAAGTGATAGTAAAACAGAAAGCTCCTAGAGGAGCTTTCAGTTTAACTGTCACAAGCTTTGATCAGTCACATGTCTTAAATACCTAATAATTCATACAATTTAGTGGTCGTAATAGAGAGGTTTTACTGTATTTGTCTTTTCTCGCTTTGTAGGTACATTTATATAATTTTATGTGAAGCGCTTTTGAACGCACAACTCCTGTGTGAAAAGGGAGCCATATAATTCGGGTATAATAATAATTATAATAATAATAATGTAACTTTCTTTCAGTGTTTGTTGATACCGGGTTGGCAGTTTACAGACGATTCTTCGAACCCTCAGCGAAAAAAGTAGGAATAGCTGCCCATATAGGAGGCTTACTATCCGGTAAGCGTATTCAACATATATATCCCATACAAGTCAGACCCTTTACCCATTACTCCGCAACTGCACCTTTTTATGCCTTTAATTTATTCAACCATTGAGGAAAATAGTTCTAATTTATACAGTCGAGAATATGCACCGTCAGCAGTATATTCTATAGCCTATCATTTAGTAGCTTAAAACAGACTGAACGTAAAGCAGAATGCATATTAACCGGCTTGATAAGGCGTATTCTGCTTTACATTAATTTTAACATGCTTTAAGTGACTACCTGTCTTCAAAATGAGAAACAGGCTATAGGTAATGGGTTCATCCTTTTACCATTAACCCTTTCCCTCATAGAAACGCCTTTTAGCGAATATAATTTATTCCTCCGCTGAAGAAAATAGTTCCAATTTTATCAGTCATGAATATATATTATAGGGGATATTTTCTATATTCTAGCACATGATAGCTTAAAGTAGGCTGAACGTAAAGCAGAATGCGCCTTAAGGCGCATTCTGCTTTACTTTCAACCTGCTTTAAGAAGTCACCTATCTTCAATACTAGAAAGAGACTATCAGGTAAAGGGTTAAATCGCCCTTGTAAATACTTAGATCCAGATGAGACGCGGCGTCTGTGTGGATCAAATATTGCCAGTGCAAACAAATTGCAGACACTCTTCAATCGAGTACGCTTTAACAATGGCGGCGCCAACGAACAATTACATGAAGAAACCGATGTGTTTTCTTCTGACCTGTCAGAGTTATTTTTAGATTGGAACATTCTAAAAATTTCAAAGGGATGAGTTTTCTATACATACGGTTAATGATACGGATAGCTGTAATTTTTGTGCGCAATGTACAGTAGAGGATACCTTATTCTTTCCCGTTTAAACGCAAACGCAATGCACTAAACTGCGGAAATTTACTGTAAGAAATTTTAATTATATTTTTAATCTGAGTGAGTAGCAAACAGGTTGGAGCCTGATCAGACGCCGGGTAACCCGGCGTCTGATCTGGCTCCAACCTGTTTGCAATGGAAATAATAGTTTTAGTATATACATGTAAATGCGTTTGTTGGGAAAGAATAAAATATCGGTAAAGTAAGCGCAAGGGTCTCGTGCTGCACGAGGATCATGTTATCTCAAGTTGGAAAGTGTACGACTATATAGATCCGATGTTAACCTGTTATCTATTTACCATTATGAGCTATTCTATTCTAAAAATAACTCCGACAGGTCAGAAAAATCGAACATTCCCTGTTGTTGAATTTGAAGCGTCCAAGTCTTCCCCGTATACACGGATATGTTGAGGGAGTGCTGCCAATTTTGTTACGGAAGATTATAGATGTCATTTTCGTGTGAGCAAGGAAATGTTCGACCAGATATTTGCTAACATTGAAGGAGAACTGCATTTTCAACATAAACACTGTGGTGTAACCTGTACGGTCGTCAAATGTTTAGACACTCCAAGATGGCGGATGCAACGGCACCTGAAAGGTAGGTGGTGTGTTTTGATACTGATCTAACTGTATACGAATCATATAGAGCTCTGTAATCTATGTTAAACAAACATATAATGATATCCCTTATCGGTGCATCACTTGGTAGCGGACAGATTTTCAGTTTTATGGTAGAAATGGTCTGTAAACGTGCAGAATCCGAACGTTCAGAAATCGAACCGAGCGACGGGACATAATTTAACTGCCTGTGAGGTTACTAACAATGTAACGGATTCGAAGTTGATATAAATGGAAGCATTTGCACCTGGTCATCACGCTAAGCCAACTTGTTTTGTCTGAAAAAATGTAGATTTGCTGTTATTAACGATTTTGAAAATGCATAACTGTACGGCTTAGACACATTGCGAAAACTGCTACTGTACGGTTTAGAAATGGTCATTTCTGTACGGTTTAGACACAATTTTAGAACAAAAAACTGTACGGTATAGACACATCACAATATTGATTTGGCATCACGAACTCAATATTTATACACCAGTAAAACGAGTGTTTTCAGGGGAATGATGGGATCGGCTGTGGTCAGTCGGTCTTACAACCTGTCTTGGGTCCTTATGGAGCATTTCCTCCTGCGTTTTTTGACCGATTTAGAAGAAACTTGTCATATGTAATTAGTGAAAAGAGTACATGTGCCAAAGCAATTTTGAATGCGTTTAACAAAGCGTTATTGACCTATTTCCCCTTTATTTATTAAAGTGGCCATATTTACTATCAAACGTGAATTTGTGCGGGATAAAGTCTCGTTCAATAATGTATCTAGTTTTCACAGAGATCCGGATATCGAAAGAGTGTTAATCATTTTCTGAAAATTATATTCTTTGTAGTAAGAATTATTGGTAATATCATTATTCTTTGTACATTTTCAGATCATTTGCCTGTTACTACTGCCTAACAGAAGGACCATTCGAAGAAATAATCAACCACTGTTTAGATAAGCACCAATCTCAAATCCTGAAAATAAAGAGAAGAGAACTAAGTTTTAACACCGGAAATCAAGGATATAGAACTTTAAATTTTAAAGTCATACCAAATATACTAACAGAAACGGGAAAATACGTGATTCCAAACAAAGTTGAACAGAATATAGAAATTTTAGATATTGAAGACGATTTTGGACTTAGTGATTTATCTTTAGACAACACAGAAGATTGCAATAGCCCATTTCATAAGAGAATAAAAACGTCAACGCCGGAGTTTGACACCCGACACCCTAACAAAAAAAGTATATTATAAGTGATAGCATGTCGGGGTCGAACTCCGAGCCCCTATGGATGCCATATACTTGGTTTCATATCAAACATAAAACATGTATATTTCAAGCATGCAAGCAAGCAAGCAGTATATATCCGGGAAGCCGATCTGTTACAATGCTATTTATAGACGGGAAATGCCCCTCTATAAATCAGTCAATGCCCTGTTCATGTAGTTGGCGTGTACACACGTCTGTGTGTGTTAAAATAAGGTCTGCTACGTTTAGTTGAGATAAGCGCGAATTAATGCGCTTGCATCAGGATAAATGGAATGTACTTTCGTCAAGATAAGGTACATGCACATTTTAACCGACATTTGAAATTTAAATTTGAGCGTCCCTGTGAAGCAGGTTAATGAAACATCCGGGTCCGTAACTCAGTTTTACGAGTAAAAACCGCGAGAATCAGGCTAAGGGACAACTCTGACCGATTATCGTAAACATAATTAGACAGCTTTGTGAAGTTTTGCTCCTTAATTAACCCACGGAATTATGCTTATACACACATGTTATTCCGTTCTAACCCTTTCATGATATTGTTTGCCCCTTCAACCGTTTGCCAATGCGCTTTATGGCGTCAATGAGAGTGAAAGGGTTAATTGTGAGCTGTTTAGATCGGGTGCTAGACAGCCAAAGTACAAATGCGATACAATAATGTCATCCGAATAAAACTTATTCTGCTGTGCATCACATTTCTCAATAGGTAATTAAGGCGTTAATTGTTTTTGAAAGTAAGACTACCAATAGATTCAGCATGTAAAAATACACTGGGGAGCCTGGTACTTAAAATAGTCATGAACTCCCGGTAGCGAATCGTAGATCTATATTTAGATCTAACGAAACGTCAATAAATTATGCAATTTACGTACAACGCAAGTTTAATAGATCTATCTAGTACATTTATCGCGATTATTACTTTTTTTTGTTTTCGTGCTATTCTGTGTCTATACCGTACAGTTTTTTGTCTGAAACTGTGTCTAAACCGTACAGAAATGACAATTTCTAAACCGTACAGTAGCAGTTTTCGCAATGTGTCTAAGCCGTACAGTTATGCATTTTCAAAATCGTTAATAACAGCAAATCTACATTTTTTCAGACAAAACAAGTTGGCTTAGCGTGATGACCAGGTGCAAATGCTTCTATTTATATCAACTTCGAATCCGTTACATTGTTAGTAACCTCACAGGCAGTTAAATTATGTCCCGTCGCTCGGTTCGATTTCTGAACGTTCGGATTCTGCACGTTTACAGACCATTTCTACCATAAAACTGAAAATCTGTCCGCTACCAAGTGATGCACCGATAAGGGATATCATTATATGTTTGTTTAACATAGATTACAGAGCTCTATATGATTCGTATACAGTTAGATCAGTATCAAAACACACCACCTACCTTTCAGGCGCCGTTGCATCCGCCATCTTGGAGTGTCTAAACATTTGACGACCGTACAGGTTACACCACAGTGATAAAGGCGGCTCAGAACAAATATCACCATCCAAGCAGTTATTCATATTCCTATGTTACATGGCGAATAAAGAAACATTGAGAGAAATAGGACAGTAGATCTACTTTGGCATTGGTAAATCAACTGTTCACTACACACTCAAACGGGTGTCTCCCATTCGATATCTTTGTAGAGAATAGAATGAGCACTGTAATACTGTATTTTTTTGTTTTCTGGTTTCCAGGATTGCTACTTGGCATTCCCATAATGAAGAATATCAACGAGCTGCAGTGGGAGCGTAAAGTAGGCCGGGTTACAGTGACTATCTACTTCCTGGCCGTCGTGTTCTGTGTAGTCTTCAACATCGTCTACAATGGCTACCCACAATCAGACTACTCACCTTGCTGTTAACCCATTACCCAATTAATACACCTTTAATTTATTCATCCACTAATGAAAATAGTTCCAATTTTTAGTCATGAATATGTATCATAAACAAGAGCGTGTCCCAGTTACACGAATGTCCCCGATGATACAGGGAGGGGAATCAAGACTATCAAACGTAAAAGTAAGAGAGCTGAAACTGTAGTGGAGCGCCATTTTGAGGACTTCAAGGGCCATTACTCCAAAGGGCCTAGCATAAATTGGTGCCGCTGGTTATCCAAATTGGTCTCCATTTTATGTCAACAAACATTTTCAGAAAGTTTGGTGATGATCAGATGAAAAGCAATGTGTTTGTGAAACACAAATGCCCCCAGCCAGCATCATGTTCTGTAATGTAATGCTTATTTGCAAAAGTAGGTCAAAAGTCATGGTCTTAGGGTAAATGAAACAATGGCATGGTTGGAGAAGTCTTAACACAAGAAACCTATAAAGTATGGAAGCTCTAGGCCTACTGGTTCAAATGTTATAGGCGTATAAAGATTTATACAAATAAAGGTCAAAGGTCAAGGTCACAAGGGCAAAAACGTAGGTATGGTTGGAAAGGTCTTGGCACAAGAAATATATAAACAAAATATGAAAGCCGTAGGCCTACTGGTGCAAATGTTATAGCCATTTAAAGATTTCAACAAAAGTAGGTCAAATGTCAAGGTCACAAGGTCAAAAAGTTTTGTATGGTTAGAAAGGGAAAACACATGTCAAGTATAAAAGGCCAAGGTGCAAAAATGCAAAAGTTCTATCCAAGGTTAAGGTTTTTGGTTAAAGTTTGATTAAATAGGTCAAAGGTCAAGGTCACATGGTCAAAAAGTTTTGTATGGTTGGAAAGGTCTTGCCATGAAGAATACACATGCCAAGTATAAAAGGCCCAGGTTCAAAAATGCAAAAGTTATAGCCAATGTTAATGTTTTTGGTTAAAGTTTGATTAAATAGGTCAACGGTGAAGGTCAAGGTCACATGGTCAAAGATATTGGTATGGTAGGAAAGGTCTTGACACAAAACATATACATACAATATATTAAAGCCCTATGCTAACTGGTGCAAATGTTAAAGCAATTTAAAGATTTTTACAAAAGAAGGTCAAATGTCAAGGTCAAGGTCAAAAAGTTTTGTATGGTTGGGAAGGTCTTGCCATAAGGAATACACATGCCAAGTATAAAATGCCCAGGTGCAAAAATGCAAAAGTTATAGCCAAGGTTAAGGTTTTTGGTTAAAGTTTGATGATGATGAGTTGGGTTTTACGGCACTGCGACACAAAATAGGTCATATAGCGCCGATGAATAATGAGGGATGATTAGATGAGATGATATGATTTCAGAAAGGTGATTTCGGCTAATCTCATTCGTTGCTAAGCAGCGCATGGGATCAAAACCACCGACCTGCCTTCCTTTTAGTTCTTGGCAGAGGGGATAATCTCGTCAAAGGTCAAGGTCAAGGTCAAGGTCGCATGGTCAAAGATGTTGGTATGGTTGGAAAGGTCTTGACACAAGAAATATACATTCAAAATATGAAAGCCCTGGGCCTACTGGTTCAAATGTTATAGCCATTTAAAGATTTTTACAAAAGTAGGTCAAATTTCAAGGTCAAGGTCACAAGGTCAAAAAGTTTTATATGGTTGGAAAGGTCTTGCCATGAGGAATACACATGCCAAGTATAAAAGGCCCAGGTTTAAAAATGCAAAAGTTATAGCCAAGGTTAAGGTTTTTGGTTAAAGTTTGATTAAATAGGTCAAAGGTCAAGGTCGCATGGTCAAAAATGTTGGTATGGTTGGAAAGGTCTTGACACAAGAAATATACATAAAAAATATGAAAGCCCTGGGCCTACTGGTTCAAATGTTATAGCCATTTAAAGATTTTTACAAAAGTAGGTCAAATTTCAAGGTCAAGGTCACAAGGTCAAACAGTTTTATATGGTTGGAAAGGTCTTGCCATGAGGAATACACATGCAAAGTATAAAGGGCCCAGGTGTAAACATGCAAAAGTTATAGCCAAGGTTAAGGTTTTTGGTTAAAGTTTGATTAAATAGGTCAAAGGTCAAGGTCAAGGTCACATGGTCAAAGATGTTGGTATGGTTGGAAAGGTCTTGACAAAAGAAATATACATACAAAATATGAAAGCCCTGGGCCTACTGGTTCAAATGTTATAGCCATTTAAAGATTTTTACAAAAGAAGGTCAAATGTCAAGGTCAAGAAGGTTTGTATGGATGGAAGGTCTTGATACAGGGAAGACACATGCCAAGTATAAAAGGTCCAGGTACAAAAATGCAAGAGTTATAGCCAAGGTTAAGGTTTTTGGCACAGACAGACGGACGGACAAACCAACAGACATGACAAAAACTATATGCCCCCGAATCGTAGATTCTGGGGGCATAAAAACGTTTCTACATCCTAGCAGATGGTAGCTTAAAGCAGACTGAAAGCAAGGGAGAATGCAACCGACGGCGTGGGTCGGGACTTTTTATTACACTAAGTTTATATCAGCAATGAAAGTGGGAGCACACATTATACACATAAACCAAATGGTTAATTCCATTTTCCAATCTAGGTATAGTTCATTCTTGCATATTCATTGTTGATTTTTGCAATATATTGTAACGTGCAAAGCGAGAGACCCAGCAACAACAAACCCTGTCGATGCAAAGCTTAAGCTCACATCTAGAGATGTTTGTTGCGCTATATAATTGACTCACTTCCCAACATACAACGGTTTGGGAAGCCTTATTTACCAATACCAACGTACCGCATACGTTACATAACTCTCCCCTCCGAGATGGATGGATGAGTTGGGTTTTACGGCACTGCGACACAATATAGGTCATATAGCGCCGATGAATGATATGATGATTTCAGGAAGATGACTTTGGCTAATCTCATTCGTTGCCAAGTAGCGAATGGGATCAAAACCACCGACATGCCTTCCTTTTAGTTGCCTTCCTTTACAGTTACTTGCCTTCCTTAGATATTTGTTGCGCTATATAATTGACTCACTTCCCAACATACAACGGTTTGGGAAGCTTCATTTGCATATACCAACGTACCGTACCGCAAGGATTGACAGATTGAGAGCTCTTACTTGAGTCGGTGGCGAGTGGTGGTGGATGGCCGTTCTTAGTTGGTGGAGCGATTTGTCTGGTCAATTCCGATAACGAACGAGACTCTAGCCTACTAAATAGTTCGAGGACCCCAAAAAGAGGCCCCGCTTTAACTTCTTAGAGGGACAGGTGGCGTTTAGCCTCACGAGATTGAGCAATAACAGGTCTGTGATGCCCTTAGATGTCCGGGGCCGCACATGAGCTACAATGAACGGTTAAACGTGCTTATTGCCTTGCCCGAGAGGGCTGGGAAATCCGCTGAACCCCGTTCGTACCAGGGATTGGTGATTGCAATTATTCCCCATGAAAGAGGAATTCCCAGTAAGCGCGAGTCATTAGCTCGCGTTGATTACGTCCCATATGTAACGTACGCGGTACGTTGGTATATGCAAATGAGGCTTCCCAAACCGCTGTATGTTGGGGAGTGAGTCAATTATATAGCGCAACAAATATCTCTTGATGTGAGCTTAAGCTTTGCATCGACATAGTTTGTTGTTGTTGAGTCTCTCGCTTTGCACGTTCAATATTGTACAATGGCAAACATCGTAGACCCTAAATAGGGATCATATTGGTGCACTCTTATCAGGGTCTACACTTTTTGCGCAGGGCGAATACACTTTTTAAAATATATCGTGACTGTTAATTTAAAGCATACCCATCGCTGGGCTTGAAAGTGAATACAGTTCTCCCTCTCTACAACGACACCCAATTGGAGACAAACATTGTGTGCGATGTTTGGAGGGAGTTGTTATAGGGATGGAAAGTGGCTTGCATTTGCGAACAGCTTGAATCCATTTCAGACGCCTCGTAACGCGGTGTCTGATCTGGATTCAATCTGTTTGCCGCTCATTATTATGTTTCTTCTATCAAAATTATCAATACGTTATTTGGAGAAAAACAGCAGCAGACATTTTTTAAATAGACGATATTGCAGCAGTGAAAGACTTAAGACATAATTGTCTTATATGGGGAACACCGAGACACATTGTTCTAAGGAGGGGGTCGTTGTTGAGAGGGAGTCGATGTTGGGAGGGAGTACTCTATTTCAGAACAAACGCATTAATGGTACAGTTTAGATGTTTTTCTTTCCAAATAAACGTGTTTACGCTAAAACTATTACTTCAAAAGTTAACAGTTTGGAGCCAGACGAGACGCCGGGTTACCCGGTGTCTGATCAGGCTCCAAACTGTTTGCCTCTCAGATTAAGATAAATTGTAAAGGTTTTCAAAAATTTGGATTTTTTTTCTACATTTTATTATAATTAGTTTGCGTGTACAATGTATATGTTACATGTAACGGGAAAGAATAACGTCGCTTCCACTTGAGTTAGAATATGTTGAATGCAAAACAGTGTAACTCGATCTGGTATTGTTTGTACTGCAGTTAGTATAGTTTTCCCATGGTGCGGCTAATATGTATTTTTGTGCAATAAAATTTATAACTTGATACCGGCATGTTTACTTTTATTTGAATTCCTAAATCTTCTCTTTCAACAGTCCTCACGCACACTAGGATGGACGTGTGATTTTAATGTGTTTTAAGGGTGAGGACCCCTAATGAGATCGGTCCAAAATCGCTGCTTTACGTACAGTGGTCGGCCATTCTTTGTCAACGCCTGGAATAGGTCGACAGTTGACGAGAATTGCCGATCGCTCTCTATAGAGTACCGATATTGACCGACATTGGCCAGATCTCATTAGGAGTCATCAACCTTAACCCTTTCCTCCATGGAACTTCAAATTCCAGTTGATTGTAGTCCCTTTGTCGATTGTGTGGCAAACAGTACAACCTCAAATCAAAGGTCTACCTCCAGAGATCACCCTACCTTATCGTATTTCAGGAACTAAATATTGTAATAGGGTAATATGTATGCTTATTGTATACCTTACTATAAATAGTAACAGATTTTGCTTTGATGACAATGCAATACGCCCTTGCTGAGCAGTCCAATAACCGGTTATTTGGACTGCATCCGGTTATTGGCCCGGGGGCAACAGAATTTATGAACGTGAAAACGTTAGCAACGTAACGTTCAAAATGGCTAACGTTCGTTGAAGATGACGGGGCCGTCATTGCTTATTGGCACTCGTTAGCCAAGGGGAGGGGGTTCATGTCTTTGTGTGTCTGTGGTTTTTGCCAATAGATATTTGAACGCATAGTATTTTGATAGTCGAGTAGTGTTCGAGAAGAGACCAAGTAGCATTGATCCCGTCATCATTAGCTATTGTGATAGACGGTGTCGGTAAAAATATTATAAATTGGGTTGGTATACCAGCCAATAGAATCGACGGAATGTAGTCACGCGATATTTGTTTGAGCAGCGCTATTTTCAAACAGCAGGCTGAACACACCTTCCAAAATGGTAAGAGGTTATTTAGCAAATGTGCACCAAGGATGTTCTATGTTAGCACCATATAATGGGATGCAGTGTACCGCTATGGCTTTAGTTTCTCTTTTGGCATTTTTTCAATTTGGCAACCTAGCAATGAGGTCATTTTCGACTCATGATATCGAGAAGATTTTGCAGAAAGGAAATCGCATGTACTCGCAAATTGCGAACGACATAGATGAAATCCGATGTCTTGGGCATTCAGAATTACCGCGTGAAGTTGCAAGTCAAAGCGAACTTCAGCCATGAACATCTGCTTTCCAAGCGACAGAAACTCATCTAAACCATTCCCCTGCTTGTGAGTTCACGGATATTTGGAACCAGTCATGCATTATATCAGAGGTGTTTTCAGAAAAACCTGTACGGCCTTCAGATTGTTCTATTCAAGAAATCCATGACCTCAAGGGAAAGAGACTCTACCATTTGTCTCAGACAATGATAGAAGATAAGGCTATTCTAACAGTAGTTGTAGACTATGTCAGTCACTTCCGCTTCCGGTTGGCTGAGGATGGTCGACATTTTCTGAGGGAGAAAATCTTCAACATATATCTACAAACATCGATGGATTTTCAATAATATTTTCAAATATAATCATGCAATAAGTTTAACTGGATGGTGGACTAGTGATTTGGAACAATTGTTAGTTTCGGAGCGAACACAAAAGTCAAAAAAAAGGAAACATAGGTATAACGCACAAGGCATGCTTTCGGCGCTGTTTTGATCCGCTATTCTAAAATCAAATTGTTTTTCAATCTAATTGATTTAGCGTAGTAGTGGCATTATTTGGGGTAAATTGCAATAAATATTAGGAAACAAATAGGACGTGTGGAGCCAATTTTATTATTTTTTTAGAACTTAGAATTTAATTAGAACTGTAATATTTGAACTTGAGTTCGAAGTGAAAATTGTTTATGTCTGAAAGTGTTGGTATAACTGGCAAATTCAACATCTATATCCATTAGTCAATAACAATACGTAGGAGTAACTCTTTTATAAGCTGTAAGGTTATTTTTTCTTTTCTTTTGGTTATTTTTCAGAATTCCAGAAGGTAGGGTAACATCATTTTATTAACAGAATGGCCCTTAATCGCTCACCTGTACATGGTGATGGGTCAGTGATTTCAGAAAAGAAGATTTGTGAAACTTTTACCCACGGGCGGGGTCACTTTTGACCCCAGGGACATAATATGAATGCTCTTAATACAGGACCTGTAGACGATGCTATGTGCCAAAAATCTAAGCTCAGTGTACTATGATTTCAGACAAGAAGTTTTTTAGTTTTCATTGGAAAAAATCTATGTTTAGCTCTGATGACCCAGATATGCAACAGACAGGAACCAATTCATCAACATATGTGAAAGACCTCTAGACATTACATCATGCAAAATATCTAAGCTCTATAGCCATATTGATTTCAAAGAAAAATGTCTTTGAAAATTTCACTATATAACTCCATGTAAAATGGCGACACGTGGGCTTGGGCCAAATTTGACCCCAGTGGCAAAAATTTGAACAAATTTGATAGAGGACCTGTAGACGATGCTATGTGCAAAATATCTAAGCTAAGTGTATTTTGGTTTCAGACAAGATTTTAAATTTTTTTGAAAAAATCTATTTTTAGCTCCAGTGACCCAGATATTCAAAACACCGGAACCAATTCGACAACATATGTGAAGGACCTCTAGACGTTACACCATGCCAAATATCAAAGCTCTGGACAAAATGGTTTCAGAGAAAAATGTGTTTGAACATTTCACTATAACTACGTAAAACAGCGACACCCGGGGCGGGGCCAATTTTGGTCCCAGGAACAAAATTTAAACAATTTTAATAGAGAACCTGTAGACAATGCTATGTGCAAAATATCTAAGCTCAGTGTATTTTGGGTTCAGACAAGAAGATTTTTTTGAAGTTTTCATTGAAAAAATCTATTTTTAGCTCCAGTGACCCAGATATACAACAGACCGGAACCAATTCGTCAACATATGTGAAGGACCTTTAGACATTACACATTGCCAAATATAAAAGTTCTGGCCATAATGGTTTCAGAGAAAAATGATTGAACATTTCACTATATAACTCTATGTAAAATGGTGACCCCGGGGTGGGGCCAATTTTGACCCCAGGGTCAAACTTTGAACAATCTTGATAGAGGACCTATAGATGATGCCATGCGCCAAATATCTAAGCTCTGGCCCTTGTGGTTTTTGACAAGAAGATTTTTTAAGATTTCCTTATTTTTTCACTTTGGTTGCCATAGCAACCAGACTTCTGCATTGTTTCAAATACTTTGAACACCTTTGAAAGAGCTTGACCCAAGAAACATTCCTGTGAAGTTTGGTTGCAATCAGGCATGTGGTTTTGAACAAGAAGATGTTTGAACATTTCACTATATAACTATGTAAAACGGTGACCCTCGGGGCGGGGCCAATTTTGACCCCAGGTTCAAACTTTGTACAATCTTGATAGAGGACCTATAGATGATACTATGTGCCAAATATCTAAGCTCTAGCCTTTGTGGTTTTTGACAAGAATTTTTTTTAAGATTTCCTTATTTTTTCACTTTGGTTGCCATGGCAACCAGAGTTCTGCATTGTTTCAAATTCTTTGAACAACTTTGAAAGAGCTTGACCCAAGGAACATTCCTGTGAAGTTTGGTTGCAATCAGGCATGTGGTTTTGAAGAAGAAGATATTTGAACATTTCACTATATAACTCTTTTTATAGAGGGGGTGGGGGGGTTAATAGATCTTAATGTATGTGTCAAGTACCTGTGGCTCTAGCTATATTAGTTTCAGAGAAGAAGAGGTTTGAAGATTTCAACATAAAACTCTTTGTAAAATTTTGACCCCAGGGGCATAATTTGAACAAACTTAATAAAGGACCTGTAGCTGATGCTATGTGCTAAATATCTAAGCTCTGGCCCATGTAGTTTCAGACAAAACGATTTTTTAAGATTTCCTTTTTTGTCACTTTGGTTGCCACTACTACCACTATATTACATGTACATTATTTATTTGGTGTTTGGGGCATGTGGCTATTTTGGGCGGGAAGAAGGTAAAACAGAAAGCTCCCTTAGGAGCTTTCTGTTTTGCTTTCACCTTGCTTTCGGCTATCCCATATCGCTCTGTTTATGAACCAGCTTTCGTTTGGTGGTAAAAATGGAGAGTTTTTACTTTGTATAAGTGTGACTTTGATGTTAGGATTGTTTATTAGTTTAGCAGCCGCTATATTGTGTTGATTGTTTGGGGCAGGTGACTGTTTTGAAAGGGTGACATTTAATTCGCTTTCTGCTTTACTTTCACCTTGCTGTGAGCAGTCGCCTGCTTTTGGTATAGATATTTTGTGTATTTCGGTGACTGTTGTAGAGAGGTTTTACTGTATATGACGTTTTGACGTTAACGCGCCAAAACGTCTACAGTATTTGTTTATCGTTACGTCATCAGATTATATAAATATTAATTCCTTGAAAAAGCCTAACGCCGAAACGTTGGAAGATAATTTAATTCGTGTTGGTGTTGTTATTTTTCTTATAAGATTTCAATATATAACTCTATGTAAATTTGTGACCCCCGGGGCGGGGTCATCTTTTACCCCAGGGACATAATTTGAACAATCTAGATAGAGGACCTGAAGACGATGCTTTGTGCAAAATATCTAAGCTCAGGGTACTGTGGTTTCAGAGAAGATTTTTTTTTAGTTTTTATTGAAAAGATCTATTTTTAGCTCCTGTGACCTAGATATGCAACGGACCAGAACTATTTGAACAATTTTGGTAAAGGACATCTAGAAGTGTCACCATGCCAAATATCAAAGCTCTGGCCACATTAGTTTCAGAGAAGAAGACGTTTGAAAATTTCACTATATAACTCTATGTAAATCTGTGACCCTCGGGGCGGTGCCAATTTTGACCCCAGGGACATAATTTGAACAAACTTGATAGAGGACATGTAGATGATGCTATGTGCCAAATGTCTGGCCCTTGCAGTTTTTGACAAGAAGACTTTTTAAGATTTCCTTATTTTTTCACTTTGGTTGCCATGGCAACCAGAGTTCTGCATTGTTTTTAATTTTTTGAACAAATTATAAAGAGCTTGACCCAAGGAACATTTCTGTAAAGTTTGGTTGAATTCTGTTAAGCGGTATAGGAGGAGATGTTATTTGAAGCAATTGTTAACGACGACGGACAACTAACGACAAACGACGACGGACACAGGGCCATCCCAATAGCTACCTTGAGCCTTTGGCTCAGGTGAGCTAAAAACACATTATTTTAAAACAAATATTTAAACTTACTAGAACTAGTTATATTTAGCTGGTGTGGGCATCTAATATTTCAAACTTGAGCATTTATTTTCATACCAAAAGACACGGTATCGAAATTCAAAAATTGGTGGTTTTTATATTGCTGCGCACTTCACGTTTGGTTATCGATCGGTCTAAAATTGATAACTATGCTTTCCTCTTTGGTTGTGCGACGACAGACAGGGCTTAGCACTACATGATGATGTATCTCTAAAGCCGTCCTTAACCGGGAGAGTTGTGTCGGATTTTCGTGCTTTGTTTTTTCCCTCCCTCTCTGTCGTACCCTGGACCCTTCCATGTCTTACAGTTGCTCGTAACTACAGACTAGTTGCTCGAGTACAATTTGACCGTTGCCATAGTGGGTTATTTTTAACACGGGCTTTAATGTTTAATTCTTTCCCATGTTATTAATGATCTCATAGAATTTTTGTTAAATGTTTTACATGTATTTACTTACTGTACTGGCGGTGCATATAGGAGATAAGTGTGAGGTTGGGCGCCCCTAAACCCAGGTTTAACCCCACAGTGGTTGTTAATGGTTAATTAATTATTGATTGCTGCTGACCGTACCAAGGCGGGCTCCTATGTTCACTTTGCTTTATGTTTGTCTTGCGTATTGTTTTCTGTTTGGTGTGTGGGATTGCGTGTGTGTGTGTGTGTTTGTTATGGTATGGATGTGTGTGTGTTCTGCTTTAGAGGTGGGTGTATTGTTTGTGTTGCGTTTCCTGCTTGAGTCTTCTTTCGTATTTATTTATATTTTATGTACACTGTTTGTCTTTATAGGTGAATATAGGAGATAAGTGTGAGGTTGGGCACCCCTAAACCCAGGTTTAACCCCCAGTGGTTGTTAATAATTAATTAATTTATAGTTAATTATTGATTGCTACTGACCGTACCAAGGCGGGCTCCTATATTCACTTTGCTTTATGTTTGTCTTGCGTGTTGTTTTCTATTTAGTGTGTAGATGTAGGAATTGTATTGCGTGTGTGTGTGTGTGTTGTGGTATGACTGTGTGTGTGTGTTCTGCTTGAGAGGTGGGTGTATTGTTTGTGTTACGTTTCCTGCTTGAGTCTTTCGTATTTATTTAGGTGTGTTTTTTTACATGTTTTACCCCAAAAACCCTATTGTTGTATTTTTTCTTTATCCGATGTAGTACTAGCATCCAGTGTAATGGAATATGTGTCCAATCTGAAAGTTCAGAGATTTTTGTTCAAAACCATGGCCAGTGGTAAAATTCCAAAAAATCGCGTTTTCATTTATTATTTTAATCATTTTACCACAAATATCATATTTAGCATCGTGTGATTTCTTGGGACTTTTTTCTGTTATTCGGTTCATGTCGTAACATATGAAGGCACAAAAATCATTTCTGTGCAAATTAGTTCCTTCATTTGGATTTTTGACGCTAAATGCCCTCTACTATTTACTTTCAGCCTCATTTTAGCTCCTTATGCTAGGATACAGCAAATATTTATGTTGGTACATAGGGTGCAATGTTAAGTTAAAAAGATAAAAGATAAAAGCAAAATCTTAGCGCTTAGAATGTGACTGCTTCCAGTCCAAATCCTAAAGGCACTTAGGAATCTGTCTGTCTGTCTGATTGATTTGCCCTTGAATTGATGAAAAATGAAATATTTAACAGTGTATAGCTATAAGTTCTCGAAGGAAAGCAGTTATTGTTGAAATCTAATCACTGTAGCAAAAGATATCTGCCCTTGATATACTTTGAAATGCTAGAAAATACTTCATTTCAGTATTGTTTAGGTTCTAGTTATCTGCCCTTAATGTACTCTACTAAACTAGAACGGATTGTATTCCTAAATTGTTGACATGCTATACTACACATCTGAATGGATTTAGATTAACACAGGTGATTTTGCATTGGCGTGTTGCTCAATGAAAGAACTTGTTTATTTGACAGGAAATAAAAAAACAGACAGTAAGGAAGAGAAAGAATGTTGGTATGTAATTTTATTTATTTGAAAAAATCATTTCTTGAAAAAAAGTAACTAGCTCTTTCAACACCATTGGCAAATTTAATATATACTCATTAAATGTGCAAACAGTGTATATTCAGGTGAGAGGGCTCCTATAGTATCCTCTGATCAGGTTCTGCACTGTTTATTATTTAAGACAAGTATTTACTGAACTACCCAGAATTCCAAGTAGACTGGTTCATGTTTTAGTAACTAAAATGTTTTGAAAGGGAATCTAAAACCCCACAAAAGTTACTTAGTTTTGAACAAGGTAAAATACTTTTACAATTGAAGTATTCTAGAATTGTTTTGGAAAAAAACCCAATAAACTTTCCATAAGTGGTATTCTTTATTTTATTATTATCAGACTGCTTGTGAACATATATTTTCATATAATCTTCATTGGTATCAAAATATATTATTATGTTAGGCTATGGGGTCATTGGTTATGAGAGAGTTAAATGACTGAATAAAACCATTATTTCATTCCAGGTGAAGAAAGTGACTACGCAAGAAAAGTCTTGAAAATAATGGAGAAAAAATTAGAACTGAAAAAAGAACAGATGAAATTACAGAAATCCCATAATGATATTTTACAAAATCTTCTTCTTGAACAGCAAACAACTAACATACTTGTAAAAACACATTATGGAAATATGTCATTTAGCTCATTCACCCCTGAAACCTTTAATAGACCATTCTAGAATCCAATTGTTACTTATCTGGAATTAATGTTTACATAAACTATAATAGCCATACAAGGAAAATCTGCCCCACCCACTGGCGGCCATGGTTTTTAAGATAGGATCATTATTTTACGAAATCTATTAGAGGGTCACCAGTGGCAGGTTTTGGTTAAACTATTTTCAATTCAAACCTGAAGTTTTTGACAAATTTTTTAAAAGTTTTTTCAATTGGTTGCCATGTCAACCACAATTTCAATTGGATGAACTATATTTCAAGAAATCTGAGAGAGTACCCTATAAGAAAACATCGTATGAAGTTTTAATGAAATTGGCCCAATAGTTTCCAAGAAGATCTTTAAAGAAAAAGTAGACGACACACGACGACGGACACAGGGCGATCACAATAGCTCACCTTGGCACGAAGGTGAGCTAAAAAGAACATGTTTTTGACTTTCCAAGCGACATTGCAACGAGGGCGTAGTAATTCAACCTCACCCATCCCTTGCCAAAATTTAGAACGGTTTTAAATGTGTATAACTGGCTGTTTTATGATAATTGCTACTGTCTGTTTTCTAACGATAACAATATGATTTTTTCCTATTGCTGAATTTTCTCCATTCCTTTTGCAGATGACATAAACATGGGTCTTTCAAACAAATACATGTACGTTAAACATTTGCAAATCAAAGCGAACTTCAGCCAGGAACACCTGCTCACCAAGCGCCTGAAATTCTACTAAACTGTTCCCCTGCTTATGAAAGCACAGCTATTTGGAGCTATTCATACATCCTATCAGAGGTGTTTTCAGAAGAACCTGTACGGCCTTCAGAGTGTTCTATCCAGGAAATCCATGAACTCATGGGACAAAAGACTCTGCCATGCAGTCTCCAACAATATACAACAACAACAACGTTTATTCATGATGTAGGCCACCGGCCCCCGACATATAACATATTCAATATACAAATGTAAATGTTTAACAACTGAAGTGACAAAATATACCCAAGTTTCCAAATACATTTATCTACATAATTATATATTTTATATATATGACCATACACACCTACACATATATACATATACCTACATACTCATATATACATATACACATATTTGAATGCAATACAGTGCAATACAATATGAGACGATACGATACAATACAATGCAATGCAATACAATACAATACAAAACAATACCACACAAAACATATATGCATTAATGCATACTAGTTAGCATAGTAAATAGATTTGATAATACTTATTCACTTTTTTTCATAATGACTCAAAGGGAAGAAATGGAAGAACAAAATAGTAGTCATATAAACTGTTTCAGTGCCTAATTGATACCATGACAGAAATAATTATGTATATTCAGTTTTAATCAATTTCGCATATGACTCCAATATAAGAAGATAAGGCTGCTCTAACAGTTGTTGTGGACCATGTAAGTCGTGGCCTTAAATACTGCCCAGATGTGCGTCCAACGGCCATTGGATTCATCACAGTTATTAATTATGTATATATCTGATTACTTTACACATTCATAAACTAGAGCGTACTTGTAAAACGACTCTCTGATATACAAGATTTGACACAGTTGAACTACGACATCTCAATTGAAGAACTCGGTAAGATCTAACAAATCCGTATTTCAAAGTTAAAACGTGGCTAAGCCACATTTTAACTTTGAAATGCGGTTATGTTCGACTTAATCGAGCTTGAACGGTTTTTAAAATTTTAAAACTCTTTGTTTATGTTAATTTCTACTCTCCGTTTTCTAACGTCTATTAAAAACAATTTGATTTTTTTCATATTGCTGATTTTTTCTTTTTCCATTCAAACAAATAAATGTACATGTACGTTAAACAGTACAATGACAATATTTGCTAATCAAAGCAAACTTCAGCCAGGAACACCTGCATACCAAGCACCAGAAATTCTTCTAAACCATTCCCCTGCTTGTGAAAAAACAGCTATTTTGAGCCTATCATACATCATATCAGAGGTATTTTCAGAAGAACCAGTACGGCCTTCAGAGTGTTCTATCCAAGAAACCAATGAACTCATGGGAAAAGACTCTACCATTTAGTCTCAGACAATGATAGAAGATAAGGCTATTCCAACAGTAGTTGTGGACTGTGTCAGACGCGGCCTTAAATACTGCCCAGAAGAGCGTCCAACGGCTATTGAATTCATCAAAGTGCTTAAATATGTATAATACTGTTATCTTTACACAATCATAAAAGCAAGTGTTCTTGTAAAATACTCTCTGATATACAAGATCTGAAACAAATATTTGGTTAATTAGTAGCATTTTATTGTTCTGAAGTTCCGGAGGGGGGGGGGGGGGGATATTTAGTTATACAAATGCTCATCGATTACAGGTGTAGCGTAGGGATCTTACCAGGGCACTGCGTCGGAAACGACAAAATTTCGACTTTGATCGGGTCATCTACCAACAGGACAACGCTCCCTCCCACACTGCAGCTGGCACCATTCTTGACATCGAACTTTTGAGATTTGAGATTTAAAAAAGCATCCAGCCTATTCACCTGATTTAGCCCCCATGAATTTTATGGTATTTCCACAAATCATACGTCAGCTTCGAGGAAATAAGTTCGATTCAGTGGAAGAGTTAATGAACTGTACTCGGGGTATTGTGTCCTCATTTTCAGACGATTGGTACAGAAACACATATGACAAGTGGGTGATGCGCCACGATAAATGTGTAGTTAAATGGGAAAAGGGGGTGTTACGTTGAGAAAGAATTAATCGATTTGCATATGGTGAGTCAAAGCAATAAGTGGTGCCTGTCACGTGTACTGACATCATGGCGTTGTATTTGTCGTACCGTGCCGAGTGTCGATAGGGAGTTAATTTTAATGTGTTGCTATTGTAATTGATGTGTATATCATGTGGTAGAAAAAATATATTTTGTAATGATGTGAAAGTCATTTCTCTGTTAAATACATCTGATCTGTTATAAAGAAAGTCTACGACTTAAATAACAATCCTCGTTTATGACCCTGACATACAGAATAACCATGATCTTATATAAAATTTATAATTAAATTTACCAAACTTTAGTATGTCTTGAACTTTTGTGGCTTATATTACATATTCAATCATTACATAAATGTCATTTAATTTTACCATCACTGCAGCATTTCTTGACCTTCTTGGCTCATGTTTATTAATAGAGAACCACTTTATTTTATAAATGAATATTTAATATTGACCTACTGGTAACATTGACTTTTACCATAAATATTATTAATTTAAACAAAGCTTGGAGTTGCGTTTTTACTTCTTTGCATCTTTGTTTCTCCAAATGCCTCTCTCTATTAGTGCGCATTACACAATCCATATAATTGGTGTACTTGAAGTACTTCCTTCAATATGCATTTTCAGCAATTGAGTCAGATTCTCGTTCAGGGTATATTTGGTCTGACGAAGCGATCAGAGGTACGAACATTTACCATTTTTGCAGTCTTGTCCACTATTGTCATTGAGCGTAATTTGAGCCTAGAATCATATCTTGAGACCTTCTTCTTTGCCGAAGTTCTGGGGCTTAATTGTCAAAGGGAATTGTTTCTGTTAAATAGACCGAGATTATTTCCTCTGCCAAGAACTAAAAAACCCAACTCATCCATCCATCTTATTTCAGATAGAGTTCTACAACAACAATGAGGAAGCGTAAAAGAAAAGTAAGCCTATGGTTGAACAAACCTAAGAAAAAACATCCTATAACATTCACGACACCTCGCACAAATGTCTTCTTCAGCCGTCCAAGGACTCCAAGCACCGTAAAGTATATAGCGAGTTCTTCCAAACCACCTGGGTCTATAAAATCAACTTCATTACGACGAGCAACAAAACATTCTTTAACACCTCTATCACGACACAACAGAAGGAATAAATTAAATAAGATACACCATACCGGTGTCAACTGTTCAACAAGAGAAACTTAACATCTTGAACATCTTTGTAAAACAAATATTTGTAAAGCTACAGAATTTGTGTCTGACGTGCACCAAATACTATGCTATAACCTTTTGGAAATGGTGCGTATATTTATTATACAACAAAAAGCGACAGTATACAACTCATCACTTCGAAAGCTTCCAGATCGCCAAGTTACAGTTGCCAGCAAAGCTAGAGTTCGATATGTGGCTGGATACTGCACTGTAAAGCTTAGAAAAAAGTACTTAAATATGAAAACGTCAAGCATGTACTCTTCGATGTGGCAAACAAAGTACAACGTTTCTAAGTGTATTTTGAGCATACTTTATGTTCTTAGTGAGAATGAGTGTTATCTTCAATCTAACACTTGTGAGCCAAATTCTTTAAAGATTGAGATATCAATTATTTACAATTTTCGAATATATTTTGATATCTTTACTATGGGATGATATAGAGGATAACTGTTTTTTTCAGTGTAAGATCGAAATTTAATCCATTGAGTGAAAATATAACAGTCTGATGTTCACGAAATGGATTAAATTCGATCTTACACTGAAAAAACACAGTTATTCTATTTATTTATGCTTTTAAGCCACTTTTTAAACGAAATTGTTTAAAAATTGAAAGCGAACGTACATTATTTATCCCGTGTTGAGCCCCACGTTTTATGTCGAACACATGTGCGTGACAGTTGGCGGTATAATGACGTCATCCGAATGACTTCGTTGCTCCCGAGTTTGGATTCGTGGTCTTCGAGTGAGTAGTTCGCGACAAATCGGACTGCCGGAATTTAACGATAAGACACGATTGACTACGATTCTTGGGGAGCCCTACGGGGAAAATTCATAATAAAAGCGATTGGTGATAATCCACTGCAGTGGATTACCAAGTGATCATCCACTGCTATATCGTGGTAATCCACCGAAAAGCATAAATAAAATAACTTTATTTTCCGGAAACAACAATTTTAACCATTTTCAAGCTCAATCTTAAGATTACAACCTGCTTTACGTCTGTACGCTAAATAAAATAGGCTTTATGATTGATTGAATTGGGTTTTGGCACCGCGACAAATAAAATGGTCATATGGCGCCGAGAAACGACTACATATACATCTTCCCTTATTCAGATTTATATAATTCACAACAGCAGATGTTAAGTGCTTGTGTGGCGGCTGTAAAAAGTCGCCCCGTACTTCATTCTCAGTGTTGTTATACTTTCTGGTCCTTTGGAATCATTGATTTCGGCGCATTTACAGTTGAAAGTTGAATTCCGCTTAAGCCGGTGCTAGGGGGCGTGAGCACTGTTGCATATTTCAGTATTGCTCATGAACAGACTCAATTTAACCGAGTCTGCAATTTTCAGTATTTGCTTCGATTTCTGTGCTTTCAAAGGATCTTCCCTTATTCAGATTTTTATAAACATCAAACAACCGAAACACTCGAAAAAATACGAAAAACAACACAAGACAAGCACTAAGAGGCTCCACCATTACATACATGTGGGAATGTTTTCAGGAAGATGATTTTGGCTAATCTCATTCGTTGCCAGCAGCGGATGGGATCAAATAAATACGAAAGAAGACTCAAGCAGGAAACGCAACACAAACAATACACCCATCTCTAAAGCAGAACACACACACAGCCATACCATAACAAACACACACACACACACGCAATACCATTCCTTCATCTACACACTAAATAGAAAACAACACGCAAGACAAACATAAAGCTAAGTGAACATAGGAGCCCGCCTTGGTACGGTCAGTAGCAATCAATAATCAATTATAAATTAATTAACTATTAACAACCACTGGGGGGGTTAAACCTGGGTTTAGGGGCGCCCAACCTCACACTTATCTCCTATATTCACCTATAACGACGAACAGTGTACATAAAATATAAACCCTGTTCCACAACCTTACAATCAAAAAGACCGCCAGCACAGTAAGTAAATACATGTAAAACATCTAACAAAATTCTCTGACAGGATTATTAGTAACACGGGAAAGAATTAAACATTCAAGCCCGTGTTAAAAATAACCCACTATGGCAACGGTCAAATTGTACTCAAGCGAATAGTCTGTAGTCACGAGTAACTGTAAGACATGGGAGGTCAAAACCACCGACCCATCTTCCTTTTAGTTCTTGGCAGAGGGGATAATCTCGGTATAATAAACAAGAAACGATTCCCTACGACAATTAAGCCCAAGAATTGCGGCAAAGGAGGAAGGTCTCTTGGTGTATGAATGTATTTGCAATTGGCGGAAAACTGTTTGACACTTGTGTCAACGTTTCGCTGGATTGATGTGTTGGGTTACACAAAAATATGTCATAGCGCCGATGATGATGATTTCAGGGAGATGATTTTGGCTAATCTCATTCGTTGCCAACCAGCGCATGGGATCAAAATCACCACCCTACCATCCTTTTAGTTCTTATCAGAGGGGATAATCTCGGTCTAATAAACAGAAAAGATCCCATGGGTCAGAATGATTAAAGTATTCTGCTTTACTTTCAGCCTTCTTTAAGCTACCAGCTGCTAGGATATCGAAAATATTTTTATGATACATATTCATGACTATTTCCTTCATTGGGAAACAAATTTAAGACATATAAAGGCGTGTTGATGGGGAAATGGGTTAAAGCACAGGACACTGAGACAATTCCGAGGACAAAGGTCTAGGTCACAGATACCTGAAATGTGTGTCTTGCACATAAAATTATACTGCTCTTGATTAACATTAATGCCAAGTATCACGGAGTAAATTTACTCCGTGCAAGTAGATCAGGATGAAATTGAATGAGTTCAAAGTACAAGATTTTGCCTGCCAGTTTCAAGACCAATTTCAAGGCTATAGGTCAAGGTCACGGATACCTGAAATTTGTGTCTTACACATCTACTACTCCTAATTAACATTTATGCCAAGTATCAAATCAATCGGGGTTGAACTTGAAGCCCGGGGTTCAAAGTACAAGATTTTGACTACTAGTTTCAAGACTTAATTCCAAGGCAAAGGTCAAGGTCACAAAGATCTGAAATTTGTGTTTTGCACATCAACACCTGAGTAACATTTATGCCAAGTATCAAATGAATCAGGTTTGCATGAAGGAAGGGTTTAAAGTACAAGATTTTTCAGACAGATCGACCACCCAAATAACCAAAAGGCTGCTTCCAGTACCCCCCCCCCCCTTCAAACTCTGTTTGTGTGGGTATATTACAGTAATTTAATAGGGATCGTTTAACCTTTAAGGATTCAAATCTTAGTCTAGAAGGTTACGAGTTGAAGATGAGTCCAGAGGAGTACCGCTTGAACTATTCATATAAACGACAAATCGTAAAAGAGAAAGATTTTGACATAGGTGAAGTTTTATCAATGTATCAAGTTATGCTTGGTGGTGAGGAATCTTTATGAGACATTTCGTTTGGTACACTACCAGAAATACTTAGATCGGAGGGAACCAAGACACCAGCTGATGGACGGATGGTCCAGTTTGTTGCATTTTTTAGCTTTAGTACAGTGTTATAAATACCTATTATTTCTATATACCCACCGGTGGAATTGAATTTTCGGGTACTATACCATGGTACAATAGAACTGTTACTTCGATCAAATGAAATGTGCATTTCGGATTTTTCCGAAATCAAGTCGGATATTATTATGATATTCTGGACCCGGGATGGCAATTCAAGCAACACGGCTCATATGTTAATTGCAAACCATGTTGTTCACGTTGAGATTCATGTGAAGCTTAGGCTGTAAATTGGAGGAGTGCCTGACTTGCAAGCGGAATCTCGTAGGTTCTATCCATACTATGACAGTGCACTTTCTCCGAACCTGTTTAGAAAGAAAATCCCTGAAACTATTTTTTTTTATTGTATGATGAATTATCCACACTGCTCCTTCCGGATAAATATCAGAACGTGATATATTGTGGGAAACGCACGGATGAATGAGTATTGTTTTACGGCACTGCGACACAAAATAGGTCATATAGCGCCGATGACTGATGAGGGGTAATGAGATGAAATAGATCTAATGATGATTTCAGGAAGGTGATTTCGGATAATAAATACGAAAGACTCAAGCAGGAAACGTTTGATTATGAGGTTGTGGAACTGGTTTTATATTTATATATATATTGTATATATATATGTATGATACACAGTAAATAGTTATATGGGATATTTCCAAGGCATGAACGACCATGCTGAAGGAGTCCTCTGATCAGGGTATGTATGGATGATGGATGAGTCGGCACTGCGACGAAGGGTGATGCGATGAACGATTTCAGGAAGATGATTTCGGCTAATCCCACTCGGTGACCAGCAGCGCATTGGATCAAAACCACCGACCTGCCTTCCTTTTAGTTCTTGGCAGAGGGAATAATCTCGGTGTAGTAAACAGAAACAATTCCCTTTGAAAATTAAGCCCCAGAACTACGGCAAAGTAGGAAGGGCTCTGGGGTCAGAGTAGGAAGGTCTCTGGGGTCAGGGTATGTACGTGTTTGCCAAATAATAAATACGAAAGACTCCAGCAGGAAACGCAACACAAACAATACATCCACCTCTAAAGCAGAACACACACACAATCATACCATAACAAACGCACAAACACGCGCAATCCCATTCCTTCATCTACACACTAAATAGAAAACAATACACAAGACAAACATAAAGCAAAGTGAATATAGGGGCCCGCCTTGGTACGGTCAGCAGCAATCACTAATTAATTATAAATTAACCATTAAGGGTGTATCAATGTCATGAGCCATTTTTTCAAAGTATTAAACTTTTTTTCTATCATTGTTTTTTTGGAAGAGCTATTTATGATGAATGAAAAAATGAAAAAAAATATATATGGTGGTGTCTTTTTTTTTTAGCTACAGTGATTTGAACAAGGGCCACTATGGCCATAAATCGCTCACCTGGTACACATTGGCAAACTTGACCTATAGTGACCTAGATTATGACTGGACATGTATATCCACAATCAACCTCTAGAGTGTAAACAAGATTTTCCAATGATTTGACCTAGTGACCTAGTTTTTGACCGGACATGACCCATATTCAAACTTGACCTAGATATCAATGCGACAAACATTCTGACCAAATTTCATTTAGATCCAATGAGATTTGTAGCCTCTAAAGTGTTAACAAGGTTTTTCTAAGATTTGACCTAGTGACCTAGTTTTTCACCGGACATGACACACATTCGAACTTGACCTAGTTATCAATGAGACAAACATTCTGACCAAGTTTCATTTAGATCCAATGAGATTTGTAGCCTCAAGAGTGTTCACAAGGTTTTTCTATGATTTGACCTAGTGACCTGGTTTTTGACCAGACATGACCCATATTCAAACTTGACCTAGATATCAATGAAACAAACATTCTGACCAAGTTTCATAAAGATCCAATGAGATTTGTAGCCTCTAGAGTGTTCACAAGATTTTTCTATGATTTGACCTAGTGACCAAGTTTTTGACCGGATATGACCCACATTCGAACTTGACCTAGATATCAATGAGGCAAAAATTCTGACCAAGTTTCAGTAAGATCCAATGAGATTTGTAGCCTCTAGAGTGTTCACAAGGTTTTTCTATGATTTGACCTAGTGAACTAGTTTTTGACCCAACATGACCCACATTCGAACTTTGCCTAGATTTCATCAAGACAAACATTGTCATCAAGTTTCATGAAGATCGGATGAAATTTGTAGCCGCTAGAGTGTTCACAACCAATTGTGGACGGACGGACAGACAGACGACGGACATCCAGCGATCCTAAAAGCTCACCTTGGCACTTCGTGCCAGGTGAGCTAAAAAGGTATGTCAAATTTGGATTTTTTTTCTTCAAATTTTACCCATTCAGAGTACAAGCTTCAGTAAAATCTATTTCAAAACAAAACAAAAATGTTAATTTGTGTTTTCTTTATTTATTTCATGTCTATGGTGGTATGTTCACATATATAAACCAAATTTAGACAAAGCAGGCACCAGGTTTGAACAATATGGATCCTTGAATATCAAAAATATGCTTTATATAGGGCATGATTTTATTAGATTTTTTATTTTATGAAAAACAAGAGCGTGTCCCAGTTACACGAATGCCCCCGATGATACAGGGAGGGGAATCCAGACTATCAAACGTAAAAGTTAGAGAGCTGAAACTGTAGTGGAGCGCCATTTTGAGGACTTCAAGGGCCATTACTCCAAAGGGCCTAGCATAAATTGGTGCCGCTGGTTATCCAAATTGGTCTCCATTTTATGTCAACAAACATTTTCAGAAAGTTTGGTGATGATCAGATGAAAAGCAATGTGTTTGTGAAACACAAATGCCCCCAGCCAGAATCATGTTCTGTAATGTAATGCTTATTTGCAAAAGTAGGTCAAAAGTCATGGTCGTAGGGTAAATGAAACATTGGCATGGTTGGAGAAGTCTTAACACAAGAAACATATAAAGTATGGAAGCTCTAGGCCTACTGGTTCAAATGTTATAGGCGTATAAAGATTTATACAAATAAAGGTCAAAGGTCAAGGTCACAAGGGCAAAAACGTAGGTATGGTTGGAAAAGTCTTGACACAAGAAATATATAAACAAAATATGAAAGCCGTAGGCCTACTGGTGCAAATGTTATAGCCATTTAAAGATTTCAACAAAAGTAGGTCAAATGTCAAGGTCACAAGGTCAAAAAGTTTTGTATGGTTAGAAAGGGAAAACACATGTCAAGTATAAAAGGCCAACGTGCAAAAATGCAAAAGTTATATCCAAGGTTAAGGTTTTTGGTTAAAGTTTGATTAAATAGGTCAAAGATTGAGGTCAAGGTCACATGGTCAAAGATGTTGGTATGGTTGGAAAGGTCTTGACACAAGAAATATACATACAGAATATTAAAGCCCTGGGCCAACTGGTGCAAATGTTATAGCAATTTAAAGATTTTTACAAAAGAAGGTCAAATGTCAAGGTCAAGGTCAAAAAGTTTTGTATGGTTGGAAAGGTCTTGCCATGAGGAATACACATGCCAAGTATAAAATGCCCAGGTGCAAAAATGCAAAAGTTATAGCCAAGGTTAAGGTTTTTGGTTAAAGTTTGATTAAATAGGTCAAAGGTCAAGGTCGCATGTTCAAAGATGTTGGTATGGTTGGAAAGGTCTTGACACAATAAATATACATACAAAATATGAAAGCCCTGGGCCTACTGGTGCAAATGTTATAGCCATTTAAAGATTTTTACAAAAGTAGGTCAAATTTCAAGGTCAAGGTCACAAGGTCAAATAGTTTTATATGGTTGGAAAGGTCTTGTCATGAGGAATACACATGCCAAGTATAAAAGGCCCAGGTTTAAAAATGCAAAAGTTATAGCCAAGGTTAAGGTTTTTGGTTAAAGTTTGATTAAATAGGTCAAAGGTCAAGGTCACATGGTCAAAGATGTTGGTATGGTTGGAAAGGTCTTGACAAAAGAAATATACATACAAAATATGAAAGTCCTGGGCCTACTGGTGCAAATGTTATAGCCATTTAAAGATTTTTACAAAAGTAGGTCAAATGTCAAGGTCAAGGTCAAAAAGGTTTGTATGGATGGAAAGGTCTTGATACAGGGAAGACACATGCCAAGTATAAAAGGTCCAGGTACAAAAATGCAAGAGTTATAGCCAAGGTTAAGGTTTTTGGCACAGACAGACGGACACAGACGGACGGACGGACAGACGGACGGACAAACCAACAGACATGACAAAAACTATATGCTGGGGGCATAAAAAGTAAAAAAGTTTGAAAATGAAATTGTTCTAGTATTTAACTTTTTATTATATTCTACCAGATGAAAGCCCATACTAAGGCAGTTCAAAATATGAAAAGAAAGGTCAGTGTTGAAAATTTTGAGTTATTAAAGTAAAAAGAGTTATCGCCCCTTACAAAATTTACAAAAAAGTACCATACCGATGATATTTAGAGCTTTATAAATTTCACATTTGGTGCCTTTTTTTTCTTAAATTAGTTTTGTATGAAGAAATACTACCATAGATAGGAAATAAATAACACAAAACCAAATTATCATATTTGTTTTCATTTGAAATGGGTTTTATTGAAGCGGGCTGTTTGAAAAGGACAAAATAAGAGAAAGTGGGTGGGGTAAATTTTACATGGCCGTAGAGCCAACTGTTATTCATCTTAAATAGCTCTTCAATACAAAACCATCATAGAGTGTTTTCATGTACTTTGAAAAGTTCCCAAATTCATGACATTGATACACCCTTAACAACCACTGGGGGGGGGGGGGGTAAACCTGGGTTTAGGCCTTTAGGGGCGCCCAACCTCACACGTAATCTGAATAAGGGGAGATCCTTTGAAAGCACAGAAAACAAAGCAAATACTGAAAATTGCAGACTCGGTTTGAGTCTGTTCATGAGCAATACTTAAATATGCAACAGTGCTCACGCCCCCTAGCACCAGCTTTTAAAGCGGAATTCAACTTTCAACTTGCTTACAATTTTGACATCACCAATAGGATATCGTTAAAGCAGACTTGGAAACTGAAAGTGTCCAAATGTAGTATCAGTGTTAATGAGTGCCGACGAGGAAAACCATTAAGTATTGTTAAGTTATTCGCCTGACCCGACCGGAGATTGAACCCGAAACTTGGTATTGCGTGTGTGTGTGTGTGTGTGTTGTGGTATGACTGTGTGTGTGTGTTCTGCTTGAGAGGTGGGTGTATTGTTTGTGTTACGTTTCCTGCTCGAGTCTTTCGTATTTATTAATCTAGACTCATAGCAAAACGTTTGCCTATAATTTAATCGGATCTGCTACATTGAGGCCTAAATCTACCTTGTCAAGTTTAAAACGAGAACGAACGGCTGCATGGCTCAGTGTCAGAGTGCCACTTGCATTACGCAAAGTTTCGGGTTCAATCTCCGGTCGGGTCAGGCGAATAACTTAACAATTGGTAAAGCTTAGTACTTAATGGTTTTCCTCGTCGGCACTCAGGATTTCGGATTGGCATTACAACTGGCCGGTAGGTGTCAGATAAATTGACCGACCGGGATCAGTCCCTGGTCCTCATAAGTGTCACTGCTAGTATTACCCGGTAATGGGGTTAAGCAGTACAAACAAACAAACAAAGGGACCAGTAAAATGCTGGACAAACATGTAATTTTGACGTCATAATTATGATTTGAACTACAACCGGTGTATTTGTTGTCATCATATAATTTCAACTACAGTAGATCTACATGTATGGCTATTGGGATACTCACATACGGGACACCCAATCTTTCTACATTGCCGCAAATGCTAAATTGTCATAGGGGATATTTTTTGTTTATTGGACCTAAATTATCGATGGTTTTGATCCCATGCTGCTGCTTTGCTACAAAATCATCTTCCTGAAACTCATCATATCCCATCAATCATCGGCGCTATATGACCTATTGTGTGACGCAGTGCCGTACAAACGTACTCATCCAACCATCCATTCATACGGACAAGGTAGAGTAAACAAGTTATCATTAGGCTACATAGTTGAAAACATGATTAAGTAGCCAACATATTTGAATGATTCATCGAAAAGTCTTTAAGGAAAAAAATATTTTATCTGAACAATACCAATTGTAAATGGCAACAGACAAGCATTAGAAGGGGTCTCCCTTTTGCTGTGAAATGCATCTAAAACATAGAAGAAATTTCTTAAAGTTGTTGAACATATTTTTCTTAAAAAAAGTAGTGTATTGGAACCTGTATGATAAACAAGTATTTTGTTTATTCCCTGTCACTTCTTATATGAAACACAATTAGGAATTTAAAACAAGGGACACCATGGCCTTAAAACAAGGGACACCATGGCCCTAAATCCCTAGAGATCTTCCTACTTTGCCGTAGTTCTGGGGCTTAATTGTCATAGGGAATCTTTTCTGTTTATTAGACCGAGATTATTCCCTCTGACAACAACTAAAAGGAAGGCAGGTGGGTGGTTTTGATCCCATACTCTGCTTTTCAGCGTTTGAGATTAGCCGAAATCATCTTCCTGAAATCATCATCTCATCTCATCAATTCATCGGCGCTATATGACCTTTTTTTGTGTCGCAGTGCCGTAAAACCCAACTCATCATCATCATCATCATGGCCCTAAATCGCTCACCGGGTACACCATGTAAAACTTGACATACTTACTGGACATGGCGCACAAAAAACCTCTAGAGTGTTAACAAGATTTGACCTAGTGAGCTTATTTTTGACCAGACACAATCTACGTTTGATTTTAACCTAGATTTGATGCAGGCAAAGATTCTGACAATATTTCATTCAGATCTAATGATATTAGTAGCCTCTAGAGGGTTAACACTGTTTTTCTTTTATTTGACGTAGTGACGTTTTCTATTGTGGCTGATTTTTCCCACGCGACATTGAACACCTGGGCAAAGGTTCTTTTGGTCACGGTGTTTGGGGATATTCTCCAGCGCATACTCTCGAACTGCCTGGCCCCAATGTTCCTTTAACACACCAAAGACCCTCAAATTCAGCCTCAAATCCAATGGCTGAATCAAGTGGGATGCATGCTCTAAGAGGCAAAACACATGGATTCCGCTGGCCAGGCAAACATTAGAGACGTGTGTGGAGTGTCCGTCGAAAAAAAGTAGAACCAGCTTTTTCACTACGTTCATCTAGACCTGGAATAAAGACGTCTGTCAACCACGTTAGGAAAAGTTCGGAATCCATCCATCCATTTACAGAGCGACCTATTGCGGCATCTTCAAACCCTTCCAGCATATCGCCCCTGAAGCGTTCTCCTGGCTTGATCATAGGCTTGATGTAATGACCAATTGCACTGACGCAAGCTAGCACAGTTATCGGAGTCTTATTGCTCGTTGTGCAGTTATAGATGTTTTTGCACCTTTCATTGCAATGACACGCCCACTCTTCGGACATAGCGGTAAGCCGGACTCGTCACAGTTGTACAGCCTTGATGGATCTGCAATGATGTCTGGGTCTTCAATTTCATTCAGCAGGAAGTCTTGTAGTTCTGCAAACATATTTTCAATCCTGAGAGGCGTTACGATTGCACGCTCTTTTCCGAGCTGCATTGGAGATCGTTCCACAAGCTCTGGATGCCGGTTAACGAACCCTCTGTACCAGTTCCGCCCTGGTCGGTTTTCTATGAAGTGGTAACTTCTTCCATCTTCTTCAAGGATTTTCTTTACGGTCGAGATCAGTTCTTGCCTGGTCCGTCCATAGCCTATGCGGGCAATTTTTATTGCCTAGTCTGCTAGCCTCTGTTCTTCCTCAGTAGACAGCACAGTCCTTGGACCCGTTCTGTTTGTTGCTTAGGGTTAGGGTTAGTGGGCTGCAAGGGGACACGAGGACTGGACTAGGCGGGGGACCCAAGCAATGGACTAGGTGGGGGATCCTGGTCTAAAGGGGGACCCGAGACTGGAATATTGGGGGGGGGGGGGGGGGGATTTAAATGTGATATACCGGTAGTATTTTTATTGAGAGTATCTGGGAGCTTTAAACCTGTATGTTTCTTTTAAGCTGGGTGTTCTGAACATGTTTTGTTCTTTGACTTAATTAAAAAAGTGGCTCCTTATACTTGTAATCCCACTTTGTAGTTTTTGGTGTGGACTATTGGGGGACCCGTTAAAATAAAGAAGGAATTTAAATGTGATATAGTATTTTTTTGGAGAGTATCTGAGAGCTTTAAACCTGTATGTTTCTTTTTAGCTGGGTGTTCTGAACATGTTTTGTTCTTTGACTTAATTAAAAATGTGGCTCATTATACTTGTAATCCCACTTAGTTGTTTTTGGACTGGATGGATGTTCTGCACAACTTTTATTCTTTGACCTTATTAAAAATGTGGCTGTATGTTTCATTTTGCATGGCTGCCATTTCATCCTATATAAAGTAGACTGAAAGTAAAGCAGAAGGCGCCTTAAGGAATATAGAGTTGGCTTTTTAGGGTTACTGGGCCTATATAAACTTGAAACAAACAAAAGAAACTGTAACAAGGGCCACTATGGCCCTAAATCGCTCACCTGGTAACCATGTACACGGTGTGACCTAGTTTTTGACCGGGCATGACCCTCATTCTAACTTGACCTCGATTTCAATGAGACAAACATTTTTTCAAGTTTCATGAAGATTCAACGAATTGTGTAGTCTCTAGAGTGTTAACGAGGTTTTTGGATGATTTGACCTAGTGACCTAGTTTTTGACAAGACATAAGCCACATTTGAACTTGACCTATATTTCATTGAGGCAAACCTTTTCATAAAGTTTTATGAAGATAAAATGAAAGTTGTAGTCTCTAGAGTGTTAATAAGGTTTTACTATGATTCGACCTAGTGACCTAGTTTTTGACCGGACATGGCCCACATTTTAACTTGACCTAAATTTTATTGAGGCTAACATTTTGATGAAGTTTCATGAAGATCCAATGAAGTTTGTAGTCTCTAGAGTGTTAACAAAGTTTTTCAATAATTTGACCTAGTTTTTGACCGGACATGACCCACATTCGAACTTGGCCTAGATTTCATTGAGGCAATCATATTGATGAAGTTTCATGAAGATCCAATGAAATGTGTAGCCTCTAGAGTGTTAATAAGGTTTTTCGATAATTTGACCTAGTGACCTAGTTTTTAACCGGACATGACCCACATTCGAACTTGACCTAGATTTTGTTAAGGCAAACATTGTGACCAAGTTTCATTAAGATCCAATGAGATTTGAACCTGCTAGAGTGTTAACGAACAATTGTGAACGGATGGACAGACAGACAGACGACGGACATCCAGCGATCCTACGTGCCAGGTGAGCTAAAAAAAACTGATTTTTTTCAAGAAAACTCTAAGGGGTACCCCCTTACACTCAAAAAAAAAAAAGTCGTTAGAATGACCCGGTTTTCGACTGTAATGTAGAGTTTGACTTTCTGAACAACATTTGTTCTTTGATCTATTTAGAAATGTGGCCGGAAAATACTTTAAAATTGTTCCAATGACCTAAATGTTATGGGGTTACCTCAGTCCGATCCCCAGTAGGACCCTAAGGGGTTGTTGGATACCGCTCAAATTTTCAGAGGGGGTGTATAAATGATTTATCTAGGTGTCTGTAGGCCTTAAAAATAAACAAGAGGGCCATGGCCCTAAATTCGCTCACCTGAGGAAATTGAAGTTTGTACCTAAGTTGACTGGGCAAGACAACATTTTAATATAACTATAAATGGAGTTATCTTCCAGACAATAAAACATGACAAAAGTGAATTTTGTTGCCAAGCTTATGACCCTTATCCATGACACATCCTCTTATCAAGCTATTTCCATTTCCAATAAATGATAATTCCAGTTTGGAATTATTTTCCTGACAATAAAATATGACAAAGGGGAAAAACTAAATATTGCTGCCCTTGTACATGGCATTTTCTCTCATCAGTTTCTTTCCATACATAAAATTTCATTGCAATAGCATCAGTAGAACTGAAGTTGTCTCTTTGACAAGAAAATATCACAAAGGGAAATAACTCAAAAAACAATGACGTCAGAGTTATGGCCTTTGCAAATGGCACTTCCTCTCATCAGGCTCTTTCCAAATAGGCAATTTCATTTTACCCATTACCCCATAGCATGTTTCTAGTTTTGAAAATAGGTGGCCACCTAAAGCAGGTTGAAAGTAAAGCAGAATGTGTCTTAATGCACACTTTGCTTTACTTTCGCATCTTACATTTTCATGACTGTTTAAAGTGGAATTATTTTCTTAAGTAGAGGAATAAATCAAAGGCCTAAAAATGCACATGTATGGGGTAATGGGTTAACAAACGTAAGTATATGGGGGAAAGGGTTGAATCCTGGACAACAAAAAATGACAAGACATACAGATAACTCTGACAAAACCAATATCAAACATATGTATAAATATGGCATAAGACATAATTACATAACTGTCAGTGGATCACTTCCAGATCCTGTTTCTCTAAGTATGAAGCAGACTGAACCATATCTAAACTTTAGCAGACAACATGTTCAGCTGATCATGACCAGTTCTGTGATACTCCCCAACTGTTGCATAATATTTGACCTCAGTGGGTAGAGCTCTGGGGCTTACCCTTACCAGACTGAAATGATGTCTGCTTAAAACCTACTGTATGTGAAAAGTGTACAAAAACACAATTTAGAAAATGTTAAGTTGGTAAATGAGTGGCAAATAGGTTGGATCCAGATTAGATGTAGCATTATGATTATGTTGCATCTGATCTGGATCCAAAATGTTTGCAAATATTGGCTATTTGTCCTTAGTATATTAAGAGTAACTCAGGTAAAATACAGTTCTGCTTCATCAAAAATACTGTGAAACCTGCCTATAGCAGCACTTAAACTGCGCAGGGTGGCGTCAAGTGTGACCCTAGGGATTTCATTTTAACAAACTATAGAGGGATCGACCAGGAGATTCTACTGTAAAAATATCAAAGCTTAGGGCCCAGTAGTTTTGGGCAAGAAGATTTTTTAAAGTTTTTTGCTTTTTCAAGCAGAGTTTTTGCTTTTTCTCTTTCATTTGAACAACTTATGTAGAGAAGCATCCAAGGAACATCATGAGCAGTTTGAACTCTCCCTACAATCGGCGGGTTCAGAGGAGATGTCGTTTGAAGTAAATGTGAACGGACAGACGTACTACGGATGGTCAGCGGTCACAATAGCTCACCTTGAGCCTTTGACTCAGGTGAGCTAAAAAATATACTTTGGGGTTTATGGTCCCATTATGATCAGACACCAAGGTTCGAGCCTAAGTCCGTATACGGGACAGAGGGGGTGGTGTGTTTTGGGCAGGTATAGCCTGTCCTAGAGCCATCTTTCTTTATAAGTGTAAGAACAAAGGTTGTTTAGAAGGGTCCGCGCTTCAAGGAAATGCATAATTTATGTAGGTATTGGCAAACAGTGTAGCTCCAGATCACCTCATAACATATATATACCCAAATGTTATAGGGTTACCTAAGTCCGATCCCCAGTAGGAGCTTAAGGGGTTGTTGGATACCGCTCAAATTTTCAGGAGGGGTGTATAAATGATTTATCTAGGTGTCTCTAGTCCTAAACAGTCCAAAAATATAATTCGGGGTTTATGGTCCCACCATGATCAAAGACCCGGTTAGTGGGTTCTAAGTACCCAGGCCTCACATATGTTGTAGAGCTGGATGTTCTGAACAACTTTTATTCTTTGACCTTATTAAAAATGTGACTGTATGTTTCATTTTTTAGGGCTGCAATTTGTTCTGATTTTTTCTATAACATGGTAGCCTAAAGCAGACTGAAAGTAAAGCAGAATACGCCTTAAGGAGCATTCTTTTTTATACGCCCGTCTTCAGACGGGACGTATTATGTCGTGGCGCTGTCCGTCCGTCTGTCCGTCCGTCCGTCCGTCTGTCCGTCCGTTAACTTTTTCATGTCCGCTCTCTAACTCAAACAATTTTAGTCTAATCCTTTTGAAACTTGGTCAGAACGTGTATGACCATAATATCTCGGTCAAGTTCGATAACCAGCAAGATTGCCCCAGACATTCAAGAGTTATGCCCTTTTTTGTCAAAAACGGGCATATTAGTTTGTCCGCTCTCTAACTCAAACAAATGTTTTTTAATCCTTTTCAAACTTTGTCAGCATGTGTATGACCATAATATCTCGGTCAAGTTCGATAACCAGCAGGATTGCACCAGGCTTTCAAGAGTTATGCCCCTTTTTTCGTAAAAAACGGGCATATTTTAGTTTGTCCGCTCTCTAACTCAAACAAATTTATTTTAATCCTTTTGAAACTTTGTCAGCATGTGTATGACCATAATATCTCGGTCAGGTTCGATAACCAGCAGGATTGCCCCAGACATTCAAGAGTTATGCCCCTTTTTTTTAAAAAACGGGCATATTTTAGTTTGTCCGCTCTATAATTCAAACACATTTATTTTAATCCTTTTGAAACTTGGTCAGCATGTGTTTGACCATAATGTCTCTGTCAAGTTTGATAACAAGCAGGATTGCACCAGGCATTCAAGAGTTATGCCCCTTTTTTCGTAAAAAACGGGCATATTTTAGTTTGTCCGCTCTATAACTCAAACAAATTTATTTCAGGCCTTTTGAAACTTGGTCAGCATGTGTATGACCATAATGTCTCCTTTATATTTCATAACCAGCAAGATTGCCACAGACAGTCAAGAGTTATGTCCCTTTTTTCATCTGAAACGGGCATTTTTTAGTTTGTCCGCTCTCTAACTCAAACAAATTTATTCCAATCCTTTTGAAACTTGGTCAGCATGTGTATTACCATAATGTCTCAGTTATGTTTTATAACCAGCAGGATTGCCCCAGACATTCAAGAGTTATGCCCCTTATTTTGTCAAAAACGGGCATTTTTTAATTTGTTCGCTCTCTAACTCAAATAAATTTATTCCAATCCTTTTGAAACTTTGTCAGCATGTGTATGACCATAATGTCTTGGTCAAACTTCATAACCAGCAAGATTGCCCCAGACATTCAAGAGTTATGCCCCTTTTATCGTCAAAAACGGGCATTTTTTTGTTTGTAGCTCTCTTTCTCAAACAAATTTATTCCCATCCTTTTGAAACTTGGTCAGCATATGACCCCTAACTTTCAGGGTTCTTCCCCTTTTGTTTTTACCTTGATAGGGTTTTGGTATGACTACATTCTAAGATCGTTTTGACGGGCGTATAATGTGCCCGGCTTGCGGTGCTCTTGTTTTAATTCCAGCCTGCTTTAAGTAGTCACGTATCAACAAAAGTAGAAACAGGCTATGGGGTAAAGGTACGATTCGTAATAAGGCTGCAATAAGTTGACATAAAAAATGCTAAGATTTCAAAAATTTCTTTTTTCATGTCAACTTATTGCAGCCCTGTTTGTGTAGGGTTGTTAATAATTAATTAATTTATAATTGATTATTGATTGCTACTGACCGTACCAAGGCGGGCTCCTATGTTCACTTAGCTTTATGTTTGTCTTGCGTGTTGTTTTCTATTTGGTGTGTAGATGAGGGAATGGTATTGCGTGTGTGTGGTTGTGTGTGTGTGTTTGTTATGGTATGGCTGTGTGTGTGTTCTGCTTTAGAGATGGGTGTATTGTTTGTGTTGCGTTTCCTGCTTGAGTCTTCTTTCGTATTTATTAGAAAAAGGAAACACAAGCATTTAAGGCTCTAAGATACTCTCAAAAGTATAACTTTGTCAGATAGAGACTAGGATACAATGTCAACACCTTTTGTGACCTAGTTTCGTAGGCAATATATGACAAAGCAATAGAGTTACTAAATGAAAACCATGTCAACAAAATCGATTGACAATGATTTATTACAAAATAATTAACAAAGACAATAATCAACTAGAATCAAGGTAAAGAATTAAATATTGCACTACCCCCCTATATATAGAACCTGAGTCTTTTTCCCGTCGTTCTCTATTGCACAATCCCCGATCTATATTACAGCACATGAGTCTTCTTTCTCGTCGTGTAATATTGCACAAACCCGATCTATGTCGTACACACGAGTCCTCTTTCTCGTCGTGTTTTATTGCACTAACCCCTTACCTCACCCACTTTCATATATCAAACACTCTACTCCTTTGCCAGGTTAACAATCTTGTCTCGTATCTGCATCGGCGTGTAATTAGGGAATTGACCCATATGGGGTCTAACGTCCTACATCTTTACTCTTCTAAGACCTCTTCTCATGTCCCTTAACACTTCCCCAGAGACCTTCCTACTTTGCCGTAGTTCTGGGGCTTAATTGTCAAAGGGAATTGTTTCTGTTTATTAGACCGAGATCATTCCCTCTGCCAAGAACTAAAAGGAAGGCAGGTCGGTGGTTTTGATCCCATGCGCTGCTTGTCAACGAGTGGGATTAGCCGAAATCATCTTCCTGAAATCATCATCATATGATCTCATCACCCCTCATCTATCATCGGCGCTATATGACCTATTTTGTGTCGCAGTGCCGTAAAACCCAACTCATCCATCATCCCTTAACACTTCTGAAAACACTCTCTCTATCTTTTCAGTTATCTCCTTAGGCATTTTCTTTCTCGTTGGAGGAAGTAATGGCACTGTCTTGTTGGGCGTTGGGCGCCCCTAAACCCAGGTTTAACCCCCCAGTGGTTGTTAATAATTAATTAATTTATAATTGATTATTGATTGCTACTGACCGTACCAAGGCGGGCTCCTATGTTCACTTAGCTTTATGTTTGTCTTGCGTGTTGTTTTCTATTTGGTGTGTAGATGAGGGAATGGTATTGCGTGTGTGTGGTTGTGTGTGTGTGTTTGTTATGGTATGGCTGTGTGTGTGTTCTGCTTTAGAGATGGGTGTATTGTTTGTGTTGCGTTTCCTGTTTGAGTCTTCTTTCGTATTTACGTTTATATTTAGGTTTCTGCGTTTGGTGCCTGCGAGGGATCTGTCTCAGGCAGAGTTGGAGTCTGTTCTCTGTAAATGGGCTGGTCCACGTTGTCTCCACAACCATAGTACCTAGCCAACTCAACTGCAATTATGGATAATAGGTTGGTTCTCACTGTAAAGCTCTCTGTAGAGTCTTTTAAACCGGTATTGTTTAATATCTCGGTATTCAAGTCAATTTTGAAAGACTTAGCCTCTTTTCCAGGGCTGAATGGATACTTACATACAAAGTGTCTTCTGTAAACTGTCTGTTGCTCAGCCTGTACCTCTTGGCCTCACTGGGGTAGTCTTCGTAAGTCCGAGAGGTAAAGGCTAGCATGAGATCTATTCGGAATTGATCCTGAGTCAGATCCTTTGTAATACCAGGGAAGTCGTAAGTCCGTGTGAATGTCCCAGGTTCCTCCTCCTCACTCACTTCACTTTCTGAACCTTGGTTTAGCATGTGAATGGTCTTTGCACTTTCAGTTTTGCTTTTATACACGTGGTAAAACTTGTCCGCCGTGCTCTCTCTGTGTTTGAGTTGGTCTGCTATGGCTGCTTTGGCCATACTCGGGTCCTTGGCCCGTCCTTGATATGTGATTGCTTGGCGATTTTTGTTTGCATTTAGCCTGCCATATAGTCTCTCTCCTCCACACTTCTGCCGCGCACTTTGCAAGTAATAATTGACCAAAGTTTGCGTGGTAACTGGTATCCCAGAATTTTGTCTAAATAACCTATCATCTGCTACTCCAAAGATTTTTTTCACATAGTTTGCCATGCTTAACAGCATTTTGTAGTCTCTCTCCTTTACCACTATCACTGCCGCCCCCTCGAGTCTGAAGTCTTATGCTGTGTTACACTTATTGTCCTGTATTTTAACTCCCTCAACCTCAGTCTCTACCGACTTGAGGATTTTCTCCATCTTCATTTTGATGATGGAGGAAACCCTCAAGCCGTTAGAAACTACCAAATACAATACCAGGCCAATTCTGAAGTCCGAAAACCACTTTCCTCCATCCTCCTTGATTTTTTATACACTTCTTTGATGTACTACCTCTTTATTACAAACTGGCGGGCCTCTTCAGAGGGCAGCTCCTCTGCTGCATTGTCCACCACCTCTACTTGTCTCTGTTGCTGTAACTTGGCCAGTCCTCTCATCACTTGGTTTATGAACTCACACGTTTGGTCCATGTTTTTGGGGCAGGCAAACTTTATGAAGTTCAGGACACTACACACGTACGATCGTACTGTCACCGGCTGGGTACTCTTCATTAAGGAGATGACGAAACGGTTGATGGTTGTGGAGTTTATCTCATCAACAGCACCAATGTTTTGGTCTGTTATGTACCTTCTTACTTGGCTGAGGTGCTGTTGTGCAGCCTTCTCAGACTTCATACCCCAACCAGGGACAGTACGTGATCTTTATACTTCTGGAGCATTGGCTGCCAAAAAAGACTAGGGTCCTTTATCCCACTCTGCACTGCACTAGTACCCGGTCTAGGGTCAACACTATCCCACTCTCAAATGCACTAGTACCCGGTCTAGGGTCCACTATCCCACTCTCCACTGCACTAGTACCCGGTCTAGGGTCCACTATCCCACTCTCCACTGCACTAGTACCCGGTCTAGGGTCAACACTAGGGTCCACTATCCCATTCTCCACTGCACTAGTACCCGGTCTAGGGTCAACACTAGGGTCCACTATCCCACTCTGCACTGTACCAGTAGCAGTTGAAGTCTTAAGTCTCAAATCTCCTCCCTGTAACCTGCCCATGAATAGGCTGCTCCTCCATAGGCTGTTCCTCCCCTTCAGAAAGATCACTGAAGTGTAGAAGAAGATCATCTTCAGAATCCTGTCCCTCTTTCTCTGCTTCCATCTCTTCTTCTATACCACGGTACTCCCTGAATTGATCAACTACACTTCCTTCATATGTTGGATGTTTCAGCTTGATGTGCTGCTGGTGCCTCACCACCACTTTGTTACACCTGAAAAATGAAAATAAAACATAAGTTTCTGGCCTGATTATTATCCCGACGAGCCTCCCTGTAAAAAGTGTCACACAGCTATTACATAACACTAAAAAGATAAGATTTTGCATGAATACGTAAAGTATGACACAAAGAAATAAATCAACTTACCCTAGCACCCGGCACCTCCACTTTTTCCTCCCATCCTTAGTCCTAAGGGGAGGTCTGTACTGCTCTGCTGTCACTGGGGTGACCGCCATGGCCTGATCGTGCGTCATACGGTGTACACGGCGCATGTGCCATGTTAACTTCTTAAAGTATTCGCCGCACACAAGGCATTGGCGGGGTTTCCTCAGCTTTAGAGGCATGTCCTGAAAAAAAAAAATTAAGTCACCTCTTGCATAATTTTTTAGCTGGACGAGCATCACACTTAAGTCTTCTCTTGCATGATTCTTATCTGGACGAGCATCACACTTTACACAACTAATTTATTTGTGACATTATTTACACATTTGCATATGATTACTTTTGAAAGCAGGTGTCACACATGTAGGTCCTGCATCAGACTGCACATGCTATAACAAAAATTGCAGCAAAAAAATTAATTCTTACCTGTTGATAGATTGATATATTATCCTTCAGAGAATAAATATCCAACCGCTCTCTTCGGTTTCCTCGATCAAACTGACGACGGGTCTGATTTGATTTGTTTTGATTTTACGTATTTCAGTCATATCGCGACGTCCAGCTAATTATAGGTGGAGGAAGACCCCAGAAGTCCTTTATGCACTGTTTCAGGCACAAATCGGCAACTGGGTAGAACCACCGACCTTCCGCAAGCCAGCTGGAAGGCTTCCCCACATGAAAAATCCGAACGACCCTACTGGGATTCGAACTCAAAGCGGTGAGGAGCTTAGTGATGTAAGTCACAGTGACTATACCACTAGGCCACGGAGGCACCCCTGACGACGGGTCTTCTTAATAACTTACTTATATACCCAAAGCGCCGCCCTAAAAGAAACACTACGTTACATAGGCGACTTTGACCAAATATTAATGTAACTTACCGCGATATTTCTATATAAGTGTAGGCGACTTTGACCAAATATTAATGTAACTTACCGCGATATTTCTATATAAGTGTAAGAACAAAAGTTGTTAAGAACCCCAAGCCCTACATATCCATCAAATTTGGAGAGGATCCAACACCGCGTTAGGGTCTTAAAGGGGCTCAGATTTAGGTACCTTTTAACGAAATAACAAATAGGGACCAGTATAATGTGACTAACAGGCCAATTTCTATATAGATGTAAGTAAGAACAAAAGTTGTTCAGAAAATCCAGTACTACATTCCTATTTGAAATTTGAGAAGATCAAACACCTCCTTTTGGTCTTAAAAGGTATCGAACTTAGGTACAATTTTAACGAAAATGCCTCATACAAAACAAAGGGGGGTGGTGTGTTTTGGGCAGGTATAGCCTGACCTAGAGCCATATTTCTATATAAGTATAAGAACAAAGGTTTTTCAAAAGGGTCTGCTAAACAACTTTTATTCTTTGACCTTATTAAAAATGTGGCTGTTAGTCACATTATTCTTGTCCCAAAAGCTCAACCCTAACCCAGTTATAGGGTTACCTAAGTCCGAACCCCAGTAGGACCCTAAGGGGTTGTTGGATACCGCTCACATTTTCAGGGGGTGTGTATAAATGATTTATCTAGGTGACTCCATGCCTAAAAAATAAAAAATGTACTTCGGGGTTTAGGGTCCCACAATGATCGGAGACCAAGGTTCGAGTCCCTGTAAAGACCCGGTTAGTGGGTTCTAAGTACCCAGGCCTCAGATATGTTGTAGAGCTGGATGTTCTGAACAACATTTATTCTTTGACCTTATTAAAAATATGGCTGTGAGTCACATTAATCTTGTCCCCAAAGCCCTTAAGATTTTTTCTATATAAAGTAGACTAAAAGTAAAGCAGAATGCGCCTTAAGGAATATAGGGTTTGCTTTAAAAGTGTTTTTTAAGGTTACTGGGCCTATATAAACTTGAAACAAACAAAAGAAACTGTAAAAAAAACTTTGATTTTTTTTCAAGAAAACTCTAAGGGGTAACCCCTTACGCTGAAAAAAAAGTCGTTAGAATGACCCTGTTTTCGATTATAATGTAGAGTTTGACTTTCTGAACAACATTTGTTCTTTGATTTATTTAGAAATGTGGCCGGAAAATACTTTAAACTTGTTCCAATGACCTAAATGTTATGGGGTTACCTCAGTCCGATCCCCAGTAGGACCCTAAGGGATTGTTGGATACCGCTCAAATTTTCAGAGGGGGTGTATAAATGATTTATCTAGGTGTCTCTATGCCTTAAAAATAAAATAAATATACTTTAGGGTTTATAGTCCCACTATGATCAGAGACCAAGGTTCGAGCCCCGTTCCTACGGGCCTGACAGAAGCTCATTAATTTTATTGATACAAAGTTACAGTACTAGAATGATGTTTAAATGACATTTTTTTTTTAAATTAGAAATGTATAGTTTAATAATTGATTAGGCTTAAATACATACATGTATAGTTTAATAATTAATTAGGCTTAAAAACATACATGTATTTACAATTTACACACATTTAACAAGATCATAGAGCTCTATCACTTGTATATAAACCCATTTCAATTTATTTCCTACAATGACTCTTAAATAAACACTCAAATGTGCTAATGTCACACCTCAAATAACTAAATGTTTAACCATACATGTTTGACCATGTGCTAGAAAGTGTTAAAACACTACCTTAAAGTCTTTAAATACAGGGTGATAATTGCCGAAGGGAGTCACATTTCATGGTCACTTGTCACATAAGACAGGTAGTCTCTTAATTCAGGTTCAATATTATTACTGTTGGGGGCCTCAAGTAAGGTCACACATGACAGGTAGTCTCTTAAAACAGACGATCACCAAGGCAGGTTCGACTGTATATATGTGTGTAATATGGGCCGGAGGCCTTATACTACGGAAATAAATCTTGAACACGTTTTCCAAATAACATGTATTATAATCGGTCTGAGTGATTTTAATAGATTTCTAATTTTATTTACAAAAATTGCTTCATTTCATTTTTGGTCACTTCTCAAAATTTCACCTAGACAAGTGTCTCGGTGTGCCTCAGCGTGGCTATGGGAGTGACTGTGTGTCTAAGTGAAAGTTTGAAGCGATTTCTTCCATTCCTACAAAACGCACTGCAGATCAGCTGGTTATCATGTCCTTTCAAGTGGTGACAAAGTATCCATAAAATGATTCACACGCATTTTTCTCACTAAGTAAAGCGAACTGTTGACACGGAAATCTCATCGAATCTCCAACGTATATTCAGATTGATAGTTGTCCTTTTAACACCATCATGATATATCTCAATAGGCACAACATTCTTACTCGACTTGGAGTATTTATAATGTTGGCTAAGTTCGGGAAAATCAATCCCATTTCCAAAACCAGTTTTCCGTAGCAGGTGACTGCTGTAGATTGGCTAAATTAAAAAACAAACTATTTGGTGTCTTCTTTAGTTTGGAGTTTGTCCAAATCTTGATAGGACAGTCCAAGAATGTTGCATGCTGAACATAAGTTCGTGTAACCGATATATTTGCAGATGTAATGGTTTTTAACATCATCCCCATTAGCATCCTTTCTTGCTAGTCCTACTTTCTGAGCATCGAGTGTAAAGGTCTCAGTACTCACTTTGTTAAACAGCATTCTGTAAAAAGCATTCAGAAAGTTCATTTGAATGAAACAATAAACAATATAGGTGAAAGGTTTTCAAGTCTTTCTGATGATGGTAAGTACTGCACCCGTAATCGTGCTGCAAAGCAAATTAATTATAAATCGATTATTAACAACCACTGGAGGGTTAAACCTGGGTTTAGGGGCACCTAACCTCACTCTTATCTCCTATATTCACCTATTAAGACGAACAGTGTACATAAAATATAAACCCTGTTCCATAATGCCATCATATTTTCAGCGGAGATCAAGGCTATTGAATTGGCTCTCGATTATATTGCTGAAGATCCACATAGTTAACATATAATCTTTTCGGATTCTCTTTCAGTTATACAGTCATTGATTAAATGTTCTACCAAAAATGCTCTTATTAAGAATATTGTTTTAAAATATCATGAACTGTCAAATTCTAAAGATTTAAAATTTTGTTGGATACCTGGGGTATTTTTCCGGAGTTATCATGTAAATAACTTGCACCATGCCAAACAATGCAGACCCTGGTCAGAAGGCTATTTCCCAAGTCATTTGGTCTGGGTTTTCACTGTTTGCATAGGACTGGTGTTTGTTTCTTAGATACACTGTCTACAAGGATGTATAAATATTGGTCACTATCAGGTTAAGACTACACATGTACTTTCTAACAAAAGATTGACCGTGAATGAATGGCAAGCCTGTACTTCAAAATATAAAAGGTTGTTTCATAGAATTATCATCTTGATCAAATCTAGGCTAAGTTCGATCTTTGGTCATGTGGGGTCAAAACATAGGTCATTAGTTCAAATATTAGACATATTGTGATAAGTATGTTAAGTATGATAAGAACTTTGTATTACCTGAATCTTGACTTTAGCAGTCCAAACGCTCTCTCGACTACTACCCTAGTTCTACTATGGACATCATTATATCTACGCTCTTGTGGTGTTGTTGGTCTGAGTACAAGGGTCAACAGATATTGCTTAAGGGCATATCCACTATCTCCAATGAGGTGTCCCAACTGGTTCATTTCTAGGTAGTTCTGGAAATCAATGTAAATCATGATTTACATCTCCACAAAAATTGTATGTCCAGTTTTTCTTGTACATTATTATCTTAACCCTTATCCTGCTGATCACGACTTCATTGGTTAATGCAAACATTTTGGATCCAAATCTAGATTTCTTTAATTCAAAAACATATATACATGTATCTAAATTTAACAAATGTTGCCGATGATAATTTCATAGCAGATGACTTTGCAGCAGAATAAAACATGATATTTGGAGCTTGTTTAGATTTTTAACAATTTCCTTCTATTCTCTCATCTTTCAAATACTGTTATTTTTTTCTTTCGTATTCCTCAATGGAATAATATTTGAGCACTTTGACCTAATCCTCCATATAAGCACCACCAATGGTTAATGGAAGATAGATAGGGGTCAAGATAAGTATTCAACTAATAATTTCCTAATGCCTCCACCTTACTCTGTGTTGTTTTTAGAATGTTCATTCTAAATGGTACAGATCTAATGAGTGGTCAAAACATAGGGTTTGAAGTAGATAATTCTTTTTCTTTTTTGGATTTGTATTCAATACATCAACAGTTGACAATTGGCTACAGTGTGTTGCATTCAGCTCTCGGTGTTTTTGACGGAAACAACAGAGCAAAAACGTCTCTAGCGAAATACATCACCATGTATGGCTCTGTCAACTGCTGATGAGAATATATAGATAGATGGAGGTCAAGATAAGTATTGAAGAAAAATAACAAGTTCCTATTGTCTCCACCTATTTTGTGACTATCAGAACATTCTAAAGGATAATGATCTAATGAGTTGTAACAACATAGGGTTTGATGTAGATCTGTATAAATCTCTGTTGAATTTTCCTTAAAATATCAACAGTTGAAACTATAGTGAAACTTCAAACATTTTTGAAAACAACTTGTTGACACATAAAGTTTGGAGCTTTTGGATCTAACCTTTTTTGTTTACATTCAGCTTTAATATATAGTTACACAGTATTTTTGGTGATTTGTAAATTAATAAATTTTAAATGTTGAATGTGCCATATGATTTATACAGTACTGTATATTGGTACCCTCTATGACTACAAAACTTGATGACAATGTATGTCATGAACTAATCTAGGTCAAGGTTGAACATGTGTCATGTCTGATCAAAATCTAGGTCGCTAGGTCAAATCATAGAAAAACCTTGTTAACACTGTAGAGGTTACAAATTCACAATCACATCTTGTATGATATAAACAGTTACCTTCAATCCACTGGTATTGAAAATTGAAGAATCATGCTGGCTGCCATGCCACCTTGAGACAACATCCGTAAATCTGTTAATTTGAAATACATTCATGGTTTAATTTATAAATTAATACTATTTCAATTCCAATTCTGGAATATTGTTATATTTATTGTTGTTTTTGTGACTTCAATATACATGTAATCAACTATATCTAATTGGTTTAGGGAGATGATTGATTAAAGTAAGAAGTAAGTAAAACAGAAAGCATTTTGTTACTTTCATCTTGCCTTAACTAGTCTCATGCATTTAACACTATATACCTGATTTTTCTTTTGCAATACATATATGGATGGGTAGGTGTAAGTTGTTGAGAGCGGCAACAGTTGGATGTTGATACAATGCACCGACTCATTTTCAATACGCAATATATGGGAATGCCTCCAAGTATCTAAAATGTATATGGGACAATTAGAATTTTCTCACTTAGGCATGTTTTTATGCCCCCGCAGGACTTGGTCGGGGGCATATTGTTGTTGGTCTGTTTGTCTGTACACAAATGTAACCTTGGTCACAACGTTTGAACTATATAGGATAGAGACGATATATTTGGTAAGTGAAACTTGTTAGATTAGAATATTTGACATTTGAGAGAAATATAAGTGAATAGGAAGGGAGATAAATCATCCTACCTTATTTCAAGTAAAAAGGAAGGGAGATAACTCAAACTAACTGGCTTTAACTCGTTGATCATGTAATCATTTTTAAATTTAGAAAATAGTCCTCAATATGAAATTTGACAACTTGTTATGACGACGACGTCATCATGATAATATGACGTCATTGTGCTTTGGTGATGATGCATTTGAATAAGCTAGAAAAAGCTACAATTATAATCTGCTGTATAATTTTACTTGAAACCCAAATGAAAACATTGCAGTGACAAAACATCTCGGGGCATTTGTCTCTTTCTGTTACACCATTCTTGTTTTTATCATTAGTGATAAAAATTATTTATTTAAAAATGTGTTATCCAATGCTTTCATTATATTATATTAATTCAGAAAAATTATTTAAACCTTTACCCAATAGCTTTCATCTTATTTTAAAGACCAGTCAAAACTTAAGCTGATTGAAAGTAAAGCATTATGCCCTAAGGCACACTTTACTTTACTTTCAATATGCTTAAAGCTACCATCTGCTAGGATACATGTTCATGACAGTTTTTTAGTGCGACACAGGCAATCCCATGATGGTATTTGTTGTTGTTTTGTCCTGACTTTTAAGTACAAGCTGTTGATTGTTCATCTACTTGTAAGTCTCCATATTAAAGTTAAATATTGTGAATGTTGATGTTTTGTCTTTCACTATGAACTGCTTACCTCATTGTATTGTCCACAGCCGCCTGAACATTAATGGCATGGAAGCCCTTGCGGCACACATAGACGTCCTCATGCTGTTTTGGAGCTATTATTGGCACCAATGTCCCGTCTATTGCACCGATTACCCCTGGTAAATCAGCACGCTTGAAAAATCCCAGTTTGGTTTCCTCAAGTTGAAGCCTGGTGGTTGAGAAACTGATAAAAAGTAACAGTAAAAATTAACTACAAAAGTAGTGTTGTTGTCTCTTTGTAGGTGTTTTTAAACTCTACTTTCATCCTGTTTTAAATCAATTAGCTCTGAAAACTGAAAATAAATAGCGGACTCATGGAAATTTTATTAAGCAATATATTTGCTTACTGGTAGATAATTTTAACTGATTACCTTGGACCTCTTGTTCAATTTAAAGCGACTCGCAACCAGATGGTGTATTTGCAAAAATAAAAGAAAATAGATTCTACTCATAAAACCAAATGTGTAGCATTATCGTGCATCTGGCATTAGAAAAATATTATCATTCTAAAAACACCCTCAAGAGAAGTCTTCAAATCTTAATTTTTTAGATATTTTCCATCGCTTCATCCTATGTTTATTGTATAACATCGAAAGACACAACAGAAATTGATCACGGGCCGGACATAAACCCAGGCAGAATTAAATACTCTCCATCGCTACACAGTAAAGTGTGTTAGTTATAAGTAGACCGACTGTCTACTTATAACTAAGTTGTTTACTTATTTTGCTTCCTGCCCCCACATGCCGGGCCCCGGGTTAGAATCCTACCAGAGCCCAATAATACTTTTTTTTTTAATTGGATTTTTTTAAACAGAATTTGTTATCCGAAACTAATCCTTACCCGTTTATGTAAGCGTTTGAAATAAATTTACAAATTACTGTTTTTAATCAAAAATCTGGTTGCGAGCATCTTTAATGGATGATTAACTCATTATCCCCTGAAACCTAGAATGAACAATTGCAGTTTGCAATAAAGGCTGGTTCAATTTCGACTACTTATATATTGTTTTGTTAGATATTTTACTAAAACACAAACAGTAAAGACCCTGATCAGAGGGCTCCTGCAGTAGCCCTCTAATCAGTGACTTAACATTTGGCATAGTGCAAGTGTAATTTTCACAGGTACATTTTTGGATATAGACACTAGGGTTCAATTAGTTATTCAATTATTTACCTTATATTATCAAGTCTAAGATTAATGGCATCAATAAAGTTGGTGAAGAGCCTCGAAGCTGTCTGTTTGCTTATTCCATGGAGATCTGCCACCTCGGAGAAAAAATCTCCTTTACCAAGGTATCTTAATCCAAACATAACCTGTAATATGAATATAAGTTCAGTTGCATGATAGTGAAAGATACAATAAATACATTGCCAATGTGAGTTTAAAAAACACAGTAAAGAATATTGTTGAAGACTAGTTTAGTTAAATGGTGAGAGATTTGTGTAAAGCCGTCCAGTTAGCTCAGATGGGAGAGCACTTGCCCTGTAAACTAGGTGTCCCAGGTTACATAGTGTTAAAAGTGTCCCAGGAAACGCAACACAAACAATACACCCACCTCTCAAGCAGAACACACACACAGCCACACCATAACAAACACACACACGCAAACCCATTCCGTCATCTACACACTAAATAGAAACAACACGCAATACAAACATAAAGCAAAGTGAATATAGGAGCCCGCCTTGGTACGGTTAGTAGCAATCAATAATTAATTAGAAATTAATTATTAACAACCACTGGGTGGTTAAACCTGGCTTTAGGGGCGCCCAACCTCACTCTTATCTCCTATATTCACATATTAAGTCGAACAGTGTACATAAAATATAAACCCTATTCCACAACCTTACAATCAAAACGACCGCCAACACAGTAACTAAATATATCTAAAACATCTAACAAAAATTCTATGACAAGTTTGGTAAAAATCTATTCAGTAGTTTCGGAGGAGATGTCGTTTAAAGAAATTGTTGACGACCAACGACTCACAAACGGACGACGGACAGAGGACGATCAAAACACAAATAAATCAAATCAAGAATCTTTCCGGCACGACCTTAAAGAAACTGCTTTTGGAAACCTAAATATCGACAGGTTGTACAGGTGACATTCATGAGCTGACAGGCCGATTATTCCAGTCTTACTATACTAACATGACAATTAGCCGAACATAATTAGTGCAGCAGATAATAGCTAAATAACAGAAGAATCTTTCACTTCCGGAAACAAGCACCAAAATTGGCACACATACTCCTTGGGGTTGCTCTTTTGAAAACACCCGCTGGCCACTTGAAAATCCAAAATGGCCGCCAAGGCATATACAAAAACATTGATGTTTTGCCCTAAATATGCTAAACCTTGTCTATTTCATTGGTCTATATGTCAAATGACGCGTTTTGACTATGTAGGATTCAATTTGGATTCATGTTATTGCTCTATTGCTACTTTTTACCCTTAAGTCACTTAAAGATTCAAGATGGCCGCCATTTTCAAGATGCCCTGCATAGAAATACTAGGTTTTGCAATATATACTCACGGAATTTAAAAACTGTGCATTTGGAATAGCATTATAAATAATAGGAATAGCAAACCAGATATAAATTGAATGTGTTATAGTGTTATTTTAAAATCGATCTAACGTTTCATAAGAGTCACTAATGTGTGGTGTCAATCATGCATGTATTGCCATGCGTTTTTGTCATTCAGGGTCAAAACCCATGTCACAAAATTAATAACGTGTGTGTCCTCCGTTTGCATCAAAACAATCACAGCATCATCGTCGAGTGGACCTCCCCAACGCTGCGGAAAAATGCTAAGGAATGCCATTCCTTACCATGACTAAGCAATCAGCCAGCTGTTCCAATGTCAATGACTGGTTCGGTAAACGTAGCAAACGACGCCCAATATCATCCCAAACGTGCTCAGTTAGCGTGAGATCGGATGAGACTGTGGGCCAGTTAATGACCTCGATGTTTTTGTTCTGTATGAAGGCCGTGACAACGCACGCGAGCAACGTGTGGGTGAGCGCTGCCATGCTTCAAGAAAATATGGCTTTCAGGTTTACACATAGTGGCTGGTCTGTGGCTAGAAAATGCTTTGTAGGCATTAACAGGGCAAGTAACTGGGTCTATGTGGGCGTACTGTTTCGGCTTAAAAGGCCTAGGGGCATTTCCAGATTTTTCACCAGTGCGGGATTTTGTTATCCGCTCATTAAATTCAAGATATTCCTTGTCGTTTGCATCTTTCTTCAGGGAAACGTCTCCCCATCCCAGTTGGTTATTTTCATTGCCTCCTCTTAAACCAAATAGCAGGGTGTTGTTTAGCCACATTTGGTTTAGCAGTTGCTCTGGAGTCTCAATACCTGTCGGGGAACAAATTTGATATTACAAATTTGTTAGTTACACAGGGTTACAGATAAGGTTTGAATGTAGTTGGGTATATACTCCTTGATATTTTACAGAATTGGGTTTTTGCAATTTTTATTGGGTATTGGGATTTTTCGTAATTGGGTATCATTCATATTCTGATTAGGTATCTAAAATTTCTTTGCTTTTTGCTACATTTCTTTGCTTTTTGTTACTCCAGGGTCTCCTTTTTGTGAACAACAATTGCTTTTTCCACAATTTTAATTGGGTAAATACCCCCAATACCCGCCTTATGTGTAACCCTGGTTACATGTGTAAATACAATTTTCAGGGAATGAAAACTCGCTTGTCCTGCATATCACATACTAAGTCACTGAAAGAAAACTAAAAATATGTTTGGCTTAATTTTGTTATATTGACAGAAAAAGTGGAAACAAATAGACTAGACAAATGGACTTTTCACTCCCTGATTCTTGGCCAGATTTAATAAACCTTTCAATGATATTTAACCCTTTACCTCATAGACTTTTTCTAGTTTTGAAAATAGGCAACTACTTAAAGCAGGTTGAAAGTAAGCAGAGTGTGCCTTAAGGCGCATTCTGCTTTACTTCAGCTTGCTTTAAGCTACCGTCTGATAGAATAAATAAAATATTTCTTATGATACATACTCATGACTGTATATATTATAAACTATTTTCTTCAGCGGAGTAGTAAACTGAATGCGCTAAAAGGTGCTTCTATTTGGGAAAGGGTTAAGCTCAGTAAAAAAAATATGCCAGTGATGATATTCCTAAATAAAAACGGAATATCACCACAGTGTGTGATCCGGGCTCTTGTATCAGTTCTCGTTGGCTGTGTATTCCAGATCACACGAGAGGCGAACACAGCCAACGAGAACTGATACAAGAGCCCGGATCACACACTGTGGTGATGTTCCTTTTATTATATACCTTATTTCAATTTATTTATTTTCTATAAAATTTCCTTTAAAGTAGCTTAAAATCGGGAATATGTCTGCGAAACGCTATATATTCAACCGAATAACCATATGCATATGTTAAACCGCTGGTGCGTATTACATGTAATACATAATGAATTTTTTTGTAGAAGTCCGCCATTTTTTTATCGGCTCGATTGAGCAGTGTTTTTTCTCAAATAACCTTCATTTAAGCGTATTAGAGTATGACTTGAACTGTTTTAAGCTTAATTCTATTTGGAAGTTCCCGTAATTACTTTTCATTCCTTCCATTTTCTCTTTTGTTTGACAGCAGACGGAGAAAACGTAAGCAAGTTCAATGTCTTGTTGTTATTAAAAATAGCATCAAAATGGGGAATTCCGAAACGTCACGCGCACCTGTTCTTTACATCGATTGTGTATAACTTGTGTAGCATAAACCTGTTCGCAGAGAGGAAGTGGTTCTTTCTCGATGTCGCATAGGTCACACTTATGTAAGTCATTCGTACATATTGAAACGAGAAATTCAGCCAGAATGTGTTTTCTGCATGGAGCCATACTCTGTTAAACACTTCTTGTTAGATTGTGTTGATCTTTCTATTATAAGACAAAGATATTTTGAAGCTCGTTCTATGAAAGAACTTTTTAGTTCAGTGCCATATGACAATATAATAAATTTTCTTAAGGAGACTGGTCTATACAGCAAGATTTAGTTTTAAAGAGGCTTTTATTATTACTGAGTTGTATACATGTTTCTGTCCTTTTAGTTTTTCCTTTTTCTTTCCGTGCTTTTACACTCTCGTTGATCGAGATATTTTAGTGTTTTTACATATAATCGTTTTAGTGTGACGTTTGTCGGCGCCATATGACCATTTCATGTGTCGCGGTGCCGTAAAACCCAACTCAATCAATTGTCCTGATCGAGTGGATACTCATAGCGCATTACGAAACATCATGATATACTCATTCGCCAATACGCATCAATAAAATGCAATTTATTAGCTCACCTGAGCCAAAGGCTCAAGGTGAGCTATTGTGATGAACCTGTGTCCGTCGTGCGTTGTGCGTCGTCGTTAACAATTGATTCCAATGACATCTCCTCCTATAGAAATTTACAGGAATGTTCCTTGGGTCAAGCTCTTTCAAATTTGTTCAAAGAATTGAAAACAATATAGAACTCTGATTGCCATTTGGCATGGCAACCAAAGTGAAAAAATAAGGAAATCTTAAACAATCTTCTTGTCTGAAACTACAAGGGCCAGAGCTTAGATATTTGGCACATAGCATCACCTACAGGTCCTCTATCAAGTTTGTTCAAATTATGCCCCTTGGGTCAAAATTGGCCCAGCCCGGGGGTCAGTTTTACTTAGTTATATAGTGAAATTTTCAAAAATATTCTCCTCTCAAACCTATATAGCTAGAGCTTTGAGATTTGGCTTGGTGACACTTCTAGATGTCCTTTACATATTTTGTTCGAATGGTTCTGGTCGATTGCATATGTAGGTCACAGGAGCTAAAAATAGATTATTTTTTTCATGAAATCTTAAAAAATCTTCTAGTCTGAAACTACAAGTTCGAGAGCTTAGATATTTGGCACATAGCATTGCCTACATGTCCTCTATCAAGTTTGTTCAAATTTTGCCCCTGTGGTCAAAATTGGACCCGCCCCGGGGGTCACAGTTTTACAAAGAGGAATATAGTGAAAATTTCAAAAGTCTTCTTCTCGTACACGAACATGGCCAGAGCTTTGATATTCGGTATGGTGACATTTCTAAATATCCTTTATGTGTTTTGTTCAAATGGTTCCGGTTTGTTGCATATCTAGGTCACAGGAGCTAAAAATATAAAAATTTAAAAAATCTTCTTGTCTGAAACTACAAAGGCCAGAGCTTAGATATTTGGCACATACATGTAGCATCATATACAGGTCCTCTATCAAGTTTGTTCAAATTATGCCACTGGGGTCAAAATTGGCACCGCCTGGGGGGTCACAGTTTTACATAGAGTTATATAGTGAAATTTTCAAACTTATCCTCTGAAGCCAATATGGCCAGAGCTTTGATATTTGTTATGGTGACACTTCTAGATGTCCTCTACCATTTTCGTTCAAATGGTTTCAGTCTGTTGCATATGTAGGTCACATGAGCTAAAAATGTATTTTTTCAATGGAAACTTGGAAAATATTCTTGTCTAAAACCACAGTACCCTGATCTTAGATATTTGGCATATAGCATCATCTACAGGTCCTTTATCAAGATTGTTCAAATTTAATAATGCCCCTTGGGTAAAAAAATTACTCCGTCCTGGACATAAATCATCTCCATTTTGTCAGCTATTCTCAGGTGAGCGAAATATGCCCCATGGGGCTCTTGTTTCCTAACGCATAATCATATTATAGCCCGGATCAAAGAGTGGGTGTAAATAAGGTCACTTACGCCGACGTCATCAAGAACATCCAGCTACAGTAAAACCTCTCTATTACGATAACTAAAAAGGAGGCTAATCGACTGCATAAAAGACGCATTAAAGCAAGGTGAACGTAAAACAGATTTAATTTGATTTAAGCAGGCACCTGTCGGTCGTAAACACATGTTTAAAAGTGGTAGTAAAGGAGAGGTTTTATTGTATTTTGTTCTAAACGCTTTTAGTAAACGACGTTTCCTGAGATTTCTGTCCTTATTGCATTGGCATCGCTTCCCAAAACCATTCTGCAATATGTTGGGTCCAAACAATAAACATTCGTACTGTATAACATACTCCTAGACCTTTCTAATCAAATGTAGTTTAGATTTATGACATACATGATGATCATTTACATTATCATCTTTGTTCTCATCATCACTTTCATCGTCATTACCCTCATCATATTCATATTTGCAGGATGCCAAAATACCAGCATATTAAACGGGGGGAAAACAATGAACTATACACAAGTTCAACTTGAAGAGGCGGTTGAAGCCGTGAGGAAGGGTACGCTATCTATCAGGAAGGCGTCTGAGACATTTTCAATCCCCAAATCTACCATCGGGGATCGTATATCGGGAAAACATGAACTGGGAGTTCAGCATGACAGACCGCCGCATATTCCTAGGAAAATTGAGAAGATTGTGGATGCAGTCAAAATGTCTGCGAGGCGAGGGATGGGACCTTCTAAGAAACAGGTAGTCCTCAAAACAAACATTTTGTGCAAAACTATAAGTGGACAGAGCATATCCAAAATTCATGCCCGGGAAGGACTGGTGGGCGGGATTTAAAAAGCGCCATCCAGAGCTTGCTTTAAAGAAACCCGAGAGGCTAACAACAACAACAGCCAGGATGATGAATCCGGATGTCGTTGCCAAGTATTTCAGTGACTTGAATACCTTAATGGAAGTTCTTCAAGTCACTGAAACACCTTGGCGGATCTGGAACTGTGATGAATTGGGAAATTTTGAACACGCACCAGTCAAAGTAGTGGCCGAAAAAGGAACACCATGCCTGAGCAGAACCAGCAATAAATCTACAAACATAACCATCAAGGCTGGTGTGAACGCTGCTGGGCAGTCTATGCCTCTCGTGTTTGTTGTGAAGGGCTAAACTCCCAGATCAATTCATGGGTTCAAAACCGAGGACGCCCCAGACGGTTCACGTTGGACTTGCCAAGCCAATGGATGGATGGACGATCAGATCGGAGAGACCTGGTTTAAGGATATTTTCTTGGAGAACTGTGGTCCGGAACGACCACAGTTATTGATCCTGGATGGCCATTCATCACATGAAACTCTGGGAATTCTCATGAAAGAGAATGTCCACATACTGGCCCTTCCGCCCCAGCCACTAGTCTGTGCTAAAGAAGGCCTTCAACTCAGTCTGTTCAGAGTTTTTACATGAAAATCCAGTCCACGAGGTTTCCAAATGGACATTCCCTATGCTGTTTTCAAAAGCATGGGAAAAGGGGGTTACGAGTGTTAATATCGTTAGTGGATTTAGAAAATGCGGTATTTACCCCCTTCAACCCAAAGGCAACCCCGGATAAGGCATATGGACCTAGCCAGCCAACTGACAGACCGGTCGCTAAGCCCGCAACATTACCAAACAACATTGAAAATGTAAGCATCGAATCTGTCACACCTATCCCCGAAATGAATGTATCTAGTACAGATCCGTTCATGCCTGCTGTATCTGTGACAGATTCATTGTCCACTCCCGCCTCTGCCTCAGCAATACTGGACATCAGTGACCCAAATCAACTTATTAATCTGTTAGCTTTTGGGGATAATTGTTGACACTTTCTGCAGCGAGGAGGGGTTTCCAATTGTGTTTGAGCCCATAGACAACGATAACACTAGCAAGACAATATTGTGATATATATAGACGCTCTATAAAAAGAGTTTTAAAGGTTTTCCTATATAAGTCGAGGGCGCGGCCATTTTTGGCCCGGGGGTCATTATTTGAACAATCTTGATAGAGGATCACAAGGCAAAGAACTTGGCCTTACAGTTTCAGAGAAGAAGAGTTTTAAATATTTCCTATGAAAAACTGATAAGCCCAAGGGCGTTGCCATTTTTTGCCCAGGTGTCATAATCTGAACAGTCTTGGTAGAGGACCATAAGGCAAAGCTACATGTCAAATTTTAAAGATCTGGGCCTTATGGTTTCAGAGAAGAAGAATTTCTAAAGATTTTTTAAAGATTTTCCTATATAACTCTATGTTAAACTGATAACCCCTGGGGCGGGGCCAATTTTGATCCGGGGGTTATAATTTGAACAATCTTGTAGAGGACTATAAGGCAAAGCTACAGTTCAAATATAAATGATCTGGGTCTTACAGTTTCAGAGAAGAAGATTTTTAAATGTTTTCCGCTGAAAAACTGATAAGCCCAAGGGTGGGGCCATTTTTGGCCATCAGGCAAAGCTATATGTCAAATTTTAAAGATCTGGGCCTTACAGTTTCAGAGAAGAAGATTTTTTGACCTTGTCCAACGTGACCAATGTTAAACACAAGCTAAATTTTGTCAAGAATAGCATTTGGGACAAATCTGATGAAAATGTTGACCCAAAAATAAAACCTTTAGTGTGTAAACAAGATTTTGCTAAGATTTGACATCATAGGTACCTACTTTTTAGCTCACCTGAGCACAAAATGCTCAAGGTGAGCTATTGTGATCAGTCGCCGTCCGTAGTACGTCGGTGTCATCCGTTAACAATTTGTTTCAAACAACTTATTCTCTGAAACCAATGGCCCAATTTTAACCAAACTTGGTCAAATACATACTGTAGTTGTGAGCTTTAAAAATATTTTTTTAAAAAGTGGGTGGGGCAATCGGTCTTGTTGCCATGGCAACCATGCACAATATCTTAAAAAATCTTCTTCTCAATAACGACTGGTCCGATTTCAATTTGGTTTTCACCAAAATGTTTTTCAATTGATATACTTTCAAAACTGTTCAAAGAATTTTGATCCGTCAAAAAACATTGCCGCCAGAGAGCGTGGTCAATTTCCGTATTTACGTAATATTGACAACTAAAGTCAAAACTTTAAAAATCTTCTTGTCCATAACTATAAGTCCTAGGACAACCAAATTTCATATGTAGCATCATGTTGTGAACCTGTAGCAAGACTGTTCCCATTATGACCCCCGGGTCAAAAATGGCCCCGCCCCGGGCTTATCAGTTTTTCATAGGAAAACCTTTAAAAATCTTCTTCTCTAAAACCGTACGGCCCAGACCTTATATATTTGGCAGCTAGCTTCGCTTTGTGGTCCTCTACAAAAATTGTTCAAATCATGACCCCAGGGTCAAAAATGGCCCCGCCTCAGGGCTTATCAGTTTTACATAGACTTATATAGGAAAACCTTTAAAAATCTTCTTCTCTGAAACCGTAAGGCCCAGACCTTATATATTTGGCATCTAGCTTTGCTTTGTAGTCCTCTACGAAAATTGTTCAAATCATGACCCCCGGGTCAAAAATGGCCTTGCCATGGGGCTTATCAGTTTTACATAGACTTATATAGGAAAACCTTTAAAAATCCGTAAGGCCCAGACCTTTTATATTTGGCATATAGCTTTGCCTTATGGTCCTCTACCAAAATTGTTCAAATCATGACCCCTGTGTCAAAAATGGATCCGCCCCGGGGCTTATCAGTTTTACATAGACTTATATAGGAAAACCTTTAAATTCTCTGAAACCGTAAGGCCCAGACCTTTTAAATTTGGCATCTAGCTGTGCCTTATGGTCCTCTACCAAATTTGTTCAAATCATGTCCCCATGTTCAAAAATGGCTCTGCCCCGGGCTTATCAGTTTTACATAGACTTATAATGGATTTTTTTTTTTGAAAAAACCAATTGTTTCTCTGAAACCATTGTCAGAATTCAATAATATTTTGAATTAATATTGTTTAAGTGACCCTTTATTAGCACTATTTGTATCATTGCCATATTTTCCCTTTTGCTCAAATAGTAATAATGACAAACAGATTTCGAATTACTTCTTCATGCAACAGTCAACATACATGCAATGACAAACTTCATTTTGCATTGAGTATAGAAAAACCTTAAAAACTCGTCTTCTCTGAAACTATGGCCTAGACATTTTAGATTTGGCATGTAGCTTTGCATTATCTCCCTTTATACAATATTTCAAATTTTGGAGTGAAATAAATGTTTTGTGAAAGATCTTCAATATTGTAAAAAACATTGTTCATTTATCCTACGTTACATCTTTACTTACACTCTTCCACAGCCATCAACTTGTCTTCAGCAGGCAAATGGATACTTCCCCAAAACTATGTGATCAATTCCATTTCTGCCTGACTGCCACCCTTTGACAATTCCTTTTAGGTGGGCAAAGATTATGTTTACTTGTTAGTATATTACTAAGTACCCTGTTTCTTCATTGACATATGAAATACAAACTTCTTGTCATTTCATTTTCAACTTATGACCCCTAAAGTGTAAAAAAGATTTTGTTAAGATTTGACCTACATTTTACCTAACCCAACCCATGATCAAACAAGACAAAAATATTGACAAAATTTGAGATAAGAGAAAGATGTCCAAAGACGATGATCAACATTTATAGTACATGTATTCTGAGAAGGTTTAATATAAATATTAGAGTCGAAGCCGAGGATGACATTCTTGTATTTCAGGGTTGACAATTAGATGTCACGCAAACTGCCATCTAATATTAATTGTATTACATCGAGTTTATCAACCCTGGCTTTGGGGTCGTCTCGTTCGTGTTTTATAAAATATGAAGCAAAGCGTTCTTAATATAATACAGAAAGAAAATCAAGAACCATTAGAGTTACCTGCCCCTATGTGACATTCCATAGCAAACGAATTCCGCATAGCTCATATAGTGATAGAGATCAAGAGACATAAGAGTTACTTGCCCCTATGTGACATTTCAAAGAATGTCACATAGCTAAAAAGAATGTCGCATAACTCAAAATATGAAAAATGTTACAATTTGGTCTATAGAAAATTAACATTGTAACTCAAAGCTAGGTGTAATAATGTAAGATGTCGACCTACAATCCAACGTTGGTCAAAAGGGGACTTATTTCTATGTCGCAAAAACAGCGCGAAAATCACATGTCAAAATGTACCACGTACTGACTCGGACATTAGGGTCGTTAAGACCTTTGACACACAAATTAGATTTCGTACATGTACTCGAGGGGTATGGCATTAAAAGGGTTAAGTATCAAACAGTCAACAATTATTTCTTCATTTAATGGTCGTATACAGTGATGCTCACTTATAACGAACTTGGATAAGATGAAAAACTGCTTAATACAAAATAAAAATAATTCCCCGACTGCGTCCTTCTTTATTTCAATGGTCTTATGTTTGCTTAAGATGAAAAATAATAACTGGATATAATGAAAAACTGGATTAGACAACACGATTTTTAGGTCCCTACCTGTAAAATGGTTCTGTTAATACAACATTCCAGTCATTATCACAGTTTGACAAGTGGCTTACAAAGGTGACAATACTTAATTGCTTAGCTGCTCATCACCTCTGTTAACAAACAGATCAGATCAGATCTGATCTGATCTGTTAACAAACATTACCCAACCAACATGTTTTGTATATATGCTATTGATAGGATATTCAAACAACTGGAAATAAATAGTTTACTATGCACATTATTTTTTTGGATCCAGATCACCGGGTGCTTATTAACTGGGTGCCTGATCGGACTTATTGCTGTTTGACACCCGTATTCTGAAAAAGATAACAACCACTGATGCTATATCAACATAGTAGATCTATATAAAAAACTGTTTTAAGTTAATAAAGTTTACTTATTAAATATTCATCATAGGTTGAGTTTTCTATTAATACAAAACGGGGAACAGGCTAAATGTTCAAGAAGAAATATGGTATTTCTTAGGTCATGACCAATCTTATTTTGTTATCATTTATTCTATTTGGTAGAAGTAAAAAAAAACAATATTTAATTTCTATGCCTTTTACTTTCTTTCTTTATTTCAAATTAATTATGTACTAAAAGTTTAATGAGTAAAATTTCTTTTATATGCAAACTATTCACAAAGAAATTTCGTTGTTTGGATAAGACGAAGTTTGGATAAGACGAACTAATTTGCAAGGTCCCCTGAATTTCGTTATAAGTGAGCATCACTGTAACCCATACATACGCCTTAAATTTATTGCTCCATAATACAAAATAGTTCCACTTTATAGAAAATGCATCGTAATACTATATATATATATTAGATGGCAATTTGCGTGACATTCAAATTGTCAACCCGAGAAACAGAATGTCACCCCGAGGCGAAGCCAATGGGACATTCTTGTTTTCAAGTTGATAATTTGAATGTCACGCAAACTGCCATCTAATATTTATTTTATTACACCGAGCTTATCAAGCCTGGCTGTGGACTCGTTTCAATCGTATTCTTTAAAATATGTGAATACCCAATTTAGCGCCGCCGTGATTACGGGACGGATAAGAAGAACGTTATGACAAGTAGATTGAAGACGCGGTGTCTTTTGTATTGTCCAGGTGGCAAATATCCTCCTCCGAATAGCGAAAAAGAATATCACATAGTGACAGGATTTGTTTGGGATAGATGTAAAAGACATGCAAAATGTTTCACATTTTAAATCAAAGCGATGTGTAATAAATGTAAATATGTCTTGTATTCTAGGCGACAGCCTAAAACAAGCTGAAAGTAGAGCAGAATGCGCCTTAGTGCGAACTCTGCTTTGCGTTTAACATGCTTTAGGTACTATTCTGTATTCAAAACTAGACACGGCTATAGAGTAATGGATTACCGGTAATCCATGTTTTACTTTAATGATAAAACCTACAATGTACGAACAGTAGCGTGTTCAGTATCACTGTTTGCTGTTTAGGTTAGCAGTTTGTGCCCCGTGTGTAGAGTACAGTACAGAAAACGTTTTCTTTCCAAATAACCCACTCAGAGACCTTCCTACTTTGCCGTAGTTCTGAGGCTTAACTGTCAAAGGGAATTATTTCTGTTTATTAGACCGAGATTATTCCCTCTGCCAAGAACTAAAAGGAAGGCAGGTGGGTGGTTTTGATCCCATGTGCTGTTTCGCAATGCATGAGATTAGCCGAAATCATCTTCCTGAGATCATTATCATCTCATCTCATCATCCCTCATCAATCATCGGCGCTATATGACCTACTTTGTGTCGCAGTGCCTTAAAACCCAACTCATCATCATCCAAATAACCCATGTTACGCTTTTAAAAACTATTATTTTCATTTCAAACAGTTTGGAGCCAGATCAGACACCGAGTAACCCGGCGTCTCATCTGATCCAAAGGGTTTGCCACTCGGATTAATACTTGAAGTCAGATTTGTCAAAAAATTGTCATTTTCTATATTTCATTGCACTGCGTTTTCAAGAACGGGAAAATAACGTTTTCTCAACTGTATTTGAGACCGGTAGCCATCGACGGACATCGATTTCTTTATTTAACTCATCACTGATGCGGGACTTCACAAGTGTTGGCGACAGGTAAACTGCGCTTCAGTCGCTATAACATTTTACTTCATTTTGTCGTACGTGTCTCTTACTATCATTTTGTTTAAATTCTAGCACGAAAGTAGCGAAACTGTGATAACCTTTGCCAACCATTTGGATCCTGACGAGACGCCGAGTAACATGGTAACATTTGCAAACAGTTTGTGTCCTAGTGTGACGATGCGTTACATAACATTTGCAAACAGTTTTGATCCTGATGAGACGCCGCGTAAGGCGGCCTCTCATCAGAATCAAAACTGTTTGACACTCTGCCCCTGGTTTGAAAAGAAATTTTGAAAATACTATTTTTAGAACGGTAGTAGACGATTCCCAGCATGCAAAGAGTTCAAACACGAACTGGAGTTAAACATGAACTAGGTTGGGTAATAAATTTCATCTCTCTTTGCCGCGAGTTGAATTCTTCATGGTACCATTAGACTTGTACAAAACTCGCTGGTAGTCTTTATACACGTTCATTTTGGACCAAGAGTACCAGTTCATGTCCACTCCCGCCTCTCGTGTGCGGTATGACGTTTTCCTCTTGCTTGATGACGTAGGCTGTGACAGTCTGTTCACACTCTGACGTAATTCCCCTTCGTCTATGATGATATCTTTGGCCACCTTTGTTGACGATTTAGGCTTCTCGGTTTTAGGTCTTTCCGGTTCCTCGTGCACTACTGCAGACCCACATCGAGATCTAAGAGGTTTGGGTTCTCTCCAGCCCTGGAACCGCATACCGGAATTTTTGGCCGACACGCATGGCTGTAAAGAAAACAATAATAATATGAGAGAACTACAGCAGAGAATATCACGCACACAACTTATATTTACCATTCTAACACAACTCGCGCACACCCCTATATAAACAAAGAAGGACATAACAGTGTTTGAATTCTCAATAAAACACGCACGCGCTGTACACAGCTAGAAGGTGACGTTACTGGCGTAATTTATGCGAACGCCAAGAGTTGAAGTGTCGTTGCGTCGGTGCATATTGTGGTTGAATTGACATGTAAGAATCTAAATAAAAAATGCATACCATTTCGAAATAATAAATTCATATAGTCGTTGAGATGCTTGTAATTAAATTACTACGCACCTCAACTCCTACCCGTGTTCAATTGCACGATGAAACATTGGTATGAATTCAATATTTGTCAAATCCATGGACCATCCTGACATACAGTAGAACAAAGTAACATAACACGAAAAATGACGGCTAACGCGGTTGATAAAAAAAACCCGTATACGATATTATTAGCTGTAAAAGATAGGTTAGAAAATTAGCGTGAGCGATTGGTTGAAATTATAGTGAAATGGACATGAATATAAATAGAAAAAATCGAAAAAAGTCCAGAACTTCAATATCTAGCGTGCTCCTTTAACCCATGACCACATAGCGTGTTTCTAGTATTAATTTATTAAAGAAAAGTAAATACTTAAAGCAGTCTGAAAGTAAAGCAGAATGTGCCTTATGGCACATTCTGCTTTACTTTCAGCCTGCTTTGAGCTACCATCTGCTAATATATGGAAACTATTTCTTATGATACATATTCAAGACGATAAAGTGGAAATAATTTCTTCAAAAGTGGAATAAATGAAGGGTGTAAAAAGGCGGATTTATGGGGTAGTGGGTCAAAGCGAGTTTCTTGAAGTTTCAATCAGACGGGCTCGCTTATCGCTTTCATCGCCATTGGCAACTAAAGTCGAAATTGTAAAAAGTTTGGAATCCAGATTAGACGCTGCGTTACGCGGTATTTTATCAGAATCCAAACTGTTTGTCACTCGTATCAATAATTAGGACTTGACTCAAAACTTCAACATTTTAAAATATGCATACATTTGCGGACCAATAATTTCGGCGTCAGTCTAAGATCCAAACAGTTTAACACTTATATTAATGTTTCTCAAGTTATACAACTTTAAATCTAACTTTGTAGCTATCTTGCAGACAACAAGTCAACTCTTTCACTATCAATGACGCCATAGGCGTCTTTGCATACCGTCTGATCCTGATTAGACGCCGCGTAACGCCGCGTTCGATCTGTACCCAAACTGCTTGACTCTCATATAATATTTCTTAAGTTTCTTTACAAACTGAAATCTAATTTTGAAACCTATTTTGCAGACGATTGAAGCAGACTACAATATGGCGGGGAAAGTGTAACATCCTCACGATAAATGTGTCAATGAACGGATTGGCTGCTTCTCGGCAAGAACATCATCTGGTTAAATATTCCCGTCTACATTTTTGCTCAACCTATTTATGCAACGATTTTACTGAATATATCTAGATCTAGGTCAGGGCCGGCTCCAGAAATGTTTCAGTTGGGGGGGGGGGGGGCACAGGTGGGGAGGGTATGGGAACGTGTCTATAGTTTGGATAGGTCCTGTTCGGACTTCGAGTGACGTGCAGTCATGACTTGGAATCGAACTGACATAATAGTCAAACATGTATTCCCTTTTATGTCTGAATATTACAATGAACTCTCCCTCCATACTTGCTGGACGACTTCATTGTAGATAAGGATGATCTTAGGGTGTGTCCATACAGCAGTATTTCATATGATATGGCAAACTGTGTAGATCCTGATGAGACCCTGCGTAATGCAGTATCTTATCAGGATCTACACTGTCTGCCAATGTCCACTTTAGAAGAAACTACAGTTAAACCTCGCTATTAGGCCCACTAAAACGAAGGTTAATTGAGTGTATAATAGACAAGTGACTGCTTAAAGCAAGGTGACAGTGAAACAGAAAGCTCCTATATGAGATTTCTGTTTCACTGTCACATTGCTTTAAGCGGTCACCTATCGTAAACACCCTAATAATTAACATAATTTAGTGGTCGTAATAGAGAGGTTTTACTATAGGTTAAGCGAAATTTATTGAAGACACGTTTCGGTACTCAAGGCCAGGTGACTGCTGCAAGTAAATGCAGGGTAAAAATAATGCAGAAAGGTCTTCTGCAGGAGCTTTCTGCATGTTTTCCATTCTATTTTTAGCAACAAATCGTAAAAGAGGTTAAATTGTATTGTCGCGTTATGTAGCTGACTAGGATATACTATACTTAACCCTTTGCCTGCTGATATATATTGCCAACACTGTGGATCCAGATCAGACCCCGCGTATCGCGGCGTCTGATCTAGATCCAAACTGTTTGACACTCGCCTTTACGTTTTTAGCTCACCTGAGCACAAAGTGCTCAAGGTGAGCTATTGTGATCGGTTGCCGTCCGTCGTACGTCGGTGTCGCGTCTGTTCACAATTTGTTTCAAATAACTTCTTCTCTGAAACCAATGGCCCAATTTTAACCAAACTTGGTCAGATGCATACTGTAGTTGTGAGCTTCAATATTTGTTAAAAAAAAGTGGGTGGGGTAATCCGTCTTGTTGCCATGGCAACCGTGCACACAATCTAAAAAAATCTTCTCCTCAAGAACGACTGGTCCGATTTCAATTTGGTTTTCACCAAAATGTTTCTCAATTAATATACTTTCAAACTTGTTCAAAGAATTTTGATCCGTCAAAAAACATGGCCGCCAGAGGGCGTGGTCATTTTCCGTATTTACGTAATATTGACAACTAAAGTCAAAACTTTAAACATCTTCTTGTCAATAACTATAAGTCCTAGGATAACCAAATTTCATATATAGCATCATGTTGTTAACTTTTAGCAAGATTGTTCAAATACTAACCCCCGGGTCAAAAATGGCCCCGCCCCGGGGCTTATCAGTTTTTCATAGGAAATCCTTTAAAACTCTTCTTCTCTAAAACTGTATGGCCTAGACCTTTTATATTTTGCATCTAGCTTTGCCTTATGGACCTCTACCAAGATTGTTCAAATCGTGACCCCCGGGTCAAAAATGGGCCCGCCTCGGGGCTTATCAGTTTTACATAGACTTATATAGGAAAATCTTCTTCTCTGAAACCGTTAGGCCCAGACCTTTTATATTTGGCATCTAGCTTTATCTTATGGTCCTCTACCATGATTGTTCAAATCATGACCCCAGGGTCAAAAATGGCCCCGCCCGGGGCTTATCAGTTTTACAAAGACTTATATAGGAAAATCTTTAAAAATCATCGTCTCTGAAACCGTAAGGCCCAGACCTTTTATATTTGGCATCTAGCTTTGCCTTATGGTCCTCTACCAAGATTTTTCAAATCATGACCCCAGGGTCAAAAATGGCCCCGCCCCGGGGCTTATCAGTTTTACATAGACTTATATAGGAATAAACCTTTAAAACTCTTCTTCTCTGAGACCCTAAGACCCAGACCTTTTATATTCGGCATCTAGATTTGCCTTATGGTCCTCTACCAAGATTGTTCATGACCCCCGTATCAAAAATGGCCCCGCCCTGGGGCTCATAAGTTTTACAAAGACTTATAAGTAAAACCTTTAAAAATCTTCTTCTCTGAAACCGTAAGGTCCATACCTTTTATATTTGGCATCTAGCTTTGTCTTATGGTCTTCTACCAAGATTGTTCAAATCATGACCCCAGGGTCAAAAATGGCCCCGCCCCGGGGCTTATCAGTTTACATATACTTCTACAGGAAAACCTAATTCCGAGTTGTTACAGTTTCATGCAACAATCCACATACATGCAATGACAAACTTCATTAAGCATCCAGTATAACACAATAGTTACAATGTACTCAGGTGAGCGATTTAGGGCCGCATGCGGCTCTTGTTGAAATTGATAAGATTGGAAATTAACCCATTCACCGGTAAATTAATCGTGAGGTTTTTACCCCTTCACCGCCATATTGTCTTAGGCTTGATTAGTCGTTTGTGCAACACCGTTTCAACGTTAAGTTTAAGGCAGTATGATTGACTTTATTTAAAACGTCATTTTGTTAAATGGAGTTAAATTGGGATGAAAAACACGGGTAGTCGTTGAGATGTTGGTAATTAAATACTTAACCGCGGGCACAGAGACTGTGCTTTCGGCCTCGTAATTTAATTACTACGCATCTCAACTCCTACCCGTGTTTCATTGTACGATAAAACACTGGTATGAATTTAATATTTCTTAAATAAATTTGGCGGTGAAATGGTTAATTTGATTTGCAAACAGCTTTGAGTCTAAACTGGCACCATGCAATGATTACCGGTTGCTGGGGGTACACACACTGTTGTCAATTCAAAGAAGAAATTAAACATGAATTAATGTTCAGACAACACAATACATGTATACAATTGGACCCCTCCAAACCGGAATGTCTAAATACCGGAATTCTCCCAAACCGGACAAAAGCTTTGGTGTTTCAAACACTTCTTAATTTTAACCTATTACACCATAAATACGCCTTTTTACTCCTTTGATTTATTCCTACACTGAATAAAATACATTCATCAATATTTAGCATCAGAAATATGTCCTTTTTTCTGGCAGATGATAGCTTAAAGTAGCTTGAAAGTAAAGCAAAATGAGCCTTAAGGCGCAATCTGCTTTAATTAAACCTACTTTAAGTGTTAGGCTATTTTTCATACTAGAAACGAGCTATTTGGTAATTGGTTAAACCCCTTCTAAACCGGAAAGTTATGTTGTCGCAACACATGTCCGGTTTTGATGGGTTTCACTGTAATTATATGTGTTGTAAAAAATGTGTGTTATAATGAACCACGAGTTCTGTAGCAATACAATAAAAGTCAATATTGAACCCCTATTTTAACCCAATAGTAAATAGCCTGTCCTAGTATTAAAGATATGTGACCACTTATTGCAGGTTGAAAGTAAAAAAAAAAAGATGCGCCTTACGGTTCATCATGCTGTACGTTCAGTCTGCTCTAAGCTACCGTCTGTTAAAATATAGAATATATTTCTCATGGTAGATTCTGCTATTTTGCTACAATATATTGTATTTGCGAGTGAGTTCCGTTTCGTTAAACCCTTTCATTGCCATTATGACGGCTGAAAGTAAAGCAGAATGTTCCTTCGGGCGCATTCTGCTTTAATTACAACCTGCTCCAAGTGGTCACATGTCTTCAAAACTAGATACGGGTTATGAAATTAAGGGTTTAAGGTGCGATTCATAAAAACCGCTTGAAAAAAAGATTTGGAATTTTAAGTAATATTTTCTTAATGGCAACTCTCTGAAATGATAACGTACATTCCATTGTACAATATAGAAGACGTTATTCTTTCTTGTTCAACCGAAGCGCAAATACAATATCCTAAAATGAAGAAAATTACTACTTTTTGACAATTCTGAATATTTATGTTAATATTAACGGCGTCTGATCTCGCTCCAAAATGTTTGCAATGGACATACGGATTTTAGCATAAACACGTTTTTGGGAAAGAATAACGCCTTCTCCGCCGTATAACCTACTCGTCTCTGTGCCCGCGGTCCAGTATCCTGGATCCGTTCCGAAGTCAGGAACACTGATGTTCCATTGGATCTCCTAGTCTGTTTGGTCGACAGGGACGACCAACTCACGTTCATGTCCGACACCGACATGTTTATTCTCCGGAAAACCGTCTATACTTCTCTCAAAACTAAAAATTCCAATCCAAGCAAATCCACAGCAACGGTTCGATTAAAGTTTGAATATCAATCAATCGATATCAAGTGTTCTATCCATTTTTGAATACATGTATTAATTTCGTCGTCAGATACATTCATTACTTTATGATCAGTTCTTCCACATGTTCAAATTGTGTATAAGTATGCCCCATTCAGTATTGGGACGTTGTTAATGTGTTATCCAGAGTGAGAAAAAAGTACCACTGAGTTAAACTGGTATTTTGCAGGAGGAAAATCAAACTGACCCAACAGCGGTGCCTATAGAGTAATAGACTCTCGTTCGACAGAATTAAGACGTTAACGTGGTTGCAATTCAATTGTGTAGTATAGGTGAAGTAAACCCTCTTTATTACGACCACTAAAACGAAAGATAATTAATTATACAAAATAAGGTGAAAATTTAAAGCATCGTAACAGTAAACAGAAAGCTCCCAATGGAGCTTTCTGTTTAACTGTCACCTTGCTTTAAGCAGTCATCTGTCGTAAAAACTTACTGATTATAACAATTATAACAATTAAGTGGTCGTAATAGAGAGGTTTTACGGTATATTAAGGTTAATTATTGTGATCACGTCCACTCTCTTGGACTACCTGCTTAGTCCAGTATTTAGTCCAATTGGATTACGATATGTAAGAGTTTTATAGTCCTGGCCAGGGTTAAAACTCTTACGTGTCTAATCCTTTCAAGTAAAACTAAAACTCAACAGATCCCTTAAAACTCTAGCTTTGCACAACCACCCGTCAAGGATTATATACACTGGAGATGAAGTAATTATTTCCCGTTTTATTGAAACTGTAACACATTTGCAATGAAATGTAATTGTGCATGTGTGTGTCATTTTTGTTTAAATAGAACACTCTTTTTTACCAGAGTGGCATGTGTCGCGGTGCCGTAAAACCCAACTCAATCAACCAGAGTGGCAAAAAATGAGGCCAAGCTATTCGTTGACTGGGCCCGTTTAATAAAACTTCAGATTATAAAAAAGTCAGATTATAAAGGTATAATAAGAGGATTCCAACGAGATGTCACAAGACAGTATTACGTAGAGAAATCAGAAATTAAATGTATTGTTAAAGTCATGACCTACTACCTTTTTTGCCGTACGAAGTTTTATGAAACGAGCCCCTGGTATGGCTTTAGACTGTTTGCCCATAGTATAAAATAATATAATATAAACCTGGTCCTAAATGGATTTCTGGACATAATATGTTTAAACTAAACAGGGCTGCCATTTCTCCGGATTTTTCCTAAATCTCCGGATTTCCCCCAGTTCATGGTAGCTTAGAGCAGGCTGAAAGTAAAGCAGAATGCGCCCGAAGGCGCATTCTGCTTTACTTACAGCCTGCTTTAAGTAGTAGCATGTCAGAAAAACAAGAAAAAGGCTATGGAGTAAAGGTACGATTCGTAAAATCGCACTTGAGAAATGCAAATTTGGAAATCTTAGGATTTTTCATGTCAATTTATGGAACCCTGACTAAATAATATAATTGTTTTTAGCTCAAATACTGAGGACGATTTTGATATGAAAATGAAAAACAACCAAACAGCAAAACTGGTTTTGCTTTTAAACTTACGTGTTGTCTGCTTAACGGCTAACCCGATAAAATGACCTATTACGACTCTACTACTCTAATTAGATTTGAAACAAGAAAGTTCACAGTAGTGTGACAAATGCCCACTAACTGCCTTCTTTTCAGACAGAAGAGTGCCCATGTCCTTGGCATTTGACACAAGGACAAGAGCGTTGAATATGACACCTCCTAAAACTGAATTATATGGAGGTAGTATCTACGTTGCCGGACAGGAAAATCTTGACAGCGAAGCATGCCCTGTGACATTGACCTTTGACAATTGGCTACGAGAGCTGCACAGAACAAGTTGTCTTCATCTGGCGAAGATTTGTGCCAAATTGTTTTGAAAACCATTCATAGATAAAAAAAAAAATGACAGACCGGACATGAAACTCGTGACAACGGAATCTAACCCCGTAACCCTTACCTTGCCCATTGACATGAGAAAAAGGACACCTCCTCTCCAGACGGTTAACAACTTAACATTTGTTCGAAGTTATTTGAAAATCCATTTACCGATGAAGAAATTACAGACCGGACACGAAATTTGTGACAACGTATTTACCTAATTATACTATGTGACCTTAATATTTGACCCAAGGACAGTGAAGTTGAACGCGACACATCTTCTTTGGTGAACATTTGTTTGAAATTATGTTGAAATCTGTTCACCGATAAAGAAATTGCACACCGAACACGGATGGTTGTGATAACGAAATTGCACCATTTGACATTGACCTTTGACCCATGGACAAGGGCTTTGAATGTGACACAACATCTTTGTCTGGAGGAACGTGTGTGCCAAGCCATTTTGAAATCCATTCAGCAATAAAGAAATTACAGACTGGGGATGAAATTTGAATAACTAAAAGACATTTTCTGACGACCTTTCGGTCATAACATCTTGCCAGACAATTTCCTTTCAATAAGTATGGGTATTGTGCACATACCGGTAGCAAAGAACCATTGAAGCGTCTCATGTGAGACCCGACCTTTATATTTGATAGTTTGGTTAGAATTAACCATTGAAAAGCCTATAGAGCATGAGTTTATCTGGGCCTAACCAGGTAAACTGAGATTGGTATACCCTCTGGCAGCTTGTGCTGCATGCTTTTTCACGCATATCGAGACCAATGGGGGCTCCATCAATGGACTGAGGAAACATCTTTAATTGTACTATGTGACCTTGACTTTTGAACATGGACGGTAGTATAGAAGCTATTCACCTGTATCAGTATCCAAACTGTTTGCAAATACAATGCAGGTCGCATATGGTTATGTTTTAAGTTAACATGTGATCAAAAGATTGAAAATGTGAACCCCTTCACTGCCACGACGTTATCACTTTTTAAACAACTGTCGTCTGCTTTTATTTTTCAAATTTAAATTCTAGGTAATTTTGACTTAAGGAATATTGAAATAGGTGTCAAAAAATTTGGATCCTGATCAGACGCTGCGTTATACGCGGCATCTGATCAGGATCCAAACTATTTGCAAATAACGATTAGACTCAAGATAAGGCGTGGAAGAGGTTAATAATGTAGAAAGTGTTACACGACAAAAATGGATTAACCCTTCCATGATTAAATTTATGGTGGAGTTTTTACCCCTTCACCGCCATATTGTCGTCTGCTTCAATATTGTTGTTTGCAATATTGTTTCAAAGTTCGATTTAAGGCAGAATAACTTACGTTAGTTCAAAACAAGTGGCAAACAGTTTTGATCCTGAATCAAAACCTCGATCAACCGCCGCGTTACGCGGCGTCTGATCAGGATAAAAACTGTTTTCAAATGCGCTTTATGACGTCATTGAGAAAGAAAGGATTAACTCTGTTACTAATCCCGAGCTCAGATTGTATATGATCGTTATGATAATCTCTCACATGCGGGATTAATGCCCTAACTGTACTCGGCACAGTAAAATCTCGCTTCATACAGCCATGAGTTCAGTAAGGAAATCGATGGCCGTCGATTGCGAGTTGGCTACCGGTCTGAAATACATTGCAGAAATGCAATGAAATATAGAAATTGACAACTTTTTAACAATTCTGACTGCCAGTTTTAATCTGAGCGGCCAACCGGTTGGAGCCAGATCAGACGCCGGGTTACCCGGCGTCTGATCTGGATCAAATCTGATTGCAATGAAAAACAATAGTTTAAACGTGGTTATTTGGAAATAAAACGTTTTCTCTATTGTACTCTGCACGCTGCAGACGGGACACAAACAGCTAACCTAAACAGCAAACAGTGGTAACTGAAAACGCTTACAGACGTTTTGTTTGCGGTAATAACCCATTAATGTAAGTTGTCTACAAAAGTAGACACCAGCGAACAGTGTATACCTGAACAGTGAAATATCGCTTCACACAGACGGTTTATTTGCGGTAGAAACAAATTAATATAATATACATGTATATTGTCTATAAATTGTAGACATCGTTAAACAGTGTAGACCCCGATGAGACACCGCACGGGTCTGCACTCTTTGCTGTTACACATAATGAAATAGTGTGGTGTATGAACAAACACTGTAGTGTCTTTAGATTATATTATTTATATATAATAGACTCTTCCCGCAAGCATTCATATAAAGTTAATGCACTATCCGGGTATCAATTGATTAAAGAAAGACTGCTGTTTTTTAAAGAAAAAAATGAAAATAAAGTAGTACAACGCTCCCTGTCTACAACGACACCCAAGGGGAGACAAAAAAATATGTGCGTTGTTCGGATGGAGTCGTTATAGGGAGTGAAATTGGCTTACATTTGCAAATAGCTTAAATCCAGACCAGACGCCGCGTGACGCGGCGTCTGATCTGGATTCAAGCTATTGTCACTTAAGAAGACGACATTGCAGCCGTGACTAATATATAAGGTTGGATATAATTGTTCTGTTTAGGGAGCTTCGACAAGGGTCTTTGTAAGGAGGGAGTCGTTGTTGGGAATACCGTTGTAGGGAGGGAGCAATGTAACCTCATATAACAGTGTGCTGTTGTCCTTCTGCTACTTCTCGGAATGAAAATTGGTAATAAATCACTCGTTTCTTGTCCAATATTATTAAAAATTGGTATTTTAGACGAACTGGGTGTGGTGGGGCGTCGGTAGTACGAATAATGACACAATAGCTACTATTTGGTTGCTTAGAAGGCAAAACCATGCCGGAACCATTGTTTCTCGGATCGCTCCCCAACGGGACAAAAGCTCTCAAGCTTACAAAAACAGTTTTGATGTGGAAACACCATGTTCGATGAATAGTAAAAAGAATTCCACGAAGCATGACATTCGTACTTTTTTTATTTTTGGGGTTAAAGTCAGTTTAAGAGTGAAAATAGGTAAACACGACTCACCGGTCTCTATTTATTTTAATGTTTACGTACATACGCTACTTATCGGAAGTTCTGGGCGCTGAGTTGCTTTGCTACTCTTTTCGGAGAAGTAGCAACTGATTGGAGGGCGTGGAGACGCTGAAACGGCACCTGTCGTGAATCTAGCATATGCTGTTACAGTGGTTCATTGATTAGACTACAGTGGATAATCTGTTATTCTTTCCCGTTTAAACGCAAACGTACGCAAACGCAAAGCACTAAAACGTAGAAAAGAACAACTTTTAGACAATTCTGATAATTCATGTTTATCTTGGTGGCAAACAGTTTGGAGCCTGATCAGACGCCGGGTTACCCGGCGTCTGATCTGGCTCCAAACTGTTTGTATTGAAAATAATAGTTTTAGCGTAAACGCGATTATTGGGAAAGAATAACAGATTCGCCACTGTATGCCTATCGTGTCCTATAAAAGTGACATTGGCCAACAGTGTAAACTCTAATCAGACCCCGCATGACAAACATTGCATACCCTGATTATATGCTCATGAAGGAGCCCTCTGACTTAAGCCTACACTGTTGACATAATATTATAATAGTGTAATAGACGTTATTTTCCACATTTAACCCTAGCGACGAGTATGCTCGTCATTTACACAGGTGCCAGACGCATGCTTTGACCAAATATGCACCTCAAAACACAAATAAAAGGTATAAAACCATAAACACGTCCTTTTCTATGACCAAACACCATATTCTGACCAAAAGCTCATTTTTCAAAAAAAAAAAATTTTTTATACTTATATACCTTAGAAAGGTGTCCAACTCCCACGGCAAATGTGCTTCGTGAAACGCACGGATTTTATGCCGAGTCTTGTTGCGCAATCAATTCTCGATCGATTGTGAATACAAAGATACCATCGCATGCAGAAAACCCTATGGTATACAATATAATTCCATATAAGATCAATTTCCATCGAAAACAAGCCCATCCGACTCTCGGAAGTCGCAACTTATCCAGGTCAAACAAGTCTCTACCGTCACATACATGTACACAGTACTTTTACCGCAGGGGTCTTATCTTTACACCTTAAATCTACGACATGCACTCCGTGTCCTCCATATTTCGATCTAAAATGCATGGCAAATGCATTTAAAAGAATTAACTTACCATATATGTCAAAGCAAAACTACTCTACATTATCGCACAACGGCCGGTGTTTCAATTTAAATTGCACTGGCCATCTGCTTTCCGTGACCCGGAGGTAGAAAAACGTCTACATGGACTGGTGCCCTTTTACGATAATGCAGAGTAGTTTGGCTGTGTCATGTATGGTAAGTTTCTTCTTTTAACTGTATTTTTCGAAATATGGAGGACACTGATTGCATGTCGTAGATTTAAGGTGTAAAGATAAGACGCCAGCGGTAAAAAGTACTGTGTATGTGACGGTAGAGACTTGTTTGACCTGGATAAGTTGCGACTTCCGAGAGTCGGATGGGCTTGTTTTCGATGGAAATTGATCTTATATGGAATTATATTGTATACCATAGGGTTTTCTGCATGCGATGGTATCTTTGTATTCACAATCGATCGAGAATTGATTGCGCAACAAGACTCGGCATAAAATCCGTGCGTTTCACGAAGTACATTTGCCGTGGGAGTTGGACACCTTTCTAAGGTATATACTATAAAAAAAAAAATTTTTTTGAAAAATGAGCTTTTGGTCAGAATATGGTGTTTGGTCATAGAAAAGGACGTGTTTATGGTTTTATGCCTTTTATTTGTGTTTTGAGGTGCATATTTGGTCAAAGCATGCGTCTGGCACCTGTGGTCATTTACAAACAGCGTACCTAAGAGGATTACACCTTGTCCCATGCAAACAGTGTTGACCCTGTTCAGAGGGCTCCTTAAGGAGTCCCCTGATCAGGGTCTATACTGTTTGTCATTTTGAAATATATTGTTAAAATCAACCCTAAAATGTCAAAAATGGACTAGACTTATTTGAAATTGGAATTGTCCATGAAAAGTTTCAAGGATGAATGAGTTAAACGCAAACGCAAATCGTTTTTATCCAGATCAGGCGCCGTGTAAGGCGGTGTCTGATCTGGATCTTAACTGTTTGACACCCATATCAATGTGTACTAGGTAAACAAAACAATTCCTTATTTATGAATTCCAGATTATAAAAGTAAAAGCAGGAATCTGAAGATTTCGGGGGAAATCCGAAGGTCCAGAGAGTCATTAAGAAAATCCGAAATTTTTCGAAAATCCGGAAAATGGCTGTCTTGGTTAAATTTATTGTAATTCATAATCCGTAAAGTGTTAGAGGTAACATGGTCGTATATATACATTCCTGGAGGTAAATAGAAAACCGATCTAGGCCCACATTTCTGCAGAACTTCACTCGCTAGTTTCAAGTGGCCTTTCCGTTACTTTATGGTAGTTTGGGGTCGTTGGGCTTCAATCGACAAAGCTACTCTTCAACGGAAGAAAATAAAAACAGATTTTCACCTCGCCATTTTGTATGCGAAAATTTCGGGAAAATCCCCTTTTTTAGGTAAAAATTACTGACTAAATCGTGAAATTTTGACACGGACAACTGGCATAACTTGTACGTAATACCTTCATCGTTTGTATTTTTCATGAATGAAACTCCCTTGAAATGTGTCAATATGACAACAATGTCTGTTAGTTCAGTACCCCTTATACCGCAGCTTGTCAATTTCCTTCAAGACCCGAGTCAAGGTCTGGTGTTATCCGTCTTCCATTCTAATACCGTAGATAAAAAGTCATTATTGATGTCGATTTCAGATAGTAACTAACTCAACTAATCATTCATCGTTACCTACAATGTATCCAATGAGAAAATACGAAAACTAAAATAAATACATTGACCCTTTACATTTATTTACATTTTGTAAATTGTATCATCAATGATCCACTGTGATGGCGTGCTATTTTTTGTGACAGGTGCCGTCTCAGGGTCTCATGGAATAGAAATGCATAACAAAAGAAACTAACATATCCCTTTACAACCGTTATTCGAACACAACCAAAAATCGAACACCTGAATCATTTCGCGTGACATCTATGGTTACAAACAAATTTGCATAACTGTGCGTGACATTTTGACAGTAACACCGGTAGAGACGTCAAGAACACAAAATCGGCAAAAAAGATCAGTAAACAGGTAAAAGGGCATTTGTTGAACTTCTCTGAGTATAAATAATGCAGTTACAACTAACCCCAAAGTTCCATATGCATAATCATGCCACAAACTACATTTTCTGTCAACAAAAATGACCAGTGGTATATCGGCTGCAAAACTTTTACATTTACCTCATTCCTAAAGGTCCGGATAAATGATATTGAGGGTTCAGACCACTAAATTTGATCAAATCTTAAACTAGGGGTCCTTATCACTTTTTTCACTTTTTTAAATTCCTAATTGTGTTTCATATAAGAAGTAACAGGGAGTAAACAAACTACAGTTTATCTTAAAGGTTCCAGTACACTAGTATTTTTTTAGAAAAATATGTTCAACAACTTTAAGAAATTTCTTCTATGTTTTAGATGCATTTCAAAGCAAAAAGGAGACCCCTTCGAATGCCCTGTCTGTAGCCATTAGCAATTGATACTTTATGTCTAAACTACTGTAAATTAAATGTAAAAACAAGTTGACTTTACTTTTTATGAGGTTACAGACCCTGTTTTATGTTTTGTCTGACATTTCATGAACAAACACTAACCCTGGACTACACATAGTAAACATTTCGTGGTGTCAAACCTGCTGTTCGAATTTAGGTTGACATCTCACTGAGAATGAGGTAAGCGGGTCACTATGCTTTGTTTACATTGTTAGAGAACCGATTTGAGTTGCAATAACTTACCCATCGTATTATAAGTTGAAAATGACCAGTTTATCCAGGATCTTTGTAAAAAATTATTTTTATTCACATAGAAATTTGTAATTGACTCGAAGATGCTTAGGTGTTCGAATAATGGTGGTACCTGGATACATGGAGGAAAATAAGTTTTGCCTCATTACGTAAAATCATAGATGCTCGAAATTACCTGTGAGGGTGTGCAGCAGAAATATCGAGATGGTAGTGACTAGGGGTACGTGACCGTACCTCTAATATTTGAAATTAGCGGTACGGTCACGTTCCCCTAGCGAGCCCTGTGAGGGTTGACTAGGGGTACGTGAGTCATTTAAACTATGTAGCAACACATTATTTTGCCTGCAGATACGTTTTTTGATGCTAATATTAATAATCTCTCATTTCTACCTTTACTTGTGGATATTTATTGGAGAAAAACAAAGAAACTTCGATAAATATTCCCGACCCAACTTGTTCTCACGGCAGCGATGAGAATAGATGTATTCCGCATACATGTATAGGGTTAATTATCGCCAGATACGCCCGATATCTGAAAATCCGTGACCAATGTTAAGTTTTTTTCTTAAAAATTTGATTCAAAGGTAACTTTATATAATAAGTTTGTTGAAAATTACTGCTGGTGTAGCTTCCTAACTTAGCGTTAAAAATAAAGTGGTAGATCTGAGAAAATGAAAACTATCGAAGCTTCGGCCCCCATCAAGTATCAAAACATGTTGGTTAATGACCTACACAAATCAACCCGAAAAACACGTTTGACAATTGATCGCAATTAAACAGTGCAATTATTTTAAACAAAGCATTGGATATTTATACATGTTTGTAAAAATGTGTGAACGTTCTTTATTCATAGGTATATCTATATAGTTTTCGCGGCCGTAGAAAAAAATGCCGATTGGAATTTTTTTAATGAAGTTTCTTTGCTTTTATGCGTTAAACAGTCAGAATAGAAGGTTGAAATGAGATATAATTAACATTAGCATCGATATTAACGTATCTGCAGACACAATAAAGGGTTGCTATATAGTGTTTTGGACTCACGTACCCCTAGTCAACCCTCACAGGACTCGCTAGGGGTACGTGACCGTACCGCTAATTTCAAATATTAGAGGTACGGTCACGTACCCCTAGTCACTACCTATCGAGATAGATAGATAGGATTTACAGACGTTTCGGTAAATGACCAGTTCGGTAAATTGATTTTATATAGTGAAGGTCTGGACGTTTCGGTAAAAAGGTAAATTATATATAGTAATTAGAGGATTATAAGTATATCGCACCTCTCCCGGTAACAATCAGACTATGTCACGGTGTTTGTGCAACTTTTGCAGGTTTGTTTTAGTATATGTGGATCCAGGAACGTTCCTGGTTGATCCTGATCTACCAACGAAATAGAATCAAAGAGGTAAAAAGAATTGGGATTGCAAATACTTTCAAAGGACTCTCAATGTTCACTTTGAAATTTTTACCTTTTTCCATTTCCCACTTCATTATCGACCTTAAAGCCCCGATTCGGCATAGAAATTTTACCCTTTCCAGAACTAGATCGTATATTTAGTTTATATCCAACCTAGTGTATTAAAAGGTACAAGTTATTACATATCAAGCGCTATCAGTTATTGATGACTGGAAAGGTGTGATGTACAGGTACATAAACCTTTAATTACTATAATTTATCTTTTTACCGAAACGTCCAGACCTTCACTATATAAAATCAATTTACCGAACTGGTCATTTACCGAAACGTCCGGCACCCATAGATAGATAGATAGAGTCGCAGTTATTAGTTAAAATAACACTATTATTCCTAAAAATCAGGGTTTTTTTTATACTGCTTTACATCCCTTTTGGGTATTACTAGCAGGGGCACTTATGAGGTGCACTAGGGACTGAACTCAGCCAGTCAATTTATCCTGACACCAAGGAACCAGTCATAATACTTACCCGAAATCCTGAGCTCCAAGGAGGGGAGCCATTACTACCAATTTCTAAGTTTTTTGTTTGACCTGGCCTGAGATTGATTCATTGAACCAGCAATCTCCTGCACTGCAAACAAACGCTCGAGAGGAACTTGCATGTAAACATCGATCAGACCTGAACAATAGTCGGAAGGTTAATTTCGGATTCAAGCTCCTTTCAGGCTGCATATTTTTCTCCCCAAGTGACAAAAGGAATAAATTTAAAGGGTTGACCCATTGCCCTATAGCCTGTTTCTAGTATTGAAGATAGTTAGCCACTTAAAGCAGGTTGGAAGTAAAGCAGAATGTGCCTTAAGGCACATTCTGCTTTACTTTCAACTTGCTTTAAGCTACCATCTTTTACTAGTTTTAGGATATAGAAAATAGTTCTTTTTGAGCATATTCATGACTGTATAAAATGGAACTGTTTACATCAGTGGAGGAATAAATAAAAGGCATATTTATGGGGTAATGGGTTAAAAGGCATATTTATGGAGTAATGTGTTAACCCTTTACCTCATAGCCTGTTTCTAGTTTTGAAGACAGGTGACCACTTAAAGCAGGTTGAAAGTAAAGCAGAATGTGCCTTAAGGCACATTCTGCTTTACTTTCAGCCTGCTTTAAGCTAAAATCTGCTAGGCTGTATAAAATATTTGTAATGGTAATTGTTCATGAGGGTATAAACTGGAACTATTTTCTTCAGCGGAGGAATAAATTTAATACGCTAAAAGTCGCTTCTATGGGGGAAAGGGTTAATAAGATGACTTCATTTTCAGGTTGGGTACCCTAATTTTTCCAATATGCAGGTGTAAGAGGACATGATGCTTGCTCTTCTAGGATGGGAGATACTATTAAGCAGGCAATAGGCACCCTCTCTGCTGGAAGTGCTGAGTTCAAAAGAGCTTTGAAGGTGCTCATCAAGTATGAGATTCATTGTTTGGTATGTATCATTATTTTAAAGGTGGACTATCTCTATAACATCTTTCAATTCATATGCTTTAATCTGCTCATTCAATAAGTTTTAGTTGGCCAATTAAGAAGTAGAAGTTAGCCTATTGTAGGTGATAAGTAAGTAAGTAAAAGCAGTTGAAAGTAAGGCACATTCAGCTTAACTTTCAGCCTGCTTTAAGCTCTCTTCTGTTAGGATATAAAAAATAATTTCACATTATATATATTCCATGACTGTATAGATTTGAACTAAACAAAATTCAGTGAAAGAATAAATCACATAGATAAAACAAAATGTGTATCTATTGAGTAAAGGCTTAAGCAATCGCCTGTCTTCAATACCAGGGGCCTGTTTCATAAAACTTCTTACGACAAATGTTGTCGTAAGTCAGATTATAAAAGTCTCAATTATTACCTATTTCTCTATCTAATCCTGTCTTGTGATACCTCTTTGGAATCGTCTTGAACAGACGATTCTAAAGAGGTGTCACAAGACAGGATTAGATAGAGAAATCAGAAATTAAATGCAATTGTAATATTAAACTTACGATCATTTTTGTCGTAAGATGTTTTATGAAACGGGCACCAGGAGCCCATTTCATAAACTTTGTATGACGAAAACAGTAGTAAGTCAAAACTTTAAAATACATTTCATTTCTGATCTCTCCATCTAATCCTGTTTTGCGACAGATTCAAGACGATTTCAAAGAGATGTCACTCGCTCCTCAAGCACATGAAAAAGAATCACTCTGCTTAATGCTAACACTGGGGATCTATCATAAAACTTTATACAACAAAAACGGTCGTAAGTCAAAACTTTAAAATACATTTAATTTCAGATTTCTCTATCTAATCCTGTTTTGTGACATCTCTTTGGAATCGTCTTTTCAAGATGATTCCAAAGAGATGTCACAAAGCAGGATTAGATGGAGAAATAAATACTAATTGAGACTTTTATAATCTGACTTACGACAACGTTTGTCGTAAGAAGCTTTATGAAACGGGCTCCAGATAAGTGGATTATTTCAAAACTTAAATCTTTATGTTTGCATTTAACCCTATGGTGTCACTACTCATCAGAATTGTCACTTTGAGGTGTCAGTGCTGTTATAAAGGAGAATATGCTGGATTTGTTCAGTTTACTTCAGGGCTCCAGATAAGAGGTAGTTATTTCAACAAATCAAACATTTTCTCACCCATTTCAGCACCAAATCCTATGGTGTTACTACTCATTAGAATCGTCTCAAAGAGACGATTTTAATGAGTAGTGACACCATAGGGTTTAATTAAGAAACAAAGATTTTAATTTTTGAAAAACTACCCTTATCTGGTGCTCTGTTACTTTCTCTGATCTAGAACCCTGCAATACTGAAAAAATACTTTAGGGAGAAGGGGTTTAGTTCACAGAGCTCCAGATAAGGGGATTATTTCAAAACCTAAAATCATTAAGTTTTCATTAAACCCTATGGTGTTTCTACTCATTAGAATCGTCTCTTCGAAAAGTTCAATGTGTCGGTGTTATCATAAAGGAAAAAAAGCTGGATTTGTTCAGTTTACTCTCTCTTTTACTAGAGTCCTGCAATACCTATAATTACCTTATTGGGACAGACAGGTCGAGCAAAGAGAGTAGACCCTGATCAGACTGCTCCTTCAGGAGCAGTCTGATCTGAATCTACACTTTTTGTCATTCAGTTAGCACCTTTTGAACAAATTACTGCATGATAAAACTTAAAAGCAATTACTTCAATTCTTTATGTTAACTCATTGAGTCCTAGTGACGCATATATGTGTCCTTTACCAAAAGTGTACCTGTGAAGAGTACACTTGTCTAATGCAAACAGTGAAGTCCCTGATTAGAGGGCTCCTGCAGGAGCCCTCTAATCAGGGACTTCACTGTTTGTCATTTTGTAATATATTATAGAAAACAACCATAAATAGTCTAAAATGGACCACCCTGTATTGTAAACTGGAAGTGTCTATTGGAAGTCTCAGGGGATAATGATTTAATTACAGGGTAGCCAAATTTTTAAGAATTTTATGGTATTGAAAAATATTTTGGCAACAGAAGTGTTAATGTCTTGCTATGTGTGCAGTTGCAGCGATTGTCAGACACCGGTGAAGAGGCTATAGTGATCACAACTAGTGTAGAAGATGGCGTACAGGAACACCTGGGAACCAGTAAGGGGGAGGGCTTCCTACGTCATACACAGACTGTGTCCCAGCTCAAAGAGCAATTCAGACAGTACTGTACAGGTAAGCTCGTGAATGGTTGATCAAGCTCTAGGTAAGAAAAGTATTGAACTCTTTTAACACTATTAAAGTAACTCTTGTGGGTACTTCCTGGGTTCTCTTGTGGATATTTTTAGTTGCCAAAACATGAACCAGTCTATTTGGAATTCTAGGTACATGTAGTTTAATAAATACTGGTCTAAATTTGCAGGCAGTGTATACCCAGATCAGAGAGCTCCTAAAGGAGCCCTCCGATCTGGGTCTACACTGTTTGCAAATGTAAGGAGTTTATTTTAAACATGTCCATGGCTTTGAAAGAGTTAACCCTTCACTGCTGTGACTGTCATGACATCATAATGCAAATGGAGATGAATAAAGTTGTGCTTGATGTTTCGGGTTTTCATATTCAATTTCAAACTGTTGCATATAGGCAGAAGTTTAAGGGCCTTTTTATGACGCTTCACAACTTAGTCCTGGGCATATTGTTTTGCCCCGTCAGTTTCTCTTTCTGTCCACAACTTAGGCTGTAATTTTGGAACAACCTCTGATAAGAAACTTCATATTTGGAATGTGAACTCAACTGAAGAAGTTCTTGTGCTCAGTAAAGTTGGGTAAGACAAAAGTTGAGGTCATTTAGAGGTCATGGTCACATCCTTGGGCATAGTGTTTCACTAACACACCTTGTTTGATAGGAACCGATATTGGCTTTGTTCCCAATAGCCAAAAAAGCCTCTTTTTCTCCCTATTTTAGTAAATTTTATGTATTTCCAAAAATAATAATACTTGTGATTCTCACATGTTTGGTAAATAAAACTACATTAACTCATTATCCCCTGAGACTTCCAATGGACAATTCCAGTTTACTATAAAGGCGGGTCCATATTAGACTATTTAGGGTTGTTTTATTTGATATATTGACAAACAGTGAAGTCCCTGATTAGAGGGCTCCTACAGGAAACTTCACTGTTTGCATTAGACAAATGTTGTCTTCACAGGTACACTTTTGGTAAAGGATGCATAGTTGCGTCACAAGGGTTCAATGAGTTAAGGCGAACATTAAAAGTGTTGATAAGTGATGTTGGGATATTTCAGATGACTTGTATGAAGAATTAGAAGAAGCCAGAAGTAAAACTCCAGATGACTGTGTAAGATCTCAGCGCAAACACTGTGGAGAAGACCAGTCTACAACAGGTGAGTAAACCTTATTTTTAATTTCGGTCTGTGTCGAGCAAAGTTAGTAAGTTAATCCATTCCTCCATGGCCTGTTTCCAGGTTTAAAGAGAGGTAACCCATTACCCTTAATAGTCTGTTTCTAGTTTTGAAGAGAAGTGACCACTTAAAGCAGGTTGAAAGTAAAGCAGAAAGCGCCTTAAGGGCATTATTGAAGCTTTATGACACTATGAGCATAGAGTGTCAGTTTCTATCGTTACATGGCGTCTCATCTGGATCCAAACTGTTTGCACAATTAATCACAATTCAGCCTCTAGCGTTCAGAGTTAAATTTTGTGTTTTAGCAGGGGCAAGTATACTTTAGTTTACTATTACAGAGCTCTAGATAAGAGTAGATTTTCAAAAACTAAAATCTTTATTTCTGCATTCAACCCTATGGTGTTACTACTCATTGGAATCGTCTCTTCGAGACGATTCCAATGAGTAGTAACACCATTGGGTTTGGTGCTGAAATGGAAGAGATAATGTTGGATTTGTTCAGTAAACTTCTTCTTATCTGGAGCCCTGCTATTAGCTATAATTATGTTTTATTGTATTCACTTATTGCAGACAATGGAGAAGCTGAGGCCAGTGTAGAAAACTCGTTGCCAGAACATATGGATTCTACAGGTAGGCATTAACTCTTTAACCCTTTTCACCATAAATACACCTTTTTACCCCTCTTACTATGGCCGCATCGGGCAAAGTAGTCCCAGCCTAGGAAGCCTTCTGTTTTACTTCAGTCTTACTTTAAAAGGAGGTTTAAGCATTCACCTGTATATATACACCTGAAGTGATTTGCACTTTAAACCATTACTCCATAGATTCACATTTTATTGCATTTGATTTATGTCTTCACTGAAGAAATTGTCCCAATTCATACAGTTATGAACATGCATCATAAGAGATAATTTTATTAGCTCAGCTGAACCAAATGCTCAAGGTGAGCTATTGTGATCACCCTGTGTCCATGCTTGTTTCAATGTTCACCATCCATTGTCGTTAATAATTGCTTCAAATGTCAAATGACAACTCCTCTTATAACGCTTGTCAGATTTCAACCAAACTTTACAGTAGTGTTCCTTGGGTCAAGTTCTCTCAAATTTGTTCAAAGAATTAACAAAAAATGCAGAACTCTTGTGGCCATGACAACCAAAGTGAAAAAATAAGATAACCTTAAAAAATCTTCTTGTCAAAAACAACAAGGGCCAAAGCTTAGATTTTGGGCACATAGCATCATCTACAGGTCATCTATCAAGATTGTTGAAAAAATATTCTTGCAGAAGGTAGCTTAAAACAGGCTAGAAAATGTTTCTTATGATACATACTCATGAATATATAAAGTGGAACTAGTGGAGGAATAAATTTAATATGTAAAATTGTGAATCTATGAAGAAAAGGGTTAATACAGGTTTGACTGTATAAAATGAAATGTTATCTTTTTTTCCCAGGTCCTGACTGTATGTCTGATGTTCTGAAACACGCAGAAGAAATGCCAGAAAACAAACCAGTAGATTTTTCCTGGAAAACTGAGTCTACAGAATCGTTATTTAGATTGAAAAAAGCCAGCCCTGATTTCAGTGACAGAACCAATGTAAGACGTTTATCAGCATTGGAGAACAAAGACGATAATGCAAACAGTTTGGAGCCAGATCAGACGCCGGGCTACCCGGCGTCTGATCTGTCTCCAAACTGTTTGCCAAGTTCGTACCTTTACCCATCTAAGTGTAAGTTACCTGCTGGTATGCCAGGGTATATGTTTAACTCAGCTAAATGTGATTATGAAGATTCTGAGGTACAGGACCTTAGCATCCATCAGAGAGGGACTAGTAACAGTAAAGCGGAGAATTTGCCTATGTGCCACTCGCGCAAGAAACGCAAGTCGTCAAAGGTGCCTGACCAGGATTGCTTGTCAAACGGTGGCTTGTGTAACATTCTGCCGAAGCATTCGGAAAGATTGTCTGTCATTCCAAGGTGCAACTTTGATCTGTCCGTGTCCCAGATCGTTGAGAATTTGTCCAAAGCCGTGCAGGAGAAGTGGACAGAGGATAGCTCTGAGTTAAGCGAGATGGAAGACTCAGGATTGATGGATATGTCCGCGGTTGATAAACGGTTGCCGGTGTACTTCAAGTGTACCGAGTCTCCTACACAAGCGAAGGGTGAAGATTTTACAGAAAACGATGCAGGGACGAATTCAAAGGAAGTGTTATCCTGGCAGAGAGAAGAGGTCTCGGCTAAACATTGCTCTCCTGGTAGTTATGAAAACTGGGAACCGGTGAATCTAAAACGCGAGAGCACGGACAGTACAGACCTTTACAAGACCAATGAACAAAAGGAATCTCCTACAAGCAGAGACTCATTCTTATTATCTGAAGTTAAACTGGAGCCTGATTGTGGCAAAGCTTGCTCAGATTATGATGCAGCGAATCAAACCGAGCAGAAACATTGTAACCAGGCCGGTGCCCAAGGATCGTCACCAATACAGCTTAATTTCATCTGTCGCGTCTGTGGCCAGAATTTCAGGAACCGGCAGTATCGAGACTTTCACGTGAAGCTTCACAAGTCTGCTCATAGTTTCCTGTGTAATCTGTGTAGTGCCGGGTTTAACACGGAGACAGAGTGTAACAACCACCAAAAACTACACACTGATCCTGTATACCAGTGTGACAGTTGTGGGTACCGGTGCACAAGAGAGTTCCGAATGCGAGCCCACAAAGAAATATGCGGGGAACCGGCCAAGATATATAAATGTCCCTACTGTGATAAACAATTTGCAGCACAAAGATACATGCGAATTCACATGAAGTCCCACGATACCAAGAATGTACACACCTGCCCCTTTTGCCAAAATACATACCCTCTGAAAAACTCGCTACTAAAGCACATGAAAAAGAAACATTCTGCTTAGTGCTAAAACTGGAGCCCGTTTCATAAAATTTTGTACAACAAAAACGGTCGTAAGTCAAAACTTTAAAAAAGATTTAATTTCTAATTTCTCTATCTAATCCTGTCTTGTGACATCTCTTTGGAATCGTCTTTTCAAGAGGATTCCAAAGAGATGCCACACAGCAGGATTAGATGGAGAAATAAATACTAATTGAGACTTTTATAATCTGACTTATGACAACATTTGTCGTACGAAGTTTTACAAAACGGGCCCCTGGTGTATACAGTCAAACTTGTGCTAACCCTTTACTCCATAGATATGCATTTCAACACATTCAATGTATTCCTCCACTAAGGGAAATAGTTCCTCTTTATACAGTCATGAATAATTATCATTAAAAAAATTCTGTATCCTAGCAGAGTGAGTTAAAGCATACTGAAAGTAAAGCAGAATGTACCTCAAAGGCTCATTCTGCTTTACTTTCAACCTGCTTAAAGTGGTCACCTATCTTTAACTCTTAGCCTGCCACTCACGACTATAGCTCCATATGCAAACAGCTTGGATCCGGATGAGACGCCGAGTAACTCGGGGTCTCATCCAGATCCAAGCTGTTTGACACTCGGACAACATTTTCAGCAATTTTGAGCACTTTTGAAGCACTTTGAAACTTGAAGCAGACGAGAAATATAGCAGACGACAATTTATTTGGCGGGCTAAGGGTTAATACTTAAAGAGGGTTATGGAGTAATGGTGTATGCCATTACCCCATAAAGAGGCCTTTTAGGCTTTTAATTAATTCCACAATATAAGAAAAGAGTTCACTTTATACAGCCATTAACCCTTTGCCTGCTGGTCGCGACTTTATTGATTTTTGCAAACAGTTTAGATCCAGATCAGACACCGCGTAACGCGGTGTCTGATCTGGATCCAAACTGTTTGACACTCTTCTTTAGGTTTATTTACTTAAAAAAATGTATAAATCTAAATTTAACAAACTTTGCAGACGACAATTTCGAAGCAGACGACATCACCGCAGGATAAGGGTTAATATGCACCATAAGAAATGTATCCTAGCAGATTGAGGCTTAAAGCAGGCTGAAAGTAAAGCAGAATGTGTCTTAATGTGCTTTCTGTTTTACTTTCAACCTGCTTTAAGTGCTCACATGTCTTCAAAACTAGAAACGATCTATGGGGTAGCTTATAGTATAATTCATGACTATAATAATGTGGAACTATTTTCTTCAGTGGAGGGTTAAGGCATAAAAATGTGTCTTTATGGAGTAATGGGTTAAATGATTGAGTGCTAAATACATATTTGACTGTTTGTCTGCACTGTTGTAATGAGTAGACAATATTAACCCTTAGCCTGCCACTCACGACTATAGCTCCATATGCAAACAGCTTGGATTCGGATGAGGCGCCGAGTAACTCGGCGTCTCATCCAGATCCAAGCTGTTTGACACTCGGACAACATTTTCAGCAATTTTGAGCAACTTTGAAGCACTTTGAAACTTGAAGCAGACGAGAAATATAGCAGACGACAATTTATTTGGCGGGCTAAGGGTTAACACTATCTGTAGTACTGAACAAATTGTATTGGCCACAAAAGTAGGGGCTGTCGGAATAGGGTTACTGGGACATTTCAATTTTTATCTTGGGCTGGGTGGCTCAAGATTTATTCCAGTTGCTTTCTTTAAAAGGTATCAGAGCTACGCTGAAACAGAAACCAGGCTTCTTGCATTGCAGCTCTATGTAGACCAAACTTAGTTGTCATCTTAGAAACAGTATCTGTTCAATGACTAAAATGAAGGACAAGTTGTCCCTTTACTCAATAGCCTATATCTAGAATTGAAGAAAGATGACAAATTAAAGCAGGTTGAAAGTAAAACAGAATGTGCCTGCATTACTTTCAGCCTGCTTTAAGCTACCATCTGCTAGAATATAGAAAATATTTCTGTGATACATGTTCAATCAGTTACCTATTCTCAACACTAAAACGCCTGTTTCATTCTGTTTTGAAGTGCCCTGCATCTATTCCTTAATCCTTTACCCCATAGCCTGTTTCTAGTATTGAAGAAAGATGACAAATTAAAGCAGGTTGAAAGTAAAACAGAATGTGCCTTAAGGCACATTCTGCATTACTTTCAGCCTGCTTTAAGCTACCATCTGCTAGAATATAGAAAATATTTCTGTGATACATGTTCAATCAGTTACCTATTCTCAACACTAAAACGCCTGTTTCATTCTGTTTTGAAGTGCCCTGCATCTATTCCTTAATCCTTTACCCCATAGCCTGTTTCTCGTATTGAAGAAAGATGACCACTTAAAACAGGTTGAAAGTAAAGCAGAATGTGCCTTAAGGCACATTCTGATTTACTTTCAGCCTGCTTTTAGCTACCATCTGCTAGGATATGGAAAATATTTATAGTGTATAATCATGATTGTATAAATTGGAACTGTTTTCTTTGGCTGAGGAATAAGATAAATGTGCTAAAAGACGCTTCTATGGGGGTAATGGGTTAGTAGTTTGTTGATTTATGACCATCAGTGTTGATAAATTCATTCATTATATTCCTTTACCCAATAGCCTGTTTCTAGTATTGAAGAAAGATGACCACTTAAAACAGGTTGAAAGTAAAGCAGAATGTGCTTTAAGGCACATTCTGATTTACTTTCAGCCTGCTTTAAGCTACCATCTGCTAGAATATAGACATTATTTCTGTGATACATGTTCAATCAGTCACCTATTCTTAACACTGAAACCCCTGTTTCATTCTGTTTGAAGTGCCCTACATCTATTCCTTAACCCATTTCCCCATAGCCTGTTTCTAGTTTTGAAAATATATCACCATTTAAAGCAGGCACATTCTGCTTTACTTTCAGCCTGCTTTAAGATACCATTTTGTAGGATATAGAAAATATTTCTTGTGGTGCATACTCGTGACTGTATAAATTAGAATTTTTTTCTTCAATGGAGGAATAAATAAAAGGTGTAAAAAAGCGTATTTATGGGGTAAAGGGTAAAATTAAAAAAAGAATATGTTGGTGAATCTTGTATTAACTCAATATTATCATGTGACTTGTTTATCATTTTAACTTGAAAGTTGTGAAATCGGCATTCTTTCCCAAGTTCTAAACAAGTTGTTAAACAAAATGTAGACCCAGATCAGAGGGCTCATTATGGAGCCGTTTGATAAGGGTCTGCTCTACTTGCGTTACATTTATTTTCTGAAATATTGCCTAAAACCAGCCCTAAAAATTTAAGTTAGCAACTGCCCTCTGATCTGGATCTACACTGTTTGAAAATGTTATGAGTACAATTTAACAGGTCCTTGAAATTGAAAGGGTAAAAGGCTGATATTATTTCTTCTTTTTTGTGGCAGCTTAAAGACATTACTTAACCTAGCTTGGGTGGTAACACCTAGCACCATAGATAGTTTGAGTCAAAGCATGGAGAGCATACACTTACTCAGCTAGCGTCTGGGCAAAGAATCATTCAGGCGTCTCATGTGAGACCCGCACCTAATATTGGATAGTTTTGGTCAGTAAAAACCCATTGAAAAAACCCTTGAGATATACATTGTAGTATGTATGGGCCTCTATTCAAAACTTCAGATGGCTGAGCCGTTGCTTGCACAACTTTCTCATGCTTCACAGTTACTTACACGCCTAGTGAGAACAATGGGGTGGGGGTTAATCAATGAATGGACTGGGGTCTTTAACAGGAGTTACACTTTTGCTGAATAATTTGAAATTATTATTTGCTGTTGTTTGACAAGTGGAGTTTGTTGAATTTGTCAAAAATTGGTGATCATCTTTGAAAAAAAAAATCATGTTTTGTTGTTTTGCCTTTGTTACCAAATTTGTTACATCGACTTTTATAGGAACATTGTACATGTATACAACATGATTAAAATCATTCACCTCAGAAACATTTTGAAATAGAAAATTTCAGTTTTCAGTTGGATTCAGTCTATTTTGACTATTATAGGGTTGTTGTAGGGCTGTCATTTCTCCAGGTTTTCCCTAAATCTTTGTATTTTTATCATAGCAGATGGTAGCTTAAAGCAGGTAGAAGGTGAGTTACATGTTCTTTCAACCTGCTTTAAGTGAAATTGAAAATTTATAAAAAAAAATCAAATTATGGCAGCCCTGTGACCCTAATAAGAGGGCCCCTGCAGGTGCCCTCTGATCTTGGCCTGCATTGCATAGTCAATAATAGGGGTGTAACAATACGTGGAAAACTGTATTGCAATATATTGCAATACAGAGGAACTGTATTGCAATATATTGCAATATATTGTGGCAACTTTTAAGTATAAAAATTGGATGGAAATTAGCATTGAAAACTTGTTTATAGCATTGAAAGAATAAAAGGAGTGCTTTAAATACAAGGGAGAATCCAAATTAACATAGACATTTGCTTTGAATGTCATAATTGTCACAGAATAACATTCATAATAACAGGGCAACCCTCTCATATGTGCTCAAATGATATACATGTACATGTATAGAATATTGCAATACGGAAAGACCGTATTGCAATACGTATTGCCAAGAGGTGTATTGCAATTTAATAATATATTGCCGTATTGTTACACCCCTAGTCAATAAGCAGTAGAGGCTAGTGAGTGAAGTGGGAGATTATAAGTGTTTTCTGAGCAGATACACCCTTTGAAAACAGGTGACCACTTAACCCATTGCATCATAGTTATGCCTTTTGACACATTTAGTTTTATTTCGCCACTGCAGAAAGTAGTTTCAATTTATACATTTATAAAGATACACAATAAGAAATGCATTCTTTATCAAGATGGTAGTTTAAAGCAGGTTGAAAGTAAAGCGGAATGTGCCTATAGGCACATTCTGCTTTACTTTCAACCTGCTTTAAATGGGCACATATCTTAAAAACTAGAAACAGGCTATGGGATAACCGGTGAAAGTAGGTTGAAAGTAAAGAAGAATGCCCCTTAAGATTACAAATGTTAACAACTGTATAAATTGGAACTACTGTCTTTAGCTGATTAATAAATTAAATGTGCTAAAAGGTGCTTCTATAGGAGAAAGGGTCAAGTGGTCAATTGTCTTCACAACGAGAAACAGGTTATGAAGTAACAGGTTAATTTGGTTGTTAGTACAGTGGAGAAACTGTTATTCTTTCCCAATAAAGGCGTTTACGCTAAAACTATTATTTCTATTGCAAACAGTTTGGGGCCAGATCAGACGCCGGGTGACCCGGCGTCTGATCAGGCTCCAAACTGTTTGCCAACAAGATAAACATGAATTATCAGAATTGTCCAAAAGTTGCACTTTTCAACGTTTTAGTGTTTTGCGTTTCGTTTCGTTTAAACGGGAAAGAATAACAGATTTTCCACTGTAAGATCAAGCGTTGAGTAACTCGGAGTCGGATATTGCTCAAAACTGTTTGCAATGTAAATCAGTTACAGTGCTCTCTCTCTAGTACAACATCCAATTGGAGACCAATATTCCTCTACTTTTACTTCTACCAGGTACTGGCCACATTCAACACTTTGAATATAATTGCCAGGGGTTGCGCAAAAAAAAATTGTGTGTATTGTTCAGGGGAATCATTATAGGGAGGAAAAATCAATAACCTTAGAATACATTTGCAAACAGTTAGAACCCAGATCAGACGCCAGGTAACACGGCTTCTGATCTTGGTTCAAACTGTCACATGTCTTTATGTTTTGTCAGAATATTCAATACGTACCTTTAAGAAATAACAGCAGATGACAATTTTAAGCAGACAATATTGCAGCAGCCAAAGAATTGTACATAACTGTCTTGTTTGGGGAACTGGGGCCCGTTTCATAAAACTTCGTACGACAAATGTTGTCGTAAGTCAAAACTTTAAAATACATTTAATCTGTGATTTCTCTATCTAATCCTGTCTTGTGACATCTCTTTGGAATCGTCTTTTCAAGACGATTCCAAAAAGATGTCACAAGACAGGATTAGATGGAGAAATAAATAATAATTGAGATTTTTATAATCTGACTTACGACAACATTTGTCGTAAGAAGTTTTATGAAACGGCCCCCTGCACCAAGCGTTGTTATAAGGAGGGAACTGTTGTTCAGGGGACTGTTGTAGGAAGGGAGCTCTGTATACAGAAGCCTTCAGTGGGCAAAGAAAATTCATATTAGTGTTTCTGTCTGCTGTTGTATTGTTTTGCAGATCTTTAAGTATGCAGAAGAATTGGTGAACTGATTTTGTTTGTGTTTTTAGCTCACCTGAGCCAAAGGCTCAAGGTGAGCTATTGTGACCGCTCACCGTCCGTAGTACATCTGTCCGTCTGTCCATCTGTCCGTTCACATTTACTTCAAACGACATCTCCTCTGAAACCCGCCGATTGTAGGGAGAGTTCAAACTGCTCATGATGTTCCTTGGATGCTTCTCTACAGAAGTTGTTCAAAAAAAAGGAAAAAAAGCACAAACTCTGCTTGAAAAAGCAAAAAAGCAAAAATCTTTAAAAAATCTTCTTGCCCAAAACTACTAGGGCCTAAGCTTTGATATTTGTACAGTAGAATCTCCTGGTGGATCCCTCTATAGTTTGTTAAATTGAAATCCCTAGGGTCACATTTGACACCACCCTGCACAGTTTAAGTGCTGCTCAAGGCAGGTTTTACAGTATTTTTGATTTAGGCAGAACTGTATTTACCTGAGTTACCCTTAATATACTATGGGCAAATAACCAATATTTGCAAACAGTTTGGATCCAGATCAGATGCTACATAATGCTGCATCTAATCTGGATCCAAACTATTTGCCACTCATTTACCAACTTAACATTTTCTAAAAATAAATGTACATTTTTTACACACGGAAGGTATTTAGCAGACATCATTTCAGTCTGGTAAGGGTAAGCCCCCAGCAGCAGTGCTGCTAATGCTACAGTACTCTTGCATAATATTTGACCTCAGTGATCAGGCCAACAGAACTGAACATGTTGTCTGCTAAAGTTTAGAAATGGTTCAGTCTGCTTCATACTTAGAGAAACAGGATCTGGAAGTGATCCACTGACAGTTATGTAATTATGTCTTATGCCATATTTATACATATGTTTTATATTGGTTTTGTCACAGTTATCTGCATGTCTTGTCATTTTTTCTTGTCCAGGATTCAACCCTTTCCCCCAATAAATACTGACGTTTGTTAACCAATTACCCCATAAATGTGCATTTTTAGGCCTTTGATTTTTTCCTCCACTTAAGAAAATAATTCCCCTTTAACCCTTTCCCCCATAGCATATCTCTAGTATTGAATGTAGGTGTCCACTTAAAACAGGTTGAAAGTAAAGCAGAATGCGCTTTAAGCGCATTCTGCTTTACTTTCAGCCTGCTTTAAGCTATCATCTGCTAGAATATAGAAAATATTTTGTATTATACATATTTATGAATGTATAAATTGGAACTATTTTCTTCAGAGCAAGAATAAACTGAATGCGCTAAAAGGCGCTTCTATGGGGGAAAGGGTTAAACAGTCATGAAAATGTAAGATGTGAAATAAGTTTCTATATCCTAGTAGATGGTAGCTTAAAGCAGTTTGAAAGTAAAGCAAAGTGTGCATTAAGACCCATTCTGCTTTACTTTCAACCTGCTTTAGGTGGCCACCTATTTTCAAAACTAGAAACAGGCTATGGGGTAATGGGTAAAATGAAATTGCCTATTTGGAAAGAGCCTAATGAGAGGAAGTGCCATTTGCAAAGGCCATAACTCTGACATCATTGTTTTTTTAGTTATTTCCCTTTGTCATATTTTCTTGTCAAGAAGACAACTCCAGTTCTACTGATGCTATTGTAATGAAATTTTATGTATGGAAAGAAACTGATGAGAGAAAATGTCATGCATAAGGGCAGCAATATTTTGTTTTCCCCTTTGTCATATTTTATTGTCAGGAAAATAACTCCAGTTCTGCTGACGCTAGTGAAATAATTATCATTTACCGGAAATGGAAATAGCTTGATAAGAGGATGTGTCATGGATAAGGGTCATAAGCTTGGCAACAAAATTCACTTTTGTCATGTTTTCTTGTCCGGAAGATAACTCCATTTATAGCTATATTAAAATGTTGTCTTGCCCAGTCAACTTAGGTACAAACTTCAATGTCCTCAGGTGAGCGAATTTAGGGCCATGGCCCTCTTGTGTTGGTTATTCCATGGGTTTGACTATATTACAGTAGAGAAGACATATTCATTCCCAATTTACTAAAACAACATTTTTATGAACAGCAAACATTTTGGAATACAGATCAGATACCATGTAACTTGGTGTATGATCAATCTCCAAACTGTTTTCTTCTCAGATATAAATGTATCAACATTTTAAACTCTTTCAACACCATGGACCTGTTTAAAATATACTTTTTACATTTGCAAATAGTATAGACCCAGATCAGAGGGCTCCTAAAGGTGTCCTCTGATCAGGATCTACACTGTTTGCTAATATAGAGCAGTATTTATTTAACTACCCAGAATTTCCAAGTAGACTGGTTCATGTTTTGGTAACTAAAATGAGCCACAAGGGAACATATTAATCAACAAGAGTTACTTAGTGTTGAAAGAGTTAAGCAATGTTTTATTTCAAATCAGATACTGTCAGAGCTGACATTACATAGAATTATAAATATTAGGACTAGATAACAAGTTTTGTTTCAAAACTTAGATCTACATTATATTCTTCTGAATTTCACATAAATATTATCCCTATACAGTGAAACCTCTCTATAACCACCACTAAATTGTGTCAATTATTAGCTGTTTGTGACAGCTGACTGCTTAAACCAAGGTGACAAGAAAACAGAAAGCTCCTTTAAGAGCTTTCTGTTTTACTGTCACCTTCCTTTAAGCTATCACTTGTCTTTTATTCAATAATTAGCCTTCATTTTAGTTGTCAACATAGAGGGTTTTTACTGCACAATAATGCTTTGTTTTGTTGAATTGGGAAAGAATAACGTCTTCTGAACTGTTCAAATCTATTCTGAGGTACATTAAAGAAATCATGCTATAACGGATACAGGTGTTTTAGTTTTATTTTATAACACATCTTCCTCCAAATAATGTCCAAATTAACTCATTCACCCCTGAGACTTCAAAAGAAAAATTCCAGTCTCCAATTAACCCATTACCCCATAAATATGCCTTTTACACCTTTAATTTATTCCTCTACTGAAGAAAATAGTTCCAATTTGTCACAAATAGGAATCATACTATTATCTATATTCTAGCAGATAATAGCTTAAAGCAGGCTGAAAGTTAAGCAGAATGCGCCTTAAGGCACATTCTGCTTTACTTTCAACTTGCTTTAAGTGGGCAACTATCTTGAAAACTAGAAACAGGCAATGGGGTAATGGGTTAAGTATAGTCTATTTTGTATCATGGCAAAGATGTTATCTGCTTAAACCCATTACTACATAGCCTGTTTCTAGTTTTAAAGAGGGATACTCACAGCTGGTTGAAAGTAAAGCAGAATGCGCCTTTAAGGCACATTCTGCTTTACTTTCACCTTGCTTTAAGCTACAATTTACTAATATATAGAAACTATTTCATAGATGCATATTCATGACTATAAAGCGGAACTATTTTCTTCTGTGGGGGAATGAATTAAAGGCATGAAAAGGCTTATTTATGGGGTAATGGGTTAAACATTTGTCATCATGGCAGTGAAGGTCTGGTTTTCTCATGACATGGCTCAACTACATTGGTTTAATCTGGTTCTATTTATAAATAATTCCAAGGTCATCGTAGAATGTTTCGTCCGCCGTCAACGGGTAGCAGATGCCCGGTGGTGAAGGAAGAATCATCTGAGGCGAGCCAAACCACAGCCTTGGCAACTTCTACGGGGTCGCCAGGCCGTCCTAGGGGATGGGTCGTCTTCTGCTTCTCCATATACTACAATTAAGTAAAAACCCTCTATTACGACCTGTACAAAGATGGCTAATTGATTGTATAAAAAGTAATTCAAAGGTGCACATAAATTAATGGGAAAGTGGGTCATTACAATTGCATTTGGACCATTTTCAATTATTACCTTGGCATAGTCCTCCTCGCTCATCCCGCCTTTCTTCTGTATGTTGCTCCATATAACACCAGGACTGTGAAAACAATACAAAAATCGCATTATTGCATTCTTCCCTGAAACTTCAAATGGACAGTTCCAGCTTCCATTTAAGACAAGTCCAATTTTAACTATTAAGGGCTGTTTTTACAACATATTTCAAAATTAAAGGGCTCGTTTTTGGAGCACTCTGATCTGGTTCTACACTGTTTGCATAGGACACGTGTATTGGAAATTTGAATAGACTTCATTAGAAACTGAAATAGTCCATTAGAAGTTTCAGGGATTAATCTTAGCAGTTGGTAGCTTAAAGAAGACTGAAAGTAAAGCTTAATGCGCATTATGCTTTACTTTAAACCTGCTTTAAAAGTATTCACCTAACAGGCTATCTTGGTAAAGGGTTAATTGTGCCATACTCTCGCAGAAACATCTTGAATGAGAAAAGGTGAAAATGTACATATCTCAACGCATTACATCTACCCCATATTCTGTTTCTAGTTCTGAAGACATATGACCAATAAAAGCAGGTTGAAAGTAAAGCAGAATGCACATTAAGGCGCATTCTGCTTTACTTTCAGCCTGTTTTAAGATTCCATATGATAGGATACAGAAAATATGTTTGATTGTGCAGACCGTATTCATTACTGTATACAATGGACATGTTTTCTACTTCAGTGTATAAACGATTTAAAGGCCTAAAAAGGCGTATTTTCAAAATAATGGGTTAACGTGAATATCAATTCAATATACATGTATACACATCTGTACTTACACAACTGAGTTTGATCTAACACCATGAGAAGCCATATCTGAAAAAACAATTACAATGATGCTCACTTTACACGAAGCAGTCTGGGCCGTTAGATTTCTTTCGATATATCAACATTTCGTTATATCAGGTCCATTTTACTATATGTTAATTAGAGATGGGAGATAAGAGTTTGTTGTTTTTTATATCCACTACTTCGTTATATCCAATTTCGTTATAAGCGAGCTTCGCTGTATGCCATTTAAGTTGCGTTGCGTTGCATTGTAAACTATGTTTTTATACTCGTATAGTAAAGAGCTTTCTTCTTTACTTTTCAATGTGCGTTTTATACTCGTACTTTAAAATCGTACTTACCAATGGCCAAGAGCTGGGTAAACTGATCTAATGCCGCTTTACTCATGCCATAGACGGGACAGGATATATGCTGAAAATACAGTAAATTAAACCTCTCTTAATTATTTCAGTTATATGTGTTTAAAGCAGGTGGCCGCGTCATGTACATGTATATGTACCATAAGAAATATTTTCTATTTTCTAGCAGATATTTGCTTAAAGCATGCTAAATGTAAAGCAGAATGCGCCTTAAGACGCATTCTGCTTTCAAAGTAGTCAAATGAGTGTATTCAAAACTACAAACAGACTATGGAAGTAAAGAGTTTAGCTCCCGCCTGGCTTTTATATAATCAATCAGCTTTCTTTCAACCCTTTCACTCTCAATGACGCCTTAAAGCGCGTTTGCAAACAGTTTTGGTCCCGATCAGACGCCGTGTAACGCGACAAACTGTTTGACACTCTTATTGATATTTATTAAGTCATACAACCTTAAATCTAACTTTGAAACGTGTCTTACAGACAATACTGAAGCAGGCTACAATAAAGCGGCGAAGGGGTCAAAATATCCCGAATAATTTTATTATGAAAGGGTCAAAGGTCATAAAGGTTTTACTGCCTGTAGTGTAGTGGGGGAGATGTGGCCGCCTGTAAACACTAAGGGCATTGCAGTAACATATAAATTATGGCACGCTCTTTGGCAACGGTGACGTGGATACCATATACGCCACCATGGGAGGGCGCTAACTTAGTGCGTGGTGCCACCTTAATCCTTATCAGCAACAGCAACAACGGGACGATTTATCAAAACGTGAATGGAAAACAGTTTATAACTTGATCAGGTGCCGAATTCCCAGGCGTCTGATCTGGCACCCAGTTTTCTTTCATTGGACATACTATTAAAGAACAAATGCCTGTACATGTACTAGTTTTATTCCAGTACAATGATAACTTCAGCCACCAGATTCAACTCGATAAACCCCTCCTCCAGAAATTGTATTCAGTGTTATGACAAAAAGCTGATGAACTTATTCACGGCCATTAGTGTAAATCAAACAGGTTACTGCTTAAAGCAAGATAAAATTAAAGCAGAAAGCTTCTTCTACTTTAACTTAATCATGCTTTAAGCTACCACATCTGTTCAAAACAAATGATAAGTATTATTTGTAGGAGTAGGTAAATGTGCTCTAATGCGCTTCTTTGGAGGAGAGACTTCAACGTAAAAACGTTAACCTAGATTTCAATAAGGCAAACATTTTGACCAAGTATCATTAGGATTCCATGATCAACTAGTATTAGCCTCTAGAGTGCTAACAAGGTTTTTCTATGATTTAACCTATTGACCTAGTTTCTGACTGGAAATAACTTCGGGCGGAGTCTACAAATGACGGTGCCTTTAAAATGTTTCACTTGATGGCTAAATAGGCCCGAAATTGGAATCAATTCTTTGAGAATGATGTTTTGTTTGAAAAGAATAACACCCTGTTCGCTGTCAGAATAAATATTCAAATATAAGCATAGACGTCTTAAATGTACTTGCCGCTGCTTGTCCGGATATGCTTGATATGTTTACAACATTCCCTGCAAAACAAATACAGTCGAAACTCGATACTCGAACTCGCGTTCATTCAAAGACACCCATATTTCAAAGTAAAACAATAATTTATTTTATTTCATATTGCATTGAACATGCCTAAAAAAAAATAAAAAAAATTAAATAAATTCGTGTTGGTGTTTGTTTATTTTTCTTATATTGAACATGCCTTAAATTGCTGACATCAAAATGTACCAGACAATATTTTGTCTAAGAAATGGTTAACAGAGATGGTTAATTTTTACAGTGAAAGGGTTAACTCACGTGGTTAAATTTGACAATGAAATGGTTAACTCAGATGGTTAAATGTTAAATTTGAAAATGGTTAACTCAGATGTATAAATTTGACGATGAAAGGGTTAACTCATACATGGATATACCAATGGCTCAGTGGTACAAAAATCAAATGATAATAAGTATTCCGCATCATATAGTCAATAGTTATCATAAAAAATAATTAGCTGTATCGGGATTCAAAAGCAACTTTAGGCGCAGTTTAAATCTTTTGACAGAAGAAATATTGATACGATTGTCAAAAAGTTTGGATCCTGATCAGACGCCGCGTTACGCGGCGTCTGATCTGGATCCTAATTGTTTGCAAAGTTGATTTAATTACCTATGGCGATGAAGTCATTCAATGCCCATGTTTCTAGCTGCACCATAATAGTCTCACCTTTTGTTTTGATAAGATGTGGCAGGCATAGCTTGGTCAGGTAAAATGGAGATCTAATGTTAGTGCGCATAATACTGTCAAATTCCTCCATGGATGTGTCCTGGATTCTGTGGTAGATGATACTCGCAGCATTGTTTACCTGGGTAAAACATTAATCCATTACTCCATAAAAATGTTTTACGCCTTTAATCAAAGTTTATCCCTCCAATGAAGAAAATGGATCAACTTTATACAGCCATTCAAATATGTACAATAAGACATATGGACGTGTCCTGGATTCTGTGGTAGATGATACTCACCCCATTGTTAACCTGGGTAAAACCCCCATAAAATTCCTCCACTGAAGAAAAAAATGACCCCGGCACTTTATACAGTCATGAATATGCATAATGAGAAATAGTTTCTATATCTTATGAGATGGTAATTTATAGCAGGCTGAAATTAAAGCAGAAAGCGTCATACGGCGCATTCTGGTTTACGGTGTTCCTGCTTTAACCCCATACACCATTTTATGGTTCTAGTTTTGAAGACATGTGACATTTTAAAGTAGGTTGGGAGTAAAGCAGAATGTACCTTAAGGCACATTCTACCTTAAGCTACCATCTGCTAGGATGTAGAAAATATTTCTTACGGCATATAGTCATGACATTATCAAGTGGAACTATTTTCTTCAGCGGGGCAATAAACTAAAGGCGTAAAAAAGTGTACATGTATCTATGGGGTAATAGGTTACATGTAAGCGATCAAAAACCGATAGATATCTTTAGATATTCAGGGCTGCCATGTCTCCGGATTTTTCCGAAATTTCCGGATTTTTATTCTAGCAGAAGCTTCCACGTGTCTTCAAACTAGAAATACACTATGGGTTAAAGGGTCAAAGGTACAACTGTAAAATTGCGCTTGCGGAAAAATGGAAATTTGGAAATCTTAGGAATTTTCATGATCAACTTATGGCAACACTGTATATTTTTTATGTGGCGCGGTGCCGTAATACCGAACTCAATCAACAAGATACAATGGTGAATACTTATTTTCTTCCTAATAAACCCGTTTGCGCTAAAACTATTATATTCGATGCAAACAGTTTGAAGCCAGACCAGACGCCAGGTAACCCGTGTTGAGCCGAATTATTCACACTACGAATTCTTCACACATGTGAGGAATTCGTAGGAATTTCATACGAATATGTCACACATTTGTGAATAATTCGTACTTACTCTCAGCCCCCCTGACAGTAGATACGAATTCTTCACATGTCGATTTTTTTTTAAAACGAATGTAAAAAATGTGTGCATACGAAAACGTCACACTTTCCAAAAAGCTTTTAGCCACCAGATGGATAGGGGGACATATTAGGTTTGCTTTACCTGATAGATGTCTTATATTTCACATAATGACATAACATATGTACTAGACTGCCTGTTTAAATTGGGTCATAAGGTAAAAGGTCAATGTCACATGGGGTACAAATGTCACATTTTCGGCACACGATATAATTAATTATAGACACATACAACTGAAAAATAGCATGGTAGTAATAGCACTTTGGTGACCATATAATTTACTCGATTCCGTCGTATCGGATATTATTCGGTCCGTCTGTACGATGCATTCTAAGAACTTTATAAATGTATGGACCGGTTTCTGTGTCACCAGCTGAAGGCAATGATGACACGTCGGGGTCGGTCAACTTACCGTAGACTGTCTGTCCGATCGTCCGACTGTCATGGTTTTGTTTTTTACTGAAGTTTTAAAGGTGAAATTTCATTTAAAGAGTTTAATGAGTAGACGTGTATTGCAAACACAGTTCATAATTATTGTATAAACACCGTGAGAGGTATTCCCCTTTCTACTATTTTCCGAGAGATTCTGCCATTCCGAAGCTTTTGAAATTAAAATTTCATTAACGACTATCGCGGCAGTTTGTTCGAATTTTCAAACCATTCAGATTTTTCTCAAATTCTGCATGTTGCTAGTATATACCCTGTTGTGCAGAAATATGAAATAAAATAGGGAGTCCCCGAACTGGTTCTTTTCTTAATAGCTTGTTTTTTGGTATACCCCTAATTATCCAGAGACACGTGCTGTTGATAATAAAATCTCAGAACACCCCTCTTCAGCTTTGTAATTTTCCTTAGATATTGGGTTATTCATATGTTTTCATAAAAAAGAAAAGAATATGAGGAAGTAGCATAAAAACATGGAAACAACATTTTATTCGTCAATAAAGGGAACACATCAAATAGTTATTTTTCAAAATATTTCTCCTACAGTTCTTACATTCAGATTTTGCCAATATGTTTCACAAATATTAATAAAGCATTAATTTACTGAAATCACTAATTACAGTTATGGTTACCCGAACTATTTTTTCTACAAAATACAAAGTTTGCATGTAGAGTAACGCATGTCTATCCAATTACATATAGGGCTATCTATAAATGATATATGTTAACCACTTTTAAATGCTAAAATGTGTCAAAATCCACTGTTTAATCGTCAGCAATATATCACTTTACAAGCATTATTAGTATATATAACTTATCGTGGACGCCAAATTATATGACCACACCATTAAGCTTTTTGAGGTAGGAAAAAATACAAATTTCAAATATAAACTATATTGAATTGGTTAAAGGGAGACAACACATCAGAAGTTTAGCAAAAGTTGCTTCCCTTTGACTGTAAAAAAATTGAAACTGGCGCGATATTCCTTAATCGAAAGAGATTGATGTATAAAAGTGTTTTGCATGAGGATCATAACTCCTGCATCAGTGCGGTGAGAGTAATTCCTTCTTTCAGGAAGATGAATTAGGCTAAGCTCATTTGCTTACAAGCAGCGCATGAGATCAAAACCACCAACATGTTTTTCTTTAAGTTCATAACAGAGGTGATTATCTCTGTCCAATAAACTAAAGCCCTTAAATAGCGTTAACATAGGGAGGTCTTTGGGGTTACACAAATGATACAGTTTTGACCATCTACATGCACTTGTACATGATTGGTTTCTAGTATTCTAGCTTGAACAATAAGGCCATGAGTAGGTGGGATAAGTTTAGATATGAGAGCTTAGTGAAAACTTGCCCAATTTTAATGTCGCCATTACAGTAACCATGGGCTGCAAGAAGAGCGACTCCGACCATCATGGCCCTCTTGTTTGAGGCTGATTGCAGATCTGAACATTTACACATGTATACACAACAGATGAATGTGTTACGCGATACTCTGTCATTCAATAAGTAGCAACAGCGCTAACTTTGGTATCTGTTGCAGATGTTGTATAGGAAATATTTAAGTATTTTTGAAAATTCGAACAAACTGCCGCGATAGTCCTTAAACACCGGACGGGCAACGGTTTTTAAGACGGGCGACCATCATCGCCCGATATTGGTTATCGTGCGTTCAATATATGAATGAGGTTTACAAAGACGCACTGATTTCACTTCTTTGTTATGTTGCTCACTTTCTTACATGGAACCATACTACCGATTGCCTTATCGTGTAGTCCAGATCATGGGCATTCAGTAAAAACGTGCAATACTGTGGGAGACCGAAAGGAAACCGGTGTTATCCGGTTGCCAGTCGGGTGCCGGTGTAAAGACGAAATGTGCCCCCCCCCCCCCCCCCCCCCCCCCCATTCTAAAGAGTGACACATGAGGACGTAGAAAACTGTCCTTGGCATAATACATGTAAAATGACCCGGGAGGTTAATTTTCTGAGTCGAAAAATATCCCGGGGTCACAATTCTGAGTGGTAGGGTCACTTTTCGTCATTACAACGGCCGGTATATGATAGACAAACGCCGGATGGAGACGGCCTTGTCCGACTTCTGACACGCTTGTATACGTTTGTATATTTGGTCAAAAGCTTTCTCGGGTCCGATCGACGTGTAGGGTGCCTGGAATCGACCGATTTTAAGGCGATGTCGTTTCTATGACCGTCGTTGAAACTAGCTTTTAACTCCACTTTAAAATCAAACCGAGGCCCAGAATTCTGAGTTCATACTATGTTAACAGTGTTTCAGTCATATCTCGACATAAAGCTAATTGAATATGGGAGAAGAAACAGGATGCACGTCATAAACTGTATCAGGTAAAAAATTGCATCTGGGTAAAAGCACCGAATTTCCGATAGCCAGCTTGAAGGCTCCTCCAAATGAAAAAGCCCAAATGTTCAGATTGGGATTCGAATCAACAGCAGTAAGGAGCCAATTGAGTGTAAGTTATAGTCACTATGAGCACTGGACCACGGCCACGGGTCCCATCTCTCCCCATCCCGTTAAGAATACCAACAATCTACCAGCATTCGGCAAGCAACCTGTCGGTTGTCTGCCTATTATGCCTCAAAGGAAGCCGGGAACTAAGCATAAACTCAACGGGACTTAAGTTTGATCATTGGATAAAAAAGGCTGTACTTATCCACAGATAATTCTTCGGATTTAGGTCGGCTGTTAAAGAGCATTTTTGATCAAATCGTAAACACTGCATGTAAAAGTGGATAACACAGTTTTAGCGCACCCGCTTCTTAACAATGCATCCCGAGTTCGATCCCGGGTCATGACAGTACGTGAAAGGGTCGCCTGTTTTCCCTAGTACTCTAGTGTCATCCCACAAAACGACGCAATACACCATCTTTTGCGCTATGGAAAGTGATTTGCCTAAGCTGTTAGAACTTGTTTCATAAAGAAATGTTAAACGAAAGGTGGTGTGTGAAGAATCCGTAGGTACCAACAGGTCGTTCAAAAAGGGGGTACGAAAATCTCACACTGCCATTATGTGACATATTCGTACGAAATCTTCACACATTGGTCACACGAGTGGAAGAATTCGTACCCTTTCGTACGAATTCTTCACACCTCTAATTACGGTGTGAAGAATTCGTAGTGTGAATAATTCGGCTCAACAAACCCGGCCTCTGATTAGACATGATGACAAACTGTTCGTATTTCAGATTAAGATACATCGTTAGACTTTTCAAAAAGTTGAAACTTTGTACATTTTATTGCAATACGTTTGCTTTTCGTTTGCGTTTAAATGGGAAAGAATAACGTCTTCTACATTGTCCTTGTACAGTGGAGAATGTGTTATTCTTTCCCAATAAACGCGTTTACGCTAAAACTATTATTTGCCAGTTTGGAGCCAGATCAGACGCCGGGTAACCCGGCGTCTGATCAGGCTCCAAACTGTTTGCCACCAAGATAAACATGAAATATCAGAATTGTCCAAAAATTGTTCTTTTCTACGTTTTAGGGCTTTGCGTTTGCGTACGTTTGCGTTTAAACGGGAAAGAATAACAGATTCTCCACTGTACTCATCCACTCATGGAATCTTTAATGGAAAAGCACAATTTTCAATTTTTGAATATAGAGGATTGATTTTAACAAGATATTGCAAAATGGCAAACAATGCAGACTCTGACCAGAGGGCTCCCACAGAGTCTACACTGTCTTCACATGTACATTGCAGCAATACTCGCCGTTAGGGTTAAACTTGTTAACTCATTCACCCCTGAAAGTGGTGATGGACTATTCCAATTTCAAAATAAATCTAGTGTATTATTTTACTATTTAGGGTTGATTTTAACAATATATTTCAAAATGACAAACAATGTAGACCCTGATCTGAGGGCTCCTTAAGGACCCCTCTGACCATGGCCTACACTGTTTGTATATGACAAGTGTAATTCTCACAGGTACACTTACTAAGACATCTAGCTGTTGGAATGTTTTGATGGTCGTCTCTACCAATCGTTCCAGGCCCGAGTCTTTGTTCACATCTGCCACCACCAAAAGTATCTAAAAGAAACAACATATTAACCCATTCACTGCCATGACGTCATCAATATTAAACAATTGTCGTCTGCTTTAATGCTCAAGTTGAAATTTTAGGTATTTTGATTTAATAAATATCGAAATGAGTGTCAACAGTTTGGATCCTGATTAGGCACAGCGTTACGCGGCGTCTGATCAGGATTTAAACTGTTTGCAGATAAAAACTGTAGATTTACTCGGGATAGAGCAGTAAAGGGGTTTAGTTAAACATTGACACAGTCATGATAGTCTTTCGAGACAATTTCAATACAATAAGATAGAAAAGTACGTGTTTACTTACCAACTGATCGAACTACTACAGTGCTCCCTCTGTACAACGACACCCATTGGATACAAAGATTGCGTGTATTGTTCGGAGGGAGTTGTGTAAAGGGGGGTGGGGGTGGGAACTAAAGACTTGGCTCACATTTGCAAACAGCTTGAATCCAGAACAGACGACGCGTAACACGTCTGATCAGAATTAAAGCTGTTTGTCACTCGTCATTATATTTCTTCTGTCAAAAAAGTCCACTAATACGAGTAACTTTTTAGAAAAACAGCAAACGATAATTTTAAGCAGACGATATTGCAGCAGATAATATGTTAGACATAAATGTCTTGTTTTGGGAACAGCGGCAAACGTTGTTGTAAGGAGGGAATCGTTGTTAGGATTGAGTAAATGCAAAAACATGTATTAAAGTAATGTCCATTGCATTATAATGCGCTATTTTTTATGCAAGGTTTTTCGTACCTATCCTACTATTTTCCAACTTTTTGTTCACCTTCCTACTTTTCCTATTTTTCTACCAAAACCTCCTTCTGTTCCTACTTATTGCCTAATAAGTCTTGAAGCACCCTCAGTATGGCCCAGAATGCAGGAAATGAAGCGCTTGATTTCAAAAAATTTCAGGGGGAGTACCCCGGACCCCCCCCCCCCCCCCCTAAACCTGTTGGGACGCATCTTCGGCCTGTTGAATAAATTATAAAGAAAGAATAAAATGGCTTTGGGTGAGAATGTCTTTAACTCAAGCTTGTGGATTACTTAACTTTATAAGAGCACGATGACTCCATGAGGTATTTTGTATCAAACAGTTCCTACATGAACTATTTAATTGAAAATCTTCCTCCTTTTCCACTTGAAAAACAGTCCTACTTTTTTCAACTTTTTGCATTGAGATCAGTTGAAGGCCTGTGTTTTGAATGCTCTGATGAAAATCTTTGTATGGCCCTGGTGTGGAGTAATAGATTTCTGAGAATGGAGATAAAGCTATTAAAAAATTTCTCCAGATTATGATATTTTTTTACTCTTTGTCTTATGAAACCACTTTTTTGGGTGTTTCATTGGGGGTATTTACATCATTCTATCGATGTTAACTTCTTCTTAGAATGCCCTCAGAATGCACCATTTAGTATGCAAGTTTTAAAAAATTTTCCGGGGGATGCCCTCCCATACACTCCCCATCTGTGCCCCCCCCCCCCCCACTGAAAAATTTCTGGATCCGGCCCTGCGGGACATGTACTTACATGTACAGTTGCTGGCCATAAATAAGTTCCCACCCTGAAAATCTGTCATAGATTTTTGATGTATTTTAGCTGTGTAAGGTAAACAGGAACCTGTTGATTAACTTAAAGTCACTAAAGGTAAATATCTATCAAAAGCTGAATTAATTTCTGATCAGATAGAGAGGTGAACTTTTTATTTACTTCTGATTTGATTCTGTTGCTAAGCAACTTTAGAACACTAGTGAAAATCTTTGACTAGTATTCTTAACAGTGTTGCTATAGCATAGCAACATGAACACCGCATGACATCATGGCATGCTATTATTTTAAAGAGAAATCATTAATGATCATTAAATATTTTGAATTGTACAGCCAAACAAAGTCTGTGTAAAGTGACAGATGTGTAAAAATGAAACTTACGTTGTTGAAAACTCCATCTCCATCCCTTCCTATGTTAATCCTATAGAAAGCAATGGAGATGGTTTTTGAACAACTCCTGTTTCATTATTACACTTCAGCCATTTTACTAAGATTTGATTTAGCTGTACAATTCCAAATATTTAATAATCATTAATGATTTCTCTTTTTAAAAAATTAGCATGTCATGGTGCCATGTGGCGTTCGTGTTGCCATGGCAACACTGTTAAGAAAACTAGTCATAGATTTTCACTAGTGTTCTAAAGTTGCTTAGCAACATAATCAAATCAGAAGCAATTAAAAAGTTAACCTCTCTATCTGATCACAAATAAATTCAGCTTTTGATAGATATTTACCTTTAGTGACTTTGAATTAATCAACAGGTTCCTGTTTACCTTACACAGCTAAAATACATCAAAACATATGACAGATTTCCAGGGTGGGAACTTATTTATGGCCAGCAACTGTACATGCGGGTGTATCAATTAGAAAATATTTTCTTCAGTGGAGAAATATATCAAATGCGTAAAATGGCGTATATATGGTGTAAAGGGTTAAACTATTTGCAAGATACACCATTGTTTTAGCACAAGCGCGTTCAGTGATATTGAATTGGGTATCCCCATACAATAAACTTCCCAGGGGCTGTAAAAAGTTAACTGGTACCCGGTCGTCTGCTAACCCCGCCTTCTTGCACAGGTCACCAACCCGATCCAGCCTCCCCTGGTCTCTTCCGGTGAGTACCAACTTTGGTTGATATTGTACCATATACAGAGCAGTGGCGGCGCCTAAACCAGTCTCGTCCCCTGAGCCTGCAAATAAATTGGGAGAAATGTGTAAATCTGTCCCTTTAAAAGGAAACGAAATACAATGCAATTAAATGTTGAAAACAGCAATGCCCTGAGTAGCAGGCAAATTGGTGCCTGATCAGACGCCAGATAACCTGGCGTCAGATCTGGCTCCAAACTTTTCGCAATGGTCATACACTTTTTAGCATTGATCAACGTGTTTATTGGATGAGAATAAAGTTTTTTCCACTGTACAATGAGATAAAAACCATCTTTCGTAGAAACAAAAATCACTTTTCTATTTGCAATAAAATGAAGTAAAAAAAGAAAGGTGAAATAAGTTGAAAATTACATGCTGTTGTTGACAATTGTTTACATAACCCAAAAAATGGAGAGAACACAGTGTCTTGAAAATAGTGAAGATTGTCCTTATCTGAATGACAAACAGTGTAGAACCTTTGAGTTACATGTACACGGCATCTGATCTGGCTCCATACTGTGTGTAGGGGATAATACAGTGCTCCCTCTCTACAACGACAACCAATGGGAGACACATATTGTGTGCGTTGTTCGGAGGGAGTCGTTATAGAGAGGGAAAACTAAGATTTGGCTTACATTTGCAAACAGCTTGAATCCAGATCAGACGCGGCGTAACGCGGCGTCTGATCAGGATTCAAGCTGTTTGTCACTGGTAAATATTATGTATTCTATCAAAATATCCACTTATATGTTACTGTGAGAGAAAACAGCAGATGACAATCTTAAGCAGACGATATTGCAGCAGTAAAATAGTTAGACTTAATTATCCCGTTAAGGGAATTACGGCGAGTGTCGTTGTAAGGAGGGAGTCATTGTTGGGAGGGCCGTTGTAGAGAGGGGGCGCTGTATTATCAGTGAAACATAAACCTGTTACATGCACAGTGGAGAAGACGTTATTCTTTCCCAATAAATAGAGGATAATCAATTTCTTTGGATTGATATGAAAAATATATCACGAGAATGGGTTGTTATCTGGTAAAAAACGAGTCCGCAGGACGAGTTTTTTAACCAGATAACAAACCATTCGAGTGATATATTTTTCATATCTATTCAAAGGAATTGATTATTCTATTTATTATATATTATATTTATGACGTTTTTACCGAAAAAACACACAAAATTTATTACCTCGACGTCAATAAACTAATTATGACGTGGCGTAACAAAAAGTGATATCATCACTACATGTAGTGATGATATCAACAGTGACGATATCAAATTATATAGAGGATAACTGTTTTTTTCAGTGTAAGATCGAAATTTAATCCATTGAGTGAACATCAGACGTTATATTTTCACGAGTGGCGAAGCCACGAGTGAAAATATAACAGTCTGATGTTCACGAAATGGATTAAATTCGATCTTATACTGAAAAAACACAGTTATTCTATTTATTTATGCTTTTAAGCCACTTTTTAAACGAAATTGTTTATAAATTGAAAGCGAACGTACATTATTTATCCCGTGTTGAGCCCCACGTTTTATGTCGAACACATGTGCCTGACAGTTGGCGGTATAATGACGTCATCCGAATGACTTCGTTGCTCCCGAGTTTGGATTCGTGCTCTTCCGGTGAGTAGTTCGCGACAAATCGGACTGCCGGAATTTAACGATAAGACACGATTGACTACGATTCTTGGGGAGCCCTACGGGGAAAATTCATAATAAAAGCGATTGGTGATAATCCACTGCAGTGGATTACCAAGTGATCATCCACTGCTATATCGTGGTAATCCACCGAAAAGCATAAATAAATTATAATAAACACGTTTATGCTAAAACAATAAATAACACTATAAACAGTTTGGAGCCAGATCAGACGCCGGGTAATCCAGCGTCTGACAATGCTCCAAACTCTTTGCCACTCAGATTATGAATAGTTAGAATTGTAAAAAAAAATGCCATTTTATATAATTTGTGTTTTGTTTCTTTAAACGGGGAAAAGTAACGTTTTCGCCACAGAACAGTGGAGAATCTGTTATTCTTTCCCGTTTAAACGCAAACGTACGCAAACGCAAAGCGCTAAAACGTAGAAAAGAACAACTTTTGGTCAATTCTGATATTTCATGTTTATCTTGGTGGCAAACAGTTTGGAGCCTGATCAGACGCCGGGTTAACCGGCGTCTGATCTGGCTCCAAACTGTTTGCACTTGGAATAATAGTTTTAGCGTAAACGCGTTTATTGGGAAAGAATAACAGATTCTCCACTGTACATGATAGGCTAGATTAAATATCATTGGTTGAAAATGTTGGTCTAAAAAGATATTATACAGCTCCGCAACGTCATATACTGACAGACAGCGCGTAAACAACACCTCGTACAAAGAACGATAACTCCGTCTACCTTATTCAATTCATTTCTCTGACCAGTCTAGCGAAAGAAGCTCTTAAGTACACAGAAGTTCATGATATAGAACAATACAACTTATACTGTACAACTAGCAACTGTTTAACGTTTATCATCCTTTAAAAGAGAAATCTTACCTGTTATAAGCACGACTTTGTCTTTAAGCGAAGCCATCCCTGACTAGAGCTATACTTATAAATACATATGCACTACTCCATACGCTGTTAATCCTGAAAAAGTCGTATGTGATGGAGAACAGTGAATATCTAGGTACAGAAATATGTTATACAGGTACGCAGGTGTACACTTTAGAGAAAACGTGTACGGTTTGCAGCATACTGTACAGCGCTCCCTCTCTAGAACAATACCCAGTAGGAGACAAAGATTGTGTGTGTTGTTCGGAGGGAGTCGTTATAAGGAGGGACATACGCTACATTTGCAAACAGCTTGATTCCAGATCAGACGCCGCGTAACGCGGCGTCTGATCTGGATTCAATCTGTATGTCACTCGTCATTAAGTGTTTTTTTCTGTCAAAATGTCTGTTATGTAACATGAGAAAAAACAGCATACGACAATTTTATGCAGAATATATTGAAGCAGTAAAAGCGATAGACATTGTCCTTTTTAGGGAACTGCGGCAAATGTCATTGTAAGGAGGGGGTCGTTGTTGGGAGGGTCGTTGTACCATGTACAGTATATTCAGTGTAATCAGTTTATGATCGTGGTCGTAGGACTCTTGCAATAAGTCTGATTAAACGCTGTCTGCTAGAAATATTAAATTCTTATGATCTTCTTTATATTAACAGAAGTATTAATTCACACTTGTGTACAGTCACCTAAAAGCAAACTACATTTGGATCGGGCATCGAGAACGGCAACTGTAACAAAATTAAACCAACGTTGATCTACTTGAGAGCCCTGATGATGTTTTCAAACTGAAATACAGAGGTATACAGTGAAACGAAAACCAGAATCTTTCTACTAGTTAAAATTCTATAGGGTTTAAGCTAAATCCGGTTTTCAGACACTTTGCAGTATTGTTCAATGTTTCAATTTCTCTTTATCTATAAATAAAGGGAAATTGTTTTAAATTGTGAACCCCCTCCAACCCGGAACCTCTAAATACCGGAATTCTCTCTAAACCGGACAAAACCTTGGTCCCGTTTCCAACCCTACTTTATTTTAATCCATTACACCATAAATACGCCTTTTTTATCACATAGCCTTGCAGTAAAGACATTCTATAAATAATTATTAAATAACGTAATCCACTAAATAGACTTTTAAAATGTTTATGTGATAAATAGCATCTCACCAAGGCTCGTGACATAATATTTTAGTCAACTCTTTTATTAAAAATGATAAATAATGAGCACTCATGTAAGATTTACCCATTGATTAATATCTACACTGAAGAAAAATCATTCATGAATATATCATCAGAAACAATTTCTATATTCTAGTAGATGATAGCTTGAAGCAGGTTGAAAGTTTTGCTTTCAACCTGCTTTAAGTGGTCAGCGATCTTCCATACTTGAAATAAGCTATATGGTAATACGTTAAAGCCCCTCTAACATGGAAACCCCTATAAACCGGAAATGTATGCTGTACCCACACATGGCCGGTTTAGAGGGGTGTCACTGTACCGTATTCACTGACACACGACTGACCATTAAAGACATCTCCTGACGACCTTTTGGTCATAACGCCTTGCCAGATTATTTACTGTCAATTTCCTTGCAAAAAGCATGGGTCTTGTGCATATTGAACCATTGAATCGTCTTATGTGAGACCGGACCTTTATATATGATAGTTTGGTTAGAAATAACCATTGAAAATCACTAGAGCATGAGTGTAATCTGGACCTCAGCATGTAAAATGAGACTGTTTTGCACGTGCTTTACAGTTACAGTGACACCTCCAGAACAATATGCTGGTGGTCCCTCAATGGACTGATGAATCTTTAATTTATTGCAGTACATGTACTCATCTTTTAACTCATTCGCCCCTGAACCCAATGTCCAATGAAGTTTGGTCTATTTATGCTTATTTAGGGTTGGTTTTTTTTTAATTTTTATTTCTCTCTCTACAACGGACCTCCCAGCAACGAAACCCTCCTTACAACGACCATAGTCGCAGTTCCCTACCCTAAACAAGACAATTATGTCTAACGCTTTTACTGCTGCAAAATAGTCTGCTTAAAATTGTCGTCTGCTGTTTTCTCAAAGTTATGGATATTTTGATAGAATAAATATAATAACGAGTGACAAAGATCTTGAATCCAGATCAAATGCTGCGTTACGCGGCGTCTGATTTGGATTCAAGCTCTTTGCAAATGTAAGCCAAGTCTTAATTTCCCCTCCCTAGAACGACTCCCTCCGTGTCGCTGTAGAGAGGGAGCGCTGTAGCTCTCTTTGCGAACGCTCAATATTAACTCATCGAGCAATAGCGACAAGTATAATCGTCATTTACAAACAGTGAACATGAGAAGAGCACAACTGTTTTATGCAAACAGTGTAGACCCAGATCAAAAGGTCCATAAAGAAGCCGTCAGATCAGGATCAAAGCTGTTTGGCATTCGTTTTGAAATTACGTCTTTCATGTTGCCTTATATCTAACTTTGAAACGACATTGCAGACAAGAATATTGAAGCAGAAAATATGGGGGTGAAGTGGTAAAATCATCACGACAAATTTGGCGATGAAATGGTTACATTTCGGCAAATAAACGATTAAAGTTTGGCTGTACTTGTTGAAATATTCTCGAAAATGGCTGGTGGAGATATTGGGACCTTCACGACCTTGGGATATTCCGCCTTCACTGCCATGAAGACATCAATTTTAAACAATTGCCATTTCCTTATACAGTAGAACCCCTCTATTACGACCACTAAAATTTATCAAATATTAATCGTTTTAGACAGGTGACTGCTTAAAGCAATGTGAAAGTGAAACAGGAAGCTCCTACAGGAGCTTTCTGTTTCACTTTCACATTGCTTTAAGCTGTCACCTGTCTTTTATACACACAATTAGCCTTCTTTTTAGTAGTCGTAATAGAGAGGTCCTATTGTATTTATCATAATTGTATACGGTCGACTTTACCATGGACAGTATTAACATTATACAAATATTAAATAAATACAAATATAAATAGGGAGGAGGGAGGTCATGACTCATTAGTTGGGGACACGCAAACTATTTTAATTTTTGTAATTTATCTGAAGTCTAAATCAAAAAAGTTTTACACTTGAATATATCGATGTTTATCGAAATTCGTTCCATAGATAGTTATATATATGGATATGGCCTGACAGATTAGATCATGAACAGGCCCAGGTGACTCGGCGTCTGTTCATAGTATTCGCTGCCTCAAAAAGTAACACTTTCAATTTTGATATTGATTATTGAAAAGTAATAGTATTTTACAAGATAGGTCGCGGTTATAATTAAGAGAGCGAAAGAAAATACAATACATGTATTAAGAATTTCGACTTAATTAGAAATGAGTGTCAAACAGTGGATCCATGTCAGTATTACGCGTCGTCTTACATGTATCAAGATGCAAACTGTTTGCAAATAACTGTTACTCGTGCATGGAAGGGTGGGGTGGAGGGAGGGGGGGGGGGGGGAATAGTTTAGACCTAGATCATACAGCTCCTGAACGAGCTTTCTGATTGGGGTTGGCAATGTTTTCCAACAGGATCTGTCTTAGGAGTCTGCATGCACTCTTTCCTGCGGGAAATGATCACTGATCCCTTGCTTCAGTTATATATACTCAACAAAAAAAGTTAAGGAATTTTCAGAAAATCATCGTACAAAAGTACACCGAAACTAACCATTATCAATTTTTTTATTTATTTGATTAGATACATTTCATTGCTTGAAAAGAATGTTTCCTGTAGTTTGATATCACTTATATCCTTGCTGTAGCACTGTTTCAAGTAACCTAAGGGTCAAAGTCATTTTTCACAAAATTAGTGTCTACAGAGTAATCCCTCTTGTTATGCAAAACACATGAATGAGTCGTGAGCTTTTATCAAAGTGAAATTCGGTTCTTTTGAATGTGTAATAAAATTAACTTTTGTCTTTTCTCACAATAGCATCAATTGTCGCGCATGGAAGATGAGAATATTCAAACAAGAGCATGCATGCAAGTTTCATCGCTCGTCTGTTGTTTTGAAGATCAGTGAAAATTTACAGTAAGATTAGGTGTAAGGTCAAGGTCAATATCAGTTGGTTCAATGTTTTGATATGCCTGGATAGGACATATCACGATGAACATGCATACCAAAATATGAAGATTGTAGATGAACAATTGAAGAAGTTATGGCGAAATCATGCTAAGGGAGCAGTCTCCATTTCTCCTGCAGAGCCGTCGCACGAGCCTTGAGGGTTCTTTTTGTCAGTATTCTGCGGACCCTCTGTCTTAGAATATCCTATCCATGTTAAATGGGAGACATGTCCAGTGAGCAACTTTGACCTTTGACCTTATTTTATGTACTTTTCACTGATCTTTAAAGCTTATTCGTGTGTTTTAAATAACACTAATGTAAACACTTATTTTGTGAAAAATGACTTTGACTCTTAGGACAGGTTAGGTTACGTGAAACAGTGCTACAGCGAGGATATAAGTGATATCAAACTAAAGGAAATATTTCTTTCAAGCGAAGAAATGGATCTATTCAAATAAATAAAAAAAATGATAATGGTTAGTTTCGGTGTGCTTTTTTGCAATGAATTTCTGAAAATTCCATAACTTTTTTTGTTGAGTATATGTTCATAGTGGGTGGGGTTTTATATATGAATATTCAGCAAGAAAATGGTTTAGCGCACCGATTGAAGGTTAAACAAGAGTACCATGAAGTAAATCGCTCACCTTATCTGAGGTTATAACGTGTTTGAGTTGAGTCTGAAATCATTCTCGAGCATTTAAATTGGTCAGATTTGAGCTTGAGAACGGCCTCAGACTCAACTCAAACGCGTTTAACCTTGGGACACCACACAAAAAAAGATATGGAAAACCTGTCTCATCTATTGACAGCCTCTTTAAGCTAGAAAAATTTAAAATTTGGCCAATGGTTTCGGACAAAAAAAAGTAGTTTTCTCTGTAGTGTCTGAAAAGGCTCAAAACTGTTTGCCGCTCAGATTTGATCTCATTTAACGCTAGCTACAAGTGAACTTGCCATCTACAAACAGTGTACCTAGGAAGAGTATATTTGTCTTAAGCCCTCTTATCAGTCTACACGGTTTGCCATTTTACATGGATATATTGCAGAAAATAACCATAAATCGTCATAAATGGACAATACTTAATTGAAAATTGGAATTCAATTGTCCATAAAAACGTTCAGGAGTAATTTTAAAATTGTGAACACTTTCCCAGAGCCAGCCACTATCTACATTTGTACCTGTATGTCTGCTTTGTTTAACGCATTACCCCATACATACGCCTTTAATTTAACCCTCCACTGAAGAAAATAGTTCCATTTTATACAGTCATGGATATGAACCACAAGCAACATTTTCTATATCCTAGCAGATAGTAGCTTAAGGCAGACTGTGTAAAGCAGAATGCACCTTAAGGCACATTCTGCTTCACTTTCAACCTGCTTTAATGCATAGTCTGTTTCTAGTTTTGAAGATAGGTGACTACTTAAAGCAGGTTAAAAGTAAAGCAGAAATTAAACCTTCAACCTTCTTTAAGCTACCATCTACTAGCATATTGAAATTATTTCTTATGTTATTTATCTATAACTGTATACATTAGAACTTATTTCTTCTGTGGATGAATAAATTAAGAGGCATTAAGAGGCGTATTTATGGGAGAAAGTGTTAAGTGATCACTTGTCTTCAAAACTAGAAATATGGGGTAATGGGTTAAACAGGATAAAATAGTGTAACTCATTTTGTACCATTACAGTGCTCCCTCTTCTCAACAACACCCAATGGGAGACACAGATTGTGTGTTGTTCAGAGGGAGACCTTATAGGCAGGGAAAATTAATACAGTGTTCCCTCTCTACAACGGCCCTCCCAACAACGATTACCTCCTTACAACGACATTCGTCGGAGTTCCCTAACAGGACAATTATGTCTAACGCTTTGACTGCTGTAATATCGTCTGCTTAAAATTGTCGTCTGCTGTTTTTCTCAAAATTACATATTCGACATTTTGACAGAAAAATACTTAATGATGAGTGACAAACAGCTTGAATCCAGATCAGACGCCGCGTAATGCGGCGTCTGATCTGGATTCAAGCTGTTTATAAATGTTAACCAATTTCCCTCTCTATAACGGCTCCCTCCGTACAACGCACACAATCAGTGTCTCCCATTGGTTGTCGTTGTAGAGAGGGAGCGCTGTACCAGTAGAGTGCTAAGCAAGACTGTTTACATTTGCAAACTGCTTGAAGCCAGAGTAAATGCCGCATACCGTAATGTGGCTTCTGATCTGGATTCAAACTGTTTGTCACTTGTCATATTTCCGCTGTCAAATGTCTAACAATTTTGAGCCTATTTCAGGAGTGAAAGAGTTATAAATGTTTGTGGAACAGCGGCTAGTGTTGTAGTAAGGAGGGAATCGTCATTCAGGGGGCCATTGTAGGGAGGGAGCACTGTAGTACAATAGGTTTACAACTTTCTGACTCCATCCAGCTCATAAGAAACACTCAAGTCTTCATACGATCAAGATATTTATTTAAATACTTCCAGCTTAACATGCCAAAATGAATAATCTTCCACAGTAATTATATATTTCAATTTCAAGACTTGTTGAATTGGATATTCTTAAGTTGTTCCTGAGGGCCTGAAAAGATACAGAATATTTTTTTTAACATTTTCAAAACAATCAGAAAAGCTTTAAATCTATTGAACCATTGAAAGAGTCACATGTACACATATCCTTGACAAACAGTGTATCTGTAAAGAGTACACTTGTCATATACAGAGTAGACCCAGATCAGAGGGTTCCAGAGTCCTACAGGAGCCCTCAAATCAGGGTCTACACTATCATTTGGCAATTCATTGTAAATAAACATGTATAATATCCAATATATATTAAAACCTCTCTACATGTATTAGACAACTTATGTTAACTGTTAGACGTTTATGATAAATGAGAGTTATATAATGTGACAGTTGAACACAAAGCTCCTTGCTTTTAATCTGTCACCTATCTTATACAATCAATTAGTCTTCCTGTTAGTAGTCGTAATAGCGAGGTTTTACTGTAGTCATAAATGGACTTTGCTTAATTGGAAACTTGAATAAACCATTTAATGATTCAAGGTCAACGATTCAAATACTCAAATGAAACAGAGGTCCTGTATCATTCTGAATTGTTGTCTACTTTAAATATGTTGTCAGCGAAAATGAATCAAACTTAACTTTTAAGCTTTTCAAACTGACAAAAGGTTGAAGATGAATGGCAAACAGTATGGATCAACATCAGATGCCACAATCACTTTACACTCTCATGAATGTGCACCATACGAAATGGTTTGTACGTCCTACAATTCCTAGCTTTAAGAAGGCGCATTCTGCTTTACTTTCAACATGCTTAAAGTAGTCTTCAAAACTAGACACATGTTAAGGGGTAATGGGTTAAGCACTCAATCTTATGAAGGCAATACCTTACTTCTTCAATGAATTATGAGTTAACACATTTCCCCGTAAATACCCCTTTTTACGCCTATAATTTATTCCTCAACTGAAGAAAATAGTTCCCTTTCATACAGTCATGAATATGTATCATAAGAAAAAATTTCTATATCCTAGCAGAGGGTAACTTAAAGCAGGCTGGAAGTAAAGCAGAATGTGCCTTTAGGCACATTCTGCTTTACTTTCAACCTGCTTTAAGTGGTCAACTATCTTCAATACTAGGAACAAGCTATGGGGTAATGGGTTAACAAATATTCTGTACACAAATCTCATACTTACTTTGCCCATTCCACATTTAAGATAAGATGATCGTAACCAAAACCTGACACTCCCGCAATAGCCCTTGCTGCATCTTCCCGCCGATGGAAATTGATGAAGGCAAAACCCTGAAATAGATTACAACATACCATATCAACTCCATAGCTTACTACATGTGTATTAGTTTTGAAGAAAGGTATTCACTTAAAAGCAGATTAGAAAGTAAAGCAGAATGTGCACATTCTGCTTTACTTTCAACCTGCTTTAACCCTTTCCCCCAATAGAAGCACCTTTTAGCGCATTCCTCAGCTGAAGACAATAGTTCCAATTTATACAATCATAAATTATGATTCATAAGGAATATTTTGTTTATTCTAGCACATGGTGGCTTAAAGCAGGCTGAAAGTAAAGCAAAATGTGCCTTAAGACACATTAAGCTTTACTTTCAACCTGCTTTAAGAAGTCACCTATTTTCAAAACTAGAAACAGGCTTTGTGGTAAAGGGTTCAGCTACCATCTGCTAGAATATAGAAAATATTCCTTTATCTTATGATACATATTCATGACTATAAATTGAAACTATTTTCTTCAACAGCGCTATATAGGTGAAGAGTTATTGGCTGGTCCTGTCCCTAGCAGCACAGTTATCACAAATATAATAATGTAAAGAAACAATTAGCACAGAGAAGTCAAGTTTAGGCTACTTTAAACAACATCATTTTTAGGATAGTTTTAACAACATACATGTAATTAAGTTATTTCTGAATTTCTAGGCATTTTGACTGTTCAAAGAGTGACAAACAGTTTGGACCCTGATAAATGTCCAATGTATTCGGATTTTAATCCTTTACCCCATGGCCTGTTTCTAGTTTTGAAAACAGGGGACCACTTAAAACAGGTTGAAAGTAAAGCAGAATGCACTTTAAGGAACATTCTGCTTTACTTCAAGCCTGCTTTAAACTACCATCTACTATAATATACGAAACTATATTTCTTATACCTTTTTATGACTGTATCAATTGGAACTATTTTCTTCTGAGGAGGAATGAACGAAGACATGTTAAAAGGTGTATCTAATGGCAAATGGGTTAACCCGTTTCCCCATAAATACGCTTTTATTTATCTATAGTGAAGAAAATAGTTTCAATTTTACCTGTTACAAATAACAATCATAAGAAATATCTTTTGTATATTCTAGCAGATAATAGCTTAAAGCAGTATGAAAGTAAAGCAGAATGCGCCTTTTAGAAGGCGCATTCTGTTTTACTTTTAACCTGCTTAAAGTGGCCACCTGTCTTTAAACTAGAGTCAGGCTATGTGGTAATGGGTTAAATGCTATTGAAGCATAAAGGCATGGCAGTTAAAGCTTTCAATAGAAAGCCTGAACTCACTTTTGATTGGCCGGTATTTTTGTCTTTTGCCAGATAAATCCTCTGTATTGGTCCAAAAGGTCGGAACAATTCCTGGAGGTCAGATTCTCGAGTGTCCTCCGACAAGTTGGTGACACGAATAGTCGCCGATTCATCTGAAAAAACGAGGTCAAACAATCTTTGAGATTTTCTATCTGAAAAGTCTAGAAGGCTGTGAAGAAAACCGAGGATTATACAGTGGAGAATGTACACTATTCTTTCCTGTTTAATTGCATATGAAATGCAAACTCAATGTACTGAAGTCTCGAATATAACATTTTTTTTTAAATTCTCACATTAAATTTTAGTCTGAGTGACAAACAGTTTGGAGCCTCATCAGACACAGGGTTACCTGGCATTCCGTCTGGGTCCAAACTGTTTGTTAATGAAATTACATGTAATGGTTTTCGCTTTAAAAACATTTATTGTGTAAGAATAGCGTCTTCTCTGCTGTAGTTCTCTCCCACTTTTTGAACAAAAATGTTTTTATTACAGCACTCCCTCTCTACAACAATACCCAATGGGAGACACAGATTGTGTGTGTTGTTCAGAGGGAGTCATTATAGAGAGGGAAAATATCCACTTACATTTGCACAGATCCAGGCTGATTGTCAGTCATCATTTTATGTATTCTATCATATATGTAATATTGAGAAAAACAGAAGACGACAAATTAAAGCATACGTTATTGCAGCAGTGAAAGAATTAGAAATATTTGTCTTGTTTGGGGAACAGCGGCAAGGGTCGTTATAAGGAGGGAGTCGTTGTTGGGAGGGAACACTGTACCTTTTACCTCTGTTTATGGGGATTAGAGATGCAGATTGTAGCTTAAAGCAGATCCAGGGCTCCAGATAAGACGGAGTAAACTGAACAAATCTAACATTTTATCCTTTGTTTCAGCACCAAATCCTAAAGTGTTACTACTCATTAGAATCATCTCAAAGAGATGATTCTAATGAGTAGTGACACAATAGAGTTTAATGCAGAAATAAAGATTTTAGATTTTGAAATGCTGCCCTTAAAAGATGGAAATACTCATCAGTATGGTTGAAATTAAAACAATCAGTCTTCTATCTTATAGGATCAGTACTGTGTTGCAGTGCCGTATAAGGGTAAAACCAAGACCAATCAAAAGAAACATTTCCTATATTTTATTAGATGGTAGCTTAAAGCAGGATGAAAGTAAAGCAGAATGTGCCTTTAGGCACATTCTGCTCTACTTTCAAACCACTTTAAGTGGTCACCTGTCTTGAAAACAAAGTAACAGGCTATGGAGTAAAGCATTAAATCACATGTCAATATAAAGAGTCCAGATAAGGGGAGTACTTCAAAAACTAAAATCTTAATTTCTGCATAAAGCCCAATGGTGTGACTACTCAATAGAATCGTCTCTTCGGGACAATTCATATGAGTAGTCACACCATAGGATTTGGTGTTGAAACAAGAAAAATGTTGGATTTTTTCAGTCAATTCTCTCTTATCTGGGGCCCCTAGTCCTGACTGAAATTGTTGCAAGTTAACCCTTTACCTAATATCCTATTTCTAGTATTGAAGATAGGTTACTACTTAAAGCTATTGAAAGTAAAGCAGAATGCGCCTTAAGGCGCATTCTGCTTTATTTTCTGCCTGATGTAAGACTTATTAAATTGGAACAATTTTCTTCAGCAGAGGAATACATCATATTCGCTAAAAGGCGCTCCTATGGGGGAAAGGGTTAAAGGACCAGACTTTACCTCTGCTCGACTTCATTGTTTCTCCTCTTCCCTTGCCGGCTCCCTCCCTCATACTAGGGGGCACATACTTCCCGCCTGGCTGTTTACTACCACCGGCACCAACAGCAACAACTGTAGGGGCCACAGGGGCTGTACCATCCTCTTTCTTCTTCTCCCCTTCAAGGCTCTCCTATATATAGAGGATCTTGTATGAGTGCTAATTATCTATCAGTTTAAATAAACAAGTTGACTAAAATAATATGATGTGAGCCTTGGCGAGCATCATATTCATTTTAGTCAACTAGTTTATTAAAAATGATAAATAATGAGCATGAATGTGAGATTCTATTTATCACATAACAAGTTTAAGCTCCTTTTAAATTGATTGAAGCCCTAGTTTGTAGACCCTCCGCTATATAGAATTTCCGCCAAAACGTTACATTGTTTACGTAAACCTCGTAGTAAATGACGTCATTTGGCGTCCCGCTACATGCAGCACTTGTGGACGAACAAGTTGGGCCTGAGCCCAAAAAACGATATTCCACTAGTGGATTACGATATTTATACAATCGCTTTATGCAACTTCCAGACCGCAAATAATGTGATAAACATCACTAAATAATATCTGGGTCCAAGGTTATAAAGAGTTTGAGTTGAGTCTGAGATCATTCTCAAGCATTTGATTGGTGAGATTTGTGCTTGAGAACAATCTTAGACTAAACTTAAACTTTATAACCTTTGGGCTTGAGCTCTGAATTTTTTGAGTATTTCAATTTCTATATAAGGCCCAATAAAAAAGTACCCATGTTTCCTATACATGCCCCCAAAAATTAGGGACGGTGATCGGTAAATCTTAGAATAATACATTTAACAGTCTGATGGAGTATTTTATATAGAGACTAAGAGTGGTTATTCATAAAAAAACTCTTAAAAATATCCAATCAAATTGTTATTCCGTTGGTATGATTGTAGGTCCCATTACCACAATTACCTTAAAAATCTGAACTGGCATCATTATTATTCAATATTGGTTAACCAAAACAGCAAAGTAGTGACATATATTATAGATGCATTAAATTATGTTTTGAAATGTGTTGAATGCATGTCAACTGATTCAATGAACTGCGTTGCATGCAAGTTGAATGTGTCATTGGTTAATTCACTAGCAGGTCATATGTACAAGGAACATACTTTATGACAGATTTAGAGCAAATTTCAGTTAGATATTAGACTCTTATTCAACAATCAATTTTTGAACACTTAAACGTCTATAAATTAGCTTTTAAAACAATTAAGTGGAGAATAGTCTCTATTACACGCTCAGCAAAAAACGATTGTCACAAGCTGGGCAAAAATTACCGACAGTAAATGAAAAAAAAGTTTAGGGTCGGTGGGAAAAACTAGGGTCGGTTGGGTTACGGGAAACAGGTATTTTTTTATTTTGCCTAAGAATACTGTATCTACCCCTGGTTTGTCCTGAAACCAAAGTTGTACTGATAGACAGACAGACAGCACAAAACAATATGTATCCCCACTAAAGTATGCAGGGTTGACATGAAAACTCCTAAGATTTCCAACTTTGCAATTTTCAAGTTCAATTTTACGAATTGCACCTTTACCCCATAGCCTGTTTCTAGTTTTGTTGACATGCGACTACTTAAAGCAGGCTGTAAGTAAAGCAGAATGGGCCTTCAGGCACATTCTGCTTTACTTTCAGCCTGCTTTAAGCTTTAATGTACTGGGGGAAAATTAGAAGATTTAGGAAAAATCTGGAGAAATGGCAGCCCTGAGTATGGAAGACATAATTCTGTGTTGTGAAGGGCATACTTAGAACAGAATGGAGAAGAATATCAACGAAAGTAGTGTATTCTGTCTGAAAATTTAATAATGCATTTAAAACACCTTTATTTTAAAATTTCAATGTAGAGCAATTAAACTTACAATTTGAAATACAGTAAAACCTCTGTATTATGACTACTAAATTATGGTATCTACCTGTTTCATAAAACTTTGTACAACAAATGTTGTTGTAAGTCGGATTATCACTTAGTGTTTATTTCTCAATCTAACCCTGTCTTGTGACATCTCTTTGGAATCGTCTTGAAAAGACGATTCCAAAGAGATGTCTCAAGACAGGATTAGATGGAGAAATCAGAAATTAAATGTATTTTAAAGTTTAGACTTACGACCATTTACGTAGTACACAGTTTTATGAAATGGGCCCCTAGTACTTAATACAGGTGGCTGCTTAAAGCAAGGTGAACATAAAACACAAAGCTCCATAAGGAGCTTTCTGTTTTATGTTCACTTTGCTTCAAGCTGTCACCTGTCTTTTATACAGTCCTTGAGCGCTATTTTCAATGGTTGTAATAGAGAAGCTTTAAAGTATTAAGTTTGACTTTAGCATTTTTGAGTGATTGAAATTATTTTTGAGTGATTGAAATTCAACTACAGAAAAAATTGGTTTAAGTAAGTATACGGCCCTAAATCGCTCATCTGGAGCCATTGATGTAAATGTAACATATCTTGGAAAGCTGAGAAATTATGACAATATGATTGTGCCAATTGCTGATTGGATGATGCTGAGTGTCAAATAGCTAAGCTCAGGGTACTGTGGTTTCAGAGAAGATTTTTTAAGTTTGTATTGAAAAAATCTATATTTAGCTCCTGTGACCTAGTTATGCAACAGACCATTAACATTTGAACAATATTGGTCAAGTACCTCTAGAAGTTACACCATGCCAAATATCAAAGCCCTAGCCATATTAGTTTCAGAGATGAAGAGGTTTGAAGATTTCACTATATAACTCTATGTGTATTTGTGACCCCAGGGTCGGGTCATTTTTGACCCCAGGGATATAATTTGAACAATCTTGATAGAGGACCTGTAGATGATGCTTTGTGCCAAATATCTAAGCTCAGGGTATTGTGGTTTCAGACAAGAAGATTTTTTAAGTTTTTATTGAAATAATCTATTTTTAGCTCCTTTGACCTAGATATGCAACGGACCGGAACAATTTGAACAACTTTGAAAGAGGACCATATAAGGATCATTCCTGTCAAGTTTGGTAAAAATCCATCCAGTAGTTTAGGTGGAGATGTCGTTTAAAGAAATTGTTGACGACGGACGGACGAACGAACACAGCACGATTAAAATAGCTCACCTAGCTGAGCTAAAAAGTGCCAGACTATTTACCTGTAAGGGAGCCAGTGTGTCTTTGTAGGGACATTTTGTCGTCCAATGGTCGCCTTTACAAATACGACAGCTCACAAGTTTCTGGCTCTTTAGCTTGGCCAGTGGGTCTTCTTCTGGTTCCTGGTTCTTTGACTGAAATTCAGAAAGTCATTATAATAAATTTCCTTTCATTTTTAACTCATTCACCCCTGAAACTTTAAATGGACAATTCCAGTTTACAATTGAATGAAGTCAATTTGTGAATAATTATAGTGGATTTAAACAATAGTTTACAAAGTGAAAAACAATGTAGACCCTGATCAGAGGGCTCCTTAAGGAGCCCTCTGATCAGGGTCTACACCGTTTGCATAGAATATGTACTTGATCAAGGTATACAATTATTTCATGACAAGTATACTTGTTGCTAGGGTTCAATGTGTTAACCTACATGTATTCATGTCTGGATATTTCAATGAACTCTCCCTATGAGCTTGTTGGAATACTTCATTATAGATATTTAATTGTGAGGTAAAGACACTGTAGTGTTCGGTCATGCAGCAGAGTGTTACAGGTGAAATAGCTAACAGTGTAGACCCTGATGAGACACCGCATTATGTGGTGTATCATCTAGGTCTAAACTGTTTGCATCAGCATGTCTACCTTTGATGACGACAGGCATTAATGGGTTAGGCCAAATATCACCCCTATTGCAGGACTTCAGATAAGAAAAATATTTCCAAACCTAAATTTCTTATGTCTCTATAAAACCCTATGGTGTAACTACTCTTTAGAATGTCTCAGATGAGTATAACGAGTAGTCACACCATAGGACTTGGTGCAGACATAAAGAAGAAGAAAATGTTTGGCATGTTAAGTTTACTTCTTCTTATCCCTTTACTTCATTGCCTGTTTCTAGTTTTCGAAACAGGTGACCACTTAAAGCAGGTTGAAAGTAAAGCCGAAAGTGCCTTCAGGCACTTTCTGCTTTATTTTTTAACCTGCTTTAAGTAGTCAGCTGTCTTCAAAACTAGAAACAGGCTATTGAGTAAAGGATTAAGCAGGTCCCTCCTCTTTTCATTGAAACCCCTAACAAAGGTAGGATATATGTGTACGTGAGTAACGTCTATGTGTGTAACCTACATCTTTGTTTAAGATTATCTGCATGTTGATTTCCTCCACCTGTACTATCGTGTTAGCAGGGTTGGGCCCGGCAGGGTCATTCTCAGCTGCTCCATATTTCCTCCAAGCCTGTAACGAATATAACAAATAGGTTGAGAATACCTCTTATCCTAGAACTCCATAATATGCATATTTTCTCCTTTCATTTTTTCTATTGAAGAAAATAGTTAAACGATAAACAATCAAATTATGAAACCTAAAAAATATTTCCTATATCCTAGCAGATGATAGCTTAAAGCAGGCTGAAAGTTAAGCGGAATGCGCCTTAAGGTACATTCTACTTTACTTTGAACCTGTTTTAAATGGCCACCAATTCTGGCTATGGGGTATTGTGTTAAGATCTTGTACAAAAGGTAATTGCTTAATGCTGGATCAAAATAAGGCAGAAATTTCCTAAAGGATCTTGATGTGTTGTTTTCATACTAGCAATGGGTCTTCCACTGATTGGTCGTTAACCCTACAGCATGTTTCTAGTAATGTAAATAGTTGACCATTTAAAACAGGTTGAAAGTAAAGCTTTACTTTCTGCCTGCTTTAACCCATTAAGCCATACTGACTCATATTGACTCATACTAACTCATTTTGACACACTTTAATCAACTACCCTGTATTGAGATAAGGGTTGATAATTATTTATCGCTTATGAGTTAATGGGTTAAGTTACCATTTGCTAGGATATGGAAAATATTTCTCTTGAGTCATGATACATATTCATAGCTGTTACTATTTTCTTCAGTGGAGGAATAAATTAATGGTGTAAAATGCATATCTATGGAGTAAGGGGTTAATTTAATATACAGTAAACCTTGCTGTACAGCACAGATGCAAAAACAACAAGACTGATTTCAATAAACGCTTATGCCCCCCGGCGGGTGGCATCCTTGACAATATATTCTGAATCTTTTCTAAGTCCAAATTAGGTCAAGGTCAAATTGAGCTTGGGTATTACTGGTGGGTTGGTAATGGTCCAAGGCAATAACTGTATAAGTATAGAAGCATTGTAGTAAGTAGTGTTGATGCTAGACGAAACGGTAAAATCTAGTTAACCAAGAAATAGCCCATTCAAAATATTCTAAGTCCAAATTAGGTCAAGGTCAAGGTCAAAATCAAGGTTGGGTGATATTGGTGGATAGGGAATGGTCCAAGGCAACAACTGTATAAGTATCAAAGCATTTGAGTAAGCAGTGTTGATGCTAGACGAAACGGTAAAATCTACTTAACCTGTTACGGACGGAAGGACGGACGGATGCACGGACGGTCTTAGGAGAACGTGTTGTGGGGTTAGATGCTATATAAACCCTAACCCTAAAACTAACCCCACAAACGCCTTTTTTAACCCCACAATACTCTCTTTCAACCCCACAATCACTAACTGGCCAGGTTAATGACCCAAACTGCCAGGTTAATGACCCCATAATGTGCCTCCTGGATGTACGGAAGGACGGACAGGACGATTACTATATGCTCCCGCATCTGTCGATGCTGGGGGCATAAAAACATGAACATCTCTAAAGACAGCCAATCATTCTATTATCTGTGCAGTGTTGATTTATGATAGCACATGTATCTCTATGAGGAACAAGCAAATGTGCTAAAAGGTGATGCTATACTAGAAAGATTTAACAAATTCCCCCACACATACGCCTTTTTACGCCTATAATTCATTCCTCCACTGGAGAAAATAGTTTCCTTTTAATGGCTTTTATACAGTCATGATTATGTTTCATAAGAAACATTTTCTATATCCTAGCAGATACTAGCTTAAAGCAGGCTGAAAGTAAAGCAGAATGCACCTTAAGGTGCTGCTTTACTTTCAACCTGCTTTAAGAGGTGACGGGTCATCTTTCTTTATATCTAGACACAGGCTATGGGGTAATGGATTAAACAACCATATGTCTAAAACACTGAAAACAAGCTCTGGAGACTATGGTTATTGATGCAGGGTTCATTCTAGGATTGAATTTGGTGGGGCCCTAGGGCCCCTCCATGACAAAAAGGTGGGGTCATAGTGACTCGAAGGGGGGGCCATAATGAAACTTTAAAGATTTCCTTACCCTTTTCCCTCCTCATCAGCAGTAAATCTTTTCCATTAAGTAACTTATTATTTACTTCAATATTGCAGTAAACTTAAATTGTCTGAACAAATAAAATATTCACAATAATTTGACTGGTTCATGTCAGTTCTGTTTAAGCAGAGAACATAGCACTTTTTGGAAATCATTTTCAGAGACAGGTCTCCCCTCTGACGAAATAGTAACTATGTCATTAACTCAGTCTGGTGACAGACAGTCTATTAAGAGTACTGTCCCTATAATTTTAAAGAATCAAAAGTCATACCATTATTATTTTGTGCTTCAAACAAAGTGAGCAAGTAATTACATCTTTACTGTCCCCCATAACCATTTCATGCATTTGTAATTTGACAGCCATGATACCTGGAATCCACAGGCGTTCTCTTTCTTTTCTGCCTCTTTAACAGTAGTGCATGGCGATTTACTTCTCTAAGATGAATGAACTGCCTTTTCAGAAGCGTTTTCATTGTTATTTATGCCGAATTTCTTTGAAGGCTGGCCGAAGAAGTCGGCAATACTTCTAATTTTTCTCTTAGACGCCATTTGTATACACAACGGTAACCTGTTACGAAAGACACAAATTAGTCGATTGGCTGATATCAATTCAACAGCCAATCAGATAAACTTATACATAAAGCGCGGTAAAGACTAAACCAGAGTAGAATTCGGCATGGGCTACTTGGACACGGCTATAATTCGGAATTTGCGGTCTGATTTTCGGCCACGCCTGAATCCCGCGTCGACATATTTATGATGCGCAGGATTTAATTTTTTAGCGCCAATGACCCTATGGCGCGGCCTAGAATGAACCCTGTTGATGTTTTTTATCTGATTTGAATATCATTTGATTCACACTTTCCATTACTATCAGTATCTGTACCTTTCTTCTGGCTACACTCTTTGCTGCTTTTCTCTTCTCTACCTTGTATGTTTTGACAGTCTGAAACATATAGAAATAAGACTTACTCTGAGGTCTACCAATAACAACAACTTGAACAAGAGGATCATTAGAAAAAAGAACCCTAAAACATTTAGTGGTCCAAACCCTCTGGTGGCCATGTTATTTGACAGATCAAAATTCTTAGAACAATTTTGAAAGTACAATATGTATATCAATTGAGAAACAATTGGGTGAAAACCAAATTGAAATCAGATCAGTTGTTTTTTAGCAAAAGATTTTTTTAATATTGTGCATGGTTGCCATGGCAACAAGACGGATGGCTTCACTCAATTGTTTTGAAAAAACTTTTGAAGCTCACAACTACAGTACATGTATGTATCTGACCAAGTTTGGTTAAAATTGGGCCACTGGTTTCAGTGAAGAAGTTATTTGACACAAATTGTGAACAGACAACACGGACATACGGCGACCAATCACAATAGCTCACCTTAGCACAGAGAGCTAAAAAGGTGTTTCTATGGGGTACTGTAATGGGTTAACCCTTTCAACCTTAAATATCTCTTGTGGGTAATTATTATCCATTTGGACTCTTCTTGTATAGGCATTTTGAACAAGTTTACTGTTGTATTTTTGATAGGACAACAAAAACGAAAGAAATATCAAACAGTGTAGACCCTGATCAGAGTGCTCCTATGGAGCCCTCTGATCAGGGTCTACACTGTTTGCATATGTTGTCAGTAAAAAGATAATGAGTAATCTCTAAAGAGGGCTGTAGGGTTGAAACTTGAAAGGGTTAAAATGCTGCTAGACCCTGCACTTAGTTACCCGGGATCTGATAAGACATACCTTCACCATTTTCCCTTCCTCATTATACTTGTATTCTGTCAAAGTCTTGACGTTATTGTACTCATCAAAATCTTCAGTGGCAGGTGGCAAAGACCCTGCAAAAGAAATGATGTCTTATTTTGACTACAACTATCCCTCCCTACAACGACCCTCCAAACTATGATTCCCTCCTTACAACGACCCTTGTCGCACTTCCCTAAACAGGACACTTATGTCTAACGCATTTACTGCTGCAATATCGTCTGCTTAGAATTGTTGTCTGATGTTTTTCTCAAAGTTACATTTAAGGGGACATTTTGATAGAATTAATATAATGACGAGTGAAAAACAGCTTGAATCCAGATCAGACCCTGCATCTGATCTGGATTAAAGCTGTTTGCATATGTAAGACAAGTCTTAATTTTCGTCTACCATTGGATGTCGTTGTAGAGAGGGAGCTTTAAGAACGTAAAAGTTCCGTCAAATTAATCAAATGTGATTTTTTTAGGAGTAAATTAGCTTCGAGAAAACACAAGCGTTCATGGTGAATAAAATACAACAATGAAATCAAGAAAAATCAATATAGCTGAAATTATTTTACCTTTAAATGAGAAAAAACAAAACAATTGCACCAGAAATCATCATCTTTTTGACGGATGGAACTCCCGGCTTTTTCACCAGGTCCATCAAAGTTCATGTTTTCTCTACTAATTTCTTGTTAGGGTATGTATTGCTTTGTTTTCAATTTGCTTTTGTTTCTTCTGTTCTTCAGTTAGTTTGCAAAATAAAGGAATTAGAATGTGTACCTGGGGAAATTATTTAGTCCGTCAATCATAATGACGTTCACAACAACGTTTAATTTAATCTGTTTTTGTGTCCATATGTGGTGGGTGGGGATTCGAAGACAGTGTTAAACTTAGTACTTTCTGGTTATACAGGGGGTTTCTTTTGATTTTGAAGACATAACTAGATAATTTAATGAAAAATGTTGCAACCGTCATATCTGTCAAATCTAGTAAATGACGTTCACACAATTGCTCCTCTGTTTAGAGCAGTTACTTCCCTTATTTGTCCAGTGAAAAGAAACTGGGATTGTATATGAACATAGGTATCCAAATGCAAATCATGGCCGACACAATGTGTGTGTGAACGCCGTTTGATATTATTTTGTGTAAGAGTGTGTCTGTCAAAAGATGTTACAGTTAGCATTCGCACTTGATGATAGTTACATTTCTGTCAAAAAATGATGTTAGCAACAATTTCTTCCGTCAAAAATGATGTTAGCAACACAATTTCTTTTGTCAAAAATGATGTTAGCAACAATTTCTTCCGTCAAAAATGATGTTAGCAAGCATTTGCTCCGTCAAAAATTGATGTTAGTGCTCAACAATTTGTTCCGTCAAAAACTGATGTTAGCAACAATTTGTCCGTAAAAAAAATATGATGAAATTGATTGATGTTAGCAACAATTTGTTCTGTCAAAAAATGATATTATCAGCATCGTCAAACTTAAATAGATCAGTATCTGACATGATCTTTACAGAGATAGTACTTCCTCTACATATAGTTTTCAATCTTTTGTTACATTGACAAATTGTTGCTAATTGTAATAAAGGGAACACTTCAATTTTCTAACTTTGTGAACATAAAAATATCTGTCAAATATTCTGTCAAATAATGACATTTTTAGTTAGCAACAAGAAAATTTAAAATGTGATTTAAAGGCAAAACAAATACATTATGCTATAATTCTTATTTTCATTTTTTTTTTACCTAATATAATATAAATAACAATCTCTTCCTCTACATTAAAACTAATGCAATTTTTTTATACAAAGGAAAAAAATTCTTTGGGAGTTAGTTTGACGGAAAATCAAATTTTATGTTCTTAAATGGAACATGTCTGATTCCAACAGTCATTGGCCTGAATATCTTTCTCTACTGACATGTATGAAGGACTAGGGTAAGCTTGTATGATGTCACATATCTACCTCATGCTGAGTGAGCTGGGTTGAAATAGAGTATCGGTGAAGAGTAACTAGTGTAGGAACCTAACGCATTTATTTCAATATTTGAAACTCTAGTTACTATAGGTCAGCTAAACTCGCTCAGGGTTTGTAACTTAGGGCATCCAGGCTTCCTGCGGCACCCAGAATTTCTGTCAGGAAGCCACAATCGCCTGTTAGGGATCCGGACAAGAACCCTATTTTTCTGGGCTTAAAGATATTTCCTCAGTCCTTTGATCACCCCTACCCCAAATTGTTCTTGACAGGCGTGAAAGTAACTGTTAAAGCATGCAGGACATGTCATTGTTATCTCACTCTCCCTAGAGAGGCCCTGACATACTCATACTCAAGAGCTTTTTCAATCATGAATGGGTATTTAATTCTGAGTTATAGACTAAGCGTGCCACGGACTAAGAGTACCGGGTCTAAGTGTACCAGTTCAGGACTAAGCGTGCCACATATGAATTATATAGAGAAATATTTAATACTGTACCATATATTATGTTATCACATTATATTTTTCATGAATTGTGAAATATTGAACCTAAGGTGTTAAAAACATGAAGTTAATGTACAAACTTGGAAATTAGATGTTCCACCTTATCAAACTTATTCACTTTTCTCCTTGAAAGAATATGATATTAATCCAACACTATAGATCTAATCCATTTAGTACAGCAGTAACAGCACACACAAAAAATGAAAGTAAAAAGTATTTTAGCATTTGTTTTATTTATTGGAAGTGGCTAGGAGTACGGACCCGTACCCCTAGACTGCGAGTCTAGGAGTACGGACCCGTACTCCTAGCCTGTGGTGATGGGGTTTGGCTAGGAGTACGGAACTTTTATTTCTTTATAGTATGTGGCTTTCTTTAATGCAAAAAAGAATATTGCTAATGAAATATCATTTTCCCATGCTTTCATTCGTAATATACGATGTGTCAGTTATTTGGTGACGGCACGATGAAAAGAAACATGTTGTCTGCCAGTCATCCTAAATATCATATTGAGCCATGATCAACTTACCCTTATCCTGTCAGGCTGTCGTAATATAGTCTCCTGAAATTGTTGATTTTTGCAATTTTTTATGGTAAGACTAATGTACTTGTAAATTCAAGAGACCTGTACAAGTTTCCAACAGTTTTGATACAGATCAGCCGCTTTTTTTTCGTGGCATCTTATCCGGGTTATATTTAACTGATTCAAATACCGGTCAGGTCTCAGTCGACAGGCAAAGTGTGAATACAGTGAAGCGGAAACATTGCATAATAGGGAAAATTGGCATAATAGGGACAATTTCGCTACCTGGACTAGTTTTGTTCTTCACACTTCGTTAAAGATGCGTATTTGCTAATACACAACGCTCCCATGGTTGATTAATCAACCTGGATCCAAACTATTGATATCTCCATGTAAGAGAGTTTTATGTACTAAGATCTAATTTCTGAGACCAAAAAACGGACTGAAACAATTACAATTTTGATGAAATATTTGCGTAGACGCCACGCGTCCACAGACTATATTTTGTTCATTGATCTTGATCCAAACTAATGGAATCTCTATAATATGGCATATAAGAGAATTTACAATGTATGATTCAAAGAGTGTGAGGGTTCAATTAAGCCCGGGATGAACTGTGACATTAAAACGTTCAATAAAGTGTATATACGTGTATGTGCCTGGAAGTAATCTAGATCAAAACTGTTTGCAAGGTAAAACGCATTATCGCCGCTTACATGCACTTTTAGACGTGTAGAGTTAATAGTCAGTATATAGATATTGATATAGATGCTGTTGTTGTCTAAAAATAAAGGATGGATATCTTAATTATATCAGACTAAAGTATTTCGACTGAAATTGACATTTGTTGTTCAACTGCAGCATCTAATCAGGAGACGAACTGTTTTTGTACATTTTTACTTTAAGGCAAAATTAATGTACTTTCTATACGTGGGAAGATTTGAAATGATCGAGAGTAAGTTGAAAAGTTGATGTAACATTTTGGTAGACCAACAAGTAAGAAAAATAAATCATGCAATCAAGCAATTTATGTAGTTGCCTTTCAATCACTGGCAGCACGCTGCACGTGCGCACATAGATAGTGCTTTCTTTTGAACAGAACAGAACAATTCCTTCAATACTCTCAGATCATGCATGTAATGACAGGAGAAATACTTGCATACAATAGTATATATTTTCGGTTAGCACAAATGGTGAAACTTGTAAAAATTGGTTATTAAGAAAAGTGGAAAATCGTATAAGCAGGATAGATTTTATTTGAGTTATACACACAGTATGTGTCAATAATACAAAAACAGATAATTCTCACGTAACTCATAAGTAACATAATTGAGGAAAAACTTGAATTATTACTTTTGTGAATTCGACTGCTCAACGCACAATGTAAAGGTCAGAAACAACACAGAAAGCTCCCGAAAGAGCTTAATATACTACATGTCTGTCCTGCTTTAGGCAGTGAGCTGTTTTCAAACGCGTGTTAGTACAACATCTGATAACGAAAACCCACAGTGCAGACAGCAGTCCCGACCGTAAAACTTCTTGTAACCAGATTCAAAAGTAAATAAAAATCTCTTATATGCCATATTATGGAGATTGCAAATATTTAATCAAAATTGTAATTATTTTTGTCCGTTAGTCTAGTAATAGATATAGATAATAGTAAAACTTTCTTACATGGAGATATCAATAGTTTGGATCAAGGTTGATAAATAAATCGTGGACGCGTGATGTGATTAACATAAACAAGTAGCGATTTTCCGCTATTATGCCATTTTCCGCTCCACTCCGGTACCCCTCCACTCTATTTACCTGCCGACTGCGACCTGACTGGTAAATCAGTTAAAACCCGGATCAGATTCCACGTAAATCAGCGGCTGATCTGAATCAAAACTAATGTACACTTGTAATTTGTATAGGTCTGTTCAATTTATAAATGCATTTTTCTTACTTTAACTAATTTAGTTAAAGTAAGAAGTCACTTTCAAAGCAGACGACATTACGACAGGATAAGGGTTAATTCATCTTACTCTAGATAGCTCACTATATTTCGTACGGTTGACTGACAACACTAATTTTCTAGATATTTTAAATGACTGTGCCGACGGGAATAATGTAAACATTGCATATTACAAATAAAAAGCATGAAACTGTGCATATTCTCTATTATAATTCATTTTTTACATAAAAGAAAGACACACATTTATAAGAAATAAAAGTTCCGTACTCCTAGCCAAACCCCATCACCCCAGGCTAGGAGTACGGGTCCGTACTCCTAGACTCGCAGTCTAGGGGTACGGGTCCGTACTCCTAGCCACTGCCTTATTTATTTCACACCTGTATGTGTTAAATGTCATAAGAATCCAAACTTGGTCGCAGTTTGGATGCCTGTTATAAAACCACAACAACGAACAATTAACTATTAAGTGTAATTAACACATCATTGTTGACCACCCAACAGATCTACCCTATATAATTTCATAGGTGGCACGCTTAGTCTAGAAATGGTACACTTAGGCAGTGGGACACTTGGGCAGTGGCAAGCTTAGTCTGTCACCCTTAAATTCTAGCCAAACTATCAAATATTAGAAACGAGCCTCACATGAGACGCTTCATTGGTTCTTTGCTAAAGGTATTTGCACAAAACGCATGAGTTTTGCCTCGGAACTGCCTGACTAGGTGTTATCACCGAAATAAACCCAAATGACATGCAATGTCAGAAATTAGTGGCAACAATATGTTTTGGTTTCACTTACCATCTTCACCAGCCTCAACTTGCTCCGCCCAGCTGATTGGTTTACTGAAATAAAACAAAATAAGGGATCACATAACAGGAACTAATTATCCACGTATTATCTCAATATATACGTTTCAATCGGTAAAAAGTTGAACTTACTCCTCAAGGGACGGCATGTTTCGTTTATCCGGAAGTACTGTACTTTTCTATTTCCGGCATATTATACGACGCGGTATAAAACACTTACCGTAAACGGTTGATAGTCACAAGGCCTATCCTACCTAAGGCCGACCTTAATTTGTATAGTAGACCTATACTCACAAGGGCGACCTTATCTTTTCTTTATATAGCAATTTAGGTTTCACACCTATTTTACGGGTATGTTAGGCGTATGGTGACAATTATCGATAGACGCATAATTATTGATCATAATCGCTAAGTTATATTTGATACAAATGAGTGTATCATTTGTATGTCTGGTATGATATAGATACTTAATTTTGAAAATATTTTCTTTGGCTTAATATGGATGATCCTGGGGGCGGATGTAGCGCAATTCAGCGAGAACTCCTTTGCACGTTTTGCTCTGCTCTCACTCGGCCTCAGGTTTTTGAGCTCTGTCTGAATCTAGGTAAATATGTAAATCATTACTACTAAATGGTTAATATTGAGCAGGTCTCCACTTGAGATGAGTTGGGGATAAAGCAGAATGCTCCTTAAGGAGCATTCTGTTTTAGCCTCAATCAGTCTCAAGCTTTTAGCCAAAATAGAAATTCACTGTGATCCTTTTAATATGTCCTTTCTCCTAGCAGCTGTTTTACCATTGTTTTACTGCTTACAATTGTTTGTTAGTCGGTTAAAAAGCTTTGCAGCTTATGTTCATTGTTATATGTCTTGCCGACTCAAAATAAAATTTATTTGATATTTGTGTCATCGATTGCAGAATTTCATGGGTAACAGGGCCGGATCCAGAAATTGTTCAGTGGGATGGTGGGGGCACAGGAGGGGAGGGTATGGGAGGGGTATAACCCCTCCCATAGGTGGGGGTCGGGGGGGGGGGGGGGGGGGGGGGGTTAAACTTGCATATAAAATGGTGCATTCTAAGAAGAAAGTTAACATCGATAGAATGATGTAAATACCCCCAATGAACCACACAAAAAAGGGGTTTCATAAGACAGAGAAGATAAAATCATAATTTGGAGAATTTGTTTAATAGCTTTATCTTCATTCTCAGAAATCTGTTACTTTACACCATGGTCATACAAAGATTTTCATCAGTGCATTCAAAACACAGGCCTTCAACTGATTTCAACGCAAAAATTTGGAAAAAAGTAGGAGTTTTTCAAGTGGAAAAGTAGGAAAAAGGAGGAACTTCTGATTTTCAATTAAATAGTACATATGGAACTGTTTGATACAAAATACCACATGGAGTCATCGTGCTCATATAAATTTAAGTAATGCGCAATCTTGAGTTAAAGACATTCTCTTCAAAGCCAATTTATTCTTTGGTTATAATTTACTCAACAGGCCGAAGATGCTACCCAACAGGTTTAGTGGGGTGCGGGGTACTCCCCTGGAAAATTTTGAAATCAAGCGCTTCATTTCCTGCATTCTGGGCCATACTGAGGGTGCTTGAAGACTTATTAGGCAAACAGTAGGTATAGTAGGAGGTTTTGGTAGAAAAAAGGAAAAAGTAGGAAGCTGATCAAAAAGTTGGAAACTAGTAGGAAAAGTAGGAAAAAGTAGGAACGGTTGAAGGCCTGAAAACAGGTCAAATACTAACATAAATCTATGTAAGAAATTGACTCAAAATATTTTTTTTATTTAATCATTCTATTGTGAAAGTTTGTCGTCCAGCCATTAATCTCTAACCCTACCCTCCTATTCATATGCACAATGTTACTAGGGGTCCTGGGGCATGCCCCCTCCTCCCACCCCCTGGAAAAAAATTCCCAGGTGCGTTCTGATGGGATTTTTTTCGCATTCAAAATAGTTAAAATACTACATAAACCTATGTAAATATTCGATTCAAAATAACATATCAAATTCTTTAATATCTATAGGATAATACCTTTGACAGATTGTTTTCTGGCCGTTAACCTGAACCCAACCCCTACCCCCTCTGATTATTGTTCACACTGTCACTAAGGGGGCCCGGGAGCATGCTCCCCCAGGAACATGTAGTGGCAAAATTATTGGGGGGGGGGCAATTTTTTTGGTTGGGGGGAGGGGGCACACTGCCGTGCCCCCCCCCCTCCCTCCTTGTTACTAGGGCCTGTGTCAGGTTCAAACACAGACCAGGCATGCTGGGGTTTGGTGGCCCGAGATATGAGACACAAGCCATTGCAGCAGCTCCAGTTAATATTAAGCAGGCCAGTATTGGCAAAATTTTTGGTGTGTGTTGGGGGGGGGGGGTACAGGGGCAATTTTTGGGGGGGGGGGGGGGCACACCACTGTGTCCCCACCCCAATGCTCGTAACTTCATGCCTGTGTCGGGTTCATTCAAACACAGACCAGCAGACCAGGAATTATATGATGGCCCGAGAGAAGAGACACAAGCCATTGCAGCAGCTCCAGTTTAGTTCAGCTGAGGGAAATGTGCCCCCATGCCCCCAGTGGATATGTGCCTGTGATGTCATATGCCAATGCGACCTTCATTCCCAGCTAAATGATGAATATATATGTGTAAGTTGTAGTAAATATATGTCTATGGTAAAAGTAAAGCCAGTTAAAAAAAAACACAAATCAGCGTAGTGCGGCGCGAAAGTTATGCAGCAAGTTCCGATTGAGAACTTTCTGCATTACTTTTGCACAGCATTAAACAGGTTGATTTTAAAAGGTGTGATGCCAGCTTAGGGTGTAACAATGGTTTCAACATCCAGTTGAATGCTATAGTATCAGCCTAGTGCGGCGCAGTAGTTATGCAGAAAGTTTCGATGGCAACTTTCTTCATTACTTTTGTACAGCATTGAAAAAGAGGAGTTATAAAAGGTGTGATTCCAGCCTTGGGTGTAACAATGGTTTCAGCATCAAGTTGAATGTTATTATAGTATTAGCGTAGTGCGGTGCAGTAGTTATGCAGAAATTTCCGATGGCAACTTTCTGCATTACTTTTGTACAGCATTAAACAGATGAGTTATAAAACGTGTGATGCCAGCTTTGGGTGTAACAATGGTTTCAACATCCAGTTGAATGTTATAGTAGTATTGGGTTATTCACTTACTTAATACCTCAGACCCAGACCATGGTCAGTTGTTGCTGTGTATATAATATAAGTAGTTCAGACCCACATTATCATCGAAAAATCTCTTGATAACGTTATATTTTGTATCTTTTACAGAGTGCACATTGTCTAAATTCAATGTGTAAAATTTAATTAGAATTTCTATAGGGAAAGAAAATAAAACAGAATTAGATGTGTTTTGAAATTGTTAATATTCTCTTCCTTTAAAGGGACTCGCAACCGGATGGTGTACTTGTCAAAATAAAATAAAATACTCAAATAAAAGCAAATTTGTGGCATTATTTGGCTTCTGACATTAAAAAAATATGATCAGTCCAAAAAAAGTCTCAAGAATCGTCACCGAATCTTAGTTTTTTTTAGATATTTTCCATCGTTTTTCTATAGCGTTAGCTAACGGTATAGTTGTTGTTGTTGCTTCTCTACACGGGCTCAGACATAAACACGAGCCGAATTACGAAGTTGTATGCACTTTCGATCGCTACACATTGAAATACGTTAAATCGATCCGAGATAAACGGATAGTTCCGTGGTCCATTGGTCTAAGCGGTTTCCCCTATTTTGCCTTCTGTCCGCCAATGCCGGGCCCCGGGTTCGAATCCTACCAGAGACCAGTATTTTTTTTATTGAAATACATTTTTTTTAAACAGAATTTCTTATCCTAAACTAATTCTTTACCATTTATATAAGCGTTTGACACATATTTACAAATTACTATTTTTAATGCACCATCTGGTGGCGAGTCGCTTTAACACACCAAGAAGCAATCTAATATAAATCATAGAATGACAAGAAACATATTTAGCTACATATGGTGTCACACCTGTACGGAAGTGCTTCCGGGTCGTAGGGTGCCTAAATAGTTCCTAATTTATATAGTGAAAAATTGATGTGTGTGTGTTCATGGTCATATTTTTTATTGAAAATGCTGATTAACTGCAGATGCATTTGTTTTTGAGCTGAAATAGTGATGTTGTTGATAAATCAAAGGTGTTTCTGGGTTCTATTTGGGAACTAATTTGTGAGAACATGTGGTCAGAGATGCGAGTGTGGTGCGGCGGGTCATCAACTTTCATTTTGTAAATATTGACGGTGACCTTAGAAATGTGAAATTTGTGGAAAAGTTGAACCTTAATGGTATCTTTTTCTTTTGTTAATTCTGGTGCCATGTTATTGCTTTCCATAAAAACAGGGTCGTTATATTGACCGGTAGGTCCTGGAACTGGACAGAGACAGGAGAATATTGCCAATTTACTATAGAGTTCTATGGAGGAAGTAGAAGGGCTTTTGTACAGGAGTGACACCATATAACATAAAAGTACCTGAACAGGGCTGCCGACTCTCCCTAATAATATAACTGTTTAGATTTTTTCTTTTAATTTTATCCACACCTTTATTTAATTTAATCAAAATCTCCTGAATTTTTAGAAAATGTTTTTATTTTGTGTGCATTGTTGTTAGAAGAGACTTGTGGTTGTCCTGTCGTACATATGTACATTACACAAGATATAGCATTAGCATAAAAAATATCATGTTTTACAAATAAATACTAAAGTCTTTTAAAGGGACTCGCAACCGGGTGGTGTACTTGTCAAAATAAAATAAAATAAAATACTCAAATAAAAGCAAATTTGTGGCATTATTTGGCTTCTGACATTAAAAAAATATGATCAGTCCAAAACAAGTCTCAAGAATCGGCACCGAATCTTAGTTTTTTAAGATATTTTCCATCGTTTTTCTATAGCGTTAGCTAACGGTATAGTTGTTGTTGTTGCTTCTTTACACGGGCTCAGACATAACCCCGAGACGAATAAAGTAGTAAAAGTACTATCGATCGCTACTAGTGAAGTACGTTAATTCGCTACTATAGATATAGAGAGCGCTGGTAGGCGAGGTAGTATAGGAGCTTCCTCATTTTTTCACGTTTCTCTCCGCATGGAGGGTCACGGGTTCGAATCCCACCAGGGCTTCTTCTTTTTTTTCTTTTGAAATGGATTTTTTAACAGAATTTATTATCCGAAACTCAATCTTACCCATTTATATAAGCATTTGACATATATTTACAAATTACTATTTTTAATGCTAAATCCGGTTGCGAGCCTCTTTAATACTAAATTGATAAATTAATAAAGGTTCTTCACTAATTATAATAAGCACATATGGCAATTTGCACTATATTACATACATGTATATAATACACATGTGGGAATACGGGTGGGCGAGAAACCGACAGACAGACATACAGACAGACGGGGGGTCAAATAAATGTAAATTGCACGGAAAAATGAAAGTATCTGATACTGAGTATTGACTGTAATGATAATAAAAAAAAAGACAAACAATGCAGATCTTGAAATTAACGTGATGTACAAGAAGATACACTATATACAACTATACAGTTTAACATTTCAACTACTAGTAGAACATCGCTATTACTACCACTAAGTTGTGTCAAATGTTAATCGTTTAAAACCGGTGACTTCTTAAAGCAATGTGAAAATGAAACAGAAAGCTCCTACATTGCTTTAGCCTGAGAAGTCACCTGTCCTTTATACCATGGAGGAAGTATACTTCCTCCATGTTTATACGGACATTTAGCCTTTTATTTAGTGGTCGTAATAGAGGGGTTCTACTGTGCAGTAACTGTGGCTCAGGTTGTTGACTAATTTGCAGAGTCTAAAACGCATCTTTAGGATCTTAAACAATATATTATATACACATAATCAATTTTTAATCATAATTTTTAAATGATAAGGCACTGGATATTTAATAACAGTTATTTAACATTGTATGGACGATGGCACGCTTATGGTACGTGGCGCTAGAGATAACTGATTTGATCTAACGTTTCTGACTATAAATGCACGCGTGTTAATAAAAGTATTTAATCAGGGTCTACATCTTAAATACAAATGATAATTTTAGGAAATGATGATGGGAAAGGATTTTTAATAGAGGTTTTTGCTTAATGTACAGACGAGTCGTGCGTATGACACGTGGCGATAGAGATACTCTAATTTCAGATTTAATACAATTAGCTTCTAATGAGTAAGTAATTAATAACTCGGCATATCATATACTGTCGGTCACATTTTTCTCATGGGCTCTTGAGAATAACAATTTTTTTTTTATAAAAAAAAAGTTGGATCTTGATCTGGATCGAAATTTTAAATCTGCAGGCTAATTGCCATCACGCCCTAATGGAATAGGCTATAGGATAAAAAAAAACATACATGTTTGAGAATTATTTATAAACATTTACAGTCCTTTTTTTTTTTTTTAAAAATAACATCCTTTTTAAAAAAATAATAATATGGTGATCATGATCTGGTTCTGAACTATTATTACGGTTTTTGCGACAATTGCCGACTCGTGTCGGTTAGATAAAAACATAAATGTTTAATAGCGAGCACAGCTCGCGAGCCGAAGGCTCGCGAGTGGGCGAGTGCTTATGTTAATGCGTTAATTTTCCAGTTAAATTTGAATTGTTTGGTTATGGTCTGTACATACGTTGAATTGATTTCTTGGTGTCAAATTCCGTGCCTTCCGGCGGATCTACTTGCTTCATTATTTTCGATGACTGGTTAGCCTGACAATTTACAGTTTTTACTTGTGAAAGACCAGACAGTGTTGAGTCTACACTGCTGGTGATGAAATCCGTGTATTTCCGGTACCTCCTAAAACCTAGAGAGTATTTGGTGGTTAGGTATAAAACAGTGACACATTTACTGTGACCGGGCGATCAGAACGCCACAGAGTAATTTATCCGTGGACGAAACACCTATACCAAAATACACTCACATGATTATGCACGGTCACCGTGGCCGAAATGAATATTCAATAATTAACAAAGATATCGTTCCGACTTTAAAATTATACACTTTTTCTTCCTTTAACCATCGGCTTTAAAACCAGTAAACATGAAACGTTGATGTTCTATTTATAGAGTCCGGGTCGTTTCGTCCCTGTGTAAGTTCGACCTCGGACATTTCGGCCTCATCATATATCTTCTTTTGATCCTGCGATATTTTTTATTTCAGTATATAAGCACCCAAAAAGTTTTTTGACACTGACACCAACAATTTTTTCTTTAAAAAAAATTTGCAGATAAAAACTATTTAAAGTTCTGTTCAAAAGTGTTAACGGTTACCTTTTTACGCCTTTAACTTATTTCTCCACTCAAGAAAATTCAAAATTGTTCCACTTTATACAGTTATGATTCTTTTATGAATGTACCTTAAGAATTTTTTTTAAATATCTTAGCAGATGGTTGCGTTAAGCAGACTGAAAGTAAAGTCTTCTGTTTCACTTTAATCCTCTTTTAGTGGCCAGCTGTCTTCCTACATCTACATCTACATGGTTCGCGCTGCTGTCACACTTGACTATTATAGCGCGTTGGTCTACTTTAGGAAAAGAAGAGTAATTGAAATTATAGGAAAGTCAGAAACAGTTAATAGAAAAGATAGAAACAAGAGAAAGGAATTAATGACCAAGGCTTTCACTCTTCTATACCTAGCCTGTCTTCCGTGGCGGTACCAGGGCCCATACGTCCCCGCTAGCATAGCCTAAGGATATCATCACAGTATACTCGCCAAAAAAGAAACTTGTGATATAATGGGGTATTGGGTTTAACAAGCGTGCATAGAATCAAACCCAATAGCACTATCCTTAAAAAAATTAAAACTAGCAAAAACATGAGTAGTATCAAGTAGATACAATCTGTAACTGGTGTTTCACACTATCTACATCATTGCAAGACAACCTTTTGCTCATTCCAACTAAGTTTTTGTACAAAGTCAGTGGGTTTTTACCACTTTGGGAATTGGTTGGTACCCATTCTATTGGGGGGGAAATTTGCCCTTTATCGATGTAAAATACTTTATTTTGGAAAAAAACTGAGTAGTGAAAAGCTAATTTTGAGGAAAAGCTTGTTTTCAATTGGAAATGGGTCCTTAAAAAACGCTGAAAGTAAAAGACTGGAACTCTCTTAGTCACAATTTCAAGTGACAGTGACATCTGTGAACGCTTTAGGATCCAGTCTCAATTTGGATTATTTTATTCTTAAAATGACTTAATTATTTGTATGAACGAATTAGTTTGTCGCAGTCAATCTGGTTGGTTCATACGGATTGAATTGTTGTCACAACAAGCACGGGTTTCCTTTTTAGCGCCTTAATTTTTATGCAATTTCATTGGCCGAGTAGAAATTTTGGCGGTAATTATTATTTTCTTATGGCTTTCTTGTCATTCTGTATTTGTTTTGACAAGGGATCGCATCTCTAGAAATGACTTTATAGATACAGCTTTTATGAAAAGAATGTTAGGTCCAAATTATGGTGATTTAGTTGTGTGTGATTTACTAAAATATGGTTTTCCGATAGGTTTTAGGGATAATGGCATTCAGTTTGAGAAAAAAGAAACATGGAGATATCGTAATCATACGGGAGCAAATGAATTTGGAGAAGAAATTAACAAATATTTAGAAAAAGAGGCTGCCAGCTCTTGTATTTTGGGTCCTTTCAAGAAAAACCCTTTTTCCTCTCAGTTAAAGGTGTCCCCTTTAAATTCAGTCCCTAAAAAAGACACGACCGAACGTAGAGTTATTTTAGATTTAAGTATGCCAAAAGGCTGTGCTGTCAATGATTTTATTGATAAAGAATTTTATTTAGGTGAAAAAGTGGACACAGTGTTTCCAAGAGTTGATGATTATATTCATTTGATTAGAGCTAAGGGTCAGGGTTGTCTATTGTTTAAGAGAGATCTTAGGAAGGCCTACAGGCAGATCAGCATCTGCCCTAGTAACTACAATTTAGTTGCTTTCTGTTGGAAGAAGCATATCTTTTGTGATACGGTTTTGAGTATGGGTCTTAGTTCTGCTGCATCCATTTGTCAAAGAGTTACTAATGCGGTGGCTTTTATGATGTTCAGAATAGGAGTTTGCGTGTTAAATTATCTGGATGATTTGGCAGGGGCAGAGACAAAGGATAAAGCCGATTTTGCTTTTTCTTGCTTAGGAATGGTTTTGAAGAACTGTGGTTTGAAGGAATCAGTTGATAAAGCTTGTCCACCATCTCAGATAATGGCTTTCCTAGGAGTTTTATTTAATACCATTACTATGACAATGGAAGTGACTCCCGAAAGATTACAGGAAATCAAGTACTTAGTGAAGTCTTGGTTATTGAAGTCAAATGCTTCTTTAAGAGACGTTCAATCGCTGATTGGCAAGTTAAATTTTGTTGCTGCCTGTGTAAGGTCAGGTAGAGTTTTTATTAGCAGGCTGATTAATTGGTTGCGGGACTTGTACGGTTATGCTCCTTGTCAGGCCGTTCCCATACCATTAGAGGTAAAAAAGGACATTCTTTGGTGGGACAAGTTTTTGTTCCAATACAATGGAATATCTCTAATGCTGTATGATGATTGGTCTTCAGTGGATACAGTCTTTTCCACAGATGCTTGTTTGACAGGTTGTGGAGGCTTCTTTCAGGGGAAGTTTTTTCAGTACTCCTTTCCCCAGTTTGTAATAGATAAACAATTATCTATTGCTGTACTGGAATTGTTGGCAATCATTGTTGCGTTGCATTTGTGGTCATCAGAATTCAAGGGGAAAAGAATCAAGATCTACTGTGATAATGAAGCAGTTTGTCACGTTCTGAACACTGGCCGGTCAAAGTGTCCATCTCTTCTTGATGGATTGCGTGAGGTTTGTTTTTTGACGGCTACCGCCGAATGTGAGATTAAAGCGGTTCATTTGTCCACCTCAGAAAATCGAATAGCTGATTGCCTGTCTAGGTGGTCAAAAGATTTACGGTGTAGATCTGATTTTTACCGTTTAACTGAGGAGTGGCGTTTAACTGAATGTGTTGTTTCTGACCAGGATTTTGTGTTTGTAAATAATTGGTAATTGTTGGTTTTGTGTGTTTTCAGACCAACAACTGAAGTCCATAAAGTCAGACTTGAGATCTTCCCATTGCTCAGCCTTGGCTGAAGGTTCTAGAAAGAACTTAAAGATCCAATGGGAGTCTTTTCTTTTCTTCTGTACATATTTTCAGTTATGTTATATGCCAACCTCTACTAAGACTTTGCAGTTATATGCACAGTTTTTGAGTAGATCTTTCAAGTCTGTGTCCAGTATTCGGAATTATTTAAGCGGGATTAGGACTGTACATCAATTACTGGGGTTTGATTTGGAGGATATAAATCAATTCCTCATTAATTTTTCTTTAAGGGGTATAGCCAGAATTAAAGGTCATTGTGTTCATCAAGCAGAACCAGTCACACCCATGTTATTATTTAGGATGTATCAGATTATGGATTTGCAAGAGTCTGAGAATGTTGTGTATTGGTGTCTTTTTTTGTTTGCCTTTTTTCTACTTGCACGCAAGTCGAACTTGGTGCCTACTACCTCTAGAGATATGGTTAATCATAGATGTTTATTTAGGTCAGATGTATCTAAAGTAGAAGAAAACTTGGTGGTTACTTTAAACTGGTCAAAAACTATACAATTTGGAGAGCGGGTACTGCAAACTCCCCTTCTGAAATTGCCGGGATCATGCTTATGTCCAGTTACGGCATATATGAACATGATTAAGACAGTCAAAGGAACATCAAATGGTCCACTTTTTTTATTGCCTAATGGTAGGCCTGTTACTTATTATTTATTTCAAAAGAAATTTAGACATGTGTTGGAAGGCCTGGGAATTGATGCTTCTTTATATTCTTCGCATTCCTTTAGAAGGGGATTTGCTACCTTGGCATTCAGAAGTAGTATTTCTGCTGATGAGATTCAAATTCTTGGAGATTGGCGCTCAGATGTGTATAAGCGCTACATATCTCTAGAGGTAGAAGACAAATTGAATATTATAAGAAATATTTCGTACAAATTTTATTTGTAAATTGTCATTCACTATCTGTACATAGCTGATGCTGTTGATCTTCATAGTTGAAATGAAGGTTGCATGGTTTTATCCTGATATTTTTTCAGGAATGGTAAGGATTCCCCCGCAACGTAAATGTACTGTGGTCTCCGATTCAATGGCAAAGCACGTATCGGGTATTCGGGATACAAAAATTTTAGCCTTTCCCGGGATAAACATTTCTCGATTAAGTACCCGGATATCGAAAGGCGTTCTGGATTTGGCTTCAGACTATGTTATTTTGCATGTCGGTACTAATGATATCAGTGGATCACTATTGGAGGAGGAAATTCTGTCCTCCTATAATGACTTGATTTCTGTAGTGCGGTCACAGTCGCAGTGCAAAATATTGGTGTCGGCCATAATTCCTAGGCCCATAGACTTCGAGGTTACAGGCACAAGGGTTAAAAATGTAAATAATCGTTTGGCTACCTTGTGTAAGGACAGAAAGGCTATTTTTCTAAGGACTTTTAAGCCTTTTTTGAAATGTGGGATTCCAAGGAGAGAGTGCTTTGCGGTAAGGGATGGAGGACTTCATCTTAATCTGGAGGGCATCAGGAGGCTTAAGGAGTTTTTTATAAGCTCCATTTCAAATTTGGAATGAGGTAGTTTCGTAGGGTTTTTTTCTTTCTTTTCTGTTTTTTTGTTGTTCATATTTCTGTTGATGCCTTACCTATGGTCAATACTAACTTATTTATCGGTTATTTATATCATCATGGCAGGGATTTCCCCAGGCCGTTTTCGCCTGTCGCGGGCGACATGTCTTCCTTCCAGGCGGTCTCTTCGCGACATGCTTTGATCTTGCCGACATGCCTAAATCTGTAAAGCGACTAGCCTTAATCACGGCTCTGTGTTGTGTACTCGAGTAAATTGTTTCATATGTCAAACGCCGTCACGCGTGTCGGGCGTGAGCATAGCATCATCAACCAATCACAAGCCGAATTTCCCTATCTAAACGGTGATTGACAGGGTCTTGGATTATTTCTATTTGACCGAGATCAACTTTTTGAAGTTTTCTAAAACCGTTACAGTAGCAATGGCGAGTACTGGAACATGATTTTCTGGAACATGATTTTCGGAAAACAAGCTACGAATTACGCTGAAAAAAAAATACTAGCCGAAACCGGAATCTCAGACATTATTTTTCCCGAATCTAAACATTAAGAAGATGATTTACCATTTTGCGGACTGAAAATTCGCCGCGTTTATTGAGACGAGAGTAACAGCGGCGAAATCGCTTGTCGCCTCGGAAAAATACACTCGAAACGGGGCCTAATTCTCCGAAAATATTGAACAAACGAACATTAATTACCTATAAGAATTGATTTCCTCGACAACTCCGTATTAATAATCACGTAACAGACACAAACAGAATTCCAAACTTCCGAAATGAAATCCAATTGCGCGGCATGCTTCGAACTTTTGACACATGTCTTTACTGGTTTCATTGGTTATCAAAAAGGTAATTCCCAGCGTCATTTTGAAAACATCCAATTAGATTAGACGTTATATACTTCCATTTAGAAAGACTGTTTTGATACTAGTGAAATTAACATAAATTACGATGGTTAAAATTAGCACTTATTCGTATGAAATGGCTAGCGACGCGGAAGACGTTTTTCGTGGGAGTTTCGGGAAATAAACTTTTTTTTAAGAACAAAGGCAAAACATTACACGCGGGAAACGAGGAATCTGCATTCTGGCATTTTTGGTATATATAGAAATTGAATACTTGGTGATGAAATATTGAAAAAGAAAATCGTGACAACAAATATTTTAGTAGACCTGGATTTATCTCGTGACACGGTCATACAGTCTTATTAATTGTTCACAAAGTTAAGATTTGCTTTCTGTTTTTATGATGGATGGTTGTTTAAAGCAGGCTTAACGTAAAATGAATCCTCCATTAGACATCAGCCTGTCGGGATGCAGTGAAATTTTACAGGTTCTTGACACATAAAAAAAAAAAAACTTTTTTTTTTTACTAGACCTCTTTTTTTTTTATCCCGTATCTAGATCTAGATCTGTCTTCGATAGAATAAAATTTTTTTTACTTTAACTTCAAGGGAATAGTAAAGGCATAAAAACTTATCTCTAATGACTGAGGAATAAGAGTTAAAACATTATACATTCAAATCACATTATACATGCACTGTACTTAATTCTAAGTAAGGGTAGGTGTTTGACTGTGTGTGGCAAGTTAATGTTAAACTTTTTCAAATAAATTCTTTGATTAAGTTTATGAGAGTCAGAGACTTATGAATGTTTTTCCATAAGACAACCAGTTCTACCCTGATCAGGGGCTTCCTGTTCTGGATCTACTGTTTGCAGCACATGCCCAATCTACTTGTTTCTGCATTCCTGTTTCAGAATTTATTTATTTGAAGAAAAAAAAAGTGAGCATTTCTAGTATGTGTGTGTATTATCTGATTGAGTGTGACAGTAGTGTAGTGTGTATGGCAGAGAAATATGAAAAGGTGTGTACATTTCACATGCTTTAAACTTTCAAATACTGATTAAAGAGACTTTTCCATTTTGGTCAAAAGACTACATGTTGTTTGCGGTTTCTGTCAAAAGTAATTTTTCCAATTTTTCCATTTTTACAATCTTGTAAATGGCACTGACACTGATCAGAGGACTCACCCAGGAGATCAGACTGGGTCTACACTTTTTCCATAGGTCCAGGCATTCATAGTTTCAGGATATTTTTTTTGTATAGTTTATGTATAAAATAAGTGAATTAATGTGTTTCAGCTGTTTATCATTTTTGTGCTTTTACAACCAGTAAGGCTTTACAATGTAATACTTTGTTGCAAAATAATGGAATACTAGTTAATGCAAGCTGCAGTCAGCGACTAAACTGGGAGATCAGCAGGTATAATTGTAAACTTTAGTTATGATCGAAGTGTAACTTAAATATTGGTGCTGAACTTGAAAACAAAAATCCTACACAAACTGCATGGTTCTTGCAAACAGATTAACAGAATAATACTTATTTCAGCCATTTCCATATAAACACACTATACTATACACTACATATATGTATTGCTAAAAATGCATTATTTCATTGTTTAAAGGGCAAAAAAAAATCGCCGCAGCGCGGGAGGGGGAGCCCTCCCGCACCCTCCCCCTATGACACAAATTCAACATGCCTTCAGAAAATCCTGGGGAAATCCCAATATATTACTTCTTTGTCTCTTTTAATGTCATGAGTGGAAAAAACATATAATTTGGATTATTTTATTCTTAAAATGACTTAATTATTTGTATGAACGAATTAGTTTGTCGCAGTCAATCTGGTTGGTTCATACGGATTGAATTGTTGTCACAACAAGCACGGGTTTCCTTTTTAGCGCCTTAATTTTTATGCAATTTCATTGGCCGAGTAGAAATTTTGGCGGTAATTATTATTTTCTTATGGCTTTCTTGTCATTCTGTATTTGTTTTGACAAGGGATCGCATCTCTAGAAATATTCCCTCCCTGCCCACCCTGCGTCATTAGCAATATTATATAATGATTATTGTGTAAATGGAATTTATATGGTTTATGAATGTCATTGAATATTCATAAGATGTTTTTGACAGCTGTCAAATTATTTGAATTTATAAAGGAGGAGGTCAAATGTTGAATTTGACTTATTTTGATTTGCGATCCGATTATATGCCTAAATTATATCTGTGAACAGAATTTTACTTCTTTGTCTCTTTTAATGTCATGAGTGCAAAAAACATATAATTTCGACTAATTAACTCCAATCAATTATCTTATCTTATCTTATTATTGTTTCTCTCTTTCAACACTGATGATTACGAGAAGGGGCATCTATGAAATGCACCAGGGACCTGACCCATGACTGTACCTGGCCGCTCACTTTATCCCGACACTGATAATATTTAGTTTTTAAATCAGTGCCGCAGTAGTAGAGTGTCTGCTTGCAGTGCAGGAGACCGCAGGTTCAAAATACCGGCAGAGTCAATCTAAGACAAAAATCGGTAGAAATGGCTTAATTCCTACATTGGCAATCAGGATTTCGGGTTTGCATTACCACTGGTTCGTCGAATGTGGGTCAACTCGGCCAATTCCCAACTCGGGAATAGAACCAGCGGCCTCCCTCACTGCAAGCAGACATTCTACTACTGAGGCACTGATTAATCAATTGTTAATCTTGTAGTTTAGGGTCAGCACAACTTTTTCAGATTTTTCTAGATCTAGTATAATTTTATTAAGGTAAACATACAACTTACAGAACAAGTCAGTTTCCAACTCGGAGGAAAACGACATGTGTTTTACTCTGAGATTTACAACATTTACAACAGCAAAATTTAACTTCAATTTTTACTGCTGTGCTCGCTTGTAGGCTTTGCCTATTTCATATTAATTACATGTCTATTTTTAAATTACATGATTTTTTAAATAAAACATATTAATGTTATCAGGATCTGAACTATTAGTTGTGTCTTTGCAACAATTGCCGGCACGTGTCGGTTAATTACAATCTACCATCAAATACATGCCGGTAAAAGAGGTGTGAAAACCTAATTGCAATCAACAAATAAGGTCGGCCTATGGGTCTACTATACACATTAAGGTCGGCCTTAGGTAGGGTCGGCCTTGTGACTGTAAATCCCGTACACCAATCGGATTCCACGACTGTTTTCGCATAAAAAAGAAGTCTGAATGTGCCGAGTAGATGTGATTGATCGTGTCCGTGTTTTATACAAAGCCACGAGAAAATCAAAATGGCAGCCTCTCTACAACATTTTACAATGCAGGAGTGTAAAGGTAGATTTTCTTTCCATTTAGCTCACACGACACGTAGTGACAAGATGAACTATTTCCATTGACACGTGTGTGTTGTCGGTCCGTTCGTTCATAGTTGCTTAAATTTGTTAAAACGACGTCACATCTCCTCATAAACTTGGATAAAGTTGGATTTTATTTCCAATGGCAATACCAAACTTGACAATATTTATCGGATCCTTATTTGGAATTTCAAAGTTGTTCAATAGTTAATAGTCCATTTCACATGTAGGTCACATGAGCTGAAAATACATTGCTTCAATGAAAACTTCAAAGATCAGGCCTGCACAAATATATTTTTTAGCCACTTGTCCAGGTCACTTGTCCTGAACAAAAAGCCACTTGTCCTGAACAAAAAGCCACTTGTCCAACTTTTTATAAACCTGATTCGAAAACATGGTTCCATGTAAATGCAGGCCAAAGGGAACAACGTTCAATTGATACTTTCGATTTGAGCATATCAGTTTGTTTTAATTTTTATTGGTTATAAAGACAAAATGATATTTATATATTCGAAGTGTCTATTGAGATAATTGACACTTACAGTGTTAGGGTAAAAATTACACTTATCACCCACCATGCCAGAAAGTTTCCGCCCTATGAATTGCATTCATTGTATGTGATTTAATTTGATGAAATTTCTAAAGCAGTGTTACTGCAGCACTGAAATTTTAGAGGGTCATTCTTGACCCCCTTGGTGAAAAAGTGGGGGTCATTTGGAAATTTTGGGGGTCACAGGATTGTTTGAACTTTTTTGACATTTATATAGATAGATATTGAATAAAATACTTATTGTGTTGTTCAGTGTCTTTATTTCACAATTAATATAATTGAGAGACAAACGATCTAACTATATAGAAGAATTTCTATTTCTATAACACCTCATCAGTCATTCAGTGAAGTACGTTCAGTGCATTTCACTATTACTTCAGACAAGCAAACAGTTTTCATTTTTTCAGGTCAAGGTATTTATGCAGGCAACTTGTTAGTGAAAAACAGTTTTCAACTTTGTTAAATATAGAAGACTTCGATACCCTAAGTGTCAATTACTAATATCACGAATGAAGAACTTTTTTTTTTTATCGTTAATTGATTGTTCGACAGAAAGAAGTTGAAATGAACTGACAGACTGTGAGACATGTAGATCTGGTCAGACAGACGAAGATAAATGGATCCCTTAAAGTAGATGACATAACCCATGTGCATTTTATTCTCTTGTTTGGGCGATGAAGAGATAAAGAATGAAGTAAAATAGTCTGCATTTTAGCAGATGATGCGAGCCTGTACGTTCATTACCCCAATCAAAACACTTTGGCAAAGCGAGTTCATTTAACAAACAACAATGGCGACCGGTTCTGGCGATTAGCGGAACTATGGAAGTTTAAATCATTTTCAAAGGAAACAATTTAAAAGCAAATGCAAACCAATAAGTCTAAATATGAGGATTTAAATAAATACTAAACACGGAATCTGTGTAGTTTTAATATATTTCGCCCTTTTCAACTGTCGATTTTTAATTACTCGAGTGACTTTATATTCCAATCGAACTGAACTCTTATACCCACAATGCACCTGTCAAAACAACCAAAATGGCCGTTAGCGGACTCTGTCAATTTCGTAACCGACATGCATACAACACGGAATTCATAATTATGTATTTACTTCGGCGTCGGCGGCGTGCTTTCAATGAATATGCCGATTTTAACATTTTTAGTTTCAGTTAGTCGGCAGAATTGACTTGCGTCACATAAAACGCACTTGCTGAATTTAGTTGCGCCAAAAGTGATTTTGTTGCGTCAAAAACGCAAGAAACGCGCTCTCGCGGTAACACTGCTAAAGAGAATGAACCAAAACTGTAAAAGATTACTTTTAAATGATATATTAAAAAAAACTCGGAAGTTGTTACTTATTTGATTCAATTTACGTGAAAACGTATGGTAAACGTGTACCGTATGCGTCCGTGATAGAAATATCACATAGCTAAAGACGTCCAGGCAAAAGTATTTTGTTTAACTTTAAGATACATATAATCCTAACTGAACAAATAAATAGTGTATATAATTTAAAAAACTAACCTTTTATCAATGCAATTGTAGAAATAAAATCCAGTTTACACCAACACACTGTTTAACACCCACAGTCACCCTGAATACAACTAGGAAACTGCGTTGAAATTACACTAGAGAACTCTATCACCACAAGTTATATTGTTTTTCTTCATAAGAACACACGGTTACATATTGTACACTTAAAAATTCAGAATTATCCATTAAACTCCAAACGTATATCGTTGCATACTTGAGTAAAATCCAGACCATGAATATAAATGTAGTCATTGTAGAATATTTGCACTCATAGCCTTAATCAACTTCACGTTATGAAATTCACTTTGAATCTGGCAAAGTCTTTGGGTGTGGGAACTCGGGATACAATTACAGCTTGGATCCACAGCGGTTGCAGCTTGGATACACATCATAATATATCTGTAATTATAAATGGTGTGTACCGCAAACATCAAACAACAAGCGCGCGTTGGGTTTGAGCTAGGTGTGAATTACCTACCTGTCCAAATGACAATAATTGCTCTTACTCGGCTTATTGTTTGTTACTCAATGAAGCTGTTTGCTTTTCAAATGTCAAACAGTGCGTGGCAGCAAAATATGCTAAAGTGAAATGACCAAGCGGAAAAGCTGAATTCTTCATGCTAGTAACCTATATAACCGCAATGCAAATCTCAGCTCATCGGATAAACTCTAACCTGTTTAATATTTAATCAACATATTTCAATCAATTCCAATAACGAAACAATAACAACAAAACTCATTGTAAAATGAGATATAAATTGCCGTACGTGTCATTAACACGTTTTACTATTGATAAACGTACAAGAAAGACAACTCCAATTCTTAACATTCTAATTGCAAGTTATCGTTCTTGTACGTGTCAATAGATAACATGCTACTGTAACTTGCTAATGACACGTACGGCGATTTATACCATTTTTACTGTGTTTAAAATATTTCCAAATGATAGTTTTCCAAAGATATGTCGGTTTTATCGACTTCATGGACTTAATGGCTTAGTAGTGGTAATATTATAACGACAAAAAATTGTCCCTGAGTTCAAAATTGCAAATTGGCCCGCCCCGGGGGTTACATTTTTACATAGATGTTATATAGTGAAAACTTCAAACATCTTCTCTTAAACTAAAATAGCTAGAGCCTCAATATTTGGCATAGTAACACTTCTAGATGCCCTTTATAAGAAAGAATGTTGAAACAGTTCCAGTCCGTTGCATATCTAGGTTTACAGGAGCTAAAAATAGATTGTTTCAATGAAAACTTAAAAAATCTTCTTGGCTGATACCACAGTACCCTGAGCTAAGCTATTTGGCACAAAACATCATCTACAGGTCCTCTATGAAGATTGTTCAAATTATGTTGCTGGGGTAAAAAAAATGACCCGCCCGGAGGTCACAAATTTACATAGTTATACAGTGACATCTTCAAACTTCTTCTTTTCTGAAACTTATTTGACCAGAGCTTTGATATTTGGCATGGTGACACTTCTAGAGGTACTTTACCAATATTGTTCAAATGGTTGTGGTCCATTACATATCTAGGTCAAAGGAGCTAAAAATAGAAATTTTTCAATTAAAACTTCAAAAAATCTTCTTTTCTGAAACCACAGTACCCTGAGCTTAGATATTTGGCACAAAGTGTCATGTACAGGTCCTCTGTCCTGATTGTTCAAATTATGTTGCTAGGGTCAAGAAATGGCCCCACCAGGGTTCACACATTTACACAGTTATATAGTGAGACTTCAAACATCTTATTCTCTGCAACTTGTATGGCCAGAGCATTGAAACTTGGCATGGTGAAACTTCTAGAGATACTTTAACAATACTGTTCATAATGTCTGTTGCATATATAGGTCACATGAGCTAAAAATAGATTTTTTCAATGAAGCCTGAAAAAAATATTGTCATACACCACAGCCCCCTGAGCTTAGAAGGTTAGCACACAGCATCATCTACTCAGCTGTTGGCACCGTCATTTTGTCATAATTTCTCAGCTTTCCAAGATATGTTACATTTACATAAACGGTTCCAACTTCCAGGTGAGTGATTAAGGGCTGTATACGGCTCTTGGCTTTTTTGCAGGGCTGCAGATAAGAGGGAGTAAACTGTAACATTTACTTACTCATTTCAGCACCAAATCTCATAGTGAAAATGCTCATTAATTGTTAAATGTTGAAATAAAGATTTTAGTTTTGAAATAATTCCCTTTTCCAAAGCTGTGGTTTTGTTTTGAATATACAGGAGCTTTGCATGATGTGCTCATGGCATTTAAAGACCCAGAGAATGTAAGGCGGCTGGAAGAGGCCAGGGATGCTGCAGGCAACGACATGTTGAGAGCAATGCAAATAGTTTTCCCAGTAGCCTCACAGATTGAGATGGAAGTGATTGAGAAATATGGGTTTCCCAGAGACGGTGATGGTATATGCAGTTCCTAGAACAGGAACCCGTTTCTTAAAACTTTGTAAGACAAAAAACAGCCGTAAGTCAAAACCTTAAAAAACATTTAACTTCTGATTTCTCTAACCAAATCTGTCTTGTGACATCTCTTTGGAATCGTCTTTTCAAGACGATTCAAAAGAGATGTCACAATACAAGATAAGATGGAGAAATAAATAATAATTGAGACTTTAATCATCTGACTTACAACAACATTTGTTGTACAAAGTTTTATGAAACGGGCCCCGGAGTTCCAGATAAGAGGGAGTAAACTTAACAAATCCAACATTTTCACATATATTTCAGCACCAAATTCTATGGTGTAACTACTCATTGGAATCATCTCAAAGAGACAATTCCAATGAGTAGCGACACCAAAGAGTTTAATGCAGAAATAAAGAAGTTTTTGGAAAACAGTGCTCCTTCCCTACAAGTACAACGCCCCTCCCAACAACGACTCCCTCCTTACAACAACCCCTGTCACATGTTCCGGACACTTATGTCTAACCCTTTTACTGCTGCAATATCGTCTGCTTAAAAATGTTGTCTGCTGTTTTTCTGAAAGTCACATATTGAACATTTTGACAAAATAAACATAATGACGAGTGACAAACAGCTTACCCCAGATCAGACGCCACATTACACATCGTCTAATTGGATTCAAGCTGTTTGCAAATGTATTTTATTTCCCTCCCTATAATGACTCCCTCCGAACAACGCACACACTTTTGTCTCCAATTGGATGTCGTTGTAGAGAGGGAGGACTGTACTCTCCTTACCTGGAACCCTGCTAGAATCATACACAAAAATGAATCAATGCGTAAACATTATCTCTTTGCATGCTGGGTAATTTTGTCATCTGAAAAGTACAACTTTGAGAAATTTCTAACTATCTATTTAATCTGAGTGGCAAACACATCAAGAGCCTGATCAGACGCCGGGTAACCAAGCGTCTGATCTGACTCCAACCTGTTTGTATTGGAAAAAATAATTTTAGGCCTAGCATAAACGCATTTAATGGGAAAGAATAATGTAAAATTTTGACCATTAAAGTTAACACAGCAGTCCTGTCCTGCACAAGAATCATGCTTATCTCAAGTATATATATATATATATATATCGGAAAAAGACGTTATGAAAAATCAGCCGCCGCGGCCGGGAATCGAACCACGGTTGATTTTTCATAACGTCTTTTTCCGATATTTATTTCCAGCATCGAGTTCCTTCTTTATTTATATATCTGTTTACCGATGCTTGGGGCGTTATATGCACAATGGCCACCCGATTTGGTAACTAAGAAGCCATCTTGGGGACTATTAACAACGGCGTTGCGTATATAGCGTCATTAACGTCATGAGAAGTCAGCTGGCCGCTGTGGTGTAGTGGTTAGCATGCTGGACCGGCAATCCAGAGACCCGTGGTTCGATTCCCGGCCGCGGCGGCTGATTTTTCATAACGTCTTTTTCCGATATTTATTTCCAGCATCGAGTTCCTTCTTTATTTATATATATATATATATCCAACCTAAGCCTTGCTTACATATTAATCATTTGAAACTGTTCTGTGCTAAAAATAATTCGGCCAGGTCAGAAAAAATGGACAATACATGTACTTGTATTTCAGGTGTGATCAGATTTACCCAGGCTGTGAAAGTGTATGAGAGACAGGACCAGGATATTGCCCAGCTAAACGGTCAACTAAAAGCTATTCTTATACCTCCAATAAGCACACAAGGACACTGTTCTAATGGTGCATCATGATCATCATGCAACTTCATATTGAGAAGGACAATTTCAGAAGTGACAGTCACACAGTGTTTGGAGTAGCTTGGAAACTCTGAATCTCATCTGGATATCAAATGCATTCACCAATTACTCCATAGATATGCATTTGTATATGCCTTCAACTTATTCTTCTACAGTGTGGCTTCTGGAGATGGGTTTTCTGAAATGCAGTTGAATTGTGGTAGTTGCTGGTCACTTGCTGCAAGATACATACTGAGAAATTGAGACAGGATTTTTTCGGAAGTCAAGATATTTTTACATTCACTATTTATCTGACCATATGGTTAGTAACAGAGAGTCAGAGGAATGTTTTTTTTGTGTTTTATGAATGCTGAAGGATGTGAATTTTGTCACAGTGCAATATAAGCTTTTGTTATGGAGAAGCGCTTCAGTCAATCTTTACCAATGTCTCATTATTGACTTAGGCTGCATCTATCATGTTCTTAAATGCATTAACCCATTACCCCATAAATACACCTTTTTACACCTTTAATTGATTCCTCCACTAAAGACAATAGTGCCAATTTTAACAGTCATGAACATACACCATAATAAATATTCCAATATTCTAGCAGATGATATCTTAAAGCAGACTGAAAGTAAAGCAGAATGTGCCATAAGGCACATTCTGCTTTATTTTTAGTCTGCTTTAAGTGGTCATCAGTCTTCAAAACTATAAACAGGCTATCGGGTAATGGTTTAAATGCATTTAAATCCACTGATGTTGTATACAGAGGTCAGCTTAAAGCAAGATGAAAGTAAAGCAGATAGCTAAAAGGAGCTCACTGTTTTTCTCTCATCTTGCTGAGTAGCCACCTGTTTGACCCATTACTATGATACTGAACATATATCATACTGTACAGAATAAATCAAAGGCGTAAAAAGGCATATTAATGATGTTATGGGTTAAAAGTTAAGCAGAAATCACTTTTCCTTGCTCATTCAGGATAAGACAGAGTAAAGAATAAAAGAACTTATGCTAAAACAATTACAATCAAAACTCGATAATTTGATCTCGTTTTAGTTTGAAAATACCTGTATTTCAAGGTTATAAAGTGGCTTAGCCACGTTCTAACTTTGAAATACAGATACATGTATGTTCAAATTAACCAAGATGGTTGTATCAAAATTAAATAGAAATACTGGTAAGGTCGATTTAATCAAGTTCAAAGAGTTTCGACTGCAATTCCAATGTAAACAGTTTAGAGCCAGACAAGAACCTGGGTAACCTGGCCTCTGATCAGGCTCTAATCTGTTTGCCACTGTCAGAAATATGTCATTAGAATTTTCTTAAGATTGTCAGTTTGTACATTTTATTGCAATATGTTTGTGGTTAGTTTTGTTTAACTCATTGAATGTTAGCGGCAGACACATGATTATCTGTGCAAACAGTTTAGATCTTGATGGTAATGCAGTGTCTCATCAGTATCCAAACTGTTTGACACTCTGAACTTATTTAAAAAAAGAAATTTTGAAAAATTTATTATTATAACAGTAGCAGAAGATAAAGTTTGCAGACATACAAAAATACCCAGCACGCAAAGAGTTAAATGGGAACGGAAAACGTCCTTCCCACTGCAGATAGATGTATGGAAATTCATATCTTTTTAGCCGGTCTGTCTAAAGACTTCAAACCTACAAAAGCTCCAAACCACTTTTAATAACAAGTTTCCATATTCTAGTATATGGTAGCTTAAAGCAGGCTGAAAGTAATGTAGAATGTGCCTTAAGGCACATTCTGCTTTACTTTCAACCTGCTTTAAGTGGAAACCTGTCTTAAAAACCAGGAACAGGCTATTGGATAATGGGTTAATATCCAGAAGTACGGTAACTGTGTATAGCTATCTAAAGTTTTGTATGAGTTGCTCCCCTTGAAATGAAAAAAAAAAACAGATTTAATTTTAATTTAGAATTTTTTAGTTATTTTAGCTTAAATTCATAACCTTTTTTCATTAGATATTAAGGATTTAAAGTAGTTTTGGTTGTTTTGTAAGTGATAAAGAAAGGTTTGAAGAGGTTTGGGGTCTTTAGACGGACCCATTTAAGGCTATGCAAACTTATAGTACAGTAAAACCTCTCTATTTCGACCACAAATTGATTAGAATAAAAGACAGACAACAGAAAGCTCCCTCAGGAGCTTCGTTTTACTGTCACCTAGCTTCAAGCTGTCACCTGTCTTTTGTACAACCAATTAGCCTTCAATTTAGTTTTCTTTATAGAGAGGTTTTACTGTATAAAGCATTATACAACCTGAGGTACAGGATTTCTTAATTCCATTGTCGGCTAATCATGTTGTGAAGTTAGGTTTTCAAAGTTTTCTTTTCAGTATAAGGTAAGAGTATCAAGTATTTTGGATCGTGGGGAGAGGTGTGTTATGCAGCATCTTATGTACATGTAGATCCAAACTGTTTTCAATGGGTAATCACTGTTTCACCATATGTGTCAAAGAGATAACCAATTACCCCATAAATACACATTTTTACACCTAAGATTTTTCCTCCACTGCAAAAAGCAGTGCTAATTTAACAGTCATGCATATTATATCATAGAAATATTTTCTATATTTTAGCAGATGGTTTCTCAAAGCAGGCTGAAAACATTCTGCTTTACTGTCAACCTGCTTTAACCCATTCATAGCCTGTTTCTAGTTTTGAAAATAGGCTATTTCTTAAAGCAGGTTGAAAGTAAAGCAGAATGTGCCTTAAGGCACATTCTGCTTTACTTTCAGCCTGCTTTAAGCTACTACCTGCTACAAAATAGATAATATTTCTTATGAAACATATTCATATATGTATAAATTTGAACTACATGTATTTGCACCAGTAGAATAATATATTAGAAGCCTTAAAAGGCGTATTCATGGGGTAATGGGTTAAGTGGTCACCTGTCTTCAAACTAGAAACAGGCTATGGGGTAAAGAGATAAACATCGTGCTTGTAGCTCACCTGGCATGAAGTGCCAGGGTGAGCTTTTGTGATCGCCCTGCATCCAGGGTCAACGGGGTCAATGTGCCGCCCTGCGTCCAGGGTCAACAGGGTCAATTTGTCGCCCTGCGTCCAGGGTCAACAGGGTCAATGTGTCGCCCTGCATCCAGGGTCAAATCTCCTTCTTGAAAAGTACACGGCCAATTCCATCAAAACTTTATAGAAATGTTTCTTGTGTGGTCCTCTTCTCCATTTCTTCAAAGTCTTCAGTTCTGTCCTGAACTGTGGTTACTATGGTAACAGAAATAAAAAAAAATTAAAAAGCTTAAAAAATCTTCAGATCCGCTCACTGGATTTTATTTAAATTTTGTATGAATTGTTCTTGCTAGTGTCATGCATTATACATTTAACTTCTACCATTGAAAAAACACACACATTCAAATACATAACACAAACTAAATTATTAACGAAAGTAAAATATACTTAAAATATCAAAATTAAAAAAATGTATCGCAGATATTTACAAGGTCCAGTCCTTGGCCTGCTGAATAGCCAACATCACAGAAATGCTTTTATCTGAATTCCTAAGTACATATTTGTCCAAAAGGCTACTCACAAAGTCCTTCTGCTGTTCAAGTCGTTATTGTCTTGCAAGGGCTCTTTCTCATTTTTAGCTTGCCTTTACCAAGAACAAGTTGGCATCGTCGTATCCAATTATAAGAACATGTTAAAAAAGAATGAAGCTCTTCTGATGCATCTTTGTCTTTTTATGCCCCGGCATTTGAAGATGCGGAGACATAGTGATTATCCTGTCTGTCCGTGCTTCCGTCCGTCCGTAGCAAGGTTAACTAGATTTTTGGAGCTAATTTCCGGTGCATGTCTTGTCCAAAACGCGGTGTAATAACTACTTTAAAGTATCTTACATTTTTTGTACAATGAGCTAGGTCCGGTCAATCGCCTGTTTACATATAGTGAAACTAGTGTATGAATGTATTTTCATGAATATTTTCTTCGTAGAAAGTCTCTGTAGAAGGTCACATCTTCGTCAGTTCTCAAAACCTTTTCTGTATAAACAACCTGTCGTTGTCGCCTAATTGTCCATTTTCAATCTGTTTTTATGCCCCCGGCATCGACAGATGCGGGAGCATATAGTAATCGTCCTGTCCGTCCGTCCGTAACCAGGTTAAGTAGATTTTACCGTTTCGTCTAGCATCAACGATTCAAATACTTGGATACTTATACGGTTGTTGCCTTGGACCATTCCCTATCCACCAATATCACCCAACCGTGATTTTGACCTTGACCTTGACCTAATTTGGACTTAGAATATTGTGAATGGGCTATTTCTTGGTTAAGTAGATTTTACCGTTTCGTCTAGCATAAACGCTACTTTCTACAATGTTTCTATACAGTTATTGCCTTGGACCATTACCAACCCACCAGTAATACCCAAGCTCAGTTTGACGTTGACCTAATTTGGACTTAGAAAAGATTCAGCATATATTGTCAAGGATGCCACCGGGTGCATAAGCGTTTATTGAACGCAGTCTTGTTCTCTTCAGTAAGTACACTAATTTGCCTTTTCTGGTTGGAAATCAACATGAATATACCGAGAAATACTGCCAGAAAAGAGAAAAACAATTGCATGACAGATTTCCTGACAGCATTTCCACGCCTGGGTCTTCAGTCTGGCACGGCATTCTCAGCACTGTCTATTGTCTTGGATTTCTTCCGTTTCTGTTGTACAGCGCTCCCTCTCTACAACGACCCTCCTTACATCTTCCCTTGTTGCAGTTCCCTTAACAGGACAGTTATGTCTAACGCTTAAACTGTTGCAATATCGTCTGCTTAAAATTGTCGTATGCTGTTTTTTCTCAAAATGGCATAATGGACATTTTGACAGAAAATAAATTATTGACGACTGACAAACAGCTTGAATCCAGATCAGACGCCGCATTACGCGGCGTCTGATCTGGATTCAAGCTGTTTGCAAATACAAGTAATTTCCCTCCCTATAACGACTCCTTCCGAACATTGTACACAATCTTTGTCTCCCATTTGGTGTCGTTGTGGAGAGGGAGCGCTGTATCTCCACTGATCTCCTCTGCAGCAATATCAATAACAATTACTCTTGGTTGCTTTCGTTCAGGTTCAGGGACTGAGTTATTCGTTTCACTCTATTTGGAGCATCGTCGTAGCCAAGCTTAGGAGTTCCCAGAGGGTTCTCAGCTTTTGGTTCGCAGGCGACGAAATGCAGACTGCAAACTCTGCTATTTTTGTTGGTGACCTCAGTTTGTTTTGGCTTCTATTCGGCCCATCCACAAGCTGCTATCATTTCGTACGTCTTTCAGGATGCCTTTTGGCTGTTAGAAACGCGAATAACCTGTATATTTAATTTAAATCTCTTTTTCTTTTATGAATTTTCTCTCTGCCCCAAGTGGGATACAGTGGAGAATCTGTTATTCTTTCCCGTTTAAACGCAAACGTACGCAAACGCAAAGCACTAAAACGTAGAAAAGAACAACTTTTGGACAATTCTGATAATTCTTGTTTATCTTGGGGGCAAACAGTTTGGAGCCTGATCAGACGCCGGGTTACCCGGCGTCTGATCTGGCTCCAAACTGTTTGCACTGCAAATAATAGTTTTAGCGTAAACGCGTTTATTGGGAAAGAATAACAGATTCTCCACTGTAGGTGGGGGATAGAATACACCCACTGCCCAAACCGGCAGAGTAGTCAGACTCCACCAAAAAAGTGACATTCAATACAACGGCGCTGTAATTATGACCATTTTAGCTATAGTACGAAAATGAGATATGTTGGATTTGTTCAGTTGACAACCTCTTTTCTGGAACCAGGCTATACATGTAATGCAACTTTAAAATATTCTTTAAAAGTATAATAAGAATGTGCTCAAGATGGCTCATGAGGATGCGCTACACAGTGGAGAAAACGTCATTCTTTCCCAATAAAAGCGTTTACGAAAGCGTTTATTTCCTTTGCAAACAGTTTGGAGCCAGATCAGACGCCAGGTAACCCGGGGTCTGATCTGGCTTCAAACTGTTTGTCACAAAGGTAAAAATAGATCGAGAAAAAGGTAAAAAAAACCCACCTTGTTATTTTCTACATTTTAGTGTTTTGCGTTTAAACGGGAAATAATAACGTATTCACGCTATATCCGTCATTCGTCTGTCCATGTGTGCATCGTCAACACTTTAATCATCTTGTCTCCTTAATGACTAATTCACCTTTCAGCGTCATCTCTGATTAATAGTGCTGAAATGTTAATTTGCACGTAGGTGAGCGATTTAGGGGCCATTATGACCCTCTTTCATATAATTTATTTACGGTTCAAATTCGTGTACAAATGTATGTATTATACAGGCTATATGTTGTGTCTTACAATGAAATAAAACATGTAAAACTGCAGTTAGAGTTTGGAAAACTTTTGTTTTAATGTCCCCCGTTTTACACTGTCAACACTAAGTAACTTTTGAGGGTTATTTGGTTCCCTTGTGGATCATTTTAGTTACCAAAACGGGAACAAGTCAAATCGGAATTCTGGGTTGTTTTATAAATACTTCTCTAACTTAGCAAACAGTGAATACCCTGATCAGAGGAGCACTCTGATCTGGGTCTACACTGTTTGTAAATGTAATTGGTATATTTTGAACAGGTCAATGGTGTTGAAAGAATTTACCGGTACTTTTGTAACACACAAGAAGCAAAACCATGAGTGTATTTGCAAAAAGTTTGGATCCAAACTATTTGACACTTGGTCCTGTTTGCAGAACAGAAGCAGACGACAATTGTTGCAGAAGAAAAAAAAGAAAAATCATTCAAAGAGTTAGACTTGATCAAGTGTCTATGAAAAACAACAAACTGTTGAACGTTTATTGGAATTTAGTCTGGCTTCAAACTGTTTGCAATGGCATTTTTTTCGGGGATGGGGTGGGGACAAACATGTTTGTTGGGAAACGTCAGTTTGCCGAGGTAAAATGAATCTACATTGTTTATGTTTCATTTGAAAAGATCAGTGCACTGTTATATTAACACTTTAACTCATAGCTGCATAGTTTAACACATTTAATTTATTCTTCCACCGAGGAAAATAGTTCCACTTAAATATAGTCATGAATATGCACCATACGAAATATTTTCTATATCCTAGAAGTTTGTAGCTTAAAGCAGTCTGAAAGTAAAGTAGTTTGGTTTAAACTACAATCTTCCTCAATATAGAGTACAAACGGCGCAAACTGCGTTACTTTCAGCTTCCAGAATATAGAGTATATTTCTCGTGGTGGACGTTAATGACTACCGGTACTATATATTGGAACTATTTTCTATATTGGATGAATGAGCGGTTTAAATGCATATTAAAGGGGTAAGGGGTCATACAATCAATTTAACATTAATTTCAATTTAGTCGTTGTAATAGAGAGGTTTTACTTAAGAAATAATATATTTTATCGTGCAATCGAACACTGATAGGAGTTGAGGTGCGTAGTAATTTAATCACGAGGCCTTTAGGCCGAGTGGTTTAATTACAAGCGTCTCAACGACTACCGTGTTCGATTGTTAGATGAAACACTGGTATTACTTTATTATTTCGATTCTAACACATACTTTAACCTAAATTTTCACTGAAGTAACGGCGCTACATTTCTTGGCGTACGTATTTTCGAAGTCGTATGACGTCACGTTATCAAGAACGTTACAGCGCGTGAGTGTTTTATTGAGAATTCAAACACTGATTCTTTCCTTCTTTGTGTATATAGGAGCGTGCGCGAAGTGTGTTAGAATGTACTTTAAGTGCTCGTCTTGTTTGGAATTATGTTTAACTGGGAAACATATAATCTTTTTACCTTGACGTTATTCTGGGCCTTAATTGTCATAGTGGATTGTTTGTTTTTTATCCCCTCGGCCAAGAACTAAAAGGAATGCAAGTCGGTGGTTTTGATCCCATACTCTTCTTCGCAAGGAATGGGATTAGCTGAAATCGCCATCATCTCATGTTATCAGCCCTCAATATTCATCGTTGCTATTATAAAATATTTTGTGTCAATGCAAATTTGGAAATCTTAGGATTTTTTCATGTCAACTTATGGCAGCCATGTTGATAATTACGGGATTTGGAAAATTATGAATTCAAATCTAAGTGATAAGCAGATTGGTCTCTGTTCTGGTTCTAAATGTGCCCGTCGAAACGCGATAATTCGAACTCACGTTAGTTCTCACATACCCGTATTTCAAAGTTTAAACGTGGTTGATCCACGTTTTAACTTTGAAAATGCGGATATGTTCGACTCGGGCAATATCCAGTTATCGAAATTAAACTTATGAAATCCTGGTAAGGTCGATTTAAACGAGTTTGAAGTATCGAGTTTAGACTGGTTATGAGCCCCAAGAGACATTCCTACCTTATCTATAGGTTCTATGGCATTTATTAAATTGTTCTGTTTATTAGAACGAAGGTCGATTTAAACGAGTTTGAAGTATCGGGTTTGGACTGTATATGAGCCCCAAGAGACCTTCCTACCTTATCGTGGTTCTATGGCATTTATTAAATTGTTCTGTTTATTAGAACGAAGGTCGATTTAAACGAGTTTGAAGTATCGGGTTTGGACTGTATATTAGCCCCAAGAGACCTTCCTACCTTATCGTGGTTCTATGGCATTTATTAAATTGTTCTGTTTATTAGAACGAAGGTCGATTTAAACGAGTTTGAAGTATCGGGTTTGGACTGTATATGAGCCCCAAGAGACCTTCCTACCTTATCGTGGTTCTATGGCATTTATTAAATTGTTCTGTTTATTAGAACGAAGGTCGATTTAAACGAGTTTGAAGTATCGGGTTTGGACTGTATATGAGCCCCAAGAGACCTTCCTACCTTATCGTGGTTCTATGGCATTTATTAAATTGTTCTGTTTATTAGAACGAAGGTCGATTTAAACGAGTTTGAAGTATCGGGTTTGGACTGTATATGAGCCCCAAGAGACCTTCCTACCTTATCGTGGTTCTATGGCATTTATTAAATTGTTCTGTTTATTAGAACGAAGGTCGATTTAAACGAGTTTGAAGTATCGGGTTTGGACTGTATATGAGCCCCAAGAGACCTTCCTACCTTATCGTGGTTCTATGGCATTTATTAAATTGTTCTGTTTATTAGAACGAAGGTCGATTTAAACGAGTTTGAAGTATCGGGTTTGGACTGTATATGAGCCCCAAGAGACCTTCCTACCTTATCGTGGTTCTATGGCATTTATTAAATTGTTCTGTTTATTAGAACGAAGGTCGATTTAAACGAGTTTGAAGTATCGGGTTTGGACTGTATATGAGCCCCAAGAGACCTTCCTACCTTATCGTGGTTCTATGGCATTTATTAAATTGTTCTGTTTATTAGAACGAAGGTCGATTTAAACGAGTTTGAAGTATCGGGTTTGGACTGTATATGAGCCCCAAGAGACCTTCCTACCTTATCGTGGTTCTATGGCATTTATTAAATTGTTCTGTTTATTAGAACGAAGGTCGATTTAAACGAGTTTGAAGTATCGGGTTTGGACTGTATATGAGCCCCAATAGACCTTCCTACCTTATCGTGGTTCTATGGCATTTATTAAATTGTTCTGTTTATTAGAACGAAGGTCGATTTAAACGAGTTTGAAGTATCGGGTTTGGACTGTATATTAGCCCCAAGAGACCTTCCTACCTTATCGTGGTTCTATGGCATTTATTAAATTGTTCTGTTTATTAGAACGAAGGTCGATTTAAACGAGTTTGAAGTATCGGGTTTGGACTGTATATGAGCCCCAAGAGACCTTCCTACCTTATCGTGGTTCTATGGCATTTATTAAATTGTTCTGTTTATTAGAACGAAGGTCGATTTAAACGAGTTTGAAGTATCGGGTTTGGACTGTATATGAGCCCCAAGAGACCTTCCTACCTTATCGTGGTTCTATGGCATTTATTAAATTGTTCTGTTTATTAGAACGAAGGTCGATTTAAACGAGTTTGAAGTATCGGGTTTGGACTGTATATGAGCCCCAAGAGACCTTCCTACCTTATCGTGGTTCTATGGCATTTATTAAATTGTTCTGTTTATTAGAACGAAGGTCGATTTAAACGAGTTTGAAGTATCGGGTTTGGACTGTATATGAGCCCCAAGAGACCTTCCTACCTTATCGTGGTTCTATGGCATTTATTAAATTGTTCTGTTTATTAGAACGAAGGTCGATTTAAACGAGTTTGAAGTATCGGGTTTGGACTGTATATGAGCCCCAAGAGACCTTCCTACCTTATCGTGGTTCTATGGCATTTATTAAATTGTTCTGTTTATTAGAACGAAGGTCGATTTAAACGAGTTTGAAGTATCGGGTTTGGACTGTATATGAGCCCCAAGAGACCTTCCTACCTTATCGTGGTTCTATGGCATTTATTAAATTGTTCTGTTTATTAGAACGAAGGTCGATTTAAACGAGTTTGAAGTATCGGGTTTGGACTGTATATGAGCCCCAAGAGACCTTCCTACCTTATCGTGGTTCTATGGCATTTATTAAATTGTTCTGTTTATTAGAACGAAGGTCGATTTAAACGAGTTTGAAGTATCGGGTTTGGACTGTATATGAGCCCCAAGAGACCTTCCTACCTTATCGTGGTTCTATGGCATTTATTAAATTGTTCTGTTTATTAGAACGAAGGTCGATTTAAACGAGTTTGAAGTATCGGGTTTGGACTGTATATGAGCCCCAAGAGACCTTCCTACCTTATCGTGGTTCTATGGCATTTATTAAATTGTTCTGTTTATTAGAACGAAGGTCGATTTAAACGAGTTTGAAGTATCGGGTTTGGACTGTATATGAGCCACAAGAGACCTTCCTCCCTTATCGTGGTTCTATGGCATTTATTAAATTGTTCTGTTTATTAGAACGAAGGTCGATTTAAACGAGTTTGAAGTATCGGGTTTGGACTGTATATGAGCCCCAAGAGACCTTCCTACCTTATCGTGGTTCTATGGCATTTATTAAATTGTTCTGTTTATTAGAACGAAGGTCGATTTAAACGAGTTTGAAGTATCGGGTTTGGACTGTATATTAGCCCCAAGAGACCTTCCTACCTTATCGTGGTTCTATGGCATTTATTAAATTGTTCTGTTTATTAGAACGAAGGTCGATTTAAACGAGTTTGAAGTATCGGGTTTGGACTGTATATGAGCCCCAAGAGACCTTCCTACCTTATCGTGGTTCTATGGCATTTATTAAATTGTTCTGTTTATTAGAACGAAGGTCGATTTAAACGAGTTTGAAGTATCGGGTTTGGACTGTATATGAGCCCCAAGAGACCTTCCTACCTTATCGTGGTTCTATGGCATTTATTAAATTGTTCTGTTTATTAGAACGAGATTACTCCCTCTGCCAAGAACTAAGAGGAAAACTTGTCGGTTGTTCTGATCACATGCTTTGCTTCACGACGAATGAGATTACCCATAATCATCTTCCTGAAATTAATATCTCATCATTTTTCGGCGATATATGCCCTTTTTGTGTCACAGTGTCGTGCTTGTACAGTGCTCCCTCTCTACAACGGCCCTCACAACAACGATTCCCGCCTTTCAACGACGCTTGCAGCTCTTCCCCAAAACAAGACAATTATGTCCAACCTATTCATGGCTGCAATGTCGTCTGCTTAAATTTGTCGTCTGCTGTTTTTCTCAAAATGACATAATGGACATTTTGACAGAAAAGGCATTTATTAAATTGTTCTGTTTATTAGAACGAAGGTCGATTTAAACGAGTTTGAAGTATCGGGTTTGGACTGTATATGAGCCCCAAGAGACCTTCCTACCTTATCGTGGTTCTATGGCATTTATTAAATTGTTCTGTTTATTAGAACGAAGGTCGATTTAAACGAGTTTGAAGTATCGGGTTTGGACTGTATATGAGCCCCAAGAGACCTTCCTACCTTATCGTGGTTCTATGGCATTTATTAAATTGTTCTGTTTATTAGAACGAAGGTCGATTTAAACGAGTTTGAAGTATCGGGTTTGGACTGTATATGAGCCACAAGAGACCTTCCTCCCTTATCGTGGTTCTATGGCATTTATTAAATTGTTCTGTTTATTAGAACGAAGGTCGATTTAAACGAGTTTGAAGTATCGGGTTTGGACTGTATATGAGCCCCAAGAGACCTTCCTACCTTATCGTGGTTCTATGGCATTTATTAAATTGTTCTGTTTATTAGAACGAAGGTCGATTTAAACGAGTTTGAAGTATCGGGTTTGGACTGTATATTAGCCCCAAGAGACCTTCCTACCTTATCGTGGTTCTATGGCATTTATTAAATTGTTCTGTTTATTAGAACGAAGGTCGATTTAAACGAGTTTGAAGTATCGGGTTTGGACTGTATATGAGCCCCAAGAGACCTTCCTACCTTATCGTGGTTCTATGGCATTTATTAAATTGTTCTGTTTATTAGAACGAAGGTCGATTTAAACGAGTTTGAAGTATCGGGTTTGGACTGTATATGAGCCCCAAGAGACCTTCCTACCTTATCGTGGTTCTATGGCATTTATTAAATTGTTCTGTTTATTAGAACGAGATTACTCCCTCTGCCAAGAACTAAGAGGAAAACTTGTCGGTTGTTCTGATCACATGCTTTGCTTCACGACGAATGAGATTACCCATAATCATCTTCCTGAAATTAATATCTCATCATTTTTCGGCGATATATGCCCTTTTTGTGTCACAGTGTCGTGCTTGTACAGTGCTCCCTCTCTACAACGGCCCTCACAACAACGATTCCCGCCTTTCAACGACGCTTGCAGCTCTTCCCCAAAACAAGACAATTATGTCCAACCTATTCATGGCTGCAATGTCGTCTGCTTAAATTTGTCGTCTGCTGTTTTTCTCAAAATGACATAATGGACATTTTGACAGAAAAAAAACCACGTAATGACGAGTGACAAACAGCTTGAATCCAGATCAGACGCCGCGTCAAGCGGCGTCTGATCATGATTCAAGCTGTTTGCAAATGTAAGCCAATTTCCCTCCCTATAACGACTCCCTCCGAACAATTCACATTTTTTGTTTCCCATTGGGTGTGGTTGTAGAGAGGGAGCGCTGTAAAACCAAGTACTGTTGAGTCGTAAAATTGTCACTTTGCATTCTCCAAAACTGTGAAGAATTCGTACACATTCTACACGAATGTGTCACACATGTGTGAACAATTCAAAGTGGTATTTTAACGGGTATTCCGTAAATCGTATTCAGTTTAGATAGGGATTCTCTTTGGTTGATATCATTCAATGGTTTAAGTTAACATTTTATGGGTTATAAGGGATATGACATTGCGTTAGACATTGCAATTCGTTAGACATTGCAATTCGTATTCGGGACCTTCACTGTTTGCATGGGAGAAAATGCACTCATTTAAGATAGACTATTTGTAAATGTTGAGTATACTCGTCGCCTGTGATTAAACTTTTATCGATCAGAGGTAAGGTTCAATGCTTTAATCACCTAAACCCTTTACCCCAGCACAGGGCCCCGACACGATTGCTTTTAGAGAGAAAAAATCGTCAGAAGGTATATATACCTTCTTACGATTTTTTCTCTCAAAAAGCAATCGTGTCGGGGCCCTGTGAACCTCATAGCCTGTTTCTAGTTTTGAAGACAGGTGACCACTTAAAGCAGGTTGAAAGTAAAGCAGAATGTGCCTTAAGGTACACTCTGCTTTACTTTCAGCATGCTTTAAGCTAAAATCTGCTAAGCTATATACAATATTTGTAATGGTAATTGTTTATGAGGGTATGAACTGGAACTATTTTCTTCAGCGGATGAATAAATTAAATACGCTAAAAGTCGCTTAAAATTATGGGGGAAAAGGGTTAACCCTATGAACACAAGTGACGTATACGCGTTCTTTGCAAACAGTGTGCATGTCAAGAGTACTCTTGTCTAATGCAGTGTAGACCCAAATCAGAGTTCTCCTTAATGAGCCCTCTTAGTCTAATCAGGGTCTGCATATTTTGCAATGCAGCCTCAATATGCCTTGTAATATATCCCCAAAGTAGTACAATGGACTTCAACTTGAGTTCCTTAGTTGACTGGCTACCTTTAACTCATTGAGCCCTAGTGACGCATATATGTGTATATTGAAGAGTACATTTGTCCTATGCAAACAGTGAAGTCCCTGATCAAAGGGCTCCTGCAGGAGCCCTCTGACCAGGGTCTTCACTGTTTATCATTTTGTAGAATATTATTTAAAAAAAACCTAAATAGTTGAAAATGGGCCAGTCTTTATTTTAAACTGGACTTATCCATTGGGAGTGTTTCAGGGGATAATGAGTTAAGCGGTCCTGGGCTTAATTATCTTAGGGGATGCTTCTATTTATTTGACCGATATTATCCCTTTGCCAAGAACTAAGAGAAAGGCAGATCGGTGGTATTGATCCCATACATTGCTTCGAAGCGAATAAGATTAGCCAAACTCATCTTAATGAAATCCTTATCCCATAATTCATCGGTAGTATTTTACCTATTATGAGCAACTTCAAGCGGAACTATAGTTCGAACCTCTAGTCAGACAAAATGGCGACTGGTGTATGCGCATTAAGGTCGGCAAATAATACCGTTTGTCAAACCAATGTTAAACTGATATACGAGATTCACTTGTCAAATGATGACACTATAGTCGAACCATCGGTGTTTACAGTACTGAACTTTATTAAATTAAATTGAAAATCGCAAGCGAATTGCCATCGAATTGGGCGCTTCAAAAAACAAATCCTACGTTTGACTATTTTTACGCGAATTTTCATTGGCGGTTGTGACAAAAATGGAATCGAAAACATTAACGAAGGCATATTTGCGAACATTTGTGAGATACACCATTCAAGAAAACTTACCCGGGGGGAAAGTTAGTATTTTGAATCGCAAGCGAATTGCCATCGAATTGCAAGCGAATCGCAAAAATTGTTAATTGAATAAGGTTCAGTACTGTAGTTGGAACTATAGTCACTATTGACGACTTTAGACCGGACTATAGTTCCACGTGATTTCGCTCCATGTGTCGCAGTGCCGTAAAACCCAACTCACTCAAATCCTTTATAGTGTAAACGGTATCGGAAACGGACACTTTCCAACATATTTGAGTGCACCAAGGGGTGATAACTGTACACTAGCTGTTGGCACAAGTATCAGATTCAAAGCAAACTTGAACTCCTCCAATAACTTATAGGCATTAACTCATTACCCCCTGAAACTTTCAATGGATAATTCCAGTTTGCATTAAAAGTTGGTCCATTTTAGACTATTTGTTGTTGTTTTTTGTATTAAATGGCAAAATGACAAAAAGTGAAGTCCCTGATCAGAGGGCTCCCACAGGAGCCCTCTGATCAGGGACTTCACTGTTTGCATAGGACAAGTTTACTCTACACATATACACATTTGGTAAATGACGCATATATGTGTCACTAGGGCTCAATGAGTTAATATGGTATGTAAGTAAGATAAAAAATCCGTTCAGAACTGTTACTGGTAGAGGGTTAAAACTGATAATTATGGCATTTTCAACACATCGAGAGCAGATAAATTCGACCCATTTGTCTGATTTCAACCAAAATCGAATTGAATCGAGATCATATGGCCGTATACATTTTGGATAAAATTGAGTAAATTACATGGTCATTTGTGGACACTAGAGTGGTAACAATACTAGACTGATTTAAGACCTTTGCCAGCGAATTTGAATAGACAAATAACAGATAACTCTGGACAAAATTGTCAGATTTCAACAATAATTGAGATCAGCCAAGAAACAGAAATATGAAATTTTTCAACACACTGGACGATTGATTGGTTGAGTTTAGGTTTTACGACACCGCTACACATAAAATGGTCATATGGCACCGAGAAACGACTACATATGCAAAAACCATTGATAAACGAATGTGTAATAGCACACAAAAACATAAAGTAACATCAGTACGTTCCAGCGCTATACCATGCACTTGAAATATTAGGAAAATGGTTTTGGCTAATGTCATTAGCTGTTAAAGACATTAAGCCAGTCCATTCATTGACCCCTCTCATTGTTCTCACTAGGTGTCAAAATACAGGTATACCGGTATAGGGCATGAGACAGTGGTTTAGGTAACGGCTCAGCTTTGAATAGACGCCCTTACATAATAGATCTCAATAGGTTTTTCAATAGGTTTTACTAACCAAGCTATAAAATATTAGGTGCGGGCCTCACATGAGACGCCTGATTGATTCTTTGCCTAGACGCTAGCCGAGTAAGTGCATGGGCTCCATGCTTTGACTCAACTTTCTACGGTGCTAGGTGTTACCACCCAAGCTTGGTCATGTAATGTCTTTAAGCAGGTAATTGGATTAAAACCATCGACCCGCCTTCCCTTTAGTTCTCAGCAGAGGGAATGGGTGGATCGATGAGTTGGTTTTACGGCACCGCGGCACAAAACAGGCCATATAGCGCCGATGAATGGTGCAGATGAGATGAGATGACGATTTTTTCAGGAAGATGATGTCGGCTAATCTCATTCATTGCTAAGCGGAGAATGGGACCAAAACCACCGACATGCCTTCCTTTTAGTTCTTAGCAGAGGGTAGAATCTCGTTCTAATAAACAGAAAAGATTCCTTATGACAATTAATCCCCAGAACAGCGGCAAGGTATGAAGGTCTCTGGGCACGCTGAACGAAAAGCGATCCTAATAGGTTGGTACAAACTCAACATGAGCTTTGCTCAGGTGAGCTAAAACACACAAATAACCTTCAACACAGTTCCCACGAAGATTTTATTGTCGTCGAGAGTACAAAAGTTCGTCATTTCTCAGACTATGTGGGTCAAATGCGACTGCCATCTCCTCAATCAGCATACGAATATCACGCTCGTGTTTGTCAACGAGTTTAGTTGACAATGTCAGTGGTGGAATCATTTTCCAATAAGCAACAATGCCGGTCTTGGAATTCATTTCAAAAGCTGACTCTTTAGCAAACAGGTTTATATCTGAGTCAAATACACTTGGTAATCTTGCCGACGCTAGGCTAAGATGTAGACTATCAAGAACATTTCTCAGGCATTCAGATGAACTCTTGTTCTGACGTCTACATCGTATATCGTGACGTATGCATAAGGTTTTCAAATAGTAAGACCTAAATGACTGCCAGTAATGTTTCTCGGTAATATTCGCCACGTATTTCAGATAAATGTAGAGAAGTTTATGTCTAGGTAACATTTTATCTTTTATGTAGTCCATTTCGGTTTCCGTGAAAGTAATTCTGACGTCACAGTCAGTCTGGCCAACAAACAGAATTGTATCGCGACCCAACACCGACTCTGCTAAAATAGGAGAGAAACATTTCTCAGGTGAAAAACATTCCTTGACTTTATGATATCTCACAGCTGGACAAAGATCAACTGATACCCTTTTGCCAGCGATAGTAAATTCGAAAAGAATGTTTGGAAATTTTGCTTCAGCATTTCGGATCAGTGCTTGATGTAACTTGTAAACGTTGCAATGATATTCATATGGGTTGTCGAAAAAATTAATCTGGGTAAACTGTCGAAACGAACGCCGTCCTGTGTCACGGTATAAATTGAAAATTGCATTTATGATTTCTCTTCCGAATATATCGTATCTTCTGTTCCTGGCATCATTTGAAATTTGCGGATCTAGCTGCAGGCACCGAACGTAACCATCCGAGCAGCACTTGTCCCATTTCCCATCAACATTCAGCTGTTCGTTCAACTTAAGTCGAGCAATACCAGCCCTTTTTGGATGAAGTTCAACAGTTACAGCACCTGGCTTTGATAACTCTTCAAACACTGCCAAGTAATCGAATTCATTTGGTTCTATGATCTTTGTTCCTTCGTTGAAACCACCAACCTTTAGTAATTCAGACACTTTGAACCGCGCTTATGGTATTGGTTATGAGTTCTTCAATCTTGCGAACTTCTTGAGAGTTATAATCAGTTACGTGTTTTATCGCAGTGTCTGCAACAATGTCATCCGATTTCTTCGGGGCTGGAAGTGCCAACATTCTTCTTCGGCTTCAATGCGTTCTGAAATTTTCAAAAAAATTGGGCCGTTTAACCCCTAACTACCATACCCCGAGTACAGCGGTCATTTTCAAGCAGTTTGGAAACTGATTAGTTACGAGGCGTCTGATCAGAATCCAAGCATTTTACACTCAATTTTATATTACCTAAAAATTAAGTTTGAGAAATATAGACAGACAACATTTTATTTAAAAGCTGATGACGTCATGGCAGGGAGGGGTTAAACTGGTGCGTAAATACTACCATATTTCAATAAACACGGGTGTCTATGCAAAACAGTTTTGAAAGAAAAAGGCATACATGTATTGATTAAGGAAGATTCTGCTTTACTTTTCACCTACTTTAAGTGGTCACCTGTCAAAACTAAATACAAAATAGAGTCGAAACCTCGATAGTGCGAACTCGATTAAATCGATTGTGCAAGTATTTCATAAGTTGAATATCGATAAGTCGATCTAGGCTGACGTCAAACATACCCGTATTGCAAAGTTAAAACGTGGCTAACATACCCGTAGGCCTATTTCAAAGTTAAAACGTGGCTAAGCCACGTTTTAACTTTGAAATATGGGTATGTTCGAACTAACGCGAGTTCGAATTACCGAGATTTGACTGAACATGTATTAGGTAAAATATTTAACTGGTCACCTCTGATTTTTTAATAAAACTCATTTTGTATTGACTCTCATTTACAATTTTTGACTATTTAGGGTTGTTTTAAAAATGATAAACAGTGCAAATCCTAAGCAGAGTATTCCTTAAGGAGCCCTCTGATCAAGTTCTACGCTGTAAGCATAAGACAAGTATACTCTTCTAAGGCACACAGTTTGTAAATGACGAGTTTACCCGTCGCTACAGTTGGATGTATTGCAGCATATACAGGTTGTTGACATGTAAATCATGAACTGAGAGAAATAAAGGAAATTTGAAAATTTGAAAAGTTGACAGTAAAACCTCTCTATAACAACCAATGAATTAAATTGATTATTTTGATTTCAAGGTACAGGTGGTTGCTTAAAGCAATTTGAAAGTAAAACAGATACAATGTAGCTCCGTTTCGTGTTTTGATTTACTTGAACCTTACTTTAAACTGTCACCTGTCTTCAATATAACTAATTAGCCTTACCTGAAGTGGTTATAATAGAGAGGTTTGCTGCAGAATGTTTGATTTGTTCTATTCTGTTCATAAGTAAATACAATAAAACCTCTCTTTTACGATAGCTAAAAAGAAGGCCGATTCACTGAATAAAGGACAGATGACAGCTTAAAGAGGCTCGCAACCGGATTTAGCATTAAAAATGGTAATTTGTAAATATATGTCAAATGATTATATAAATGGGTAAGATTTAGTTTAGGATAATAAATTCTGTTAAAAAATGCATTTCCACAAAAAAAAGAAGCTCTGGTGGGATTCGAACCCGTGACCCTCCATTGCGGAGACAAACAAGAAAAATGAGGACACGCCTTTTCCGTCTCGACCACGGACGCTCTCTATATATATGGCAGCGAATTAACGTACTTCACTGGTAGCGATTAATACTACATTATTCGGCTCCGGTTTATGTCAGAGCCCGTGTAGAGAAGCAACAACAACAGCAAAACCGTCAGCTGACGCTATTAAAAAACGATGGAATATATCTTAAAAAAAACTAAGATTCGGTGACGATTCTTGAGACTTTTTTTGGACTGATCATATTTTTTTAATGTCAGAAGCCAAATAATGCCACAGATTTGCTTTTATTTGAGTCGCGAGGAGCTTTCTGTAAAAATTACGTTCACCTTGCTTTAAGCAGTCGCCTGTCTTGAACACTTGATAATTAACACAATTTAGAGGTCGTAATAGAGGGGGTTTACTGTAGTTAACTTTTTATATATAATCCAAAATTCCAGGTTAAAAATCATACAGTAACTATAATAATTGTGAGCCTTACAAACCTTATGTTGCAGAGTGGAAAGTTATTCATTCCCCTTTTACTCATTTTATGCGGGATACACTTTTATACTATGCCAAACTTCCAACGCAACACCCCGGATATTCCCATTACTTCCAATGTTAAACATGTCTTAAGTTAGTCTGGTCAATACTGTAATGTGTGCATATCCTGAATAGATTTATTCTGCAATTCATAGAGTGATCAATGGACAATATTCTTGGTAAACAAAAACAAAATGAATTGGCATTTGGTCACAAAAATATGGAATTTTGTGATGAAAAGTTTTAAGAAATCTCAGTCCAATGCATTTTCAATGGGGAATGTTTTACCAGAAATTAGCGATACGTTTGGATACATGGTTACTATTCGTCAGAAGTGTCAATGAAAATTCGTTGCCAATATTGACAACTTTGAGGACAGTACATCATTTCAAAAACACAAATAAAAACATTTAATAATTTTGTGTCAATTTTTCCATCGATTTAAAACACCCGTTCTGATATGAAAATAGAAGGAAACTCGGAGGCGTTGCGTTGGCAGTTTGGCCTAGTATAGGTGTACCTCTAGGCAAACAGTTTTGATCTCAAATCAGGCCCCACATTTTGGGGCCTGATCTGAGATCAAAACTGTTTGCAGCTAAGTTAATATTCTATCAGAAACTGCTAAAATCTTTTGCAAATATTTGAGTTATACCTGCTGCCAAATATTACCCAGCATGCAATGGGTTAAATGCAAACGAAACACAAAGGCATTAATTGTGATACAATATATAGAAAATGTCAACCTTTTGGCAGTTTGAACTTTTATATATTAAAGGCAAACAGTTTGGAGCGTTACGCGGCGTCTGATCAGGATCAGAACTTTTTGCAAAGTCGCCTTTTGGCACCGTTGGCAGTGAAATAGTCAATAATCATAACCAACAGTGAACACCCATTGGCATGTTTCTAGTTCTTAAGACAGGTGACCACTTAAAGCAGGATGGAAGTAAAGCAAACTGTGCGATACGGCGTATCTGCTTTATCTGCATTATTTTCAGCCTGCTCTAAGCTACCATCTGCTAGCATGTAAAAAAATATTTATTATATACTGCATATATTCATGACTGTATAAACTGGGACTGTTTTTTTTCGGTAAAGGAATATATTAAAGGCGTAAAAGGAGTATTTATGGGGTAAAAGGATAAATGTTAATCGAAGATACGACGGTTTTGCACTAAATTGCGGGTCTTAATGCGAGAATGATAGAGTCTAATCTGGATAAAGGCTAATATATGTGTTGAACATCTGTTCTGTTCACAAACGCTGTCAATGCCGACCCTGATCAGAGGACTCCATAGGTAGCCCTCTGGTCTGGGTCTGCACTGTCAGTTTTCGACAAGTACACTTTCCTCTTGTACATTGATAATAAATGACAAGTAGATATATGCTCGTAGATAGAATTGAATGTGTTCTGTAAATATCTGTACAAATGTTTGAGGGCCACAAGGGAGATTAGTTGCTTGTGTGCCCTCTTGAAATAAAGTCTTTATTATTATTATTATTATTAATGAGATAAGAAGTCATTTCGTTCACCAATTGCCTAGGTTTCTGTAATGGATGTTTTTGTACTATAGACAAAAACTGGGTTGTGTATTTTATGCTCCATCGCATTCGAACTGCATAAACGTCTAGATTTACATACATACACGACGTATGCATGATACTTCTATCATGCGACATATCTAAATCCCCGTTTTAAAGACATTAGTTGACTTAGTTTTAAGGACAGAGGAAGGTTCGAGACCGGATGAACATCCGGCGAAATACATTGTATCCCAAATGCGATTTTTAATTATTTTCCACACAATATACTAACTTACTAAGAATTCAACCTTCTTTAAAAATCACACAATTAGTGTTTGAATTTAGTAGTGGCTCATATATTAAAAGCGTAGTTTGTAAAGGTTACATACCAGATATACGTATTTCCGCGGCACAGAGAAAAATGCCGAAACACACAATCAGCCAATCCTCCTAACGAATAAAAAATGTACACACACAGTCCGATAAAATAAATGTATACAGTGCCCTCTGCCTACAACGGCGCTCTGAACTTACAACAATGCTTGCTGCTGTTCCCCAAACAAGACCATAATGTCTAACAATTTTTCTGCAATATCGATCGTCTGCTTAAAATTGTCGTTTGCCGTTTTTCTCAAGTTAGATCTACGTATTGAATATTTTGACAGGAAAAACATAAAGAAGAGTGACAAACAGTTTGAACCCAGATCAGACGCCGCGTAACGCGGCGTCTGATCTGGGTTCAACCTGTTTGCAAATGTATGCCAATTCATGCTAAGCGCACCAAGGGTATCATTCTTCCCTCCCAATAACAACGCTTTCCGAGCAACATACACACTCATTGTCTGCTGCACATATATAGAGAGAGAGAGCACTGTATATGCATAGGGCTGCGATAAACTTGTGTCGGCCGCTTTTAACCCACTCTACACACGTTACTGATCACACATCTGGGACGCTCGATATGTTTAGTCCAGAAAAAAATGTTGTATGCAGCAGCTTTCAGTGTACAGTGCTCCCTCTCTACAGTGACACTGTGACTCAATGGGATATAAGAAGTGTGTGCGTTGTTCGGAGGGAGTCGTTAAAGAGAGGGAAATTGGCTACATTTGCAAACAGCTTGAATCCAGATCAGTCGCCGCGTAACGCGGCCTCTGATTCGGATGCAAGCTGTTTACCACTCGTCAATAAGTTTTTATCCTGTCAAAATGTCCATTATGTTTCTTTGAGAAAATTAGCAGACGACATTTTAAGCAGACGATATTGCAACAGTAAAGGCGCTATAGACATAACTGTTCTGGTTAGAACCGCGACAAGGGTCGTTGTAAGGAGGGATTCGTTGTTTGGAGGGTCGTTGTAGAGAGAGAACACTGTATATTCATCTTCCAATTTATACATTACCAAATGGACACGCCTTTAATTTATTCCTCCACTGAGGAAAATTGTTTCACTTTACAGCGAGCACGCTCGCGAAACTGGTCGGAAGGGCCAGTTTCGCGAAAAACGAAGCATTTATGGTAATTAAGGGGATCATTTTACAATCATGAATAGTTATCATATAAAAAAATTTCTTTGATATAGATCTACTTGCAGATGCTATCTTAAATCAGGCTGAAAGTAAAGCAGATTGCGCCATAACCCTTTCACTCTCAATGGCGCTTTATAGCGCATTTGCAAACAGTTTGGGTCCTGATCAGACGCCGCATAACGCGGCGTCTGATCAGGACTCTAACTGTTTGACACGCTTATCGTATTCATTAAGTCATGCAACCTTAAATCTAACGTTGAAACGTGTTGTCAGACAACAATACTGAAGCAGACGACAATAAAGCATTGAAGGGGTAAAAAACTCCTGAATAATTTGATCATGAAAGGGTTAAATTCTGCTTTACTTTCAACCTGCTTTAAGTAAGATCACCTGTCTTCAAAGCTAGAGATGCTATGAGGTAATAGGTTAATCCATACATCATTAAAAGCTTAGGTAAATAAGTTTGGATTAACAGGGCTCCAGAGAATGGGGGGGGGGGGGGGGGGGGGGGGTGTATTTCAAAAATTAAAATCTTTATTTGTGCATTAAACCTTATGGTGTCGTCTTCGAGACGATTCTAATGAGTAGTAACACCATAGAATTTGGTTATGAAATAAATGAGAAAATGCTTGATTTCATCGGTTTACTCCCTCTTATCTGGAGCCCTGGATTAAGATTCTGCCTAATTGCCCCCCAGATACCGATGACTAGGAGCGACTTCACGTGGGACTATAGTTCAAACCTTAAGGTAGCTCGCGGGTCAGCTTAGTTTCCATGAAAGGTGTTATGAAACTTTGCTTGAAGAATAATAATAGCCTAAGAAACAATGTGTGAAAATATAGGCAAAATTTATCGTGTGGTTTGTCTTTAAGGTCTCTTTTTCTGTAAAACCCCTGGAATTTTGATGATTTTATTTTTTTCAAAAATAAATAAAGCTAATGACTATAAGTCTCGCGCAATAAGTAGTATACAGCATTCATTACAAGAAAAGCTAAAAACATTCTGAATAAAGGTGTTCAGAAAGATGTTATCAGCTATTTAAAATTTGCAAAATGTTAAAAAATTGAATTTCTAAAAACTGACTCATTCAATGTATTGTTTTTTTCCTTCTATTCAAATATATAGTTGGTGACATAGTTGTTTTAATAACAGATTTTCTTATTAGAATGTGGGAAATTTGAAGTTGAGAAACAGTTACCCACCTTAAAATTGAAATTCTGTCATTAAAATGCACTATTATTCATTCATGGACTTGAATTCAAGGTTAATTATATTGTTTAAACAATATAATGGGCAATGTCGATCTTGAAAAGATTGACGTATCGATAAGCTTCAATGTGTGGCTTTATAGCCTGATCAAGTTATATACATCTATACCAATTTTATTGACCTGTAAGTCATGAAACTAAAACGTGCATGTAAGTGGACATGTATAATTGGACCGTATATAGCATCACTAATTGTTATCAACCAAGACTAAACATAGCATGTCCCTTGATCACTGCGTTATTGATTGACAAGTCAATCAAATCGGACACTTCATTAAAAAGATATTTGGATCGAATAGGAATCGAACCTATGACCTTAAGATTGTTAGTAAATCACTCTACCGATTGCGCTATGAAGGACTATACTGAATGATATCAACATTTCCTTTATATATATGTTCTAGTATAAGCACGTGCGGAAAATGTCTATGTCGTCAAGACGCATTTCCGCTCGCCCGCAAGACCGACTTCCGTATGCGAAAGGCCTTAAGTCAGGTACAATTGCGGCCGGTGCATGCGCATTAAGGTTTACAAAGGAACTTCTTTTGTCGAACTAATGAAAACCGAGAATGGTCCGTCAAATAACGCAATTTTAGTCGAACCAACTGGTGTTCAGTTGGATCTATAATCAATATAGACGACTATTGACCGGACTGTAATTCCACGTGAAGTCGCTCTAGATGGATGACTTGGGTTTTACGGCACTGCGACTCAAACTATGCCATACTAGCGAACTGGCAGAGAGGTAAGACTCCACCAAAATGTGACGCTTGCATTCCCTACATCAGTGAAGCTCACTTATTAAAAACTTGGATATAACGCAATATTGGATATAACAAAAACGAACTTTATTCTCAGTTTTAGTTAAGGTACAGTAAGATGGACGCAATACAACAAAGTTTGGACATAACGAAAGAAATAAGATGGCTCTTGACACATCATCTGATATCAATGATACAGTAAAATGTCTCTATTACGACCACTAAAACAAAGGCTAATTGATTGTGTAAAAGACAGGTGACTACTTAAAGCAAGATGACAGTGAACCAGAAGGCTCCTAAAGGAGCTTTCTGTTTCACTGTCACCTTGCTTTAAGAAGTCACCTGACTTAAACTCCCAATAACTAACACAATTTAGTGGTCGTAATAGAGAGATTTTACCGCTCTTGCTCTTCTTCAAGAATTTATATACATGTATATTGTGTGTAAATATAATCATTGAAAAATGTAGTTGCTAGAGGGCAATAATTGTAAGTTATGGCAGATTCAGCCATCAAGTGCAGATATAACGCTTCAATAAATTACCCGATTTCAATCATAATCAAACTTGTTCGAAAAATTATACTAGTAGTTTCACAAAGTTTAATCAAAATCTACACCAATTTGCATACACCAGACTATTAACAATGCTTACATAAAAAATCTAGTTTATCCGATTTCAATAAAACTTCTTCAATAACTTATGCCGGTATATAATATGTGTTAGTTTAATCAAACCAAATTGAAAACCGTGGTTGCTAGAGTGTTAACACTGTTAAATATGGTATTTGCCATACACCACGGTCAGATAACTCTTGACCATATTGGCAATTCGCCCGATTTCAATCATAATTGGACTTATACACCCTTAAATAGTCTAACACAGTTCTATCCAAATACATTGCCACATAAAAAAATTGCATTTAAAGTACATCATGAGAAGATAACTCTTGACACAAGGATCACATGTCTACATTGAAAACTGTAGTTTCTAGAGTGTAAACGCTGATCTTACGGCCATTTAATGCTTGTACAATTTTGATGAAAATCCACACTACAGTGGTAACGAACTAATGGATTGATTGAGTTGGGTTTTACCGCACCGCGACCCACAAAGTTGTATGGCGCCAGAAAAGGGCTACAGTTAAACGTTTTATAACAACCACTAAAGTGTGATAATTTATTTGGTGTTTTCGACAGGTGACTGCTTAAAGCATGGTAACAGTAAAATAGAAAGCTCCTTTAGGAGCTTTCTGTTTCACTGTCACCATGCTTTTAGCTATCTCATGTCATTTATACAATCATTAGCCCTCGTTTTAGTGGCCGTTATAGAAAGGTTTTACTGAACATATATGGAAAAAACATCACTCAAAAGACAAATACAGTAAAACCTCGCTATTACGACCACTAAAACGAAGGCTAATTGATTATATAATAGAGAGGTGGCAGCTTAATGCAAGGTGACAGTGAAACAGAAAGCTCATAAAGGAGCTTTCTGTTTCACTGTTACCTTGCTTTAAGCGGTCACCTATCGTAAACACCCTAATAATTAACAAAATTTAGTGGTCGTAATAGAGAGGTTTTACTGTACACCAAAACATGCAGAAACATCAACACGCTCAGGAATTCAGGAAGGTGATTTGGGATATTCTCATTCGCGGTTTTGCTGCCTATGAGATAAAAACCGACCTGCCTTCTATTAGTGGTCGGCAAAAGGTGTTTTTTTCGCCATATAAACGAAATCATCCCTATGACAATTAAGCACCAGAACTGCGGCAAAGTTGGAAGGTCTCTTGGGACGCCAAAGGATATGCTGTCAATACTTCATCCTGAGCTACATTGAGTTCTCTGGTTCTTGTAGATGTCAAGTGTAAAGCACTCATACAACGGTTTATAAAGTCTCATCCGTATGACTTGGTCCAACGGGGGATAGAACTCACAACCCCTGATGTCGTAAGCATCATGAACACTAGTGTTGGTATTTTTCTTTGATAATAACGACTTAATTTCATATTTGTTATCAAACAAACCTATTTTCAATATGGTTCACAAACAACATTAACATATATACAACACGAATCATATGAGAAGGGAACAAATTCACCAATCAGTATTTTTAAACCGTTGCAAACAGAGGGGACCCAGAAAAGACAGTTCATGTAGCAGCTCTCCACAGTAACTACTCTGTTTACTTAAAGAATATTAAAGATCAAGCTGAAAATAATAATATATAAGTGTCATTCTGAGAATTCAAGATTTGTTATCTATACATGAATATTCAATAGGTATAGTTACTATAAAGCCCAAATAAAACGACGTTATAACAAATAGCAAATATCTACACCAGTGAAATTTCATATCAAAAGCGAAGGAACATATCAAATATACTTTTAACCCGTTACTCCATAGTATATTTCTAGTATTGAAGAGAGGTGACCACTTAAAGCAGGTTGAAAGTACATGTAAAACATAATGAGCCTGAATCTGCATTCTGTTTTACTTTAATCAAATTGATAAAAAAGGATGAAAAACAATACAGTCTTCATATGTATACATTTCAACAATGTTTGACAGAGGCTCGTGTTGCCCACCATACTTTGGAATAAAGTAAGTAGTCCCACATGGCAAAAGAGTGTTGTCCTTGAACATTGTCAAATATTCCATGACTGTTTCTGTCTGTCGTTATTTGAGTGGATTTCGTCAGGGATTTCTTCCTTCTACATCATGTAAAGTATATTCTTTAATATAGAAGAAGGGTTTGTTGAATCTCAATAAAGAAAATTTGCTTCACATTTTGATGCAAATCCAAACATATTGTTAAAAATCAAAATACACAGTTTTCCTTTCCAATTGTAAGCTATCACATAAGTTTGTTCATTTCAATACGAACATTGAATTACCGAAAACTAACTTTAAATACCCAAAACTAACATAAATTATCGAAAACTTACATAAATTACCGAAAACTAACTTTAAATACCCAAAACTAACATTTATTACCGAAAACTAACTTTAAATACCCAAAACTAACTTAAAGGACTAAAACTAATTTTATGTACCAAAAACTAACATTAATTACCCAAAACTAACTTTAAATACCCAAAACTAACTAAATGGACCAAACTTACATAAATTTCCCAAAATGAACCTTAAAGACACAAAATTAATTTGAAATACCCAAAAGTAACATTTATTACCGAAAGTAATTAAAAGGACACACACTAACATAAATTACCGAAAACTAATTTTATATACCCAAAACTGACATTACTTACCCAAAACTAACTTTAAATACCCCAAACTAATTTTAAATACCCCAAACTAACTTTAAATACCCCAAACTAATTTTAAATACCCCAAACCCCGTCCTCGGCCGATATGGCCATCGGTGCCTTGACATCATCAGACATCACTGGTCAGTATAACACCATCTCTCTGAAAAATGAAAACAATCAACACATTAGGACGTCAAGCTTTTAGCACGTTAAAGTACATCTATAGCAATGCAGTTAAGTCGTTCACTATTCGGTGGGGAAGCAAATATTCTTTCTTGCATAAAAGAATGGTCAAGTGGTAGATCTACAGAAATGCAGTTATTTCGTACACTATACGGTGGGGGTATTTTCCTTGCATAAAAGAAACGAATTGCAAAAGAAAAACTGAGTTTGAAATTGTTAAACTATATACTTCACTGCCAAGGCTGTCAATACTAGCATTTGAAAACAGTTTCGATCCTGATCAGACGCCGCGTAACGCGGCGTCTGATCATGATCCAAACTGTATGACACTCATTTCAACACTTCTTCAGTTAGAACACGTATGGAATTCAAAAATTTATAAATAAAAGCCGACGTAAACTTTAAGCATTTGAACGTTTATTGTATAACTGATTGTGTTGTATTCTTTCCCAATAGACGCATGTGTACTAAACACTTCCATTGGAAACAGGTCGTAACAAAGTTTAAAGAGGTGGTAACCCGGCGTCTGATCAGGCTCTAAACTGTATGTCTTGCTACTCAGATAAAATATTATCGTTTCAATTTTTAACAAAAAAGTTGTTAGACGGGCACAGTGAAGAAGACGTTATTTTTTCCATTTAAGCGCAAACGAAACTCATACATTTCGCAATAAAATGTAAATGCGATAACTTCTGAACAATGTTTGTGACTGTTTAGCCCTTTCCTCCCTAAAACCGTAAATGGATAATTCTAGTTTTGAATTTAGTCTAGTCCATTTTTGACTTTTAGGGTTGATTTTTACAATATATGTCAAAATGACAAACAGTGAAGTCCCTGGTCATGTACGCTGTTTGTAAATGACGCATATAAGCGTGCCTAGGGTTCAAATAGTTAAGTGAATCAGAATGACAAACAGATCAGACACCATGGTCACGTTGGCTATGCAAATAAAATTGTTAAGCGAAAAGGCGTTTAATTGACAAATAGTAACGTCTTCACGACTGTATGAATAACATCACCCCCACCGTAGATATTTTGAAATAGTTTTTCTGTACATGCAACCCAGCACCTTTGTACCAGGTGAAATTTGAGCCGGGCAACGTAAATATTTTTTTGACACAATGCACTATAAGTAAGCCATTAATTTATTCCCCCCACCGAAGAAAAAATTCCAATTTCTCGTTCAGTCATTAATATGTCCCATCAGCCTGAAATGTTTCCATGTTATAACAGATAGTAGTTTAAAGCAGGCTTTTTCGGTAAATAGCTTCTAGCTAATGTTATAAATGTTTTGTAAAACATCCGATTATGAATAAAATGTTTGTACGTTAAAAATTGTTGAAGGTAAAGCAGGATGCGCCTTAACCTTTTACCCCATAGCTTGTTTTTTAGTTTTTAAAATAGGTGACTACTTAAAGCAGGTTGAAAGTAAAGCAGAATGCGCCCTAAGGCGCATTCTGCTTTACTTTCAGTCTGCTATAAGCTACCACCTGTTAGAATAAAGAAAATATTTCTTATGATACATATGCATGGCTGTATAGATTGGAACTATTTTCTACAGCGGAGGAATAAACTGAATGCGCTAAAAAGACGCTTCTATGAGGGAAAGGGTTAAGACTCAATCTGCTTTACTTTCAACCTGCCTTAAGTTGTCATCCGTTTTGAAAACTAAAAACAGGTTATGGGCAAAGGGTTAGATAGATTGTTTCTAGAATACAAACGTTTTAAAAGTCACTGGTTTAGTAAAGAGCGACACGATTCTCATTGCTGTAATATCGTCTGCTTAAAATGAAATCTGCTTTTATTTATCAGATTTTATTTTTAGCTAATTTGACTGAAAAACATTGATTCGAGTGCTCCGTTACTCCGTTCCTGGTCTGGGTCCACACTAACTAAATGTTAGCCAAGTTGTGGAGACTCTATAAGAATTATAAAAGATAAGTATGATCCTCATGCAGCACGAGACCGCTGCCCGAACTTTACTGATATCTTATTCTTTCCAAATAAACGCATTTATATACTAAAACTATTATTTCCATCGCAAACAGACTGGAGCCAGATCAGACTCCGAGTAACCCGGCGTCTGGTCGGACTCAAACTGTTTGCTACTCAGATCGAAAAGATAGTTAACATTTCTAAAAGTAAATTCCCACAGTTTAGTGCAGTGCGTTTGCGTTTAAACGTTTTGATGCACATTTTCGTTATAATTCACGTACTGTGGCGTTATTTGACGGAATTTCATAATATAAAAGGTAGATATTGATAAATCAATCATTTCCCGAGGGTACCACAAAAGAATATCGGCGATCGAGTCTATTTTAGCATCAGTTTAAGTCGATAGTTAAGACCATGCGTTGGATTGCGCTGTTTACCTTGTATCTAAATTATCAGTATAGTAAAAAAAAAATCAAAGGGGGTGGGGGTTAATAGATCTAGATGTATGTGTCAAGTACCTGTGAGTATGATAAACCGTTCACTGTCATGACGTCATCAACTTTTTTTAAAAAACCGCCGTCTGCTTTTAATTCTCAAATTTAAATTTTAGGTATTGTCACTTAAGAAATATTGAAATGAGTGTCAAACAGTTTGGATTCTGATCAGACGCCGCGTCACGCGGCGTCTGATCAGGATCCAAACTGTTTTGCACATGCGCCGTTTGGTGCCATTGTACTCGGTGTAAGGCAGCGAAGGGGTTAAAATATATTACTTCGTATGAATCGATAGACATATATCGCAATACTTTCACATGTATGATTATCAGGAATAAAAACCGAGTATTCCGCAATTGATTACCGGGTAGCTTAGCACTGGTCTATAAATAGTAACACAATACAATGGTCGGACGTGATCAATACAGAATGTGTATACATGTATAGACCGACCGCCTGTGTAAATGAAAGGTAAAATTATCGTATTTAATCCACAATGTAAATCTACATATTAGTTATATTAAAAACTATCCGGACGTATGTGGACTTTACGACCCGTGACTAGATAGAAGGATTTCTATTTGCTTTTGAGTGAGTAGCCTACATTTATAATAATAATAATAATAACGACTTTATTTCATGTGGATTACATATTTTGTCTACTTCGAAACTCAGTATTAATTGTCATTCTGATGTTTAACTCTTTACCCATAGCCTGTTTCTATAATAGAAGATAGGTGACCACTAAGAACATGTTGAAAGCACAGCAGAATGCGCATTCAGGCGCATTTTGCCCTATTACTTTCAGCCTGTTTTCAGCTACCCTCTGCTAGAATATACGTATTATACATTGTATGACTATATACGTTGGAACTATTTTCCTTTGTGGAGGAATAAATAAAAAGCGTATAAAGGTGTATTTATGGAGCAAGGGGTTAAGACAGTGTATTTGATATTCAGTTTGATGTATCGTTGTCTATTTAATCATATTTAAACTGCTCTTTTCTAATATTTCAACCTCTAAGGGCATTTTCCAAAGAAAATCACGTCCAAACACACGTCACTTTTGTGTTACATGCATTCAGCCATTGTGCTAGATACATGTACCCTAGATATAGAAGCACACGGACTGTCAACGAGATATTCACTTTACAGTGAAAACCCTATAAACCGGACATGTGTGGGGACAACAAAAAATCCGGTTTAGAGGGGTTTCCAGTTTTGAGTGGTTTAAACTCGTTAATTACATGTAATAGCTTATGTTTAGTATGGAATATAGCTGTCCACTTAAAGCAGGTTAAAAGTTAAGCAAAATGCGCCTTAAGGCGCATTCTGCTTTACTTTCAACCTGCTTTAAGCTATCATCTGTTAGAATGTATAAACTATTTTCTTCAGTGTAGGAATAAACAAAACAAAGACGTAAAACGCGTATTTATGATGTAATTGGTGAAAAAAGGAGGGATGGAAACGGGACCAAAGCTTTTGTCCGGTTTAGAGAGTATTCCGGTATTTAGAGGTTCCGGTTTGGAGGGGTTCCACTGTATTGCTTTGCGGGAATGTAAATTCTTCTTAGAGATAGCCATTCAATGAGACAAACGAGAGCAAGAAAGAAACAGAGAGAGAGACAGACAGACAGGGAGATGGAGAGAAACCAGTGAGAGAGAGAGGGGGACGAGCCAGACAGGCGGACGGACGGACAGGGCAAGGGTTTTTTGTTTCAACTAAGTTCTTATTCCATTATTTCTGAAATTCACAATTACGCGTTTTCACTCAATTTATTCCTCCACTGAATAAAAAAAAAACAGTTTCAATCTTAAACAGTCATTAGATATAATATGCACCGAACGTGTACGAAATAATTTCTCTATCTGTGTAACGCGGCATCTGATCAAAATCCAAAGTGTTTGACACTCTGTCTTACGAAATTTCCTCAGTCATACTTTGAAACGATATTGAAGCAGACGACAATATGGCGGTGAAGTTGCAGAAACCTCACTGTAAAATTTAATGTTACGCAGCTTCTGATCTGGGTTCAACCCGTTTACCAATGTAAGAAAAACATAATTGTTTTCCCTCCCTGTAACAAATCCCTCCGAACAAACATACTCTATGTCTTCCATCGGACGTTATTGTAGAGAAAGAGCAATGTATTTGAACGTTGGTCGATGTTATTTTGTCTTAATTCTTAGAGTCTCAACAACTTGTCTTACATTTACAGTAAGTGTTGATCCAGATGAGGGGCCCGTTTAATAAACCTTCATACGACAAAAAATCGTAACTCTAAACTTTAAAACACATTTAATTTCTGATTTCTCCATCTAATCCTGTCTTGTGACATCGTTTTGGAATCGTCTTGAAAAGACGATTCCAAAAACAATGTCACAAGACAGGAGCTGATACTTCTATAGTTACTAGAACGGAGTAACTAGGCACTTGAATCAATGTTTTCCATTCAAACTTGCTAAAATAAAAGCAGACGTCATTTTAAGCAGCCGCTATTACAGCTATGCGAGTCTTTTTTTTTTAGTCTTTACCGTCCAGTGAATTTTAACCCTTATCCTGCTGATCGCGACTGCACTGGGTTTTGCATACAGTTTGGATCCAGATTAGATGCCGCGTAATGCGGCGTCTGATCTGGACCCAAACTGTTTGTCACTCGTTTTTAGGTTTCCTTAATTCAAAAATATATAAATCTAAATTTAACAATTTTTGCAGACGACAATTTCAAAGCAGACGACTTTGCAACAGGATAAGGGTTAAAACGTTTGTATTCTAAATACAATCTACAAGAATATAAGAAACTAACAACTCGAACACGAATTTAAGTTTTTTTTTTTTTTTGTTTTTTTTTTGTTTTTTTTTTTTTTCATATTTAATCTTTTTTTTTTTTTTTTTTTTTTTTTTTTTTTTCCAATAATTTTATTCACATATATTACATCCATACATATTTTTACATTTCAACATCATGTAGTATAAGTAGAAAATACAAATACAACGAAATTTTCATGAAGAATCGTCAGAAACTAAATAATATTTCTAATATACAATTTTTCTATCGAATGTAAATATGAAAAACATACATTTTTATTGAAAAAAATTGAAAATGGAATAAAAAAAAAAATACAGAAAGAAACATGCATTTTTGCTAGGTTATTTTTATTACAGTACGTTTTATGTCTAAATGTAGTTTAATATAAGATATTGTACAATTGCCCATGTAGAAGCTATATTTTCTGTATTACTACATACTTGTTTTATATCCCATGCTAGTTTCAATGAGTTATTTAACCCGGTTATTGACGGAACGATTTTCTTTGTTTTACATAAAAATATATATCGTTTTATTTCTAAAAACAAAATGTCAAGTTTGAAGTCATTTTGATCGGTTCCCAAAAGTACATATAAACTATTTATTTTGAGGTGCGGGTTATATTTTACTAACCTATCTGAAATATGTGTTATTATTGGTTTCACTTTACAGCATTCCCAAAACAAATGAACAATAGTTTCTTCATGATTATGACAGAAAGTGCATAAATTAGTATCTTTGATTTTCATTTTAAATAATAATGTATTAGTAGGTAATATTCTATGTATAATTCTAGTTTGTAACCATTGCAAATAAGTATCTTTAGTACATTTAAATACATAGCTATACATATTCTTCCAATTTATAAGACTATTTTTGTATATTGACACCCATTTGGATTGACTAGTAGGGGTATCATCGTTATTAGCAAGTACATTATATACAAATTTATTGTCACATTTTCCGGTTAAAATGGGGTACATATAACAATTAATGGTTGGGTATTGAAATTCTAAAAGTGAATCTTTTTTCGGAGTAAATCCTGATCTAGTCATAAAAGACTTAACTGAATTTATTAAGCCATAATAATGAAGGAAATTAATCTTTTTTCCACTCACTTCTTCTAAGTATTTTAAATCTACAAAATTACCATCTTTATCTAGAATGTCGTTTACATATCGTATCCCTCTATCGTAAAGTGTTGGTATATATACAGCTTTTTTATTTATGAGAAAATTATCATTATAGAATAATGGCATATTATATATGTCTTGTATATCTCCAACACTACTCTTTTTAATATAAAGCATATATGCTTCTAAGACATCGACCCAAAATTTATTCTTTAACTTGTTTAATATCAATTTGCAGAACATACTTCCGGAATTCAATAGCTTTGTCATGTGTATCAGGTTTTGCAATAGATTATAACATTTACTATCATTGTGAATAATGAAATTCTTAAACCATTTAATTTTTAAACTTCTTATGTAGCTTTCAATATCGATCATTTTTAACCCTCCTTCTGAATAATCTTTTATTAGAACGTTTCGTTTTATTTTTGCTTTACCGTTCCATATAAATTCATAGAATATATTAGTAAGATTTTTCACGAAGTTCATTGTTGGCGAATTTAAGTTTATAGATTATCTTCCAACGTTAGGTTTTTCAAGGAATTCAATCTATCGCACTCATTGCCCATAGTAATAATATACCAAGTTAAAGTCTACTTTCAGTCCGAATGACCGCTCAGCCGACTGTACATATACTCCCCTGATCATCGAGCCATCTTGCCTATGAGCACTGCTAACATATGGCGCAGTCAAATGCAGCCGCAGTACCGACTCAGACCCTTCACAGGTACCCATGTTAGGAGCAATTCGCGGTACATGTCTTGCTCAAGAACATTCCTGTACATTATAGGGGATTCAGAAAAAAAAACCTAGTCAGACCGCTGGTCCAGCGGGGGATCGAACTCACGACCCCTGGTACCGTAGTCCAAGGTGTTAACCATTGGGCCACTACCGCCGGTGATGTTTTTAGTTTTAAAAAACGGGTGACCACTTAAGGCTGGTTGAAAGTAACCCAGATTGAGTCTTAAAGCTTTACTTCACACAGGCACAAACAACTTTATTTTACAGTCGGATGTTTTACAAAACATTTACAGCATTAACTAGAAGCTATTTACCGAAAAAGAACTGCTTTAAACTACAGTACATGTATGTTAGATATGGAATTATTTCAGGCGTATAGAACATTTCAATGACTATAAATTTTAACCATTTGTTTCGGTGGGGGAATAAATTAAAGTCTTATATATGGGGTATAGTGTTATAAAATTATTTACTTTGCACGGGTCAAATTTCATCGAGCACAAAGTTACATTGTACTTGCTGTACCGCGTTTACAAAAAAAAACTAACAGTAAAACCTCTTTATTACGACCAATAAAAAGAAGGCTTATTGGGTTGTTTTTTTTTTTTTTATATAAAAGACAGGTGACAGCTTAAAGCAGGGTGACAGTGAAACGTAAAGCTCCTAAAGGAGCTTTTCTGTTTCATTGTTACCTTGCTTTTAGCAGTCATCTGTCTTAAACACCGAATAATTAACAAACTTTGGTGGTCGTAATAGATAGGTTTTACTGTAAATTGACGAGATAGTTTTTTTTATACAAATGCGGGGGAGGCATTATTCGTTGACAACCAACGCGTTTACGCTTAAAGACATCTCCTGACGACATTTTGGTCATAACGCCTTGCTAAACAATTTCCTTGCAAAAAGCATGGGTCTTGTGCATATTGAACCATTGAAGCGTCTTATGTTATGTGAGACCCGACCTTTATATTTGATAGTTTATTTAGAAATAACCATTCAAAAGCACTAGAGCATGAGTATAATCTGGGCCTCACCAGGTAAACTGAGATTGGTATACCGCTTGCAGCCTTAATTGCATGCTTTTTCTCACCTATCAAGGACAATGGGATAGTCCATCAATGGACTGAGGAAAAGTCTTTTAACTATTATTTGCATAGCCAGCAGTCTGGAACCTTATTACAGGGCTGCCATAAATTGATAAAAAAAATCCTAAGATTTGAAAATGCTCAATTTTTCAAGTGCGATCTTCCGAATTATACCTTTTACCCATAGTCTGTTTTTAGTTTTTTAGACACGCAGGGCTCCAGATAAGGGGTAGCTTTCTGAACAAATTCAACATTTTCTCACTCATTTCAGCACCAAACCTTATGGTGTTACTACTCATTAGAATCGTCTCGAAGAGACGATTCTGATGAGTAGTGACACCATCAGGTTTAATGCAGAAATAAAGATTTTAGATTTTGAAAAACTACTCTTATCTGGAGCCCTGGACACGTGAGGCTTAAAGCAGGTTGAAAGTAAAGCAGAATTGCTACCATGTACTGGGGAAAAAACCTTGGCAGTGAAATAGTTAACAATTTCAATATCAGTTTTTCTTTTGCATTACGATGCAGTTCGTTTCTTTTAAGAAGGAAAGAATATTTGCTTCCCCTTCGAATACAGTGCTCCCTCCATGCAACGGCCCTCCAAACAACGACTCTTGTCGCAGTTCCCTAAACATGACAATTATGTCCAACCTATTCGCGGCTGCAATAGTTTCGTCGGCTGTTTTTCTCAAAGTTACATAATAGACGCTTTGACAGGGAAAAAAATCTTAATGAACAGTGACAAACAGCTTGAATCCAGATCAGATGCCGCGTAGCGTGGCGTAAATGTAAGCCACTTTCCCTCCCTATAACGACTCCCTTCAAACAACGCACACAATTTTCGTCTCCTATTAGTTGTCGTTATAGAGAGGGAACATTTTAGTGTACGAAATAACTGCATTGCTGTAGCTATATTTACTCTCCCCATATAAGCGACTTTTAGCGTGTTTAATTAATTCCTCCGCTAAAGAAAATAGTTCGAGTTTATAACCTCATGAAGAGTTACAAGAACAAATATTATGATATAGCCTCGCAGATAGCAGTTTAAAGCAGGCTGAAAGTAAAGCAGAATGTGCCTTAAGGCGGTAGTTGCCCAATGGTTAACACCTTGGACTACGGTACCAGGGTTCGTGAGTTCGATCCCGCCGGACCAGCGGTCTGACTAGGGGATTTTTTCTGAATCCCCGATGATGTACAGGAATGTTCTTGAGCAAGACATGTACCGCGAATAGCTCCTCTCCACCCAGGGGTTAAAATAGGTACCTGTGAAGGGTCTGAGTCGGTACTGCGGCTGCATTTGACTGCGCCATATGTTAGCAGTGCTCAATATTGTAGACAAGATGGCTCGATGATCAGGGGAGTATATGTACAGTCGGCTGAACGGTCATTCGGACTGAAAGTAGACTTTAACTTGGTATATTACGTTTTAAGGCACATTCTGCTTTACTTTCAACCTGCTTTAAGTGATCACCTGTATTTAATGTTATAAACGTATTTTTGGGTAAAGGGTTAAAACTTGACTTCCTAATGTGCTGATTATTCTCTTTTCAGAGGGGTTGTGTTATACTGACCAGTGATGTCTGAGGACGTCAAAGCACCGATGGCCATATCGGCCGAGGACGCAGCATTTCTGGTCCCACCTCCGTCGTATGAAGAGGTTTGTATCATTGGGGTTTATTTGGTATTCTTTAACTCATCGTATAAGCATGAAATAGGATTATTTAGAAGAAAATATTAAGTAGTACAAACAGAGGTAGTAGAAGTAGTAGTAGTAGTAGTTTTTGTTGTAGTAGTAGTAGTAGTAGTAGTAGTAATAGTAGTTGTTGTTGTTATTGTTGTTGTAGTTTGAGTAATAGTAGTAGTAGTAGTAGTAGAAGTGGTTGTTTGTGCATGAAATATGATTATTTAGAAGAAAAAATAAGTAGTACAAGCAGAAGTAGTAGTAGTAGTTGTTGTTGTTGTTGTAGTATTAGAATTAGTTTTGGTAGAAGTAGAAGTGGTGGTAGAAACATCGGTAGTACATGTAGTAGTAGTAATTGTCGTAGTAGTCATAGTTGTAGTAGTAGTATAGTAATAAAAAAAGTAGAAGTAGTAGTAATAGTTGCAGTGGTAGTAACTGCTACTGTTTTTACTATTAATAATACCTTTTCTACTACTATTGTTACTTGCTGAAGTAGTAGCTGTGGAAGTATAATGTAGTAGTAGTAGTAGTAGTAGAAGTAGTAGTAGTAGTACTACTAAAGTAGTAGAAGTAGTAGTAGTAGTAGTAGTAGTAGTAGTAGGAGTAGTAGTAGTAGTAGTAGTACAGTGGAGAATCTGTTATTCTTTCCCGTTTATGCTTACGCATGCGGAAACGAAACGCAAACGAAACGCAAACGAAACGATAAACGCGTTTTGCGTTTATAAGTGAGTTTTGCGTTTACAAACGCGTTTATAAGCGGATTTTTGCGTTTCATTCGGCATACCTTTGTTTTTATCGAGACCGATCAATTATACGAATGAAAAAAAAACCGAAAGGTATTTAAAGAATTACACTGGGTTTATAGTATCTTCTTATGGCTACATGTATGCTTAGATTAAACTGTAAGTGATTGGAGATACATATACTATATACACAGTTTGACAGGGTGTATGTATTTCTAATTGGTGATTGCCAGAGGCCTTTCACTGAGATACCTGCTGTGTATAAGTCAGGCTTTACTATCTCCCATATATGGTGATGCTGATGCAATCACCAATAATTGACATTCCGGTCATGCTAAGTAACTCGGCGTTTGATCTGGATCGAATCATTGATGCAGACAAGAAACTGAGTAACACGGCGTATGATATAGATCCAAGCATTGGTTCAGGTCAAATGATTAGTACATCGGCGTCTGATCTGTCTCAAATCAATGATACTGATTGAAAATCTGCCCTTTTGAAAATTGCATCATAAACAGTTAGTCAATATATTAAGATAAATACTGTTCTTCATCTACGCAAAATGCATTTCTCAATATCGCTCACTTTATTGCGATCTTTGAAAACATTTTCTATGTACATGGAGATGAGACGCCGATAAGTTCGCCATATAATCAAGATCTAAACTGATGTACATTAACGAACGAATAAATATTTTGATAAAATATCAGACAGATTGGATCTCCGTCATAATGCTGAGTGGCTCGGCGTTCCAACGAGATCTTAATTGTTAAATATTTGTTATATTAATAAACTCCGTTTTGATTTTTATGCAAACGGGTTGAATCTGCGCCTGGCTGTTTCAATTTTCAATTACTCTGGAGGAGTTACGGGTAAAATTGGTAAAACGTTAGATCTGCATTACATCAGGATCCAAACTGACAGCTTTGATCAAGTCAAATTAGATCTACTTTATATGATAGTTTTACACTAGCAGTTTGGCTGTAGTTGAGACGTCAAATAGCTCAGTTCTCATTTTTACAGTTTGGATCTAGATGAGATGCCGTTTTGGGACTGTAAAGGTTATTTTACTTTGATTATAAAGTATAATAGTAAAGCTGTTGACACAGGCTCGCAGACTTGATTTGCTACCCCTAATTAGGATTATTCTTACTTTTGATAAGCCGAAGTTTTATTACCCCGTATCCGGTTGATGACGCAACGAGCTGTCACACGAGGAGCAATTATGGAGCCCTTGCTGTCGGATCATGTAGTTATACTTTAGTAAAGATGGGATCCGGACAATTCCCCACCAGGACAATTCCCCACTAGGACAATTGCCCACCGGACAATTCCCCACAGGACAATTACCCACTAGGACAATAACCCACTTTTTGGCAGGGCGGACAATTCCCCACTGTTAAAATTAAATTGTTAATAAATCATTTTTTTGAAATATTAAAGAGGAAAAAAACAGTGAGGATACAAATTCAAACCAATATTAATAGTTTGTAACCTTTTAATTAACAATTGATTCATAAAAATGGTTGTTAGGCAATGGTTGAACTTAGGTGGATTTATGACAGAATTTGTAATTTTTATCCTAGGACAATTCCCCACCGTTAAAATTAAATGGATATTTGATCATTTTTTTGAAATATTAAAGTGGAAAGAACCACTGAGAATACAAATTCAAACTAATACCAATAGTTTGTAACCTTTAAAATAACTATGGATGCCTTAAAATGGTTGTTAGGGCATGGTTGAAATTGGGTTTACATTATTACTGAAACTGTTTGTTCTATCCCATATTTTAAATTGAAATCGTTCGTAAAGCACTTTTAAGACAATTTTCTAAAGGAAAAAACGCATTAGTGAGAATATTAATTCATAGTTATAGCAATATATTTTTAATTCAACCATAAGTAAATAAAAGTGGTATTTTCAACTATTTTGGGCTATTTATTGATTAAAAAAAAACACATTTTTTATATCAGTTCTGTCAGTCTTATCCCCTATTTTAAATTGAAATTTGGTGGTATTTTGGGCTATTTATTAAGAGATCTAAATACTTGTGCTCAGCTCTGGATCAGCCATCACTGATGCTGAGGTAGGTTCATATTTTTCAATATTTATTTTAAAACACATTACCCCATAACCTGTTTCTAGTTTTGAAGATAGTTGACCCTTTCAAGCAGATTGAAAGTAAAGAGCAGACATCAACTATCTTTGTATTGCCTGCAAACAGTTTAGATTCAGATCAGATATTTGATCTAGATCTAATGTTTGAAATTGTTATGCATAAGGCATTTAGTAAAAAGTAAAAAAAAAAGAAGTTTATATCAAAAGCAGACATCAACTACCGGTATCTTTGTATTTCAAACAGTTGAGATTGAAGATCAGATATTTGATGTTTGATCTGGATCTATTGTTTGAAATTGTTATGCATAAGGCATTTAGCATTTTAAGAACGGTTATAAAAGATATGTCATTATAATTAAAAATTGTTTAAATCAAGAGCAGACATCAATTATCTTTGTACTTCCTGTTTAGCTTCAGATCAGATATTTGATGTTTGAATTGGATCTATAGTGTTTGAAATTGTTAAACATAAGGCGTTTAGCAAAACTAGAAACAGGCTATGGGGTTATGGTTAATAGTAAAGAAACGTCATTAACATAATCAACCTTTATCAAGATCAAGCACCCACTGTTTATCATTGACTGATCTTAGTCAAAACTGTTTTGCAAATGCAACTAAAATCCTGATATGATTGGAGTCTACACTGTAAGTTTTATATTGGGCATGGTTAAATTGCAATAAGTGCTTAAATTCATTAATTAAATACATAATTATAATTAATAGTGGGGTATTGTCCTAGTGGGTAATTGTCCTGGTGGGTAATTGTCCTAGTGGGGAATTGTCCGGTGGGTAATTGTCCTAGTGGGGAATTGTCCTGGTGGGGAATTGTCCTACACTCAGTAAAGATAGATAAGAGATTAGAGTGGTAATGTACTAAGTGATTATTGGTGTGATATGTAAATTACCGATGTATTGTACGCTGAGGAGAAATAAATAAATATAATCTTTATTTACATCTCATTAAAACATGTGATTTAATGATTCCTTTGGATATATTTGACCCGACACGGCCAGGTAGGTGTGTAGATGACATTGTGTTATTTTTTTTAAGTATATTCATTTGTTGTAAGAATGGACCTAACAGGGTCTACACAGTTTTTATTCCATTTATAGAATTTAGGACACATTAATGAGTGGATTAACAACATAAATATATGGAACATTCGCGAATTTTAAGGATATATTTATGGAATTTCGCAGAAATATGTGTGTGAATAGATATAAGAAAACTTCAAGTGCTCGTGCTTAGTATCAAAAAGTGCATATCCTGATCAGTACGTCTTATAAGCTGCAGATCCATTGGAATGAAACTGCTCATTATTAATCAACTAATGTAGATCCAGACCAGCCTGTGCAACAGACACAATACAGATCAGACTGTGCACAATTTGATCATAGTAGCTCGGCATCTGATCTTGATCCCAATATTAACGCGTAGCAGATGCTCAGTAATTTAACGGTTGATCTGGGTCCAAGCATTTAACAAATATTTCGGTTGGAACAAAAAGCACCACCATATTTTTAAACGAAATACAGATCGTCGAATTTAACGATCTACTGAGATATATCGCTTTACAAAACACAATCCGCACAAATTATAACTAGATATAAGACTTTTTATGGTACAGAATGAGAAAGTACCATTATTACGTTGTTTAAACATCAAATATAACCTGCGCAGCGATACATTCACTATTGACTTATAAGTGCGTTTAAACGCACTTACAAACGCACTTATAAGTCAATAGATAAACGCGTTTAGTAAACGCGTTTTAAACGCGTTTCAAACGCGTTTAAAACGCACTAAGTGGGAAAGAATAACAGTTTCTCCACTGTAGTAGTAGAAGTAGTAGTAGTAGTAGTAGTAGTAGTAGTAGTAGTAGAAGTAGTAGTAGTAGTAGTAGTAGTAGTAGTAGTTGTTGTTGTAGATATATCAGTACGCGTAGCAGTAAAAAGTAATAGTAGAAAAACATTCATTATTAAAATATCAGTAGTAGTAAAAGAAATAATCATGTACGCTATTAAGGTGGTTCGCGGGTCAGCTTATTCTGTGTCAGAATTCTTTGAAACCTCGAAATATACCATATGAAGAGTGAAAAATCGTTAAAATATAAAAAAGTTACAGTGCCGTTTTTTTCTGACAGGACCTTTTGTCGAGAAAAGCTCCTTTTTTAATAAACAGGAATATTTCCTTTATAGAATGATTTAACTCAATAATTTCTGTATATTCAAGTAAACTGTACATAGACTATAAGATATTGGGCAAACAAAAGTATTTCATGACATATTTTCTGGAAATATCAATATTTTAAAAACGTCAAATTCTGAAAATCTCAAATTACAAAAAATCTAGCTGTTTAACATACACTAATTTTACTCTTATTAGATAGATATAACTTAATTCTACTAGTCACACAAATTTAATGAAAATCTACAGTGGAATTTACATTTTATACATGATTTCCTGAAATTCTGACAAAATGTTAACACAAAACGAGTAACATCCCTTGATTTCAACTTTAAAATGCCGTCAGCTCTAAATACATGTAATACCATAAGTCAAACCTGTAATAAGAGACCATTGAATACGGTAGCCTGTAGATCTTTAAAGGCAAGTGACTGCTTAATGCATAACAAAAATAATGCATAAAAGCTCCTATAGGATCTATCTTTTAGCATTACTTTTGTCCTGTGTTAAGCTGCCATCTGTTATATAGGCTATAAATCCTCACAACTTTAGCTGTCACTTGACTATACTTGCATCTGATATTATTCATTATTACTAGACTAAACATAGCCTGTCCTTTGATCACTGCGTTATGAATTGACTAGTCACTAAAATCGGACAATTTGTTAAAAAAAAAAGTTTTGAAGCGAGTGGGAATCGAACCTGGAACCTTTCGATTGTAAGTCAATCACCGGACCACTTGCGCTAACAGAGAAGACACTGAAGCAGGTCAAACTTTTCTTTATCTAAATTTTCTACTATAAGCACGTGCCGCAAAGATCAGGTGACAGTCATCAGCATTTCCGGAACTCGAGATGCGGGCCGCCCGCTGTCGAACCACCTTAAAAAGTAGAAATAGAAGTAGCAGTAACAGCAGCGTTAGCAATATTTAAGCAAGGGTAGTAGTAGTGTTGATGTTGCTTTTGTTGCTGCTAAAGTAGTAGAACCAACACGATTTGTTGTACCTTACGCAATTTACTGTGTTCCCCTCCCTCTAACGGCCCTCCCGACAACGACTCCCTCCTTACAACAACCCTTGCTTCAGTCTCATAAACAGGGCAATCAGGTCTTACGCTTTTACTGCTGTAATACCGTCTGATTAAATTGTCGTCTGCTGTTTTTCTCAAAGTTACATATTGGACATTTTGACAGAAGTAAAACTTAATGACAAGGGAAAAACAGCTTGAATCCAGATCAGATGCCGCGTTACGCGGCGTCTGATCTGGATTCAAGCTGTTTTCAAATGTAAACCCATTTCCAACCCTATAACGACTCACTCCGAACAACGCACACAATATTTGTCTTCCATTGGGTGTCGTTATAGAGAGAGAACGCTGTATATTTTTCTAGTTTTCTTATCAATTTTGCGTTGTCGTAGCCGCCGTAGTAAGTTGTTTATTTAATATTGAATAATGTTGATGTTGTTGCTATGAAGTACATTGATGAACCCTCTCATGCCTTGCGGCCCTGGTCTACACCGCCCAAATTTCATTGGGACGTCAAATATTGAATAATGTTGATGTTGTTGCTATGAAGTACATTGATGAATCCTCTCATGCCTTGCGGCCCTGGTCTACACCGCCCAAATTTCATTGGGACGTCAAATATTGAATAATGTTGATGTTATTGCTATGAAGTACATTGATGAATCCTCTCATGCCTTGCGGCCCTGGTCTACACCGCCCAAATTTCATTGGGACGTCAAATATTGAATAATGTTGATGTTGTTGCTATGAAGTACATTGATGAATCCTCTCATGCCTTGCGACCCTGGTCAACATCGCCCTAATATCGTTGGGACGTCAAATATTGAATAATGTTGATGTTGTTGCTATGAAGTACATTGATGAATCCTCTCATGCCTTGCGGCCCTGGTCTACACCGCCCAAATTTCATTTGGACGTCAACTACTATATTAAATAATGTTGTTGCTTAGAAGAAAGGCCATACCTTGATCTACCCTCCCCTGCATTGCGGCCCTGGTCAACATCGCCCTAATATCGTTGGGACGTCAACTATTGAATAATGTTGTTGCTTAGAAAAAATTGCGTCAACTCGAAGCCATACATTGATCTTTCCTCCCCTGCATTGCGGCCCTGGGGCCTGTCTTACGAAACTTCGTACGATCAAAACGGTCGTAAGTCAAAACCTTTAAAATACGCCTAATTTCTTATTACTCCATCTAATCCTGCCTTGTAACATCTCATTGGAATCGTCTTTTCAAGACGATTCCAAAGAGATGTCACAAGACAGGATTAGATGGAAAAATAAATAATAAATGAGAATTTTATAATCAGACTTAGGAGAACATTTGTCGTATGACTTTCGTAAGACAGGCCCCAGGTGTACATCGCCTCAATATCATATAACAGTGATTTTAGGTCAGTCGGTCCTCGTATAATGGCGTCTTCCAGCGAGGTCATTAGGAGAGTACATTGCAATTTTCAGGCAGGAATGGGTTAAACATCCTATCCTGTCGATTGCTCGAGAAAAGTTGTACAGTAAACCCTCTCTATTACGACCACTAGAAAGAAGGATACAGTGCTCCCTCTCTATACAACGACACCCAATGGGAGAAATAAATTATGTGCGTTGTTCGGAGGTAGTCGTTATAGGGAGTGAAACTGGCTACATTTGCAAACGGCTTGAATCCAGATCAGACGCCGCGTAAGCTGTTCGTCACTCGTCATTAAGTTTTTTTTCCTGTCAAAATGTCTATTTGAGAATTTTCTTTTTGTCTGTAATTTGAGAAAAATAGCAGACGACTAATTTAAGCAGACGATATTGCAGCCGTAAAAACGTAAGACATAATTGTCCATTATAGGGAACTGCAGCAAATGTCGTTGTAAGGAGGGAGTCGTTGTTGGGAGGGCCGTTGTAGAGATGGAGCGCTGTAATCGATAAATGAAGGGCATATGGGAGTCGTAAGCAAGGCGAAGGTTAAACAGGAAGTTACTAAAGGAGCTTCCTGTTTTCTTTCACCTTACTTCAACCATTTTCTCACTGAAACCTAAAATTGACAATTCTAATTTTCAATTTAGTCTAGTCCATCTTTTGCTTTTTAGGGTTGATTTTTACAATATATATCAAAATGACAAACATTGTAGACACTGATCAGAAGGCTCCTTAAGGAGCCCTCTGATCAGTGTCTACACTGTTTACATAGGACAAGTGTACTCCTCACATGTACGCTGTTTGCAAATGGCACATATTTATTACTATTTTATAATAAACCAGATTTTTTGTTTGATTGTTCGAATCCCACTAACACGCATGTTTGTTTTTTCTAGATAATGGGAGTATACCAGACTTCCGTTAAGTCCCAGGGCCAGCAACAAGTCCCAGATCTACCCCCTCTGGCCTACATCGACATCATGCCTCGCTGCCTTAGTAAGGGAAACATAAAAAACAAGGTTACACCAAAATTTGAGTCATTCAGGTAGGTCCAGCTAGAATCAAAATTAATCAACCTCTTTACTGCCATTATGACATATTCTAACACACTTCGTGCACACCCCTATATAAACAAAAAGCGAACGTTTCAGTGATTAAACTTTCAATAAAACACTCACGCGCTAAAACGTTCTAACGTGACGTCATAAGGCTTCGAAAATGCGTACGCCAAGAAATGTAGCGCCGTTGCTTCGGTGCAAATTAAGGTTGAATTATGTGTTTGAATCGAAATTATAAATTAATACCAGTGTTTTATCATGCAATCGAACACGGATAGTCGTTGAGATGCTTGTAATTAAACCACTCGACCTAAAGGCTTCGTGATTAAATTACTACGCATCTCAACTCTTACCGGTGTTCGATTGCACGATAAAACACTGGTATGAATTTATTATTTCTTAAATAATCCGTCTAAAATATTGACTACCATAATAATCGTCAAACTTATCATACATGTATGCTGTTACTTCTAAAGTTGAGAACATTAGGCAGATTGGCTTAATTTATTCATTTGAGTGTCAAACAGTTTGGATTCTAATCAGACACCGCGTTATCTGGATCCAAACTGCATATTTTAGGCTTGTAAAGAGCGTGGCAGCGAAAGGGTTAAAACGTTTATTGTTAATTCTGTCATATTTCCACAGCTCAATCATGGAAGGTGCAAACCGCTGGTTACAGGACAACCCCGGGTACTGTGTATGGAAGTGTGAATCTATTGAACGTAATCTCAACTCCACAGCTGACGGAACTCTGGCGTATGAGTTAACGGAAATGTTTCATCACGAGTCTATTTTTGGATTCTGCGTGTACATCCGGGGAGTCAGGTATGTCACTTCCGGGGAATCCGTCAGGTGTGTCTAAGGGTTCCATCGGCCAAGTTCACTACAAAGTTACTATGCGTGAGACGAGTCTATACATCAGTTGCATACAACGTAGACCCATCTTGGTATACGCTGTTCGCCATATTTTTAATTTGTTTTGGATAACTGGCTCAAAAGACAATTTTTTTTAGAAAATGAAATAATCCTTAAACGTCGAGACTCTCAGTATACTTTCTCCAACTGAGAATGATTACAGGGCTGTCATAAGTTGATAATAAAAATCCTAAGATTTCAAATTTTCATTTTTTCAGATGCAATTTTACTAATCCAATCTTTACCCCATAGTCTGTTTCTTGTTTTGAAGACATATGATTGCTTAAAAAGGTTGGTAGTAAAGTAGAACGCGCCTTAAGGCGCATTCTGCTTTACTTTCAGCCTGTTTTAAGCTTCCATCTGCTAGGATAAAAATCCAAAGACTTAAGAAAAATCCGGAGAAATGGCAGCCCTGTGATTAAAATTGAAAAGTATTGATTATTCAATTATTTTGGTTTTGAAATTTGCGAAACTGTTGGTTAAATTTTTTACGGGAAGTAGGGTTTTATTTAACATCAAAACTGATATTTCCCGTTTACATCCCGTGGATTTAAGAATTTATAGTCTATATGGCAGATGGCATTTTAAAACCGGGAAAGGATAATACGGAAGGTTCCCATAGTCCTACTTTCAGCCGTCACATGTATTTCAATGTCTTATTCAGATTGTGGTTGACAAAGAACATTACGCCTGGTAGCCCGCCACAAGAACTAGCTGTAAGAAACGAGGAACCAACGAAAATGACGATTGAACTTCCGGCTAGAGGAGGATATTACAGGTGCGTCAATTAAGTTCTCCCTTTTACGTCTTTATGCCTCCACTGAAGAAATAAATCGACTTTAGTGATAAATATGCACCGCCATTAGAAATATATTCTATGGAATAGCAGACGGTAGCCTAAACTTGACCCAAAGTATAACAGAATACGCATAAAGTTGCAATCTGCTTTATTTGAAATATGCTTTAAGTGAAATTAAGTGCTCATCTTTCTACAAAACCAGAAAGGACCTCCATGGCCTAGTGATATAGTCACTGTGACTGATTATCACTTAGCTCCTCGCTGCTGTTGGTACGAATCACGGTCTGGGCACTTCAGACTTTTCATATGGGGAAGCCTTCCAGTTGGTTTGCGGAAGGTCGGTGGTTCTACTTAGTTGTCGATTTGTGTCTGAAACAGTGCATAAAGGGCTTCTTGGGTCGTCTTCCATCTTTAATTAACTGGACGTCTCGATGTTAGTAAAATACTGTTAATCGTCGTAAAATTATAAGAAATCAAAATCAAAACTAGAAGCTTTATTTTTCCAATCTGATTTTAGTTCATTTATCCTATAAAAACGCCCTTCTATGCCTTGAATTTATCCATTGAAGAAAACAGTCCAAATTTATATGGTCATGAATATGTCTCTCAAGAGACATATTAATTCCATATTCTGTTGCAGATGATAGCTTAAAGCAAGCCTGAAAGTAAAGTAGAATGGGCCTTAAGGCACTGTCTGCTTCTTTAAGTTGTCAGCTAACTTCAAAACAAGAGGGAGGCTAAGGGAAAAATAGTTAAAGTAAATAACCTAAACTTATTCAGTGTCAGACAATTCAGGGCTGCCATAAGTTGACATGAAACATCCTAAGATTTCCAAATTTTTCAGGTGCAATTTTACGAATAGTAGATCTACCTTCACTCCATCCCCTGTTTCTAGTTTTGTTTACACGTGTCTACTTAAAGCAGATTGAAAGTAAAGCAGAATGCGCCTTATTAAGCTACCAATTACTTTAAAAAATCCGAAGATTTAGGAAAAATCCGGAGAAATGGCAGCCCTGACAATTTGGATAGTGATCAGACGTCGTGTTTTTTATTAGAAAAATTAAAGTAGACGACGGCAATGATTGGTTACGGCAAATGACGTCATGACATTGAAGGGTCACGTGTCACTGTACATGTACATCAGTTTGTTTCTCTTCTTTTAGACGGGGTCGTGTCATAATTGGTGATGAGGTGCAGAAATTTAGCTATGGAAGACAGTTTGACACATTCTGTGGTCTCCAGGATACCCTTACTCACATCAACAAAAAACTGGCGTCAAACCCTATTCCAGGTAAATACAGTTACAGTGGAGAATCTGTTATTCTTTCCCAATAAACGCGTTTACGCTAAAACTATTATTTGCAGTGCAAACAGTTTGGAGCCAGATCAGACGCCGGGTAACCCGGCGTCTGATCAGGCTCCAAACTGTTTGCCACCAAGATAAACAAGAATTATCAGAATTGTCCAAAAGTTGTTCTTTTCTACGTTTTAGTGTTTTGCGTTTGCGTACGTTTGCGTTTAAACGGGAAAGAATAACAGATTCTCCACTGTATAACATAACAGACGGCTTGAACGTTTAGTAACACCCGTTGTTTAAATGTCATATACAACTAGTTGAATAACTATGCAAATGGGGTGTGCCACGACGTCGATTAATTGTGACGTCATTAAAATGCGTTCTATATCTAACGTCTTCATTCCTTCATGTAGATTCAATTTATAGATTTTTGGTGTAATTAATCAATATTAGATCTACATGAAAGTGTTTATTAATACACAATAACATAAATAGTATGCTAGTGAACCGGTTTAATATGGAACACTTCATTTCCCTGTTTAGATCTACTTATTTCGCGCTTAGCATTTACTCGACCTCAAAAGCAGCGATAAATAACTGTTCTAGGTTATGTTTTAAAAACGGCAAAGACTCGTTTTTATCGTTTTCTTAAAGACTCGTTTAGTAAATCAAATAAATTATGAACACCGCTACTATCGCAACCACTTTTATGCTACTACTACCATATACCACTACTACTACTTCCACTTCTAAAGTTACTACAACAAGAGTTGCTATATTTACATGTACTACTTACGATACTACTACAACTGTAGTACCACTACTAGTACAGCGTTTCTACAACTACTACAGCGTTCCCTCTCTACAACGACACCCAAGTTGAGACAAGCATTGTGTGCGTTGTTCAGAGGGAGTCGTTATAGGGAGGGACATTGGCTAAACTTGCAAACAGCTTGAATCTAGATCAGACGCCGCGTCATTAAGGTTTTGTTCTGTCATAATGTCAATTATGTAACTTTAGAAAAAACAGCAGACGACAATTTTAAGCAGACGATATTGCAGAAGTAAAAGCGTTAGACATAATTTTCTTGTTTAGGGAACTGTGGCAAACGTCGTTGTAAGGAGGGGATCGTTGTTGGGAGAGCCGTTGTTGGGAGGGAACGCTGTATATACTTTTACTATTACATGTAATATAGATACTACTATCGATACGTCTGCTACATACTATCATAACTATTGTTACTACTACGATACTATTTCTTACAAACAATGATGATGATGATGATGAGTTAGGTTTTACGGCACTGCGACAGAAATAGGTCATATAGCGCCGATGAGTTAATGAGGGATGATGAGATGAGATGATTATGATCTCAGGGAGGTGATTTCGGCTAATCCCATGCATTGTAAAACAGTGAATGGGATCAAAACCACCGACCTGCCTTCCTTTTAGTTCTTGTCAGAGGGGATGATCTCGGTCTAATAAACAGAAAACATTCCCTATGACAATTAAGCCCCAGAACTACGGCAAAGTAGGAAGGTCTCTGGGGTTCTTACAAACAATGACAAAATGACACCAATGCATACAAAAGCAACGGTATCTTAAACTCAAGTTTTTACTTACAGGTACGATCCTCACTATAGAGACTGATACCGTAAAGGCGTACGAAGGTTTCTCTAAGGACCTGGACCCGGAAGCTACGTGCTGGAGTGAGAATAGGGACCGGTCGAGGAGGCTGACACAGTTGGTCAGGATCTTCTATGTGAAAGGGCAGACTTTGAACGAAGAGATAGGTGCGTGATTGACCCTTTCATGATCAAATTATTCGGGATATTTTTACCCCTTCACCGATTTATTTTCGTCTGCTTCAGAACTGTTGTATGCAAGATTCGTTTCAAAGTTAAATGTAAGGTTGTAGGCATATGCCTTTAAATATTATTATAAAAGCAGGCGTAATCTTTAGACAGACGATAAGCATAATATGAGTATACATATACTGGCAAATACTGCGTCAAAATGGCAGAGAAAGGGTTTATTTATACATCCAGCATTACAAGACTTCGAACCGGAAGTGACGGATCCAGGAGACACCATGAAACCACCAAAGTTTGCCCCCTTTGACAACACTGTCGAGCAGATCAACCAATGGCTTCCAGCTCAGAAGGTAATAAAATTGAGAATGCATATTCTTTCATATTAACACATTAACTGCCATGACGTCATCAGTTTTAAACAACTGATATAATTGAGTGTCAAACAGTTTGGATCCTGATCAGACGCCGCGTTACGCGGCGTCTGATCAGGATCCAAACTGTTTAACAAAAAAACCATTGTACTCGGAGTATGCTAGTGTAGGAGTTAATTGTGTTTGTCCTAAAATTATGGAATGCCGGTCGCGACATGCCAATTGCTAAATGCTTATGGAAGGCCGGTGCGCCATGCTAATTGCTAGTTGTAAATTGCTAAATGCGAATAGCTATAATGCGAATTGCGAAATGCTAATTAAATACAAAATTCTACTAGTGGGTGCTAAATGCTATTTGTAAAATGTCAAATGCTAAATGCTGATTGCGAAAGGGAAAACATGCTACAATATTTAACTTTACCTCCACGTCAATGTCTAAGGACATCATCTGGTGGCCTGGTGCTGTAGTTTGATCTGACAATGTCATCAAAGTAAGCTATTTTGGGATGTCTTTGCATTTAGCAATTGACAAAGCAGTAATTAGCATTTTGCAATTGGCATGTCGTGACCGACATTCCATACTAAAATAATAATTTTTAATTTAAATAGTTTAAAACCAGATCAGACGCCAGATGGAGCTGAACTGAAAGGACATCTTTCATTTTAACAGTTGATTGCATTGCTCTTGCATTTACATTTAAGCTTTGTCATGGGAAAACCTGAATTATTGAATTGCAAAATATGATCAAGACCAGACGCCGCAACAAACACTGACCTTGATTTACACTGTTTGACACCTACAGGCATCTAAAGCATTTTATGAAGCTGTTATATATATATATATATATATAGGGTATTTAACAGTGTAGTCCAAAATCAGACACAGAGCCTCGGGTGAGAATATATCTTGGCAATATTGCAATGCAATAACGCAAGTTTTGTCATGGCATGGCTCATTTGTTTAAACGAATAGCCACTGTACAGTACTGAACCTTATTAAATTTTGGTGCTTCAAAATTCGAATCTTACGCTTGAATATTTTTACGCGATTTTTCCGAAGCGGTTGTGACAAAATTGGAATCGAAAAAATTAACGAAGGCATATCTGCGAATATTTGCTAGATACACCATTCAGGCAAACTTACCCGAGGGTAAAGTTACTGTTTTGAATCGCAAGCGAATTGCCATCGAATTGCAAGCGAACTACCATCGAATTGCAAGCGAATTATCATCGAATTGCAAGCGAATTACCATCGAATTGCAAGCGAATCGCAAACATTGTTAATTTAATAAGGTTCAATACTGTAACACGCGTTTGACTACCGGTATATCAAGATTCACAGTTCAAAATATTCTAGGATAAATCAATCCTTTCGTGGTCAGATTTATCGTGAGGGTTTGATGGCCCCTTCGCCGTCTCCGTTTTGACGTCTGCTTTAATATTGTTGTCTGCAAAAATTTACATTTAAGGCAGTATGATGGGCGTAATTTCAAAACGAGTGTCAAAAAGTTTGGATTCTGATCAGACGCCGCGTGACGCGGCGTCTGATCAGGATCCAAACTGTTTGCAAACGTGACTTTAGTCGTGATTGACAGTGAAAGGGTTAAAACTTACAATATATCTCGCTACATACAATATAACGTTCTGTGTTTCAGGGTATAAGAGTTGTCAATATTCAGCAGTATGATGCGAAAGTGGAAGCTTTATGGGGTAAGTTGAATTGTCCTTGGTACAGTGTAGAATACGTTATTCTTTACCGTTAAAACGAAACGCAAACGCAAAACACTAAAACGTAGAAAAGTGCAACGTTTGGGCAATTCTGGTAATTTATGTTTATCTTGGTGGTAAACAGTTTGGAACCTGATCAAACGCCGGGTTACCCGGCGTCTGATCTGGCTCTAAACTGTTTGCAATAGAAATAATAGTTTTAGCGTAAACGCGTTTATTTGGAAAGAATAACGTTTTTTCCACTGTAGGTGTAAGGCGTGGACCTTTGTAATTTTTGATATCTTAAAGTACATGTACTATTATTATGTTATATCTTATAATTCTCTACTGAAAAATAAACTACAGTCGGGTGTAGATTTGAACACTTGAAACCCTTTGTTTGAATTGCTCAGCTCAAGAGTTCAAAGAAATTCTCTGTATGAAATTAATTGTTTTAATTGTAGAAAGTATACTAGCCGTGATGTTCTTCATACTCACATGTTGTTTTGGCCATACAGTCGAATTTCGATATATCGAACTCGATTAAGTCGAACATACCCGTATTTCAAAGTTAAAACTCGGCTAAGCCGCGTTTTAACTTTGAAACACGGGTATGTTCACCTAAACCACGCTTGAAATAACGCATATTCATGTTTCGAAATATCGGATAATTCGAGTTAAGCGAGTTCGAGATATCTACGTTCGACTGTAGGTCGTTTTTACAAGCAAGCGTGTAAGGCACGCTTTTCTGCCTTACCCCGAGTACATTTTAAAGTATTTGCAAAAAGTTTGGATCCTCATCAGACGCCGCGTGACGGCTCCAAACTGTACACGCATTTAACTATTTATATGGTCAAAATACCTGAAATATTAGATATGAGAAATAAAAGCAGACGACAATTTTGATGTAGTCATGGAAGCGATGGGGTTCAGGGACTATATACATCTAATATACAGCGACCTCACGTGGAACTATAGTTCGAAACTTTAGTCAGGCAAAATTGCGACCGGTGCAGTCACATTTAGTTCGGCAAAGGAACATTGCTTGTCGAACAAATGAAAACTGAGAATGGGCCGTCTTTATAGTCGAACCAACCGGTGTACAGTTGGGTCTATAGTCACTATAGACGACTATAGACAGGACTATAGTTCCACGTGAAGTCGCTCATACAGTGGAGAAAACGTTATTCTATCCCAATAAACGCGTTTACGCTAAAACTATTCTTTCTATTGCAAACAGTTTGGAGCCAGATCAGACGCCGGGTAACCCGGTGTCTGATCAGGCTCAAAACTGTTTGCCACCAAAATAAACATGAATTATCAGAATTGTTCAAAAGTTGCACTTTTCTACGTTTTAGTGTTTTGCGTTTTCGTTTCGTTTCGTTTAAACGGGAAAGAGTAACGTTTTCTCCATTGTAGTATCCCTTGCTGAGCTAACAGAACCGAACATTATTGAATAACTACAAGTATTTTATACTTTACCATTTATTATTTGCACAGGTAAAGTGGAAATCTCCTCGGATAGCACCGACGAGTTCGTGAATTTTGCCAGGAGTCGACACTCAGCACGTGTTATTCGAGTTTTTTACGTCAAATCATCGTCACATGCTGCACCACCTCAATCAAATTACATCACTTCCCGTGTTTTCCTTCCGGCGAGAACCGGACAGAAATCATTTGAAAAGATGGTACAGACCATGGACAGAGTTGATGCATGGCTTAGAGTGACAGGTAAACACGAATACAGTAAAACCTCTCTGTTACGACCACTTAAACGAAGGTTAATAGTTTGTATGACATAGAGGTGGCAGTTTAAAAGCAAGATGAAAATTAATAAGCTTTCTGTTTTATTTTTCAGCTACTACTAGATTGACACATACTTCATTTCTTTTCATGTATATTGTATTGATTGTTGTTTGTCACATGCTGTATATACTTATCTATGGTTTGTAATCTTCAATATGGAGGAAATAAGGATATATATATATTATTGTGATAGACTCACCTGTCAGATTGACTGTATATATTATTTCGACATGAATGAATAGGAGGAAGTATAATTGTGTGCATTTGTCTCTTCATGGGGGTCAAATGCAGGCAACTATACTTCACCTCATAATGACTTCATATGTTGCTCTTCTTGTTTGTTTTTGTCTGTCTGTCTGTTTGTTTGTTGTTGTTGTTGATTTTCTTATGTCGTCCATGTTTTGTCACTTTATATGTATATACACGTTTGCACTGTTTGTATTCTATGATCTATGCTCTCCTTATCTGGAGGAAATAAAGATTATTATTATTATTATCTATATGGTAGCGAATTAACGTACTTCACTGGTAGCGATTGATAGTACATTATTCGGATCGGGTGTATGTCTGAGCCCGTGTAGAGTAGCAACAACAACAACTATACCGTCTACTAACGCTATTGAAAAACGATGGCAAATAACTAAAAAAAAACTAAGATTCGGTGACGATTCTTGAGACTTTTTTTGGACTGGTCATATTTTTTTAATGTCAGAAGCCAAATAATGCTACAAATTTGTTTTTATTTGAGTATTTTATTTTATTTTGACAAGTACACCATCCGGTTGCGAGTCCCTTTAAAGCAGAGAGACAGTAAAACAGAAAGCTCCTAAAGGGACTTTCTGTTTTACTGTCATCTTTACCTTAAACAGTCACTGTTTTCCTGTCACATTGCTTGAAGAATTCAACTGTAGTAAAAATAGTCATTAACACATTTTAGTGGTAGTACAGCGTTCACTCTCTACAACGACATCCAACGGGAGACAAAAAGTGTGTGCGTTGTTCGGAGGGAGTCGTTATAGAGGGGGAAATTTGAAAACAGCTTGAATCCAGATCAGACGCCGCGTCACGCGGCGTCTGATCTGGATCAAGCTGTTTATCACTCGTCATTAAAAAAAAATCCGTCAAAATGTCCATTATGTAAATTTGAGAATGAACAGCAGACGACAATTTCAAGCAGACGACATTGCAGCCGTGATTATGTTATGCATAATTGTCCTGTTTAGGGAACTACGACAAGGGTCGTTTTTAGGAGGGGTCGTTGTTGGGAGGGCCGTTGTAGGGAGGGAAAACTGTAACAGAGAGGTTTGACTGTATTTCAGGTGTGCCCATATACTCCGTGGAGTCAGTGAGTTTCTTATTCAGTGGAGGTTACAAGGACGGCACAGACGTGTCGACATCACACTATCACCTCCAGGGCAGCTCGGGAAAAGACTGGATTTCTGCTATAAGGTATATGTGCATATCATTCGTCAGTCTGTCTGTATGTCCTACAGCGCGTTCTCTCTACATCGACATCACATGGGAGACAACAATTGTGTGCGTTGTTCGGAGGGAGTCGTTAAAGGGAGGGAACTCGGCTTACATTTTCAAACAGCTTAAATACAGATCAGACGCCGCGTAACGCGGCGTCTGATATTGATTCAAGCTGTTTGTTACTCATCAGGAAGTTGATTCTGTCAAAATGTTCATTATGCAACTTTGACTTTGAAGCAGTAGTATTGTCCCGTTTAGGGAATTGCGGCAAGGATCGCTGTAAGGAGGGAGTCGTTAAAGGAAGGTGAACGTCAAACAGAAAGCCACTTTGAGAACTTGCTGTTTTGCATCCACCTTGCTTTAAGATGTCACTTATATTTTATGAAATTAGTTTGCCGTATTTAAGTGATTGTATGAGATTGGTTGAACTGTAATTCAACATTTACACATATATTGGTGAAATATTACCCCCTCCAATGTATATTGAAGTTGCTCGTTTCCATTCCAGGGTATATTTCCCATGCAGTTTTACTGAGCCAGACCCTTCCCAACTTCCGCCACCACCCGCAACGCAGAAGGGATCCGGCAGCTGCACACTTCTATGAGCGTGGTCACGTGATCAAGCAATGACACATTCAATCCCAGCGACGCGTATACTCGTCATTTACAAATACTAGTAGTGTATAATATGTGATGACTACGCTTGTCATATGCAAACAGTGTAGAACCTGATCAGAGGGCTCCTTAAGGAGCCCTCTGATCAGGGTCTGCACTGTTTGTCGTTTTGATATATTTCTAAATTTCAACGCTAAATAGTAACAACTGAACCAGATTGGCAACTTGGATGGTTCATTTTTAGCTACATGTGTGAATGGGTTAATTAACCCATTTATTGACAGTCTACTTGTAAACGTTTGAAATCTTGAACAATTGTCTGTTTCTACTTAAGGTTGAGAACCCCTAATGAGATCGACCTAATATCGATACTAATGTACATGTACAGCGGTCGGCTATTTTCGTCAGCTGGCGGGATGTTCCGAACCATGTTTTAGTATTACTCGGAACGAGCCAACAGTTGACGAGAATGGCCGATCGCTCTCCGTAGAGTTCCAAAATTTACAACATTTAGTCCAATTTCATTAAGTGTCCTTAACCTTAGGTTAAGATTTAATTCAATGTTAAATGAGTGTCGAGCAGTTCGGTTTTAGGCAATATTAAATACATTAAAGACGTAAAATGCATATTTACGGAGGAATGGGTAACATCCATTTGTTACAAAGATTGCAACTTTCTGAATAACGCATTCCCCGCTGTAGTTATATTCCGTCCTTAAACCATTCCGCCATTGCCTGTTTTTTATTTTGAAGTGAAATGCCTACTTAAAACAGGTTGAAAGTAAAGAAGAATGCGCCTTAAGGCGCATTCTTTTTTACTTTCAGCCTGTTTTAAGCTACCATATCTTAGGATAATTATAGAATCTAAATAAGGGGAGATCCTTTGAAAGCACAGAAAACAAAGCAAATACTGAAAATTGCAGACTCGGTTTAATTGAGTCTGTTCATGAGCAATACTTAAATATGCAACAGTGCTCACGCCCCCTAGCACCAGCTTAAGCGGAATTCAACTTTCAACTGTAAATGCGCTGAAATCAATGATTCCAAAGGACCAGAAAGTATAACAACACTGAGAATGAAGTACGGGGCGACTTTTTACAGCCGCCACACAAGCACTTAACATCTGCTGTTGTAAATTATATAATCTAAATAAGGGGAGATCCTTTGAAAGCATAGAAAACAAAGCAAATACTGAAAATTGCAGACTCGGTTTAATTGAGTCTGTTCATGAGCAATACATAACTGTTTCTTATGGTGCATATTTATGCAATTATTGTCTTCAGTGGAGGAATTTAAGGCGTAAACGGGCTTAAGTATGGTGTAATGGGTTAAATGTTCGTGTCTAATTGACAGAAATAGGACGGCTACAGTGAAGAAGACGTTAAACCTTCCCGTTCAAACAACTAAACGCAGTCCAATACAATTCAGCAACTGACAGCTTTTTTTAACTACTGTCGATTTTTTTGTGGCAAAACAGTTTGGAGTCTGATCAGACGCCGAGTTACCCGTCGTCTGATATGGCTTAAAACAATTTTTAAAGAAAATGATTAGTTGAGCATGCACAAATGCGGTTTTGGGGAAGAAATTACATCTTTGTCAACTGTTTATTACCACGTGTGTGTCTTATTTACATAAACTGTGATAATTATTACTTTCCGTCCAATATACCTCTACGAATGTTCGTTGTTGTTGTTGTTTGTTCGTGTTTTTCTAAGAAGGATTTTATATACTCTCAACCCATGTAATGATACTTTGTCCTATATTTTGCAACTGTGGTCGTTACGAACTATTTGAAAAGTCTGTTTTAGTCACAAATGGCGGTGAAATGGGTTAGAAAAGACCACTGCTTTGAATGTGCGGAGCTACATGAAACTAATTTGCATTTGATTTTTAGGTTGATAGGTATAGACCGATTTTATTCAACTGGCAGGGCGGAACTGACCTTTAGCAAAGATTTACTAATTTACTTTTGATTTTAGGGTTGATAGGTATAGTTCCGTATTGTATCTTTATTTGACCGATACTTTCAACTTGAAGAAATACAATTTATGCGTGCACCAATATCCAATTGCAAATGGCATATACAGTGCTCCCTCTCTGCAACAACACCCAAAGGAAGACAAATATTGCGTGTGTTGTTCGCAAGGAATTGTTATAGGAAGAGACATTAAGACTTGGTTAACATTTGCAAACAGCTTGAATCCAGATCAGACGCCACGTAACGCGGCGTCTGATCTAAATTCAAGCTGTTTGTCATTCTTCATTATGTTCTTTCTGTCAAAATGTTCATTAATATGTAATGTTTGGAACCGGCAGACGACCACGGTTAATTCTGATAAGAAAAGAGCGTGCCGGCCCAAAAGTTGAAATGCAAAGGTCCGTATCGAAACTCCGCCCTGCCAGGTTAATAAAATCGATCTATACCTCTACGAATGTTCGTTGTTGTTGTTTGTTTTTTCTAAGAAGGATTTTATATACTCTTAAAACCATGTAGTGATACATCGTCCAATATTTTGCAATTAGGGTCAGCATGGTCGTTTCGAGCTATTTGAAAACTCTAACTTAGTCATCCATGGCTGTGAAATGGGTTAGAATAGATCACTGATTTGTAAAGGCCGATTGTTTTCACCTGGCGGGGCGGAGCTACATGTAACCCCTGGCAAAGATTAACATATTTGCATTTGAGTTTAGGGGTGATAGCTATAGTTCCGTATTGAATCGATATTTACCGATACTTTCACCATGAAGAAACGCATGGGCGTGTAGCCATATCCACATGAAAAAGGTCTGTACAGTGCTCCCTCGTTCTCTTCAACAACCATCAGTGGGAGACAAAGAGTTCGTGTGTTGTTTGAAGGGAGTTGTTATATGGAGGAAAAATTAATACTAGGCTGACATTTGCAAACAGTTTAAATCCAGATCAGACGCCGCGTAGCGCGTCATTATATTACTTATGTCAAAATGTCCACTAATATGTATCGTTGAGATAAAACGGAAGACGACAACGGTAAATTCTGATAATAAACGAACTTTCTACTGCCCAAAAAGTTGAAATGCATAGGTCCGCACCGAAAACTCCACCCTGCCAGGTCAATAAAATCGGCATATACATGACAAACAAATGCAGAAAATTCCGCATTTCTTTTGTTAGAAATGGCCAGTTATCATGACGAAAAGAAAATGGTATATCGCAATACGTATCGCGATACAATATACCGGTATTGCAATGTACCGCGATGTCCGTAACTATTTATCAACACTTCGCCTATGTGTGTATTATTTTAGCTGACGAATATTTATGTACATCTATTGTAAATATTCTATTCAGGGTTTTATTCCCTTCATTGTTGATTTAATCATAAAGTGAACAGTACAATATTGATGTTAGTTTTGTTTGCAATTAAACTTAAATAACGTCATATCCACCAAACAGCTGTTCCTTTATCCGATTATGGAAGATGTGTGATCTGGTCTAACGGGCACATTGCAGTTGTCTTTATTACAACAGAATGTGCAGTCAAAGTCTGATGTATAAATATAATTCGGGTTGAAGTTATTGCATTTGCTCTTCACTGATGTGGCCAGAGTATCTTTCACGCATTGGTCATGGCTACCACAACTGAAATTAAAGAGAGAACACTATATGTAGTGGAGAACGCCCTATTCTTTCTAAATTTATGCGTTTATGGCTTACTCAATTTAGTAAATTACCAGACCTGGGACACCCATTTTACGACATATTTTGTCGTACGTTAGATTCTAAAATTCTCAGTTTATTTCTCCATTTAAATCATATCTTAATTAATTTAAATAATCTATGTTTTCAATAACTTGTCATTTTCTATATTTCTTGCACCGCGCTTGGATTTAAATTCGTGTAAACGGCGATGATGTAACTAAAAAAAAAACAAAGACAAAATTTAGTGTAGGTCTGAAAATCAATAAAAAAAAAGATATTAAGCAGTAAACAAAAATCCGTAAGGTACCTTATAAAGGGGATCGCATTGAAAGAGATAAGTTGCAATATTTGATTCTTCCAAGTTTAGTAATTCTTCAATGCAAAGAGAGGGGATTTTGAATAATCGCTATTTCAATGAAAGATGGTACATGTACACACAAGTAGCAAAAGAATAATCCTCCAAATCGTTGCTTGCTACAGTTTCACCTTTGTTGCTTGACTATGGCTAATATTGGGTAAAGGGGTAAAAAACTATGTTCTAACGCACTTCGCACACGCCCCTACATGAACAAAGACGGAACGTATGAGTGTTTGAATTCTCAATAAAACACTCACGCGTTGTAACGTTCTAACTAGAAGTCATAATTATGTCTTCGAAAATGCGTACGCCAAGAAATGTAGCGCCATTGCTTCGGTGCAAATTAATGTTTAAGTATATGTTAGAATCAAAATAATAAATTAATACCAGAGTTTTATCTAACAATCGAACACGGGTAGTCGTTGAGATGCTTGTAATTAAACCACTCGACCTATAAAGGACTCGTGATTAAATTACTACGCATCTCAACTCCTACCAGTGTTGGATTGCACGATAAAACACTGGTATGAATTTATTATTTTTTAAAGAATACGAGTCCCAATGCAGTACAGTGTAGAAAATGACAGATTATTGAAATGTCGACGGTTTACAGTAAAACATCTCAATTACGACCATCAAATTGTGTTAATTATTAGTTGTTTACGACAGGTGACTACTTAACGCAAGCTGAGAGTAAATCATCTCTGGTTGTTAACAAGAATAATGTGTACTCTAAAAGGAACAGCAATTACTGCCATTACTCAGGGAACGCAACAAAATGAGTCGCGGAGAGCAGATCCATCAGCCCCGCATCTTCTGCGCAATAAACTCACAAGTCCCGCCCTATCCAGAAATTACATCTACACAAATAAACGTTATTTTTTCCAATAGAATGGAATGGGGGGACTGTAATTATTTCCGAATGACATACATTCTGATCTGTAGTTGGTGAAATACATGTGTATATTTATCACAGAGCTCCCTCTCCACAACGACACCCACTGGGAGACACTTATTGTGTGTGTTGTTCGGAGAGAGTCGTAATAGGGAGGGAAATTCAGACTTGGCATAAATTTGCAAACAGCTTGAATCCAGATCAGACGCCGCGTTACGCGGCGTCTGATCTAGATACCAGCTGTTTGTCACTCGTCATTATATTTCGTCTGTCAAATATCCACTTACATGTAACTTTGAGAAAAACCCAGCAGACGACAATTTTAGCAGACGATGACGAAGTTGCAGCAGTAAAAGCGTTAGACACAATTGTCTTGTTTAGGGAACTGCGGACAGCGTTGTTGTAAGGATATAATCGTTGTTTCAGGGGCCGTTGTATTTATTACCTTCTTGTTAGGGTTCTCGTTCCATCGCTGTGATTAATCAGATGGTTTATACAGTAGTTGTCTGGAGGGTTACATGTTGTGATACGGTACAGTCTCTCACAAAGAACTGGTGGGCCAGAACAAACTGCACACTGTACTGGTGTAGGCGATACCACTGAAAATACGTACATACATACATGTACACTGTACTGGTCAGTGGCGTAGGCCATGCCACTGAAAATACGTACATACATACACTGTACTGGTGTAGGCGATACCACTGAAAATACGTACATACATACACTGTATTGGTGTAGGCGATACCACTGAAAATACGTACATACATACACTGTACTGGTGTAGGCGATACCACTGAAAATACGTACATACATACACTGTACTGGTGTAGGCGATACCACTGAAAATACGTACATACATACACTGTACTGGTGTAGGCGATACCACTGAAAATACGTACATACATACACTGTATTGGTGTAGGCGATCACACTGAAAATACGTACATACATACACTGTATTGGTGTAGGCGATACCACTGAAAATACGTACATACATACACTGTACTGGTGTAGGCGATACCACTGAAAATACGTACTACATACACTGTATTGGTGTAGGCGATACCACTGAAAATACGTACATACATACACTGTACTGGTGTAGGCGATACCACTGAAAATACGTACATACATACACTGTATTGGTGTAGGCGATACCACTGAAAATACGTACATACATACACTGTATTGGTGTAGGCGATACCACTGAAAATACGTACATACATACACTGTACTGGTGTAGGCGATACCACTGAAAATACGTACATACATACACTGTATCGGTGTAGGCGATACCACTGAAAATACGTACATACATACACTGTACTGGTGTAGGCGATACCACTGAAAATACGTACATACATACACTGTACTGGTGCAGGCGATACCACTGAAAATACGTACATACATACACTGTACTGGTGTAGGCGATACCACTGAAAATACGTACATACATACACTGTACTGGTGCAGGCGATACCACTGAAACTACATACATATACTTTACTTTGACAATTAAGCCACAGAACTGCGGCAAAGAAGGAAGGTCTCTGGGGTAGGATTATTCTGCCCTACTTTCAAACTGCTTTAAGTGATATCCTAGACTGGCGCAATCCCTGTAATCTTTTACCATTATTTCCCTTTTATTCATACACGATTGTCTTTTCCTAGCCAGTATTACATGATCTATAAGTGCTATAAGGCTTATGGAATCACCCCGGCGTCGGCGTTGGTTTTTCATGGTTAAAGTTTTGGGGTAAGTGTTGTTATGCACTAATACATCATGAAATATTTGCATTAGGAAGCTGATATATGGATTGGAGGTGCCCTGATTGATGTTGTGTAGTTAAAATTAAAAAAAAAGTTTAAATTTAGTCAAAATTTCACTTTTTGTGGACTTAGGTTTTTCGGCTGATTTCTCATGGTTAAAGTTTTGGGGTAAGTGTTGTTATGCACTAATACTACATGAAATATTTGTATTAGGAAGCTGATATTTGAAATGAAGGTGCCCTGTTGGTTGAACATTGATGTTGTTTACTTAGAATTAAAAAAAAGTTAAAATTGAGTCAAAATTTCACTTTTTGTGGACTTAGGTTTTTCGGCTGATTTCTCATGGTTAAAGTTTTGGGGTAAGTGTTGTTATGCACTAATACTACATGACATATTTGTATTAGAAAGCTGATATTTGGATTGGAGGTGCCCTGTGGGTTGAACATTGATGTTGCGTAGTTTAAATTTAAAATAAAGTTTAAATTTAGTCAAAATTTCACCTTTTGTGGACTTAGGTTTTTCGGCTGATTTCTCATGGTTAAAGTTTCGGGGTAAGTGTTGTGATGCTCTAATACTACTTGAAATATTTGTATTAAGAAGCTGATATTGGGAATCAATGTGCCCTGTGGGTTGAACATTGATGTTACGTAGTTAAAATTTAAAAAAAAGTTTAAATTTAGTCAAAATTTCACCTGTTGAGGACTTAGGTTTTTCGGCTGATTTCTCATGGTTAAAGTTTTGGGGTAATGCACTAATACTACATAAAATATTTGTATTAGGAAGCTGATATTTGGAATGGAGGTGCCCTTGGGTTGAACATTGAAGTTACGTAGTTATATTTTTTTTAAAAGTTTAAATTTAGTCAAAATTACACCTTTTGTGGACTTAGAGTTTTTGGACTGAAATTTCAAAGTTAGTTAAGGAGTAAGTGTTGGAATGCACTTATACTACATGACATATTTGCATTAGGAAATTGATATTTTGAATGGAGGTTCCCTGTGGCTTGAATATCAATGTACTGATACACTTTTCTTTTGATAGTTACCTATTTAAGAAAAGTTTAATTTAGGCGAGCTTTGCTGTTCTCCGACAGCTCTTGTTTAAGCTTTTATTGAAATAATCTAGCTCTAATTTAGCTCCTGTGACCTAGATATGCAATGGACCGGACCAAGGGGTCATAATTTGAACAATCTCGGTAGAGGACTACATTTGTTGGAATTTAACCTACTGACCTACTTTTAAGTCCCATATTATTCATATTTATACTTCACCTAGATTTTGTCAAGAGTATTTTTCGCAGATAGTTTTATGAAATTTCAACCAAAAAATGATGGCACTAGAGTACTCTGAAGCTTTTCCTATTATTTGACCTACTGACACACTTGTTTCACCCCAAGTATTTCATACTACTACACTGCCTAGATGTTGTCAAGATGGTCATTCTGAGACAGTTTTATGAAATAGTAGCAAAAATATGGTTCCTAGAGTGTTTAGAAGCTTTTTCTATGTTTTGACCAACTGACCCTCCTTTTAAATCTACATAACCCACATTGTCAAGCTCTTGTCCAGACGGTCATTCTAAGCAAGTTTTAAGCAGTTTGGGCTACAAATATGGCGCCTGAAGTGGCCAAAAAGCATTTTCTGCGATTTGACCAACTGACCTACTTTTTACCCCTTACATGTATGATATACTTTCATGTTTGACCTAAATTATATCAAAGACATGACACTGACCAAATTTCATACAGATATACCCAAAAAATACAACTTCTAGAAGGTTCTTAACTTTTTATTCAATATACCTGAATACGGAAAATGACCACGCCCTCTGGCGACCATGTGTTTTACCGGATCAAAACTTTTTGAAAAACGTTGCAAGTTTATCAATTGAGAAACATTTTGGTGAAAACGAAATTGAAATCGGAACAGTGGTTTCAGAGAAGAAGCTTTTTCTAGATTTTGTGCACGGTTTCCATGGCAACAAGGAAAATTACCCCACCCAAAATTTTAAACACCATTTCGTTACCCTACTTCTGATACTTCTGATGAAGTTTGGATGAACTTCACTTCTGATGAAGTTTGGATGAATTTAGGCCAATGGTTCCAGAGAAGATGTGGTTTGAAAGTGAGCACGGACGCCGGACGAAGAGCGGTCACAATAGCTTATCCTGAGTCTTCGGCTCAGATGAGCTAATAATATATTTAGCAGACTAGTAGCTAGTCTAGTTATAACCTGTCTTCAAAACTAGAAATGGACTATGGGGAAAGGGTAAAACAGGAAAGAAATAATATATTTTCCACTATACCTGTCGTTGCATCGGAAAAAACCATGTGTGCGATCAGCATAGAAAATATGAGTCCTGAAAGTTGTCAAAACAGACCATCAGGGTCCAAGGTTATAAAGCTTTTCAGTTGAGTCTGAAGTCGTTCTCAAGCATTTGATTGGTCAGATTTGAGCCTAGGCTCAAATCTGACCAACCAAATGCTTGAGATCACACTCAGACTCAGCTCAAACGCTTTATAACCTTGGACCTAGCAGTTACAACAAGCACAGTAAAACTTCTCTATTACGACCACTAAAACAAAGACTAATTGATTGTATAAAAGACAGGAGAAAGAGCTTTCAGTTTTACTTTCACCTCGCTTTAAGCAGTCATATGCAAATAAGCTCTAAAATTTAACCCTAGCATGATCCAAACTGTTTGACACTCGTATCGATATGTTTTAATTCATACTACATTGAATATTACTTTGAAACGATCTGGCAAACAACAAAGTTGAAACAGATGACAATGAAACGCTGAAAGGGTAAACATCTTACGAAAGCTTGAATGAAAGACTTAAGTGGTCATACGAGAGAGAGAGATGTGTACCTTGTTTGCAGAGGACGTTAATGTATACCTCCACTGAAGAAAATAGTTCCAATCTAAAGTCATGAGCATGTATCATAAGAAATCATTTCTATATTCTAGCAGATAATAGCTTAACGTTCCATCTGTGTAAAATAAATATCAGTGTTGAGAAGAGGGTCTCCATAAGCATTATGCTTTCGACCTAATCCTTTTCTACTATGATATGTATTAACATGTATTGTACGTTTATAAGAATAAAATATGTTTAAACTAAGCAGGCTGAATGTAAAGCAGAATGCGCCTTAACCTTTTCACTCTCAATGACGCTTAAATCGCGTTATGCGGCGTCTGTTCAGGATCCAAACTGTTTGATACTCGTTTTGAAATGTCTTCAGTCATACTGCTTATATTTTAACTTTGAAACGACATTGCATACAACACAATTGGAACAGACGACAATAAAACGGTGAAGGGGTAAACATCTCACGAAAAAATTGGTAGAGAAAGCTTTAAGGACCATTCTGCTTTTATTTCAACTTGCTTTAAGTAGTCACCTATCTTTAACTAATACTAGAACAAAGGTATGGGGTAATTGGTTAGTACGACGTTTATTGCAAACAAGAAAGAATCATGTTTTCACAACTACAGTGGCGAAAACGTTATTCTTTCCCAATAAACGCGTTTACGCTAAAACTATCATTTCTATTGCAAACAGTTTTGAGCCAGATCAGACGCCGGGTAACCCGGCGTCTGATCAGGCTCCAAACTATTTGGCACCAAGATAAAGATGAATTATCAGAATTGTCAAATAGTTGTACTTTTCTACGTTTTAGTGTTTTGCGTTTGCGTACGTTTGCGTTTAAACGGGAAAGAATAACGTTTTCTCCACTGTATGTGTCAAACAAGAAAGAATAGTGTTTTCGCAACTAAATGTATGACGAACACAATCTCAACTTGCCTATACATGTACGTGTTTTTATCTTCATTTTGTCACGATATCCTGTTGTTCGCTGTTCCGAAGTAAATGCGTACACTAGGTTATCAAGTAGCTATACTATAAATGAGGGGTTTTAAATATGTAACCCGTGATTTTAATCATACCAGACTTTTCAAAAAAAATTGAAATCAAGATCAGTCGCCCAGTAAACCGGGCACTATGCAGAATCAAGAACTCATTCACTCAGTCTCTTTAAAAGCTGTCGTCTGCTTTTATTTTTCAAATTCAGATTTCAGATAAAGCAATATCATAATGATGCAATGAAATCCTTCGAAACCGGACATGTGTGGGGACAACTTAAATTGCCGGTTTAGATGGGTTTCCAGTTCAGAGGGGTTTAAACCCATTAGCTGATAGAATGCAAGATAGCTGACCACTTAAAGCAAGTTGAAAGTAAAGCAGAATGCGCCTTAAGGCGCATTCTGCTTTACTTTCAACTCGGTTTAAGCTATTATCTCCTAGAATGTATAAAGTGGAGCTAGTTTCGTCAGTGTAGGAATAAACCAAATGAGTTAAAATGCGTATTAATGGTGCAATGGTTTAAATTAAAGAAGGTTTGGAAACGAGACTTAATTTGTTTTCAGATCAAGAGAGATTCCAATATTGAGAGGTTCTGGTTTTGAGGGGTTCCACTGTATATAGATAAGGCAATATAAGAATGTCAAAAGTATCCTGGTAGCTACATTGTAAAACAAACAGAGAGCTATAATGCTAAATGACCTCCCCTCAAAGGTTTTTGTATGTCCCTCGTTGATAAGGAACACTGTCACACTACAGTAGAGAAAACGTTATTCTTTCCCGTTTAAACGCAAACTAAACGCATATACAAATCGCTAAAATATAGGAAATTATCACTTTTGACATTTTCTAAAAAAAAAATTAATCTGAGTGGCAAGCAGTTTCAAGCCTGATCAGACGCCGGGTTACGGGGAAATAATATCTTCTCCAATGAATTTTCAACTCGGTGTGCACGGCGCCTGTTCTAGATCAAAACCGTTTGCAAGCGTTGGCCATGTCGCGTTGAACTTTTTTATCTTCTCGAATACTGATTTCTTTCAACACGGGAGAAAACCCATCGAACCAAACCATTGTAATATGTGATAGTTTCCTCCCTTTTCAAAGAGATTTCGTCTGCTGCAACACTAACCCATTTTTGCCTGGATATTGGTCGTATTTGAATCATCGATTTCGCTAACAACGAAAAGTAGGCGGTGCAATTTACCGCCGACAACGATTTTGCAATAGAAAGTGTGGTCAACGAAAACTTTTTACTTCCGGACGAATGGAAATGAATAAAACACCCGTTAAGGCCTTTCGCTATCGGAAGTCGGTCTTGTGGGCGAGCGGATATGCGAGCGGATATGCGTCTGGACGACACAGACTTTTTCCGTACGTGTTTATACTAGACAATTTATATAAAGGAAATGTTGATATAAATTAGTATAATCCTTCATAGCGCAGTTAGTATAGTGGTTGACTATAGTGGTTGACTAGCAATCCAAAAGTCATAGGTTCGAGACCCATCCGATCCAAATATTTTTTTTTAGTGTCCGATTTATTGACTTGTCAATCCATAACGCAGTAATCAAGAGACATGTTATGTTTAGTCTTCGTTGATTAGTACATGTACTAGTGATGTTTACAGTCCAAGTATATGTCCACTTACCTGTACGTTTTAGTTTAATGACTTACAAGTCAATTAAATCGGTATACATGTAAACGATTTGATCGAACTATAAAGCCACACCTTGAAGCTTATCAATACGCTAACCTTTTCAAGATCGATATTGCCCATTATAATTATGTTCAAACAATATAATAAACCTTGTATGCAAGTCCATGAATAAATAATAATGCATTTTAATGACAAAGTTTTAATTCTAAGGTAGGTAACTGTATATAAACAACAAATATCCCACATTTTAATAAGAAAATATGTTATTACAACAAATCCTGACTGTAATATTTTCTAATTTTTTCAGACTGACTAGTTCATCAACCATATATTTGAATAAAATGAAAACAAATATACATTGAATGAGTAAGTTTTTTGTAATTCAATTTTTTAGCATTTTGCAAAATTTAAAGGGACTCGCAACCGGATGGTGTACTTGTCAAAATAAAATAAAATACTCAAATAAAAGCAAATTTGTGGCATTATTTGGCTTATGACATTAAAACAAGAGGGCCATGTCCCTTAATTCGCTCACCTGAGGTCATTGTGCCTTAGCTTGATAGGCAAGACAACATTTTAATATAGCTGTAAATGGAATTATCTTCCAGACAAAAAAAACATGACAAATTGGAATAACTTAAAAAAATATTGTTGGCAGAGTTATGGCCCTTATCCATGACACTTCTTCTTATCAAGCTACATGTATTTCCAAATGATTATTTATTGCGCACTCTGCTTTACTTTCAACCTGCTTTAAGTTATCATCTACTAAGATATAGATACTATTTCTTATATCTTACATGTTTATGACTATATAAAGTGGAATTATTTTCTTTAGAGGAGGAATAAATTAAAGGCGTAAAAAGGCATATGTATGGGGTAATGGGTTAACATCAGTAGAACTGGAGTTATCTCAAAGACAAGAAAATATGACACTGGGAAATATCTCAAAATTGACATTGACCTTTGTAGGACATGACCCAAGTTATAAAGTTTCTAACTTTAACAAAGTTATGGCTAAGATTAAAGTTGTGGACTGACAAACAAATGGACAAACAGACAAAAAAGCAGACAGACAAAAACAATATGCCCCAAACTGCAGGGCATAAATATATAGCAGACAACCCCATATGCTGCTGTTTACAGTGAACCTCATCAGCTGACCAGCTGACCTGAGTTCAGTTATGTAACTCTGCCAGTAGGAAATTTGGCTACGGTCTAACTCTTATAATGCTGAATTGCTGTCTGCTATACATATTTTGAATGTGAATTATGACCTAGATATTTAACCGACCAGAACCATTTGAACAAACTAAGTAAAGGACATTTAGAAGTGTCACCATGCCAAATATCAAAGCTCTGGCCATATCAATTTCAGTGGAGAAGACGTTTGAAATTTTCACTATACAGTATTTATGGAGGGAAAGGGTTGAATCCTGGACAAGAAAAAAAAGACAAAACATACAGATAACTCTAACAAAACCAATATTAAACATATGTATAAATATGGCAAAAGACATAATTACATAACTGTCAGTGGATCACTTCCAGACCCTGTTTCTCTAAGTATGAAGCAGACTAAACCATTTATAAACTTTAGCAGACAACATGTTCAGCTAAGACCATCACTTCAGTGGCTGAGGTCAAATACTGGGTAGTATGGTAGAATTAGCAACTGCTCTGAAGGCTTACCCTTACCAGACTGAAATGATATCTGCTTAAAACCTACTGTATGCGAAAAGTGACAAAAAAAAGAATTTAGAACATGTTCAGTTGGTAAATGAGTACCAATAGTTTGGATCCAAATTAGATGCAGCATTATGTTGCATCTGATCTGGATCCAAAATGTTTGCAAATATTGGCTATTTGCCCTTAGTATATTAAGAGTAACTCAGGTAAAATACAGTTCTGCTTTTGCTTCATCAAAAATACTGTAAAACCTGCCTAGAGCAGCACTTAAACTGCGCAGGGTGGCGTCAAGTGTGACCCTAGGGATTTCATTTTAACAAACTATAGAGGAATCGACCAGGAGATTCTACTGTAAAAATATCAAAGCTTAGGGCCTAGTAGTTTTTAGCAAGAAGATTTTTTAAATTTTTTTGCTTTTTCAAGCAGAGTTTTTGCTTTTTCTCTTTCATTTAAACAACTTCTGTAGAGAAGCATCCAAGGAACATCATGAGCAGTTTGAATCCGCCCTACAATCCCCGGGTTCAGAGGAGATGTCGTTTGAAGTAAAAGTGAACGGACAGACGTACTACGGACAATGAGCGGTCACAATAGCTCACCTTGAGCCTTCGGCTCAGGTGAGCTAAAAATATGATCAGTCCAAAAAAAGTCTCAAGAATCGTCACCGAATCTTAGATTTTTAGATATTTTCCATCGTTTTTCTATACCGACTAGTAGACGGTATAGTTGTTGTTGTTGCTTCTCTACACGGGCTCAGACATAAACACGAGCCGAATTACGAAGTTGTATGCACTTTCGATGCTACACATTGAAATACGTTAAAATCGATCCGAGATAAACGGATAGTTCCGTGGTCCATTGGTCTAAGCGGTTTCCCCTATTTTGCCTTCTGTCCGCCAATGCCGGGCCCCGGGTTCGAATCCCACCAGAGACCAATATTTTTTTTTATTGAAATACATTTTTTTAAACAGAATTTCTTATCCTAAACTAATTCTTTACCATTTATATAAGCGTTTGACACATATTTACAAATTACTATTTTTAATGCACCATCTGGTTGAGAGTCGCTTTAAAGAGCTGATAACATCTTTCTGAACACCTTTATTCAAAATGTTTTTAGCTTTTCTTGTAATGAATGTTGTGGACTACTTATTGGCCGAGAATTATAGTCATTAGCTTGATTCATTTTTAAGAATAATAAAATCATCAAAATTCTAGGTTTTTGTCAGAAAAAAGACCTTAAAGACAAACCACACGATAAATTTTGCCTATATTTACACACATTGTTTCTTAGGCTATTATCATTCTTCATGACAATTTTCATAACAATCGTATGGAAACTACGCGCATATGCGAAGTACCTTAAAACAGTCGTAACGCCCCAAATGTTGATATACGCATAATGCCATGCGATCTGGATCCATTCGATTGATTGAGTGGGTCTTCATTAATTAGCACTTGTTACTAACACTAATTAACGTGGTCACGTGACTAAATCAACGCTCGGTTTTAGGGTTTGACAACATTTTGTAAACTGAAAACATCAAGTGGTTCGAATAGTACTTGTTGACAACTAAGAAATAGTTGTCCTGATTCGAATACGACCATTGCGATAAACTATCCCTGTATATTTGCTGGAAGAAAAATACTGATATAAATAGTACTGATCTGAGATGTGTCAAGTGACACGATCGGACGCACTGAAAGTAAACTCATATTTCTTGTTCGATTGATATATCGTCTTAACTTATCGTGGTTTAAATTGTCATAGGGAATGTTTCTATTTGTTTGACGGAGAATATCAAAAACGAAGGGACATGTACAGTGGAGAATCTGTTATTCTTTCCCGTTTAAACGCAAAGTACTAAAACGTAAAAAAGAACAACTTTTGGACAATTCTGATAATTCTTGTTTATCTCGGTGGCAAACAGTTTGGAGCCTGATCAGACGCCGGCTTACCCGGTGTCTGATCTGGCTCCAAACTGTTTGCACGGCAAATAATAGTTTTAGCGTAAACGCGTTTATTGGGAAAGAATAACACATTCTCCACTGTATATCGATGGTTGTGTTACCATGCGCTACTAGAGAGAGAGAGAGAGAGATAGACAGAGAGGTTTCACTGTATTTGCAAACAGTTTAGATCTTGATCAGATGTCGCAAACTGTTTGACGATCTTTTCAATACAGTCTGTAGATCTTAAGGGTGTATCAATGTTATGAATATAAGAAAGTTTCAAAGTATATGAAAACACTTTATGATGGTTTTGTATTGAAGAGCTATTTCAGATGAATGGAAACATAGAAAAAGTGTACATTTTGGTGAACAACAGTTGGCTCCATGGCCATGTAAAATTTACCCCATCCACTTTCTCTTATTTTGTCCTTTTCAAACAGCCCGCTTCAATAAAATCCATTTTAAATGAGAACAAATATGATAATTTGGTTTTGTTTTATTTATTTCCTATCTATGGTAGTATTTCTTCATACAAAAACTAATTTAAGAGAAAACAGGCACCAAATGTGAAATTTATAAAGCTCTAAATAACATCGATATGGTACTTTTTTGTAAATTTTGTAGGGGAGATAACTCTTTTTACTTTAAAAACTCAAAATTTTCAACACTGACCTTTCAATTTCTTTTCATATTTTGAACTGCCTTAGCATTGGCTTTCATTTGGTAGAATATAAGAAAAAGTTTAATACTAAAACTATTTCATTTCCAAACTTTTTTACTTTTTTTTCATAAAATAAAAAATCTAATAAAATCATGCCCTATAAAAAGCATATTTTTGATATTCGAGGATCCATATTGTTTAAACCTAGTGCCTGCTTTGTCTAAATTTGATTTCTATATGTGAAAATACCACCATAGACATGAAATAAATTATGAAAACCCAAATTACTATATTTGGTTTGTTTTGAAATAGATTTTACTGAAGTTTGTACTCTGAATGGGTAAAATTTGAGAGAAAAAGTCCAAATTTGACATACCTTTTTCAAATCGCTGTAGCTCAAAAAAAGGACACCACCATATATTTTATTTCCCATTTTTTCATTCATCTTTTTCATTCATCATAAATAGCTCTTCCAAAAAAACAATGATAGAACAAAAGTTTGATACTTTGAAAAAATTGCTTATGGGTTGGATACACCCTTAAGTGAAAATACCTAAAACTTAAAATGAAGAAATAAAAGTAGACGACAATTGTCTAGAATTGATGACGTCATGACAGTGAAGGGGTGAATAGATAATACCATTGTACCCTCATGAACCTTGATTCTGAATTTTGGCTGAACATGGCTGAATTTGTCTGAATCAACCTGAATCTTGTCTGAACTATAAATTGGTGTCTGAATCAAGCTGAACACAACATTCCTTTTCTGAATACTTCTGAATTTTGACTGAAATTGGCTGAACATTGACTGAACCGTTCAGACAGATATTCAGAAAGATTCAGAATATGAAATTTTGCTGAATATGTCTGAACTGTTCAGAAATGCTGCAACAGAAAAATCAGTCAGAACTTATACTGAAAAATGGCTGAACTATTCAGACAGGTGCTCTGAAACATTCAGATTGTGAAATTTGGCTGAATATGTCTGATGGATGGATGGATGAGTTGGGTTTTACGGCACTGCGACACAAAAAGGTCATATAGCGCCGATGATTGATGAAGGGTGATGAGATGAAATGATGATGATTTCAGGAAGATGGTTTTGGTTAATCCCATCCGTTGACCAGCAGCGCATGGGATCAAAACCACCTACCTGCCTTCCTTTTAGTTCTTGGCAGAGGGAATAATCTCGGTCTAATAAACAGAAACAATTCCCTATGACAATTAAGCCCCAGAACTACGGCAAAATAGGAAGGTCTCTTGGGCTGAATATGTTTGAACTGTTCAGAAATGATGCAACGTAGAAAAAAAAAAAAAAAAGACTGAGGGATTATATACTGAAACATGGCTGAACATTTCAGACTGATATTCAGAAAGATTCAGAGTTTGAAATTTTGCCAGAACCATTTGAACAATTTTCGTATAGGACATCTAGAAATGTCACCATGCCAAATATCAATGCTCTGGCCACATTAGTTTCAGAGAAGAAGACGTTTGAAAATTTCACTATATAACTCTATGTAAATCTGTGACCCCCGGGGCGGGGCCAATTTTGACCCCAGGGGCATAATTTGAACAAACTTGATGGAGGACCTGTCGATGATGCTATGTGCCAAATATGTAAGCTCTGGCCCTTCCAGTTTTTGACAAGATTTTTTTTTAAGATTTCCTTATTTTTTCACATTGGTTGCCATGGCAACCAGAGTTCTGCATTGTTTTTAATTCTTTGAACAAATTTGAAAGAGCTTGACCCAAGGAACATTTCTGAAAAGTTTGGTTGAATTCTGTCAAGCGGTATAGGAGGAGATGTCATTTGAAGCAATTGTTAACGACGACGCACATACGCACGACGACGGACGCCGGACACAGGGCCATCCCAATAGCTCACCTTGAGCCTTTGGCTCAGGTGAGCTAAAAACAATTATCATTAAAGATATCATTGTTCAGAAAGCGTGAAACTTCTAAACTATTGGCATTATTCAAGCAAAAGTTAAAAAATTTAGTAACATTAAAATCATTTTAATGTCTTACATTTGAATCATAAATATTTAATTTCATGTCCTTACATATTTTAATGTTACTAGGGCATATTTCAGTCTCTACATGTTTTCAAAAAATCATAACCTGGAATTGAAATTGGTAAATACTGGTATATATTTCTTTCCGACTTTCTATATGCAGCTTGGCAAAGGAAGTTGCATGCAGGGAAGCCATGGCTGCCATCTTGTCCACCTGTTTAAGTATGAATTACAAATTGGCCGACTCTCTATTAAGAGAGACCGAGACCAAGTACCTAAGCAAAGCTTTGCTAAAAGGAACTGAGCTAGGTAAGATAAAGAATATGTATTAAATAATTGCAATGTGTAAATTAAATTTAAACTTTGTGAATTAGTATGCAATTAATTATGAATACATTTGCTGCTGACATTCGCTGCTGGTGGTTAAAGTAGATTTACATCACTGATTCAGGTACTCACTTGATATTAGTGTTTGACCTACTTCTTCAGTCAATCAGGAAGCCACAAAGTTCAAAATTTAGCTCGTTTTAATTATTAAGAGTTTGGGATTTAACGAGATTTGGCAATTTAATTATGAAGTGTGCGAGGTTTCGATTGAGACGTTAGAAAGCATTGCGCGCGTGTTAATATTTCGGCCAACTTCACCTATGGCATGACTTTTAATGTACATGGGAAAATCATTACACGGAATTGTGCATACATGTATAAATCAATTTCGAGGAAAAGAATGACATTGAATTGACATTGGCATCGATATCTCCAAAGGCAGGCAATGGCATAATGCAAGACAAAATAAATACAGACAGCTTATATATGAATTTTCTACATTAATTTATGCTGCATTAAGTGACTGTCTTTATTCAAAGCTACCAAAGGATCACTAAAGACAGGCGAGCCGCAACTGCTTAGTGTAAGACCAAATTAATGCAGAAAGCTCTAGTTTTCTGCAGTACTTTATGATGCATTGAGTAACAGCCTGTATTCAATGTTACAAATGGGTATTCTACTGAGATCTCTAAGATTTTACTGCTTCATGCTGGAAAACAACTTGATATAATGCAGAAATTTCAAAGATCTATGAGCTTTCTCGAATTATTCAAATCTGCATTAAGCAACCGTCTGTATTTAATGCTACAAATGTGAATTATATTGAGAACCCTAACAGGTGACTGCTTATTTCTTGATAAAATTAATCCAGAAGTTTCAATTAGGACCTTTCTGCATTATTATATGCTGCATTATGCAGCCGCCTGCAGATTTAATTTTACACATGGATATCATTTTAATACTGAGGGTAGAACTTTGCTCACTTGTTGATTCTTCAAATAAATCACTAATTCAGCACCTGTTTTTAAAAAACAAAACAAATTCAACCCCCGCTTTAACTGAAATCACCATGCGCCATCTTGCTTGGACATGAACACGCGGTACACACACCAGTCCATGTGTTATGCCCCATATTTGGCATCACTCCTGCAAGTGACGTCACATGTCATACACTTAAATCGTATTACAAATGCTGAGCGATATCAGGGCCTTCAGTACCCAGTTTCACGAAACGGCTCAAGTTTCGGATCAGCTCAACTCTTACAACGGGCTCAAATTATTTAACTGGATCAGTTGATCCGATTACGTTGAGCCTGTTCCACGAACGCGATCAGCTGAGCCCGTTACGAGCTATTTTTCAATGATTTGAACGGCCCAATCTGATTACTCTTTAGTAGAGGATGTAAAACGAAACTCCGGGTAAAAGTGACAGCGGTCAAACTCGTCTGCTTTCAATAATGGACTCAAACAAGCGGTCGAGTAACTGGTCCGAGGGGGAAAAATTGCCGCTGTGCAGTTAATAACCGACAATTACGGGTCACTTTTTCAAAAGTTTAGAGGTGCTTTCCTCGGTGCCCGGGAGAGGAAAGCTAAATGGCAGTCCATCGCCGATGAGCTGAACTCGTGAGTTGTTTATATTTTTATATCCATCATTCACCGTCAACTGGTGTCTTTAAAGATATATGACAGTATATATGCGCCGCACGCCGTTAAATACTGTAGAATAATACAATATGTTTAACTATCTAGATCTAGACGTGTAGATTGAAACAAAAAAGAATCATTTAATAAAGGTCTGTCTCCTTCCCTCTCTGTCTAAGGTAGATAGACATAGATAAGTTTTATTTCGAGTCGGCAAGACATACAAATACACATGTAACTGAAGCTCTCAAGAGACACTCTGTGTTGTTTAAATTGAGACTATTAGATCTATTCAAGTTGGAAAAATAAATATTTTACCCCCCCCCCCCCCGAGTTATCAAGGTGAGCGATATTTAGGCCCGCATGGGCCTCTTGTTTTTTATTTTGACAGAGTGTTTTTATTTTTCATTTAAGTGTAGCCATGGTTCCAAAGGACAGTGCCCCAGCTTAAGAAGAAGCTGTCCAATATTAAGCAAAGAGGTAAAATGAAAGTTATTTGAATTCTCAGTAATTATGACACAATTATATTAGAGAATTGGAAAATCATATTTTTTATGTATTCTTATATATGAATTATGTACTCTTATAATATAAAACTCTTAATGTTGTCATATTCGTTGGAATGAACAAAACGGCACATTTTCTGTGAAATATTTGTTTCAAAACAATGAAGCAGAGACTTTCTGCAATAATTGTGTCTTGTTCCAGACATTACCATTGGCCTTAGCATGAAGGCCCTGATATCGCTCATCTGTTGTACTGAAGCCTGATAGCTTTACCTTTCTGTTTCACCCTGTTTTCATCTAAATCCATTACAAATTGTAGTGTAGCATGTAAACAATTTTTGGAATACAACCTCATAATTCTAGTATAGTGGAGTACATCAAGGGTAGATGACTAAAACCTCAACAATACTGAAATGAGTTTTTATGCCCCCAGAATCTACGATTCGGGGGCATATAGTTTTTGTCATGTCTGTTGGTTTGTCCGTCCGTCTGTCCGAGCGCACGAAAGGTCCTTTGTTGGGTATGAAGAACAATAGATTCCATTCATTCCGTGATTGCCCTATTGTTATTGTTGGGTATTTAAGTGTACTGTTGGGTACTTTTAAACAAAAAATATACACAACAAATGTCCAACTGTGAGAACGTTCGTCCGTCTGTCTGTGCCAAAAACCTTAACCTTGGCTATAACACTTGCATTTTTGTACCTGGACCTTTTATACTTGGCATGTGTCTTTCCTGTATCAAGACCTTTCCATCCATACAAACCTTTTTGACCTACATTTGTAAAAATCTTTAAATGGCTATAACATTTGCACCAGTAGGCCCAGGGCTTTCATATTTTGTATGTATATTTCTTTTGTCAAGACCTTTTCAACCATACCAACATCTTTGACCATGTGACCTTGACCTTTGACCTATTTAATCAAACTTTAACCAAAAACCTTAACCTTGGCTATAACTTTTGCATTTTTACAACTGGGCCTTTTATACTTGGCATGTGTATTCCTCATGGCAAGACCTTTCCAACCATATAAAACTTTTTGACTTTGTGACATTGACCTTGACCTCAGAGACCTTCCTACTTTGCCGTAGTTCTGGGGCTTAATTGTCATAGGGAATTTTTTCTGTTTATTAGACCGAAATCATCCCCTCTGACAAGAACTAAAAGGAAGGCAGGTCGGTGGTTTTGATCCCATTCACTGTTTTACAATGCATGAGATTAGCCGAAATCACCTTCCTGAGATCATTATCATCTCATCTCATCATCCCTCATTAACTCATCGGCGCTATATGACCTATTTTGTGTCGCAGTGCCGTAAAACCCAATTCATCATCATCATCATCATCATTGACCTACTTTCGTAAAACTCTTTAAATGGCGACACAAAATAGGTCATATAGCGCCGATGAGTTAATGAGGGATGATGAGATGATAATGATCTCAGGAAGGTGATTTCGGCTAATCTCATGCATTAGGAGAATGTAGTCCTGACAAGGCGTATGTAATGAATATGTACCATATTAAATATCTTCTATATTCTAGTAAAAAGTATCTCAAAGCAGACTGAAGGAAAAGCAGATTAAGCATTTAATTAAGGTATATTCAGATAATACCCTTTTCTTCAAAACTAGTAACCGGCTATGGGGTCATGGGTTAAAAAAAAAGGAGTAAAAAGGTTAATGCTAACCAGTAGAGGAACTGTTACTATTAACAGTTGTTTAATATTATCAATAGGTCCATCTGGAGACAATATACCAGTGTCAGTGAGCCAATGCCAAACATCTCGGCCAAGTTCATGCAGTGGTAAGTTAAATCGATTCATTTTAAATGAAATTACTTTGTACAATCAATCTTTAGATTAATCAATGTTAACAAGATTTTTCTATGTTTCGACCCATTGACCTAGTTTTTAGCCGAAATCACCTTCCTGAGATCATAATCATATCATCACATCATCCCTCATTAACTCATCGGCGCTATATGACCTATTTTGTGTCGCAGTGCCGTAAAACCCAACTCATCATCATCATCATCAAAGAATAAATTAAATGTGTTAAAAGGCACTTGTATGGAATAAAGGGTTAAAATCGGATGAGACAGATGGATGACAGGTGTTGAACATCCAGTGATCCGAAAAGCTCACCTTGGCACTTTAGTGAGCTAAAAAGGATAGAAATAAAATGATTGAAAAAAAGTTTAAGACAGTTGTTTTAATATAGGATTTCCCAAACCAATATCAAAGAAATTTGGAACAGCAGAAAAAAAGAGAGGTTCACATTTAAGGGGATGGCATTGAGAGATATCGGGTACATTTATTTATTTCGAGTATTATTGTTCCAAAATGTACTCCCTTTTTTATGCAAAGGGAGGTAATTTGAAAAATCGCCTTTTCAACGGTCAATTGTGCACACAGTTGTAAAGAATGATTCTCCAAAGTGATATATTTTTGTTCCTGGCTATTTACTCAACATACCTGCTTCCTTTCATGAGGAAACCATGACTGGCGTTTTTTGAATAACTTGTTAAGCAGTTACAATACAAGAGGAGTTACCTCCCTTTACGCAGTTGTTCAAGCACAATCGATATCTCTCTCTGTTCTGTAGAGCTCGGTTACTTATGTCATTATGAAATATGAGAGATACATTGTACCGCGCTGAAGTGGTTTGCATCCATAATGTATGACTTAACTTTTTTCGCTCGGTATATATACATATATCATGGTGAAAGGAAACTTCACTTTGTTATATAGACCGGTCTCTGCTCTGAGGATTATATGTGTAGTTCCACTTTATAAAGCCATCAATTATTAATATAAAAAATATTTTTCCTTTATCGTAGAAGACGATGGCTTAAAGCAGGTTGAAAGTAAAGCATAATGAGACTTGATGCACATACTGCTTTACTTTCAACATGCATTAAGTAGTCACCTGTCTTAATCTGCCTATGGGGTAACGTGTTAAGGAAATTAATCTTATTGTCAAATGGCTCTTAGTTCTTTCAAACAACAAGCTTCAAAATGCCACTGTTTTAAACAGAAAATCGGGAGATATCCAAGAAAAGGAAGAATTGACAGTTTGGAGGAGGAAAACTTGAAACTAGACAGGGAGAGGATTATTGAAGTTACAAAATGAATCCGTGCCGAAACTGCAAAACTAGACAAGCAAAGAGCAAAACTAGAAGAGGAAACAGAGTGTCTGAAATAAAACAAAGGCCACCCACCATGGCCCTAAATCGCTCACCTTGTACACGATGTAAAACATGACCTATAGTGACCTAGACTACGACTGAACATGACCCACAATCAACCTTTAGAATGTTAACAAGATGTTTCTATGATTTTACCTAGTTTCTGACCAGACACAATCCACATTTGATTTTGACCTAGATTTGATGTAGGCAAACATTCTGGCAATATTTCATTCAGTTTTAAAGAGATTTGTAGCCTCTAGAGGGGTAACAATGGTTTTTTAGCTAAATGTCCGTCGTCTGTCTGTCCGTCTGTTCACAATTGTTCGTTAACACGCTAGCGCCTACAAATTTCACCCAATCTTCATGACAATGTTTGCTTTGATAAAATCTAGGTCAAGTTCGAATGTGGGTCATGTCCGGTCAAAAACTAGGTCACTAGGTCAAATCATAGAAAAACCTTGTTAACACTCTAGAGGCTACAAATCTCAATGGATCTTTATGAAACTTAGTCAGAATGTTTGCCTCATTGATAACTAGGTCAAGTTCGAATATGTGTCATGTTCGGTCAAAAACTAGGTCACTAGGTCAAATCATAGAAAAACCTTGTTAACACTCTAGAAGCTACATTAGTATAGATCTTCATGATACTTTGTCAAAATGTTTGCCTCATTTATTTCTAATAAGTGTATTGTCAGATTCTCAGGTGAGCAATACCATCATCATCATGGCAGTCTTGTAAAGAATGTTAATTTATTTCAGAAACCTGGTCGCTTCTGTGTTTATTGCAAAAAGCTGGTTAAGGGTGGCAAGCTCAAACGCCACGTTCAAGGAAAACACAAACACCTTCCAGGAGTACAAAATATTTTAAAGCAAAGTAAACAAGTTCAGCAAATATTTTGGGAAACAAAAAGAAAAGACTTTGAACTTATTTCAAGTGAGAAAGAACCAGAGATGCGGGAAAGAAAAACAGCAAATGATGACCAGTTAAGATTATGTGCAGAATGTCATGGTTTTTATTCAAATAAATATTTTTACAAACACAAATGTGTGGCAAACCATCCATCAGTCCTCAAACCATTAAAGAGCTCTAACGCACAAAAGATGACTAACGACTAAGAGTTCCAGGACATACTGAACCGTTTTCATGAAGGCCAGGTAGGGGACTTCATTCGTCAGGACATAACTACACAATTAATTGCATACAAACATTTTAATATGCGTCGGCATGAAGAAGGAAAGGAAGACGAGGTGAGGAGAAGTCGTTATGTGTGACATGAGAGAGCTAACAATGCTTTTCTTTATATTTAGAGACAGAAGCGGAGATAAGGAAGTCGGGGATATGTTTCTCCGAGAAAACCTTCAAGACCTTGCCGATTCCATAGAAACCATGGCTTCTGAAAAGCATGGTCTGAAGTTGCTACTGGACGCAGTCATACTGCGTTCAGTAAAAACATTGAGGGGTCATTTTTCAGAACTGATGGATGATAACAAATGCAAGGATTTGAAACTATTTCTGATAGCATATAAACACAAGTCAAGTGAAATTTATACAAAAGTTCGCCAGGCCTGTGTTAAACAGTCCCTGGAAAAACATAGACGCCCTGCAAATCTGCCAGATGAAGCAGAACTAATTAAGCTGCAGAACTATATAAGCATAAACATAAGAAGAATAACTGCTGAATTTGATATGCATCTTTACAAAGAACTGCGGACATTAGCAGTTGCAAGGCTCACTCTCTTCAATACCCGCAGAGGGGAGGAAGCACCCCGTATGCTACTAAATGAGCGGAAGTCTGGAGAAGCAAATACCTGGCTACCATTCAGTGATGTTGAAACAATAGAGGACAGAGCTGAGAGATATATAATGGACCAGTTCAAACTTTGTTACATTGCTGGTAAAGGCAGAAAATTTGTTCCAGTGTTGGAGCTATTAGATACAGTTCCAGCTATTGCAATTCTAGTGGAACACAGAACTGATTATGGCACATTAGAAAACAACAATTTTGTTTTTGCCACCAAAAATACAAATGGACGAACACCTTCGCACTGTTCAGGCTGGCATGCTCTAAGAGAAGTACGCAGCATGGCTGGAGTTCAAGTGGCAATAACAGCTACAAAAATGAGACATAGCTTGTCAACAATTTATGCCAGCCTGGACATGTCTCCTGCCCATAAACAGATTTTTTAATCATATGGGACATGAAGAAGACATAAACAAAACAAATTATCAATGTCCAGCTGGAGTTGCAGCAGTGAAGGTGATGGGCAGGCTGCTGCAAGACGTGGAGCAAGGTGCTACAGGTAAAACTGGTTTTTAACAAGACTGATGAGTATAATTGTCATTTTACAAACAGTTTACCTGTGAAGGATAAACTTGTATTTTGCAAACAGTGTAAATCCAATTCAAAGAGCTTCTAAATGAATCATCTGATCAGGGTCTGCACTGCTTTCCAGTTTGTAATATGATGTTAAAATCAACCAGAAATATGCAAAAATGAATTAAACTTGATTGAAAACTGGAATTTTCCATTTTGTTTCTCAGAAACCTAAATACCCAGACCTTTGATAGTTGGTATGTATCATCACCTAATGATCTTCTAGTAAGATTGTTCAAATTTTGAACCTGGGGCCAAAAATTACCCTGCCCTAGGGCTTAAAGAGGCTCGCAACCGGATTTAGCATTAAAAATGGTAATTTGTAAATATATGTCAAATGATTATATAAATGGGTAAGATTTAGTTTAGGATAATAAATTCTGTTAAAAAATGCATTTCCAAAAAAAAAGCTCTGGTGGGATTCGAACCCGTGACCCTCCATTGCGGAGACAAACAAGAACAAGGGCCACTATGGCCTTATATCGCTCACCTGGTTCATCATGTAAAATTAACCTATAGTGACCTAGATTATGACTGGACATGACCGACAATCAACCTTTAGAGTGTTAACAAGTTTTTTCTATAATTTGACCTAGTGACCTAGTTTTTGACCAGACATAATCCATAATTTGATTTTGACCTAGATTTGATGTAGGCAAACATTCTGAAAATATTTCATTCAGATCTAACGAGAGTTGTAGCCTCTAGAGGGTTAACACTGTTTTTCTTTGATTTGGCCTAGTGACCTAGTTTTTGACCCGACATGACCCATATTCGAACTTGACCTAGATATCAATTGAGCAAACATCCTATTTAAGTTAACACAAATCCATTGAGATTTGTAGCCTCTAGAGTGTTAACAAGGTTTTTCTAAGATTTGACCTAGTAACCTAGTTTTTGACCGGACTTGACCCACATTCTAACTTGACCTAGATTTCATCAAGAAAAACATTTTGATAAAGTTTCATAAATATCCATTGAGATTTGTAGCCTCTATGGTGTTAACAAGGTTTTTCTATGATTTGACCTAGTTTTTAACCGGACATAACCCACATTCGAACTTGACCTAGATATCAATGAGGCAAACATTCTGACCAAGTTTCATTAAGATCCATTGAGATTTGTAGCCTCTAGAGTGTTAACAAGGTTTTTCTATGATTTGACCTAGTTTTTGACCGGACATGACCCACATTCGAACTTGACCTAGATTTCATCAAGACAAACATTGTCATGTAGTTTCATGAAGATCGAATGAAATTTGTAGGCTCTAGAGTATTAACGAACAAATGTGAACAGACGGACGGACGGACGACGGACATTCAGCGATCCTAAAAGCTCACCTTGGCACTTCGTGCCAGGTGAGCTAAAAATGAGGACACGCCTTTACAGTCTCGACCACGGACGCTCTCTATATATATGGTAGCGAATTAACGTACTTGACTGGGAGCGCTTAATACTACATTATTCGGCTCCGGTTTATGTCAGAGCCATTGTAGAGAAGCCACAACAACAGCAAAACCGTCAGCTGACGCTATTGAAAAACGATGGAATATATCTAAAAAAAACTATGATTCGGTGACGATTCTTGAGACTTTTTTTGGACTGATGATATTTTTTTAATGTCAGAAGCCAAATAATGCCAAAAATTTGCTTTTATTTGAGTATTTTATTTTATTTTGACAAGTAAACCATCCGGTTGCGAGTCGCTTTAATAGTTTTTCTTAGGAAAACCTTTAAATATCTTCTTCTCTGAAACTGTATGGTCTAGATCTTTAATATTTGACATGAAGCTTTTCTGAATTTTTTCTAAGTCCATATTAGGTCAAGGTCAAAATCAAGGTTGGGTAATATGGGTGTATTGGTAGTGATCCACGGCAACAACTGTAAAAGAACGTATAGCTACAATGTACATGTATATACTTTCTGTGCAAGTAATATAACAAGGGCCACTATGGCCCTAAATCGCTCACATGGTACACCATGGCAAACTTGACCTATAGTGACCTAGATTATGACTGGCCATGACCCACAATCAACCTCTAGAGTGTACACAAGATTTTCCTATGATTTGACCTAGTTTTTGAAAGGACACAATCCATATTTGATTTTGACCTAGATTTGATGTAGGCAAAAATTCTGACAATATTTCATGCAGATCTAGTGAGATTTGTAACTTCGAAAAGGTTAACACTGTTTTTCTTTGATTTAACATAGTGACCTAGTTTTCAACTAAACATCATTCAAAATTAACTGAGCTAGATATCAATGAGGCAAACATGTTGAGCAAAATTCATAAAAATCCAATGAGAGTTGTAGCATCTATAGTGTTAACAAGTTTTACCTATGATTTGACCTAGTGACATTGTTTTTTACTCTAAATGACCCATATTTGAACTTGACCTAGGTATCAATTAGGCAAACATTTTGACCATGTTGCATAAAGATCAGATGAAATTTAAAGCCTCTAGAGTGTTAACAAGCTTTTTCTATGATTTGACCTAGTGACCTAGTTTTTGACCGGACATAACCTATATTCGAACTTGACCTAGATATCAATGAGGCCAACATTGTGATCAAGTTTCATCAAGATCCAATGAGATGTGTAGCCTCTAGAGTGTTAACAAGGTTTTTCAATGATTTGACCTAGTTTTTTTACCCAACATGACCCACATTCGAACTTGGCCTATATTTCTACTAGACCAACATTCTGATCAAGTTTCATGAAGATTGGATGATATTTGTAGCTGCTAGAGTGTTAACGAACCAATTGTGGACGGACGACGGACATCCAGCGATCCTAAAAGCTCACCTTGGCACTTCGTACCAGGCGAGCTAAAATTCCATTGAAAACTGTAGTTGCAAGACATTACGCCAGTCCATTCATTGACCCCCATTGTTCTCACTAAGTGAAAAAATACAGATTGAGCATGAGAAAATTGTTTAAGCAACGGCTCGGCCATCTGAAGCTTTGAATAGAGGCCCTTACATTATTGATATCCATAGGTTTTTCAATTGGTTTTACAATCCAAGCTATCAAATATTAGGTGGGGCCTCATATGAGACAACTGCATGATTCTTTGCCTAGACGCTAGCCGAGTAAATTGCAGGTTACAACCCAAGCCTGGTCATGGATGTCTTTAAATATGGCATTTCCATCAATTCAAAGGTAGATAACTCTCGACCTATTACAATCTGAGCAAGTTTGAGAATAATTTGAAACAAGAGCCGCATGCGGCCCTAAATCGCTCACCTGGTACCCATGTTTCCGGTCATGGTAATGGACCAGTAATGATAAAATTCCACTATAAGCCATCATCGTAAATTAACCCACACCCACAGGCAGCCATGTTGTTTGAACTAGGAAGATTCTTTGAAGAAAAACTGGCAAAGGGTCACCCATCATTACTTTTTAAAAAATATTCTTAAATCAGACAGTTTCAGAGAAAAAGATTTTTGAAAAATTTCTATACAGAAATACAAGAAAAACGTGCCCCATCCACTGGCGGCCATGATTTTTAAGATATCAAAATTATTTTAAGAAATCTGGTAGAGGGTCACCCATGTATCAGTTGTGTACAATTATATTCAATTTGGACCCGCAGTTTCACAGAAGAAGATTTTTAAAGTTTTAACTATACAGTATATCATAATGAAAACGTGCCCAATCCACTGGTGGCCATGTTTTTTAAGATATTCAAATTATTGTAAGAAATCTGGTAGAGAGTCACCAATGGATCATTTGTGTACAATTATTTTCAATTTGGACCAGTAGTTTCACTGAAGAAGATTTTTAAAGTTTTTACTATACAGTATCATAAGGAAAACATGCCCCACCCACTGGCGGCCATGTTTTTTAAGATATCAAAACTATTTTAAGAAATCTGGAAGAGGGTCACACATGGATCATTTGCGTGAAATTATTTTCAAATTGGATCAGCGGTTTCAGACAAGAAGATTTTTAAAGTTTTCACTATATAGCCATATAAGGAAAATCTGCCCCACCCACTGGCGGCCATGTTTTTTAAGATAGGAACATTATTTTAAGAAATCTTATAGAGGCTCACCAATTGCACATTTGGCAAGAAGATTTTTAAAAATCAGTATTGTATTTCTATGTATTTTACAGTGCTTTAACTAATTAATGCTAAAAATTGATTGCAAATTACAAATATTGGTTTCCTACATTTTTCAATGATGTGCTTATATAAATACAAAGTTATACTCAGCATGTTCTTAGACCTCATATTGATTCTTTAAACGATCACAAAAGATATTTCATTAAGGTCCCTTTTATAAATAAAGGTATTGATTTCATAGATTTACAAAGTATTCTCCGTAACAAAAATGTGATGAATGCTATTCCAAATTATTTCAAAAATCTTGAACCACCTATTATTTGTTATAAGTATAATAAATCTGTTAGAGGGTTAATTTTTAACTACAATAAAATTGTTTCTGATCTTAAAATTCTCGAAAACACACCAGATACATGAGACTGTACCTCTTCTAAATTCTGTTACGCTCCAGTGGGTCATATAATAACTGGCAATTTTGATATCATTAAAGATAAACGCATTAGAGCGCTTTTGAGTAAGGGACCTAAATTTAGATTACCTGCCTTAATTGATTTCGATACTTGTCGCAATCATATTTCTGAAGCTTTGAATAAGTATAGTACCAACTGGTGCCGCAGAGAACATGCTGAAAATGACGCTCTTACAAAATGGAAAGAATTAATTTTTGATATTATCGATACCCGGATTTCGTTCTATTTATCCAATAACCATCTTTTACCACCTAAACCTAAATTTAACATTCGTCACTTAAAGAAGGGCATACAAGACTTTCATTCCAAATATGTACTCGTTCCTGCAGACAAAGCATCCAATAATGTGATAATTGTATGACGATTACATTATGTTGATACTTTAAACCAGGAACTTGTGAATACCAATTCCTATACAACGACTAATTTAACGGAGCATAATGTAGTATCTGATCATCTTGATACTTGTAAACAATTAAAAGCTGACGTCAACATTACATGTCATAAACTTCCTACTATGTACTGGATACCAAAACTCCACAAAACACCATATAAGTCTCGTTTTATTGCTAATTCAAGTGCATGTACTACTACTAAGCTTTCCAAACTTTTGACATCGTCTTTGATTAAAATCAAAGAACATGTTCAAAGGTATTGTGACAAGACTTACGAAAATTCTGGACTTAATCTGTTTTGGTCTATCAAAAACTCGGAATGAATTTTTGACAAAGCTTGAACATAGAAAATACCAAGCTTTCAATATTAGTACGTATGACTTTTCAACACTATATACTACCTTACCTCATAATTTAATAAAAGATAAACTTATACAACTTATTGAAAAGACTTTTGCCAGAGAAAGGAAATTATTTCTGGCGTGTAATACTGATCGTGCATTTTTTACAAATGACACGGTTAAGCATTACACTATGTGGACTTGCACCGATGTCTGTAAATCACTATCATTTCTTCTGGATAATATTTATGTACGTTTTGGGAGTACCATATACCGCCAAGTGATTGGTATCCCTATGGATACAAATTGTGCGCCCCTTGTTGCAGACCTATTTTTGTACTGTTATGAGAGGGACTTTATGCTAAGTCTAAAACCTGATACACAGGCAGATATGATCGAAGCCTTTAACAACACATCGCGCTATCTAGATGATATTTTTAATATAGACAACCCATTTTTTGATACGTTGTTTCCTTTTATTTACCCAAAAGAATTACGCCTTAATAAAACAAACGAGTCAAATTTATCGGCACCATTTTTAGATTTGGATCTTTTAATAAATAACGGTATTGTTTCTTCTAAGATTTACGATAAACGAGATGATTTTGATTTTAGTATTGTAAACTATCCTCATCTAGATGTCGATGTTCCCCGTTCTACATCTTACGGGGTTTATATTTCACAACTTATTCGTTTTGCTAGGGCTTGTACCTCTGTTGAGGACTTCCACATTCGTAATAAAACTATTACTGAAAAGCTTCTTAAACAGGGGTACAGATTTCATAAACTTCGTAAAACATTTTCCAAATTCTTTTATAGAAATCTTCCTCTCATTAACAAGTATAAATGTAACTTAAAGTCTTTTCTGCGGCAAGGTATTTCACATCCGGAGTTTTATGGTGATGTGATCTACAGACTTCGTAAGATTCTTGGACATATGCATTTTCAAAACCTATTTGTGAAACGTATTAGATTTTTCCTCAAAAAAGATTATGATCCAACTATATTGCTGCGCACTTCACGTTTGGTTATCGATCAATCTACAATTGATAACTATGCTTTCCTCTTTGGTTGTGCGACGACAGACAGGGCTTAGCACTACATGATGATGTATCTCTAAAGCCGTCCTTAACCGGGAGAGTTATGCCGGATTTTCGTGCTTTGGTTTTTCTCTCCCTCTCTGTCGTACCTTAAACCCTCCCATGTCTTACAGTTACTCGTGACTACAGACTATTCGCTTGAGCACAATTTGACCGTTGCCATAGTGGGTTATTTTTAGCACGGGCTTGAATGTTTAATTCTTTCCCGTGTTACTAATAATCCTGTCAGAGAATTTTGTTAGATGTTTTACATGTATTTACTTACTGTGCTGGCGGTCTTTTTGATTGTAAGGTGGTGGAACAGGGTTTATATTTTATGTACACTGTTCGTCGTTATAGGTGAATATAGGAGATAAGTGTGAGGTTGGGCGCCCCTAAACCCAGGTTTAACCCCCCAGTGGTTGTTAATAATTAATTAATTTATAATTGATTATTGATTGCTACTGACCGTACCAAGGCGGGCTCCTATATTCACTTAGCTTTATGTTTGTCTTGCGTGTTGTTTTCTATTTAGTGTGTGGATGAGGGAATGGTGTTGCGTGTGTGTGTGGTTGTGTGTGTGTGTGTGTGTTTGTTATGGTATGGCTGTGTGTGTGTTCTGCTTTAGAGATGGGTGTATTGTTTGTGTTGCGTTTCCTGCTTGAGTCTTCTTTCGTATTTATTTGTAGCATTAAAAATGTTCAAATTAATGATTTTTTATGAGACGAAAGAAATGTCACACAATTGAAACATAAGAAAGTCAAACCGCGTACTAATCGCAACGTCTAAACTGAATTTAAAAAAGTAGATTGTATAACGGTTGTCGTACAGCTGTCTCAAGACAACCCTTCGAACTTTTGGTAATTGTTTTGCAACTGCAATTCGCGCTGAAGTCGCAAGGAGTTCATAGGGATATCGAGACACAACCGCATGATTGTTATACGACATTGCAAAAGTCCTTAAGATGGTCGCCCGGTCGTTTGCGCGGTTGCCGTTCAGCGGTCGTTCGGCAATCCTATAAACAGATAAAATCGCACAGCGATCGCAATAACAAATGAACATGTCGATTATTTATTGTGGTCATCTTATGATTAGATCAGTTTGTACGAATGCTGTGCTTTAATTTAAGGTGGAGGAATGACGATTAGTGAGAAAATAAAAGAGCGTCTGAAGAACAGGAAAAGGCAAAGAAGAGAAGAACAGTTAGAGCGATATAGAAAAAAAGCGTCGGAGAATGCACCGAAAGAGAAGAAAAGTATAATGGTAGCTTAAGGCTAAAAGCAGACACCTGGATCTAGATTGAAAATGAAAATTAAATGAATTACACAATAGACTCCTTCTCATAATCATCAATTTTGATGGAGAGAAGTAACAGTAAGAAAGAAAGAAATATCTCTCTATACAGGACCCCAGATAAAAGGTAGTAAACTGAACAAATCCAACATTTTCTCACTTATTTCAGCACCAAAACCTACAGTGCTACCACCCACCAGAATCGTCTCGAAGAGATGATTCTAATGAGCTGCGACACCATACGGTTTAATGCAGAAATAAAGATTTTAGTTTTTAAATTAAACCCCTTTATTAGGAACTCTGCGATATAGAAGTAAAACACCGGTTCCCCCTTTCTGTTTCACTCAGGGACTAAGTCCCTGGTTTCACTATATAGCGCGACGGGAACCGGACTGAGCAAAGTACACGGTATGAGTTCACAATAATGACATCACATAGTAGGACCCTATGACGTCATAATGATATTAATTGGAATGTAGAATTTTCCCAGGTCTTTTGTAGAAATACAGCAACACACCCGAAAACCGGACACAAACATAACTTATCCCCCGAAAGGCAGTCGCCCAGTGCAGCACGGTGGTATCACAGAAAAATCATATAAGAGCTCTCTGCAACACCACCGCAATCCACAGAGCAAAGATTATTCGTTAGACCCCTCTTTCAGTGGGGATCCGGACAATTCCCCACCAGGACAATTCCCCACTAGGACAATTGCCCACCGGACAATTCCCCACAGGACAATTACCCACTAGGACAATAACCCACTTTTTGGCAGGGCGGACAATTCCCCACTGTTAAAATTAAATTGTTAATAAATCATTTTTTTGAAATATTAAAGAGGAAAAAAACACTGAGGATACAAATTCAAACCAATATTAATAGTTTGTAACCTTTTAATTAACAATTGATGCATAAAAACGGTTGTTAGGCAATGGTTGAAATTAGGTGGATTTATGACAGAATTTGTAATTTTTATCCTAGGACAATTCCCCACCGTTAAAATTAAATGGATATTTGATCAATTTTTTGAAATATTAAAGTGGAAAAAACCACTGAAAATACAAATTCAAACTAATATCAATAGTTTGTAACCTTTAAAATAACTATGGATGCCTAAAAATGGTTGTTAGGGCATGGTTGAAATTGGGTTTACATTATTACTGAAACTGTCAGTTTTATCCCATATTTTAAATTGAAATAGTTAGTATAGCACTTTTAAAACAAATTTCTAACGGAAAAAACACATTAGTGAGAACATTAATTCATAGTTATAGCAATATATTTTTAATTCAACCATAAGTAAATAAAAGTGGTATTTCAACTATTTTGGGCTATTTATTGATTTAAAAAAAAGACATTTTTTTATATCAGTTCTGTCAGTCTTATCCCCTATTATAAATTGAAATTTGGTGGTATTTTGGGCTATTTATTAAGAGATCTAAATACTCGTGCTCAGCTCTGGATCAGCCATCACTGATGCTGAGGTAGGTTCATATTTTTCATTATTTATTTAACCCATTACCCCATAACCTGTTTCTAGTTTTGAAGATAGTTGACCCTTTCAAGCAGATTGAAAGTAAAGAGCAGACATCGACTATCTTTGTATTGCCTGCAAACAGTTTAGAGTCAGATCAGATATTTGATCTAGATCTAATGTTTGAAATTGTTATGCGTAAGGCATTTAGTAAAAAGTAAAAAAAATGTTTATATCAAGAGCAGACATCAACTACCTGATCTTTGTATTTCAAACAGTTGAGATTCAGATCAGATATTTGATGTTTGATCTGGATCGAGTGTTCAGAAATTGTTATGCATAATGAAGGCATTTAGCATTTTAAGAACGGTTATAAAAGATATGTCATTATAATTAAAAATTGTTTAAATCAAGAGCAGACATCAACTATCTTTGTACTTCCTGTATAGATTCAGATCAGATATTTGATGGTTGAATTGGATCTATAGTGTTTGAAATTGTTAAACATAAGGCGTTTAGCAAAACTAGAAACAGGCTATGGGGTTAGTGGTTAATAGTAAAGAAACGTCATTAACATAATCAACCTTTATCAAGATCAAGCACCTACTGTTTATCATTGACTGATCTAAGTCAAAACTGTTTTGCAAATGAAACTAAAATCCTGATGTGATTGGAGTCTACACTGTAAGTTCTATATTGGGCATGTTTAAATTGCAATAAGTGCTTAAATTCATTAATTAAATACATAATTATAATTAATAGTGGGGTATTGTCCTAGTGGGTAATTGTCCTGGTGGGTAATTGTCCTAGTGGGGAATTGTCCGGTGGGTAATTGTCCTAGTGGGGAATTGTCCTGGTGGGGAATTGTCCTACACTCCTTTCAGTGTCCGAATTTCTGAGGTATAACTGTATACATCTTATTATTTTGTATAGTGGCAAGTGCTGCTGCGCTTCGGAAGAGACAGCAAAGAGAGAAGGAACATAGAAAGAACCTGGCCCATATGCAAAAGATTGAACTTCAACGGCAAAGAAGGGCTGTGAAGAAGATCGTTATTAATGGGAATGTTTCAACGCCACAGTATATGTTTATATAATTCTGTAGATGTTAATATTTCATTTTGTATTTTGTATGTTCATGTATTGAAGATCGTCTTCTTGGAGGAAATTAAGATATATATATATACAGTCGAAACTCGATACTTCGAACTCGCTTTCAAAGTTAAATCGTGGCTTAGCTACGTTTTAACTTTGAAATACGGATGTGTTCGACTTACGCGAGATCAACTTAAAAATTCAACTTATGAAATACTGGTACAATAGATTTTAAGCTAGTTCGAAGTATTGACTATATGCGCAATGTTAATTGTTCATAAAGTGTGTGGTTAATAATCTAAAAATAAAAGTATTATTTAACAAATCCAGTATTTGTGTTAATCTACTATTTCCATAGATCTAGGAGAATAAACAAACATTAGGTTGTAGATAAGAAGTAAATCAACATAGACGTCAAAACGTTAACTTCAAACGTTATCTTTAGTTGACACGATAACGACGTCAAAATTCGGCATGTTGACGGTACCCTTTGGTACACCAACAGCGTACGTAACGTCGATACATACCAAATATCAAAGGTCTGGGCCTTTTGGTTTATGAGAAGAAGATTTTTAAAGATTTTCTTATGCAATAAAAGTTGTCTGTACGGTCATGTTAGAAAATCTGGTCCCACGGCAAGGGGAATACTTCTAGCAAAAAACTTTGAACAAGATTTCGTTCTCCCTTGGCACTAATGCTTCTGACAAAGTTTGGTTGAAATCGGGTTAGTGGTTTCAGAAAAGATGTTGTTTGAAAATGTGAACGGACGACGGACGGAATGGGATCACAATAGCTCATCCTGAGCCGAAAGCTCAGGTGAGCTAAAAATCTATTATTAACCCATGTCAGATTATTGATAAAAAATTGATTAAATCACATCATTATAAAGTGTATTCATGTGGACCTAAGCATTTATTTTCCCTTAAAGGTTCAGGTGATTTTTCTTCGAGAAAATCACTTAATAAATACGAAAGACTCAAGCAGGAAACGTAACACAAACAATAAACCCACCTCTCAAGCAGAACACACACACACACAGTCATACCACAACAAACACACACACACACGCAATACCATTCCTTCATCTACACACTAGATAGAAAACACGCAAGACAAACATAAAGCAAAGTGAATATAGGAGCCCGCCTTGGTACGGTCAGTAGCAATCAATAACCAACTATAAATTAATTAATTATTAACAACCACTGGGGGGTTAAACCTGGGTTTAGGGGCGCCCAACCTCACACTTATCTCCTATATTCACCTATAAAGACAAACAGTGTACATAAAATATAAACCCTGTTCCACAACCTCACAATCAAAAAGACCGCCAGCACAGTAAGTAAATACATGTAAAACATTTAAGTCTGTTTTGTCAACAAAAAACCCCAGTTGTTTATTAGTAGTAGACTCAAGTTCACCTCTTCTTTCCTATACCAAGAGTACAGTGGCTAGTTCCACCCAAACTCAACCATTCAGTGTCGCCCAGGATAGATGGTACACAACATACATTCTTCATTTCTCTGATAACTACATTGTCTGATTCACAGGGCTCCACACAAGAATATAGTTTCTTCATGACAACACATACATGTTGGAGTGTCTTGAGCACACCGTATTGATGTTGCTCTCTCAAATGGCTAAAGAACTTTGAGGATGATAACATGAACTGTAAAGCAGTTTGCCTTGATTGTCTGCACTGCTGACTTGGAGAGAGATTCATCATTTGTCACACTCATGATGATAGGCATCTGCTCTGACAAGTTTATCCAACATAGGGAGAGTACTATTCCACCTTGTCCATTATCATTCTGTGATCAGCTATCTCTGGCTTCAACAGTTTCTGCTTGTCAAGTAGTAAATCTATTGCTGACGTAGAAAGTAGCTAGTATCTCCCCTTCTTCAGACCTTCACACTGTAGGCACTTTTTCTTACAACTAAATTGATTATGTGTCCAAAACAGCCAACGCGGGGCAACTGAAGAAGCCACAATGCCTTCTGCTCATTAGCAGCATTGTCAGTTGCAACGGGAGAGTCTAGCTGTCATTTCTCTTTCACCTTTCTTAAGTTTTCTTTTATGGTATCTCCTGTATGCTGTCCATCAACTTTCTTTGTGCTAAGCACCAAATGCTTCAACTCCCATTGCTTTGAGATAAAATGACAGGTGACTGTGTCATAACTTTCAGTACAGTTAGAATTGTCGACGGTCGTGTGTAAGACCGACCCTTGTTTGACCGTAAATCATAAGCAATCGTTTCCCTCATCTGTGTGGTTTTCTTCTCAAGTTGTTCTTTGACAGCTTGCTTTGAAGGCACTTTGTACCTGAAAAATAATTGTAGAATAAATTTTGAGTACATGATAAGACAGGGCTTAAGATAAGAGGGAGTAAACTCTAATTTTCTATTCCATTACTTTCTTCTTCATGTCTGAACTAAACCATACGACGTGACTGCTCATAAGAATCGTCTCTTTGAGATTGTTCAAATGTGTAGTGACACCATATAGTTTTGAGAAGGCATAAACATTAAGTTTTTGAAATACATGTTCTCTCCTTTTCTGGAGCTCTGTTTTTAAAGAATACGTAATTTATATGGTTACTGTATGTGACAGGAGTATATGGGTTACTTGACATTGATTTTTATTTTGTTGTTATTTTATATTATTTTAATTCATTACCCCATCGCCTGTTTCTAGATTTGATGGATGGATGGATGAGTTGGGTTTTACGGCACTGCGACACAAAGTAGGTCATATAGCGCCGATGATTGATGAAGGGTGATGAGATGATATGATGATGATTTCAGGAAGATGGTTTTGGCTAATCCCATTCGTTGACTAGCAGCGCATGGGATCAAAACCACCGACCTGCCTTCCTTTTAGTTCTTGGCAGAGGGAATAGTCTCGGCCTAATAAACAGAAACAATTCCCTTTGACAATTAAGCCCCAGAACTACGGCAAAGTAGGAAGGTCTCTGAATTCAAGTTACCACTTCAATCAGGTTAAACGTAAAGCATAATGGGCATTAAGGCACAGTCTGCTTTACTTTCAACCTGCTTTAAGCAATACTCTGTTGGGGTAAAGAAAATGTTTCTTAATATATTTATATACTCATGACTGTATAAGATGGAACAATTTTCTTCAGTGGAGGAATAATGTAAAGGCATATTTATGGGGTTATGGGTTAAAGAGCAGTTATGCTTCAAATGACTGCTCTATTATTTAACATTTTCTCCACATAAGCACCTCTTAAAGCATCTGACATATCAATTTTTTTTAAACATTAAGGGAAAAGTGGAGCGTTTGACCTTGAGGAGCAAACGCTTTATCTTCCATATTTTTTCCATAGATAGAATACACACACTGTCCGAACTGGCAGAGTGGTAAGACTCCACCAAAAAGTGACATAAACGCACATGCACCACACCAGAGCTCCAGATAAGGGGAGTATTTAAAATACTTAATCTTTTATTTCTGCATAGAACCCTATGGTCTTCGAGACGAATCTAATGATTAATAACAAAACAGGATTTGGTGCTGAAATACGTGAGAAAATGTTGGATTTATTTAGTTTACTTCCTCTTATCTGGAGCTCTGCCACACTGGCGCGTTGTGATCATTCGATTCCGGGTCGTTTCGCGCCCAAGCCGTTTCCACCCTGGTCGTTTCGCTCCCAAATGAGACCCGAGTCGTTTCGCCCCCTAAGGGCTAGTCGTTTCGCCCCCAATTTTATAAACTTACTAAATATATGTATGTTATCCTATAAACTTAAGTTTTAAGTTTCATGTAATAAAAATGAATAGAAAATCATTTTTTCTTTCTCCCAATTTGTATTTGTAAAACAATAAAAGTGTGAAAAATATAATGTATCGTGTTATTGTTCTTAATACTTCTAATACTTTTGTAAATTTATGTCATATTTGAAATGTGTAATCATATTTATTAAAGAATAGCTACAAACAATTTAATAATAATTACATTGTTGTTGTTTGATTGTATTAACTGTTTAAACATAACATGATTGCCATAGTAACACATAATTATCTTAACACTTGAATGTGTTAATATGACGACAATTTGTTATCTTTCACTCACGTAAGTGTCAAATAATTCGCGTAAAGAATGTCCACGGTACCATTAAACAGGTGTTAATTTGCTTTGTTTATTGCACCTTGTTTGTTGCGTTTTTCACGAACTTTGATGTTTAATGAGGGATTATAATTAAGAAAACCAACCCCGTCATTTAAAATTAGAAACAACCGATTTGAATAGAAATCGATTTTGATAGGTTTACGGTAATTACAGGTTGGGATTAAATATTATTGAACGATGGTTCGATGAAAATTAGAGTAAATCGAGTTTGATTGGGTTTTTTAGATAATTATATTGTATATGCAACTTTATTGGAAGACGGACAAAAACTAATAAAAGGTGGTTTTCGAGATGTTCTCATTATATCGCTCTTAATTGTTGATAGGCTATAATTTACGTGCGTGAGTGAAAAAAGTTCTAAGACAGGATTTGTGAATAGTGACTTAAAATACTGTTGTGTCTTTCAAATAATATTGGATTGAGGAATAATTAAGTAAGATAGTGGCATATGCTGTGGTTCACTTTGTTTTTTGTGTTCACAATGAGTGGTATTTGCATAGCATGAGAGAAAGTGGTACGTAAACTACAAGAAGCAATAACATGTGACGGTTGTGGTCGATGTCACGTGCAATTCAGGTTAGTTATTTCATTATTTATTATTTTAAAAAAAAACATGTTACCACATTCACCGCCATGATAATGTATTAACCATTTCACCAATTTATCCCGAATATGTTGGTTAATTGCCAAAAGCTTGGATACTGATCAGTTGCAGAATATAATTCGGCGTATGATCAGGATCAAATCTGTTTGATATTTTTTGAATTTAGTCTATTTATATATTAAATAACATTGAAATACAGACGATCAACTTTTTGACAGGTTGATGGCATGCCCGAGATAGATTATAGAAATTATAAATTTTTATATCGTTGCTCATTAAGCACGTGCATTGAGGAATTTTCAATGTCTTGAATTTGTTAGTTTGGTCATCTGAAATATAGATCTATTTCATATATTTCGATTTCACTGTAGCCATGTTGCCTTAGATTTAAGAATGAGAATTAAACTATTTTTTAAAAATGTTGAATATGTAATATTGCCGTGCACGTAAAACACGTGCATTATTACCATGGTTGTAACTATTAATATATTATTAACCTGCAGATTTAATCTTTATGTATTAACTTTCTCGAATACAAGTGGTTATTTATAATAAGTTGAACCCTAACCAGATGCCGAGTAACTCGGCGTATGATCAGGATAAAAACTATTTGATATTCCTTCATGTATTTAAAAATTTCATTTAACCGTATGTTTAAAATCTTAGGAACAAGTGCAGAACGAGGACAGACGATAAATATCTTTTAGAGTTGACTGTAGTTATTTTCTCTAAGATTTAAGAATAAGAATTAAAGGGTATTTAACAAATAAGGAATGTAATACTGCCGTGCACGTTAAACACGTGCATTACTACCATGGTAGAAAATGTCTAAAAAATCTGCAGATTTAATTTTTATGTATTAACTTTCACTGATTATCTCGAATACAAGTGGTTATTTATAAAAAGTTGAACCCTAACCAGATGTGGAGTAACTCGGCGTATGATCAGGATTAAAACTATTTGATATTCCACCAGTCATTTAATATTCGAACCACGGTTTTTGGATTCCCGGTCGCGGCTGCTGATTTTTTCATTAGGTCTTTTTACGATATATACGTGTATATAGAACTACTTGGACAAAGATTTTTCATTACGTCTTTTTCTGTTATTTCTATCCAGCATCGAGTTCTTTCTTCACTTCTATACATATATATATATTCTGTTGTTCGTCTATTTGTTTCTTTACCTAAAAATGTATAAATCTAAAATTAATAAATTTTGAAAACAATTTCTATGTACATGTAATCGATTTCATCGCAGGATAAGGGTTAAATAGTGCTGTCGCTTTCCATGTAAATATATCTTCTGTTGTTTGTCATATTTTCATGTATGTGCAAGGCACATATCAACAGTTGTGTGTATTTATATACCATGTCATTGCACCGTGATAAGTTTCGTTTTAACGGAAAGGTCATGTAATTATTTTTTGTGAAGCAAACAGTTGCTAAACAGTGGTTAGATTAAAACCTAATTCAAACAGTACACAACTTATCATAGTACACTGAATTGTAACAAACAGGTTCGAAAATCTTATAATAACAATACGGTAAAACAGTAAGTATTTTGATAAGACGCCGTTTATCCTGCGTCTCATCTGGCTCTTAACTGTTTTCAAATATAAATGTGTTTTAACATTGAAATAAATAAAAACTTTATTAGAAATGCGTAAGGTCTGCTCCGGTGGATATCTTTGTTTTCTTCAATAATTGTCAATATATTTATGTCGAACGTTGAAAAGGTAATAAAAAAAAGGTATCTATTATACGTTTATATATAAATACTTAGAGTGCCAAAAAAATTACTACCTTTTTACATGGAGAAAGGACAAATTGTCCTTTCTCCATGCTTTTTATATGTGTTTCTCGTTAAGTTGCATGATCAGTATCCCGTCTTACAGTACTTGCTAACATCAAATTTCTATCTAAACACCCTTCGATGAAAATAACCAATAAATGTACGTTAATTTTTAACAGAGATATACTGTAGTTACATATTTGATATTGGGTGCGAAACGACCAGGGTGGAAACGGCTTGGGCGCGAAACATCCAAGGTGCGAAATTGTTTGGGCGCGAAACGTCTTGTCACCGTGATCATTCTATGTGTAGCGGTTGCTTAAAAAACAAACTTATGTCTTCTTTCGTAATTAAACAAACTCTGACCATGATCAAACAGTTGTTTACTCATATCGATTGACATCGCAGTGGTTTAAAAGTAACATACTATAAATACAGTATCAAATTACGCTACATATGCTTTATCTTATCACGTGATGCTTACATTATATTAAAAATCGTCTGTGACGGAACACATCTTTATGCTTCAGTGCTTACGGTATCTGGCTTCTTTAACCCATAGCCTTTTTCTAGCTTTGAAAATTAGTTATTGCTTAAAAGTAAAGCAGAATGCTTCACTTTAAGCTATATATAGAATATAGAAAAAATTGCTTCGCATTCTGCTTTACTTTTAGCCTGCTTTAAGCTATTATCTGCTAGAATATAGAAAATATTGCTTATGATTTTTATTTGTGACAGTAAAAATTGGAACTACTTTCTTCAGTAGAGGAAATAATTAAAGGCGTAAAAAGGCGTATTTTTGAGTTAATGGGTTAAGCAAGTTTCAGTATTTAAGTAACACAGTATTCGGCACTTGATCTGGATCCTAATTGGTTGCAATGACATTGCTTCAGCCAAAAACGTCCATTCCTGGAACAAATTATATTTTTCTCTTGATAATGTGTTCTTATAGAATTAAGTTTCAAATTTGCTTTTATTGCCAAATCCCTCAGAGGGATAGGGTATAACGTACAGTCCGAACTTGCAGGGTGGATGGATGAGTGAATGATTTGGTTTTTACGGCACTTAGACACAAAAAAATCATAACGCCGATGAATGATAAACGATGATGGGGTGAGATGATAATAATGCTTAAGATAACGAATGATATTTATCATTTCAGTGTCGCTGGAATGGCAAATTTAATCTACATCCAACTCATATGTTTATCGATACCAATGGTAGACATCGTGTATGGCCATCAACAAAGGTTTAGCAATGCCACACTGCAGCTTGGTTTGCATGGCTGTAACCTGGAGAAGTTTTGTTCAGTGACCATTGATCCGCCACTGGAAAACGGTACAATCACTATGAAGTGAACCGGGTGAATATGCAAGTGTAGTACACAATAGCAATATATATTTACCTTCCTAAATAGAATCTGGCAAACAAGATAGCACGCAGTTGCTGAAACCTCAGCTGCTCGTCAAAGCATGTCTGGTCTTCACGAAGTCAGTTGGGAGAGAGAGGCAGAGCCGTCGTTTGAACTTCCCACGAGATCTTGGTCACGTGGGGTCACGTGGTGTATTTCACTCCCGGTAACGTCCGATGTAGCCCTCGGCCATCTCCGGGATCTATACAGTGGCTATTGTTCCGGCAACGGAACACATTATAAAGCAATTTCACAACATTCCCCCCGACTTTAAAAAGGTACTCCTGGTTGGGAATACTTAATTGCCAAAAATGCATTATTTATGCATTACATTACAAAATCACAAAGAGTTTCGATTTCCTATCGATAATGCTAACCAGCAAAAACTCTTATATAAAACCACTCGTAGAGTGATACATTAATAACTAGAACAGAGAACTTAACCAAGGTTTAGCAATGCCACACTGCAGCTTGGTTTGCATGGCTGTAACCTGGAGAAGTTTTGTTCAGTGACCATTGATCCGCCACTGGAAAACGGTACAATCACTATGAAGTGAACCGGGTGAATATGCAAGTGTAGTACACAATAGCAATATATATTTACCTTCCTAAATAGAATCTGGCAAACAAGATAGCACGCAGTTGCTGAAACCTCAGCTGCTCGTCAAAGCATGTCTGGTCTTCACGAAGTCAGTTGGGAGAGAGAGGCAGAGCCGTCGTTTGAACTTCCCACGAGATCTTGGTCACGTGGGGTCACGTGGTGTATTTCACTCCCGGTAACGTCCGATGTAGCCCTCGGCCATCTCCGGGATCTATACAGTGGCTATTGTTCCGGCAACGGAACACATTATAAAGCAATTTCACAACATTCCCCCCGACTTTAAAAAGGTACTCCTGGTTGGGAATACTTAATTGCCAAAAATGCATTATTTATGCATTACATTACAAAATCACAAAGAGTTTCGATTTCCTATCGATAATGCTAACCAGCAAAAACTCTTATATAAAACCACTCGTAGAGTGATACATTAATAACTAGAACAGAGAACTTAACCAAGGTTCTCACAATATGAGTATCACTTCATATATAGAAGTGAATTGAAGACATAGTCTGTGTCACCAGAGGATCCCCTGTTCCTAACAAGGAACACGAAACTCTGTGGTGAAACAAGACCATACCTCAAAATATATCCATACCCCTTTAAGGTTATGCAAATTACCTTAACTATAGAAGGTGCATATCCTAGAAGCCATAGCCAGTTTCCCATAGAATCCCTTGTTCCAGTAAAGGAACAAAATACTCTATGATCAAACAACACTATTCTTCAATATAAAACCCCTAAGTTACATCCACAAAGGATCATGTTATACTTATTAGTAATTAACTATATTTTCCTGTGAATATCCGGGTTGTTTCTACACAAAATCCTCTGCTCCTTTGACAAAGCACACGATTTCATGAAGAAACAACCTTAACCTTAAAAATAATCTTCCACTTAACCTTAAAGTCATACCCTGTCCTATCCCTAATACACTTATATTCTTATTAACCCTAAAAACGGTATAAAACTGTATAATGTACCCTAAAACCTATTTTGATTTACCCTAAATGCAATGGGGTTTAAACCCCGACCCCCAAACAGGGTGTGCATACGCCACTCCAAACTTCTCATCCCCACACCGAATCCCACGCCCCCAAAGAGCTAACCCACAAACACTTGAGACTACGAGTCGTTGGTTCCAAGTGTCAGGAGTAGCGAGCGAGCACGAGACTAAATGAGGAAATGAGCACATATCAAGAGTCAGTGCTTCAGGACCACGAGTCGTAGTCCCAAACCACCCAACCCTGACACAATTAGACCATACGCACCCCACCTGGCAGTCTTTTGGGACTTACGAGTCGTTAGTCCCAAAACCCTAAATGAATGTCCTATGAATGTATGGTAAGTGTCGTTTTAGAAAAACGATTACTTATAAATATCTTAATTGAATGCTCAAGCCACAGAAGTAACCCTGGAGAAAAACCCAGGTTTCTACTGGACACAGACGTCTACTGCTGGCCGGTACAGTTGAAGGGCGTTATCTTTAGTGGTCCTGAGGACATGGGCCACATCAACTCCACGGTGGGTTGCTACTAGTTCGGCGACATCATAAAGTTGGTTGGGAGCCGAATGTAGTTCATGTCTCTTGTGGAAATAGGGGGCGTCAGTCTCCAGCAGAATCTGGTGGTCATGAAGAGCTCTAAGAGCATCCAAAAATGTGAAGGACTAAACCCATGATCTAAAGTATCGCCTAATTCTTCCATGATTTTGGATCTGTCGAATACTTGATTTACCCAGGGGTCCTGTGAAGATTCTGAACCCAGGGCCTTCGATGTACTAGTAGTACTCCTAGACCCGTTGGGTTGCAGACTAACAACTATGTCTGGGTCGTTAATACTCGTAGAACTCGAAGCCTTTGGGGCACTAGTAGTACTCCTAGGAACTCCGAGTTGGACCAAAGGGATCTTAATTGTATCATGAGTTTCATTAGTCCTCAAGGCCCCAGGTATACTTGTGGTTTATGTCGAAGCAATACGTCCTTGGAGTACTAGTAGTACTCCTTGGCACCTTAAACTGACCTAAAAGTGGTGGTTCTGAGTATTTCGCGTTCTTTTTACGGTTTATTGACGAGCCCCCCTCCATTCCAGACAAAAAGAGGTCACACCCTGACTCATCCCCATTCTCAACCGTGCAAGTAGACATATTGAGAGGCGAAGAAATCAGTGCGCAAGCCTGCTCCCTGTCCTTCACTTTGGGAAGTCCTAGCGATCTCTATTATTTTCGGATTGAATTTTGCATCAACCCCCACAGCGGTGTCAGCAAGGCGAGCAGTATCATCTATATTTCTAATAAAATTCCCCCACTGCTCGTGTGCCCTCCAACATTCTACACACCCTTTACAAGGTAAATCCTCCGGGAAAATTCCCGCTATATAAGAGGCACACGGTGACAGTGGGTCCTGTAATCTGGACAATGAGTCAGCATTTGCATGTTTGGCGCCAGGTCTGTACTGAACAATCATTTGAAACTGAGAAAGCTCTTCTATCCACCTTGCTAACTGCGCTTGAGGGTTTTTGAAATTCCTCAACCAGATTAAACTAGAATGGTCAGTACGCACCGTGAAAAGTCTGCCAAGCAGGTAATATCTATACTGTCTGGTAAACCTTACTATACTTAACAGCTCTTTTCGGGTGGTACAGTAATTTCTCTGCTCTGGGGTCAAGGCAAAGCTTCCATAAACAATAACCTTTTCTTCCCCATTTTGAATTTGACTCAGAACACCACATATTCCCACGTCTGAGGCATCGGTATCTAATACGTATGGGTCCGTGTTATTTGGAAGGGCCAATACTGGGGGGTTAACCAACGCATTTTTTAACGTAACAAAAGCATCCTGCTGGGGTTCATTCCATTGGAATAAATTCTTGCCTGTCAATTTATATAAAGGCACTGCGATATCCGCAAAATTCTTTATAAAAAGCCTGTGATAATTAGCTAAGCCCAAAAAACCTTTCAACATCTTTAGAACATGTTGGAACTGGCCAGTTCTCAACTACAGCTGTGTCATTGGGAGTCATGGACAAAGTTTGCCCACTGACATTCCTACCCAAGAACTCCTTTCTGGAAGAAAATACATTTCTTTGGTTTAAGCTTTAAACCGTATTTCCTAAACCGGGCTAGTGCTTCAGACAAGTTAACTAGATGATCCTGAAAACTACGACCGAGAACAAGGACATCATCCAGGAATGCTAAAACTGTTTTCCACTGTAAACCTTTTGTGATAAGGCTAATTACCCTAGAGAAGGTACTTGGAGCGTTAGTTTAACCCAAACCCATACGTTTATGCTCGAACAGACCATATTTTGTAATAAACGCGGTCTTTCTACGATCCTCTTTCTTAATTTTGATTTGCCAATAAGCTGAGTTGCAGCTGCTCTCTCTCTTTCCAAACGGACTTTCGGTCAGAACTTTTTGAACTTCTCCCTCTCCCCGATTCCCGTTCAGAACTCGAACTAGATGAAGACCTACGCCGAGACTTTTTGCGTTTTAAACGACGACTACGTTTGGTCTTGGAGGTAGACCCACTCTCAGAAGAGCTTGACGAACTCTGAGACCTTGCTCTTCTATGTTTGTTTTTACGTGTCCTAGAATGGGACTTGGCAGAGTCAACTTCGCTGCTCTCCGAAGAGCTGGTCGAACTCGAAGACCTAACACGTCGTTTACTTTTGTTTTTCCTTGCCCGACGACTATCTCTTGAGGTTGAACTAGGCTCACTACTGGAAGAGCTAGGTTAGCTAGATGATCTGTTGTGTCGGGACTTGGCTTTAACTTTCTTCATCTTACGGCTTACGTGGTTTCTTGGCGACCTGACCACTGTCGGATGAACACGAGTCGTGTTTGGACTGGCCACGAGATCGCCGTCTTTTATCTTCTGAACTAGTTTGCGAGTCGCTGCTAGTGTCAGAAGAAGTAGACCAGTGCTTTTTGTCCGAAGAACAGTGTCGGGAATGGCTGGAGGCAGCCTTCTTTTCAGCTTTTCTTTCTTTTCGTTGAGACGACTTCTTGCTCGATTTACGAAAACTCTAGAAGATTTGGATGAGTTATCCAAATCCTCCTTGGACTTAGATTTGCAAGAATCTTTAGAAGGCTTGAACGAGTCGTCCGAATCTTCCTCAGATTTTGCTAACAATTCCTCCCGTTCCATATCTTTCAATTTTACCTTCTTGAGTATAGACTTGGGTTTACCCCCTTACCTACACTCTGGTGATTATTATCATCCAAGTTAACCAAACCATCAAGCTGGGACTGCAACAAAGAGATTGGGCTCAACGGTGTATTAGGAAGAATACTATCCACTAAACCCAATTCTTGCTTTATTTGCAATGGAGTAGGCTTCCCCTGCTGTGACCCCCCTGTACCTATTGTTGAAGGGTAACCCCCGAACGCTGATTGATAAAAACCAGATGTTCCTTGATGTGGACCCCACAGTGTCCCATGTTCCGGGGTAACCCCCAAAGCCGATTGAGTATAAACAGACGCAGTCACCTTAGGTCGTGCCCCATCCACATTCACCGTGCCAACAGTGCGAGTCGACATATTGACAGACGGATTCTGTGAGAGATGAGCCCCATAACCCAATGAGGCAAGACCATGACTTGACACAGCAACATTCCCAACAGTGCGAGTCGACGTATTGGGATACAAGCTAGTAGTCACATGAGTCTGTCTCAGGGTAGAAGGGACTTTACCACCTGAGGAAACCATTGTCTTGCTCACAGCCTGAGTCGTTACCCGAGAATGTACTGATTGAGAAATAGGGGCTGTGGGGTAAGGCAGGGTTATGGTCTAGGTACTAGGTACTATGTAAGGCTGGGTGGTCCCAGAGGGAATTGGTGCTACGGTACTGGTCTTATTTACCAAAGAGGGTGAGGGTCTATAACGCATCTATCTAGAACTTTGCATTTGAGACAGCAATTGTTGTCTCACCCACTCCCTCTGTGAAGTATCAGTAACCCTACTAGGAGTCCCGTCATCCCCCGAGTGATAATATATTGAATGCGGGTCAAAACGGCCCAAAACCAAAACGGCCCAGGGTCAAAACGGCCCAGATCCAAAACGGCCCGGGTCAAAACGGCCCAGGTCAAAACGGCCCAACTCGTGAGTGTAATATTATACTGTATTATGATTATTATATGATTATTGAAAATAATTTTTTAATTATTTACATATAACTTGAAAAAATTAAACATAGATTAGAAGAACTGGATGGAGTAAGTATGTTTTTTCATTGGATGGGTAACCCAACGTATCTAAACTAGTTGTCACTCAGTTTAAAATGAGTATACAACATTGTCACAAAATTGTCAGATCTTTTCTGTTCTGTTTTATTTATTTTATACTAAATCTGCTATGCGACGATACTTTTTATGTTGATTTAAAGAAATACTTTGGATAATGGTTGGAAACAGATCTATATGTTAAGTTAACTCCTTTAACCACCACGATGTCATCTGCTTTAAATAAGTATCTGCTTCAATTTCTTTAGTTTCTTTTACGTGTTTTAAAATCAGGTTTTTTTTCGATCTTGATCAGAACCTGCTTTACAGATCTGATGAGAATCAAAACTGTTGGCAAATACCCAGCGTACCTGAGGCAAGGCAGTGAGGTGTTAATATAACAAACTGTCACAACAGCAGGTCAAAGAGCAAAGATTAACACCTTTAATGCAATCAAACAATTATGTACAGTAGTCGCGTGTCTCTAGCGGCACACTTTGCACGTTTAAGCAGAATCGATGTCTGCTTTCATTTCGCAAGTTTCTGTTACGTATTTTGACAGTTGGCGTATTAAAATGAATACCCTTATATGTATACCATATAAAGTTACTCGTTTCATCTAAATAAAGCCGGCTTTGCAAACAGTTTGGATCCAGCTAAAGTTAAACAGATATAATAGTTTACACATAGATGCAGATTAATATTTATGTATAATGCATCCACCTGCCTTAAACACCCAGTAATGAATAGTTTAGTAGCCATGTCTGTAATGTGCAAAACTCTAATAACCATTGCAAACAGTTTGGATCCAGATGAAACGCCACCTCACTATACAGCTCTCCAGGATTCATTCTTACTTTCATTCGTAAACCTAACAATCTAGTAGATTTTGTCTTCGTAATAATTATATTTTTGTACACATCGTTTTCTCTATCCATTAACGCAATTTTCACCAATAATATAGGCGATTATTTAACTTCCGAATCCGGGTCAAAACGGCCCAAAAGTGGGCCGTTTTGACCTGGGCCGTTATGGATCTGGGCCGTTTTGACCCGTCACCAATATATTCTGTATGGGTCTGGATTCTGAGTCTTAGGCGTTGTGTTTGTTTGTGACTTCTTGACCTTGTTTGGATTTTGTTTAGAAGTATTTTGTATGCCCTGGACTACATCCGACGATGGTGTATAATTTACAGACCCCCCTCACAGGCTACTTGGTGGGGTGGATGACTGAGACCGTACTGTATTATAGGGTGTACTAGATCTAGCCCCCAGGTCCCAGGCATAGAAACATGTCTGTCCCTAGCCTGACCTAAATTAGAAACGGTTTGTTGTAAAGCCGGGAATGTCGAAATTCCCATAGAGGCTGCTGGGTTTTGACTTGGATTTGGGAGGAATTGCTCTTCGTCCCAAGCTGAAGTTTCGCATAAACTTGTGCCAGATATTAATAAATTAGCCAAATTGTTATTGAAATCAATATGCTCTAACATTTGATCCGTTGGTTTACACTTTAGAGCGTGCTCTACATTTAAGGGTGTAATCTCCCCATAAGCAATACGAAAAGACAAAATATTGGTAGCTCTAACTATACCAACACCTGGGATCATTTGCAGATCAGTGCTATCAGCATAATTGATCAATATCCTTTCCATGATCTTTACTTATAATACAAAGAATCTACTGAAATGACTATTCTGACCCTTGACAATATAAACTCTCTGACAAATACAAAGCAAATACAGACTGAAAATCAAACTTTTGTATACCAAGACCACGAGTCGTAGAACTTGGGATAACTAAAGTATGACAACTGCTAACTATAAAGATGAACTAACGCTCTATTACCACGAATCGTAGTCTTCGAGATTTAGTTTCAATATCAAACTTATGTTAGCAAAGTCCACGAATCGTAGAATTTGTATAACTCAAGTTTGAGACTTGCTATTTTACTTAGGAGTTTAGGACCTACGAGTCGTTGGGTCCAGTTTCCCCAAATTCAGTAACAAGTTCACACGACAGAAAATTGCAACAAACTAATTCACACTATCAAAATGCATATACACACTAAAGTTATTGGTGGTCGGTACTCAAGATTTCTGGGACCTACGAGTCGTTGGGACCCAATCGACTAAGCACCGACACACCAAGTTAAGTTGGAGAAAGACAATACTTTATATCAAATATTCAGAACTCTAGTAAACTATCCTACCGGGGGTGCACAACAGCCGGTGAGCCTCAGCTCTAATTTAAAGAGAGCTCCAAATAGTTAAACAAAATACTGTCTATTGCTATTCATTAGAGATGACACTTGACTACTGATAATTGCAAAGGCATGCCCCACGCTTCCTATTCAATTTTGCATAAAATGTCCAACCAATACTCAAGTTGCTAATTTGAGCAAAATTAGGACTAAAACCAGAACTCAAAGGAGCCTAAAATAAAAGTATTATGAAATGAATAATATTGAAACGTTTGACAAGCCTAAACAACACCAAATAGTCAATAAATTGCCCAAAACGTGTTTTTTAATTCACACGTGGTCTTCCCCCACCCACCCTGCAAACAGCAATTTACGGCTGCGCAAAGTGGATTTGGCTTAAATTCGTTTTAATCCTCGTCGCCAATTGAAGTGAACCGGGTGAATATGCAAGTGTAGTACACAATAGCAATATATATTTACCTTCCTAAATAGAATCTGGCAAACAAGATAGCACGCAGTTGCTGAAACCTCAGCTGCTCGTCAAAGCATGTCTGGTCTTCACGAAGTCAGTTGGGAGAGAGAGGCAGAGCCGTCGTTTGAACTTCCCACGAGATCTTGGTCACATGGGGTCACGTGGTGTATTTCACTCCCGGAAACGTCCGATGTAGCCCTCGGCCATCTCCGGGATCTATACAGTGGCTATTGTTCCGGCAACGGAACACATTATAAAGCAATTTCACAACAACTACATGCTGTGCCCCGTGCTCATGCTTACCTAATTGTTGGTTAATAGGCAATTGCTGCCCAGATGTGGAAGATTACAACTATGAATCACCATTCGGAAATGTCGAGCTCAACTGCGAAGGGAACTATATAAATGTGCGACAGAAAGGAGTTGTGCCAGCTGCATACTACAAAATGATCACACAATGCCCGTATGGTTATACCGATAATAAAACTAAACAGCTCTGTGAAGATCCATTTGGTGCTGAATTTTCAATACGTAATTTTTCATTTTCTGATATTTTGCCAGTGTCTAGTCCTGATAATTTTGTATTTCGAAATGTCCACTGTGCAGCCTGCCATGGGATACATAATACGCAAAGGTAAGTAAAGTACCGTAATACTCAATTTCATCTAAGTTCCCAACCCCCAGGGACCTTCCTACCTTTGGGCTTACGATGTGTTTGTTTATTTGACTAATATTTTCGCCTTTGTCATTATTTCCCCAGACCTTCCTACTGTGTCGTCTTTCCGGGGCTAAATTGTCATATGAACTTGTTTCTGTTTATGGAACTGTGCTTATCAAGAACTAAAAGGAAGGCGGGTCGGTGGTTTTTATCCAATCCCAAACAAGAAAACAGGGTAACAAATAACTATAACAATGAACTAATTCTGTACAGTTCATTATTAATACATAATTGGTTGTCAAATCACATGCAAATGAGGTTAACAATGTACTAGTAACAATGTACTAATAATGAACCTTTAACAATGAACTAATAAAGAACTAACAATGAACCAATTGTGTACTGTCGATCACAACCATGCACTGTTAACAATGTACTAATTATGTACTTATAACAATGTACTAATCATGTACTAATGCTGAACTGTTAACAATGTACTAATTCTGTACCATTTCTGAGCTACATAGGCATGCAGATTTCATTGACCCCTTTGTCAATTTAAAACAAGCAATTTTCCTTCAATGAAACTTTTGATTTGTAAAAAGAATATGCGGCAGCCTATAACAAAACGTTAAACTTCTATCTAGATAAACTGTACATGTATTATTCTATAGTTTAGAGGTCGAGTCAATTCGGGGTCGATTTGACGAGGAACCGAATTGACCCGGGATCTTCTAAATTTTGTAAACAATCACGGAAAATTCTCATGAACTAACTTTCATCGGCTTCGCTAACAAAACACAGTTGAAAACCCAAGCATCGTCGACTGCGTGTATTAATTAACGGTTCAACTTCACACTTTACGCAAGACTTTGGACAAATTTTTTAACATCGATCGCTCGCTTCCAGATTTGAATTTCTGCCGAATTCTCCCGAAGTGGAGAGTTAGCTAGATTCAAAAAGGGGAATAACCGCACGTAAGCAATGATGAACTATTAATGCACTATCCAGATTGTTCAAGTTTAATTATGAACCAATGCTGAACAGTTATAGAAGAACTATGTTAAATGATGAACTAATAATGTACTATCCAGATATTTTAAGTTTAATAAAGAACCAATGATGTACAGTTGAAGAAAGTTAATGTTCAAAGCTGAATTAATAATGAACTGTCTGCTTAATGCTGAACTATCAAAGTACTCTGGTGAATCTGAAATATAGTACATTGTTAGGGGTCTAATCGTGTACTTTTCAATGATGTACTAATACTGAACCACAACTATGTATTAAACAGTACATTATTGGTTCATTATTGGTTCATAATTAGTTATTTGATTCATTTTATTTTTGTTTGGGATCCGTTGCTTATGAGATAAGCCGAAAACCTAAAAAATCCTGGAGCTTTATGTTTTACTTTCAGTTTGCTTTAAATTCATGTCGTCTTTACATACACAATACATATTTTCCCTTTCTAAGTGTCGTACGAGAGAGGGAAAGGTTTCATTGTATATTTTCTTCTTTGCCAGGTGGGATATGATACTCGCATCATGTAGTGACTCCTTAGGTGGCTATACAGAGTTCGAAGCAGTGATTAAAATTGTTGAACTTCGTTATCTCGAACTCGGTTAAGTCTAACATACCAGTTTTTCATAGTTGAAAGTTTTGTTTTTTTGCCAGGTGGGATATGGTATTCGCATCATGTAGAGACTCCCTCCGTGGCTATATACCGAGCTCCAAGATGTGATTGAAAATTGTAATATATATACATATCCAACTAAAGGGCTTGATGGCGAACGATCAAGATGCTTCGTACATCAGAGTGTAGCATCTACGTGCAACGAGAAGGGGAAGTTGGACTACGTTGATGAAGATGTAGAGAAAGCTTGCAGTTTTTCAAGTATGCATCTGCTGTATTTTGTTTAATTCTTTAGAAGTGTCCGTCTAAAGACCCTAAACCCTCAAAATCTCACCAAACCTTTTAAAAAACAATTCAAACTGTTTTGGTTCCTTAATATCTAATCAAATAAAGCTAATAAGTGATGAATTCGATCTACAATAATTAAAAATGCTAAAAAATATTAAATTTAAGAGTTTTTTCATCCACGGGGGCAATTCGTACAAAACTTAAGATAGCTAAATACAGTTACTACAATGTTCCCCCCCAGCAACGGCTCCCTCCTTACAATGGCCCTTGCCACATTCCCCTAAACAAGACAATTATGTTTTCCCTCCCTATAACGACTCCCTCCGAATACAATTATGTTTTCCCTCCCTATAACGACTCCCTCCGAACAACAAACACAATCTGCGTCTCCCATTGGGTGTCGTTGTAGAAAGGGAACACTGTACTATCCATTACCCCATAGTCCGTTTCTTGTTTGAAACTTAAAGTAGATTGAAAGTAATGCAGAATGCTTTACGATACGATCTGCTAGAACATGGAAAAATATCTTTGGATAGATAATAATAACTGAAAACATTGGGAGTTTTTTCTGCTGTGACGGAACAATAAAAGGCGTACTTACGGCGTAATTGGTTAAGGAATTAAGGTTGTTTGAATTGTTTTAAAGTGGTTTGGGGAGGTTAGTACAAGCTTTTAGAATGAGTGTTAAGAATGTAATAGCAAGAACTGAAAATGAGTTAGTCTTTGCCCAAATTAACAAATAGGGGATTTGACAATGTTGCCAATTGCAAGCTGTGTGGAGCAAGATCAGCCAGCGGTGAACACGGCGTTTGATCAATTTCGGAAGTATTTGTTATTCAGATTTGAGCTGAGCACCCCTAATGAAATCGGACCAAATAAATAAATACGAAAGAAGATTCAAGCAGGAAACGCAACACAAACAACACACCCATCTCTAAAGCAGAACACACACACAGCCATACCATAACAAACACACACACACACGCAATCCCACACACAAAAAAGAAAACAATACGCAAGACAAACATAAAGCAAAGTGAACATAGGAGCCCGCCTTGGTACGGTCAGCAGCAATCAATAATTAATTATAAATTAACCATTAACAACCACTGGGGGGTTAAGCCTGGGCGCCCAACCTCACACTTATCTCCTATATTCACCTATAAAGACGAACAGTGTACATAAAATACAAACCCTGTTCCACAACCTCGTTACTCTACGTACATCGATCAGCCATTCTTGCCAATTACCAACCAACTAAAGAATGGTTCGGAACAGGTTTGCAGTTGACGAGAATGGCCGATCGTTCTCTGGAGAGTTCCAATATTCCATGGACAGACTCAATTAAACCGAGTCTGCAATTTTCAGTATTTGCCTTGTTTTCTGTGCTTTATTGACCTCCCCTTATTCAGAACTTATTGATGAGATTGGCCCAATTTCATTAGGGGTCTTAGCCTGATGAAAATAGGCACAGTTTAATTCATTCGTTAATTGTTAAAACATGGATTTGTGCCGATGTCTGTGAATCACTAACATTTCTTCTGGATAATATTTATGTACGTTTTGGGAGTACCATATACCGCCAAGTGATTGGTATTCCTATGGGTACAAACTGTGCGCCCCTTGTCGCAGACCTATTTTTGTACTGTTATGAGAGGGACTTTATGCTTAGTCTAAAACCTGATACACAGGCAGATATGATCGAAGCCTTTAACAATACATCGCGCTATCTAGATGATATTTTTAATATAGACAACCCATTTTAATACGTTGTTTCCTTTTATTTACCCAAAAGAACTACGCCTTGATAAAACAAACGAGTCAAATTTGTCGGCACCATTTTTAGATTTGGATCTTTTTATAAATAACGGAATTGTTTCTTAAGATTTACGATAAACGAGATGATTTTGATTTTAGTATTGTAAATTATCCTCATCTAGATGGCAATGTTCCCCGTTCCACATCTTACGGGGTTTATATTTCACAACTTATTCGCTTTGCTAGGGCCTGTACCTCTGTTGAGGACTTCCACATTCGTAATAAAACTATTACTGAAAAGCTTCTTAAACAGGGGTACAGATTTCATAAACTTCGTAAAACATTTTCTAAATTCTTTTATAGAAATCTTCCTCTCATTAACAAGTATAAATGTAACTTAAAGTCTTTTCTGCGGCAAGGTTTTTCACATCCGGAGTTTTATGGTGATGTGATTTACAGACTTCGTAAGATTCTTGGACATATACATTTTCAAAATCTATTTGTGAAACGTATTAGATTTTTCCTCAAAAAAGATTATGATCCAACTATATTGCTGCGCACTTCACGTTTGGTTATCGATCAGTCTACAATTGATAACTATGCTTTCCTCTTTGGTTGTGCGACGACAGACAGGGCTTAGCACTACATGATGATGTATCTCTAAAGCCGTCCTTAACCGGGAGAGTTATGTCGGATTTTCGTGCTTTGTTTTTTCCCTCCCTCTCTGTCGTACCCTGGACCCTTCCATGTCTTACAGTTGCTCGTAACTACAAACTAGTCGCTTGAGTACAATTTGACCGTTGCCATAGTGGGTTATTTTTAACACGGGCTTGAATGTTTAATTCTTTCCCATGTTACTAATGATCTTGTCATAGAATTTTTGTTAAATGTTTTACATGTATTTACTTACTGTGCTGGCGGTCTTTTTGATTGTGAGGTTGTGGAACAGTGTTTATATTTTATGTACACTGTTCGTCTTTATAGGTGCATATAGGAGATAAGTGTGAGGTTGGGTGCCCCTAAACCCAGGTTTAACCCCCCAGTGGTTGTTAATAATTAATTAATTTATAGTTAATTATTGATTGCTACTGACCGTACCAAGGCGGGCTCCTATATTCACTTTGCTTTATGTTTGTCTTGCGTGTTGTTTTCTATTTAGTGTGTAGATGTAGGAATTGTGTGTGTGTGTGTTTGTTGTGGTATGACTGTGTGTGTGTGTTCTGCTTGAGAGGTGGGTGTATTGTTTGTGTTACGTTTCCTGCTTGAGTCTTTCGTATTTAATTGTGTCGCTTTTCAGTCATACCGCGAATTTTGGAGATAAGTTGTCATGTCGCCACATCATTTACATCGATATAAAATATATGAGGTTTTGATCTAGAATGTGAACTCTGACCATAAACCAGAGTTACAAATATTTTGGAATTTTAACTCTTCCAGGACTGACTTACAAAATCATCCCCAGAGACCTTCCTACTTTGCCGTAGTTCTGGGGCTTAATTGTCATAGGGAATCTTTTCTGTTTATTAGACTGAGATTATCCCCTCTGACGAGAACTAAAAGGAAGGATCCCCTGCTTGCGGGGTTAGAATACTTCAGCTGCAGAGGGGTATGATCCCCCCGAATAGGAGCAACCTGTTTGCCGTGGGTTGCAACTCGAATCGCTCAGGTGATGGAATCCTGGTAGTTGAGCAAAAGGGGTCTCTGAGTGTAGAACCCGGATGCAACACACTGCTTTGGCCCTGAATCTGAGCGTAGAAGAGTGGTCAGGCATAGCCCGGTCTGATCAATCGGCTTGCCATGTCTTGCCCAAGGACATCTCATTTTAAAGTACCGATTACGATTTTTATAACCAGCCAGTTATACCATTTTAATAAGAGTGTAATTTTTTATTAATAGTCTCTCTATTTTGAGATGTCATTGATGGCGGTGGTTTTTAGGGTTAATTGGGTAAATTTGTGTATGATTGACCAACGTTTCTTGCGTTGATTAGCCTATTGGCCAGAAGATATCCTATTTTGCGGTAGTGTATCGGAGGTACGGCGATGGCTCGACCTTGCTATTTATCTGAGTATATCATTCATGTAACCCTGGTGTTCTTTCGCTGGAGATATCCCGAAGACATCCCCTTGTTGGACTCCGAGGCGGGTGGGGATCATGGGTGATGAACTTTAAATGAAGCGCCATGGCAACCCAAACCCAAAAACGCTCAAATTCAAACAAACCAAGCTCACTCAAAAGGTCACGCAAGGATTCCGAGTCATCGGAATCTGACCGTGAAAAAATTTCAAATACTCAAACGACCAATCAGTGGCCAAGATTCTTGGTCATTTGTCCCACTCATGATGACGAATCGCTGGCAAAGCTGTCACCTTTTGCGGTTGCGAAAGCACTGAAGGGGTTGGCAGGTGAACCAAAAGAAGTCAAAGTTCTACGATCTGGAAACATTTTGGTGGAATGCAACAAAAAACAACAGTCTGACAATCTACTTAAGAGTAAAGTTTTTGCCGGCATTGCCGTACACGTTTCTCCTCATCAGTCCTTGAATTTCTGTAAAGGAGTTGTGCGAAGTCGTGATCTTCAGCGCACAACTGAGGACGAAATGCTGGAAGAGCTAAGTAGTCAGAATGTTACGGAAGTTAAACGCATCATAATAACTAGAAATGGTAAAGAAATTGTCACCAATACTTTTATTTTGAAGTTTAACGTTCCATGTGTGCCTCAATCAATTAAATGTGGCTTCTTAAGCATTGAAGTTGACCCGTTCGTTCCAAATCCTCTGAGGTGTTTTAACTGCCAGAGATTTGGTCATCATAGAGACAAATGTACCAAGAAACCCGTGTGAAACCGTTGTGGTAAGGAAGATCATGATTCCTCGACCTGCGAAAACCCTGTGCAGTGTTTTAACTGCAAGGGGGATCACTTTGTGCACTCGAAAGAGTGTCCAAGGTGGCAGCAGGAAAAGGAAATTCAGAGAATCGAGGTTCTCCAAAAGGTATCTTTTCCTGAAGCCCGTAACATTGCGGAGGCTATGAAACCTTCAGTTGTTGCGGGCATATCTTATGCAGATAAGGTGAAGGAAAGGAAAATCGAAACAATGAGTGTTGAAACCCAAACGATGATTTCCTGGCCACACGGTGCGGCTAATTACAAAAAGTTACCAGACTCTTTTGCTTCTGGCAAGGCTGACATTGGAAGTCAGGCAGGCCCGGAAGCTCCTAAGAACCCCAAACCAAAACAAAAATCCAACGGTAATGACCCTCTACCAGAGAGTATGAGGGATCACGTTCAGCTGCAAAACAAATTCAGCAGCTTGGAGGACGAGGCGATGGATGTTCATGCACCCATCGTCTCTTCTTCCAAATCACCAAAAAAGAAAAAGGAAACAAAGCGTACTCCTGTAAAGGCCCCAACGTAACATTATTAATTAATCATGAAACATTGCGTTATACAATGGAATTGTAGAGGACTTAAGGCAAATTATAATGAAATTCTTCTGTTATTGAATAAATATGACCCAGCTATAATGTGTCTTCAAGAAACTTTCTTGAAGGACACTGACCAAGTCAACTTTCGCAACTATTCTACTTATAATCATATTTTTAATGATGGTGAGAGAGCCTCGGGCGGCTCTTCCATTATCGTGAACAACTCTGTTGTTCATAGTCGTTTATCTGTTAATTCTAAATTACAAGTCGTTGCAGTCAGTGTTACCCTTCATAAGGTCATTACCTTCTGTTCAATTTATATTCCACCAAAGAGTAAAATTGACAAAAAAGAACTTGACGCTCTTATTCAGCAATTGCCTTCCCCTTTTATCCTGTTAGGGGACTTTAACAGCCATAACCCTTTATGGGGTTCTGACAATACAAATGCTCTTGGTAAGATGGTTGAGGATTTTGTTGGTGAGCACGATTTGTGCATCTTCAACAATAAGTCCCCGACCTATCTTCATCCAGCTACAGGGTCTTTAACTTGCATTGATCTTTCTATTTGCTACCCAACCATTTATTTAGATTATGATTGGAGAGTTGGCGACGACCTTTGTGGTAGTGACCACTTTCCAATATTTCTAAATAATATTGTCTCTCCAGTCGAGGAATGTGTTCCTCGCTGGAAACTCAAGAAGGCAAATTGGGGAAAATTTGAAATTTTGTGTAAGGAGAAATTAGATTCAGATGTTTTTGAAAATATTGATGACCCTATCGAAACATTTACTTCCATATTATATTCAATAGCAGAAGAATGCATTCTTAAGTCCTCATCGAACCCAAAGAAACCTCCAAAACCTTGGTATAACGATGAATGTAAGGAGGCTATACGTAAGCGAAAGTCAGCTCTTCAAAAATGTAAAAATAGCCCTACTCAGGAAAATTTAAACCATTTCAGAGTATTTAGGGCTAAAGCTCGTCGCACAATCAAGACTGCCAAAACACAATCTTGGAAAAACTATGTTTCTAAATTAAATACTCGTTCATCAGTAAAGAAGGTATGGGATATGGTTCGTAAAATAAACGGTAAAGGTAAATCTTCATTTGGTCATTTAAATGTCGATAATAACAAACTAACAGATACTAAAGAAATTGCAAATTCCTTAGCTGATGCCTTTGCTAACATTTCTTCATCAGCTAAGTCTTCTCCTGAATTTAGAAATATTAAAAAGACTAAAGAAAAAGAAAAACTGAATTTTACATCTCATAATACTGAAAGTTACAATTTACCCTTTACTGAGAGAGAATTGTTTGATTCTCTTAACAGGTCACACGATACAGCTGTTGGACCTGATGATATTCATTATCAATTTTTAAAACACTTGCCCTCAAATTGTATAACTGTTCTTTTGGATATTTTTAACCATATATGGTCAAGTGGTAAAGTTCCTAAGTTTTGGAAACAGGCGACAGTTATCCCTATCCCAAAACCTGGGAAGGATAACAGAGATCCAAATAGTTATCGCCCGATAGCATTGACGAGCTGTGTGTGCAAAACTTTAGAATGCATGATTAACGCAAGACTTGTTTGGTATCTTGAATCCAACAATCTCATTACTGAGTATCAAAGTGGATTCAGGAGCCAAAGAAGTACAAATGATCAACTAGTTAGGTTGGAGACTTTCATTCGAGACGCTTTTGTCAAGAAGGAGCATTTAGTTGCTGTCTTCTTTGATCTTGAGAAAGCTTACGATACAACATGGAAGTATGGTATTATGAAAGACCTTCATGAAAATGGCCTTAAAGGTCGACTTCCAATTTTTATTGAAAACTTTCTCAATGATAGGGACTTTCAAGTCCGAGTTGGAACTACACTTTCCGATATCCAAAAGCAGGAAATGGGTGTTCCACAAGGAAGTATTTTGTCAGTTACTCTTTTTAATGTTAAAATTAATAACATTGTTAAATGTATAACTAATGACACAGATTGCTCATTGTATGTTGATGACTTTTTGATTTGCTACCGTTCTAAAAGCATGAATACTGTTGAACGTCAACTTCAACAGTCCATTAATAAAGTCCAAAAATGGGCTACTGAGAATGGTTTTAAATTTTCTAGATCAAAAACAAATTGTGTGCATTTCTGCCAACTTAGAAAATTTCACCCTGATCCCGAATTGCATCTGGATGGTAACCCCATTCCTGTTGTGGACCAGGCGAAATTTCTCGGTGTCATCTTTGACAAGAAACTTTCCTTTATCCCTCATATTAAATATTTAAAGGCAAAATGCCTGAAAACATTAAAATTACTTCGCGTACTTGCACATACTGACTGGGGTGCAGATCGCAAAGTAATGCTCAGATTGTACAGAAGTTTAGTAAGATCTAAACTTGATTATGGGTGTATTGTGTACGGCTCTGCAAGAAAATCATACTTGCAGATGCTTGATCCAATACATCATCAGGGTTTACGTTTGGCATTGGGTGCCTTTAGGACATCCCCTGCAAAAAGTTTATATGTTGAGGCCAACGAACCTTCTCTTTACTCTCGTCGTCAAAAACTATCCATGCAATACACTTCTAAATTAGCTTCAAACCGTTCAAATCCAACATACAATAATGTTTTTAAACCTAAATATAAACGTTTATTTGAATCTAAAGAAAATGTTATTCCATCCTTTGGAATACGTATGAAAAACTCTTTTGAAAGTAGTGATATAGATTTGTCTTTGGTTGAAGAGACCAAAGTCGAATCTATACCAATTTGGACCATTAAAACACCCAAAGTTATTTTTGATCTAACTTTTCTTAAAAAGGCTGAAACAAGCTCACTTGAATACAAATCTTTTTTTAATGAAATCCTTTCGAGACATGAAGATTATAATCAAATTTTTACCGATGGTTCAAAAGATGATGAGAAGGTTGCCGCTGCCTTTGTGGCTGACAATACAGTTACAAAGTTTCGGCTACCTGACAATGCCTCCATATTTTCGGCTGAGATCGAGGCTATTGACTTAGCTCTTGATTATATTGCTGAAGATTCACATAGTAAACACATAATCTTTTCGGATTCTCTTTCTGTTCTACAGTCATTGAGTAAATGTTCTACCAAAAATGCTCTTATTAAGAATATTGTTTTAAAATATCATGAACTGTCCAATACTAAAGATGTAAAGTTCTGTTGGATACCTGGTCATTGCGGTATTCAGGGCAATGAGAGGGCAGATATTGCAGCAAAGTCTGCCCTGGCATTGCCTGAATCTGAAATGAAAATTCCTTTCTCCGATTTCAAACCCCAAATTACTAGTTATATTTTTGAAAAATGGCAGGAGTCTTGGAATGAGGAAACTCACAACAAGCTCCATGCTGTAAAACCTGTATTAGGTGAATCTTTTAACTCATGCCGGCCTTTTCGCCGGGATGAGGTAGTATTAGCAAGACTCAGAATTGGTCACTCTTTTATAACACACTCTTACTTAATTAAACGTGACGTTCAACCTGAATGTTTATTTTGTTTTGAACCTTATACAATTCGTCACATTCTTATTGAATGTGCTGATTTGTTCTTATAAGAGATAGATTTTTTCAGGCAGATTCTCTTCGGGAACTGTTTGAACTTGTTGAAATTACCAAGATATTTGATTTTCTAAAAACAATTAATATTTATTCCAAATTGTAAATCAATGCAATATATTTTAAAAAAAAAAAAAAAAAAATTTAATAAATAAATAAAAAAAAAAATAAATAAAAAAATTGATGTTTAAATTTGATTTCATCCTTTTTTCTCCCATTAATATTTTTCGGCTCTAAATGACCATTGGTGTCGATGGGCCGTAAAACACAAATAAATCAATACAAAATCATCATGTTATGATGGATTTATCCATCAATCCAAACCACTCAAAAGGTTACACCTTTTGGCAGCCTTCTACTGTGTCATGCCAGACTATGGCGATGGTCCCAATTCTTGTCTGCCAGTTTACCATGTTGGCATGCCACAGGACCACTTTGGGTCATTTATCTATCTTCCAAATAGTCAAATCCCTGCTGGGGACCTAGACCTTTATTTACGGTTTAGTGAATTAATTTCGATTAAACTTGAAAATTACAACTTTGTGCAAAGTAAACGCAATAAAAATCAATAATAATTATCAGAAGTAAAATTCTTCTATCACAACACTACCATGACTGCTTATTGGTTGTGTGTGCTATCAAAGACAGATAATTTCGATTAAACTTGAAAATCACAACTTTGTACAAAGTAAACGCAATAAAAATCAATAATAATTATCAGAAGTAAAATTCTTCTATCACAACACTACCATGACTGCTAATTGGTTGTTTGTGCTATCAAAGACAGATGGCAGCTCTAAGCAACCATGCCTTTTACACCACTAAATGATACCGTTATTTTTAGTTTTTAATGTAGGTTAAGTGCTCCCTCCCTACAACGGCCCTCGAAACAACAACACCCTCCCTACAACGACCCTTGTAGCAGTTCCCTTAACAGGACAATTATGTCTACTGTTGTAATATCGACTGCTTAAAGTTGTCGCATGCTGTTTTTCTCAAAGTTACATATTTGACATTTGGACAGAAAAAAACTTAATGACGAGTAGCAAACAGTTTGAATCAAGATCAGACGTCGCTTTACGCGGTGTCTAATCTGTATTCAAGCTGTTGGCTAATGTAAGCCAATTTCCCTCCCAATAACGACTCCCTCCGAACAACCTACACACTTTTTGTCTCCCATTGGATGTCGTTGTAGAGAGGGAGCGTTGTACATAGCTGTTTAAAGCCAGATGAATATGAAGCAGTCAGCTCCGTAATAGATGGTTTTCACAGTACATGCTTAACCTAACTGATATCCATGTTACAGGTTTCCGTGTAACCTACCAATTACTTATCAAAACCAAGTTGTACAGCAATATATTTTGCCTGCTCTGCAACATACCTCAACTAACGGTACCTCTACAGTGCCCTGGGGATGAGATACGAGATGTTCTGAAACCATACACATCCTTTCTGGGCATCGACATGACCAAGACTACAACGAAAAAGACACAAAAAGTGTATAGATGCTCAAGCGATCAAGTATACGATGATCTCATGGTAAGACGATATACATTGGATTGATGTACGATGGGGTTTTAACTCATTCACCCCTGAAATTTTTAATGGACAGTTCCAATTTCAAAATAAGTCAAGTTCATTTTTGACTATTTAGGGTTGATTTTAACATTATATTTAAAAGGGACGAACAGTGAAGACCCTGATCAGAGGGCTCCTTAAGGAACTCTCTGATCACGGTCTATACTGTTTGCACAGGACAAGTGTAATTCTCTCATGTCCATTGTTTGTAAATGACGCTAGGGTTCAATATGCTAGGGCACTGCGACACAAAATAAGTCATATAGCGCTGATGGATGATGATGCGTTGTTTTACGGCCACTGCGACACACAGTAGGTCATTTAGCGCCGATGATTGATGAGGGGCGATGAGATCAAATGATGATGATTTCAGGAAGATGGTTTCGGCTAATCTCATTCGTTGACCAGCAGCGCATGGGATCAAAACCACCCACATGCCTTCCTTTTAGTTCTTGGCAGAGGAAATAATTTCTGTCTTATAAAACAGAAACAGTTCCCTTTGACAATTAAGCCCCAGAAATAATTACGAAAGACTCGAGCAGGAAACGTAACACAAACAATACACCCACCTCTCAAGCAGAACACACACACACAGTCATACCACAACAAACACACACACGCACACGCAATACAATTCCTACATCTACACACTAATTAGAAAACTACGGCAAAAAAGGAAGGTCTCTGGGGGCTGATGGATGATGAGGGATAATGAGATGCGAAGAGATGGTGGTTACAGGAAATCTTATTCGTTGCAAAGCAGCGCATGGGATCAAAACCACGCCTTCCTTCTAGTTTGTGGCAGAGGGGATACTATTGATTTTATAAACAGAAAACATTCCCAATTACAATCAAGCCCCGTAATCACAAGGTGGAAAGGTTTTTAGCAGGCCTGCCATAAGTTGATAACAAGATTTCAAATTGTTCAAGCCCACTTTTCCGGATAATAAATACGAAAGAAGACTCAAGCAGGAAACGCAACACAAACAATACACCCATCTCTAAAGCAGAACACACACACAGCCATACCATAACAAACACACACACACACACGCAATACCATTCCTTCATCTACACACTAAATAGAAAACAACACGCAAGACAAGCTTTATAGTGAATATAGGAGCCCGCCTTGGTACGGTCAGTAGCAATCAATAATCAATTATAAATTAATTAACTATTAACAACCACTGGGGGGTTAAACCTGGGTTTAGGGGCGCCCAACCTCACACTTATCTCCTATATTCACCTATAACGACGAACAGTGTACATAAAATATAAACCCTGTTCCACAACCTCACAATCAAAAAGACCGCCAGCACAGTAAGTAAATACATGTAAAACATCTAACAAAATTCTCTGACAGGATTATTAGTAACACGGGAAAGAATTAAACATTCAAGCCCGTGTTAAAAATAACCCACTATGGCAACGGTCAAATTGTACTCAAGCGAATAGTCTGTAGTCACGAGTAACTGTAAGACATGGGAGGGTTTAGGGTACGACAGAGAGGGAGAGAAAAACCAAAGCACGAAAATCCGACATAACTCTCCCGGTTAAGGACGGCTTTAGAGATACATCATCATGTAGTGCTAAGCCCTGTCTGTCGTCGCACAACCAATACCTTTAACCAATAGTCTGTTTCTAGTTTTTAAGATATATGATGCTTAAAACAGATTGAAAGTAAAGCAGAATGCGCATTCTGCTTTACTTTCAGCCTGTTTTAAGCTTCCATCTGTTGGAATAAAAATCCGAAGATTTCGGAAAAATCCGGAGAAAAGGCAGTCTGTTCTAGGGACAATTTTTGGACGTTAAATTTATCATTTGATATGAGATTGTTTAGTGTAACCCAGGAAACCTCCTTACCTTGTCGTGGTTCTGGGGCATAGTTGCCATATGGAAAAATTACTGTCCATTTGACCGAGATTATCCCCACTGTCAGGAACTGAAAGGAAGGCATGTCTTTGAATCACATGCGCTGCTTAGCAACGAATGAGATAAACCGAAGTCATCAACTCAGTCGCAGTGCCGTAAAACTCAACCCATCCAGCATACATTAAGTGTTAAGAAAATCAATATCGACCAAGGCCTAGGCCGCTGTTGATGTTTTTCTGCACTCCATATTTTATCATATTATTCCTCTCATCTCATCAATTTACATCATTCATCGGCGCTATATGATTTTTTTGTGTCGCAGTGCCGTAAAATCAATACATACGAAAGAAGACTCAAGCAGAAGACTCAAGACTCATATTATTCCAATGAAAGTGTAGTAATTGTTTTATTACAATTTGCCGATGGATGGACACATCTTTGGAAAATAGAAGAAATTTAACGATAACCGTTTAATACTTTATTTCAGGATATTAAGAAAGTTCTGATTATTATGATGATGAGTTGGGTTTTACGGCACTGCGACACAAAATAGGTCATATAGCACCGATGATTGATGAGGGGTGATGAGATTCAGGAAGATGGTTTCGGCTAATCACATTCGTTGATCCACCAGCGCATGGGATCACAACCACCCACCTGACTTCCTTTTAGTTCTTGGCAGAGGGAACAATCTCGGTCTAATAACCAGAAACGGTTCCCTTTGCCAATTCAGCTCCAGAACTACGACAAAGTAGGAAAATCTCTGTGGTTAGAAAGTTCTTATGACACTGCTAAGAGTTGGATATTTACCCAGAGTTGGATATTTATTTCAGGATGTCTGCAGGGACTTGATCTGTCCATTCAGTAGAAAACCGGAATATGGATCATGCGTTGATAGTGGCATTAGGTGGTTTGACGCTGGGCTATCATTTCCATTGTATGTAAGCATCACTGGTGCCGACATAGAAACGATACAAAATCTTGAAGATGTTGACAAGATTAAAAACAGTTTCCTTACCTATATTGGACAATCAAAAATATGTCATACCTGCGGAAACAACAACTTTCATATGGGTTCAGATGAACGGAGTCTTATTGTGGAATTTACAATTTATATGACCCAAAAATGCAAGTTCGATAATATAGAGGCATCACTGTCGCCTATAAAATCAAAGGCTAAACATTTGGAGGTAACTATTGACGAAAATGTGTCAATTAATGCAACGATTACATTGTTTCCGATATCTAACATGCCAATCCTTCCATCTAACCGAAGACTCCGTCGTTCGCCAACATGTAGCTTTACAACAGATTTTCAAATGAACAAACTGTTTGATTGTCCTGATATTGTTCTAAATGAGACCGAATACTGTACCTGGATGGGAACACAAATGTACAATCAAAGTAAAACGTGTATATTATCTGCCTACACTATTAATACAAAACAAACAATGGAAATGTTCTTTTTGAACAACGAGGTCAGAATTCGAATGTGTTGGAATGCTTACCTTCAACGATACTTCACTGCGAGTGGCAGTAGTTTGTTTATACTATACGTAAATATTGTCTTTACATTTGCAGGTTTATCCGTTGTTAGTTTGTGTAAAATTTAATATTATTCACTTTTTTTTGGCCCATAGCTGCATCGCAACAAATGAGATTAGCCCGCCCCGAAACCATCTCCAGAAATCATTCTTACAGCCTCTCAAATCTATCTCAATAATCGCTCGATATTTCGCGTCATGTACCGCTTTGTTTTGTGTGGATGGATGAGTTGGGTTTTACGGCACTGCGACACAAAATAGGGCATATATATAGCGCCGATGAATTAATGAGGGATGATGAGATGAGATGATTTTGGCTAATCTCATTCGTTGCCAGCAACGCATGGGATCAAAACCACCGACTACTAATTTGAAAAAGATTCCACATAAATGATCTATGGGGTTACCCTCTACCAGATTTCTTGATAATTTACCGGTGATGGCTTTTAGTGGAAATTTAATCATTACTGGTCCATTATCATGACCATAAACATGGGTACCAGGTGAGCGATTTAAGGCCGCATACGGCTCTTGTTTGTGTCGAAGTGCCGTAAAACAACTCTTTTTTTTTTTATCTATCAAGACACACAACGTCGCAACGTTGATCAACCATTTTTAACCCTTGGACGACCATGGGTCGGTACCGAATTTATTGCCAACATTGAATCAACGTTGAAAATGGTCGTGGGAAAAAACAAATCATTGAAAATGAAAATTCTGATAATTTATATTGCAGTGGTTATGTCTCATCACGTAAACTATGATTTATCGTAAAAAAATAAATTCAATTTAAAAATCTACTGCCAAAGTTGAATCAACGTTGAATCAACATTGTCAGATAATGGACGTGGGTAAAAATTATTATTATTTAATAAATAATCATAACTTCAACTTAAATATTAATTTGATCCTTCATAGTTTAGATGCAAAAGAAATAAGTTCTAAGTTCTTAATAGTAAGCACTGAATTTTACATTCAAGTTTACAATTAAAATGAATAAAATACAACCTTCCAGAAAGCAAACCAATTCAATGGAAAAATGTTTAATTATAGATACTCAGCGTACTAATAAATGAAGCAACCATATTTGATAAGCTGTAATCAAACATCTTCCAACGCCCATGCGTTGTCTACTCTACTATTAGTAGAGTAGAGCTCCTAAAACCTAAGTTGAAGGCAGAATTTGAAAATAAAACAATATCTGGAGAAAAAATGGCACACAAAAAACGGACAGCCCACTCGAAACAGTGTTGTTTTGACATTGAATCAATGTCATTTCAACGTTGAAACTTCAACCATGATCAACGTTGAGGTTGAACATCAAACAAACTTTCAAAATCAAATACAAATCGTACGTTGTTTCAACGTTGAAGTCCAACGTTGATTCAACGTTGGTGTGCCTGCTGGGCAGGAGCTAAAATAGATTTTTTTTTCAATGAAAACTTAAAAAAATCTTCTTGTCTGAAACTACAAGGGCCAGAGCTTAGATATTTGACACATAGCATCGCCTACAGGTCCTCTATCAAGTTTGTTCAAATTATGCCCCTGGGGTCAAAATTGGTTGCGCCCCTGGGGTCACAATTTTTACATAGAGTTATAAAGAGAAAATTTCAAACGTCTTCTTGAAAATGAGTTCGTAAACTTTTTCAGAAATTTCATAATGCTCAAAAAGACAGTCTGACATCCTTAACATACTGGATCTAGACAAATGCAGCAAGTATTCTCAGTGTCTAGTTGAGATCCATACTGTTTATCACTTAACTTTTTAGCTCACCTGAGCCGAAGGCTCAAGGTGAGCTGTTGTGATCGCCCGCCGTCCGTCTGTCCGTCCGTTCAAATTTACTTCAAGCGACAACTCCTCTGAAACCGCGAGTCTGAGGAAAAAACTAATTTGCTCACGGTGTTCCTTGGATGCTTCTCTACAGAAATTGTTAAAATGAAACTTTAAAGTGGACTACTTATTGAAATTTATTAAAAAAAGTGAAAAACTTTAAACAAGTTTTTTGTAAAAAACCACTGTTCCCACACCTTAGATATTGCATGAATAGAATCTTCTACTAAATCACTTTCAAAATTGTAAAAAATCAAAACCCTAGGATCAAATTTGACTCAACCCTGGCCATATCAGTGCTTTTTGATGCAGGTCTGACAGTAAAAACTCTCTAATGATCCGTTTTATACAGACGCATTGTATCTTCCAGGCTAAGAAGCTACCCTTATACTAAATGCAACATTTTTGCAAACAGTTTGGATCCAGGTCAGATGCCACATAATGCTGCATCTAATCTGGATCTAAACTATTTGCCACTCATTTACATATTTTCTTATATTTAGAAAATATTAGTTATTATTTTTTACATATTTCACATACAAACATTTGGAGCAGACAACAGTTCAGCATAATAATAGTCATTTCTCTCTGAGACCGTCTCCAATTGCATAACTGACCCATAGCTAGCTCTGAACTCAGGTCACTGAGATACATAACAGAAATGAAAGTGATGTCTGCTATTTTATGCTCAAGCACAACTTAGTTCGAGGCATATTACTTTTGGTCTGTCTGTTTGTTTGTTTGTGTTTTGTTTGTTTGTTTATCTTTCTGTCTATCAGTCCACAATTAATTCTTGGCCATAAACAGTATGGATCCAGGTCAGATGCCACATAATGCTGCTTCTAATCTGGATCCAAACTATTTGCCACTCATTTACATATAGTTTCTTATATTTAGAAAATGTAAATAATGATATTTATTAACCTATTAACCCATACATATTCTTTTTAGCTCACCTGAGCCGAAGGCTCAAGGTGAGCTATTGTGACCGCTCATTGTCCGTAGTACGTCTGTCCGTCTGTCCGTCTGTCCGTTCACTTTTACTTCAAACGACATCTCCTCTGAACCCGGGGATTGTAGGGCGGATTCAAACTGCTCATGATGTTCCTTGGATGCTTCTCTACAGAAATTGTTAAAATGAAACTTTCAAGTGGACTACTTATTGTAATTTATTTAAAAAAGTGAAAAACTTTAAACAATCTTCTTGTAAAAAACTGCTAGGCCCACAGCTTTGATATTTGTTTTTTAGTATCTCCTGGTGATTCTCTCTCAAAATTGTTAATATCAAAACTAAAACTGACCATAGGGATTCACCATAGGGATTTTTTCATTGCCGCTTTATGCAGGATTCATTGCCGCTTTATTCAGGTTATACTGTTTTACTGAAGGTTTAAGCAGGGTTTCAAGCACCCTTATACTAAATCACCTATATTTGCAAACAGTTTGGATCCAGGTCAGATGCCACATAATGCAGCATCTAATCTGGATCTAAACTATTTGCCACTCATTTACATATTTTCTTATATTTAGAAAATATAAGTTATTATTTTTTACATATTTCACATACAAACATTTGGAGCAGACAACAGTTCAGCATGATAATAGTCAGTTCTCCCTGAGACGGTCTCTTATTGCATAACTGACCCAAAGCTAGCTCTGAACTCAGGTCACTGAGATACATAGCAGAAATTATGATGTCTGCTATTTTATGCTCAAGCACAACTTAGTTCAAGGCATATTACTTTTGGTCTGTCTGTTTGTTTGTTTGTTTATCTTTCTGTCTATCAGTCCACAATTAATTCTTGGCCATAAACAGTATGGATCCAGGTCAGATGCCACATAATGCTGCATCTAATCTGGATCCAAATTTGCCACTCATTTACATATAGTTTCCTATATTTAGAAAATGTAAATAATGATATTTATTAACCTATTAATGCATACATATTCCTTTTTATGTCTTTAATTTATTCTTCCACAGAAGAAAATAATTTCACTTTATACAGTCATTGTTGTCTTTAACAATTGCTTCAAATGACATCTCCTCATATATTGCTGAAAAGATTTCAACCATGTTCCTTGGGTCAAGTTGTTTCAAAATTGTTCAAAGAATTAAAAACAATGTAGAACTCTGGTTGCCATGGCAACCAAGTGAAAAAATAAGGAAATCTTAAAAAATCTTCTTGTCTGAAACTACAAGGGCCAGATCTTAGACATTTGTCACATAGCATCATCTACAGGTCCTCTATCAAGTTTGTACAAACTATGCCCCTGGGGTCAAAATTGGCCCCGCCCCGGGGGTCACAGTTTTACATAGAGTTATATAGTGAAATTTTCCAACGTCTTCTCCTCTGAAAATAATATGGCCAGAGCTTTGATATCTGGCATGGTGACACTTTTAGATGTCCTATACCAATAAGGTTCAAATGGTTCTGGTCGATTGCATATCATCTACAGGTCCTCTATCAAGTTTGTACAAATTATGCCCCTGGGGTCAAAATTAGCCCCACCCGGGGGTCACAGTTTTCAAACGTCTTCTTTTCTGAAGAAAATATAGCCAGAGCTTTGATATTCGGCATGGTGTTACTTCTAGATGTCCTTTATCTATTTTGTTCAAATGGTTCCAGTCTGTTGCATATGTAGGTCACAGGAGCTAAAAATAGATTTTTTCAATGGAAACTTAAAAAAAATCTTCATGTCTAGAACCCTAGTACCCTGATCTTAGATATTTGGAACATATAGCATCATCTACAGGTCCTCTATTAAGATTGTTCAAATTATGCCCCTCGGGTAAAAAATGACCCCGTCCTGGACATAAATCATTATCTCCATTTTGATGTACAGCTTTTCTCAGGTGAGCGACATATGCCCCATGGGGCTCTTGTTTATGTCTTTAATTTATTCTTCCACAGAAGAAAATATTTCACTTTATACAGTCATTGTTGTCTTTAACAATTGCTTCAAATGACATCTCCTCATATACCGCTGAAAAGATTTCAACCAAACTTTACACGAATGTTCCTTTGGTCAAGTTCTTTCAAAATTGTTCAAAGAATTAAAAACAATGTAGAACTCTGGTTGCCATGGCAACCAAGTGAAAAAATAAGGAAATCTTAAAAATAAATCTTGTCTGAAACTACAAGGGCCAGATCTTAGACATTTGTCACATAGCATCATCTACAGGTCCTCTATCAAACTACAAACTATGCCCCTGGGGTCAAAATTGGCCCCGCCCAGGGGGTCACAGTTTAACATAGAGTTATATAGTGAAATTTTCAAATGTCTTCTCCTCTGAAACTAATATGGCCAGAGCTTTGATATCTGGCTTGGTGACACTTTTAGATGTCCTATACCAATAAGGTTCAAATGGTTCTGGTCGATTGCATATCATCTACAGGTCCTCTATCAAGTTTGTACAAATTATGCCCCTGGGGTCAAAATTAGCCCCACTCCGGGGGTCACAGTTTTCATACGTCTTCTTTTCTGAAGCTAATATAGCCAGAGCTTTGATATTCGGCATGGTGTTACTTCTATATGTCCTTTATCTATTTTGTTCAAATGGTTCCAGTCTGTTGCATATGTAGGTCACAGGAGCTAAAAATAGATTTTTTCAATGGAAACTTAAAAAAAAATCTTCTTGTCTAGAACCCTAGTACCCTGATCTTAGATATTTGGAACATAGCATCATCTACAGGTCCTCTATCAAGATTGTTCAAATTATGCCCCTCGGGTAAAAAATGACCCCGTCCTGGACTTAAATCATTTTTTTAGTTTCACTAAATTTGTAGCTCACCTGGCACTCGTGCCAAGGTAAGCTATTGTGATCGCCCTGTGTCCGTCAGCCTTCAATGTTTTTCTTTAAAGATCTCATTCTTGGAAACCACTGAGCCAATTTCTTCAAAATTTAATAGGATTATTCTTTGTTCAGTACTCTCTTAGATTTCTTCAAATAGAGGTCATCTGAATGTAATTGTGTGCACAGAAAGAAAGTGGCATTGCTGAATGAAAATCAGGATTCAACGACTTAACATGTAAGTGAATGAGACATTTATTGTTAACTTATCCATCACAGCCAGTCATTACTGTGCAATAAGCATCACTCCATTTTAGCTCACCTGAGCACAAAGTGCTCAAGGTGAGCTTTTGTGGTCAGTCAATGTCCGGCAACGACGGACGTCGTGCGTCAACAATTTCTTCAAACATCTTCTCCAAAACCACTTGCTTGATTGCAACTAAACTTCACAGGAATGTTCCTTGGTTCAAGCTCTTTCAAAGTTGTTCAAAGAATTTGAAACCATGCAGAACTGTGGTTGCTATGGCAACCAAAGTGAAAAAAAAAGGAAATCTTAAAAATTATTCTTGTCACAAACCACAAGAGCCAGAGCTTAGATATTTTGCACATAGCATAACCTATAGGTCTTCTATCAAAGTTGTTCAAATTTTGCCCCTGGGGTCAAAATTGGCCCCGCCCCGGGGGTCAACGTTTTACATAGAATTATATAGTGAAATGTTAAAACATCTTTTTCTCTGAAACCAATATGTCCAGAGCTTTGATATTTAGCATGGTATTACTTCTAGAGGTATTTGACTTATGTTGTTGAATCGGTTCCGGTCCGTTGCATATCTGGGTCACCGAAGCTAAAAATAGATTTTTTTTCCATGAGAACTTAAAAAATATTCTTGTCTGAAACCATAGTACACTTAGCTTAGATATTTTTCACATAGCATCGTCAACAGATCCTCTATCAAAGTTGTTCAAATTTTGTCCCTGGGGTCAAAATTGGCCCCGCCCCGGGGGTCAACGTTTTACATAGAATTATATAGTGAAATGTTAAAACATCTTTTTCTCTGAAACCAATATGTCCAGAGCTTTGATATTTAGCATGGTATTACTTCTAGAGGTATTTGACTTATGTTGTTGAATCGGTTCCGGTCCGTTGCATATCTGGGTCACCGAAGCTAAAAATAGATTTTTTTTCCATGAGAACTTAAAAAATATTCTTGTCTGAAACCATAGTACACTTAGCTTAGATATTTTGCACATAGCATCGTCAACAGATCCTCTATCAAAGTTGTTCAAATTTTGTCCCTGGGGTCAAAATTGGCCCCGCCCCGGGGATCACAGTTTTACATAGAGTTATATAGTGAAATGTTCAAACATCTTTTTCTCTGGAACCAATATGACCAGAGCTTTGATATTTGGCATGATGTAACTTATAGAGGTCCTTCACATATATGGATGAATTGGTTTTGGTCTGTTGCATATCTGGGTCACCGGAGCTAAAAATAGATTTTTTCAATGAAAACTTCAAAAATCTTCTCGTCTGAAACCATAGTACACTGAGTTAAGATATTTTGCACATATCATCGTTTACAGGTCCTCTTTCTTAGTTGTTCAAATTTTGCCCCTGGGGTCAAAATTGGCCCCGCCCTGGGGGTCACCTTTTACAAATCTTCTTTTCTGAAATCACGTGACCCATCCTAGTGTCACCATTCTTTTCTGAAATCACGTGACCCATCCTAGTGTTACCATTGTCAGGTGAGCGATCAAGGGTCATTCTGGCCCTCTTGTTTTAGTCTTGTAAATTCGCGAGCGACAAGTCGACATCTCTTCAGACTTTGCAAAAAAAACCCGTAAAACCAAAATGTTAGTGTCGATTTCACTTTACCATGGTGAGGGAAAATAAAGTTGGTCGTGATTGATTTGTACTGGAGTGCTGAATACGTAGGTGGGTTGTATTTTCTCCAATCTGCGCATGACTAAAAAAAATTCGATCAACCGTGGTGGGTGAAAATCAATGTTCTTTCCCTTTATTATATTATGTACATGTATGTATAAGCGCACTTTTGACTATGAGCCGATTCCTTGTGACCCTGATCATACAGCTCCTTTAGGAACTATCTTATATGGATATACTTTAAACGCAAAAGACGTCTCAATGTGTCACCAGAGCTGAATGAGTTAAACATATTAAATGCCGCAGCATTAAAATCAGGATTTCCAACCTTAAAGTCTTTTTTTCCAATAGAATTATAAAGTCGGTGTAACGCAGTAGAATGACCCACCCCTGCTAAAATAACCCATGGGTCATGTCACTACGTAGAAAAATGACCCCATACCGTAGAAAAAGGACCCCATGCCGTAGAAAAAGGACCCCATCGACTCGCGGATTGGGATCATTTCTCTACGAAGTATAAAGACCCGGGTCCTTTTGCATGGGTGGGTCATTCTACTGCGTTACACTGGCGTGGAAAAAACGGCCTTCATCCTTGTCTGAAATGACACAATTGGTCTTGTTCTAATGCTTATCTATTCTACCAGGAATGATGAAAGTCAAAACTGGATCTAGCAAATATTTGTGAAATTTAAAGAAGAAAATGTTCATATTGTGCCTACATTTTCTTCGATCAATGGAGTAATTGTTGTCCGAAGCTTTGTAAACCCATGCTCCAACCTTCAAGGGATCCGATCAGCCAGAATAATAGAAGTAGCCCACTAGTCTCTGTTTAAATTATTACAATCTTTTCCTCAAATCGGCTCACTTGCGATTCATCGAATGTTTTTGACGATCAGGTGCGAACTTCACTTGAACAACTCCACTTCCTGCTTCAAAATGTCCTGCTTTTCCTTGAAACAATCTGCCCTTCTCGATCCTATCATCTGGTCTAAATGCTTACTACAGTAATTTTTTTCAATTCGCCATTTTCTTTTCTGACCAAGTTTGCCTTTTCTGCACGTTTGTCTTACTTTCTTTCAAAGTCTCTTCCCTCGCATATTAGAGTCGATCCGGAATTTTGTACCTGGCCCGCAAATTACTTGTTACCTGCATAGTGAAAATTGAAGCTATGATTTTAGCCAGAATTAAAGTTAAAAGGCTGTTCCCCAACAAAAGGAAGTGTGAAATTATTGACATTTGACATTGTGATATCAATATGATTGATTGTCCTTATTGAAGCATCCGCATTTGTAGTGGTGCTTGTGTGTGTGCTTGGCTTGGTTTTGTCCTTGGATATAGGCAGGTGCTGCTGTACATGTAGTAAGGGGATGAAAGTTATGCCATTGACGCAGACATACCTTTTGGTAAAACTTCACTGCAGCGTCTTTTTTGTTCAGAAGACTTTCCATCAATATAATGCTTTAAGGACTCTTCATTCTTGTGTTTAGTGATTTTACAGATTTACTTTGTGTCAATACTAGCCTTTTGCATTGCTGCTATTGCAGTTGCTCTGACTGAGAAATAGTGTATTGCGGGGACAGACATGCATTGGTTTGTCCTAGTTTGTTCTTCCCAATCAAACACTTTGTCAGGGCTGCCATAAGTTGACATAAAAAATTAAAAAATCCTAAGATTTCAAATTTGCATTTTTCAAGTGCAATTTTACGAATCGTACCTTTACCCCATAGCCTTTTTCTTGTTTGGTTGACATGCGACCACTTAAAGCAGGCTGTAAGTAAAGCAGAATGCGCCTTAGGGCGCATTCTGCTTTACTTTCAGCCTGCTTTAAGCTACCATGTACTGCGAAAAAATCCGGAGATTTAGGAAAAATCCGGAGAAATGACAGCCCTGCTTTGTAGATACACCAAGGTGTGTTTGAGTTATGGCCAAGCTTAGAGCAGGGCTTTTAAATATCCTTTATCAGGATGTAGCTCGGGTATTTACATTCTGAACACTTCAATAATGTAGGGTCCACGTGTGCTCTCTGTTCCATAAGCCGTAATCTCTGTAGTTACTGTCGCTGCATGATTGTCACTGTAGTCCCATGCTTTAGAGCTTGAACTACCTTGTCTTTTTTTTTATCTTTCAGTATATGGTATTGTCAAATACTCTTGTCCAACATCATCAGTTTTGATAATAAAGGATGACTTTACATATGTAACGGTGTTTTGATTGATTGAGTTGGGTTTTACGGCACCGTAACGGTGGAACCTCTGAGTGTTTGTCGTCTTGTTTTCCATGCTTTTTTGAGTGTTTTTAGCTCACCTGGCACGAAGTGCCAAGGTGGGCTATTGTGATCCCGCTGTCAAACTTTTTCTTTAAAGATCTTCTTCTTGGAAACTTCTAGGTCAATTTCATTCAAACTTCAAAGACTTATTCCGTGTAGAGTACTCTTACAGATTTCTTGAAATATAGGTCATCCACTTAAATTGGGGTTGCCATGGCAACCAATTGAAAAAACTTTAAAAATCTTCTTGTCAAAAACTACTGGTCTGAATTGAAAATAATTTTACCCAAATGTGCTATTGGTGACCCTCTATAAGATTTCCAAAAATAATTTTCCTATCTTAAAAAACATGGGCGCCAGTGGATGGGACAGATTTTCCTTATATGGCTATATAGTAAAACCTTTTAAAATCTATGTCTGAAACCGCTGATCCAATTTGAAAATAATTTCACACAAATGATCAATGGGTGACCCTCTACCATTTTTGCTTCTGGAAATACATGTTCAGCCTTAGTTAAGGCGTTTTCGTCGTCGTTGCCCCAATTTTGCCTTTTCTACGCGTTTGTCTTACTTTCTTTCAAAGTCTCTTCCCTCGCATATTAGAGTCGATCCGGAATTTTGTACCTGGCCCGCAAATTACTTGTTACCTGCATAGTGAAAATTGAAGCTACGATTTTAGCCAGAATTAAAGTTAAAAGGCTGTTCCCCAACAATTGGAAGTGTGAAATTATTGACATTTGACATTGTGATATCAATATGATTGATTGTCTTTATTGAAGCATCCGCATTTGTAGTGGTGCTTGTGTGTGTGCTTGCTTGGTTTTGTCCTTGGACATAGGCAGGTGCTGCTGTACATGTAGTAAGGGGATGAAAGTTATGCCATTGACGCAGACATACCTTTTGGTAAAACTTCACTGCAGCGTCTTTTTTGTTCAGAAGACTTTCCATCAATATAATGCTTTAAGGACTTTTCATTCTTGTGTTTAGTGATTTTACAGATTTACTTTGTGTCAATACTAGCCTTTTGCATTGCTGCTATTGCAATTGCTCTGACTGAGAAATAGTGTATTGCGGGGACAGACATGCATTGGTTGCAATGATTTGCATCCTTTGTCCTATTTTGCTCTTCCCAATCAAACACTTTGTCAGGGCTGCCATAAGTTGACATAAAAAATCCTAAGATTTCAAATTTGCATTTTTCAAGTGCAATTTTACGAATCGTACCTTTACCCCATAGCCTTTTTCTTGTTTGGTTGACATGCGACCACTTAAAGCAGGCTGTAAGTAAAGCAGAATGCGCCTTAGGGCGCATTCTGCTTTACTATCAGCCTGCTTTAAGCTACCATGTACTGCGAAAAAATCCGGAGATTTAGGAAAAATCCGGAGAAATGACAGCCCTGCTTTGTAGATACATGTACACCAAGGTGTGTTTGAGTTATGGCCAAGCTTAGAGCAGGGCTTTTAAATATCCATTATCAGGATGTAGCTCGGGTATTTACATTCTGAACACTTCAATAATGTAGGGTCCACGTGTGCTCTCTGTTCCATAAGCCGTAATCTCTGTAGTTACTGTCGCTGCATGAGTGTCACTGTAGTCCCATGCTTTAGAGCTTGAACTACCTTGTCTTTTTTTAATCTTTCAGTATATGGTATTGTCAAATACTCTTGTCCAACATCATCAGTTTTGATAATAAAGGATGACTTTACATATGTAACGGTGTTTTGATTGATTGAGTTGGGTTTTACGGCACCGTAACGGTGGAACCTCTGAGTGTTTGTCGTCTTGTTTTCCATGCTTTTTTGAGTGTTTTTAGCTCACCTGGCACGAAGTGCCAAGGTGGGTTATTGTGATCCCGCTGTCAAACTTTTTCTTTAAAGATCTTCTTCTTGGAAACTTCTAGGTCAATTTCATTCAAACTTCAAAGACTTATTCCGTGTAGAGTACTCTTACAGATTTCTTGAAATATAGGTCATCCACTTGAAACTGGGGTTGCCATGGCAACCAAGTGAAAAAACTTTAAAAATCTTCTTGTCAAAAACTACCGGTCTGAATTGAAAATAATTTTACCCAAATGTGCTATTGGTGACCCTCTATAAGATTTCTAAAAATAATTTTCCTATCTTAAAAAACATGGGCGCCAGTGGATGGGACAGATTTTCCTTATATGGCTATATAGTAAAACCTTTAAAAATCTATGTCTGAAACCGCTGATCCAATTTGAAAATAATTTCACACAAATAATCCATGGGTGACCCTGTACCATTTTTGCTTCTGGAAATACATGTTCAGCCTTAGTTAAGGCGTTCTCGTCGTCGTTGCCGAATTCCACTAGCTTCGAGATATGAAGCTCAAATTGTCCACTTTGGTGTCCAGTTGGGTAGCGATGTGTTGTAGAAGAACTTATAATTCTTATACCTTGTATTTTTGTGTAGGAGTAATGGTCCCATAAATATCGGGTTTTTTCGGTTTTTGTACACAACAATGGTTGCATAAAATGGTCCCAAATTAAATGTACGGTCCATGCCCAATGGTTCTTGGTGTCTGCGCGTTAAAAAGTGACCTAGGTCGAGAATTTGCTGTTCGGTGTAGCAATTGAAAGCAGGAAGTTGGTTCTTGTTATGCACGCTGGCTTGGACAAAATCGTTTGTTTTGACCATATAAATACGAAAGGCTCAAGCAGAAAACACAACACAAACAATACACCCACCTCTCAAGCTGAACACACACACAGTCATACCATAACAAACACACACACACACGCGCGCAATACCATTCCTTCATCTACACACTAAATAGAAAACGACACGTAAGACAAACATAAAGCAAAGTGAATATAGGAGCCCGCCTTGATACAGTCAATAGCAATCAATAATTAATTTTGAATTAACCATTAACAACCACAAGGGGGTTTAACCTGGGTTAAGGGGCGCCCAACCTCACTCTTATCTCCTATATTCACCTATTAAGACGAACAGTGTACATAAAATATAAACCCTGTTCCACAACCTTACAATCAAAAAGACCGCCAACACAGTAAGTAAATACATGTAAAACATCTAACAAAAATTCTATGGAAAGATTATTAATAACACGGGAAAAAATCAAACATTCAAGCCCGTGCTAAAAATAACTAGTACCTCTAATAAATCATCTGCTATGTTTGCCTGTTTTGTTTGTTCCTTTTTAGCGCGTTTCCGTTCCTTGTACTTCATGTTTCTTATTGCTTAATGTCACAATTTACGGAAACTCTGCGTATATCTCTTTGGCATTTTTAGTTGTGTTACGCTTTATTCCCGCCTTGACGTCTCCGTAGCTTGCGGATTGGTCCTGATAAAGCATACGGTTTGTTTCACGTTGGCATGTGGCACCGTTTCTACTGGCTGTTTGCAGCATATATGGCAACGTCTTGTAAGTCAGTGTCCATAAAGAAGGATAACCGTTTCTTGAAGCAAGCGTCAGTCTTGCTGACAGTATCATATCTTTGTAAGGGGATATTTTCAGGCTGCGGTTCTAATGGACACCATTGTACTTTCCTACATGATCTTTGTTTTAACACAGAACAACCCTTCCTTTATTTCCCCTTGAGTGGTTTTACCATTAACAATGGTGAATTTGGTTGTAACTATGTTGCCTTTGGATTTGTCTCATACTCCACTATCATCATAAAACGTTCTTTTTAGCTCACCTGGAGAAAAAGTTATTCTTTCCCAAGGTGAGCTATTGTGCTCGCCCTGTGTTCGTCGTCCGTCTGTCAGTCCACGCTAATATTTTGGTTTTATGAGACTAAGTTACGTAACACAGAAAACAATAGAGCTTTTCATTCCGTTAGTTCATGTTGAGTGTATGTGGCTTCTTTTGGGGTTTTGTGGCTTCTTTATGTGTCGTTTCACACCTTTATATACGCCCACCTCTAAAGGTGGTCATGTATTGGCGTGGTCCTGTCCCTTTGTCCGTTCCATCGTCCGTCAACATTTTGTTTGTCCAGAGATTTTCTGGATAACCATAATAGGAATATTAATGAAACTTCACACAAATGTTATATGCATCAAGATCTAAAGCTGAATTAAGTTTGAGGCTCAGTAGAATTTTCGTTACAGAGTAATCTGCCCTTGATGTACTCAAATATTCTATGAAAAGCTTGTCCGGAGTTTGTTGGAAAATTATTATAGGGATATTAATGAAACTTCTCACAAATGATATATGCATCAAGATCTAAAGCTGAGTCGAGTTTGAGGTTCATTCAAATTTATGTTTCAGAGTTGTCTGCCCTTGATGTACTCAAATATGCTATAAAAAGCTTGTCCGGAGTTTCTCGGAAAAATATTATAGGGATATTAATGAAACTTCACACAAATGTTATTCCGGTATGCATCAAGTTTAAAGCTGAGTCAAGTTTTAGGTTCTTTTGATTTTTCGTTACAGAGTTATATGCCCTTGATGTACTCAAATATGCTACATGTGTTATGTAAAAGCTTGTCCAGAGTTTTCTTTGAAAATATTATAGGGACATTAATGAAACTTCACAGAAAGGTTATATGCATCAAGATCTGAAGCTGAGTTAATTTTGAGATTTATTTGAGATTTTGAGATTTATTTGATATTTTGTTACAGAGTTATCTACCATTGTTGTATTCAAATATTCTATAAAAGGCTTTTTTGACAGTTGAAACACTAAGCAAAAACAGTTTTTAATGGATTTTGATTATGTTTGCCCACAGTTTAATTATAGAAGTATAAGTTCATGAAAGGGTTGATTATTATTTATTTAAATGGATCATTGTGTCGAGTTATCTGCCCTTGGTGTACTCAGATATGCTAGAAAAGGCTTTATTTCTGTATTGTTTATGCTCTCAGAGCTCTAAAAGTCTACACATTAGTATAAATTTTGATAAAACTATATATTTCTTTGCCAATTGGCGTATAATGTACCGTTTGCGGTGCTCTCGTTAACAATGGGAAAGTCACATAAACCTGAAATGGTAGAACGTCCGTCCGTCGTTAAACCTTTTCTTAAGAGATCTTCTTGGAAACCACTGGGCCAATTTCTTCAAAACTTCATAGGAATGTTCCATGTAGGGTACTCTCTCAGATTTCTTCAAATATAGGCCATTCAATTGGAAATACTTGTCAAAACAACTGGTTGGAATTGAAAATAATGTTACCCAAATGTGCCACTGGTGACCTTCTATCAGATTTCTTAAAATGATTTTCCTTTATTAAAAAACATGGGCGCTAGTGGGTGGGCAGATTTTCCTTAATGTCTGAAACCGTTGGTCCGATTTACAAGTAATTTCACACAAATGAACCGTTGGTCCGATTTACAAGTAATTTCACACAAATGATCCATGGGTAATCCTCTACCAGATTTCTTAGAATAATTTTGATATCTAAAAAAACATGACCGCCATTGGGTGGGGCACATTTTCCTTATGTTACTGTTTAAAAAAAACTTTAAAAATCTTCTGTGAAACCATTGGTCCAAATTGAATAAAATTTTACACAAATTATCAATTTATGATCTGTTAAAATCATCTTATCTTAAAAAACATGGCTGCCAGTGGATGGGGCAAGATTTCCTTATATTTCTTTATAGAAAAGCTTTAAAAATATTTTTCACTGAAACTATTGGTCTGATTTAGGAATATTTTTACACAAATAATGATTCATGGGTGACATTCTAATAATCTTCTAACTCAAACATGGCCACAAGTGAGTGCGGTGAATTTAATGATGATGGCTTATAGTGAAAACTTAACCATTACTGGTCAATTCCATGACCGTAACCATGGGTACCAGGTGAGCGATTTAGAGCATGCAGCTCTTGTTATTAGCCCGTATATACTCGGCGTTCAATTTGGTTTTAAAACGGAGGAAACATTTGACTTGTCACCTAGGGGCACGTTTGACATGACCAGCGCTTTTTTTATCAGTGACAATCTTGTGAATTTCGTCCACTGACAACAGTCTCTCTCTTTCCCCCCCGATTCATAGCCATTGACTGCCTTTGAAAGCGTTTGATTGTTTCCTGTGCAGTCCATGTTTCGTTGGATGGAGTACTGGATCCTTTCGGGTAGAAGTTCTGACTGGTTTCAAGACTTATAAGATAATCGTTAAAACTGTCGGCATTGACTGGTGCGCCAGACGCTGCAACCCGAGGGTGACTACTGGTTTGCCGCCTCTCGCTGTCAAAACTCTTGTTGAATGTGTCTCCTGAATTTTGTAGACTGCTCTTGTCTGATCAGACGCAGAGAACGGTGTGCCAGGCGCTGCAACCCCAAAGGTGACTACCGGTCAGTCTCCTTTCGCTGATATTGCCTTTGTTGAATGTGTCTTTCAAATCGTCGGTGCAGGTGCAACAGGAACCGCAACCCGAGGATGACTGCAAGTTTGTGTGTTAGCTTCTTTTCTGGCATGTTGTTTTGGTTTCTCAGTTTTCGGTTATTCACTGTCGGAATCATCAATGACAAGGTGTACAGTTTCTTCTTTCAGGACATGAAAGCGATTTGTTGGACTGTTGACGCGTTCTTTTATGCTTTGCTCCATCACTAGCTTGTTGTAGGCCGTCATTGACATTGTCTTTGCTGATGCTTTTGTCCCTACCAGAGGAACTATATGGTTAGGCTGCCACGGTCTTACTTTGGTTGGTAGTGCTCTTGGTAGACAGGTATTGGTCCACATCAATGTGAGGTTGCATTGATCTGGATCTGCAAATAGGGGTCGCAGTGTAGTGTTGGATACCTTCCAGTTGTAATAGCTGCTGCCATTGATCATATGGCACACAACGTTGATCGTGAGATTGAGTAGAAATGATAGTGCAATGCACATATGCATCATTGAGAAACTCCCTGATCTTGCGCATAGAACACTGTTCTCTTCGTAAGGACGACTAACGAGAGTCACTTTGTTGAACTGTAGGTGGATCATGATTCCAAATCTGTTTTGCACCATTTCAATGCAGCATCTTAGACACAGCTCAACGCTCATGGATGCATTTAAGAAATGAATTGCGTACTTCCGGCATTTATGAGCAAGTACGCAATTTATTGCTTATATTTATATTCCATTGTGAACTGAGAAATGAACCAGAAATGTACATTCCCGTACTAATAGACACTTTGCCCGTTGCTATGCGTTGCTAATTGATAGTAATAATCTCTATATTTGGAGTGAAAATAGTCCCAATCACATATTATAATTACTGGATAAATTTAGACTTTTAACCGGTAAACTTTCTCGTTATGTTTAAAAACCATTTTGAGACATTTAAAAGCACATGAATTTACAAAATGTTTGTATTATAATTTATAAGCATCTTAAATTTAGGTCGCGTTTTTTAAAACCGATTTACTCACACGCCATCTTGTGTGAAACTGACAAAAGCGGGAGTGGAGGTCACTGTATACGAAATATTTTATTATCGGATTTTTCTATGCTAACGGTAAGTACATTTCAATATTTATGCTTCACTCATTATTTGATATAATAGTCTGATACGCTACGTTTTTTAAAGTTTGCAACAATATGTATTCAAGCAATATTTCTCTGTAAACAAATGGACATCGTGGGTGCCATCCAGCCACCATTTTAACACGATGTTGTTATTGTGTAGAACAGAATTACAGGACACATACTCATATTGACAGTAATATCGAGTTAGTGTGATGTAGATTGGTTAATGATCATTTTGAAAGGAATGCCTTTCAAATAAGAATTTCAGATCCTTGATGGTGATATCTGAAAGAGTTCATAAACCACAGAATTATACACTGATTTTTTTTCTGTTTGTCACTTTGTATCATTTCAGATGATGCAGTCATGAGAAACTGTACTAGTAGCATGAAAACAAAGCCAACATTGATTTGACGTGGCTATAACTTGTGGAAAAGAAAACATAAAGCAAGTTGAAACCACGTATTCGTGTTTTGATTTTTAATTTTCACAAGATAGAACAAGTCTATTTAATCATGGAGATTTGAGTTGATTATGCAGAGGAAGGGTGGCAGACTGGCCGCTGAACCATTTAATATACAGAAGTCCCTTCTGATGCATACAAGGTTGAAAGTCCCTAATGAGATTAGCTAATCTCTGCTTTTCAATTTCAGTTATCAAACATCTCAAGTGATCAGCCATTCTTCTCAGCTGACAGTCTGTTCGCATGGTTTTGTACGGACAGTCAGTTGAAGACTATGGTCTGTTCTATTGAAAGTACCGACATTGACTTGATCTCATTAGGGATGTTCAACCTTAATTTCCCTCACTAATGTACAGAAAAGCAGCGCTCCAGATAACAGGTGCCAGACGCATGCTTTGCCCCAATATATCACCTCCAAACACAAATAAAGTGAATAAAACCATAAAAACACCCGTTTCTATGATCAAACACCATATTCTGACCTAAAGGTCAGTTTTTAAACAAAAATAAATAAATATATAGTATCACTATATATAAAAAAGAAAATCTTTAAAAAATGAGCTGTAGAATATGGTGTTTGATCATAGAAACGGGTGTTTTTATGGTTTTATTCAATTTATTTGTGTTTGGAGGTGTTATATTCGGGCAAAGGTTGCGTCTGGCACCTGTGCTTCAGATAAGAGAGTAAACTGAAAAAATTAAACATTATGTCATTCATTTCAGCAACAAAATCGCAAATGAAATGTACAAAACAATTTCTTCAAAATACATTAAACTTATTTTTGAGTGACTTACAGTTTAAAATCTGCTGAGATACAGGTTACCAGGTGTGTGGTAGATATACTAGTTGCTTAATATTTTACCCCATAATCTGTTTCAAGTATTGAAGATATGCGACCACTTAAAGCACATTGAAAGTAAAACAGAATAAGCATTAATGTGCAATCTGCTTTAATTTCAGCCTGCTTTAAGCTACTATCAGCTAGAAAATAAAAAGTACACGTTAAGATACATATTAAAATCATGACTGTGTAACATTAAAATATTTTCTTATGTGGAGGGATAAATTAAAGGCGTAAAAAGGCATATTATTAGGGTAATGGGTTAAAGCAGCTATACGTAGAGCAGTATGCTCCTTTCAACGCATAGATTTTACGAGCAAAGATAGATTACAAGTTTTGTTCAGAAAAGCTCTGCGTTGCAAACCTAATGAACACGGGAACAGAAATGCAATAAAATGTTGATAATGACAGCTGCTTTAGAATACTGAATCTGATTAGTGAAAATATTTTTTTTTGAACTGGTATCACTGTGGCACCGTCCCGATAAGGGAAACACAACATACAATGTTCATGTTTGGCCAGGTATCTGTTAGATGCTTGTTTAAAGCGTCTGAAAATAAAGCAGAATGCCCTTTGAAAAACATTGCTTTGAAACAATTTAAATCAAATGTACTTTCAGCTCAGACAGATAACATTCTGAACACATCAGCCATTTAGTTTTCAATGGATTATTTAAACTGTAGATTCACAGTACAATTTTGAAATGTCGCATTGGACATGAATCCCATCTGGGATGAATTAGTGGTGGCACTAAAACTTTGAACATTTTCAAGAGTACTTGAACTACTTGGTATAGCCAACCTGTTTACATCATTTGATTCTGAAACTTGCTTGTTTTGTTCATTTTCAGACATGGTTGCTGTAGATGACACTGAGAAAAGGGATGTACTAAGCTGCTGTTTCTGTTTAAAAGATAAGTTCCTATTGTAGGATCTGATTGAACTTTCATTTCTATGGCCAGACATGGACATGATGTGCCGTGCCTCAAAGCCAGCGTCATTCATCCGTGTAATGGCTGTTGCTCTTAGGCAGTGGGCTGTGTATCTTCCTGAACAATTACTTGACTTACAAATATCTGGTAGAAAATTAGCAAAAGTGCGGTTTGCAAGGGGCTTATTATCAAACCAGCAACCAAAATTTTGTGGATAATGTTCAGCATTTGGCACACATGAGTTAAACAGAGCTTGAGCCTTTGGTACTGTCTTCTTAATAAGAAGGCGCAGCATTTCCACAGGACAGTTTGCCTGACCTGTGGCATACATGCGCTTGTCATGTTGAGCCTCATCCGACTGTAAACCACCTTGAAAGTTTTTTTGACAAGTTTCATGTGATAGTTTTACATATTAATGTCCATTTTCATCACAGAGAAATTCAAATGATGTCTTTGTTAATTGGTGGTGAAATTCCACCCCCTACTACAGCAGTAAATAGCTAACTGATACCATACACACTGTCTTAGAATTATTGGATTTGCAGGTGCACTGGCCATATATTGTTGGATCTTTTTCAAATCAGATGTATGTATGACTTGTTTATGTTTAGTTGGTTTTGACAAACCACTTGCTGTCATGGATTTTAATAAGCCATTCAAAACTCTATTGGAATACACAAAGTCCTTGTCTATAACTATGTCTATATTTCGCCTCAAGTCTTTAATATGTCTATTTATTGCTGCTCTAATGTTCTTAAGTGTGTTTTGAGGTAGAATCCACCAGAGCTTCAATCTTGTGGTCTGACCCCGGGGTTATAAAACTTTTTTGAGTCTAGACTCAAGCTCACACTCAAGGTTTTCACTCAAACCGGAGTCTAGACTAAAAAAGCGAGGTTACAAACATCCTGAGTCTAGACTCACGCTCATTTATTGAGTCTAGACTCAAGATGTGTGAGTCAAACAATCACCAGACTCAGACTCAAACTCAAGATGGCTGCACACATGAGGAACTATAGACGCCATCAGGCCGGAAACGGTAGAGTTCGTCGTCCGCGCCTCTTGATGGACCGCAGCAACCCGCTGGAGGACATGCCGGAGGAGGAGGTCTTCAGAAGATACAGGTTCCGGCCTGCAACCATAATGTTTATTATGGGGACAGTGGATCTTGTGGCGGCGGCCACACGCAGGAATGACCCCCTCCCACCCTTGTTGCAGCTACTCACCCTTCCCCGGTTCTTGGCGACGGGATCTTTGCACATTCTGGTGGGTGACAGCCTGGGTATCTCCAGATCGACAGCAGGTCGCTGTATCAGGCGTGTGGCGAGGTGTTTGGTTAGCGTAGCGGGGAATTTTATCAAGTTCCCGACTGATGCGGCTGAGACAAAAAATGCCTTTTACCAGATTGCCGGTAAGTTTATTATGTTTTCATATGAACTTGAACTTGACACATTTTAATTGTGATTGGTTTATAGTTAAAAATCGTAGGCTTTTCCGAAAATACGTCATCAACGTAGCCATGTATAACCTGCATAGAATCGCTGTAAGATTTCGGCCCTGGATGCGGCGGTGTTTTTTTTTTTTTTAACTCTTGCCAAATATATAGTCATGGCTTGAAAAAAAAGAGATTATAGTGATAGAAATATGCCAAAAATACTGATACGGACCCTCAATAAGCGAGATATAGATGTATAGATAGAGAGGGCTAAACAGAGAGAGATAGTGTGTGAGAGAGATTCACACAGAGAAACACAAATAAAAACAAATAGTGAAAGAGAGAAAAGGGCAGACTGATAGAGGTAAAGAAAAGGGTGACAGAGAGAGAGAGAGATTCATAGAAAACGTAACTACCAATTGCACTTTTTTTTTTAATCATCTCACCTTTAATTTCAAAATGCATTTTATTCATCACATGATAAACGAATAGATCTATACCAAATATATATGCACGGACTTATACTTGTATAAGTCCGTTATATATGGAATTGATTCTCTCCCTCTCTCTCACTCTCACCAAGGATTCCCCTTTTGCAAAATAACATGCAATATCTAAGTTATTTGTTTGGTAAATAAAACAGAGGCCAAAATTTAAGTAGGAGGGGGGTGGGGGCATTATTTGAAAAACTAAAACCTTATTATCCACATCAAACCCTATGGTGTTACTACTCGTTTGTATAATCCCAAAGGAGTGGTCACACCAGACAGTTTGGTACAGAATAAGAGAAAAATGTCTTTAATTGATTATTTTACTTCCTCTTATATAGAGTATTGACACTTTTTATTATCTTAGTTTTTTTTGTGTAAGTCTGAATTTTCATTTATTATTTTCAGGCTTTCCAAATGTGCTAGGTTGTATTGACGGGACATTTATAAAGATTCAGAGACCCCATGAAAATGAGGCAGACTTTGTTAACAGAAAAGGGTACCACTCCCTAAACGTTCAGGTATAATGACTTATTTTTATGATTTGGTAATTTCATACTGGAAAATTATCAATTAATACCAGCTTTTTAGATAGATATGTAGATAGATATATATGTTTTATTCAGCAAATACATACATGTCTATCAGCATTATATAATATAATACAGTAGAACCTCTTCATTACGAATACTAAAACGAAGAAAACTGATTTTATAATTGACAGGTGACAGCTTAAAGCAAGGTGACAATGGAACAGGAAGCTCCTAAAGGAGCTTTCTGTTTCACTGTCGTCTTGCTTTAAGCAGTCACCTGCCTTTAACATATAATCATTAAGAATGTTTAGTGGCCGTAAGAGAGAGGTTTTGCTGTACATATAAAGACGAGTTATGATTGGCAGTCATTCTTATAACAATAATCTGCGAAATATATTAAAATCTGCACATACATGTTTTTGTATATGAACTTTTGATTACTTTACACTTTAAAACCCGCTTCAAATATTCAATTTTCTAAAACAAGCTAAAAGATTAAATTAGCTATGGAGTAAAGTGTTAGCCCCCGTTTGTTAACCTATTACTCCATAGACACACAATTCAATACTTTTTAATTTATTTTTTAAAGTATTAATTCCTGCTTATGCAGTCATGCTCTCTTATAATAAATTATTTCTATACTCTAGCTGATGGTATCCTAGAGCTTGACACTTAAAGCATGCTGAAGGTAAAGCAGAGCGCATCTTAACCCTTTACCTGATAGAAGCGGCTTTTAGCGTGTTAAATTTATTCCTCCACAGAAGAAAATAGTTCAAATGTATACAGTCATGAACATACATCATGTATACCATAAGAAATATTTTCTATATCATAGCTGGTGATAGCTTAAAGCAAGCTGAAAGTAAAGCAGAATGCACCTTAAGGCACATTCTGCTTTACTTTCAACCTGCTTTAAGTGGCCACATGTCTTCATAACTATAAACAGGCTATTGGGTAAAGGGTTAAGACGCTTTCTGCTTCACTTTAAATCCGCTTCAAGTGATAACCTAAATTTAGCACATGGCTTGGAGCTCTCGGCCAATCAGATGCCTCAAAAACCTGTGAATATATCGTTTATTTCAACAAACTATGGAATAACTAACAAACTGTTCACTTATTCCTCGCTTCCGTCATCTCAAGGCAATTTGACGTCACAATTCTAAAAACAGCTGAGATCAGAGGTGAACTGCACACGCTTCATGACGTTTTATTATGTACAGTGAGACCTAGACTTTAAAGACAATTACTAATGAATTGTGCTTACATATAGAGCTTCAATAAGCGTGATTTATGTTGGTGTTAAAGCATACTTAATGTCTCAAACTTATTATTTGAAATAACCTTTCAATTTTAGTAAAATATTACAAACAAAATGACTTTTTCGTCTAAAACAGAAATCAGAAACGAATGGTTTTCTTGTTTTCCTCGAGCCCAAGCCAGTGCTAAATAGGTTAGACCATGGTTGCGCGCGAATAAACGACATAGTTCTCGGGGGCTACGCCCCCTCGAACTACATCTATATCGTTTATTCGCTTGCAACCATGGTCTAACCTATACTTATCGCGTTTATGTAATCATGAATATACATTATAAGGAATATTTTCTACATTGTAGTAGAAATTATATGATGCCTAGACTCTTTAAAAGCTTAATGCAAGTTGAAAGTAAAGCAGAATGCACCTTAATGTGCGTTCTTCTTCGCATCAAGTGATCATGTAAAGGAACACTACATCCCGATTATATAATCATGAATATGTTAAGAACACTATATCGTAGCATACAGTAGATGATACCTTACTTCTATTAACTTAAAGCAGGCTGAAAGTAAAGCAGAACACATGTTTAGGTGTATGCTACTTTACTTTAAACCCTCTTTAAGTGTTCACCTATCTTCCAAGCTAAGAACTAGCTATACAGTCATGAATATGTATCAAAACATATATGGTATCAGGTGGTAGCTTCAAGCGCTAAGCTTAAAACAGACTGAAAGCAAAACATGTTCTAAGGCGAGTTCTGAGAGACATTAACATTTGTGATCAGGTTCCCAACTGTATTATATATCGACAGTGCACTTGCAGTTAACCCATTACCCCAAACATACGCCTCTAATTTATTTCTGCGCTGAAGAAATTTATTTAATTAGGTCCACATTATACCAAGATGAAAATGTCTTGTAACAAATATTTTCTTTTTATTGTAGTTTGTAGGTTAAATCAGACTGAAAGTAAAGCATAATGCACCTTAGGCACATTCTGCTTTATTTTCAACCTGCTTTAAGTAATCATCTGTCTTCAAAACTTGAAATAGGCATTAGGGTAATGGGTTAAGGGATATTAACCCGTATGGTAATACAAAAGAAAAAATGGAAGGCGTGTTTAGTCGTTTTTCCCGTCGCAGACGGGTCTGTTTTGTCTTTTGACCGCAACTCTATGAAAACATTTAACCAATCAGGAATGATCAGAATTCCTGGTCAATGACCACGTGCTTGAAATGCAGAACTCTTATCGGCCAATGTGCCAAAATGGCCTAGACTGGCGTTCTGTTATTTTTTCACATCTATCTTGTGAGTGTAAACCTGGCAAAACAATGAGATGCAGTCTAAATTATTGCTGTGTTACAATGTCATCATTTCTTAATTTAGCGTGGATAAGCTCTAAATTTAGCATGTGGGAAAGTCTGTTTACGAAAGATGTTAAGTCAGAGACAGTGTATAGTCTCTGGTTAAGTGAATACTGTACCCCACAAAAAAACCTTTAACCTGCGACGGAATATCTTTTTTAAAGATATTTCTTGTTACCTTTACAATTATTTAAACTTTTGCCAGTCCGGCATTTGCCGGAAATATTTTACCGTCTATATTATATATACACATGTATGTATCTTTACAGATGTGCTGTGATGCAAAGTTTAAAATCACAAGTTGTGTAGCCAAGTGGCCGGGATCAGTGCATGATAGCAGAATTTTCAGAGAGTCTTCATTATGTTCACAATTCGAAAGAGGTAATGCATGGATGATATTTCACATTTTTAACTGAAACAAATATAATCACAGGGCTACCATTATGGAGCGCATTCGTTGCCAAAAATCCAGACATGCAATCACCCAGTTTTCAATTATTGTAGTTTGTGTCCAGTCTTACATTCTTTGTATGTTCTAGTTCCTTTGCCTTGAAATCCTCATCACTCCTTGCTTTTTTTTATGCAGTTTGCCATGCTTTTTCTTTTTCTTTGAATTTTATATCTTGTCTTACATTTCTTTTCAGCTCCCTTTCTAACTCTTTGAAATTGCCGTCTGCTCTTGCTTTCTGTTTTGAAGCTTTCTGAATTTCCTTTTCTCTTTCTTTGAACTTTCGGTCAAATCTCATATTCTTTTTAAGAACCCTGTCTATTTTTTTGAAATTGCTGTCTGCTCTTGCTTTCTGTTTTGAAGCTTTCTGAATTTCCTTTTCTCTTTCTTTGAACTTTCGGTCAAGTCTCATATTCTTTTTTAGATCCCTTTCTAACTCTTTGAAATTGCCGTCTGCTCTTGCTTTCTGTTTTGAAGCTTTCTGAATATATTTTTCTCTTTCTTTGAACTTTTGGTCAAGTCTCATATTCTTTTTTAGATCCCTTTCTATTTTTTTGAAATTGCTGTCTGCTCTTGCTTTCTTTTTTGAAGCTTTCTGAATTGCTTTTTCTCTTTCTTTGAACTTTCGGTCAAGTCTCATATTCTTTTTTAGATCCCTTTCTATTTTTTTGAAATTGCTGTCTGCTCTTGCTTTCTATTTTGAAACATTCTGAATTGCTTTTTCTCTTTCTTTGAACTTTTGGTCAAGTCTCATTTTCTTTTTAAGTTCTACTTCTTTCGTTTTATAAGCCTCAGTAGCTCTTTTCCTTTGTTTTGATGTTGTCTGAATTTCTCGTTCTCTGACTTTGAAATCTGGGTCAGTACGCTTACTTTGTTTATAGTTCTTAAAGTACTCTCGCCTTTGTTGGTTCCTATGCTTGACAACAGTGAATATTTCTGCTCCAGTTGTACGATCATCATGTTTCTCACTTACTGACTTTTTACTAATTTCAGACTGCATTGTTTTCTTTTGGTAATCAAAGTACTTTCTTAACAAGTCTGAAGTGTTACTTCTCTCATTGTCCAAGACAGAAAATTGCACTGGTAAAAGTTCATACTGCTGTGATAAGTCTATTTGCATGCTGTCATACATTGCATATATGAAGGTGACTAAGTCATCAAGAGCTCTAAATGACATCAACAGTGATCTACCATCAATACTAGACAGTCCATTGTTCCCATGTGAATGAGAATCGAAAAGCCAGAACATGTCATCTTTCACAAAAACAGCAGAACAGATGGCTCCTATCATCACCATAACATGCTGTACATTCTATGCAGGGACTGGTGCAATGTGGGTAACTCAGTGTTACCAAACTGTTCAATGGCAACTCCAGATACAATGTCTCCTTTGTGAACATTCACAACCTTTGATAATATGTTCAGTTGATCAGGAACTTCATCCAGACATAGTAACCTATGTTTAAATTTGCCTTGTTGCCTCAAGTTTTTCACAACTTTTTTGTACAACTGATCACCAACTTCAAGCACCTCATCTAAATTCTCTGTAGCAAACAAGTTTGAATATTGTGCATAAACTAAAGAATTCATGGTGCACTGGCTTCCTCTTGAATCAAAAGTAAATTTACGATCACCTTGGTGGAAAGAACCATGTATCAGTGTTTTGCATCCAAAAGAATGGATAGTTTTATAGCATTTTGTACTGGGGGAACGAAGTGTATCATGAGCAATACTTTTAAGAACTGACATTTTTGGATAACAATTGTGGCTATCAAGCCTGTGCGATAACAGGACTTTGTGCCTGTGCGATAACAGGACTTTGTGCCTGTAAGATTACAGGACTTCGTGCCTGTGCAATAACAGGACTTTGTGCCTGTGCGATAACAGGACTTTGTGCCTGTAAGATTACAGGACTTTATGTCTGTAAGTTTACAGGACTTCGTGCCTGTGCAATAACAGGACTTGAAGCAGATAGACTCTGTGTAACATGAAGGTCAGACGGGGATGTTCTTGATACAGCCGACAACACATCCTCGCCATCGTCCCCTCTGCCCAATACTGCCCTCCTGGCTTCTGACCGTCTCCAGTTTTTACCACGAGGCATGATAACCTGAAAAAGACAGGGGCGTAGCTTGGCCAAAATGAAAGTGTAGGCATACCTTTTCTAGGGGGGTCCGGGCATGTTCCCCCGGGAAAATTTTGAGTTCTACAACACTGGAGACGCATTTAACGAGGTTCTGGGGCATTTATACGACAAATTAATGAGATGAAAAGCTTAAAAACCGGACAATTTTATTTTATTGCAAAGGAATATGTCTGCATATATTTTCTTGAGAAAAAGCAAACAAAATAAATCAACCCCACCCACCCACGTCAATCAGTATATAATAGGGTCTGATACCTACCGTAATTTTTTGTTTAACAGACTCGCTACTCGCTACCTTTTCTAGGGGGTCGGGAGCATGTTCCCACGGACATTTTTTGAGATCTACAACACTGGAAACGCATTTAAGGAGGGTCTGGGGAGACATTTATATAAAGAAGTAATGAAATGAAAAGCTTAAAATAACGAACAATTGTAATTTTTTGCAAAAGAATATGTCTGCATTATTTTCTTGAAAAAGCCCAACAACAATCCAACGTCAATTAGTAGCCTATATCATAGGGTCTTATACCGTAATTTTTTCATTACCAGATTCGCTACTTGAAATTATTTGGACGTAACTTTCTTTTTGGAACAAGTTGATCATGAGGTGGTTCCTAGATGGCATTTGGCTTGTTCTGAAGACGTTTTGTGCGTCCAAGACAGGTGAAATTCTGCTATAAATATATGTAAAAAGTCGGCTGAGAATAACATTAAATTGTCTGTTCCGTGTTAATATAATTTAGTGTTTGGCCTACTCTTTCAGCCAATCAGCAAGCCACACAATTCAATTTTTCGCTCGGTTTAATTATTAAGTCTACGGGATTAACGAGATTTGGCAATTTAATTATGAAGTGTTCGAGACTTGGATTTAGACGTTAGCAAGCATTGCGCATGTGTTAATATTCGCAGGCTCCCTCATTTGTTGGCTTCTTAATCATTAAGAATCATTGAAATAAACTCTAACTATTACGTAATTGTTGACAGGTTGTCTTCCATTAATCTCTAAGTTGGACTCTAAAACCATCCTATTCCTATTTTATTGCATTTTTTTACTTTTAAAATCGTCGCAAATATGAGGACAGGGTGTAAGCAGTGGCGTGTGTTTTGCATAAGGCAGTTGCATGTACAAATGAACATGCATGCCAACGGGGTGAAAAATTACTCAGGACTACCAGCGGTGACGTCAGGGTATTCTCGTCATACAGAGCAAGCATTACCGACGTCAGAATGGGTTTTGGTGACCTAGTTGTGAGCTCACAAGACTCGGGCATAATATCAAGGCTGAAACATCGGTGAAAAATTACTCAGGACTACCAGCGGTGACGTCAGGGTATTCTGGTCATACAGGGCAAGCATTACCGACGTCAGAATGGGTTTTGGTGACCTAGTTGTGACCTCAGAAGACTCGGGCATAATATCAAGAGGTGAAACATCGGTGACGTCGGTAATGAACATGCATGCCAACGGGGTGACTAGACCAATTAATAAGTGTACTCTTCCTTACTAGGGGGGTCCGGGGGTATGCGCCCCCGGGAAATTTTTTATTCCTAGATAGTCTCTAGATGCGTTCTGATGTCTTTCCCGCGTTTGATAATGGAAAAATACTAACATGAATCTATGTAAAACTTATTGGGGTTCACCCCTAACCCCCCTTAGATTTCAATTTTATTTCTTTTTCTGCATTTTTAGCCTTTTTTATTTTTTGGACTTCTGAAAAAAAGTGTAGGCACGTGCCTACTTGCCTAATAGGAAGCTACGCCAATGAAAGACAAAGTATAATAAATGTTCATGAATCTTTCATAACTAGAAATGTCACAGTGTGACAAATGTCTCCAAAATGACTTTTTGTCTGACAGACTTCTAAGCATGTCCGTGACTTTTGACATATGTATAAATATGATGAAAAAGAATCTGGAGTTTTACAGAGACATGGCTACGTTGCTGGACATGCAATTTAGGTTAATGTCAGAACAGATCTATGGCAAATTTATGTTTTCAATTATGTGGCTAAGAATTTTAGCTACACAAGAACCTCCTTCGGACAAACAGATGGATAATACAAATATGCACTTCATTACATGTATACACGTAAAAGCATATAAAAAGTTTGATATCAATCAGTAAAGAAGTTTAGAATTACTTCACATCACAAGATCTGTTGTGCCTTGGACAGACTGCTGTACTCACAAATGGAAATTTGTGTGACTTTCCTTTGATTTTTTCTTCACTTGTTGGACTAGTCCCTCAAGTAAAACATTTTTTTGGCTATAACTTTGGAATAGAATGATCCAAAAATGTCACCCCACTGCTTGCAGGAGGTAACACAAGAACTAAATGGTTAATTTCCTCTGAACAATATGGGTTTTTATCAGATACACAAAAAAAAAAACAATTTAAACCCTTATGGCTCCATATCCTAAACTTATAACACGATTGTCTTCATTTTTGATAGAGTTAAAAAAGTTTCACAAGAATCTGACACACAAAATGATTTAAAAAGTCAAATTGTCAAGTGTTAATATGGGTCATGAAATTGAGCAAAGTTTTGCAGAGTTAGCAACTGTATGGATGACAGCCTGGGTTACTAAACCACCAGCTTGCTCTGTCCACGTTACAGTAATCTGAAAATCAACCTCATTTTCAGAATATATGTCTTTCACCTACCCGTGAAATTTAGCTTCAAGTAAAATACTGGTAGCTACAGTCACAACTTCTGGTGGGCAGTGCTTCTCTGTCTGAAGTAACTTGACAAGTGTTCCACTCACAGCTAGTGCTTCACTATCACTATCTATATTAAGACACTACAAAATCACTCCAAAATATCCAAAATGAGTCTTCTTCTCTAACACATAGGCACAGAACACCTGTCTTCACAGTGTATGAGTCACTCTGTCTGGAGTATTTCCACAAGAGTTCCACTCACAGTGCTACACAAAACTCTATCACTGACACTATAAAACCACTCAAAAATGTCCACTATGAGTCATCTTCTCTCAACACATATGCATATAATAATAATATAACTTATTTCTGCAAAAGTTTCTTCAGCATATAAACTTTTTCATGGTGATACCTGTTGAAAAAACAATGGAATTATATAAATATTATCAACCTCATTCCCCAATGTAAATAACATTACACGCGTTTGCAGCAGCAAATAACCGTTTAGAAAGTGAAGAAAGATTGTGTTATAATTTTCAGAAAAAAGAAAAAAAAACATGTTCAGCCAGGCGATATTCCCCAGGAAGAGGCCCTCATGCAGTCATAGGTTTCTTTCTTTCCTTAAGGCCTTTGACTACCGGAAGTCGGTCTTGCGGGCGAGCAGATATGCGTCTTGACGACACAGACTGTTTTCGTACGTGTTTATACTAGAAAATTTATATAAAGGAAATGTTGATACGAATTAGTATAATCCTTCATAGCGCAGTTAGTATAGTGGTTGACTAGCAATCAAAAGGTCATAGGTTCGAGACCCATCCGATCCAAATATTTTTTTAGTGTCCGATTTATTGACTTGTCAATCCATAACGCAGTAATCAAGAGACATGTTATGTTTAGTCTTCGTTGATTAGAACTAGTGATGTTTACGGTTCAAGTATATGTCCACTTACCTGTACGTTTTAGTTTAATGACTTACAAGTCAATTAAATCGGTATACATGTAAACGATTTGATCGAACTATAAAGCCACACATTGAAGCTTATCAATACGCTAACCTTTTCAAGATCGATATTGCCCATTATAATTATGTTAAAACAATATAATAAACCTTGTATGCAAGTCCATGAATAAATAATAATGCATTTTAATGACAAAGTTTTAATTCTAAGGTAGGTAACTGTATCTAAACAACAAATATCCCACATTTTAATAAGAAAATATGTTATTACAACAAATCCTGACTGTAATATTTTCTAATTTTTTCAGACTGACTAGTTCATCAACCATTTATTTGAATAAAATGAAAACAAATATACATTGAATGAGTCAGTTTTTTGTTATTCAATTTTTTAGCATTTTGCAAAATTTAAATAGCTGATAACATCTTTCTGAACACCTTTATTCAAAATGTTTTTAGCTTTTCTTGTAATGAATGTTGTGGACTACTTATTGGGTGAGAATTATAGTCATTAGCTTTATTTATTTTTAAGAAAAATAAAATCATCAAAATTCTAGGTTTTTGTCAGAAAAAAGACCTTAAAGACAAACCACACGATAAAGTTTGCCTATATTTACACACATTGTTTCTTAGGCTATTATCATTCTTCATGAAAAGTTTCATAACAATCGTATGGAAACTACGCGCATATGCGAAGTACCTTAAATAGAAAGCTTTTTTTACCGTTTAAAAATGTGTTTAATGTCATCATTGACATGATTTGGAAATGTCACCAAATAATCAAGAATTGTAAGAACTTAAGAAAAAAAGTATTTAAATTTGTAATTAAAAACCTATGGCACTTTTATACGATCGACTTTGATGTTGTGAAACAAATCCCACCTGGTACAGGGTGACACCTGCCTGTCTGACACATGATGAATACATTAGTATAGACTCATACACGTCATGTAACCATCGTGATGTCAGAATAACTGAACATAATGTCACTAGTTACTTTTAGAATGTTGGTGAAAGAACTTTGATGTTTTTTAATTTGAACAAATATTTGAGCAAAATAACAAAATGCATAAAAAAGAAAAGGAGTTTAAGCTTCACATCATGACAATAAAGCCTGCCTGAAACTGTGTTCATTTTATTTCTATGGTCTGCATCTGAAATAGAGATTAAAGCATACATGTTGTTTAATATTCTAAGATACAGTAACAATATTGACATGACTGTTGCAAATAAATAATTATGACTGTTCCTTTAAACAATAATGGAGAAGAATTATGAACTTTTTTGATATACATTTTTAATAATGGCCCCACCCAGTGTCATAGAACAAATTTAGAAGCTCACAACAAATTAAGGCCAAGCTATGTGGAAAATATTAAAGAACTTGGCCTTACAATTTCAGAAGAAGATCTGAAATAGAGATTAAAGCATACATGTTGTTTAATATTCTAAGATACAGTAACAATATTGACATGACTGTTGCAAATAAATAATTATGACTGTTCCTTTAAACAATAATGGAGAAGAATTATGAACTTTTTTGATATACATTTTTAATAATGGCCCCACCCAGTGTCATAGAACAAATTTAGAAGCTCACAACAAATTAAGGCCAAGCTATGTGGAAAATATTAAAGAACTTGGCCTTACAATTTCAGAAGAAGATTTTAAAAGGTTTTCCTATATAAATCTATCTAAAACTGATAAGCACCAGGGCTGGGCCAGTTTTGATCCTGGGATCATAATTAAAAAATCTTGGTAGAGGACTATTAGGCAAGGCAACATGTCAAATATTAATGATCTGGGCCTTACAGTTTCAGAGAAGAAGATTTTTAAAGATTTTCCTATGGTCATGTTAGAAAACCTATTCCAAAAGCAAGAGGAATAAGTCTAGCCAAAACCTTTGAACAACATTGCGTTCCCCCGAATGTCACTGATACTTGTGGCAAAGTTTGGTTCAGATCTGGTCTGTGGTTTCTGAAGAGATGTTGTTTGAAAATGTTGAAGGACAATGAACGACGAATGACTGACAATGGACGAAGAGCGGTCACAATAGTTCATCCTGCGCCAAAGGCTCAGATGAGCTAAACAGAGTTTTAAAGGTTTTCCTAAATGATCTGGGCCTTACAGTTTCAGAGAAGAATTTTTTTAAAGGTTTTCCTATGTAAAACTAATAAGTTAAGGGTGCGGCCATTTTTGGCATGGGGTCATTATTTGAACAATCTTGATAGCGGATCACAAGGCAAAGCTATGTGACAAATATTAAAGAACTTGACCTTACAGTTTCAGAGAAGAAGATTTTTAAACGTGTCAAATATTAATGAACTTGGCCTTACAGTTTCAGGGAAGAAGATTTTTAAATATTTTCCTATGAAAAACTGATAAACCCAAGGGCGTGGCCATTTTTGGCCCGGGGGTCATAATCTGAACAGTCTTGGTAGAGGACCATAAGGCAAAGCTATATGTCAAATTTTAAAGATCTGGGCCTTACTGTTTCAGAGAAGAAGATTTTCAAAGATTTTCCTACATAACTCTGTAAAACTGATAAGCCCCGGGGCGGGGCCAATTTTTGGCACGGGGGTCATAATATGAACAATCTTGGTAGAGGACTATAAGGCAAAGCTACATGTCAAATATTAATGATCTCGGCTATACAGTTTCAGAGAAGAAGATTTTCAAAGGTTTTCCTAAGAAAAACTGATAAGCCCAAGGGCAGAGCTATTTTTGGCCCAGGGTCATAATTTGAACAATCTTGGTAGAGGACCATAAGGCAAAGCTATATGTCAAATTTTTTAAGATCTGGGCCTTACAGTTTCAGAGAAGAAGACTTTTAAAGATTTTCCTATATAACTCTATGTAAAACTGGTAAGCCCAAGGGCGGGCCAATTTTTGGCCCGGGGGTCATAATTTGAACAATCTTGGTAGAGGACCATAAGGCAAAGCTACATGTCAAATATTTATGATCTAGGCCATACAGTTTCAGGGAAGAAATTTTTTAAAGGTTTTCCTAAGAAAAACTGATAAGCCCAAGGGCAGAGCTATTTTTGGCCCAGGGGTCATAATTTGAACAATCTTGGTAGAGGACCATAAGGCAAAGCTATATGTCAAATTTTAAAGATCTGGGCCTTACAGTTTCAGAGAAGAATATTTTTAAAAGATTTTCCTATATAACTCTATTTAAAACTGATAAGCCCAAGGACGGGCCCATTTTTGGCACGGGGGTCATAATTTGAACAATCTTGGTAGAGGACCATAAGGCAAAGCTACATGTCAAATATTTATGATCTAGGCCATACAGTTTCAGAGAAGAAGATTTTCAAAGGTTTTCCTAAGAAAAACTGATAATCCCAATGGGCAGGGCCATTTTTGGCCCAGGGGTCATAATTTGAACAATCTTGGTAGAGGACCATAAGGCAAAGCTATATGTCAAATTTTAAAGATCTGGGCCTTACAGTTTCAGAGTAGAAGATTTTTAAAAGATTTTCCTATATAAATCTATCTAAAACTGATAAGCACCAGGGCTGGGCCAGTTTTGATCCTGGGATCATAATTAAAAAATCTTGGTAGAGGACTATTAGGCAAGGCAACATGTCAAATATTAATGATCTGGGCCTTACAGTTTCAGAGAAGAAGATTTTTAAAGATTTTCCTATGGTCATGTTAGAAAACCTATTCCAAAAGCAAGAGGAATAAGTCTAGCCAAAACCTTTGAACAACATTGCGTTCCCCCGAATGTCACTGATACTTGTGGCAAAGTTTGGTTCAGATCTGGTCTGTGGTTTCTGAAGAGATGTTGTTTGAAAATGTGGAAGGACAATGAACGACGAATGACTGACAATGGACGAAGAGCAGTCACAATAGTTCATCCTGCGCCGAAGGCTCAGATGAGCTAAACAGAGTTTTAAAGGTTTTCCTAAATGATCTGGGCCTTACAGTTTCAGAGAAGAATATTTTTAAAGGTTTTCCTATGTAAAACTAATAAGTTAAGGGTGCGGCCATTTTTGGCCCTGGGGTCATTATTTGAACAATCTTGATAGCGGATCACAAGGCAAAGCTATGTGACAAATATTAAAGAACTTGACCTTACAGTTTCAGAGAAGAAGATTTTTAAACGTGTCAAATATTAATGAACTTGGCCTTACAGTTTCAGGGAAGAAGATTTTTTAATATTTTCCTATGAAAAACTGATAAACCCAAGGGCGTGGCCATTTTTGGCCCGGGGGTCATAATCTGAACAGTCTTGGTAGAGGACCATAAGGCAAAGCTATATGTCAAATTTTAAAGATCTGGGCCTTACTGTTTCAGAGAAGAAGATTTTCAAAGATTTTCCTACATAACTCTGTAAAACTGATAAGCCCCGGGGCGGGGCCAATTTTTGGCACGGGGGTCATAATATGAACAATCTTGGTAGAGGACTATAAGGCAAAGCTACATGTCAAATATTAATGATCTCGGCTGTACAGTTTCAGAGAAGAAGATTTTCAAAGGTTTTCCTAAGAAAAACTGATAAGCCCAAGGGCAGAGCTATTTTTGGCCCAGGGGTCATAATTTGAACATTCTTGGTAGAGGACCATAAGGCAAAGCTATATGTCAAATTTTTTAAGATCTGGGCCTTACAGTTTCAGATTGATTGATTGAGTTGGGTTTTACGGCACCGCGACACATGAAATGGTCATATGGCGCCGACAAACGTCACACTAAAACGATTATATGTAAAAACACTAAAATATCTCGATCAACGAGACTGTAAAAGCACGGAAAGAAAAAGGGAAACTTAAAGGACGGAAACATACACACAATTAAGTAATAATAAAAGTCTCTTAAAAACTAAATCTTGCTGTATAGACCAGTCTCCTTAAGAAAATTAATTATATTGACATATGGCACTGAACAAAAAAGTTCTTTCATAGAACGAGCTTCAAAATATCTTTGTCTTATGATAGAAAGATCAACACAATCTAATAAGAAGTGTTTAACAGAGTATGGCTCCATGCAGAAAACACATTCTGGCTGAATTTCTCGTTTCAATATGTACGAATGACTTACATAAGTGTGACCTATGCGACATCTAGAAAGAACCACTTCCTCTCTGCGCACAGGTCTGTTTGATGAACAACTCTCACCTATAATAGGCTTGATTGAAAATAGTTTACTACTAATGCAGTTGTTCCAAGAACTTTGCCATTTAGACGTTATGTACTGGTTAATAAGAGGTTTAAAATCAGTAAAGGGTAAATTAATATGAGCGGCATTCAGATTTAGGGCAGACTTGGCTGCGGCATCCACCTCTTCGTTGCCTGCAATGCCAACATGGCCAGGGAGCCAACATAGTATAATAGTTTTGGAATTTGAAATACTGTGGTATTTCAAAAGAAGCTGTTGAATTAGAGGGTTAGTAGTATTCCGGTTTAATAAAGCCTGAAGAACAGAAAGTGAATCCGAAAATATAATGAAATTTTGTCTATTGCTTTTCTGTATGAACCTGAAAGCAAGGTCAATAGCAAGAGTTTCAGCAGAAAAAATAGATGCGTTGTCAGGAAGTCTCACCTTAGAGGTGTGCAAATCACTAACAGATGCACACCCCACCCTGAGGCCATCCTTCGAACCATCAGTATAAATTGCTGTATAATTTGGATAATGGGATTTTAATTCGTTAAATTTGGATTGGAATTCCAATGGATTAGTGGATGATTTTTTGCTATCACTTAAAGAGAGAATTACATTCGGTTTGTTCATAGTCCAAGGGGGTATTTTGGATGGCTTTAATGGTCGAATGCTATCTACATTTAGTCCTGCAGCTTCAATTGCAGGTTTTATGCGTAACCCAAGCGGTGGTATTGCTGTGGGTTTCTTGTTGTAAAGGGTGGAATACTTTGGGTCAAAAATGACTTCATTGGCTGGGTTGTTGGGGTTGGATTTTACATTAAGTAGGTAATTAAGAGCTAATTTTTCTCTTCGAAGGGCCAAAGATGGTTCATTGGCTTCCACTAGAAGACTTTCGATCGGTGAGGTTCGAAAAGCCCCCAGTGCAAGCCGCAGTCCCTGATGGTGAATTGTGTTCAGCATCTTTAAATACGATTTTCGAGCTGATCCATATACGATGCTTCCATAATCTAATTTGGAACGAATCAAAGAACGATATAAATGTAAAAGAATTTTTCGACCAGCTCCCCAGTCAGTGTTGGCTAAGACTCGAAGAAGATTAAGAGCCTTGAGACATTTAGTGCTCAAAGCTTTGATGTGCGGGATGAATGAAAGTTTTTGGTCAAAAATTACACCAAGAAACTTCGCTTCCGCAACTACTGGAATCTGAATGCCATTCAGATTTAAAAATGGGTCATCATGGGCTTTTCTAAGCTGACAGAAATGTACACATTGTGTTTTTGATGTGGAAAATTTAAAACCATTTTTATCCGTCCAATCTTGTAACTTATTAAGACATTGTTGAAGTTGTCTCTCTATCGTTGGCATATTCTTTGATCTATAGCAGATCAAAAAATCATCAACATATAGAGAGCAATCAACATCGTTATTTAAACATTGAACAATACTATTGATTTTTATACCAAATAGTGTAACAGATAGTATGCTACCTTGTGGGACACCCTCTTCTTGCTCGTGCAAGTCTGAAAGGGTTGACCCAACACGCACTTGAAAATTTCTGTCAGATAGAAAGTCCGAGATGAAAGAAGGTAATCGACCTTTGAGACCTAGATCTTGCAAGTCTTTCATTATCCCATACTTCCAAGTTGTGTCATATGCCTTTTCAAGGTCAAAAAATACTGCAACTAGATGTTGCTTTCTAATAAATGCATCACGTATAAAACTCTCTAAACGAACAAGGTGATCATTTGTACTTCGCTGGCCTCTGAAACCACTCTGGAAATTGGTGATTAAACCATTTGATTCCAGAAACCAGACTAAACGGGCGTTTATCATTCGTTCGAGAGTTTTACAGACACAACTAGTAAGAGCAATAGGGCGGTAATTGGATGGTATAGAACTGTCCTTGCCTGGTTTTTGTATAGGTATAACTATGGCTTCCTTCCATGATGGAGGAAGCAAACCAGTTTCCCATATACTATTATAGATTGATAACAAAATCACCATTACTGTATCAGGAAGGTGTTTCAAGAGCTGATAATGAATATTATCAGGGCCAACGGCCGTATCGTTAGATTTATTCAACGATTCTTTCAAATCTGAAATCGAAAATGGTAAATTGTATTGTTCGTCATTGTTCGACCTAAAATTGAGATTTCTTTTTTCCTCTTGTTTTTTGAATTTTTGGAATTTCTTAGAATAATTTGTTGAAGATGAGTTTTTGGAAAAGGTTTCGGCCAAAATATTAGAAATGTCATGTTTATCGCATGCCATTTCTGAATCAGACTTTTGAAGATGCTTTACTGATGAAGGTTTGCCTTTACCAGTAATTTTCTTAACCATGTCCCAAACCTTTTTTAAAGGAGTATGGGAATTGACTTTTGAGACATAAGATTGCCAAGATTTCTTTTTGGCTTGCCTAACGGTACGGCGAGCTTTAGCTCTAAATATTTGAATATTACCTAAATTATCAGTACTTGGATGCAGGTTAAATTTTCGGACAGCGGCCCTTCGTTCTTTGATTGCAGATTTACAATCATCATTGAACCATGGTCTACTTCGTTTTAAATTTGTAGAGGTCTTAGGAATACACTCTTCAGCAATCTGTAGTAGTGTGGAAGAAAACAACTCAATTGGATCCTCGATATTATTGAACATAGTCGGGGTGATTCTAGAATTACAAAGAAATTGAAACATTCCCCAATTAGCTTTTGAAAACTTCCAGTGTTGAATAGCCTCTGGTGGGGTTGGGGTAACATTTGACAAAATTATAGGAAAGTGATCACTGCCACACAAGTCATTATGCACTGTAAATTCAAAGTCAAGTAAAAGAGGTGGGCTACAGATGGAAAGGTCTAAAGAAGAATAGTGCCCAGTGGCAGGATGCAAATATGTTGGAGATTTATCATTGAGAAGACACAGGTCATTTCTACCTATAAAGTCTTCTACAATTTTTCCTCGATTATTTATATCGGAACATCCCCAAAGGGGATTGTGGCCATTTAAATCACCCAAAAGCATGAACGGCTCTGGGAGTTGTTGTACCAGATTGTCCATTTCTGCAGGATCTACCACAGAGTTTGGTGGTATGTATATAGAGCATATTGTTATGGTTCTCTGAAAAGTAACACTAACAGCCACTGCCTGCAGTGGTGTGTTCAAATCTATTTTACGATGAGGAATCTTGTTAGCAATAGCTAAAGAAGATCCTCCAGATGCTCTATTTGCATTGTTTGAAATGTAATTAAACAGTGTATAATTTTTCAGAGAAAGATTGTCTGATTGTTTAAGGAAAGTTTCCTGCAAGGAAATGACAGATGGCGAGAATGAAGTCAGAATGAGTTCAAGCTCATTATAATTAGCCTTAAGGCCTCTACAATTCCACTGGATTATTTTGTAATCCATGATTCAATGTTACTATGGTGGATGTATGGGCGATCGAGATCGAGGACTGGCCCCGTGATCAGATGGAGTGTCAGTACACTCCATCTGATCAGGGGCCCCATCCGTCAAGATCTCGTATCTGTTTGCCGTCAGAGAGGGGTCCTTAGTGGATCTCTTCTTCCGGGCTGACTGTGAAGCAGGATCCCTCTGCTTGCCAGTCTTTTTGGCTGGCAAAGCAGGAGACACCTGTTGGCCACAACTTGTGGCGGGTACGGTTTTGCTTGTAACAGGCACGGGCGTCCCCGTTTTCTGTGGCCCCCCAGCCGTCTCCGTAGAGTCAGCTGCAGTGCCAAGAACATTTGCCTGGGGCACAACAGCCGTCTCCGCAAAGACCACCGGGGCGCCAAGAACAGTATCTGACTCAAGAGTCTGAGTACCGACATTAACAGTTTGAGTACTGGTGCTAACCATTTGAACAGTTTTTGATGCACTAGATTTAACGATTGACGAATATGATTGAGTTGGCGTATTTTCGAAAATTTTCCTAGCTTCTGGATACGAGATGTTGTTTGTAAATTTAATTTTGGTGATTTCTTTTTCTTTAAGCCAAACAGAACATTTGTTTGAATTGGCAGGATGTGGATCACCACAGTTGGCACATTTTGCAGGTTTATCGCAAGTGCCTTCGTGGTGTTTACCAACACCTGCACAATTACAACATATTAAGGTGTTTCTACAGTTATTTTCGTGATGGCCAAACTTCTGGCATTCAAAACAGCGAAGTGGATTTGGAATATAAAGGGAAACTGGAATAATTTCATAGAAGATTTTTATTTTTTCTGGTGGTTTTGGGGTGTTAAACGTTAAAATGTAGGTATTGGATTTTTTAAGTTCATTGTCTATTTTTCGAGTTGTTCTGCGCAAATATGTCACTCCCTGAGCCTTTAAATTCTCAAGGATCTCCTCATCACTGCAGCAGAACAAACGTCTATCACGAATGATGCCTTTGGAAGAATTTAAACCTTTATGTGGATAGACTTTGACCCGAAGGTCACCGAAAGATTCTAGTTTTTGAAGATTAAGGGATTGCTTTCTCCTAGACACTTCTACCAGAAGTTTCCCATCACGAAGTTTTTTCACTGATTTAACACTGCCAATTGCGCCTTGAAGAGATTTTTCAATGACAAAAGGTGAAATTGTTGTAAAAGATTTGCTTTCAGTTGACTCTATAATTAAAAATGAATCGAAAATTTTACTGTTGTCGTCCTCAGATCCTGAGTCGCTAGTCGGTTCCGGCCGAAGCCGCTTATTTGATTTGGAAGCCATGTGATAGCTTTGGTATTCACCCCCTATGCTCCCTACCCGCCGTGGAGTCCAACATGGGGACGCTTATACGGAGTGGATATCCGACTCCAAGCGCCAGGGATACACAGGAAGTATACTCGGATTCACAGAGAACACGTCCTGCTATGAACACGATTGACCCGTTTAGCCATGGACTAGGAATCCTAGCAGAAAGTAAGAGTATGGACTAGAATCCTAGAAGAAAGTTGGAGTAGGGTGGAGAGATTTACACACGGTTGGCATCAGCTAAGTTAAGTGATACTTTTATAGAAGAAAGTAAGAGTGATAGGTTGGAGTCCTAGTACTGCATGACTAGCCGATTGATCACACCGGGACAATGTGACCACCCGTCTACACAGTGTCAGAGGCCAAAGTGGAGTGTTGTAACCTAGGACTATAACCCAAGTTACTCAGCCACCAGGACCCTCCTTCCCTGCTTACGGGACGCTACCTACGGCAAACAGGTAGTCCAATTGGTGGGGTTTTACCACTCTGTATGGAGACAGTGGGCTAATTTCTAATCCCCATCCCACTGGGGAAATCAGGAGGATGATTTCGGCCAAACGCACATGCTGCTAAGCAGCACATGGGACCAAAACCATCGACCTGCCTTCCTTTTAGTTCTTGACAGAGAGAATCATCTCCGTCTAAACAGAACCAACTCCCTCTGACAATTAAGCCTCAGAACTACGGCAAAGTAGGAAGGTCTCTGAGGTACAGTTTCATAATTTGAACAATCTTGGTAGAGGACCATAAGGCAAAGCTACATGTCAAATATATATGATCTAGGCCATACAGTTTCAGGGAAGAAAATTTTCAAAGGTTTTCCTAAGAAAAACTGATAAGCCCAAGGGCAGAGCTATTTTTGGCCCAGGGGTCATAATTTGAACAATCTTGGTAAAGGACCATAAGGCAAAGCTATATGTCAAATTTTAAAGATCTGGGCCTTACAGTTTCAGAGAAGAATATTTTTAAAAGATTTTCCTATATAACTCTATTTAAAACTGATAAGCCCAAGGACGGGCCCATTTTTGGCACGGGGGTCATAATTTGAACAATCTTGGTAGAGGACCATAAGGCAAAGCTACATGTCAAATATTTATGATCTAGGCCATACAGTTTCAGAGAAGAAGATTTTCAAAGGTTTTCCTAAGAAAAACTGATAAGCCCAAGGGCAGGGCCATTTTTGGCCCAGGGGTCATAATTTGAACAATCTTGGTAGAGGACCATAAGGCAAAGCTATATGTCAAATTTTAAAGAAATGGGCCTTACAGTTTCAGAGAAGAAGATTTTTAAAAGATTTTCCTAAATAACTCTATGTAAAACTGATAAGCCCAAGGGCGGGCCCATTTTTGGCACGGGGTCATAATTTGAACAATCTTGGCAGAGGACCATAAGGCAAAGCTAGATGTCAAATATTAAAGATCTGGGCCCGTATTCACGAAGCTCCTAAGGGAAAATTTCCCCTTAGTTTTTAACATTTCCCTTAAGTTTTTCCCTAAGCTTGAGGAAATTCCTTAAGTGGTATTCACGAAAGGCACCTAAGGATTCCCCTAAGTATATAGATTTTTCCCTTAAAAGTTAAGGAAACTCTAACCCTCCCTTAACTTTTAAGGGAAAAGTTAAGGGGAAAAATATAAATGGCTGCCATGTTTTGAAGCCCTCGATTCGATATTTAGTTTTCATATATATACGTAACGAAGATACATTTCGTGAAGATTGTTGTTTTACACAATTTGGAAAGTTGACGAAATTTGCTCATCCAGCTACAAAAACAGGTAAGTTGATTTGTACGGTTATATTATCAAATAATTTACCGGGCGTTTCTGTATACCTCGCAATTTTCTAAGATATTGGCCTCGGTAATTTCAATCAACATCTATGACTCTTTTATCGTATATCTATAAAATCGAAATATGTTTATTTTACAATAGTTTGAATCCGATTGATGACATTTCGGGGGTTTGCGGGACTTTCGTTTTTATACTATATCCAAAATACGGAGGACAACTCTGGCAAACAATCCATTACAACGCGGAACGCTGTCAGAACAAAGCTTTGAATTTTATACGAATACAACGCTCTGTTTTGACATGTTGTACACAGGTTTAACACAAACATATTAAAGAACACAGAGCTGGCAACATCAAACGTAAAAGGGGTTTTAAGTGTCACAAATGTCTGTGAAAGAAATGGAATTGTTTCTAGGTAGTGACTAGGGGTACGTGACCGTACCTCTAATATTTGAAATTAGCGGTACGGTCACGTACCCCTAGCGAGCCCTGTGAGGGTTGACTAGGGGTACGTGAGTCATTTACACTATATAGCAACACTTTATTTTGTTTGCAGATACGTTAATATCGATGTTAATGTTAATAGTATCTCAAATCTACTTTCTTCTATGTCTGTTTTACACAGAAAAGCAAATAAACTTTATCCAAAAAAATTCCAATCGGCATTTATTTTTCACGGCAGCGAAAACTATACCTATGAATAAAGAACGTTCACACATGTTTATAAGCATGTATAATTATCCAATACCAGCTTTGTTTAGAATAATTGCACTTTTTAATTGCGATCCATTGTCAAATGTGTTTTTTTCAGTTGATTTTTTGTAACAGGTCATTAATTAACCCAGTAAACTTACATTTATCGATACTTGATGAGAGCCGAAGCTTCGCTACTTGGCTTAGTTGCTACATTATATTCTTACCACTTTATATGCAGCGCTAAGTTCAGAAGCTACAGCAGCATTAATTTCGAACAAGCTAGCTTATTATATAAGTTACATTTGAATCAAATTTATATTAAAAAAAATTAACATTGGTCACGGATTTCAGATATCGGGCGTAGCCTATCTGACGATAACACCATACCCTACATGCGGAATACATCTATTCTCATCGCTGCCGTGAAAACAATTTGGGTGGAGAATATCTTTCGAAGTTTCTTTGTGTTTCTCCATTAAATATCCAAAATATAAGGTTGAAATGAGAGATTATTAATGTTAGCATCAATAAAACGTATCTGCAGGCAAAATAGTGTGTTCCTACATAGTGTAAATGACTCACGTACCCCTAGTCAACCCTCACAGGGCTCGCTAGGGGTACGTGACCGTACCGCTAATTTCAAATATTAGAGATACGGTCACGTACCCCTAGTCACTACCTTGTTTCTACCTAAAATTCGGAAAGTACCTGTATTCGGATGGTGTAATAATATAGACTAGGCAGGCATCGGATAGCTAAACAGCAGTGATTTAGCGTTTATTTTACTGTTAAATCACGTTGTTAGTTGTTTTTGCCATGTCATTTCATCATTGAGGATATCCGATAATGAAAACGACAGTCCCGATCGAAGAAAAATGAGAAATTCAATCTTGGATTATGTTGTTTAAAAGACACGCTACGACCTTAGATAAAGAGAACAGGGAAGTTTTACAGTTTAGAAAAGTTTGCCGTTATTTACAGCGCCATGTTCAAGTTGATTTTTTTGCTACCGCTTTCTTATTCTGCGAGTAGGCTATTCCATACTGAAATATAAATGGAATCTGCCCCAGCTTATTCGCTCTTATAAAATCTCTGCCTTGTCCAACCATCTTGGGAGGGTCTTCACAAAAGGGTGTATCAAAAGTGGCACTGCCAAGGGGGAACCCCTGCCCGATTTTTCAATTTTTACCTGCTAAGTTGATAGTTTATCAAAATGCTACTGCTTAAGGGGATACCCTTGCCCATTGGTAAATTTTGACCTGTTCACATATTCAGATTATATATCTATAATATTTTATGTTAAAACAATTCGCCTGGCTTGGTGTAGGTTCGGACACCTAATAAACCGTGTATCTGCGCAGACGCACTTACACCTTGAATGAATATAACATTTATTATTCCAAAACTCAAACACAACAAAAAGTATTCAAAATAGTCGAGAGAGAATGCAACAAATGAGTTTTAAAAATTGCGTACACACTGTAAACAAACATGCCGCCCTGATCAATTTTTTATCACTGAAACATTCCGGTACCGTTTCTATTTCTCTTTTTTCAGACGATTGATTTCTGACAGCATAGGAAGGGTTGTGTGATCACATTTGAGACTAGGTATGTTGCGGTAATTTTGTATTGTAATATGACTACCATAATTACGATAATGGATGATCAATTAGTCAAATTCTATTAAACAGTCAAGAATCTTAGTTTATTCTTCATCAAAAGTCAAATGCCTTTCTTTCCAATGTTTTGACAGAATTCTGGCATGCTGAAGCAAGTGCATGTGTTCCATTTTGTGTAATTTGAAAAGTGTCCGAACCTACTTGGCTGTCAGCATTATCTCACTTATTTCAGCACCATATCCTATGTCGTTACTTACTATTAATTAGAATCGTCGTGAAGAGAGGATACTAATGAGTAGTGACACCATAGGGTTTAAAGTGGAAATAAATATTTTAATTTTTGAAATACTCCCCTTATCTTTTTAGTCGGTTAAAAAGCTTAGCAGCTTATGTTCATTGTTATATCCCGGTACCACCATTATTCGAACACCTAAGCATCGATCTTCGAGTCAATTACAAATTTCTATGTGAATAAAAGTTATTTTTTACATAGATACTGGATAAACTGGTTATTTTCAACTTATAATACGATGGGTAAGTTATTGCAACTAAAATTGGTTCTCTAACAATGTAAACAAAGCGAAATGGCCCTCTCACCTCATTCTCAGTGGAATGCCAACCTAAATTCGAACAGCAGGTTTGACACCACACATTTTTTACTATATGTAGCCCAGGGTAAGTGTTTGTTCATAAAATGTCAGATAAAACATAAAACAAGAGTCTGTAACCAGAGACTGTATAAAGCCATGGCTTTATACAGTCTCTGCTGTAACCTCATAAAAAGTAAATGTCAATTTTTTTACATTTAATTTACAGTAGTTTAGACATAAGGTATCAATTGTTACTGGCTACAGACAGGGTATTAGAAGGGTCTCCCTTTTGATGTGAAATGCATCTAAAACAAAGAAGAAATTTATAAAAGTTGTTGAACATAACAGTCCCGGATTTACCGGGGGGCACAGGGGGCACGTGCCCTCCCAGCTGGGCCGTTTTTTTTTTTTTACTTCCTTTTATATTTGTTTTTACTTCTGATTAATCTAGTTGTTGGCTAGGCCCCTTATTTAGCCCCTTCGAATCACACGTCTGGAAACTACAGGGGTCCCAGGCGGCACACGTTTGGTAGTGTGTCCAATACATTTAATCATTGTTGATAAGCGCTTGAGAGTCTCAGCTATATCTACCTAGCAAGCGTTTTGGCGAATTGGATCATTGTTTTAACAGGTCCCTATCTTGGCAGACGAAATTTGGTTACTATGGAAATGAAAGATCTTATATAAGGAAAACTATAGATCACGCACTGTTACCGTATATAAGAAGTCTGCCACCATATCATCGTCAACACTGGGTACAGAAAGATGCGTAACCACAGTAACTTAACTGTTACCCCATAGCATGCTTCTAGTTGAAAGGTGACCATAACTTCTTCAGTGGAGGAATAAATTAAGGGCATATTTATGGGGAAATTGATTAACCCATTACCCATAAATTACGCTTTTTACACCTTTAATTGATTATTTCACTGAAAGTAAAGCAAAATGCCCCATTAGGTTGCATTCTGCTTTACTGTCTAAGTGTTCAATTTATCTTCCAAACTAGAAACAGGGCATGGGGTAACAGGTAAACAACTTTAATATAGGTAAACAAGAAATATCTTTAAAAAAGATATTCGGCGGAATGGGTGGTGAAGGTAATGATGTACATGGACTTGATTTTATCCAAGTTGCAATAAATAGGATGGTAAATCAGGATATTAAGCTTAATATTTATCTAATAAGACACGCGCAGTAATCTACGACCACATACATATAATCAAAGACTGAAGGTCTTGAGAGTCGCCAAGAATGAGTTTTTGCAATCATTAAACTACTGGATCTGAGGTTAATCATTAGTTTGTAAAGGCAGTTGGTCTCTCAAAGACTGAAGGTGAAAGTACAGCAGAGAGCATTTACACACGTTTATGCTTTTGATCGGGCTACATTTTGCTGCAAGTTGTCAGCTGTTTTTATTCCATCAATAAGTACTTTTTCAGAGGTGGTTGTAGAGAGATTTACTTGAAAATTCTTGACAGATGGTACAGTTTGCACATGGATCTACTGCTTTGTTCACGTGGGGGGTGTCAAATTTCCACTTCCATCTTTATAAGCCAATTGAATTGCACTTACTTCTTCCTAGGATGTGACTGAAAGTGATGAGAATTTTTAAAGACAGATCTAGATCACGGAATTATACTTCCATGTCTAGATCTACGTGTATCATTTTTATTTTGTAATTTTTAGATACCATAAATAACTAAAATTCGTATGTGTGTGCTCTTTTGTTAGTTGTTTATACTTTAAATATGGTTTGATTGTTTACCTGATTTTGATTTGAGATTTTTGGAAAGCACCCCCGAAATATGCCGAATATGAATTGTTTGAAACGACCCCTCAAATGAGAAATTCATGTTGCCACCGGTAAATCACGGAATTATACAAAATGTGTATAATTTCTGTGGGTAAATACTTCAAGAATTCGTGTATGGAATTTGTCTTGTAGAGTTATAGTTCTATGTTCTGATTTATTATAAAAATATCTACAAAGTGTAGCAATGTACGTTTTAGGTATCTAGATACGTGTTGTTGGGTTTTCGCATTTAACCAAGAGATTGCGATCGCGTTAAAAAAATCACGGTTTGTTTACATTTGAGGTCACAGAGTTGCGCATGCGCTGGAGGAAAACGGTGTTAACACAAAAAATACCCATCATGCTCGAAATCTTTTCGACCGTCAAACGCCAGTTTTCTCGTAATCTCACTGAATTGTTACTGCTATTCTTTCTTTTTCATATACTTGGTACTAGATGAAAATTATGATTAATTCTGTTATGAACAATTTCGTTCTGATTTGCAGAACGCATCAAATCATTGCCGAACTTGAGACAATATGTCATATCTTAAAATAGAAACACTTTGTCATTCAAATCACTACCTAACGATCGGGACACGTAAAATTTCTCGGTTATAACTCACTAGCAGTAGCGGAAAGTCGTGTTTACTACTGGTACCGCTACATAGCAAATCAGCCTATAACAGTCTGTGTCTCTTATTTTTACAAATTTGTAAAAGTCAGTAGTCAAGTCTAACCGCTACCCAATCAGACTATTCGATTTTAAGCACGTGTCCTTAAGCTTTCATTTCTGGTCATTCACGATTGGTTGGGCCATATAAGGTTTGAGGCTCAATGAGAAATCAGACCAGCTCCGCCGAAAAAATTCTGAACTTACATTTAATTGGACTTGTTTCGTTACGCGTTTCAGGAGAGAAAGAGTAAAGTTTCAAAATGCTCAGAGTTTACTAGATCTCGTGACGATTACATTTTACATTACAGTGTAGACCCAGACCAGAGGGAATGTTTAGCCTTAGAAACAGGGGGAAGGGGGGGGGGGGAGCACGGGACCGCCCCAATATTTTTGCCAATATTAGTAGTAAAATAAACTTGATCTTTATGTAAGTATTTTACCCATTTTGAATGCGTGAAACACCCTCAGAACGCACCATGCAGAGACCATAAAGGAATAAAACGTTTTCCGAAGAAAGCATTCCCTCGGAATTTCCTGTTAAGAGTACATAAACAAATCCGAGTGGGTAGGTGTATAGACTTGGAAACATAAGTCGAACATTATTATCCTAGATTAAATAATTTATGTTATGTTGAGTCGAATACACGAGCCTGCCGCCCTTAGAACGTACCTAAGACCATCTAAGAATAAAATTTCCCAGGGGGAGCTTGGGTCTGCACTGTTTGTCATTTTGTAATGAAACCACGTTTTATAATGTCAAAAAATGGACTTGTCGTAATTTGATATTTGAGAGAGAATGGGTTAAATTTGCAAAACATGTGACGAAGTGTACACGGTCCAGATCAGATGGCTCATAAAAGAGCTCTCGATCAGCGTCTACACTGTTTGTCATTTTAAATAATATATTCTCCAAACAATTTTTTCATAGTGGAAACTGGAATTATCCATTTGGTGTTTTAAGGGAGACTGGTATGTTTGAATATATTGTAATTTAATTACAGTGTGTTATATAGTGACAATAACTCTTGTCCTGTACAAACTATGCAGACCAAAATCAGAGGATTCGTAAATGAGCCGTCTGGTTAGGCTTCGTAATTGTTTTTGTCATGTTGTATCTGAATATGTTATCAGCGTAGTAGTGACTTGAAAACCTTGTTCTGTTCAAACTGTGTAGACCCAAACCAGGGGGCTAATAAAAGCTCAGAGTCTGCACTGTTTGACATTTTGTAAGATATTGTAGAAAACAACCCGAAAGTTTACCAAATTAAACGAGAGCACCGCAAATGGTATATAAAACGCCCACTAGCAAAGACATATATATAACTTTATCAAAATCTATTCCAATTTGTAGACACTAGAGCATAAGCAATACATGTACTAAAATAAATCCTTTTCTAGCATATCTGAGTACACCGAGGGCAGATAACTCTTGATACAATGATCCAATTTCAATAAAAATCAAACACTCTAATAAACTTATACTTCTATGATTATACTGTGGGCAAATATAATCAAAATCCTTTCACAACTGTAGTTGCTTTAGTGGTAAAAACTGTTAAATAAGCCTTTAAAGCAGAGCTGAGTACATCAAGGGCAGAAAACTATGTAACGACAAATCAAATGAACCTTTAATTTCACTCAGCTTTAGATAGATCCTTCCAACAGTTTTCCGAGAAAACTCCGGACAAGCTTTTTATAGCATATTTGAGTATATCAAGGGCATTTTACTCTGTAACGACAAATCGAATGGACCTCAAACTTGACTCAACTTCAGATCTTTATGCTTAGAACATGTGTGTGAAGTTTCATTAATATCCTAAAGAATGCTTTCGGACAAAACAAATGTTGACGGATCAACGAACGAACGGAGAGGGTCATGCCAATATACTACCTTTAGAGATGGGCGTATAAAAATGGAATTGTTTAAATTGGAAAATGGAATTTGCCATTATGATTTGATGTTTCTAGGGAGAGTCATTCAAGGTACACTGTCATTTTGTGGTATATAGTAAGAACAGAGCCTTCAATTTAATAGTACAAATAGGCACGACATATATTTAATCAAACATTGAAACTGCCCATTTGATGTTTCAAAGGAGAATGAGTTATGTTGGAAAATGCTACCAGTGTGCTAGTAGAAAACTTGTGATCTACAGAGTAGACCCATATCAGAGGGTTCATAAATGATCCCTCTGTTCAGGGTCCGCACTGTTTGTCACTATACAGGCTGTCTGAATGGTATTGTGATATCCCTCGAGGTTTGTTCGCAGTACCTTTCTGATACATGCTTTAATTGTACAGCTGAAATTTGGTTTACACATTGTTTTGATGAACTGCACATTGAGAGTCATTTTGTGCTCTAATACGCTCGTATTGTAAAAAGCAAAACTTTTAATCATAATAATTTATGGACATGGCGTATAATTTTATTAACCATTTGCTTTGTCCATTTGGTGATTCAAATGAGAATAATTTAAGTTTGAATGGGCCTACAGTTTACCACGGTCCAGTGACTTGAAACGTGCTCTGTACAAGCAGTGTAGATCCAGATTTACCGAGACCCAGACAGACTAGTATCAGCACTTTTTGTCATTATACGATCGTCTGACAGGTTTGATGGTGTCCATCCAGGTTTTCTGCACCTTTCTCATACATGTTTTGACATATATGAAGCTGAATTTTGGTATATGCACTGCACATTGAGTTTACGTGTTATCACAAGTCATCAACTTCTGTCTTATAATACCACTTTTGGGGTGTTTGGATATTTACATCATTCTATTGATGTAAACTTTCTTCTTAGAATGCCCCCAGAATGTATCTTTTTGGTGTTAACTTAAAAAAATGTCCGACCCTAAATTACAGTTTTCTGAGAATCGATTTTTCTTTTTCTCAAGTTTACGTATAAATCTTCTTTCTGTCTAATGAAACCACTTTTTTTGGGTGTTTCAGAGGGATGTTAACATCATTCTGGAATGCCCTCAGCATGCACCATTTTGATGTTAATTTTAAAAAAATTCCGGGGGAGGCCCCCCGTACCCCCCCTATGGGAGGGGTTTCACCCCTCCCATACCATCCCCTAGTGTGCCCCCCCACTCAGAAATTTCTGGATCCGGGCCTGCATATTTTTCTAAAATAAAACTAGTGTACTGGAACCTGTAAGATAAACAAATATTTTTTTTATTCCCTGTTATTTCTTATATGAAACACAATTAGGAAACAAAAAAGTGATAAGGACCCCTATTTTGAGATTTGATCAAATTTAGTGGTCTGAACCCTCAATATTATTTATCCGGACCATTAGGAATGAGGTTAATGTAAAAGTTTTGCAGCCGATACACCACAGGTCATTTTTGATAACACAAAATGTAGTTTGTGTCCAAATTATGCATTGGGAATTTGGGATTAAATGTAAATACACTATTTATAGTCAGATAAGTTCAACAAATGCCCTTTCACTTATTTACTGATCTTTTTTGCCGATTTTGTGTTCTTGACATTTCTACCGGTGTTATTGTCAAAATGTCACGCGCGGTTATGCAAATTCGTTTGTAACTATAGATGTCACGCGAAATGATTCAGGTGTTCGATTTTTGGTTGTGTTCGAATAACGGTTGTAAATGTCTTGCCGACTCTAAATAAAATTTATTTGATTTGATATGAAACCGTTTGTTTATATCAGTGCATTATTGCAGTATATCATAAAAAGAATAAAAAAGAACTGAAAACTGGTGATCATCCAAATTCATGACCATCAAAAGTAAGTACAGAATTCCCTCCCTACAACAGTCCTCTTAACAACAACTCCCTCCTTACAACCCATTGCCACAGTTCCCTAAAAAGGAAAATTATGTACCACGCTTTTACTGCAGCAATATTGACTGCTTATTATTGTCGTCTGCTGTTTTTCTCAAATTTTCATATAGGACATTTTGACAGTAACTAAATGCAGATTGACAAACAGCTTGTATCCAGATCAGACAACGCATTACACCGCGTCTGATCTGGATTCAATCTGTTTGCAAAAGTAAACTAATTTCCCTCCCTATAACGACTCCCTCCGAACATATTTTTTGTCTCCCATTGGATGTCCTTGTATTGAGCTCTGTTGGGATTCGAACCCGTGCACGGAAGGCTAAGCAAAATTTCTAGACGAGATTTGCAAAGTTTCGGACTACGTTCGGATAGTTTCTAACAGTATCCTCAATTTTTTATATACAAGTGTTCGGTATATTCCGTTGAACACGAAACATTCTGAGATAACACGAAAAAAGGCGATCTTCAGTCTTGGAATTTCTTAACTTTTAAAATATAATTTTCATATCTCTTACTCTGTAATAATACTATTATTTCAGGAAAATGAACCATGAAAGAGTGGATTTCATCAATGACATGACAAATGCACAACTCATTGAGCGCTATCGCTTAGATAGAGAGGCCATTTTATATTTGGCAGAAGAACTCAAGAACAAGTTGGAGCCCGCCACCCATCGGAGTAAAAGCATACCGACAGTATTGAAGATTTTTAGTAACTTTGAGATTCCTAGCGTCTGGGCAGTTCCAGTTAAATGATGCTGATTTGCATCACATATCTCAGTCAACAGCTTCAAGAATAATCAGAGACGTTACAGCTGCCATGGCCGATCCTGCCTTCCATAGGCGTTTTATACAGTTTCCCTTGTCACCAAATAAAATTCCGGATAACAAACAAGGATTTTTTGGAGTTGGGCAATTCCCAAATGTCATCGGTCTCATCGATGGAACTCACATTCAAATTAAGAGGCCATCAGTTGACGAGCCTGCCTATGTTAACCGGATGGGATACCATTCAATAAATACACAGGTAACTAAGATTTTCGATGATTTTAATAATTTAATACAGTAAGACTGACTTTCATTAATACTTATCTGAGTTAAATATTTACTCCATAGCCTCTTTATAATTTTGAAAAATATTTACTCCATAGTATGTGTCTTGTTTTTAAGACAAGTGACCACTTTAAATAAGCAGATTGAAAGTAAAGCAGAAAGTGCATTTAGGCGCATGCTGCTTTACTTTTAGCCTGCATTAGATAGGATCTGCTAGTAAATTGAACATATTTCTCATGGTACATGTTTATTTATTACAAAAGTATAGAATGAAAATATTTTCTTTACTGGATGAATGAATTAAAGTAAATAGGGGTAGTTATCATTTAATGGAAAAACACTAATGTTTTTTTGAAGCTTGTCAAATTTATTAAATTTTTCCAGGGCACCAAAAATACCAGATATATGTTAGGTTGAAAATGAAGCAAAATGAGCCTTAAGGCATAATTTGCCTTACTTTCAGCCTGCTTAATTAATTGAAGCTAACATTTACTATTATGTCAAATTTTGCATTCATAAAATAAGTACATCTAGTAAAAAACTCTACATTGTGTTAACTATTAGGTGTTTTTGACAAGTGACTGCTTATAGCAAGGTGACAATCAAACAGAAAACTCCTTTACTGCCACCTTGCTTTAAGATGTCACATGTCTTTTATACAATCAATTAGCCTTCATTTTAGGGGTCCCAATGGAGAGTTTTTACTGAAGTACATCACAATGAAGTGAATCCATGTACAAATAATTGTATTGATAAAAACAACATTGGTAAAGATATATATTTTGTGTAATTAAGAAATAATCTATATTCTCCTGTTGTTAATCAATGGTTGGGAGTTGTGATGCACAGGAATTGGCCACAAAGACCAACCATTGTTAACCCATTACCCCATAAATACACCTTTTTACGCCTTTAATTTAATCCTCTCCTGAAGAAAATAGTTAAAATTTATACTGTCACAAATAAAAAATTGTAAGAAATATTTTCTATCATATAATAGCTTAAAGCAGGCTGAAAGTAAAGAAGAATGTGCCATAAAGCACATTCTGCTTTACTTTCAGCCTGCTTTAAGTGGTTAGCTATCATCAAAGCTAGAAACAGGCTATGGGGTAATGGGTTAATTAGCTGATAAAAAACTGTAGAACATAGATTATTTTGATTCTGACACCAGGTCTACACTCTTCCATTTATAGTAAAAAAGGGCAACAATTGCACTGGACTACTTTCACAACGAATATCTACATGAAGTTCCATTCTACCCATTCCAAAAACGTTATACCTATTCTAGGCTATTCAAAGTAGCACCTTTCTAGCTTTGTTCTGAACAGTGGTGACTACTAAAAGCATGTTGAAAGGGAAGCAAAATTTGCCTTAAGGTGCATTCTTCTCTAATTTCCGCCTGCTTTAAGCTACTATCTGCTAGGAAATATTATGCCACATGCCTTTCATTGAATGAAGTGTGTTTTAACGTGTGGCGGGCACAAGAAGAGCCTGCATGACGGACCATTTTCACAGCATGGTATATCATTCTATATATATCACTGTAAATTTGTTCATAGAGACAAATTCCATGTCATGCTAGAAATACATATTTCATAACTACCGGTAATACATGTGTCCAAAAACTGATAAACACTTTTAAAGAAAAATATTTAACAAAAATTAGAAGAAAAAATCAATATGTGGTCTACTCTTCAGGTCTCTATAAACGGACTGAAAATAACTAAACAAGAGGGCCTGAATGCCGTGATAACGCTCACCTGTTATGATAAAGCCGGATAGCTTTACCTGTGAATTTCACTCGTTTTATTCTATATCCATTCAACTTGTAGTATAGCATGTAATTTTTTGTCATCTTGGAATACATTAAAAAAAATGGCTACTATGGCCCTATATCGCTCACCTGGTAAGAGAATAGTATACCATGTTAAATTTGAGCGCTCTTTTCACACATGGGATGTGGGTTCAAAAGCTTAGACAAACATTCTGAATTTGAAACATGAAACTTGGGATAATGCATTTAAAATTACTTCAATGCTTCATTTAGCAACCACTTGTATTTATGATTGTCCCATTGGTCTTAAATTTATTGGTCAATTAAGATTTATCTTTTACAGGTAATCTTTGACAGTCAAGACATGATAATTGACCTGGTTGCAAGATGGGCTGGGGGCACACATGACAGCCGTATCCTTCGGGAAAGTGGGCTGTATGCCTTAATGGAAGCTGGGGCTATGGGAGGTGACAACTACTTACTTGGCGACAGTGGCTATCCATGTAAACGGTGGTTGCTGACACCGTACCTCAATCCCCAAGCCGGGGCTCAGCAGTCATACAACAGGTATGTCATTAAAAAAAAATTTTAATGTGCTAAATAGATTCTGATATTCACACTCTTTACTGATAATTTTTAATGAAATTGTTCACTTGTTTTGTCAAAACAATGTGACTTGTATCATATTATTTTAGTCAGCTATTTTATTAAAATTTATTCTTTATGAGCAATTACAAACTAGAACGGCTATCACTAAAGGTGATAAATACCCCCACTATACAGCACTCGGTCACATTCTGCAGAAATTTTTAATGAGGTTTAACAAAGGAAGGGAGCTAGGACCATCATAAAAACTGGGAAATTTATGCCAAGTATCAAGTAAATTAGGTTGAAAGTCATACCACGACAAATCTGTAGTACCTAGCTAATGTGGTAAAGGGAATATACTCCGGACAAAAAGCATCACATACAGAAGCACAACCATACATACACCCATACGGGCAGATCCCTATATACCCTCTTGATGAGTGATGAGGGTATAATAAATCAGTGCACAATTAGTAAGAACATGAAATTTACATTCCATTTTTTTCTGAGCACACAAACTGACCAGATCCAAGGTTGAAAGAGGGATTGGCCAGCTAAAAGCCCGGTGGGGTGTATTGCATGGTGAAATAAGACTGTCATCATTGAGAGCATGCAGGTAAATGGATAATTATTTGTTAAGTAACCACAACAATTTATTCTGAATGCATGATACAATTATGCTGAAAGCTGCTACCGAAGCTTTATGCATTATTTGTCATGCATTTAAGACTACTTTAGTCATTTCTAAAATTTAATTTATTATTACAACTTCAACAAAACTAGGCATTCTGCAAAAGCAAAGGAGTGAAACGGAGACTGGAGACTAAGGTAATAAAACATGCCTTTTTCCTTTATCAAACATGACCCAACTTGAACTTAGCTCAAGAATAACAATGCAATACCAAGTATAGTAAAATATATACTATGCAGTAAAACATTCCATTCAGCAGTCACTTGTAATAACAAGAGTGCCTTGAAGGTCCTGAAATCGCTCACACGTCGAGGGCAGATAACTCTTGAGCAAATAAACCGATTTCAACAATTTTCAAATTCACTTCTTACCTTATAGTCTCATACAATATGAGGAAGTTTGAGAAAGATTAGTTAATAATTGTGGCCTCTAGAGTGTAAACACTAACATTGTTGTCAAAGAATGATGGATACCGAACATTCACGATTACAAAAACTCACTCAGAGCTAGCTCAAGTGAGTTAAAAATCTTGTAATTACCACAATTTAGTATTTGTAATAGACATTTGTAATAGACATTTCTCAATATAGCTTGACACGTTCATGTATATATAACAATGTAATTATCATTACAGGGTCATCATGTCATGCGGTGTCCTGCACAATTTGTGTAAAATAAGGAACATTCCCCTTCAAGTTGGAGTTAATGTTCAAATGCAAAACCAGAATGTTATTCCACAACAACCAGCCCAAGATGGACTTAGATATAGAGACCAAATTGCGAATACCTATTTTTGATTATACAGGAGTCTTGGCCAATTTCATCAAAACTCCATATGATTGTTCCTTGTAGGTTACTCTCTCAGATTGTCAAAAAATTCTTGTCTGAATTGAAAACAATTTTACCCATATTCTCCATGGGTGATCCTCTATCAGATTTCTTAAAATAATTTTCAACAATTTCAGCTTGATGAGTTATACTTGTAGAAATCTGAGAGAGTATCCTACAATGAACAATCCTATGAAGTTTTGATGAAACTGGCCCATTACCATTGGTTTCCATGAAGAAGATCATTAAAGACAGACAGACGATAACAATAGTTTACCATGGCACTTTTTTAGTATAAAAGTAAACTGACAGCTCAAATTAAGATGACAGTAAAACAGAAAGATTCTAATTGAGCTTTCTGTTCTACTCTCACCTTACCAGAAGCAGTCTCATGTCTAAAAAACCTATTAAAAACAGAACGTTTATTTCATATACAGAAAAACCTCTATTTCACGACCACTAACAGAGTGTTATTTTTTAGTATAAAAGTCAAGTGACAGCTCAAATCAAGATGACAGTAAAACAGAAAGCTCCTAATTGAGCTTTCTGTTCTACTGTCAACTTTCCTGAATCAGTCCCATGTCTTTTTTAAAAACACAAGGTTTAGTTGTCATGATAGAGAGGTTTTATTTCGTTTCATGTCAAACAGTGAAGACACTAATCGGAGGATCCCTTTTAGGAGCCCTTTGGTCTGGGTCTAACTGTTTGCACAGGCTAAATTTAAATTTGAAAACTCTTACATGGTATGTTTCTTTCTCAAATGTCAGCCTTTACTCCACAGATAGTATCCATAATTGAAGACAGAATGTTGCTAAGATATGGAATTATTTCTTATGGTGCATATTTATGACTGCATATTTTAGTGGAACTATATTCTTGTTCAGAAATAAATTAAATGCGCTAAAATGTGTATCTATGTAGTAAAGGATTAAATTGTGTCTAATCCATTACTGCATAGTTACACCTTTTTAGCTCACCTGAGCCAAAGGCTCAAGGTGAGCTATTGTGACCGCTCACCGTCCGTAGTACGTCTGTCCATCTGTCCGTTCACATTTACTTCAAACGACAGCTCCTCTGAACCCGCTTGATTGTAGGGAGAGTTCAAACTGCTCATGATGTTCCTTGGATGCAGACATCATTTCAGTCTGGTAAGGGTAAGCCCCCAGCAGCTGCAAATGCTACGGTACTCTTGCATAATATTTGACCTCAGTGATCAGGCCAACAGAACTAAACATGTTGTCTGCTAAAGTTTAGAAATGGTTCAGTCTGCTTCATACTTAGAGAAACAGGATCTGGAAGTGATCCACTGACAGTTATGTAATTATGTCTTATGCCATATTTATACATATGTTTAATATTGGTTTTGTCACAGTTATCTGTATGTCTTGTCATTTTTTGTTGTCCAGGATTCAACCCTTTCCCCCAATAAATACTGACCTTTGTTAACCCATTACCCCATAAATGTGCATTTTTAGGCCTTTGATTTATTCCTCCACTTAAGAAAATAATTCCCCTTTAAACAGTCAAGAAAATGTAAGATGCGAAATAAGTTTCTATATTCTAGTAGATGGTAGCTTAAAGCAGTTTGAAAGTAAAGCAAAGTGTGCATTAAGACCCATTCTGCTTTACTTTCAACCTGCCATAGGTGGCCACCTATTTTCAAAACTAGAAACAGGCTATGGGGTAATGGGTAAAATGATATTGCCTATTTGGAAAGAGCCTAATGAGAGGAAGTGCCATTTGCAAAGGCCATAACTCTGACATCATTGTTTTTTTAGTTATTTATCTTTGTGATATTTTCTTGTCAAGAAGACAACTCCAGTTCTACTGATGCTATTGTAATGAAATTTTATGTATGGAAAGAAACTGATGAGAGAAAATGCCATGCACAAGGGCAGCAATATTTTGTTTTTCCCCTTTGTCATATTTTATTGTCAGGAAAATAACTCCAGTTCTGCTGACGCTAGTGAAATAATTATCATTTACCGGAAATGTAAATAGCTTGATAAGAGGATGTGTCATAGATAAGAGTCATAAGCTTGGCAACAAAATTCACTTTTGTCATGTTTTCTTGTCCGGAAGATAACTCCATTTATAGCTACATGTATATTAAAATGTTGTCTTGCCCAGTCAACTTAGGTACAAACTTCAATGTCCTCAGGTGAGCGAATTTAGGGCCATGGCCCTCTTGTTTAGTATCTAATTTATTTTCCACTGAATAAAATATTTCTAATTTAGACTGCCATGAATATGTATAATTGAGACGTGCCATTACAAAACCTGCCTGATTGCATAGCAACATTGTACAGACCAAGCACCATTATCATCACAGGTTCAGTTTAGTCTACACTGCCAAATATCATAGATAATTATTTTGTAACTGCTAAATACAATGCTTTTGATGATAAAGAGTGTCAAACAGTGATCAGGACCAGCCGCCACATCAAAGATGCCAGGACTGGCCCTGATATACACTGTTTGCATTGCAATAAGGCAGGTTGTCATGGCACAGCTCATATATAATAAATAACATTTTCTATACTTTAGTAGATTGAAACTTAAGCACACTGGAAGAAATGCAGAATGCCTCTGAACCCATTACCCCATAGTCTGTTTTTAGTTCTGATGATGAGTGACCACTAAAAGCAGGTTGAAAGAAAAGTAAAGCAGAATGTGCCTAAGGTAAATTCCGCTTTATTTTCACCTGTTCTAAGATGTCACCTGATTTCAAAACTAAAACAGGCTATGAAGTAAAGAGTTAAGCAATACAAGAGGGCCTGAAGGCCCCGATATCGCTCACCTGTTGCACTGTAGCCTTATAGCTTTACCTTTCGGTTTCACCCGTTTTAATCTAAATACATTCAGCAATTAAATGGTAGATAACTCATGACCTATTAGTCTGATTTCAACCATAATCAAACTCATCTAAACTCTTATGGTCATATACAATCTCGGCAAGTTTGAGATAGCTTTGATAAATATTGACATGTTTTAGAAAAACAAATCACAATTTTCTAACAGTATAAATAGTGTGACCTCTAGTGTGTAAACACTCTTAAATATGACATTTTCAGCAATTCAAAGGTAGATAACTCTTGATGTGTTGGTCAGATTTCAACCGTGATCGACCTCATCCGAACTCTTATGGTAATATACAATCTGAGCAAGTTTGAGAAAGATTGAATAAATATTGTGGCCTCTAGATTGTAAACACTGTTAAATATGGCCTTTTTAGCAATTCAAAGGTAGATAACTACTGACCTATTGGCCAGATTTCAATCATACTCCCAATGGTAATATACAATCCGAGCAAGTTTGAGAAATATTGGATAAATAGTGTGGCCTCTAGAGTGTAAACACTAAAATTGTTGACGACGCATGCCTGACATTCAAGGATTGCAAAAGCTCACCCTGAGCTAGCTCAGGTTAGACAAAAAAGTTTTCGCTTTATAGTCATAAATATGTTCCATAAGAAATATTTTCTACATCATTGCAGATGGTAGCTTAGTTTCTACTCCTCCAACTTTCTCTTCAACACCTCTATCTCCATTTGGATCTTCTTTTTCAACGCCAGTAATTCCTCATCCATACAGCAACATCTGTGTCTAGTAAAAACAAAAGATGAAATAAATATAAATTAAATTTCAACTTTTATCGTAATTATTGGTCATTTGCTGGCTCTGGAAACTTTCATTAATATCTTTTTAACTACACCATCAAATATCAACAAACTTTGCTCATGATTTAGGACTGACAATAACAGAAAATATATTTTGTAAACTTTTAGATGGTCAAAATAATGCGCATGTCATTGAACCCCCAATGTATATTTAAGCTATCTAAAGAGCAGTGTAAGTCCAATAAATGGAACAGCCTAGGTTTAGCTGTCAAACTTGAATCAAAACAGTTAACCCTTCTATAACAACCTCTTAAACGAGGGCATTTGATTGTAACAAAGACAGGTGACAGCTTTAAGTAGGTGACTGTAAAACATAAAGCTCCTAAAAGAGCTTACTATTTTACTGTAACCTCGCTTTAAGCAGTCACCTGTGGTAAACACCAACACCAGTGACAGAAACTTCAACTAGTTGAAGGCGGTCACTATATATTAGAAGTCGAAGTATTACAACACATAGATTTTACTGTACTTATATGATAAATGATTTTAGACAGCTCAGTTAAACCTGAATCCTCCGAACATGTTGTCTGCTTTCTAATAGCCATGTGCAAAAACAGTAACGCAGCGTTTGATTTCGATCAAAATGGGTCGACACATATTTGGAAACTGTTTGGATCCAGCTCAGACACTGCCTTACGCCTTGTCTAATACAGATCAAAACTTATGGCAAATTTTGTAGATTTTACCGTTTCCTCTAGCATCATCACCGCTTATTCAAATGCTTAGATACTTATACAGTTGTTGCCTTGGACTATTCCCTAGCCACCAATAATACCCATCCTTGATTTTGACCTTGACCTAATTTGGACTTAGAATATTTTGAATGGGCTATTTCCCTGGTTAACTAGATTTTACCGTTTCGTCTAGCATCAACAATACTTACTACAATGCATTTATAATTATACAGTTATTGCCTTGGACCATTACCAACCCACCAGTAATACCCAAGCTCAATTTGACCTTGACCTTGACCTAATTTGAACTTAGAAAAGATTCAGAATATATTGTCAAGGATGCCACAGGGGGCATAAGCGTTTATTGAACGCGCAGTCTTGTTCCAAATGTACTGTCACTGAGCTTTGTTGTCTATTCTGAAAACTCTTGTTATTATATACACATAAATAGTTCCTATATCTTACCAGATGGTAGCTTAAAGTATTCTGAAATTAAAACAGAAAATGCATTCTGTTTCACTTTCAATCTGCTTGAAGTAGTCAATTAACTTCGAAGTAGAAACAGTCTATGGAGAACAGGGTTAAAGCTTGTAACAGACAGAGAAACTGTCTGACAAGCATGACTTACCGTTTGTTACATGTAGCAGCTGCTTCTGGCTCATGCCTGTCTTTTTGTGCTTGCAAATTTGGTCTGTAATTGCAAAGAAGCATAAACTAAATACATGTAAAGTTCACATTTAAGGTGCAGTTTGTATTACAATATTATTTGTGGTACCAAAATACTGAAGCATTGCTTTTTAGCTCACCCGGCACGTAGTGCCAAGGTGAGCTTTTAGGATCGCTGGATGTCCGTCGTCTGTCGTACGTCGTCCGTCCACAATTGGTTCGTTAACACTCTAGCAGCTACAAATATCATCCAATCTTCATGAAACTTGGTCACAATGTTTGTCTAGTAGAAATCTAGGCCAAGTTCGAATGTGGGTCATGTTGGGTTAAAAACTAGGTCACTAGGTCAAATCATAGAAAAACCTTGTTAACACTCTAGAGGCTACAAATCTCATTGGACCTTAGTGAAACTTGGTCAGAATGTTTGTCTTATTAATATCTAGGTCAAGTTGGAATAGTGGTTATGTCCAGTCAAAAACTAGGTCAAATCATAGAAAAACCTTGTTAACACTTTAGAGGCTACAAATCTCATTGGATCTTGATGACACTTGGTTAGCATGTTTGTTCTATTGATATCTAGGTCAAGTTTGAATATGGGTCATGCCAGGTCAAAAACTAGGTCACTACATGTAGGTCAAATCATAGAAAAACCTTGTTAACACTCTTGAGGCTTTAAATTTCACCTGATCATTATGCAACTCGGTCAGAATGTTTGCCTAATTGATACATAGGTCAAGTTCAAATATGGGTCATTTAGGGTCAAAAACTAGGTTACTAGGTCAAATCATAGGGAAAACTTGTTAACACTCTAGATGCTAAAACTCTCATTGGATTTTAATGAATTTTGCTCAACTTGTTTCCCTCATTGATATCTAGCTCAGTTAAGTTTGCATGATGTCTGGTTGAAAACTAGGTCACTAGGTCAAGTCAAAGAAAAAACAGTGTTAACCTAATCGAAGCTACATCTCTCACTAGATCTGCATGAAATATTGTCAGAATGTTTGCCTACATAAAATCTAGGTCAAAATCAAATATGGATTGTGTCCGTTCAAAAACTAGGTCAAATCATAGGAAAATCTTGTTTACACTCTAGAGGTTGATTGTGAGTCATGGCCAGTCATAATCTACGTCACTATAGGTCAAGTTTGCCATGGTGTACCAGGTGAGCGATTTAGGGCCATAGTGGCCGTTGTTATTTCAAGTTATTGTTTTATATGAACAACAGCCAAAGGTGTCTGTGTGTTGTTTTGTCCATCTCTCCACAAGTTTAATATACCGGTAGGCCAAAAGCTTAACACTATAGTCAAACAACTAGGTATGACAGGTCAAAAATTAGCAGAGTCTATTTATAAAGGAGATCATCATTTTGGATATCCTTGATTTTAAATATAAACAGTTAGAAAATTAGTTTAGAGGTCGAAGCAGGATTCAAACACATACTTAATAAAAAAAATCCTGCCTCAATGCCATCTGTGTACCTAGATTTCACCCCCTGCGCTTTAATGACATCATTCTAAAGTCACTATTACATCATTGGTATTCCAAGAAATTCTATTTGCTTTAAAATTTCATTGAATAGTTGGTTAGTTGAGGAAAAAATTGTCTCTCATTGATGTATGAGACAAGCTGATCTCAACCTCTCTAGACTCGCTTAATAACATTTAAATTTTATACTTGTTGGAAATCAGCTTTTGTCATACATTGACGATTGACAGATCCTATATTGGTCATTGTTACATCAGAGGGCCATACTGTCTCACATAAGTAAAACTTCTCTATTACTGCCACTAACCTGTAGCAACCATAAGTGTGTAAGACAGGTAACTGCTTAAAGCAAGGTGGCAGTAAAACAGAAAGCTTCTACAGGAGTTTTCGGTTTTACTTCCTCTTTGCTTTAAGCTGTCACTTGTCTTTTATACAATTTATTAGCCTTCAGTGATCAATATAGAGAGGTTTTACAGTATACACCATGTTTCAATTAGTTACCTTTCAACAACTGCAGGGTAGCTGACTGTCTCCTGTACAGTGTCACATGTTGAAGCTGATGTAGGGCTGAAGTGATTTTAATTATTTTTTTACTTTTACATGTATATATTATAAGATTTCTTGCTGATATGATAAAAATATAAAGCAAGATACATGTATATCCCTTGTTACGTCTTTAGTTTATTGCCTTTACTGTAGATTCAATGCTTTCAATAGAAAACACCCTAGTGACGAGTATATAATATGTAATTAGCAAATAGTGTACATGTACAGACTGCAAATTGTCATGTGCAAATAGGGGAGATCCTGATCAGAAGGCTCCTGCAAGAAACATCCGATAATGGTCAGCAATGTTTGTTATTCCGTATACTATTATATTGTCAAAGTTAACCCTTACAGTTAAAAAGGCCATTGCAAGCAGCACCCTTAGCTCAGATTTCCGCATTGTATTTCAAAATGCGGAGAAAATGCGGAAATGTTGCGGAAAAGTTGCGGAAATCTTCATTTTCCGCAGAAACTCCGCAAAAAGATTTCCGCGCTTTGCGGAGAAACTACGCATATGCGGAGAATATGCGGAGAACATGCGGAAAAATGGCACTTAGAATTTTTTCAGTTGCGGAAATTCAGACTCTGACAATTTCATGATGCGGAGAACCTTCTCATATGCGGAGAACATGCGGAAAAATGGCACTTAGAAATTTTCAGTTGCGGAAATTCAGACTCTGAACATTTCATGATGCGGAGAATTTATACTTGGAAAAATTTTGATGCGAAAAACTTGGACTTATATTTTTTTCAAGATATTTTTAAATCGATTAATTAGATTTTACAAGATGTTCTTTCTGATTAATTTTGGCATAATATGAGTACTATGACAATTCAATGGGTTTAATAAAATTCCTTTCAAAGCATTTATAATTTTTAACAAAATCCTGTCACAATATTCAGTTACAATGTAGTTGAATGTGGACAGTATTGGAAAAAGAAATAAAAGAAGTAGAAAATTGAATTAGTTTACTAAATTTAACCAAAATCCATATATTGTCCAACTTTTATTAAGGGCTATTAACCTGCATTCTGAATTTCTGATGTCCTAATTATACTTCAAAACACCAATAAAATATTGTCAAACTGCCTTTTTTCACATTTAATGCAACAATTATATATACTAAAAATTAATCACAGGTACTTAATTGACACATACATCTAGATCTATTAACACCTCCCCCCCCCCCCCTTTTTTTTTTTTTTTTTTGCACTATACTTCTCTTATACGCATCTATAATAGAAGAATAGTAAAAAAAAAAAAAAAAAAAGGTGGGGGGGTGGTTAATAGATCTAGATGTATGTGTCAAGTACCTGTGAAAATAATTTAGATCTAGTTTAAAAATAAATAAATAATAATAATATTGCTGTTTTATATATAAAAACTTTTATCCTCAGTTTGAAAACTAATTATACGTTTGGTTGTTTCAGATATAAAACATTTATCCCCCGTTTTACCCTAAAAAGGAGTATCTATTTACACCAAGTGCCGAAACCGATTGGGGTCGAAATAGTATGGTCCGAGTTCCCGCGCAATTTTAACTCTTCAAATCGGAGGGCAGTGAGACGCCAAAATTCAAACTCCGATTAGCCTAGACTTTAAAATTACTTTATTTACAAGTGTTTGAACAAGAAAGCGTGCCTAATATGTAGAAGAATCGTTCGTACAGACATACACACAAGCAATGATACCTCAGCTTTCACCTGTGCGTTGAGCTCGATGCCGACGAAGGTAAGGAATTTCCTGGAATGCTTTGAGTCTGACGACTGAACGTTCAATCGTTAAATTTTGTCGGGAAGTTTGACACTCGTTCACTAGATTTAATGCAGATAGAAATAGTTAGATTTATTTCAAAATTCGCAAATCGTAGTTAGCAAATACTTAAATCTTTCTATCGTTTGAAAATCTTTCCAAATATCAAAATAATCCCAGGTCAACTCGGCCCCTCGTCAAATCGACCCGGAGTTATTTCGACCTATTACACTATAGAATGATGCATGCAGTGTATATAACGGGATAAGGTTAAACAGAAATAGATACATGTATGGGATTTTATGTAGCTTGAATTTTAAACCTTCTTAAAACACTTTAAATGCTAACAATTGTTTTTAAACTTGGATTTCAGAATGCATGCAGTCAGCCATTTGGAGAAATACCAAACATCTAAAACAAGTCTATTGTCCAGACAGGATCACCAGGCTAGCTTTACACAAAGGACAGTCAAGGGTTAGGATAAATAAAAGAAATATGTTGTAGTTAAGTGGTTATGTGATCATACTAGGACTGCAACGGTTCACCGAATTTCGGTTATTTTCGGTTCGTTTGTCTCGGTTCGGCACCGCAAATTTTCGGTTCGGTGCGCCGATGTATGGTAAATTATACTAGACCGCTAATTTACCTATCAGCGTGCAGTCTGTGTGTATATTTTTGATGGTCAGACGTTCCAAAGTGTAAGGTTAAATCACAGTTCTAACCTTTTCATCTCGCAGTAATTTAAATAGCTCGCTTCTCGTCCGTCTCATTCTTTTCATATCGGCTATTTATAATTCCGGGAAAACCAGCACTTAACGCATGCGCACGATTAATAGCCCGGCTTCAAAGGTACCAAAGTCGAATCAGCATCAGAAAAAGGGTAACCAGTCTATTACTTAGCGACCGCAAATTGCGAATGGCGATGTAAATAATTAAACTCAAATATTAATGACTTTTTCAGTAAAATAATAATATAATTGGAGCTGAGTAGTTCTTCTAGCGCTTATAAATAGAAGGCTGATGAGGCATTTAAGGAAGACCAGCCAAAATGACAAATAAAATAGGCTGAAAGCTTAGTTACGAAACTTCAATGAAAAACAGGTCGGGACGAACCACGCCTTAAATTCGCTACATTCTGTCCTAAAATGGTAGAAAGAAATGCACATATTTCTCGTACATATGATAAAATTATAGATGACAGTGATAGCGTTTTCGAAAAAGTGTGTAGATCTATTGTCTGCGTAGACATGTGCCAGTAAATGAGAATTATTTTCAGGTTGATTTTATCAAGTTCTTATCCTAATACCCGAACCGAAATACCCGAAAACCGAAGGGGTCTACTCGAACCCGAACCGAACCGTGAAGTACCTGAACCGTTGCAGCCCTAGATCATACATACTCCTAGTCTGAGTAGTCACTTCCAAAAATTAAAATATTGCAGTATGAAATAATAAATATTAATATGTTAATGTCACGGATAGATCCTTTAAGAAAACAGTTAAGAGTTTAGATCCTGATCAGGACCTGTCTGAGATGGGTCTACACTGTTAAAAAGTTAATTAGTTATAAATGTAAACTTACAGTGAGTGTGTGTTGGGTGGGGGAGAATGTATTATTCAGTTGAATAACATTTAGATCTAGATCCAAACAGTTTAGGTATATAATAAAAGGAATATCACCACAGTTGGTGATCCTGGTCTTGAATCCTGGTCTTGAATCAGTTCTCGTTGGTTGTGTAATCCAGATCACACGCGAGGCTATGCACAACCAACAAGAACCGATACAAGACCCCGGATCACCCACTGTGGTGATATTCTGTTTGTATATCATGCCCTTCTGACTTTAGGGAAGTAATTATTGTTTCAGTGCTGGCTGATACAGTCATGTATTGAGGTTGGTTCAGATTAAGCTAGAGCCAGGACAGATTTTAAAGCTTTAAGCAATATAAGTTGAACTCACATTATTGTACATGTAATTTGATTAAAATGCAATTTATACTGGTTACTTCAGTGGTAAGCATATTATTTGTCAATGTTTTTTTCTACTTCAGTCAAGATCTCAAAACCTGTATTCATCCTACGATGCTGTGATGCCCCCATGCAGTGTGCCAAGACAATGTCAAACAGAAAAGGCACCAGAAGTAAGCTATTAAATTAAGAGTTCTAACACACCTCGCCCACACCCCTATATAAAAAAGAAGGAACATGTCTGTGTATAAATTCTCCAAAAAAAATGCACACTGTTACATCCAATTGAAACTGTGGTTGCCAATCTTAAAAAACATGGCCGCTAGTGGGTGGGGCAGATTTTCCTTATATGGCCATATATAGTGAAAACTTTAAAAATCTTCTTGTCTGAAACGTAGGTCCGATTTGAAAATAATTTCACACAAATGATCCATGGGTGACCCTCTACCAGATTTCTTAAAATAATTTTGATATCTAAAAAATCATGGCTGCCAGTGGGTGGGGCATGTTTTACTTATGTTTCTGTATAGTAAAAAGTTTAAATATCTTCTATGAAACTACTTGTCCAAATTGAAAATAATTTTACACAAATGATCAATTGATGACTGATCTCTACCAGATTTCTTAAAATATTTGTGTTATCTTAAAAAACATGGCTGCCAGTGGGTAGGGCAAGTTTTGCCTTATATTTCTGTATAGAAAATCTTTTTCTCTGAACCTATTGGCCTGATTTAAGAATATTTATACACAAATAATGATTCGTTAGTGACCCTTTGCCAGTTTTCTTCAAATAATCTTCCTAGCTCAAACAACATAATACTGGCAAAATCAATAGTGGGCTTTTTTGAACCGGGTTGTAAAGTTGGGCGTTTTGGACCTGTCAAGCCAGCGGATGGGGGTGAATTTGTGGATGATGACTTATAGTAAAAACTTAATAGTTACTGGTCCATTACCATGACCATGGGTACCAGGTGAGCGATTTAGGGCCGCATGCAGCCCTTGTTCTGCTATGCTTCATTACGGGAGTGTCTCGTAAGAACACACTGTAACAGCTTAACATGACGTAATATGGCATAAAAATGGGAACGTCAAGAAATGTAGTGCAGTTGCGTCGGTGCAAATTGTGGTTAAATTGAAGCGTAGGAATCAAAATAATAAATTAATGCCAGTGTTTTATTGTGAAATAGAATAAGGGTAGGAGTTGAGATGCATAGTAATAATAATTACATCACGATGCCGAAGGCAGATTAATGTAATTACCTGGTGCATCTCAACAATTAATAAATTCATACAAATGTTTTATAGTGCAATAGAACACTGGTAGGAGTTGAAATGCGCAATAATTAAATCAGGAGGCTGTAGACCAAGTGATTTAATTACCAGCATCTCAAGGGCTAACACTTCAATTTAACAACAATTTGCACAGCCGCTATGGCTTTAAATTTCATGGTACACAGACAGTTATCAAAGCCATGTTATGTAACATGAAGGTGTTACAGAGTTTGCTTGTTTGATAGAGAATTTAAACATAGAATGAGATACGTTCCTTTATTCTTTATATAGGGGTTTGCGCGAGGCGTGTTAGAAAATTTTATATTTAAAAGAATACATTTTCATTAAAAAGTAGACTGTTTAACTGTAATGCCATTTATGGTGGTCTTGAACTTTTACTTAAATCAAGATACTTTATTATCCCGTCTCAATATTGGAAATCCTTCCACATGATTGTTGTCAGGAGTTTAGTATTCTGAAATTTGTCACTCATCTGCATTAAAGACAATGAAGGCAAATCAAAAAAGTTTGAAAATGCACTCGTCTTGCACAATAGACAGAGAAGGGACAAATCATGCAGGACGAGTGAAATTTTCAAACGCTCATTTGTAATGTATGTGCGTTCCAACGCCCTTTGTCAGTACAGGCAACTTAAATTACCAAAGGACTTTCATCAATCTTCATACGAACGAACGCGTTTTTATTTCACATGTCATGGTCAATGTCACTGTGGCTGCTTTTTAGAAACAAGACTGCGCGTTCAATAAACGCTTATGCCCCCGGTGGCATCCTTGACAATATATTCTGAATCTTTTCTAAGTCCAAATTAGGTCAAGATGAAGGTCAAACTGAGCTTGGGTATTACTGGTGGGTTGGTAATGGTCCAAGGCAATAACTGTATGAGTATAGAAGCATTGTAGTAAGTAGTGTCGATGCTAGACGAAACGGTAAAATCTAGTTAACCAAGAAATAGCCCATTCAAAATATTCTAAGTCCAAATTAGGTCAAGGTCAAAATTAAGGTTGGGTGATATTGATGGATAGGTAATGTTCCAAGGCAAAAACTGTATAAGTATCCAAGCATTGGAGTAAGCGGTGTTGATGCCAGACGAAACGGTAAAATCTAGTTAACCAAGAAATAGCCCATTCAAAATATTCTAAGTCCAAATTAGGTCAAGGTCAAGGTCAAAATCAAGGTTGGGTATTATTGGTGGCTAGGGAATGGTCCAAGGCAACAACTGTATACGTATCTAAGCATTTGAATAAGTGGTGTTGATGCTAGACGAAACGGTAAAATCTACTTAACCTGGTTACGGACGGAAGGACGGACGGACAGGACGATTACTATATGCTCCCGCATCTGTCGATGCCGGGGGCATAAAAACGTGTCATTGCTGTGTCAACTTCATTTCTCAATGGATTTTCATCAGACTTCTTGCAAGTGTACAGAATAATAATAAAAACAAAGCCTTATATAAAAACAAAATTAAATAATCAATGTAAAAGATTTGTTTATTTGTTATGAATGCTTAGAAAAAATCCACTTTAACACAGAATGACAACTGACTCAGCTGAACCCTAAAATTTGAGCTGTTTACATGTGACTCAGGATTGGTCTTGAATGGTTATCATTTGAATGATTATGCTGCTTTTATGTTACTGAAAATCGGATATGGCATAAAAAATGTAAATGGATGTCGGGTGGTTTTATAGGCATGTAAATTTATAGTAGTTTAGGTATTAAATGAACTTATGTATTTCAAAGAAGTTTTTTTTATAGTCAGCTTGGCCAGGATTTTAACACAGGTTAGGAAGGCCGGCATACAAAATTGAGAGTCCTACACTCTATTACCATTTGGCCACTGTGCCATACTTATATCCCAATTCTGTTTTATCTCACTGAACTTCTGAAGTGAATGGGATCTACTTTGGTGTGAAGTTTAAAATTAGATAATTACACCGTCTATAGGCAGAATAAATTTTGCAATAGAATTCTTTCTACAAAAAATAAAAGATTTTGATATTTTTCTTGAATGATTTTATGCCATGATCTGGTTTTCAGTTTCCTTAAAATTCTCTTCTATGATTGCTCTGTTGACTTTCAATTTTGCAGAGATTTAAAACTTAAATTTGATTTACAGAAATTTCCAACTGTGACAAACCGGTGATCAATTGGAAAGTGGCAGACATTACAAAGACTTCGACTCATCGCTCATCAAATGAGGCAGTTAAGCATCAGGCGTGTAAAGAACCCCTTTCATCCAACTGAATTTCGAAGGACCTGTGATTTTGTTCAATCTGGAGATGTTACAGATTTTTCTAATGAATCTTTTAATCAACAATATTTATAGATCCCTTTCAACCAAGTGATGTTTGAAGAACCAGTGTTTAGTTCGATCTGAAGATGTTACAGATTTTTTAAAGAACTTTTAAATCTGACAACATATAATTTGCATATATTCAACCTTTGATATCATATTTATTGCAATGGCATACATTTGTTTGACAGTAGTGCATTTAACAAATCTTGTTTGTTTGTTTACTAGGCCATATTATTTAATAATGTTTATACTGTTGATTGAGAATGGAATAAATGTTTATCATTAAAACTGTTAAAACCAACTTGTGATGTAACTCTCTAGACTCTATCATAGAATTTGTCACAATAATGGCTATTTAATGGGGCTTAGAGAATGGAATTCAATAGTTTCATATATTTAATTTAGGTCCACTTCTGGAAAAGTATTCAGCCAAAAGCTTTTAACTTGTAACAATTATTAGAAATGATAAGAACATTGCATAGTTAGTCTAAGAACCATAACTCTTTGGATTACCATTTCTGGTATACATGTACTGTATTAGTATGGACCTAAAAAAAAGTCCTATATCCTATGAGATGGTAACGCTTAAAGTAGGCTGAAAGTAAAGTAGAATTCTCCTCCAAAGGGCATTCTGCTTTACATAAAGCCTGCTTTAAATAAGCAACAATCTTTCTTCGGAAAACAAGCTATATGGTGTTCGGGGTTAATGTATTATACTGATATTTGCTATCATGAGATTATACCAATGACCTAAACTCTGTCCTGGCTTTAAGCTTTTGGTGTCTTAGTTGTACCTCAAAAGGAAATGGACACACCGTAAGACAACTGTTTGGTGCTGCAAGGCAGAGCTCTTGTTTAGTATTGTCCACTTATTTTATGCATCATTGCTCAATTTTGAATCATGTCTCAGACTAGTTTTGATTCATATTGTTTTGGCTCTGTGTCTGCCCTTCATGTCTGCTGGTGCTGTGCTGGATAAATGGCGGCAAAGAGATGCGGATTATTTCCGCATGCGGAGAAAAATCCGCATCTACAGCAGTAGAAATTTCCGCATTTCATGCGGAGAAACTCCACATTTAATGTGGAGAAACTCCGCATTTAGTGCGGAGAAACTCTATATTTAATGCGGAGAAACTCCGCATATCCGCAAATTCTCCGCAATCTAATTTCCGCATCTCCGCAATCCAGTTTCCGCAATTTTTCCGCAATCCAGATTTTCTGCGGATTTCCGCGTCCGAATACTCCGCATTTTTTCCGCAAAATATGCGGAAGAAATTCTGCGGAATTAATGCGGATTTCCGCATTATTTGCGGAGATCTGAGCTAAGGGCAACTTAAACTACCGGTAAAATGGGATGAATTTAACAAATTCCCAACAATTTAAAAATGCAGGTGATAGATATTTTACATCTGGCACGTGTACTCAACGCAAGAAAATTCTTGAGCTCAGTACAAGTTGGTTCATGTCAGACAAAGTCAATGTCATTTACTGATCAATGTCATTTAACTCTTTCCTCCCTGAAACTTTAAATGGACAATTCCAGTTTGCATTTTAGTGTAGTCCATTTCTGACTTTTAAGGGTTGTTTTTGGCAATGTTTGGCATTATAACAAACAGTGAATACCCTGATCAGAGGGCTCCTTTCGGATCTTGGTCTTCACTGTTTGCACAGGACAAGTGTACTATTCACATGTACACTGTTTGAAAAGGATGCCTATATGCAGGATTAGGGTTAAAAGGGTTAAGCTGCTACCGTAACACTTATATATACACATTAATACTTATCATTGTCGAAACAAATTAATCAGTGTGTTTGGCTAAGTGGCTATACATATTATGGCATAACTTACCTCAGAAAGTTCTGCAGCTCGAGCATTGTGGTGTCAAAGGTGGTATCGACAGCCCCAGCCACAGAAATGCTGTCCCGACCTATTACATCCATCACGGCCTCTGTCAGCACAGAAAGATTTTTAGTGTGTTGACCACCACCTGAGTAATAACATCAATACATTAAGCAGGCTGAAATTAGGAGGCACATATTACTTTACTTAAAACCTTATTTTTGAAAAATGGAGTAATTGGTTAATTGTTGGTGACCACTTAAAGCGACTTGCAACCAGATAGTGTATTTCACTATTTGCAAAAAGAAAATAAAATACTCAAATAAAACCAAATGTGTAGCATTATCGTGCATCTGACTATAATATGATCAGTCTAAAAACACCCTCAAGAATATTCTTCAAATCTTAATTTTTTAGATATTTTCCTCCGCCTGATCATAGATTTATTCTATAGCATCGAAAGACGCAACAGAAATTGAACACGGGTTGGACAATAAACCCGGGCCGCATTATGTACTGTCCATCGCTAAACAGTAAAGTATATTAAATCTATCCCAGAGATATAAATAGTCCGGCTGATCAAGTGGTCTAAGTGGTTGACTTATTTTGCTTCCTGCCCCAACATGCCGGGTCCCCGGTTCGAATCCCACCAGAGCCCAATAATATTTTTGTTTTGAAATGCATTTTTTTTACAAGAATTTCTTATCCTTAACTTATTCTTACACGTTTATATAAGTGTTTGAAATATATTTACAAATTACTGTTTTTAATCCTAAATCTGGTTTGCGAACCTCTTTAAAGGACAATTAAGTCATAACGTTTGTGTTACCTGTAAGAGTTATTTCTCTCTTGAAGTCACTTTAAAGTGACCTATGTTTTGATGCCAGATTCTCCCACTTCTGTAGTAACACTACTGTCCTTGGCAGATTGGCGGCGGAGTTGAATTTTGCTTCAACGGCCTTCCTTGTTGATGTTTTGGTCTGGCTTGTAATTCCTAAGTGAAAATAAGACAAAAAGTTAAATTAATATTTTTGATCAACCTAATGCATACATTTGACAGATTCATACTTGGTATGTCATCGTGTACTTATTACTTAGCTCAAGAAGACTTGGGCTCAGTACAACTTGGACATAAATGTTTAATTATGTGATTGTTATTTTTTTATGTGATTCTAATTTTTCAATTTTGGCATGTGCATTGTGTGATTTTTCTGACGTGTCAGAGTTATTTTTAGAACAGAATAGTTCATAATGGTAAATAGATAACAGGGTAACATCGGATCTATATAGTCGTACACTTTCCAACTTTAGATAAGCCTGATCCTTGTGCAGCACGAGACAGCTGCGCTAATTTTACTTATATCTTATTCATTCTCAATAAACGTGTTTATGCTAAAAACTATTATGTCCGTTGCAAACACCCGGCGTCTGATCGAGTACGGTGATCATCCCTTTTAAAACTTTAGAATGTTCCAATAAAACAAAAACTCTGACAGGTCAGAAGAAAACACTAATACTCTGCTCAAAAAGACTTTCAGCTCAATTATCGTGAGATGACAGTGCAATGTTGTTTTTGAGTTTGAGTATATTTACATATCTGCACAGAATTTGATTTTATATCAAGATTAAAACAATGATTCCAAATGGAGCTTAAATACTATTGGAAGTCAAGATAATGATTATGCAAATAAATACTATTGGCAGTCAAGATATAAATGGTTATGCAAATAATGCTGCGTTGCATGCAGTGCTGTTTTAAAGAGGTGTTATTGTAGAGAAAATGCTTAACTATACCGTGACGAGTTGGAAATGGGCCGAGTTGATAATAATAGTTAAAATTCGTTTAGCATATATCTACTCATGATAGGTCTGTAGCCAGGTGAGTATATGATTAAATGGTGAGAGATTAGTGTTAGCGATTCGGTGGCTCAGTCGGTAGAGCACTTTCTCAGTAAGCAAGGGGGTCCCTGGTTCGAATCCCGTTCTACATGCATATTTTTCTCACCATTTTACAGGTCATATATCCATTGTGCACTCTGCGTGGGGTGGAATATCTATCAATATCATTGCTTTTCTTACCTGTCAAAAGGCGGGTAGACTACAATAAACGTATTACCTGGTCCAAACCGGTGCCGTAGCACCTCATAATTTGTCATGTGCAGTGTCGGGTGCATTTCACCCATGACACTGCACAGCAGCACACAGTCTTGATCTGTGAAGTTCGGCGACCGCTTCTTCTTGTCTTCCATGACTGTCAAATTTGATGTGACGTGTGATGCAGACGACTCTAAATACCGGAGATCCCGTTTCTAAGTTTAGAAAGTTTCGCTAAATCTTGCTACCCTCATATCATCTCTAATTCCACCAAATTCCAATGAAAAAGACGCCGTAAAAGTCTGTAATCCAAAATATGAAAGGCTCCCGCTCACATTTTGATGACTTTCAGCCATTTTGGTTAACTTCCGAATGACGTTTTGCGCAAGCGCGAAGCGTCATTTTTCTAATTTTAGAAGCGGAAAACCCCAAAGCGCCTGTCAGATAGCGATTTGATTTACACTAAGGGAAAACTTTTCCCTTAGGGCAATACTTACCTTAGTATGCCCTAAGGAGATTTGTAAGTGTCCCTTAGTGGAAATTTAAAGTTAAGGGGAACTTTTCCCTTAGGAAATTATTTCCTTAGGGAAATACTTAGGAGCTTCGTGAATACGGGCCCTGGGCCTTACAGTTTCAGAGAAGAAGATTTTTAAAGATTTTCCAATATAACTCTATGTAAAACTGATAAGCCCAAGGGCGGGCCCATTTTTGGCACGGGGGTCATAATTTGAACAATCTTGGTAGAGGACCATAAGGCAAAGCTACATGTCAAATATTAATGATCTAGGCCATACAGTTTCAGAGAAGAAGATTTTCAAAGGTTTTCCTAAACAAAACTGATAAGCCCAAGGGCGGGGCCATTTTTGGCCCCGGGGTCAAAATTTGAACATGACTGGAAGAAGATCATTAGGTAATGATACATACCAAATATCAAAGGTCTGGGCCTTTTGGGTTCTGAGAAGATTTTTAAAGATTTTCTTATGCATTAAAAGCTGTCTATACGGTCATGTTAGAAAATCTGGTCCCAAATCAAGGGGAATAACTCTAGCCAAAAACTTTGAACAATATATCGTTCTTCCTTGTCACTGATGGTTCTGACAAAGTTTGGTTGAAATCGGGTTAGTGGTTTCTGAGGAGATGTTGTTTGAAAATGTGGACGGACGAAGAGCGATCACAATAGCTCATCCTGAGCCGAAAAGCTCAGGTGAGCTAAAAAAGATCAAAGGAAAAAGTCACACAAATACCGATATGTAAAGTCAGACGTCCGTCCGTCCCATCGGATTTTTGTGTCGCGCGTAACTCAAAAAGTATTACTTCTACAGTGATGAAACTTTACAAAAATATTAATCAGCATATGAACTTGCGCACCTCCATATTTTCGTGCAGTTTTGATTGATTTCTGCAGAGTTATTGCCCCTTTTCGCCTGGATTTGGACTTTTGTCACGCGTAACTCAAAAAGTATTACTACTACAGTGATGAAACTTTACCAATACATTGATCAACATATGAACTTGCGCACCTCCATATTTTCGTCCAGTTTCGATTGATTTTAGCGGAGTTATTGTCCTTTTCGCCCTAATTTTGGACTTGTGTCGCATGTAACTCAAAAACTATTCCTGCTAGAGGGATGAAACTTTACAAATACATTCATCAGCATACATACTTAATATTATGAGAAAGAATAGATGGCCGCTCATCAAGAATTATTATTGTGTGAAGCATTCAACTTGAATGTTCATTTTACTTTCAGGCATCTGTTCCAGACAAAGCCCTAAAAAAGATATTAGCAGATGCAGGTCTTGGTGAAAAGAAGTTACAGTTGAACAAAAATAAAGATCCGGAATACTTACGTCAAATGCTTTTATCCAGTTACCCCAAATTAAAAGAAGGGGGTGGATATGAACTTCTAAGATCCACTGCCAGAATAGCACTGGATCAGGTAATTACATTTACTTTCAACATACTTTTTATACCCCCGCAAACTAGGTTTGAGAGGGGGTATGTAGGAGTCAATGTGTTGTTTGGTTGGTTGGTTAGTCTGTCTGTCTGTCTGTGGCACAAATCTTAAATCTTGTAACATGAACCTCTTGGAATGGCAGTGTCGTATTTTACTTTCAGGTCACTGTGACTTTTACCTTTGACCTAATTTTGTAGAAAAAAGTATGAATATATTTACTGGTTTGCATATAACAACAAAATGGGGGCATTTGTCACATGTGACGACACTGCTTGTTTTTGGAAAAAGCTTGTGATGCGAACTTCTTGTATATCTCATAACCGATTCACATCAACCTTTGCATATGCATTTATAATGATGTGTAGATGTGCATGACATATTTTTCATGTGAGTTGTCTTAAGAACAACACTGTCACTGCCCTTGTTTCCAATATTATTTTGTTTTTGGAAAAAAAGCCTGTGATGCAAACATCTGCATTGCTTTACAGATGTCAAATTTTGCATAAAGAAATGTAGATGTGCGTGAAATAAGTTTCATGTGAGTAGTCCCAAGAACAACAGAATTATTGCTCTTGGTTTTACTTTTTTTAGCTCACCCGAGCACGAAGTGCTCATGTTGAGTTATTGTGATTGTGCTGTGTCCGGCTTTTGCTTGTGAACACACTAGAGGCCACGATTTTGGGTTAATCTTCATTAAACTTGCCCCAGATGTTGTTCTTGAAAAAATCTAGGTCAAGTTTGATAATGGGTCATGTGTGGTCAAAAAGTAGGTCACTAGGTCAAATCATAGAAAAACCATGTGAACACACTAGAGGCCACAGATTTGGGTCAATCTTCATCAAACTTTCTCCAAATGTTGTTCTCGACAAATTGTTCCAATTATGCCCCAGGGGTCAAAATTGGCCCTGCCCCGGGGTCTTAAATCTTACTGAAAAAATCTTCTTGTCAAAATCCGTAAGTCCTAAAGCTATCAAATTTTGTATATAGCATCATCTAGTTGACCTCTGGGGTTAAAATTGGCCACTTCCTGGGGTTTACAAGTTTTTCCTTGGATTATATTGTGAAAATTTGACTTTGTTCAAATTATGCACCAGGGATCATAATTGGCCCTGCCCCAGGGGTCACAACTTTGAGAATCTTTTTGTCAAAATCCATCTACCATATTTGGTATGTAGCATCCTCTAGTTGACCTGTGCAAAGATTATTCAAAGTTTGCCCATGGGGTAAAAATTGGCTTGGCCTGTGCTGACCTCTGTTCTCAGGTGAGCGATTCGAAAGCCATTTATGGCCCTTGTTTAAATCACAGGGACCTGGCACGATTGATTTTTGAGAGAAACAATTGTCAAAAGGTATATATAGAGACAAGGGGTACAACTGATTGTTAGTACATGCTCACCCTATCTCGACAAAACCGGGCATATCATAAATAATAATTGATAAAACGACACCCTTTTTGCACTTCTGTCTAGCTTATATAATACCCTTCCATAAAAACATAACATAAAACCAACTGTAAGCATGCACTTTCAAAAGTAATTGCATTTACTCACAGAAATCAACGACTTTTGGAAAACGGGACAGGTGTTCGTTCACAGCTGAAACCGCATTGACCACTACTGTGTGCTTGTATAGGCGGTAATATCGAACATGACAGTCATACAGTTCCATGGATATCCATTTTTACACCGATCAAAGCTGATTTATACTCAAACCATTGCAATACCAACAACAAATTTGCATGTTTTCATCGGCAGTAAAGCTCTTCATTTGTAAAAAATGCACGATCAGTATTACACGCCAGAAATAGTTTCCTTTCTCTGGCAAAAGTCTTTTCAATAAGTTGTATAAGTTTAGCTTTTATCAAATTATGAGGTAAGGTAGTATATAGTGTTGAAAAGTCATACGTACTAATATTGCAAGCTTGGTATTTTCTATGTTCAAGCTTCGTCAAAATTTCATTCGAGTTTTTGATAGACCAAAACAGATTAAGTCCAGAATTTTCGTAAGTCTTGTCACAATACCTTTGAACATGTTCTTTGATTTTAATTAAAGACGATGTCAAAAGTTTGGAAAGCTTAGTAGTAGTACATGCACTTGAATTAGCGATAAAACGAGACTTATATGGTGTTTTGTGGAAAAATGAAACTTTTAATAGTAAATATGTACCAAGTCACGATTGTCATTTGTTTTGGAGCTTTTTTTCATTAAATTATATGAGGCTCTATAGTGTCAATTTTTTCCGCGAAAGCAAGCTACATGTAAAATAGATCGCTGGTTACCAACCTTAAGTGTCGCATCTTGGAGCGTTGGGTACCAGTCTATGTTGACGGTTTTCCACTTCCGGGTCACGGAAAGAAGATGGCCAAGGCGATTGAAAATTGCCGAAACGGTTCGAAACACCAGCCGTTGCGCGATAATGCAGAGTAGTTTGGCTTTGACATGTATGGTAAGTAACTTCTTTTAAATAACTTGATCGAAATATGGAGGACATGAAGAGCATGTCGTAGATTTAAGGTGTAAATTTAAGACCTGAGGGGTAAAAAGTGCTGTGTGTGTATCGGTAGAGACTTGTTTGACCTAAATGTTTTGCGACTTCCGAGGATCGGAATGGCTTATTATCAATGGAAATTGATCTTATATGGAATCCTATGGTGTACAATAGGGTTTTCCGCGTACGATGATCTCTTTGTATTCACAATCGACCGAGAATTGACTGCGCAACAAGACTCGGACTGAAGTCGGTGCGTTTCGCGAAGCAGGTTTACCGCGGGAGTTGGACACCTTTATTTAAATGTGCTTTAGGTCAGAATATGGTGTTTGGTCATAGGAGAGGGTGTTTTTATGGTTTTATTCTCTTTATTTGTGTTTTGAGGTGATATATTGGGACAAAGCATGTGTCTGGCACCTGTGCTTAAAGCAGGCTGCTTTACTTTCAGCCTGCTTTAAGCTACGATGTACTGGAAAAAATCCAAAGATTTTTAAGAAATTATAGCTTTACTCTAGCAAATGGAAGCGTGCTGAAAGTCAAACAGATTGAGCAGAAAGGTGCATTCAGATTTACTTTCAATCTGATTGAACCTGTGTTAACAAGTGGTCAACCATATCTATAACGATACAGACATTCACTGGATCTTACTAAACTTTTATTCTTAATACCTTTGGGTTTTACTCATCAGGGGAATGACAAAATTAACAAGAATAGAAGTTACGTCATGGTTACAACGTTATGGCGTTTACACATAGTTTATACCATAAGTATCGTGTTGATGATCTTAGGTGGTAACAGCATCAGGCGGGAGAAGAACGGGGACCAGATATTCGGTGATATTGTGAATATCACAGAGAATCTCCACGTCCTGGCGAGCATTGTGGAACGAGGAAAGTTTCCGCAGTGAACAGGATTATCAAACTGAGAGTTCAATACCAGCAGAAGATATATAAACAAGAAAATGAAGCTTCATTTCCGCGGGAACATTGTGGAATTAGGAAAGAGAATTTAATACCCCAAATACTACCACAGAGTTCATCCTGGCAAAGAGGAAGGAGGACTGTCGATTTTGATAAAGGCAGTCACTAAGGCCTTACGGAAAACACTGCCACCACGGACTTATTGATACCTTTTGTATATACATGTATTAGTAAATTTGTATGTTATTCTATTTATGAACTTTAAAAGATCAAAATATCCGTATCCCCTCTCTTCATAGATACGCATTTTATGAATCCAAACTATTCCTGAGTAGAAAATAGTGTTTTTATTTCATACACCCATTAGTATGTAGCATAAGAAATTATGTTTTACTCTAGCAAATGGAAGCGTGCTGAAAGTAAAGCAGATTGCGCATAAAGGTGCATTAAGGAATCAGGATTGTTACATAAAGCAAATAAGGTTTGTTGTTAAATATTAATATCAAACATCTGTGATATCAAATAATGTTGAAATCCTTTGTCAATATATACTGTATACGCTTAAGCAAACATAGACCCTGATCAGACAGTTGCTATTAGGATCTATCTGATCTAGGACTTTTCTGTTTGCTAAACAGATTATGTGAAATATCAATTTCATAAGGATATTTAAAATTACAGAGTTCCCTCCCTATAAAGACACCCTATTTGAGACACATATTGTGTGTTGTTCGGAGGTAGTCGTTATAGGGAGGGAACATTATACCTGCTTACATTTGCAAACAGCTTGAATTCTGATACAGATGTGTTAACTGTGATAATTCATCCGTCAGATGATGAAAGCACAACAGATAAAACATGACGAAGACCAATGTGTCGAAACGGACATGCAGTCTGGGACAAACAACAGTTCATATTTAAACCAGCATTGTGCTTGTTGATTTCAATGGAAAAGACTCATCTGATTCCAAGTTTTTCATTGAATGTATGCGCAAAAGTGGAAGAAAATCAAATAATGCTTTTAACTGGCCAAAGAAAAATAAGGTCAGAAATTGGTATAGTTATGAAAGTGTTTTTGGAAGTGTGACTGAGGTCAAACCAGTTCAAGAGAATATAAACTTGTGCTCGTTAGATGAGTTATCTTGACAGTTGTTTAAGTCATTCAAAGAATGATTTCAGAAACAAGAGGGCCAAAATGGCCCTTGATCGCTCACCTGACCATGGTGACACTAAGTTTGGTCATGTGTTTTCAGACAAGAAGATTTATATATTTTCTTTGATGAGGAAAACTAGGGGTGGGATCATCTTTGATATGCAGGGGAAATCTTGAACAATCTTGATAGAGGACCTACAGATGATACTATGTGCCAAATATCTAAGGTGTGCCCCTTTGTGATTTATGAGAAGATGTTTGAAAATCACAATGTAATTCTATAGTCCGACGTATCAACATTGTTTGACATATAGCCTCAACATATTTCGACATATATCCTCAACTCTTTGCTGGTAACATATTTGCAGGAACAAGAAAAGATATTGGCCTTCGCAGATCTAGCAAGTTTGGGATCAGTTATGGAAGTTTGAATGGCTTTGGCAGAGAAGCTGTGATTGAGATAAATCCTTGGGTTGTGAATACATTGGTGGATTTGCAATTTTCACCCAATTATATGTACAGCTGATATCAATAACACAGTAAGTATGAGCTTAAGTTATTCTTTTCATACTACCCCGATAAGTTAAATTAACTATACATGTATTTACTTTAATAAACCGATTAATCTATAGAAATGAACACCCCTCCAGGAAAACCGGGCTTAATGACATCAATGAAATGACATCAGAAATGAGCTGTAAACTTTTGATGTCATTTCTGATGGACATAGATCCACATCCGTGGTGTGTTTTTCACTCGCTACATTTCTATAGCTATTTTCTTTGGTTTGTTCCCTTATTGGATAACTTTTGGTTAATGTGTATACATTCCATCCTACATGGACGGTAATTCATCATCATGGAGATACGCTGTATTTGGCGATAGCTATGTGGAGCGCCTGCTCCTATTCTGCAATGACAGGCTGGACATAAATAGACCTATGGCGCTTTTTGGAGAGCGGGGCATGGGAACGAGAAAAAAGTTCGACCACGAATTTCAGGAACTGATAAGGTATAGACCAAGGTAAAACTTTAACTTGATGAACATATTAAATGCACTGGGTCTGACCTTATCTGTTTCAAATCTGTTTCGAACGGGACTCGAACCTAGTACCTTAGGATACTAGTCAGTAACTCTACCGACTCAGCTATCAAACAGTTCTTTAAGTAATGTTTCTAGTATAAGCACATCTCCTCCTATACCGCTTGACAGATTTCAACCAAACTTTACAGTAATGTTCCTTGGGTCAAGCTCTTTCCAATTTGTTCAAAGAATTAAAAACAATGTAGAACTCTGGTTGCCCTGGCAACCAAAGTGAAAAAATAAGGAAATCTTAAAAAATCTTCTTGTCTGAAACTACAAAGGCCAGAGCTTAGATATTTGGCACATATCATTATCTACAGGTCCTCTATCAAGTTTGTTCAAATAATGCCCCTGGGGTCAAAATTGACCCCGACCCGGGGGTCACAGTTTAACAAAGTTATATAGCGAAATTTTCAAAAGTCTTCTCTTCTGAAACTAATATGGCTAGAGCTTAGATATTTGGCATGATGACACTTCTAGATGTCCTTTACCTATTTTGTTCAAATGGTTCTGGTCGGTTGCATATCTAGGTCACCGGAGCTAAAAATAGATTGTTTTCAATGAAAATTTAAAAAATCTTCTTGTCTGAAACTACAAGGGCCAGAGCTTAGATAGTTGGCACCTAGCATCGGCTTCAGGTCCTCTATCAAGTTTGTTCAAAGTATGCCCCGGTGATCAAAAGTTGCCCCACCCCGGGGGTCACAGTAATAATACCAAGGACAAATAGCCAATATTTGCAAACAGTTTGGATCCAGATCAGACACAACATAATACTGCATCTAATCTGGATGCAAACTATTTGCCACTCATTTTTTACTTAACATTTTCTAAATTGATTTTTTGTACATTTTTCACATACAGTAACGTCTTTTCTGCGGCAAGGTATTTCACATCAGGAGTTTTATGGTGATGTTATTTACAAACTTCGTAAGATTCTTGGACATATTCATTTTCAAAACATGTTTGTGAAACGTATTAGCTGTTTCCTCAAAAAAGATTATGATCCAACTATATTGCTGCGCACTTCACGTTTGGTTATCGATCAATGTACAATTGATAACCATGCTTTCTTCTTTGGTTGTGCGACGACAGACAGGGCTTAGCACTACATGATGATGTATCTCAAAAGCCGTCCTTAACCGGGAGAGTTATGTCGGATGTTCGTGCTTTGTTTGTTTTTTCCCTCCCTCTCTGTCGTACCCTGAACCCATCCATGTCTTACAGTTACTCGTGACTACATACTAGTCGCTTGAGTACAATTTGACCGTTGCCACAGTGGGTTATTTTTAGCACGGGCTTGAATGTTAAATTCTTTCCCGTGTTACTAATAATATTGTCATAGATTTTTTGTTAGATGTTTTACATGTATTTACTTACTGTGTTGGCGGTCGTTTTGATTGTAAGGTTTTGGCCCCTAAACCCAGGTTTAACCCCCCAGTGGTAGTTAATGGTTAATTTATAATTAATTACTCATTGCTGCTGACCGTGCCAAGGCGGGCTCCTATATTCACTTTGCTTTATGTTTGTCTTGCGTGTTGTTTTCTATTTAGTGTGTAGATGAAGGAATGATACTGTGCGTGTGTGTGTGTGTGTTTGTTATGGTATGATTGTGTGTGTGTTCTGCTTGAGAGGTGGGTGTATTGTTTGTGTTGCGTTTCCTGCTTGAGTCTTTCGTATTTATTTGGAACAGGGTTTATATTTTGTACACTGTTTGTCTTTATAGGTGAATATAGGAGATAAGAGTGAGGTTGGGCGCCCCTAAACCCAGATTTAACCCCCCAGTGGTTGTTAATAATTAATTAATTTATAATTAATTATTGATTGCTACTGACCGTACCAAGGCGGGCTCCTATATTCACTTAGCTTTATGTTTGTCTTGCGTGTTGTTTTCTATTTAGTGTGTAGATGAAGGAATGGTATTGCGTGTGTGTGTTTGTTGTGGTATGACTGTGTGTGTGTTCTGCTTGAGAGGTGGGTGTATTGTTTGTGTTACATTTCCTGCTCGAGTCTTTCGTATTTATTTTAAGCAGACATCATGTCAGTATGATAAAGGTAAGCCATGCAGTAGCTACTATATGCATCTCCAGCTATTGCATAATATTTGACCTCAGTGACTGACCAACAGAACTGGTGGTGTCTGCTGAACATGTTGTCTGCTAAAGTTTAGAAATGGTTCAGTCTGCTTCATACTTAGAGAAACAGGATCTGGAAGTGATCCACTGACAGTTATGTAATTATGTATTATCCTATATTTATACATATGCTTAATATTGGTTTTGTCAGAGTTATCTGTATGTTTTGTCATTTTTTCTTGTCCAGGAGATAATTCCCCCATAAATACTGATGTTTGATAACCCATTACCCCATAAATATGCATTTTTACGCCTTTAATTTATTCCTCCACTGAAGAAAATATTATACAGTCATGAAAATGTTAGAAACGAAATAAGTTTCTATATCCTAGTAGATGGTAGCTTAAAGCAGTTTGAAAGTAAAGCATAGTGTGCCTTAAGGCACATTCTGCTTTACTTTCGACCTGCTTTAGGTGGCCACCTATTTTCAAAACTAGAAACAGGCTATGGGGTATACCCGGTAATAGGTAAAATGAAATTGCATATTTGGAATTTAGAGCCTAATGAGAGGAAGTGTCATTAGCAAGAGTTATTTCCCTTTGTGATATTTTCTTGCCCGGAAGACAACTCCAGTTCTACTGATGCTATTGTAATGAAATTTCATGTATGGAAATAAACTGATGAGAGAAAATGGCACAATGGCAGCAATATTCTGTTTTTTCCCCTTTGTCATATTTTATTGTCAGGAAAATAACTCCAGTTCTGCTGACGGCTAGTGAAATAAATTTCATATACCGGTTGCGGAAATAGCTTGATAAGAGGATGTTTCATAGATAAGGGTCATAAGCTTGGCAACAAAATTCCCTTTTGTCATGTTTTCTTGTCAGGAAGATAACTCCATTTATAGTTATATTAAAATGTTTGTCTTGCCAAGTCAACTTAGGTACACTGTCCTCAGGTGAGCGAATTTAGGGCCATGGCCCTTTTGTAATAATAAATTCATTTTTGTCCGAAGCATATCTCCTGAATGTTACATCGTAAGTTGATGAAACTTGATACTGTGTTCACCTACTAAACATGCTATACCTTGGGCTTTTTCTTTGTGGGGAGCATCCATCGTTAGGAACGATATTCTTGTTCTAGTATAAGCACGTGCAGAAAAAATAATGTGAAAACTATCAGCATTACTAGGACTCGAGATGAGGGATGCCCGTTAGCGATCCACATTAAATGTACAAATGTAATTATACTGGGGCCTGCGCTGTCCTTCAGTGAACCTTTCCTTGTAAGAGCTGTCGACCAATCATTTTTTGACCGATTTTAATAAAACTTACTTCAAATGTTCCTTAATATACAATAGGTTGAAAGAGTTTTTCAACTACTTTTGGCACAATCCCCCCCCCCCCCCCCCCCCTCTATCCAAGGTGAGCTATTGTCCTTGATTTAACACTTGGTCAAGGCGTTGAACACAACACCAAATAAGTGTGAGTTGCAGGGATGCCTACGTTTTCGGACAGACAATGCAATCATTATATACGCGCCCAGGGACTTAAAAACCCAGAGGGTTTTTGTGTTTTTTCTGTGTTCAATTACTTAAATATTTGAGATCGGGATACAGGATGCAAGAAGTGAAACGACTTGACATGTATTTCCATTGTTTATCTGCCTCTGTAAGTTCTGTTGGACATATTGTCACCATATTTCAAATTAAGCTGTCTCATCATACAATCTAGACAGCAATTGATTTTGGTTCAGGTTTGTTTATGTTATCACTTATTTTGCCATTACGGACTTATATTGCAATGCGGTGCTCTTGTTTTCTCTATCTCAACTCTTTCTCTGCATTTCAGTCTGCATCTACAGACCGACTCGATATTAAGACCACTTCCTGTCAAAACTGAAGGTGTTCATAACAGCGGATCTTTACGGTCTATAGTAATCAGTATGTCTGTATATGTGTTGAGGATTTCAATGTGGTCATGTACATGTTACTATAATGCCTGGTTCAATGTCGTATTAATGATCTTAGGTGGAAACAGCATCAGGCTGGAGAAGAACGGGGACCAGATATACGATGACATTGTGAATATCACAGAGAACCTCTACGCCGGTGATGTCAGGAAAGTGCTCGTGGCGAGCATTATGGAACGAGGGAGTCATCCGCGATGGACAGGATTATCCCAGAGTTCAAAACCAGCAAAAGATATATAAACAAGAAAATGAAGCTTCATTTCCGCGGGGATTTTGTGGAATTGGGAACGAGACTGCGATACCCCAAATACTACCACAGTGACCTGGTTCATCCTGGCAAAGAGGATGGAGGACTGTCCATTTTGATGAAGGAAGTCACCAAGGCCTTCCGGAAAGCACTGCCACCTCGGACTTAGTGATAAATATCTACTGATACCGTTGGTATATACATGTATATGAAAATGTGTATGTTATTCTACTTGTGAACATATTTGAAAATATCAATATATCCGTATATCTTTACTCCATAAATACGCATTTTTATGAATCTCAACTTTTCCAGGGCTGTCATAAGTTGACGGGAAAAATCATAAGGTTTCCGATGTTGTACCTTTATCCCATAGCCTGTGTTAGTTTTGTTGACATGCGACTACTTAAAGCAGGCTGTAAGTAAAGCAGAATGCGCCTTAAGGCGCATTCTGCTTTACTTTCAGCTTGCTTTAAGCTACGATGTACTGGAATTTTTTTGAAGATTTAGGAAAAATTCGGGGAAATGGCAGCCCAGTTGTAGTTAATGGTTAATTGATAATTAATTATTGATTGCTGCTGACCGTACCAAGGCGGGCTCCTATATTCACTTTAGTTTATGTTTGTCTTGCGTGTTGTTTTCTATTTAGTGTGTAGATGAAGGAATGGGATTGTGCGTGCGTGCGTGCGTGTGTGTTTGTTTGTTATGGTGTGACTGTGTTCTGCTTGAGAGGTGGGTGTATTGTTTGTGTTGCGTTTCCTGCTCGAGTCTTTCGTATTTTTTTGCTATTCCTGTGCTGAAATTAGTGTTTTAATTATATACATCCATTAGTATGTATCATAAGAAATTATAACTTTACTCTAGCATGGAAGCGTGCTGAAAGTAAAGCAGATTGTGCATAAAGGTGCATTCGTAATTATTTTCAATCTGATTGAACCTGTGTTAACAAATGGTCAACCATATCTATAAAGATACAGACATTCACTGGATCTTACTTAACTTTTATTCTCAATACCTTTTGGTTTTACTCATCAGGAGAATGAAAAATAAAAAAAAATAGAAGGTACGTCAGTCATGGTAACAACGTTATGACATTAACGCATAGTTTATATCAAAAGTACCGTATTGATGATCTTAGGTGGTAACAGCATCAGACCTGAGAAGAACAGGGACCAGATATTCGGTGATATTGTGAATATCACAGAGAACCTCCACGTCAGTGGTGTCAGGAAAGTCTCGTGGCGAGCATTGTGGAACGAGGGAGCTTTCCGCAGTGGACATGATTATCCCAGAGTTCAATACCAGCAGAAGATATATAAACAAGAAAATGAAGCTTCATTTCCGCGGGGACATGTATAGCATAAACTTTACTCCATAGATACGCATTTTTATGAATCTCAACCATTCCAGGGCTGCCATAAATTGACGGGAAAAATCCTAAGGTTTCCGAAATCGTACCTTTATTCCATAGCCTGTGTTAGTTTTGTTGACATACGACTACTTAAAGCAGCCTGCTTTAAGCTACGATGAACTGGAAAAAATCCGAAGATTTTTAAGAAATTATAGTTTTACTCTAGCAAATGGAAGCGTGCTGAAAGTCAAACAGATTGAGCAGAAAGGTGCATTCAGATTTACTTTCAATCTGATTGAACCTGTGTTAACAAGTGGTCAACCATATCTATAACGATACAGACATTCACTGGATCTTACTAAACTTTTATTCTTAATACCTTTGGGTTTTACTCATCAGGGGAATGACAAAATTAACAAGAATAGAAGTTACGTCATGGTTACAACGTTATGGCGTTTACACATAGTTTATACCATAAGTATCGTATTGATGATCTTAGGTGGTAACAGCATCAGGCGGGAGAAGAACGGGGATCAGATATTCGGTGATATTGTGAATATCACAGAGAACCTCCACGTCGCGGCGAGCATTGTGGAACGAGGGAGGTTTCCGCAGTGGACAGGATTATCCCACAGAAAGTTCAATACCAGCAAAAGATAAACAAACAAGAAAATGAAGCTTTATTTCCGCGGGGACTTTGTGGAATTAGGAAAGAGAATGCAATACCCCAAATACTACAACAGTGACCTGGTTCATCCTGGCAAAGAGGAAGGAGGATGTCTATTTTTATGAAGGGAGTCACTAAGGCCTTCCGGAAAACACTGCCACCACGAACTTAGTGATTACCATCTATTACAAAGTGGATATATTTTTTATGGAGTCACAAATTAACAGCGTAAAACGCGTATTTAGGGGGTAATAGGTTAAGACAGCCTGCATGAACTTGATGTATGACCTTTTCATCTTCCCTAAAAACCTTCCTACTTTGCTGCAGTTCTGGGGCTTAATTGGCAAAGGGAATTATTTCTGTTTATTAGACCATGATTATTCCCTCTGCCAAGAACTTAAAGGGACGAAGGTGGATGGTTTTGATCCCATGCGCTGCTGGTTAACGAATGGTATTAGCCGAAACCATCTTCCTGAAATCATCATCATTTGATTTCATCACCCCTCATAATTCATCGGCGCTATAATTTATGACCTTTTTTGTGTCGTAATGCCGTAAAACCCAACTCATCCATCCATCCTTTTCATCTTAGTAGTTGTCGCCTACGTCCGTCACAGGTTAGGTTAGAAGATACAGTTTAACACCCGTTACTTCGAACTCAATTATTTCGAATAGCCAAACGAATTGCAGAAGTTGGCCTTTTCACTTATTAAAACTTTTTAACATTATTAAAGATGCCTCTGGAGACATTTTCATGCAGGTTAAAAGTGATTTATAAGAGCTTTCTACATCACTTTTGACGTCTGTTTAGAAGGTATTGAGTTAAATTTTCGTTTTAGTTGAAATGTCTTTATCTCAAAGTTATTTCTTTGGTCTATTGAACTTCCTACTTTATCGCAGTTCTGGAGAACTTTTCTGTTTATTATACCGAAATTATCCCCTCTCCAAGAACTGAAAGGAAGGCAGGTCGATGGTTTTGATCACATACGCTGCTTTGCAACGAATGTATCTCAACTTACTATCCCTCATCATTCATCGGCGCTATTTGACCTACATGTATTTTGTGTCGCAGTGGCGTAAATACGAAAGAAGACTCAAGCAGGAAACGCAACACAAACAATACACCCATCTCTAAAGCAGAACACACACACAGCCATACCATAACAAACACACACACACATACATACACACACACACACGCAATCCCACACACCAAACAGAAAACAATACGCAAGACAAACATAAAGCAAAGTGAACATAGGAGCCCGCATTGGTACGGTCAGCGGCAATCAATAATTAATTATAAATTAATAAACCCAACTCATCCATTTTAACTTTAAGGTACTCAAATCTACTTTACTTTTGAGGTGATTAGGTCAAAGTTTGATGGATGAGTTTGGTTTTACGGCACTGCGACACAAAATGCGTCATATAACGCCGATGATTGATGAGGGATGATTAGATGGGATGATAATGATTTCCGATAGATGACTTTGGCCAATCTCATTCGTTGCCAGCAGCGCATGGGATCAAAACCACACACCTGTCTTCCTTTTAGTTCTTGACAGAGGGGATAATCTCGGTCTAATAAACAGAAAAGATCCCCTATGACAGTTAAGCTCTAGAACTACGGAAAAGTAGGAAGGGTTCATAGTCACCTTGGAGTTGAACAAGGTGATCGATGTCTTCTAAAAATTGTTGATCAAGTTCCAAGTTTACTTATTTTTATGCCGTGTTGAATTAGGAAAGTTATTTCCTGTAACTATAAATGTTTATTGCTGTAACACCAATAACTATCTCTGAAACAACCGGTTTCGATGATTATAATTTATACAAGAGCCCCATGGGGCATATTTCGCTCACCTGAGAATAGCTGACAAAAATGGAGATAATGATTTATATCCAGGACGGGGTCATTTATTACCCAAGGGGCATAATTTGAACAATCTTGATAGAGGACCCTGTAGATGATGCTATGTGCCAAATATCTAAGATCAAGGTACTAGGGTTTAAGACAACTACTTTTAGCTCCTGTGACCTACATATGCAACAAACTGGAACCATTTGAACAAAATAAATAAAGGACATCTAGAAGTAACACCATGACGAATATCAAAGCTCTGGCCATATAAGCTTCTGAAAAGAAGACGTTTGAAAACTGTGACCCCCGGGGTTGGGCCAATTTTGACCCCAGGGGCATAATTTGTACAAACTTGATAGAGGACGTGTTTTTTGCCCCCAGAGGCATAGTTTGTACAAACTTGATAGAGGACCTGTAGATGATGCTATGTGCTCAATATCTAAGCTCTGGCCCCTGTAGTTTCATTCAAGATTTTTAAATATTTCCTTATTTTTCTTTGAATCTTTTTGAAAATATGTAAGAAACTATGTAAATGAGTAGCAAATAATTTGGATCCAGATTAGATGCAGCATAATGTGGCATCTGACCTGGATCCAAACTGTTTGCAAAAATGTTGCCTTTAGTATCAATGTAGCTTCTTAGCCTGGAAGGTACAGTTTTTCTGTATAAAACGGATCATTACAGTTTAGAATGTCAAGACTTACATCAAGTGGCACTGGATATGGCTAGGGTGGAGTCAAATTTGACCCTAGGGTTTTGATTTTAACGATTATCAAAAGTGATCTAGAAGAAGATACTTTACACCACATATCTTAGCTGTGGAAATAATGTTTTTTGCCAAGAAGCTTGTTTAAACTTTTCACGTTTTTTAATAAATTTCAATAAGTAGTCAACTTAACGATTTCTGTAGAGAAGCATTCAAGGAACACCCTGAGCAAGTTAATATTTCCCTCAAATTTTCGGTTTCAGTGATGTCGTTTGAAATAAATTTGAACGGACGGACGTCGGGCGATCACAACAGCTCACCTTGAGCCTTTGGCTCAGGTGAGCTAAACATAGCTTTTATAGGTTAGACAATGGTTGAGCGCGACTAAACGGCGTTAGATATGGCATTTTCAGCAATTCAAGGGCAGATAACTGTTGATCTATTTCAACCATAATCACACTTATTCGAACTCTTACAGCCATACAATCTGATCAAGTTTGAAAAAGACTGGATAATGGCCTTTAAGAGTGTAAACACCGTTAAATATGGCATTTTCAGCAATTCAAGGACAGATAACTTTTGACCTATTCGTCCGATTCCAACCATAATCGAACTCAACTGAATCCTTATAGTCATATGCAATCCATGCAAGTTTGAGAAAGACTGAATAAAAAGTGTGGCCTCTAGAGTGTTAACACTGTTAAATTTGGCATTTTCAGCAATTCAAAGGTAGATAGCTCTTGATCTATTTGCCGATTAATGATATGAGATGAGATGGGAGTATATAAGGAAGATTGATGGATACGTTGGGTTGTAAACCCCAACGGATTTTGTTGGGCATCAAAATTCTCAAAAAGTCATTATATTTAAAAGTTAGCCTACCAATAGATTCAGGATGCAAAAATACACCAACCTGGTACCAACAATATTTTAAAACACTTAATTTGACTTTTTTAATCCAGATATTTAAATCTGGTTTAAATCCAGTGTGTGTCATCTGTGTACAGCGTGTACTAGCTGCCATGTAAACAACATAAAAAGAACCTCTGCTGGAGTATTTTGAAAAGTTTAAAATTAGATGAATAGCTACCTGAAGCTTGATTTGAGGTCAGAAATTGTTTCAAATTATTTTTAGCAATAATTGTTTGATTTTAACTTGTAAATGTGACTCAATCTGTGATTTTACGGAATGAGGCAAACCCCTATTTCCTCCCTGTTTTTAGCCTATTGCCATGTGACCGTGAGGACGGCACCCGTCAAAAATTATCTTGTCTGTCACAGGGGCTCATTGATGAAACTACGTAAAACCCAACGCTTCCATGCAACTCATCCATCCATCCTATTGTTTTGCCAAAGTGCGGTAAAACTCAACATCCATGATATGAAAATAGAAACAAAATAAAAGGTGATACTCACAATCTCCGGAACAATATGTAAAATAGCAAACAGTGCAGATCCTGATCAGACCTCGCGTTGCGTGGCGTCTCATCAGGTTTTACGCTGTTTGCCAATATCCACTTATGTAAACACTATGCTTAAATGGGTTATTTATATCGAAATTTAATTTGGTTATAAGACACTACAAATAAATACGAAAGAAGACTCAAGCAGGAAACGCAACACAAACAATACACCCATCTCTAAAGCAGAACACACACACAGCCATACCATAACAAACAACACACACGCAATACCATTCCTTCATCTACACACTAAATAGAAAACAACACGCAAGACAAACATAAAGCTAAGTGAACATAGGAGCCCGCCTTGGTACGGTCAGTAGCAATCAATAATCAATTATAAATTAATTAATTATTAACAACCACTGGGGGGTTAAACCTGGGTTTAGGGGCGCCCAACCTCACACTTATCTCCTATATTCACCTATAAAGACGAACAGTGTACATAAAATATAAATAAATACGAAAGAAGACTCAAGCAGGAAACGCAACACAAACAATACACCCATCTCTAAAGCAGAACACACACACAGCCATACCATAACAAACACACACACACACACACACACATGCAATACCATTCCTTCATCTACACACTAAATAGAAAACAACACGCAAGACAAATATAAAGCTAAGTGAACATAGGAGCCCGCCTTGGTACGGTCAGTAGCAATCAATAATCAATTATAAATTAATTAATTATTAACAACCACTGGGGGGTTAAACCTGGGTTTAGGGGCGCCCAACCTCACACTTATCTCCTATATTCACCTATAAAGACGAACAGTGTACATAAAATATAAACCCTATTCCACAATCTTACAATCAAAAAGACCGCCAGCACAGTAAGTAAATACATGTAAAACATCTAACAAAATTCTCTGACAGGATTATTAGTAACACGGGAAAGAATTAAACATTCAAGCCCGTGTTAAAAATAACCCACTATGGCAACGGTCAATTGTACTCAAGCGAATAGTCTGTAGTCACGAGTAACTGTAAGACATGGGAGGGTTTAGGGAACGACAGAGAGGGAGAGAAAAACCAAAGCACGAAAATCCGACATAACTCTCCCGGTTAAGGACGGCTTTAGAGATACATCATCATGTAGTGCTAAGCCCTGTCTGTCGTCGCACAACCAAAGAGGAAAGCATAGTTATTAATTGTAGATTGATCGATAACCAAACGTGAAGTGCGCAGCAATATAGTTGGATCATAATCTTTTTTGAGGAAAAATCTAATACGTTTCACAAATAGGTTTTGAAAATGCATATGTCCAAGAATCTTACGAAGTCTGTAAATCACACCACCATAAAACTCCGGATGTGAAATACCTTGCCGCAGAAAAGACTTTAAGTTACATTTATACTTGTTAATGAGAGGAAGATTTCTATAAAAGAATTTAGAAAATGTTTTACGAAGTTTATGAAATCTGTACCCCTGTTTAAGAAGCTTTTCAGTAATAGTTTTATTACGAATGTAACTTTCTCATTAACAAGGTCAAGGGCCACTATGACCCTTAATCACTCATCTCGTACACTTTGTAAAACTTTACCTATATTGACCAAGATTATGACTTGACATGACCCACAATCAACCTCTAGAGTGTAGTCAAGATTTTCTTATGACTTATCCTAGTAAACTGGATTTTGACCGGAACCAATCCATATTTAATTGTGTTAAAGATTTGATGTAGGCAAACAATCTGACAATATTTCATGCAGATCTAATGAGATTTGTAGCCTCTAGAGGGTTAATTTCTTTGGTTTGACATAGTGACCTTGTTTTCAACTTTCAACATATCTGAATAATGAATGAGATGTTGTAGTGATGTCTTGGAATGATGAATCCTAAATCCTTAACCTCAATAGATAATTTTTTTCTAGTTTTAAAGATAGGTACCGCACTGTGGGTTGAGTTCACTCTCTGTGTCGTCTAGATGCTTTATTTACCGATGACAACATTGGATAAATATTTCTGATATATATGATCGTTTTTTATTATCAGGATGGCCCGTAAAACACGATCAATCAATCAATTGTTCATGTACTTTCTATAACCGCTTTACTGAATTATTCAGGCACTTTGGATTAATGCTTTTCTTATTTATTGCCTTCATTTGGTATCTTGTTAATCTGGATAGAGGTGTGAATCAAATTAAGGCATTTATAAATGCTAGGGTTAATCCTCAAGCAACAGCTCTTTCAGTTCCCCTGAGCTTTTTGCGAAAAGGTCCAGAAGGTCAAGAAAAGTTTTCATATATTTTCTGATTATTTGATGAAGAAAAGAACATTATCGAGACTAGAAAGCTCGAGGGATGACAAAATGTATATCTGGACAGAATTTCTGACACAAGTGAAACACGTTACTAAGGGGTGACAGCACAAAGCTTGCAAGATGGCATCAACCCAGAAAAAAGTGGAAAACAAGATAACGGTTGTGATGAAGACGAAGTTGATACCGGTGGTACAGTGGAGAATCCGTTATTCTTTCCCGTTTAAACGCAAACGTACGCAAACGCAAATCACTAAAACGTAGAAAAGAACACATTTTGGACGATTCTGATATTTCATGTTTATCTTGGTGGCAAACAGTTTGAATCCTGATCAGATGCCGGGTTACCCGACGTCTGATCCGGCTCCCAACTGTTTGCACTGCAAATAATAGTTTTAGCGTAAACGCGTTTATTGGGAAAGGAAAACAGATTATCCACTGTACTGATGTTATTGAAACTTTTCATATCCTGGGAAAAGGTCGAGCAATCTCTGGAAATACAGCGCCTAAATATGCCTCAGATAATGAAGACGTTGATACTGATGAAATTTCTGATCTCGATGAAGAAATCCTGTTAAGTGATGTAGAAAATCCTAACATAGAGAATTTTGAAATCAGAAATTACAAAAACTGGTCGAGCCAAAAATAGTGACAATAATTACCAGTATTGCGTAATCTGCAAGAAACAACGTTCAAAATTTGCTCAACACATCAGTAGATATAAACAACAATATGGTCAAGAACCAGAGATAAAACGAATGAGGAAAATAATCCAATAAATACGAAAGACTCAAGCAGGAAACGTAACACAAACAATACACCCACCTCTCAAGCAGAACACACACACAGTCATACCACAACAAACACACACACGCAATACCATTCCTTCATCTACACACTAATAGAAAACAACACGCAAGACAAACATAAAGCAAAGTGAACATAGGAGCCCGCTTTGGTACGGTCAGTAGCAATCAATAATTAACTATAAATAAATTAATTATTAACAACCACTGGGGGGTTAAACCTTTGTTTAGGGGCGCCCAGAAAAAACATTTCACTAATATCAGGGCGAAATATAACCATGCTTATTATATGAAAACTATAAAAACAGATAGAGGTGAAATACTTCTGGAAAGGCGTCCAACAAAAGACTTTAATTTAACCAGTTGTGTACATTGTTCTCATTTTTGTGGGTTGCCAAAACACTTCTAAAGAAGCATCATATAGCTTGTGTTGGCAGTGTGTCTGATAAAGATCACAGAGTCATTTTTGACGTTCAGATTCAATCTCGGGTAGGATGAAATCAATCGCTACGAAAAGGTTGATCAATGTGACATTTTCCATCATGAAGAATGATGAGATCAGAGACGGCCCAAAGTGACACACTCGTAACATTCTCATCACTGTATAAGAACCCCAGAGACCTTCCTACTTTGCCGTAGTTCTGGGGCTTAATTGTCAAAGGGAACTTTTTCTGTTTATTAGACCGAGATTATTCCCTCTGCCAAGAACTAAAAGGAAGGCATGTGGGTGGTTTTGATCCCATGCGCTGCTGGACAACGAATGAGATTAGCCGAAACCATCTTCCTGAAATCATCATCATTTGATCTCATCACCCCTCATCAATCATCGGCGCTATATGACCTATTTTGTGTCGCAGTGCCGTAAAACCCAACTCATCATCATCATCTGTATAAGAACTATTTTCTTTGATGCAGGAATAAATTCAATGCGCTTCATTTGGGAGAAAGAGTTAACGTTTCAGAGCTCAAGTGTTAAGTACACTAAAACCTCGCTATTACAATAAGTACGACCATTAAAACGAAGGCTTATTGATTGCATAATAGAGAGGTGGCAGCTTAAAGAAAGATGACAGTGAAACAGAAAGCTCCTAAAGGAGCTTTCTGTTTCAATGTCACCTTGTTTTAAGCGGTCACCTATTGTAAACACCCTAATAATTTAGTGGTCGTAATAGAGATGTTTTATGTAGTTGCTTTTCAGCAAATGATAAATGATCTTTTTAAAATGCTTGCTGAAAACATTCTCCGCTGCCAAGAACGAAAAGAAAGGCAGGTCGGTGGTTTGACCCTATGTGCAGCTTTGCACAGCGAACGAGATCATCTTCCTGAAATCATTCCTCATTAGTTATCATCTCATCATTCATCGGCGTTATATGACATAGTCTGTGTCGCAGTACTGTTAACTTTTCATACATCCATCCATTCAACTTTTCAGGTGTTAAAGCAGATTGATTGCTTTCCTGGAAAAGATTTATGCAACCCGTCAAAACAATTTTATTCATGTATGCTTCTGTGAATTAAAATCCCATTTATCATTGAATTATTTACAGAACGATTTCAAGCGAGGAAACCTATAAATCAGGTACAGTGGAGAATCTGTTATTCTTTCCCGTTTAAACGCAAACGTACGCAAACGCAAATCACTAAAACGTAGAAAAGAACAAATTTTGGACAATTCTGATATTTCATGTTTATCTTGGTGGCAAACAGTTTGGAGCCTGATCAGACGCCGGGTTACCCGGCGTAACCCGGCGTCTGATCTGGCTCCCAACTGTTTGCACTGCAAATAATAGTTTTAGCGTAAACGCGTTTATTGGGAAAGAATAACAGATTCTCCATTGTATACATGTAACCCTTATGTATCCTAGAGGACATTGGCAAACAGTGTAGACCTGAATTTCGAGTGATAAACCCCATACATCAGGTAAAATGTGTCGCATTTCAGCCAGTAACGCCTAATGCCTTCTAGAGGATTTTAACGAACAGTATAGAACCTGATAAAACGCAGTACTGATTGTTACAGTCGAACTTCGATATCTCGAACTCGGTTATATCGAACATACCCGTATTTCAAAATTAAAACGTGGCTTAGCCACGTTTCAACTTTGAAATATGGGTTAGTTCGACCTAACAGAGCATGAAATAATGCAGTTAATATGTCGAACTATCGGATATAGTTGGAGATAAGGGAGTTAGGGCTATCGACGTTCGACTGTATTTGATATGAATTGTTCAGCTCTATAGACAAACGCTGCATATACAGTGGAGAAAACGTTATTCTTTCCCGATAAACGCGTTTACGCTAAAACTATTATTTGCAGTGCAAACAGTTTGGAGCCAGATCAGACGCCGGGTAACCCGGCGTCTGATCAGGCTCCAAACTGTTTGCCACCAAGATAAACATGAAATATCAGAATTGTCCATAAGTTGTTCTTTTCTACGTTTTAGTGCTTTGCGTTTGCGTACGTTTGCGTTTAAACGGGAAAGAATAACAGATTCTCCACTGTATTTGTATTAGTTTGGTTTTACGGCACTGCGACACAAAATAGGTCATTATTACAGCGCCGATAATAATTAGAGATGATAAGATGTAATAATTATGGTTTCAGGTAGATGCTTCCGGCTAATCTAATTCGTTTCGGAGCAACGCATGCGATCAAAACACCGACCTGATTACCTTTAAGTTATTGTCAGAGGGGATATATAGGATCTGTCATGAGTCGATGTTTAAGACAAGCTGATCTCAAACGAGTCTAGAACTGAAATGTTATTAAACGAGCCTTGTCGAGCTTAATACCGTTTCTATTTTAGACGAGTTTGAGATCCAATTGTCTTAAACATCGACGAGTGACAGGTTCTTTTTCTCCCATTACCAACGATTAAAGCTATTTTTAAAGCAATATTCATTTTTGGAACCCCGATAACGTCAAAACGCCGTTATAAATAGTGACGTCATCAAAGTGATCTAACATTATGTTCGAGATAGGGATATTTGTCATCGCTGTTCGCTATAGACAACAGGGGTAGTTTTGTGAGAAAATCTCGGTCTAATAGAGAGAAACAATTTCCTACGACAATTAAGCTCCAGAACTGCGGCAAAGTAGGAAGGTCTCTGCCAAACACTGAAGTGTCTTAAGATAATCCTTTTATATCTATAATCAGCCCTTCCAGAAAGCGCAAGGGAAGATTTAATTGCAACATCCAGGGATAAATAGGCTAACCCATTCACTTCATTTATCTCGTTTAACTACAACGTTCCCTCTCTATAACGATACCCAATGGGATACAACTTATTCGGAGGGAGTCGTTGTAGAGAGGGAAATAAGCCACCATTTTCAAACAGCGGCGTCTGATCTGGATTCAAGCTATTTGCCACTCGTAAGTATGTTTTTTTTCTGTCGAAATGTATATGTAAATTGAGAAAAACAACAGACGACAATTGCAGCCGTGAAAAGGTTGCACATAATTATATTGTTTGGGGAACAGCGAAAATCGTCGTTGTTTGGAAGGCCGTTGTAGAGAGGGAGCACTGTAATTCACTTTTGAAACGTGCAATGTACATTTCATGTTTTTAAGATCAGAGCTCCATTAGCATACAAGTTTATTCATTACAGGTGCACAGTTAGTAAAGGAAGAGTAATCCTAGTATACAGAGCTTAGATATTTGGCACATTGTCCTTTATTAAGTTTGTACAATTTAGTCAAATTATGCCCCTGGGGCAACGGTTGGCCCAGTCGCGGGGGTCACAGTTTTACACGCCTGTTTGTGAAACGTATTAGATCTTTCCTAAAAAAAGATGATGATCCAAATACATGTATATTACTACGCTCTTCACGTTTGGTTATCGATCAATCTACAATTGATAACTACGCTGTGCGACGACATACAGGGCTTAGCACTTCATGATGATGTATCTCTAAAGCCGTACTTAACCGAGAGAGTTATGTCGGATTTTCATGCTTTGTTTTTCTCTCTCCCTCTCTGTCGTACCTTGAACCCATCCATGTCTTACAGTTACTCGTGACTACGACTAGTCGCTTGAGTACAATTTGACCGTTGCCATAGTGGGTTATTTTTAACACAGGCTTGAATGTTTAATTTTTTCACGTGTTACTATTAATCTTCTTGTCATAGAATTTTTGTGGGTGTTTTACATGTATTTACTTACTGTGTTGGCGGTCCTTTTGGTTGTAAGGTTGTGGAACAGGGTTTATGGTTTATGTACACTGTTCGTCTTTATAGGTGAAGATAAGAAACCCAGGTTTAACCTCCAGTGGTTATTAATAATTAATTTATAATTAAGTATTAATTGCTACTGACCGTACCAAGGCGGGCTCCTATGTTCACTTTGCTTTATGTTTTTCTTGCGTGTTGTTTTCTATTTAGTGTGTAGATGACGGAATGGGATTGCGCGCGTGTGTATGTGTGTGTTTGTTTGTTATGGTATGACTGTGTGTGTTTTCTGCTTGAGACGAGGGTGTATTGTTTGTTGCGTTTTCTGCTTGAGTCTTTCGTATTTATTATATAGAGCAATTTGCAAACATCTTCTTCTCTGAAACTGATATGGCCAGAGCTTTGATATTGGTTACGGTGACCCTTCTAGATGAAATCGAATAAATGGTTCTTGTCCCTTGGTCACGGGAGCTAAAAAAAAGATTTTTGCGATGAAAACTGAAAATAAATTCTTCTTGTCTGAACCCATAGTATACGGAGAAAGATATTTTGCACATATCGTCATCAACAGGTCCTCTATCAATATTATCAAAATTATTCACCTTGAATCATAAATGACCCGGTCCGGAAACAAAAGTCATTCTTTCAATTTTTTCACTTTTTCTTTGTTGAGCGATATATGGCCCATGGGTCTCTTGTATAAATGTTTCGAACACATTGGAAAGAACTTGACCTAATGAACATTTCTGTAAAGTTTGGTTGAATTCTCTCAAGGAGTATAGGTTGAGCCTTTGGGTAAGGTGAGCTTAAATTTAACTTACCCAATATAACAGCGGGGAAACCCCCACTTCGCCCCAGATACCTTCCTGCCTTGTCGTGGCTCTGGGACTGATTTGACATAGGGGATCTTTTCTGTTTACAATACCGAGATTATCCCCTCTGCCAAGAGCTAAAACGAATGCGGGTTGGTGGTTTTAATCCCATGCGCTGCTGGCAACGAATGAGATTAGCCAAAATCATCTTCCTGAAATCATTCCCACATTATGTAATGGTGGAGCCTCTTAGTGTTTGTCTTGTGCTGTTGTTTTTCGTACTGATTCGTTTGTTTTGATGTTTTTTATACCTGTAGTCGTTTCTCGGCGCCATATGACCATTTTATGTGTCTCGGTGCCGTAAAACCCAACTCAATCAATCAATCAAACCCTTTTGGCGCAAATTGGTTAAGTAACCATTGTACAGTGGGTATAGTCTGGGCTCATTTGTCTTGAAAAAAAGATTCGTGCAGATTTTTTGTTAAAAGCAAAACCTCAATTGATTTTGAAAGAAGATATCATAAGCTTTGAGAAAAAACAGGGTGCCATTTTTTCTTTTCATTTTAAGGGTCCGAAATCCAAGATGGCGTCCAAAATGGCCGCCGTTTAGCAATACATTAATATTTTCGCTAGTACATATGGTACAATGACACACAAAGTATCTAAATATAGGTTTTAGAACACAAGAAGACCAGTGGAATTATCAAATTGAGGCTAATATTTAAATTTATATGCCTAATTCAAAGATGGCGTCCATAATGGCTACCGTTTTCACTAAATTCTACCTACTTTTACACCGTAGGCCGTCCATACAATGAAATTGGAAATAAATGTACAAATAAAATGTCTGTTTGATTAAAGTAATGTGTTGTTCAGTCGGTAGACGTCACAAGTAAGTAAACAATCGAATCTTATTACTATAGTGCAAACATAATAGATCTTTATCAGGAATTTTATGAATGAAAAAAAGCAAGGAGTCACTTGCTTAAATCTTGCATCAACCAGTCTCATTTTATGTGAGCAATAAATTGTATATACCAAAAGTTCATACAAGCGAGTAGATTATAAAATTGCATGTTTCAATTATGACATCTTTTGGCCAACTTCGTTATGCAAGATGGCGTCCAAAATGGCCGCCAAAACAAAAGATATCCCGAACATAATAACTATAACAATTCAATCAAAATGAGGCTAACGTGAAATCTAAATTTCTTCTTTCAAGATGTCCGTTTGTTTGATGTAGTTGATTATTCACGCGGTATATATTACAAGGAATAAATAATTTATCTAATACCTATGGTGAAACCATATTAGTTCTTTTTCAGAATATTTATGAACGAAAATATACAAAATATCAAATTATCAAATCCGACATCAACCAGCTTCTCTATGTAAACAAATGACATTATATATCAAAATATTCGTACCAGTGTAAATATTATGATGGTTTTTGTTGTATTTGTGATATTTAAGGACAAACTTCGTTATTAAAAATGTTGTCCAAGATGGCTTCCACAAACCAAAAATATTCCGAACATAAAAAGATTACAACTAAATTGAATCTCAATATAAGGCTAAAGTTACAATTTATATTCCTACTTTCAAGATGTCTGTTTCATAACAGTAATTTATTTCTCACTTGGTGTACATAACAAGTAAATAAACTATCTAGAGATTCCTTCCTACCTTGTCGCGGTTCTGGGGCTTAATTGTCATAGGGGATCTTTTCTGTTTATTAGACCGAGATTATCCCCTCTGCCAAAAACTAAAAGGAAGGCGCCCCCAGTGGATTGGGGACATAGAAATTATTCCACTGCCTCTATGCAGAGTGGTAAAACCCCACCAATTGGACTGCCTGTTTGCCGTAGGTAGCATCCCGTAAGCAGGGAAGGAGGGTCCTGGTGGCTGAGTAGCTCGGGATATATTCCTGGGCTTCAATACTCCACTTTGGCCTCTGACTCGGTGTAGACGGGTGGTCACATTGACCCGGTGTGATCAATCGGCTAGTCATGTAGAACTAGGAATTCAACCTATAAGTCTCACTTTCTTCTTAAATAGTATCAATTACCTGATACCAACCGTGTGTAAATCTCTTCACCATACTCTAACTTTTTTTCTAGGATTCCTAGTCCCTGGCTAAACGGGTCAATCGTGTTCATAGCAGAACTTGTTCCCTGTGAATCCGAGTATACCCCTTATGTATCTCTGGCGCTTTGAGTCGGATATCCACTCTATGTAAGCGTCCCCTCGTTGGGCTCCAAGGTGGGTGGGGAGCATAGGGGCAGAACGACAAAACAACTACATGGCTTCCAAATCTAACAAGCGGTTTCGGCCGGAAAATGATTCAGGATCTGAGGACGACGTCTCAAGTACTTTTGACTCTTTTTTAATAATAGAATCAACAGATTCTAACAAAAATTTCACAAATATTTCTCCATTCGTTATTGAAAAATCTCTTGATAGTACTATTGGCACCATAAAATCTGTTAAAAAACTTCGTGATGGAAAACTTCTGGTAGAGGTTCCTACAAGAAAAAAGTCATTAAATCTACAAAAATTGGATTCTTTTGGCGGCCTACAGGCCAAAATTTATCCTCATAAAAGTTTAAACTCATCAAAAGGCATCATTCGTGATCGCAGATTGTTCTGTTGTGACGATGGGGAGATCCTTGAGAATTTAAAACCTCAAGGAGTAACCTACTTACGCAGAATATATAAAAGAGTAAGCGGTGAGCTAAAAAAGACAAACACTTTTATTCTTACTTTCAATACCCCAAAACGACCAGAAAAACTTAAAATTTTCTTTCAACTTATCGAGGTTATTCCATACATACCTAACCCACTTCGCTGTTTTGAGTGCCAGAAGTTTGGCCATCACGAAAATAATTGTAAAAATTCTCCAGTATGTTCACAATGTGCAGGTGTTGGTAACCACTGTGAAGGCAGTTGCCAAAGCCCAGCGAAATGTGCAAACTGTGAGGGCCCACATCCTGCATACTCCAATAAATGCCCTATTTGGCAAAATGAAAAAGAAATCTGCAAAATTAAGTTCACAAACAATATCTCCTATCCAGAAGCTAGAAAACTATTTGAAAATATTCCTACTCAATTGTACTCGTCCATTGTCAAATCTAATACAACAAAAGCTGTTGAAACGCGTGATGCTTTCACGCAAACTTGTAATGCCAGTACTCAGACTCCTGAATTAGATACTTTTTGTAGTGTTCCAGCTGCCTCGGCGGAGACAGCTGTTGTGCAGCAGAAATCTGTTGGCACTCCGGCTGCCTCTGCGGAGACGGCTGTTGAGCCAAAGAAAGCGGGGACGCCCGTGCCTGGTGCAGGCAAAACCGTACCCGCCACGAATAGTGGCCTGCAGGTTTCTCCTGCATTGCCGGGTAAAAAGACTGGCAAGCAGAAGGATCCTACCTCTCAGTCACGCCGGAAGAAGAAGGGATCCACTAAGGATCCCTCTCCGACGGCAAACAGATATGAGATCTTGACGGACGGGGCTCCTGATCAGATGGAGTGTACTGACGCTCCATCTGATCAGGGGACCAATTCTCGATCTCGATCGCCCATACACCCACCAAAGTAACTTTGAATCATGGATTACAAAATAATCCAATGGAATTGTAGAGGCCTTAAGGCTAATTATAATGAACTAGAACTGATTCTGACTTCATTCTCACCATCTGTCATTTCCTTGCAGGAAACTTTTCTGAAGCAATCGGACAATATTTCTTTGAAAAATTATACACTGTTTAATTACATTTTAAACAATGCAGATAAAGCATCTGGAGGATCTTCTTTAGCTATTGCTAACAAGATTCCTCATCGTAAAATAGATTTGAAAACACCACTGCAGGCAGTGGCTGTAAGTGTAACTTTTCAGAGAACCATAACAATATGCTCTATATACATACCACCAAACTGTGTGGTAGATCCTGCAGAAATGGACAACCTGGTAAAACAACTCCCAGAGCCTTTTATGCTTTTGGGTGATTTAAATGGTCACAGTCCTCTTTGGGGATGTTCCGATATCAATAATCGGGGGAAAATTGTAGAAGACTTTATAGGTAGAAATGACCTGTGTCTTCTCAATGATAAATCTTCAACATATTTACATCCTGCCACTGGACACTATTCTTCTCTAGACCTTTCCATCTGTAGCCCACCTCTTTTACTCGACTTTGAATTTACAGTACATAATGACTTGTGTGGCAGTGATCATTTTCCTATTATTTTGTCCAACGCAACACCTTCCCCACCAGATTCTATTCAACACTGGAAGTTTTCAAAAGCTAATTGGGGAATGTTTCAATTTCTTTGTAATTCGAGAATCACCCCGACTATGTTCAATGATATCGAGGATCCAATCGAATTGTTTTCCTCCACCATTCTTCAGATTGCTGAAGAGTGTATCCCTAAGACCTCTACAAATTTAAAAAGAAGTAGACCATGGTTCAATGATGAGTGTAAAACTGCAATCAGAGAACGCAGGGCCGCTGTCCGAAAATTTGACTTGCATCCAAGTCCTGACAATTTAGGAAATGTTCAAATATTTAGAGCTAAAGCTCGCCGTACCGTTAGGCAAGCCAAAAAGAAATCTTGGCAATCTTATGTTTCAAAACTCAATTCCCATACCCCTTTAAAAAAGGTTTGGGACATGGTTAAGAAAATTACTGGTAAAGGTAAACCTTCATCAGTAAAGCACCTTCAAAAGCCTGATTCAGAAATGGCATGTGATAAACATGACATTTCTAATATTTTGGCCGACACATTTTCCAAAAACTCGTCTTCAACAAATTATTCTAAAAAATTCCAAAAATACAAACAACAAGAGGAAAAAACAAAACTCAATTTTAGATCAAACAATGAGGAACAATACAATTTACCATTTTCGATTTCAGATTTGAAAGAATCGTTGAATAAGTCTAACGATACGGCCGTTGGCCCTGATAATATTCATTATCAGCTCTTAAAACACCTTCCTGATACAGTTATGGTGATTTTGTTATCCATCTTTAACAGGATATGGGAAACTGGTTTGCTTCCTCCATCATGGAAGGAAGCCATAGTTATACCAATACAAAAACCAGGCAAGGACAGTTCTATACCATCCAATTACCGCCCTATTGCTCTTACTAGTTGTGTCTGCAAAACTCTCGAACGAATGATAAACGCCCGTTTAGTCTGGTTTCTGGAATCAAATGGTTTAATCACCAACTTTCAGAGTGGTTTCAGAAGCCAGCGAAGTACAAATGATCACCTTGTTCGATTAGAGAGTTTTATTCGTGATGCATTTATAAAAAAGCAACATCTAGTTGCAGTATTTTTTGACCTTGAAAAGGCCTATGACACAACTTGGAAGTATGGGATAATGAAAGACCTGCAAGATCTAGGTCTCAAAGGTCGATTACCTTCTTTCATCTCAGACTTTCTATCTGACAGAAATTTTCAAGTGCGTGTTGGGTCAACCCTTTCAGACCTGCATGAGCAGGAAGAGGGTGTCCCACAAGGTAGCATACTATCTGTTACACTATTTGGTATAAAAATCAACAGTATTGTTAAATGTTTAAATAACGATGTTGATTGCTCTCTATATGTTGATGATTTTTTGATCTGCTATAGATCAAAGAATATGCCAGCGATAGAGAGACAACTTCAACAATGTCTTAACAAGTTGCAAGATTGGACGGAAAAAAATGGTTTTAAATTTTCCACATCCAAAACTCAATGTGTACATTTCTGTCAGCTTAGAAAAGCCCATGATGATCCAATTTTAAATTTGAATGGCATTCAGATTCCAGTAGTTGCGGAAGCGAAGTTTCTTGGTGTAATTTTTGACCAAAAACTATCATTCATCCCGCACATCAAAGCTTTGAGTACTAAATGTCTCAAGGCTCTTAATCTTCTAAGAGTCTTAGCCAACACTGACTGGGGAGCTGGTCGAAAAATTCTCTTACATTTATATCGTTCTTTGATTCGTTCCAAATTAGATTATGGAAGCATCGTATATGGATCAGCTCGAAAATCGTATTTAAAGATGCTCAATACAATTCACCATCAGGGACTGCGGCTTGCACTGGGAGCTTTTCGAACCTCACCGATCGAAAGTCTTCTAGTGGAAGCCAATGAACCATCTTTGGCCCTTCGAAGAGAAAAATTAGCTCTTAATTACATACTTAGTGTAAAATCCAACCCCAACAACCCAACCAATGAAGTCATTTTTGACCCAAAGTACTCCACTCTTTACGACAAGAAACCCACAGCAATATCACCGCTTGGGTTACGCATAAAACCTGCAATTGAAGCTGCAGGAATAAATGTAGATAGCATTCGACCATTAAATCCATCCAAAATACCCCCTTGGACAATGAACAAACCAAATGTAATTCTTTCTTTAAGTGATAGCAAAAAATCATCCACTAGTCCATTGGAATTTCAATCCAAATTTAACGAATTAAAATCGCATTATCAAAATTATACAGCAATTTATACTGATGGTTCGAAGGATGGCCTCAGGGTGGGGTGTGCATCTGTTAGTGATTTGCACACCTCTAAGGTGAGGCTTCCTGACAACGCATCTATTTTTTCTGCTGAAACTCTTGCTATTGACCTTGCTTTGAGGTTCATACTGAAAAGCAATAGACAAAAGTTCATTATATTTTCGGATTCACTTTCTGTTCTTCAGGCTTTATTAAACCAAAATACTACTAACCCTCTAATTCAACAGCTTCTTTTGAAACACCATAGTATTTCAAATTCTAAAACTATCATACTCTGTTGGCTTCCTGGCCATGTTGGCATTGCAGGCAACGAAGAGGTGGATGCCGCAGCCAAGTCTGCCCTAAATCTGAATGCTGCTCATATTAATCTACCTTTCACTGATTTTAAACCTCTTATTAACCAGTACATTACGTCTAAATGGCAAAGTTCTTGGAACAACTGCATTAGTAATAAATTATTTTCAATCAAGCCTATTATAGGTGAGAGTTGTTCATCAAACAGACCTGTGCGCAGAGAGGAAGTGGTTCTTTCTCGATGTCGCATAGGTCACACTTATGTAAGTCATTCGTACATATTGAAACGAGAAATTCAGCCAGAATGTGTTTTCTGCATGGAACCATACTCTGTTAAACACTTCTTATTAGATTGTGTTGATCTTTCTATTATAAGACAAAGATATTTTGAAGCTCGCTCTATGAAAGAACTTTTTAGTTCAGTGCCATATGACAATATAATCAATTTTCTTAAGGAGACTGGTCTATACAGCAAGATTTAGTTTTTAAGAGGCTTTTATTATTACTTAGTTGTATGTATGTTTCTGTCCTTTTAGTTTTCCTTTTTCTTTCCGTGCTTTTACACTCTCGTTGATCGTGATATTTTAGTGTTTTTACATATAATCGTTTTAGTGTGACGTTTGTCGGCGCCATATGACCATTTCATGTGTCGCGGTGCCGTAAAACCCAACTCAATCAATAAACTATCTTTCTAATACTAAAGTAGAACACTTTTAGTTCTTGTTCAGAAATTTTATGAACGAAAATATGCAAAATGTCAAATGCTTAAATCCGACATTAAACAGTTTTCTCTGTAAACAAATGGTATACATCAAAACATTAACTACACCACGTGTTTAGATTATGAAACTGCATGCTGCTAATGTGAAACCGTAGGACAAATATTGCTATTTCAAGGTGGCATCAAAGATGACCGCCAAAAACATTAAGAAAAATACGAAAATTACTATTTATTGCATTTTCTTTCTAATTAACTGACAAACAAAGATTGCAATGCACTAAATGAAGTGAACAATTTAGGTTAGTATGTCTTAGTAAAGAAGAGTGTTAATTGATCACGTTATCTTTAACAACAAGTAAGACACTCTCTTCCAGATGTAAGAGGAATGCAGTTGGTAGTGTCCACAACCTAACAGTGGAAAAACTTACCCTAATATTGAGCAAACAAAGGCCATAAGCAACAAAAACCAATATGTCCACATATTTAAAGACTCCCAACCCCAAAAAAGTCGAGGACTATTACAATTGTGTACTTAGCAAACAATTCAGAATTCATTAAAAGTTTACAGCTATCACTATTTACAGCTTCAACAAGGTCATATCTGATACAGCTGCTAGCATATCGGGACACAAAAACCGCAAATACTAAGAAAATGTATTAGAGGGGAAAAACGGCTGATTAAACTCTACCAGATGCCAAGTCACCAAGATTAAGAAAGTGGGTTGCTAAGTTATGCAGAAACAAAGATAAAGAGACAAATATTTCAGCTAGGCAATACAAGTGACGGTATATTGACCAAAGCAGAACACCAGACACCCAATGGCTATTGCAGCATATACTGATTAAATAATATTCTAGATGATGGGAAGAAAGGAGTCATAGCAAAGTTGACCAAATATGACATGTGAAACTACACTTACTGGAAATGTATTGCCTTTCTTTCGCCAACCAGCAATGTCTTCTTTAACGCATTACATTAATATAGCAGCTGACCCCGTATTACATCAAGCTCAGGCAAATGTCTCTGTGAAAGGTATATCATTCATTGAGCACATCCTTGTTCTCACACATGGAAGAGCTCTACTGCAATTGTATTCATCGACTTTTGAGAAGGAGTTTGTCAGTCTAAATATCATGAGTCATTCTGGAAGACTGGAAGATACTGACCCAGTATGGCATACCATATCAATTGTTGGATATCATCCGGTCCTTTTACGACAATCTTGAGTGTCATGCATTGCTCAACAAGCAGTTTAAAGAGTCCTTCAAAGTAAATTGGATACCGGGGTGAAGCAGATGCACATTCTGTAAGCGAAGCGCTTCTCCATTGCAATTGAATTTATCATGGGAAATGTTGTTGAGAGGACGGAACCATTGGTTTGTAGTGGACAATGCATTCAGTCCTAGAAGACCTTGATTACACAATCGATCTAGGACTACTATCCAGCAGATATCAGGACATCCAGTGTAAGACAGAGACACCAAAGGAACTGCCATGAGAACACGTTTGACTTAAAGAAGATACAAGTAATGAGGACTAATTCCAAAATACAAAAGCTAGATGTGATATTAAGTAGACGTATCAGAGAGCATTTTACATTGGATGCAACTGTCGATATCAGGATTGATACCAGGATCAGTAACGCCTATTAAGCTTCAACAGTAAGCTTTATATTTTCAAGACCACAGTAGTCAGTGTTATTTAGCATGCATGCAACACTGTTGCCCAAAAAGAGAAAACTTGATGTTTTCTAAAACAAGACATAGCTGCAAACTGATTTTCCTCGTTCACCTTTTCAAAGAGAAACTACAAACTTGGACCAACTTGCCACCAGTTGCTGAAATAATCCGTACATAGTACTGGAGTTGACTTCAACATAAATGCCGTATGAAACCAGTTAGATTTCAAACTGTATCCCTTAGATGAAAGAAGAGGCTTAGAAAAAAAGCAAAAAGAAACATGGAGTCAGACAGTAGAAAAAGAGGACTATTTCTTTCGCCAGCCCCCAGTACAGCAACAGGTGGACCCCTTGCAACACCGTCCAGCACCAGTCTACTGGAAGAGGAATGTGTAAGAGTAATTGATTTTCAATTTTGTCAGTTGTGCCTATTTGCTATGGTACATGTAAAACAAGACATTTAAAGCAAACTTTGTTTAACTAATAGTAACTGAATTTAAAACATTTTTATATTGAACCAAGGATGAATTTAAGCAGACGGCAATGTTGGTCAAGGTATGATTTATATGGTCTACATACATAATTTGATAATGTTATATATTTTGTAAATTTAATGTTCAAAAGAATTTTCATTACTTTAAGTAAAAACAACTAGTGTAATAGCATTGTACTATGTTCGGGATATTTTTCGTTTGTGGCAGCCATCTTCGACGCCGTCTTGAATAACGAAGTTGGCCCTTAGATATCACTGCCCGTTCATAATCTACACGCGTGTACACATATTTTTATGTATAAAATCATTAGTTTACAGAGAGAGATCGGTTGATGCCGGATTTTCAAGAGCATTTGACATTTTAGATATTTCGTTCATAAAAATTCTGAACAAGAACTAATACAGTTAAACTGTTCCTTTCAGGGTACACATTATTCGTGTTAACAACCTCTAATATCGAAAACAATGTACATGCACACTTATAAAATGTTCATTTCATATCAGAAATGAACTGAATATTTTCGGTGCTTAAGCATAATAAACGACAGAAAATGATTTGCAAATAAACGATGCGATTTATTCATTGAATTGTAATAGTTATTATGTTTGGGATACATTTTTGTTTGTGGAAGCCATCTTGGACGCCATCTTAAAAACTCAGTTGGCTCTCAGATATCCCAATGGAACATGCAGTTTTATAATCTGCACACTTGTACAAATATTTGGATATATAAATTCATTGGTTAACAGAGAGACACCGGTTGATGACGACTTAGAGCATTTGACATTTTCCATATTTACATTTATAAAAATTCTGAACAAGAACTAAGATGATTTCGCTATAGTAAATAGATAAATCGTTTATTCCTTGTAATGTATACCTAGTGAACAAGCAATTACTTTAATCAAACAGACATCTTGAAAGTAGGAAAATAAATTTGAATTTTAGCCTCATTTTGATTGTATTGTAATAGTTATTACATTCGGGATTTCATTTGTTTTTGGTGGCCATCTTGGACGCCATCTTGAATAACAAAGATGGCCCACAGATGTCACTATTACAGCATGCAGTTTCATAATTTACCCGCTTGTATGAACATTTTGATATATACAATTTATTGCTCACATAAAATGAGACTGGTTGATGCAAATTTTAAGCAAGTGACTCATTGCATTTTTTCGTTCATAAGATTCCTGAAAAAGATCTAACATGGTTCCAATAAAGTTATTAAATTTGTTTGTTTACTTACTTGTAGCGTTTACCGACTGAACAATACATTACTTTAATCGAACAGACATTTTAGTTGTACATTTATTTCCAATTTCATTGTATGGACGGCCTACGGTGTAAAAGTAAGTAGAATTTAGTGAAAACGGTAGCCATTATGGACGCCATCTTGGAATTAGGCATATAAATTTAAATATTAGCCTCAATTTGATAATTCCACTGGTCTTCTTGTGTTCTAAAACCTATATTTAGATACTTTGTTTGTCATTGTACCATATGTACTAGCGAAAATATTAATGTAGTGCTAAACGGCGGCCATTTTGGACGCCATCTTGGATTTCGGACCCTTAAAATGAAAAGAAAAAATGGCACCCTATTTTTTCTCAAAGCTTATGATATCTTCTTTCAAAATCAATTGAGGTTTTGCTTTTAACAAAAAATCTGCACGAAATTACAAATGAGCCTACACTAGTAAGGCAGTGGCGAAGATAAACGAAATGAGCTTGACAAAATTAGAAGTGGATTTGTCTGTTAGATGTTTCAGAGGTCATTGGTTTAACAGTTCACCCTTTACGATGGGTATACTCGTCATTTATAAACAGCAGTGTGCTTACAAAGAACACACTTGTCCTATGCAAACAGTGAATCCCTGTCAGAGATCAACCACAGGAGAAGCCCTCTGATCGTGGTCTGCAGTCTGTAATTTTGCAATTTTTTTATAAAACAATAGTTGAAAAAAGACTAGACTGAATTTGAAACTGGAATTTTCCTTTAACTCTTTGAACCCTAGTCCCGCATATAGGCGTTCCATTCAAATAATATTAAAGTGGCTCAGGGAACACCATTTATACATTAAAACTTCTAAAATTTTCGACATACGGAAGGGTAACACCCCCTACGGCACCCTCCCCCTGCCCCAGCGCCTTCCAATTTTTCTGGGGAAGACCCTGAGTATACATTTGAATATTGCACTAATCCTATCCAAACAGTGAAGACCCTGATCAGAGGGCTCCTTAAGGAGGGTCTTCACTGTTTGTCATAATGCAAAACATTGACAAAAACAACCCTAAAAGTCACAATGAACTAGACTAAAATGGAAACTTGGATTGTCCATTTGAAGTTTCAGGGAGGAAAGAGTTACAGAATTCAGGGGTGATTGAGTTAACAAGGGGGTTGGGGTAGCAATAACTAAGCAAAATTCTAGTACTATTTAAGATTTATTTGAGGAAAGACAATACTATAATGTAATGAAATTTAACACCCATTTCGCATTTACACTTAATATCGCCTATATATATAACAAGATCGGACCAGTGTCGGTCAATATCGGTATTTTACGTAGAGTGATCGGCATTTCTCGACAACTGACAGATATTTCCGAATTTTGTATAAAAGTTCAGTTTGGTTGCCATTTAGCGTAAATGGCCGTTAAATCTACGGATCTTACCGATATTGACCGACGTTAGGCCGATCTTATTAGGGGCGTGCTACCTTAATTTCAATCAGGGAATAAAGAAGCAATCACACATCAAAAGAGAGCATACACCGAAAACAGTAACATCTCTCCAGGGCTGCCATAAGTTGACATTAAAAATCCTAAGATTTCCAAATTTGCATTATTCAAGTGCAATTTTACGAATCGTATATTTACCCCTATAGCCTGTTTCTAGTTTTGTTGACATGCGATTACTTAAAGCAGGCTGTAAATAAAGCAGAATACGCCTTAAGGCGCATTCTGCTTTACTTTCAGTCTGCTTAAAACTACTACAAACTGAAAAAAATCGAAGATTGAGGAATAATCCGCAGAAATGGCAGCCCTGTTATTTTATTGTATAAAAGACAGGGACAGTTTAAAGCAATGTGGCATTAAAACAGAAAGCTCCTATATGTCGTAAACATAGTAAATTGTTAAAAGAGTAAAACGTCATTCTTAAGGTCTCTAAAACGATGGCTAATTTAGCTGTAGCCTATCGCCTATCGTTGCGCTAGAGACCTTCCTACTTTGTTATAGTTTTGGGGCTTAATTGTCATAGGGTATGGTTTTTGTTTATTATAAATTATACCCAGATTATCCCCTCTGCCAAGAACTTAACCCTTTACCTGATTCCTGAAATCATCATCTCATCTTAATATTGATAATTGAAAACTTTTTCTACCAAAATTGCCATCACGATAGTTATCGATTGTTGGATTCATTATTCCTATAATAATCACAATACACTATCGATTGTTAGATCCACTTTTGCAATACTATCACAATGGCTTATCACATATACTATTATGAATATTATCCATAAATAATGTGTTCCAAATCCTAGCAGGTGGTAGCTAATAGCAGGTTGCAAGTAAAGTAGAATACGCCTTAAGGCGCGTTATGCTTTGCTTTCAACATGCCTCAAACAACCATTTGTCTTCAATATTGAACATACGCTGTATGAAAAGGGATTTAAATATACTTAAACATACACTTGAAACAAATCATGCACGCCATCTCAAAACCCAGATACAGTGGAGAAAACGTTATTATTTCCCGTTTAAACGAAACGCAAACGCAAAGCACTAAAACGTAGAAAAGTGCACCTTTTGGACAATTCTGATAATTCATGTTTATCTTGGTGGCAAACAGTTTGGAGCCTGATCAGACGCCGGGTAACCCGGTGTCTGATCTGGCTCTAAACTGTTTGCAACAGAAATCATAGTTTTAACGTGAACGCGTTTATTGGGAAAGAATAACGTTTTCTCCACTGTACAACTGGTGGAGAGAGTTATTTGCTAACAAATATTTCATTTGTACTAGTCTATGTTTCATGAAAGTGATAAATGTCCAAACTGTTGATAGTACAGCGCTCCCTCTCTACAACGGCACCCAATAGGAGACCAAATTATGTGCGTTGTAGGGAGTGAAACGGCTTATATTTGCAAACAGCTTGAATCCAGATCAGACGCCGCGTAACGCGGTGACAGGTCTGGATTCAAGTTATTTGACGAGCGTCATTAAGTAAAATTGTCCAGTATGTTTTTTTTTTGCGAAAAACAGCAGACGACAATTTAAAGCAGACGATATTGTAGCCATGAAAATGTTGGACATATATGTCTTGTTTGGGGTACAACGGCAATGGTCGCTGTAGGGAGGGAGCACTGTATTTATAGTACCTCAAACTATCGCCGACAGTTTCGTTTTGCAATCGATAGCGCAGTATTTTTTGACCTTGAAAAGGCCTATGACACAACTTTGAAGTATGGGATAATGAAAGACCTGCAAGATCTAGGTCTCAAAGGTCGATTACCTTTTTTCATCTCAGACTTTCTATCTGACAGAAATTTTCAAGTGCGTGTTGGGTCAACCCTTTCAGACCTGCATGAGCAGGAAGAGGGTGTCCCACAAGGTAGCATACTATCTGTTACACTATTTGGTATAAAAATCAACAGTATTGTTAAATGTTTAAATAACGATGTTGATTGCTCTCTATATGTTGATGATTTTTTGATCTGCTATAGATCAAAGAATATGCCAGCTATAGAGAGACAACTTCAACAATGTCTTAACAAGTTGCAAGATTGGACGGATAAAAATGGTTTTAAATTTTCCACATCCAAAACTCAATGTGTACATTTCTGTCAGCTTAGAAAAGCCCATGATGATCCAATTTTAAATTTGAATGGCATTCAGATTCCAGTAGTTGCGGAAGCGAAGTTTCTTGGTGTAATTTTTGACCAAAAACTATCATTCATCCCGCACATCAAAGCTTTGAGTACTAAATGTATCAAGGCTCTTAATCTTCTAAGAGTCTTAGCCAACACTGACTGGGGAGCTGGTCGAAAAATTCTCTTACATTTATATCGTTCTTTGATTCGTTCCAAATTAGATTATGGAAGCATCGTATATGGATCAGCTCGAAAATCGTATTTAAAGATGCTCAATACAATTCACCATCAGGGACTGCGGCTTGCACTGGGAGCTTTTCGAACCTCACCGATCGAAAGTCTTCTAGTGGAAGCCAATGAACCATCTTTGGCCCTTCGAAGAGAAAAATTAGCTCTTAATTACATACTTAGTGTAAAATCCAACCCCAACAACCCAACCAATGAAGTCATTTTTGACCCAAAGTACTCCACCCTTTACGACAAGAAACCCACAGCAATATCACCGCTTGGGTTACGCATAAAACCTGCAATTGAAGCTGCAGAAATAAATGTAGATAGCATTCGACCATTAAATCCATCCAAAATACCCCCTTGGACAATGAACAAACCAAATGTAATTCTTTCTTTAAGTGATAGCAAAAAATCATCCACTAGTCCATTGGAATTTCAATCCAAATTTAACGAATTAAAATCGCATTATCAAAATTATACAGCAATTTATACTGATGGTTCGAAGGATGGCCTCAGGGTGGGGTGTGCATCTGTTAGTGATTTGCACACCTCTAAGGTGAGGCTTCCTGACAACGCATCTATTTTTTCTGCTGAAACTCTTGCTATTGACCTTGCTTTGAGGTTCATACTGAAAAGCAATAGACAAAAGTTCATTATATTTTCGGATTCACTTTCTGTTCTTCAGGCTTTATTAAACCAAAATACTACTAACCCTCTAATTCAACAGCTTCTTTTGAAACACCACAGTATTTCAAATTCTAATACTATCATACTCTGTTGGCTTCCTGGCCATGTTGGCATTGCAGGCAACGAAGAGGTGGATGCCGCAGCCAAGTCTGCCCTAAATCTGAATGCTGCTCATATTAATCTACCTTTCACTGATTTTAAACCTCTTATTAACCAGTACATTACGTCTAAATGGCAAAGTTCTTGGAACAACTGCATTAGTAATAAATTATTTTCAATCAAGCCTATTATAGGTGAGAGTTGTTCATCAAACAGACCTGTGCGCAGAGAGGAAGTGGTTCTTTCTCGATGTCGCATAGGTCACACTTATGTAAGTCATTCGTACATATTGAAACGAGAAATTCAGCCAGAATGTGTTTTCTGCATGGAACCATACTCTGTTAAACACTTCTTATTAGATTGTGTTGATCTTTCTATTATAAGACAAAGATATTTTGAAGCTCGCTCTATGAAAGAACTTTTTAGTTCAGTGCCATATGACAATATAATCAATTTTCTTAAGGAGACTGGTCTATACAGCAAGATTTAGTTTTTAAGAGGCTTTTATTATTACTTAGTTGTATGTATGTTTCTGTCCTTTTAGTTTTCCTTTTTCTTTCCGTGCTTTTACACTCTCGTTGATCGTGATATTTTAGTGTTTTTACATATAATCGTTTTAGTGTGACGTTTGTCGGCGCCATATGACCATTTCATGTGTCGCGGTGCCGTAAAACCCAACTCAATCAATCAATCATGACTTTACCTATCACGTAAAATCGATACCAGAGCACCAGATAAGGGTAGTTTTTCAAAAACTAAAATCTTTATTTCTTAATTAAATCCTATGGTGTCACTACTCATTAGAATCGTCTCTTCGAGAGAATTCTAATGAGTAGTAACACCATATAATTTGGTGCTAAAATAGTGAGAAAATGTGGGATTTGTTGAAAAGGCTACCTCTTATCTGGAGCCCTGCGATACTATCGATTATCGTGTCACCCCGTAAAAACGACCACTCTCACTGAACGGCCAGCTCACACAGAGCTTTTTTACCAATAGATTTAGGAGGTGGTAGGTCAGCATTCCTCTGAAAATCGACCCTATTGCAGTTGAAGCCATAGGGCTGACCCAAATCCCAGCAAGTGCCAAATACACCTCCCTGTCGATCATCTACAAAATAAAAATAGTGCAGCCCTGTAGTGATAGCATCCTGGGGCCCGTTTCATAAAACTTCGTACGACAAAAACAGTCGTAAGTCTAAATTTCTTATTACTCTTAAATTCTCTATCTAATCCTGTCTTTTGACATCTTTTTGGAATCGATAAGATGGAGAAAAAATAATGATTGAGACTTTTATAATCTGACTTACGATAACATTAATTTTGTCGTACAGTTTTATGAAACGGGTCCCTGGGGGTCCGTCTTACAAAACTTCGTACGACAAAATAGTGTCGTAAGTCAGATAATAAAAGTTTCAATTATTACCGTATTTATTTCTCCACCTATTGCTGCCTTGTGACGTTTCTGGTTTTGTCATTAAAATACGATTCTAAAGAGATGTGACAAGACAGGATAATATAGAGAATAAGTCTTAGACATTAGATGTATTTTAAGGTTTCACTTACGACCGCTTTGTCGTACGACCTTTCGTAAATCTGCCCCAAACACAAAAATAACTATCGATAATAGAACGCATTGACGACCGATAATCGGGATATATAGTCAAACATCGGTATATCGGACTGAAATTCAAATTTAACTAATTCTTAAGTAAAAATGTGCTATTGCCACACTAACTTCGAAATATAGACACGTTCGGCTGGAACATCTTCGAGTTATTGACGTTAAACTAAAGAGAAATAGCGGCGCAGATAACTGAAACAATCTTTCACTTCCGGAAACAAGCACCAAAATTGGCACACATACTCCTTGGGGGTTGCTCTTTTGAAAAAACCTGCTGGCCACTTGAAAATCTAAAATGGTCGCCATTTTCCAAGATGGCCGCCTAGGTATTTACAGAAATATTGATGTTTGCCCTTAATATGCAAAACCTTGTCTATTTCAATGGTTTATGTGTCAAAAATGCGTTTTGGCTATGTAGAATTCAATTTGGGACCATGAAATAGCTCTATGGCTTCATTTTACCCTTAAGTCACTTAAAGATTCAAGATGGCCGCCATTTTCAAGATGCCCTGCATAGAAATACTAGGTTTTGTAATATATTTGCAAATACTTGTCCTATATCAATGATCTTTCTTTGAAATTATATTTTTGACCATGTACAATTCAAGTTTGGAGCAACCGAGTGACTCACCGGCTTCCTTAACTACTTGAAACTTCAAGATGGCAGCCATTTTGTCAAGATGGCCATTACAGATATATATGCATTTTGAAATAAAACGCCAAATACTTATCCAATATCAATGATTTTGTGTCCAAATTACTTTTGTAAAACTCAAGATTGGAACCATGAATTTGCTAAATAGCTTCCTTGTACCAGATAGCCACTTAAATCAAGATGGCTGCTGTTTTTCAAGATGGCCGCCACATAAATATTGCATTTTCAAATAAAATTGCATGTATTTATCATACAGTAACATCAATGATCTCTGTGTCTAATTGTACTTTTCCGACTACGTAGAAATCAAATTTGGAACATTGTGATTACTCATTTGCGTCCTTGTACCCGTAAGCTACATAACGTTCAAGAAGGTAGTCGTGTTCAAGTTGGCCACAATGGAATAAACAGAAATATTGCACTTCGCAATAAAATTGCAAATACTTGATCTATTTCAATTGTCTGTGTGTCAAAAAAATTGAATATTATTTGACTATGTAGAATTCAATTCGGAATTATGGAATTGCTCAATTGCTTCCCTGCAAACGTTAGCCACTGAAACATTTATGATGGCCACCATAGAAAGATTGCATTTTGCCATACAATCGCAAATACCTCTCCTGTAGCATTGGTCTTTGAGTGAAATAATACTTTTTGGACTGTAACATTCAAATTTAGAACCATGCAATGACTCCATGGCTTCCTTGTACCAATTAACCATTTAAAATGAAAGATAGACGCCATTGTTTAAGATTTATATAGCATTTTTGAAATAGAATGGTTAATACTTGTCCTCTGTCTTTAGTCTTTATATAAAATAATATTTCTTTTACTCTGTAAAATACAAATTTGGAACTATATAATCGCTTAATTTTATCCTTGTAGCCGGTAGCCTATTAAAAGTCAAGATGGCGCCACAGGAATAAAGCATTTCTCAATAAAATCACAAATATTTGTCCTATTTCAACGACATTTGTGTCTAATTATACTTCAATTTTGAACCATGGACTTACTCATATGTGTTCTTGTACTTGTAAGCCTCGTAAAAATCACTATTTGGCATCTTTTATGAAAGGCCTTCAGAACTTGCGGAACAAAACGACAAATACCTGTCCTATGCAATGCTATGTGTATCAAATAATACGCTTTTGACTGTATAGAGTCCAAATTTCGAACCATGACATTACTCCTTACTGCATGGGGTTCAGTACTAACTGACATGTTTTGTAAGTATCCCAAATGCTATCTATTAAGCCCCGCATCAGTTAAATAATTTAGTTGGATATAACTTTACATAGCGTGTAATTAAATGTCGTGCCTGAATTGATAGGTTGTGCCAGCGCTAAAAAAGGCGAGCCACGGTTAAATATTTTTGAATATATAACATATTCAGTGTTTAAGTGCCAACACATCTAACTCACTCACTCATTAACTAAATGATATAAAGTATGTTTTAAAGGCATGTCCGCTTGCATTGATTCACTGAATGCAGATACATGAACATGTAATTATTATACTGTGACTTCTTACCATTCACAAAGATGGAAAATATAGATCCGGGACGATCCAAAAGTCTGTCTTACCAGAAGAAGAAAATCAAAAAAGCTCAAATTGCTAAATCATAACAACAAGCATGATGGCTACATTATGATTGCAATTAACATTCCCTTCATTCTCGCAATTAATTAGATTCATACTGTTTGGGATCCAGCCTGAATTAAGTATGGTGATGGTGTCAAAGAAACTTTTAGGAAGTAAGAGGCACATCATCAAATGTTCAAATGTTTATATTAAAGACTTTTCAGTCATTATGCTTGAAGCAGGATAAAAAACAAATAACCAAACAAGCAAAAACACAAGAAAAAAACAACACTAGTGCCTTAGACAAGATAGAGTACTCTTCACACGTACATGGGCTCCAGATAAGAGGGAGTAAACTGAACAAATCCAACATTTTCTCACCCACATGAGCACCAAATCCTATGGTGTTACTACTCATTAGAATCGTCTCGAAGGGAGGATTCTAGTAAATAATGACACCATAGGATTTATTGCATAAATACAGATTTAAGTATTTGAAATACTCACCTTATCTGGAGCCTGATGTGCACAGTATGCAAACAGTTGTTATTACCGCCTAGAGGGATTTCTTGAATTGTCAAAAAAGGTTCAGCATTTCATAAATATGATTTGTTGGCTTGTGCTAGGGAAGCTGTAACAGAAACGATGCCCTATACTTTTAACGAAAGGGTTCTCTGGTTCGTTTTGATACCCTGTGTATGAAACTGATACATCGGACCTCGGTTATTAAAGTCTCATCCAAAGAACTTGGTTCGGCGGGGATCGAACTAACAATCCCTGACATCTAATCAAGAACGCCAGCACTGGACCACGTCAGTCGGAATTTCATGTCATCTTGATATTTGTTACAAATTGTACTGATATGCAATATTCTTACTTACATTCCGGCGGGAGGACACCAACCAGCCATTCATTGACACGTTCAATCTCCTTGGATGAACCTGAATGCGCCAGATCCGCATTTACATGCAAGGCCTTGCAAGCAGTCTGCGAGAAATAAAACTAGAGTTGTAAGTTAAATACCACACATGTGCACGAGTAACGTACAAACATGCGTTCGCTCATACAGTAGAGAAAACGTTATTACAGTGCTCCCTCTCTACAACGACACCCAACGGGAGACACAAATTATGTGCGTTGTTCAGAGGGAGTCATTTTAGGGAGGGAAACAGCTTACATTTGCAAATAGTTTGAATCCAGATCAGCCGCCGCGTTACGCGGCGTCTGTTCTGGATTCAAGCTGTTTGTCACTCGTCATTTATTTATTTTCTGTCACAATGTCTATTATGTCACTGAATTGTAAGGAGAGAGTCGTTGTAGTGAGGGGACACTGTAAAACAGGTTGCAATCAGATCAGACGTCTGACCAGTATCAAGGATGGATGGATGAGTTTGGTTTTACGGCACTGGGACCCGTTTTACTAAACAACTTACGTAAAATTTTTGCGTAAGTCAAAATTTTAAATTTTAATTTATATTTTTTATTATCACTTGCTACAAAAAGCAAAATAGCCAGATCGGAGGATGCGTTTTTAGCGCGTCCTCCGATCTGGCTATTTGCTGTTTGCAAACGTTTATGATCGAAAAATAAGAGTTAAACGATTTTGACTTACGCAAAATGTTTGCGTAAGTTGTTTAGTAAAACGGGCCCCTGGGACACATAATGGGTCATATAGCGCTGATGAATAGTGAGGGATGATGGTGAAGATCATTTCGGCTAATCTCATTCATTGCAAAGCAGCGCATTTGATCAAAATCACTGACCTGCCTTCCTTTATATTCTGTGCAGAGGGGATCATCTCGGTCTAATAAACAGAGATTCCCTATAGAAAGTCTCTAGGGCCAGTATCCAGACCTTTTTCCACTAATATAAATTTACAATTTACTGTTGTAAAACAGTTGTTATTATCTACAATTAACTGCAATGCGTTTGTTTCGTTTGAGTTTTAAATTGAAAAGAATAATGTTTTCTCAACTGTACCCACATATAAGTGTTTTTTCTGACCTGTCAGAGTTATTTTTAGATTGGAACATTCTAAAACTTTAACAGGGATGAGTTTTCTCTACAGCCAGTGTACAGTAGAGGATACATTATTCTTTCCCGATTGAACGCAAACGCAATGCACTAAAAATTTACTTTTACAAATTGTAACTATATTTTTAATCTGAGTAGCAAACATGTTGGAGCCTGATCAGACGCCGGGTTACCCGGCGTCTGATCAGGCTCTAACATACTTGCAATGGAAATAATAGTTTTAGTATATAAATGCGTTTATTGGGAAAAAATAAGATATCAGTAAAGTTAGCGCAGCGGTCTCGTGCTGCACGAGGATCATACTTATCTCAAGTAGGAAAGTGTACGATTACATATTCGATGTTACCTTGCTTACCTATTTACCATTATGAACTATTCTGCTCTAAAAATAACCCCGACAGGTCAGAAAAATCGAACAATACCATCCAGTCATTCAGGCAACTCACGTGGATAAAGTCTTCCACCCGCCTACACACAATTATTCTACAACATCTACATGTACAATAGCCGTTATGTAACGTGAACCGGTATACATGTATACAAGGGCTGCTTAGCCTTTGATTAGTTTCAAAATAAAAACTCAAAACGGATAGAAACAATATGGAACTAAAACGGCTCCCTGCATTTCACAAAACTACATAAAACAATATTTCATATAACATATTAAACTACAGTATTGTTTGGTTTTATTGACCTTTTTTTAATTTACGGATAGGAACTGAAGGATATTGTGCATTCTGTGTCGAATTTAAATCAATAATCGTATTAGAGCAGTTGGTAGCGAGTACGGATACTTGTAAATGAATTAAAGGTTGCGGGTTCGATCCCCGTTAGGTTTATTTCTTCTTGTATTACTTTTGTTTCAAACAGTTATTTTACTTGAATTGTTCAACATAGTGATCTTTAATACAAAATGTGCAATTTAGATAACATAAACGTTACACTTTGTAAACTATTAAAATTTTTTAATGTATGTAAAATGTGACCCGATGTGTCTCTCAAACATAGATAACAAATGCCTTAACTCATTTATCACTGAAACCTTTAATGGACTCTTCCAGGTTGCAATTAATTCTAGTCAATGTATGACAACTTAATGGCAAACAGTGTATCTCTGATCGTGAATGAAACATAAATCAGATCCACAGAGATTTCAATCAATTCTTCTTCTACTTCTTGCAGACTCGTATACACCAAATAATAAAGATGATAATAAAAAAAATCCTCCGCTGGGTATCGAACTCATGACCATACATGTAATAAGCAACATTACTGTACTGCCTCGACCACGAAGACATATAGGTATCCAAATCTTATTCTAAATATGAACTTTATGTTTCAACCCAGACTTACCCGTAAAAAGTAACGGAAATAATCGATTTCGACCGAAGCTAAGTATAGCGTGTTCAACCAGCGTGTAATTATTTAAATTTTGACAGGTTAATAAAACACAACAATAATTACAAGAATCAAAATGTGATCGTTCTGTCTTGATGGAGTCTAGTCAGCACTAAACCACAGTTGAGACATATGTCTCAGACTAGTTTGAAACGTATGTTTCAAACCAGCCTGAAACATCTTCTTCAACTGCTTCCAAACCCTTGCTTCAAACCACGTCCAGATCTTGCAATTAGCTTGAAACTTTTGGGTCTGAAACACCCACGAAACCTTCCCAAGTTCCTTAACCAGCTCTAGATCTACCAGTTTTCAGTGGTCTTTTAAGTTGCTTTCCCAACTGTATGGGAAATTGAGCTAGTTCTGGTGTGATATGAACATTTCAATAATGTTCAAACACGTTCAGCACTTGTCTTAAAGTCACAACGTTCCCAAATAGTTGTGTACGGTGAGTAAACCAGGGCTGCCATAAGTTAAATCATAAAAATCCAAAGATTTCAATTTTTTTATTTTGCAGACGCAATTTTACTAATCGTACCATTACTCCATATGCTGTTTCTTGTTTTAAAGACACATAACTGCTTAAAACAGGTTGAAAGTAAAGCAGAATGCGCCTGTTTCAAGCTTCCATCTGCTAGGATAGAAATCCGAAGACTTAGGAAAATTCCGGAGAAATGGCAGCCCTGATAAACTTATACTAGGGCGTATCTGTCGATGTGGTTACCTCGACGAGCAGCAGCAGACTGACTGCTTGTACTTAAATCTTGGGTTATATAGCCGTCACAGAACGAACGCAAATAATTCTTAAGTTTGTAACTGTTGGGCTTTTTTTATCACAAGAAGCGTATTTGCTTAATGAGCGTCTAATGACATGAATGGAATGCTATTTGAATCGAAGCGAAAAATGAAGAAAAGGAATTTATAGGTACTACTACATGAACATTGGTTAAAATGTTACAAAAGAGCAATTTTGTAATTTTATTTGGGACGAACATACATTTTCAATCCTCGCCAAATAAACCTGACCATTTCCCGACAGTGACCGTCAATAATAAATATCCCCACTGTAGCAGCCGTCATCAATTACTGACAAGACAGATACAGTGGAGAAAACGTTATTCTTTCCCAATAAACGTGTTTACTATTAAACAATTTTTTCCACTGCACACAGTTTGGAAACCGATGTCTAATTATGCTCTAAACTGTTTCAGGGCTGCCATAAGCTGACAAAAAAAATCCGAAGATTTCGAAATTTGCATTTTTCAAGTGCGATTTTACGAATCGTACCTTTACCCCATAGCCTGTTTCTAGTTTTGTTGACATGCGACTACTTAAAGCAGGCTGTAAGTAAAGCAGAATGCGCCTTAGGGCGCATTCTGCTTTACTTTCAGCCTGCTTAAAGCTACTATGTAATGGGAAAAACTCCGGAGATTTAGGAAAAATCCGGAGAAATGGCAGCCCTGCTGTTTGCCACTCAGAGTGAAATAAATCGTGAGAGATTTCAAACAGTTCAAATGTTCTGCATTTTAGTGAAATGCGATTTCATGTATTCGGGAAAGAATAGCGTCTTCTCCACGGCAGTATTATTGGTTAACTATTTCAACACTAGGAACCTATTTAAAATATTATCATTACAACTTTAGATAGCGAAGATCCAGATCAAAGGGAGAGCCCTTTGATCAGGGTCTACACTGTATGCTAATTAAACCAGTTCATGAATTTATTAAACTATCCAGAGCTCCAAGAAAACTGGTTCAAGTTTTAGTAACTAATATGATCCACAAAGGAACATAGAGTTCTTTAGTGTTGATATAGTTAACTGGACAATGTCGATTTGATTTGATTTGTTTTGATTTTACGTCGCTTTCAACAGTATTTCAGGGGGCCTCCGTGGCCTAGTGGTATAGTCACTGTGACTTACATCACTAAGCTCCTCACCACTGTGAGTTCGAATCCTAGTAGGGTCGTTCGGACTTTTTCATGTTGAAAAGCCTTCCAGCTGGCTTGCGGAAGGTCGGTGGTTCTACCCAGTTGGCGATTTGTGTCTGAAACAGTGCATAAAGGGCTTCTGGGGTCTTCCTCCACCTGTAATTAGCTGGACGTCGCGATATGACTGAACTTTTGTTAAAAGCGACGTAAAATCATAAAAAATCAAATCAAATCAACACTATGAACCTATATCAAATATCATCATAACTGTAAATAGTGTAGATCCAGATCAAAGGGCTCCTATAGGAGCCCTTTGATCAGGCTCTACACTGTTTTCTTATCAGACCAGTACGTGAATTTATTAAACATCCAGAGCTCCATGAAAACTGGTTCTTTAGTGTTGATAGAGTTAACTGGACGATGTCGATGCCTACCACCATGCTGTCTCGTGCGTCTGTCCACCCGGTTAGTATGTAGCATGCTCTGTATAGGAAAGTCCATCCATGGGGACAGCCAGCTGTGAACAACAAACGACAAATAGTTTAACATCGGAAAACAGGAATTTATTTTACCCATTATCCCATAAATACGCTTTTTTACACATTTCATTTGTTCTCCTACTGGAGAAAATAGTTCCAAATTATACAGTGATGAATCTCTATCATCAGAAATGTTTTCTTTATTCTAGCATGTGGTAGCTTAAAGCAGGTTGAAAGTAAGGCAGAATGTGCCTCAAGGCACATTCTGCTTTACTTTCAACCTGCTTTAAGTAGTCACATATCTTAAATACTAGAAACAGGCTATGGGATAATGGCTTAACCAATTATGCCAACAATCCCATATATTGGACATAGGCAAACATTGAAGACTCTGATGAGACGCCGCCGCCGCAGATCAACTGAGTCTATACTGTTTTGTAAATAGGAATTTTAATATAAAACAAAACGAAAATGAAACTTTACACCAGCCACCCTTACATAAAAAGTTGACTAATCCAATATACAATCAGAATTCACTGGGTGCAAATGGGTTAATCGAGAAAGCTCAGAAAAGAAGACAAATATATCTCCAAAAATACGTGTTTAACCCTTTACCTGATAGCCTATTTCTAGTATTGAAAATAGGTGACTACTTAAAGCAGGTTGAAAGTAAAGCAGAATGCGCCCTAAGGCGCATTCTGCTTTACTTTCAGCCTGCTTTAAGCTTCCATGTGTTAGAATATTGAAAATTTTCCCTATACTATATAATCATGACTGATTAAATTGGAACTATTTTCTTCAGCGGAGGAATAAACTAAATATGCTAAAAAACGCTTCTATGGGGTAAAGGGTTAACTTGCTGACAAATTATTCGACGATCAGATATACAAAGCTTATATAAAAGGGAACTGCTCGATCCTTTACCCCATAAATACGCATTTATTTATGCCTCCACTGAAGAAAATACTTCCGTTTATATAGCCATGAATCTACAACTAGAAATATTTTCTATATATAAAAGCACTTTGTTACAAGTTCAGACAAGAAATATCTTTAAAAAAGATATTCGGCGGAATGAGTGGTTGAACTAAGGCTATATAGATGGGTGTGCAAAATTGAATTAAATTGAGGTTTTCAAAGAATATATATCTTGGATTGAAAAGCAAAAAATACAAGTATTCAATTGAAACAGTAACTTTTATTTAAAATGCAAAACTATCATGTACAGAAATGCAAAACAAAACAATAATTTAACTCATATCCTAGCTACTGGTAGGAGATCCTCACATTAATCTATTGTTCCATTCATAGAGTTTCTTGAAACAAACTATAGCATACACAAATGTACAGATACAACAATCTACTGTACTTCACTCTTGTAAATAATGATGAAACAACACAATTGTGTTTAACACACTTGAGGCTATTCATATATAAAATATTGCTTTTAATGTATGGCAAATGTGTACAAATAGTTAACAATTAAAACAAATTGGTTGTAAACAATTATGAAACACCTAGCTTCCTCTGTATATCTATAAATAGATTTCAGATCATAGCATAATTTTGTCAATTCTGTGGCCTAGTGTAGTAAACAGACAGCCTGTATCTCTAAATTTTACACCCACAGTCCACATCATGTAAAACTGTAATGGGACATAAACCAGCCTACAGGGCTCCAGATAAGAGTGAGTAAACTATACAAATCACATTTTTTCACCTCTTTTAGCACCAAACCCTATGGTATTACTACTCATTTTGATTGTCTTGAAGAGACAATTCATATGTATAGTGACACCACAGGGTTTAATGCACAAATAAAGATTTTAAGTTTTGAAACAATTCCCTTATCTGGAGCCCTGGCTACTATCCAATCAGACTATTCAGTTTCAACAGGTGCTCTTAATTCTAAATTTCTGATTAAATATCATTGGTTGAAATGTGTGGCCAAATATTAAAGTGTGTCTAAATAGAAAACAGTCAGCTCCGCCGAAAAAAAATACTCATAAACACTGCTGCCTTTTAACTCCTCCTCTCAAAACGTCAAAAAGCGTTTGCAAACAGTTTGAATCCTGATTCTGATCAGGATCCAAACTGTTTGACACTCATACCGATATGCTGTAAGTCAAACTACATTAGATTTTCTTTTTAACGATCTTGCAAACAACAAAATTGAAGCAGATGACAATGAAACGGTGAAGGGGTAAACACCTCACGACTAATTTCAACGAAATAATTAGTTACAGCTTGTTTAAAGCACCGCACCGATTTGTGCAGGTTGTTGTTATACTTTCTGGTCCTTTGGAATCATTGATTTCAGCGCATTTAAAGTTGAAAGTTGAATTCCGCTTAAGCCGGTGCTAGGGGGCGTGAGCACTGTTGCATATTTCAGTATTGCTCATGAACAGACTCAATTAAACCGAGTCTGCAATTTTCGGTATTTGCTTTGCTTTCTGTGCTTTCAAAGGATCTCCCCTTATACAGATTTGTGATGCTACTAGTTCAATAATTAATAGTAATTCACAGATACGTTCCTACTTCATAAAGAAAATATTTTGATAAAAAATGTGCGTTTCTTTTTGCACTGAGTGTATGTGTGATGTATTGGTGTCACTTTTTGGTGGAGTCTTAGCACTCTGCTATTTCGGGAAGTGGGTTAATTCTATCCAACCCTATCCTACCGGTGGCAGTACAGTGGAGAAACGTTTTTCTTTCCCAATAAACGCGTTTACGCTAAAACTATTATTTCCATTGCAAACAGTTTGGAGCCAGATCAGACGCCGGGTTACCCGGCGTCTGATCAGGCTCCAAACTGTTTGCAACCAAGATAAACATGAATTATCAGAATTGTCCAAAAGTTGCACTTTTCTACGTTTTAGTGTTTTGCGTTTGCGTACGTTTGCGTTTAAACGGGAAAGAATAACAGATTCTCCACTGTGTATTGCACATTTCTCTATAGGAATAAACAACATATTTTTGACGTTCATGACGGTATGACTACATTAGCTTCGCAGGGGGTAAATTCCGTAAACGCCCTCTGGGCGTTTACGTTAAATTTACCCCCCGAAGCTAATGTAGTCATACCGTCATGAGCGGCAAAGAGATGTTGTTTATTCCTTATATTTATATTTTCTGTCTTGTCAATTTAATGTGTTTATTGGCCAGATTTGTTTTTCTGTATAAGAATTAATCATATACCGGTCAACGAGGTTTGATAGATGTAATGTCGATGTAATAGCCATTCCAGTTTCTAAATATGGTGAGAAAGTAGTCCCAACTACATGTACTGTAACTGTATTAAAAATTCAGGATTTTTTCCAGTAAACTTTCTTTCTGTGAATGGAAAAGACTTATAAGGCAAACAAATAACAGTACAACTTGAATATCTATTGCCAAAGCACATTCTAAAAATACAGGTCGCGGTTGTCTCTTAACCCATTTACACACATACCAACGCGATGGCAACGACCTATAAGTCAGTATCACTCCGCTAGTGTCATATGACCGTCGACCGTCTTAAGTGCCCGATGTAGTCTATTTGAAGAAGTCCACGAATAGTACGGGCGAAATCCGAACTGGCTAGATCCAGTTTCGAGTTGCAGGTTCATCGGCAGATGACTGCATAATTTTTAATATGATTACATAAAGACTTTACACGGTGAATGTAAATATTTCAATATGACTGATACATTGTATGCACGAATTTGCAAAATTTATTTACCTTGGTACTAACCCAAATGCTGTTAACGTGTTGTGTGCTTCAAGTATATCGTCTGCAAAATTATACAACTGTAAAGAGTCTGAAAACTTAATTTGCAAAACAAATAATGAATTCATGAAACACGTGAATATTTTTCAAGCATATTTGGAGATTATCTATACATACATCCTTTAAATGTAATCAAACTATCCTAAGGAAGCTTTCTTCAAGAGTCGCGAAATCGACCGCGGGGACACCCTCGGTACCTTCACATTTCAAAATAGCTTGCCAATTTCCTGTTCCCGAAATAATTCGTACACAAAAGAAAGTGAAAGTATTTTCTATTAATTGAATGCTCATATTTACCTCAGAGTGTAATGTTAATTTACTAGATGTTTATTATTTTAAATCGTTTCACTGATTCTTTTAATGCAAAACTAATATATTTTGTGTTAAAGAAACTGATAATATCCTACGAATTTATTGAGTGTTGTTTTCTCTAGTGGATGAAGACTGCGTAAAAGATTAGGAAATTCGACGCTGAGTATATAAACAGGGCTCCAGATAAGAGGAAGTTAATTGAACAAATTCAATATTTTCTAAATTATTTCAGCACCAATCCTATGGTGTAACTACTCATTAGAATCGTCTCTTCGAGACGATTCTAATGAGTAGTAACACCATAGGGTTAAATGCTGAAATAAAGATTTTAGTTTTTGAATAACTACTGTTATCTTGAACCCTGTATAAATGGTTTGAAATATTGAAACCATCAAATATATGGTGAACCCACTGTACCTTTCATGTACATGTTTGCTCCAGTAAGTTCTGTTGACCAACCATCCTGCTCATATCCTTTCTTCAGCATGAAGCAAGTGTTGTTGTTTTTGCTGTAGACTGTGGCCCTGCATTTTGGTGCGATTGAACACGTTGCTAAGCACTGCATCTGGCTGGGAACAAGTAATTCGCTCTCCACAAAGCTAGTCGAACATATTTTGTCCGCGTAATCACTTACTGTTTGAAACTTTGTCCAAATTAAACAAGTCATCTGATTCGGAGCACACAGCCACATACAAATTATCTTGAGTCTTGCTGTCGTGATCATCGTTCTTGGTTGCATTGAAACTTCGAGGAAACTGCCAGAATTCTGCTGCATGTGAGCAAAAACCCACACCAATGCTTCAACTCATGTACCCCTGAAACTTTAATAGACATATCCAATTTCTGATTGAGTCTCGTAAATATTTGACTATTTTGGTTTCATTTTAACAATGTTCTGTCAAACGACGATCAGTGGAAACCCTGATGAGAGTGCTTCTACAGGAGCCCTTTGATCAAGATCTACACCAACTTATACACTGTTATTATGATGAGTGAACCCTTTACATATACACTCTTTAATAGTGTCTAGTATACTCGTCGCTAGGGTTAACGAGACACTTCTATCACTGAATGTGATAAATGCCCCCACTCCAAACTGACCTGTCACAAACACCACAATGACATGTAGAAAGAATAATACATGCATGTTAAGGAACTAACTTTCAAGCTGAAAAAGAGCATAATTCTGTCAAATGGTATGCAAGAGTTGTCATACTTGAGGAAAAGTCCCACAATAAAACACATATAATGTGTACCACGTTTGAAGACAAAATCATGAATAGTTTTCAAGAAAATGGCATATTCAAAGAAAATAGAAACAAAATTCAAGTTAAAAAGGGGCATAATTCTGTCATTTGTTGGCAAGAGTTATGTAACTTCAAGTAGAGTCTGCAAACATCACACTTATAATGTGTACCAAGTTTGAAGACAATGTTATAAATAGTTTTCAAGAAAATGACATGTCCAAAGAATAGATGCATATTAAGGAACACAATTTCAAGTTATAAAGGGGCATAATTCTGTCAAATTTTGTGCGTGAGTTGTCAAACTTAATGAAAAGTCTAGCAATACAACTCTTATAATGTGTACTAACTTTGAAGACAATATCGTGAATGGTTTTCAAGAAAATCACATGTTAAAAGAAAAAATTCTCAATTAAGAGACAAAAATATCAATTTAAAAAGGGGCATGATTCTGTCAAATTGGTGCAAGAGTTATGAAACCTGTCAATGAGTGTCACCAAATAACATTGATAATGTATACCAAGTTTGAAGATTGTATCATAAACAGTTTTCAAGAAAAAGGCAAATGTCCCGGAAAAACGCGACGGACCGACATACGGACAATGTGATTCCTATATAGCCCCCACCACCGGTTGTGTGGGGCATAACTATACTAACCTGTATCATATTAACATTTCAATTTTAAAACACTTCTTCTACTTAAACCTCAATAACTGTTAAATGTCCTTTTCAGCAATGAAAAAATCAATACGAAATTCCTTAAAATACCCTAAGTGATTCGACATTTGATCTGGATATACGTATACTGTTTGCAAATAAAGTCAATTGCTCTTAATATCATAAGGGGCTAAACACATGCAACAAAGTTCACACCCTCAACCCCTATTCCTGCCTAATCTATAAGCACTTATTGGATTTTTCCGTACTTATATATTGGATAGGTCCATTTTTTGTCTAAGGGGTGCCTGGTATTACTTTTCCTTTTCTTTTTGTTTATTTTGAAATTCTTATCTACAACAAGAGGCCCATGCGGGCCTAAATATCGCTCACCTGAAAAACCCAACACAAGGGTCACATGACTCCCGGGGTGGGATCATTTTTTACCCTAGAGACATAATTTCAAAAATATTGCTGATGAACATGAAAATTAAGTGTTCTGTCAAATATTTTGTACATGGATGGTTTCAGACAGGAAGACTTTTCAATGTAAAAATATTTTTTAGCTGATGTGACCCAGATATGCAACAGACCTGAACCATTTCAGCAATATTGGTAAAGATTATATAAAAGTGTCACTATGCTAAATATCAAAGCTCTGGCCATAATAGTTTCAGAGAAGACGATTTCACTATATAACTCTACGTAAATCTGCGACCCCTAGGGCCATGGCAGTTTTGACCCAAGGGGCATAATTTGAACAATCTTGATAGAGGATCTGTAGATGATGCTTTATGCCAAATATCTAAGCTCAGGGTACTGTGGTTTCAGACAAGAAGATTTTTTAAGTTTTCATTGAAAAAATCTATTTTTAGCTCCTGTGACCTAGATATGCAACGGACCAGAACCATATAAACAGAATTGGTTAAGGGCTTTTAGAAATGTCACCATGCCAAATATCAAAGCTCTGACCATTTTAGTTTCAGGAAAAACATGTTCGAAGATTTCACTATATAACTATGTAATATTGCGACCCGAGGGGCGGGGTCATTTTTGACCCCAGGGACATAATTTGAACAATCTTGATAGAGGACCTGAAGATGATGCTTTGTACCAAATATCTAACATCAGGGTACTGTGGTTTCAGACAAGAAGATTTTTTACGTTTTCATTGAAAAAAATCTATTTTTAGCTCCTGTGACCTAGATATGCAACAGACCGGAACAATATTTACAAGATTGGTTCCGGCTTTTAGAAGTGTCACCATGCCAAATATCAAAGCTCTGGCCATATTAGTTTCAGAGAAAAAGATGTTTAAAGATTTTACTATATAACTCTATGTAAAATTACGACCCCCGGGGCGGGGTCAGTTTTGACCCAAGGGACATAATTTGAACAATCTTGATAGAGGACCTTAAGACAATGCTTTGTGCCAAATATCTAAGCTCAGGGTACAGTGGTTTCAGACAAGAAGACTTTTTAAGTTTTTATTGAAAAAATCTATTTTTAGCTCCTGTGACCTAGATATGCAACGGACCGGAAATATTTGAACAACTTTGAAAAATTCCATATAAGGATCATTCAGGCCAAGTTTGGTAAAAATTTATCCAGTAGTTTCGGAGGAGATGTCGTTTAAAGAAATTGTTGACGACGAACGAACGGACGCACGACGACGGACAGAGGACGATCAAAATAGCTCACCTTGGCAGTACGTGCCAGGTGAGCTAAAAATGTAGACTCTGACCAGACGCAGCGTTATATGCGGAGTCTGATAAGAGTCTAAACTGTTTGTATATGTCAAGGGCACAGTGGTCAATACTCATACATTACACCCCACCCAATATGACGCAGTGCCACGTGTACGCTACTGACGTCTCTGACAACATACATGTAAATTGCATAAGGTTGCCAAAGTACTCGCGCCAAACATGTCATCATTCAACAAAGTCATTAATTATTTTAATGCAGATTTTTCGAATGGACTCGAATGCCAAGTTTGAAAACAGAAAGCTGCCACAGGATTTTAAACAAGAGCACGGTGCATTTTTGCCCACTGGCAGCCTTTAAGTTATAATATCTGAGTACATTAAGGACATATTAAAAAAATTGAATGAACCTCAAACTCGATTCAGCTTCAGATCTTTATACATATAACATGTGTGTGAAGTTTCATTAATATCCTTCTACATTTTTCGGTAAAACTCCAGACAAACAAAATGTTGACGGACGAAAGTACGGACGTTCTAACGTTTCAGGTTTATGTGACTTTCCCATTGTTTAAAAGGTGTGAAAAGTCACATAAAGATGCCACATAAACCCAAAATGGACTAACGGAATGAACAGCTCTATTGTTTACTTTTGTTCTGTGTTATGTCACCCAGTCCCATAAACCTAAAATGTTAGCGCGTACGGACGGACAGTGCCACGCCAATTTACGACCACATTTAGAGGTAGGGTTATACAAATAACTCATTCGTCTCTTAAACGTTTAATGATCAAATTTAATTTCAAATTAAGTCTAGTCCATTTTTGACGGTTTATATGAAATCAAAGTCAAAAGACCTCAACTTCAAATTTGAGAAATAAAAGCAGGCAACAACGATTTACCCCTGAGAACGTCCTACCTTGTTGTGATTTCGGCTAATCTCGTTCGTTGCCATGCAGCGCATTGGATCAAATCCATCGGTTTGCCTTCCTTTTAGTTCTTGGCAGGGTGGATAATCTGGGTCTAATGAACAGAAAACATTCCCTATGGCAATAAAGCTCCAGGGGCCCGTTTTATTAAACAACTCACGTAAATTATTTCCGTAAGTCAAAATTTTAATTTATATTTTTTATTATCACTTGCTACAAACAGCAAATAGCCAGATCAGAGGACGCGCTTTTAGCGCGTCTTCTGATCTGGCTATTTGCTGTTTGCAAATTTTATGATCGAAAAATAAGAGTAAAACGATTTTGACATACGCAAAGATTTTGAGTAAGTAGTTTAGTAAAACAGGATGGGTGTGATGATGAGACGAGAAAATGACAATCTCAAGAAGATGAGTTTGGCTAATCATATTCTCAGCCAAGCAGCACAAAGGATCAAAATCACCAGCTTTTGGCAGAAGGAATAATCTCGGTCTAATAAACAGAAAATATTCCCTAGGACAATTAAGCCAAAAAACTGCGGCAAAGAAGGAATGTCTCTGGATGAAAATCCATAGCAGGGAACCTACATAATAGCTTTAATTGAGAAAATGCAATTTTCCCTTGTCAATTCTGAGTGTCAGGGTCTCACTTGTATGGTGAAGCAATTCTAATGAGTCGTGTAGCTACCAGTCGGTTGTTATGCACTGTGTGCCTTAGCTAGCTACTGCTGCTTTATCAGACTGATTGGGATAGCGGACTGAATAAGAGTGGTTTACTTCATACATATGAGTTGTTCTAATAACCCCCCTTTACTACACAATGTCCTATAAATGTTTTGGAAAAGGAATTGCGTGGCGATTAACAAAAACAAATTATGACCAACTAAGCTCCATTTTAACAGCCAAACTATGGCGCGGCTTCTCTATTACGATTCTAAAGATCTACTAACTTGTGTCAATTACAAAGAGTTCAAATGAGGTAACTGTATCCATCTATTTCTTTATACTGCAACACCCTCATATGAGTATTACGCGCAGCTGCGCGTCTGTGAAAATTAGTTTAAGAAAAAGTAAAGGTAAATCAGAAGAAAATGTTGTAATATAGTTAAAAAGTCATGTTAATTTTGGCGAGAAAATAATATACAGTTAAAAGAGGATAAAAACACTTCTGTTTATCTAATATAAATGATGCAGACTGCCTACTGCCTGCTTGAACTGGTCAAGATCAGGCAACAGGACAACGTGCGCAAGTAACCTATTCCACAGTACGATAGTTGCCGGAAAAAGAGAATTTATAGTAGTTTGCTGAAGTATGAATCTGAATCTCAGAAGAGAGAGGGTGCATATTGCGAGTCATTCGGGTAAGGTGCTGCAGGTATGAGGGTGCGGGGAGGGCAACTTTTGTTCATAGTGACTAGTCGGCAGTCGGTCCGTCTGTCTTCAACGGTCCGCCAGCCCAGCTTCTCCTGCATTCTTGTAACGCTGTCATAGGTCGAGTAGTTGTTGCTGGTCCACCTTACTACTCTACGCTAGACCATTTCCAACTGTTTGATTTTCTGTTTGGTGTACGGCGACCAGGCAGATGAGGCATACTCGACTTCCGCTTTTAAAATAGGTAACTGCTTAAAACAAGGGGAAAGGAAAAACAGACAGCTCCTGTTGGGGGCTTCTGTTTATTATTACCTTGCATTAAGATGTCACCTGTCTTTATAGGACTACAATCAACAAGCCTTCTTTCTAGTGAGCGTAAAAAAGAGGGTCATTGTACATAATTATTTGAAACATACAAACAGTTAACGTCAACATGCATATATTATGCTGCTGAGAAAATGTACCTAGTTTCTTGACCGTAAATATCTCGTTTAGTTGTCGCGAAACTCTTTATTCAAAGTGGTCTCTTAATTTATATTTTACTAAATAGGTTGTTTGGGGTGAATAACATATCGTCTACTGCGCTCGACGTGTATAGGTTTAATTAATTCATTACCCTCTTAACCCTTTCAACCGCACAGCCCTCTGTAGAGATTACCAATTACATATGCAAAAAGTGTAGACCCTGATCAGAGGGCTCCTATAGGAGCCCTCTGATACGGATCTGCACTGTTTGATGATTTTCATTGGTTTTCTTGTCATACCAAAAATGCAGCAGTAGACTGGTGCTAAATGCCTGTACTAGAAGAGTCCAAAAGGGCTAGAAATACCCACATGAGATATTTAGGGTTGAAAGGGTTAAGCTATATATTGAACTCGTAATCGATGTTGTGAACAGTTTAGATATAGATGAAATGTCTAGTAATTGAAGATGAGACACCGAGTGTACTCGATGTTTGACCTAGGTCCAAACTCGTTTACACTTTGAAAATGTTTTATAAACGAAAACGCAGGTAAACTATATTTGTGCTTTCCGCGTAAGTGCGGTCTTACTGTATAGTGTGTCAAGTAAGCACATTTTCGAGAAAACAATTCCAGTCCACAGTTCACTTCTAAGTAACTCTTGAGTTGAGTGTTATGGGGTTTCCTTGAGCATATTTGTAGTTTCCAAAACATGAACTAATCTACTTGGAATTATGGGTATTTAAATAAATATTGCTCTGAATTAGCAAACAGTGTATACCCTGATCAAAGGGCTCAAACAGGATAAGGGTCTACACTGTTTGCAAATGTAATGAGTATATTTTAAATAGTTCCATAATGTTGAAAGCGTTCCTCTGGTAAGCAGTGTTGACTCTGATATCGGTGATAATGCGTACGTGCATACAACAACGGACAAAGGTGCTCGTGCTACATGCGATTTGCTTATTTTGGGGCATACTCTTAGGACTTAAGATATGTTCTTGTCATTTTACGGAGAGTTCGTATAAAAAAACAGGCAACACTCGTCTGACTGACTCTTATGCTAGTTTACAGGTGGTCACGGTTATCGCGTGCTGTTTCGAATGCCACTCTGACAGCTCTTGCCAAAGCGTGAGCTATAATCCAGGATCTAAGAAATGCCAGTTATCTGGCGCCAGATTCGTTGACGTTGGTTTAAACGCAGAAAACAGAAGTGAATGGGAAACACACACAAATGGTAAGCCAATTGACGATGTTTATCAATTACCCTCCACGGCCATATTGTCTTGTGCTTCAATATTGTTGTTTGCCAGGTCGTTTCAAAGTAAGATTCATTAAAGCATTACTTCAGAAATATCAAAACGAGTGTCAGGCAATTTTGAAACAGATCAAAATTTAAACTGTTGGCAGAGGCGCACTTTCGCGCCACTCACGGTGAACGGGTTTTATTTGGATTTATGCGTTCTAATTCTTGAAGTATGTACAAATCGAAATATTAACTGCCAATAAGCGCATAATGAAACTGCAACTGGTTTATTTGTTGTAACGCTTATTTTAACAATGTTGCATACTATGTATTCAATGGCAATTTACAATACATGCTCATTTGCTGTTTCTATTACTATGAATCAATCGCGCTTACCCTGCAAGGAAGTTGATTTGGACCGAACGATTGCTTAGGATGTCAACTACTTTTTGTAAGAGGCTGGCTGATAATCGGGATTATTACCTAATGCTCTATATAACTTGTAATTCGTTATTTTTGACTGTTTTGCTGTGTTGTTCTGACATTGCCTAATCCGGGGGACATAGTTTTTCACTATTGCCCTCTAGGACGAACTGTTTCCATGCGCGAAAAAGATGCGTAGAAGTTCTAAAATCAGTGTCACTGAGAAGTTTCCCCGTACCCGGAATTGCCGTACTGTAATGAAACAGTATGCCTATTGTATAATTATCATTGATTGGTGTCTGGAGGATTAATACTTTATTTCATGCTTTATCATTATTTATAGCAATACTATAATCAATGAGACGAGTTCATAATACACATCAAATTTCGCCGCTATCATTTATACAGAAAAAACACGGACCCGAACATTACAATAATGCGCGGATGTAAACATGCAAGCGCTTACAAGACGACACTGATCAGTCATCAGACGTCTGTCAAAAACTCAAAATGTATATTATTAGTTACACGGTATTTCGACACCCTGCCGGAATAATGCCTTGTAACGAATTTATTTCCAGTCTAGATCCAATATAAGAAAGAAAACATACATAATCTGACAAAGTTTTACTCAATTGACCCTAAAAGTTGACACTTGAAATTGACATCATGTCACTGAAAACTCTCGCTCTAGAGTACACAAATTTATACAGTTAAACCTCGATGTCTGGAACTCGCATAAGTAGAATGTACCTGCATTTCTACAGATAGGCCTAAATGCCATAAACCCGCTTCTTTATAAACCGCTTCTGTCGAAAATATCCGTATTTCAAGCTTAAAAGGTGGCATAGCCACTGTTCGACTGAGGACAAGATTTTATGATGACTGGTAATAATTAATCTTATTCCATTTGTACTTTGGCTCATGTGTCGCGGTGCCGTAAAACCCAACTCAATCAAATCAGATAATCTAGTTAGCCCTATATAAAGTATTAGGTAATAAAACAGTTATTTCATGTGTGTTAGGGGAACAGTCAAAACTAGTGTCCCTCGTTATCAGGGAAGACATTTCGAACTGTTGCCCTCGGCCTATCGGCCTCGGGCAACAGTTCGAAATTTTCCCTGATATTGTACGACAATATTGAACTGACGTTGAACTTTATGCATGAATAAATTTAAGAGTGGTGGCGCAGTATAAAATCAATAATCGACAGCGTGCCGTACACTGTCGGGAATGTTCGATAAATTACGTAAATCGTGTTACTTTTTTTTTTTATATCTTATGTGGAGTTAAACTCCTACATAGTTAAGCGATAAAGTACGATTTCCGAGTATGCTACTATAATCGTATCAGCTAAAGTACATCCTGTTGGGTTTAGATTTGGTTTTAAATCACGACAGATCCTCTGATTAACGCCGGTTCACTATATATACCTAATTGGCAACCACTTTACGTATCGCATCTGCCATAGGTGAGTCGTTAGAGCGAATGATTTGTAACGACGAGGTCCCGGGTTCGAATCCCGTATGAGGAAAATATTTATTTATTTGCATTTTCATATTTTGTAAGTTATAAATTTTATTTTACACATAAAATGCACGGATGACACGTTCTTCTCATTGTCACGTGTCATTCTATGCCACATTTTACGCTTTCTCACACACAGTCTAACCAGCAAAACGTGAAATAGGAGGTCTAACTATATTTTATCATGTAAGGTTAAAGAAATAATCTTTAACGTTTCTGAAATGTTTGCAAAATTAAAGAAAAAGAAAATAATAGAAAAGAAAGGGGGGTTAGAAAAATGTGTGATGCAAGGGTTTCGAACCACTGGCCTTTTACGAAAAGGAAGTGAATAGTCGCCTTCCTTACCACTGGAGCTAATAACTTATCGATACGTTTGATAACCAATGCTATTTGTCTTTGTTTACCGGTTTCGATACCATGTGCGTTCTCGTATAAATGTAACGAAGTGGCCCGAAGATATATTTAGAAAATGAAACGAAGTGTGAAATTATGCTAATAGAGGTCACCAACGTCAGGTCAATATTGTCGAACAATACCTCGGGCCAATAGTTTTGACTGTTCCCCAAACACACATGAAATAACTGTATATTGTTTTACTTGAGTCGATCTGCCTCAAACAAAAAAACTTAACCCTTTCAACGTCAGTTTTATACACTTTATCACCATAGTGTCGCCTGCTGCGATAGTCAGCATAATCGTTTCAAAGTTAGATATAAGGCAGTGTGTATGACGAAATTTCGAAACGAGCGTCAAACAGTCAATAAGAACAGGGTCCATGCTTATAAAGCGTTTGAGTTGAGTCTTAAATCATTCTCCAGCAGTTGATTGTCAGATTTGCTGCCATAAGTTTACATGAAAAATCCTAAGATTTCCAAATATGCATTTTTCAAGTGCGATTTTACGAATCGTACTTTTACCTCATAGCCTGTTTCTAGTTTTGTTGACACTTGAATGTTTAAAGCAGGCATTCTGCTTTACTTTCAGCCTGCTTTAAGCTACCATGTTCTAGAAAAAAATCCGAAGAATTAGGAAAAATCCGGAGAAATGGCAGCCCTGGCCAAGACCTTTGGATGAGATTTTATAAACCGAGGTCCGGTATATCAGTGCCTTACATTGGGTTTCCAAAAGAACCAGAGAAAGGGTAGGACATCGCGCTAGGTTTTCTGTGTCCGCCCAATTCTTGCGGGGGCGTCCAATCAGCGCATAGATAGCAGAAACAGACATTAACCAACAAACAAAGGGGTTACGATACTCAGATCTATAAAACCTAGTTTGCTGTTTAGCTTCTTTTAGCAGGTTTTATCTCTTATGATGCTGAATTTTCGTCTGCTTCAAATATATCGGCCTTCATTAGTTTTTACCCTTTTTTAAACTACAGAAAAGTTGAATGTGAGTGTCAATCTGGATCCAGATAAGACTCCGCGTTACGCAGCGATTGTTTTCTGTTCAAACTGTTTGCAAATGGCACGTCGCGTTTAGAATAATAAGAGTGAACACATTCAACCCTAGCGACGAGTAAACTCGTCATTTACAAATAATGTACCTGTGAGGATTAAACTAGTCCCATGGAAATAGTGTATACCCTGATCAGAGGGCTCTTTAAGGAGCCCTCTGATCAGGGTCTACACTGTTTGTCATTTTGAAATATATTGTTCAAATCAACCTAAATAGCCAATAATGGACTAGACATAATTTGAAATTGGAATTTTCCATCAAAAGTTTCAGGGGTGAATGAGTTAAACCAAACATTTGTCTGTTCGAAAGGAAAAACGGTCGGTTAAATATTGTGGTTTATATTGCAGGATTGGGTAGATGCTTTTATGACAAACCTAGGATTCTCATTGGAAGCACAATGTTAAAGCTTAACAATATGACCATTGAGTTATGTGAGACACACTGCATCCAAGGCGGTTACCTTTTTTTTGGACTAGAGGTACGGGACTCCCTCCTTACAACGACCCTTGCCGAAGTTCCCAAAACCAGACCTTTATATCAAACGTTTGCACCACTGCAATATTGTCTGCTTCAAATTAACTCTGCTGTTTTTTCTCATATTAACGTCTCCCTTCAAACAAGGCACACAATTTTTGTCTCCAATTGGATGCCGTTGTAGAGAGGGAGTACTGTTCCTGCATGTACTAAAGAGTCTCTATAAATTGATATACAGTGCTCCCTCCCTACAACCGCCCTCCCAATAGCGACTCCCTCCTTACAACGACCATTGTCTGCGAGCCTGTTTAACACTCCCCTGTGTGAATAATGGGTATTTTGTGTATAGTTGTGGTTGAATCCTTTTACCCCATAGACTTTGTATTTTTAACATGGATATTCGCATGTCTGTTGATGAATTGTACAAAATAAACTTATTCAGCATCAATAATGTCATCTCTTTTATTTTAAAAATCTTAGAGATCAACAGTGATAAACTACTTCATCCTACCTTACCTAAAACTTCAAGTGAACAATTCACCCCATGTGGTTCTGGAGTCCGTTTCACTAAACAACTTACGCAAATTATTTGCGTAAGTCAAACTTTTAAATTTTAATTTATATTTTATATTATCACTTGCTACAAACAGCAACTAGCCAGATCAGAGGACGCGCTTTTAGCGCGTCCTCTGATCTGGCTATTTGCTGTTTGCAAAAGTTTATGATCGAGCATATTTCGCTCACCTGAGAATAGCTGACAAAATGGAGATAATGATTTATGTCCAGGAGGAGTCATTTTTTACCGAAGGACATTATTAAATTTGAACAATCTTGATAGAGGACCTGTAGATGATGCTATGTGCCAAATATCTAAGACCAGGGTACTAGGGTTTTAGACAAGAAGATTTTTCCATTGAAAAAAATCTATTTTTAGCTCCTGTGACCTACATGTGCAACAGATGGGAACCATTTCAAATAGGTAAAGCACATCTAGAAGTGTCATCATGCTGAATATCAAAGCTCTGGCCATATTAGTTTCAGAGAAGAAGACGTTTGAAAATTTTGACCCTAGGGGCATATTTTGAACAAACTTGATAGAGGACCAGTAGATGATGCTATGTGCCAACTATCTAAGCTCTGGTCCTTGTAGTTTTTGACGAGAAGATTTTTTAAGGTTTTTATAGAAAAAATCTATTTTAGCTCCTGTGACCTAGATATACAAATGACTGGAACCATTTGAACAAAATAGGTAAAAGATATTCAGAAGTGTGACCATGCCAAATATCAAAGCTCTGGTCATATTAGTCTCAGAGAAGAGGACGATTGAAAATTTCACTATATAACTCTATGTAAAACTGTGACCCCAGGGCGGGGCTGATTTTGACCCCAGGGCCATAATTTGAACAAACTTGATAAAGGACCTATAGGCGATGCTATGTGCCAAATAGCTAAGCTCTGGCCTTTGTAGTTTTTGACAAGAAGATTTTTTTAAGTTTTCATTGAAAAAATAATCTATTTTTAGCTCATGTGACCTAGATATGCAACCAACCAGAACCATTTGATTAAGATTGGTAAAGCACATCTAGAAGTGTCACCATGCCAAATATCAAAGCTCTGGCCATATTAGTTTCAGAGGAGAGGACGTTTGAAAGTTTCACTATATAACTTTGTAAAACTGTGACCCATGGGGCGGGGCCAATTTTAACCCTAGGGACATAATTTGAACAAACTTGATAAAGGACCGGTAGATGATGCTACGTGCCAAATATCTAAGCTCTGGCCCTTGTAGTTTCAGACAAGAAGATTTTTTAAGATTTCCTTATTTTTTCACTTTGGTTGCCATGGCAACCAGAGTTCTACATTGTTTTTAATTCTTTGAACAAATTTGAAAGAGCTTGACCCAAAGAACATTCCTGAAAAGTTTGGTTGAAATCTGTAAAGCGGTATAGGAGGAGATGTCATTTGAAGCAATTGTTAACGACGACGCACAACACAAGACGGACACAGGGCCATCCCAATAGCTCACCTTGAGCCTTTGGCTCAGGTGAGCTAAAAACGGGCCCCTGGGGCACGCCAGCTTGGTCAACTGGCAGAAAAGAATGTGGACCACTGTAATGATACAGTAGAAGGCTGCTAAAGGGTGTAATCTTTTCAGTGATTTGATTGATGGAGATAAATAGTGTGTGTTCCTTGTTCGGAGGGTGATGTTATAGGGTGTGAAGTTAAGACCTGGCTTACATTTGCAAACAACTTGAATCCAGATCTGACGCCGCGTAACGTGACGTCTGCTCTGGATTCAAGCTGTTTGCCACTCGTCATTATGGGGTTATTTTCTGTCAAAATGTCCAATATATGACTTTGAGAAAAACAGCAGACGACAATTTTAAGCCAACGATATTGCAGCAGTGAAAATGTTAGGCATGATAGTCTTGTTTGTTTTTTGGGAACAGCGGCAAGCGTTATTGTAAGGAGGGAATCGTTGTAGAGAGGCACTTGAAGAAATGTTCACATAAGAAAATATTGCAGTGCAGCCTGAAATCACAGGGGTCCTCAAGGAAACCTGTGATAGGAGTGTACACTGTTTGCATTGGTCAAGTATACTCTACACATATAATTATACTGTTTGTACTGAACGAGTGCATTCGTCACTATGGCAGTGATAATTTTACCTGTGCATCCCGAGTCATATACTCATAAAATTTGCCAGGGACTCATTATTTAAAAAGTTGCGAGTCCCATGGACCCAAAGCTTTTCTGGCCTTTATTAGCCTATTACTCATAAGCAAATAGTAGCTTAAAGCAGGTTGAAAGTAAAGCAGAATGTGCCTTAAGGCACATTCTGCTTTACTTTCAATCTGATTTAAGTAGTCACCTGTCTTCAAAACTAGAAATAAGTTATGGGATATTGGGTTAATTTTTCACCTCAAGGACTCAATGTTAGTCTCAAGGACTCATTGTTTCTACAGAATGCGCATCTCGAGGACCTATTCATCTGATTTCTAAAATTATCACTGCTGTGGTCCAATTGGTTAACACTTCACACTGAAATGGTCAATTTTTTTGTAAAGTGTTTACCCGTTCACCGACATGTTGTCGTCTGCTTCATTATTATTGCCCGCAATATCATTTCAAGCGAGATTTAAAGCAGTATGACTGACGAATTTTCTAAACAAAAGACCAACTGTTTAGATCTTAATCAGGATCCAAACTGTTTGCAAACGCCCTTTCTGGCGTCTTGAACGCCTTCGTTGCCATGACGTCATCAAATTTCAAAAATTGTCGTCTGCTTTTATTTCTAAAATCTAAATTTAAGGTATTTTGACTTCAGAAATATTAAGATGGGTATCAAACAGTTTGGATCCAGATCAGACGCCGCATTATGCGGCATCTGATCTGGATCGAAACTGTTTGTAAATGATTATTGTACTCGGGGTTAGGCAGCTAAGGTGTTAAAGGTCAAACGGCCTGGCGACTGATCTGTATCCAAACTGCTTGTAAATGACAGAGTTACAAAGTTTCGCAGCAAATCGGGTGAACTTTTTCTAGCGAACTGCATTTGCCCCAACATGACCTTCATTCATGTATGACCTATATTCTATTAAGGTCATGACACTGACAAAATCTCAGAAAGATATATCCAACAATATGGCATCTAGAATGTTTTTTAACTTCAATATTTTCTAACACCGAAAATGACCACGCCCTCTGGCGGCCATGTTTTTTGACGGGTCAAAATTCTTTGAACAACTTTTAAAGTCTAATCATTAGGAAACATTTTGGTGGAAACCAAATTGAATTCGGACCAGTAGTTTCGGAGAACATTTTTCTAGATAGTGTGCTTGGTTGCCATGGCAACTTTTCATTCCCCCACCCTACTGATGCTTCTGATGAAGTTTGGTTACACTGGCGCTATTGGTTTCAGAGAAGTCGTTTGCAGTTGTTGACGGACGGACATACGGACGTTCTACCATTTCAGGTTAATGTGACTTTCCCTTTGTTAAAAAAAGGTGTAAAAGACACATAAAGAAGCCACACAAACCCAAAAGAAGCCACATAAACCCAACATGGACTAACGGAATGAACAGCTCTATTGTTTTCTTTTGTTCTGTGTTACGTAAGCTAGTCCCATAAATCCAAAATGTTAGCGCGGACAGACAGACGGAGGCCGGACAGAGCGGTGTCACAATAGCTCACCTGGACCACTCTGTGCTTTGGTGAGCATAAAATGAATACATGGTTCAGTTTAGAGAGAAAATTAATGCCCTATACTATTTTGTAAGTAACTCAAGTTTCCGTGCATCGGCACCGAAGAAACTTCAAGAAGTTCTAGAGGAGCCACGATTAGCTATAAATGAGCCCTACTCAATTCGATGGCTGGGGCTTAAGAATACAGTTGATGCTGTATGTGAAAACTATGCATCAGTAACTGCAACACTATCAAAGTTTGCAGCAGAGAAACCCCAGTGGCTAAAGGTCTTTTCCCTTATTTTAATAACTACAAGGTTGCACTGGCTACTGCTTTCATGTTTGATGATCACAAAGAAATCGCTTGTCCGAGTTGTAGTCTTCTCTAGGAGAATCTTTTATTCAGGGAAATATCTCCTACATAAGAAGCAACATTAAGTGCATTGGAGACTTTCAAATCAAATGATGGTAAAGCTCTTAGAAAGATGAAAAGCGACATTGTATTTGAAGACAATGAGGCAAAGCTTAATGGTAAAAAGATGGCATACAGTGTAATCTTGGATTCAGATTTGATTGATTGAGTTGGGTTTTACGGCACCGCGACACATGAAATGGTCATATGGCGCCGACAAACGTCACACTAAAACGATTATATGTAAAAACACTAAAATATCTCGATCAACGAGACTGTAAAGGTACGGAAAGAAAAGCAAAAAACTTAAAGGACGAAAACATACACACAATTAAGTAATAATAAAAGTCTCTTAAAAACTAAATCTTGCTGTATAGACCAGTCTCCTTAAGAAAATTAATTATATTGTCATATGGCACTGAACTAAAAAGTTCTTTCATAGAACGAGCTTCAAAATATCTTATGATAGAAAGATCAACACAATCTAATAAGAAGTGTTTAACAGAGTATGGCTCCATGCAGAAAACACATTCTGGCTGAATTTCTCGTTTCAATATGTACGAATGACTTACATAAGTGTGACCTATGCGACATCGAGAAAGAACCACTTCCTCTTGGCGCACAGGTCTGTTTGATGAACAACTCTCATCCATAATAGGCTTGATTGAAAATAATTTACTACTAATGCAGTTGTTCCAAGAACTTTGCCATTTAGACGTAATGTACTGGTTAATAAGAGGTTTAAAATCAATAAAAGGCAGATTAATATGAGCGGCATTCAGACTTAGGGCAGACTTGGCTGCGGCATCCACCTCTTCGTTGCCTGCAACGCCAACATGGCCAGGAAGCCAACAGAGTATGATAGTTTTGGAATTTGAAATACTGTGGTATTTCAAAAGAAGCTGTTGAATTAAAGGGTTAGTAGTATTTCGGTTTAATAAAGCCTGAAGAACAGAAAGTGAATCCGAAAATATAATGAAATTTTGTCTACTGCTTTTCAGTATGAACCTTGGATTCAGAGTTTCAGTCACTCAGAAAGAGCTACTTAAAATGTAAACAAAAGAACATGAAGGAGAGATTTGCCAAGAAGGAAGCAGACCTATGCAATGACTTTAATAAATTGTTTGAGCCGGTGTAACGCAGTAGAATGATCCACCCCTGCAAAAGGACCCGGGTCTTTATACTACGTAGAGAAATGACCCCAAACCGTGAGGGGGTCATTCTACTACGAGTCGATGGGGTCTTTTTCTATGGTCTGGGTCATTTTTCTTCGTAGTAAAATCACTGGTTAGGAACTCGGTTACAGTGGGGCGAGGGTCCTCGCGACAGGTGGTATCTGAGTCCTGACTATACATGTTTCAGAGTCTCGTCGTGAAACAAAACTTGGCACGCTGAAGAGAACGCAAAAGAGTGAATTATTTCTGCTGCTAATAACAACAGCCCCAATATTAAACAGTCGCCACCAACTCCAAGTGCTCCATCCTGTTGGTGGTTGTCAGTGGTCCAGCTGTTGCCAACAGCTGAACCACTGACAACCACCAACTGGATGGAGCAGACCCTGAACCTCAAGTTTCAAGAGACTGACACTCGACTAAAAGTAGCCTGATACCATCTCTCCCAGTAGTGGAGCGGCTAACATCAAAATATCACCAGAATATTTCACTTGTGGAGACAAGCATGAAATTTGGCACACATGTTCGTCAGACCATACTGTTTCAAAACTCATCGTTGGCCATCACGATTTTCGCCATTTTCAAAATGGCTGCCGCTAAAACAAAATGGCGGACATTTGGAATCATTGGTTTCAGTGCATTCACAGTCGAAAGTTGAATTCCGCTTAAGCTGGTGCTAGGGGGCGTGAGCACTGTTGGATATTTCAGTATTGCTCATGAACAGACTCAATTAAACCGAGTCTGCAATTTTCAGTATTTGCTTTGTTTTCTGTGCTTTCAAAGGATCTCCCCTTATTCAGATTTATATAATTCACAACAGCAGATGCTAAGTGCTTGTGTGGCGGATGTAAAAAGTCGCCCCGTACTTCATTCTCAGTGTTTTTATACTTTCTGGTCCTTTAGAATCATTGATTTCAGCGCATTTACAGTTGAAAGTTGAATTCCGCTTAAGCTGGTGCTAGGGGGGCGTGAGCACTGTTGCATATTTCAGTATTGCCCATGAACAGACTCAATTAAACTGAGTCTGCAATTTTTAGTATTTATTTTGTTTTCTGTGCTTTCAAAGGATCTCCCCTTATTCAGATTTATTTAATACTCTCTATCGTCACATATGTTCTATAATTTGTCATATTTATTATTGTTTGGCCGTTTTTAATATAGTTTGACATACCTAAGATTTTTACAAGCTTTTTTCATTTCCCCGCATGACTTGGTATGGGGCATATTATTTTTTGCAATATCTTTGGAACTCTAATGTTATAGAAATTTCATAATTGACACGTGTTCCCAACTCACGAAGCTCTTGAACTCAATGCGAATTGAGTCATATCCAACAAGGTCAAGGTCATTTAAAGGTCAAATAGGCTGTAATTTACATTGGCCATAATTTTGGAACTACATGTGATATAGACTTCATATTTGGTATTTATAATTATACAATTCGTAGCCATCTAAAAGGGTGATCGATGTGGCACGCAGACAGTGATTAGTATAAGTCCTGAAAATAAAGACAGTAAATTCAATTAATAAAATTGATTAAAAATTATGTGAAAATATATATATCCTTAACCATTTCCCTAATTTTTCATGTAAAATCAGTAGACCAAGATAGCTAACTCGGTATGCTTATAGGCAGTTATAGACTGGCTTCTAAGCTACAGACGAAGCATTAACTATTTAGTGTTGTTTCAAAGGGTGGGGTGGGGTGGGGTGTATGATATGTTAACCAGCATCTTTGTTCAACAGAGTAGAACTGCATAATGCAGTACATGTATTATTTCAATAAGAATCTATATTGCTTATAATTTAACATAAATTGGAGTCTACACTGTTTATGGAGTAAATAAATTGGTAATTATATCATATTGCATAATCCACTATTCATGTAAATTGCACTTTAGTATGATTATAAATGACGTACAGTGTTAACCAAACGAATAATCTCAGTTCATTTTACCTACCTCGAAAGCTTTGCCTCAGCTGACAACTTTTCATTTTATCACCTAGATGATTCTTCCCTTGGCAAGAGTTATCGTTCCATAGTCCAATCTGTGTTATTTTCTTTGGGCGTTGGAAGAAAACCTCATTTTTTTCTGGGTGCAGCAGTGACAAATACTTCATGAAAGATGCGAATGGGCACAAGTCATTGCCTGTTTTGTGGATTCGACCCCCCTGACTTCCATCATCTTCTTGCGCTGTTAGTCCTTTGTGATTTTTGGTTGCCATGTCACGCATGTCTATATGTCCATTGTTTACATCAATGATAAAGTCTGACTTCTTAATTTCACGAAGATTTTCACGGCCACGATTACAGAAAAAAATCATGAAGTCCACAAACACTTTACTTTGTAGGCCTTCTGGTGTATCAGTGTCAAAGGAATAGTTAAATTTCTGTAAATCATCCTTGCTAAACGGTTGTTTGTGCTGCACTTTTGACATACCTTCTTGTTTTAACTTCACCAACATTGCTTGGAACATTTTGTTTGCACCACTGAAGTCCTTGTTATTTACTATGTCCACTTTCATCGCTTTCTCAAAGTACTTTTGCAATCCATATCTTACTGACAACATTGATTTCTTACTGTACAACTTTCCGTCTTTCGTTCTTGCTGAAGGTAGCATCGACACCGAGGCCGTCAAATGGCGGTTGACCTATTCTGTTCAGTGCTAAAGTAGGTCACTGTTTATAGTGATTAATTCTGCTAGATGTTGTCATTTTATGAAATTATTTACCTACTATATGTAGAGTACGCTATATTTTATCCATCACATCCGTGTTTTATTCGGATATTGGCGAAATAAGACCATACTGGCCGATAGGATACGGCTAACATTCACTTCCGCGTACGGCCTGACGCCATTTTGTTATCCTAAGCAACTTTCACGAGAATTGTTGCATCCTGGGACCTCAGACTCCACACACAAGCAGACGTAGCTGTTGTTGTTGTGAATGTAAAACAAAATTGTTTCGCCCGCAATTCTTCCCACATTTTTACTAAAAATTGACTGTTTGGGGGTAGAAATAGTTCTGTTACAGAAAAACTGCAGGGGGTACATCGCGGTATCATTAATTTATGTCATATTTGAGGTTTTCTGTATTGATATTTGAAAAGACCGCGGCAAACAAGCTTTGCGCATAGCCCCGCATGAGCGTATATAAGACTAGGGTGGTTCCCCAATTTGTCAGAAATGTTCAACCGGAAGTTGAACTGCAATTATTCGGATAGTTCCGATTTTACGGATGTAAACAAACCGCTGTCAGTGTCAAAGTACTTGTTCCTGTAAAACAACTATGAACAGTATGGGTTGTTTTTTTCTCTATGTAATGTAATGAAATATAAAGTGATTATAAAAATTGAAAGTCATGACAATGTTTTAATCGTTAATTTTCTAGTTCTTTACTAGCAATGCCAAAGGAATTTAAAAAAAAACCAACAATTTCTGGGATATTTTGTGGTTAATGGGTACATCTTAACCTACACATGTATAAAAGAAACAGAAACATGATGTTAAAGTACAACACTTGAATAAAATGAAAAAATAAAATGACATGCCCCCTCAGGACCGTGGCCGAGTTGAATGTTTAATTCTTTCCCGTGTTACTAATAATCCTGTCAGAGAATTTTGTTAGATGTTTTACATGTATTTACTTACTGTGCTGGCGGTCTTTTTGATTGTAAGGTTGTGGAACAGGGTTTATATTTTATGTACACTGTTCGTCTTTATAGGTGAATATAGGAGATAAGTGTGAGGTTGGGCGCCCCTAAACCCAGGTTTAACCCCCCAGTGGTTGTAAATAATTAATTAATTTATAATTGATTATTGATTGCTACTGACCGTACCAAGGCGGGCTCCTATAATCACTTAGCTTCATGTTTGTCTTGCGTGTTGTTTTCTATTTAGTGTGTAGATGAAGGAATGGTATTGCGTGTGTGTGTTTGTGTGTGTGTTTGTTATGGTATGGATGTGTGTGTGTTCTGCTTTAGAGATGGGTGTATTGTTTGTGTTGCGTTTCCTGCTTGAGTCTTCTTTCGTATTTATTTGGAAATTACATGTATATATAAATGTCGCGTTTAACTTTTTTTCCCGTCAGTTTTTCAGTATTGAACAGCCTGTATAGCTCAGTGGTAGAGCGTCCGCTTGCAGTGCGGGAGGTTGCGGGTTGAATCCCCGGCCGGGTCAAACCAAAGACTTGAAAATTGGTAGTAATGGCTTCCATCCTTTAAGCTCAGGATTTTGGGTTAGCATTACGACTGGTTTGTCCATGTCAGGATAAAGTGACCGGTCGGGTACAGTCCCAGTGGTGCACCTAAAAAGTGGCCCTTCTCATAATCATCAGTATTGATGGAGAGAAGTAATAAATAGAAATAGAGAAATTGAGAACTTCAAGTGGCCTCGTGGTAATTAAATCATTCGGAGTGCTATTTCTTGTGGTTTGATCTCGATCTCGCTTTGAATAAAGGGTGTTTAAGCTTGAAAAAAATTGTGTGTATTGTTGGTTTGGAAGCCATTGAGTCATGCATATTAATGAGATTCCTGACGGCCACGTCCCTTTTAGGCTTTTGGCATTGCTTTCTTTACTGCCCAGTTAGCACAACAATATTGGATGGATATCCGCAGTGGATCGGTCGTTTTAGATAACAATTCGATATCAATCCGATTATTGGAGAGATGTCTGCATTTGATCAGGGGGTTGTGATGACAAGCCAATATAAAGCGGGTCATCCTTGTCGACATTTGATCAGTAGTTTCTTATGACAAACCCTTGACAATCCAATCATTAGCTGACATGATTATATCGTTTTGATATCAAGCTGACATCTGTTTTAACTTTTAATACTTGTCTGATATATATTTGATTGCGGGCTGATTAAATCCGACAACGATATCAATCCAACAAGAAAACGATGTGCAAAACGACATCCGACATATCATTTTAAATATCGGACCATATGGGTTGGATATCCATCTGATATTGATGTGCTGACTGGGTGGCAACTAAATAGTACCTCAAAAGCAGTTTATCTGTAGCTCTTATTATATGCTTTCAGCAAAAATCAGCATAGATCTATAAATTTAGTTTTGGCAGAACAAGTAGAATGGCTAGGACAACAGTCACCCCAGGCAGTCTTTACTTTGTTTATTTACTTCATTATGATCCTGAGTTTAATTCTCCTGAGCCTTATTTATCTTACTTTGGAGACAACTATAATTTTCATTTCTTTCCTGCCCGCTCCTTGATTTTTTGGATTATTGTTTCGTTTCCTTACTGACATTCCCACTCAAATTTCCATTGATCCTAATTTGATGCTTCAGTTGTCCCCTGTAGAACCTGACCCGTATGAATGTCCCCAAGCGCAAGACCCTCATTGGTATGATGATTATGTTCTGATGCTAAATGGTGAGATTAATGAATAAACATTTCAATGGAACAAATTTTCATTCAATCCATTGCTTTGGTTACTAGGACAGATCCATTTGCTGTAAATTTTATTATTGTCACAGTATTACAATCAAATTAACAGGAAATCCCCTTTTGTACGTTATCAAATGATATGTAGAATATTGTAATATTGTAAACTATATTGCAATACCGTATTGTTATACCCCTAGTGATACAGAAATATTTTGACACATCTGGGAAATGTGACATTTTTAAGTTTTAGCAAAATTGACACTTAAAATCAAATAATCCTCTAGACTTATTTATTTTTAAAAACTACTTAAATGTCACATAGTGAAACTTAAATAAACTTTTGAGCTGATAATTTAATGTCTTTTAACCTGTTTCCTCATATACTATATTTATATCAAGACATTTTAATTTGCTTTTCATTGCATTTTCTTGTTACTTAGAATAGTATTTAAAGTCATTTAAATATTATTCAGTTGATAGATTGAATATACAAAATGATTACCACATTACCCCATAAATACGCCTTTAATTTATTCCTCCTGAGAAGAAAATAGTTCCAATTTATACAGTCATGAATATGTATCATCAGATATTTTTTCTGTATCCTAGCAGAGTGTTGATTAAAACAGGATGAAAGTAAAGCAGAATGTGCCTTAAGGCGCATTCTGCTTTACTTTCAACCCTGCTTTAAGTTATCGTATATTTTAAAAATTAGAAACAGGCTATGAGATAATGGGTTAATAATATAATCATCTTATAGTTTAAATAATCATTTGCGGTCTTGATCACTCTACTTGTTCAATATTAAAGGTTATCAATGGAACTAAATGAAACAAGAAAAGGTATAGCAAAAACGTGAAAGTATTGAGTTTGAGCATGATGAGTTGAACAAAAGTTTGGAGGTTGCCACAAGTAAAGTTGAAATTCAGAAACGCGACTTAAAAAGAACTGCAAATAGAGAAAACTACTGGCGTGAGAAGTGTAGAAAATTAGAAGAAAGTCTAACAGAACATGAGTTACAAGAACAAAACATATTTGAAAATGAAGATCTGAACAACAAGATTGTTACGTTGACTGTTAAAAACAGCAACTATAAAACAGAAATACATGAGCTAAATCAGACAATAGCAGAGTTACGTAATGAAATTGACATCCTGAATGATTTGGAAAATGAAACTGTTAACTTATTTGATGAAGAAAATAAAGAGTTTATTCCTGATCTACATGCATGCGTATTTATGTGGCATTGTCCACTTAGGCTTAAGATCCACACAGTACCGAAACTCACTTGTATGGAAAACGTATATACGTTATTAAACAATCATGTGTCAACAGAACATGTCAGTCATGTAATAGATTGTGTTTTGAAATTGGTCAATAAAAAACCAAATAGATTACCCTGTAAAAGTACAGTGAAAAATTGGTCACTAGAAAGAGGCTACATTGCCCGGAAACATATAAGTGAAACAACACAAAATAAAAACACCACACTTCATAGTGATGAAGCGAGTAAATATGGACAGAAGTGGGGATTCTTTGCTATCCGAGACGATGACGGTAATTACTTGCTTTTAGGTATGCGCGACATGGCCACAAATTCATCAAACGATACATTAGAAACTTTTAAAGAAATCATAAATGACATTGATGCTGCATCCGCAAATGAGAAAGGAGGACAGCAAATTCTACTAAACATAAAAAACACCATGAGTGACAGGGCTGCGACCGAAAAGAAATTCAACGAGCTGTTGAAAGAATACAGAGAAGAAGTTTTACCACAGGTTATGGACACATATGAAAATATGAGGAATCAAAACAAGCAATAAGTCATATGAACAATGGCGGAAACAGCACAAAAACACTATATGAAATAGAGATTGCTCACTTTGATGGCGACATCCCTATTGACAATAAAGCTTTCACTAGAAGTGGACAGGCTGGCACCATCAGATTATTACAAACAGCAAGTAAGGCTTTTGCTAGAAGAGGAGATCAAAAAAATGGTTGTCATAGTAATTTTACAACATTTGTAAAACCTTTCTTAACAGAAAGTGGCTTCTTGTCACTGCCTCTTCAACCCCTGCGTGGCAACCGCTTCAATATTCTGTTTGTCAATGCAGGACATGTTTTTTTCTTCACGGACAAAATGGTCGAATATCTAGACAGTTCTCCAAATTTAAATGGTCTTCTGCAATCTGTTCTTTGAAACAAGATTTTTTTATAGCGGGATTAAAAACTCTTGGCCTTGTATCCAAAATGATTACAACCCCCCTCTGGCATGTGATAGAGGATAAAGGCATCTCCATCAGTGATATGGCTCAGCGCTATGCAACCCTCAAGGCTTTCTTGGACAATGGACTTGACATGACAACATTATAGATATTATGACAGGTGAAGTCAGATTGTTTGCAGATGTTGAAGTGAAGAAGGACAGAGTTTTTGAAAAATTGATTCAACCAGATGATAAACTAGATGACTGTATTGATCATGTTGAGTGTTCTCCTGCCAGTCCTATCAAAACTTGTGCAGCATGAGTTTGGGGACCATCTGCCTGGTGGCATCCATGAATTTATTGACCAAGAAACTACCAGGAGTACAGACAAGCACAACAAATTCCCTGAAAGAGTATTTGCCTATGTGGATTACCTGTTAGCACAGAAGCCAAACATCTCATCACTGGCTCTCGAGTCCCAAATAACATTCTCTTTAAACAAAACTGACCAATTGCTACAATGCAAGACACAAGAAGAATCAGAAAAGATCATCACTGAAAGTAGAAAGGAGGTACGGAAAGAAAGGGAGAGATTTAGGAACAGGGAACAGTCTATAAGGGAAAAAAGGTTAGAAAATCAAAGAATGCAATTTGAAATGAAAGCCAGACAGGAACAGAAAAGAATAGTTCAACTAGAAAAAGAAACTGCAGATATGCAATTTTATGGCCTATGGCAAAGTGTTGACCAGATCACTACAGAATTAAACATGATAAAAAGTAATAAAGAAAAAGAAGATGCTTTAAAAACCCAGTTAAGATTTCGAAAACACGTATTCCAACAGAAAGCAGCAACAGGGGTGTATGCATTCAGTAAGGTTGTTAATGGCAAGAGAGTAGGTCTGTCAGTGGAGGAACTGAAAGCAAATGTCTGAAAACTTGTGACAGGGGCATTTGTCATTCAAACCACTGGTCAGCAAGGTATGACTGATGGGTCCCTGTTGGTAGGAAAGCGGGTGAAACAAAGTTTTTTAGATGAGGCAGGAAATGAATTTTGTTCTGTGGGAAAAGTTATATCCCAGGTAGATACTTTGATTATGTTCTAAAATTATACATGTAACAAGTTTGAAATGTGTTTAACATGTCTGTTTTTGCATGTCTAAAATATATTACATTACAATTTCAGGTACCCGGGTTTCCTCGTTGGTTTAACATCATATACGACACTGACATTGTAGTATACTCAGACAATTTGGCAGACCATTATAGAACAGGAGACCTGCAGATATTGACTGAGCAATAGAGGTAAAATAACTTGTTCAAAGTTAAGTTTAGCCTATTCCCTCATTTATATTTATATACAACTAATTACATAAGTATACATCAGACTTATACAAAAAGTGGTGGCCATGTGTTAGGTCAGATGATTATTATGTGCTGCAAGTTGAGACGATCTAGTTCAGACAGCTCTTAAATAGAAGCTGCCTTATCTGGATCTACTGTTTGTAATACATCAAAAGGCATAGATCTATGAGGGAAAGGGTTAACATCCTCAAGTTTCTTGCATTATAATTGTGATTATAACTGTTACTATCGACATAATATTTGTATGAGATTTTTGGCCAATTCCCGACAGCTCAGTTGGCTTTCACAAACATTCACTGCCGGTATTTTGATTTTATCAAGGGCCCATAACTAATTCCATGTTTGTCCGAGTTATAAAATATTACTTATGTATTGTCATTGCTAACTATGTAACAATCTTGTAATATTACAGGTATTTGGAAATTTTACCTAAAATATTTTTAAAAAATGGAAAAAGCGATCGATAAACGTAAATTCATACAATTTTCAAAAGGGCACTAACTGTGGTTACATAAACAATTAAATTAAAAATGTTAATCTCAAAGTTTGTTAATATTGCCTTTTTAACAGTGTCTGAAATACTTGTATCTTAAATCAACTGAAACATAAATGTATCAGTTCTTGTGGAAATTCAACTGTGTGGTATTGTTCATTATGATTAACTTCTAAAACTTTTTGATTTCACACACAAACATATTGAAAGCTTTACCTTTGGGAGCTTTCGCCTGTGTACTACAGGCTTTTTCAACCAACTGATGTTTCACTGGGACTTGACATCGCTCGAGGCTTTAGTGAGCGATGTTAATGCATAGTCCCAGATGTGTGGCAAGTTGTAGCGGCCCCCGTCCCTGTTGAGCGCCGGCTTGTGTGCTCTGATGTAGATTGCCTCTTAGACCCCCCGTTCAAACCAAGAGGGTTCACGGTCTAGGATGTGCACTGATTCCGTTGACACGGAATGTCCTGGATTGTCCTGATTTATGTGGCGTGATACCTCACTGTTGCTTGAGCTAGGCCGTCTGTGCTCCATGTAACGTGCCTTGAGATTTCTCTCCGTCTCCCCGATGTAGTCCTTATCGCACTGATGTTTCTTGTTTCCTTCACACTTGATGTGATAAATGGGGCCACAAACCTCCAATTTATCTGACTTGTCTTTGGGATGTACCAATAATTGTCTGAGAGTTTTGTAAGGTTTAAAACACACGTTTACCTTATGTTTGTTGAAAACTCTTTTCAAGGTCTCACCTTTCCCTTTCACGTAGGGTAAAACTACACTGCCCTTGGTGTCTCTCTTTTTTGGAGACTGTTTCTTGGAACTGTCCTTTTTGGCTTTAAGTTTCTTGGTGACCTTATTTATTGCCCATCTGGGGTATTTACACACACTCAAAGCCCTGTTTACATGTCTTATTTCTGTTTTTAAATCATTCTGATCTGTGATCACTGTTTCTGCTCTTTGGTGTAGGGTTCGAACAACACCAAGCTTGTGTTCTTCCGGGTGGGCTAATTCAAAGTCAAGGTATTGGTCTGTATGCGTTGCTTTTCGATAGACTGTAGTTTTGATTTTTTTTCCGTCTGGTTTTCTGATAGAATTGGTGTCTAAAAAGGCTAAAGTGTTATTTTCCTCCTTCTCTATCGTAAACTTTATGTCTGTGTCTATGCCATTGATATGTTCAGTAAACTCATCTACGAACTCCCGTTTTTGCTTTGTATGTGTGTCATCAACATAACGGAACCACCAGCCTGGTGGGTGGGGTGCTGTATTCAATGCTATCTTTTCAAAGTGTTCCATATATAGATTACACACAATGGGGGAAACTGGGGAGCCCATAGCAGCACCGTGAATTTGAAGGTAATACGTACCATCATACACAAAGTAGGTACACTTTAAACATAATTCCAACAACTTGGTTATACGCTCTGGGGTCAGTGGGGTTCTCTTTATCAGGGTACTGTCTGCAGCCAAACTATCCTGTATGACAGTGAGAGCCTTATCCACAGGTACACTAGTAAACAAGGCGCTGACATCATAAGAGACTAATATCTCATCCTCACTCACAGTTTTGTCCTGGATAACCGACGAGAAATGCTTCGTGTTCTTGATGTGGTGTTCAGTCTGGCCCACTAACGGTGACAACACTTTAGCCAGGTATTTAGCACTACTGTATGTGATGGAGCCTACACTGCTGACAATAGGGCGCAGGGGCATGTTAGTTTATGTACTTTTGGTAACCCGTAAAACTTGGGAGGGGCATCAGTGGTAGGATACAATTGTCTACTTAATACAAAATCAATCTCCTGATTGTCTTTCAGTTCCCTAATGTAATCTGCCAGTTCTTTCTTATATTTGGATGTTGGGTCACGTGATAATTGTTTATAAGTTGCTGTATCTTTAAGCATGGTTTTACATTTTTCTTTGTATACTGAACTGTCCATCACTACAGTACACCTACCCTTATCTGCCGGGAGAATAACTATTGATTTGTCTGTTTGTAAGTCTCTCAGAGCTTGTTTCTCCTCCTTTGATATGTTTGAGGGAGCCTGCTTACCTTTCTTAAGAATCCCCACTACCTCCGATCGCAATTCATCTGCCTCACTTTTCTGTAGGTTTCTACACGCAGACTCGGTAGCCGTGATTACATCCACAACCGGTACCTTATCCGGGGAAACGGCGAAGTTTAAACCTCTTTTCAGCACTGACTGCTCACTGTCAGTCAACTTTCTTTCAGAAACATTCTTAACCCACTTATCTGTAACTGAACTATCAGATGACACTAATGGCTTACCCTGTTTTTGCTTCAATTGTTCGAATTTCTTAATCTGTCTTTGTTTACAATCCTCATGTTCTCGCAACTGCGCATGCGTGGTGAGTTTCTCCACTTCCGTAAGAACATCTTCCGGTAACCTGTCCTGCAGTCGCTTAGCAACCTGGGATTTCCCATCCTCGAAATATCCAAGCTGACGTATGATATCCGAAATACGTGTATTTAACAATGACTTCTCCGCTCTGTGTAATATCCGTTTTGCTTGTTCACTTTGACACGAACTATGAAGTTTTAGACTTACTGGTATCACGCCACTATGTTTACAGTGCAAACTGAATCTAACGGAATCAGTGCACATCCTAGACCGTGAACCCTCTTGGTTTGAACGGGGGGTCAAAGAGGCAATCTACATCAGAGCACACAAGCCGGCGCTCAACAGGGACGGAGGCCGCTACAACTTGCCACACATCTGGGACTATGCATTAACATCGCTCACTAAAGCCTCGAGCGATGTCAAGTCCCAGTGAAACATCAGTTGGTTGAAAAAGCCTGTAGTACACAGGCGAAAGCTCCCAAAGGTAAAGCTTTCAATATGTTTGTGTGTGAAATCAAAAAGTTTTAGAAGTTAATCATAATAAATGTATCAGCTTATAGTCAATATAATAAGAGGCTGAAATCGGTGAAAAATGGGTAAATTATGACAATCTTCAAAGGGCAACAACTCTGTTTATACTCATCTGTAAAGAAAAAAAAGCACAACACTGGATTAATCTTATTATGGCTTTTTAAAAAATATCTAATGCATTTGTATTGTTACATCAAATAAAAAGAATATATCAACTTTTATTGAAATGCATAAAAGGGCAGAAATCGACAGAAAAATTGCAATGCATCCAATTTTCAAGGGGCAAGAACTCTTGGTACACATGTCCGATTTTAAAAACAAGCACAGCTCTGAGTTTGTATTAATGAGACCCTTCCAATGATATGTTACACTTGTATGTTCTGTCAACTTCAAAAAATGGTCTGTCCATGCTACTGAAGTGGTAGAATTTAGTGAGCACAGCATTTAAATCACTTATGTCTGAAGAAGGGTATTCAATCCCTGTTTCCTCACAATACTTTCTTAACACTGTCACTGCTCCTTTTATAACATTTTTGATGTTCAACGAGTCTCTACTTCCCAGTAAATTGGACAATTCTTCTTCTGTCAACTCTTTGAAGCGAGCCATTTCGACTTTCGTCTGCTGAATGATCAGCGTGTCCTAGGCGCTTGCATACATGTATAAATCAACACAATGCAATATTCGGGTTGGTTTTGTTTTTCGGTATCAATGATAGCGACTAAACACGATGTGTAATTACGAACTCGTCTCATTCATAATAGTATTGTTATAAAATGATACTAAAGCATGAAATAAAGTATTAAACTTTCTCCAGACACCAAACAATGACGGTTATAAAATCATGTTTCATTGATTACAATAAGGCAAAGCCGGGTACCGGAAAACTTCTCGGTGACTCTGATTTTAAGTATTCTACGCATCTTTTTCGCGCATGGAAACAGTTCGTCCGAGCGGTCAATAGTTAAAACTATCGCCCCCGGATTAGGCAATGTCAGAACAATACAGCAAAACAGTCAAAAATAACGAATTACAAGTTATACAGAGCATTAGGTAATAACAGTTACTATCAAATGGAAAATTATGTTCGAAAAAAATGCTGACAACTAAACTAGTTTAAAACATCAGCATCAATATAATTGTTGAAATTAAGCCCCATATCTGCGGCGAAGTATGCATCTGAATAAGGGGAAATCCTTTGAAAGCACAGAAAACAAAGCAAATACTGAAAATTGCAGACTCGGTTTAATTGAGTCTGTTCATGAGCAATACTTACATATGCAGCAGTGCTCACGCCCCTACCACCAGCTTAAGCGGAATTCAACTTTCAACTGTACCGGTAAATGCGCCGAAGTCTCTTGGGTGGCAGAGGGGATAATATCTGTCATGCCAAATCTCGGGAAAATAATTCCAATGACAACTTAGTCAAAGAGCTGCGGCAAAGTCACAAGGTCTCTTTTTGAATGGTTTGTAAATGATTTCCAACAAGTAAGTGTGTCTTGCATTGAACACTTTTGATGGACGAGTTGGGTTTCACGGCAATGCGACACAAAAAAGGTCACATAACGCCGATGAATTCATTAGGGGTTATGAGATGAGATGAGATTTTGGATTTTGTATATACGTAAGCATTTCTTCATGCATTTCTGATGCACCTGCAAGAGAATTTGTCAAGAATGTGAAACAGTATTCTGCTTACCATGGGGGTGATAGGCGTATTCAAAATGGTGTATCCTGAATGTTTTGTAATCAACCCAAACAAGACGGTGATTCCATTCATTTGCTGTCCTTCGCACCCTTAAGAGGATGTGCCAAAAGTTAAGTATGTATTTTCATGTTTATGTCCAAAATAATATTCTATTTTTCATATATATACATATTTATGTAATGGGTTTCTATACTTGATTATACACTGTGGTGCTTAATTGTCTGCCATGATGCTATAATTAAACACTTCATAACAATTGAGAATTGTACTAATAGTCAATAGACATTTTAGTACCAGTAAAGTTGATATAATTTTGCTTCATAGGTGGACGAGGAAAAAGGAATGACCAGGGAGTGGGTGAAGCCGGCAACAGAGAAATGCTATGCCTCGATTTTTATGGGTTGTGCCTAAAGGAGGTTGAGGGTACAATAATGTCCTGTGAACGATGTTTTTCTTGGTTTCATCCTAAATGTTTTGGAATCGACCCAAACAAGACGGGGATTCCATTCATTTGATGTGCTTCGCAACCTTAAGAGGAAATGCCAAAAGTTAAGTATGTATTTTTATGTCACTAGTGCAAAATAATATTCTATTCTTCATATACATATGTAATGGGACTCTATACTTGATTATACACTGTGGTGCTTAATTGTCTGCCATGATGCTATAATTAAACACTTCATAACAATTGAGAATTGTACTAATAGACAATTTACTACCAGTTAAGTTGATATAATTTTGTTTCATAGGTGGACGAGGATAAAGGAATGACCTGGGAGTGGGTGAAGCCGGCAACAGAGAAATGCTATGCCTCGATTTATGGGTGGTGCCTAAAGGAGGTTGAGGGTACAATAATGTCCTGTGAGCGATGCTGTTCTTGGTTCAAACCTAAATGTTCTAGAATCAACCCAAAACAAGACAGAGATTACATTCATTAGCTGCGATTTGCACCCTTGATGATGAGTTGGGTTTTACGGCACTGCGACACAAAATAGGTCACATAGCGCCGATGAGTTAATGAGGGATGATTATGATTTCAGGAAGGTGATTTCGGCTTAATTCATGCATTGTAAAACAGTTAATGGGATCAAAACAACTCTTGATGGGTGACAGACTAAGCGTGCCACTGCCCAAGTGTCCCCACTGCCTAAGTGTACCATTTCTAGACTAAGCGTGCCACCTATGGAATTATATAGGGTAAATGATACTAAATCTGTTGGGTGGTCAACAATGATGTGTTAATTACACTTAATAGCTAATTGTTCGCTAGTGTGGTTTTAACAGGCATTCAAACTGCGACTAAGTTTGGATCCTAATGACATTTAACACATATAGGTGTGAAATAAAACAAATGCTAAAATACTTATTAGTTTCATTTTGTGTGATGTACTAAATGGGATTAGATCTATAGTGTTGGATATATATGATATTCTTTCAAGGAGAAAAGTGAATAAGTGTGATAAAGTGGAACCTCTAATTTCCAAGTTTGTACATTTAACTTCATGTTTTCAACACCTAAGGTTCAATATTTCACAATTTCACCTCTTTAAAACATTATTATGAAAAATATTATGTGATAACATAATATATGGTACAGCATTAAATATTCCTCTATATAATTCGTATGTGGCACGGTTAGTCCTGAAGTGGCACACTTAGACCTGGTACGCTTAGTCCGTGGCACGCTTAGTCTATCAAACCTTTTAGTTTTTGTCAGAGGGGATGATCTCGGTCTAATAAACAGAAAAAATTCCCTGTGAAAATTAAGCCCCAAAACTACGGCAAAGTAGGAAGGTCTCTGGGGATTCGCACCCTAAAGAGGATGTGCCAAAAGTTAAGTATTTTTATGTCACCTGTCCAAATAATGGCATAGTGATGTATCGCAAAATCATATTTGATCTTTCGTAGTGCATTTACTTTTTCTTATGAACAATATACAGTTTGAGTAGTTTTAATCAAACTTTATTAAAAACATCCTAATATCAATAAAAGCTTGGGACAGATTCGATAACAGGACGAATTCATTCACGCAACAACAGAGTTATAGCCCTTGAAATATTTGAATATTGAGTTACCATTGGATTTTGTGAAAGTAATACGACTGGAGTCGTATAGATTGAACTTTGCATGCAGTATTATATCAAAAAGATAATTTAGGAGTTCTATACTTCGTGAATGTGATATCTTGAGTAAATTTCTTTTTGAAGCTCTTATATAGTGTTCCAGGGAAGAACACAATGAATGACACAATATATGTCACCCCAGAGACCTTCTTATTTTGCCGTAGTTCTGGGGCTTAATTGTCAAAGGGAGTTGTTTCTGTTTATTAGACCGGCGCTATATGACATATTTTGTAGCAGTGTCGTAAATAAATACGAAAGAAGACTCAAGCAGGAAACGCAACACAAACAATACACCCATCTCTAAAGCAGAACACACACACAGCCATACCATAACAAACACACACACACACACACACGCAATACCATTCCTCCATCTACACACTAAATAGAAAACAACACGCAAGACAAACATAAAGCTAAGTGAACATAGGAGCCCGCCTTGGTACGGTCAGTAGCAATCAATAATCAATTATAAATTAATTAATTATTAACAACCACTGGGGGGTTAAACCTGGGTTATGGGGCGCCCAACCTCACACTTATCTCCTATATTCACCTATAAAGACGAACACCTATAAACCCAACTCATCCATCCATTCAGCATATGTCATAAAAAGTGCCGATGATTGATGAGATGAAGTGATGATAATTTCAGGAAGATGGTTTCGGCTGATCCTATTCGTTGACCAGCAGCGCGTGAGATCTTAACCACCGACCTGCCTTTCTTTAGTTCTTGGCAGAGGGAATATCTTGGTCTAAAAACAGTAAAGATTCCCTCTGACAGTTAAGCCCCAGAACTACGGCAAATCAGGAAGCTCTCTGGGAAAACGTTTACGGATGATCAAGATGTGAACTTTAAATTCTTTGGATCTGAAATAGGTATATAGATACAATTGAATTACTAAAGTTTTATTTGTTTCATCAACCATCACCTTTTTCTTATTCAGTATCCTAACATTCAAGGTACACCACATAAATCTAGGTGACTTGACAAGTCTGAGACCAGGGAATTTGTTCACAAATTGGATTGTGACTTCTACATAGAGTAAGAAATTTAGTTATTTAGATCTTTGTGAACCACTCAAGTTTGATTTATCAGAAAAAAAAAACGCTGCTCTTATCGATGCAGTAAAGCTATACATGTATGTCAGATATAAATGAGCAGGGCCTTACGGTTTCAGAAGAATTGTTTAAAGGTTTTCCTATGAAAACTGATAAGCCAAGGGGCGGGATCATTATTGACCCGGAGGTCATTATTTGAATAATCTTGGGAGAGGATAAGACAAACCTATATGCAAAATATTAGAGATCTTGGCCTAACAGTTTCAGGAGAAGATGTTTTAAGGTTTTCTATATAAGTATATATGTAAAACTGAGAAGCCAATGAGTGGGATATTTAATTTTGACCCGGGGGTCATAATCTGAACAATCTTGGACGGTAGAGAACACAGGGGACCGGCATTACATATGTAGTGTTTATGCATTTTTTTCTTTTGACTTCTATTGTGACGGTCCCCTTTGATTGAAACTAATCAATTGATATAAAATCTTATATGAACATAGTATTCTGAAAATGTATTTATTTTCATTTAATAATAATTCGAACCCATTCCCCTTGGCCCCCGGCGCCACCATTCACCACTAGCGGTTTTATCAACCGCAAGAAAAACCATAAACGATTCTTCTTTGCATAGGGTCTGGCTCTACATTGTTCGTCTTTAAATACGGAAATATACCAAAGGTTATCTCAAGCTCTGAATAAGACATGCTAGGTCACATTGTTTAATATGTTCTTCTTGTTTATATATTGTTCCTCATGCTGACTGTAACTATGCCTGGAACGAAATAAAGTTGTGTTCTGTTCTATAATCCTGAATTATAAAGCTAACATCCTTATTACTCAACCGAATGCTGTAAATCTGAGACGAAATAATGTTTTGTTCTGTTTCTGTTATTCATTCGTGGATATATTTCAATATAGTGTGGCAACTTGTTAGTGCAAAAATTGGATAGAGATTAGCATTGAAAATTTGTTTATAGCATTGAAAGTATAAAAGGAGTGCTTTGAATATAAGGGAGGGTCCAAATTAACATAGCATAACATTCAAATTAACAGGGCAACCCTCTCCTACGGGCTCAAATAATATAAAGAATATGGCAATACGGAAAGACCGTATTGCAAAGAGGCGTATCGCATGCCTTATAACGCGAATTGTTACACCCCTATTTAGCAGTACTGCGGTTGTTCACTCATGAATGTGTTGCATATAAATTTGAAAGCAAGATCATACAATTTCATAGAGAAGAAAGTGCTACTATGAGAAACTGGTCCAATTCTTAGCTTGTTTGCGTTCTAGAAAATGTCGTCGTAGAATATATTGTCAATAATTTTTCTACTTTGCTCAAGCTCAGCTTCTCGCAGTTTCAAAGGGTGTATGGATGAGTTGAGTTTTACGGCGCTGCGACACAAAATAGGTCATATAGCGCCGATGAATGATGAGATGAAGATGATTTCGGCTAATCTCATTCATTGCGAAGCAGTGCATGGGATCAAAACCACAATCCTGCCTTCATTTTAGCTCTTGCCAGAGGGGATAATATCGGTCAAATAAACGGAAACATTCCCTATGGTGTGAACTTGCTCACAAAGTTAAACTGTAACACAATTGGATGGATGGATGTGTTGGTTTTACCTCCATGCAACACAAAATGGGTCACATAGCCCCGATGGATGATGAGAGATTATGAGATGAGATGATAATGATTTCAGGAACATGACTTTGGTTACTCCCGTTCATTGACAAGAAGCGCATTGGATCAAAACCACCAACCTGCTCTCAGAATTGATAACAAGAGGCCCATGCGGGCCTAAATATCGTTCACCTGGAAAAACCAACACAAGGGTCACATGACCCCTGGGATGGGATCCCTTTTTACCCCAGAGACATAATTTCAAAAATCTTGCTGATGAACTTGAAAATTAAGTGTGCTGTCAAATATTTTGTACATAGATGGTTTCAGACAGGAAGACTTTTCATTGAAAAAAATCAATTTTTACCTAATATGACCCAGATATGCAAGACCCGAACCATTTCAGCAATATTGGTAAAGAACATCTAAAAGTGTCACTGCTAAATATCAAAGCTCTTGCCATAGTAGTTTCAGAGAAGAATATTTCACTATGTAAAACTGTGACCCCTAGTCGGCCTAGGGCCTTGGTAGTTTTAACCAAAGGGGCATAATTTAAACAATCTTGATAGAGGACCTAAAGATGATGCTTTGTGCCAAATATCTAAGCTCAGAGTACTGTGGAATCGGACAAGAAGATTTTTTTGAGTTTTCATTGAAAAAATCGTATTTTTAGCTCCTGTGACCTAGATTTGCGATGGACCAAACCCATATAATTAATATTATTCAAGGGCTTCAAGAAATGTCACCATGCCAAATATCAAAGCTCTGGCCATATTAGTTTCAGAGAAATACATGTTTGAAGATTTCACTATATAACTCTTTGTAAAATTATAACCCCGGGGCGGGGTCATTTTTGACCCCAGGGACATAATTTGAACAATCTTGATAGAGGACCTGAAGATAATGCTTTATGCCAAATATCTAAGCTCAGGGTTCTGTGGTTTCGGACAAGAAGTTTTTTAAGTTTTAATTGGGAAAAATCTATTTTTAGCTCCTGTGACCTAGATATGCAACGGACCGGAACCATATTTACAATATTGGTTGAGGGCTTCTTGAAATGTCACCATGCCAAATATTAAAGCTCTGGCCATATTAGTTTCAGAAAAAAAGATGTTTGAAGATTTCACTATAAAACTCTATTTAAAATTACGACCCCCGGGCGGGGTCATTTTTGACCCCAGGGACATAATTTGAACAATCTTGATAGAGGACATGTCGATGATGCTTTGTGCCTAATATCTAAACTCAGGGTACTGTGGTTTCAGAGGAGAAGATTTTTTAAGTTTTAATTGAAAAAATCTATTTTTAGCTCCTGTGACCTAGATATGCAACGAACCGAAAACATTTGAACAATGTTGGTAAAGTACCTCTAGAAGTGTCACCATGCTAAATATCAAAGCTCTAGCTATATTAGTTTCAGAGAAGAAGAGGTTTGAAGATTTCACTATATAACTCAATGTAAATTTGTGACCCCCGGGGCGGGGCCATTTTTGACCCCAGGGACATAATTTGAACAATCTTGATAGAGGACCTATAGATGATGGTTTGTGCCAAATATCTAAGCTCAGGGTACTGTGGTTTCAGACAAGAAGATTTTTTAAGTTTTCATTGAAAAAATCTATTTTTAGCTCCTGTGACCTAGATATGCAATGGACCGGAAATGTTTGAACAACTTTGAAAGAGGACCATACAAGGATCATTCCTGCCAAGTTTGGTGAAAATCCATCTAGTAGTCTAGGAGGAGAAGTCGTTTGAAGAAATTGTTGACGACGGACACACCACAATCAAAATAGCTCACCTTGGCATACGTGCCAGGTGAGCTAAAAAAACAATGATGAATTATAAAACTACCTAAATTCTGTTTGTGCGCATGCAAACCAGTGGGTTGGGGGTACACTGGTAATTTAACGTAAACTGCTTAAGGGTTCCATGATGGGGTTGATTCTGAATGAGTTTGATCTTCAAAACTATCAATATCAACCAAAAAATTGGGACGCGACTTCTAGGTTAGCATCAAAAATCTGAATAAGGGGAGATCCTTTGAAAGCTCAGATAACAAAGCAAATACTGAAAATCGCAGACTCAGTTTAATCGAGTCTGTTCATGAGCAATACTGAAATATGCAACAGTGATCACGCCCCCTAGCACCAACTTAACTTAAGCGGAATTCAACTTTCAACTATAAAGGCGCTGTTCAAAATCAATGATTCCAAAGGACGAGAAGGTATAACAACACTGAGAATGAAGTAAATCCCGATTTCTCTGTCGGACCAATTCGAGATAGACTGGCGTGCATTAAACTATGACCATAAAAACGCGTTAAATTTTAAGCCAAAAGTATTAATACCTAAATAAAGCACCAAACTGATATAAACTATTTTCAACTTTAGGAAACATTTCTTCCTCGTCACCCCGCCACCTCAGAGACCTTTGTAATTTGCCGTAGTTCTGAGGCTTAATTGTCAAAGGGATTTGATTATGTTTATTAGAATGAGATTATTGCCCAGAACTGTAAGGAAGCCTTGGTGCGGTCAGTAGTAATCAATAATTAATTATAAATTAATTATTAACAACCACTGGGGGTTAAACCTATGTTTAGAGGCGCCCAACCTCACTCCTATCTCCTATATTCACCTATAAAGACGAACAGTGTACATAAAATATAAACCCTGTTCCTCAACCTTACAACCAAAAAGACCGCCTAATAAACATAAACATTCCTTTACAAAAAGCGCATGAATATGTGCATAGAAAAATCCTTGAAGAAAATGGCTTATGCCTTACCGGTTCAAACAGTTGAAGTTGATTCAACGTGTATGAAACTTTGGAATAACATTAACGTTGGAACGGAGTGGCTGCCATTGTTCCTATTCACTGTCTTTGTCAATAATAGGTAAGATCCTGCGACGTGTCTGGATTGGAAAGCAATCAATTCGGCTAACTCGATCGACGTTATTAATTGTTATCGTGCATTTTGTAAAGGTTCCCGGAAATTCTCAACACATTGCAAGTTCAATGTTTGTGGTTACTCTTCAATCTTTACTCTTTTTATTGGTTGGGGTGAACCGTTACTTGTTTTTAAGTGGCAATGCATTTCTTTATACATATACACGCATATTCTTTAGATATACATCGATCATAATCTTCATCCAGTTGCAGGGGGCTCGTATACGACAGAAGCAGAAGGTATAATAAATCCACGAAAACTGATGACAAAACGCTTATGTGACAAAAATGCTTCAGAAAACCACATTTTAACTAGTTGTTTATGATCAAAATATCGGACAGTTATGAGTAATTCCTCTTCTTTATCTACTTTTCTATTGGTTCCAATAACATTATTTTTTAGCATAAACTCAGTTCTTTTGAAGTTCGCTTTTACCGAAAAATTCATGAGATCGCTAGAATATAAATTGTTTGCTATGTATTTAGGCAAAAAAATGTGCTTTGTCAACTGGAGTGGGAATGTGTCCCGTATTTAAATTGTTTGGAGTCGGAAGGGTCTGGCCTTCGAATTCAATCGAATCATTGACACGTTTCCAAATTCTCCCAATACGTCTGCGCATCCGCACGTCTGCAATTGTTTACAAGCCTTGAAATGATAACCGGAAATGTAACATCCCGTGTGGTTTCAAAGTATTTTTAGTGTTTATTCAATAGTTTCAATGCTATATTTAGGCGGGAAATGCCCCTCTTTGGTCAACGCCCTGTAGTTGGTGTGTACACACATCTGTGTACGTCGAAATAATGCCTACTTCAATTATTTGTTATTAGCGCTAATGCACTTGCATCAGGATAAACCAGACATTAGGTTGATCAAGATATTGAGTTGTGAATTTGAAATATTGTTTGGGGTTTTCTTGGCAGCAAACTGAGTTGAAGTTGGTGCAACTGACACTTTGACAGGCTCTGGTCGTGGGTTGGGATTATGTGACAATATTTCCGACATATTTTCCTGCATTTGGACAGAGGCGGTTGCATTATTATTTAAGCTTTGGACGTTTGTGTGTCCAGTCAGTTGCTGAATCACAGTTTGGGCCACTCCACCGAGAAGCAATTCTGTGCAGGTTGTCTTCCTATCGCTGTGGTTGATTTTGTGACATTGTAAGCCGCACTTCTCGGCCATGTTTTTCATTAATTCCCTTTTGTGATTTTTGCTCATTGGCTGAGCCCCAAACCAGACTTTAGATCCAGGCTTTCTCATTTTGTTTACAGCCAGATAGAAATGTGGGACGACGCTTTGCATACTCTTCATATGCTTCCATAGGGGCAGAATTGTTTGTCATCATGCTCGAGTTGTTTTTGAGCAAAGGTACGTGTTTCATTTTTCCTCTCATCGGTTCTGGTTTTGGTAACCCTTTCATGGATACTTTTCGTCCCTCAGATATCAGTTGTTGTTTTTTAAACAAAAGAATTAACATCAATTGGTATATTTTGAATTGTAGGTTGGAAACCATGGCTTTTTCACAATTTTGAGAATTATTACCCATACCCATTGATATAGGAATGTTCACAATAAATTACTGAACTTTGGGACTTTGCATGGAAAATGTATGACTTGTTTTGATTAATCAAAGATTGTTTCAATTTATATCACGAAGAACACAATACAGATGTGTATCGTGTTCCTGGTGAGACTAGTCCATGTTTTTTTGTGTCTTGCATTACAAATATCTACGTTAGGAATTTTTTTCTTCCAGCAAATTGGATTTTTTTGCTGAAAATTGGCGAAAAAGATACTTTTTGGTTTTTGCCATTGAAAACAGCTTAATAACGCACTTACAAACTAGGTTGCGTTATTTCAGTCGGCCTTGTTCGCACAACACGGAAGACAACTGTTATTAATCTGTCTCAAATTCGGTCAAATTACTCCCCTTTCATATAGACAGAAATAATGGATTATTTCCGCCTTTTTGTACATATTGATTCGAATTGCTACCAAGAAACAGACAATTTTCTTTTTAAGTTTATGTTATACCCTTGATTTTCATATACAGTTTCTATGATAAACATTAGGGGTGTAACAAAACAGTGAAAATCGAATTGCAATATATTGCGATACAGAGGAACCGTATACAATACATTTAAACAGCTTGTAAGTACAACTTTGGATAGAAGTTGGCCTTGAAAACCTATGTATAGTAGTAAAAGGATCAATAGTAATGCTTAAATACGAGTGAGAGTTCAAATTAACATAAGTCATTTGCTGGGATTTTTATAATTGGTACAGCATTACATTCATAATTGCAGGACATCTCCTCTCGTAGGTGCTCAAATAATATATAGAATATTGCAATACTGAAAAACCGTATTGCAAGTTTGAAATACGTATTGCTTGAAGACGTATTTCAATATAATACATGTAATATATTGCCGTATTGTTTTTGGTAAACAATTAAATTTTGAAGCCGAAACCACACAATATTTACACTGCGTCCGTCTGTAAAAGTGAAAGTATTAAACGAGTACCATAAATGAATTATTTTGTCAGTTTTATTTTAAGTTTGGCAAATAACACTTTACAATAGAACACGTAATATAAATAGAATCCATGTTCTGGTTCATGTTCTAGCGATGTCTTTAAGGTATGTGTTCGAGGGTATTTAAATCCAGATGTCCTGTCTGGTAAAGTGCGAATAGTTTATCTGCAAAATAAAGCAAAATACATATTGGACTTTAATTATCTGGGGGCCGTTTTACTAAACTACTTACGCCAATTTTTTGCGTAAGTCAAAATTTTCAAAATTAATTTATATTTTTTATTATCACTTTCTATAAACAGCAAATAGCCAGATCAGAGGACGCGCTTTTAGCGCGTCCTCTGATCTGGCCATTTGCTGTTTGCAAACGTTTATGATCGAAAAATAAGAGTTAAACGATTTTGACTTACGCCAAATTTTTGCGTAAGTTGTTTAGTAAAACGGGCCCCTGATCTCATCATTCATTGGGGCTTATGACTTATTTAGTGCCGTCAAACCAAACTTTTTACTGAACTTTAAATTACAGTAAAAATAACTACCGCAACCCCTAAATTTTTGTTTAAAGCCCGATAACAGTAAAGCAGAAAGCTCCTTCAGGAACATTCTATTTTACTGTCACCTTGTTTAAAGTGGTCGAGTGTCTTAGGCATACCTTTCATTTTAGTTATCATGACAAGGTTACGCTGTATTATAAAGTAAAATCTCTTTAGCTATTACGGCTAATAGTTGAGGTTAATATATCAGTGTGTGAGCCCTTGTGGAAGGTAGTTAGTCTTAAAGACTTTTCCTCAGTCCATTGAGGGACCACCAGCATATTGTTTTGGAGGTGTCAATGTAACTGTAAAGCACGAGAGCAATACAATTCTCAGTTTACCTGGTGAGGTCCAGATTATACTCATGCTCTAGTGATTTTCAATGGTTATTTCTAACCAAACTATCAAATATAAAGGTCCGGTCTCACATAAGACGATTTAATGGTTCAATATGCACAAGACCCATGCTTTTTGCAAGGAAATTGACAGTAAATAATCTGGCAAGGCGTTATGACCAAAAGGTCGTCAGTAGATGTGTTTTAAGAAACATCCAATTTGCTGAACGTACCATTTCCAAAATGACCATACCATATTAAAAACCGAGATTATCCCCCTCTACCTAGAGCTAAAAGGAAGGCGGGTCGGTGGCTTTGGTCCCATGCGCTGCTGGCAACGAATGAGATTAGCCAAAATCATCTTCCTGAAATCATTCCAACATTTATGTAATGGTGGAGCCTCTTAGTGTTTGTTTTGTCGTGTTGATTTCGTACTTTTTCAAGTGTTTCGTTTGTTTTTATGTTTATGTATTATGTAGTCGTTTCTCGGTGCCATATGACTATTTTATGTGTCGCGGTGCCGTAAACCCAACTCAATCAAAACTATTTTTAAAACAAATGCTATTGGCATCATAATTGCAAAACCCCAAACTTGCCTTTCTTTTAGTTCATGGCATAGGAGATAATCTAGGTCTATTAAACAGAAACTATTCCCTATGACAATTAAGCCCCAGAACTGCGACAAAGTAGCAAGATCTGGAATTGTTGTTCTATGTCTATGAACAATATCTGCGGCGACCAGCCATTACACTTGTACTTTGAAAATGTTTGCGCTATCGAATTGTTGTGTTTATATGGCATTCTAACGCCCTACTCGCGTCAATGAAGTTGTAGTTACGAGCAAGCATGGTAAATACTCCTTGGTCCAAGGTTATAAAGGATTTGTGCTGAGTCTGACTGTGTTCTCAAGCATTTGAACTACTTTAGACTCAAATGAAAAGCTTTATAACCTTGGACCCAACTGGCTTATTTTCTATCTCAGCAAGTTATTTGTGTATCATTGTGTACCGATGTGAGTTTCTCTTTGTATGAGGCTGCTGGCATACGAGTTACACTCATGTACGCGTCCAGTGACATGTATTTTCCAGGAGCTGCACGTGCAATTTATTGAAACCACGTCTTTTCAAATAAAATAGAAATATCTTCATATCACGTGGTATATTTTGTAATTGTTAGATATCACATGCATATGAGATATAGTGTACGTAATTTTCAATCGATACGTCTTCTAGATAGATCTATTCAAATACATGTAATATAAATATAAAAAGTGCACACTTTCCTTTGGAATTGAGTATATAAACGCGTTACAGGGCAAATGCAAGTACAATGTACATGTATTCTGCAAAAAATCCAAGGCACCAGATCATAGGGAGAAAACTGAACCAATTCAACATTTTTTTCCACTTATTTCAGCTTCAAATGAAAAGACTTTTCTAATAAGTAGTGGCACAATAATTCAGAAATAAAGATTTTAGTTTTTGAAATACTCCCCTTATCTGGAGCCCTGAAATCATGCTGTGTAAATAAACTGTCTAACATTGGAATACAGCGTCGCTCCCCCCCCCCCCCCCCCCCCCCCCCACACACACACATCCTCCCATCAACGGTTCCCTCCTTACAACGACCATTGCCGTAGTTCCCTAAACAGGACAATGTTGTGTAAAACTTATACTGCTGTAATAGCGTCTGCTTTGAATTGTCGTGTGCTATTTTTCTCAAAATTATATATAAGTGGACATTTTGATAGAATACAATGTCATATAATGACGCCCCAGAGACATTCCTACTTTGCCATAGTTCTGGGGCTTAATTGTCAAAGGGAATTGTTTCTGTTTATTATGCCGAGATTATTCCCTCTACCAAGAACTAAAAGGAAGGCTGGTCGGCGGTGTTGATCCCATACGCTGCTGGTCAACGAATGGGATTAGCCGAAACCATCTTCCTGAAATCATTATCATTTCATCCCATCACCCCTCACCAGTCATCGGCGCTATATGATCTATTTATGTCGCAGTGCCGTAAAACCCAACTCATCCATCCATATAATGACGAGTGACAAACAGCTTGAATCAAGATCAGACGCCGATTTATGCGACGATTGATCTGGATTCAAACTGTTTGAAATGTAAGCAAATTCTTACTGTTCCATCCCTATATCGACTCCCTCCGAACAACACACTTAATATGCGTCTCCCGTTGGGTGCCGTTGTAGAGAGGGAGCACTGTAGTACTCGCTGTACGTACCAAAGAGTCTGTTACAGTCCATGTAGTTACAGAAGCTTCCACCACAGCAAACCTGACATGCCGTCAAAGTCTTCCTACGCCCAACGGAGGCCATCATCCTATACTTCAATATACGCTTCGTCGCCTCTATACATAGCTGAACAATAAAAGATAGATCATAACCGAATACTAGCTATAAGTTGGACTAGCAAACAGGTTTGGTCCTGATCAGACGCCGAGTTACTCAGTGTCTGACAAGGCTCTGAACTGTTTGTTCTTAGATAATTAATGTACATGTATTTAGGAATATTGATATAAAACATCAACGCAATCTTCCAACATAGGTCGATGGGAAACGTTTGTTATTGCTTGGCCAGTGGGCCTACAGTGGAGAAGACGTTATTTTTTTCCGCTTACAGACATTACCCCAGTCCATTTATTGATCCCCTCAAAATTGTTCTCACTAGGCGTGAAAATACAGGTAAAGCATGAGAAGGTTGTGCAAGCAACGGCTCAGCCATATGAAGTTTTGAATAGACGCCCATACATACTAGATCTCAATGGGTTTTACTAACCAAACTATCAAATATTAGGTGCGGGCGTCACCTGAAACACCTATATGATTCTTTCCCCATACGCTAGCTGAGTAAGTGCATGCTCTTCATGCTTTGACTAAAACTATCTACGGTGCTAGGTGTTACCACCCAAGCCTGATCAAGTAATGTCTTTAAAAGAAATTATGTTCCCCGTATACTCAATGCAACAAAATTATAAAGACAAAAAAAATGAGGATAATTTTATTCCTGCGAAAAGTAACCCCAAAAGACCCCGACACTTATACGGTAGTTTTAATGCAAATGCGAATTTATGGAACTCGGAATCTTGTTAGGATCCTGTTTCGCACTCTGAATCTGTTGGAAATAAATTATAAACAGTTTTCGTTTTAATCCAAACGTGAATGACACTGATCCCGTGTTTATAGAACGTTTTGAGATTGTTCTCAATCCTTTGATTGGTAAGATTTGACCAATCCGATTTTTGATGGACCATGGTTGCAGACAACAAAATCATTCCGCATTAAACCCCCCCCCCCCCCCACCCCATTAGAAGCGACTTTTAGCGGATATGATTTATTCCTCCGCTGAAAAAAATAGTTCCAATTCAATCAGTCATGAATATAATAGTATATGGAATATATTCTATATTCTAGCACATGGAAGCTTAAAGCAGGATGAAAGTAAAGCAGAATGCGCCTTAAGGCGCATTCTGCTTTACTTTCAACCAGCTTTAAGCAATCACCCATCCTCTATACTGTAAACAAGCTATCAGGTAAAGGATTAAGCATTGTGTTGAATCTGAAATCATTCTCAAGCAATTAATTGGTCAGATTTGAGCCAAAGCTAATCAAATACTTGAGAACGAACTCTAGCCTCAACTCAGATGCGTTATAAGCGCTGGGCAAAGTACACTTACGGGCTTGAAACTACATCCAGCTGTGAAGGTATGGCCACCAGTCGGTACAACCTGAGTTGTTACTGAACATACCTAGAGAAAACAAACTTTTAATGAGATTTGAATCGCCCATATTCTGCATCAACATTCAACTTGCAAAATAAAGCCAATTATCGTAAGGATCCGGACAAAATATTTACATAGAACTAGATTTGTGCCACGGGTTTCATTCATTTTTCATCAATAGTTTTTCGGCTCTAAGTTACTTTTGGTGTCGAAGGACCGTAAATCACAAGTCAATCAATCAAAAACTTTTATCTTGCTTTAAGCAGTAACTTTCTGTAAGCTAAGTTTTGGAACTGATTTTAGACATTTGTTTCGGTAGAAAGGATTAACACTGTTGATCAAATATGATAAACGTTTTTTGCCAAATTTACTAATCGTCACTAAATTTTCTAAAATTTTAAATTTCCTCATTTCATAACTTTTTACCTCATCTGAGCCAAAGACTCAAGGTGAGCTATTGGCATGGCCCTGTGTCCGTAGTCGTGCGGTGTGCGTCGTCGTGAACAATTGCTTAAAATGACACCTCCTACTATACCGCTGAACAGATTTCAACCAAACTTTACAGAAATGTTCAAAGAATTCAAAACAATGCAGAACTCTGGTTGCCATGGCAACCGAAGTGAAATAATAAGGAATTATTTAAAACTCTTCTTGTCAAAAACTACAAGGGTCAGAGCTTAGATATTTTGATATAGCATCACCTAAAGGTTCTCTATCAAGTGTGTTTAAATTATGTCCCTGGGGTCAAAATTGGTCCCGCCCCGGGGGTCACAGTTTTACATAGAGTTATAAAGTGAACCTAATATGGCCAGAGATTTGATATTTGGCATGCTGACACTTCTAGCTGTCCTTTACATATTTTGTTTCTAATGGTTCATGTGTATTGCATATCTAGGTCACAGGAGCTAAAAATAGATTTTTTTCAATAAAAACTTTAAAAATCTTCTAGTCAAAAACTACAAGGGCCAAAGCTTAGATATTTTACACATAGCATCACCAATAGATCCTCTATCAAGTTTATTTAAAATATGTCCCTGGGGTCAAAATTGGCCCTGCCCCGGGGGTCACAAATTTACATATAGTTATATAGTGAAATTTTCAATCGTCTTCTCCTCTGAAACTAATATGGCCAGAGCTTTAATATTCGGGCATGGTCATACTTGTAGATGTCCTTTACCTTTTTTGTTCAACTTGTTTCAGTCTGTTGCATATGTAGGTCATAGGAGCTAAAAAGATCTTTTTCAATGGCAACTTAAACAAATCTTCTTGTCTTAAACCGTACTACCCTGATCTTAGATATTTGGCACATAGCATCATCTACAGGTCCTCTATCAAGATTGTTCAAATTATGACCCTCGGGTACAAAATGACCCCGTCCTGTATATAAATCATAATCTCCATTTTGTCACCTATTCTCAGGTGAGCGAAATATGCCCCATGGGGCTCTTGTTCCGTTCAGTTTCGTTTGAAACGGGATAGAATGGGGTTTTGTGTTTACATGTAAGAACAGTCGCAACTCGATAATTCGAACTCGTGTTAAGTCGAACATATCCGTATTTCAAAGTTAAAACTTTTTGTTCTACTTAAGCGAGATCGATTATCGAAATTTATCTTATGTAATATTCGTCTTATAAAATAATTGTGAGATCGATTTAAACGAGTTTTAAGTATCTAGTTTCGACTTTACCTCGTCGATCTGGCATGTCTGGATGTTGTTACAATTTTTCATGTCGTGAACCATGTCACACATGTAGCACTGGGTAAGGTTATGTGAGCCTGCAAATGTATAATTAGAACATCTAAAGTGAGCGTTAATTAGATATCTTGAGTTGACCAAATTAGTATAATGTAAACCTTGGCAAGCCTCATATCCTCGTGTGAGTCTTACAACGTTCTATGTCTATTTTGTAAACATATAAATTTCTATCCATACCGTTGGAAGGCTAATTTCAAGAGCTATTACCTATTACAATGTTCTATCTACATTTTTTTAACGTTTCGTTGAGTCTTACAATGATATATGTCCAATTTATCCAGTTATTGTGTTCCAATAATTCATATCATCACGTGACAGAATTTTCCAAAATGATTGCGCCCTGCAATTTTGCCATGACGTTGTCAAGGTACAGAGGTAAATTCGACTTATGTCAATTAATACTTGTTTAGTGAAACATATAGTATTTAAATACAAAGAAGTGTTACATACTGTTATACGGTGGTATATTTTATCTTAGATATATATTTCATCATAAGCTGTATCTAGTAAAAATTGAATGACTTTTGTCCATTCTGTTTGACTTGGTTTGATACATGACACAGCGTGTTTATGGTAGCCATACTTTATCAATATCAAAACTAAGGTTTCAAATATTCGATGTTAGCAACGAATGAGATTAGCCAAAATCATTTTCCTGGAACCATCATCATAATTATATAATCATCCCTTATCATTCATCGGTGTTATATGAGCTATTTTGTGTCGTGAAACCCAACTCATCAAGTAATTATACCTCAGAGACCTTCCTACTTTGCCGTAGTTCTGAGGCTTAATTGTCAAAGGGAATTGTTTTTGTTTATTAGACCGAGATTATTCCCTCTGTCAAGAACTAAAAGGAAGGCAGGTCGGTGGTTTTGATCCCATGCACTGCTGGTCAACGAATGGGATTAGCCAACACCATTTTCCTGAGATCATCATCATTTCAACTCATCAACCCTCATCAATCATCGGCGCTATATGACCTATTTTGTGTCGCAGTGCCGTAAAACCCAACTCATCCATCCATCAAGTAATTATAGTTTTAGATTCTTATTAAAATAAATGGAAAAGTTTATTCATTTGACAATCCAACATATAAATGAAAATATTGAACTGTTTTGCAATTTATTTTCCTGTATGTATCATTTCCCTTAATGTTGGTAATTGCATTGCAAAATATGCAAATTGTCCCTTTACCCTGCAAATCACTACTTTAGCTCCCTTCACAAACTGTTTAGATCCAAATCAGACGTCGAGTAACCCGGAGTTTGATCTTCATCACAACTTGTTGACACTCAATCCTATATTTCTTGAATTGAAACGACAATAAAACTAAAAACCTAACATATATGTACGACATCTTTTTTAAAGCAAACACACTTATAGCATGATAATTAGAATTCATATTGAAAAGGTCTGATGTTTCGATATAATCCATTTTAGGACCAAATATAGTGCATGCTCTTTTTGAAATTAACCCTTTAACGCCTAGTGTCTACTAAAAAGTCCAAATTGACACACAGTGTAGACCCTGATTATTGGACACGCAGTTTGCTATGTATGACGATCTACCTTTCTGTATGGACAAACACTGCAGTGTCTTTAGATTACCCTTGTATGAAATCTTCCAGCACGTATATATGAGAACTAGGCATAATTCGCAAGAAGTGTAGACTATCATCTTTCGTGCGATTTTGTTTGATCTACTATATATACATCTGTACATGTATTGAGAGAGCAAGTAAATGGTTTATTATGATAAATGACACTGAGGTGCAGGTTTAGTACAGGTATGTGGGGGGGGGGGGCGCACGTGTAACCTCAGTCTTCCCAATCACATTTTTAAGTTCATATATGTGGCGGAAAGGACGTTATTCTTTCCTAATAAAGACGTCAACACTAAAACTATTATTTCAAGTGCAAAGAGCCAGATAAGACGCCGGATAAACCGGCGTCTGATCAGGCTTCAAACTGTTTGTCACTCAGATTAAAATCAAAAGTAAGAATTGTCAGTTTGCATTTTTACATTTTATTGCATTTTGTTTGCGTTTAAACGGATAAGAATAACGTCTGCTCCCCAGCGCAAACATATTGGCACGGTGGAGAATACATCATTCGAAATCGCGTGTGACAGAACCTCAACGCAAACGCAACGTAATAACACGTATAAAATAGTATGTACAATTCACTATAAAATCACGATCGCACGAAATATCTGGGACCCGTTTCATAAAACTTCGTACGACAAATCTTGTCGTACGTCAGATTATAAAAGTCTTTCTTGAAATACGATTCCAAAGAGATGTCACAAGACAGGATTAGATGGAGAAATCAGAAATTAATGTACTGTATATTAAAGTTTAGACTTACGATGGTTTCTATCGTACGAAGTTTTATGAAACGGGCACCTGGTGTCTAGTAAATATGTAAATGTAAATGCCCTATCAATATAAAGCATTTGAACAAAGTTTGCACATATTTTGGACTCAGATGAGTCCCCGGGCAACTCATACATGTATTTGGGTCAAATCCTTTTAAAACAACATTTGCAACGAAACAATTTAAAGCAGATGATAAGACTGCAGATCAAAGTCTTATCTGATGACATCAAATGACTACACCTTTTTTACCGACCTACGCGTAATCGATTCTTTACCCCTCCCACTTGCACAACACCGTCTTCTTGAAAAATATACTCTGCTTTCATTTCAAAAAATTATATATTTTATATTTTGCTACATAAACCTCGAAATTAGTGCCAAACAGTGTGGATCCTGATCAGACGCCGAGTTACTCGGCGTCTGATTTGGATCCAAACTGTTTGCAAATACAAATGTAATCGGACTTATAGCAGTGAAAGGGGTGGGGTTCTGATAAAAGCACTCTTCATGCATTTGGACTTTATCTCACTGGGGATACGGAAATATGCTCTCATAATTAAGTTTTTTGTGTGTACCTGTTGCGTCAAGGATTGCTTACAAATGACTTGTTCATAGATATTACCTCTAACCCACGCACCCACTTCAAAAACATGCAAGACACGGTGTCATTCTGGTCACCCATATTACAGTTTTGGAGTTGGGTCACTGGCATACTCTCTCAACGGGTGCAGTGCGAAAAACGTTGTTTTAGCCCAGTGAAAAAACTTTGTCACGCAACAACGAAGATTACTGCTGCAAACATTTGAAACCAGTTCAGACGCCGGATGACCCGGCGTCTGAACAGTCTCCAAACTGTTTGCCATATAGCGGTATCGAGATTTAAAAAAAAATGTTATTTTCTATAATTATTACATTGTGTGTTTGGTTTGATTTAAACGGGACATAATAACGTGTTCTATATAGCATTGAACATTGCTTAGGCTAATCAAGAACAGAGAGCATCATGGCGTACATTTTAACAGATTGGTCCCAGTCTTCCAGATAAAAAAAATCTAATTTTGAAAAAAATCAAACAGGCATTTGCTTAAAACTTGCTTCAAGAAAGACAATAACATCTGCTTTACTTTTAGACTGCTTTTCCCTTTACCTTCATAGCCTGCAAGTAGTTTTGACGGCATATGATACTTTAAAGCAGGTTGAAAGTAAAGAAGAATTATGCAATTCTTTTAGACTACATTTAGCTAACATCTACTGTTGCGTATTGTGCATATTCATGGTCGAATAAAACTATCTTCTTCAGTGGAGGAATAATTTAAAGTCGTAAGAGTGCGTTTTTACGAAGTAACTGGTTTTTAGACTATTGTTAATCGAGGGCAATGGAGATGGTTGTCACTTTATTTTTAGAAATTCTCATGTATCGATACTTACTGAAATATAATGTGAAACCTCGTAAAGCATTTATTCGACATTTCTGGCTTGGTCGAACCCAGTTTAGATGACTATAATATATCCAAATTCATCCGCTTGTTGTAACCCTTTTACACTACGATACGGCTTTAATACCGTACTCTGGGCGTTTGCTCCTAAATATTTGAGGCAAAATGACTGAAGAAATCTCGAAATAATTGTCAAACGGTTTGGATCCTGATCAGAAGACGCATTACGCGGTATTTGATCAGGATACAAACTGTTTTCAAAATTAACTTTCGTCGCATATGGCGATAGAAAGGATAAGAAAGAAAAACATTAACAAAATACACGTATGTCTCGGTTCTCTCGACCCGCCGAGACGTACACGACGTGGGAGAGGCACAGGGGTCTAGTCCATTGCTAAGCGCGACAGGCTGATCGCTGTGGCCCTAAGAAGCGCCATTTTGGAAGACAGAAACCTCAAGGAGTCGACTTTGTGATTTTTCCTCTTCGCCACTGGATCCATCAACAACACATAGGAATTCTACAGATGGATGCCAGCCACCAACCAAATTTTTTTTCGAAGTTCGATCATCCGATGTCGAAAACAGCCACATCGGGAACCCAACTTTAGGCCTCTCCGTCGGCTGAGGAGACGTTCAGGCGATAATGGTGCCATCTGCGGACTACTACATGTACGTGGGATGAGGCAGATCCCTCGTGGAACGCAAAAACTTAGCAGCAACAACATCAACGCATGTCTCAGTCAACAAAAGGGCAAGACGTAAAAAGATACAGTTCATAGGCTCTGAAACTTGAAAACCAATTCCAGGTTCCGATATAGTCCTTTCCAATTTTGTGTATTTAGGGTTGTGTTTGCAGTATATTACAAAATGACAGTGTAGACCTGATCAGAGGGTTCAATCCGAAACCAGTTGGCATAGGACACATTTCTTGTACCTTTTATAAGTATACTGTTTGTAATTAATGTGTATACGAATCACTAGGGTTTAACGGATTATGTCGAACACAGCAGTGTTGTAAAGTTTAAAGAAGTCTTAGCTACTGTTTAATTTTGAAATAGGCAATGTTCGACTTAAGCGGGAACAACTATACTTATTCAGTAGAAAAAACGGGTAAAGTTATGCTCCCAAAGGAGCCCTCTGACCAGTGTTTAGACTGTTTATAATTTTGCAATATATTGTTAAAATCAACCGTAAATAGTATAAAGAGACTAGAATTAAATGCAAGTTGGAAGTGTCGATTAAATTTCCAAGAGTGGATGAGTTAACCAATGATTATGCATGTACAGTGGAGAATCTGTTATTCTTTCCCAATAAGCGCGTTTACGCTAAAACTATTATTTGCAGTGCAAACAGTTTGGAGCCAGATCAGACGCCGGGTAACCCGGCGTCTGATCAGGCTCCAAACTGTTTGCCACCAAGATAAACAAGAATTACCAGAATTGTCCAAAAGTTGTTCTTTTCTACGTTTTAGTGCTTTGCGTTTGCGTACGTTTGCGTTTAAACGGGAAAGAATAACAGATTCTCCACTGTAACTGAGCTAAACAAAGCAAACGTTCTTAACCCCTTCACTGCCATGACGTCATCAATTTAAAACAATTGTCGTCTGCTTTTATTTCTCAAATACTTAGTTATTTTGACTTATGAAATATTGAAATGAGTGTAATTTTAACAGTTTGCATCCTGATCAGACGCCGCGTTACGTGGCGTCTGATCAGGATCCAGACTGTTTTGTACTAGTGTACTCGGGGTAAGACAGTGAAGGGGTTTATCAATTGACTCCTGGTGACGAGTTTATTCGTACTTTACAAACAGTGCACATGTAAAGAGTACACTTGTCCTATATGCAAACACTGTAGACCCTGATCACTGACCCTGTGTAGTGTCTGTCATTTTGCAATTCATTGTGAAAACAACCCCTAAATAGTACAACATGTTCTCCACTAAAATGTTTACTGGAATGGTCCACTTGATATTTCAGGGATGACTGGGTTACCTACTTTGTTCTGAGTTCAGTAGCCATCTTGTTTTTAATAACGGCCTACGCACTTCATTTTAGATTGAAGTTCATCAACCGTTTCACTGTTATCGTAAGATTGATTTATATATACATACAACCATCCCCAATCAACCTTTATGATCCGTGTAAAATATTGTAAAAAACGTTGTTTTTCTTCGTCTATGTCTGCCTTTTTATGTATTCTGACTATATACAGTATACCTATCATTAACCCTTTCACTCTCAATGACGCCTTAAAGCGCCTTTGCAAACAGTTTTGGTCCTGATCAGACGCAGCGTAACGCGGCGTCTGATCAGGATCAAAACTGTTTGACACACTTATCGATACTTATGAAGTCATACAACCTTAAATCAAACTTTGAAAAGTGTCTTGCAGACAGCAATACCGAAGCAGACGAAAATAAAGCGGTGAAGAGGGTAAAAATCTCCCGAATAATTTGATCATGAAAGGGTTAAGCCGTCATTCAATAGAAGGTATATAGCCTTAGAGAAAGGTGGCTGCTTAATGTAGGATAAAGGTAATGCAGAAAGCTCCTGCATTACCTTTATCATACATGTATATTACAGTGGAGAAAACGTTATTCTTTCCCAATAAACGCGTTTACGCTTAAACTATTATTTCCATTGCAAACAGTTTGGAGCCAGATCAGACGCCGGGTCACCCGGCGTCTGATCAGGCTCCAAACTGTTTGTCTCCACGATAAACATGAATAATCAGAATTGTCCAAAAGTTGCACTTTTCAATTTTTTTGTGTTTTGCGTTTGCGTTTCGTTTCGTTTAAACGGGAAAGAATAACAGATTCTCCACTGTACAAAGTTACCTATATTTAGATACTATGAAAATCAATTGAAAACAGGTTTAACTGTAAACGTGTATATGTTTGTCGTTTTAAACCATTATGGGTTTGCCATGTGCGGTTGTTACATAAATTATGCGTGTACAATTAATATTATTGAATTGAAATCATTTATTCGCCGTATGACCAGGCGCCAAGGTTATAATGCTTTTGAGCTGAGTCTAAGATCATTATCAAGCATCGATTGGTCAGATTTGAGCTTTTACTAAAATCCGACCAATTAAATATTTGAGAATGATTTAGGAATCAACTCGAAGGTTTTATAAACATTTGACCCTTGTTGCAAATTGTATAACTTTAATAGTATTTTTACGTCATATTCTTTTTTTTCTGAAGTTAACAAGGTAATATGCACATTTATGTGCAAATGCAGCAAACCATAAAAAAAAACAATTTTATCATAAACATTTTTAGTGCGATTTCACTGTAATATGCAAACATACCATATCCTGTTTCACATGTATCACGTGTTTACTGTTGCATACATGTATATATGCATATTGATTTGACAATTTATTTTTCAGTAGCTTGAAGCAATTGAATGACGTCATCTAGTTTGATATTCACCGCCTCATTAAACTTATTCCCATGATACCGTCTGCTTCAACGATGTCATCTGCGAAAAATGTGTTTGTTGAATTGTGAAAAAAATAAAATAGAGATTTGTACAGATGTCAAACATTATAGATTCTTATCAGACGCCGAGTAACTCAACGTCTTATCAGGTTCTTTATTTTTGCAAACGTAAGTAAAGTGTTTTTTGGGAAGAGTGTTGAATTTAAATGTTTGAAACATAGACACATAAACGTTCCTCTTTCAAGGACATAATCAATTATAGCTTTTAGGAATATGACATGGTCGTCTGCTTATATATGTCGTCTGCTTTATTAACGTTGTCTGATTAAGATTTGCGAACACGTGAAGTACGTATGTGCGGAATAAGCACATAACCTATTACTTCACATAATTATACGCATTTTAACTCATATGATTTATTCCTCCACTGAAGAAATCAGTTCCATGTTATACAGTAAAGAACATGCACCATACGAAATATTTTCTTTAATGTAGTAGATAGTAGCTTATTTAAAGCAGATTGAAAGTAAGTCAGCTTCACTTTCAAGCTGCTTGAAGTGGTCAGCTGTCTTCAAACTTTAAAATCATGATATGTTGTAAAGGTTTTAACTACCAAACACATGTTGTATGTATGGGTATGTTACAAGCCCTCTTACAAGACTTCAAACTACTGTTTTCAGCGGTAATAAATCCAAAAGGTTTGGCGTATGACCTGGCTCCAAACTGTTGCTGGAAAGATAGAAAGCAGATGATAGTCTTAGCCAGGCAAAATGATATGACCCATACGGTCGATAATCTTCATCGTTTTTAAAAACGAAACGCAATGCGATAAAATTTAGAAAATATGATTTGAATTTTGTCAAGATTTTACGTCACTTTCACAGTATACATATATTTCAACGTCTAGCCATTTACAGAAGGAAGAAGACCCCAGACGCCCTTTATGCATTGTTTAAGGCAAAAATCAGTAACTGGTAGAGCCAGGTTGAAGGCTTCCAAGTACATGTATAAAAATTGAAGTGTCCAGATCGGGATTCGAACCTGCAGCGGTGAGGAACTTAGTGTTTGTCACAGTGACTATATCCACTAAAAATAGTAAGATACGGTGCAATGTTGCATAGAGGCGAATATGCATTACTTTGATATATATGCTGCGCTATACTACATTGTACTATACTATATTGTACTATACTGTACTATACTATGGTATACTATACTATACCGTGCTGTACTATACTACTGTCGTATATTATACTGAACTATACTATACTAGAATTTACTATACTGTGTTGTTCTGTAGTGTAGTGTTCTATATTGTGCCGTACTAAATTGTACTTAACTGTAGGTTAGCGTACAGTAATGTGCTGTAATATGTTATACTATAGTATACGGTGCTATATAATGACGCACTAAACTGTACGATAATGTAGAGTACTATATACTATATACTTACGCTGCTATTGTTTGATGTACTAAACTACACGGTGCTAAAGTGTACTATATTTTTACTGCGCTGTACTGTGAAACACTTCTCTATTATGTAAGCTGTTGTGTTGTGCTGTACTGTACAGTAATATGCTACACATTGCTATACAAAACTAAAACAACTATACATTATACCCGAATACAATCTCAATTGAAATTTAAAAACGCCCCCGTTAAGCATATTTGTGCAGAAATCCTCTTGAAACGGGTGTTTATGAAAACTTTATTTTCGAAACTGATATACATGTATATGGTGTTCTGGCAAAGTATGATTTGATACATGCACATAAACCGTCGCCAAAAGGCCATAGGTGTATGGGCCTGTCTCTCCCGTATCCAAAACAGATTACGATAATAAATTATATTTTTAACCTCGAGAAATTGGTTCATTCTTGAAAAACTACATACGTACTCCAAAAGTATTCTGCCAAACGCCATCTTGCCATACCGTTTTACCTGATATGTGTTTATTGTTGCTATGCTCATGGCTCATGTTAGAGTTATTGCATAATAAATATGTTATTCTATTCTATTCTATATAACGCTCAGTGTATACAGTGGAGAATCTGTTATTCTTTCCCGTTTAAACGCAAACGTACGCAAACGCAAAGCACTAAAACGTAGAAAAAAACAACTTTTGGACAATTCTGATAATTCTTATTTATCATGGTGGCAAACAGTATTGAGCCTGATCAGACGCCGGGTTACCCGGCGTCTGATCTGGCACCAAACTGTTTGTATTGTAAATAATAGTTTTAGAGTAAACGCGTTTATTGGGAAAGAATAACACATTCTCCACTGTATTTCCTTTAGACACAGATCATCGTTTTCTACAAATGAAAATATATTCTGGATTAAAGCAAGTGACAGATAATATTTTCGTCTCGTTTTAAACTGTTCATATATTTTGAACTCATACATCTTACTAAAATCGTCATGGTAGGCTGAAAATCGCTTGAGGAATTTGCCACGTCAAGCTTATTGGACCGTGTGCCTTAACTTGATAAGTGTTTTTCCTCTAACAACGAAAACAGTTTGGATCCAGATCAGACGCAGAGTTACTCGGCGTCTGATTAGGATCCAAATTGTTTGACGCTCGCATCAACGTTCCTTCAATTGTAATGACACAAAAATCAGATTTGTAAAATATCTCAGACGTCAAATTCGAAGCAGACGATATTTCAGCAAGTTAAACAGTATACCTTTTACATGCATTGCATTTATTTTTTTCTCTGCCACTCGGTTCGTGATTTGTCATCTAATTATTATGTGTTCTTGTTGCCATGTGGCTTCAAAGCCTGAAATAGTCATATTTTTGGCATTTTCGTCTTTGACAAATTCGTAATCTGAACGAGACAGTAGCGAAGACAAAAAAAACAAGATTGTGTAAAACAGCACTTGTATAATTTAATATAAGGTGTAGTAATATATTCATCTGACGCGCATATAAAGTGGTTTTAATCCTTTAAATGCGAGAAACATGTCTTTATTTCGACCTGTGCAAACAGTTTTCATCCTGATCAGACGCCGCGTGACGCGGCGTCTGATCAGGATCAATACTGTTTGGCACTCGGATAGTTTATACGCAAGTACAGAGAATGAAAATATGCCATTTTAAACTAAAACTTACGTCGTTTTTGAGCAGACGATTTAAAGCTAGCAATGCAAGGGCTTAAATTACCTTATATGGCTGAGATGAAATACTGAATTACTTAGCAGCTTAAATAGTTCACTCCTCTATTCATGGGCTATTATTCACAACCGTCTCTGTTGGTGATGCAAGATATGAACACTGCACGTGCTTAAATAGAACCCTTTTACTTCCATAGGCACTGACATTGACTTTGCAAACAGTTTGGGACCTGATCAGATCCCAAACTTTTTGGCATTCGTGTCAATACGCCTTAATTCAGAATTTTGAAAAAATTGCCTCATTTAATAAAATGTTGGCAGACGTCAAATTTTGGCAGACGATATTTTGTCCGCAAATGGGTTAAATCAGACAGTTAGATTTGGCAGTAAAGGCATAAAACTTTATCATTCCATAATATATTTAGCTTATAAAAGTCGTCTGCAAATAAATAATGGTAAAACATTTTTCATATAGTATATGTGATTATGGACGTCAGACAGTTTTGATTTAGCTCGGACGCCGTAATGCGCGGCGTCTGATCTGGGTCAAAACTGTTTGAAAATATCAGAGTCGCTGTTTGAAGGTTCAACTACTTTCATTTTCATAACTTTCAATTGCATCATTCATAACTTTTCTATGAATTGCATAGAAAACACGATTTTCATAAAACCTAAGAAACATGTGAAAGTTCGATCTTTAATCTGTGGCGAGATTTAAAAGAAAAACAAAACAAAAAAACAATAAACGGTTTTGTCTTTGAAGAAACTACAAACCCTATATCCGAACAGGTATAATCAGTGCTTTAGAATACCAGTAAATCCTCTTTATTACGACCACAAAATCTGATTTATAAAAGACAGGTTACAGCCTAGGAGCTTTCTGCTTTAATTTAAACAGTCACCTGCATTAACTCATTTATGCCTACGATCCCATATATTGGACATATGCAAACAGTGTAGACTCTGACCAGACGCCGCATTATGCGGCGTCTGATCAGAGTCTACACTGTTTGCTGATATGAATTTCAATATAAAACAAAACGAAAATGAAAATTTTGACCAGGCATCCCTTTGATAAAAATGGACTAATCCAATATATAAACATGGAAGAATCTACTGGGCATAAATGGGTTAAACACCTCAGACTTAACTTAAATTTCGTGGTGATAGAGGGTTTTACTATAATTGATGCTTGTTTTTCGGAGACTTTTTATAAACGGATTTCCAGGTGATGCAGGGACTGCAAACATCCATGGAAAGAGCATGTGTTGTAAACTGCTCCCTCCTTACAACAAAGAGAACCAAACAGAATGCTCGTATAAGATCTCATGTACTTTATATCCATATCAAAATAACTTTTGAAACGTTTACTAAAAAATCTCAATTATTATCTATTTATCGATACTGTCTTGTGGCATCTCTTTAGAATCCTCTTGAAAAGACGATTCCAAAAAGTTGTCACAAGACAGGATTAAATGGAGAAATCAGATATTAGATGTATTTTTGAGTTTTGACTTACGACCGTTTTTTGATGTACGACGTTTCGTAAGACGGGCCATTGACTACTAGTGTATTTGCGTTCCACCCAAAACTGGTGGCTGATTGCATGTTATATGTCTAAGCGTATGTATGGGCATATACATGTATGTTGATGAATGATACATGTGGCTGATTTTGTTTTAAACAAAACTTACTTACGCCTCTGTACATTGTACCTGGATCAGGCCAGTTGCATAATGTTAGTCATGAACGTCTCTTGATTAACGTTTAGCTGAAAGATTAGAACGAAAGTAGAAAAACGACACTTCCGACCTGTGATCTCTCTCGACTGTCGTATGCTTTAGAGGTATTTCACCGGAACTGCGTCTAAATCCACTTGACTAGCATTTCCATCAATTTGGATCCAGATCAGAGGCCGAGTAACTCGGCGTCTGATCAAGATCCAAACTGTTTGTCACTAGTTTTGATTTTAGATTCAATAAAAGTCACCGCCTACGAAAAAACCCAATGCAGACGGTAATTTTGAAGCGGACGGTTCCGTGACACGATTAAAGATGATATTAATGTACACCTATTGTTTGCCATTGATATAACTATAGTGCATAAGACGTTATTCTGTCCCGTTTAAACGCAAACAAAACACAAATGCATTGCAATAAAATGATGAAAATGACAAACGTATTCACAACTATTACAATTTACCTTAATCTGAGTGGCAAACAAATTGGAGCCAGATCAGACGCCGGGTTACCCGGCGTCTGATCTGGCTCCAATCTATTTGCAATGGAAATAATAAATTTAATGTAAACGCGTTTATTGGGAAAGAATAACGTCCCCTCCATTGTAAATGTACACGTCTTGTATTTCATTGATATACCTATCCATGTTATCAGCAGTTACAATGGAGTCTGGCTATAGACACTGTGTTGATGAAGTTATTCGTTTCGTAAGTCAAACAAAGTTGTAGATTCTTACATGTAGTGGTGTTGATGTTGAGGTGTGGTGTGGTGGTTTGGCAGGCTTACTCAGTGCAGTGAAAAAGCAATGTGTCATTACATGCAAGCAAGTTTATCTCTTTTGGCTTTAAGTTTTTTGATTTGACCAAACAATAGTTATACATTATTTCAGCAATTCTAATACACATGCGCCATAGTCAACTACCTTTGTAGTGTAAACTATTTTATATCCAGACTCCAAAGGTTAAACAATGTTTAGTTGAGTCTGAGAGGTCATTCTCTCGCAAAATCTAACCAATCAAGTGCTTGAGAACGAAACTCTTTATAATATTGGGGCGAGGAATAAAACGGTTTTACCACAGAATTATATTGTCTTTGTATAATTCGATGGTTTGAAACTCGCTGTGATATTCGTCAACAATTTCGAAATGCAATTTTCTAAATTCTATTACATTTGCATTTTCGTTCCCTTTAATAGCGGACATAATATATAGCTTTAATTTATGTCAAGTGGTAGGTTATTAGGAGTGTAATCTTGTTCCCTTTTCCAAAGGCAGGGGCGTAGCTTGGAATGAATGTATGTGTAGGCCTAATATTAGGGGGGTCTGGGGGTCCTCCCACAGGAAACAAGAAATATCTTTAAAAAAGATATTCGGCGGAATGAGTGGTTGAACTAAGGCTATATAGATGAAATTGGGTGTGCAAAATTAAATGAAATTGAGGATTTCAAAGAATTGTAATATCTTGGATTGAAAAGCAAAAAAAATTGAAACAGCAACTTTTATTTAAAATGCAAAACTATCATGTACAGAAATGCAAAACAGAACAATAATTTAACTCATATCCTAGCTACTGGTAGGAGATCCTCACATTAATCTATTGTTCTATATATCAAACTTCATTCATAGAGTTTCTTGAAACAAACTATAGCATACACAAATGTACAGATACAACAGTCTGCTGAACTTCGACTGCCACTCTTGTAAATAATGATGAAACAACACGATTGTGTTTAACTCACTTGAGGCCATTAATTTTATATATAATATTGCTTTAAATGTATGGTAAATGTGTACAACTAGTTAACAATTCAAACAAATTGGTAGTAAACAATTACAAAACACCTAGCTTCCTCTGTATATCTATAAAAAGATTTCAGATGTCATATCTTAAAATAGAAGTATAATTGCATCATCCCAGTGGTAGTAAACAGTGCAGTCTGTATCTCTAAATTTTACACTCACAGTCCACATCTGGTAAAACTGTAATTGGACATAGACCAGCCTACAGGGCTCCAGATAAGAGGGAGTAAACTAAACAAATCACATTTTTTCACTCCTTTCAGCACCAAACCCTATGGTGTTACCACTCATTTTTTTTGTCTCAAAGAGACAATTCAAATGTATAGTGAAACCACAGGGTTTAATGCACAAATAAAGATTTTAAGTTTTGAAATAATTCCCTTATCTGGAGCCCTGGCTACTATCCAATCAGACTATTCAGTTTCAACAGGTGCTCTTAATTCTAAATTTCTGATCAAATATAATTGGTTGAAATGTGTGGCCAAATAGAAAGTGTGGCTAAATAGAAACCAGTCAGCTCCGCCGAAAAAATTGATCGTAGAACGTCGGAAATGCGTTTTGATGTATAGGCCTATCTAGAAGGAATAAGCATGTTTCTAGAACTATGATTTTTGTATGATATATAGATCTAATATCATTTTGAACGTAATACTGACGATCGTGTTACTTCTTCATTAAGTACCATATCACTCTACAAATGAAAGGACCATATATTAAGTATCGTCTACGCTAGATATAGCGTGTAGAACGGGTTAGCTTGTATGTAAAGTATGTCTATACATTTAGAGGCATCTTTCGGGTTAAGACGTTGATTCAAGAGTAACCATAAAAGGAAAATAGTCTGACAAGGCTACTACCCCGTGCACGTGGTCTAATAGACCATATACATGGGGTAGTAGCCTTGTCCCAGAGTAAGTGGAATCTGGACTGCACATACTTCCCCAATGGTGGACGATGTTAAATGTTGAGACGAAATGGCAACGACATCTAGACCATTCATCTACCACTGGCGTTCAAGTCAAGTACTCATTTAAACTCTATGTACCGTCCACGAATGCGGGAATATAGTCAGTTTCAATCACTTAATGCCATGATCCCGCGACAGTACATATATCTAGCAATTATCTAAATTAAATGTGAATGATTTAAGAAAAAACAAGTTTCTTACATTTCTACCAACATCGATGTCCGTGGTCATTTGCACATGAATCAGTGCAAGTGAAGACAGAAATACATTCGCAGGGCCGTAGAAAGCAAAATGCGATGTGTGGGTGGGTGCACATGTCAGGGTTGAGCTAGACGGATTGGTGTACGCATTCTTGCTAGGGGGATAGGGACATGCTCCCCGGGATTTGTTTTTATTCCTAGATGGTCTCTGGTGCGTTCTAAGGGCGTTCCCCGCATTGCAAACAGGTATCATATAAACATATATCTCTATAATTATGTAAAAATAATCAACTCAAACTAACATAATCATTGCATCTAGAATAATACGTTTTTCGACAAGTTGCCTTTTCCAGTCATTCATCTGTAATTCCCATCCCTATCCAGCAGGATTCGTAAACTGCTGTTATTAGGGTGTGTTTGGATTTTTTTCGGGGGGGGGGGGGGTCCGGGGGCATGCTCCCACGGAAAATTTTTATTCCTATATGGTCTCTGGTGCGTTCTGGGGGCGGTTCGTGCATTAAAAATTTGTATAATACTTCACACTAATCTATGTAAAAATTCGATTCAAAATAACAAATTATTTAATTTAGAATAATATTTTTTGACATTATGTATTCCAGCAGTTTCTAACGCCTACTATATACCCACTCTAATTAGTGTACGCACTTTTAATAGGGGGTTGGGTCTAGGGGCATGCCTTCCTGTGAACATTTCTATTCCTACATGGTCTCTGGTGCGTTTTGAGGGCGTTTGAGACATTCAAACCAGGTAAAATACTTACATTTTAAGATCAAGGTCGTTTTACTAATTATTGGGGGAGCAGCTATTCGTTTCATGGAACCGAATAAGCATATGGCAGCAAACATGCAGCGGTACAAGTCCTTGCTCCGTTGTTTTTTGTTTTTGCATTCTTACTAGATATGATATTTATAAATTATGTTTGAAGTTCTCTACAGTACTTCAATTACATCGCATTTTACTCAACTGAATTATAAAGAAGCACATGTCAGATACTGGACATATCCGACTAACCGTGTGGGGGACGGGTACTGGGACTGAAGACATGGTGGTCAGGATCCTTGTAACAACTTCTTGGTATCATCATCGATAGAGGGTACTATAAGATATCCGACGTCGGGATAATCCAGAACATTTTCAGAAATTATCAATTATGTTTACATGTTATAATAAAGCGTTTCCGGAATGTTTTTTCAACCGAGTGTGCGTAAAATGCAATCGCAGCGTTCAATCTTTTAATGAAAGAGTAGAATTTAGAATATCTTGAACGCGAGCGTAGCGAGCGAAAAATAAAAGGCTGGTTTTGGCCTGAAAATTGCCTATGTTTCCCGAAATGACATTCGATCAATTTAAGACTAACCCCCCTTAGGCTGTGTTTTTATTGCATTTTTGATGTTTTTAGACTTTTTTATTTTTTGACTTTCTGAAAATGATGTGTAGGCCGCGGCCTACACGGCCTATAGGAAGCTACGCCACTGAAAGGACATACCGGTACTTACTTCTCGTTATACAGTGAGACTCATCTATAACGAACTTGGAATAACGAAGTATTAGATATAACATATAAATTGTAGGATCTGTCATGAGTCGATGTTTAAGACAATCTGATATCAAACGAGTCTAGAATTGAAATGTTATTAAGCGTGCCTTGGCAAGCTTAATAACTTTTCTATTCTAGACGAGTTTGAGATCAACTTGTCTTAAACATCGACGAGTATACTCACATAACCAACGATTTTACGCTATTTTTTAAAGCGATAGGCATTTTTTGAAATCCCTGTGACGCCAAAACGCCTTTATAAATATTGACGTTATAGTGACGTCATCAAAGTAATCTCACACATGTTGGAGTAACAAGGATATTCGTGATCGTTGTTCGCTATAGAAATCAGGGGTTGTTATGTGAGAAAAAAAAACAAATCACATATCCCATCTCAAATTAACATATAGTAAAATGGACCTGATATAACGAAATTTGGATAAGGCAAGAATTAGGCGGTCCTGAGGATTCGTTACAAGTAAGTTTCACTGTATGCTGGTATAGTTTGATCAATTCAGCCCATTGAGACATATCTGTTTTGATTCATCCATGTACATGCTGCCCTCGCTTGATACTACTCTAACTTGACCGTAAACTCGCGATTATTTATGACTTGTTGCTAAATAGATATGAAATCATTAATTATTTATAGGCACTATCTAGAGAATACCTCTGTTGATATCGTCAACAATATTTCTCGAAAAAACCCTAGTACAGAAAATATTACGGTCAACCCTGTATTAGCCGACTAGTCAATACAATGCTCAAAAGCAGTCTCTTATACAGGTATTGGTCAAATTAAGGATAAAAAATGATGCAGAAAGCTCCCGCAAACCGACCGTACAGTGAAGAACCACGTAAGACAAGTTTTCTCATGAAACGGCTCATATGTATGCGTGTTCTTAATGTGTGGTTAAGAATGCATGTACATGTACAGTACTGAATCTTATTAAATTAACAATTTTTGCGATTCGCTTGCAATTCGATGGCAATTCGCTTGCGATTCGATGGCAATTCGCTTGCGATTCAAAATAGTAATTTTACCCTCGGGTAAGTTTTCTTGAATGGTGTATCTCACAAATGTTCGCAAATATGCCTCCGTTAATTTTTTCGATTCCATTTTTGTCACAACTGCTTCGGAAAATTCGCGTAAAAATATTCTAGTGTAGGATTTGTTTTTTAAAGTGCCCGATTCGATGGCAATTCGATGGCAATTCGCTTGCGATTATCAATTTAATTTAATAAGGTTCAGTACTGTATGTACAGTGGAAATGGCGTTATTCTTCCCCCAATATGCACGTTTATGCTTAGACAATGATATCCATTGCAAACAATTTGGAGCGTCTGATCAGGCTCCAAACTGTTTGCCACTTAGATAAAAATCAATTGTAGGAAATATCTAAAAATTGACATTTTCTACGTTTTAGTGCACTGCGTGTGCGTTTCGTAAAAAATGCGTTTAAACGGGAAACAATAACCTCTTCTCCACTGTACATGTATGTGTGTTCTGTGGTGTTATAAATGATGGGTTTATTACTTAGGTCAAGTATGTCCATACACTGATTTGAACCTACATACCTTTGCACAAATGACAGTGAACTAATCGCCAGTGATCGGTATTTGCATTTTCAATAAGGATCCATAAAAGCGACTGGATTTACGACCAATATCCAAACCGTGGTATAGACGGAGGTATTAACGCCTGTAAAATAGATGTCACGGTTACTTTAATTAACATTTTCAACCCTAGCGACGAGTCATTTACAAACAGTGTACCTTTCAAGAGTGCATATGTCCTATGCAAACAGAGTAGGGCCTGATCAGAGGACTCCTGTAGGAGTCCTCTTATCAGGCTCTGCACTGCTTGTTATCTAGCAATATTTTGTTAAAGGCTATCCATAAATAGTGGAAATGGACTAGACTTAATTGGAAATTGGAGTTGTCCACTAAAAGTGTCAGGGGTGAATGAGGAAAACCAAAATATTTAGTCATATGATAGTTGTACTGAATCCTTCCATTCTGTATTTTGGAAGGTTTTAATACTACTGTTTAGATTAATTGTAGTACAATGATAAGCAAATACATTTTCATTATTGATCGAAATAATTTCTGCACAGGTTTCTGATCAATGTCTAATCGGATTGATCCTTTGATAACTATTATAACTCGTTGTCTCCCGAAACTGCTTGACGTCGTGGCGTCACGGAAATGACTGGGTTAACCCTTTCATTCCCAATGACGCCTAAAAGCGCGTTTGCAAACGGTTTGAATCCTGATCAGACGCCGCGTAAGATCAGGATCCAAACTGTTTGACACTTGCTTTGAAATTTCTTCAGATTGACTATTCCCACAGCTTAGATATTTGGTGTATAGTATCTTCCACTAGATCACTTTAACAATTGTCAAAATCAAAGCCCTGGGGTCATAATTATTGACCTTACTCTTGGGATCTTTTATGTGCCAGTTTATACAAAGATGACTGTTTCGAGCTATCTGTCACATATTTTGTTGGAACAAACTGCAGTTCTGCATATGCAAATGAAATGTTATTCCATATGTGAAAAGAGCTTGATGAGAGGAAGTGCCATTTAAAAGGTCCATAACTCTAACATCAATATGTTTTGGAGTTATTTTCCTTTGTCATATTTTTCTTGTTCTTGTCCTGGAGATAAATCGAGTTCTACTGATGTTAGTTAAATGGATTTGCATATATGGAAGAGCCTAATGAGAGGAAGTGCCATTTACAAGGGTCATATAACTCTGACATCAATAGCTTTCGAGTTATTCCCCTTTGTCACATTTCCTTGTCCGGAAGATAACTCAAGTTCAACTCGTTTACATGTAAGTGTAATGAAATTTTATATGGAAAGAACCTGATGAGAAAAAAAAGCCGTCATGTACAAGGGACATAATTCTGGTTTTTATAGCTACATGTACGTGTCTGTCAAAATGTTGTCTTGCCCAGTCAACATTGGAACAGTGTCCTCAGGTGAGCGAATTAAGGGTCATGCCCCTCTTGTTTCAAATACGCTAAAATGATTTCAGATGCAAACAGCTCGGAGCCAGATCAGACGCCGGGTAACCCGGCGTCTTATCAGTCTCCAATATATTTGCTACTCAGATTTTAAAAGAATCTTCTGTATTTTCAAGAAATTATGTTTTTGTACAATTTAGTGCAGGCATTTGCGTTTCGTTTAAAATGGACAGACTAACGACTTCTCTACTGTGAAACATAAGTTCAGTGTTTCTTTCTTCACTTCTAAAGCACTCCCTCCCTACAACGGTCCTCCCAACAACGACTCCCTCCTTATAACGACCATTGCCGCTGTTCCCCCAAACAATACAAGTCTCTCCAACCATTTCATGGTTGCAAAACTGTCTGTTTAAATTTGTTGTCTGCTGTTTTTTCTCAAAGTTACATGTAAGTAGACATTTTGATAGAATATATATAATGACGAGTGACAAACAGCTTGAATCCAGATCAGACGCCGCGTTACGCGGCGTCTGATCTGGATTCAACCTGTTTGCAAATGTAAACCAAGTCTTAATTTTCCCTCTCTATAACGGTTCCCTCCGAACAACGCACCTAATGTTTGTCTCCTATTAGGTGTCGTTGTAGAGAGGGAGCGCTGTATTTCCCCTTTTTTAGGGTTATTTCAGGGAGAGGGTCCGGACCCCTCCCCTCTGTAGATCCGCGCATGTTGATATACTTATCTTTGTCGAAAGAAAACAACGCAATACATCATAATCATAGTCGACGACATTCAAATCAAATGTTATGGTTGTTCAACTTTGCAGATTCATGCAGGAAAAGGGCAGAACAGAAAGCTCCTACAGGGACATTCGGAAATTAATGGCTTTTTTATGTACAAACCATGACTTCTAAACATCTCTGTTCTTAATGCCTTATTGCCCATTCTACTTTACTTTCAACCTGCTTTAAGCTATCATCTGCTATAATATAGAAAATATTTCTGATGATACGTATTCATATATGTATTTTCTTCAGTGACGGATTAAATCAAAGGCGTAAGGCATATTTATGATGTAATGGGTTTTAATAAAGAAGGGTTGGAAACGGGACCAACGTTTTTGTCCGGTTTAAAGGGGACTGCGGTATTTAGAGGTTCCGGTTTAGAGGGGTTTTACTGTATTTTTATACAGTGGAGAATACTTTATTCTCTCCCAATAGCCATGTTTACGCTAAAACTGGTATTTCCATAGCAAACAGTTTGGAGCCAGATCAGACGTCGGGTAACCCGGCGTCTGATCATGCTCCGAACTGTTTTCTACTCAGTTTAAAATAAATAGTGAGCAATGTCAAAACAATGTAATTTTCTGCATTTTAGTGTATTGCGTTTGCGCTTTGCATGCGTTTAAACTGGAACAAATACCGTGTGCTCCCTCTCTACAACGACACCCAATGGGAGACACAGATAGTGTGCGTTGTTCGGAGGGAGTCGTTATAGAGAGGGATAATTAAGACTTGGATTACATTTGCAAACGGCTTGAATCCAGATCAGACGCCGCGTAACGCGGCGTCTGATCTGGATTCAAGCTGTTTGTCACTCGTCATTATCATTCTTCTATCTAATTGTCTACTTATATGTAACTTTGAGAAAAAAAAGCAGACGAAAATTTTAAGCAGACGATATTGCAGCAGTTAAAACGTTAGACATAACTGTCCTGTTTCGGGAACTGCGACAAGTGACGTTGTAAGGAGGGAGTCGATGTTGGGAGGGACGTTGTAGAGAGGGAGCGCTGTATATAACTGAAAGATAAGCTTGCTTTAGATAACCTTTTCGTCACGAAAATCTTTACTACCGGTTTTTCAAATATTAAAAGCACATTTTAACGGACCTGACAGACGCTTGAGTTACATGTACTTGTCGTTTGATCAGGATCTAAGTTTTTTGAACGCTTGGAAAGCTATTAATCTTTTACAATTAAGGTAGATTTGGTGGGAGTTCAAGGATTTACTGACACTGGTTTTGATGCGACTTGTACTACTAGTCGGCTAAGGGGCCTCTATGCGTAATGACACATAAAGGGTCCTTTGGTGCTGGGAGTTTATATGGACATAAAAGTCCCGAAAATGTCTCGAACAAACTGTGAGTATGAAACATAACCTTTTACTTCATAGCCTGTTTCTTATTTAATATAGGAGACCAACTATAGCAGGCTGAAAGTAAAGCAGAATGCGCCTTAAGGCGCATTCTGCTTTACTTTCAGTCTGCTTAAAATTAAAGCTACCATCTGCTAGGATTTAGGAATATTTCTTATGGTACATGTTCATGACTGTATACGTTGGAACTATTTTCTGCAGTGGAGAAATAGATCAAAACTATCATGCCTGCAGAAAAGAGTGAACAAACTCCACATTTTAAGCATATATTTCTTTATCTCTTTACAAAATATTTTGCTGTGGCTAAAAACTAGAATCGTGTCTTCGAGATCTAACATTCAAGTATTTCTTAATCACCAATGTTTAACCCACTTTTCCCCATGCTCCCTTATATGGGGCATAAGCAAACATTGTAGACTCTGATCACATACCGTATGATTTCGAATTTCAATACGATCTAGTCCAGGTTCGTCATGCTTCCAAACTTGACTTAAAATCACTATTAACGTTTTGAAGACTTTAGTCCTTATAATATTTATATATTTACAACATACACATGTATTTATTAGCACAGGTTAAACCATCGACTTTGTGTCTTGTCGTTGGAAATAAATTGCAAAGTGACAAATAGTGCACTGCACACCCTTATCAGAGGGTTCCTTCAGGATCCCTCTGATCTGGCTCTTCACTGTTTCGATGGGACACATGTACTCTTCACCGGTACGCAGTTTGTATAGGACAAGTATGCTCGTCGATATGATTAAATGAGTTACCCCTTTACTCCATCGCCTGTTTCTAGTATTGAAGATAGATGACGACTTAAAACAGATTGAAAGTAAAACAGAATGCGCCCAAGGCGCATTCTGCTTTACTTTCAGCCTGCTTTAAGCTTTCATCAGCTAGAATAAAGACAATGTTACTTATGATACATATTTATGACTGTATAAAGTGGAACTATTTTCTTTAGTGGCGGAATAAATTAAATACGTTTAAATGTGTGTATACATGTAGTGAGTTAAGGGTTAAAGTCCACTGTAGTTGTTTGGTCTATGTTATTTACATAATTATTCCTCATTTTCAGACACACTGTTGCTATTGACAGTAGTTCTTGGTGTTATTTATCAGACAAGTAAGAATTTCGATATTTACCCTGGTATTTCTTTGTTCTTCTTTTTTCGCCCTACAGTGGAGAAAACGTTATTCTTTCCCAATAAACGTGTTTACGCTAAAATTGTTTATCTCAATTAAAATCACTTTGAAGTAAGATCAGACACCGGGTAACCCGGTGTCTGCTCAGGATCCAACGGTTTTGCCACTCAAATAAAAACTAATCGTGATAAAATCAAGAAATGGAATTTTCTGCATGTTAACAACAGTAAAACATAGACACTATGACGTCTATGAGTTCGTGAGAAGGTTGACATTTAATTGACGTCATGTTATCAGTTTTGAATAAAAGTACACAGCGCATCAAGGTAAAACTTATATGGTTGTCAAGAGAATTAAACGCTGTAAAAGAAATTCAAAAACTAGCTAAAAACGAGTGGTTTTTTTGTCAATACTGAGACAGATTTTGTCATGGCACGGCCTATATGTAATGGTACAAAAATGTAGTATTCAATGTGAATATAGATAATGTAAACCACGTAAAAGCTATTCTCTATTTATATATTTTTTTTTACAGTTTTACAATATGCAGGGCTGGCATTTCTCCGCATTTTTCATAAAACCTCGGTGTTTATCCTAGCAACTGATACCTTAAAACAGGCTGAAAGTATAGTAGAATGCCCCTCAGGCGCATTCTGTTTTACTTTCAACCTGTTTTAGTGGTTACGTGTTAAGAACTGACTATTGGGTAAAAGTCTTAAAGGTACAATTCGTAAAATAGACAATTTGATTATCGTAGGATTTTTCATCATCAACTTGTGGCAGCCCTGTATATTTAGAATTTATATTGTAGTCAGTGATTTGTTTCAGGTTGTGAAGAGTACTGCCTAGAGTGTACCAATGCTCAGAAAATAGGCGATTGCACCAGGTCTGTACAATGCTCTGCCAATGAGGTAAATACTTTACAAACACTACTTCTGTCGTAAAACCAAGGCAACGGCTCTGACCAAAAATAATGTTCTGACATAAGAATACAACCTTGTTTCAAACCATTCTAAGTATCCCTTAGTTAAACATACATGGTACAGGCGGTTTTAGCAGTGGTAGCGGAATTATTGTTTTAGTGATTTTGTAGTGGTTGCGGAATTATTGTATAAGCGGGTTTGTAGTGGTAGCGGTATTGTTGTATTAGCGATTTGGTAGTGGTAGCGGAATTATTGTATTAATGATTTTGTAGTGGTAGTTGTATTGTTATATTAGGGATTTGGTGGTGGTAGCGGAATTATTGTATTAGTGATTTTGTAGTGGTAGCGGTATTGTTGTATTAGCGATTTGGTAGTGGAAGCGGAATTATTGTATTAGTGATTTTGTAGTGGTAGCGGTATTGTTGTATTAGCGATTTGGTAGTGGTAGCGGAATTGTTATATTAGTGATTTTGTAGTGGTAGCGGTATTGTTGTATTAGCGATTTGGTAGTGGTTGCGGAATTATTGTATTAGTGATTTTGTAGTGGTAGCGGTATTGTTGTATTAGCGATTTGGTAGTGGTAGCGGAATTATTGTATTAGCGAGTTGGTAGTGGTAGCGGTATTGTTGTATTAGCGATTTGGTAGTGGTTGCGGAATTATTGTATAAGCGGGTTTGTAGTGGTAGCGGTATTGTTGTATTAGCGATTTGGTTGTGGTAGCGGAATTATTGTATTAGTGATTTGGTAGTGGTAGCGGAATTATTGTATTAGCGGTTTTGTAGTGGTAGCGGTATTGTTGTATTAGCGATTTGGTAGTGGTAGCGTAATAACTGTATTAGTGATTTTGTAGTGGTTGCGGAATTATTGTATTAGCGGGTTTGTAGTGGTAGCGGTATTGTTGTATTAGCGATTTGGTAGTGGTAGCGGAATTATTGTATTAGTGATTTTGTAGTGGTAGCGGCATTGTTGTATTAGCGATTTGGTAGTGGTAGGGGAATTGTTGTATTAGTGATTTTGTAGTTGTAGCGGAATTATTGTATTAGCGGTTTTGTAGTGGTAGCGGAATTGTTGTATTAGCGATTTGGTAGTGGTAGCGGAATTATTGTATTAGCGGTTTTGTAGTGGTGGCGGTATTGTTGTATTAGCGATTTGGTAGTGGTTGCGGAATTATTGTATTAGTGATTTTGTAGTGGTAGCGGTATTGTTGTATTAGCGATTTGGTAGCGGTAGCGGAATTATTGTATTAGCGATTTGGTAGTGGTAGCGGTATTGTTGTATTAGCGATTTGGTAGTGGTTGCGGAATTATTGTATAAGCGGGTTTGTAGTGGTAGCGGTATTGTTGTATTAGCGATTTGGTTGTGGTAGCGGAATTATTGTATTAGTGATTTGGTAGTGGTAGCGGAATTATTGTATTAGCGGTTTTGTAGTGGTAGCGGTATTGTTGTATTAGCGATTTGGTAGTGGTAGCGGAATAATTGTGTTAGTGATTTTGTAGTGGTTGTGGAATTATTGTATTAGCGGGTTTGTAGTGGTAGCGGTATTGTTGTATTAGCGATTTGGTAGTGGTAGCGGAATTATTGTATTAGTGATTTTGTAGTGGTAGCGGCATTGTTGTATTAGCGATTTGGTAGTGGTAGGGGAATTGTTGTATTAGTGATTTTGTAGTTGTAGCGGAATTATTGTATTAGCGGTTTTGTAGTGGTAGCGGAATTGTTGTATTAGCGGTTTTGTAGTGGTGGCGGTATTGTTGTATTAGCGATTTGGTAGTGGTAGCGGAATTATTGAAATCGCGGGTGTACCTCTGTTGAGGACTTCCACATTCGTAATAAAACTATTACTGAAAAGCTTCTTAAACAGGGGTACAGATTTCATAAACTTCGTAAAACATTTTCTAAATTCTTTTATAGAAATCTTCCTCTCATTAACAAGTATGAATTTAACTTAAAGTCTTTTCTGTGGCAAGGTATTTCACATCCGGAGTTTTATGGTGATGTGATTTACAGACTTCGTAAGATTCTTGGACATATGCATTTTCAAAACCTATTTGTGAAACGTATTAGATTTTTCCTCAAAAAAGATTATGATCCAACTATATTGCTGCGCACTTCACGTTTGGTTATCGATCAATCTACAATTGATAACTATGCTTTCCTCTTTGGTTGTGCGATGACAGACAGGGCTTAGCACTACATGATGATGTATCTCTAAAGCCGTCCTTAACCGGGAGAGTTATGTCGGATTTTCGTGCTTTAGGTTTTGTTTTTTTTGTTTGTTTTTTTGGTTTTTCTCTCCCTCTCTGTCGTACCCTAAACCCTCCCATGTCTTACAGTTACTCGTGACTACAGACTATTCGCTTGAGTACAATTTGACCGTTGCCATAGTGGGTTATTTTTAACACGGGCTTGAATGTTTAATTCTTTCCCGTGTTACTAATAATCCTGTCAGAGAATTTTGCTAGATGTTTTACATGTATTTACTTACTGTGCTGGCGGTCTTTTTGTTTGTAAGGTTGTGGAACAGGGTTTATATTTTATGTACACTGTTCGTCTTTATAGGTGAATATAGGAGATAAGTGTGAGGTTGGGCGCCCCTAAACCCAGGTTTAACCCCCCAGTGGTTGTTATTAATTAATTAATTTATAATTGATTATTGATTGCTACTGACCGTACCAAGGCGGGCTCCTATATTCACTTAGCTTTATGTTTGTCTTGCGTGTTGTTTTCTATTTAGTGTGTAGATGAAGGAATGGTATTGCATGTGTTTGTGTGTGTGTGTGTGTTTGTTATGGTATGGCTGTGTGTGTGTTCTGCTTTAGAGATGGGTGTATTGTTTGTGTTGCGTTTCCTGCTTGAGTCTTCTTTCGTATTTATTTGTAGCGATATATGGTTTCTTATTATAGTGATGTACCGCCTCTTCTATTATATGTCTAATATTTTCTGTTTTCAGTATTGCTTTACAGAAGAAATAATCAATGCCAATGGAATCGTTTACAACGCAGGATGCAAAGCAGCTGGGGTAATGTATTACCATATTTGAATATTGTAAAATGAAATACTGTAAAACCTCGACATAACAACCCCAAAAAGGTATTTACAGCGGAAGTCTGCTGAAAGCAATGTGAACTTATACAGTAAGCTTGAAGAAGCTTTCTTTTCAACGTAACGTCTGATCGGGCTCCAAACTGCAATTGAAATAATAATTGTATCGTAAACGCGTGTATTTGGAAACAATAACGTCTTCTCTATTGTACAGTGGAGAATCTGTTATTCTTTCTCGTTTAAACGCAAACAAAACGCAAAGTACTAAAATGTAGAAAAGTACAACTTTTGGACAATTCTGATAATTCATGTTTATATTGGTGGCAATTAGTTTGGAGCCTGATCAGACGCCGGGTTACCCGGCGTCTGATCTGGCTCCAAATTGTTTGTAATAGAAAAAATAGTTTTAGCGTAAACGCGTTTATTGGGAAAGAATAACGTCTTCTCCATTGTACTTCCGCGACTGACTCGATAAACAAAACGTATTATCGTGTTTTTCATGTTTTGTAGGCGTGCGTGAGGAGCGCCCCGCCCACTGTCGGTAGGAAGAAGAGGGCGGACTATTACGTGGCGTGCTCTAGGTGCTGCCAGGGCGGAGAGCGCAACGAAACTCTCCACAACTGTAACAGTAAGCTCTGTGGGCTGCCTAGTACTGAACCAGCTGGTAAGCTGAATTATTATCAATTGTACGCAAATATAAATGTATGCTTTGAAAAATATTTAAAAAAGGCAATAAAAAAAAGACAAATGACTAAAACTTAATTTTGTCTACTTGTTTGTTTATTATTTGAACTGGACTTTTCCACTTAACCAGTTGCTATAACAAAAACATGGGTGAATGAGTTAGATGGAAACGGATGGATGGATGAGTTGGGTTTTACGGCACTGCGACACAAAATAGGTCATATAGCGCCGATGGTTTATATTTACAGGGTTTATATTTTATGTACACTGTTCGTCTTTATAGGTGAATATAGGAGATAAGTGTGAGGCTGGGCGCCCCTAAACCCAGGTTTAACCCCCCAGTGGTTGTTAATGATTAATTAATTTATAATTGATTATTGATTGCTACTGACCGTACCAAGGCGGGCTCCTATGTTCACTTAGCTTTATGTTTGTCTTGCGTGTTGTTTTCTATTTAGTGTGTAGATGAAGGAATGGTATTGCGTGTGTGTGTGTTTGTTATGGTATGGCTGTGTGTGTGTGTGTTTGTTATGGTATGGCTGTGTGTGTGTTCTGCTTTAGAGATGGGTGTATTGTTTGTGTTGCGTTTCCTGCTTGAGTCTTCTTTTGTATTTATTTGATGAGGGATGATAAGATGAGATGATGGTGAGTTCAGGTTTTGGCTAATCTCATTCGTTGCCAGTAGCGCATGGGATCTAAACCACCGACCTGCCTTCCTTTTAGTTCTTGACAGAGGGGATAATTTCGGTCTAATAAACAGAACAGATCCCCTATGACAATTAAGCTCCAGAACTACGGCGAAGTAGGAAGGTCTCTGAAGTAGATGGAAACGGATGAACAAATCTAAAACATTGGCGCTCTTTTGCTGACGAATATGTTCATGTTCAGATAATCTATACTTTGCGCCCTGGTTTTATACAATGTAGCTACATGTAGATCTAGTGTATCCTTATTCCTTAAAACTTCAATTCAAAGCAGTTTTGATTCAGATCCGTGATTGCGTGTTCGCATTCAAAAACACAAGTTTATCTTCATATTATATATAAATGTATAATGAAATGTTACATATATTATCAAAATATTTATTTTCGAGTTTCTAAAATCGAAATAACACGTATTTTCACAAACCATATTCCATAACGAAAACCCGTTTGAATCGAACATGCGCGTGCTGTTTCAAAGTTAACATATATTTCTTAGAAACGACGTAGAATCTACCTTTGATTAACGGGTAACTTCGACTTAAGAGAATTTGAGTCACTCAATCGAATGAACATATTTTTTTATTTTTTTTATGCCTACTGGCAGGTGACACATGAGTGGGGTAGGCTCATTGAAAATGATAATGGGTGAGGTGGTACTGAGGAAATTGCTCATGAAGTTGGGAATTAGAAATAGTCATGTGATAACCATAGTCTCCTATAACTCTATATAGAGTGGCAATGTACTCTTTTATCATATATGTTTGTATTATTTGTTTGATGTACATTGATGAGACAGAAATAAACAATAAACTACTTATGCATTGACAGGTAGCAAACACGAGGCTCACTGTTACAAGTGCGACAAGGCTCTTAATCCAGAAAGCTGTAATGACTTATTTACCTGTCAGCTTGGAGAGGTGAGAATACATCTGATGTTTACACTCTTCCATACCAATTTAAGTTAAAAAGAAGATCTTGTATGAGTGCTCATTATTTATCATTTTTAATAAACGAGTTGACTAAAATAATATGACGCGAGCCTTGGCGAGCGTCATATTCATTTTAGTCAACGAGTTTATTAAAATTGCTAAATAATGAGCACGAATATGAAATTCTAATTATCACATAACAAGTTTAAGCACCTATTAAATTGATTGAAGCCGTAGTTTGTAGACCTCCCGCTATTTAGATTTTCCGCGACAACGTTACGTTGTTTACGTAAACGTCGTCGCAAAGGGCGTCATTTTTCGTCCCCATACATGCAACGCTTGTGGAAGATCAGGATGGGCCTAAACCCAAACAATAAATATCTTAAAAAAGATATTCAGCGGAATGAGCGGATAGGGTTTTGGAAGTTAATGCTGTAGATGGGTGTGAAAATGTTTAAACTTGAGGGTTCCAAAGAATTGTCAACTTTGGATTGAAAAGCAAAACATTCAATTACAGTAACTTTCATGGAAAATATAGCTACTAAAAATCTATCCTCCACAGAATTGCCAAACAATTATTTTAACCGTATCCTGCTGCTCATAGATTCTTGCATAAATCTACTGTTCTATCACTCTTCATTCATAAATGGAGTTTCGTAAAACAAAGCTATCATATCTAAAAATAGAAACATGCTGCCATAGCAATTGCAGACTGTCCATAATTTTACACTTACAATTCATCTCCAGTAAAACTTGTAAATGGGTACAATATGTCAGTCTGCCCTCCCTATCCAATCAGCCTATTCAGTTTTAATCATGTGCCTATTAACCTAGATTTCTGACCAGTTATAATTAGTTGAGAATTTTCAAATGATGGGTCTAAATAGAAACCATACAGCTCCGCTGAAAACCGATATTTCACTAGTGGATTACGATATTTACGAAATGGCTTTATGTAACCCCAAGACCGCAAGTTATGTGATAAATATATTTCCTGGCCTAGTTTCGATGACTAAACCTTGTCAGGTAAAGTTGTGCAAGGCGAGCTGATATCTATGATATGGTAACGTATATAAAATGAATCAGTAAAACGTCCCATGTAAAGCCCGTCTCTTAAATTTGTTGGTACGGTTTGGAATACCACTTGCAAATCAGTATGCCGGGGCCTCACAAGACAGAATGAAAAGGCTTTGCCATATTGTGCAACCATTTCTCATGATTTTACGGTCTATTGAGAACAATGGACATGGATCATACAATGGCTCTAGAGTAATGTCTTTTACCCTTTTGTATCTAGCGTCCCATAAAAGGGACATAGGCAAACAGTGTATATTCTGATAAGACGCCGCATACTGCGGCGTCTGATCAGAGTTTACACTGTTTACTAATAGGAATAGAAATCAATATATTCAATGTATCACAAAATGAGAATGAATGTTTAGGCCTTGCATCCCTTATATAAATAAGGACTGCTCCAATGTATCAGCATGGAAGAATCCACTGTGTGCAATTTTGGTTAATGGTTATATAGTATATTTATGTGAAGTACAAATTCAAGCCATCCCTATAAATGGTGGCAAAATCAGTCATGGTTAATGGTCATTTTTACAGCTACATGTATATGGAGTATAAATTCAAGCTAAATCTAATGGTGACAAAAAAGCCATGGTTAATGGTCATATTTTACATCTATGTGAAGTACAAACTTAAGCCATCCCTATAAATGGTGGCAAAAAAGTCATGGTTAATCGTCATATTTTACATCTATGTGAAGTACAAACTTAAGCCATCCCTATAAATGGTGGCAAAAAAGTAATGGTTAATGGTCATATTTTACATCTATGTGAAGTACAAACTAAGCCATCCCTATAAATGGTGGCAAAAAGTCATAGTTAATGGTCATAGTTTACAGATATGTGAAGTACAAACTTAAGTCATCCCTATAAATGGTGGCAAAAAGTCTTAGTTAATGGTCATATTTTACATCTATGTGGAGTTCAAACTCAAACCATCCCTATAAATGGTGGCAAAAAAGTAATGGTTAATGGATATATTTTACATCTATGTGAAGTACAAACTTATGCCATCCCTATAAATGGTGGCAAAAAGTCATAGTTAATGGTCATATTTTACAGATATGTGGAGTTCAAACTCAAGCCATCCGTATAAATGGTGGCAAAAAAGTATTGGTAAATGGATATATTTTACAGCTATGCGAAGTACAAATTAAAGCCATCCCTATACATGGTAGCAAAAAGTCATGGTTAATGGTCACATTTTACAGATATGTGGAGTACAAACTCAAGCCCTCCCTAATGGTGGCAAAAACGGAACACACGAGTACACCTTTGGCTGCTTTAGCGAACGAGTAAGTGTCATTATACAGTAAAACTTCTCTATTAAGACCACTAAAATGATTAATTATTAAGGATTCACGACAGACAACTGCTTAAAGCAAAGTGTCAGCAAAGCAGAAAGCTCCCTTAGGAGCTTTCTGTTTTAATGTTACCTTGCTTTAACAACTGTCATATTTCATTTATACAATCACTTAGCTTTTTATAGCTTTTTTACTGTTGTTTGTTTTGTTTCCAGTTTACTGTAGTGAACAGAGACGACTTGCTGACAATTCTGACTGGTTATTTCAAACTGAGTTGCAAACAGTCTAGAGCTTGATCAGAAGCTAGGTTACACTGGAAATAATAGTTCATCTATTTGAACCCTCGTCACGATTATATGCGTCATTTGCAAACAGCCGCGTGTACTAAAAGTATTGTCCTATGCAAACATTGAAGACCCTGATCAGAGGTTTCCTTAAAGAGCCCTCTGGTCAGGGTCTACACTGTTTGTCATTTTGACATGTTGTAAAAATCAACACTTAAAAGTAAAAAATGGACTAAATTGAAATTAGAATTGTCCATTTGAGGTTTCAGGGTGGCAAGGATTAAAGCATAAACGTGTTTAGATCTACGGGGAAAGAAATGTCTTCTTTACTGTAGATATGCCTTGAAGCCACCAAGCGGATATTAAAGTACCGGGAGTTGGCCGGAAGTACGGGAGGTATTGGACGGCGAACAAACTTCCAGGCATGCAGCATTTGCTGTGGTGGAAACTACTGCAACACCGGTGACTGTGTGAACCTTTTTGGTAAGTACGCACTTTTACGACATTAATATTACGATTTTACATATCTGACAGTTTGTTTTCTGTCTACGGCACATCTGACCAGTGGTTGCCCTACAGTATTTCCTACATACCTGGTAGTTGTTTGTTTACTGTATTTACGGCATATCTGATAGTTCTAAGATTTGATCGTGGTTCGTTTACGATGTTTACGACAGATCTTACAGTGGCTTATTTACAAATTTAACGAAATATGTGTTTGGCTATTTATGGATTTAACGACATATCCGTCAGTGGCTTGTCTACGGTTTTACCAAGGTTTAAGACGGGCTGTCGTAAAACCGTAAACAAGCGCCTGTAAACCACTATTGTCACACTGGTATGGCAAAACGAACGGGCTTCCGCTTAACGCTTCAGTTCCCGTTAATCTAACGTATCGGTTCCCGTTAAAAACAGGCGTCAGTTGTCAAATCGACACATGTGAGTATACAAATATTATATTTGTCCTTGGATATTGCTTTAAATGTAGACCAAGATTACTCTTACGGAGTGTCTCACACACTGATGCATGCATACGTACAATTTATTTATAGGATAAATGCTTAAGGTTGATGTTTAACTTGATAAAGTTTCTACCGTTGCGGCGATTTCTGAAGAAACTGATGCTCATTGACATAAAGTGTTCTGAATAGGCAACAAATTCAGCTCTTATCGACACCAAATATGTCCGTCGAGTAGTCTGGATACAATCGTCAACTGCATATAAAAAATAATGCGTTTAACTATTAAACGAATAAAGATTTTGATTGTTTTTTATTACAAAGAACCACGCTCCAGTTGTGTGTACAACGAACAAAATCATTGTAGAGGTTGTTTTTTCTAAAACTCTAGACCAATTTGAAATTAATATTTGCATCTGAAGTAGAATACCGTCTCCATTACTATCGCCGGCAAAAGTTTACTCTGTTATTTTAAAATATAAATCCCTTTCTGAGACCGTTTGAATAACTCATAGTTGGCAGCCAGGGCATCCACATTTTTTGGATCCATATTGTCGTTATGAATGAAATTAATTTTCAAGCACAGGGCATTATATATCGTTGCAGGTATAGATAAGGAAAGGAAGTGGATCTTCCACCTGTGTCTGTTATAACATCCCTTAAAAATGTTCTTTGACCAGACCAAGAACACCAAGCACGTGAAAATATAGATCTTCATTGGCCTTGAAAATTAATTTTATACCACCTACTCTTAACACTAACACTATAAACTCCTAACAATACTCTACCTACCCCTAATACTACCTACTCCTACCACTACCTAACACTACCACTCCCTACCCATAATACTACCTACTCCTAACCCTACCACTACCTACCCTAATATTACCACTACCTACTCCTAACACTACCTACTCCTAACACTTCTCTACCTACACCTACCACTACCTACTCCTAATACTACTCCTACCTACTCATAACACTACTCTACCTACCCTAATACTACCACTACCTACTCCTAACAATACTCTACCTACCCTTATTTACTCATAACACTACTACTTCATACCCGACTGCTAACACTACCTACCCCTAACATTACCACTACGTACCCTACTTAGCCCTAAAACTACCCCTAATACTACCTACTATCACTACTCTACCTTCCCCTAATACTATCACTACCTATTCCTTACAACCACTACCACTACCTACTCTTGACACTACTCTACCCTATCTACCCGTAATACTACCACTACTCTACACCTAACACTACTCTAACTACTCCTAACACTAGCACTACCTATTCTTATAGTACCACTACCACTACCCCTATTACTACCACTATCCCTAATACTACCACTACCTATTCCTAACACTACCACTACCTACTCCTTACACTAATCTACATACCCCTAATACTACCACTACCTACCATTTATACTACCACTACCTACTCCTAACACTACTCTTTCTACCCCTTATCTTAGCACTCTACTATATATGTACTTTATCTACTTCTAACACTAAAGCTAGATAACTTCTACTACAACAATTACTACTACTACTACTAAGAATACCCCTGTGGGACAGGAGTAGTGCACGGACAAGGCAAAAAGACACCAATGTAAACAAATAAAAAGGCGTCGTTGACTCCCGAATGGGTGTCAGTTCAAAGCACAGGTTTTCGGCGCGTAAGCTATGACCCCCCCCCCCCCCCCCCCCCCCCCCCCCCTCGATGCTACCCCCATAAATCTTTCAAAATGAGTCAAAATACATCTATATGTTCAACAAACATCCTTAACAAATGTTTCAAAAAGTTTCAAGAAGTTTAAAAAAAAAAAAAAAAATTCGTATCATGACTTGTATCAGATCTGTAGATCTATACAATGAAAAGGTAGATGTGTATTCAGAGCCATCAACTTCCCAACCTTGTCATTTTGTCATTTTTGGGCCGATTTTGACAAATGATGGCTTATTATTTACATTTAACAGTTCTGTTCAAAGAAAGTTAGCTCACAGCCCAAGCAAGACACGAGCACAAGTGAAGAAATAAAAAGTTCGATAGGCACCTTATATCGGAATCCTTCGTTCACCTTAAATTTTGGACTTTTTCGTCATTCAGCGATTAACAAGTGCATTTGCGACCATGCATTACACCATGGTACGGGTAATTAATAGAAAATGAAATATATAATAAATACCTTTTGAATTATCGGTAAATGAGCATTTCTGTTACGAAATAAATTTCTAGATAACTTTCGTTTTCAAGTTTTCTGTTGACAAACGTATATGATCATTGGTCGTATTCGAATCATCGAGTTTGTTGTCAACGAAAACTGGGCGGAGCAAATGCGCGAATATTTACTGATGACAACAATTTTGACCCGACTCGAATCGAAATTGTGGTCAAAGATTTGATGGTTTGACAACATTTTGTCAACGGAAAACATCAAGTGATGATTCGAATAGAACTTGTTGACAACTATTCCAATTCACGCGATAGTTGTCCTGATTCGAATACGACCAATTGAGACGCTTGACTTTTTGCGTCATTTCCTGCTTTGAAGCTGGTTCTCGGTTTCGCTAGAATGATAATAGTTTGACTGGGCAACCAGTCGTTTGTTTGGGAAAATTTTGCGTGACAGATAGTTTCCGACTAAGGGGTCTCCCCACCCTTCGAGTCCCCATGCGCGTGTTCGCCGATTGCTTTGAATGTTTTACCAATTATCGTCAAAGAAAACTGTTTGCTGTAAACAATGAGCCATCGTCTGTCCAGATCGTCCAAGATTTGACAAAATGACAGGGTTGGGAACTTGAGGGTTGCTTCTGCAAGGCGCTTTTTCATGGCAGCCTTTACTATTTAAATTTTTTTTTTAAATTTCACGAAACTTCAGGAAATGTTCTTTTATGATGATTATTGAATGTATGGATAGATTTTAGGGTATTTTATCCACGTTTGGTGGTGGTGGAGGGGGGGTATAGCAGCTAGGGGTAGTGTCATAGCCAACGGGCCGAATGCCTATGGTTCAAAGAAGGCATTGTGCCATACAGTGAAATTGACCTTAAATATATCACGGGGATTATATACAAACACAGTTTTACGTTGGACAAGTCTCTGCCGAGTGAGTGAAAAAGTTATGAGACAAAAATGGCCTTCAAACTCATTTTGGTTCATTCAAAGATTGCTTTCAAGTGTGTCCTTTAAAAATAACAATGCTATTTAAAAATTTATTGGTTTTTATTCTCACCTCTTGAAAGAAGTTAATATTATTAAAATTCTAAATTTGCTTTCCCAAATGTATGCAATCCAAACGGTAAGTCCCTGATTTGCATATGAACAAGGTGTTATACCCTCGGGCAGCCAAAAACAGTTAAGACTGCCAAAGAGTTATCTTTCGTGTGTCTATTGTTGTGGTTGTTTAATCCCTTCACTGCCTTACCCCGAGTACGATATATCTAGTTATTTGCTCACAGTGTGGTTCATGACCAGACGCCGCGTAACTCGGTATTTGATCATGTTCCAAACTATTTGCAACTAAGATTAAAATATAGCGTAAGAAAAGATAAAAACGTATTTCTACAATTTGTTGCATTTCGTTTGCGTTCTGCGCTCAATCTCAATAATTGAGGCCCAAATACCTATAACAAAAACTACATTTGATAAATGTTTTGGTAGCTAATTTGATCCATAAGGTAACTTATAACCCTAGGGCACAAAATGGCCCCGCCCTGTGGCTTATCAGTTTTTCTTAGGAAAACCTTGAAAGTCTTCTTCTCTGAAACTGTTTGGCCTAGATCATTAATATTTGACATGTAGCTTTGCGTTATGGTCCTCTACAAAGTTTGTTCAAATTATGACTCCTGGGTCAAAGTTGGCCCCGCCCCGGGGCTTATCAGTTTTACATAGACTTATATAGGAAAACTTTTAAAAATCTTCTTCTCTGAGACTGTAAGGCCCAGATCTTAAAAAATTTACATATAGCTTTGTCTTATGGTTCTCTACCAAGAGTGTTCAAATTATGACCCCTGGGCCAAAAATGGCCCCACCCTCGGGCTTATCAGTTTTTCATGGGAAAACCTTTACAAATCTTCTTCTCTGAATTCGTAAGGCCAAGATCATTTATATTTGACATGTAGCTTTGCGTTATAGTCTTCTACCAAGATTGTTCAAATTATGACCCCTGGTTCAAAATGGCCCCGCCCTGGGGCTTATCAGTTTTACATAGACTTATATAGGAAACCCTTTAATAATCTTCTTCTCTGAAACTGTAAGGCCCAGATCTTTAATACTTGACACATAGCTTTGACTTATGGTCCTCTACCAAGATTGGTAAAATTATGACCCCAACGCCAAAAATGGCCCGCCTTCGGGCTTATAAGTTTTTCATAGGAAAACCTTTAAAATTCTTCTTTATGGTCCTCTACCTAGATTGTTCAAATTATGAACCCTTGATCAAATTTGGCCCCGCCCAGGGCTTATTAGTTTTATATAGACTTTTATAGGAAAACCTTTAAAAATCTTTTTTATAGCTATATATATCACAATATGGTCTTGCCCAGTCAGCTTAGAAACAATGTTCTCAGGTGAGCGACTTGTGGGCCATGGCCCTCTTGTTAATATATTATATAGAAATTAACCATAAATCTACTACATGTAATGGCTAGGTCAATGTCAGAAGAGATGGCCAGGTTAATTTTACCAGAGGCGGCTGGCTTGGTGAATGTTTTTTTTTCAGTTATGAGACTAGGTACATGTATTTTAGTCACATGAGTACATATGCAGTGGAGAAAACGATATTCTTTTTTATTTTGAACGCAGACGAAATGCAAACGCATAGCAACAAAATGTCGAAATGTTCAACATTTTGACATTTCTGAATTCTTCTTTTAATCTGAATGTCACACAGTATGGAGCCAAATCAGACGCCGGGTAACCCGGCGTCTGATCTGGCTCCAAACTGTTTGCAATGGAAGAAATAGATTTGGCGAAAAGGCGTTTATAGGGAAAAATAACACATTCTCAACTGTAACTGTTTCTGAATGTGTTTTAGGAAGCTTTGTTGAAACTAGAATATATGGAACATAATTATGATTAAGCTGAAACTTCTTGATCCAAACTGTTTCAAATTTTCTGGATACATGTACAGTGGAGAATCTGTTATTCTTTCCCGTTTAAACGCAAACGTACGCAAACGCAAAGCACTAAAACGTAGAAAAGAACAACTTTTGGACAATTCTGATAATTCTTGTTTATCTTGGTGGCAAATAGTTTGGAGCCTGATCAGACGCCGGGTTACCCGGCTCTGATCTGGCTCGAAACTGTTTGCACTGGAAATAATAGTTTTAGCGTAAACGCGTTTATTGGGAAAGAATAACAGATTATCCACTGTACATGTAATTTGAAAAGTAAGTATAGTTGAGAACTTTTAAGTTAACAGATGACAAGTATACAGTGGAGAAAACGTTATTCTTTCTCAATAAACGCGTTTACGCTAAAACTATTATTTCCAGTGCAAACAGTAAGGAGCCCGATCAGACACCGGGTAACCCGGCGTATTATCAGGCGCCAAACTGTTTGCCACTCAGATATAAATGAAAAGTCAGAATTGTCAAGAAGTTTTCCTATTCTACAATATAGTGTTTTGCGTTTCGTTTGCGTTTAAACGGAAAAGAATAACGTTTTCTCCACTGTATCAATTGCAAGCATTTTGGAACAAGACCAGGCTCCAAATGGTTTGCCTCTAAGATTAAATTTAAACGTCCACTATTACAGTGGAGAAGACGTTATTCTTTCCCGTTTAAACGCAACGAAACGCAAAACACTAAAACGTAGAAAAGTGCAACTTTTGGACAATTCTGATAATTCAAGTTTATCTTGGTGGCAAACAGTTTGGAGCCTGATGATCAGACGCCGGGTTACCCGGCGTCTGATTTGGCTCCAAACTGTTTGCAATATAAATAATAGTTATAACGTAAACGCGTTTATTGGGAAAGAATATCGTTTTCTCCACTGTAACAAAAAGATGTTAGATTCTACAAATTTTTACATTGTGGTACCGGTTCGTTTCGTTCAACTTATTACCCCATAAATACGCCTTTCTTACGCCTTTGAATTATTCCTCCACTTGAGAAAATAGCTCTACTTCATACAAGCATGAATATGTACCATAATAAATATTTTCTATCTCCTAACGTATGGTTGCTTAAAGCAGGCTGAAAGTAAAGCAGAATGCGCCTTAAAGCGCATTCTGCTTTACTTTCAACCTGCTTTAAGAACTCTCCTGTCTTCAAAACCTAGAAACATGTTATGCAGTAAAGGGTAGACCAGAAATGGGTAATGGCTTCTCCACAGTATGATTTTTTATGTTTTTTTCATCTTCAGATAAACTGTATGGTCTATACACGACAGGCCACTTGGATTTAGCGACCTTACAGTACGTTTCTTAACCCTTAGCCCGCCAAATAAATTGTCGTCTGCTATATTTCTCGTCTGCTTCAAGTTTCTAAGTGCTTCAAAGTTGCTCAAAATTGCTGAAAATGTTGTCCGAGTATCAAACAGCTTGGATCCGGATGAGACGCCGAGTTACTCGGCGTCTCATCCGGATCCAAGCTGTTTGCATATGGAGCTAGAGTCGTGAGTGGCAGGCTACGGGTTAAAGCTGGGACTAGCCGAATTCTGGATCTGCAAATGTAGATGTACATAAGTGTAAACAAACAATAAAAACATCAACCCAGCTATATGTGTATATGTCATTTCTTCGTTCCTATGGGCCGAGTTTTTGTTTTGACCTGGCAGGGCGATGTTTCGATGAGGACAACTGCATTTAACTTTAGGGGTGGCAGCAGGTTTATACATGTACTCGGAATTTACCGTTGTCGTTTTTCTCAACAGTATATATTAGTGGACATTTTGACAGAATAAATACATGTTTAATGACAAGTGACAAAGAGCTTTACGCGGCGTCTGATCTGGAGTCAAGCCCCTTGCCATTTGCAAATGTAAGTCAATCGATGATTTTCCTTCCCCGTAACAACTCCTTCCGAACATCACACGCAATCTGTGTCACCCATTTGGTGTTGTAGAGAGTGAGCACTGTGAACATATCTTTTTCTCGTGTATATGAATGTTTATCGTGTTTCTCCATATTTAAAATATCCGATATTAAAACAAGAGCCGCGCGTGGCCCTAAATCGCTCACCTGGTACTCATTGTTACGTTCATGGTAATGGACCAGTAATGATTAAGTTTTCACTATAAGCCATTTTAGCTAAATTCATACCCTACAACTGGCGGCCATGTTGTTTGAGATAGGAAGATAAGAAAACTGGCAAAGGGTCACCCATGAATAATTATTTGTGTAAAATTATTCTTAAATCAGACGAATAAAAATGCTTCAGAGAAAAAGATTGTTAAAGTTTTTCTATAAAGAAAAATAAGGAAAACTTGCCCCACCCACCGGCGGCCATTTGTCTTAAGATAAAATGATTTTTAGAAATCTGTTAGAGAGTCTGCAACGGATCAGTTGTATAAATTTGTTTTCAATTTGGACCAGCAGTTTTAGAGAAGAAGATTTTTAAAGTTTTTACTATACACCAATATAAGGAAAATGTGCCCCATCCACTGGCCGCCATATTTTAAAGATAACAATGTGATTTTTAGACAACTGTTAGAGAGTTATCAATTGATCATTTTTTTTTACTATACAGTAACATAAGGAAAACGTGCCCCACCCACTTGCGGCCATATTTTTTTTAGCTATCAAAATGATTTAAAGAAATCTGGTAGAGGGTCACCCTAGGATCATTTTTTTGTGAAATTACTTTCAAATCAGACAAGCAACTTCAGACAACAAGATTTTCACTATATAGCCATATAAGAAAAATATGTCCCATCCACTAGTGGCCATGTTTTTTAAGATAGGAAAATTATTTTAGGAAACTTGATAGACGGTCACAAATGGCACATTTGAATGAAAAGAAAATCTATTCTGACCTGTAGTTTTTGACAAGAAGATTTATAAAGTTTTTTTCAATTGGTTGCCATGGCAACCACAATTTCAATTCGATGACCTATATTTGAAGAAATCGGAGAGAGTACCCTACAAGGAACATTCGTATGAACTACAAGGAACATTCGTATGAAGTATAGATGCAATTGACACGGTGGTTTCTAAGAAGAAGATCTTTTAAGAAAACCTTTGACGACGGACACAGGGAGATCACAATAGCTCACCTTGGCACTTCGTGCCAGGTGAGCTACAATGATTGATAATAGATATTAAAGGCGCCTACGCAAACAGTTTGGATCCTGATCAGGATTTGAATTGTTTGCTAACGCGCCTTTTGGCGTCATTGAGAGTGAAAGGGTTAAGCTCTAAATCGATTCGAAAGATCATGCCTGTCTCTTAAAATAAAACAAAGTCAAAGCTGACATTATATACATTTATTTATAATTATTTACATCAAAACGTTAGGCATTCAATTAAAATGACAATTTACAATGGCTATTTACAACGCAAATAAGTAAACATAATATGTGATAAGTATTACTATTTACAACGCTTTTAGTAAACACAATATCTGATAAGTATTACTATTTACAACGTTTTAAGTAAACACAATATGTGATACTTGTTTTATGAGATATATACATTCGCATTCCTAGTGGCAATATGTGACTAAAACAACACTTCCGCATTCCTGTACACATTCAACCCTAGCGAGTATACTCGTCATTTACAAAAAGTGTACCAGTAATTAAATAGTACATTTCTCCTATACAAACAGTGCACACTCTGATCATATGCTTCACTTAGGACCTGTCTGATCTTGGTCTTCACTGTTTGCATAAAACAAGTATACTCTTTACAGGTACACCTTTTTGTAAATCACGAGGAAACGTGTCACTAGGCTTCGATATGTTTAGTAATAACACGCATTCGTATGCTAACAATGGTGAATACCAATAAACGCGTTTACGTTAATACTATTATTTCCATTGCAAAACAGTTTGGAGCCAGATCAGACGCCGGGTAACCCGGCGTCTGATCAAGCTCCAAACTGTCTGCAACTCAGATTAAAATAAATAGTTAGACAATTCAAAAAGTTGTAATTTTCTGCATTTAAGTGCATTGCGCTTGTGTTTTCTTTGCGTCTGCGTTTAAACGGGAAATATTAATGTCCTCTCCATTGCATAATATTACATTTTAATAAATACAAGTTATGGTATACATAAATTCATGAAAGCACATAATGTACAGTAAAATCTCAATGTTTGGGCCATTTAACATAAGAGTAAAACAACTGGTATTAATAATAAACTAATAAAGTCTTTCAACCTTGAAACTTCAAATCGACAATTTCATTTTCAATTAAGTCTAGTCCGTTTTTGACTACATTCTATTGAGGGTTGTTTTTAACGATTTATTACAACTTGGCAAACAGTACAGACCCAGCTTAGAGGCTTTAAGGGGCCTTCTGATATTGGTACATGTATACACTCAGAGTATGAAGTAATTGATTAAGCCATCATATTTAAAATAAAACTTACTTAGAAGTCGTCACAGAAGGGAGTTTATAGTGACACACTCGCTCCGATCGGCTACATTACAACTTCCTGGCATAATGTCCCCACCCACCAAGATGCTATGGATATGGCACAATCCATCTCCTCGGGAATTTACCTTCGAGTATCATTTTATAAGCGCGAAAACGTTTCCCATTTCTCATTTCAACGCTAACACATTTGAATAAAAACTGAAATATTAGATATTTCTAATCTGAGTGTTTAACAGTTAGGAGCATGGTCAGGCGCCGTGTTACTCGGCGTTTGATCTGGCCACACATGTTTAAAATATTTGAGACCAAGTATTATGAAAAATCCATAACTGTGCGTAGAACTCCAGTTCTCGACATTTTCCGTGATGCCCTTCGGTATTTTCCGTGACTCCTTTCGGATACCGCTCTCGTTCTCGCTCTCTCCATCCTCGCTTTCTCTCCCTCTCTATCTCCTATCCCACTCTCTTCCTCATTTGTCCGCCGACTTTCTTTGTCTTCCTCTATCTTTTTCTGTCTTCCCGGTAGCCACCACCATCTACCCTGTGCAACATACAGTGGTGAATGTAATATTTTCCCGTTTAAATGCAAATGTGACGGCTCAAAACAAGATGAAAATAAAACAGAAGGCCTGAAATGAAGCTTTCTTGTTTCAATTTAACCTTGCTTTAGGTGACCACAGCTGCCTAAAACCAGATGAGAGCTTTCTGCTTTGCTTTCGTCTTGTTTTAAGCCATTATACTTTCTAGTAACACCAGCGCTCCGATTGGCTACTAATGTATACGTCTTCTGTTCCCCACCAAGTTGCAGTGGAACATGGCACAATTCCAATATTTTTTCTGGGTTTTACCTCTAGCTAATACCGGTGTATGGTTTTATGGTACCTTTATTTACTCTCTCTCTCTCTCTCTCTCTCTCTCTCTCTCTCTTCTTCCCCTTCTTTCCCGTTCTATCTGCTCTTTTTCTCTCCACCGCCTCCCTATCTCCTCTCTTTTCACCTCTCTCTCTGTCCATTTCAACCTCTCTATCTTTCTCTTCTATCTCTATCATTTCCTGGTTTATCCGTGTACTTGTTATGTCTTCCTCTATTTCTGTCTGTCTCTCCGGTCGTCCCCTCCATCTACCCTGTGTAAAATACACACGTCGTGAGTTTTATATATACGAGCGTAGTGGACAAGACATTAACGAGTTTATGCTAAAACATTCTACTAAGAAGCCCTAAATAGAAATGTTCCATTTGAAGTTTCATGAGTCAATGAGTTAAACGACCTCAATGGGGTCAAGGTACAGAAGACATGAAAGTGTTAACTAAAATACATATAATAACATAAACATTATGCTAGTGAACGGGGTTAATTTGGAAAACTTTTTTTCCTGTATAGATCTACTTATTTCGCGCTAAGCATTCACTTGACCTGAAAGGCTGCGATAAATAACTTTTCTAGATTATGTTATAAAAAGAACATAACATTCGTGTTAATAATTGGATTTATCAAACTCGTCGTTTTAGAAAACGATAAAAACTCGGCAAAGCCTCGTTTTTATCGTTTTCTAAATGACTCGTTTAATAAATCCAATAAATTATGAACACTCATGTAATATCCTATATGTATACTATGTTATCTATGAATGAAGAATCGTGACTGTTTAACCCCCTTCCCTGCCATGACGTCATCAGTTTTAAACAATTACCGTCTGCTTCTTTTTCTCAAACTTTAGGTATTTTGATTAAAGAGATAAAATAATTAGTCTAAAAAGTTTGGATCCTTATCGGATGACGCTACACGCAGTAAGGCAGTGAAGGGGTCAAAATAATGTAAAACTTTTAATGAATGACAAACGTACACTGCATTACTTTTGTCGTACTCTTACAGTGGAGAACGTGTTACTCTTTCCCAATAAACGCGTTTACGCTAAAACTGTTATTTCCAATACAAACAGTTTGGAGCCAGATCAGACGCCGGGTAACCCGGCGTCTGATCAGGCTCCAAACTGTTTACCACCAAGATAAACATGAAATATCAGAAATGGTTAAAAGTTGTTCTTTTCTCCGTTTTAGTGCTTTGCGTTTGCGTTTAAACGGGAAAGAATAACAGATTCTCCACTGTAGCTGCCACCTATCCTAACGACTACAAAGTTATTTTTAATTTTTCAGTCAGTATTGTAATATTCCACACATGGCTAATACACTCAGCCCTAGCGACGATTATACTCGTCAATAACAACCTGTGTACCTGTATTACGTACACTTGGCCTATGCAAACAGTGCAGACCCTGATCAGGTGGCTCCTCTTCGAGACGATTCTAATGAGTAGTAACACCATAGGATTTGGTGCTGAAATGAGTGATAAAATGTTGATTTGTTGAAATAACTACCTCTTATCTGGAGCCCTGTCTGCACTGTTTGTCATTTTGCAATACACTGTAGTGAGTACACTGCGGAGAAGAATGTAACTCTTTCCCAATAAACGCGTTTATGCTAAAACAATTATCGCAAACTGTTTGAAGCTATTTCAGACGCCGATTAACCCGTTGTCTGATCAGTTTGCCACTGAGATTAAAATTATTCCCTTCAAAGGCATAGGTTCAAAAAGGGGTGAAATTGGCCCTTTGTCGAATGGACACTAAATGTTCACAGATGATAGATAGGTATGTGGTATAAGAAAAAACAACGTTATTTTCTCCATATTCACTTCCATGTTGTCATAGCAACCAAATACAATGTACTTATAATAATATAAAAATGGCTTATTTTTTCAAAATTTTATCATATCGATCGGAAAACATAGTATTGGAGCATAGTTGATACAATGATAATCAAACAATGATAATACTATTTAAAAAATAGTAAAATTAATGGAGAAATATTTATGTTGCTATAGCAACCAACTATCAGAAAATCTCAAAATGGTGTTTTTCCCCATATTTTGGAACGTTTTCACTGATTTTGGCATAGGCGCCACTCCTCGACCAAAAATATAAATATTTCAAATTAATTATTTTAAAATAAGAATAACAAATAACATAATGAAAATTTGGTCGAAGGGTGGCGCCATGAAAAAATAGTCTTTCTAACTCTTATTTTGTTAGTATTTTACATGAAAAACTCAAAATCATGGTCAATAAATGCTTTATTTCTAAAAGAACTCGGTCTTCTATTAACAAAAATTAATATGTTTATGACAATAAAATGTGTTCGTGCATCACCAGCGTCTTTTAAATGTTCAAATTCTGATGTTTAAAAATTAGATTTTTGTAGGGCTGAAATGTACAGTTTCTGAACCTGTGCCTTTCTAAGCAAAGGACATTTTCTACATTTTATTGCAATGCGTTTGTGTTTCGATGGCACTTAACTCTTTGAAGCCTAGTCCCGCATATAGGCGTCATTTTCAAACAGTGTACATGTGCACAGCACATATGTCCTATGCAAACAGTGAAGACCCATATCAGAGGGCTCCTTTCGGAGCCCTCTGATCAGGGTCTTCACTGTTTGTCACAATGCCAAACATTGACAAAACATCCCTTAAAAGTCAGAAATGGACTAGACTAAAATGGAAACTGGAATTGGTCATTTCAGTTTCAGGGAGGAAAGAAATAATAGACGGGAAAGAATATTTTGTCTTCACAACTGCATCGAATAGTCGGTTAGTACAAAACTTGAAAAGTGATTGTCTCTTGATTTCAGTTTATACCTTGTGCTTTCCACGATGCCTCGATATGCCCTTTGATACAACTCTTGAAGCCTGTGCTTCAGTAACATGTGATTCCGTACACTCATACACGTCATCAACCATAGCGTCCGCCATATAATCATGCCCCCGCGGAACAAAATCTTTTCTCACATCCGACATTCTTTTCATTTTAGAAAAGTTCGCCGCCTGTGGTGCGCTTGTAGCACTTAAAAGTTCGGCTTTGTTTCGCTGCAGTTGTTTTGTCTGGTGTCCTCTGCCTTCCCATCGTTTGTGCATCATACCCATTAGCATATCTTCGTCTACGGCTTCACCTCGTGCTTCCATTCGTTCAACCTCCTCCTCCACCTCTGCCGTCAACTGTTCTAGGCCAATCTCCTCTTGAGCGCCTCCTATGATCACTTTAGCTAGAAGATCCGCCCTTCCCAGTGGCACGTACTGCCCTCCAGTTATGTGAGCGACAGCCATGAAGAAGTCTTTATACGGTGTAATACTGGGCTCACATCCCACCATATATATCGTAATCCCTTTCTCTGCTATTTGATGGGTCACTTCCATGGGATCAATGCCGGCCGGGCAGCCGTTAGGGAAGCCATCGCCACCCGCGCCCAGACCATGCGGCGGTGCGTCAGATATGCAGACACAGATTTTGGTAGCATCTTCTCGCCAGCTGAGCTTTAGAACATCATGTAGTGCGTCAGCAACAGCCTCTGGCGTGTCTCCTCCCCCCTGTGCTCGGCATTGGTCAAGCCAACCCTTCATTGTTTTTGGTGATGCCGTGAAGTCGTGAGTCCGGGTGACGAATGAAGAGTCCATCGGCGGGTGATCTCTATACTCCACTAAGGCCAGATGAACGTCACATTGTTCATGTGCGACACTATCCTCTACGATCTTCCGGATATTATCAGTGGCTGATTTGATATAAGAGCCCATACTGCTAGTACAGTCCATGGCAAACGCCAAGTCTAACAGTTTACTGTCATGTTTCTTCAACACTGGTTGTTGAACGGTTTCAACTTTAATAGATCCCTTATTCTCTGCCATTTTGTTTATATTTCCTCACTAACAACCTTCAGTATAGACCTTTACAATAACAATTTCTCTTCCGCTTTGCTAACATAGAAGCCTGCGTCTTGTTTTATACGAAATACTTCGATACAGTAAAACCACTTTTGAGTGAAGCGCAAAGCGTGCCAATTTCAGTCTTAAATGCGGGTAGAAGAATAATGAAGCACGAAAATAATGCACAAAGTTCCGTTAGGAGATGTCTGTATTTTTAATATACTGTATTAAGCAACCACCTGCCTTTAAACATACAAATGCTTTCCTACCCGTCCGCCGCCAAATTGAGTAAGTACTGTATAAAAAAAAACATGTCTCAACTCTAAATATAAATCCATATTCGGGTACTGTCAGAGGTTATCGTTTATTTGTATTAAGTCTCATGTCTATTTTTAACATGCCAACATACGAAGTCGTCATTTCTATATATAGATGTAATCGATATAAATATTTATGTCATATCAGCGTTGGTTATTTAAACTTATGACTCCTCGACGATATATTCGTAAACAAAACGTGGATATGATATTTTTTATTTTTAACTCGTATTAAATACGATTTGTCTTCTACATAAAATATAGTTTATATCGAAATAACTCTGTGTCTGGTCAGGATCAAGACTGTTTGATCAACTAATGAACGCTTAACCCTTTCCCATATAGAAGCGCCTTTTAGCGGATATGATTTATTCCTCCGCTGAAGAAAATAGTTCCAATTATTTAATCAGTCATGTATATAATAGTATAGGGAATATTTGTATATTCTAACACTTTGAAGCTTAAAACAGGCTAACTACTTTCAGCCTGCTTTAAGTGGCCACATATCTTCAATACTAGAAATAGGCTATCAGGTAGAGAGTTAAAACACGTTCTATCTCAATGACGCTTTGAAGCGCGTTTGCAACATTTTGAGTACTGATCAGACGCGGCGTCTAGTCAGGATCCAAACTGTTTGACACTCTTGTTGATATGTATTGAGTTATAAACCTTAAATCTAACTTTGTAACGTGTTTTGCTGACAACTCTTATGCCGCAGACGACAATAAAGCGGTGAAGGGGTTAAAATCTCCCGAATAATTTGACCATGAAATGGTTATTGTTCGATTTTTCTGACCTGTCGGAGTTATTTTTGGAACAGAATAGTTCATAATGGTAAATAGATAACAGGGTAACATCGGATCTATATAGTCGTACACTTTCCAACTTGAGATAACATGATCCTCGTGCAACACGAGACCCTTGCGCTAACTTTACTGATATTTTATTATTTCCCAACAAACGCATTTATATACTAAAACTATTATTTCCATTGCAAACAGGTTGGAGCCAGATCAGACGCCGGGTTACCCGGCGTCTGACCAGGCTCCGACCTGTTTGCTACTCAGATTAAAAATATAATAAAAATTTCTTAAAGTAAATTTCCACAGTTTAGTGCATTGCGTTTGCGTTTAAACGGGAAAGAATAAGGTATCCTCTACTGTACATTGCGCACAAAAATTACAGCTATCCGTATCATTAACCGTATGTAGAGAAAACTCATCCCTTTGAAAGTTTTAGAATGTTCCAATCTAAAAATAACTCCGACAGGTCAGAAGAAAAACACTAATACCGGAGTCAACTGTTTTGAGTTATCAGCTGTGTCACTGCCGACAAGCGCCAAAAGGCGACTTTGCAAACAGTTTGGATCCTGATCAACGCCGCGTGACGCGACGTCAAATCCTAACTGTTTGATATTCGTATCGACATTTCCTCAGTCAAAATAGCCCTAAAGCTGACTTTAATAATATTGCAGACGACACGACCAATGTAGATAATATTTTGGCGGTAAGACGGTTAAAGCAGTGAAAGAGTTAACTAAGAAATGCTTTGAGGCAGGAGATATTTTAACTTATTGCAACCTAGAGACGAGTATACTCGTCATAACAAACAGTGTACCTGTGAAGGGTAAATTTGTCCTATGCGAACAGTACTGACCCTGATCAGAGGGATTCTACATTATGCCTCTGATCAGGGTCTGCACTGTTTGTCATGTTGCACTATATTTTTAAAATCAACCCTTAAAGGGGCTCGCAACCGGAATTAGCATTAAAAATAGTCATTTGTAGATATATGTCAAATGCTTATATAAATGGGTAAGATTTAGTTTAGGATAATCAATTCTGTTAAAAATGCATTTAAAAAAAAGAAGTGGCTCTGGTGGGATTCGAACCCGTGACCCTCCATGCGGAGACAAACATGACAAAACAGGAAGCGCCTTTATCCACGCGGCTACTGGCGCTCTCTATTTTTATGGTAGCGAATTAACGTACTTCACTGGTAGCGATTTATATTCGGCTCGGGTTTATGTCTGAGCCCGTGTAGAGAAGCAACAACAACATCTATACCGTTAGCTAACGCTATAGAAAAACTATGGAAAATATCTAAAAAAAACTAAGATTCAGTGACGATTCTTGAGACTTTTTTTGGACTGATCATATTTTTTTAATGTCAGAAGCCAAATAATGCCACAAATTTGCTTTTATTTGAGTATTTTATTTTATTTTGACAAGTACACAATCCGGTTGCGAAAAATGACTAAGTTTAATTGAGAATTGAGTTTGTCCATGCAAAGTGTCAGAGGTGAAAGAGTTAAGATAATTAACTAATTACACGCTAGGGACAAGTACACTTATTATACTGCAAAGTAAATTCCGTACTTCTGTTTGGCTATCGAGACGTAGACGTGAACCCATGTACCCTGTGAGCTGACAGGGTACGTAGAGAATCAGGCTTTTCATTGGCTGACAGGTCTGCCAGCCTCGCACTGCAGAAGGAAAGATGGACGACTTCTCGACAAGATTGTGCGATTTTATCGTGTTACTCCGTTATTTAAGTCCATGTCGGCTATAAACCAATCGGGGTATGGATCTTCAAAAAGTCGCCTGTTTTTAGCTTTTTTTTTCTGAAAAAAATTGACGCCGACGTCTACAAGCGTGTCTAATTGTCTCTTCGAACAACAACCGTAAAAATATGACGTCATTTACCCACGACGTCGTCTGTTTTGACGCGGTCTTGTTACTGAGCGTTGTACATGACAAATGCCGAAACGTTTTGAAATAATCCATTTGAACGGTGAAAACTTTGCAGTGTAATAAATTCGTTATATAGGTCGTTTGCAGTTCAAAAAAACACGAAAATTTTCAAATATCTCCAAAACAAGAAAACGGAGACAAATGGAATTTTGCATAGATTTATGATATACTTATACCAACTCTGACAAAAAAGAAATATTTTTTTCTCGTCGTAATAAAAAAGTTTTATTCATAACTTCTATATAAAGTTTACACTTCTAAGGGACAGTTTTCCGAAGGGTGATTTCAAGTTATTCAACAGCCTATCTTTCACGACCCGGCAACGCCTCACCGTTAAGCCATCGCATACCATAGCAGTTTACAACTAACCGAACGAGGCCCTGACTGGGGTACGTTAAACGTATTAACCGACCATACTGTCATTTGCGCACATGTTAGATCCTAATCGGACACCGGAGCCATTTCGTATCTGAATAGTATCCGAACCATGTGCCACTCATACGAAAGCGAAAGTTTTATCAACAAAACGCAAAATAACTAAATGCGATAAATAGCAGAAAGGACATTTTCATACCAGACGATCTACACCAACTTACCATTATCAAATTTTCAACAGAATGTTTCCAGATCAGTTCGAAAACCTTTATTATTTTATTAAGGAAACGTAATGTAAACGTAAGTGCAATACAACTCGAACATTAATACATATTAAGCTCCAGATAAGGGGAGTATTTCCAAAACTAAATCTTTATTTCTGAATTAAGCCCTATGATGAGACTTCTCATTAGAACGTCTTTCTTCGAGTAGTCACACTATAGGATTTGGTGCTGAACTGGGTGAGACAATGTTGGACTTGTTCAAGTTTCTCTCTCTTATCTGGAGCTCTGTAATTATGTAGAACTATTAGAGCTTCGGTTTGAAAAGTAATTGCAATTGTCTTTATTCCTGGTGAAGAGTCCGTGGATTTAGGCATAGTAAAAATGTAATGGATTATGGGGCCTCACAATTAATTTTGTACAACTAAACAACCAATATCAGCACGGGATTCACCTTTCAGACAGAAGCAACTTGCACGGGATTTTACCTGGGGATATTCTCCAATATAAACAAACATGATCAAGGTAATAGCCAATAACACCCCACGTAATTGACCATTTTCAGCGACACAAAATTTATATAAAACAAAGAAGAAAAGTTTTTAGTTAGACTTTCAAAAATTCTGAATTTCCTTGTCAGAGTTGGTATAGACACATCATAAGTGTATGCAAAATTCAATTCAAATACGTCCATTAGTTTTTAAATTATCTAAGATTTATCGTGTTTTTTTGAACTGCAAACGACCTATACAGTTTCTTCACAGTATACAAGAGGATTTATTTCCGGCTAATAAAATCATGTAATCCTCGCCTAACGGTTTGGGCAACATGATTTTCCTCAGCCGGGAAAAAATCCTCACGTACCCTGGGAAGAAACTGTATAACTAATAAAGTCATTTGCACACAGTGTAGCTGTGTAGAGTACATTTGTCCTCTTCAAAAAATGGAGATCCAGATCAGATAGCTCCTTTACGAGCCCTCTAATCAGGGTCTTCATTATTTGTGTTATTGAGATATGCTGTAAAAATATCCACAGAAAGTATTAAACAATGGACAAGACTAAATTGGACACTGATTTACCAATTTGAATCACATCGGTGGATGAGTTTAACCCCTTCACTGCCTTACCCCGAGCGCAACAGTTTTTTGCAAACTGTTTGGATCCTGATCAGACGCCGCGTCACGCCTCGTCTGATCATGATCCGAACTGTTTGACACTCATTTCAATATTTCTTCAGTCACAATAGCAAAAATTAAAATTTAAGAAATAAAAGCAGACGACAATTGTTTAAAATTGATGACGTCATGACAGTGAAGGGGTTAATGATTACAGAATCGGACTGAAGTAAAAGTTAACGTATTGAAAACGCATCAGTTTTTACTGTGGAGAAGACGGTATCAGTTCCCAATAAAAACGTTTAACCCCTTCACTGCCATGACGTCATAAACTTTTAACATTTGTCGTCTGCTTTAAATTCTTTAATTTGAATTTAAGGTATTCTGGCTTTAGACGTATTGAAATGAGTGTCAAACAGATTGGATCCAGATCAGACGCCGCGTTACGCGGCGTCTGGTCAGGATCCAAACTGTTTGTATATAACTGGTGTACTCGGGGTAAGGCAGTGAAGGGGTTAAGTTAAAACCTATAACCCTTATACCTATGCATTATTGCAAAAAGTGTTAAGCCAGATCAGAGGTCGATTAATCCGTTGTCAGATCAGGCTCTATGCTGTTTGCTGCCCAGAAATATATAATTCGTTAAACATTTCAAAACGTTTCCATTTTCTATATTTTATTGCATTGTGTTTGCGTTCAGCCCTTTAACCCATAACCTTTTTCTAGTGTTGAAGACTGGTCAGGTACGAATTATTATTATTATTATACCTGATTTATATAGCGCTCTTTTCACACAGGAGTTGTGCGTTCAAAAGCGCTTAAATTTAGAGCAGTTTGAAAGTAAAACAAATGCGTATTCTCTTTTTACTTTCAGTCTGATTTAAGCTACCATCTGCTATGATACAGAAATGTTTTATAGTATACATCCATGACTTTGTAAAGTGGGACTTAAGTGTCTTCAGTGAACGAATAAAAGAAAGGATTTAAAGGGAGTGTTGTGGGTTAATGGGTAACACGGAAATAATACTGGTTTCCCCCAATGGTCTGCGTCTACCAGTTTTCCATCTTTACCCAAAATAAGTAAGTAAGTAGATCTATTTGAATGTTTAATGTCCCTCTGGTTATGGTTTACTCGGTTCATAAAGGCCAAATGTACTATTCAGAGATACACTGTTTGTTACTGAAAATATACTCGTCGCTAGGATTGATATGTTAAACCTTTTTAATGCAGAACTTTTCATATGGACAAAGTGTTTCATTTTTAAAACAAGAGCTGTCAGAGAACACCAAACTCGCCAATTGCAAACCGTTTAAACAGGTATCTATCAACAGAAAAGTGTATCAGTACTTTAATATGCAACAACAGGGTATCAGCTACCTGAGACAAATAACAAGTGTCATGTTCAATGTAGTAGATCTACTTAAGCATTGCAACACATACTCCAAAACAAACTTTGAGATTTCAGCTAAAAACAAATAAGTCCAAAACAGCTGAAACTATGACTAAAATTAAACTCATTTTCAATTGCTTTATCAATATACAACCCATAGGGAGCCTCCATTTTAAATATTTTCTTTCTAATGCATATATTTCATGTAGTATTTATTCATTTCAACACTTACCCAAAATCTTTAATCATGACAAATCAGTCGAAAAACAGTTCAAACCAAGTAAAAGTATTACTAAATTTATATATTGATTATCAATTTTAATTACGCGACATCAATGTTCAACCCATAGGAAACCCCTATTCCAAAGGTCAGCTTCCTAATGCAACTATTTCAAAAAGAAACCAACGCTGACGCCCAGTTTCCGAATAGGCTAGCTAATAAGAACAATTTGTTTTGGTGTTACGGCTATTACAAAGATCTATCTAGAGATGCCATTAATATTTTGTTAAATTTTAGGCGTTTCTGACAAATTACTGGTTTAAGCAATATGACAGTAAAACAGAAGAATCCTAAAGTAGCTGTCTGTTTAACTGTCACCCTTTTGTTTCAGCTGTCAACTTATTAAATATAAAACCAATCATTCTGTTTAATAGTCGTTATAGAGAGGTTTTACTCATACTGCAATGAAAACTGTTCGGAAACTTAAAAGTAAAGTAAAGCAAACGTGCTCTGTTTAATCCAATTACCCCTGAAACGTTTAATGGACAATTCCAATTTTAAAATTAATCTAGTCCATTTTTGACGATTAAATAGAGGATAATTGTTTTTTTCAGTATAAGATAGAAATTTAATCCATTGAGTGAACATCAGACGTTATATTTTCACGAGTGGCGAAGCCACGAGTGAACATATAACAGTCTGTTGTTCACGAAATGGATTAAATTCGATCTTATACTGAAAAAATTCAATTATTCTATTTATTTATGCTTTTAAGCCACTTTTTAAACGAAATTGTTCGACAATTGTGAAAGCGAAAGTACATGATTTACCCCGTGTTGAGCCCCAAGTTTACATCGAACACATTAACGAAACAGTTTCCCGTACGATGGCATCACTTATTTATTGATTTGACGTCATCCGAATTACGTCGTTGCTCCCGATTTCGGATTCGTGTTCTTCCGTTGAGTGGTTCGCAACAAATCGGACTGCCGGAATTTAACGATAAGACACGATTGACTACGATTTTTGGGGAGCCCTACGGGGAAAACGGCGATTGGTGATAATCCACTGCAGTGGATTACCAAGTGGTAATCCACTGCTATTTTCCGGTAATCCACCGAAAAGCATTAATAAAGGTTGATTTTAGCATTATATTTCAAAATGACAGTGTAGACGCTGATCAGAGGGCTCCTCTGTCTGCATAGGACAAAGTAAATCCTCACAGGTACACTGCTTATAAATGACGAGTATACTCGTCGCTAGGGTGAATCTGTTAAGCGCAAACGTGTTTATTGGGAATGTATGGCAACTGAACAAATAAATACGAACAAAGTCAGCATTAGCTTTTATTTTTTACAAGGTACTTATAAATGTACTAAACGATAAGAATATTTCAACCGGAAAATATATTGTGTAGTCTTTAAAACATCTCCCATTCTCTAAAACATAAAACAGTCTGTTAAATATCTTGCTTTCTAAGCTCTCTCACGTCTGACAAAAAGCAGGGCTGCCATTTCTCCGGATTTTTCCTAAGTAATCGGATTTTTATCCTAGCAGATCGTAGCTTAAAACAGGCTGAAAGTAAAGCAGAATGCGCCTTAAGGCGCATTCTGCTTCACTTTAAACCTGCTTTAAGCAGTCATGTGTCTTCAAAACAAGAAAAAGACTATGGGGTAATGGTACGGTTAGTAAAAGTTCGTCTGAAAAATGGAAAATTTGAAATCTTAGGATTTTTATTATCAACTTATGGCAGTCCTGATAAAGCTATGTAAGGGGGAGAATACAAACGAAGAACATAGACAAGCGAATTATGTCCCCTGGCTCATTACACAACATTACGTAAAGTTTGGCAAAATAACCCAGGGGACATAACTCACAAATCTTAGTAAAGCCACGCTCCTAATAACAATTACCTCCCCTAATTACTAAACAATGGTGTTAGGGAGACAAATGCTTAGGACGTGTGACGAAAAGTATCACAGAATGCAAATAAGAAAAGTGTCCAGGACCAGTTCTGTCTTTTATGTATTTGTTATTGTAAATTCACATTTCGTGTCTAAGTGGCAAACGATATGGGTCTTGATCAGGTTCAAAATTGGGACTGATCTACATCCAGACTGTTTGCAAAATGTTTAATCAATTACTCCATAAATACGTTTTCTATGCCTATTACAAATTCCTCCTTTGAAGAAAATTTATACAGTCATGAATATATACCTTAAGAAATATTTTCTATATTCCTAGCAGATTGTAGACTTAAGGCGCATTCTGCTTTACTCTCAATCTGCTTAAAGAATTCACATGTCTTCAAAACTAGAAACAGGCTAGTGAGTATTGGGTTAAAACAGTTTTAAAAATCACTGTTTAACATATTGCAAAAGATTTGTCAAAATGTTGCAACATCAATGAACACTTCTCTGCACGTAGTTGGGACTACATGCCCTAGTATAAGCAAAACTAAATTCGAAGAGAAGTAGGCCCTGGACGAAGCTTAATATATATAAAACCCAAAAGAAGCACCAACCATACTGTAAAGAATATTTGCTAGGGGAAACAAGAATTGTGTTTATAATTATGAGATTCGGTATTGATACTGTAATTCAAAGGTCAAGGTTTGGCTCAGTGGATATCATCATACTACTAAATTTACTTGAGTAAGATATCACACCGTACATAAACAATTTCTTAGAACAACACGTTTATGGTTTGTGTTCAGATAGTACATGCCATGTCTTCTACAATAGAATTCGCTATCATATATGTATATACAGTAAAACCTCTCTATTACCACCACTAAATTGTATTGATTATTAGGTGTTTATGACAGGTGATTGCTTGAAGCAAGGTGGCTCCTTTAGGAGCTTTCTGTTTTATTGTCACCATGCTATAAGCTGTCACTTGTATTTTATACAATTAATTAGCCTTCGTTTTAGTGGTCGTAATAGAGAGGTTTTACCGTACATGTATATACGGGTACATCTGATCCTGCTCAAAACAGATCCAAAATCTAAAGCAATCTTAAATTCTTATCATTTTCGTAAAAATCTAAAATTCTAATAAGTTTCGTAAACATAGAAATACAACAATACCAATCACAGAATAGATCTAGTGTAAACGTTAACACGTTACCGTAAGTTTTCGATACTTACAGCGGAGAATACATTATTCTTTCCCAATAAACACTTTAACGCTAAAACTATTATCTCAAATACAAACTGTTTGGGAGCCAGATCAGACGCCGGGTAACATTTGAAATAATAGTGTGCGTTAATGCGTTTACTGGGAAAGAATAACGTTTTCTCTACTGTTAATGCAGCAAAAGTCGGTCAAACGTTTTAGATTGAATTTATAAGCACAACACAAAGGCACAGCGTTTGGAGCATATCAATATACGAATGAAGGTTTACACCATCTACCCCTTCTTAAATGCTGAGTAAACTCGCCCAAAAGTAACTATAGGACCACATCCATTTTGTTCCTTTGGAGTGATCCGTACGCACACTGTCAATACCGTACATGAATATGGCTTAGATACTACATGTAAATTCTCGGATATTACGAAGATTAAATTTCATTATCTATCATGTTTTGAATGCAGTTGACTTCTTAAAGCAAGGTGATCGTAAACAGAAAGCTCCTTTAGGAGCTTTCTGTTTTACGTTCATCTTGCTTTCAGCTTGAAGGAGCTTTCTGTTTTACGTTTAGCTTGGTTTAAGCTGTCACCTGTCTTTCATGCAAAAATTAGCCTTCTTTTTAATGGTTGTAATAGAGAGGTTTACATGTACATTGTATAGCAAACAGTATCGACCCTACTTAGGAGCAACCTGATCTTGGTCTACGCTGTTTGCCTTTGCGTACTCAAACGATGAATGTAAGTTTAGGGCAAATGGATAAACAAATATTATTAAAACATTTATGTTTAATAAACGGTTGTTTCAAACACGGAAGTATACGCTGTATGTAATATTTCGTGTTTCAAACACAGTTTAAATAATCAGCAACTCTTCATCTCTGTTTAACAGAATCTAACATATATGAGTATTTGGTTTGAAGCGAACAGTGAACGTCACAGGAACACAGACACAGGGGTATAATATAAGACAGCAAAGAACATTAGAGTAAAGAAGACGTTATTCTTTACCAATAAACGCGTTTACGCTAAAACTACAGTGGAGAATCTGTTATTCTTTCCCGTTTAAATGCAAACGTACGCAAACGCAAAGCACTAAAACGTAGAAAAGAACAACTTTTGGACAATTCTGATAATTCTTGTTTATCTTGCTGGCAAACAGTTTGGAGCCTGATCAGACGCCGGGTTACCCGGCGTCTGATCTGGCTCCAAACTGTTTGCACTGCAAATAATAGTTTTAGCGTAAACGCGTTTATTGGGAAAGAATAACAGATTCTCCACTGTATCATTTCCATTGCAAACAGTTTTGAGCCTGATCAGACGCCGGGTAATCCGGCGTCTGATCAGGCTCCAAATTATTTGCAATTCGGGTGAATTAAAATAAATAAAATTGTCAAAATGGAAATGTTAACATGTTATTGCAATACGTTTGCGTTTCGTTTGCGTTTAAATAGGAAAGAATAACGTCATCTTAACTGTAATAAATACAAATTCACCGCTTCCAGAATTTTGTTTTTCTAATGTCATAATGCTGGTATTAAATGGGAGATTTATGGCCACAAAAGTTTGTTTGAGCATATAGAACCGTGGAGAAGACGTTATTCTTGCCTAATAAACACGTGTATGCTAAAACTACTATTTATTACACATGTATATGCAAACAGTTTGGAGCCTGATCAGACACCGGATAACCCGCCGTCTGACCAGGGTCCAAGGTTATAAAGTTTTTCAGTTGAGTCTAAAGTGGTTCTGAAGCATCTGATTGGTCAGATTTGAGCCTAGGCTCAAAGCTGACCAATCAAATGCTAGAGAACACACTCAGACTCAGCTCAAATGCTTTATAACCTTGGAGCCAGGCTCCAAACTGTTTGCCACTCAGATTAAAATAAAGCGTTACCATTTTAAAAATGGTCATTTTCTGCGATTAATTGTATTGCGGTTGAATTGAGTTTTGTCTAATCAGGAAAGAATAACGTCTTCTCCACTGTATTCAAAATTCAAATATACAAAGTGGACGTCGGTTAAAGTTACACAGTTAAACGTCTATTATTTCTAGTCCATTCGTTCAGTTGTTTTAGGAGTATGGAATTCATAACAGCCTGCTGGAATTGAGCCTAGTAGTTCCGGTTTGTATAGAAGTTAGCTCTTCACGAGCGGAGTTATAAAAAGTCAATGATTACTCCAGCAAAATGGCGGATCACCAAGATTTGCTGTTCATAAAGGTTTGGACTTCAGTGAAAACGTCATCTACCGCAGCTTCTGCAGGAATCTGAAATAATGAAGAAATATTGAAGAAATATAAATGACAAATAATAAAAGAATGAAAATACCAATATTCCAGATAAAGAATTAAAATAGTATTAATATATAAAACAGCTCTTTTTTAATATTTCGACCTCTAATTGCCTTTTTCAAAAAGGCCCTTAGAGGTTGATATATTAGAAAATAGCAGTTTTGTATATAATTAAAAGAATGTATGAGGATCTAGACATGAATTAACTGATATATTTGCATTCCTCTTATTTTTTATATTTTTTATCTAATATCTTTACCTTCCTCTACGCCTCTTATTACATTCACAGTCCTCGTCTCTAACTTTAATCTTTATTTGAACATAGCACTTATATTCATTAAACTTATCTAGTTGTAAGATCTGTTCACAAAGACAAATCACAACCAATATTGCAAATGCTTCAGTTTAGTAGAGGGCCTTCACTAATGTTGTTAGAACTTGTGGCCCAACTCATTTACTTATATGTGTAGTTTTGTGTACTATGTGGTGTTAAATGTTTTGTAAATATGACAACTGTTTAACATATAATATTTATAAGTAATAGTGGCAATTTGTTTTAATCTGAGTTCCAAACTATTTGCCTGATCAGACGTCGAGTTATCCTACGTCTCACCTGGCTCCAAACTGTTTGCAATGAAAATACCAGTATTTTTTTCCGCATAAACGTGTTTATTGTGAAAGAATAACGACTTCTCCACTGTACTGGGTCCAAAGTCGTAAATAGTTTGAGCTGAGTCTGAGATCGTTTATTCAGATTTGAGCTTTTGCTGAGCAAAAAACTCAAATCTGACCAATTAAATGCTTGAGAATGATCTTAGACTCAACTCAAAATATTTATAACCTTGGACCCTGGTTTCCAGCATAATCTTTACGGGGTGCAGGGCTGCCATAAACTGATCATGAAAAATCCTAAGATTTCCATTTTTTCTATTTTTCAAGCGCAAATACTTAAAGCATATTGGAAGTAAAGCAGAATGCGCCTTAAGACGCATTCTGCTTTTTTTCAACCTGCATTAAGTATTCACCTGCTAGGATAAGAATCCGAAAATTTCGAAAACATCCAGAGAAATGGCAGCCCTTGGGATGACCACCTTCAGCACCAACACGGGACGTTAAACCTTAGCAGAAACAACAACAAAAACAACAACACCAGCATAATAACCTACCAAGACAACTTTTTCTTTTTTTGTGTAGTAGTCGACGACTGGCTGTGTCTGGTTGTGGAAGGTTTCGAGTCTCTTCTTGATAGTTTCTTCATTGTCGTCCACACGGCCGCTAGTCTTGCCCCGGTCTAGAAGACGGGCTGTCATGGACTCATCTGACACCTCAAAGTACAACACGCTCGTGCACTCCACGATCTGTCAACACAGAAACAACAATTATGATAATTGTCAACCTTTTACTCAATAGACACCCATATTTACAAGATAAGTATATTCCTAATTTGTATACCGTTTTATAGGTCGGTTTCATAACGTAACATGACTGTATTTACAAGATAAGTGTACTCATAAAGGGTATACCGTTTTATAGGACGGTTTTACAACGTAACATGACTTCATTTACAAGATAAGTGTATTCATAATTGGTATACTGTTTTATATGACGGTTTTACAACGTAACATGACTGTATTTACAACATAAGTGTACTCATAATTGGTATACTGTTTTATATGACGGGTTTACAAGTTACAACGTAACATGACTGTATTTACAAGATAAGTGTACTGGTAATTAGTATACTGTTTTTTATGACGGTTTTACAACGTAACATGACTGTATTTACAAGATTAGTGTACTCATAATTGGTATACTGTTTTATATGAAGGTTTACAACGTAACATGACTGTATTTACAAGATAAGTGTACTCATAATTGGTATACTGTTTTTTAGGACAATTTTACAACGTTGCATGACTGTATTTACAAGATAAGTGTACTCATAATTGGTATACTGTTTTTCAGGACAGTTTTACAACGTTACATGACTGTATTTACAAGATTAGTGTACTCATAAAGGGTATACTGTTTTTAGGACAGTTTTACAACGTTACATGACTGTATTTACAAGATTAGTGTACTCATAAAGGATATACTGTTTTTTTAGGACGGTTTTACAACGGAACATGACGGTATTTACCTCTTTCTCGAAGCGCAAACCTTGATCCATTTCTCGTGGGTACCCATCAATAAGGAAACACTTGGTTTCGGACAATTTGCCCTTCATTGCATCTCTGATAAGCTCTAGAACTGTATCCTAGGGAGACAATCGGTAGAAAATGTCAAATTTTACTACAATTTGCCTATTTCAAACTATACTTATATATATGAACACAAACAAAACGCATTACAGCAACATGACGTCATTGAACATTTGTCATTACTTTTAAAGTTTTCACACAGTGAAGATCCAAATAAAAGCGTTTACGTTTAAACTATTATTTCAAATGCAAAATGTTTGGAGCCATGATCAGCGCTCATAAGCGTTTGAATTGAGTCAGAGTGCGTTCTCAAGCATTTGAATGGTCAGATTTGAGCCTAGGCTCAAATCTGACCAATCAAATGCTTGAGAATGATTTCAATCTCAAATGAAACGCTTTATAAGCATGGACCCAGGTCATAGGCTGGCATTCAAATACCACAAACACTAATGACAATGTATATGCGGCATTTGATCTGCATATATAGTAGAGAAGGAGCACACTTTTCCAAATCAAAACCTCATTTATAATGCAAACTGTTTGGAACCAAATCAGATGCACATGCAAACTGTTTCATACTCATAACAATGTTTCTTTAGATAAAAATGTTTAAAAAGTTGTCATTTTCTACACATTGTTGCATTGCGTTTGTGCGTAAGTTCGTTTAAACGGGAAATAGTAGCATCTTCTACACTGCAACTGTTTAAACGCATACAGTGGAGAAAACGTTATTCTTTCCCAATAAACGCGTTTACGCTAAAACTATTATTTCAAGTGCAAACAGTTTGGAGTAACCCGGCGTCTGATCAAGCTCCAAACTGGTTTTTTCCGATCATATAAAAATGAAAAGTCTGAATTGCTAAAAAGTGCCAAAAAGTAATTTTCTACATTTTAGTGTTTTGCGTTTTGTTTGCGCTTAAATGGGAAAGAATAACGTCTTCTCAACTGTAGTAGCCGTCGAAATTGTGATTTTTTATGGAACACAATGTTCGTGACACTCACCAGTGGAACAAGTTCTCCTTTCTCCATAATTTCGTTTAATTTCTTGCCTCGTTCTGAGCCTGATGCTACTTCCGCTCGTAGTAGATCCCCGGATGAAAGATGACAGAATCCATATTTCTCTACAATGCGGCCACATTGAGTACCTTTACCGGAGCCAGGCCCACCTGCATAAGAAAACATAAAACTATAAAATAGTCATTTTCTAATATTTCGATCTCTATGGGCCATTATTAAAGACTACTACAGTGCTCCCTCCCTACAACGGCTCTCCCAACAACGACTCCCTCCTTACAATGACGCTTGTCGCTCTTCCCAAAAACAATACAATTATATCCAACCTATTCACGGATGCATTGTCGTCTGCTTGAAATTGTCGTCTGCTGGTTTTCTAAAAATTACATAATGGACATTTTGACAGAAAATACGTAATGACGAAGGACAAACAGCTTGAATGCAGATCAGACGCCGCGTTACGCGGCGTCTGATCTGAATTCAAGCTATTTGCAAAGGTAAGCCAATTTCCCTCCATATAAAGACTCCCTCAGAACAACGCACACAATCTCAGTCTCCCGTTGGGTGTCGTAGAGAGTATGTATGTCCAAACACACGTTGCATGTTTGTTTCATGCTTTCTGCCATAAAATCAAAGAGAGGTTTAGTTTAAACATATTTCATTGCCAAATATTTGTACAGAAGTTCATTTAAACAAATTTCATAGCCCAATATTTGTACAGAAGTTCTTTTAACCATATTTCATTGCCCAATATTTGTACAGAAGTTCATTTAACCATATTTCATTGCCCAATATTTGTACAGAAGTTCATATAACCATTCAAATTACTACATTGATAAAGGCGCAGAGAGGTCCAATATCAGAAAAGAGCAATTTCATAATTTAGTACTATAATTTTATACTATCTTAATGCTCTTTTTCAGCGACCATGTATACCATAGTTAACCCTTAGCCTGCCACTCACGACTACAGCTCCATATGCAAACAGCTTGGATCCGGATGAGACGCCGAGTAACTCGGCGTCTCATCCGGATCCAAGCTGTTTGACACTCGGACAACATTTTCAGCAATTTTGAGCAACTTTGAAGTACTTTGAAACTTGAAGCAGACGAGAAATATAGCAGACGACAATTTATTTGGCGGGCTAAGGGTTAATATAATTTATTGTTTTTTTTGGAACTTTTTATCTCAGTACAGTACCAATCAAGTAACAATATTTACAGTGAAGGCAGTAAACTGGGTACTTTTACATGTAGGTATGTGCAAACATGTAAACGAGTGTGCGTTGGTGCAAATAGCCTGTTTTCTTTGTTTAAACTTTCAGTCTTGTTTTACAAGTACAGTACTCCCTCCCTACAATGGCCCTCCGAATAACGATTCCTTCCTTACAACAACGCTTGCGGCTGTTCCCTCAACAAGACAATTATATCCAATTTATTCGCAGCTGTAACATTGTCTTCTTAAATTGTCGTCTGCTGGTTACATATTGAATATTTTGACAAAAATTAAACATAAAGACGAACTGACAAACAGCTTGAATCCAGATCAGACGCCGCGTTACACAGCGTCTGATCTGGATTCAAGATGCTTGTCACTCGTAAGCCACGTCGTGCTCAGCACTCTAAGGGTATTATTATCCCTCCCTATAACGACTCCCTCGAAACAACACGCACACTCTTTGTCTCCCATTGGATGTTGTTGTAGAAAGGGAGCACTGTATGCTTAAATGATCACTACGTGCAGTACATTGGCAATATCATGTTTTATCACGTGTTAGCCTGCCAAGAACGGCATGCCTAACGTTGGCAGACAAGGTTGAAACCAAACCTGTCGCGGAGAAACCAAGGTATGTTCACTGAAGGGGTATAAAAAGCCAAAACCCATATCGGCAAACGCCACGCCGTACCGCACCGATAAACGCCGAGGTGAAAATTGTGTGAGTTCATCTTTAAGCAAAAAAAGTTATTTAACATTGAACATCCTGAATGTGTTCATTTATTTTTGCATATACATAGAGGATCTTACATGAGTGCTCCTTAATTATCATTTTTAATAAACGAGTTGACTAAAATAATAAAACGCGAGCTTTGGTAAGCGTTATAATTATTTTAGTCAACGATTTTATTAAAAATGATAAATAATTATAGCACGAATGTTAGATTCTATTTATCACATACACATTTTACAACCCTACTCAGTACTAGTCTACTAAGTCAACTGAATCCGTAGTTTGTAATCTCTCCGCCATATGCATTTCTCCGCCAAACCTTGACGGTGTTTAACGTCATGACAAATGACGTCATTTTGCGTCCCGCGTCATTCGGCACTTGTGGACGAACAAGTAGGACTGGAGCCCAAAAATTTACATTTCACTTTTTTTTTATTGAAAGGCTTATTACACTGCCAGAGGCGTTTTTATGTGATAACAAGAAATATCTTTAAAAAAGATATTCCGTCGCAGGTTAAAGTTTTTTGTGGGATACAGTATTCACTCAAGTGTATACACTGATTCTGGCTAACATATTTCGTAAACAGACTTTCCCACAAGCTAAATTTAGAGCTTATCCACGCCAAATTTAGAAATGATGACATAGTAACGCAGCAATAATTTAGACTGCATCTCATTGTTTTGCCAGGTTTACACTCGCAAGATAGATGTGAAAAAATAACAGAACGCCAGTCTAGGCCATTTTGGCATATTGGCCGATAAGAGTACTGCATTTCAAGCACGTGGTCATTGACCAGGATTTCTGATCATTCCTGATTGGTTAAATTGTTTCATACAGTAGCGGTCAAATTGGGTCAATAGACAAAACAGACCCGTCTGCGACGGGAAAAACCAATAAAAGTATTTGCGCAAATGTAATTTATTTGAGGTGGTTATAAGTAAACTTGAACAAATCGGTATTTAGCACATTTCGGCTACAAATTACTTGGTTGTGTCGATATGCCAATACACGCTTAATAATCAAGTATTGTGTTTGGCAATCAAAACTAGGTTGACAACTAAAACATTAGGCTATGTTCTACACATACACTAAGACAAAGATACTTTATTCAAACTTACCAATAATAAATAATACTTTAGCATCAGCTAGTTCGTTCTCTGTCTTTTCTGAAAATAGAATACATTTGAAAGGATGGAATAAAAAATGCCAAATCATGCAATAATATTATTTATCCTTCAAAAATAAATAATAATTTATCATCAGCTAGTTCGCTCTCTGTCTGTTCTGGAACTAGAATACATTTGAAAGAATATAATGAAAAGTACAAAATTATGCAATACTGTTATTTATTCTTCATTTCTGATTTTACTTTTGCGAGTCTTTAAAACCTGCTGAAAAAAGACTGGACACTTTTGATTTCAATGAAACTGTGGAGAATACGTTATTCTTTCCCAATTAACGCGTTACTCTATATTGGATTGGAGCCAGATCAGACGCTCCAAACTATTTACTCCAAACTATATATTATACATTAACTTTTTGACATAAACGTGTTTAGTGTGACAGAATAACGTGTCATCCACTGTAGAATATACAGTGGAGAATCTGTTATTCTTTCCCAATAAACGCGTTTACGCTAAAACTATTATTTACAGTGCAAACAGTTTGAAGCCAGATCAGACGCCGGGTAACCCGGCGTCTGATCAGGCTCCAAACTGTTTGCCACCAAGATAAACAAGAATTATCAGAATTGTCCAAAAGTTGTTCTTTTCTACGTTTTAGTGCTTTGCGTTTGCGTACGTTTGCGTTTAAACGGGAAAGAATAACAGATTCTCCACTGTAGTTCCGTCCACTATGAACAGCTTTGTATTCGCTATCTTTTTCCAAGACTAATTCCAAATCGATCCTAAAACGCCGACTACCATGACCAAACGGCTTTCTCATGTGTTTTATCTATTACTGTCCTGCAAGAGAAGATTTTACAACAAGTTTGTAATTTTGACTGCACAGTAAACCTCACTAAAAGGACCACTCAACTTTGTAAATTATTAGGTCTTTAAGACAGGTCATTGCTTAAAGCACGGTGACAGTAAAACTAAAAAAGCTCGTTTAGGGGCTACCTTGCTTTTTTATTACCTGTCTTTTATTCAATTAATTAGCCTTTACTTTAGTGGCCGTAATTGAGAGGTTTTACTGAGCATGCAACATTTAAGAGTGATGACCCCTAATGAGAAGGGCTCCAGATAAGGTGAGTATTTCAAAAACAAAAATCTTTATTTCTGCTTTAAACCCTATGGTGTCACTACTCATTAGAATCGTCTCGAAGAGACGATTCTAATGAGTAGTAACACAATAGGATTTGGTGCTAAAATGAGTGAGAAAATGTTGAATTTGTTCAGTTTACTCCCTCTTATCTGGAGCATTGATGAGATCATACAAAAATCGGTACACTACGGACATCGATCGGTCATTCTAGTCAACTGACAGCTCAATCTGAGCTATTACGCTTTAGCACGGTTTGGAACGGGCCGACAGTAAACGAAAATGCCCGATCCCTCGCCGTAGAATACCGACTATTGACCAACATTGGCCCGATGCCATTAGGGGTATTCAATCGTAAAATAAGAAATAAATAGAATTATATACCACTGATACTATTGAAAACAAACATACCTGAAGCTACTAATTCATCAAATACTTTTTCTACTTCTGTAAAAACATCATCGGGACCTGTTTCAGCTGATATCTGTAATAAACAAAAAACAAATTTGGTTGCCATGAAGACAACATTCATACTTACAAATGTACTTGCAAATAATACACTCTTAGGTATACAGGGTATCAGAATAATAGTACATTCATAAGCAGAACAGCATTCTAGTGTCGGGATACAATGGAAAAGTTGTTTTTCTTTCCAAATAAACGTGTTTACGCTAAAACTATTATTTTCGATGCAAACAGTTTGGTGCCTATTCAGACGCCGGGTTACCCGGCGTCTGAATAGGCACCAAACTGTTTGCAAAGGAAATAATTGTTTTACTCACAAACACGTTTATAGGGAAAGAACAATTCACTACTGTATCCAGAAATGTGGGCGTAAACTAAACGTTGCCAATAGTTTTTTCCCCATCAAGTCTTAACGAAATCCTTTATTGTGACTACTCCGTATGTAAACAAAGAACCACAGTAACGGTTTAATTATCACAATATAGAAACATGTAATTACATCAACCGCAATTAATCTGAATATCAAATGTACAGTGGAGATGTTATTCTTTCCCGTCTAAACTCAAACGAAACGCAAACACATTGTAACAAGAGCCGTATACGGCCCTATATCGCTCACCTGGATACTTTGATGTAAATGTAAAATAGCTTGGAAAGCTGAGAAATGATGACAATATGATTGTGCAAATTGCTGAGTAGATGATGCTGTGTGCCAAATATCTAAACTCAGGGTAATGTGGTGTATGACAAGAAGATTTTTGAAGTTTTCATTAAAAATATATTTTTAGCTCCTGTGACCTAGATATGCAATTAACCGGAACTATTTGAACAAAATTGGTAAAGTACTCCTAGAAGTGTAGCCATGCCAGATATCAAAGCTCTGGCCACATTAGTTTCAGAGAAGATGTTTGAAGTTTTCACTATAGTTATTGGAAATGGGAAACCAGATACAGGGACAATAAAACATTCTCCAGAGATTTTTATTTCTAACTCTTTGTAATTTTGTGACCCCCATGGCGGGGTCATTTTTTACCCAAGGGACATAATGTGATCAATCTTGATAGAGGACCTGTAGAATATGCTGTGTGCCAAATATCTTAGCTCATGGTCATATGGTTTCAGAGGAGAAGATTTTTTAAGTTTTTATTGAAACGATCTATTTAAAGCTCCTGTGACCTAGATATGCAACGGACCGGAAATATTTCAACAACTTTCAAAAAGGACCATATAGAGATAATTTCTGCCACGTTTGGTAAAAATCCATCCAGTAATTTAGGAGGAGATGTCGTTTAAAAAATTGTTGACGACGGACGGACGGACGACTGACATAGCACGATCAAAATAGCTCACCTTGGCACTTTGTGCCAGGTGAGCTAAACAACATGGAGAAATTTCCATTTTTTTTAATATTCTTACTTTCTATCTTTATCTGAGTTGAAACAGTTTGCAATAGAAACAATTGTTTTAGCTAAGCGTTAACGTATGCCCAAATCTTTAGTGTAAGATGTTTACTAATATTTGGGAACACTTTCTGACCACGTTGCTTGAGCGGCTTAATTTTATTTGTTTTACCTTTTTTATTATTCATATATAAACTGCTCTTTTCTAATATTTCGACCTCTAAAGGCATTTTTCAAAGAAAATCATGTCAAAACACACGTCACATATGCATTCGGCCATAAAATCTCTTTAATTTATTGCTGAACGCATGTAACAAAAATGTGAAGTGTGTTTTGACGTGATTTTCTTTGAAAAAGGCCCTTAGAGGTCGAACTTTTAGAAAAGAGCAGTTTATATATTAATATTAATTTAATTCCCTATCTTGAATATTGAAAACAAATATTGTTACCTTTTTTAGTTTTCCTTCTTTCTCGTAATGCTCTACAACCGGTGCTGTTATATCATGGAAGGTCTTTAACCTCTTCTTGATAGTCTCCTCATTATCATCTACACGCCCGCTGGTTTCTGCCCGGCCCAGTAGGCGTTTTGTCATGGTCTCGTCGGAAACTTCGAAGTACAGCGCAAACTTACAGGGAGCTACCTGAAGCAGAAATACTGTGCGCATGAATACATACACAGGAAATGATGTCAGTTTTCTAGTTTAGTCAATAACCACATAGCCTGTTTTAGTAATAAAGATAGGTGACCACTTAAAGCAGGTTGAAAGAAAAGCAGAAAGTGCTTTAAGGCGCATTCTTATCTACTTTCAGACTGCTTTAATCTACAATATGATAGTGTATAGAAACTATTTCTCATAGAATATATTCATTATTATATATGGTGAAACTATTTTCTTCAGTTGCAAAATAGAACAAGGGCGTAAAATACTTATTGATGGAGTAAAGCGAGGCTAAATTCGAGCGCAATGCGACACGTGTGTATAAAATTATTTCCTCCAGAAACTGTTGATGATTTATCAAATTTAGTTTAAACAGTATTTATTTTTTTTTTATTTCAAAATAGATACAGTCATAAATGACAATACATACAATTTCACATATAAATATAAGGATTAGAAAACAAGTTTTGGTAAACTTATATAAATTCTTCTCCTTTTCATATCAATTACAATACACAGTCAAGACTCGAAACTTCGAACTCGATTCTATTGATATTTCCTGTGTTGACTTTCGATAAATCGAACTTGCCCGTACGTCAAAATGTGGCATAGCCATAGTCAACCCTGAAACACGGATATGTTCGAAATGACTCGAGTTCGAGGTATCGAGTCTCGACTGCCTCATGCTTTAAGTGTGATGGCAGGTTGTGACTGTGAATACTTAATTTTTGTTTTTAACTTTCAAAGCTGTTAACATAAAGTATATAGAATCGTGAAAAGTAAAAATATAGACATAAGTAAAGATTCACGTAGAAAAAAAAGAAGAGATAGATGTTGTAGCACTCTAATGTTGATAGGACTCCCAGAACCCGGCTCTCCCGCCCACCCCTCTCACTCAAAACGTTTGGTCGCCACTATATATTTTTGAACGCACAGGAATATGTAAGTATTTTGGTCAATTGTTAGATGTTCGTTGCCGTAGAGATAGTTGTTGACAGTCGGTGCACATTGGAGGTTAGATAGGAATTGCTGCCTCTCGTGTTGATACAGGGGACATTTAAGCAGAAAATGACTGGCAGTTTCAATTTCGCCACACTGACAATATGAGCTATCAATTAGTGAGCGTCTGCTCAAATCAAAATTAAGGGCACTACAAGAAAGTCGCAGGCGAGTATGCAGAACCTGGCCTAACCTACTTCCAGAATTATAGTATGACGGCAGTTTGTTAGGAACAGTGTTCAGGGATGATTTAAACGATTGTATTGAGTCAAGGTTACGAGTTGTTAAAGGAAGCGCATTCCAGTCACGGATAGCAGAGGGAAGAAAGGATTCTCTATATAGTTGAGATCGTGCATGAACAAAAGGTAAGTTTTCTGCATTTCTCAAATTGTATGTGTTCTGAGTTGGGTGAGGTAGCAGGTTTGCGATATACGATGGGCAGAGATTGTTTTTCATTTTATACAGAAGTAAAAGTTTATGTTTCTTGCGCCTTTCAGAGAGTGTTTCCCATCTTAGTTCACTACGAAGTTTAACTAAGTTACAATATTTAGTGGCACCTGTGACAATGCGAGCTGCTTCATTTTGTACTGCTTCAATGTCATTTTTAAGTTCATTTGAACAGTTATCCCACACTACGTCACTATATTCTAGCAGTGGTCTAATGAAAACTTGATATATGCGCTCGAGGCATTGTCTGTTAAGGACAAATTTTAGAGCCCTAAGTACTCCTATTCTTTGCCAGGCTTTGTTAAGTATAGATTTAGATATTGACAATATTTTGAAAAAGGTTAAAACTGGCAGGCAACGTCTTTGAAGCTTGATCAGAGGTTAAGTTACTCGGCATCTCCACAGGCTTAGATCTTAACGTTTTGCATTTCTATGAAATCACATCATGCTTAATTTGCTAAAAAAGAGACCTTTGAAAAAGGCAATATTATGAAAAGACTTACAAGCAGTTAAGCTTCAGATTAGAAATTTGACTAACCCAGCATCTGATCAGGGCCACTAATGTTTAATACATTTATTTCGCCCTTTCTTCTGTTAAACTGCCTAAACTCACAATCAAAATGTTAAAATATTGACAAATATGTAATATTATTTAAAACAAGAGGGCCATGGCCCTTAATTCGCTCACCTGAGGTCATTGTGCCTTAGCTTAATAGGCAAGACAACATTTTAATATAGCTGTAAATGGAATTATCTTCCAGACAAAAAAAAAAACATGACAAATTGGAATAACTTAAAAAAATATTGTTGGCAGAGTTATGGCCCTTATCCATGACACTTCTTCTTATCAAGCTACATGTATTTCCATATGATTATTTATTGTGCACTCTGCTTTACTTTCAACCTGCTTTAAGTTATCATCTACTAAGATATAGATACTATTTCTTATATCTTACATGTTTATGACTATATGGAATTATTTTCTTTAGGAGGAATAAATTAAAGGCGTAAAAAGGCATATGTATGGGGTAATGGGTTAACATCAGTAGAACTGGAGTTATCTCAAAGACAAGAAAATATGACACTGGGAAATATCTCAAAAATGACATTGACCTTTGTAGGACATGACCCAAGTTATAAAGTTTCTAACTTTAACAAAGTTATGGCTAAGATTAAAGTTGTGGACTGACAGACAAACAAATGGACAAACAGACAAAAAAGCAGACAGACAAAAACAATATGCCCCCAACTGCAGGGCATAAAAATATAGCAGACACCACCATATGCAACCTCATCAGCTGACCAGCTGACCTGAGTTCAGTTATGTAACTCTGCCAGTAGGAAATTTGGCTAGGGTCTAACTCTTATAATGCTGAATTGCTGTCTGCTATACATATTTTGAATGTGACTTATGACCTAGATATTTAACCGACCAGAACCATTTGAACAAACCAGGTAAAGGACATTTAGAAGTGTCACCATGCCAAATATCAAAGCTCTGGCCATATCAGTTTCAGTGGAGAAGACGTTTGAAATTTTCACTATATAACTCTATGTAAAACTGTGACCACCCCCGGGGCGGGGCCAATTTTGACCCCAGGGGCATAATTTGAACAAACTTGATAGAGGACCTGTAGATAATGTTATGTGCCAAATATCTAAGCTCTGGCCCTTGTAGTTTCAGACAAGAATATTTTTTAAGATTTCCTTATTTTTTCACTTTGGTTGCCATAGCAACCAGAGTTCTATATTGTTTTCAATTCTTTGAACAAATTTGAAAGAGTTTGACCCAAGGAACATTCCTGTAAAGTTTGGTTGAAATCTGTTCAGCCGTTTAGGAGAAGATGTCATTTGAAGCAATTGTTAACGACAACGCACGACGGACGACGCACGACGGACGACGGACGACGACGGACGACGGACACAGGGCCATCCCAATAGCTCACCTTGAGCCTTTGGCTCAGGTGAGCTAAAAACCAATAGTATGGCACTTAAGGGATAAACCTTCTCAATGTCATTAGTTCGTCTGATTTTATTGCTTAAATTTAGACTTTAGACAATTTGAGTGATAAACAGTGATGTGAGTGTCAAACAATTTGGAATCTGATCAGAATCTTATTAGTTCTGTGTCTAATCAAGATTCAAACTTTTTCCAAATACCAATGTACTAGTGCCAATTTATCATACATCCAAGCTCGTTTGAACGCACCTCGTTTTCAAACCTGGTTCCCTGTTCCATCTCTCGCGGGTAGCCATCGATGAGGAAACCTTTGCTCTCTGCCGCCTTGGCTATCATGGCTTCTTTCAACAGCTGGAGAACGGTATCCTACAACACATGAGAAATGTATGTGAATACTAGAATGGTATCTTTCAACGCAGGATACATGTATTTGAGCATAAAAAGGTCAGCATTCAGTACACAAGAAATGTATTTGCGCATTTGAAAAAAAACACCTACAGAACAGAGGAAATGTCTGTGAGTGTACGAAAGGCATCCTTCAACATTATAAAGTTATATGTGGGTATAAGAAAGGTGCCATACAGAACAATGGATCTATATGTTAGCATCCAAAAGATATCATGCAGAACAATAGAACTATATGTGGGCATCAGAAAAGTATCCTTCAAACAGTAAAACTAAAATGTGGACATAATATTAGAACTATAGGGGAGCATACAAATCGTATCCTACAGAACAGTTGAACTAATTGTGGGCATGAGACGGGTATCCTATAAAACAGTAAAATATATGTGAGCATAAGAATGGTGTCATACAGAACAGTAGAACTATATGTTGGCATAAGTAAGGTATCCTACGGAACAGTAGACTTATATATGGACCGAAGCAGGAAATCATACAGAATAGAATATTCGCACCCTACAGGCCAGAAGAACTATATGTGGGCATAAAAGCGGTTCCGGAATCCCATAGATCAGTAGAACAATGTATGGACATACAAAAGTCTATTTTACGAACAGTAGAACTGTATGTGGATATAAGAAGGGTATCATACAGAACAGCAGAAGCAGAGATATATGTTGGCATAAGAAAAATATCCCTAATAACAGTTGAATTATATGTGAAAATAAGAAGGATATCCTTCAGAAATGTAGAACTATATGTTAGCATAAGCAGGGTTTCCTTCAAAACAATAAGATTATAATATTATGAGGGCACATGCAAGAGAATCCTACAGAACAGTAGAACTATTTGTGGGCACACGAAAGATATCCTTTAGAACAGCAGCAATATATGTAGGCATAAGAAAGGTATCCTAAAGAAAAGTATAACTATATGTCGACATAAGAAGGGTATCCGAAAGAATAGTAGAATTATATGGGAGGATAAGAAAGGTAACCTACATACGAGTAGGTGATGGGCAACCTTAAGTTTGGAAACGGAAAAAAATCAAGCTATTTCGATATGTTTTTTTGTTATGGTCATCGGTTATAACCTAAGAATGGATCCATAATGTTCAATATTTTACATACCAGGGGAACCAAATCTCCCTTCTCCATGATTGCAGTAAGTTCCTTGCCTCTGGCTGAACCGGAAGCCACCTCAGCTCTAAGCAGGTCCCCGGATGATAAGTGGGTGAAGCCATATTTGTTGACGATCTTTTCACACTGTGTGCCCTTCCCGCTTCCTGGACCACCTGAATGAAATACAGTCAACATCTCTATTACGACCACCCGTCTACTACAGCAACACATCTATTACGACCACTAAATTGTGTTAATTATTAAATGTTTACGACAGGTGATTGCTAAAAATAATGTGACAGTAAAACAGAAAGCTTTCTTAGGAGATGTTTAGCAAATTACCAGAGGAGAAGACTATTTTTTCTCGTTTAAAGACATTACCGGACCTAGCATTGCAAACACCTAGTCAGGTAAAAAGTTTGCAAATGCAGCTGAATATCTATGCAAAGAATCAGTGAAGCGTCTCTTATTTTAATGGTTTTGTTTGAAAAATACACCTTGAATTTGAGTATGTCAGGGCCTCTTTAGACAGAATAAGATGGCTCAGCCACATACCTCGTGATTTTACAGGAATTTTCACGCTTATTGAGAACAATTGGAGTAAAATAATACAAAGGACCAGAAAAATCTCTCGAAACGCAAACGGAACGAAAACGCATTGCAATAAAATGTAGAAAATGACAACTTTTAGACAAGTATGCCAATGTATGTTTATTTGAGTTGAAAGCAGTTTGAGCTCTGATCAGACGCCGGGTGGCCCGGCGTCTGATCAGGCTCCAAACTGTTTGCAAACTCACATCATGTTTTCCAAAATGTTGTCACTTCCCCCATGTCATTGTATTGCGTTTTGCGTTAATAGGGGGAAATAATGTCTTCTCCACTGCACTACATAGATCAATTGCTTATACTATTATTCATTCAGCCATTGTATTGTCTGCACTGTTGTCTCTAAATTTTAGGTTTGCTATTTTGAAGGAATAAAGATTGACACAAATGCGAAACATTTTGGAATTTACGTTTGTCCTATTTTTTGGTTGTTACAACCAAAACTTATATGACAAGGGAAAGGAAATGATTAAGCCATTCTCTTCAGTATAGTTGAGTTAAAAAGCAACATTGCGTAATTACACTATTTTTCGGACAATTGTTCTTTTCAAACAAGAGCCGTATACGGCCCTAAACCGCTCACATGGAACAACTGAAATAAGCGTAAAATATCTAAGAAAGCTGAGAAATTATGACAATACGATTTAGCCAATCACTTCAGTATATGCAAAGGGCAATGATTTGAACAATATTGACAGCAAACATTTAAGAAAACAATTTAGTAAAATTTGTGACGGACGAAAATTGCAGATTTCACGAACAAGAATTTTTAAAATTTAATGAAACGATCGTTCTTTTAGCTCTTGTGACCTAGATATGCAACAGACCGGAAACATTGAACAAAATTGGTAAGGTACCTCTAGAAGTCACACCATGTCCAAGTATCAAAGCTCTGTAAATCTTAGTTTCAGGAAAGAAGATGTTTGAAGTTTCACTATATAACTCTACGTAAAACTGTGACCCCCAGGGTAGGGTTATTTCTTTACCCAAGGGACATAATTTGAACAACTTGGATAGCGTACCAGTGGATGATGATTTGTGCCAAATATCTAAGCTCAGAGTACTGCGGTTTCAGACAAGAAGATTTTTACAGTTTTTATTGAAGCGATCTATTTTAGCTCCTGTGACCTAGATATGCAACGGACCGGAACCATTTCAACAATATTGGTAAAAGCCCTCTAGAAGTGTCACCATGTCAAATATCAAAGCTCAGAGTACTGCAGTTTCAGACAAGAAGATTTTTACAGTATTTATTGAAGCGATCTATTTTTAGCTCCTGTGATCTAGATATGCAACGAACCGGAACCATTTCAACAATATTGGTAAAGCCCCCCTAGAAGTGTCACCATGCCAAATATCAAAGCTCTGTCCACGTTAGTTTCAGAGCAGAAGAGTTTTGAAGATTTCACTATATAACTCTATGTAAATTTGTGACCCCGGGGCGGGGTCATTTTTGACCCCAGGGACATAATTTGAACAACTTTGATAGAGGACCAGTAGATGATGCTTTGTGCCAAATATCTAAGCTCAGAGTACTGCGGTTTTAGACAAAAAGATTTTTAACGTTTTTATTGAAGCGATCTATTTTTAGCTCCTGTGACCTAGATATGCAACGGACCGGAACCACGGACGACGACGGACGACGGACACAGCACGATCAGAATAGCTCACATTGGCACTTTGTGCCAGGTGAGCTAAAAACAAAACATTAACAAGCACACATTAGCAACAAGCGTTGTAAAAGCAATGACCCATTTCATAGACAAGAGTCTAAGCTCGATTGTATTCGTTCATGTAGTGGTCTAAGTACGAAATTATAAATTTACGAAATAGTCATTAGCAAGACTATATAATATACAGTGAATATATATTTCTCCGTTTACGCAAACGGAGCGTTTTTCCCAATGCAATAAACTGATGAAAATAGCATTGTTTTGAAGACATTGACAATTTGTTCCAATCTGAATGGCAAACAGTTTGGAGACTTATCAGACGCCGGGTAACCCGGCGTCTGATGAGTCTCCAAACTGTTTACAATGGATATAAATGTGTTAGTCTAAAGGCGCTTGATGGGGAAAGAAAAACGTTTTATCAACTGTACTACTGAGTACGAAATAATTTACGAAAAGGTGATGAGTCGTTAGTAAAAGTAAAAGGTACTTACCTATCACAAAGACGATATTGGTGTTCTTCAGTGCTGTAATAAAAGAGGAAAAGAGAACAAATTATAAAAAGGTTATTGTTTGCAAATCGGCATAACCTTTGTTACTTAATGTGGCATATGTTACAAATGTGTTTCGTTATGCGTAACAATTATCCTGCTTGCACAATTATCCTGCTAGAATACAGTCTGATGGAGGAAAATTAGGGCAACGAACTCCTAGTACTAGAGCTTGTCCTGCCAAGATATATGTTTGACCAATTGGTGGGGGAATGAGGGGGGGGTCTGCTTTGAAATTGTCGTCTGCAATTGTGGCGAAATTCACATTTATAATACATTTTAAAGAAGCCTTAAAGCGATTGTCAAACAACTTTGATTCAGATCGGACGGTGCATCACAAGGCGTCCAATCTAGATCAAATCCGTGTGCAAGAACAGTACCATTGAAGACGTGATGCGCAATCCAAATGACTAATACTAATAGACTTATACTCTTTCTCCCGAATATATCACAATATGCATGGATGTCAAATTTTTATGACGCTGCATTAGTTAACATATTGGATTTCGAAGTCTGATGATCCAGACTTGTTGCAAGAGCAAGTCTATTCATAAATTAAATAGAAGTAGAAGAAACAAATGGTTAATAATGCCTGGCGAAGGACTAAATCAATAAGGTGTTTCGTTTTCAATACATATGTACTTCAATAGAGCAAAACGAAACTAACTCATTAAATTTAACCAGTCTGTGCAAAGTTTTGATCCAAACCCAGGGCTCGAGATAAGGGGAGGTTTTCAAAAACTTAAATCTTTATTTCTGTATTAAACGCTATTGCGTCACTACTCATTAGAACCGTCAATTCGAGACGATTCCAATGAATAGTAGCACCAAAGGATAGCACCAAAGGATTTGGTGCTCAATTAAGTAACAAAATGTTGAATATATGATTTTAAGTTTACTCCTCTTAGCTACAGTCCTGAGATCAAATACAAGATAAATCCAATAATCAGTGACACTTAATAGTACACGGTATAAAGAGTGTTGTATCTGAATACGTCACTTTTATAGCTGATGACGGTTTCAAAATGACATTGTATCCATTGCCAATCACAGAACGTTGTTCCTACAAAACAGACACGAATACTACCTTTCCGAACATCAGCTGTTGAAACTGACATGGTATAATACGTATTCCAAATTGCTCGACATTCAACAAGTCTTAGATTCAGTATTATGATTCAACATGTCGTCAAAACATGCCATAAATAGAAACAGTCATATCCAGTCAATCTTGTAACAGGCGACTTATCAGTAAAGTGGCGCAGAGATCTCTTAAAACAAATAACTGCTTAATGCATGATAGAAATACTGCAGAAAGCTTTCTGCATTATTTCCATCCTGTATTAAGCAACCGCCTGTATCAGATATTGCACATATGTATATAGGTCTTCTATTAAGTAGTCGCTCAATACGAGATAGATTGTAGTTTAGATTTGACTTCCTTGTAAAGTTCAGTTAGATAAACCACAACCTACTCTAAACAATTATTGTTTCCGTGGTTTTAAAAGATGGGTGTGTATTAAAGCAGTGTGTAAGTAAGGCATAACACTCCTAAAGGGACTTTCTGTTTTACTTGTATACTGCTTTCAGCTGTAACATCAATAATTACTCTTATTGTGAATGGTCTTAACAAGGCGGTGTGTGTGTGTGTGGGGGGGGGGGGGGGGGGGGCATTACTATTACCGCCAGTACATCTTACAGTGGAGAATCTGTTATTCTTTCCCGTTTAAACGCAAACGCAAAGCACTAAAACGTAGAAAAGTACAACGTTTGGACAATTCTGATAATTCATGTTTATCTTGGTGGCAAACAATCTGGCTCCAAACTGTTTGCACTGCAAATAATAGTTTTAGCGTAAACGCGTTTATTGGGAAAGAATAACGTTTTCTCCACTGTACATGAACATAAATACTTCCATGCAAGCCTAAATTTCTAGGACTCTTTATAGTCTAACTTCGATTTAACTGGAAATTGCGTTACTCGAACTTAACAGTTTAGTAAAACTTCTCTATAAACACCACTAAATTAAGTTAATTATTTTTGTATTTAAGACAGGTGGCTGCTTAAAGCAAGGTTAAGATAAAGAAAAATCTCCTTTAGGAGCTTTCTGTTTTACTTTCACCTTGCTTTAAGCTGACACCTGTCTTGCATACATGTATAATCAATTAAGCTTATTTAAGTGGTGGTAATAGAGGAATTTTACTATATTTCAAAGTCAAAATGCGGATTTAACTTTGAAATATGGGTGTATTCGATTTAAGCGAACTCGATTACTGAAGACAAACGTAGTAGTTTGATTTAAACGAGTTTGGGCTATCGGGGCTGGGTTGTATACATGTACAGTGGAGAATCTGTTATTCTTTCCCAATAAACGCGTTTACACTAAAACTATTATTTCCAATACAAACAGTTTGGAGCCAGATCAGACGCCGGGTAACCCGGCGTCTGATCTGGCTCCAAACTGTTTGCCACCAAGATAAACATGAATTATAAGAATTGTCCAAAAGTTGTACTTTTCTACGTTTTAGTGCTTTGCGTTTGCGTACGTTTGCGTTTAAACGGGAAAGAATAACAGATTCTCCACTGTACATGTATGCATGTGCGATAACGATCCCATTGACGTTTTATGTAGGAAAAAATAGCATTTGCTTCATAGTGAAATTCTATAGAAATTAAAAGCATATTATATAACATTCTAATTTATTTCTATCCTGCCGCTCATGTTTTCTTCAAGGAATTAAAGCTAAAAACACATACACCATTTTACAAAATGTAATAAACTATAAATTGCCCAATAAACGATTATGTAGTCATTATCTTATTATGTACTTAGGATAAAGCACATGCTTTTGTTTTACGCATGTTTTATGCGAACTTAAGTGTTGCTAGTAATAGGACAATTAACCCTTAACCCTTTACCTTATAGAAGCGACTTTTAGCGCATTCATTTTATTCATCCGCCAAAGAAAATAGTTCCATTTTATACTGTCATGAATATGTACCATAAGAAATAGTTTCTATATCCTAGCAGATAGTAACTTAAAGCAGGCTGAAAGTAAATCAGAATGCGCCATATATGCTTTAATAGGGCATATATCTTAAGGGTGTATCAATGTCATGAGCCATTTTTTTCAAAGTATTTAACTTTTTTTCTATCATTGTTTTTTTGGAAGAGCTATTTATGATGAATGAAAAAATGAAAAAAAATATATATGGTGGTGTCCTTTTTTTGAGCTACAGCGATTTGAAAAAGGTATGTCAAATTTGGATATTTTCTTCAAATTTTACCCATTCAGAGTACAAGCTTCAGTAAAATCTCTTTCAAAACAAAAGAAAACTGTTAATTTGGGTTTTCTTTATTTATTTCATGTCTATGGTGGTATGTTCACATATGTAAACCAAATTTAGACACAGCAGGCACCAGGTTTGAACAATATGGATCCTTGAATATCAAAAATATGCTTTATATAGGGCATGATTTTATTAGATTTTTTATTTTATGAAAAAAAGTAAAAAAGTTTGAAAATGAAATAGTTCTAGTATTGAACTTTTTCTTATATTCTACCAGATGAAAGCCCATGCTAAGGCAGTTCAAAATATGAAAAGAAATTGAAAGGTCAGTGTTGAAAATTTTGAGTTATTAAAGTAAAAAGAGTTATCGCCCCTTACAAAATTTACAAAAAAGTACCATATCGATGATATTTAGAGCTTTATAAATTTCACATTTGGTGCCTTTTTTTTCTTAAATTAGTTTTTGTATGATGAAATACTACCATAGATAGGAAATAAATAACACAAAACCAAATTATCATATTTGTTTTCATTTAAAATGGGTTTTATTGAAGTGGGCTGTTTGAAAAGGACAAAATAAGAGGAAGTGGGTGGGGTAAATTTTACATGGCAGTAGAGCAAACTGTTGTTCACCAAACTGTACACTTTTTCTATTTTTTCATTCATCTTAAATAGCTCTTCAATACAAAACCATCATAGAGTGTTTTCATATACTTTGAAAAGTTCCCAAATTCATGACTTTGATACACCCTTAACTACTATGGGGTAATGGGTTAAAACAGTAGAGAAGACGTTATTCTTTCCCGTGTAGAAAATGACAGCTTTTCGACAATTATGATATTTTATGTTAATCTGAATGACAAAAAAAAATCAGTGTATAATTCTGTGATCTGAGTGACGAACAGTTTGGAGCCTGATCAGACGCCGGGTTACCGTCTGATCTGGCTACCAAATATTTGCAATGGACTTTTTAATTTTAGCGTAAACGCGTTTATTGGGAAAGGATAACGTCTTCTCCTCTGTAACTACCGTCATTTTCGAAATTGTCTGCTAAAATTTCTTTCACTGCAACAGGAGACCACAATGAACCTTGCAAGCAGTTTAGATCCAGTTCAGACGCCGAGTAACGCGACGACTCATCTAGATCCAAACTGTTTGATACACCTACCGATAATAAGTTACACAGACTTAACAACTACTGAATCCTAGCAAAGAGTACAATGTACACTCGTCATTTACAAACAGTGTTTCCATGAAGAGTACACTTGTTATACAATGTATATGCAAACAGTGTAGACCCTGATCAGAGGGCTTCTACAGGGGCCCTCTTATCAGGGTCTGCAAAATTTGTCATTTGGTACTATATATTAAAAGCACCCTTGAAAAGGATTACAATGGACTCGACTTAACTGTAACATGGGATTACTCATTTAAAGTCCACATGTATTTGAAACGATAGTGCAGACAGTTAAGTGTCAAAGAGGATGATAATCTTGCGATGAAGGGATGAACTTTTAGAAATCCAAAATTGGCGGTGACAGGGTAAATACATAGTTTATATACAAACTTATCATGTGTTGTAACGAGAGGTGACTGCTTAGAGCAAGGTGATAGTAAAACAGAAGGAGCTTTCTGTTTTACAGTCACCCTGCTTTAAGATGCCACATGTCTCTTATACAACCAAATAGCCTTCTAATAGATATCGCAATTGAGTGATTGTACTGTACAATAAAAATGTCATGAAATCATTTATTTGTTGTTTTCACATGACCTGTGTCAATGACTGTATTTGCGACAGCTGTGTCTTAAGGAGGTATTGTTGTGGTTACGAAAAAGTACTTTTCACGTGCACCGCATGCGCATCGTAAATATTTTACATATGCACTTTACAGTGAGGGAAAAAATTCATTATTTATTCCCATTTAGAAATACGAAACGAAATGCTAGCGCAATGCAATAAAAACTGAAAATCGTTGATATTTCAACAAGTAAATGATTTGTTTAAAGTGTCAAGCTTTTATTTATCCCATTCCCTATTATTCCGCGTCTGAGCTCCAATGTATAGCGCATTGGTACAGTAATACATGCAGGGCTGCCATAAGTTGACATGAAAAATCCTAAGATTTTCAAATTTGCATTTTTCAAGTGTGATTTTACTAATCGTACCTTTACCCTATAGCCTGTTTCTTGTTGTGTTGACACGTGACTACTTAAAGTAGGCTGGAAGTAAAACAGAATGCGCCTTATGGCGCATTCTGTTTTACTTTCAGTCTGCTTTAAGCGACCATGTTTTAGAGAAAAAAATCCGGAGATTTAGGAGAAATGGCAGCCCTGTACATGTACAACAAGGTTGGAAACAAAATTGTTATGCAGGAGCACTCTGAGCAGGGTCTACACTGTCTGCATAGTACAAATGTACTCTTCACAGGTACACTCGGCTGGTAAATCACGACAGGTTTGATAGTGGAAAAACTTTCTGCACGAATAAAAATGTGGCCTGCGAAATATGTCCCCTGGAACAATTCTTTAAGTTAATCTATGTGCAGTTTCTTTATAAAATAAACCAGTGGAGAAGACGTTGTTTCCCAATAAACGCGTTAACGCTAAAATCTATTAGTTCCATTGCTAACAGTTTGGGGTCATATCAGACGCCGGACTTCAAACGGGTTGCCACTCAGATGAAAATGAAGTCACAATTGTAAACAAGTTGTCATTTTATACTTTTTACTTCAATGCGTTTGTGTTTCGATTAAACGGGAAAGAAGAACGTCTCTAAAGAGTCAAGCAGATTGTATCCAGGGTCCATGCTTATAAAGCGTTTGAGTTGAGTCTTAAATTGTTCTCAATGATTTGATTGTCAGATTTGAGCCAAATACTTGAGAACGAACTCAGGCTCAACTCAAACGCTTTACAAGCGCTGGGCCAGATGACATGCCAGGTTACTCAGATCAAAAATGTTTGCGCCCGATATTAAACAACTGGCACGGTGTACAGAAGGTAAACGAATGCTTGGATCAGTTTAGAAACCTCTACTATTTGCTTCAGTGGAGAAGACATTATTATTTCCCGTTTAAACAAAACTAAATGCAGAAAATGATTTTTTTAAAAAGTTGATCACTCATTTGAATCCGAGTAGCAAACAGCTTGGAGCCTGATAAGACACCAGGTTACCCGGAATCTGACCTGGCTCAAAACTGTTTGCAATTTACAAAAGGCTTTCAAGCATAAACGCGTTTATCGGAAAAAGGTCTTCTCCACCGTATGAAGGAAAATTACAGAGTCTAGCCCTTAACCCATGTGTGCCTAGTGTCCCATAAAAGAGACATATGCAAACATTGTAGACTCTGGTCAGAGGCCGCATAATGCTAATATATAAACATGGGGTAATCCACTGGGTATATTAAATGCAAGTTTTTGAATAGTCATATTTGAGCATATGCTCAAATCTGACCAATCAAAAGCTTGGGAACGATATCAGACTCAACTCAAACGATCTATAATGCAAACAGTATAGACCACGATCAGAGGGTTCCTACAGGAGCCCTCTGTTAACGGTCTGCAATGCTTGTCATTTTGCAAATATATTGTAAAATCTACCATAAAGAAGTAAAATATGGACTAGTCTTAATTGAAAACTGGAATTGTTCATTGAAATGTTTCAGTGCGGAATGAGCTAAAATATCACCGAAGGACTTAGAGACTTCAATGAAATATTATCACTCGCCATTTTTCATGAAAATTACAGTAAACCCTTTCTATTACGACCGCCAAAGGAAGGCTAATTGATTTCATAAAATATAGGTGACAGCTGAAAGCAAGGTGACAGTAAAACAGAAAGCTACTTTAGGAGTTTTCTGTTTCACTGTCACTTTGCCTTAAGTCTTCACCAGGTCCTGTCGTTAACACCTAATAACTAAAACTTTTTTCGTAATTGAGAAATTTTACAAAAGCACTCTTCGTTCTCATGAAAATTACAAGTTCATAAAAGTTACACTGTAGACAAAGGAAACCGCAATAAAACCCATTCCTCGTGCAGCTGGGTGTAATTATGAATATACATGTCTACGACGCGCATTTTTTCACGTTTGGTGATTGTTTAATCAGACAGGAATCTCTGTAATTCCTGCATAATATCCTTACACCGGCGGGTAGCGCCGTCTGGTGTAAACTGTCTTCTGGCGCCAAAACTGTCGTTAGCTGACTTGTAAGAATTTATATAAAACTTCTCTCACGTTGAGAACGTAGAATTACATATATTATCGCAATATTGCTCAATGGTTAAACTAAGCAGTTTGATTTGGAGCCAAACTTGGTACAAAGGGAGATAAATCTGATGAGATGCTCTAAGGATATGCCAGGCTGATTCCCAGTCAAACAACAGCTGTCGACATGTCTCAAACTCTCAACAGTATAAAACTATTAGACAACAGGGAACCAGTATTTCGCGATACTTGCAAGCGGATTGGATTCAGATCAGGAACCACGGGACATTGTGTCTGATCTAAACCCAAAATAGTTAACACTCAGGTGGTATTTCTGAAATGCAGAGAAGCTTAACCCTTTGAACCCTAGTCCCGCATAATGGCTTCAAACAGTTTACATGTGAAAAGAGCACTTGTCCTTTGCAAACAGTGAATACCCAGATCAGAGGGCTCCTTTCGGAGCCCTCTGATCTGGGTCTTCACTGTTTGACATAATGCAAAACATTGACAAAAACAACCATTAAAAGTCAGAAATGGACTAGACTAAAATGGAAACTGGGATTGTCCATTTAAAGCTTTAGGGAGGAAAGAGTTAAGCAGACGACAAATTCGAGCAGACGACCCTAATGCAGCTTTTCGAGTGATACGTTCGAAAGAATCTCAACGTAAACGCAATGATATAAAATGTAAGACCATGCTCCAAGTGCTTGTAAAAATATTCGTCACCATTTGAAACTTTTCGAAAACAACAAACTTGCCATTTTCTACACACAGTGACATTATTCTTTTCCGTTTAAACGCAACAAACGCAAACGTATTGCAATTATCTTTTTTTAAAAAAATCAATCTTTTTTTAAAACGTCTTACGATAAAGAGCACAGTCTCTTGTAATTCTATAAAGAATAGCATGGTTTTGATTTTAGTTGTATGTCTGTACTTGTATAAGTACTGTAACCATGATGCGACTTAAATAAACAAATAAACTACGATATATATCTTTATCTGCGTGGTATACATTTTGGAGCCAGATCAGACGCTGGGTAACTACTGTACTTGAAATTGTCAGGTACGTTTCTACTCTACAATGAAGTAGGGGTGGCACGGTAGTCGATAGTATCGATTTATCGCAACAGCTGTAGTCACGGTAGTCGACTATCGATTACAAAATTAAACGTTCGATACTATCGACGATAGTATGAGCTACTACATGTATCGATATTAACTTCTTATCCCCTGAAACGTACAATGGACAATTCAAGTTTACAATAAAGGCTGGTCCATTTTAGACTATATAGGGTTGTTTTTAATAATATATTGCAAAATGACAAACAGTGTCAGGAGCCCTCTAATCAGGGACGTCGCTGTTTGCATTAGACAAGTATACTCTTTACTGGTACACTTTTGTTAAAGGACGCATATATACGTCACTAGGACACAATGTGTTAAGAAAATGTTTTATAAGTTTCCGTCTCAACAAGTTTTCAGATAGTGAATTCGATTTTGTCCCATGTGTGTTTAACTCTATTTTTTATTCTTTACGTTTTAGCTTGTTTTCAATATTGAAGGCAGATGGCTGCTTAAAGCAGATTGAACGTAAAGCAAAATGCGCTTTAAGATGCATTCTACTTTACTTTCAGCCTGCGTAAAACTACCATCTGCTAGGATAGGGGAAACATTCCTTATGGTTCATATTCATATATTGTAATACTATAATGTGTAATAAACTGTCGTGATAGTATGCAACAGAGAATCCAACTATCGATAGTCTATCGTGGTAGCGTAACCGTTTTCAACAATCGATAGTCTATCGTGGTAGCGTAACCGTTTTCAACTATCGATTACTATCGTAATAGCGATTTTGGACGACATAGTCAGCTCTACAATTAAGTTGAGTATTTCTAAAGCTAAAATTTCTTTTCTGCGACAAAACCCTTTGATGTGACTACTTCATGATTTGGAATAATTTCAACAAGTTTTTACACTACAGAGTTTTGGTATATTCTAACATAAACCAAGTACCAAAATAAATATGCCTATTAACCTCTTACTTATCCCTACACAAATAAATATAGTCCCATTTTATATAGTCATAAATATGAACTATAAGAAACATTTCCTATATCCAAGCAGATGAATGTATAAAGCAGAATGAACGTACAGCAGAGTGCTCATTGAGGAGCATTCTGATTTTTAAACCTTTTTTCCCAATACATGTATATATATCTAGTAGCGAATTTAATTCATTCATCCACTGAAGAAAATAGTTCACAATTTATACAATCATTGACATATACCAAACACCTTTTTGCTATATCCTAGCAGATGGTAGCATAAAGCAGGCTGAAAGTAAAGCAGAATGCGCCTTTCTGCTTTACTTTCAATCTATCTGAAGTGCTGACCTGTCTTTGAAAGTAGAAACAGGCTAGATGGGGTAAAGCGTTAAGCAAAACCCTTCAATATTAGATCCAAGATATGGGGATGGTGTTAATCTATTTGTCTCTAGTAGCGCTTTTATGCGTCATTTCTGTAAAGGGTGTATTTGCATTTGCAAAGACTGCAGATCAGAAAACTCGTGATGGGGCGCGCTGATCCGGGTCTTAAATGTTTGTCATGATGCATTTTATTATGAAAATCGCCCTTAAATGGTAAAAATGAAATATACTTAATGGGGAACTGAAGTTGTCTGTAGGAAGTTTCAAGTGTCTATGATTCTTGGAATTTCAAAGATGTTTAACCCTTTACCCAATAGCCTGTTTCTAGTTATGAAGAAATGTGACCACTTAAAGCAGATTGAGAGTAAAGCAGAATGCACCTTAAGGCGCATTCTGCTTTACTTTCAGCCTGCTTTAAGCTACCACCTGCTAAAATATAGAAAATAGTTCTTCTAAAACATATTCATGACTGTATATATTGGAACTATTTTCTTCAGTGGATGAATCAATCTAATGTGCTAAAAGTCGCTTCCATGGGGGAAAGGGTTAAAACATTTTAGTTTAGAGCTACTACATCTCATTGAGAGCTTTGTAAAGTTGTAAAGTTAACGGTGTTGCAAAAGTGGTCCTCGTGCATGCGGTCACTCCTACTGTTGTTATGACGTCATTTGTGACGTCATATAGTGAAGAAGACGTTATTATTTACCGTAAAAACGCAAAAGAAACAAACTGCAATAAAATGGAAGAAAATGACACTTTCTGAAAATGTTAATTTCATTTTAATTTGAGTGCCAAACAGTTTTGAGCCAGATCAGAAGCCGGGTTACCCAGGTTTGCAATTTAAACAATGATTGTTGTTTAAACGCGTTTATTGAGAACGAATAACGTCTCCATTGTACGAGGAGGGACCACGCCCTTTCAGCTAGTACATGTATATCAATATTGTCCTTAGTTTCAATTACATTTACATGGCAACGAAGTTGGAATCATGTTTCAATATGATTTATACTTCAATTGATAGACATTTTAGCTACTTGGCAGCTTTAATTCCTTCGCTACCATGACGTCATCAATTTTAAACAACTGTCGTCTGCTTTTGTTTCTCAAAATTAAAGTTTAGGTATTTTGACTTAAGAAATATTGGAATGTGTTTCAAAAAGTTAGGATGCTGATCAGACGCCGAGTTTCTCGGCGTCTGGTCTGAATCCAAACTGCTTGCACTTGACTGAACTTTTCGAGGTGCAAACGAGTTCGTTGAGAATGAATAACGTATGGCCTTGTAATATAACACAGTTAATCTAATAGCTTACAGTAATTGCTAAACATTTCAGTTTCATGAGCTGTTTTATTATTTTCGCACCGATTGAATATATTCTGGCATTTGCAAACAGTTTGAATCCAGATCAGACGCCGAGTAACTCGGCGTCTGATCAGAATTCAAACTGTTTGACACACTTTTATTATTTTTTAAAAAGATACAATTAGATTACAAATATGTTGGATTAAATGAGAGAGCAACAGAAGGCTTTTCCTTGAACAGTAATTACATGAACCTAATAAACATACAATTACGCGCGTGCAAAAGCGGCCATTTAAAAGAACAAAAAGAGGACCTTAAAGAGAGAAGTCCGTTCAATGCAGGACACCAATCATACATAAAGCTTGTATAAAATATGTCTGTAAAACTTTCACCCTTTATGAAGCAATCCGCATTTTGAAAAAAAAAAATGTAAAATATGAAGTTTTTCTGCATGCTTGCTTCGGTTTAGGCCCGTTAAAGATTTCCCATCCATATTGGCATATTACCAAAAGCCGCCTACCTCGGCTTGTCTAAATTCTAGAGCAAAATGATTTGTCCTGACAACGCTTCTTACCTTCCGCATCGCTTCCGTCCGCGGTTTTATTCTTTCCCTTGTCCGCCTGGCTTTTGACACACAAATTACCCATAATTCCAAACCACTTCCGTCACAGTATGTCCCGTAAAAAATAAGTCCAAAATAGGTCCAAAGAATGAAAGAATTTCACTGAAAATCCCAGCGCCACACAACTCTCCACTCGTTTTCCCTCGTATGTTATACCGAGTCTTCCCGGTTACACGACTCCGGAGAATATACAATCAATCCTGTATTCGTCGGCGCAAAACAAAAAGATGAAATTTCAGTCTTCAAAACATATTACTGCTTAATGCATGACAAAAGTAAAGCAAAAAGCTGCTGCAGCAGCTTTTTGCTTTACTTTTGTCATGCATTAAGCTGTCACCTGTATTAAGATAGTTATGTGCTTATTAAGAAGGTGTCCGCTTAAGAAGGGTGTCCGCTAAATACAAGTTTAACTGTGCTACACATTCCGTCAAAATACAAAGATCAGGTGTATTCAGGTGAAGCTAGCGGAATACAGTTCCAGGAGCGCTGGCAAGCTAAGAACTCCTCAAGGAATCTCTAGTATGAAACTTACATAGCTTAAGCCCTTACTCTGCTGGTAATATCGCCTGCTAAAAATTCATCGTCTGCTTTAATTTTTCAAATTGTGATTCGGCGCATTGATAGATGGAATATCGATACAAATGAAACACTAATATTTGTGTTCATCCTGATCAGGCGCCGAATATGAAACTACATGTACATAGCTTAAGCCCTTTCTCTGTTGGTTATATCGCCTGCTAAAATTCATCGTCTGCTTTAATTTCTCAAATTTGGATTTGGCGCTTTGATCGACGAAATATCGATAAAAATGAAACACCAATAAGATTTTTGTCCTATTCAGACGCCGAGTAACACAGCCTCTGATCTTGAGCAAAATTGTTTGAAAATGTTCGTCGGATCATATTTAACACATTAAAGGGTTAAGCCCCTTAAATGCGGGGGAGCCAGTGTATCCGATAACATTTGCAAACGGTTCGGATTCTGATCAGACATCGAGTTATCGGCATCTGATCAGGGTCCAACTCGTTTGGTATTTGGACTGAGTCTATGTAAACTTTCAGATAAAGGAGCGAGTTTTTCAGAAATTAAGGAGGAAAACTTTTTCAGCTGATGATTACAGTCAGAGTACTGTTATTCTTTCCCAATAAACGCGTTTAAGCTAAATCAATTATTTGGTTTGCGTTTTTAAAAAGGCAAAGAATAACGTATTCTCCACAGTATGATCAATGAATTAATATATACCGAACGTTTAGCTTGAACAAAATATCTCAACTCTTTTAGCACTGAGTAAGTATCTGTCTTCTGCGAGAAAAGTCGCCTGCTTAACTTCTGAATTCATTTCGTCTTCTGTTATATCTACAGAAACAGAATCTGGGAAACAAACGGTCATGGTCTGCTTTTTATTTCTCAATTTCAAATATCAGGTATTTTGACTTAAGAAATCTTGAAATGAGTGTCAAACAGTGTGGATCCTTATCTGACGACGCTTCACTGTTCGTCAAAATAGTTAATTTTTTAATTTCAGAAATAAAAGCAGACGACAAATGTTTAAATTTGATATCATGGCAGTGAATGGATAAATAAACCTATTCAACGCTACATTTTCACATGTCTTAAGTCTTTCACCACCATCCATGTAACATCGAACGCTTTAACCCCTTCACTGCCTTACCCCGAGCACAGCAGTTTTTTGCAAATAGTTTAGATCCTGATCAGACGCCGCGTTACGCGGCGTCTGATCAGGATCCAAACTGTTTGACACTCATTTCAATATTTATTCAGTCAAAATAGCAAAAATTAAAATTAAAGAAACAAAAGCAGACGACAATTGTTTAAACTTGATGACGTCACGGCAGTGAAGGGGTTAAAATAGCCCATTGATTGTTTGAACCGAATATATTGCCACTTGCAATTTACAGCATCTTACATGTATTTGGCTCTTTACTCCATAAATGTGCAAATATTACTCCTTTAATTCAAGTCTCCACTGGAGAGAATAATTCCACTTTAAACAGTTATGAATTTATGTACCATATGAATACTTTTTATTCCAGCAGGTAGTAGCTTTAAGCAGTCTGAAAATAAAGCAGAATGTGCCAATTCTGCTTTATTTCAACATGCTTTACGTGGTCACATATTTTTAAAACCAGAAAAAGGCTATAACGGTAAAGGGCTAAGTGACCGAAATACCCAAAGGCGAAAGTGAATTTAAAAAGAATACTCAAGGTGTACATGACTAACTGACCGAAATCTGAATCATCAGATGAATAATACGATTTAATAAAACGATGGGAGATAATACACGTAAGAGCAATGCGTCATCTTACATTTAATATGCCGACTCAGAGCATATTGGAAAAGATGTTATTCTTTCACGTTTTCAAAACCAAAACTAATAAGTACAAACGCGATAAAAGTAAATAGTAGAAAATGGCAATTTTTTCGAAGGTCTAACGATTTTTGTAACAAGTTTTTCTGAGTGGCATAAAGTTTGGAGCCTGATCAGACGCCCGGTTGAAATTATTTTCAATTAAAATACAGTCCTTCCCTGTTAGCTCGAGCTCGCTTAAGTCGAACAACTTTATTTCAAAGTTCAAATGAGGCTAAGCCACGTTTGGACTTTGAAATACGGATATGTTTGACTTAAGTGAGTTCAATTAAATGATACTAGGCTGTACACACACAGGTAATTTCGACTTAACCCATTGTATGCTGGGTAATACTTGGCGGCCATTTTTAAAATGTCGTCTGCAGCAGGTAAAACTCAAATATTTGCAAAAGTTTTTGCAATTTCTGATAGAATATTGACATAGCAGCAAACAGTTTTGATCTCAGATCAGGCCCCACACTGTGGGGCCTGATCTGAGATCAAAACTGTTTGCCTAGAGGTACACCTAAAAGTGAATCCCGCATAAAATGGGTTAAGCGGGATTGAGGTACCGATGTTCGACTGTTGTTGTTTTAGCATAAACGCGTTTATTGGGAAAACATAACGTCTTACATGTATCCTCTTTAATTATTGCGTTCGGTCTATTTCAACCATTGGCCTGCCATACAATCGCTTCATTTACTCATTGAGCCCTAGTGACGCATATATGCGTCCTTTACCAAATGTGTACCTGTGAAGAGTACACTGTGTCCTATGCAAACAGTGAAATCCGTGATCAGAGGGATCCTGTTTGAGCCCTCTGATCAGGGACTTCACTGTACGTAATTTTTACAATTTATTCCAAAAAACAACCTTCAAAAGTCTCAGTGGGATAATGAGTTAAAAGATAACGTCTCAAAAATTTTGATTTGTGGTGCACTCACAACCGAACACCGAAATACATGTATGTCGAAATGGATCTTTGAATAAGGAGCCGAATTTGATCTTTATCAAACTGTCTGCATGTTCCAGTTTTTTCGCATTTGAGAGGAAAAGGGTTAAAAACTAATTGCACTATTTAATGAATAATTAAGTGTTTATACTACAATCAGGGCTCTTAAAACCGGCATTCGAAATAAAGAAATATTCAGCATACGACATGCTATGTTTGATAAATCAATATACTGTAAACCCCCTCTATTACAGCTGCATTATGTAAATTATTTTGGTGGTTATGTCAGATAGCTGCTGAAACCAATGTGATATTAAAACAGAACGCTCCTAAAGCAGCATTCTGTTCTACAAAATGTACTTCCAACATACTTAAGGTTATCACCTGTCTTGCATACATCCAAGTAACATTCTTATATGTGATCATAATAGAGGGGTTTCACTTTATTATTACTGTTCAAATTACAGACAAGTATGCATTTAACATAAATGTGGGATCGTTTTACCATGCTTTGTTTAAAGCACGGAATTATACGCTGTTACAGTGGAGAATCTGTTATTCTTTCCCGTTTAAACGCAAACGTACGCAAACGCAAAGCACTAAAACGTAGAAAAGAACAACTTTTGGACAATTCTGATAATTCTTGTTTATCTTGGTGGCAAACAGTTTGGAGCCTGATCAGACGCCGGGTTACCCGGCGTCTGATCTGGCTCCAAACTGTTTGCACTGCAAATAATAGTTTTAGCGTAAACGCGTTTATTGGGAAAGAATAACAGATTCTCCACTGTACGGCAACTAATTCATGTTAAATAGTTGGTATTAAGGCATGTAACTGTTTAAACCAAGACGAAAAGCTTATATTGCGACGCGACACTGTCATTACAAGTTAATTAAGTTTAAAGGTCAAGGTCACCCCAAGATATACTCACACACTGAATTTAGTATCCCCCGCTGATGTGGTATGACAGTTGTGGTCCGTACGAGATTATAATATAATTGAGGTCAAATGTCAAGGTCAGTGCCACTGTGGCCGAAATATGGTATGCAATACTGCTATTCCAAGATGTACATGCACTTACACACCCACTTAGTATCCCATAGCTAATATGGATTTGGAAATATGCTCCATAAAAAGATGTGATTTTTCTATAAATGAGGTCAAAGGTCAATGTCAAGTTTACAGTGACAAGAAAATATATCAAGACACTCTGCCATACCAAAAGATATTCACACAAATAACTGGATATCCATAGCTAATACAATGTATAGTCTTTGAAATACGATCCGAACAAGCGTTTGTTCAACTGCGATTAAAGGTCAAGGTCAATTCCATCGTGGTCTAAACATGGTATGCCACACACCGCTATCCATATTTCATATCTCTAAGTAGTGTGGGGTAGGAAATATGCTGCGAACACGCTCTTTTATTTTTATAAATGAGGTCAAGGTCAAAGTGACCAGAATATGCTACGGGCGCTCTGACATCCAAATAAGACTTAGACTTACATGTATTTACTTACTGTGCTGGCGGTCTTTTTGATTGTGAGGTTGTGGAACAGGGTTTATATTTTATGTACACTGTTTGTCTTTATAGGTGAATATAGGAGATAAGTGTGAGGTTGGGCGCCCCTAAAGCCAGGTTTAACCCCCCAGTGGTTGTTAATGATTAATTAATTTATAGTTAATTATTGATTGCTACTGACCGTACCAAGGCGGGCTCCTATATTCACTTTGCTTTATGTTTGTCTTGCGTGTTGTTTTCTATTTAGTGTGTAGATGAAGGAATGGTATTGCGTGTGTGTGTGTGTGTGTGTGTGTTTGTTGTGGTATGACTGTGTGTGTGTGTTCTGCTTGAGAGGTGGGTGTATTGTTTGTGTTACGTTTCCTGCTTGAGTCTTTCGTATTTATTAGAACTCGCACAACGGAATTTGGTAGACTTACATGTATCCCTAACTGATGTTGCGTATGGGCAATTTGTTACAATTGTATTTACTCTGGCACTGTTCTTGTTTAATTTAAATTCGGGGCTCCAAGCATTAATTTCTCTGTAGCTTCTCAAAGTCCCATGTCGTGACTATTCATTTTTGTCTGGACATGTATCACGAATGATTGAACACTGAACTGTTTAAGGTAAACCGTCATCAAAAATATAAGACACGTATGGCAAAATGATGATGATCTCATATGTTGAGGATCATTAACCCCTTCACTGCCTTACCCCGAGTACAATGGTTATTTGCCAACATTTTGGATCCTGATCAGACGCCGCGTAACGCGGCGTCTGATCAGGATCAAAACTGTTTGACACTGAGTTAGATCTATATATTTTCCAAGTCAATATACCTAAAAATAGTATTTGAGAAATAAAAGCAGACGACAATTGTTTAAAATTGATGACGTCATGGCAGTGAATGGGTTTATGTTGGTCAATATCGGAAACTCTACGGACAGCAATCGGTCATTCTCGTCAACTGTAGACCCGTTCCGAACCATACTAAAGCATGACTCGGAACGGACCGTCAGTTGACGAAAATGGCCAATCGCTTTAAGTAGAGTACCGTTTTTAGTCTGATCTCATTCGAGGCCCTCAACCATAAAACGGGAAAACTATTGGTTACAAGATTTTCATTCTCGTGACAACATTATAAAGTGTTCAAAATATTGCAAAAAAGCAATCCCGTGTACCGAATAGGATGCCAATGATCTAAAAAACACTCCACGGTGGTTCGTGGGAAAATATAAAATGAGTAATACTTTGAGAAAACAGGTCACAGGGCACAGTAAACATGGGAAATCTAGACCAGTCTGTCAGAAACTAGGCGTCTGATCAGGATCTGCACATTTCGCAGTGGCAGTGATCAATTTACTGTTGATTCTGCTATGTCTGTTCCATTTTTTGCGAATTTTACAAATAGTGTACATCTAGGGAGTAAATATACCCTTTGCAAACAGTGTAGTCTATGATCAGAGGGATCGTGTCCGGGACTGCACACAGTTTTGTCATGTTTCAATTTATTTTATCCCTTAACCCTTTGAACCCTAGTCCCGCATATAGGCGTCCTTTTCAAACAGTGTACATGTGAATAGTAAACTTATCCTTTGCAAACAGTGAAGACCCAGATCAGAGGGCTCCGAAAGGAGCCCTCTGATCAGGGTCTTCACTGTTTGTCATAATGCCAAACATTGACAAAAACAACCCTTAAAGTAAGAAATGGACTAGACTAAAATGGAAACTGGAATTGTCCATTGAAAGTTTTAGGGAGGAAAGAGTTAAGATATGGACTAGACTTAATTGGAAACTGGAATGTTCCATTAAAGTGCCCAGGGTTAACGAATATCGATTTAACTTTCTGCATATTACATAAGCGCGTTTTGTCTCATTGATTGTATATGTATAAACCAATATTTCATTCATGTTATATTAATTTGTATAGACCAGTTTATTGATAATGATGGTCGAAGCAGAACGTAACAAAATATTGATAACTACGATAGCGTAGTTGAGGGCAAAAACAGCCCTCTGATAAGGGACTTCACTGTTCGTAATTTTACAATTTATTCCAAAAAACAATCCTAAATAGTCTGAAATGGACCAGCCTTTATTGCAAACTGGAATTGCCTATTGGAAGTTTCAGGGGATATTGAGTTAAAAGATAACGTCTCAAAAATGTTGATTTGTGGTGCACTCACAACCGAACACCGAAATACATGTATGTCGAAAAGTTGGATCTTTGAATAAGGAGCCGAATTTGATCTTTATCAAACTGTCTGCATGTTCCAGTTTTTTCGCATTTGAGAGGAAATAGGTTAAAAACTAATTTCACTATTTAATGAATAATGAAGTGTTTATACTACAATCAGGGCTCTTAAAACCGGCATTCGATATAAAGAAATATTAAGCATACGACATGGTATGTTTGATAAATAAACCGTAAACCCCCTCTTTTACGACAACTACAGTGATAAATACGCTATTCCTACCAATTTACGCGTTAATCTATGCGTAAGAAACGCATGGTGAACGGTTAACGAACGGTTAATGCCTAACGATTTTAACGCGTTTTTAAAAACGCGTTAAGAAACGGTTATACCAGAAATGTTGCGATTGGTGCGTCAGTTTTCCGTTTCACGCGGAGATTTCGGATCTTATTGATGATTGCCGTTATTCGAGGGAAAATTAGGCTAGGAAACGCGTTTTACGAAACGGATAATAAACGCGTAAGAAACCCGTTAAGTTGGTAGGAATAGCGTATTTACCACTGTACATTATGTAAATTATTTGGTGGATATGTCAGGTGGCTGCTGAAACAAAGGTGATATTAAAACAGAAAGCTCCTAAAGCAGCATTCTGTTCTACAAAATGTACTTCCAACATACTGAAGGCTATCACCTGTCTTGCATACATCCAAGTAACATTCTTATATGTGGTCATAATAGAGCGGTTTTACTTTATTATTATTGTATGTATAAACCAATATTTCATTCATGTTATATCAATTTGTATAGACCAGTTTATTGATAACGATGGTCGAAGCAGAAAGTAACAAAATATTGATAACTACGATAGCGTAGTTGAGGGCAAAAACATATACAGCGTTCCCTCTCTACAACGACACCCAGCGGGAGACAAAATTTGTGTGCGTTGTTCGGAGGGAGTCGTTATATGGAGGGAAATTTGCAAATAGCTTGAATCCAGATCAGACGCCGCGTTACGCGGCGTCTGATCTGAATTCAAGCTGTTTGTCACTCGTCATTAAGTTGTTTTCTGTCAAAATGTCTATTATGTAACTTTGAGAAAAACAGCAGACTACACTTTTAAGCAGACGACATTGCAGTCTTGAATATGTTGGACATAATTGTCTTGTTTAGGGACCTGCGACCAGTGTTGTTGTAAGGAGGGGTTCGTTGTGGGGAGGGCCGTTGAAGGGAGGGAACACTGTGTTGTCAATACTATTACATTGTAAGTCAAATATATTGACAATCAAAACGAGTGTGGATGGGCCGCTTTAGTCGTGACAATAACAAAATCAATACTGAAATAGACTAAAAAGAGAAATCAAATACGCGTGACTATAGGTAAGACATTAAAACTCGGTCATACATAAATAAAGTCTTATACCATTAATAATGCATAGCGACACAATGTAGGACTTGAATGTGTGAAATAAGGGGTGTGGACATTTAGAACAGGATAAAACTAATGCAGAAAACCCCTAATGAGCCTTCTGCTTTACTTTTATCCTGATTTAAGCATCAGTTTCTGTTTTAATTTGTGAATTTGTGTGATCCTAATAGCAAAACCGTGTTGTATTTGTTCCTATTCTTCATGGATCGTGAACACTGAATAGGTTACACGAATACAGTAATTGGATCCTGATCACTAACTTTTCTTTGAAACAACACAAGTCATGTAGAACATACCTAGTTTATATCTTAACTCCATAGCCCGTTTCTAGTTTCGAGGGCATGTGACCACTTAAGGGTGTATCAATGTCATGAGCCATTTTTTCAAAGTATTAAACTTTTTTTCTATCATTGATTTTTTGAAAGAGCTATTTATGATGAATGAAAAAATGAAAAATAAAATATATGGTGGTGTCCTTATTTTTGAGCTACAGCGATTTGAAAAAGGTATGTCAAATTTGGAATTTTTTTCTTCAAATTTTACCCATTCAGAGTACAATCTATTTCAAAACAAAACAAAAATGTTAATTTGGGTTTTCTTTATTTATTTCATGTCTATGGTGGTATGTTCACATATATAAACCAAATTTAGACAAAGCAGGCACCAGGTTTGAACAATATGGATCCTTGAATATCAAAAATATGCTTTATATAGGGCATAATTTTATGAGATTTCTTATTTTATGAAAAAAAGTAAAAAAGTTTGAAAATGAAATAGTTCTAGTATTAAACTTTTTCTTATATTCTACCAGATAAAAACCCATACTAAGGCAGTTCAAAATATGAAAAGAAATTGAAAGGTCAGTGTTGAAAATTTTGAGTTATTAAAGTAAAAAGAGTTATCGCCCCTTACAAAATTTACAAAAAAGTACCATACCAATGATATTTAGAGCTTTATAAATTTCACATTTGGTGCCTTTTTTTCTTAAACTAGTTTTTGTATGAAGAAATACTACCATAGATAGGAAATAAATAACACAAAACCAAATTATCATATTTGTTTTCATTTAAAATGGGTTTTTATTGAAGCGAGCTGTTTGAAAAGGACAAAATAAGAGGAAGTGGGTGGGGTAAATTTTACATGGCCGTAGAGCCAACTGTTGTTCACCAAACTGTATACTTTTTCTATTTTTTCATTGATCTTAAATAGCTCTTCAATACAAAACCATCATAGAGTGTTTTCATATACTTTGAAAAGTTCCCAAATTCATGACATTGATACGCCCTTAAATCAGGTTGAAAGTAAACCAGAATGCGTCTGAAGGCGCATTCTGTTTTACTTTCAGTCTACTTAATTTATGCTACCATCTTTTAGAATAGAAATATTTCTTAAGCTGCATATCTATTACTGTATATAAAATTGAACTGTTTTCTTCAGTGGTGGAATGAATTGAAGGCGTAAAAAGGCGTCTTTATGGAGCAATGGCTTAATAAAACCATACTATGGCTGTGAAAGGCTTACGACACTACATTCATGTATACAACACGAACTTGAAATCAGATATTACAGGCGCTTAATACTATATCAAGTTACTGAACAACTATAAAAATAATTATATAAACACTGTGTCAAATTTGATAAAACTCTTAACCCTTTACTCCATAGCCTGTATCTAGTTTTGAAGACGGGTGACCACTTAAAGCAGAATGTGCCTGGACCCTTTATCCTATATATCTGTTTCTAGTTTTGAAGACAGGTAACCACTTAACGCAATTTGAAAGTAACCTGCTTAGATATAGGAAACATTTCTTGTGTTGCATGGTCATAACTGTATAAATTGGAACTATTTTCTTTGGTGGTGGAAAAAATAAATATGTAATAAGGTGTGTCTATGGAGTAAAGGGTTTAAACGGTTATTATAACGATTGTTTGTTTTCGGCCAATAACAATTAATGGCTGCTGCTTAATTAGAAATGAAAGTAAAATACAAAGGTACTACTGGAGGGTGTTTTCTGTTTTAAGTCATCATCTGTATTAAATTTAGCACATTCACTATACCACAGCATGATTTACCTGTAAATTAGCGTTCCAAATTGAAGCCGTTATATGTATTTGTTTATTGCTATAATTGCTGAAAATGATTAACGATTAAATTTGCAAATCGTTGAAATCATAATTGGTTAATTTGAATTGGTGGCATTGATGAATGTTTTATACGTAATTAAATGTTAACTATTTCAACTTTGGTGTCATTATCATATTCTAAACAAGGGTTGTCAGAAATTTCGCCGACTGCACATTTCGCAACTAAATAGCAGAGGCTGAGGCAAAGGTCAAGGTCACAGGGGGTCACTTTCTACATGGATGGGAAGACATTGTCCCTAGGTATGTGTGGTGTAAGTATGTGAATATGAAATATTTAGGTCAAAGGATCTAGTAGCTGTGAGAACTTTTCAATTCATTTACAAAAAATTTGAAACTTAAACGCAGACATTGCTCAAGGTCAGAGTCAAACTCAAAAGGTCATTGGGGTAAAACTTTTCACATGGATGGAAAAAATAATGTCCCAAGATAAGTGTTTTGCAAGTACGGAATACGTTGGTAAAAGGGTATAGCAGTTGTGAGCACTTTTCAAAACTTAAACGCAAATTTTACAACTTAAAAGCATAGGTTAATGTCAACCTCACATGGGTCGAAAGTCTCACATAGGTGGTAAGGTTTGTCCCAAGGTTTGTGTGTTGCAAGTATGAAAGCTGAAGGCCAAAGGGTATAGACATTTTGGACACTTTCTAGAAACTTCTAACGAGAACGGGAATCAATGGAGTACATGTAACATGAAAACACAGATTGTTGTTAAAAGCAAAATGAAATAAAGACAGAAATATCCGATAGCCCTGAAATGCGTTTCATGTTTTAATCTCATGTTGCTTTAAGTCTTAAAGCGACTCGCAACCAGATGGTGCATTAAAAATAGTAATTTGTAAATATGTGTCAAACGCTTATATAAATGGTAAAGAATTAGTTTAGGATAAGAAATTCTGTTTAAAAAAAATGTATTTCAATAAAAAAAAATATTGGTCTCTGGTGGGATTCGAACCCGGGGCCCGGCATTGGCGGACAGAAGGCAAAATAGGGGAAACCGCTTAGACCAATGGACCACGGAACTATCCGTTTATCTCGGATCGATTTAACGTATTTCAATGTGTATCGTCGAAAGTGCATATAACTTCGTAATTCGGCTCGTGTTTATGTCTGAGCCCGTGTAGAGAAGCAACAACAACAACTATACCGTCTACTAGTCGGTATAGAAAAACGATGGAAAATATCTAAAAATCTGAGATTCGGTGACGATTCTTGAGACTTTTTTTGGACTGATCATATTTTTTTAATGTCAGACGCCAAATAATGCCACAAATTTGCTTTTATTTGAGTATTTTATTTTATTTTGACCAGTACACCATCCGGTTGCGAGTCCCTTTAACATATAAACAAATGTTCTTTTGAGTGTTCTAAATAGAGGGACACGCAATAAAAATGTTAGGTGATTACAACACGAAACTAAAACTAATATTTACAGGTCAGTTCTGAGTCAGGGGCACGTGTTATAAATGTTTTAATGACAAAAAAATGTAATTAAGTCATTCCGACTACTTAAGGTTGAGGACCCCTTATGAAATCGGGCAATATCGGAAACTGTACGGACTGGCCATTTTCGTAAACTGTCGACCCGTTATGAACCATGCTTAAGACAGGAGACCACTAAAAGCAGGTTGAAAGTAAAGCATAATGCGCCTTAAGGCGCATTATGCTTTGCTTTCAGTCTGCTTTAAGCTTCCATCTGCTAAGTGCTTGAATAAAGACAAATATTTCTTATGGAGTATATTCCTGTATAAAGTTGGGGCTATTTTTCTGCAGTGGAGGAATGAGTAAAAGGCGTAAAATGGTGTATTAATTTAGCGGAGTAATGGGTTAAAACAGCACCGACTGTAGCGCTGAACAGAAAGTAAAACGGGGAAGGTATAATAAACGGGTTTTCCGACTTTAGCACTTTAAAGGTACTCTTACAAAGATGCACTATCGTGTTTGATATCAGATGTTACAGCACGTGAAAAAACAACAGCAGCAGTCGACATTTACCCAACATTGCTTACATAACTTTCTTTATGACACGCCCACTTATCAAGCTCATCAGTCGTCTGATGACGAACTGTCGTCTGCTCCGACTAGCCATTGAATACGAGGTGTCGTTTTTTGAATTTAGCAAACAGCCTGGATCCAGATTAGACGCCGAGTCACTCGGCGTCTGATCTGGATCCAGACTGTTTGTCACACAGGATGTGTGTATATTTAAATGTAGATATAAATCTCGCAACAGACGATAACATTGCATCAGACGAGATTTTGACAGACGATATATATTCAGCGTCCTAAGGGCTTATTAATAATTATTGCACTGTTTTCCTATATTTTCAGATACACTCATTTTCTACCTTGTAAATATATGTCTTGATCTTTCAAAAACAGACAGACGTGTGTATCAAAATCTAATAAAAAACCTATGCAAATACATATAACATTAGTTCGTCTGCTAAACGAAAGCTACAACAATATTTTCCCCTCCCACTGACAGAGAAAAAACTCACATACAGGTAAGCGTATATTAATTACCCAACAGTCCCACTATGCCAGTCTGTTTCCATGCAAACAGCACAAAAAACCTGTGGTCTTGAAACAGTTCACCACAAAACAAAATATCCAACACACACGCACACATAAGACACGACTAGTAAACAGCAGAAACACTCGTGTAAACAGCTAGTTTCGTTTCTCTATACTGGCTTATATGTAGTAGTTTGTTATAGGCTGTGTCAATAGCGTGTTCAATTACCACTGTTTACTTTTGTGCCCCGTGTGCAGCGTACACAGTACAGTAGAGAAAACGTTTTATTTTTATTTTCAAATAACCGCGTTTACAATGAAACTATTATTTTCATTGCAAAAAGTGTGGAGCCAGATCAGACGCCGGGTAACCCGGCGTCTGATTAGGCTTCAAACTGTTTGCAACTCAGATAAAAACTGGTAGTCAGAACTGTCAAAAAGTTGTTATTTTCTATATTTCATTGCAATGCGTTTGCGTTTAATCGAAGAATAACATTTTCTCCACTGTATTTCAGACCGGTAGCCAACTCGCAATCGACGGCCATCAATGGCCAACGATTTCTGAACTGAACGCATGGCAGGTTGTGTCAGGTCAAGCGCAGTCTGTATTGGAATGACGGCTCATTGATTTTCTAGCAATGCTAGGCGAACGGCCTTGTACTGCCGCTCGCTCATATAGTGAGTCATTTGGATCATCAGATTGTTCGCGTAAGTTGAAGGCCAATACTTTCCCTTTCTCACGCTCTCCATGTCTATCTATCCATTTCTCCCTCTTCCTCTCACTGCGTTTGCGTATGTGTGTGTCGCTCTGTCTCTCGCTCTACCTTTCCACATTGACGTCACATACTACAGTGCTCCCTCCCTATAACGGCCCTCCCAACAACGAGTCCCTCCTTACAACAGTGATTCCCGCTGTTCCCCACACCAGACGCTTTAATAATGTCTTAACGCTTTCACTGCTGCAAAAGCGTCTGCTGTTTATGCTTAAAACTGTCGTCTGGTGTTTTTTTTCTCAAAGTTACATATTGAAAGAAGAAATATATTTAATGACGAGTGACAAACAGTTTGAATCTAGATCAGACGCCGCGTATCGCGGCGTCTGATCTGGATTCAAACTGTTTGCCCTCTCAGGGTATCAATTTCCGAACAACACACACGATATTTGTCTCCCGTTTGGTGTTGTTGTAGAGACGGAGCACTGTACTTGAACTTTAATAAGGGTCAAGACTACAATCTTACAATCATGTTTCATTGATTGTAGACATAGGCCTACTTCATCAAAGTTATACTGTATAGTCATTATACAATATACAGGCCTTCAACTGGTCTCAGTGCAAAAAGTAGGAAAAAGGTAGGAGGTTTTCCAGTGGAAAATAGGGAAAAGTAGGAAGATTTTCAATAAAATAGTAGGAATAGTAGGAACTGTTTGGTACAAACCTATGAAATCATCGTGCTCATAAATTAAAGTAAACCACAATCTTGAAAGAAAGATATTCTCACCTCAAGACATTTTAATCTTTTATAATAATTTGGTTCAACAGGCCCCAGAGACGTTCAGACACGTGTAGGGGGGTTCGGGGCCCTCCCCCGAGAAAGTTTTGAAATCAATCGCTTCATTTCCTGCATTTTTGGTCATTCTAAGGGTGCTTGAAGACTCATTAGGCAAAAAGTAGGAATAGTAGGAGGTTTTGGAAGAAAAAAGGGAAAAGTAGGAGGGTGATTAAAAAGTAGGAAAAAAGTAGGAAAAGTAGGAAAAAGTGGGAACGGTTGAAGGCCTGAATATACATACATGTACATGTATTTGCTAACCAATATGACAATTTGGTTACTTGCTAAAGTAGTGAAAATAAATTAAAAATGATTCAAACAATCGTAAACCATACCTAGTATAAATGACATACGGGATAAACTTTGACCCTTATTAAAAGTGTGAGTAGTATAGTTGGAGCATTGGAAATAAGTGTTCCCCAGAGTGGCACTTCTGACGCTCGAGATGCGATATGAAAATTCTTGGTACAGTGGAGAATCTGTTATTCTTTCCCGTTTAAACGCAAACGTACGCAAACGCAAAGCACTAAAACGTAGAAAACAACAACTTTTGGACAATTCTGATATTAGTTCATGTTTATCTTGGTGGCAAACAGTTTGGAGCCTGATCAGACGCCGGGTTACCCGGCGTCTGATCTGGCTCCAAACTGTTTGCACTGCAAATAATAGTTTTAGCGTAAACGCGTTTATTGGGAAAGAATAACAGATTCTCCAATGTAGAAACAAAATTGAACAAGCTAGATCTATATCATTTTTAAAATGTTATTTTGATTATAATGTCGATTATGTTTTGTCCTTATAGAATAGAAATTTTGTTTACTTTCCCGTTGATCGGGACTGACATTGACGAAATCTACTAGTAGGCCTAGTTAATATTGTTTTAAATTTGATATTGACATTATTTATTCGGCTCTAAATAACCTTTATGTGTCGATGGGCCGTACAACACCACTCATTCATTCATTCCATTCTTGGTAGATGACCACTGTACAATGCTTCAAGCTATGTGCTAGCTCTAAGCTAGATAGTTCTGCAGATTATTTTTTGTTATACAGTTAAACCTCTCTATCATAACCATTACAGCGAAGGCTAATTGACTGCATAAAAGACAAGCGACAGCTTAAAGCTTACGCGACGTCTGATCGACTCCAAACTGTTTGCAAATAACTTTTGTACATGTACTCGGTAAGACAGTGAAAGGGTTATTTTTTATTGTATTGTGATTGCGTTTTGTCTAAACGGGAAACAATTGAAAAATCGTTTTACTACCATACATGTAACCTACGTTTTGAATGTATTTTATTTCTTCATTTTTTTCTCCTCTAAAAGCTCTGAATTATGCAAATGCATTATTCAAGCGCCCAAATAATCAATGGGTACTTCCGATACAACTGAACCATGCTTCGTCTTGTTGCCAAAGAAATTCATCATAGTCTCGGAATTTAGATATATTCTCCCTTATCCCTAATCCTACCCCACCCACATTACTCTAGCATTTGCAAACAGTTTGGGTCTTGGTTTAGTAACTCGGCGTCTGATCATGATCTAAACTGTTTGATACTCATATCCATGTTTCTACAGTTAAATTGCCTAAATTCTAAAGTTGAGAAATAACAGCAGACGACAAATTTTAAGCAGACGATTTCCTAGCAGTGAAGGGGTTAACCATTTTTTTGCTTCACCTCTTCACTGCCTTACTCCGAGTACAATGGTTATTTGCAAAACAGTTTGGATCCTGATCAGACGCACTCATTTTAACATCGTTTAAGTCTAAATACGTGAACTTTTAATTTGAGTCTAAAAACGTGAACTTTTAATTTGAGAAATAGAAGCAGACGACAATTGTTTAAACTTGATGACGTCATGGCAGTGAAAAGGTCAAGTAACGTCTGCTACAAATTCAGTGCTCCCTCCGAACAACAATGATTACCGCTGTTCCCCAATTATGCCTCTTTCACTGCTGCAATATCGTCTGCTTAAAATTTTCGTCTGCATTTTGTTCTCAAAATTACATACTGGAAATTTTGACCGAAAAAAACCCATAATGACGAGTGACAAACAGCTTGCATTCAGACCAGACGCCGTGCTACGCGGCGTCTGATCTGAATTCAAGCTGTTTGCAAATGTAAGCCAATTCTCTCCCTAAAACTCCCTCCGAACAACACACACACAACCTTTGTCTCCAAGTGGGTGTTGTTGTAGAGAGATAGTACTGTACTGTAGTTTAAATACCTATCAGTCGCAGGGTTACACAGCCGTCTGATCTTTGTCTAGGCTGTTTACGAATGCAATACACGATTAAAACGCTAAGTACAATTATAGAATAGACGTTATTCTTTCCCATTTAGATGAAATTTTAAATGAAAATGCACTTGCGATTAAATTATAAAAATAACAGCTTTTCTAACATGTTTACGATTAGCTATAATCTTAATAGCAAACAGTTTGGAGCCTAATCTATCTCTATTACTAGAACCAGGCTATGGAGCCTATCAGACGTTGGGTTACAGAGCCGTCAGATCTTTGTCTAGACTGTTTACGAATTCAAGACAAGACGTGAGATAAGCAGAAGACATGATAACGCTAAGAGTACAAATGTCAATTCAGACAGTATGGAAAACGATAAAAGTGCTACAGTGCTCTCTCTCTTAAACGACACCCAATTGGAGGCACATATTGTGTGTGTTGTTCGGAGGGAGTCATTATAGGGAGGGAAAATTAAGACTTGATTTACTTTTGCAAACAGCTTGAATCCAGATCAGACGCCGCGTAACGCACGCCTGGTCTGGATTCAAGCTCTTTGCCACTCGTCATTATATTTATTCTATCAAAATGTCCACATATATGTAACTTTGAGGGGAAAAACAAACGACAAATTTGAGCAGACGGTATTGCAGCCATGAAAAGGTAGGGGATAATTGTCTTGTTGGGGGAACAGGGGCAATTGTCGTTGTAAGGAAGGAAACGTTGTTGGGAGGGAGCAATGCACATGTAAGTAGTAAGTACAATGGAGAAGACGCTAAACTTTCCCATTCAAATGAAATTTAATGAAAATGCAGCGCAATAAAATTATAAAAATAACAGCGTTTCAAACATGTTTACGATTAGCTTTAATATGAATAGCAAACAGCTTGGAGTCTGATCAGACTACGGCGGGTTTCCCGGCGACTGATTTGGCTCCAAACTGTTTGCAACGGAAATATAGAACATCATCACGTTTTCTCCACAGTAATTTTGTAGTTTGCCATGTTCTACAGGGTTTGACACTTCGATGGTACATTATTAGTTATACAGTTTCTTCACAGTGTACATGAGGATTTCTTCCCGGCTGAGGTAAATCATGTTGCCCGAGCCGTTAGGCGAGGGTTACATGATTTTACCAGTCGGGAAGAAATCCTCATGTACACTGTGAAGAAACTGTATAACGAATTTATTATACTGCAAAGTTTTCACTGTTCAAACGAAATATTTCGGAATTTGTCGTGTACAGCGCTTATAATAAACTATAACAAAATCGCGCCAAAGCAGATAACGTTGAGCGTAAACTTGTGACGTCATATGTTTCTGACGTTGTTATTCATAAGACAAATGGGCATATTCGGCGTCAAACTTTCCCAGAAATAATGCGACTGTTGAAAAATCCAAACAGCGAATTGTTCTTAGCCGAAATGGAATTAAAACGGAGGATGCACGATTGAATGCACTCAATCCTGTCGAGCAATCGGCCATCTTATTTTCTGCAAAGCAAGACCCAGGGACCTGTCAGCCAATGAAAACAGCTGCATTTCCATGTACCCTGTCAGCTCAAAGGGTACATGGGATTATGTCCAGGGCTCGTTGACCAATGAAAAGTAAGGAATTTACTTTGCAGTATAATAATTGTATTTCTGCAAACTATACAAACGGCCAACTCATGAAAATTCAACAGACGATATTAAGAACAGACTTTTCTTAGCGCAAAGAGCACTGTGCCTACATTTCGCTTGCAAGGCATGAATCGACTGGAAATTGCAAACAGGCTGGATCCTAATCAGACGTAAACTCCTTGACATTCATTTCTAAGTTTCTCCTTTAAACGTGGTGTTAAAACTAAATTTGAAAGCTATGTGAAGACGACATTCTAAGCAGACGACAGTATGGCAGACGAAGGGATAATGTGATGTTTTTTAGAGTGCATCTCATGAATTGCATACGAAGTGATGCGTCCGCAGATTTATATACCAGCACTTTGGAACAAGATGTTAACTATGTGTTCAGTACTGAAAATAGGTGACCACTTTAAGCAGGTTGAAAGTAATGCAGAATGCGCCTCAATGCGCATTCTGCATTACTTTCAGCCTGCTTTAAGCTTCCATCTCCTAAATTATGGAAACTATTTCTTACGATACATAGTCATGACTGTATAAATTGGAACTATTTTCTTCAGGGTATGAATAATTCAAATGGATAAATATGCGTATCTATGGAGTAACAGGTTAAAATACAGTAGGGGAATATATCATGCGTGCCCAATAAACGCGTTTTAGCTAAAAACAAGACTGTGTTCAATAAACGCTTATGTCCCCGTTGGCATCCTTGGCAACATATTCTGAATTCTTAGTCCAAACTAGGTCAAGGCCAATCTCTAATTGAAGTTTGGTAATATTGGTGAATTGGTAATGGTTCAAGGCAATAAATGTATGAGTGTAAAAGCATTGTAGTAAGTAGTGCTGAAGCTAGATGAAACATTAAAATTTGTTAACTAAGAAATAGCCCATTTAAAATAAATTAAAGTGGTTGGGTGATATTGGTGGACTGGGGATGGTCCAAGGCAACAACTGTATCAGTATCCAAGTATCTGAGTAAGCAGTGTTGATGCTAGACGAAATGGTTAGTTAACCTTGTTACGGACGGAATGACAGACGGACGGACTTTATTCTATTTTCTATTCTAACATGACACGTTAAATTCGTCTCTATAAACAAAGAACATGTCTATCGTGGTATACCTGAGACGTTATACCACGCTCTTCCCTAACCCGCTCCTCCCGCGGTTATATGACATGACGTGACCTCGTGCGTTCATACGTTATGTTTTTTAAATTTCTTTCGTTATTCATACAGCCCGTAAAGACCATATACTTTTAACCAGTAACGTTACAGTAATTTTCTCATTCTTCTGTCTTGTTTGGTGTAATGTTTGTTCTATGCCAGATTGTGGATCGGTAAATGTAAATTTGCTGTTGGGTGTTAGATTCTTGTAATGCCGCGGAAAAAGTTATTCGGTCGAAAAACTTCATCCGCTGAGGAAATAAGTATGGAACATTTGATTTCCTTTCTAATGAATTTCTTTAAATCTGGTCATGTTAGAATCGAAATAATCTATGTTCTACCGTTGTGAAACGGTATTTTACAACGGTCGGTCTTTGTGGTGCGCAGGATTTGACCACTCAGGCCTTCGGCCTTCGTGGTCAATTCATGCGCACCACAACTCCCAACCGTTGTAAAATACCGTTTCACAACGGTAGAACATAGATTATTTCTTAATTCTTACACACTTCGCGCACGCCCCTATATAAACAAAGAACGAACGTTTCAGTGTTTGAATTTTCAATAGAACACTCACGAGCGAAACGTTCTAACGTGACGTCATATGGCTTCGAAAATGCGTACGCCAAGAAATGTAGCGCCGTTGCTTCGGTGCAAATTAAGGTTAAATTATGTGTTAGAATCTAAATAATAAATTAATATCAGTGTTTTATCTAACAATCGAACAAGGGTAGTCGTTGAGATGCTTGTAATTAAACCACTACGCATCTCAACTCCTACCAGTGTTCGATTGCACTATAAAACACTGGTATGAATTTATTATTTATTAAGCAGATTGCAGGCTGTAAGTAAAGCAGAATGTTCCCTTAGAAGCACACTGCTTTACTTTCAAACTGCTTAAAGTGATGATCCATCTTTAATACTAGAAACAGGTTATTGGGAGAAAGGGTTAAAGAAAGCAGGAGCTATTAAATAATAATTATATTCTCTCTGAATAAACTGATACACAGGAAAAGTAACCGATTCTGTAAATAGATGTATTCTATCATTGTGAACATTGATTGATTTGATTATAAACGATTTACCAGAAGAAATCCATGGAAAGTTAAATCACCCTTGCAGAAAGTACATTAACGCCTGGAGCAGTGCCAAGGACTTTCTAAACCATTTAAAACTGGTACAATCCTAAATGTATGTTTAAGTTCGTTTCGACGGCAACATATTCGAACCAAATTTTGCCACAAAACTACGATATTGGTACATTATCATTATTATACCAGATTTATATATATATAATTTAAAGTTTAGGCATTTTGACTTAGAAATATTGAAATGAGTGTCAAATAGTTTGGATTCTGAACAGACGCCGCGGTCAGCGGCGTCTGATCAATATCAAAACAGTTTGCAAATAGCCAGTACTAGGGGGTAAGACAGTGAAGGTGTTAAGCTTTTCAATTCAACATAAATCCGCATATAAATGTTCCAATATAACTATGCAATTTAAATTGTATAGGCATTTATCCCTTGTTCAATAATGCCAACATTTACCAAAAAGACAATAGCTGTATTTACAGACATTATAAAATATTCATATGATTCGGGCAGACGATAAAATTTATCTATTATTATGCGTACGATGGTGATATGCACTTGTGTCCGGGATGCCACCGTAGCTTGGATGTCACTTAGGCAAGCTAGACACATTACAGAATTTTCCATTTGCGGATCAACTCATTCACCTCTGAAACTTTTAATGGACAACTTCAATTTCATATTAAGTCTTGTCCACCTATAACTTTTTAGTGTTGTTTTCTGCAATATATTGAGAGGTCTCCTGTGCGTTAGAGCCTCTGATCAGGGTCTAACCCGAGTACACAGGACAAGTGTAATGCTTACATGTCAGGGGCCTATGGAATTCCATATACGACAGCCAACTTCTTACTGTCAACTGTCTACTCTTTACTGCTAACTGCCAACTGCTTACTGCCAACTACTTATTGCCAACTGCTTACTACCATCTGCTCACCGCTAAATAGGTACTGTATGCATGACGGGTATAAAACCGAAGCCCCGAACCAGGATTTAACCATGGCCCCTATGAACTGTTACTGAAATAAGCTTTTCGTTTCCTAGGTTATTTTTTTCTTCTATTTTCCAAATTCATAAGTGCTATATATCAATAATTAATGGAAATCCGCCACGATTCCACGACGTATTGATATACAGATGCACTCGTAGTTCGACTTGCGGCGCCTAACGCATTCTTGAGCGTCATTGTTTTACTCCTATCTAAACATTTGACAACAAATGCACAATATTTTGTTTTCCTCGCTATGGAGTTCCATGTACAACAGTCAACTTCTTACTGTCAACTGCTCGCTGTCTACTATTTACTGCTTACTGCCAACTGCTTACTACCAACTTCTTACTGTACGTTTCATACCTGTACGATACTCCATGCTTTACTCCCAATACGGCAGCTATTTGGTCCAATGTGAAGTTTTGTTGCCGCAGCGGACAGTATTTTACCAGAAGATCCTCCATTTTTAATCTCTATACATGAATTTTGAATAATTGACAGGAAGAGTTGGCAGTAAGCAGCTAGCAGTTGGCTGTCGTATATGGAATTCCATAGGGGCCCGTTATATAAAACTTCGTACGACAAAAACGAGCGTAAGTCAAAACTATAAAATACATTTAATTTCTGATTTCTCTACCAATCCTGTCTTGTGACATCTTTTTGGAATTGTCTTTCCAAGACAATTCCAAAGAGATGCCACAATACAGGATTAGATAGAGAAATAAATAATAATTGAGACTTTTAAAATCTGACTTACGCCAACATTTGTTGGACGGAATTTTATGATCAGATCAGACGCACACACCATCGACGAATATACCTGTCTTTAACAAGCAAAGTACCCCGACCCGTTTCATAAAACTTCGTACGACAAATGTTGAAGATTATAAAAGTCTCAATTATTATTTGTTTCTCCTTCTAATCCTATCGTTTGACATCTCTTTGGAATCGTCTTGATAAGATAAGACAGGATAAGATAGAGCAATAAGAAATAAGATAGAGAAATCAGAAATTAAATGTATTTTAAAGTTTTGACTTACGACCGATTTTATCGTACAAAGTTTTATGAAACGGGTCGGGGAAACTCTGCTTGTTAAAGACGAGTATACTCGTCGATGGTGTGTGCGTCTGATCTGATATTTCCCAGAGACACCCAATAACCGAATATACAGCATCCGCACTTGGTCACACCCTTCCATGCTTATAATATTGGCCAAGTCTGTCAATCGGGCGATCAGAGTGCTTGTTCTCATAGCGTGCAGAATACCATTTGTCTTATTGAATACTAATGCCATAAACCATAGCCCATTGTACAGTAGAGAGAGTATCATTCTTTCCCAATAAACGCGTTTATGCTAAAACTATAGTATATCCATTGCAAACAGTTTGGAGCCAGATCAGACGCCGGGTTACCCGGCGTCTGATCTGGCTCCAAACCTGTTTGCCTGACAGCTTGAAATAAATCGATTGAATTTTCAATAACTTGAAATTTTCTACATTTTATTGTTCTGCGTTTGCATTTAAACGGAAATGAATAACGTCAATCTCCACTCTTAATGGTATCTCTCCTGAGAAGACCAGCTTCTGTATAATATTATATTGATCTGCTGATGCAGCAGAAACTTTGCATTGCAAATAGGGATTTCTTCGTTCGACTTTTTGCCAAAAGTGGTTTGGAAAATTTGCACAAAGGCATATTGAAAGAAGAAAACTGCATTTAGACAAAATATCCCAAATAGTAGAATTGTAAAGTATTTCGAAGATATTTCCAAGGGGGGTAACAGTACAAGTACATATTCATTTCCAATGGCTCTGTTATTGACCTATTTTCAAATGAAATGCCAAAGACCGAAACTATTTACAAGATATGTTTGTGAAACACTAGGCTACCTGATGTGGCCATGACCTCTTAATGACCTTGACTTTTGTCTTACACGACCAAACCTGTACTCAGAGCAATGTACTTCTTAAATGGAGTACATATTTCTTATGTGCAGTCTCTATCACATGTAGTTCCAAAGTTATGGTCAATGTTTAACTCAGTCTATTTGAGCTCTAAATCATAAAATGACTTAGACCTTTGTCATACAAGACCCAAATTGTACTGAGCTCAAGTCATTCTTGAATTGAGTACACACGTCAAGTATGACGTACGACTGAAACAGCTAGTAAGATGTTTGGCAAACGGAGACAAGCATGTTCCAAGATGCCTTGGGTCACATTTGACATACTTAATGCCTGTGATGAAAGAATCATCTTTAAACACGTGTGATTTAAGTCAGAATTAGCAGTAAGATACAAAGAGGTCAACTGCAAAGTCAAGACAATGATGAAAGAGCAGGAAATCCTAAATACTAGTAGATGAACTGAATGCTGCTGTGAACTCTACAATCATCAGACAGTTGGAGACCCGTTTGTGCCTAGCGTCCCATAAAAAGGACACAGCCAAACAATGTCAACGTCAGAAATCTATGAGAAATACCTGCAACATCAGTAAGATCTGCATCATGTTTTCATTGATTTCAAGAAGGCGTTTGGCAGAGTTTGACATGCAGCATTATGGGCAACCACAAGGAAGTACAATATCAGTGAGAAGCTGGTCAGGGTTATATAACAGTTAAGATATGACAAAGCTTGTGGCACAATGTTCATTAGCCGGAACTTAGGTGAATGGTTCAGAACCACAGTTGGGAATCAGGCAAGGGTACCTTCTGTCACCAACTCTCTTCAATATATTCTTGGGACGAATCATGTCTGTGGCCTTAGACAAACATGGAAGAATTGCCAGCATTGTAGAAGAAATATCACACATCTGCGCTTTCTAGACGGTTTTGGTGGATTGGCAGGAACTCAAGGACTTAGTGCAATATCTCAACCAATCATTCTCTAAATTTGGGATTGAGATAATAGCTGAGAAGAGCAAAAGCATGATTAACACACAGAAGATCTTGAAGATGATATACGAGACAAATGGACAAAGGCTAGAGACAGTAACAGCCTTCAAGTATCTATTGTGACAAATGAGGGCTCCACACCTTAAGTTTTAGCTCGACTTGCACAAATAGTAGTTGAAGCGCATTTTGGAAGGAGGAACATCTCACTCTGCACCAAGATGACACTTATGTGTTTACTTGTTATCTAAATATTCCTGTGCTTATGAGACATGCGAAACTGGATCCCATTTCATAAAACTTCGTACGACAAAAACGGTCGTAAGTCAAAATTTTAAAATACATTTAATATCCGATTTCTCTATCTAATTCTGTCTTGTGACATCTCTTTGGAATCGTCTTTTCAAGACGATTCCAAAGAAATTTCACAAGACATGATTAGATAGAGAAATAAAAAATTAAATGTATTTTTAAAGTTTTGACTTACGACCGTTTTTGTCGTACGAAGTTTTATGGAACTGCTGTATCACGCCAGTGTACGGGGATACAATGCTTAACCCATTTCCCTATAAATACACCTAGTTATGCCTTTAATTCGTCCCACCATTAAAGAAAATAGTTTCACTTTAAAATATACAGTCATGAATATACACTATAAGAAATATTTTCTATTTCCTAAGAGATCGTAGCTAAAAGCAGGCTGAAAGTAAGACAGAATGTGCCTTAAGGTGCATTCTTCTTTAATTTCAACCTGTTTTAAGTCACCTACTACCTTAAATACTACAAACAGGCTATGGGGTAATAAGTTATGAATTCTTAAAGTTAATGGAAGCAATGTTTGTTTGTTAACGTCCTTTTCTGCCATATATGGGCTAATTGGGCGCCCTAGAAAGAGGGGAGCGGATACAGAAAACACAGGCGTGATGTTCTACTCTTATTACCCACAGAATTTCCAGGATCTTGAGAATAATGGGCACACATTGCCAACACTTTACTACTATTCGGATAAGGTTAATTTTAGAAACACCAAGCCAACATATAAAAGTTTCTGGTTTTATTTATCTTCATAAAAGGTTCTATCTTTCATGGTCACTACTACAATGTAGCAAGGTTTTAAAAAAAGAAAGGTCACATTTACTCAAATATCACAGTCAGTACATGTAAAAGGTAGAAAAAAGAAAAAGTACAGTAAAACAGCTCTATTACGACTACTAAATTATGTAAATAACCAGGGTCCCGTTTCATAAAACTTCGTACGATAAAAACGGTCGTAAGTCAAAACTTTTAAATACATTTAATTTCTGATTTCTCCATCTAGTCCTGTCTTGTGACATATCTTTGGAATCGTCTTGAAAAGACGATTCCAAAGAGATGTTACAAGACAGGATTAGATAGAGAAATAAATAATAATTGAGACTTTTATAATCTGACTTGCGACGACATGTTGTCGTACGAAGTTTTATGAAACGGGGCACATGAGTTTAAAGAATGTGACTTCTTAAATCAAGAGTTATGGGGCAGGTGACTGCTTAAAGAAAGGTGTAGGTAAAACAGAAAGCTCCTTTAGGGGCTTTCTGTTTTTTACGTTCACCTTGCTTTAAGCTGTCACCTGCCTTTCATACAATCAATTAGCCTTATTTTTAGTGGTCGTAATAGAGTGTTTTACTGTATTGACCCAGTTATGCCTACAAAGTCTGCAACAATTGGTATATTCAAACAGTGTAGACTCTGATGAGACACTGCTCAACAATATCTACACTGTTTGCTATAAAAAAAATTACCATACAGTCAAACTTTTGTTTAGCAGCAATCTAAAGTAAAACAGGCTTTAAAACAGTTTAGGTTGCTTAATAAAGAACAAAAGTAATAATTAAAGCTCCCATGAAGAGCTTTCTGCATTACTATATTCTTGCATTAAGCTACCAGATGTCTTTAGAGATCCTACGCTTCTTTGTTGAATTGCTTTTTAACAAAAGTTTGACCAATCTGTTAATATCATTTGATTGGGGGAATAGGCACTGCCTATTCTGAATCCCTACCATTTCAAACATCTCTTTCTAACAAGTGAAATTTTACAACACTCATTGTAATGTAAACAGGCATAAATAGGTTATAAAACAACAAATAGTTGATATAAGGAGTAAAGCACTATTGTTATCCAACAAATGTGTTTGTATTTTGACAGTTTAGTAGGGAAACCCAAGTATATACAGTAAAACCTATCTATTATGACCCCTAAAAAGAAGGTAAATTGATAAACTTATGGAAAGACAGGTCATAGCTTAAATCAAGGTGACAATAAAACAGAAAGCTCCTAAAGGAGCTTTCTGTTTTATTGTCACCTTGCTTTAAGCAATCACCTGTTGTAAATTTCTAATGCTTGACACAATTTTGTGGTCGTAATAGAGAGGTTTTACTGTACATCATGTGCAAACAGTATAGACCTAAATCAGAGATCCTACTAAAGGAGCCCTCAGATCAGGGTCTGCATTGTTTGTCAATCTTTTTAATATTTTATGGACAAATCCCTTGGGAATTATTGTAAACTGGTCAATTATCATAAAATGGGAGAGTCCATTTAAAAATTAGGGTAGTAAGGGTTAATGCCCATTGCAAATAGTCTGGATCCAGATCAGATGTAGAGCAGAATCTAAACTGTTTGACACTCAGATTTAAATAAATCATCAACAAATTAAACAAACAACCTGTATTTTTTACACTTGATTACATTGTGTTTGCATTTTGTTCTAAAGGAAAAAGAGCACTGCTTTGCACAATGTAACCAGAATACAGATTTGTGTATTCTTTCATAAAGTTGGCACAAAGTCCATATTTTAACCCATTACTCCATAGCCTGTATCTTTGTAAAGACAGGTGACCACTTAAAGCATGTTGAAAGTAAAGCAGAATGTGCCTTATGGCACATTCTGCTTTACTTTCAGCCTGGTTTAAGCTACCATCTGCAAAGATAACGAAAACATTACTGATTAACACACATTCATGAATGTATAAATTGGAACTATTTCCTTCAGCGGAGGAATAAAATAAAGTTGTTGAAATTCATAATATCATCTATGGAGTAAAGGGTTAAAAGAATTTGAGAATGTCAAAATAGAAGGGTTCTACTGATACAGTACTTAAACGTGTACACAAATATACCTGCAATGCTTCAGAAATAAAGCAGTATATCAGTCTACACAGTCTGCAATTCTCAAGGAGCCCTTATGACATATAACTCATTAAATACATTTTACAGGGTGAAACATTAGAAAAATGATATCTACTGATTTAAAGGAATGTTGATGAAGATAAAAGATTGTAATGATTTCATATACTAAATACCCCCCTTTAAACGTTCCCAGAGACAATGCAAAATCCAAGAAACTTGTGCAGGCTGAAAGTAAAGCAGAATACTTCTACTTTATTTTCAGCATAACTAAAGCTACCATCTGTTTTCAAAAGGGAAAACAAGCGATAGCGGAAATGTTTAAAGCACAATAGTTTTAGATAGATTCAGTCCTTTTGTATAACTTTCTGGCAGATAAGATGTGTGTGTGTGTGCGGTTGGGGGACATTTATAAGAAGGATTGAGAATGAGGGTGGAGGGGGCGTTGTGGGGGTGGGAGGGGATAGGACAGGGAGTGTTGGTAACAGAATGGCAATATCCACAAATCAACTAATTTCATTCAGTTATAGGAATGGCACAAGCTATCATTAAGGATATTGTAGTTAATAGTTTCAAGCATTCTTACAGTTTAAGAGGGTATCCTACATTAATAAATCACAGGTATCTTAGAAACCTACATACTTCACCATCAAGGCTGCAAACCCCTAATAGGATCAGACCAATATGTGTCAATATCGGTACTCTGCGGACAGGGATGTGCCATTTTCGTCAACTGGAGGCCAGTTCCGAACCTTGCTAAAGCAAGGTTCGGAATAAGCCTCCAGTTGACGCAAATGGCTGATCCCTGAAAGTACAATACCAATTTTGACCCGATTTCATTATGGGTCCTCAACCTTAAATAAAAGCTTAACACAGGCTTGAATGTTTCTTGACAGTCATATATGATAAGGTACAAATAAAATATATTTAAATAAAATCTAGATATCACAGACATAACAAAAAGTTAACCTACAAACAAATTGTAGAACTTAAGCATTTTCATTTAAAAATTATTAAAACTGCTCAGCCATAACATGAAGCTCTTTTCCAAAAAATGTTCAGACGGTGAATGGAATGAATCAAAATTCAAGCGGCCACACAATTGCTGTAACAATATGGTTACTAGCTGCGTAAAATAAATGCCAAACAAAATATGTAATAAGTAGATGGCTGATATAAGTAGATATGTAATAAGTAGATTGCAAATATGCATTTTTTGTGTTTTAAAATGTGGTGCTTTTAACAATTGAGAAAACATTGACCTGATTCCTTCTTTAACAGTGCATGTTTTTCTTCAAATTAAAAAACCTTACAAACAACAATTTTTAGTTTTAGATACGTTTTTGATACGTTTAAGATACGTTTTTGGAGGGTGGGGGATTTAGGCACATACTTGGTGATACTCCTAAAAAGGTTAAAATGGTTATGTCATCAAGACCGAGGTGTATAATGAAATATTTGCATACAATGCAAATGGTTTACAAACAAATATAACATGGCGAGTAGAGAAATAGATTTTTTGATGATGATATTTTGTTATTGAGTATAAAATATATAAAAACTGACTCTAGTCCTGTGTGATACTCTATATGAAACCAGTGATTCAATAGCTAAGTTGAAGATTCAAATTCAGAGCTCAAGATAAACTGTACAAATTCAACAATTTCTGACTCATTTCAGCATCAAATCCTATGTTGTTACTACTCATTAGAATAGTCTCTTCGTAGTGACACCATAGGGTTTAACGCAAAAATAAAGATTTTAGTTTTTTAAATAGTCCCCTTATCTGGAGCACTTGATTTGATATGGGATTCAGTAGCCAAAAGTTTATTCAGTAAAATCACAGCTGTATATATAAGGAATGACATGGAAAATAGATGATGTAACTTGAACACAAGTCGTTTGTTTGTTAGTATAACTTCCAATCACTCCTTAGGATAGAGAAACATATTAAGCCAAGCCCAAGGAAAACAGCTCTTGGACATTGCAAGCAGTGTAGACCCAGATATGTCAGTCATACAAGAAAGAAGGAGTATATCAAGTTTTCCAACATTTTCTCCTTCATGTTTGAATTAAAGCCTTTGGCATTACTACTCATTTAGAATCCTCTCTTCAATTAGCCTTATATTAAGTGGTTCTGGGTCTTCACTGCTAGCCCTGTTAGCAAGCTCTTTTTCCACAAGGTTTGGCCAATGTAATTTTCATCCTGCAACATTTATACTTTTAATTACCGGTATACAATTCAGAAAAGATCTAGATTAATTGATTGAGTTGGGTTTTACGGCACCGCGACACATGAAATGGTCATATGGCGCCAAGAAAAGATCTAGATGTGATATAGATAGTTATTCCATCTTAGCCATCTTGCACAAGTAATCCTATATCCAAAACCATTCCAATCCATTGACACATTAATCAGTAACAACAACAACAACTTGTAGATAGGCAAATACAAGAAGTATTCTCTTGAATTATATATAAAAACATCTTTAACAAGGTTCATATTAAGGGTGATATCATTTTTATACAGTAAAGCCCAAATATTTTGATAATTACAAAATAAACTCATATTTTTAGCTTTTAACCCTTTACTTCATAGCCAGTTTTGAAGACAGGTGACCACTTAAAAAAGAGTTGATAGTAAAGCAGAATGTGCGTAGGCACATTCTGCTTTATTTTCAGCCTGCTTTAAGCTACCATCTAGAATATAGAAAATATTCATGACTGAATAATTGGAACTAATTTCTTCAATGGAGGAATAAATTAAAAGGTGTATTTGTGGGGTAATGAGTTAAAGCAGGTAGTTACTTAGGGTTTGGGTATAAAGGTTGGTGGCTGCTTAAAGCTGGATGAAAGTAAAGCAAAAAGTTTCATAAGGAGCTGCTTTCTCCTTTACTTTCATAAAGTTTTAAGCAGTCATATGTCTTTACTAAAGCAATTTGAAAGTAAAGCATACTTAAAAGCTCTCTCAAGAGCTTTTGCTTTACTTTTATCTTACTTTAACAAAGCCGTACCTAGTCATGTTCACCAAAGTCCTGAACCCTCTACAGAGCGGTCACAATATTAGGGTTTCACTGTATGAGAGCAACATCACTGAGACTAAACAGTGTAGACCAAGATCAGCAGACAGCTTTGAATATCATAGCATTTGATCAGGATCACTCGGACTGCACTGTTCAAGATGAATTTAGTCAGACAAATACTTTTGACTCAATTGAGTGATAATATGAAACAGCTACCACAATGAAAATGCAATATTTGATCAGAGTCTACGCTGTTTGCAAAGTCTTATATTTGTTACCAGAATATGGGTGTTTTTAACATTGTTGCAGCTTAGCTTGCTTGTTCGATTGTGTTTTATTTGTTCTTTTAACAACATTATGAGTGTTGTTGGTACAAGTGTTTAGCATCATGGCATGAAGTTTTAAGTTCACAAAGAATTACTTATAACAGTACTCCAGATAAAAGGGAGTAAACTAAACAAATCCAGAATTTTCTCACTCATTATGATTTCTACACCAAATCCTATGGTGTCACTACTCATTAGAATCGTCTCGAAGAGACGATTCTAATGAGTAGTGACACCATAGGGTTTAAAACAGAAATAAAGATTTTAGTTTTTTGAAATACTCCCCTTATCTGGAGCCCTGTTTTAGATACACTGTGTCATGTCAACAGTTGAGCATATTTGTCTTGTCACTAAACAGTCTATGATTCTGCCGATTCGTCAAGAGTCTTTGTATGTGATGGGTTTTCTACATTATTCCCTGTGGTGGACGCGCCCTCTGCTGTTATTGTGGGCTCTACAACCTCTTCCTCTACGGGTGCTGAAGAGTCAAAACAAAGGGAGAGAAATCAGTAAACATAACACCTGACAAGAGAAGAAACTCTAAAAATACAGTAAAACCTCTCTAATACGACCACTAAAACAGAGTGCTGATTGATTGTATGAAAGTAACTAGCTTTCTGTTACTTTGACCTTGTTTTAACCCATTATCCAATAAATACGCCTTTTGATGCCCCTAATTTGTTCCTCCTGGAAAGAAAATAGTTCCACTTACTGTTCCAGTTAAAGTCACGAGTATGTATCATAAGAAATGTTTTCTATATTCTAGCAGATAATAGCTTAAAGCAGGTGCAAAGTAAAGCAAAATGTGCCTTAAGGCACATTTTGCTTTACTTTCAACCTGCTTTAAGTGGTCACCTATCTTCAAAACTAGAAACAGGCTATAGGGTAATGGGTTAAAGCAGTCAGCTATCTTCAACACAAAATACCGTAATTACCATATTTGGTTGTTAGAGTGAGGATATACTGTATCATATACAGTCTAAAACCTTGATAACTAAGAACTCACTTCTGCAAAACTTTCCTTACATTTCAAAATAAAAAAGTGAATGTTAACTTATCCGTATTTCTAAGTTAAAACATGGCTTTAGTCATGCATGTTTTTACTTTGATAAACGGGTATGTTCGACTTCAGAAAGCTTGAATTATAAAAATTCAACTGAAGAAATACGGTTAAATTCACAGGGCTCCAGTCTCATCATAAGAGCGAATCGAATGAACAAGAGACAATTCTAATAAGCAGTGGATGTGGTGCTGAAATGAGTGAGAAAATGTGGGATTTGCTCAGTTTACACCCTCTTTCTGGAGTCCTCAAATTTCTGCATTTAAAGAGTTGGTTGCTAATGAGATGACTTGAAGCTGACACGTGCAACACAAGGTGAACAATACACAAAATAGGAGTGCATGTTATATATTGCTTGCTTCAAATACATCAAAATACACACATGCAATCTACAATTCAAACGACTACCGTACTCAGTATAGGCCAAATTTAAAATGCCCCTGTGGTTGACATAAAATCTCCAAAGCTTAAAGCAGGCTGAAGGTAAAGTAGAATGCTCCTTTAGAAGCATTCTACTTTACATTCAGCCTGCTTTAAGTTAGCATAACCATCGGTTTTCATTACTGAAATAAGCTATAAGCTATAATGGGTTTAACTCTTTCCTCCCTGAAACTTCAAATGGACAAATACCAGTTTCCATTTTAGTCCAGTCCATTTCTGACTTTTAAGGATTGTTTTTGTCAATGTTTTGCATTATGACAAACAGTGAAGACCCAGATCAGAGGGCTCCGTAAGGAGCCCTCTGATCTGGGTCTTCACTGTTTGCATAGGAAAACTGCAATTTTCACATGTTAACTGTTTGAAAAGTACGCCTATATGCGTGACTAGGGCTCAAAGGGTTAAAGGGGAGCATTTAAATGTGGGTATTCGATATCCTTTCCTTTTTTTTATTTTTTAATCCATTAATCCAAAGATACACATTTTTTAATGCATTGAATTTATTCCCCTACTGAAGAAAATATTTCAGTTTAATACAGTCATGAATATGTATCATCTTGGATATTGGAAAGTTCAAGTAATGGGTAAAGCCCCATTTTTAGTGTGCGTTTATAACAGAGGCATGCATTTAGCATTCAAAAACATTCCTAAGCATAATTATGTTTTCTTAATGTAATATGCATAATGGAGGATGTATGGCTAATTAAAACACATGCCAGATCATTTGTAATTAAGCAATGTGATATTGAATTTAAGAACAAACATGCTAAAACGTTTATTTGTTTGTTTCCAAAACAATTTAATTCCTAATGCCATTGCCTTGAACAGTATATGCCTGGTGAAGGGCCATAACTCCATTAAAGATTATAAAGTAAAAATGTCAAAATTTACAAATTAACTGTTTGTACTATTTAACAAAACAACCTGTATAGTCATAATAGGTTATCACTTAATTTTTAAAACCCATTAACTCATAAGTGATAAAAAAGTATCAATGCTTATCTCAATACAAGCTAGTGGATTAAAGTGTGTCAAAATGAGTCAGTATGATAATATTGCACAATGTGTCAATATGAGTCAGTATGGCGCATTCTGCTTTACTTTCAGCCTGCTTTAAAGCTACCATCTGCTAGTATATAAAAATATTCTTTTAGTACATGTTTATGACTGTATAAATTGGAACTAATTCTTCAGTGGAGAAAAAATTAAATACACTAAAAAGTACTTTAATTGGGGGAATTTTAGCGTTAATAAAGAATTGAAGTAAAGCAGTCACCAGCCATAACACTGACAAGAAACTATGATGGGCAGAGCTGGTCACCATTCTGTCCAGCTATACCCTAGTATTACTTTCTATTATGCATACAGTCGAACTTTGATATCTCGAACTCGGTTAAATCGAACATTATATACCCATATTTCAATGTTAAAACGTGGCCTAGCCACGTTTTAACTTTGAAATATGGGTATGTCCGACTTAACCAAGCATGAAATAATGCAGTTTATGTGTCTAACTATCAGATAGTTCGAGTTAAGTGAGTTCGAGATATCAAAGTTCGCCTGTATATAATTCTATTACATCGTGCCTCACAGACAAATCAACATTGACAAACTGATATAAATAATGTATCTCGTCATCCAAGTTCGTAAATGACCTGCAGTACGATATGATCAATCGTAGAATATGAGTAATACCAAGTCTAGACAATACAGAGAAGCCGTAACCTTAACTCTTTGCATGCTGGGTCATTTTAAGTCTGCAACAATTGTCATCTGCTATAGTTCTAAAAATAGATTTTTCTAACTTTGTTTTCAAAACTGGGTCAGAGTGTCAAACTGTTTGGATCCTGATGAGACGCCACGTCACACAGCATCTCATCAAGATCCAAACTGTTTGCAAATTAAGGTAATAACTGTGGCACATATCCGCCACTAGCATGGTAAGAGTTTTAAACAACACAACACCCAAGTATTGACATCTTTTACAAACAGTTTAGATTCAGATCAGGTCCCACGTGAGTGGGGCCTAATCTGGATCCAAACTGTTAGCCACTGTGAATTATATTGCTCAAAAACAAGAATCAGAATGTGTACGGTAAACCTGTCTGTTACAACCACTAAAAAAGAAGGCCAATTGATTGTATGTATAAGACAGGTGACAGTTTTAAAGCAAACTGACAGTAAAGGAGCTTTCTAAGCAGTCACCTGTCTGAAACATCTAATAATTTACACAATTTAGTGGTCGTAATAGAGGGGATTTACTGTATTATGTTATTCTAGAAGTTTAGCCAGACAACATTTTCCGCAGATCACAGAAATTTTAGCACTGAAAGGGTTAATGCACACAATAAGTTGACTCAGCAGTCAATTGCTATACTGCAGTATTATGGAATTTCTTGAGACACTCAAACCAAAAAAAACAACACCAAAACCCCAAAGAAATGCAGGGATAAATGGCACATTAGCCAGGCATCTATATAGTTAGAAAACCAAATAATTTATAAGCCAATGTATCCTGTAAGTTACACTGATTTTTGATGTGTTTCAAAAGCTAATTCACTTAACTCTTTGCATGCTGGGTAATGTTTTCGTCTGCAACAATAATTGTCGACGGCTACTGTTTTATAAAATAGAATTTTCAAAATTTCTTTCAAAACAGCCTGGTCAGAGTGTCAAATAGTTTGAATTCTTAAAGAGATGCTGCATTACGCGGCGTCTCATCTGGATCCAAACTGTTTGCAAAAGTAATCACTGTAGGATATATCCGCCGCTCAGAGAACAATGTAAGAGTAAATGCCTGTACAGTTAATCCATTACCCCATAAACACATTTTTACACCTTTATTTTATTTTTCTCCACTGAAGAAAATAGTTCTACTTTATACAGTCATGAATATGTACCCAAAGAAATATTTCCTATACCCCAGTAGATGGTAGCTTCACACTCAGCCTGTTCTTATTAATCACCTGTCATGAAATTTTAAAACAAGCTGGAGGTTGAGGTTGTCAGAGAGACAACTATGGCGGCACATTTTGAAACTTTACAGTAGAGTCTGAGGTCAAGGTCACAGGGGTCAAACTCTGCCTGTATGGAAAGGTCTTGTCCATATACACCATGCATATCAAATATGAAAGCAATATCTCAAGGGGCATTATGAGGATTTTTTCTAAAACCTAAAGGCAGATTTCTGAACATAATGTCGGCCCTTGGTTAAAGGTCAAGGTCAATGACGTCTATCTTTTTATGTGCATGGAAAGACTTGGCCATATACACATGCTTTTCTTCAAGCAATTCTTCAAGAGACAATAGTTAGGAGTTAATATTAGCATTTTTCGAAACCCAAATGCAGATTTTGAAACCTAAACCCTGACCCTAAGTTCAAGGTCAAGTTCACTGGGGTCAATTTTTTTAAGTGCATGGAAAGGTCTTGCCTATATACACAACAATGCATACCAAATATTAAAGCTATACCTCAAGGAACATAGGAGTTATAAGAATTTTCAACTTCAAAGCCAGTGGCTGAGGTCAAGGTCAAGAACACAGGTAGGACTAGAGATCCAAAATGTCACATGGTCAAAAAGGTCTTGCCCATAGGCATGTTTGGTGCAAGTATGAAAGATGTAGGTGAAAGGGCATTAGAAGTTGTGAACACTTTCTTGAAACTTCTAATGCTAATGGGAAGGCATTAACGCCAATGCCAACTACTGGGTGACATAAGAAGCTCTCCTGGACATTCATCCGTCGAGCTAAAAACGACCAAAATCATATTAACCCATTACTAAAATACGCCTTTTTAAGCCTTTAATTATTCCTCAACTGAAGAAAATAGTTCCAATTTATAAGTCATTAATATGTATCAAGAGAAATATTTTCTTTATTCTGGCAGATGGTAGCTTAAAGCAGGCTGAAAGTAAAGAAGAATGCGCCTTAGGGCGCATTCTGCTTCCCTTTCAGCTTGCTTTAAGTGGTCAACAACTGTATCTTCAGTACTAGAAAAAGGCTATGGGGTAATGGGTTAAAAGATCATAGTTGCTATATGCTATAAACATCAGAAGCAATTAAGGCAATATCAGAAGCAAACTGTGACCCACTAAAGCAAATAAGCTGGCAATTAACCTGTGTTTATACACTCATCACAGAGATTACCTCCCTTTGAACTACCGGTAATGTATACAATAGTCACTGCCTTCACTTAACCTTATCATTAATTAAGTAACAATGATAACCACTTGCAGAGCAGTGTGACCAAGTATAGTACACCATTTACATATAGTGTAGACCAAGATCACATGGCTCCAGAAATTGTAAACCCATTCACCCCTGAGACTTCAAATGGATAGTTCCAGTTTCTAAAAAAGTCTAGTCTATTTCTACGAATTTAAGGTTCATTTGACCCATTACCCCATAAATATGCTTTTTAGGCCTTTAATTTATTCCTTTACTAAAGAAAATTATATATATAGTTCCAATTTATGCTGTCACACATGAGAATCATAAGAAATATTTCCTATATTCTACCAGTTTAAAGCAGGCTGAAAGTAAAGCAGAATGTGCCTTAAGGCACAATTCTGCTTTACTTTCAATCTGTTTTAAGTGGTCACCTATCTTCAAAACTAGAAACAGGTTATGGGGTAATGGGTTAAATTATATCTTGCAAATTGACAAACAGTACAGACATTGATGAGAGGGCTATTTTAGGAGCCCTCTTATCTGAGTCTGCACTGTTTGCACACAGAAAATATGCTCCTTACAGGTACACTGTTTGTAAATGATGAGTATACTTGTCACTAGGGTTGAATAAAAATTATGTTAATACATAGAAACAAAAATAAGTAATGATATTTCAGGGCTACTATAAGTTGCTTATAAAAAACCATCAGATTTCCAAATTTTTCAAATACCAACCATGGTTTAGGAATTGTACCTTTAAAATTGTGTGCTTTTGTGTTAAAAGCCATCTTTTCAAATCAAATCAATATATCACACCATTACAGTCATGATCATTTTAGAAACATACTCAAACTAGCAAAATAAATGATATTTCAATAAAACCTGAAGGTTTTAAAACCTGAAGGTTGTGAAAAAATTCCATAGTTAGTCCAAAGAAATGAAGACAAATCCAAAATGTTCAGAAAAAATCTGGAGAAATGGCAGCCCTGATATTTTGTTGAAAGAATAATTGGATTTCTTGTGAAGGCAGTGACACTGTAAGACATCACGGCTCCAGAAAAGAGGGAACCGAACAAATCCAACATTTCCTCACTAATTTCAGGACCAATCCTATTGTGTCACTACTCATTAGAATCGTCTATTCGCGACGATTCTAATGAGTAGTAACACCATAGGGTTTAAAGCAGATAAAAAGATTTTAGATTTTGAAAAACTAATCTTATCTGGAGTCTTGGTAAATGCAACAAAGGGAGACCACTATGTTTCTTGAGCCTTGGTAAAATGCAACAAAGGGAGACCACTTTGTACCAGTATAAGCTGTGTTAACAAGCAAAGCTTTATCACATTCACTGATTGGACTACAACACCTCGGGCAAACAGTTGTTAGTAAGCTTACCTAATAATCACTGATTTCTCATACTAATGGCCTATTAATGAAACAACGGGTACGTTTAAGCATTGGATGCTGTCAATAAATCATATTTTAAACATTTCTGTAAAGATATATTTAGTCCTCATTTCAGTTAATCTTTTGAACGCTAGGCATAGATAAAAGAGGGGTGCTTTACAAACAGTGCACCATTTAAGAGAATGCTTGTCCTATGCAAACACAGGGGTGTGATTAGCCTGACAGCTGAGGGGCTGAAAAAAATTTGGCCGGGGGTTTCGGGGGCCGCCAAGGCCCCGAATGGGTTCCAAGGGCTATGCCCTGGTGGGGGTAACAGGGGGCAAAGCCCCCTTAAAAAAATGGCATTTTGAGCATTTTCTGAAGGTATTTTGTTGGCTCTCCTGTGATTAATTTAAGAGCTCTAAAGGATGCAAAAGTGAAGATTAAAAAGCAAAATTAGAACTTTTATAAGAACAATTTCATAATTTAACTAGGGTGAGGAATGACTGACTAAATTTTAATCATGAAACAGTAAAGATGTCTGTAGTAACACATTACTGACCCTAGGCATGCATCTTCTTTTCTGTTTCATGATTAAATTTCAATCTGATCTTTTTAGTGTCAATGCCATGAAGTCAATAGCTGTTGGCCATCTTGACTATTATAAGTTTGTCTTGTGTCTCAACTCTTAACAACTCTACGCATTTTGAAGGTCTGAAACTGTGCTCATATGAATAACTGTTTGGAAGTGACAAGTAACATTTTCTTGGTTACAATGTAACTATGTTGTCCAATAATTGAAGAAAAACAGCATAGCCATTATTTCAATTTGATGTTATTGAACAGATGATGCAACAGGCTTTGAGCAAACTCTTTTCAAACTAAAAGATAAAGCATTTTGCTTTTACCATTAAGACTGCAAAGCCTCCAAAAATGTGTGTTCTTGTTAGATCCATGGATGAGTTAGATCCAAGGGTGAAAAATATGGGATGGGATGTAGATTATTATTATTACTGTCTTATACAGCTGTATATATAAGATCGAGTTTGTATCACTGAAGTTGACACTTAAAGATTATTATTATTATTACTATTATCATTATTATTATTATTGTCTCATAAAGCCATATACATGTATATAAGATAGAGTTTGTATCATTGAATTTGACACTTAAAAATTATAACAAATATTTCTCATAAAAAATGTTTATAATATACTCTACTTGCAGTGAAGCATTACCATAGAGATTAATACTTAGGAGTAGTTTTATTCTTTTACAAGGATACTGTATTGATAATGTGACATACATGGTCCCTGGTTATAGTAAAATATTGACAGTATATAGGCCTACTATGATCATACAGATACTTAAAGCCATTTTCACTGAATACAACCAAAGCAGTCCTGTCCAATTCTGTTTCGACACCTGTTTCAAAATTAATATAGACCTTTACGAGTATGTGGTTCGATGAATACAATCCGATGCTTCCCTTCCTTGTGACAATATCATATTGTAAAGGGGAAGGTGGACTGATCCCCCAACTTTTCTAACCCACTGAACAAAAAATTGGCATAGGTTACTCTATATATAAGAACAATTATTAAAATTATCATAACTATAATGCCAAATGTGAACAGGCCATTTTCAAAAATTTTGACAATTAAAGGCATGAAGTGTGAAAGGGTGGGGACAGGCATTTCATTTATCCTAATGAAAATAGCTCCCCCTCTCAGCTCGATAGATTTACTCATAAAGTAAAGCACTCAACTGTCCATGTCCTATAAATGATTTCTAACTAGATTTATAGTTCTTTTATTACAAATGCATTGTTAGTTTGTTACATTGATATAGCCACTACTCAACACATGGGTCTATGATTATAATTCAAAGTTCCCCTTCCTTATGACATTATTGTGAAGGGGAAGGGGGACAGACGCCATTGCCCCTCTTCCCAAAATATGTGGACATGGGTTACCCTATATGCAAAAGGATTTCTTTATTATTATGTGTACAGGCCATTCTAAAGTTTGGGATACTTAATAATGGCATGAAATTTGAGAGGGGTGGGGATAGGTATTTCATTTATCCTAATGAAAATACCTCCCCTCTCTGCTCAAAAGGTTTGTTAAATAAAGCACTCACCAGTCACCTCTGTGTCAAGTCTGTGTCATTAATTATACATGAGTTCTGGATAAATTAGTTCTAACTAGATCTATATATTTTTATGAAACCCTGAAAAGTTCTTCCTATTGCTGGCCAAACTCAACAGACTGATTATTTTGCCTGGGGGTTGGTGTCTTCTTTTCCAAAATGTTGCATTGTTTAGACCATGTAGATTGATCTCGCCGCTACCATGGTTATTCAATGTTGAATACATTTCAGACATTCGTGTATTTTTACTTTCAATTAGTCTATTTGTATAAAAAAGTATAGATGGGCCGTTTTGATCCGGGGTCGTTTTGACCCGAGGGCGTTACGATCTGGTACCGAATTCTCGACTCGCTTGCCGTTGGTCTTAACGGGAAAATAATCAATATCATAATCAAACCCTTTTAAAATTTGCTAACCTTGTTCTTTTAGGAAGCTGTCATAATATAACTATAGGTAAAACCTATATACGGCCGAAACCTGATTCTACAAAGTATAAAAAATAAGGTATGGAACAGCAACTTAATTTTTCGAGGGTACGAACTGATAAAAAAAATAGGGTGCGAAAAGGCGAGGGTACGAAATGGCCCGTTGCCGTGAGAACAACAATGGCGGCCATGTTGGAATCGCCCGCAGGTCAACTCGATTCACTAATCTGCTGCCAGCTTTTTGTTTCGGTCGTACAAAGTATAAGTGTGTTTTGATGTGATTTTCTTTGGAAAAGGTCCATAGAAGTCGAAATATTAGAAAAAAGCAGTTTATATTACTAACAAAGTATGAGAGTTAGAGCGCCGTTTTCTGGCCGCGTTTTATACCGAATCTTGAGCTCATAAGAGTTACCCCCCGTGCTAGAAAGCTCTTCTTTTTAAGACTCCTTTGGTATCCGGAAGTAGTTTATCATGTTCAGTAACAATGGCGGCGCCCGTTGTGCGATAATTTTTAAGCAGTATCCCCGAGGTCCCAAACTCCGATGACTTTTTCCCCTATCAGATACCGGCAGCGATAAAAGCTAAAAAATGTACCAGAAACATCAACATAAGCACTTACCTAATCAAATAATCCCTAAAGCCTTTTTGTACACCAGTGAAATTTGAATTAATACTTAAGCTCCACTAAAATCGTTCTTCAAACATGCATGTATTTTCACTGTCAAATCTAGCCGCCATTTTGAAAGGGTACCTTGAACCGATGACATCCACAACCCAGCAAATTAAGGCCAAGCGAAATGTAATTTTTAAGTTAAAGTCCTAGATCCCATACAGGTTTTTAACTTAACACTTTTTTCAATGTTTTCAAATGAAAAAAAAAGTAAAATAAACTAGAAAAATGAATAAATTAAATATTTTCTTAATACTGGTCAAATATTGGTATTTTCAACAGTCACAGATTCTGGGTCAACATTGCCTAATTATAATTTGTCCCTCAGTATAGTTTAAAGGGCACTCCATGAATATAACCTGTTCTCCTGACTGAACCATTGTTCTTTTTTACATATTTTTATGAATGTGTGAGGGCTGATGGTGAGTAATTTCTAATGTTGTTCTTATTTAATGTAGGTGAGGTTGATCTGAAAGTAATGCAAAAATGGGCTAGTTCTTTGCTTACTCATGATAAGGTGATTACCTATAAACTAAACAATAAAATGTGATTGGCCTTACATATGACGTATTTATAGTCACGTGACCTTCATTGAAAATAGACAGTGCTTGCAGACGATGTAGTAGTAGATTAAATTCTGTATGTTTAAGGCATCAAATTCGTTGCTAAGATACAGGTAAGTTTGGGAATAGTGAAAATAACTGATTTTGTGTGTATATGCATATTCATATCGAAAACATACTTGCGTGTGCTGCATTTTTCACTTGTGTTGTTTGGAAGATAAAATACGTTCATAGTAAAAATAAATCCCACAGTCGGATTTGTGATGTGTGCAAATCTCGCGCTGCGCGAGATGTAAACAAAAAGTCATCGGAATTTGGTACCCCACGGAATTAGGGACCTTGGCGATATTAGATAATGAAATTTTTTTTTTTTATCCTTGTTTTATTCACGCAACGCATACACATTATCTAAAGGCGACCTCCGCAAAAGCTGGCCTTCGGCCAGCTTTTTGTTTCGGCCGTATTACTGACAATCTATTAACATCGTTCAAACATCAAAACAAACAAATATTTTGGTCTCGAAAAGCGGTGTTGTCGCGAAGACTGGTTTCCGAGTTTTCAATAGTGTAAGTGCACGCGCAGCCACTAATGCGGTAACCAGTTAAATTGATGTGGAACACTCGGACTTTTCCGTTACCGTTAATGTACGACGATTTCCGGGTCAGACTAAAACACGTCCGCGGACGCGACCGACTTTCAGACCTCACCCCCCTTAAAGTCGTCAGATTTTCTCAACGAATCTGGACGAATCTCAGAAATGGTCTCGGCGGCAATCCAATCCGCGGAAATCCGCGGATCCGCGGAAAAATCACAGGCCTGAAACAGTGTAGACCCAGATCTGAGGGCTCCTGATCAGGGTCTGCAGTGTTTGCCATATTGCAATAAATTTACCCTAAACAGTCTCAAATGGACTGGACTAAATTGGAAGCTGGCATAAAAGTAAAGAAACAGGAAATAATTGTGTGCACGTACTTGCTCATACAGTGAAAAAGACATTATTCTTTCCTGCTTAACCCTTTAACCCATAAATAGAAGCGCCTTTTAGCGTATTCACTTTATTCCTCCGCTGAAGAAAATAGTTCCTATCTAAACAGTCGTGAATATGTATCAAAGGGAATATTGTCTTTATTCTGGCAGGTGGTACCTTAAAGCAGGCTGAATGTATAGCAGAATGCGCCTTAAGGCGCATTCTGCTTTACATTCAACTTGCTTTAAGTAGTCAACTATTTTCAAAACTAGAAACAGGCTTTTGGGTAAAGGGTTACACAAACGAAACACAAATACATTACAATAATATGAAGCAAATGACAACCTGTTGACAATTGTGACTAGTAATTTTTATCTGAGTGGCAAACAGTTTGGAGACTGATCAGACGCCAGGTTATCTGGCGTCTGATCTTGCTCCAAACTGTTTGCAACAGAAATAATAGTTCAAGCGTAAATGCTTTTATCAGGAATGAATAGTGTCTTCTTCACTGTATGTATAGTTATGAAATTTTGGAACAAATTTAAGTGTTTGACAACATTGGTGTTGGATGTATATCAATATCTGAACAAGCTGTAGAGGTTATAGAATCACTACAATAACAGCAGTTCCCTCCCTTTGATAAATAACAAGAACAGCAGTTCCCTCCCTTTGATAAACAACTACTGTCAATTGTCAAATCTGTGTAAAACACCACTAGAAGTCCTCCATTTCATTATGTCTTTGCAGTCATATGTATTTTGTGTTGTTTCAGCTGTCAGTCTATTATATTGGCAATAAGTTTATAGTCTTAGCTGTAAATTTAAAGTTTTAGTTGTCAAGTCTAGTCTTGGCATTATGTTTACCGTATGTCTTAGCTGTTTGCATAATAATTGTCTTAGCTGTTAATTATTACAGCTGTAGGTCTTTATTTACAGTGTATAATGTCTTGGTTGTCACTCTATATCAAAATTATATGATTTAAAATTATTTTAATAATTTATATAAACATTTTAATTTTTATTAACGCTATGCATGCTGGGTAATTTTTTCGTCTGCAACAATAATTGTTGTCTTCTTCAATTCAGCTATAGAAAATGTAGGTCCTGGGGTGGGACAACAATGACTTTTAACCCTTTACCTCATAGTCTGTTTTTAGATTTGAAGGCAGGTAACAACTTAAAGCAGGTTGAAAATTTCAACCTGCTTTAAGTCATTACTTGCTAGAATATAAGTAATATTTGTAATTGTACATGTTCATGTGTGTATAATCTTGAACTTTTTTCTTTGGCGGAGGGATAAATTAAAATGCGCTAAAAGGCGCTTCTATCAGGTAAAGGGTTAAATCACTATTTTTAATCATGCCATTGATCTTTTAATTATTTGACTCATTTTAAAGTTTAAAACTAATGATAACAATTTGTATAATTTTGGTAATAATATTGTAAGAATTTCCCTTGTGCTGAATTTGTTTCCATGTAAATCCATAATGTATCATGTTTATTGTGAATATAGTTATTTGTCTTTTCTCGCCTTGTAGGTACATTTATATAATTTCATGTGAAGCGCTTCTTCATGCACAACTCCTGTGTGAAAAGAGTGCTATATAAATCTGGTATAATAATAATAATTCTGTTTTGAAAATAGAACTTTCAAAATTTCTTTTTAAAACATATTCAGAGTGTCAAACAGTTTGGATCATGAGACGCCACATTACACAGTGTCTCATCAGGATCAAAACTGTTTGCAAAGGTAATCACTGTAGCACACATGGTACTCAATTTAACCCTTTACCTGATAGCATTGTTTCTAGTATTGAAGATATGTGGCTACTTAAAGCAGGTTGAAAGTAAAGCAGAATGCGCCCTAAGGCGCATTCTGCTTTACTTTTAGCCTGCTTTAAACTATTAACTGCTAGAATAAGGAAATAATTTAATATGAAACATATTCATTACCGTACAATTTGGAACTATTTTCTGCAGCGGATGAATAAAATGAATGTGCTAAAAGTCGCTTCTATAAGGGAAAGGGTTAACTCCATAGATACACATTTTTACGCATTTTATTTATTCCTCCACTGAAGAAAATTTATACAGTAATGAATATGTACATATTATATGAAATATTTTCTAGATTCCAATAGATTACAACTAAAAGCAGGTTGAAAGTAAAGCAGAATGTGCCTGAAGGGACTTTCTGCTTTACTTTCAACCTGCTTTAAGTGCATGTTCACCTATCCTTAATACTAGAAAACGGCTATGGCCTAATGCATGATAGATTTAGTAAAGCAGAAAATAAAAGCACTTTCATCAGCTTTCTGCTCTACTTTCATCCTGTTTGAAATAGGTATATGCCTAAAATTAAACTCCAAACAACCTTATTTTGAGTCCTTCGGATGAGACTTTATAAACCCAGGTCCAGTGTATCAGTGCTTTACACAAGCCAAGTGGCATAAAAAAGAACCAGAGAACTCTTGTCGATAATAAGAGTAGGGGCCATCACGCCCGGGTTTTTTATGTATCCCCTCCGATTTCTCGGGCTTCCAATGAGCCCATAGATGGCAGAAACAGACGTTATCAAACAAAGCAGGGGTGAATTCTATAAGTTAGAATGACCATTATATACTTCCATCACATGTTACTTAATCTGTTAAGGTTGTTGATGAATAAAAGCAAAACAAGTTCTACTCACCAGCTTCTGATTCTTTCTTTGTATCCTGTGAACAAAATAAAGAAAGGAGTAATTAGATTTTATACTTATTATAGATTAACCCATTACCCTATAATTGTGCCTTTTTACGCCTTCAAATCATTCCTCCACTGTACAATATAGTTCCATTTTGTACAGTAATGAAAATGTATTATTAGAAATATTTTCTATATTCTAGAAGATGTAATAGCTTAAAGCAGGCTGAAAGTGAAGCAAAATGCACCTTAACCCTTTACCTGATAGCCTATTTCTAGTATTGAAGACAGGTAACCACTTAAAGCAGTTTGAAAGTAAAGCAGAATGCGCCCTAAGGCGCATTCTGCTTTAGTTTCAGCCTGCTTTAAGCTTACATGTGCTAGAACATAGAAAATATTCCCTTTATTATATATTCATGACTGATTAAATTGGAACTATTTTCTTCAGCGGAGGAATGAATTATATGTGCTAAAAGGCGCTTCTATGGGGGAAAGGGTTAAGGCGCATTCTGCTTGACTTTCAACCTGCCTTTAGTAGTCATCTATCTTCAAAACTAAAATCAGGCTATGGGGTAATGGGTTAAACAAAGTCAAATTAGCTGAAACCAATGTGTCAACTTTAATCCTTTGTTGTGCAGTAAAAAGTATTTTCATTATGACTGCTGAAACAAATACTTTATATATAGTTTGGTGCTTATACAGGGAAGAGGAAGTTACTCTTTCCCCTGAATAAAAATGTTTACGTCAAAACTATATTTCCCATTGCAAACAGTTTGGAGCCAGATCATAATTGTGAATTTTTTTATATAAGATGAAATTGATCAACGATTCTTTAAACAAATAAAATGTTTAATTATATTAGAAACAGATTTTGATAGTTAAATAACTGTTCATTTATAAATTATAGACTCTCTAAAATCAATGAAGTTGAAAACTGAAAATAATTGAACATCATATCAAAATAAATATGTTAAAATAAAAATAACAAAACATTTCTATCTAGAGTTTTAATGTCATATACAAGTAGCTTAAAATTAATTTCATTAAATATCAATAAAAAAATATTTTTCTATCTAGAGTTTTAATGATATACATGTATATGGAACTTAAAATAAGTTAACATAGGTCTATCTCATTAAATATCAATAAAATCTACTTTAAGCATAATAATAACATGCCTAATGCGATACAGCATTAATCTAACTTACCGCCATTGTTTCTATATCAAACAAAGAATACTATCCTGGCACAAGAATAAGTGCTTCTATACTTCCTATACAGTTTGCAACCAGCGTCTGCAATGTGTGTTCAAAGTGTGAGCAAGGTTTGACCTCTGGTACCTTTAGTACCTTAATTGTGAAGGACGGAAGGACAGGTAACACACAGCACACACAACCAGAACCATAATCAACCCTTATCTACTAAGAGTATCTGACAATCACTTGCAAATAGTTTGGATCCAGATCAGACGCCGCGTAACGCGGCGTCTGATCTGGATCCAAACTGTTTGCCACTCATATTAAACTTTTCTTCCTTTTTTTTTTTTTTTTTAAAAAAATGAATCTAATTTCCATTTTTTTGGGCAGACAACATATTTGAAGCAGACAACATTTCTGCATGATAAGAATAAAGCCATGCATTTATTGCTGGTTAAATAGAGAAGCCTTCTATTGTTTGTAGGTAGTAAATTGCTCTGTTCATTAGCAATAACGAGGCACTATCATTCCTACATGACATAAGTCTGTGATACAATGCTCCCCCTCTACAAGGCCCTCCCAACAATGACTCCCTCCTTACAACAACCCTTGTCGCCGTTCCCTAAACAGGACAATTATGTCTCATAAAACCAACAAATTGGCAGCTTAATGCAGGACTAAAGTAAGACACAAAGCTCCATTATTTGTGTTCTGCATTAAAGAGGCTCGCAACCGGATTTAGAATTAAAAATAGTAATTTGTAAATATATGTCAAATGCTTATATAAATGGGTAAGATTTAGTTTAGGATAATAAATTCTGTTAAAAAATGCGTGGGATTCGAACCCGTGACCCTCCATGCGGAAAACACGAAAAATGAGGTAACGCCTTTACCACCTCGGCTACCAGCGCTCCCTATACATATGGTAGCGAATTAACGTACTTCACTGGTAGCGATAGATAATACTTTATTCGGCTCGGGTTTATGTCCGAGCCCGTGTAGAGAAGCAACAACAACAACTATACCGTTAGCTAACGCTATAGAAAAACGATGGAAAATATCTAAAAAAACTAAGATTCGGTGACGATTCTTGAGACTTTTTTCGGACTGATCATATTTTTTTAATGTCAGAAGCCAAATAATGCCACAAATTTGCTTTTATTTGAGTATTTTATTTTATTTTGACAAGTACACCATCCGGTTGCGAGTCCCTTTAAGCAGTAACCTGTCTTCACCCACATACACACACTTAATTAGAACTATTTCAGAGACTGACTACCAACAAGTCATCAGCTGTCATTCAGTTTATAGCATGTATATTGTTCCATTTTTCTGACCTGTCAGAGTTATTTTTAGAACAGAATAGTCAATAATGGTAAATAGGTAGGCAAGGTAACATCAAATATGTAATCGTACACTGTTCTACTTGAGATAAATATGAGCCTCGTGCAGCACGAGACCCCTGCGCTAATTTTTTACTGATATTTTATTTTTTCCCAATAAACGCCTTTATATACTAAAAGTATAATATCCATTGGAAACAGGTTGGAGCCAGACCAGACGCCGGGTAACCCGGCGTCTGATCAGGCTCCAACCTGTTTGCCACCGGCATTTTAGAAAAATAAATTAATTTTCTACAGTTTAGTGCATTGTGTTTGCGTTTATTCAGGAAATAATAATGTCTTCTCTACTGTACATTACGCAAATAAAAAACAGCTTTCCGTATTCCTGGCTGACTGTACGGGATCAACGAGTACGGTGATCATCCCTTTTAAAATTTTAGAATATTCCAATCTAAAAATAACTCCGACAGGTCAGAAGAAAACACTAATACTACGGTGTGAAACAACAATGAAACAACACATCTTGCAATATCTCACAGGAGTATTTTAAAAACCAATTTATTTTTTCTGCATTAAACCCTATGGTGTCACTACTCATTAGAATCGTCTCTTAGAGACGATTCTAATGAGTAGTAACACCATAGGATTTGGTGCTGAAATGAAATGAGTATGTAAATGTGGTTTATTCATTCAGTTTACTCCTTCTTATATTGAGCTTTGATTTCATCTAGGTCATCACTGCTTATCAACATGCATCCTATATTTGTGCTGAACACTAACACTATGCATTAAAGAGTACAGACAAAATAATGCAATGATTCATAAATAGGTGCTCGATCCTTCTGCCCTGAAACTGTCACAGCTCTTAACCCATGTGCGAGTCTGACCTTCTTTGACAATTTGTCGTTACGTGTCTGATGACCCATAAACCCTGCCTTTATTGTCATAGCAGCCAGTTCCTTATCATCTGCTTTGCTCTTTGACTTTTTGTTCTTATTTTCCTCTGGTTTTGATTTTGACTTATCTCCCTTTGATTTATCTCCCTTTGACGTATCTCCCTTCCCAGTCCTCTTCGAATGTCCACTGAAGCCAGCTTGGATTTGCATCATGGCCTTTTCCTGGTCAGTCAGGGACTTGTGTGATGTAGTTTTCTTCTCCTTGTCTTTGTCTGATGTTTTTGGCAGTTTAGATTCTTGTCGCTTTTGGTGGCCTGCAAACCCAGCTTTGATTGCCATGGCAGCCTTGGTTTTGTCATCTGGTTCTTGTTTATCCTTTGGTGTCTTCAAATTCCATATAAATATTAATAACAAACTGGTACTGTAAAATTTAGAAAGATTGAGCCTCAAAATTAAAGATTGACTTGTTTCTTCCTGTAATTTCTAATGGACAAATCCAGTCCAAACTAAAGTCTATAGTCCATTTTTCACTATTTAGTATTGTTTTTAACAAGATATTGCAAAACAACAAACTCCTCCAATATGGGTCTACACTGTTTGCATAGGACAAGTGTATTCTTGACAGGTACTCCGTTTGCAAAGGATGACTATATACTTGTGACCCTTTTTTGTTAACCACTTACCCCATAGCTTGTTTCTCGTTTTGAAAACAGGTGACTACTTAAAGTAGGTTGAAAGTTAAGCAGAATGCACCTTAAGGCGCATTCTGCTTTACTTTCAGCCTGCTTTAAGCTATTATCTGCTAGGACATAGAAAATATTTCGTATAAAACATATTCACAGCTGTTTTACTTTATAATGGAACAATTTTCTTCAGTGATGAAATAAATTAAAGGCCTAAAAGGTGTATTTATGGGGTAATTGGTTTTAAAGGTCATTAGAGATCATTTGAATGAGAAGATCCATGTATAACATACTGACATTATTTAAATTGGATTCAAGGAGACATAAAATAGAAAATGTTGGCACTGAAAGTATGAGACTGACACAACAGAATATAATCACAGTGCCAAAATCATTACTAGTTGGAATGTAACATGACTTTTGTACTCTTAATTTGATTCAAGACAAAAGAAATATTCGATAATCTCTTTCTACATATTTACCTTTCAGTCACTCTTTCACTGCCAAAATAAAGTTAACCAGTACAACCACTAGAAAGAAGGTTAATTATCATTAAACTGTACAAAATGCATGTAAATACTCCTTTAGGAGCTTTCTGTTTTACATTCACATTGATTTAAGCAGCCACCTGGTTTAAACCCCTTATAGTTAATTTACTGTAGTATTTGTAGTCATGAATATGCACCATAAGAGGTATTATTTGTATCCTAGCAGATGGTAGCTTAAATCAGGCTCAGAACATAAAGCAGAATGTGCCTTAATGCAGATTCTGATTTACTTCCAATATGATGTAAGTGGTCACCAGTTTTCAAAACTAGAAACAGGCTATGGGGTAAAGGGTTGAGCATTTATCTAACACACAGAACACTGTTCTTTTGAGTCATAAGTATCATTGGCAGGGTTTTCTATGTTGTTGGCTTGATTCTGGCTTAATTTGTGATATTATTTATACAGCCTACATAAATCAACAACTTTATTAAGCTATAAACATGTGTTATTTATTTCTGTACAGTAAAACCAAATCATTAAAACTATTCTACTCATTCTCAGTGTTAATGGGCAGAAGATTTCTTAATTGTAAATATAAATAAAACTGAGTTTTTTTTTAAATGCTAGACATTGACACCAATATGACTATTTAATGTGTTGTGCTGCTGTACAACCCAACTCAATCAAACAATTCATTCAAGATAAAAAAGGCACTGATTTAACGTTTTCCCTCAAATCTTGCATTCATCAGTTATATTTACTATAATTACTGACATGGCTACATGTTCTTAACCCTTTCTCCCATAGTTCTAAGCGCCTTTCAGCACATTCAGTTTATTCCCCCACTGGTGAAAGTTATACAGTCATGAACATCTAACATAAATTCTTTCTATGTCCTAGCAGATTGTAGCTTAAAGCATGCTGCTTTACTTTCAACCTGCTTTAAGTGGTCAACAGTCTTCAAAATTAGAAACAGGCTATGGAGTAAAGGATTAAATCAGGCTTGAAAAAAGAAAGAAGTAAAAAAGCTCCATTACAAGTTGGTAAAATTGTGCTTTACATACTTTATAGTCTGTTTGGATTAACTATCTGTCACAATTAATGTAGGAAAATCTTCCTACATGCCATTATGAGGACTGGGTTTCTAAGAGACATGAAGGCATTTCTATGAGGGAATAAGAAAATATGTGAAACAGCATTTGCTATGAGGAAGTTTGTAATCCAGTGTGAAGGGTACAAGCTGTTTCCTACCTTGACTTATGATAAGTTACAGGCATATATACAGGGGAGATTACCAGACCAGAAAGACAGTTTATATGAAAATAGTTCAAAATACAGTCGAACCACTGGCACCAGAGTCATGGACTTATAATATGTGTGTATTTACATTTAGATGCATTTTTATTTCTTATACATAAACAGAGAAGAATATATATACACACAGAGACATAATAAGTCTATGAATGTGGTGTCAGTGGTTAGAACTGTATCTACCGGTAAGTAATGTATACTATATATGAAGGCGGAAATCTTGATGTGTACGCTCTATAGTCTCTATCTACTAGATTCTGGATGTAGAACCCTTTTTCCGTTCTGTTAGCAACGTCTTTTGTATGGGAATGGAAATAAAAATAAAAATGTGAGTTGACTCTAGATATGCCTCTTAGTAACCTACCGGTCTGCTATTTTTTACTATAAGATCTATTAGATATAGATTCTTGATCTATAAGATGTTCCCCCAAACGTTAGCAATGTCTATCGTATGGGATTGGAATAACATTTTTTTTTTTTTTTTTTTTTTTTTTTTTTTATAGATCTATCACGATGAGCTTCTACCGGTCTGCTTATCTACTATTATAAGACCATGGTATGTAACCAATTCTACACCGTGTTACTTCAACCACAAGAATAACTATCTAAAACGCATTCAATCCAAACCAAATCTTTTGCAATCCATAGATAAGATATTTTTCTATCCAAAATACACTTCTTCGACGGTTGATTTGAATACGTAACTACAAGAATCAAGATTGAAGCCGGTATTTTACCAAACAGGGATTTCCTCCACCCCCTAGCTTCCGGTTTAGACGAAATGAAAGTAAAGTTTGCGACGAGCGATTTGATTGGCTGATTGAAAAAAGAATGTATATACCGGAAAGATGTGTAAATATATATCGTTCTCATGATTTTTGGTTGAAATTGTTAATCATGCAGTTATTAAAGTCTTGCATTAATATAAGTTCAGCACAATTGTGCACAATGTGACGCTGTAATCAGTAGTTTATTCAGTTTGACAGAAGCGCGGGAAGACGCTCGCGCGAATGACGTCAAGTACAGAAATCGTTATTCTTTCCAAATAAACGCGTTTATACTAATACTATTATTTCATTTGCAAACCATTTGGAGGCTGATCAGACACCAGGTAACCAGGCGTCTGACTAGGCTCCAAATTGTTTGCCATTGAGATTAAAATTAATACTAAAAAATAGTAAAATGCTGTCATTCAATACATTTTAGTGACATGCGTTTGCGTTTTGTTTGCGTTTAAGCGGGAAAGAATAACGTATTGTCTACTGTACGGGAATACTCTCGCGTGAATTATTCAGCCAATGAAATTTGCGCTTACAAACGCTTTAACTTGACCCGAGGTCAACCGGAAGCTAGGGGGTGGAGGAAAACCCTGTTTGGTAAAATACCGGCTTCAATCTTGATTCTTGTAGTTACGTATTCAAATCAACCGTCGAAGAAGTGTATTTTGGATAGAAAAATATCTTATCTATGGATTGCAAAATATTTGATTTGGATTGAATGCGTTTTAGATAGTTATTCTTGTGGTTGAAATGACACGGTGTAGAATTGGTTACATACCATGGTCTTATAATAATAGATAGCAGACAGGTAGATGCCAATAGTCAACCCATATAGATTTTTTTTTTATTTTGATTTTTTTTATTTATTTTTTTTTAAATTTCAATGCAATAACATAGACATTGCTAATCGGTGGGGAAAAATCTTTTAGATATAGATCACTGGCACCAGAGTCATGGACTTTTTATGGTATGTGTATGTGTTTACTTTTTCTATACCTCTACCGATATATATTATAAGTCCACGACTCTGGTGCCAGTGAGTCGAACCTGTGAATTAAGATGTCCTTTAACTCTTTAACTGCCAACGGCGCCAAAAGACTTTGCAAACAGTTAAGATCCTGATCAGACGCCACGTAACGCGACGTCTGATCAGGATCCAAACTGTTTGATACTCATATTGATATGTTTTAAGTCATATACTAAAGTGAATCACTTTGAAACAAATTTGCAAACAATTTTTTTACTGAATATTAACTCATTCCATTCCTTACTCTCATCATTTACAAACAATGTACCTGTGAAAAAATACACTTGTCCTACACAAACAATGCAGACCCTGATTGATTTCACCGCCATTTGTAAATTTCATTGAAAGAGATTAATGCAGAATTTAAGCCATGCAGAAAATAAATTCCTTTCGGAGATTTCTGCATTACTCTAGTTTTGCATATAGCAAAAACATCCATGCATCTTAAGAATGATGGGCAGCATTAATTTAATGGTACAGGAAATTATATCATAAACTGAGAACGTCCTGCAAACCATCAATATTTGATTTTTCAGGAATGAAAATACAGTATAACCTCTCTATTACAACCACTAAATTGTGTTAGTTATTAGGTATTTAAGGCAGGTGGCTGCTTAAAGCACTGTGACAGAAAAACAGAAAGCTTCTTTAGGGCCTTTCTGTTTTCCTGTTGCTTTGCTTAAGCTGTCACCTGTCTTTCATACAATCATTTAGCCTTTGTTTTAGTGGTCGTAATAGAGAGGTTTTACTGTATTAAAACCTTAACACTATTATTGTCATATAAATCAGTCAAATGAAAAACCAGGTTTCCGTAAATTCATTCTTCATAAAAGAAAGCTTTCATAGAGTTCAATAAGTACAAAGGACATTATTGTCACAGGGCTCCAGATAAGAGGGAGTAATTAAACTGAACAATTCCAACATTTTCTCACTCATTTCAGCACCAAATCCTATGGTGTAACTACTCAGAATCATCTCTTTGAGACGATTCTAATGAGTAGTTACACAAAAGGGTTTAATGCAGAAATAAAGATTTAATTTTTTGAAATACTCCCTGTTATCTGGAGCTCTGATATTATATAATATACATTATTTTCAACATAGTACTGCAGGTACATCTTAATATAATCTAACAACTTCCCACATTGGAAGCTTATAGTAACAATCGGTGTTGATGTCTCCTGAAAGGTTTTTAGTGGAAATCTATAGCTATTTTCTTGTGAACCTAAAAGCTTCCTAGCAGCCAAATGGCGCAAAGTCTGCAGAAAACTTTAAACAAGTGTTTGTAAATCTAAAGGCTTTGATAGATCTCGACACAGATTACAGTGGAATCTGTGAAAGCATTATAGAGTAGAAACTTACCGTAAAAATCCTAAAAATTGGGACACCCTGTATAACTGTAGTAATTATCCTAAAAACTGAACTAGTTGCTTTTATTACACATTGATCTGTTCAAAAGGTGTAAAATTGAATGGCAAACAGTATAGACCCTGATCAGACTGCTCCTAAGGGAGCAGTCTGATCAGGGTCTACACTGTTTGGTCAGACCTCTGTGTCCCAATACTTAGGGTCATTACGGCAGAAAGTGTGCTACTCTGAGCTCCAGATATGGTGAGTATTTCAAAAGCTTAATCCTTATGTCTCTACCAAACACTATGTTGTGACAACTCAATTCAGCTAGGGATATATTCCAATGGATTTGATTTCGATTTTTTTATAAAACAATTCGATTATTTTGTATTCAATTCGATTTAAGATTGCAATAAATTAATGCGCTATGTAATAACTGTTAATATTCAAAACAATATAATATGAATGTCTATATACTGCAGGAAATCTAAATTTTTGACTTAAAGACATTAAGCCAGTCCATTCATTGATTCCCCCCTCATTGTTCTCACTTGGTGTGAAAATACAGGTAGATCACGGGAAAATTGCTTAGGTAACGGCTCAGCCATCTGAAGCTTTGATTTATAGAGGCCCTTACATAATAGGTCTCAATAGGTTTTTCAATGGGTTTTACTAACCAAGCTATCAAATATTAGGTGCGGGCCTCACATGAGACGCCTGAATGATTCTTTGCCTAGACGCTAGCTGAGTAAGTGCATGGGCTCCATGCTTTGATTCAAACTTTCTAGGTGCTAGGTGTTACCACCCAAGCTTGGTCATGTAATGTCTTTAAACACTTTATATTCAAAACAATAAATATATATGATAATACAGTATGTCTTTATGGCTGGATATCTACGTAATCTTTCAATTTAAACACTTTATAACTGATTTATAGATCAGGTACATTTTATTTCCCTATTTATCAATCATATATTGAAGCAAGTTTTTCAACAATATATAGAATTGAATCATAAACAACATATGCTGAACAGAACTGAATCGAGACCATAAAAATCACAATTCAAAGCAGATAATGATTAATCGTTTCACCCTTAAAACTCATTGGAATCGCCATGAAGAAACAATTTTAATGAGAAGTCACATCATCATAGGGCTTGGTTGAGATATTAGGATGCTCCCATTTGAAATAGTCATTCTATATTGAGCAATAGTCTCTACCAGTAGATTCTGTGCAAGAACTCTTTGTAAAGTCAGGAAGCTGATAAAGATGTGTTAGTACTGTATGTGGAGAAGATTTTATTCTTTCCCAATAAAAGTGTTTATGCTTAAAAACACGTTTGCAGCCAGATCAGAGGCCGGGTAACCCGGCATCTGATCAGGCTCCAACTGTTTGCCACTTTGATGAAAAGAATTGTCACGAAAGTGTTCAAAGGTTGTCATTTTTCTAAATTTTATTGCATGCAACACATTTGTGTTTCACCTATGTTCAAACGGGTAAGAAGAACTTTTCCCCCACTTTAGTGCTAAATACTATCTCAAGGCAAGTTTGTGTTAGTAAAACTAAATGATATTCAGGGCTCCAGATAAGGGGAGTAATTCAAAAACAAAAATCTTTATTTCTGCATTAAACCCTATGGTGTTACTACTCATTAGAATCGTCTCGAAGAGACAATTCTAATGAGTAGTAACACCATGGGATTTGGAGCTGAAATGAGTGAGAAAATGTTGAATTTGTTCAGTTTATTGAACTTTACTCCTTCTTCTCTGGAGCCCTGATTGGTATCCTATAAGCTAAGCAGCTGTGGAATCTGAAAGAAGGCAAGAGGCTGTGAAGTAAACGCTCCTGGGCACTGAGTTAGGGGAAAGTCTGGGTATTACGTGTCCAACATAACATTGTCTCCAATAAAATGGTTTGAGCAACATATGAAAGGGTTACATGTGTTTGTCCTCAATTGAACATTTGAAATAACAGTTGTTATGCCTTATTACGGGTATTATTAGTGCCTATATGTTGGAAAAACAGTCTTGCTATTACTACCATTCAATAAAATGGTAGGGGGCATAAACATTGTTGCACTTTTCACTTATGCAATTATTCTGTGTATGCTTTGTTATTGATGATTTAAAGGATTTGGAACCTGTTTTACAGTGTTATACTCTTTTCTTCAAAGCTTGTTTTAAACCATCACTCCATAAACACATCTTTTTATGCCATTAATCATTTGTATACTAACGAAAGTTATTATGTCCTAACATAACATACACATGTAGGAAGTCAAACTTTAAAATAAAACTGAAGACATTTCCAGTATTGTTCCAGATGGTAGCTTAATAAAGTAGGTTGAAAGTAAAGCAGAATACCAGAGGCGTCCTCAAAGTTTTCCTTGAGAACGTGATCCGGATGTTTTACCTTCAACCTGCTTCAAGTAGTCAATTTCTTATAGTATTTTTCCTAGTACATATTCATGACTGTATAAAGTAGTACAATAATTTTAATCAGCAGAGGAATAAATGAAAGGCGTAAAAAGGCATATTTATAGGATAATGGGTTAACACATTTTGATGTCATTCAGTGGTACAGGAGGATTTGTTTGAACACTTGTCCCTATATAGCATCAGTCTGAGTGAACTTTACAAGTCTCCAGACAAGAGCCATTACCAGTCATCAATTATGAATAGTTTACATCTATGCACAATATCATACTGAGGAAATCAGAGCTCCAGATGAGGGGAGTATTTCAAAACCTAAAATGTTTATTTTGGCATTAAACCCTATGGTGTCACTACTCTTACGGTTACAAAGATGTAAAAGTGAGGTAAGGGATTGTGATGACATATAGTGTAGAAATGAAAACTAAAATTAACATTAGCATTAAATCTGCATTGGCTCCAGATAAAGGGGGTATTTCAAAAACTAAAATCTTTATTTCTACATTAAACCCTATGGTGTCACTACTCATATGAATGGTCTCGAAGAGACAATTCTAATGAGAAGTAACAGCATATTTGGATAAGCCCTATGTGATAAATAATTGTTTTTCTTTTTATTGCATTTTCCTCTGTCATTAGGAGACAATGTATGTTGGAGACTGTTAGACATGACTGACTAAGAATACAGGGGGAACACGACAGGGGATGGGCACCTTAGTATCATCATCAGTTTTGGCTTGTTTCTCTGCCTTTGATTTATTGCGCACCATGTAACCACGGAAACCAGCCTGGATCTTAGTTGCAGCCATAGCCTGGTCATCTGATAAAGGCTTATCAGATGTTGTAGTACTGTCCCCCTCCTTCAATAGTTACCAACAAATCTTACATTTTAAGCCAAGGTGATGAATGTAACAAAGTTTCAAAAGTTTACAGTCATGCTATCTCATTTATGCCTGGATGTTGACACAATAAAGACATTGGCAAACCTGATAGACCCATCCATATCTCATTCACACCTTAACCTATTACCCAATAGCCCATTCCTAGTTTTGAAGATATGTGATGGCTTAAAGCAGGTTGAAAGTAAAGCAGAATGCGCCTTAAAGCACATTCTGCTTTACTTTCAGCCTCCTTCAAGTTTGCATATACCAGGATATAGAAAATATTTCATATGATACAAATTGATAACTATATTAACACCCATTAAGCAATACTGACTCATTTTGACTCATTGCGCAATAGCCTCATACTAACTCATTTTGACACTTTATTCAACTAGCTTCTATTGAGATAAGCATTGAGAATTGTTTATCGCTTATGAGTTAATGGGATAAATTGGAACTTAGTCTTACAGTTTTCTTCAGTGAAGGATTAAATTAGAGGCGTAAAGAGTCATATTAAATTTTATGGGGTAATGGGTTAACCCTTTACCTCATAGTCTGTTCTAATTTTGAAGACAAGAGAGCACTTAAAGCACATTGGAAGTAGAGTAGAATGTGCTTTCTGCTTTACTTTCAGACTGCTTCAAGTTACCATCTGGGGTAACAAGTTAAAACAGGCAAATTCAACTTAATGGAAGGCAAAAGTAACGCACAAAATTCTTTTCAATTACTTTTGTTTTGTAGTAGGTAACTATTTTATCTTTTAAGATTGACATACCTTTTTAACAAAACTTGTCTTAGCATGAGTTTAAATGTCTTTGGATAAATAACGGATATTTCACGAACTATAAAATGATAATGAGCTCTTCCTACATTGAGTAACTATTGGAAGATATCATTTCAGGCATAAATGGGGTAACAAGAAGGCATGTGGCAAGTTCTACTCAGTTGTGAACCACAGTAACCTTTAAACAAAACACACAGAAAGCAAGTCTAGAAGTATTATTACGCATTCACAGAAAATTAATATCCCTATATAGAAACCACACGGTTAATAATTGAAAGTATTCACTCTCTAATAAACAGGGTTCAAGATAAGAGGGAGCAAACTCAAGTTTTCCAACATATTCTCCTTCAAGTCTGCATTAAACCCTATGGTGTGATCACTCTAGAATCATCTCTTTGAGAGGATTCTAATGAGCTAAGCCACATCATATGGTTTGGAGCAAACTTTAGTTTTTGAAATACTCCCCTTATCTGGAGGCCTGAATAAGCAAACAAATATTGCAGTGTGTTCCTACACATTTAAAAGTAATCCCTCCCCATTACCCGACATTTCCAGATTCAAACTTACACCTGGTATACAATATGTACACACAAGAAACACACTTTTAAAGACTGCATTAATAGCCAATTAAAAAGAATAAGTGAGCAGCTTTTAATACAGGTAGCAGCTTAAATGCAGAACAAAAGTAAAATAGAAAGCTTTTAAATGGAACTTTCTGCATTACTTTTGGCCTGCATTGAGTCATAATTCATCTGCATTTAGATACTTCAAGTCGTCAACGCTTCTTCAAAGAGTGACCATTTAAAAATAGTTTGACAATAATTTGATTTCAAAATATTTCCTGACATCTATTAAAAGCAATAAACACCTCATAAACACTGATAAAAAGCAAATTATCAGAACCCAAAAATGCCATATTTAACATTCATGTAGTAGATTGACAAGAAGCAACACTGAAATTACAAATGCTACAGCAGGGCTCCAGATAAGAGGGAGTAAATTGAACAAATTTAGTCACTTATTTCAGCACCAAATCTTATGGTGTGACTACTCATTAGAATCATCTAGAAGAGACGATTCTAATGAGTAGTCACATCATAGGGTTTAAAGCAGAAATAAAGATTTTAGTTTTTGAAATACTCCCCTTATCTGAAACTCTGTTACAGTTAATTTGAACACAGTCACGTTAAGCTAGCCACAACAATTGGACGTCCACGCTATGTACTCACCTTCTTGCCAAAGAAGGCAAAGTCGAACATTGTAGAAATATCATAAAACAGTTCATCCATGTCCCGATCAGCATCCATCTGTAAAACATTAAAACACAAATATTTGTATAATTATGTATAGGCATATTTGCATGCTGGGTATTTTTTTCATCTGCAACAATTGTCATCTGCTACTGTTCTAAAATTAGCAAGGGAATTTAAAGAAAAAATCTATTTTTAGAACAGCTAAGCAGAACTCAAAGCAGAGTAACAGAACTCAATAAACATATCAGTAAAAAATGCTTTTTACAATTATTGGAAGTTGAGGTTAAAACTAGATAAAACCAATGCAGAAAGTTAAAATTCTTACTTCTCTTCCAATCTCTGTGATGTTACAGTGGTAAATATATTTAATATATTACGCTATTCCTACCTATTTACGTGTTAATCTATGCTTAAGAAACGCATAGTGAACGGTTAACGAACGATTAACGCCTAACGATTTTAACGCATTTAAATGCGTTAATAAACGATTATACCAGAGATGTTGCGATTAGTGATTCAGTTTTCCATTTCATCCGGAGATTTTGGATCTTATTGATGATTGCCCTTAAATGTGTAAAGAAAAGGCTAGGAAACGTGTTTAACGAAACAGGTATTATAAACGTGTAAAGTGGGTAGGAATAGCGTATTTACCACTGTATCACTTACCAAAATCATCTCTTTCAGATGATTCTTATGAGTACCATAATTATCCTTAGTATTGGACATACCTTAGCAAACAGTATAGACCCTGATCAGACAGCATCTGAGGGAGCAGTCTGATCATGGTCTACACTGTTAGCCTTTCACCGTTTCAAAATAAGAACAAATTACTGTGTGGTAAAGAAGTAAATTCCAATGTTTGGATAATTGCAGCAGTTATAGACAGTGTCCCAATTTTTTAGGATTTGTACAGTAGCTACGATATAGGGTTTGGTGGAAAGATATATAGGATCTGTCATGAGTCGATGTTTAAGACAAGCTGATCTCAAGTGAGTCTAGAATTGAAATGTTATTAAGCGAGCCTTGGCGAGCTTAATAACTTTTCTATTGTAGACGAGTTTGAGATCAACTTGTCTTAAACATCGACGAGTGACAGATTCTTTTTCTCCCATTACCAACGATTTTAGCTATTTTTTAAAGCAATATGCATTTTTGTGGAACTCCGGTGACGTCAAAACGCCATTATAAATAGTGACGTTATAGTGACGTCATCAAAGTGATCTTACACATGTTGGAGATAAGGATATTTGTCATCGTTGTTCACTATAGAAAACAAGGGTAGTTATGTGAGAAAATAAAATTAGTTCATTTGTACATGTATGTGAAATACTTGATTTAATTATGTTGAGCTCTGAAACAACATTAGAATATTCCTTAGTGGATCAGGGTGAAGGAAATACATGTACATTGCAACAAAATATTGACCGAGACATCTAATTTTATGCTCTTGATTCCTTGATCATATTCTGTCACTGATATAATTTATATTACTGTAACTTTATTGAGATGCATCCTTTAACCCATTACTCCATAGCCTGTTTCTAGTTTTGAAGATAGGTGACCACTTAAAGCAGGTTAAAAGTAAAGCAGAATGTGCCTTAAGGCACATTCTGCTTTACTTTCAACCTGCTTTAAGTTATTATCTGCTAGAATATAGAAAACACTTCTTATGATACGTATTCCTGACTGTATAAAAGAAAACTGTTTACTTCAGTGGAGGAATAAATTAAAGGCGTAAAAAGGTGTATTTATGGGGTAATGGGTTAAACAATTTTCAAACAGAACAATCATACAGAAAAACCTCTCTCCAGTGACCCACTAACACAGGAGAAATACATTTTTAAGACAGGCAGTTGGCAGACAGACATTGTACTTTTTCTTTTGAGTGTGACTTAAGAGAGGTGTTTACCGTATTTTGTTCGATATATTTTTTTTAAATTAAAAAAAAGGGTCTAATGTTTACAATTGAGTACTGAATCATTTTATAAGTAAAAACTAAAACACCAGTAAACCCATTAAGTGCTTGAATAGCAGCTACACAAATTACAATTAGTTATTTTCAAGATGCAAACAGACAGGCACACAGTTTATATCTTAATCAGGATCCAAAAGGACTGAAAAGCCTTGCATTTATTAATACTCATTTCCAATATTCAAAGAATTCGTAGCAGCCATTTAGCTGAAGCAGTTTGAGTCTGTAATTTCTAGCATACTTAGCTATTAAAATCTAGAAGTCTATAAGTTAAACCTTTGTTAACTATAATCATTAAATGAGAACAGCAAAGTCTAAATCCAGGAGTGATCCTTAATACAGAACAAAAGTGATGCAGAAGGTTCCCATAGGTTCTTCTGTAAACAATCTAATTTGTAGCTTTCTGCTTTTGCTCTGTATTAAGCACCACCTGTATTTCATCTACTTTTGAACTATTGCTTAACAAAGGTTTGGCTATAATATTATATTAAAGACAAGTGTATTGCAAAATGTTAGTAGGGGTAACCATTGAAGTGAATAGAGAAGGCAGAGAAACTTTAGCCTGTTCATAAACAAGTAAATATAACAACATAGTTAACTTAAATTCTTAACATGGCATCACTTCACCCATTCCTACACAGAAAAGCATTACAGCACCTTCGCATACTGACAACAGATTTTGAATCTAAGTCCAAATTAGGTCAAGGTCAAGGTCATGGTGAAATTGAGATTGAGTGACATGGGTGGACTGGGAATGGTCCAACAAAGGCAACAACTGTATCCAGTATTCCAAAGCATTCTAGTAAGCAGAGTTGATGCTAGACAAAACAGTAGAATTTGGTTAACCTGTATGGACAATAGACAGTTCAATCTCTAGATGCCAGGGATATAAAAACTCTGGAAGCTAGGGGGTGTTATTGTTCCTGTATTTCTCAGGAATATGCAGAACATCAATGACTTGATTAACCCAATCCCCTATAAATACGGCTTTTTACACCTTTAATTTATTTCCTCCACTGGATAATTGTTCCAATTAAACAGTGAAGAATATGTACCATAAGCAATATTTTGTATATGCTGGCAGATGGTAGCTTAACCCATTACCCCGGCCCCATAGCATGTTTCTAGTATTCAAGACCGATGACCACTTAAAGCAGGTTGAAAGTAAAGCAGAATGCGCCATAATGCACATTCTGCTTTACTTTCACTCTGCATTAAGCTACCAGCTGCAAGAATACAGAAATCATTTCTAATGTTAAACATTTACAACTGTATAAATTTGAACTATTTTCTTCAGTTGAGGGAAAAATGAGAGGTGTAATGGGTTAAAGCAGGCTGAAATGGGTTAAAGCAGGCTGAAAGTAAAGCAGAATGTGCCTTAAGGCACATTCTGCTTCACTTTCAACCTGCTTTAAGTGGCCACCTGTCTTCAATACTAGAAATATGCTATGGGGTAATGGGTTAAACAAATTTGGGATATATTCTTGAAGTGATGCAACTTGGAAATTCAGTCTGTTAAAAGGCTGTCATGCCTTGAGCATAGTATGAACCAAGGCCTAAAGTGACAGTTAAGCAGTCTCCATCTAGGTTTCTAGGTTTCTACATGGAGATCTACATCCAATCTGAGTTAACCCATTACCCCATAGCATGTTTCAAGTTTTGAAGATAGGTTACCAATTAAAGCAGGTTGAAAGTAAAGCAGAATGTGCCTTTAAGCAGAATGTGCCTTAAGGCACATTCTGCTTTACTTTCAGCCTACTTTAAGCTATAATCTGATAAGAAAAAGAAAATATTCCTTATGAAACATATTAATCACTGTATAAAATCGAATTACTTTCTTTAGTTGAGGAATAAATTAAAAGTGTTAAAAGGTGTATTTATGGGGTAATGGGTTAAACAACCATTCAATGGTAGATGCATGGACTTCTTGAAGACAGGTCAAAGCTTTAAATGCAGTACAAACATAATGCAGAAAGCTCTGAAAAAAGCTTAATGCATTATGTTTGTATTGCAATAAGCAGTGGCTTGTCTTTCAAAATATCACTGCTTCTTCACTGTAATGTTTCTGGAAACAGGCATGAACCCTGACCCCATAAATACGCCTTTTTACGCCTTCAATTTATTTCGCCACTGAAGAAAAGTTCCACTTCATACAGTTATGAATATGTACCATAAGAAATATCTCTATACCCTAGCAGATGGTAGCTTAAAGCAGGTTGAAAGTAAAGCAGAATGTGCCTTTAGGCACTTTCTGCTTTGCGTTCAACCTGCATTAAGAGTGGTCATGCATCTTAAATACTAGAAACAGGCTATGGGGTAAAATGTTGAAGCTGGCTAAAGGTAAAGCAGAATGCTCCTTGCTGCTTAAATGGTTAATGTAAAGAGTAGCTGTTATAAACAATTTAAGAAGTATGTGTGAGAAGTAGACTAAATGTAACAGTGAACAAAATGATAAAAAAAAACTTTGCCATGCAGAGAAGATAAAAACATAAGCTAGCTCCCAATATAAGCAAATAACATCTAAAGCATGTAGTAGCATTTAGGACCATTGACTGATATAAAATGACAGGAATGAGTGAGAAGAGCTTTCTGCATTATTTGTATTCTGTATTAACTCATTATCCCCTGAAACCTCCATTGAACAAGTCCAGTTTGCAGTAAAGGCTGGTCCATTTTCGACTATTTAGATTTGGGTTTTTTATTATATTTTATAAAATGACAAACAGTGAAGATCCTGACTTTACTGTTTGCATAGGACAAGTATACTCTTCACAGGTACACTTTTGCTTAAAGCCGCATATATGCATCACTAAGGCTCAATGAGTTAAGCAACCATCTATACTAAGGCTAATCGATTATATGAAAGAGTGTCAGATGACAGCTTAAAACAAGGTGAAAATAAAACAAAGCTTTCTGATTTACATTCACCTTGTTTTAAGCTGTCATCTTCCTTAAATACCTCATAATTAACACACTTTAGTGGTCTTATAATAGAAAGATTTTACTGTACTGGGTATGTAACTTTATTTATTAATCAGCTTAGACTAAGTTTGATTGTAATTTGTGTAATCCCTACCAAATTCCATGTTGCCTGCCAATTCCTGTCAGTTTATTTCAAGCACAATAGGTGTTAATATAAGCTAGCTAAGCCATCAATAGACCAACATACAGTGAAGAAAAACATTATTCACTCCCGTTTAAACGTTAACAAAATGCAAACGCATTACAATAAAACATAGAAAATGACAAATTGTTTACAATTCTGACTAGTTATTTCTATCTGAGTGGCAAACAGTTTGGAGCCTGATCAGACGCCGGGTTACCCGGCGTCTGATCTGGCTCCAAACTGTTTGCACAGGAAAAAATAGTTTAAGCGTAAATGCGTTAACTGGGAAAGAATAACATCTTCTCCACTATAACTTTGAACACAAGATGCCACAAATGCCAGAGAGAATGGCATGGTAATGTTGTAAACAGTGATGCATTATCCTTGCCCAACCTGTATGTCAAATTTTTTACTTTTCAAATATTTCTCAACTTTGATTATTTTGAGAGAGATGTTACAAGTTCTTGGCATCTTTACCAAGTCAAATTCCTCGCAAATTTGATGTATATCACAGTGCCCCAGATTAAGTCAGACTAATATTTCAAATACTTCCTGCATTATGTCGCCACTTAATACTATGTTGTGTCTTCTCATTAGAATCATCTCTATGAGATGGTTTTTTATGAGTAGTCACAACATGGGGTTTGGTGGAGACTTAATTATGAAAGTACTGGAAATACCATAGACTCCAAGCCCAAGGTTATAAAGAGTATGAGCTGGGTCTGAGATCTTTCTCAAAACATTTCATTGGTCAGATTTGAGCAAAATATCAAATCTGACCAATCAAATACTTGGGGTCAGTTAACTTGTTCTTTGACATCACATACAGTATAATATGGGAAGAATATAGCTCTTTAATCCATAGCCTGTTACAACTAAACCCTTTACTTCATAGCCTATTTTCTAGTTTTGAAATCAGGAGACCACTTAAGCAGGTTGAAAGTAAAGCAGAATCTGCCTTAATGCATATTCTGCTTTATTTTCAGCCTATTTTAAGCTTCCATCTTCTAGAATATATAAAATATTTTTATGATACGTATTCATTTATGATACGTATTCATGACTGTATAAATTGGAAATATTTTTTGCTGTGGAGGAATAATTAAAGGCGTAAAAATGTATATTTCTGGGGCAATGGGTTAAAAAAACTGTTTCCTAAAAACATCAATATATCTATACAATAAATGTATGAGATATTCTTAACATGGTCATGGGGCAAGAAGAACAGTAACTGTTTTGGGACCCCAAAATGGTTACACTGTATACATGTCATGCTAAACAACAACGGACAAGCAACACATTGTCAACAACAACATAGACCTGCCGGCCCTGGCATTATGTGGCTCAAGCCTACAACAGCACAAACTGAGATACCTACATCAGCTATGTCTCTCTGCAAGGGCAAAAGGTAAAAACTACACTGACAACAGTTTCCATGGCAACAAAAAATTATCAATGCCAAAATCTCAAAAACTGTAAATTCAGGAACTGTTACACATTCACTTTGAACATCTGATGCGAGTGTTTATACTGTTTTAACTTGTTTCCGCATAAATACGCCTTTTTACGCATTTACTTTCTCCACTGAACAAAATAGTTTATATAGTTAGCCCTGTACAGTGAAGAGTACGTTAATCTTTCCAATAAACATGTTTACCCTAAAACTATTATTTCCATTGCAAACAGTTTGGAGCCAGATCAAACTCCGGGTGACCTGGCATCTGATCTGGCTCCAAACTGTTTGCCACTCAGTTTATAACAAGTCGTCAAATTTGTCAAAAGATTATCATTTTACCTATTTCAGTGCATTGCGTTTACATTTCGTTTGCGTTTAAATGGGAAAGAATAATGTTTTCTCCACAGTATGAAGTCTACATTTGTTAAAAATCTAGTTCCCTCCAACTTGTGAGCAAAAGGAAATATTTCCTATGACCTGAAATGTCAGGCTGCTTTACTTCAACCTACTTTCACCCAACACCCCATACATATACCTTTTTATGCCTTAATTTTTTTCCTCCAAACGAATTTATACAGTCATGAATGTGTACCATAGGAAGTATGGTATCTTAAAGCAGGCTGAAAATAAAGCAGAATGTGCCTTAAGGCGCATTCTGCTTTACTTTCAACCTGCTTTAAGTGGTCACATACCTTCAAAACTGGAAACAGGCTATGGGGTAAATGGTTACACAGTTCATTGACTTAAAAACTGATATGTTATAAGAGAAGAGTGAACATGTAACAGTTCAGAACTTAATAATTACGTAATTAGACTGCCCTTCTGAATGTTTCTGATGTGTTAAGTAAACCGCAATTCATCAATTCACGCAAAACACACTTGTGACATTTGGGGTGCTTAAGTTTAGATTTCTGAACATAACAATGACTCAGGGATCCAGATAAGAAGGAGTAAACTGATTCACAAATCCAACATTATCTCACTCATTTCAGCAATAAACCCTATGGTGTTACTACTCATTATAATCATCTCTTTCAGATGATTCTAATGAGTAGTGACACCATAGTGTTTAATTCAGAAATAAAGATTTTAGTTTTTGAAATACTCCCCCGCTTCAGATAAGATGGAGTAGACAGATTCATAATTTCAACATTTTCTTGGTCATTTCAGAACCAAATTCAATAGTGTTACAATTCATTAGAATCGTCTCTTCGAGACGACTTTAATGAGTAGTAACATCATAGGGTTTAATTCAGAAATATAGATTTTAGTTTTTGAACACTCCCCTAATCTGGGGCCCTGAATGTGCATGAATAAAAGTGAATTAATAGCTACACAGTTATAACACTTAAATGGTAAAATTTGTGCTTCAAGTACATGAATTTCAAACTCTGATCCATTAAGGCTTTGACTAAAATGTTGATTTTCAGATTTCTTGAATATTCTTTCCTCATTATTTGCTTTCAATCTTATTTTTACTTATTTTTAAACTTAAAATATAAATTGGGGTTACACAAAATTTAAGTTTGCACATTCTTTAAATAGTAATGTCTTTGATAAATACTTTTTATTTAAATTGTTTTACAATCAAACTTGTTTTAAGCTAGCACTCAAATAACTCAAATAATAAATAAATAGCCATAACCCATTACCCCATAGCCTGTTTTTAATTTTGAAAATATGTTACCACTTAAAGCAGGTTGAAAGTAAAGCAGAATGCGCCTCCAGGCGCATTCTGCTTTACTTTCAGCCTGCTTTAAGCTACCATCTTCTAGAATATAGAAAATATTTCTTATCATATTAATTTACAACTTTATAAATTTGAACTATTTTCATCGGTGGAGGAATAAATTAAAGGTGTAAAAAGGCGTATTTATGGGGTAATGGGTTAACTTAATACAGTTGACATTTTAAACAGTACCAAAGCAAATCAAACAATTCCTTTTGCAAGATTTCTGATTAGCTTTTGTCTTGCATCAAGCAGTTATCTCTTTTGAGAAGGATCTATTGGCTTTTTCAAAGAAGCTTTATACAAGTTTCATTGTAAGTCTCAAACGACCAGTGCATTATCCGTATATATAAAAATACAGTAAAACCTCGCTATTACGACCACTAAAAAGAAGGCAATTTGATTGTATAATAGAGAGGTGACAGCTTAAAGCACGATGATAGTGAAACAGAAAGCTCCTAAAGGAGCTTTCTGTTTCACTGTCACCTTGCTTTAAGCACCTACCATAAACATCCTAATAATTAACATAATTTAGTGGTCGTATTAGAGAGGTTTTACTGTAGTAAAACAACATGCTCAAAATGAACAATAACCCTTTTAATGCTGAATGTGTCAAATGGACCATTCCTCTGTTGAAAATGACCAGTTTATGTTGAGTTTTAGCAAAAAATTAAAGTAAATCAAACAGTGTAGATCCTGATTAAAGGTGTCCCCTCTAATCAGGGTCCATACTGTCGACTAAATATATACATTCTGGTTTCCAGCAAGAAAGGGTTATTCTGCATGCAAAAAGTTGAAAACGACTAGCAAATCTTTATGACAAGAAAGTATTATGGAAAGAGGTATTTCACACAAAAAAATACAGACAAGAGAAAAAAGGTTTTTTATTCTAAAAAGATTTAATCAAATACCAACAAACCTGTATAAAGCACCATTCAAAGAAGTTCACAAAGATCTCTTAACCCTTTACTCCAAAGATACACATTTTAAGTCATCTAATTTATTCCTCCACAGTATATATTAATGACTGTTTAAAAGGGAACTATTTTCTTTAGTGGGAGATTTAAATTAAAAGTCTAAAAAGGTGTATTTAAGGAGTACTGTAGCTAACTGTGTAGGTTTAGGAAATGTTCTTGTAATTTTATTAGATTAGGCTAGAAGCATGGAAAAAACAAGCATACAGGGAAAGTATCAGTGAGCAAAATGGCTTTTAACTGAGGGTTCGGACAGAGAAGTTATTCCAAAAATCGAATTGGTATTTATTAGAATGGCATGTGCCTTAAGGTGCATTCTGCTTTGCTTTCAGCCTGCTTCAGGCTACAATCTGCTAGAATATAAAAAAAAATTCTTATGGTTATGTTCATGACTGTATAATTGGAAACTTTTTTTTTCAGTGGAGGAATAAATTAAATGTGCTAAAAGATGCTTCTATAGGGGGAAATGGTGGATGCAGGACAAGGATAATGCAGAAAGCTCTTTTATGAGCTTTCTGCAATATTTTTGTCCTGCATTAAACAGCCATCTTTCCTACCAAAGATATATGCTTCGAGAGCTTTCTGCATTACCCTTGTCCAGCATTAAATAGCCATCAATCTTTAGAAATATTCATGTTTCTCCAATGAATGGTTGATACACAGATAGTTTGAACCATGCATGTAAAAAAAAAAAAAAAATTGAGAAAAAATAAAATGAATGCATAAAAAAAAATTGTGGAAAAAAAATTGATGATCTTTGATTAATTTTGATTAATTGCATTGAATAACTCACCACAACCAGTTTTTTATCATCATCAAAGGTCTTCATCAATGGTATGGTGACGTTTTTATAGAACTTAATTCTGTTGGCAATGGCTGTTAGATTGTCGTCTATTCTCCCGCTTTCTTTCCCTCGCTTCGCTAGTCGTGTCTTCATGTAGTACTCTTCACAATCAAACAGCATTACAAAGTTCAGCCCACCAATCTGGAGAAAGAATAATGATTTTATTTTACATAATCTATCAGATGGTAGCTTAAACAAGGCGGAAAGTAAAGCAGAATGCACCTTAAGACGCATTCTCCTTTACTTTCAATCTGCTTTAAGTGGTTATCAATCTTCAACACTAGAAACATTTATATAGAGTAGGGTTATTCAAGTAATGTAAAAAAAAAATATATATTACAGGATTAAGGGAGGCAATGCTGGCACAAATGAAGATACAATATGTGCAATGGATTTGCCTCCCTTTATCTGATTGAATAGCTTGTCTATTCCAAGAAGAAGGGGTGCTTGTCCAATGACTCAAGTTTTCTATATACAACTCTACAGATAGCAGGATGAAAACCGAACGTTATATAATTCCAACATTTTCCCACTCATTTCAGCACCAAATCCTATGGTGTTACTACTCATTAGAATCGTCTCAAAGAGACGATTCTAATGAGTAGTGGCACCATAGGGTTTAATGCAGTAATAGGCTTTAGTTTAAGAAACATACCAGATATCTGGAGCTCTGTAATAATAAATGAATTTTCAGTGAGATAAAGGGTTAAATACAGTTCTATAGTGTTACAAGGGCTAACTTACAGTTTTGTTGAAGGACTCTAATTGACTTGGATCTCTTGGGAAACCCTCAATGATAAAACCTTGAGCGTCTTTGTGTTTAAGCAGCTGAGCTTTTAACAAGTCAATTGTCACATCCTGAAATAAAAACATACAGTGTTCAATCCCTTTAACGACCCTCCCAACAACGACTCCCTCCTTACAACGACCATTGCCGCACTTCCCTAAACAGGACAATTATGTCTAACGCTTTTACTGCTGTAGCATTATCTGCTTAAAGTTGTTGTCTGCTTTTTTCTCTGAGATACCTATTGGACATTTTGACAGCAAAAAACTTAATGACGAGTGACAAACAGCTTGAATCCAGATCAGACAAAAGTAATGCGGCGTCTGATCTAGATTCAAGCTGTTTGCAAATGTAAACCAATTTCCCTTCCTATAACGACTCCCTCCGAACAACACACACAATTTTTGTCTCCCACTGGATGTCGTTGTAGAGAGAGAGCGCTGTAACAAACATGCTCTGGAATAATGTTGAGTCCAACTTGGATAACCCATGCTTGTTTATTATGGAAATGTGTATGGTTTTTAGAGACTTAATGTTTATAGAAATAAAGTTTCAACAAAGCGACAGTCAGAGTGAAGACAATAGTTAGTTTTTTCTTTGAAAAACTGGCAAGCTAAAAATGTCATAGTAGAAATATGTGATATGTATACACAGATTTTGTTTCATATGTACATTATTTAGTTGTGATGTAGATATAAACTGTACATCATTTGCTTGTGAAGTAGACAAAACTTTTATGGTTGTCATGGTGGTTTATATCTGACAACAAAATGAAGCACACCCCTGTATAAGGAGTGGATCTTCATTTTGAAACCTTGGGCCTGTCTTACGAAACGTTGTACGACAAATATCGTCGTAAGTTACATTCTAAAATTCTTAATTATTATTTATTTCTCTAACTTATCCTGTCTTGTGACATCTCTTTAGAATTGTCTTTTCAAGTGAATTCCAAAAAGATTTCACAAGACAGGATAGGATGGAGAAATCAGGAATTATATGCATTTTAAAGTTGTTACTTACCACAACATTTGTAGTACGACGTTTAGTAAGACGGGCTCCTGCTTCCTATCAAGCAGATAACTGTACATTCCTTTCTGTATGAGAATCATTAATACTCAAAGATATTTTGCCACATCTTCCAAATCTTACCTCTGGTGCCATTTCTCCTCTAGAGACAAGCGTTGAGACCATGGTCCATTTGTCATCAGCTGTACCCTTCTCTGAAATCTCCGTTCTGATAATATCTCCCATAGACAAGTGTACCAGGTCTGGGTATCTCTTTATTATACGTTCACACTGTGTACCCTTACCACTGCCAGGACCACCTGAGAAAGTATACAGCATGTTGTTGTTGTTGTTAAAATAGGGTTTTAAGTCGCTTTAACAGTATGTCAGTCCTGTAGCGACTCCAGGAGATAAGTTGCCAGATTAACATCTCATTTATATTGATCTAAAAAAAATAAGGTGTTGATCTAGAAATTTGAACCCTGACCAGAGTACGAGAGTTACAAATGGATTTTAACCTTTTCAGTACTTTGACTGACATACAATCATCAGTTTATGATGGATTTATCCATCAATCAAATCACTGGCAGCATTTTACTGTATCATGCAAGGCTATGGCAGTGGTCCCTATTCTTTTCTACCAGTTGACTAAGCTGGCATACCCGAGAACCACATTATTATCATTTGTTTTTTCTTTTTACTTTTATTATTTTCATTATTATTTTTAACTGATTTGATTTCATCATGATGTATTTATTTATAGTAATATAGAGCATGTAATAGTACAGTATAACCTGCATTATCCGGCATCTTTCAGTACCAACTGACGATATCCGATAAAACAATGTGCTGGTTAAAACAGGTTTTAGATATTCAGCCAAACTTGATATTTCAAACTCACTGAACTGGAAAATACCCATATTTTGAAAGTTAAAACTTGACTTTGCCACGTTTAAACTTTGAAACACGTGTATTTTCCACTTTAGCGAGCTGGAAACATAGAAATTGGTCAAAAGAAAATACGGATTAGCTTGACTTAAATATGTTCCGGATAGCGAGTTTTGACTGTATGCCATTTGACTCTTGGGTTGGTAAATCATTGTCAGATAAGGCCGCTTTCTGGTTTAATCAGATTTCATCAAAAATTGAATTGACCTTAATTGGAAACTATAATTGTTCTTTAAAGTGACTCAAACATGTAGAAACATGTATCAATAGAAATAAGTTCTATAATCTAGCAGATGGTAACTTAAAGCAGGCTGAAAGCAGAATGCATCTTTAGGTGCATTCTATTTTACTTACAACCAACTTTAAGTGGTAACCTGTCTTCAAAACAAGAAACAGACTATGGAGTAAAGAGATAGAAGTTTCGTTAACCCTTTCCCCCCATAAATACGCCTTTTAATGCCTATAATTTATTTATCTCACTGACAAAAATAGCTCCCTTTTGTAGTCATAAATATATATCATAGATATTTTCTATACCCTAGCAGATAGTAGCTTAAAAGCAGGCTGAAAGTGAAGCAGAATGCGCCCTAGGGCGCATTCTGCTTTACTTTCAACCTGCTTTAAGTGATCACCTTTCTTTAAAACTAGAAACAGGCTATGGGGTAATGGGTTATCTAACATACCTGCTAAGAATATGATTGGACACTGGGGTAGATCTGGCTTTCTGCCTGTGTCTGGAACTGTAATGACTGGGGGTTGGGGTATGGCTCCTTCGTACATGGGTGCGTCATCATCCTTGATCATACTGTCCTCTTTGTCACGTCTAGTCTTGTATGTGGAGGCATCTGGTACAGAAGATGCTGATTTTGGAGGAGCATTACCTACAGTATATAGAATACATCACAAATTTAACATAGGAATACAGGGCTCCAGATAAGAGGAAGTAATTTGAACAAATCAAACATTTCTCACTTATTTCAGCGCCAAATCCTACGGTTCTATTGAGTAGTAAAACCATAGGATTTGATGCAGAATTAAAGATTTTTCATTTTTGAAATACAGTGTACTTCCCATATCTGGAGCTCTGGAATACATCAGAAATTTAACATGGGATTGAATGTAACATGGGACTCAACTGGGACTCCAACTAAGGGAACCACTGAGCTATCAAGCAACACATTTAAGCCAATCAATCTTCAAACTGCTCAAGTTGCCAAATTCTACATTTTAGTGCAATGCATTGGGATGGTACAATTGTTAAACCGAGTCAGACCATCAAACACATCCAACACTAAGCGCAGGGCTCCAGATAAGGGGGAGTGAACTGCACAAACCCATATTTTCTCACTTGTTTTAGCACCAAATCCTATAATGTTACTTCTCATTAGAATCATCTCTTCGGGACGATTCTAATGAGTAATGACACCATAGGGTTTTATACAGAAATAAAGATTTAACTTTTTGAAATACTCCCCTTATCTGGAGCCCTGCTAGCGTATGACTGTTTAGATTGTGCAATGTGCTTATGGGCTTAATCTCCTAGGATTGGGGATTGGAGCTGTTTATTGGAGAAGTTGAAATACTCTACATATCAGGAGTCCTGGTATAGGACAAGTTGTCAAAATGTCTTACCGACTGCCTCCTTGCCGTATTTACCCAGGAACATGTTGTCAAAAGCCTTGCCAATATTGTGCGAGATTGTGTCATCCTCCCCATCTCCCTCAATCACTACTAGTTTCCCCTGATCATCAAAGCATTTAGCTGCTGACAGTGTGTTAGCTGGAAAGAGATGAAATTTGCATTACTCCATAAATACTCAATATTACCCATTTATTCCTCCACTGATAGAAAATAGTTCCAATTAAATAGTCATGAATAAGTAAGAAATAGTTTCTATATTCTAGAAGACGGGAGATTAAAGCAGGTTGAATTCTGCTTTACTTTCGACCTGTTTTAAGTCGTCATCTGTCTTCAACACTAGAAACAAGCTATAGGCAAAGGGTTAATAGCATAAGACTGTTTTACCCTTTCCCCCCATAGAAACACCTTATAGTGCATTTGATTTATTCCTCCACTAAAGAAAATAGTTCCAATTTATACAGTCATGAAAATGTTCCAAAAGCAATATTTTTTATATCCTAGCAGCTGGTAACTTAAAACAGGCTGAAAGTAAAGCAGAATGCGCCATAAGGCGCATTCTGCTTTTCTTTCAACTTGCTTTAAGTGGTTATCTCTCTTCAATACTACAAACAGTCTATGTGGTCAATTGTCTTCAAAACAAGAAACAAGCTATAGGCAAAGGATTAATAGCATAAGATTGTGTACCATCTGAACTGTTATATGGGTTGGTAAAACTAGAACTTTCATCAAAAGGGATTTATACCCCCTACACCACCATATTTGACACTAAGATTGGAGTTTTAGTATACAAATATCTAATGCTTTGAAATATAAAATTGCCCAAAATAGTCAAAGAATGAAGCAATGATTTACAGAAATGGAGATAATTCAAGGATGACGTGAGGAACCTTAACTACAATTGCAGTTGCACAATTTCAAATCATGCTCAATGCACAGATGGGCATTGGGGAGAACAACCCATAAGTAGAGTTTTCCCAACAAGTCTGATCCATACAAATGATTCTACCTACAACATCCCTCTCATGAGAGCAGATGGACGTATGTTATTCCAGTATACCCCCACAACAACTTGTCATTTTCTACAAGTGATTTTATTGTGTTTATATTTCATTTAAATGGGAAAGAATAACCTCTTCTTCAATATATGATGTTGTCTTACCTTTGAAATGATTCATTTTGTTGGCAACAGCTGACATGGAGTCCTCTGGTCTGTTAGAGTTCTTTCCCTTGCGTAGTAATTTATCTGTAGCCACTGACTCCTCACAGTCTATCATAAATGCAACGTCTACACGGCCCACCTAAACAAACAGAAATAATCTCACATCAAGTACAATACAATATAACAGAGTACATTGTATTTCGAAACTAAACATTTAATTCCTGCATTAAGATAAGGGGAGCATTTCAAAAAATAATATCTTTACTTTTGCATTAAGACCTATAGTGTTACTTCTCATTAGAATCGTCTCTTCGAGACGATTCTTATGAGTAGTTGCACTATAGGATTTGGTGCTAAAATGAGAGAGAAAATATATACAGTGCTCCCCTCTCCACAGCAACACCAACTGTGTGTTGTTCAGAGGGAGTTGTTATGAGCAGGGAAAATTATTACTCTTGGAGTGCTGAGCATGACTTGGCTAACATTTGTAAACAGTTTGAATCAAGATCAGTTGCAGGGTAACGTGGCATCGGATCTGGGTTCAAACTGTTTGTCACTCGCCTTTATGCTTCTTCTGTCAAAATGTCCTATACATAATGACAATTTTAACCCATTTATGCCAAGTGGATTCTTTCATGTTTTTATTGGATTAGTCTATTTTTTATAAAAGGGATGCCTGGTCAAAATTTTCATTTTCATTTTGTTTTATATTGAAATTCCTATCAGCAAACAGTGTAAACTCTGATCAGACGCCGCATTATGCGGCGTCTGATTAGAGTCTACACTGTTTGCCTATGTCCCATATATGGTATCGTGGGCACAAATGGGTTAAGCAGACCATATGGAAGAAGTAAAAGCCTTAGACACAAATGTAATATTTGGGAAACAGTGGCAAGCATTGTTGTATGGAGGGAGTCTTTGTTCAGAGGGCCAATGTAGGGAGAGAGCAGAGTAGCACATTTCTACTGTCAATACTTACATCACTTTCAAAGTCTGCAACTTGTTTCAAGTCTCGTGGGAAACCTGTTATTACAATGCCTTCAGCTGCTGCACATTTTCTCAGCCCAATCATAAGAACCTCTATGGTGACCTCCTGCATAGAACCAAAAAATAAATATGTAAAAACTAGTCTAGAACATCTTCTGGCTAAATTTACCTATGCAATCTCATGCTTAACCTATTTGCCGATAAAGACATCTTTTTAGCCAAATCTTATAGTGTAACTACTCATTAGAATCGTCTCTTTAAGGCGATTCTAATGAGTAGTGACACTTTAGGGTTTAAAGCAGAAACAAAGGTTTCAGTTTTTGCAATACAGTTGAACCTAATGTGTTGAATGTGTGTTAGGAAAGTTCTCATGTATTTGTAGAATTGTGAAAACTGAGAAAATAAAGAGTATTTGAATTTGAATTTGAATCCCTCCAAACCGGAACCTCTCAGTACCGGAATTCTCTCTAAACAGGACAAAAACTTTGGTCCTGTTTTCAACCCTTTTTATTTTAACCCATTACACCGTAAAACGTATTTTACGCCTTTGATTTATTCCTTCACTGAAGAAAATAGTTCAACTTTATACATTATAGCAGATGAAAGCTTAACGCAGGTTGAAAGTAAAGTAGAATGCGCTTTAGGCGCATTCTGCTTTACTTTCAACCTGCTTTAAGTGGTCAGCTATCTTCCATACTAGAAATATACTATGGGCTAATGGGTTAAAACTCCTCGGAACTGGAAACCCTCTAAACCGGAAATTTATTTTGTCTCCACACTGTACTCCTTTATCTGGAGCCTTAATTTGATTTGATTTCCTTGCCTACCTCTGAAGCTGGCTCTCCTCTGCTCAACAGATCTCTCGTCAGCTTCCACTTGGTGTGGGCATCCCCTCTGTTCTGTATTTCCTCCTTGATTAGAGTTCCCATATGAAGATGCTGCCAGCCTGGGTAGCGCTTTAATAGGGTGGTGACATGTGCCTCCTTGTTTGTGCCTGGTGCTCCTATAATATCACAAACAAAGCAGGGTTCATAGTAATTTCTCACATAACTACCCCTGTTTCTATAGCCAACAACGATGACGAATATCCTTATCTCCAACATGTGTAAGATTAATTTGATGATGTCACTATAACTTCACTATTTATAACGGCGTTTTGACGTCACAGGGCTTAAAAAAAATGCATATTGTTTAATAATACCTTAAATCGTTGGTAATTTGAGAGAAAGAATCTGTCACTTATTGATGTTTAAGACAAGTTGATCTCAAACTCGTATAGAATAGAAAAGTTATTAAGCTCGCCAAGGCTCGCTTAATAACATTTCAATTCTAGACTCGTTTGAGATCAGCTTGTCTTAAACATCGACTCATGACAGATCCTATATGTCCATATACTGTTCAACTCATTTACAATTTCAACATCATTTAGGCCTTTTTCTGGCCATTTTGGGAAAAATTCAATGTCTGATTTGGGAATTTTTTTTGCACGAAAAATCAAATAATTTTGGAAGAATTTTTGGAATTGATTTCACTTATTTATGTTAAATAATCAGAAAAATACCTGTTAACTATTGAGTTTTCTTCATTTGCTTTATATATTTTTTATGTGATTTTGACTCTTTAGGAACAACTTGTTAAAAAATTATTTATTTTTTTCATTTTCAGAATTAAGATTTTTTTTGCTAATTGGGAATTATTTTTACAATTTCTCATTGTGAATAGGTCCGATTACCATACCACTGGATGCACAAGAAAAAGAGCCTGAGCCTGTCAATTCATCATGCTTTGGGGGGAAGTGGTTGGACCTTGATATCGAAGTTTCGAAATTTCGATGAGCCTTTAACCCTTTCCCTTATAGAAGCGACTTTTAGCACATTCATTTTATTCATCCGCTGCAGAAAATAGTTCCAAATTATACCGTAATGAATATGTGTCATATTAAATTCTTTCCTTATTCTAGCAGATAATAGCTTAAAGCAGGCTGAAAGTAAAGCAGAATGTGCCTTAAGGCACATTCTGCTTTACTTTCAACCTGTTTTAAGTGGTCACCTGTCTTCAAAACTATAAACAGGCTATGAGGTAACGGGTTAAGGGAAAATGTAAACACCAAATTCAATAACTTTTAGGCAAAATGAGAGTCTTTTAAGCATTGGGGAAATTTTACCAAATTTGGGGGAAAAAGTATACTTTTTTGCTTGGGGAATGGGGCCAAATATTGGCCCCAAAAATTGCATAAAATGGGACTGGTATGTCTACTAATGTCGATGATAGGCATTAATAGGTTAAAAACCAATACCAATTGTTACTTACCCGTTACACTGATTACAGCACCAAATCCTATGGTATTACAATGTATAACTCATTCGAAGTGTCTTGAAGAGATGATTCTAATGATGCAAAAATAAATACTAACTTTTATCTGGAGCCCTGAATAAAGGGTTAAAAACAACACCATACTTACCCATTACTAGAACAACTGGAATGTCAGGTAGAGTGAACTTGGATTTTGTCTTGGGAATGTCTGGCAACGGAGATTTTGTCTTTTCTCTGGGAGCTGGCTCCTCTGAAATCAAAGAACATTCAAACTGTTTATTTTCAAGCTATTTACTCACATGTATATTGAAATTGATTCTTTCAGATAGCATGTTGAAAGGGTTATAGATTTTTCTATAGGTCTGCTGTACAGTGGAGAAGTTGTTATACTTTCCTGTTTCAACGCAAACGACATTGCAATAAAATGTAGAAAATTACAACTTGTTGACAATTCTGACTATTTATTTTAATATGGGTGGCAAAAAGTTTGGACCCTGATCAGACTCCGGGTTACCCGGCATCTGATCTGGCTCCAAACTGTTTGTACAGGAAATAATAGTTTTAGTGTTAAAGTTTTTATTGGGAAAGAAAAACGATTTCTCCATTATTTTATCTCGTCTGCTACTATAAGGGTCTATTGAATTTGACGTTATTTTTAAAACAGTGTAGACCCAGATCAGACAGCTCCAGAAGAATCTGTCTAATCAGAATCAGGTGGTGCACTGTTTTTCTTTTGTAATTTGTCTGACAATGTAGAGCCTGTACTCTTTCTAGGAACTTTTTCCCCTTATCGTATAAGCCGTTAAAACTCCACCACTATGAGGCCTATATAACAGTTCAGATGACAGGTGCCCATTATGAATAGGGTGGGGGAGGGTGCTTTAATTCATACATGAATATTCAGCAGGAGAATTTTTTTTAACACTTTTCTCCATATGTACCGGTTTGCCCTTCACCCTTTCCCTTATAGAAGCAACTTTTAGCACATGCATTTTGTTCATCCGCTGAAGAAAATAGTTCCAATATATACCGTAATGAAATATGTGTCACATTTAATACTGTTCTTATTCTAGCAGGTAATAGCTTAAAGCAGGCTGAAAGTAAAGCAGAATGCGCCATGTGGCGCATTCTGCTTTACTTTCAACCTGCTTTAAGTAGTCACCTATTTTCAAAACTAGAAACAGGCTATTGGGTAATGGGTTAATAACTTATTCTTCCACTGTTCAAATGGCTGAAAGTGCATTTTACTTTCAACCTGCTTTAATTTACCACAGTGCAGCTAACTTCAATACTAGAAACAGACTATGAAGTAAAGGGTTAGGCAAGTTTACTAGAGTCAATGGTGACTATGTCACTGTGATTCAAAGCCAAGTATTCACTGTCATTGAACATGAATGAGAACGGAAAAAATATTGATTCACAAAGTTCAAAATCATCTAGTTCAGACTGGCTATTATAAATATATTGATTCACATCATACAGTGGAGAATCTGTTATTCTTTCCCAATAAACGCGTTTACGCTAAAACTATTTTTTACAGTGCAAACAGTTTGGAGCCAGATCAAACGCCGGGTAACCCGGCGTCTGATCAGGCTCCAAACTGTTTGCCACCAAGATAAACATGAAATATCAGAATTGTCCAAAAGTTCTTTTCTAGGTTTTAGTGCTTTGCGTTTTCGTACGTTTGCGTTTAAACGGGAAAGAATAACAGATTCTCCACTCTAACACCAGTTAACTTATGTGCATATTCTTTAGGCTCTAGATATGAAAGGATATCTTTTAAGCTATTATACAGTCAAAACTTCTTTATTAAAGCCACTAAATTGTGCTTATTATTAGATGTTTACAACATGTGACTGATTAAAACAAGGTGACAGTAAAACAGAAAGCTCCTTTAGGAGCTTTCTGTTTTAATGTCATCTTGTTTTAAGCTGCCACCTGTCTTTTATATGTAATTAATTAGCCTTTGTTGTTGTGGTCGTAATAGAGAGCTTTTACTGTATATTCTTTAGGCTCCAGAATGATATGAAGGGATGTCTTTTAACTAATACTAAATAATTTATTGGGATGTTGATATATAAGCAATGGCTAATTTGTAAAATGCAGTAAAACCTGTGTCCGGCAGCAATTCAACCCATTTACCAATAGAGACATGCGTCCATGCAATATTTACAAACAGTGTACTAGTGAAGAGTACACTTGTCCTATGCAAACACTGTAGACCCTGATCAGAGGGCTCCAATAAGAGTCATCTGACCAGGGTCTGTACAGTTTATCTGTTGTTGTTGTTTTTAAATATATTGTAAAAAATCAAGTCCTAATATTTGACAACAGGACTAGATTTAATTTGTAATTGGTTATTTGAAGTTTTGGGTCAATGAATTAAAAGAAACTGAAATAGGCAGTCTCATAGGTAATGACCGAAAAAAATTATGTATTGATGAAACTTTTGAAATCTTCTGTAGGAGCTACAGAATGAAGGCCAAAAGTAATGCAAACAGCTCCTGTTAAATTAATTTTTAATTACTTTTGAATTGCCTTTTTAGACACAGGTTCTACTGAAAAGCTGAAAACTACAAATAAAATAACAAAAAGTGTAGCTTTTGGCATTTTATGGATAATATCAAATTTGGTTATTTGCACTAAAAGAAATCCTGAAAATTGAAAAGTTTTTGAAACAAGCAAATTGGCTATGCCTACAGAAAACAGCTGAACTTGGATTGAGCAACCATTAGACAGATCTATGAACTTTCTGCATAACTTCTCTAAGGCATCAAACTTTTCCTTCACAGACATGTTTTTCAACCCATTACTCCATTAGTACACATTTTTAAGACTTTAATCTTTTCCTCCACTTAAGAAAATAGTTCAATCTTATATTGAGTCACATCATAAGAAATATATCATACATGTATATTTATAAAACTTAACAGGTTGCAGATTAAAGCAGGCTGAAAGTAAAGCAGAATTAATGTGCCTTAACCCATTACCCCATAGCAAGTTTCTAGTTTTGAAGATATGTGACCACTTAAAGCAGGTTAAAAGTAAAGCAGAATGTGCCTTAAGGCGCATTCTGCTTTACTTTCAGCCTGCTTTAAGCTACCATCTACTAGAAAACAGAAAATATTTCTTATGATAAATATTCATTATCATATAAATTGGAACTATTTTCTTTAGTGGAGGAAAAAATTAAAGGCGTATTTATGGGGTAATGGGTTATAAGGCACACTCAGTCTCTGCTTTACTTTCAAAATGCTTTAAGTGATCACCTGTGTAAATTAAAGGCACAAAATGCATATCTATGAAGTAATGGGTTAACCCTTAGCCCGCCAAATAAATTGTTGTCTGCTATATTTCTCGTCTGTTTCAAGTTTCAAAGTGCTTCAAAGTTGCTAAAATTGCTGAAAATGTTGTCCGAGTGTCAAACAGCTTGGATCCGGATGAGACGCCGAGTTACTCTGCGTCTCATCCTGATCCAAGCTGTTTGCATATGGAGCTATAGTCTTGAATGGCAGGCTACGGGTTAACACAAGTTTAACTGTATTTTATCCTTTCTATGCTTGAAACAAGTAGTATCATGTGTGTATAATTCAGGGCTCCAGATAAGAGGTAGTTTTTCCAACAAATCCCACATTTGCTCACTATTTTTAGCACCAAATCCTAAGGTGTTAAACTCATTAGAATCGTCTCGAAGAGACGATTCTAATGAGTAGTGACACCATATGGTTTAATTCAGAAATAAAGATTTTAGTTTTTGAAAAACTACCCTTATCTGGTGCTCTGGTATATTTTGAAAACTGCTGACCCTGATCAGAGCGTTCCTTCAGGATCCCTCTGATCAGGGTCAGCACTGTTTGTTTTACTTTTAATTTTCAAAAATGTTTTTTCTTTCAAAATCAAACAAACCTACTCCAGAAATCAACATAAAATTAGTCTTAATTTCAAACGTGGACTGTGAGTGAATATGAAAATTTCAGCAAGCATGAAAAGGTTGAATTAAAAGAACACTAAAAATTATAGTGCAAAAGATTTCTATAAAGTTTGTTAGCAAAATCTTAAAAGTTTGTACATTTTTGTGCAGCTTAATTGCTAAACAAATAAACATCAACATTTTTTCTATCCAATTAGTTCGAGTCAAACTTGTTTGAATCTTTGCATGCTGAGTATTGTTTTGTATGCAACAATTTGTCATCTGCTTCTGTTCTAAAATCACAATTTTCTAAATTTTTAAAAATCAAGGTCAGAGTGTCATATAGATTGGATCCTGATGAGATGCCGTGTTATGCGGGCCATATAATGTGCGTCTAATCAGGATTGAAACGATTTGCAAAGCTTATCATGGATTTACCACTAGAATGCTGGGGCCCGTTTCATAAAACTTCTTACGACAAATGTGTTGTAAGTCAAATATTTAAAATGCAATTAATTTCTTACTTCTCCATCTAATCCTGTCTTGTGACATCTTTTTGGAATCGTCTTTTCAAGACGATTCCAAAAAGATTTCACAAGACAGGATTAGATAGAGAAATAAATAATCATTGAGACTTTTATAATCTGACTTACGACAACATTTGTCGTACGAAGTTTTATGAAACGGGCCCCTGAGAGCCAACCATTTTTCAATGGAGAAGCATTGAGATCGGCATTATGACCCCTAATTCTCACGTAGAATGTACATTTATAAACTCAATCCACTACTATGAGCATCTATTCAGCAGGGGCCGTTTCATAGAACTTCATAAGACAAATGTTGTCATAAGTAAGATTATAAAAGTCTCAATTATTATTTATTTCTCCATCTCATCCTGTCTTGTGACATCTCTATGGAATCGTCTTTTCAAGACGATTCCAAAGAGATGTCACAAGACAGGATTAGACAGTGAAATCAGAATCAAATGTATTGAGTATTTAGTTGACTTACGACCGTTTTTGACGAACAAAGTTTTATGAAACTGGTCCTGAACTATTACAATAGGCTAATAAAATAAGGAAAATTGTCCCAAGGAAAGAGTGCACAGATTCATATCAGACAGATCCAATAAGAACACAAGAAGACCCTGATCAAAAAGTGTTAACCCTTAGCCCGCCAAATAAATTGTCGTCTGCTATATTCCTCATCTGCTTCAAGTTTCAAAGTGCTTCAAAGTTGCTCAAAATTGCTGAAAATGTTGTCCGAGTGTCAAACAGCTTGGATCTGGATGAGACGCCGAGTCACTCGGCGTCTCATCCGGATCCAAGCTGTTTGCATATGGAGCTATAGTCGTGAGTGGCAGGCTAAGGGTTAATATATGCTTATAACAGGGGAATACATGACTGTATGCCTTTTTATGCCTATAATATATTTATCCACTGAAGAAAATAATTCCACTGTAAAAAACAAGTTCTATATCTTAGCTATGAGTAAGAGGGTTAATGGAATAATACAATTTTGATGGTATTGTTGGGCAAAATCAACAAAGGGTATTCACATCACATTGCAATTCAATCTCATGCCAAAGGACTCATATCAATCAAAACCGGGAATACTTGTGGTGGGGTCATACACTGAGGTATCATTCATCAGAACCAGTACACAAGCATACAATGATCAGTGACTTTAAATGAAGATCCCTACATTATCAACCGCCTGCTTAGAGCAACCTGAAAGTAAAGCAGAATGCTCCTTAAGGAGCATTCTGAATTACTTTATGCCTGCTTTCAGCAATCATCTGTCATCAATACTGAAAACTAAGTTATTGAGAAAAGGATTATTAGCTATGTGTTGACCACTGAATCAAACTTATTTCTTATAATGAGAGAACGGGCTAAGATTTGTCCTTTTAACATACAAAGGGCACAAGATATAAGGGGAAGAACAATGAACAATCCAACATTTTCTCACTCATTTTAGCATCAAATCCTATGGTGTTACTTCTCAAGTTCTCATTAAAAACGTCTCTTCGAGGCATTTCTATTGAGAAGTAACACTATAGGGTTTAACCCATTACACCATAAATTTACTTTAATTTATTTCTTCACTACGGACAATAAAGTTCCAATTGATACAGTTGTGAATACTGTATGTATTAATATGAACTATTTTCTATATTCTAGAAGACTGAAGCTTAAAGCGGGCTGAAAATAAAGCAGAATGCACCTTACACTTTAAATTTACTAGAAACAAGCTATGGGGTAAATTAAAGGTTACAGTTATTAGTTTTCAAAATACTCCCCTTAACACTTTGAACCCTAGTCCCGCATATAGGCGTCCTTTTCAAACAGTGTACATGTGAATAGTACACTTGTCCTATGCAAACAGTGAAGACCCAGATCAGAGGGCTCCGAAAGGAGCCCTCTGATCAGGGTCTTCACTGTTTGTCACAATGCCTAACATTGACCAAAAAACCCTTAAAGGTCAGAAATGGACTAAACTAAAACGGAAACTGGAATTGTCCATTTAAAGTTTCAGGGAGGAAAGGGTTAACCGAGGAGCGCTGAATACCCATTATTTTTGGTCAAAGCAGTCACCTAAAATTTGGACCAGAATCTTAAAGATCAAATCATTCACTCAAACAGACACCTAACAAACTTGAATGGTGATAGATGGAAAAATATAATACTACCTTCTACACAGCTACTACGGTAACTTTGATATAGATTGAAACAAAAGGAGCTATGCAAGCTAAGGGCTGACCAAGAAAAAACCTACAAAGCATTTAAAACTAAGCAGTTCTCTATTAACAGTTTGACCCACAGGGAATAACATAAAAGGTCAAGGGAGGTACGCCAGCGAGAAATGAATACAAGAGTTCTACATCTTTACAACACCTCACAAACCTCGGAATGAACCACTCATGGGCCTCTCAGGAATACCCGGGGTGCTTGTTCTACTTGCAGTTGGAGAGAACAGCGATCCCTTAAGGGAAGCTTCTGATGCAGGGGAAATAACTCTGCTAACGATTGATTCCTCTAGGTTGCCCATGTTAAGACTCAAAATTTCTTCACCTGGCAGAATGGGAGTAATTGAGAATATGCATGCAGCAGGGCTCCAGATAAGGGGCCCAGAGGGTATTTCAAAAACTAAAATCTTCTTTTCTGTTTTAAACCCTATGGTGTCCGCAGCAGTGACTACTCATTAGAATTGTCTCGAAGAGATGATTCTAATGACTAGTAACACCATAGGATTTGATGCTGAAATAATGAAAAAATGTTGGATTTGTGCAGTTAACTCGATCCTCTTATCTGGTACTTTAACTGAACAAATCCAATATTTTCTCACTTATTTCAGCATCAATCCTATAGTGTTACTTACTCATTAGAATTGTCTCGAAGAGACAATTCTAATGAGTAGTTACACCACAGGGTTTAATGCTGAAATAAAGAATTTAGTTTTCAAAGTATTCCCTTCATCTGGAGCCCTGATGCATGTGATTTATTCTATTGATAAATGGTAAGTTCTCTTCTTTCTTTACAAAGAAAAGATTATACTGGATTTGTTTCAGCCTTTTCATCCTTTATGATAAAGTCTATGTAATGAACCCTTAAAATAATCCTATCAGCATTTTTTCAAAATGAACAGTGAATACTTAATGTAATCAACTTTGTATTAAAGCAGCCATTCTTTGACGAGCTTATATTGTGGCTCTCTAAAAAGGTATGTGAATGTCTATTGCTGAAGAAAAGTAAAGCAGATTAGGAGCTTTCTGCTTTCCTTTTGTCCCGCATTAACACTTAATTGAAGTTGACATTTTATTAGAATATAACAAGTCATATTCATCATATTTTGAGCAACTGCTCGACACATATTGATACAGTAAAACCTCTCTATTACAACCACTAAACTGAAGATTATAATTGCTTGTATAAAAGACCTGGTGGCAGCATAAAGCAAGGTGACAGTAAAACAGAAAGCTCCTATAAAGGAGCTTTCTGTTTTACTGTCATCTTGCTTTATGCAGTCACCTGTCATAACCACCTAATAATTAACACAATTTAGTGGTCGTAATAGAAGGGTTTTACTGTACTAGTATTTTGACTGTTACTTAAGTTACAAATAAATAGCCGTAACACATGCCAAATGAACTGGAATGAATTGAGGTTTCACACAAAACACATTTGTTAACTGTTGAGTATGTCAACCCTTTCTGTAACTCTGATAGAAATTTTCAAACTTAAACTACACAGTACTTCAAGCTATTAACTATGTGGTAAAATATGTATAAATACAGGTCTCAAATAGGAGATTATTTGAAAAACTAAAATCTTAATTTCTACATTAAACCTTATGGTGTCACCACTCATTAGAATCGTCTCTTTGAGACGATTCTAATGAGTAGTCACACCATAGGATTTGGTGCTGAAATGAGCGAGAAAATGTTCGATTTGTTCTGAGTGAGTTACAATAACTCCCTCTTATTTGGAGCAGACAAATTAAATGCCTAAGCTTTTTTATATTAGAATTATAATTCATGGACTATACCATTTTTTTTTTAAAAATTACTAGTAATCAGGGCTACAGATAAGAGGAAGTAAACTGAACCAATCCAACATTGTACGTCTCGCTTGTTTCAGCACCAAATCCTACGGTGTTACTACTCATTAGAATCGTCTCGAAAAGGATGATTCTAAAGAGTAGTGACACCATAGGGTTTAATGTAAAAATAAAGATTTTAATCAAATTAGTCATCTGTATGCAGTAAACCTCTCTTATTAAGTTATACAGTTCACTACCCTATATCAGTCAGATACGGCAGCTGATTTTAGTTTTCAAAATACTCCCCTTATCTGGGTTCCTGTATACATACCTAAGAAAATCAGAAGAAAAAGGGTTTTGTCCCCTAATCTCCATCCTTATAATGAAGATTGAAAGGGTTGACTGATTAGGGATGTTAGCAACTCATTGGGTTAAGGGTCTTTGTTTGCCTGTTAGGAACGGTGAATGACGTAAACAACCAAAATATCTACCACACTTATGTGATTAGTTACCTATGAATACATATTCTGGTAAATGACACAAATCTGTTACTATGGTGACAGATAACCCATTATTCCATAGATATGCCTTTTAACTCCTTTAATTTATTCCTCCATTGCAGAAAATAGTTCCAAATTGTACAGTCATGAATATATGCCATAAGAAATATTTTCTATGTTCTAGCAGATGGCAGCTTAAACAGGTTGACAGTAAGACAGAATGTGCCTTGAGGCACATTCTGCTTTACTTTCAACCTGCTTTAAGAGGTCACTTGTCTTCAAAACTAGAAACAGGCTATGGAGTAATGGATTAATGTCTGTTATTGATATTTAACAAATTTATGAAATATATATATTAAACACATAGTGCTAATTAACTTTGATGCTTGTTAGGTTTATTGAAGAGTATAATGACGAAACTTTTGTAGGATAATGATTTATGATTTAGAAACACTTTGTGCCACGTGCCAAGTTCTCCACATTCACACAAGCGTATTATATGAGACACGGGACTATACCTTGTATTGTTCGGACAAACGTTTCTATTCTTACGAACGGGCCATCACCTGTAGTGTATCATTAGGTCATTACTATATACAGTTTTACTACACATTTTGTGAACTCATTCATCCCTGAAACTTCAAAAGGACAATCCAAAATTTTCAATCAAGTCTAGTCCATGTTTAGAATATATTGGCAAATGACAAACAGTGCAGACCCTTATCAGATGGCTCCTTCAGGAGCCCTCTGAGTAGGGTCTGCACTGTTTGCAAATTACAAGTCTACTATTCACATGTACACTGCTTATGAAAGATGCAAAGAGGTCACTGTGTTAACTAAACTCCATATAAGGGAGTCATTCAAATACTCAAGTTTTTGTCTCCAAAAATTCCAGTTTTGTGACTTTAACTCATATGTATAACTATCTTTAACTCTGAATGGTCATGCTTATAAAGTAGCAGGTATGTCCCACAGTCATTACCTTTGCAAACAGTTAGGATCCTGATGAGACGCCGCGTGACGCGGCGTCACACAGCGTCTAATCAGGATCCAAATTGTTTGACACTCTGACCCTGTTTTCAAATTTTTTTAAGAAAAATATGCTTTTAGAACAATAGCAGAAGACAATAACTGATACAAACGAAAAATTACTCAGCATGAAAATAGTAAAATCACTCCCTCTCAATTTGTACTCGCAGTTGGTAATTTCCAAAATAAAGGATTCTATCTTTTTGTCTGTTGTAGTGTTAAATGCAGTAAGTTATATAAACTAACATGTTCATAACAGGACAATTGTTCAGTAGGAAATATAGGCATTGAAGTTAGATAAAATTAGTAATGGTTACTATAACGACTGAATACAGGACGCTGTTACAATTGACAGTATTAATGGAAATCATTCATACGGTACTTAAAAGACTTCAGCTGCCAGAGTAATATATTCAAAGCATTAGTCATGGCTCCAGAAAAGGGGAGTTTTACGAAAACTCAAATCATTATGTTTGCACCAAAGCCTATGGTGTGACATATTGAAGAGACAATTCTAACAAGTAGTCACACGATAGGGTTTAGTGCAGAAATGAAGAAAAAAATGTAGGAAATCTTGAATTTCACTCCCGCTATGATACCTCAGCTGGAGCCCCGATAAGCCAGGGATACAAATTAGGGGAGCATTTCAAAAACTAAAATCTGTATTTCTGAATTAAACCCTGTTGTGTGACTACTCATTTGAATCATCTCTTCCAGACAATTCTAATGAATAATCAGATTAGTCACACCATAGGGTTTAGTGAAGACATGAAGGAGAAAATGTAGGAACTTGAATTTACTCCCTCTTATCTGGAGCCCTGATGCGCATATAGATTTTGGTAAATACAGTAAAACCTCTCTACTGCAACCACTAAAAAGAATGATAATTGACAGAACATATATAACAGGTGGCTGCTTAAAGCAAGGTGAAAGTAAAACAGAAAGCTTCCTTAACAGGTGGTTGCTTAAAGCAAGGTAAAAGTAAAACATAAAGCTCCTTGCTTTAATCAGCCACCTGTCTCAAACCTATGCTGCTTAACATGCTTTATGGTCTTAATAGAGAGGCTTTTATATATCAGTTTTATAACATTGACTATTAATTACCTTTGGCATTGCGAGTCTTTGAAGAAGGTCTGGATCCCTCCTTGGAGCTTGGTCTCTTGTCGTTTATGGGTGGTAGAGGAGTTTTTATTTTGCGAATGTCGACGAATGAACTCCATGAGATGTTGTCTGCTCCTTTGTCATGGACCTTTTGAAGACATTGAATGAGGTATTCGATATGGTCTTTTGGTCTGTGGTACATAAGACCAGTCATCAAACTCTGAAAAACATACACACAAGCAAAGTCAAACAGACTTCAATGCTAATTAGCATTATACATCCATGATATAGTAACCCATTACCCCATAAATATGCCTTTTTACGCATTTAATTTATTCCTCCATTGAAGAAAATAGTCCCTGTTTTACAGTCATAACTATGAACCATAAGAAAATTTTCTCTATATCATACCAGATGGTAGCTTAAAACGGGCTGAAAGGAAAGTAGAATGCGCCTTAAGGCACAATCTGCTTTACTTTCAACCTGCTTTAAGAGGTCATATACTTTTAAGACTAAGAAACAGGCTATGAGGTAATGGGTAAATGCTAGAGATGTCATTACCAGATTCAGCAAAAGCTGATATAGATATTCGATATTAAAGTTATGACACTATAGAGAGTCAGACAGGTTATTAAAACTTATCTTATTTGAATTGACAGTTTAATTAAATATTTCCCATACTTATTACCATGTACCTATATATGAACATTCAGCAAATCTCTCAATTAACATCTACTATATGCATGACAAATTAAATTTTTATATAAATACAGAGAAAACAATGAGTGTAATTTGGGACTTTCTCATAAGTACATTTTTAGTCATGCAGTTTTATTTTCCATTGTTACATCAATACTCTGAAAACGTGTATTGATAACTGATCGATGAAAAAAGATTGGCGATACAATATACATTACCCGTGTAGACAGTGCGATAAAGGGTGATGTATTTCAGCTTGATACCTTTTGGCGGAAAAAGTCGATCTGACGAGCGCCTTGGCGAGAGTCTGATCGGTTGTTTTCACCAAAATTGTTGAGAGCTGAATGCAACACCCTGTAGCGCACTGCCAACTGACTTGAAGCAGAACAAAAATTCTTGTATGCCACAAAGAATAATGTGGAACTTGTACATATATGTAAATGACGTCACACTAAATCGAAAACGAGGTTGGAGTAAAATACAAGGTGGCTGACTCTTGTATTTTACTGTGCAGATGTGACACGTGGAAATGCTTGATGTCACAAGAAGGCATATCATATTATTCAATATATCGTTCCTATCAATGACAGCTCTAAATAATGCTCTATTAACCAAATTTACTCCACAAAATATCCCTTTTTAAAATGTTTTCATTAGTTTAAGTATCGTCAATTCTCGTATTCTCGTGGTTTCTCATAATCTCGTGTCTTACAAAAACAGATTAAATGGACACTCCTGACATCCAGAAATATATCAACTCTTGTCTTCGGATTAATTTATTTTGAAAAATGTTGTATTTGGACCAATAAAACATCAATTGGGTTTGAATTATCTTTTTTCGAAATTTCACATGTAAAACGTGTTGGATATTGTAATTCATTCAATACTTGTGCATAACTAAAAATAAATAAACAAACAAATATTAATGCCACAGACGCAGAAATTGTCCACATGATAGATTTAAAGTGATTCTAAAAACACCTAGCTGAACTGAAGAGTTAACCCCCTCCCTAGCATTAAACTTTAACAACCAATCAGAAGGCACGAGAATACGAGAAACATTTGACTGATTCAGATCATGCAGGGAGGTGTATTCAAATGTAGAAATGACCTAGATATTATTTTTTTATTATTATGTTTATGGATGTTATACTTTATTGGGAGTTTCAACTGTTTTTTAAGCCAGAAAGAAGAATTCTTAAAAGCAATGTATGAGCTTTATATATATTCTAAGGCTTAGCCACACGAGAATAGGAGACAACAGTATATGCAGTTTTTGTCAGCTTCAATGGGCCAGTGGTTGGACGTCAATCATATGCCCTAAAGGTCATCCTACAATGCCAAGTGTTAGCATATCTGATCTCCCTAGTGTACATTTCACTCAATTTCTCTTTTCTCTGTTAAAACATGTGCACATTTTGTCCCATAATATCATCTATACAGTGTGCCCGTACAATTATGACAAGCCATTGATAATCTCATTCATCGATGAAAATGAAAATATACAAACAAGGTTAATTTTCAAATACAAGATACTTTGACAGCATGCTACATGTACAAATAAACTTTACAATCTAGTTTAATCATTTACAAATAAAACTTTTGCTAAATAAAAAATACCTCAAACAAACGAGGGACATCTTTGTTGGCTAGATATGTCTTAGCATCTTCTGTCGTCATCTTGCCACTATGGCACCTGATGTACCTAGACTCTTGGGTCGAAATTTTTGCAGTTAAGTGCAATTCCTCAAAAAGTGATTTCCTCTGAAACCTGCAGCGACTTTCTTCTGTAGTTAAGGACAACAAACATGCGTAGGAATATGTAAATAATAAAAATAGGTCTGAATTTTGCCGTTGTGATAAAAATTATCTTCTAAAAATGATGTGATAAGTAAATATTTTATGAAATAAAGCTTCTGTATCATTATCAGTGCATTTATATACAAAAGAGACTGACATACGATTTGAGATGATATCGAGTTCACTTCCGTCTAATTAATATTTGGAACTACTTTCAAAATGTCTGCGCCCATATTTTTCAAGAATGCAAATAATCGATTGGTTATTTTGTTTGTTTTCGGTGTGTTAATAGCCCGAGATAGCATACAGGTAAACTGTGATTGGTTTTATATATATGTTTGTGTTCCTTTTAAGAATAAAAGTAGGCCATAAAAGTATGCAGTATAAGAAATAGGTGCACCGGGCACCTGCTTACATACAAATTTTAGTGGGTGGGGTAGCATATTGGCAGAGAATACTTACGGACGTTTCGTTAGCTGTTGGTTTCGCGGATTATGGTCGATGTGTACCATGGTCAACGCGCACTGAAAAAAGTACCATATTTGTAAGTATTTGGTCAAAGCCGTTATATATATAGAAATTGTATTAAAAAAGGTCTTGGTGCGTTCAGGAATGAATAACAGAAAGGTCGGAAATGGTATATTTACCCATGCATTTTCCCAATAATGCTGTCGTCGTCCTGTTCGCCTACGCGCGTTATTATCAATCGATCGATAAACACATGTGAAGCGCGCTCGCTCACATGGGCAGGGTTCGATTAAGCTGTGCCCAAAGACAATTTACTGCCTGTTCTTGGATCAGAGCTAGTAAACTTTTCAATAACTAGCCCGACCAGGCACATCAAAATAAAATCTACATATTATTTCACTTAACTTATGCATTGTAATTTTGACAGCAAAAATGTTCTTTCCAAACGTTCAAAGCATCAAAGTAAAATATACATAGACCGGGATTGTGAAAATAAAAGTTATTATTGCACCTCGCTTTAAGTTACAATGTTAATTTCCCATAGTTAGGGCTAAGGGAAATTAACATTGTAACTTAAAGCGAGGTGCAATTTTGCATGTCTTTTACATCTATCCAAAAATATACTGTCACTCTTTATGATATTCTTTTTGTGACATCACTCTAAATGATGTTATTTTTTTCTCCACTCTTAAAGGGACTCGCAACCGGATGGTGTACTTGTCAAAATAAAATAAAATACTCAAATAAAAGCAAATTTGTGGCATTATTTGGCTTCTGACATTAAAAAAATATGATCAGTCCAAAAACAGTCTCAAGAATCGTCACCGAATCTTAGATTTTTAGATATTTTCCATCGTTTTTCTATACCGACTAGTAGACGGTATAGTTGTTGTTGTTGCTTCTCTACACGGGCTCAGACATAAACCCGAGCCGAATTACGAAGTTGTTTGCACTTTCGATCGCTACACATTGAAATACGTTAAATCGATCCGAGATAAACGGATAGTTCCGTGGTCCATTGGTCTAAGCGGTTTCCCCTATTTTGCCTTCTGTCCGCCAATGCCGGGCCCCGGTGTAACAGCCAATTCTTTCCCCCCTGCTAAAAGTTTCCCCAGGGAAAGAATTGGCTAGCCAAAACCTTCCCCGGGGAAAGAATTGGCTAGCCAATTCTTTCCCCCCCTAGTCAAAAGTTTCCCCGGGGAAAGAATTGGCTAGCCAATGGGGCCCTACCGCATAACAGAGTTATCCCAATTTTCATCACGAGTTAACTCCCCTGATAAGGAAAAGGTTGTTTCCGGTATTGAGACGGTGTCGACAACGGTCATAAACGATTCGGAAAAGAATAGATCGAATGCGGTTTATTAGTTTGATACCTATATCTATATGCAGTCAAGCTCCCGTTTATCCCTATGTATTTTAATGTATTAATTTTGTTTAATGTCAAATGCGACGGTTATTTATTTCATCGTTTTTAGCAAACCGAAAGTAGCACTGATCATACTTTTTCTATATAACAAAGAAGCTGACTTTTAACATACTTAACAGACACGGGTTTTCACCTCGGTAAAAGAACGTTAACATGGATTAAAAGTAGATCCTGATCAGATGGTTACTATATAGGAACAGTGATCAATATGTTGCTTCAGAAGTTCTTATAACTTGATAAAAAATATTATAATACAATAAATTTCATATTTTATTTATAAACCTATGGCATTTTTTCCTCTGGCATTTTTACCTTTGGCATATTTTCGGTTTTCTTATGGCATTTTTACCTCTGGCATTTTTTCCTATGGCATTTTTTCCTCTGGCATTTTTTCCACACACCAGGAACAGTCTCTATAATCAATGACTGTCCTCTCTGGTTCTTAAATGACATTATAGGTCTATAAATGCTGCCTATTACAGGTGAAAAAGGGGATATTTATTAAGACATTACCGGTATTAAACATAAACTTTGTATTATTCAGTTATTAATAATGACATGAATATTCATTAGGCAAAGGGTTAAACTGATCTTTTAAAATATGTTGAATGGTAAACAGTTTCTTCAAAAATGTATATTTTGTTTGTTCATTATATACCATCAGATTTTAGTTGACAGAAATTTTTGTTTGTTCATTATATACCATCAGATTTTAGTTGACAGAAATTTCATAGAAATAGTTCAGCCTGTCATGCTCATAGCGCACATGGATTTCACCTCTCAAGGCTTCTGCCCAGGGGCCATAAAGCGCAAAGCATCATCACAACTAACAACAGGAAGTAACCAATTAGCTAGAAATCGAATTGTATACTGACCCCCACTGGGGTGCAGCTGCTGTCCGGGAGCTAGTCATTTCGTAACCGAGTCATTTCGTAACCGGTAAAATAAGTCATTTCGTAGCCGAATTTTTGGTCATTTCGTAACCGCGCAAAACCTAAAAGTCATTTCGTAACCGATTTTTTGGTCATTTCGTAGCCGACAAAAAAGTTGAATTAGTCATTTCGTAACCACCAAAAATTAAAAAATGAATGGCCTCAAAGAAGGCATAAGTCATTTCGTAGCCTCGGAAAATTGTTAAAGTCATTTCGTAGCCGAATATGTTTTTCTTTATTTTTTTTATAATGTTTTTGTGCAGTTTTCTGACATTATTTCAACGAAAATGTGCAAATATGCAAAGTTAAAAAATATATGTTAAGAGAGTTTGGGGTCCGAAATAATTATAACCTTGATTAATAGAATTGTAATCAAGTTGTTGAATGTTTTTTAAAACAGGAATATTATTACTTGTCTTTAATTCAATTAAATGGTCCATTTGTTAACAATGAGTTTGTATAATTGGTCGTTAATCGCTCAATGAATGTGAAGCGTGTCACACATTAACTGTATGTTGTTTTAACAGTTTACACATCGGATAAACACTCATACCAAGGCAATTATCGCCTCCCGCACGTGCCGGAAATGTGGGAAAAAAATTCACTTTTAATTTCACAAATGACAAGAAAAATGACTTTGTAATCAATTATCACTGTTTATTTGTTATTTCAATCAATAAGCACATATAAGTTCAACTGTTGACAGCATAAATACAAAATGACGGTTAAATACACTGGTGCAATTTTCAATTCAGTCTAGTCCATTTTTTACATTTTAGGGTTGACTTTCACAGTATATGTCAAAATAACAAACAATGTAGACCCTGATCAGGTGGCTCCTTTAGGTGCACAGGACAAGTGCACTTATCACGGATACACAGTTTGCAAATGACGCATATATGCGTGACTAGGGTTCAAAGAGTTAATATTTGATTGAAATAATGACAGGTGGCCGTTTTAGAGAGGTTTTACTGTAGCTGGTAGAAAAGAAACTATGTATTGATAAATATCTTGGGATAAACATTTTCAAAAACGGGAATTGGTTCCGAACACAGCAAAAAATAGCAGAACGTTCACTATTTGCTATGCATAATATATTCATAATTTTTAACAAGCTAGACCTAGCTGTAAATAATAAATGTAAACTTTTTATGAATATGCTTATGCTATTTTATGCCGAATAAAGATCTGTATCTGATAAGAGTGAACGGTTTTCTATTTTAGGCATTACACACCAAATTATAGCTATTTAATATCAATACATAAAAGCATTTTATTACAGATGGCCTGCATCAAATAAATCTTAGAAACGAATGTCTACATCAAAAAATGAAGATTTCCTGAATCTAAGTAAACTTATTTATATTTCAAAGAAACTACAAAGTTCACTTATTTTATAAAAAATTAAAAACAATCGTATTAATTCGTTTGCATCAGGTTGTTCTTTCAAACCAATCAAATACATCTATATCATAAACCACACCCAATATCTAATTTTTATTGTTCGAAGTCTACAGGTTATTGTTCTCAAAACATTCAACCAATATAATAAATCTTCTTCATAAGCCACACCCACTACCAATTTTTAAATGTTCGAAGTCTACAAGTTGATATCGCACACCTTTCAACCAATCAAATAAATCTTCTTCATAAGCCACACCCAATACCTACTCCTACAGCGATTGGATTTGTCACGGTCCATTTCACTTATCTCGCTAAGTTAGACTAAAGCATCTTATTCATATTTACCCATGTACCTGTAATTCAATTAAGCAATCACCTTGCTTAAAGCTGCCATCTGTCTTAAATACCAATAAAAAAATGTTTGACCTGTTTTTCAGCTAAAGTGCATATGAATGCAACGTTATGTACAAGCGGCTGCTCAAGAATGAATTTAATGCACAACTAGTTCAATCTTTTATTCCTACGTATTCTAAATAGCTAGTTCAATTAGGAAGATCACTGCTTAAAGCAAAATAAAAGTAAATCAGCAATCATTTATTTACTTTAAACTCAACTCTTATTCATATATACTTTTGGACCTGTATTTCAACTAAGGTGCGTACAGCGGAGAAAACGTTATTCTTTCCCAATAAACGTGTTTACGCTTAAACTATTTTTTCCATTCCAAACAGTTTGGAGCCAGATAAGACGCTGGGTACTCAGGCGTCTGACCAGACTCCAAACTGTTTGCCACTCTGAAACAAATGAAAAGTCAGAACTTTCAAAAAGCTGTCCGTTCTCCATTTTAGTGATTTGTGTTTGCGTTTCGTTTGCATTTTAACGGGAAAGAATAACGTTTTCTCCACTGTATCAATGTAACGTTATGTACAATTGGCTGCTCAAGATGGACTTTTCTGCACGTGATATAATGATCGATTAACGATAAATTAAACATCCAACTGTAAAGCAATCCCAAAAGGTGAGACAAAACTTCTATTGAAAAATTAAAGGTGTGGACAATATACCTCTTCGTGATATAATGATCGATTAACGATAAATTAAACATCCAACTGTAAACCAATTTGTGTCGGCGTTGGGTTTCATCTTAAAACACGCGTAACATATCATGAGCGATTAATGATAAATTATACACCTTTTATATATCTATTTATGTCGGATGTCGGTTCCAATTTTAAAGAATATAACACTCATATGAATTTAATTGCATAGAGACACGTTATATTATTTCTATTTAAAACAATATTCAACAACTTGATTATAATTCTATTAATCAAGGTTTATAATCAATTCGGCCCCCATTACACTCTTTACATAATTTCTTAACTTTGCATGTTTGCACATTTTTGTTGAAATAAGTTCAGGAAACTGCACAAACAATTTATAAAAAAAAACAAAGAAAAAAATATTCGGCTACGAAATGACTTTAACAATTTTCCGAGGCTACGAAATGACTTATGCCTTCTTTGGGGCCATTCATTTTTAAATTTTGGTGGTTATGAAATGACTAATTCAACTTTTTTGTCGGCTACGAAATGACCAAAAAATCGGTTACGAAATGACTTTTAGGTTTTGCGCGGTTACGAAATGACCAAAAATTCGGCTACGAAATGACTTATTTTACCGGTTACGAAATGACTCGGTTACGAAATGACTATAACTCTGCTGTCCCATACATGTAAGAGTCATCTCTGCTATGACAAGCCATAAAACGGAAGCTTAAGTCTTGGGTACACAGGCTGGAATCAAAACACACCAAACTATTTTTTTTTTATATAGAGGATCCACATTGTTATTCATGTGGGGAATACATTTTAATCTCCTATACCATGCACTCCTTCATGTGCAAAAGCTTAACCCATTACCCCCATCATTATGCCTTTTACTCCTTTAATGAATTCAACCTTCATAAGCAACTAAATCCTCTTCATGCACTAAGCAGTCATAATTATGAAACATAGGTGATATTTTATGTCGTAGTGGCTGGTGCCTTAAAGCAGGATTAAAGTAAAGCAGGGTGCACCTTAAGGCGCATTATGTTTTACTTTCAACCTGCTTTAAGAGGTGATCTATATTCAATACTTAACACGGGCTGTGGGGTAATTGGTTTAGGTAATGGGTAAACCCATTACCCGATCGCCTGTTCCTACCTGGAAAGACAGGTGTCCATTAAAGGTCGATTGAAAAGTACATGCTACTTTACTTTCAGCTTGCTTTAAGCTACCATCTGCTAGGATATTCAATGTTTTTAATGTTGCACATTCATGCTAATAAAAACTTTGAATTAGAACTCTTTCCTTCAATGGAGGCATAAACCAAAGGCGTATTTAAAGGGTTAATAGGAAATACATACCGTTTTAACAACATAAATACTTTAGAACCTATCTCCTATCATTAAATGTGTACTCTATTGAAAACTCAATGTTGAAAGTAAAGCATGTATTCCATCGTTTTAGTAGATTAAAACTTTATTTCTGTTGATCTTTTACCAGTTCACTAATTATAATAGGCTTAAAACACTATCATTTATAAAAAGTTTGGAACCAGATAAGATGCAGCATATATACTAACAGGCTGATCAGGGGTAGAACTGTTTCACACTCATATATGTTTTAAGTCAAAATTGATATCATGTTCTAAACTTTTATCAAGAAAGTAGGCAGTATTTTTTTTTAAAATATTAACCCTTATCATGCTATTAGCATAATTGATCATTCCTACGGTATTGTTCCTTATTTAATCAGCTAAAGCAATAAATTAAATGATAGGTATTCATAGCGGGTAGGGTTTATGGTTGATTAACAGCAACCAGAATGTGCTATGACACATCCATGTAACGGGGTTTAACCCTTTACCCAATAGATGGTATTAGTTTTGAAGATAGGTGACCCCTTAAAGGGACTCGCAACCGGATGGTGTACTTGTCAAAATAAAATAAAATACTCAAATAAAAGCAAATTTGTGGCATTATTTGGCTTCTGACATTAAAAAAATATGATCAGTCCAAAAAAAGTCTCAAGAATCGTCACCGAATCTTAGATTTTTAGATATTTTCCATCGTTTTTCTATACCGACTAGAAGACGGTATAGTTGTTGTTGTTGCTTCTCTACACGGGCTCAGACATAAACACGAGCCGAATTTCGACGTTGTTTGCACTTTCGATCGCTACACATTGAAATACGTTAAATCGATCCGAGATAAACGGATAGTTCCATGGTCCATTGGTCTAAGCGGTTTCCCCTATTTTGCCTTCTGTCCGCCAATGCCGGGCCCCGGGTTCGATTCCCACCAGAGACCAATAATTTTTTTTATTGAAATACATTTTTTTAAACAGAATTTCTTATCCTAAACTAATTCTTTACCATTTATATAAGCGTTTGACACATATTTACAAATTACTATTTTTGATGCACCATCTGGTTGCGAGTCGCTTTAAGGCAGGTTAAGGTACATTCTGCTTTAAGCTATCATCTGCTGGGAGGTATAACATATTTATTGAGGTGCAGATTGATGACTTATTTTAATAAACATATGAATAAATGATATGCATAGAACGGTATATCTATGGAAGTTTTTGTAAGTTTTATTGTAGGTAGTAAAGTAAATGCCTGTCTTAATTCTATTTTTGAACAATATGAGAGATTGCGCTTTCAATAATGTATAGCCAGGTTCTACTGTATATAATATAAGCTCTACACTAACAAGCAGACGATCTCCTCAAATTCGTGTTTGAGGATAAAGGATTTTCGATACTATGTGTACTTCACTATTGAATCGGAAACAACCGCTCATTCAGGGGGCGCTACTCTTATCACACTTTCCATGCGGGGTAACTCTGTATATCGGTAGGGCCCCATTCTTTCCCCCCTAAAACTCATAATTGAGAATACTTTTAGCTAGCCAATTCTTTCCCCCCTAGTTGAAACTTTCCCCGGGGAAAGAATTGGCTAGCCAATTCTTTCCCCCCCGCTATATTTTCGCAATTCAGAGGGGGGGAAAGTTTTGGCTAGCAAATTCTTTCCCCCCCTCTCAGTCAATCTGCGGAATTGTATCCTTTTGACGTTATATGGAGGGGGGAAAGTTCTGGATAGCCAATTCTTTCCCCCCTATCTGTCAGTCTGTTGAAATGTATACTTTGGCTCTCTTTGAGGGGGGAAAGTTTTGGCTAGCCAATTCTTTCCCCCCACCTCTCTTTCAGTCTGTGGAATTGTATACTTTGACCATCTAGGAGGGGGGAAAATTTTGGCTAGCCAATTCTTTCCCCCCTCTCTTTCAGTATGTGGTTTGGTATCCTTTGACTATATATGGAAGGGGGAAAGTTTTGGCTAGCCAATTCTTTCCCCCCTCCAAGATAGTCAAATGATGCAATTCCGCAGACTGACAGATAGGGGGGAAAGAATTGGCTCGCCAAAACTTTCCCCCCACCAACATAGTCAAAGTATACAATTCCACAGACTGTCAGATAGGGGGGAAATAATTGGCTAGCCAAAACTTTCCCCCCTCCAAGATAGTCAAATGTTGCTATTCTGCAGACTGGCTGATAGGGGGGAAAGAATTGGCTAGCCAAAACTTCCCCTCAGAGATAGTCAAAGCATACAATTTCGCACACTGTCAGATTGGGGGGGAAAGAATTGGCTAGCCAAAACTTTCCCCCCTCTTACTAGTCAAAACACACCATTCCACAGACTGTCAGATAGGGGGAAAAGAATTGACTAGCCAAAACTTTCCCCCCTCCAAGATAGTCAAAGTATACAATTCCACAGACTGAAAGAGAGGGGGGAAAGAATTGGCTAGCCAAAACTTTCCCCCCGCTTAGATAGTAAAAGCATACAATTCCACAGACTGTCAGATAGGGGGGAAAGAATTGGCGAGCCAAAACTTTCCCCCCTCCAAGATAGTCAATGTATACAATTCCACAGACTGAAAGAGAGGGGGGAAAGAATTGGCTAGCCAAAACTTTCCCCCCTCCAAGATAGTCAAATGATGCAATTCCGCAGACTGACAGATAGGGGGGGAAAGAATTGGCTAGCCAAAACTTTCCCCCCTCCGAGATAGTCAAAGCATACAATTTCGCACACTGTCAGAAAGGGGGGAAAGAATTGGCTAGCCAAAACTTTCCCCCCTCCAAGATAGTCAAACCATACAATTCAGTCAGATAGTGAGAAAGAAATCCTACAGTGCGAAATTATAGGGGGGGAAAGAATTGGCTAGCCAATTCTTTCCCCGGGGAAAGTTTCAACTAAGGGGGGGGAAAGAATTAGCTAGCTAAAAGTATCCCACTTGCGAAATTATAGGGGGGGCTAGCCAATTCTTTCCCCGGGGAAGTTTTTGACTAGGGGGGGAAAGAATTGGCTAGCCAATTCTTTCCCAGGGGAAACTTTTGAGGGGGGAAAGAATTGACTGCTACACCGGGTTCGAATCCCACCAGAGACCAATATTTTTTTTTTATTGAAATACATTTTTTTAAACAGAATTTCTTATCCTAAACTAATTCTTTACCATTTATATAAGCGTTTGACACATATTTACAAATTACTATTTTTAATGCACCATCTGGTTGCGAGTCGCTTTAAAGATACTGTCAGCTATATGATATGATTTTCGCTATGGGAATGCAACAACGTTTTAAACGGTGGTAACTCCTAATGAACTTTTGGCATTTTCTGTACAAGTTGCTTCCCTTTGTCCATTCCTTACAAGAATCCAAACGCCTGGACCACTTGATAAACGATTTGCCACCATTTTGGAAGAGGATTTTGCCAACTAGAGTCAGACAATGAAAAGACGCTGTGTCTTCAATCTACTTGTCATAACGTTCTTCTTTCTTTCTTGTAATATAATTATAAACAATTTGATGTCACAGACGGCGACGTCATTTCCCACGTTACGTACATGTCCGCGCTAAATTGGTATTCACAACACATTTTATAAAATACGAATGAGACAATTCCAAAGCCAGGGTTGATAAGCTCGGTGTAATGAAATAAATATTAGATGTCAGTTTGCGTGACACTCAATTTGTCAACACTCGAAAACAAGAATATCACCCTTGGCTACGCCTTGGGGTGACGTTCTGTTTCTCGGGTTGACAATTTGAATGTCACGCAAACTTCCATCTAATATTTATATAATATTGAACACTGATGGAACGGTTACCTAAGTACTGTTAATTTAAATTCTGTTAAAACTTTAATTTTCACCTGATTTCCAATATATAGTGCTCAAATGAGAATGAAGATATTCAGCTTTTATTTGAGAAAATATTAATGTTCTATATTGAGTGAGTAAATATATTATAGCGGAACAAGCTTTGCACCTACAGGGTTTGTTGTTGCTGGGTCACTCGGTTTGCATGTTACATCAGCTTGAAAGATAATAATATGTTTTTTTAAAAAGGTGAATGGAATTTGAATTTTATGTTGAATAAAAAATAAATCAATTACAGGCAACCGGTGCGGAGGATTTTTTCACCAGTGACCATACCAACAACTGGGCAGTTCTTGTGGACACATCAAGATTCTGGTTTAACTACAGACACGTGGCCAATGTCTTGTCCATCTACAGAAGTGTCAAACGTCTAGGGATTCCAGACAGGTAGATTAGAAATCTAGAAATGTTGGTCACAAAGAACAATGTTCTAATGTTAACCCATTACTCCATAGCCTGTTTTTATGTTGAAGACAGGTGCCCACTAATTAAAGCTTGTTGAAAGTAAAGCATGATTGCGCCCTAGGGCACATTTTGCTTTACTTTGACCCTGCTTTTAGTTACCATCTGCCAGGATGTAGTAAATATTTCTTTTGTTGCACATAATTTAACCCATTACGGCATTACCCCATAAATACACCTTTTTACGCCTTTGATTTATTCCTCTACTGGAGAAAATCGTTCTAATTTATACAGACATGAACATGAATGATAAGAACTATTTTCTATATTCTAGGGGATGGTAGCTTAAAGCATCCTGCTTTACTTTCAACCTGCTTGAAGTGGTCATCTATCTTCAAAACAAAGAAGCAGGCTATAGGGTAATGGGCTGATGTATAAAATGGAACTATTTTCTTCAGTAGAAGAATTAATTAAATTCGTAAAAGCAGTGTATCTATGGAGTGAAGGATTAACTTTTTCAACACATAGTAAATGATATCTGCTAAGATTGTTGTCTGCTAAATTTGTTGTGTTTTGCATATTAAGAGAAACAGGATCCAATAAGCATGGGACCAAATCTGGATCCAAACTGTTTGCAAAGCCTTTAAGGGCTTCAATGTTGAAAGAGTTAACATAGCCTGCTTCTAGTTCAGCAGGCAGGTGACCACTTAAAGCAGGTTGAAAGTAAAGCAGAATGTGCTTAAGTTCAGTAGAGTTTTTGAAAGGTCTTGATAGATTATGATACACTAATAGCAGGAGATTTAATGTAATTATGTTTGACTGTATAGAATAAAACAAATCTTACCCAGAATTATTATTTATATACCTACATGTATTTTAACACATTGGTCTATACCCCTCATTCACAAACAGCGTGCTTGTAAAGTGTACACTTGTCCTATAAAAACAGTGTACACCCTTTAGGAGCCCTCTGATCAGGGTCTACACTGTATGTGATGTTGCAGTATATGTCAGAAAACCTGAATAATAAAAAACTATTTACAGAGCGCCAGATAAGGGGAGTATTTCTGTTTCAGAAACTGAAATCTTTTATTTCTGGATTAAATTCTATGGTGTCACTACTAGTTAGAACTGTCTCGTTGAGACAACTATAATGAGTAGTAACACCATAGGATTTGATGCTGAAATGAGTGAGAAAATGTTTGATTTGTACAATTTAATCCCTTCCCCCATAGAAATGCCTTTTAGAGCTTTCAATTTATTCCTCCACTGAAGGAAATAGTTCCAATTTATACAGTTGTGAACATGTACAGTAAGAAATATTTTCTATATCCTACCAAATGGTTCCTTAAAGTAGGTTGAAAGTAAAGCAGAATGCACCTTAAGGTGCATTCTGCTTTACTTTTAACCTGCTTTAAGTGGTCATCTATCTTCAAAACTAGAAACAGGCTATGGGGAAATTGGTTATCTGTAGCCCTGTGGAATAGATTTAATTGGACACAGGAATTTTCTATTGAAAGTTTCAGGGTTGAATGAATTAAATGTGAGGATTTGTCAGTTTACTCCCTTACATCTGGAGCCCTTTGGACTAGACTTAATCGGACACAGGAACTTTCTATTGAAAGTTTCAGGGTTGAATGAATTAAATGTTAGGATTTGTTCAATTTACTCCCTTACCTGGAGCCCTGTGGACTAGACTTAATTAATCGGACACAGGAATTTTTCTATTGAAAGTTTAAAGGTTGACTGAATTAAATATTACCCCATAGCCTGTTTCTACTTTTGAAGAGAGTTGACCATTTAAAGCAGGTTGAAAGTAAAGCAGAATGTGCCTTTTAGAAGGCACATTCTGCTTTACTTTCAGCCTGCTTTAAGCTATTATCTGCTAGAATAAAGAAAATATTTCTTATGATTCTTATTTGTGACAGTATAAATTGGAACTATTTTCTTCAGAAGAGGAATAAATTAAAGGCGTTAAAAGGTGTTTTTATGGGGTAATGGGTTAAATGTTACCTTATTTTTATTGTAGTCACATCATACTTATGGTAGCTGATGATATGGCATGTAACCCACGAAATCCAAGACCAGGTGAGTTACCTCCCTTGTATTGCCTTTATTGACTTAACCCTTTTCTAAAATTCTCTAGAAATAAAGAAACTTCACGGGCAGCATGTCCCGGACCCCCTAGTAAGGGTGTGTACACCAATTGTTCTAGCTACGCTCCTGATGTCTCCTGAGACAATTCTAATGAGTAGTAACACCATAGGATTTGGTACTGAAATAAGGGAGAAAATGTTGGATTTGTTCAGTTCACCCCTCTTAACTGGGGCCCTGTCGTTATGTTTTCAGGTACTGTGTTTAACAATGCTAACCAGCATATCAATGTGTATGGGGACGATGTAGAAGTGGACTACAGGGGCTATGAGGTCAGTGTTGGGTTCATCTTGACTATGTACAGTAAAATCTCCCTATTACGATCACTGAATTATTTTAATTAATTTGTTCTTAAAGACATTTCTTGGCCTAGTTATGGTGATTCCACCTAGCCAGGTAAAACTTGTGCAGCATAGCTCATAACTGTAATATTGTCTATTCAAAGAATCGGTGAAATGTCTCTAATTTTTTATGGTTTTGGTTTGAATAAAAAACCTTTAACATGATTTTGTCAGGGCCTCTCTAGATAGGATGTGATGGCTTTGCCATATTTTGCTTACAAGTCTCATGCTTTTACAGTTACCTTTACATTTATTAAGAACAAGTGGAGGATGGTCATACAAAGAAAAGAGAGTAATGTCTTTAAGTCAGGTTACTGCTTAAAGCAAGATGAAAGTAAGACAGAAAGATCCTAAAGGAACTTTCTGTTTTACTTTCATCTTGCTCTAAGCTTCCATTTGTCTTTTTTACGAATTACAATCAATACCCCTTCTTTTCAGTGGTCGTAATAGAGAGGTTTAAAATTGTTGAAATGTTAGTGTTGTTAGTTATATTTCAAAATGAATAGAATTTTGCATTTCGATAGGCAATAGATTTTGATATTATATAACAAACATTGATTATAAAATAGGCTGCGTAGAGCAGAGATAAAGTAAATCAGAAAGCTCTGTTTAAATTTGATCCTGATGAATGCTCCCACCTGCATCTAATTCCATTTAATGTACAATGTATGTGTGTTCCTGTGTTAAGAATGTCTTAGATAATCGAAAGTCAATGGTTTTGAAAGACATTTAATGAGCAAGTTCAACTTTACCTGAAATACCGTATTTGCCTTTTCTCCAGGCTCCAGATAAGAAGGAGTAAACTGAACAAATCCAACAATTTCTCATTTTTAATTGAGAAATGAAGATTTTAGCTTTTGAAATACTCCTCTTATCTGGAGCTCTGTTAAACTATTTGCCTTATCTGTAGCTATTGTATTTGTAGGTGACCGTTGAGAACTTTATACGAGTGTTGACAGGCCGTCTCCCACCCAGCACGCCAAGGTCCAAGCGTCTGTTGACTGATGAACATAGCAACGTTCTTGTCTATATGACAGGTATGTGTCAACCTCAAGTATGAGTGTACTTACATGAGGTCATCGTATCTCATCACTTCTTCATGTAGATTTCATTTATAATATTTTGGTTTAACTCATTATCCCCTGGAACTTTCAATGGACAATTCCAGTTTGTAATAAAGGCTGGTCCATTTTAGACTATTTAGGGTTGTTTTTTTTTAAATAAATTGCAACATGACAAACAGAGAAGTCCCTGATCAGAGGGCTCCTGCAGGAGCCCTCTGATCAGGGGCTTTACTGTTTGCATAGGACAAGTGTACTCTTCACAGGTACACATTTGGTAAATGACGCATATATGCGTCACTAGGGCTCAATGAGTTAATTAATATGACGTCTGCCTGAAACTGTTTATTAATATAAATAAAAAAGAGTAGTCCTAAATATAACTTATGAATGAATGGACTTAATTTGGAACTTATTTTTCTGGGCTAATTTTTCAGGGCTGCCATAAGTTGATCTTATAATAGATTTCCAAATTTTCTATTTTTTAAGCATGATTACTTTAACCCATTACCCCATAAATATGCCTTTTAAGGGCTTTAATTTATTTCTCCACTGAAGAAAATAGTTCTAATTTATACAGTTATGAATATATATATAAAGAAAAATAACATGTAGCTTAAAGCAGGTTGAAAGTAAAGCGGAATGTGCCTTAACCTGCTTTAAGTGGCCGCCTATCTTCAATACTAGAAACAGGCTATGGGGTAATGGGTTAAAGCAGGTTGAAAGTAAAGCAGAATGTGCGTTAAGAAATTATAAACACTCATGTGATATCCTATGTATACTTGTAACTCCCCTACCTGCAACATCCATGTGTCTTGAAGGTCATGGCGGTGATGGTTTTCTGAAGTTCCAGGATGCCGAGGAAATCTCGAGTGTAGAACTTGCTGATGCCTTTGAACAGATGTGGCAGAAACGCAGGTAAACAATATAAATATAGGTTAGCCTGCATTAGGACATGACTTCCTGAAATAGACAGGGTGGAGCCCGTCTATTTCACGAAGACTTGTCCTTTGCAGTCTAACAGATTTTGACCGCCCATAAATCCAAGTAAGGAATATTGTTTACAAAGCTATGTCACTATGTGACGTGCAGTTGGTGGTTGCTATTCTATGCATGCACCTGACACAGCTGTTTTAAGCTGCCAGCAACGATAATCTGCTGATCAAGTTTTCCTCACAAGAGTTTCATTTTAGATGAAATAACCCAGTCTTCACGAAAATGGAAGAACTGAATAACCAATTCTGATATGCCAATGGCACAGAATTTAACCAAATAGCGGTCTAAATGTGTAAAGTAGGGTACACAAGAATTTTATATAGTGCAGCAGAGTTCCATCTAAGTGGAGTATTTAAAAAAACCTAAAAATCTTTATCTATAGATGCATTTAATCCTATAGTGTCACTACTCATTAGATTCTTCTCTTCGAGACGATTCTGAGTGGTGACACCATAAGATGTGGTCCTGAAATGAGTAAGAAAATGTTTGATTTGGTCCGTTTACTCCCTCTTATCCAGAACACACTGAATATAGATGTGTATAGTAAAACACATAAGAATTTTATACAGTGTTGGCTGAGCCAAGCTTTATCTTTGAAATACAGGTATGTCCAACTTCAATGAGATTGTGTTAACTGAAATCTAGTGGAGACAGTTTAGACTTAACACGTTGTCCCATAGTACGTTTCTAGTTTTGAAGACAGGTGACCACTTAAAGCAGACTGAAAGTAAAGCAGAATGTGCCTTAAGGCACATCCTGCTTTACTTTCAGTCTGCTTTAAGCTACCATCTGCAAGGACATTAAAAATATGTCTTATGATTCATTTGTTTGACTGTATAAAGTTGATCTATTTTCTTCAGTGGAAGAATAAATCAAAGGCGTAAAAAGGCGTATTTATGGAGTAATGGTCCATTAAGGGTTAAATGAGTTCTTAGTATCGAGTTTCGACTTTATGTGAAATGTAGATTGTTGTTGTTGCTGCTGCTAAGGTTTATAGTCCCACATAAGCTTATTCAGATGTGTCATCCAATGTCATAAGGGCTGAGACAATGGTCAGCATCATGCCTATTGTTGTCTGGACTTGCTGTTTTGGCCCTGAAAAGGACCGTTTGTTGCCGCTGGTCAGTGAGACGGTGTCCTTGACTCTGGTTCCCAGTTTTTGGCTGTCTTTAAAATGTAGAGTTGTTGTGTTGTTGCTAAGGTTTATAGTCCCGTATAAGCTTTTTCAGGTGCGTCATCCCATTGTCTCAGGATTGGGACAATGGTGTGTATCATGTCTATTGTTATATGGACTTTTCAAGTGAAATGTAGAGGAGCAGAATGCAGCATTTGAAGATGGTGTATTTCAGGTACCATGAGCTGTTCTACATGATTGACACCTGTCAGGCCGAGTCCATGTTCCAGAAGTTCTACTCCCCTAACCTGCTAGCTGTAGCAAGCAGTAAAGTTGGGGAAGACTCCTTGTCGGTAAGTACAGTGTTACACACACGCATTCTGCCATGCAGGGGCATACAGTAGAACCTCTCTATTACTACCACTAAAACAAAGGCAAATTTATTGTATAAAAGACAGGTGACAGCTGAAGATCTTTTCTGTTTTACTGTCACCTTGCTTTAAGCGGTCACCTATGGTAAATATCTAATAATTAACACAACTTATAGAGAGGTTTTACTATACTGTATTTCTTTGACATAACTTACCTATGATTGGACAGTAAACCCATCATTAGCTCATTCACCCATGGCCTGTTTCTAGTTTTGAAGACAGGTGACCACTTAAAGCAGGTTGAAAGTAAAGCAGAACACACTTTAAGGTGCATTCTGCTTTACCCGGTCCATTTTAAGCTACCATCTGCTAGGAGCATAGAAAATATTTCTCATGGTACATGTTCATGACTGTTTGAATTAGAACTCATTTTTCCATGGAAAATTAAATTAAATGCTTAACAGGCACTTCTATATGGGTGGGGCAGGGGGGAGATAACTCAATTACCCCTGAACATTTTAACAAATGACAAACAGTGTAAACCCTGATCAGAGGGCTCCTAAGGAGCCCTCTGATCAGGGTCTACACAGTTTGCATAGGACAAGTGTACTCCTCAGAGGTACACTGTTTGCAAATGATGCATATATGTGTGAATAGGGTTCAAAGAGTTAAGGGTATTAATAATCTCTCCATTTAACAACTCCCTCCGAACAACACACAATCTTTGTCTCCCATTGGGTGTTGTTGTAGATAGGGAATACTGTAGTATTACTGTTTGCAGTACTGGGGCCCGTTTCATAAAAAACGATCGTAAGTCAAACTTTTAAAATACATTCAATTTCAGATTTCTCTATCTAATCCTGTTTTGTGGCATTTCTTTGGAATCGTCTTTTTTAAGACGATTCCAAAGAGATGCCACAAGACATGATTATACGGAGAAATGAATAATAATTCAGAATTTTATTATCTGACTTACGACAACATTTGTCTTACGAAGTTTTGTGAAACAGGGCTCTGGTTACATGTTTTATATTTCCACCTATTATTGGTTGCAGCACCATGTAGATCCAGCCATCGGTGTTTATGTTATAGACAGGTATACCTACTATGCTCTTGAATTCCTTGAGAGTGTCAAGCCGGGCAGCAAGAAAACCATGGGACAGTTTGTAAGTACATTGGAAAAGACGTTATTCTTTCCCAATCAACATATCCCAATCTACATTTAAGTGCATTACGTTTTGTTTGCATTTAAATGTAAAATGTATCTCTTGTTTCTCCAGCCGTGATCCATGACTTAAGTTTTACCAGATTTCATAAAATAATTTTCGCATCTTAACACATTGGCTGCAAGTGGGTGTGAAAGATTTTCTTTATATGGCTATAGTGTAAACATAAAAAATCATATTATCAGAAACCACTTGTCTGATGTGAAAACTATCTTACACAAATGAGTCCAATGACCAATGGGTGACTCTCTACAAGATGTAATTTTGCTATTTTAAAAGAATGTGACTGGCAGTTGGTGGGGCTTGTTTTCTTTATACATCTACAGTGAAAATTTTAAAAGAGTTCTTGTTGGAAACGGCTGGTCCGATTTAGCAATAATTTACACAAATTATCAATGCTCCTTCGTCTGTTTTAAATACACTTGTCTAATGCAAATAGTGTAGACCCAAATCAGAGGGTTTCTATATGAGCCTCAGCTAGAGTCTGCACTGTTTGTCATTTCGCAATCTTTTATGAAAAACCCCCTAAATAGTCAAAACTGGACTACAGTGCTCCCTCTCTTCAACGACACCCAATGGGAGACAAAAACTGTGCTTGTTGATCGGAGGGAGTTGTTATAGGGAGGGAAAATGGCCTACATTTGCAAACAGCTGGAATCCAGATCAGACGCCGCGTAACCGGTGTCTGATCTGGATTCAAGCTGTGTGTCAATTGTCATTAAGTTTTTTTTCTGTCAAATGTTCATTATGTAACTTTAAAAAACAGCAGACGACAATTTTAAATAGACGGTATTGCAGCCATGAAAAGCATGGACATTAATGTTTTGTTTGGTGAACGGCGGCAAGCGTCATTGTAGGGAGGGAGCGCTGTATAATAAATTTGAAATTAGAATTATGCATTTGAAGTTTCAGAAGTGAAAAAGTAATTAATGTTTTAATTCTGATATTTACAGTTAAGAGTGTGTCCGAAGAGTCAATGTATATCGAATGTTGCTATCAGAAAAGATCTGTTCAAGCGGGATCCCAACAAAGTTCTATTAACAGACTTCTTCGGCAGTGTGAGGAATGTAGAGCTAATGACACACACACTGACACTGGACAACGTCACTGTGGACCAGAGCTGCAGGTTTGTATTGTGATAGTTCCATTGCTCAAGATTAGGGGAGTACATGTATTTCAAAAACTAAAATCTTCATTCCAGCATTTAACCCTATGGTGTCACTACTCATTAGAATTGTCTCTTTGAGACGATTCTAATGAGTAGTAACACCATAGGATTTGGTTCTAAAATGTGTGAGCTAATAACACAGTGACACTGGACAACACCACTGTGGACCAAATCTGCAGGTTAGTATTGTGACCCAGGGGCCCGACTTACTAAATGTAGTTCAGCAAAAACAATCATACGTCAAAACATTGAAATACATGTAATTTCTGATCTCTCCATCTAATCCTGTCTTGTAAAAATCTCTTTGGAATCGTCTTAAGAGATATCACAAGACAGGATAAGTTGGAGAAATAATTAAGAATTAAGAATTTTAGAATCTGACTAGTGACAATATTAGTCATATGATGTTTTTATAAGAAAGGCCCCAGGGCTCCAGATAATGGTAGTATTTCAAAAACTAAAATCTTCATTTCCGCATTAAACCCTATGGTATCACTACTCATTAGAATCGTCTCTTTGAGACGATTCAAATGAGTAGTAACACTATAGGATTTGTTTCTAAAATGTGTGAGCTAATGACACACACACAGACACTGGACAATGTCACGGTGGAGCAAAGATGTAGGTTAGTATTGTGATAGTACAGTGGTAAATACGCTATTCCTACCCACTCTACGTGTTTCTTACGCGTTCGTTAACCGTTCACTATGCATTTATTATCCGTTTCGTTAAACGCCTTTCCTAGCCGTTTCTTTACGCGTTTAAGAGCCCGGATGAAAGGGTCATCACTTAGCCGACGGACCCCTTAGCTTCAGCGGTTTACACATCCAGCTTTATGACATGTGTATTACAGAACATTAGGTGGTATCGCCGATAACATTGCTATCTTTAATTGGCAATACACTGTTAATCCCCCGATATCTGAGCGGCATATATAGGCGGGTGATCAATGCTTGTTCTAATTGATTGGTTACAGGCGGGTGGTCAGTGCCTGTCGATAAGATCCGAAATCTCCGGGTGAAACGGATAACTGAAGGACCAATCACAGCATCTCTGGTATAATCGTTTATTAACGCGTTTAAATGGGTTAAGATTGTTAGGCGTTAAGCGTTCGTTTACCGTTCACTATGCGTTTCTTATGCATAGATTAACGCGTAAATGGATAGGAATAGCGTATTTACCACTGTACCATTGCTCCAGATAAGGGAAGTATTCTTCATTTCCGCATTTAACCCTATGGTGTCACTACTCAGTAGAATCGTCTCTTCGAGATTATTCTAATGAGTAGTAACACCATAGGATTTGGTTCTAAAATGTGTGAATTCATGATGCACATACTGACACTGGACAATGTCACGGTGGACCAAAGCTGCAGGTTTGTATTGCCCGGGGCTCAGGATACGGGAAGTATTTCAAAATCTAAACTCTTCTTTTCTGAATTAAACCCTATGGTGTCAATACTCATTAGATTTGACTCTAGGAGGCATAAGGATTTTAGCCTTCGGAATACTCCTCCTATCTGGAGCTCTGAGGTCTTGTGACATGTATACTCATTTAAACCACGGAATTATACACACACGGAATGGAAACCTCGTGCCATCTCACCAATTTGTTCCGGTGGATGCGATACTTAATAATCAATGTCACGTGAGCACTTAAACTGATTAAAAAGCGTCTAGTGGAATGATCAATGTCTTTATCTTTTTACTGCTGCATACGATGCAAAATTAAAATGGTGCATTCTACATAATAAGTACTAGTATATGCTGCTTTAAGCATTTGAGATTTTACATTGCCCTCAGATCAGTTTAATATAGGGGTATACAGTAGGTAGTCCTTTTTTTGCTGTTGAGAAATACATGTAGGTAGAGAAGCTACTGTGGATGGGTTAGTTGAAGCCTATTGTGGATTAGTTGACATGTCATTTTCTTTACCTTACAGTGCAGACAGCTGCGATAAACCAGAGGAGAGAAGATCTACAACAAAGCTGACCTATGCAGAACAGTTTCCCATGCCTAGCTGAGATTAGAATCTATTAGATTATAATGGAATACTTATACAGTAAAGTACAGTAAAACCTCTCTATTATGACCACTTAAAAGAAGGCTTAATGATAAATTAAAGACATGTGGGAGCTTAACTCTTTACCCAATAACCTGTATATAACATTCAATACAGGTGATCACTTAAAGCAGGTTGAAAGTAAAGCAGAATGTGCCTTAAGGCACATTCTGCTTTACTTTCAGCCTGCTTTAAACTACCAACTGCTGGGCTATATAAAATATTTGTTATGGTAATTGTTCATGAAATATTTTCTTCAGCGGAGGAATAAATTAAATACGCTTAAAGTCGCTTCTATGGGGTAAAGGGTTAAAGCAAGATGAAAGAAAAACAGAAAGCTTCCTGTTTTACTGTCATATTGCTTTAAGCAGTCGCCTATCTTAAACACCTAATAATTCACACTGTTTAGTGGTAATAGAGAGGTTTTACTTAAGAAATAACAAATTTGTAGGTTTTCATTATCGTACATTAGATCACAGTTAGGTGTTGAAATGTGGCATCATTAGATCACGAGGCCTTTAGGACGATTGATCTAATTACCTTTATCTTAATGACTAACTGTGATCTAATGCAAAATAATGAACACATACAAATTTGTTATTTTAATTCTAAAGCAAATTTTATTATAAGAAATACCTTTCCTGGAGAATATGCCACACCGGAAGTGATGTCAGTGATGCTTCATTTGTCACAATGAAACGATCAAAGTTACCATTTACATCATGTCTGAACAGCTTTATGCTAGAGCTACGGTGGTTACAGATTGCCTTCATATGTTATGCAAATTTGGCAAAAAGAACAGCTGATGGAAACGCAGCTCGTGCTGTTTATTATTGCAGAATAAATTCTGTTTTTCGATATTCTTTGTCTGTATGCCGAAGGTTCCGATTCGTGTTAGAATTTTTATAGACTCTATATTGAAAATGACTTGCTCAATACCAGTGCTTCAGTGGAGTAGACATTAGTTTTCCTATTTTATATTTAAATAATTTAAATGAAATGCAAGTAAATTGAGAAAATGGAAATATTTTAGAAATTGTATTGATTAGTTTTGATCTGAAAAGCAATCAGTATAGAGCCTGATTAGACTCTGGGTTAACCCGGTCTGATCAGGAGCCAAACTGTTTGCCACTCAATTCAATATTTCTTATTAAAGTCAAAAAACCTCAAATTTTAATTTGAGAAAGAAAATCAGATAACAATTATTTAAAATTGATGACATCATTGCAGTGAAGGAGTTATTTGAAAACTCCATGGAAAAATGAGTGAATGTAATGTGATTTGTGTGTGTGTTGTGACTTAAATTGGAACAGGTCAAGTGATTATGTGCAATATCATTTGATAGGTGCAGAATATTGTTATATTATGTTGTTGTGTAAAAAGGAGATGTGCGGAGATCTCTTAACTCTTTTCTCCACGGCCTGTTTCTAGTTTTGGAGACAGAGGACTACCTTACTTAAAGCAGGTTGAAAGTAAAGCAGAATGCGCCTTAGGGCACATTCTGCTTTACTTTCGACCTGCTTTAAGCTACCATCTGCTAGAATATCAAAAATATTTCTTCTGATACATGTTCATGACTGTATAAATTGGAACTATTTTCTTCAGTGGATGATTAAATTGAATGAGCTAAAAGGTGCATCTGTGGGGAAAGGGTTCACCCTTGTAGTGCTAGAACTGGACATATCCATACTTTAAAAACAGTGTAGATCCAGATTAGAAAGCTCTTGAAGGAGCTCTCTGGTCTGGGTGTACACTACTTGTCAAACATTTTAATATTTTGGGGACAAACCCTCTTGAATTACTGTAAATAAGACATTTAACAGGGCTCCAGATAAGAGGGAGTTTTCCGAACAAATCCAACATTTTCTCAATCATTACAGCACCAAATCCTATAGTGTTAATACTCATTAGAATCGTCTCAAAGAGACGATTCTAATGAGTAGTGACACCATTGGGTTTAATGCAGAAATAAAGATTTTATTTTTTGAAAAACTCTACTTATCTGGAGCCCTGTATTTATTAGAGAATGGATATTTGTTTGCAAATTTAGCATATTTAGGATTGAGATAAGTGGTACTACCTGATTGCAGAATTCTTGTTCTGCAGTAAACATTAACGTATACAGTAGAGAAGATGTTATTCGTTCTGTTTAAATGCAAACGAAACGTAAATGCAATACAATAAAATGTAGAAATATACAACAACTTTGATCTTTTAAATCTGAGTGGCAAACATTTTTTAGCCTAATCAGACATGGGGTTGGTTACCCGGCGTCTGATCTGGATCCAAACTGTTTGCAAAAGAATACAGTGATACAAAGGAAATACAGTAAAACCTCTATTACGACCACTAAAGTTAAGGTTTATTTATTGTATAAAAGATAGGTGACAGCTAAAAAGCAAGGTGACAGTAAAACAGAAAGCTCCTACAGGAGCTTTCTGTTTTACTGTCATCTTGCTGTAAGCAGTCATCTGTCGTAAACACCTAGTAATTTATGCAATTTAGTGGTCGTAATAAAGAGGTTTTTACTGTAATATTTTTAGCATAAACATGTTGAATGAGATAGAATAATGTCTTCTACGCCTTATTAAGATCTCTATATGTTTCTTTGTTGTATTGTACCCTAATACATGCGTCTCTCATGTTCACCATCTTTTCATAATATTATTTTTAAACTAAAACTGGTTTGTGAATAAACAGTTCATACCAGAATCCAGGATCGTTTAGTTGTACTTCTCTTCCCTCAGAACAATTTTAAAACTAGATGAAATAAAGTAAAACCTCTCTTACAACCACTAAAATGAAAGCTAATTGATTGGATAAAAGACAGGTGGCAGCTTAAAGCAAGGTGAAAATAAAACAGAAATTTCTGTTTAAAGTTCACTTTGCTTTAACCCATTGTATGCTGGGTAATATTTGGTGGCCATTTTAGAATGTCGTCTGCAGCGGGTATAACTCAAATATTTTCAAAAGATTTTAGCAGTTTCTGATAGAATAATGACTTAGCTGCAATGTGGGGCCTGATCTGAGATCAAAACTGTTTGCCTAGAGGTACACCTAATAGTGTATCACGCATAAAATGGGTTATGCCTTGAACACAAAATAATAAACTTGATTAAGTGGTCCTTACAGAGAGGTGTTGCTGTACTAATTTACTATTTTCACAGAATGTGTTTTCTAACCCTAGCCTTATTCTTAGCCAAATTTTAGATTTAGAGGAGGAGGTTGCTTGAACCTTTACCTCTTAGCCTGTTTCTACCTTCATCCAATTGTACAGTACGTACTACTAGGGCTGTGCATCGGCAGTCATTTCCTTCACGATACGATATTTATTCCCAATATATCACTTTCTCGACGATACATATTTCGATACGTATTACATACTACGTGTAAATCGCTATGCACGATACTTAATCCTTATCATGATGAATTATCGTCTGCTGCAAATATATCGTCTGCAAAAAAGATCGAAATTTGTTTTAAAAATTTTTTATCTGGAGAAATGTTGAATATGAGTGACAAATAGTTTGGATCCAGATCAGACGCCGCGTCACACGACGTCTGATCTGGAACCAAACTGTTTGCAAATGTTAGCCAGATCGCGCTTAGCATGACAAAGGGTTAATACTCGTATAGATGCTTCTGATTTATTGTCATCTTGCTATAAGCAGTAAACTGTCTTTAATACCTAAAAATTCGCACAACCTTAACTGGCTCGTGTGTTTTTATGTATAAAAAGTCGTTTTCTTAAACATTTTGATAAGACTGTCCAGACATTATGGCTTCATATATATATATAAAATATGTCAAATTCATTTTATGCGTTATTTCACGCTAATGAGCTATTCATGACAGAAAAACAACAATAACAACAACACCCCCACAAAAACCAACACTGTAGCCAAAACCAACACAACAAAGATGGGAGAGTTGTCATTATCCAATCACAGCAATATTCCTGGAACAAGTTTCCCTTTCCCCGCCCCGATATAATACACCCCCGAAAAACAACAATGTTCAACAAACAAACAACAATAACAACAACACAAAATAAACAAAAATACCACCACCAACAACAACAACAAAACAGAAAGAAAGAAATAAAAGAAACAACAACACCAACAAAAACCAACCAGAAACAACCAAAAATATTAGGCTACCAAAACGATTGTTTTGAAACGGAGATATCATAGATATCTAGCTCTACAACTGAATGTCCTGTTGGCTGATCTTGACCAGATGAAGCGGGCAGTAGGTGGTGTGCAGAAGCGTTTTAATATCTTCTTTTAATAATGTTCTATTCTTCCTAAAAGAATTACAAGACTTTTCAAGCGACTTGCAACCGAATAGTGTATTTGCAAAATGTAAAAGAAAATACTCAAACATCGTGCATCTGACAATAGAAAAATATGATCAGTCTAAAAACACCCTCGAGAAAAGTCTTCAAATATTAGTTTGTTTTAGATATTTTCTATCGCTTTATCCGTTGCGTCAGTCGACGCAACAGAAATTGATCAGGTACTCAGACATAAACCGGAGCGAATTGTGTAATACACACTGAAATATGTTAAATCGATCGCCGTTATATATACTCAGCCAAAAAAGAAAGTACCCACTTTTTTATTCTAACTTATCAGCGGCTCATACATAAACTGTATTCAAATTATATTTTATAGAAAATAACAGAAATCATGATATCATTGTGGCTAAAAAACTAGCAAGTTGTATTAGAAATAAAAGGTCTATAACTCTTTTTCCTGAAAACAGCATTTTCGCTTAGAATTCTTTTTCCATAGTAGAGAAACAATTGTCATTTTCAACAGCTAGATCTTTTTCTTAAAGAAAATCAAATCACATAAGACTTTCATTCATCACAATATTTACGGCGTTATTAAGACTAGAAAATCATAAAATATCAAATTACCTCCCTTTGATATGAAATAAGAACGAACTTTAAGTGTTTCATTTTCGTTGCATGTGTTGTTTAATCTGAATGTGTTTACTGGAATACATTGGTGAGCTTAAGAGCCTTTAAAACCTCAAACAAAACTGGAGTTGATAAAGTACTTCAAAAGATATTGAGCCTGAAAATTTACTTAATTTAGAGTAAATGTAACAAGTGGGCAGCCTCCTTTTTTGCTGAGTATATTAGACTGACCTGCGAATAATCGCGATTTATGGCCTGTAGAACATGTGTGGGATGAACTAGGACATAGTGTTCGAAAAAATCACGCAATCAACACTGTCAATGACCTGGCAGCAGTGTAACATGTTGAATGGAACACTTTGCCTGTGTCATTTAATGTCATTTATACAGCGTTACGTCAACAGCATGCGCCGCCGCATCATGCCATGCATTGGACAAAATGGTGGACGCATGGACTACTGACTCCAAATTCAAGAATTAAGTACCATTTTGAGTGCTTATATCTCATTTAAAATGAAATTTAATCTTTCTTTTTGGTTAACCCAGTCTTTTCAAAGAAAGTGTCATTTTTTAAATCGACCCCTATGTCATTTCGCTCAATATTTTACATGAAAAAAAATATCGCGTCGACTTTAATTTTTCACAGAATGTCACTAAGGAATTATTCTTCAATCCAGATATAAAAAAAAGGTCAGAATATATTCGAGTTCCTAGTATATCGATAGAAATATATGATGGGTACTTTTTTTTTTGCTGAGTATATATGATTAGTCCGGTAAGCTCAGGTGGCTAAGGTGTAGTCTTATTTTTATCTTCTTTATCTTTTTACTCATTGAACCCTCAAATTGTGAACTAACTAGCCCGAAGATTTGCCCGCAAAACTGTTATACCTTTTAAACTGTACCTTAAAATAATCTCTCACAACGTTAACAATTGGGCGTGTTCGATTATCAGTTCCAGAACTGTTTGGAACGATCCCATGGAATTAGTAAATCGAATAAAAACGGAATTGAACCCTTGCAAATATGGTAGTCTGGTTCCCTACTTATTACAAATTTGCTGGCGAAGCGTTGGTAAATTGTGCCGGGAACCATGATGATACGTCACAATTCTGCTCACACCACCTATTTGAACAGAACTGATGGAACAGTTCTAGAATTGAATTCCGGACCATTCGATTTCGATTCCGTCAATCCGGAAGATTCCGGACTGATAAACGAACACGCCCAATAAGTATTGCGGTTACTCCTCGATTGGAGGCCATCCTGAAATTTGCCAGTCAAACTTTTACTGAGTTGCCATTGTTTGAATCGAGTCGATCGGCTGCAGTAATGGTATGTAATTTTTCGTGCACTGTTTACAAATATGGAGAACGATACGTTTTAAAATAGCTAGTGTATTTCTATTTAATAGCGATAAATAGAGTGATCAATTTTGGGGCGTCAATGTTCCAACTTTCGTTTTCAATAAATTGAAAATGACACAGAAAAGGAAATTTCGCCAATAAAACCAATATAAAGGTAATAGAAAAATTGATGACGTGTGAAATTCGGGTCACCGTTCTGATATTTTAGAGAATAAACACTGAACGCAATCACAACCTTGCTAGATTATTGGTCAGGCTTTTCGCTACCCGTCGTTTCGTAACCAAATATATTTGACATCCCTGACGACTAGTTGCTATGTAATAAATGATAATCACATCTTTTTATGCCCGAAGTAAAGGAGGGCGTATTTTAATCGCATGGTCCGTCCGTCCGTCACAAACTTCCTGTCCGGTCAAGTAACTTTCGTATGAGTCAATGGATTTCAAATAACTTGGCACAATTGTTGGCCCCAGACCTAAAAGTCGATACGTGTGTCGCGTTCAACTCCCATGGCCACGGGTAAAAGGTCAAGGTACACGATTACGTTGTCACCTTGGCCGGGCTGTAACTTTTGTATGGATCAATGGATTTCCAAATAACTTGGCACAAATGGCCACCAGACAAACATGACGTATCGCGTTTAACTTCCTTATCCATGGGTTAAATGTTAAGGCCACATGATACGATAACGTAGCAAATATCGTGCCAGGTTGTAACTTCCAAATCTGTCAAAGTATGGCATAAATGGCCACCAGACAAACACACGATGTGTTGAGTTCCAATTGCCATGTTATGGGTCAAATGTCATGGGCACAGCCGCACAGGGTACAATTAGGTGGTCACAAATGTTGTGTCCAGGCTGTTATTTCTTTACCACTGAATGGATTTTCAAAATAGCTTTGCATGAGTTTGTACAATACAAACACAACTTGTTGTGTTCAACCCATTCCCTTGCCAATAGGTCAAAGGTCAAGGTCTCAGGGTATGATAATGTTGTCACAAATTTTGTTTACAATTGTTTACAAGGCAAAGATGATATGTCGGGTTCAACTCCCATGCTCATCTGCTAAAGGTCAAGTTACGGGTTACGGTTCTGTTACGGTCATTTCTTTATCTATGAATGCATTTCAAAAAGAATTGGCACAAATGTGCACCAGATGAAAACAACATATCCGGTCAACTCTCATGACCATGAGTCAAATTCCAAGGTCCCAGAGCAGGAATTTCATGTCTGGCAATGTTTGCATATAACATAAAATTGGTTGGGTGTCATCTTCAACTCCTTTAGTTGGGTGTCTTGTTCAATTCCTTTATATCCATCTGGTAAAAGCCAATGATATGGGTACAACTCTGTCGTTCGGGGACAATTGTCACGCTACTCTGACATTTCTTGTTAAATATCATTAAACCGTAGCATAATACAAATCATGAAATACGAATACCAATTGCTGGGCTATTTTGACAACTTAATCTACAGTGTATTGTGAAAATAGTGTAGTTCACAATTCCAACACTTTCCTTTTTAAGATATGTACATGTATGCTTATTCACCAAGTTACGGGTGGTCTTTATGCCTGTATGCATAAAAAATAAACCTTTTACAGTTGCTTCTCTGGTTATTTTCAGTTACTTAATTATTATTTACGACACCCCAACGTCCAAATAGCAGCAAAATGTATCTGTTTTCTGATTTTCCTTGAGCATATATATAGCCTCATCTATTTACAGGTCCTCTGTCAAGATTGTTCAAGTTCATTCCCTTGGTATTTGTTCTGATTCGAATAGCCTCCCTTTATTTGTCTTGTTTGTTGGTCCCTCTCTCTGTCTACAATGTGTGAGTTATTCCAGTATATCACGTGGTTATTCTTTAATCTAAGCGACGTGATAATTGGTAATACTTTCATGAAACTCACTCTAGGAATGATAAGAACCTTTAAGGTTCATGTAACGTCCCCGTACGAGAAATAAATACCCAAATTTGAAAAGTTGCAATACTCAATAACTATACCACATTGGCTAAAAATATTTTCACACAGTATAAATAATTAGTCAATGAAAAGGAGCATGCCTACATTTCCATTAATATAAGTGTACTTGTGATGTCAGAAGATCCAAAAGTAACGAACATGGAGTGAAAATAGCCTCTTCAGCAGAATATATCAAATCTCTTAATGGCACGTATTTTCGGAAATCTGGTAGAATATATACAAAGAACCCAATACATACTAGGTACTCCTACACAGAATGTCTTACAAAAGTCAGAAAACCCCCTTGTAATTGGCCCTTAGAATACCCCATGCTTGATTCAAGGGCAGCCATTTGCATTTTACAAATTTGTAGAAGTTTGCCAACATTTAAAGTCCATTTACTCCAAATCTACAAAACCGATTGACAATTGTTATGTACGTGCGGACAGAGAAAAGAACAAGCAAATGATTGATGGAATGTCACTCACCCGAATCACTGCAGTTAGACAATATATCCGTTCAACTATATCAAGGTCACCGAAATATGTCATTTGTCCAACACCTCGACTTTTCCGATTAATCCGCATTTTCTCATTTTTTAATATCCATATTTTCAACTTTTATTTCAGTACACTATTGTTGTTTGATACATAAACAATAAAATAAGTGCATTGCGCATTACTTTCGATCATACATTCCTCCGAATGTCACGATTCTTCAGCGGATTACTTGCCGCGAAAGTAATTCCGTCCCTGTACAGCTGACCTTTGTTTCAGGAAAATCAAGAGTTTGTCCCTTTAAATCACCCTTTTACACCAATTCAAGTATTCCACATCTTTCCGGCTATTGTAATGTTGATTAATATTTCACTTTGCATTGCGATCTCTATTATATAAAGTTTACATTGTTGTGAAACTATGCAAGCCTTTGGCAGGTACATGGGTAAATGCTGATGTATATATACTATTGCACGATTTGGACAAGGCTTTCTATGGTGTCCTAGTAGGGACACAACCGACGATTTCGTTGGGCAGAGACAAACACTTCTTTTTTGTCCTTACTACTTTTTTCACGTATATTCTGCTTCTGCATTTCACACATACACACACATTAAAATACTGTAATAGTTCACGAGTATAATTATGTAACTACCACCCTGATAGCCTTACTTCAGTAGTTGTAAGAATTTAAAAACAATCTTAAGGGCACAGATATTTGAACATTTAGTCAGAAACAATCATATATTAGTTTATCTGATGCTCAATTTGGTTTTCGTTCTAGGGGATCCTGCGTTTTACAGTGAATTGAATACATAGATGATTAGTAACATTACATTGAGGGTGATAGAATTTGGGAAAATATATTGTATATTTAGATTTTGTCAAAGCTTTTGAGAGCATAGTACATTAACGTTTTCTCGCAAAGTATCAGTATTTGGTATCAGAGGGCCAGTTTTGTCATGGAAACGTGACTTTTTTTTACTGGATGTAGGCAATATGTATCTGTGAAAGGACCCTGGTCAATTTCGTGGAAATACATTTTAAGTGGGGTACCCCAGGAAAGTGTCCTGGGACCCATAGTATTCATATGTTTATAATAGATGACCCCTACTCCTGAAGTTATACGTAGTATTGTGAAATTATTCGCTTATGGTACCTATACAACAAAGACATTAAAATTGATATTATCCAGCACGACTTAGATGCCTTACACATTGTCAAAGTGGCTGTTGCGTTTTAATGTGAAAAAATACAGAATCATACACTTTGGAAGAGACAACCAGTATTACCAGTATACTTTGAACTTTACGGACATTGAGTCTGCTAGTGAAAAGGGGGATTTAGGGGTAATATTTTAACAGGATTTTGCTTTGTTTTCTGTGCTTTCAAAGGATCTCCCCTTATTCAGATTATTAAAAAGTAAGTAGTCATATAGCTGAAAAAGATAACAAATCAAACAGTGTATTATCCTTAATAATCAGAATGTATGATTACATAGCGAAAATTTTTTGTACAAAGCACTCGTCAGGTCAATATGGAAACACTATTATCGTGTATTATGGTATCTATTCTTAAAAGAAGTGTTTGAAAATTATGCAAGCCTACCAATAAGAGTCTCCAGGATTGTCAACCTTACATGTACCGAACGATTGGTTTTCAAAAATTGCTTGGTCATCGACGAAGCCGTGGTGATATGATACAATGTTGAAAATTATTTTAAGAAATGGAGGATATACATATAGAAAGATTTTACCTTAAAAATATTTTTCGAATTAAAAAAAAATCATTACGTTTACAACACGTTTCACAGAGAATTATAAACAACCGGATCTCACTTCAGTTTATATAGAATTAAAAATAATAAATTTTGTTGATACATTTATATGCCGGAAGAATTATTTTTGTAATCGAAGCTTCAATGTCATAGTCATGTGTTTGTGTACTTCATTGGGTTAGAATCAAATATTGCATACTGTTTAATGAATAATTCAGCTGAGAGGGGTCGAAATGGAATATTCTTAATACATGTAATTAGAATGACCACACAGCATCTGGAAACAAACACATTTAAAGTGATGTTAAAAAAGCACTAGTAACCACTGTTCCCTCCATTTTACGGATACATTGCAGAATACGTCCCCTCATTGATTTTACGTAACGTTTCAAATACGTTGCCATTCCAACCAAAATGCACTTGGAGGTCATTATGGTATAAATTTGATGATTTGACCCGACCTTGTTATCAAATACATCCGATATGTGTTCTATGGGGCTCATGTCCGAGGATAAAACAGGCCAAGGCAGGACGTTGATGTATTTTAGCAAGAAATTGTGTGGTGATAGGCGCCGTGTGATGCTTTATACATGTATTGTCAAGCTCAAAATGCCAGGTCCTTCCTTTCTTTTGCATGAATCGAATCACTGTGCTATTTAAAACATTGATGTAACGCTGAGCATTGGCATTTTATTGAATAATAACCAAGTCAATTTCCAGAGTTCCCATTTTCCCAACCCAGCCCATAGCGCTGCCACCACCCATTATGTCTCTCTCAAACATATCGTTTTTGCGCATTGAGGCGAGCGGGCCGTGGCGAGAGATTCTCTTGCCTTCGCGGTAATGAATGTAGCGCTGCTTACAGTGAAACACCTGTATCTGCGCACGTGCAAAGTAAGGAACACGTTGGCAAGCTTAGACGCATAAAGAGACCTGGGATTTGAATAGCAATTGTGTAATCGTTATACGCAATGAAGTCATTATAATCATGTATATATATCTTGCAACATGCGTTAAAGCACAGTTTTAGAAGAATTCTAGTAAGAGAATGGGTTTATAAAGAAGCACATCCTCCCGCGAGAGCCCAACAACGATTCTCAATGTATTTTCAACGTATAATTCAGTTAAAAAAAGGATGAAAAAAATAATACAGTCTGCATATTTATACATGTAATAATGTTTGACAGAGGCTCGTGTTGCCCACCATACTTTGGAAAAAATAAGTAGTCCCCCATTGCAAAATAGTGTTGTTCTTGAAAATTGTCAAATATTCCATGACTTCTTCTGTTGTTATTTGAGTGGATTTCGTCAGGAATTTGGTCCTACTACCTCATGTAAAGCATATTCTTCAATATAGAGGAAGGATTTGTTGAATTTCAGTACAGAACATTTGCTTCACATTTTGGTGCAAATCCAAACATATTGTTCAAAATCAAGATACACAGTTTTCCTTTCAAATTGTAAGCTATCTCATAAGCTTGTTCATTTCAATACGAACATTTTGATATGAAATTATGCAACATTGCTCCATAAATGACCAAAATATCACCTTTCAAAAATGCACCAAAAAACTCTTTACATGAACTATGAACAATATATCTTCAAAATGAGCCTTTTCGATTTAGAATTAATATGGTTAGAACTTTTCCATTTAATGGAAGATTATTTGAGTACTAACCTTTTAAATGGCACCGGTCCGTTGCATATCTAGGTTACATATGCTAAAATAGAGTATGTATCTTGGGACTCGCTAAGTACCAAGTACATGTATTACATTTATTCAGGTCACAGTAGCCTGTATAACCCTCTGACCAGGGTCAACACTGTTTGTTTATATGCCTATTGTAATAACCTAATATTCACACTTACAGTTACACTGTTTGTAAATGTCTAGTGTACTCGTCGGTAGGTCCGTGGTAGGATTGAATTTGTCAAAGGAATTTTTGTTTTCAGAAAATATAATCAGAATAACAAATAGTTTGTGCCCACGCAAGTCGCTAGTTACTCAGGGCTGCCATAAGCTGATCATGAAAAATCCTAAGATTACCAAATTTTCTATTTGTCAAGCGTTATTACTTAAAGCAGATTGAAAGTAAAGTAGCATGCGCTTGAAGGCGCCTTATGCTTTACTTTCAGACTGGTTTAAGCTACCATCTGCTAGGATAAAAATCCGAAGAGTTCGGAAAAAACCAGAGAAACGGCAGCCCTGGTTACTTGGTGTCTCATCTGGATCTAAAGTTTAAATGGTTATGGTTCAAATGTACTTCATTGTTCTGCTCTATTTGTTTTTAACGTGTGTTTCAGGTTGAGACAAGAGTTCATGCAGGTGGGGGAGGCTATAGAACACCAGCGTGTTAAGTATTTCTGAACTAGTTAACGTTTACGTACATTCACATCAACGACAATGACAGAGGGGGGCGAACAAAGGATTACGGATGCCATGGGATCCGAGTCTGTGTTTGACTTTTACTGTGAGTTCTGTAGAGAAGATGGAAAAATGTTGGAGGCTGATGGATACTGTGTTGACTGTGGGGAATACCTGTGTGATACTTGTTACGCATGTCACCGGAGAAGTCGACCGTATCGCCACCATGTGCTGATGGACAAGGACAGCATGCCTAAAGATACGCCTCTATCTGAAGACAGAGTTAATAAAGGCATATCTAAGTTATGTTATCATCATCCAGGAAAGCCTGTAGAATACTGCTGCAGGGAACATAATAGTCTGGGATGCCACGCCTGTATTTTGAAAAGTCATAGAAACTGCAACTCTTTAGAAAATATTCCAGAAGTGTCTGAATCAATAATGGAAAGCCAGGAATTCAAGACTTTCATTGAACTGTTAAACCAGTTAGACCAGAGGGCCCGTAGTAACATAACACTGGTGCAAGACAACCTCGCTAATTCCCACAGCTGGTGCACAGAGGTGAAGAAATCATTGCAGAAGTTTAGAGAAGAAATAAACTCAATCTTGGATCAGCTACAGAAAAGCATTACAGCACAGGCAGAAAATATTCAGAAGGAAGAAGAAATGAAATTGTCAAATGTCTCTAATCAAGTGGCTACCTCTTTGCAGTCAGTTGAGCAAATAGTTGGAGAGGTTGATCTTCTTCAAAAGTCAAGGAATGTGTGTGAAATCTATATAAAACTACATGAGTCTAAGAGTGAACTTAAAGCAATACAGACTTCACTGGATGACGTTGAGAGGCAGAATGTCGTCAGCGAGTATGTCTTTGATCCTAACACAAAGTTGAAGGAGTTTCTTAACAGCCAGAAAGGGATAGGAAAGCTTTCTGTTCAGGATTCAGTTGCTTCTGTTGCGGTGACACAGGTGCATTGTAATTCGGTTAAAACAAAGGCAATTTACGTGACAACCATTGATGTGGCATCTGGTAAGGGTGAAAGAGAGTCATGTGTAACAGGATCTGCTGTAGTATCTAACAGGCTACTCGTTACAGATGACTTCTCTAAAGTTAAACTTATTGACACCCAGAGCAATACGGTGGTAAGTGAACTGACTGTGTCTAAATATCCTTGGGATGTGACAATAATAGGCAGAAACCAAGCAGCAGTAACGCTCTACACAAGCAAGAAAATCTTTCTAGTGCATGTGTCGGATATACTGACATTGAACAGAGAGATAACTGTGGGTGGTAAGTGTCATGGTGTGGCCTACAGCAAGGATAGACTGATTGTTACATACACTAACCCTGGACAATTGGAGATAATGGATCTTTATAATGGTAAAACAACTAAGGTGGTTAAGAATGACACTGTTGGAAACAAGCTTTTCCAATGTCCTCGACATGTGTGTGTCAGCAAGGATGAGGAATCCATATATATATCTGATTGCGAAAGTGATAAAATCACCAGCCTAACATTTGACGGTGTAGTAAAGTCTGTATACAGTGACAGTGAACTGAGAGGTCCAGAGAAAGTGTGTGTTGATCACCATGGCAATGTGTATGTTTGTGGTTGTACCAGTAGAAACATACACATGCTAACTGCAGACCTCACTAAGATACAGATTATCTTGACACAAGCTGATGGACTGGACGGCAATGTGTACTCTGTAAGTCATTGCCAGGAGACAAACAGACTGTATGTGGGAATGCAGAACAACACGATGAAAGTGTATCAGCTGTCACAATAACTAAACAATGCTCTTTCGGGCTAAAAACGTGTTTGCATAATGTTATGAATCTTTGAACTATTTAACTTCCAAAGCCGACAACACTGGTATTTGCAAACATTTTGGGACTTTGGATCCGTATCAGACATAGCGTTACGTGGCGTCTGGTCAGTATCCAATACTTTTGTCAGGAATTTCAATGTTTCCTAAGTGAAATTTCAAATTCTAAATGTAAAAGCAGATGGAAAATATAAGCACTTTAAGCAGACCATAATATAGTGCTCATCGACTGTGTTGTATGGGCATTTCTGTCACAATGACAGTGAAAGGATTCATATACAGTAGAGAAGACGTTATTTTTCCTTTATATATGCGTTTATGCTAAAATTATCATTTCCCTTGCAAACAGTGTTTTGTGCTTGTGTTTCGTTTACGTTTAAAGGATCAAGAATAACGTCTTCTCACTTGTACATTTACTGTTAAACATCTCTATTGATACAGTAGAGAAAACGTTATTCTTTCCCAATAAACGCGTTTACGCTAAAACTATTATTTGCAGTGCAAACAGTTTGGAGCCAGATCAGACGCCGGGTTACCCGGCGTCTGATCAGGCTCCAAACTGTTTGCCACCCAGATTAAAATAAATGGTTAGGGTTGTCAATGACTTGTCCTTTGCTACGTTTTATTGCGATGCGTTTGCGTACGTTTGCGTTTAAACGGGAAAGAATAACGTTTTATCCACTGTACCAATTAATTGTATTAATTATTATGTGTTTGTGACAGGTGACTGCTTAAAGCAAGGCGACAGTAAAACAGAAAGCTCCTATAGGAGCTTTCTGTTTTACTGTTACCTTGCTTAAGCTGTCACCTGTTTCTTATATAATCAATTAGCTTTTATTTTAGTGGTCGTAATAGAGAGGGTTTATTGTATTTGTAGAATAAGTATCTGTACCAAGATGATTACAAGAAAGACATCCTACTGCAGTACATAACAGGGGTGGCGAATGACTATTGCTTACCAATAATTAGAATCAGTTAATCTATTGATTAATTGTTTTTGAAATTGACTATTCCAGTTTTATATTTAACCAGTTATCTGCAAGGTACAATGAATCGTCTGCTTTAAACAACCGTCGTCTGTTTTTATGCCCCCGGCATCTATAGATGCAGAGGCATATAGTAATCGTCCTGTCCATCCGTGCGTCCGTCCGTAACAGGTTAAGTAGATTTTACCGTTTCGTCTAGCATCAACACCGCTTACTCAAATGCTTGGATACTTATACAGTTGTTGCCTTGGACCATTCCCTATCCACCACTATCACACAACCTTTATTTTGACCTTGACCTTGACCTAATTTGGACTTAGAACATTTTAAATGGGCTATTTCTTGGTTAACTAGATTTTACCGTTTCGTCTAGCATCAGCATAACTGTCTACAATGCTTTGATACTTATACAGTTGTTGCCTTGGATCACTACCAATCCACCCATATTACCCAACCTTGATTTTGACCTTGACCTTGATCTAATTTGGACTTAGAAAAAATTCAGAATATATTGTCAAGGATGCCACCGGGGGCATAAGTGTTTATTCTTGTTATTTCTTAAATTTGAATTATAAAAAACATTGTACTGACTACTGTCAGTTTCAAATAGTTGAGATTCTGATCAGACGCCGAGTAACTCTGCGTATGACTAGGATTCACACTGTTTGCAAATAAGCATTGTACTCGGGGTGAGGCAGTGGCAGGTTTAAATGGTCCGGGAGTTAATTATCAATTGTATCCTGTCAATGCCGAGTTTCCTGACGAATAGCATGTGGCATATTTATTTTGTTATTATATCAGTTGGTCACAGTCAGAATCTATAGCCGGAGCTAATTTCTCCCGTTGTTAGGAAAAGTATTTTAAAACTCTATCGGTGTCACACCTATATAGAAGTGCTTCCGGGTCATAAGGTGCGTAAACAGTGCATAGTGAAAAATTGATGTGTATGTTTCATTGTCATAAATTGTTTATTGAAAGTGCTGATTTATTGCAGATGTATTTTTTTAGCTGAAATAGTGATGTTGTTGATACATCATAGGTGTTTCTGGGTTCTATTTGGAACTACTTTATGAGAACATGCGGTCGGAGATGTGAGTGTGATGCAGCGGGGTTACCAATAATTAGTTTCAGTTAATCTACTGATTTATTGTTTTTGAAATCGACTATTCCAACACGGGCTTGAATGTTTAATTCTTTCCCATGTTACTAATGATCTTGTCATAGAATTTTTGTTAGATGTTTTACGTGTATTCACTTACTGTGCTGGCGGTCTTTTTGATTGTGAGGTTGTGGAACAGGCTTTATATTATATGTACACTGTTCGTCTTTATAAGTGAATATAGGAGATAAGTGTGAGGTTGGGCGCCCCTAAATCCAGGTTTAACCCCCCAGTGGTAGTTAATGGTTAATTTATAATTAATTATTGATTGCTGCTGACCGTACCAAGGCGGGCTCCTATGTTCACTTTGCTTTATGTTTGTCTTGCATGTTTTTTTCTATTTAGTGTGTAGATGAAGGAATAGGATTGTGAGTGTGCATGTGTGTGTGTGTTATGGTATGACTGTGTGTGTGTTCTGCCTGAGAGGTGGGTGTATTGTTTGTGGTGCGTTTCCTGCTTGAGTCTTTCGTATTTATTCAACTTTCGTTTTGTAAATATTGACGGTGACATTGGAAATGTGAAATTTGTGAAAACGTTGGACCGTAATGGTGCCACTTTCTGTTGATGATTCTGGTGACTTATAATTGCTTTCCATGGAAACAGGACCAAGATATTGACCAGTAGGTCGGGGAACTGGACAGAGATAGGAGAATATTAAACACTAGATTCAATGTAAAAGGTTTAGTCTAAGCTGTAGACCACTTTTATTTGTGGTGAAAGAACCATACAACCTTTTGGTGCTATCTTACAGCAGATTTCCTCAGGAGTTCGGAAACAATCGTCTGGCGCGTATTTATGTAGTGATAAGGGGGAGATAATTGAAGTTAAAATTGTCTGCCCTTGGAATATTAAGCAGAAAATGACATTCTTATAGGGCTTTTATTTCATGAGTTAGATATTTAAAAGTGGTATTTTGTTAGCAATTATCAATGTAGTTTACCTAAATACAAATTTTAAAAATGTTTTGGATAGTTTCAGACTCATTGAAATCCAAAATGGCCGCCAAAACTGGCTATCTTTAGTAACATTATATTGACTACACTTGATAGTCATATGGAACAATTTTAGTTGATTCGTATTGAACTTTAATTTAGAAATGATACTAGCTTTTATTTTGTATTGTTTTCTGTTATCCAGTGCTGAAATAATCTAAACTGGCCTCTGTATATACTATATACCTACCTTTTTAATTTCTACTTACATACATTTTCGTGATTGGGACTTTCATTTCATTTATTAGAGATTTAAAATGGTATCTTGTAAGCAATTTTCAATGAAGTGTTCCCAAATACATATTTTGAAAATGTTTTAGGATAGTTGTATTCAACTTTCGACGCTGTCGGCTGAAAAACAGCCGATCAGACTCGCGCTGAATACATCGTCCTGTATCGCATCGCCACAGAGCTGCCATAAGTTGTAACTGTTGACATAAAAAATCCTAAGATTTCCAAATTTGCATTTTTCAAGTGCGATTTTACGAACCGTTCCTTAACCCCATCGCCTGTTTCTAGTTTTTTGACACGTGGCTGCTTAAAGCAGACAGGAAGTAAAGCAGAATGCACCTTAAGGCGCATTCTGCTTTACTTTCAGCCTGCTTTAAGCTATCATTTACTAGGAAAAAGTCCGAAGATTTGGGAAAAATCCGGAGAAATGGCAGCCCTGCCGCCAATTGGTTATATTATGTGTACGCATCAGCTACAGCGTGAGATCATTATCTGCAACGTTTTGCAATATAAATAAATGCTGCCCGTGCAGCATATTGCTGCCCAGGCAGCATTATGCATCTAGATGTTGCCCGGGCGTGATATTTGCTGTCTGAGATGCATCTAGATGCTGCCCGAGCAGAATCAATACTTTCGACCCCTTAGGTAGTTGCTTTAGAAAAGATACCGCTGGTCTTGATTGCTCTTACTTTAGGGATAACAGATATTTGAACTTACAGTAAGACCTCTCTATTACGACCACTAAATTGTGTACAGGCAGGTGACTGTTTAAAGCAAGATGAACGTAATAGACCCCTGTATAAAATTAAAAAACACAATTGGTCCAAAAGTGACTAGATCTGATTTGCAAAGCATATTTCTATCTTCTGAAACAAGCAATTACATGCAGAAATCCCATTGATTTAGACCCTGAATTCTTTTTAAAGCCACCCAGTATTACAACCTTTTTAAAAATGGCCACCAGGGAGGTCAGAGGTCAAATCGAGCTTGGTGCTATAGCTATTTTTCTTTCTTATGCCATGATATGCATATGTGCCAAGTTTCATGCTTTTACCACAAAGTGCACGATTTTGGCATGAGGCCGCCGGGCTATAAAGCATTAACTTTCTGTTTACGTTCATCTTGCTTTAAGCTGTCGCCTGTCTTTTATGCAGTTAATTAGCCTTCTTGTTACTAATGTTAGTGGTGGTAATAGAAAACTTTTACTGTTTTTCTTTCCTTATTTGCGCATCTATGCTACAGTTTGAACTGTTTGTTAACGTCCGTTTCTGTTATCTATGGGCTAATTGAACACCCTAGAGGGATAGGAGGGAAGTGGATACAGAAAACCCGGCCACGATGCCATATTCGATTTATCATCACGAGAGTTTTGGTACTCTGGTTCGTTTGGATGCCCTGCATGTGTAAAGCACTGACATCGGGTTATAAAGTGTGGTTTTGAAGGGGGGGGGGTTCGTTATCATGACTCCTGGTACCGCAGTCGAGTGTGCTGCCACTAGACCATTTCTGTCAGTCTCTCCACTACAGAATGTGATGTCCATGACAAATAATTTTGAGCCACACCAGACCCTTTTGTCTAGGTCTAGCGAGAACGCGTCTTATTAATTCACTAAGTTAGTTAAACATGGTTGTTTGTGTGTTTTAATCCCTTAAATCACTGCCGTACTCCGAGTAAACTAGTAATTCTCAAACATTTGGATCTTGATCAGACGTCACCGTGGGGTACGGCGTCTGATCAGGATCCAAGCCATGTGAATCTGATATAACATGTATGGTATAGAATTATGATATAATTTTAGTTATTTGACATTCTTTTATAAATTTGAGAAATAAAAGCAGACGCACCAGTATAAGGTAATCTCAGTCGACTTTGCAAACAGTTTGGATCCTGATTAGGCGCTGCGTTACGCGACGTCTGATCAGGATCAAATCTGTTTGACACTCGTATTGACATTTCTTAAGTCATTAAACCTAAAATCTAATTTTGAAACGATCTTGCAGACAACAATTTTAAAACAGACGACAATAAAGCGGCGAAGGGGTAAAAATCTCCCGAATAATTTGGCGCCGAAAGGGTTAAAGTACACCGTAATTGACGTAATAACCATACCAAGGCATTTTATAAATCAATAAGAAACTTGGCAAAGTCTAATCAACTGAAATGCATCAATTTTACCGCATATAAAAATAAGATTTAGCTGCTCAGATGTAAGCTGCTTTGTTTGATACATTAAGCTATATCGGAAAATGTTGGTATATTGATGAGAAATTAAGTCAGGACTGTTCGCTGGTTTTATTAAATTAATTTGGTCGCCATTTTGTTTTCCTTGTTGGCGATGGCCAACTTCCTCTGAGGCCGTTCGTGCCGTTCGCAAACGGTCGTTAAAGTTAAATTGTTACCGTTTTCTGATTCAATCGATCGATACGGTACTTGAGCGCGCTACTGGTAAAGCCCAGTTATAACTGACGTACGTGGAAAGAAAGGTTAAAATTATTGCGAGGATTTAACGGAGTTGGCTAATTGAAGTAAGGTAACAGTAACAATTTCAATTTTTCCATTTTCTTTAGTACACTCAGTTCATGATTTGACATGAAAACATGAGGAACAGACAATATACATAGACAAAACATGAGGAACAAAACAAAATGTACATAGACAATACATACATATTCACAGTACATTATCAGTTTCTGTAAATGATTCCGGATTTGTATATGATTTTGGGAGAGTTACGAGTAAAATTCACAAAATACTATTCTCAATTAGCAAAATGTACAAAAAGATGTGTGTGATTTCTGCTTTTCCATCTTCACCATTGCTTTATATTCACATGTCTAATTGCGTAGTGGAATGGTAGTATAGACCGATTTTATTGGCAAAGACAAACTAATTATTGATTTTAGGGGTGTTAGGTATACAGCGAAACCCCTCTAAACCGGAACCTCTAAATACCGGACTTCTCTCTAAACCGGACAAAAACTTTGGCCCCGTTTCATACCCTTCTTTATTTTATCCCATTACACCATAAATGTGCCTTTTTATGCGTTCGATTTTTTCCTTCACTGAAGAAAATACATTCATGAATATGAACCATCAAACATATTTTCTATAGTCTAGCAGATAATAGCTTAAAGCAGGTTGAAAGTAAAGCAGAATGCGCCATCAGGCGCATTCTGCTTTACTTTCAACCTGCTTTAAGTTATCAGCTATCTTCCATACTAGAAACAAGCGTTGGGTTTAAAACCCCTCTAAACCGGAAACCCCTCTAAACCGGACATTATTTTTGTCCCCACACATGTCCGGTTTAGAGGGGTTTCACTGTAGTTCCGTATTACCGGTATATCGTTATTGTCCGATCCTTTCAACATTGAGAAACACAATTTATGCATGCATCCATATCAACGTGAAAATGGTATATGCAGTGCTCCCTCTCTACAACAACACCAAATGGGAAACAAATATTGCGTGTGTTGTTCGGAGTGAGTTGTTATAGGGAGGGAAATTAAGACTTGGCTTACATTTGCAAACAGCTTGAATCCAGATCAGGATTCAAGCTGTTTTACACTCGAATTTGTAGACATATTTAAAGTTCAATGTGCTTGAATTATTAATGTTTTAAATGTTACTTTGTTTAGAGCTACACGTACAGTCCGTTTTAGATCGTATGGCACATCAACATAACCTACTTAACTCTTTGAGCCTGGTCACGCATATAGGCGTCCATTTAAAACAGGGTAAATGTGAATAGTACACGTGTTCTATGAAAACAGTGAATACCCAGATCAGAGGGCTCCGAAAGGAGCCCTCTGATCAGGGTCTTCACTGTTTGTTACAATGCCAAACATTGACAAAAACAACCCTTAAAAGTCAGAAATGGACTAGACTAAAATGAAAGCTGGAATTGTCCATTTAAAGTTTCAGGGAGGAAAGAGTTAAAATGTAAGCATGACAAACATGTAATGTTTGCCTTGCTCATTGTTATAATATTTCAGGTCCGTTAATTATCAATAGTGACTGTGGTACAGGGGTATAGGCGGAGAGTTTATGTATGAATGGTCCCCAGTTCAAATTTCACTGGCAGCTAGTTTTTATTACTTCTTTTCTTTTGTAAAATTGTATACGCCCATTCCAATAAATAAAAAGAAAACCCTTCAAAAGTATGAAATGACAAAATCACTCATTTCAATAAAATATAAAACTTTAAAAAAGTAAAGAAAAAAGTGTTTGCCTACAGTGAGATTCGAATCAACAAACACAAAAACATTCAATATTCTGTTTCATTATATCGGCAGGTAGTACCTCTCGGCTACGAAGCCACTATACCTAGGCATTGGTTAAAATATATTTGACAATGTCTGTGCATCTACAGTGTTTACCTGTAATGTTTGTATTGTCCGATTTTTCTGACCTGTCGGAGTTATTTTTAGAACAGAATAGTTCATAATTGTAAAAGGATAACAGGATAACATCGGATATATATAGATGACACTTTCCAACTTGAGATAAGTATGATCCTCGTGCAGCACGAGACCGCTGCGCTAACTTAACTACTATCTTATTCTTTCCCAATAAACGCAATTATATACTAAAACTATTATTTCCATTGCAAACATGTTTGAGCCAGATTAGACACCGGGAAACCCGGCGTCTGATCAGGCTCCAACCTGTTTGCTACTCAGATTAAAAATGTAGTAAAAATTCTAAAAGTAAATTTCCACAGTATAGCGCATTGCGTTTGCGTTTAAACGGGAAATAATAATATATTTTCTACTGTACAATACGCACAACAATTACAGATATCCGTATCTCTAACTGGATGTAGAGAAAACTCATCCCTTTTAAAGTTTTAGAATGTCCCAATCTAAAAATAACTCCGACAAGTCAGAAGAAACACTAATACATGCCCAGAACAATAGGTGTGTCATAAGATCTAATTTTACCTGACGTATAATGTCGATTATGTTTTGTCCATATTTTGTTTACTTTCCCGTTGATCGGGACTGACATTGACGTAATCTATTAGTTGATATTGTTTTAAATTTGATATTGTCATTATTTATTCGGCTCTAAATGACCTTCTTGTGTCGATGGGCCGTAAAACACCATTCATTCATTCATTAATTCATCTAAGGTCAGACTATCTTACATTATAGTAAGCAATTCAGACAGGGACGATGCTATTTAGAGTTATTGTGTAGATTTCTGATCCCAAAGGTTAGATATATCTATATCCCAGATAAATTGACGAATGTTGGATTATTGTAGATCTTCAATTAAAGTTTATTTAAATGTAGATCTTATAGATAACCACCAGTAGCGCGTTCAAATACCGTATCAGCGAACAGCAACGTTAACCGATGCAAACAACCCATATAGTACGACATCTAACGTTCACCAATACTCTTCAATAATAACTCATTGCGCCCCGATGTTTATTAACTTTTCAAGGGTACGAACGATTTCTGTACGTCTCGAAATAAAACAAGCAAAAGTGTACTAATCAACTGAAATGCATCAATTTCATAGCATATAAAAGTAAGATTTAGCTGCTCAAATGTAAGCTGCTTAGTTTGATACATTAAGTATCGGAAACTTTTGGTTTATTGATGAGAAATTAAGTCGGGACTGTTCGCTGGTTTTATTAAATTAATTTGGTAGCCATTTTGTTTTCCTTGTTGGCGATGGCTAACTACCTCTGAGGCCGTTCGCAATCGGTAACAGCCAAACAGTCGTTAGAGGTAAATTGTTACCTTTTTCTGATGCAATCGATACGGTACTTGAACGCGCTACACGTCACCCTGTTATTAGTATCCAACGTAAACAGCGCCATGGCAACAGCAAGCAAACATTATAAGGTCTTCATTTAGGGTTTGGTCTATATATAGATAAAGTTTCTATGATTTTGTGACATTCTGACCAATTTCATAGAGTGTAATACAGTGGAGAATCTGTTATTCTTTCCCAATAAACGCGTTTACGCTAAAACTATTATTTGCAGTGCAAACAGTTTGGAGCCAGATCAGACACCGGGTAACCCGGCGTCTGATCAGGCTCCAAACTGTTTGCCACCAAGATAAACAAGAATTATGAGAATTGTCCAAAAGTTGTTCTTTTCTACGTTTTAGTGCTTTGCGTTTGCGTACGTTTGCGTTTAAACGGGAGAGAATAACAGATTCTCCACTGTAGCAGTAAAATATTAAAATACAGACGAAACCTTTTATTTGAGACCAAAACAAATTCGGTACACATCGATCTGTCATTTCCGTTAATTGACGGCTCGTTCCGAACCATGCTTTAGACATATACTTATATTGTACAACGTTGATAAGCACCAACGTTTATAAGTTTGATATGCTTAACCCTATCACTACCGTGACGTCATGGCGTTTAACAATTGCCGTCTGCTTGTATTTATCAAGTTTAATACAGCGCCCCCTCTCTACAACGACACTCACTGGGAGACAACAAATATGTGCGTTGTTCGGAGGGAGTCGTTACAGGGAGGGAACTTGGTTGACATTTGCAAACAGCTCGAATCCAGATCAGACGCCGCGTAACGCGGCGTCTGATCTAGATTCAAGCTGTGTGTCATTTGTCATAATGTTTTTTTCTGTCAAAATGTCATTCAGGTAAGAAAAACAGCAGACAACAATTTTAGCTAGATGATAATGCATCAGTGCAAGCATAAAACATAATTTTCGTGGGAACAGCGGTGAATGTCGTTGTAAGGAGGGAGTCGTTGTAAGGAGGGCCGTTGTAGAGAGGGAACGCTGTATTGAAATTAGTTTCAAACAGTTTGGATACTGTTCAGACATCGTATCACGCGGCTTCTGTTCAGGATCAAAATCGTTAGCAAATAACATTGTTCTCGGGGTAAGGCAATGAACCTATTCAACGTCAATGATGTCAAACCGCGCCTTTCATACACCGTAAGTCAAAATGTGCCATAACGTTTTCAGCGTGTTCAGCCAGCTTATAATTAATTAAATTTTGAAAGGTTAAAGAAACACTACTACGGTTATTACATTTTAGCTCTTCCCCGTTGGTCTACAAGGTAAAACAAGCTGCTCCTTTTTTTTTGACAATATCTCATTGTAAGTGCACGGAAAGGCGGAGACGACTGTAAGATGATAGTCAAAGGTACCAGCTTGCTCGTCGGCGCGGGAGTTGCGATAGGTGTTAAACTGGTTAGTCCAATACTTCTACCAGCATTGGGGTTTAAAGCCGCCGGAGTCGCTGCTGGGTCCTTTGCAGCTGGTATTCAGGTAACTACATATTTTCAGTGGAGAAGTAGCTAGTCTTTCCTGTTTCACCCTTTACGTCATAGCCTGTTTCTATATTTGAAGGCAGGTGACCACTTAAAGCAGGTTAAAAGTAAAGCAGAATGCGCCCTTTGGGCGCATTCTGCTTTACTTTCAACCTGCTTTAAGTCTATATTTGCTATTATATAAGTAATATTTCTAATTGTACACATGTTCATGCCTGTATAATCTTGAACTATTTTCTTTGGCGGAGGGATAAATTAAAATGCGCTAAAAGGCGCTTCTATCAGGTAAAAGGTTAAACGCAAACTCCATGCAGTAAAAAATAATGTAATTTTTTTTTTTTAAATTTTCATTTGATTTAGTTTATTTTGAGTGGCAAACAGTTGTTGTTTTGTTTTTTCAATTCAATGTTTAATTATCTCCGCGAATAGGTGTAAGTGGGTCGGATTTTTACAGCTTACAATATATAGTAAACATTGACATATGTAAATATATAACAGGAAATATCTTTAAAAAAGATATTCCGTCGCATGTTAAAGTTTTTTGTGGGGTACAGTGGAGAATCTGTTATTCTTTCCCGTTTAAACGCAAACGTACGCAAACGCAAAGCACTAAAACGTAGAAAAGAACAAATTTTGGACAATTCTGATATTTCATGTTTATCTTGGTGGCAAACAGTTTGGAGCCTGATCAGACGCCGGGTTACCCGGCGTCTGATCTGGCTTCAAACTGTTTGCACTGCAAATAATAGTTTTAGCGTAAACGCGTTTATTGGGAAAGAATAACACATTCTCCACTGTACAGTATTCACTTAACCAGAGACAAGTGTATACACCGATTCTGACTTAACATATTTCGTAAACAGACTTTCCCAAATGCTAAATTTAGAGCTTATCCGCGCTAAATTTAGAAATGATGACATAGTAACACAGCAATAATTTAGACTGCATCTCAATGTTTTGTCAGGTTTACACTCGCAAGATAGATGTGAAAAAATAACAGAACGCCAGTCTAGGCCATTGGCCGATAAGAGTACTGCATTTCAAGCACGTGATCATTGACCAGGATTTCTGATCATTCCTGATTGGTTAAATTGTTTCATAGACTTGCGGTCAAAAGACAAAACAGACCCGTCTGTGACGGGAATTTTTTTTTTTTTTTGTGAATGTATAATTGGAAAGGAAATTAAAAGGAGAAAAGAAGTGCATGTATGTGAAAACAATTAGAAAGAAAGAGGCTAAGACATGCCTCTATTTTGTAACAAAGAGTGTTTCAAGCGTTAAGTTTTTTTTTGCCCATAAATTGTACAGTTTTCTTACTATTTCCCATTTGACTTTAACTTCTTCCACTGTGTTAAAGCTTATTGTTATTAAACGCTTTGTAACTATATTTTGTTCCAAGCGGCTTTTAAATGAGCTAATACACATAATGTAACTATATTGTCTTACAGTATAGATATATTGTTTTTAAGTATAGATATAGATCTACATGTACTAGATATAACTTTTCACATTTTCCTCCAAAAAGGATAGAAACTTCATCTAGTTGTATATTTACATTGGTTTCATTTAAAACTCGTTCAACTTGTTTTAAAAAGTGGTTTGTGTTTTCGCATTTATGAAATAGAAAGGAATATGTTGCTCGCCGAGGTTCCAAACTCGTTCAATAACTTCAATACTGAAAACACACCCTTTCAATATCCCCTTAATGCCGTCATGTATTTTTAGCTGGTACCCTCATCGTGCCTTATCAATAAAAGCTTTTTTTAATCTGAGTGACAAAACAATGACACACTATAATCCTGCTGTAAGTCGTAATTTATCGTTCGCTGGCACCATTCATTGTGCGTTATCGAGAAAGGCTGTCAAACTGAAGGCCGTGATGCGTTCATTAGCGAGAACACTCGTCAACCTCTCGCACCGCGGATCCCTGCTTTAGGCGAAGTACATGTGGAGAGGGCATGAGAAATACAATATATCATTTGACGTTTCAAGCCACGTGAACATCTGTGATGAGTTCAGTAAAGAAATCGATGGCCATCGATTGCGAGTTGGCTACCGGTCTGAAATACAGTGGAGAAAACGTAATTATTTCGTTCAAACGCAAACGCAACGCAATGGAATATAGAAAATGACAATATTTTGACAATTCAGACTACCCGTTTTAATCTGAGTGACAAACAGTTTGGAGCCTGATCAGACGCCGGGTTACCCGGCGTCTGATCTGGCTCCAAACTGTTTGCAATGAAAAAAATAGTTTAAGCGTAACCGCGGTTATTTAAAAAAAAACGTTTTCTTTACTGTACACTGCACGATTCACACGGGGCACACACTGCTAAACTTAACAGTAAACAGTGGTAATTTAACGCGCTAGTGGTTCGCCCCGAGCAAACGTACTCACGGCGAGCGTTTTCGCTAATGAACGCAGGACAACTGTATTTATTACGACAATACTTGTCATCGAATCGTTAATGACATGGACCCGGTGAATATTGGACGGGTGGGGCTGAACGGCTCATATGTATAAATGGGGTCATATTGATTTGAATTATCAAAATTATAACCACGAGGTAAAGGCACTTCATAAAAAGAAAAGATGGTTTTGCATTTCAGACCCCGACAACGGCTGCCGGAAGTTTGTTTGCTGCCTGTCAGAGTGCCGGAGTGTTGGGTATGGCGACTTCAACCATAGCTGCTACATCAACGGCATTGGGTACCGTCGCCACGGCTGTTGTTGAGTTGATAAGAAGATAGAACCATCACAGATACATTACTTTATTTACAATAATAAAGAAATAATTGATAGGACCATCATAGATACGTGGCTTTATTTACAATGATAAAGAAATATGAATATAAACAATAAACTTGAACATGTTATCTTCTTTACTACAAATCGCTGACCCCAGTTTCCAATTTAATCTAGTTCGTTTTGTATTACATATTTAGGGTTTGATTTAAGCAAATAATTGTGACCAGAGGGCTCCCGTCCCAACCATTTGATTAAGGTCTACGTAGTATGCATAGGAGAAGTGAATTCTTCACAGATACCGGTACCTTGGACCAAGGCCGTTCCGACCATGTGACATGCTGCATCCCATAGACATAGACCTTGACCTCAACCCATGCGTATAAGTTTCTAAATACAGTTGAACTTCGATATTTCGAACTCTGTTAGATCGTACATACCCGTATTTCAAAGTTAAAACGTGCATGGCTAAGCCACGTTTTAACTTTGAAATACGGATATGTTCGACTTAACCGAGAATGAAATAATGCAATTCATGTGTCGACTAATCGGATAGTTCGAATTAAGCGAGTTCGAGATATCGAAGTGCGACTGTATACGTTTTAGTTTTAAGTGCTCACAACTGCTTTATCCTTTGACCCACAGCTTCCATACTTGTATCAAACATACTATGGCACAAACCCTTTCCTTCCATGAGAAAAGATTGACCACTGCATATAAACTTCACTTTACACCAGACTCTGTGTTTTAAGTTTAGAAATGTGCATTTTAGTTTTGACAAGTGCTCACAACTACTATACGGTTTGACCTACAACTTTCATACTTGTAACACACAAACCTTGGCCCAAGACTTTTTCATACATATAATTTTTACCCATGTGTCCTTGACATCAGCCAATGCGTTCAAGTTTCGAAATAGGCTTTTAAGTTTTGAAAAAGGCCCACAACTACTATACTTTTTTACCTACAGTTTCCATATTTGCAGCAAAATTACCTATAGACAAGACCTTACAACCTATGTGCAAATTTTAACCCCTGTGGCCGTGACACCAGACTTTGCTTTTTCAGGTTCCGAAATGTACCGCCGGTGTAACGCAGTAGAATGACCCACCCCTGCCAAAGGACCCCGGGTCTTTATACCTACGTAGTAGAATGACCCCATACCGTGAGGGGGTCATTCTACTACGGGTCGATAGGGTCTTTTTCTACGGTCTGGGGTCATTTTTCTACGTAGTAAAATGACCCGGGTCACTGTTCTACGTAGTGATATGACCCATGGGTCATTTTAACAGGGGTGGGTCATTCTACTGCGTTACACCGGCGGGCTTATTTTATTCTGGCAACTCATGTCCAAGCTTGGTGGCATTTTGCTTTTGGTCAGTCTGTCTGTTCACAACTTTAATCTTGACTTAAACTTTGGACACTGTTTGTGTTAGAGACTATCATTCTATTTGGTGTGTATACTTCATTAATTAGTCAATGTGCAAGGAACCTCCGTGGCCGAGTGGTTATGTTCTCATACTCTCCATCACATAATCCCTTGTCACTTTGGGTTCAATCCCGGGCGTAGGCTGGTTTTGGAAATACACTTGGAAAAACCTGCTGGCTTGTGGTATATATGTGGTTCTACACAGGTGCCCGTCTATGCCTGGACGTATATCTCGGTGTCTGAGGTCTTCTTCCACCAATACTGATAACTTTTATATACAGTCGAACTTCGATATCTCGAACTCGATTAACTCGAATTTTCCGACAGTTCGACACATGAACTGCATTATTTCATGTTCGGTTAAGTCAAACATACCCATATTTCAAAGTTAAAACGTGGCTAAACCACGTTTTAACTTTGAAATACGGGTATGTTCGACTTAACCGAGTTCGAGATATCGAAGTTCGACTGTATAACCTTGCGTTAAACAAAATTGACAGTATACAGTTTGGTTACTGCCCATGCAGTACCATGCTACTTCACATCAAACTATTTTCTGGTTTGGCTCGATGCACGAAGTATTGAAAGGTAAAGTAATTATCGATTTGACAAAATAACCAACAACATACATGTATGAAGTCAACGGTGAAACAGCTCTAGTTACTGTTGTACTTCTAAACATTCACATACAGTATAAACTCGATAGTTCGAACTCGCGTTAGTTCAAACATACCCATATTTCAAAGGTAAAATAAGGCTTAGCCACGTTTTATCTTTGCACATGCGGTTATGTTCAGCTTAAGTGAGATTGACTTTTCGAAATTTAACTTACGAAATACTGTCACGGTCGATTTTAAGCGAGTTCGAAGTATTCAGTGTCGACTATACTTGTAATTATAAAGATGAACAGTATTAGAAACCATGTCCATATGGATGTGTCTCTTCATATATTGTGTTTCTGATCTGGATTTACAATGTACCCCAAAAAACTACTTTAGCATTAAGTTTTATATAAACATAATATGTGTATATTCAAATTTATTTCTACACAAAATGAATTGTCGCTTTCTGTTTTTCTCAAAGTTACATTTTTGACAGAAAAAACCTTAATGGCGAGTGACAAACAGCTTGAATCCAGATCAGACGCCGCTTTACGCGGCGTCTGATCTGGTTTCAAGCTGTTAGCAAATGTAAGTCAATGTTCCTCCCTATAACGACCCCTCCGAAAAAATCTGACCATGAAAGGGTTTTCTCACACAACTGCGTCTGTTTTCTATAGCGAACGACGATCACGAATATCCTTGTCTCCAACATGACTTTGTGTGAGATCAATTCGATGACGTCACATTACCGTCACTATTTAGAAAGGCGTTATTACGTCACATGGATTACAGAAAAAGCCTATTGCTTTTAAAATAATTTAAAATTGTTGGTTACGTGAGAAAAAGAATCTGTCACTCCTCGATATTTAAGACAAGTTGATCTCATTATCTTGAATAGAAAAGTTATTAAGCTCGCCAAGGCTTGCTTGATAACATTTCAATTCTAAACTCATTTGAGATCAGCGTGTCTTAAACATCGACTCATGACAGATCCTATATAACCTCTTTACTGCCATTGCATCACCAGCTTATTTAGACTCGCTCACGTCAGTTGGCTAAAAGAGAAGATCGCTGTACGTAGAAAACGGATTTTGGTCCGATGTCATTAGGGACACAGAACCCTAAAATTTTCACAATTTACGGCTGAATTTTAACCATTTCACTCCTAATGACGCTTAAAAGCGCGTTTGTAAACAGTTTCGATCCAAACTGTTTGACACTCGTATCGATATGTTTTAAGTCACACTACATTGAATCTTACTTTAAAACGATATTGCAAACAAACTGAAGCAGACGGCAATCAACGACGAAGGGGTAAAACGCACACGATAAATTTGGCAGCGAAAGAGTTAATTAAAGGGGTTGTTCGGTTTTGCTCATACTGACAGCAATGTCAAGGACGATGCTCAGCGTAATAATGGTTTCCGTACATGAACGAGCAAAGAGGTCCGACCTCCATTGAACATATATTTTGAAAGGAAGATTATGCCAATGACACCCTAGCCAGAGGACTCCTTTTAGTCCTTTTGGAGTCCTCTGTTTTGAGTATTCTCTGTTTGCATAGGACAAGTGTACTCTTCACAGATACACTATTGGCAGATAACGCCTAAATGCATGCCTATTGTTTATATAGAGAGTGTTATTTTCTTGCTAATTGTTTTTGATGGTTCATATTGATCGTGTTATTCATGTTAATTATATGATTTGTAAGAAATGCTTGTTTGAGGGCCTCGCGGTAGATTAGTCTCCTGACTAAGTGAGTTACCCTCGTAAAATAAAGTCGTTCATTCATTCATTCACATCCGGGACTTTAGATAGAGTGATAGCTTTTGTCAACGTTACCGTCTCTTCCAATGATCCGACTGGCCATGCCAAGGAGTCTCGGGACGATGCTAGAACCATTTAGCCAATAATAGATGAAAGTTGTGGTATGATTGTTGTTGATATGATAATGTATCCAGTTATTCAGTAAGAGGAGCTACCGTTGCAGCACGACCGTGCCTACGCTTGGATACAGTTGAGAAAACGTTATTCTTTCCCGTTTAAACGCAAACGAAACGCAAACACATCGCACTGTAATGTAGAAAATGACTACTTTTAGACAATTCTGACTATCTATTTATATCTGAGTGGTCAACAGTTTGGAGCCTGATCAGACGCCGGGTTACCCGGCGTCTGATCTGGCTCCAAACTGTTTGCAATGGAAATAATAGTTTTAGCGTAAACGCGTTTATTGGGAAAGAATAACGTTTTCTGCACTGTACGTATGTGGCTAAAATTCTTAGCTCTATAAGTGAAAAACATTAATCTGACCGTCTCTTGTGACATTAATCTGGCCATTTCTTGTAACATTACCCTGGCAAGTGGTGGGGCATAGGGTTAGGGGTAGGAGTAGCCTTCAGATCATTCTATTCCAAGTTAGAGCAAAAATAAATTGTCTCTTGTGTGGCAAGCCACGCAAGAGAAAACAATAGAAAATAGCCACATACAGTGGAGAAAACGTTATTCTTTCCCAATAAACGCGTTTACGCTAACACTATTATTTGCAGTGCAAACAGTTTGGAGCCAGATCAGACGCCGGGTAACCCGGCGTCTGATCAGGCTCCAAACTGTTTGCCACCAAGATAAACACGAAATATCAGAATTGTGTAAAAGTTGTTCTTTTCTACCTTTTAGCGATTTGCGTTTGCGTACGTTTGCGTTTAAACGGGAACGAATAACAGATTCTCCACTGTAAGTACCATCTCGTAGGAAAGTCCGCCCGTCTATAACGAATACCTCTCTGTTACTAATACTAATCTACTGTTGCTAAAAAAGCACACAATAAAGACAGTATTGTACAGTGAAATAGACGTTATTCTTTCCCAATAAACGCCTTTACGCCTAGACCATTGTTTCCAATGCAAACATTTTAGAGCCAGATCAGACGACGGATAAACCGGCGTCTGATAAGGCTACAGACTGTTTGCCACTCAAATTAAGAAAAATCGTCAGACTTTAAAAAAAGGGATTTTTTACTCATTGCATTTGCGTTTCGTTTGCGTTTAAACGGGAAGGAATAACGTCTTCTCCGTTGTATTACAAATCAACCATACTAGACTACAAAATAATCCATTTAACGAATGTACAGTGGAGAATACGTTATTCTTTCCCGTTTAAACGCAAACGAAACGCAAACGCAAAACACTAAAATATAGAAAATTACCACTTTTTGTCAATTCTGACTATTCATTTTAATCTGAGTGGCAAACAGTTTGGAGCCTGATCAGACGCCGGTTACCCGGCGTCTGATCAGGCTCCAATCTGTTTGCAAAGAAAATAATAGTTTTATCGTAAACGCGTTTATTGGGAAAGTATAACGTTTTCTCCACTATACATTATATACATAATACCTGACTTCTGTTGGCAAAATGTACAAATTGTAACAACCATCAACACTAAGTACCTCTTGTTGTTCGTTATGTTCCCTTGCGGATCTTTGTAGTTACCAAAACATGAACCAGTCTACTTGGAATTCTGGATAGTTTGATAAATACTGGTCTAAATTAGCAAACATAGTATACCCTGATCAGAGGGTTCCTATAGGAGACCTCTAGTGTGTGTATACACTGTTTGCAAATGTAAGGAATACATTATAAATAGGTCAATGTTGTTGAAAAAGTTAATTAACCTCTAACCCTGTCGATTGCAACTTGACTGGTACAGTTCAACCTCTCTGTTACGAACAATCGTCTATTTCGACCACCTCACTCTTACTACCACTAAACTGTGTTAATTAGGTGGTTACGATAGGTGACTGCTTAAAGCAAGGTGACAGTAAAACAGAAAGCTCCTTCAGGAGCTTTCTGTTTTACTGTCACCTTGCTTTAAGCTGTCACTTGTTTTTATATATTAAATTAACCTTCGTTTTAGTGGTTGTAATAGAGAAGTTTGACTGTATTTGAAAACAGTTTGGATCCAGATTGCACGCCGTTTTGTTTCTTGTTATCTTTTGCACACTTTATTACATTAGTGATTACTATTGAAAACAGGTTGGATCTAAATGAGATTCCAAGTTGATTGGGTCTCATATTCATCGAAATATTTGATGTTAGTGTCTGGACAATGTGGCGGAAAATCACATAGAGCAAGCTATATGATACGATTTACACACGATAGACATCGACTTGTAAATGTTGGTGAAATAAGTTAACACGTATCTAATAAATTGTTTTTATCGTAAACTTGCGGTCTGAGAGTGGCATAAAGCCATTATATAAATATCGTATTCCACTACGGACCACTAGTGAAATATCGTGTTTAGGCTCCAGGTGGTTGAAATTGTTATGTGATAAATAGAATCTCACACTCGTGCTCATTTTTTTTTTTTTTTTTTTTTTTTAAATAAACACGTTGACTTAAATTAGTCAACTCGTTTGTTAAAAATGATAAATAATGAACAATGGTTTCAGATCCTCTATACAGTACTGAATCTTATTAAATTAAATTGATAATCGCAAGCGAATTGCCATCGAATCGCAATCGAATCGGGCGCTTAAAAAAACAAATCCTTCGTTTGAATAATGTAAAGCGAATTTTCCGAGGCGGTTATGACACAAATGGAATCGAACAAATTAACGAATGCATATTTGCGAACATTTGTGAGATGCACCATTCAAGAAAACTTACCCGAGGGTAAAGTTAGTATTTTGAATCGCAAGCGAATTGCCATCGAATTGCAAGCGAATCGCAAACATTGTTAATCTAATATGGTTCAGTACTGTACTAATAAAGCTCCAAAATGGTTGACATTCAAATTAGAAATAATCATCTACAATTAACAAAACGTGTTACGTTCCTATGAAGTATAATAAAAATGGATAATTTAAATTGTTCAAGTTATAATCTGAAATCCACATACCTGAAATGTTACATAGTCTGATAGGTCATATAGCCTCTGAGTCTGAAAACAATATATTATTTATTTATTCCTTCACTGAAGAAAATAGGTTTCACTGTATAAAGTCAAAAATATGCATACATGTATAGGAACTATTTCCTATATCCTAGTAGATCGTAGCTTAAAGAATGCTGATAATGAAGCAGAATGTGCCTTAAGGCATGAAGCTTAAGGCGCATTCTGCTTTAATATCAACATGCTTTAAGTGGTCAATACTGGAAACAGGCTATTGGGTAATTTAAAGGCTTAACAAACAACATACTGCTAATTAGTACATATATATATATGTTTATTATGTCTCTGTTATTAATTACACCACTTGTAATGAATATACTAATTTACCATTTTCAATATGATACAGTGAAAACATTATTCTTTCTCATTTAAACGGAAAAGAAATGCAAAACGGAATGCAATAAAACGTAGGAAATTACATTTTTTTTAAAAAAAAACCTTTCTCACGATTTACCTTAATCTGAGTTGCAAACAGTTTGGAGCCTGATCAGACGCCGGGTTACCCGGCGTCTGATCAGGCTCCAAACTGTTTGCTATGGAAATAAACGCGTTAAAAACTTAGTGAGAAAGAATAACATCTATCCACTGTCATATCATTTTAGAATTAATTTCGATAGCTAGAACAATTTAAAATGAGCCCGGTGATCGCGGGACGTCGCGACAACTTACAAGAGTTCGTAGTTAATGTAATTCTACTATTTCCTTAGAGAAGAAAATGATTGACTTAAAGGCCTGTGTTTTTCTCTTCCTGGTTTTGTACAGTCAGATGGCAACATGTTATTCGTCTCTATCCCCGGTAAGTACATATTTGCTTCAATACTTCCCTTGATAGTTTGTTTTGAGTGTTCATGGCAGGTAGTTGCGTCATACATGAAATGTCTATATTCCTTTCCTGTCAGCTTGCTTAACCCTTTCCTCATAGATACGCATTTTAGCACCTTTTATTTATTCTTCTAGTGAAGAAAGTAGTTCCAAATGATACAGCCATGAATATGTTTTATAAGAAATATTTTCTATATTCTAGCAGCAGGGCTGCCATAAGTTGACATGAAAAATCCTGACATTTCCAAAATTTGCATTTTTCAAGTGCGATTTTACGAATAGTACCTTTGCCCCATAGCCTGTGTCTAGTTTTGTTGAAATGCGAATACTTAAAGCAGGCTGTAAGAAAAGCAGAATGCGCCTTAAGGCGCATTCTGCTTCACTTTCAGCCTGCACTAAGCTACCATATACTGGAAAAAATCCGAAGATTTATGAAAGATCCAGAGAAATGGCAGCCCTGTAGCAGATGGTAGCTTGAAGCAGGCTGAAAGTAAGCAGAATATGCCTGGGGCGCATTCTACTTTACTTTCAGCCTGCTAAAGTGGTCACCTTTCTTCAATACTAGAAACAAGCATGATCCTCGTGCAGCACGAGACACTTGCGCTAACTTTACTGATATTTTATTCTTTCCCAACAAACGCATGTATATACTAAAACTATTATTTCCATTGCAAACTGGTTGGAGCCAGATCAGACGCCGGGTAACCCGGCGTCTGATCAGGTTCCAACATGTTTGCTACTCAGATTAAAAATAAAGTTAAAATTCCTAAAAGTAAATTTCCACAGTTTAGTGCATTGCGTTTGCGTTTAAACGGGAAAGAATAGGGTATCCTCTACTGTACATTACGCACAAAAATTACAGCTACCAGTATCATTAACTGGATGTAGAGAAAACTCTTCCCTTTGAAAGTTTTAGAATGTTCCAATCTAAAAATAACTCCGACAGTTCAGAAGAAAACACTAATAACATGACGATAAAATTATAATCCGCACAGTGTTTGTTTAAATTGACGTTGAAAATCGATCAAGTGCCTGTTATAACATATGAATCAACCCAGGACATTTTTTAACCCTTTCACTCAAAACTGTTTGACACTCGTATCGATATCTATTAAGTCAGACTACATTAAATATATCTTTGAAACGAACTTGCAAACAACAAAATTGAAGTAGAAGACAATGAAACAGTGAAGGGGTAAAAACCTCACGATAAATTCGGCAGCAAGAGAGTTGAAAATCGACCCCTGGGTCATTTTTTTACTTGGTCAAAATTTCATATAACACCAGTTTTTATACGCCTACCTCTAAAGGTGGTCGTACATTGGCGTGTCCCTGTCCGCCCGTCCGTTCGTTCGTTTGTCTGTCAACATTTTGTTTGTCGGGAGCTTTTCCGGAAAACTGTCAAAAAGATATTACTGAAACTTCACTCAAATGTTATACATGTATGCATAGAGATCTGAAGCTGAGTCAAGTTTAAAGGCTACCGTTTGTGGTGCTCTCGTTCACCAGTCGTATACACCATATACATGTTATAACAAAAGTTACTGGTCGTAATAGAGAGGTTTAACTGTATGTCAAAATATCTTTTTTTCCTCTTAAGGCTGACCAGAGAAGTCGGCTATTAATGCGTTTTGCTGGTGGCAATCTTGTTGTGTTTATAGAGATATGGCAGAAAGTGTTTGCCGTTTATCCAGCACTACAGAAAAGACTTTCCCAATTAACGACACTATAACTATAACTATTAAAGGGACTTGCAACCGGATGGTGTACTTGTCAAAATAAAATAAAATACTCAAATAAAAGCAAATTTGTGGCATTATTTGGCTTCTGACATTAAGAAAATATGATCAGTCCCAAAAAAAGTCTCAAGAATCGTCACCGAATCTTAGTTTTTTTTAAAAATATTTTCCATCGATTTTCTATAGCGTTAGTAGACGGTATAGTTGTTTTTTTGCTTCTCTTCACGGGCTCAGACATAAACCCGAGCCGAATAATGTACTATCAATCGCTACCAGTGAGGTGCGTTAATTCGCTACCATATATAGAGAGAGCGCTCGTAGCCGAGTGGGTAAATGCATTTCCTTATTTTTCATGTTTGTCTCCGCATGGAGGGTCACGGGTTCGAATCCCACCAGAGCTTCTTTTTTGTTTTGTTTTTTGAAATGCATTTTTAACAGAATTTATTATCCTAAACTAAATCTTACCCATTTATATAAGCATTTGACATATATTTACAAATTACTATTTTTAATGCTAAATCCGGTTGCGAGCCTCTTTAATAAATAGAGAATTGTTACTATAACAGTTTGGAACAAGATCAGACGCAGGATAACGATTGTTTCCAAAATAAAAACAGCCGGGAATCGACTGCAAATGCTGATATGTGATATTTGAGATACTGGTGTGTTTATTTGTTGGGACGAATACGTCATGCTTTGCTTATCTAAGCGTGGCGTGGCGCCTGATCTTGATTCAAGCTGTTGTAAATGTAAGCCAATCCCCCCTATAACGACTCCCTCCGAACAACGCACATATTTTCTGTCTCCCATTGGGTGTTGTTGTAGAGAGGGAGCGCTGTACTTCTTTTCATTAAATGTATTTGCAAATAAGCAATCCAGATAACAGTTCTAGACAGTCAGTTCATATGTAGTAACCGTCGACTTTGAACGTTTTTTCGGATTTTTATCGGTTAAGGTTTGCAATTAAAACAAATAGCATCGAAAGAGAAGTTTATTCACTTTAATCCATAGTCAGATCAAATCCATTGTAGCATACATGGCCATTTACCCTTTCATGGTCAAATTTATCGTGAGATATTTCACCCTTCACCGCCATATTGTCGTCTGCTTCAATATTGTTGTCTACAATATCGTTTCATAGTTAATTTTAAGGAAGTATGACTGAAGAAATTTCAAAACAAATGCCAAACAGTTTTGATCCTGATCAGACGCCGCGTTACGCGGCATCTGATCAGGATCAAAACTGTTTGCAAACGCGTTTTGGCGTCATTGATAATGAAAGGGTTAACCCATTTGAGCCCACGATCCCATACTTATGTGGGATACAGGAGAATAGTGTAGACTCTGTGATGTTTGCTGATTGGAATTCTAATACAAAACAGAACGAAAAGGAAAATTTAGCACAGGCAAGGATTTCGGTCCGATTTCAGTAGGGGTCCACAACCTTAACATTTGCACAAGTTACGGCTGAATTTTAATGAGGCCAAATAAAAAAGTACATGTGTTTCCGGTTTTCGCGGCCGACACTAGTTCTTCCCGCTGACCCTAAACTATTTTTTCCTTTTTCGAAAAATGTATTAGCAAATGTGACAGTCGTTATTTGCGGAGCGTGTAATTGGAGCTATTCTCCAGTTAATTGTTTAAAAAGCTTATTTGTAGACGTGTAAGTGTATTAAAACTTGAATGTTATACGGAAAACGTTCTTAAGTAATGCGTGATAAAATCAAAGGTATTCCAATTCTATTCAATCACTGACAGACTTTGAAAAGTGTTTGATTTGCGCGTGAATAATTTCCTCAAAACTAGGCAACTACAAAACATGGGGGCTGACATCTTGGATGATGACGTCACGGCTTTTACGAAGAGTTGTGCGTGACGTTTCGGAATTCCCGATTTCGGTGATATTTTTAAACCAGTTTAAGAATGAATAACCCACAACACTCACTTGTACTGATTTCCTCCAAAATGACAAAATTTCAAACAGTTCAATTCATACCCTTTAACGCTAAAAATGAACGTTATTTGCAAAAAGCTACTTCTCAATCGAACCGATAAAAATAACGGATTACCAACACGTCATCAATATAAATAATGACGTCATTATTGGTGGTCATATGACTTCCAAAAATAGTTTCAGATTGCATTATAATACAGGACTGCCATCTAATAACTTGGTTGAAATGAAAAAACCTAAGATTTCTAAATATGCATTTTTTAAGCGCGATTTTACGAATCGTACCTTTACCCAATAGCCGATTTCTAGTTTTGTTGGCATGTGACTAGATCTACTTAAAGCAGACTGGAAGTAAAGCAGAATGCGCATAATGTCGCATTCTGCTTTACTTTCAGCGTGCTTTAAGCTACCATAACCGGGGAAAAATCCGGAAATTTAGGAAAAATCCGGAGAAATGGCAGCCCTGATAATATAGCTGTACGGAGGAGTTTTAACATTTAACATTGTATACACTTATATATCTATTTGATTATTGGGTAACAACATATAGATCTTGTCCCAAACAATTTAGGTTTATAATAAAAGTTCGAGTCGGTTGCGTAATCCAGATCTGTCACGAGAGGCGTAGCCTCGAGTGTGATCTGGAATACACAACGAACTGATACAAGAGCGCTGATCACACACTGGAGATAGATCTATTCCGTTTTCATTAGTACAATTTTGCTTTTTTCCGTCCATAGGCAAAGCCTAAATACATATTATATGATTAAGCAAATATCTAACTGAAATTTGCTCTAAATTTATCATAAAGTACCTTTCTTGCAGATATGATCTGCTTGTTAGATATCCATTGACATACCCAACATGCAGACAACACATTTTATTGACACATTTGACATGCATACACCACATTTAAAAACTTAATTAATTCCATGGCATCATTATATAAGTCACTACGTTGTCGGGTTTGGTATACCAATATTGATCGACAATGATACCAGTTTAAATTTTAAGGTAATTTTGGTAATGGGACATACATGTACCAATAAAGTCAACCATTTGAATGGACATTTTTAAGGGGTTTTATTTATGGCCCAGGGCTCTGCACAATAAAATACTTTCGTATATAAATATATTTATATAAAATACTCTATCAGAAATTGTATGTGTAAACCTAAGCACCTCATGTGGGTGCCAACGCTCATCTGCAATTATGGCCAATATAAAACCAAACCTATTTTCCCTCTTACTGACCTCTAAATGACCTCGACATTTGCTGGACATGACCCAAATTTTGCTGAGCTCAATATCTGTTTAAGTGAGTACAAAAACCAAAAGTGAAGTCTGTATCACATGTAGTTCTAAAGCTATTGCCCTAAACATTAAGATTTCGGACAACGATAACGACGACTACAATGACAAGTGATGGCAATAGCTCGTAGTTTGTTCGAAACAGACGAGCTAAAAATAAATAAAATTCCGACCTACCGTTTTGACATGTAATAGGAAACACACTTTTTAGGTAATATTTCTTTGGCATTAACGGATTCGTTCGGTTTTACTCAGACTGACAGCAATGTCAAGGATGATACTCGAAGTAAATATGGTTTCCGTACACGAACAAGCAAAGAAGTCCGACATCCATTGAACACACATTTTGCAAGGAATATTACGCAAATTACATCCGGGACTTTAGATAGAGTAATAACTGTTGTCAACGTTACCATCTCTTCCGATCGCCCGACTGGTGATGTCAAGGAGTCTCGAGACCATGTTAGAAACATTGAGCCAATAGATGAAAGTTGTGGTATGAGTTTTTCTGTAATAAGAGTGTACCGAAGAGGCAGAAAATGAGACAAGTTCTTCAGGAAGAGAAGTACAAATCTTAACATCCGTTGCACCATTGCCGTTAAACTTCTTTATAACGACCACCCGTATATAACCTCTCTGTTACAAATACTGATAAACCCTTGCTAAAATAGCAAACAATAAAGAAGTCTTGTACAGTGGAATAGACTTTATTCTTTTCCAATAAACGCCTTTAAGCTAAAACTATTGTTTCCAATGTAAACAGTTTGGAGCCAGATCAGACACCGAATAAACCGGCGTTTGATCACGCCCCAAACTGTTTGCTACTCAAATTAATATAAATCGTCAGACTGTTAAAAACGGTGAAATTTTCTACATTTTAGTACATTGTGTTTGCGTTTCGTTTACGGTTAAACAGGATTCTCCACTGTGATACGAATCTACCATACTCACAGTGTGCGAACTCCACTTAGGCATACAGTATCTGTATCCTAGGTGCAAAACTTGACATGGTAATCAAAGCTGTGAAGACACCAGCAACTGCATGCCTACAGTGGAGAAAACGTTATTCTTTCCCAATAAACGCGTTTACGCTAAAACTATTATTTCCAATACAACCAGTTTGGAGCCAGATCAGACTCCAAACTGTTTGCCACCAAGATAAACATGAATTTTCAGAATTGTCCAAAAGTTGCACTTTTCTACGTTTTAGTGTTTTGCGTTTGCGTTTCGTTTAAACGGGAAAGAATAACGTATTCTCCACTGTGATACTCCAAAATAAACCCTTCAACTACTGTATATTATATACAGTTGAACTTCGATATCTCGACTCGGTTAGGTCGAATATACCCGTATTTCAAAGTTAAAACGTGACTTTCAAATAAGGCAAATCATGTGTCGACAAATCGGATAGGTCGAATAAAGCGAGTACGAGATATCGAAGTTCGACTGTACAATACATGTACCTGACTTCCGTCTGCAAAGTGTATACAGTGGAGAATCTGTTATTCTTTCCCAATAAACGCGTTTACGCTAAAACTATTATTTGCAGTGCAAGCAGTTTGGAGCCAGATCAGACGCCGGGTAACCCAGCGTCTGATCAGGCTCCAAACTGTTTGCCACCAAGATAAACAAGAATTATCAGAATTGTCCAAAAGTTGTTCTTTTCTACGTTTTAGCGCTTTGCGTTTGCGTACGTTTGCGTTTAAACGGGAAAGAATAACAGATTCTCCACTGTAATCTGTACCAACCATCACAGTTGATAAAGTCTTCAACATTAAGTAACTCTTGTTGGTCTTGGACGGGTATTTAAAAATACTGGTCAAAATGAGCAAACAGTGTAGACCCAGATGAGAAGGTTCTTATATGGGCCCTCTGGTCTAGGTCTACAGTGTTTTGCAAATGTAATAAGTACATTCTAAAAAGGTCCATGGTGTTGAAAGAGTTAATTAAACCTCCATCGCAACTTGACAGATTAGTGTTTAATATTGTTTACGACAGGTAACTACTTAAAGATTAAAGGTTGGTTCCAAATGGGATTCCAAATAAATACGAAAGACTCAAGCAGGAAACGTAACACAAACAATACACCCACCTCTCAAGCAGAACACACACACACAATCATACCACAACAAACACACACACACACACACGCAATACCATTCCTTAATCTACACACTAAATAGAAAACAACACGCAAGACAAACATAAAGCAAAGTGAATATAGGAGCCCGCCTTGGTACGGTCAGAGTTGCTTTTGGCCTCATCTAAATCAAAATATTGATATTATTGTCTGCACAGTGTGGAAGAAAAATCACATTGACATCATATTTTGCAGACAACATTTGATTAACTAGCTTCATTAAATGTTACTTCTTTGCATGCTTATCGTTGTTACTTATCCAAACAGTTAAGATCCTGATGAGACGCTGAGCAATTTGATGTTTCGTCAGAATCAATACTGTTTGACATTCGATCCCTATTTTGAAAATTAAATTAAGAAGAGTGTGATTTAGAAACAGTAACATTATACATTTGTTACATATCATTCAAAACGTACGTAGTGAAGCATACAGTACAGTGGAGGAAATGTTATTCTTTCCCGAAAAACGCGTTTACGCTAAAACTATTATTTGCAGTGCAAACAGTTTGGTGCCAGATCAGACGCCGGGTAACCCGGCGTCTGATCAGGCTCCAAACTGTTTGCCACCAAGATAAACATAAATTATCAGAATTGTCCAAACGTTGCACTTTTCTACGTTTTAGTGAATTGCGTTTGCGTACGTTTGCGTTTAAACGGGAAAGAATAACGTTTTCTCCCCTGTAAAACATCACTTTTATGACCACCTCTCTAATACGATCTCCTTTCTACTACGACCACGAACACGAAGGCAGATTGATTGTATAAAATACAATTGACAGCTCAAGGCAAGGTGTTTTACTGCCACCTTGCTTTAACCCTTTACCTGATAGAAGCGCATTTTAGCGCATTTTAATTTATCCCTCCGCCAACGAAAAAAGTTCAAGATTATACAGGCATGAACATGTATACAATTAGAAATATTAGGGCGCATTCTGCTTTACTTTCAACCTGCTTTAAGTGGTCACTTGCCTTCAAATCTAGAAACAGGCTATGAGGTAAAGGGTTAAGTAGTCACCTATCGTAAACATCTTATAATATTTACATTCGCCCCGCATTGTCCTTATATAACACTATTCTAAAAAGAGACTTGCATATTTCAATGAATGCTCACTTAAAATCCAGTTCTAGCCGACGGGTTTAGGGGCGGAGCTATACTGATCACTTTCAAATCGATACAGAGAAGTCCGTATGGTAGGCGCGATTATCGCGGAGTAATCAAGTATGGCGTATGAGTAAATCGGTTTTAAAAAACGCGACCTAAATTTTAGATGCTTATCATACAAGTATTTCGTAAATTCGTGTGCTTTTAGATATCTCAAAAGGGATTTTAAACATAACGAGAAAGTTTACCGGTTAAAAGTCTAAATTTGTCCAGTAAATATAATATGTGATTGGGACTAGTTTCAGTCCATATATAGAGATCGTTACTACGATAGCAACGCATAGCAACGGGCAAAGTGTCTATTAGAACGGTTATGTACATTTCTGGTTCATTTCTCAGCTCACGATGGAATATAAATATAAGAAATAAATTGCGTACTTCCGTTATTCATGAGCTGATGGCACTTCCATGCTTTTACTAGCAAAGTTAAGCGAGAAGCCCTTGGCACTTTGCTAGTAAAAGCATGGAAGTGCCATCAGCTCATGAATGCCGGAAGTACGCAATTCATTTCTTAAATTAACATTAATGTGTTTTATTATTTATATTTCATTATGTTCAATATATATGTTTGACACACAGTGCATAATTTTATGTATTAACCTATATGTAAAACATTGTCTTTCTTCCTTACCTTTAAATCAATTATATGCAGGAAACCTGTATAGTGTATACTTTTCAAATAGCGTAGACCCTGATCAAAGTTCAGTTAAAAAAGCCCTATGCTTAGCGTCTACACTGTTTGTTTTACTTATATTTTTCCGATTTGCAAGTTTTTTTTTAGCAGGATCTGACTTTTACCATGGAAACATACATTAGAAATAAGAAGACTGATTTTTTTTTATTAATTTTTATTTTATCGAACACTCATAATAGAAGGTGAAAAACCCCACAACAAGTACATGAACTGAAATTATACAGTGGAGAATGTGTTATTCTTTCCCAATAAACGCGTTTACGCTAAAACTATTATTTGCAGTGCAAACAGTTTGGAGCCAGATCAGACGCCGGGTAACCAAACTGTTTGCCACCAAGATAAACATGAACTATCAGAATTGTCCAAAAGTTGTATTTTTCAACGTTTTAGTGTTTTGCGTTTGCGTACGTTTGCGTTTAAACGGGAAAGAATAACAGATTCTCCACTGTACATGAACTGAAGTTATATGTCATTTTATGTCATTTTATGTCATTCCTCAATTTTTTTCTGTTGTGACTGTCTTTCTGAATTATATTTCAGATTACTCCGTTACATTTGCAAATTCAAAATGGAACTATTTTCGTAAATGAAGGAATAAATTAGAGGCGTTAAAAGATGTCGTTACGTATGTAGCAAGATGAAAGTAAAGTAGAAAGCTCTTGTAGATCGGCATATAAATGTGTTTATCAATATGAATATACATGTATATGTGATTCTAAAAATGGAAAATTATTAAATTTTCATTTTTCAGAACAATACTTTAGAAGAATTTTCTTTTGTTAAACTCTCTTTGAATATGAACATTACTACATGTACGTATTTAATAATTCAGCTGAATAGGTGTCAGTGTATGTCATAACAAAAATGCAACATTAAATAAAAACAAAACATAAATCAGATTACAATTTTTTTTAGGTACAATAGAAATGTAGATTTTAGCCATATTCCGAGCTCCAAATAAGGGGGAATAGTTCAAAAACTGAAATATTGATTTCTGCTATATACTATGTGGAGTTACAACTCATTAGAATCGTCTCTTTGAGGCGATTCAAATAAGTAGTAACAACATAGGATTTGGTTCTGAAATGAGAGAAAAATGAACCTGCTTTTCAGGAGCCCTGATAATCATAATTATATAAAAAGTATGAAAATGTATAGTATTTACAAAATCTAAATCATTACCAAAAAAATAAAAAAATATTACAAAACGATGTATTTTTTCCTCATAGATAAATTAAAACAAGTTTTGGTCCATGCTTATAAATCGTTCTCAAGCTTTTGATTGGTCAGATTTGAGAACGAACTCAGACCCAACTCAAACGCTTTAAAAGAATAGTGCCAGGTCAATGTAATGGTAATAATATTGTATGTCATCAAATCATCAATTCTCTAAACAAGTTATACGGTGGACGGTTTTCTTTCAATCTTAATAAAAGTAGATTGCTATATATTATATGCATACGCGGTAAACTGTATACGAGTTACTTAATCAAATACTTTAAACATCACAGCACATACATAACAATGTCAAATTTGAATATTCATAATATGTAATAAATATCAGTACATGTATATATAATATAAGGTCCTCACATGACTTTAACCCGTATTCTTCATAAGAACAATATATCAGAACACTTTTATACAAACAAATCTACAACAAGAATATTTACAAAAAAATCAACATACATGTACGGTGCTTCAAAAAGTAATGATACTTGATAAAAAAACTTCAATATAATACTTGTAAGTGCAAAGTGTGTGTGTTCAATACATCATTTTAAAGAGCAATTCTTTGCCTACACGATTATATAATGTCACAGATGTTGTGACTTATTGAATAAGGTGATCTTATTTTGCATTATATTATTGTGTAGGCAAATAATTGCTCTTTAAAATTATATATCTTACATGCATTTTGCATGTACATGTATTATGTTGAAGTTATTGATCAAGTATCATTACTTTTTGAAACACCCTTGTACAATAAATATTCACAAATGTAAAATTATATACGTAAAACACATTTAAAATATATATGAATATTTATGAAAATGTAAAACAAAGAAAGTTATATAATTAATGTTAAAATAGCATCTACATTTGTATGTACAATATAGATCTACTCAAAGTAATTTAGGTAATAAGAATGTTTGCTTTAATGGGGTTGATTTGTTTTACATCAAATATCTTTTCATATCTACATGGTATACAGTAAGTAGATCTATTCAGTTTCTGTTGTCATCCATCATTTTGTGAACTTTAACATTTGCTCCAGGACACAATTCACGTCATGAATATCTTTTTCCTTATCTTCAGCATCACCAGGTCTCATAAGTGCTGGCAAGCACAGTTGAATCTGAAACAAGATGATGACAAAGAATCAGTTAACTGGTGAATACTTTATTCTTGATCGAGTAAACGAAGCTAAAACACAAAGTAAGTAAAATACAGAAAACACCAGTTTATCGAGAAATTTTTTTTGAGAGGCAAATAGTTTTGAGCCTGATCAGACGTATGTTAAACCGGCGTCTTATCAGGCTCTAAACTCTTTGCAAAGGAAATAACAGTTTTAGCATAAATACTTTCATTAGGAAAGAATGGTGTCTTCACTACAATTAAAAAAACTGGACGGATGTTGACGGAGAGATCCATGTATGATGCGTATTCGTACTCGTACTTCCGTATGTCTGTAGCACAACCCTATATATATGTGTAGAGTCGGCTGGATTTGATGGTGACATAAAGACAACTATCTTGAAACTATTCATTTTTTCATTTATGGGTTTAAACACACACCATACATGTATACCAATAATCGTTGGTGGTCTAGTGGTTATAGTCAGCCACCACTGTGACTGACAATCACTAATCTCCTCACCGCTGTTTGTTCTTATCCCGATCTGGGCACTTCGGATTTTTGCATGTGGGGAAGCCTTCCAGATGGTTTGCGGAATGTCGGTGGTTCTACTCAGCTGCCGAGTTGTGTCTGCAACAGTGCATAAAGGACTTCTGGGGGTCTTCCTATACCTGTAATTAGCTGGACGTCGCGATATGACTGAATATACTATTTAAGCAATGTAAAATCATAACAAATCAAAATCCAATAATCTTTACAATATAATAGCTGATTTACCCACCTTTCCGCTAGCAGTGCTATAAAGTATATTTTGAATGCTAAAGCCACCGTAGACGAGGTTGTGTCCATGTAGAACGGTCATGTTGTCAGTAATAGCATCATAAGCCTTCATGACCTCTTTTTCATCTATTACAGTTTGCTCATTTTGTAGCTCATCGAGTGGTTGGTAATCGGGTACTTTTGGAACGTCAGTTATGGCAGGTTTGGCATCTTCCATATTGCACTGGATACCGGATTCTGCAAACATCATACATGGCATGCCTGTATTAGTGACCATTAAAATGATATAATTATATGTGGTAATGTTTGGCAGGAGGTCGCTTAATGCGTTACAAAAGTAATGCAGACGGCTCCTATAGGAGCCTTCTGTATTACACTTGTCCCGCATTTTAAAAGTGACCTTCTGTATTACATTTGTCTTGCAATTTAAAAGTGGTCACCTCTCTTTAAAGCCACCATGCATAGTCAGTCATTTTCGGTGTTTGATGAAAAATACTACGTTCATGTATTTTCTTCCATCTTTCTTTGTTTCCAATTTACGAAGATATCTGGATTAGCCAATCGACCTTTTTTTTTATTAGAGACACACCATTTAAAGCGTATGTAATCATGATGAGTAAGAAACTGGGGCTCATTTAACTAAACAACTTACTCAAAATTTTTGCGTTAGTCAAAATCGTTTAACTCCTATTTTTCGATCATAAACGTTTGCAAACAGCAAATAGCCAGATCAGAGGACGCGCTTAAAGCGCGTCCTCTGACCTGGCTATTTGCTGTTTGTAGCAAGTGATAATAAAAAATATAAATTAAAATTTAAGATTTTGACTTACGCAAAAAATTGCGTAAGTTGTTTAGTAAAACGGGCCCCTGACCTTTCGTTCGTATATCAACGGCGCCCTTCGCACTGGCATGTTCCAAGGTCTGAAAATTAAAATACAAAACCTTATCAAATACAAATGCACTATGAAGATAAAGTATTCCCAATAGGGAATTGATATACATTAATAAATACGAAAGACTCGAGCAGGAAACGCAACACAAACAATACACCCACCTCTCAAGCAGAACACACACACAGTCATACCATAACAAACACACACACACACACACACACACACACACGCACACTCCCATTCCGTCATCTACACACTAAATAGAAAACAACACGCAAGACAAACATAAAGCAAAGTGAACATAGGAGCCCGCTTTGGTACGGTCAGTAGCAATCAATAATTAATTATAAATTATTCATTAACTACCACTCTCTATTATGACCTTTAAAATGAAGGCTAATTGACTGCACAAAAGACAGGTGGCTGCTTAAAACAATGTGCACGTAAAATGTCATTTTGCTTTACGCTGTTACCTGATTTTTGTACAATCAGTCATCCTTCTTTTTAGTTGTCGTTATAAAGAGGAACCTTTGCAAATACAAACGAAACAAGATTAGATGGAGAAATGAATTATAAATGCTAGAATCTGACTTATGACAATATGTGTCGTACGACGTTCCGTAAGACTGGCGCCTGACCTTGACCCACATGGGTACTCGACGTCCTGTCCACATTATGCTCCTTAGTGACGTGTTTATGCGTCATTTATACTGTGTATCTAGGAAGCGTACATTTGTCCTATACAAACATTGTTGACCCAGATCAAACAACTAAATACTGTAGTAAAAAGTGAATGAGTTTTTATTAGGAACTGGAATTGTTCATCTGAAGTTCACGGATGAATGAGTCAAACTTCACATACCATTATGAGACTTTAACTCATTTTTAACGGACAATTCCAGTTTCCAATTAAATCAAGTCACTCTATGACTATTTAGGACTGTTTTCTGTTATTTATTGCAATATGATAAACATCGCAGATCCTGGTCAGAGGGCTCCTATAGGAACCATCTGACCAGGATCGGCACTGTTTTGCATAAGGCAAGTGTGTTCTTCACAGGTATACTGTTTATATATTACGAGTACACTAGTTGCAAGGTCTGTTCAATATGATTACCTTTTTATTGAGAACTGCAGCTAAGGTATACAGGAATGGATTCAAAGCGGAGTTGACTGGAACAATCATAACAGCCGTCCATGCGTATACATCTCCCCAAATGACATACGTGCTGGTTGCCATTATAGCTGAAAGAAATATACTCGGCATCTTTGGCCCGTCTTACGAAATATTGTACGAGAAATATTTTCAATCATTATTTATTTGGCTACCTTATCCAGTATCGTGACATCTCTTTGGAATTGTCTTGAAAAAACGATTACAAAGGGATATCACAAGACAGGATTAGATAGAGAAACCAGAAGTTGTAAGTATTTCGAAAGTTTGTCCTACAAGCGTTTTTGTCGTCCGACGTTTCGTAAGACGGGTCTAAGATTAAGGTCTAAACTTAAACTTGCAAACCAGTTAAGTAACAATATACTTATTGCCATTTTGTTTAAAAAAACGTAAATGTTTTAAACATTTAACTACATTGCGTTTGAGTTAATTTTCATTTAAAGGGAAATACGAAATTGGATATAATAAATTAATTGCTATCCCCATCTCTAATTACCGTATAATAACACGGACCTGATATGACGAAATTTGGATAGATCTTTAACAAATGAAGCAGGCACAGCGCTTGTAAAGCGTTTGAGTTGAGTCTGAGTTCGTTCTCAAGCATTTGATCGGTCAGATTTGAGCTTAGGCTCAAGAACGTACTCCGAGTCAAATAAAACGCTTTATAAGTGCTGGACCAGACTGTCTCAAAGACTTCGTAATAAGTGAGACTCAATGTATTGTATGTTATACCCATTAGACCAGTCGGGAACCAGCAAAGGAAATCAGTGATAAGAACGAGCAGCAAATTCTTTGCAATCCTGACATCATTCCGTCTTTGCGACCTTGCCGTCTGGATACGTTTTGAAGATTTCTTGATTTCTATAAAAATGATGAGTTGTCCAATGGCTATCAGTATAAAAGCGACAAAGTTCAGGGCCACGTAGATTAGGAAGGAATACATCCAACCCGCTTGTCGTTCTTGGCTTAATGGTAGGGCTAGACACACGCCTGAAGTCGAATAAAACTCCCCCTTAAAATGTTCTTGGACAACAAGTGGCACAAGAGCAATGATCCACGCAATTGACCAGCTTATTAGTGTTGCTAGTTTGGAGGATCGAGACCTGAACCTAACTTGACCGAATGGATACTTTATGACAAGAAATCTATCCACCGTGATGAGGCACATTAACAGCACACTGGCCTCTGATGAAACGGTGGCTAAAACCCCAGCAAAGTCGCACCAGCCGCTGTGTCTCCAATACTCGTCCATTATCATATATCTGTAAAATAACAAACGGTTTTAGACCAACGTACCGAGGTAACAGTAAATACAATATATTTTCCATAAATGCGTGTGTGTAAACTGTCACGAAGTCATCAATTTTAAACGGTTGTCGTTGAAATTTTCAAACTTTATTAATCATAACTGTATGAGGTCCACTACCGTGGACAGCATTAACAATATACACATATTAAATACATATTGATAGTGGTTCATTTTTTGGGAACACGCAAATTATTTGAAATTTTCTTAATTTATCTAAAGCCTTAATAAACAGTCTTACACTTGAATATAAAGATGTTAACCAGTATTCGTTCTTCAAAATTACCTTTTACGGAATGCAAGATCAGCGATGGCGATGATAAGCAGATACACACCCATCAGAAAATCCGAGGCTGCCAAGTTCGTCACAAACACTCCAAAGCCTATCTTTAAACTGTTTCTGTCATAGATACAACGATACAGAATCGTACTTAAGTTTGCTACAATTGCAGCGATTCCAAGAACCCACACAAGCGACTGTAGAACAGAGTTTCGCATGAGATCCTCACAGGATGAAAATTCATCTTGATGCGGCCAACATTTGTCATCTGATAAAGACTTGGGCTTTACGCAGCAAAACTTGAATGCAGGTGTGCGTATTTCCTTCAGTGTTATCGTCGTTACACCAACGAACATGTCCGAATCAAACGTCGTTATATCATTTCCTCGAAAATCTATTACCTCGGCCGTCAAACCATTGAATGAACGGTTATGCATATTGTTAATCCTGTTGAATGAAATGTTTAATAAGCTTACATTTAATCCCCAGAAAGTATTGGGTAAAATTTCGCTCAATCTTGTGTTTGTTATAGTCAGCGATGATAGACGAGGCAACATCTTGAACGAGTTCGGTTGTATGCTTTTTATGTGAAAGTTTCCATTCAAATTTAACACTTCAAGGTTTGTAAGTCCAGCGAATGTTTTGTTTGTTATTATCTTTAGTTTGTTTGAGCTCAGATCTAAGATCTTGACATTACCGGTGCTAAAGCCAATGAATATATCAGAATGAAGTGACTCGATAAAATTTCCTCGCAAATCTATGTGCACTGCCGACAGCATGTTGAAAGAGCGGTTATGTATTTGACTGATTCGATTGTTGGAAATGTTCAGTATACCGACATTCAGACCCCAGAAAGTATTTGGCATGAGTTCGCTGAGTTTGGTGTTTATTATTGACAGAGATAGTAGCTGAGATAGCATATGGAATGACCTCGGTTGTATCGTGTCTATCTGGTGATTTCCATCAAGCTTTAACTCCTCAAGATGTTCAAGACCGATAAAAGTACTGTCGGTGATGAATTTGAGATTGTTGAAGCTCAAGTCTAAATGTTTAATATTTATTGCATTTAGGAACGTCTTTTCCGACACTGACGTGATGCCACAATGACTTACCCGACAGCGTATAAGGTACGGAAAGAGTTTCGGTATGCGGAAAACGCCGTCTTGGAACATGTTATTTCTGCTCATATCTAATACTCGAATTGTTAAAGAAATATCCCTGAAATCTTGTTGTGAAAAGTTGGTAGACTGGCAGTCGGCTAAGTACATATGACATTTGCATTTCTGGTGGCATTCGAAGTCACACCTACTTTCATCATCTTCAAATGGGCAGTGTGGAATGCCGTCACATATTTCGTGTAAGGGCAGGCAGATCTTTGACGACATACATTGAAATTGATTCTTGCAGGTATTCGCCAAACTTTCTGACAGAAAAAAAGAATACATGTTCAAATAAACGATAACATTAAATGGCTACAGTAGAAAAGACGTTAGTCTTTTCCAATAAACACATTTTTGCTTTGTGCATTGAAATCCGGCGTCTGATCAGGCTCCAAACTGTTGAAAACTCAGATTTAAGTGAGTCATCAAAATCTTCAAAAAGTTATTTTCTCAATTTTACGTTTGTTTTGGCAGTGATAAACTTAGCAATCAGAAGAATGAGTCATCGGGATGCGCATTCTGTAAACCAATGGGACATTCAGACATACCTTAATTCCTTAAGGTTAAGAATGAAGTCACTACGCCCTAGCTTTTTCTAATTATGAAGACAGATTACAACTTAAAGCAGTTGAAAGTAAGACAGAATGCGCCAAAAGGCATATTTTGCTTCATTTTCAGCCTGTTTTAAGCTACTATTTTGAAACTTTGTTGTATATGAATGGCTGTAAAAAGTGGAACTGTTCTTTTCCAAAGGATGAACAAATAAAAGGTATAAATATGTGTGCCACCTGTCTTTTATACAATCAATTAGCATTTTTTGTGGTTGTAATATACATATTTTACTGTAGTGGTGTGTTTTAAGAAAACTATTGTCAAATACACATGAAAGTAAACTAAACCCAATATACATAGGCGTTCAGATATAATTGCCATTATTCACTAGTTACTTAAATTTTTAAATTTTATTGTAAATGTATCTATTTGTCCTTTTTCACTTTGTGAGTACATGTATATTATTTGTATACGATATGTGCATAAACCCTGTGTAAAAAGAGCGCTACATAAATCTGGTACAATAATAATTTGTGATTATGTTTAAACAGTGCTCCCTCTCTACAACGACACCGAATGGGAGACACAGATAGTATGTTGTTTGGTGGTGTCATTATAGGGAGGGGAAATAAAGACCTGGCTTACCATTGCTAACAGCTTGAATCCAGATCAGACACCGGATTCAAGCTGTTTTGTCACTCTTAATTATATTTATACAATCAAAATATCCAGTTATATGTAACTTTGAGAAAAACATCAGACGACAATTTTAAGCAGGCGTAATAGCAGCAGTAAAATCGTTAGGCATAATTGTCCAGTTTAGGGAACTAGGGCAAGTGTCGTTGTTAGGTTGGGAGGGCTGTTTTAGAGAGGTCACAATGTAGTAAATGTATTAGACCACAGCTACACGAAATAAATGTACTTGATGGTTTTAAAGAAAGCTAACAGCTCAAAGCTAGATTACATTTAAGCTAAAATCTCCTAAAGAAATTATCTGTTTGTCTGTCGCCTTTCTCTAAGCAGCAACCTACCCCAAAACACCCACATACTGAACTTTAATAGCCGGTTGCAATAAAGGTATTCTGTTTTACATGCCTACAGCGTTCCCTCTCTACAACGGCCCTCCGAACAACGACTCCCTCCTTACAACGACATTCACCGCTGTTCCCACGAAAATTATGTTTTATGCTTGCACTGATGCATCATCATCTACCTAAAATTGTTGTCTGCTGTTTTTTCTTACATAAATGACATTTTGACAGAAAAAACATAATGGCAAATGACAAACAGCTTGAATCCAGATCAGACGCCGCGTAACGCGGCGTCTGATCTGGATTCGAGCTGTTTGCAACTGTTAACCAAGTTCCCTCCCTATAACGACTCCCTCCGAACAACGCACATATTTGTTGTCTCCCATTGGATGTCGTTGTAAAGAGAGAGCGCTGTAATCACATATGGATTTGACTACCTCCATTGTGTCTGTAAACTGAGAAAGAAAAGAGGGTCCGTCTAAAGACCCCAAACCTCCTCAAATCTCACCAAACCACCCCATATTTCTCCAAATCACTTAAACAAAAACAACCCAAACTACGTACATTCCTTGATATCTAAACACATAAAGCTTAAAAACTGCAAATTAAGGCTATAATTATGAAAAAAGTTCAATTAAAAACAAACCTACGACGTTTTTCATTTCAAGGAGAGCAACTGGTACAAAACTTAAGATTGCTATATACAGTTACTACTAAATATTTATCCATTTCCCAATAGCCTGTTTCTGGTTTTGAAAACAGGTAACCACTTAAAGCAGGTTGAAAGTAAAGCAGAATGCGCCTAAAGGTGCAATCTGCTTTACTTTCAGCCTGCTTTAACCTACCACCTACTAGAATATAGAAAACTTGCTTTTAAAAGTGGTTTGGCGAGGTTTGGAGAGGTTGGTGAAGGTTTGGGGTCTTTAGACGGAAATACTGAATAAAAGAACAGTGAATTGACAAAATGAAGGATACCTTGACATAATGTAGGAAATAGTACCGAGCCAGTAGTTGCCAAAACTTTCCAGCTTCTGAATCGCAAAATTGTCTCTTTCTCTGTTGTTGACACTGTGACTTGTTGCTTAATACTTGGGTCTATGCTGATTTGGAACAATTTGCCGACTAGTTGGGAATTCGGAATATCACCAGCAATAGCATACGGTTCGTTGAATTTAAAGTTGATCAAATTTACATTTGTCGAGTTCTTCAATCTTGCCAAGATATCTTTAAACAATGTGTGTTTGTCCGTTGTAAAGGTTTCCACTTCTCCTATGTGTATACCGGTATTATAAGGACCGACTAACGCTTTACGGACGGTATACGTTTGACCATTCATGTTGGTAGTGTAACTGATTGTGTAAACATTGGCATGTTTGGAGTACAACTGTCTCGCAAACTGACCAATGTATAACAGAACAGTTTCGTCGACGTCTTCACTGTAGATGAGGGCAGTTGTTGTCTTGCTGCCATCGCACCCTGAAAATATTTATTTACAGTGGAGAAGAAGTTATTATTTCTCAATAAACGCGTTTATGCTAAAACTAATATATATTCATTGCAACCAGCTTTAGAGCCAGATCAGAGACGTGTTGAACTTTTTTCAAAATCAATAATTGTTTTAACATGGACATAAACAGCTTGAAGGATTTTTGTTAAAGAGGAGCACCATTCAAGGATATGGTGCAAACAGAAAGAAGAAGCTGCTGAATTTGTTTAGTTGTCTATCTCTTACAGTCGGGAGGATTATTTCCATTTAATTCCTTGGTCACTCGGCCTCTGATCAAGCTACATACTTATTGTCATTTTAGTAAAAATATTCTAAATTGTATTGCATTCCGTTTGTGTTGAGATTCGTTTAACGCGGCGTTTGATCTGGATCTAAACTGTTTGACACTCGTGTCGATATTTCTAAAGTCACACTACCTAAAATCTTACTTTAAAACGTTATTTCAGACACCAACATTGAAGCAGACGACAATATAGCGGTGAAGTGGTTAAAATCTCACGTTTAATTTGGCGCCGAAAGGGTTATCGGACAAAAGGTTGTCTTCCCCTCTTTACAAATATAGCTTAGGGGTGAAGACATAAAGTTGAAAACCTTTATCAGGAACCCTGTATTGACGTCCATTAAACCATTACTCTTAAATTACTAATCTATATCTCAGCTTATGAAAATAGTCCCCCTTTATACAGTCATAAATATGCATCATAAGACATATTTTCTATATCCTAGTAGGTGGTAGTTTAACACAGGCTGAGAGTAAAGCAGAATGCGCCTTACTTACATATATCTGCTTTAAGTGGTCAACTGTCTTCAAAAGTACCACAGAAACAGAGTTTTAGGTAAAATGTTGAGATTCACCTTCGAAAAACATTATGTTTATTAATTGATAGAAATTTTACCATAGATAACACATTCACCCCAATAATTAAAAATAATAAATAACAGTTTCTCCACTGTATATATGGCCATTATATAAGTTCTTGCAATTCACATGTAGAAGAAGAAGAATAAAAGAAGAAGAAGAAATGAAAGACTTTAAGAGGGAACACATTTTGCAAATTAACTGTGTCGTAAGTATGAATAAAGTGTAGTTTTGGATAGATAAAGCTATCGATACTCACAACAGTTGTATTCATCCTCTCCCCCAGGGCATTGCCTCTCTCCATCACACAGGTATCTCTGTGCCAGGCAAAAACTGGACGAGCATTTGAAGTAACCAGCCGGACAGGTAAAGTTTTCTGTATATAACAAAATATTACAAGACAGGTGAAAGCATACAATAGAGAAGAAGTTATTCTTTATTCAAATAAACGCTTTTGTTCTGATCAGGGTCTGTACTGTTACAGTAAACAAACATATATACATGTAATAATGAAATGGATTACATTCATTTGGAAACTAGAAATGCCCATTAAATTGGTCAGAGGTGAATACAGTGTTCCCTCTCTACAACAATGCCCTCCTTACAACGACCCTTGCCGCGGTTCCCAAAACAAGACAGTTATGTCCAACGCCTTTAATACTGCTGTAATAACTTCTACTTAAAATTGTCGTCTGCTGTTTTTCTCAAAGTTACATATTGGATATTTTGACAGAAAAAAACTTAATGACGAGTGACAAACAGCTTGAATCAAGATCAGACGCCGCGTAACGCGGCGTCTAATCTTGATTCAAGCTGTTTTCAAATGTAAGCCTATTCCTCCCTACAACGACTCCCTCCGAACAACGCACACAATCTGTTTCTCCCATTGAGTGTCGTTGTAGAGACGGAGCACTGTAGTTTAAATGGTTAGTTAATGTGTTAGTTACGAGCACTGGAATGACTGACAGATTCTAATCGTAAATGATACTTGAATATAATAAAAAGAAATTGTTGTTATCTAATATTTCTATCTCTACGGTCCTTTATGAATGTGAACTTTGTCCAAATACGCGTCATGTTTTTAATAATGCATTTGCACCTAAAACCAACACAGATAAAGGATCGTATTCCTCTTTTGAATACAGTGGTCCCTCTCTACAACGACACCCAATCGGAATCACAGATTGTGTGTGTTGTTCGGAGGGAGTCGTTATATAGAGAGAAAATTAAGACTTGGCTTACATGTGCAAACAGATTGAATCCAGATCAGACGATGCGTCACGCGGCGCCTGATCTGGATTCAAGCCATTTGTCACTCGTCATTATAGTTATTCTATCAACATCTCCCCTTATATGTAACTTTGAGAAAAAACCAGCAGACGACACTTTAAAGCAGACGATATTGCAGCAGTAAAAGTGTTAGACATAATTGTTCTGTTTAGGGAACTGCGGCAAGGTCATTGTAAGGAGATAGTCGTTGTTGGGATGGCCGTTGAAGAGAGGGAACACTGTAGTTATCTCATCTTTGTGTTATTGGAAAAGTCGTATCTGCAGCTTAAACACACGTGTATAAATTACACTGTTTATATCGATTTATTTTAAACCAGCTTTCTGTTTTACTATCAGCTTGCTTAAAGCAGTCACTGTCTTAAAAACCTATTAATTCACACAATGTAGTGTTCGTAATATACAGTGCTCCCTTTCGACAACGACATTCAATGGGAGACACATAGTGTGTGTGTTGTTCGGAGGGAATCGTTATAGAGAGGGCCAATTAAGACTTGGCTTACATTTTCAAACAGCTTGAATCCAGATCAGTCGCCGCGTGATCAGGATTCAAGCTGTTTGTCACTGGTCAATATATGTATTCTATCAACATCTCCCCTAATATGTAACTGTGAGAGAAAACAGCAGACGACAATCTTAAGCAGACGATATTGCAGCAGTAAAAGTGTTATTTATCCCGTTTAGGGAATTACGGCGAGTTTCGTTGTAAGGAGAGAGTCGTTGTTTGGGGGGCCGTTGTAGAGAGGGAGCGCTGTAGACATTTTACTGTAATTGGCGTACATTTGGGGCATGTTCGATTATTAGTCCGGAATTGACGGGATTGACGGAATCGAAATCGAATGGTCCGGAATTCAATTCCAGAACTGTTCTATCAGTTCTGTTCAAGGAGGTGGTGTGAGCAGAATTGTGACGTATCATCATGGTTCCCGGCACAATTTGCCAACGCTTCGACAGCAAAGTTATACTATGCAGGGAACCAGACTACCATATTTGCAAGGGTTCAATTCCGTTTTTATTTGATTTACTGATTCCATGGAATCGTTCAAAACAGTTCTGGGACTGATAATCGAACACGCCCTTGCTTACCACACATGTCAAGGTGTTTATAATTTCTGCATCCATCAATTACACCAGCTCTGGTCAAATCATACAGACATTTTCTGCTCATAGACACAGTTTTGCCTTCACCACACCGAATGTATGGTCTAGGTTCCAGTAGGTCTGCAAGTATCAAATAGCTAGATAAGTTTAAACATCAGCATCTTCAAATAAATATTTGAGGATTACAAGTTCACTATCAAAATAAAAAATCCTAAAAGGGAATTAAAGACATTAAGCCAGTCCATTCACTGATTCCCCATTCATTGTTCTCACTTGGTGTGAAAATACAGGTTGATCACGTGAAAATTGCTCAGGTAACGGCTCAGCCATCTGAAGCTTTGAAAAGAGGCCCTTCATAATAGATCTCAATAGGTTTTTCAATGGGTTTTACTAGCCAAGCTATCAAATATTAGGTGCAGGCCTCACGTTAGACGCCTGAATGAGTATTTGCCTAGACGCTAGTCGAGTTAGTACATGGGCTCCATGCTTTGACTCAAACTTTCTACAGTGTTGGTGTTACCACCCAAGCTTGGTCATGTAATGTCTTTAAATATAACATTATTAAGAAAGTGCTCCCTCTCTACAATGACACCATATTGGGGACAAAACGTGTGAACGTTGATCGGGAGGCAAATTGCTTTACATTTGAAAACAGCTTGAATCCAGATCAGACGCCGCGTAACGCGGCGTCTGTTCTGGATTCAAGCTGTTTGTCAATCGTCATTATGTTGTTTCGGTCAAAATGTCCATTATGTGACTTGGGGAAAAACAGTAGACGACAATTCTAAGCAGAAGATATTGCAGCCGTGAAAAGGTTGGAAATAATTGTCTTGTTTGGGGATCTGCGGCAAGCGTTGTTTTAAGGAGGGCATCGTTGTTGGGAGGACCGTTGTAGGAGGGAAGCACTGTAGTTCTTTTCTAATATTTCGATCTCTGTGGGGCCTTTATCAAAGATAATCATGTCTAAATACATGTCATATATTTGTTTCATGCAATCATATCAGCCATAAAAAGGCCCGTAAATGTCGATATAGATCTATTAGATAACAACAAGTTAATAATTTGAAATATTTTAATTGAACCTTTCATTCTTCATGATTGTTTTTTTTTGATAGCGAAAATATAGAATATTTGCAAATGGTACATTTTATTCTATGATGACTGTTGGTGATATATATCTAGAGAAAACTAAATGTTATATAATTATGGATATTCAGTTGTAATTAAATATCCAACACTGTGATGAAGCCGTAAATCTTTCAAGTCTAAACAGATCTAAATGCAAAACAGTGCAATATAATATAGCAAATAACTAGTTCACCGTTCTTAATCTGTTTGGCAAACAGTTTGGAGCCTGATCATATACCGAAATAGTCAGCGTCTAATCTGGCCCCAAGCCATTTGCAATGGACACAATATTTGTCGATAGTAATGTGAAGGAATAACATTTTCCACACTGTATCCGTTGCAGTTACAACGCGATTCATGGTATTTGCCGATAATTTTCTGTCGTTTATTTCGCTTGAACGACGACAAAAATCAGTTCATTTCTTATATTTACGATATATTTGCTGTGATTTCTAATATAAAATTAACATTTTGTTAGTACGAATGTATGTTTTTATCCATATTAGAGGTTGATAACACGAATTACGTGTACCCTATAAGGAACAGCCATGACCGAATTACTAAAGCTGTGTACATTAAAAAGCAAAAACTAAGTTCCATTGTTTAAATTCTTACGTCAACATATTGAATGTTTGGCGCGAAAATGCCGATTTGACGTCATTTGGAAATGACGTCATTTTAAAAGTAGGATTAATATATCAATTTTTTTGTCATAAAGAAATGCAGACAGCTGTTTAGAAGGTATGTCAATTTTCTTGCAATTTATCTGATAAATAAAGAAGATTTTCAGTCGGTAATCATGGTTTCCGCTAATAGGAAGGCATACATCGGTTAAGAACAATTTTTTGAAAAATCAGCCAAATGTTTGCTGTCCGATTAATTCGCGAATCAAAAAATGCGTATGTCCCGCCTAATCTATAATAGCGTTTATACGAATTGAACGTCGTTTTTTGCAATGGATTTGAATGGGGCGAATGTAAATATATGGCCCTGCAATTCAAATATTTTACCTGAGGTACATAGTGCTGAACTGACTCTTACAAGATGGTCGACCATTTGTTTGGATCGCCTCACCAGGACGCCGCTAGTTTCAACAAGGATGTTTAGGCTTGAAGTGTTTATATTTACGCCGCTGAAACTGTTCAATCACATGTTGGAACATTTGGAAGCAGTACAGTGAAGTTCCATTATAACAAAATATTGGATATAACAAAACAAAATATATTCTACACCTATGATAAACGTTTTGTAAATTTTAATGTATCAACCCGCATGACTCTTCTTTACAAACTCTGTACTTCTGTATAGCATACTTGTCCTATGTAAGCAGTGTTGATAACGATTAGAAAGCTCATATAGGATCCCTCTGCACATGGTGGCACCTTGCGTCATTTTAAAAAGTCTGTACATTTGTCAAACAACCCCGACTATGCCCAAATAGACAGCTTCAAGACACAATTGGAAACAGAAATTGTCCATTCAGGTGTCCTTGAGTTAACCGTGACCTGGGACCCGTTTCATAAAACATCGTTTTAAAATTGTTGTAGCAAGTCAGATTATAAAAGTCTGAACTATTATCTATTTCTCCATCTAACCCTGTCTTATACATCTCTTTCGAATCGATTTGAAAAGACAATTCCAAAGAGATGTCAAAAAACAGGATTAGATGGAGAAATCAGAAATTAAATGTATTTTAAAGTGCTTTGACTTACGACCGTTTTTGTCGTACGAAGTTTAATGAAACGGGTCCCATGTACATACATTGGGTTAAATATGCGAACAAACTGGTACAACAGTCTAAGGGACATTGAAGTGTAAATACTACCTTGAATTGGAAAAGGTTATGCGATAAGTTTGTGACGAACAATTTGCCAGCGTGCTGTACTCCATACACGTAACAGTGATCTATAAGAGAAAACAACAACAAATACGATCGGTGAGCAAACGTTAGGACAATAGTTAGTAAATACATAATTCCTCATCAACACAATTTGATGTCATATACCATGAGTTCTTGATAAATAGAGGATATTGAGTGAATGTGATTTCAGTATTGAATTTATTGAACGAGTTTGATAGCATTATATAATTTTATCCAACGAGTTCAATAATTCATTGCTGAAAACATACGAATTTGATATTCTATTTATCACATAATCACAAAATGACCCACAAATCCAAACTTTCTTACTTTCACTTTTCCTCAGCTATTTGAAAAAACGATTCCTCATAAGTGTTATTAGGTTTTAATCTTCCATAGATAAATGTGTTGTGAAACGACTTCTCTGATAACCTGTTCAAATTTTAAATTAATATTTAATCTAAAACTGTTCTTATTGACATAAATCGGGCATGATTATTGCAAACGACGTCCTTTTGGTGTAACGTTATAAATTAAAAAAGGACAGATTTGTTCTGAGTCACTGTTTATACTAGTCCTCTATGTCGCCTGATGTGTGGGCTGCTCGAGAGAAATATAATGTATAGACCAGATGGACACTTGGAATTGATTTTATCACTCGTTGTGATCTAAATGTGTCAATTGCATATTCTGTTTATTTGATTTAACTATAAAATCTAACTGATAGTGCATCAAAGTATAGTTTACCTCAAATGAACATTGTTTACCAAATCTTTCCAGGACACTCGTATTGATTTCCTGTTTCTCAAAGTTGGTATCAGCACTGTCGGGTTTCCACTCTCCTCCTAAATCGACTGACGCCGTGACTTGGAGTTGTTCGTCCACCACATTGAAGTGACACTCGATATATTGTTCTACAGTAGAGAAGACGTTACTCTTTACAAATAAACGCGTTTTCGCTCAAAACCTTACCTGAATTGGTAACAGTCTGGATTCAGATCAGACGCCAGGTAACCATTACTCTTTCTAAGCTATTTAAACTAAATTGACTATCAAGTTTAAAAAGGGTGACATATTTTTTGTAAAAACAAGTATATACACAATTTTTGTCAAAGTCAACAACTCGATGACATTATCACATCATATCAATGTAAAACAGACAACGACATATAGAAAGGATGACTTGTAGAGCTCCTTCAGGAGCAGTCTGATGATATTTGACTTTTAGTATTCTTAAAACAATATCATTCAGCACAGATTGAAACAAGAATTCCTTGACAGCCTTGACGATATATTCTGAATCTTTTCTAAGTCCAAATTAGGTCAAGATTAAAGTCAAATTGTTTGTTTCTGTCCTCTCTTTTTAGCGGTAAAACCTAATTTACAGGGAAATAACCCATTCAAAATATTAATCCCAACGTAGGTGAATGGCACAATCAAAATTAAGGTTGGGTGATATGGGTGGATTGGTAGTGGTTAATGGCAACAACTGTTTAAATTTCAAAGTATTTGAGTAAGTAGTCTTGTCGCTGTCCAGACAAAACGCTAACATCTTGTTAACTCAAAAATACTCTTAGTCCAATTTAGGTCAATGTTGAAATTGGTTTGATGATATTGGTGGATAAGGAATTGTCCAAGGCAACAGTTGTATAAATAACCAAGTATTTGAGTTTATGCTAGAAGAAACGTAAACATCTGCCAAATCTCGTACGCACGGACGGACATTCATGGCTACGATTATATGCTTCCGCATCTATAGACCCCGAGAGCATACAAAACTGGTTAATGCATTAATGTTATTCGTTCATAACAGGATAAATTAGCCAACAGCATGTGCCCTGGTGAGATGCCGCAATTTACAGCGTCTCATCAGTGTATGCAGTTGTTTCTATTTCATATTTAAATGCTTTATGGCCAAAACACTGCAGTGTCTGCAGCATCACCGTTTTACATGTATATCTATAATGAACAATTCCAACAAGCATTTAGGGAGAGTTCGTTGCATTAGTGTTTTAGCTAAAGCGTATTAGGAGGACGCCCCGCCCCTTCTGTCCTTACAGTGCCAAAAAATTTACAAAATTTTGTGTGTTGACAATTAAACGGTTTCAGAGCACATTTTAATGTCTTGTATAGATTCTCTACTGACAGTAGACTAAAATACATTCATAGGGGTATGAAGGACTTTCCATAACTGCTATGTTAAGTTATACCTTTTCCTGTGAGTTTGCCTCCTGTCCTTTTTCTATCCACCCTGTTCGTTTTAGAGCTCTGGCTGAAACACTATTGTAATATCCAGGCAACTAGAGGTTAACTTTTTATGCAGATGACAAATAACTATATCGGCTTACCTTTGTGATAATACGAAGAATATCCAGCACCCCATACTTCAAGACATGAAGTATAGGTCACATTACAGTTAGCTTCATCGCTGCCGTGTTCACAGTCTTGTACATTGTCACAGGCTAGAGATTTATCTATACAATGTCCCCAACACCCAAACGCTGTCTTATCAGAGCAAGTCTCTGTAATTATAAAAGGAAATGCGAACCTTTTCAAGATATATATGAGTCGTGACATGACCAAACCAGTCTTATTGCACTGTAGCATTGTACAGACCAAGCACCTTTTGAGTTTAGTCTACATTGCCAAATATCGTATATAATACAGAGATATCAGTTGCTTTAGATGATGATGATGAGTTGGGTTTTACGGCACTGCGACACAAAATAGGTCATATAGCGCCGATGATTGATGAGGGATGATTAGAGTTGCTTTATATGCATGTGGGTGTCAAACAGTGTAAATCAAGTATATGATCTACACTTTTTGCAATGCAGTTAGTCAGGTTTTCTCATGGCACGGCTATATATACCGTACACAAAAATCATATAGTATTGACATATATTAACATCTCTGTAGCCTAACCTTATTGCAAACTTTTCGGCGGAACATTTCTGCATACACATTTATATGTCCGTTTTTTGTTTTGTGTTTTTGCTGCAATAATAATTTATAAACAGTTTCGATTGTAATCAGGCGCCGCGTAACGCTGTATCAATGTTTCTTATGTAAAATTGCAATAAAATTCAAAATTTTATATACAAAAGCAAACGTAGCTTTTAAATAGAAAAATCATAGCTTGGCAGTCTTAAGTTACTCTTAACCCATTACCTCATACCCCGTTTCTAGACAGTTCATCACTTAAAACAGGTTGAAAGCAAAACAGAATGCGCCTTAAGGCGCATTCTGCCTTACTTTCAGTCTGTTTTAAGCTGCCACCTGCCAGGATATAGAAAATATTTCTTAAGGTACTTATTCATAACTGTATAAAGTTGGACTGTTTTCTTCCGCGGCGGAATAAGTTAGAGTTGTATTTATGGGTAAATTTCTAATTGATTAAGTGAATTATGAAGTCACAATTACACTTACGACATTTTTGTTCATCACTGCCATCGATGCAATCTTCTACGGCGTTACAACGTCCACTGTCTGGTATACACTGCTCGTTGGCACACCTAAGTTCGCCATCCGCACATAAAGGCATTGCTTCAAAAAACAAAAAACGTAATTTTCAATATTAACCCATTCACTGCCATGTATACTGTATTGTAAAAGGTCAACCTTAGCCAAGCTTGGACTGGACTTAACTCGAAACTGGCAATTGTCAATTGACACCTCAATCGATGAATGTTCAAGCGTTCAAACCCAAACCTAGCGATGATCGTACTCGCCATTTATAAACAGCGAACCTGTTAAGAGTATTTTTGTCTTGTGCAAACAGTGTTAACGCTGATCAGACGCCTCATAGAAGCCATCTGATTAGGGTATATGCACTGTTCGTTGTTTTGCAATATTTTGTTAAAATCAATACAAAGCAAGAACATATTGACTGACTTAATTTCAAATTGGAATTGTTCATTTAATATAGTTGGTGAAATAGTGAACCAATTTGTGATTAGCGTCCCATAATATGGACACGGGAAAATAGTGAAGACTCTGATCAAACGCCGCATAATGAATACTCTGATCAGACGCCGCAAAAAGTGGCGTCTGTTCGGAGTCTGCACTGTTTACTGATAGAATTTTCAATATAAAAACAAAACGAAATCGAAAATTTAGACCAGACCAAATAACTTTGAGTAATCCAATTTATAAGCATTGAAGACTCGACCGGGATCTAAAAGGTTAACAGTATAACTGTTATATTACCTAATACAAATGTACTCTATATAGGGCTAGATTTTCAAAAAGAACTAACCTGAACCAAAATAAAAATCAAATAAAATCTTATTATACATTTTGAGTTTTTGACAGACGTCTGATGACTGATCAGCGTCTTCATGTAAGCGCTTGCATGTTTACATCAGCACACTATTGCGATATTCGGGTCCGTTTTGTTTTCGGTATAAAGCATAGCGGCGAAATTTGATGTGTATTACGAACTCGTCACCAGACACCAATCAATGACAATTATTTAATAATGAGTAAATAGGTTCTTTTACTCAGAGCAACAGGTTTTTTCCTTTACAGAAAAGGTAAAGGAAGAAACATGTTGCTCTGAGTCAAAGAACCTATCTACTCACGCCTGACCCAGAGCAGAGAAACCTCTTTGGAAGTAAGTATTTGATACTTTTTCATTACAGTACGGCAATCCCAGGTACGGGAAAACTTCTCAATGACCCTGATTATAAAACATCTACGCATCGTTTTCGCGCATGAAAACAGTTCGTCCTAGAGGGCAACAGTTAAAACTGTTTCCCCCAGATTGTCAGAACAACGCAACAAAATAGTCAAAAATAAAGAATTACAAGTCATATAGAGCATTAGGTAATAACAAGCAATACTTACTACAAAATTCGTCACTGTTGTCTGTACAGTCGCTAATGTGATCACACACCTGTCCGATACGTACAATTTCCCCGGTCTTACATTGAAACCTTTCCTTTGAACTAATATCTGAAAGTAACAACACAAATAACTGTTGAACCCATTCACTGTCTTATCACTAAGAGTACTCCTGTGTTACGAAAACAGCGAAGACCAGATCAGTGGACTCTTTTCATGATCTGAACATATTACAAATACAGTTAAAAAAACACATAAATAGTCAACAATTGGATTAGACTTAATTGGAAGCTGAACTGGTTCATTTGAAGTTTTAGGAAGGAAATGACTTCATGGCCGTTAAGGGGTTGAATAGTAAATAATAAAAAGGAAAAGCACATAGTCGAGTTTTAAATACCCGGATGTACTCCGCATTAGCTAGTTTGATTGGTCAAAACTAATCATTTCACCTCCGGAGGGGAGCAAGTTCGACTTTGCAAACAGCTTGGTTCCAGATCAGACGCCGCGTCCAAACTGATTGACACTCGTTTCGAATTTTCGAGTCATATCTTTAACCCTTTCCCCCATAGAAGCGTATTTAATTTATTCCTCCGCTGAAGAAAATAGTTCCAATTTAATCAGTCATGATTATATAGTATAGGGAAAATTTTCAATATTCTAGCACATGGAAGCTTAAAGCAGGCTGAAAGTAAAGCAGATTGCGCCTTAGGGCGCATTCTGCTTTACTTTCAACCTGCTTTAAGTAGTCACCTATTTTCAATACTTGAAATAGGCTATCAGGTAAAGGGTTAAAACGATGTTGCAGACAACACTATTCTCATTTAAGTTAGTTTTCAATGAAACATTTAAACAGAAATAATAATGAATAAATTCCGCCTTTGCCAGTTTTAGTTACTTAACCAATTACTCCATAAATATTGATTTTTACGCATTTAATAAAAGAAATAAGAAATCGTTCAAGATTACACTGTACAGAATGTGTATCATATGTTCTATATTCTAGTAGATGGTAGCTTAAAGAAGACTGAAAGTAAAGCGGAAATCACATTCAGGCATATTCGGATTTACTTTCAACTTGCTGTCAGGGGTCACTTGTCTTCAAAACTATAAAATGAAATTGGTTAAGCTTGCATTTTGCCATTTCAGTGGAGAAAACGTTATTCTTTCCGAATAAACGCGTTTACGCTAAAACTATTATTTGCAGTGCAAGCAGTTTGGAGCCAGATCAGACGCCGGGTAACCCGGCGTCTGATCAGGCTTCGAACTGTTTGCCACCACGATAAACATAAATTATTACAATTGTCCAAAAGTTGAACTTTTCTACGTTTTAATGCTTTGCGTTTGCGTACGTTTGCGTTTAAACGGGAAAGAATAACAGATTCTCCACTGTAGTCACCATTGCTATTCCAAGCACAGTTAGTTTCGTCAGAACCGTCTTGACAGTCCGGAATACCGTCACAAAGTGCTAGTTTTCTGATCCACTCGTTGCTCTGGCAACGAAACAATCTAACAGCGTGTACTGATGTTGCATTGGTGGGGTCATCTTCCGGGTTCCTATAGCTTACGTTGTGTGCTGCATATAGACAAAATAGTGACTCTTCATAAACAACATTATACATGGAATAGAATCAAATGGAATTGTTATTATACAATACCTTTTACAATTAACAAAGAATTAAGAACATATTACAGAAAACCTCTCTATAACGACCATTCCATTGAGAAAATTATTAGGCGTTTGCGACAGATGGCTGCTAAAAGCAATGGTACAATAAAACAGAAAGCTACTATAGGAGCTTTCTGTATTACTGTGTCACCTTGCTTTAAGTTGTCACATGTCTTTTATACAATCAATTAGCCGTCTTTTAAATTACAGTATTATACAGGTTGTACTGTTAGGCTTTTGGTAGAATATTTGTTGTCTACATGTGTAGGGAAATGAAATAACAACTTACTCCAACAAGGGTTAATGTCACAAAATTCCAACTATGACGTTTGCTTGTAATCTGTCTAGCAAACATGAGAAACAGGCTAATACATATATGGCTTTTTATCGAAGTAACAGCGACCATGAACAAACCATATTTTAAATTATATTGATTTTAAAAACGCAAGCTTTTAAATGGATTTTTGCACAAGCATTCACAGCAAAAGCTTGGCATATTTAACATTTTGAAAGTAACGTACGACGTATAATGTAGAACAAGCACTTTGAAGCTCAGTAAAGTACTCCATCATAGGGTTAATATTACAGCACAATGTGATGACAGAACATTTGGAAGCATGTGTATTGTATGAACAAATATGAGAACCCTAAGGTGACTAATTAGACACATACAGTGGAGAATGTGTTATTCTTTCCCAATAAACGCGTTTACGCTAAAACTATTATTTTCAGTGAAAACAGATTGGAGCCAGATCAGACGCCGGGTAACCCGGCGTCTGATCAGGCTCCAAACTGTTTGCCACCATGATAAACACGAATTATCAGAATTGTCCAAAAGTTGTTCTTTTCTACGTTTTAGAGCTTTGCGTTTGCGTACGTTTGCGTTTAAACGGGAAATAATAACAGATTCTCCACTGTAGTCCAGTTTATATACCTGGTGTTTTACTTATGGGTTGTTCACACAATGATGCAAAGAGAACATTTGTCACTCTGTTGTTATTGCACGGTTGGGTCACCCAGTGGGCTTTCCTAGTTGCCATGTCGATTCGCATTGCTGTACATTTATTATCAGTATTACGGTTTGGATCGCCCGTGTCCCTTAAAAAGCAAACGGAATCAGATATCATACACAGTGAGGAAGACAATTTACCTTAAGTTTATTACGTCCATTGCAAACAGTTTCGAACCAGATCAGACGCAGGGTGACCAGGTGCCCGTTTCATAAAATATTGCCGTAAGTCAGGTTATAAAAGTCTCATATATGTCTTATTTCTCCATCTTATCCTGCCTTCTTACATCTCTTTGGAATCGTCTTGATTCCAAAGAAATATCACAAGACAAGATTAGATAGAGAAATCAGAAATTAATTGTATTTAAAGTTTTGACTTACGACCGTTTATGTCGCACGAAGTTTAATGAAACGGGCCCCTAGCGTCTGCTCAGACTCCAAACTGTTTGCCACTAAGATTAGAATAAATCGCTAGAAAATTAAGGAAAATGACAATATCTACATTTTATCTCATTGCGTTAGAATTTTGTATGCGTTTAACGGGAACTAATAACGTCTTCTCCACTGTAATGTATGTATAAGTGAGCAAGTGACAAACCGTCTGAAGGCGTCTGATCATGATCAAAACTGTTTGTCGTTGATACCATTATTTCTTTACTAAGAACATAAAACATATTGGCATTTGCAAGAAACACTGCAGAAGAGAAATTTTAGCAGACGATATTTTTGACATTGAAAGAGTAAAATGACGGCTACTGTAACCGTGAGAGTGAAAATATGAATATTTAAAAACAGTTTATTTCAGGAGCTGTGTGATCAGGTTCTGCAGTATTTTCTTAGAGGAAATGTCTAGAATGAGTATGTGCACCGTTTTATACGGAAAATTGCCCCGAATCATTTAGCAAATTGAAAAGTTCAGGGGCCCGTTTTACTAAACAACTTACGCAAATTTTTTGCGTAAGTCAAAATCGTTTAACTCTTATTTTTCGATCATAAACGTTTGCAAAAAGCAAATAGCCAGATTAGAGAATGGCTACTTGCTGTTTGTACCAAGTGATAATAAAACATATAAATTAAAATTTTAAATTTTGACTTACGCAAAAATTTTGCGTAAGTAGTTTAGTAAAACGGGCCCCAGATGTTCAAAGTGGGTAGAGTTTAAGATGAGGACATTTAGCTAAAGAAGGATGAAGCAATATCATTAAGAATTAAAAACCAAACAGAAATCGATTATTATGAATTTGAAAACAAAATATATATCAATGCAATTCAGTAGAAAATAAATATTATTCGTTTTAGATTTACTAAATTTCGATTTATTTTCATTTACGTGGCAAATAGTTTTGAGTCTGATCTGTCTCCAAACTTTTTGCAATATAAATGATAGTTATCGCACAATCACATTAATTGGGAAATAATAGCGTATTTGTCTACCATACTTACCATGCAGTAAATGAAAGAGATGTCCCATCTTGCCAAACATATTTTAGGCCGCCGCTGACTCCTTTATATCGATTCAAACCTGCAAAATAGTTTCACATTCATTGACCTTATATATCTAGTCATTGTTTTCTCTCTTTGACAGCTATTTTACCATTTACTGCCTAAAACTTCAAATGGACAATTCCCAGTTCCCAAATTAGTCAAGTCGAATATTGACTGTTTAGGATTGTTGTGTCTATGTATTGTAATATGATAAACACTGCACAGACAGACCCTGGTCAGCGGATTCCTTTAGGGGTCCTCTGATTTTAGTATTCAATGTTTGGATAGGATAAGTGTATTTGTCACAGTTACAATATTTGCAAATGACGCATATACAGTGGTAAATACGCTATTCCTACCCACTTTACGCGTTTCTTAATCGTTTCTTAGGCTTTTATTTTCCGTTTCGCTAATCGCGTTTCCTAGCCGTTTCTTGACGCGTTTAAAATATCCGCATCGAACGGAAAACTGACGCACCAATCGCAACATCTCTGGTATAATCGTTTATTAACGCTTTTAAACGTGTTTAAATCGTTAGGCGTTAACCGTTCGTTAAACGTTCACTATGCGTTTCTTATGCATATATTAACGCGTACATGTGTAGGAATAGCGTATTTACCACTGTATGCGTACCTAGGGTTCAAAGGGCTACTCTACCTACATCTAACTCTACCCTACCTACAACACTACCCTATCTACAACTCGACCCTACCTACAACTAACCCTACTCTACCTACATCTAACACTATTCTATCTACATCTAACTCTTCCTACATCTAACTCTACCCTTCCTACAACACTACCCTACCTACATCTAACACTACTCTACCTACATCTAACCCTACCTACATCTAACACTACCCCACAGCAATAACCTATCTACAACACCACTCTACCTACATCTAACACTACCCTACATAGATCTAACTCTACCCTACCTACAACACTACCCTATCTACAACACTTCTCTACCTACATCTAACTCTACCCTACCTACAGAACAACTCTACCTACAACACTACCCTACCTACATCTAACACTACCCTACTTACATCTAACTCTACCTACAACACTACTCTACCTACATTTAACACTACCCTACCTACACATATCACTCACCTGCCTAAACTATCAATACATACTTACACTTAACACTAGCCTACCTTGCACCTAGCACTTACCTACCCTAAAACCACCCTACCTACACCTTACACTAGCTTACCTTACACCTAACACTACCTACATCTAACACTACCCTATCTAGACCTAACAAACACTGCTACAGTACTCTATCTACAGCTGACAATACCCGTGGACCTAACACTACTACTACTACTATGTACGCAACTTCTAACACTACGTAACACTGCTACCACTAAAACTAGTTATGCTAGCTGTAACTCTACTATTGCTATTTTACTAAAACAACAGCAAAAGGGTAGTACACAGACAGTGGAACAAATGACACCAATGTAAATAAACGCAAAGGCGTCGTTGACCCCACATGTGAGTCTATCAAAGAAAGCAATTGTGCCATACAATTAATTTGGGCTTAGCACTTATCACTCCTTTTATACACACAAACATTTTCACTTTCAACAGGGTTCTCCAGAGTGAGTAAAAAGTTATGAAACCACAAAATAGCCTTGAAACTCTTTTAGATGCAGCCAATCCCAAGATTATTTTTATTTGTATCCAATAAATATAGCAATTCAGTTTAAATATTAATTCGTTTTTATTCTATCCTTTCTAAATAAATTAATATTGATAAAATTCTAAATGCGTCCCAATATATGTTTTATCTTAACGTCACTGTTCCCCTGATTAGCATATGAAAAAAGGTGTTAGACCCTAAGGCCACATAACAGTTAAGCCTTACAAAACGTTATATCCATGTATACGTATTGTTGCGGATGTTTAACTCTTTACCCTATTTCTAGTTTTGAAGACAGGCGAGCGCTTAAAGCAGGTGAAAGTAAAGTAGAAAGCGCCCGAGGTGCATTCTGCTTTGCTAACAGCCTCCTTTAAGCTATCACCTGCTATGATTTAGAAAATATTTTTAATAGAACATGTTCATGACCTTTTAAATTGTTACTTATTTCTTATATGGACAAAAGGTCTTTCTATGGAGGAAAGTATCGTGCTTAGTATCCTCTGCTTCGAAATAGTAGTCTGCGAAATCAACACAAATTTTACACGTTCTTTAGAGAATACGTTATTCTTTCCCAATAAACGCGTTAACACTTAAACTTTTATTTAATCCGCAAACAGTTTGGAGCTAGGTCAGACGCCGGTGTCTGATCAGGCTCCAAATTATTTGCCACTCAAAATAAAAAAATAGTCAGACATTTTATTATTGCAATGCGATTGCATTTCGTTTGCGTATAACGGGAAAGAATAACGTATTCCCTACTGTATTCCTTTCACTGTCATTACGATGTCATAACGACAGGAGCTTGTATTGTTATTATTTTGTATGTTATTAGTGTTTTCTTCTGACCTGTCAGAGTTATGTTTAGATTGGAACATTCTAAAATTTTAAAAGGGATGATTTTCGTACGGCCAGCCAGGGATACGGACAGCTGTATTTATTGTGCGTAATGTACAGCAGAGAAGACATTATTATTTCCCGAAAAAACGCAAACACAATGCACTAAACTGTAGAAAATTAATTTTATCTTTTAAATCTGGGTGGCAAACTTAAAGCAGGTGCATTCTGCTTTACTTTCAATCTGCTTTAAGTGGTCACCTATTTTCATATATGAGACTTTTATAACCTGACCAGGCGTCTGATCTGGCTCCAACCTGTTTGCAATGGACATAATAGTTTTTAGCATAAACACGTTTATTGAGAATGAATAACATATCAGTAAAATTAGCGCAGCTGTCTCGTGCTGAACGAGGATCATGCTTTTCTCAAGTTGAAAAGTGTACAACTATATAGATCCGATGTTATCCTGTTATCTATTTACCATTATGAACTATTCTGTTCTAAAAATAACACTGACAGGTCAGAAAAATCGGACAATACCACCATGTATGTAGATCTAGATCTATCTAAAAAATAGTTACCCTTGTGTGTGTAGATTTATTAATTATATTGAGATGTGTTTCACCTCTGTGGATGTATAATTATACATAGAGATGATACATCCAAAACAATATTGTAATAGATATACATACACAGGGGTATCATACAAAGAAATTACAATACAAGCACCTGTGGTCATAACCTATCTAACATATTCACTTCCATAGCGTCTACTCTAGAAATGTGTAAGGCAACTTGGCTTAACATCATTTATACATTTCTAATGGATTAATAATATTTCAAAATATATACAAAAACTCACCTATGTGAACGTATATCCGTTTAGATGGCCACAAGTCACGTGATGGGCCTGTTCTCGCCGCTAAAAGTTCGTTCATCTGATAGAATAGCCAAGAATGCAGTATCTCCATTTCTGTTTGATCATGTATTACTACGAGGCGGTAACCAAGCTGTTGACAGAATTGTGCCTGTGTAAACCAATCCTCGAATGATTCCTGATAACTGAAGCGGTAGCGTTTCATCAGCTTCGGAGATTTCACTGTAAAATACAAAACTTAATTCATAACAACACTTTGCCCATTAATCTCATTCTTAATGGACACTTCCTATCATCAATGTCCAATTAGGTCCATTTCAAAACGACAAACATATCCTAATCAGAGGGGATCATGCAGGAGCCCTCTGATATGGGTCTACATGGTTTGCATAGGAAATATGTACTTTTTGAACATACAATGATTGTCAAAGACGCAAAGTCGTGACAAATGAGTACATGTATGCATATCCTGGCACATTTTGTTTACTTTCAGCCTCCTTAACCCTTTGAACCCTAGTCCCGCTTATAGGCGTCCTTTTCAAACAGTGTACATGTGAATAGTACACTTGTCCTATGCAAACAGTGAAGACCCAGATCAGAGGGCTCCGAAAGGAGCCCTCTGATCAGGGTCTTCACTGTTTGTCATAATGCCAAACATTGACAAAAACAACCCTTAAAAGTCAGAAATGGACTAGACTAAAATGGAAACTGGAATTTTCCATTTAAAGTTTCAGGGAGGAAAGAGTTAAAGTTACAGTCTGTTAGGGTATAGAACATAACTATTTTCTATGATACATGATTAAATACAGTGGAGAATCTGTTATTCTTTCCCGTTTAAACGCAAACGTACGCAAACGCAAAGCACTAAAACGTAGAAAAGTACAACTTTTGGACAATTCTGATAATTCATGTTAATCTTGGTGGCAAACAGTTTGGAGCCTGATCAGACGCCGGGTTACCCGGCGTCTGATCTGGCTCCAAACTGTTTGTATTGCAAATAATAGTTTTAGCGTAAACGCGTTTATTGGGAAAGAAAAACACATTCTCCACTGTAACATGGTACTATTTTCTTCTGTGGTTGAATAAATCAAATGCCTAAAAATGCGTATTTATTGGACAATGGATTAAATACTTAAACATTTCAATCAATAAATCAAAAAGGGACATGTTTTACCTATAAACACTTCGAACTGCCCATCTGGTATCGGTTCGGTTTCACCTGGAATATAAACCCAGCACGTTATTATTCCAAATATACATAATGGCTAATAAGTGCATGAATAATGAAATCTGCTCTCATTGAAATCTGAAACTTCAAATGGACAATTTAAGTTTCCGATAAGAAGTAGTCAGTTGTTTACTATATATGGTCGTTTTTTGGAATATATTGAAAAAATATGCACATAGAGTATATCTGACCAGAGAGCTCCTACATGAGCCCTCTGATGAGGTCTACACTGATTGCATAGGACATGTGTACGCCTAACAAGTCATTTACCCTTTACTCCAGAGCCTGTTTCTAGTTTTGGAGACAGATAGCCACTTATAACAGGTTGAAAGTAAAGCAGAATGCGCCACATGGTACATGTCCATGACTGTACACTTTGGAACTAATTTCTTCAGCGGAGGAATACATTGTAAGCGCTAAAAGTAGCTTCTATGGGGAAAAGGGTTAGGGTTAATCTGTGATGGAAAACTTTTTTCCCTTCGGGTTTTTTATAAACTATGCCGTTTATGTCATACAGTGAAACCCCTCTAAACCGGACATGTGTGGGGACAACAAAAATGTCCGTTTTAGAGGGGTTTCCGGTTTAGAGGGGTTTCAACCTTTTTAACAATTGTTTCTAGTATGGAAGATGGCTGACCACTTAAAGCAGGTTTAAAGTAAAGCAGAATGCGCCTTCGGGCGCATTCTGCTTTACTTTCAACCTGCTTTAAGCTATCATCTGCAAAAAAGAATAAACTATTTTCTTCAGTGTAGGATTAAATCAAAGAAGTAAAAAGGCGTAATTATGGTGTATGGGTAAAAATTAAGAATGGTTGGAAACGGGACCAAAGCTTTTGTCCGGTTTAGAGAGAATTCCGGTATTAAGAGGTTCCGGTTTAGAGGGGTTTCACTGTATACCTTTAATCCATCACCCAATAACCTGTTTTCTACTTTTTACCACTAAAGGGAGGTTGCTGGTAAAGCAGAATGCATCTTGAGGCGTAATCTGTTTTACTTTCAACCTGCTTTAACCTACCATCTGCTAGGACATAGAAACCGTTTAACTGTGCATAAACACTACTGTATTAAGAGGAACCGTTTTCTTCAATGGAGGAATGAATTCAGTGTACAAATGCCTACGTATACTACAGAATAATGTGTTGATTAAATGTATATACGCGTACACTGTACATACAAAAGAACCAGAGAACTCTGTCGATAGTGAAAGTAGGGCATTGCGTCCGGATGTGTCTGTAATAGCACCGTCTCTCTGTGGCGTCCGATTAGCCCATTAATGACAGAAACAGACGTAATAAACGTTTATAAACAAGGAAATAAACCGAAGAGGTCGACATATCAGAGAAGAGTATTTTATAATCATAAATTCCATTTTTTGAATATTTTTTTTTTATCTCTTTGTTTTATTTCTGTACAGTTGAATTGTATTAAAGCAGAGACGTTTCTTATGAGAAGTAACACCGTAGGATTTCGTGCTGAAATTAGAAAATGTAAGATTTATTCAAATTACCCCCTCTTATCTGGAGCCCTGGGTCCAAGGCTATACATCTTTTCAATTGAGTCTGATGTTGTTCGCAAGCATTTGATTGGTCAGCGTTTAGCTGTAAGATTATAAAGCGCCTAAGTTGAGTCTGATTGATCAGATTTGAGAATAAGCTCAAATCTGACCAATCACATGCTTGAGAACGATATCGGACTCAACTCAAACTCTTTATAACATTGGACCAAGGGTGTACATACTGTCGTTTAAGTAGATCATCTCATGGTATTTTTCGACTTTCTCTATCTCCAAATTGGCTGAGAACCCTTCTGGATCATGTCTCGTTATGCAGTTAACACAGTTAATTGGATATTGAAACACAATAGTCAGTATCCAGTTCTTGTACTCGGTACTTGGCCTATTTCCGCTATTACATAGACTGGAACCCACGTGCATTCTGTCACTGTAGATGATCAGCTCATAACCTGTCAGAAACATGGAACCCGTCTCACAGTGGCGAAGACGTTATTCTTTGCCAATAAATGTGTTTACGCTAAAGCTAATATTGCACGTGCAAATAGTTTGGAGCCGGATCAGACGCCGGGAAACCCGGTGTCTTATCAGGCTTCAAACTATTTGCCACTCAGATTAAAGGAAATAATAGTCAGAAATGTCAATTGGTCGTTTTTCTTAGTTATATTAGGCGTTTTCGACTGGCTAATTTTCGTGGAGCAACCAAATCTCGTGGAGCACAAACTTTGTTCGACTGGTAGTGTGACGTCATGGTCCGACAAGCCGTGGAGTACGAAAGAAATCGGTTGTAAACCCTTGTTGAGTTCGTTGAGCAACAGACGTCAACATAATCCATAAACAATTGTTTGATTGGTCAGATTTTTTTCGTGGTGTAATCTCAGTTGATGGAATAGCTAACATTTTGCCAGTCGAATACGCCTAATGTAATACGTTTGCGTTTAAACGGGAAAGAATAACGTCTTCTCCACTGTATAAATACGTCAGAGAAATGTGTGTTTATACAGTGGAGACATTATTCTTTCCCGTTTATGCTGAAACGAAAGCTTGGTTTCGATGCAAACAGTTTGGAATTAGCTCAGATGACAAATCAGTCGCGTCTAATCAGACTCCACGCTGTTTGCCAAGGATGAAAAAATGTTAGAAAATTAAAAAAAGAATGAAAAATTATACATTTTGTTGCATGGTGTTTCGTTTTTTGTTTTTTGTGTGTTTATGTGTTTAACCTCTTCACTGCCTAACCCCGAGTACAATGAATTTGCAAACAGTTGGATCCTGACCAAAAGTCGCGTAACGATCAGGCTCCAAACTATAATTATGACACTCAATACGATTTTTAGTTTAGTCAGTTTACATAGATCTACAATGAAAGTCCGAGGCATCAGTTCAAAATATCTTCTCGTGAAACCGAGGGACAATAGTTTTTACTGTTTCAAAAATTCACATGAAATAACTAAACTACAGATATAATAGTAATTTAATCCATTTACTCAGAGCAAAGTAAATTTGCTCTGAGTAAATGGAATAAATTGCTATTATGGGCAATCCAGAGCAAGAGAACAATATATACATTGTTGTATTCTACAGATATTTGATAGGTTTTTTGAGACGGTATGAAATCAAATCCTACACTCAGTGCAAAAAGAAACGCACACTTTTATTACAATATTATCTGTATGTAGGAGGAACGTATTTGTGAAATAATCTTTTCATTACAGTCAGTAGTTCCGTCTTTGGCTATAAATGTTGAAAATGGGAGGTTTATCATTGAATTGGTATCATCACAACCTGTACAAATCGGTGCGGTGTTTTCAACAGGTACTAGTTAACTCTTTCGCTGCCAAATTAATCGTGAGATTTTTTATCCCACCACCGTTTCACTGTCGTCTGCTTCAATTTTGTTGTTTGCAAGATCGTTTCAAAGTAAGATTCAAAGTAGTATGACTTAAAGTATATCTATACGAGTGTCAAACAGTTTGGATCCTGATCAGACGCCGCGTTACGCGGCGTCTGATCAGGATACAAACTGTTTGAAAACGCGCCTTTTCACGTCATTAAGTGTGAAAGGGTTAAAATACAGCACAGTAATTTTAAGTATATGTTTTTCTAAACTTGTGGCAGAATTAAATTGATCTTGAGATATGGTCTTAGTATCTTAAAAAAGTCTCTTAATCTGCGCCTGAGCACAATGTGCGTTTCTTTTTGTACTGAGTGTATATATCTTACCTGATCCGCATGGTATATTGAAGCTTGTAAAGGTCAGCACTAGTAGACCCTCGTGCACAGCGCTGTGCAAATCCCATCGATGTTGTGTCGGTATGTCGACGAAAAGGCCGAGAAGACTTGATGTTATAAGTTTACCCTCACGGAAATTGCTATCTTTAATTTCAACCCATATGGTAGGAATATCTGCAATAGAATTTGGTTGTGTAAAGTGAAGAAGATGCTGAAATGCTTAAACGATAATATTCATGACAAACATGTTGGAGCTCTTATAAATGTATATTATCAGTTTAATGGCAAAGAGTGTAGAAAATGGTCAGGCACCAGACCCCGGTGTCTGATCATGCTCCAAACTGTTAGCCAGTCATATAAAAAAATAATGAGTTGCTGAACATTTCCGACATTGCTGTGAGTGTTTCTGACACACAAACAAACGTCATCTTTAAATAATGACCTGATGGGGGTTATGATGCACTATGGAATACGTTATTCTTTCCCACAAAACACGTCTATGCTAAAGCAATTATGTCTAATGCAAAAAAGTTTGGAGCCTGATCAGACACCAGGTGACCCGGCATCTGACCATTTTTACACTCTTTGCCATTAAACTGATATTATACATTTATAAGAACCTGCAAATTGCGTTTCATTTCGTTTAAACGGGAAAGAATAACGTGTTCTACAATACATCTATAAAAAGCACTGACATAATGCTATCATTGGTTATTACAAAAGCATTTGTCAAACACGCAAATGACAGAACATGTAAACAAGGGTATCATACATGTGTATTTAAACCTTTACTCCATATTCTGTTTGTACTTGTGAAGACCGATGACCACTTAAAGCAGGTTGCAAGTTAAGCAGAATGCGCCTTAAGGCACATTGTGTTTTACTTTCAGCCTGCTTAAAGCTACAAGAATCGAGAATATAGAACATATTTTGTACGATACATAATAATCACTGTATAAATTGGATCAATCTTTTTCAATGAAGGAATACATTGATAGTGAACTTGCGTATCTAAGGCGGAAAGGGTTACCGTGTATTTATGGAAAAATAGAAATTGATTTAGATTTACCTTCCTGGGTCAACCGAACGACGAAGCCACCATTGCTTTGAGTGTCTCTGACACAGGAGACAAATGTCATTAGTATGCCTGATCTATCCGTGGGATAGACAGGGTTAAGACCATTGTGCTTGGCTGATATTGGTTCAAACAAGTCATCAAAGGAGATCATATCATAGGGGCATCTGTTATTGTGTACCACCTGGAATAAAACAGGTACACGTTGACAATACAATAGAAAGGGCATTGTTCCCTTGTCAATAAGCACGTTTATGTTAATAAACATTTAATTTATGTACTTTGCAAACAGTTTGCAGGGCTGCCATTTCTCCGGATTTTTCCTAAATCTCCGGATTTGTTCCCAGGTTATGGTAGCTTAAAGCAGGCTGAAAGTAAAGAAGAATGCGCCCTAAGGCGCATTCTGCTTTACTTACAGCCTGCTTTAAGTAGTCACATGCCAACAAAACTAGAAATAGGCTATAGGGTAAAGGTACGATTCGTAAAATCTCGCTTGAAAAATGCATATTTGGAAATCTTAGGATTTTTCATTTCAACTTATGGCAGCCCTGAGTTTGGAGCCAAATAAGATACTGGGTAACCATGGCAAATGCCCAATATCGTTTAGAGGGCGGTGTTCTTTTCCCAGTAAATTCAGCGCTCCTTCTCTAAAACGGCCCTCCCAACAACGACTCCCTCCTTACAACGACCCTTTCCGTAGTTCCCTAAACAAGACAATTACATGTATATCTAACGCTTTTACTACTGCAATATCTTTTGCTTAAAAGTTTCGTCTGCTGTTTTTCTCAAAGTTGCATAAAGGACATTTTGACAGAAACAATTTCCTGACGATTGACACACAGCTTAAATCCAAATCAGACGCCGCGTCACGCGGCGTCTGATCTGGATTCAAGCTGTTTGCAAATGTAAGCCGATTTCCCTCCATATAACAACTCCCTCCGAACAACGCACACACTTGACGTCTCCTCTTGGATGTCGTTGAAGAGAGGGAGCGCTGTACGTTTATATAAAAACCTTATGCAATTTGCAAACATTTTGTAGCCAGATACGATACCAGGTAACATTGGCAAATACCAAAACACAGTAGAGACGGCGTTGTTCTGTTCCCAATAACAACGTTTATATTAAAACCCTTTGCACTTTGCAAACAGTTTTGAGTTAGATCAGACACCGTGTTACATGGCGTCTGAATAGGCTCGAAAATGTGTGTCATTCGTTTTTGAATAAATTTTCACACACTTCAATAAAATGTTATTTTATGCATATCTATTGCACTATGATTTTGTTTAACCATTTCAAACCTGAAACTTCAAAAAGACAATATTAGAGTTTAATTTAATCCATAAGCAAAGGCTCAACTCTGACCAATTAAATGTTTGAGAACGATCTCCGATTCAACTCTTAAAGAGGCTTTCAGTTTTTACATTAACCTTGCTTTAAGTGGCTACCTTCCTTACACACATGCTTATTATAACAATTAAATAGTCGTAATAGAGCCGTTTTACTGTATGTTTAGTTGCGGTTACGTATAAAAAAGTGTACCAACCGTCTGTTGGAACAATTTGATGTTCAAAAATGACAGTTTTACATAGCCATCGCCTGGTGTTGAAATGTTCCATCTGTATATTCTGTCAGGCGCTAGAAACATACTTGTCAGTTCATAAGGACCGAATATCATAAGGTTGATTTCCTCAAATTGTCTGTAGCTAATACGATGGTGGTCGTACCCTGAAATATTTACAATCGAAACTCAATAATTTGAACTCACTAAAATCGATCTTCCAAGTACTTCATAAGTTTATTTTCGATAACTCGATATCTGAGGAACAGAGGAAAGCATTGTGGTAAGGAGGAAATCGTTGTTCGGAGGGCCTTTGTAGGGATAGAACACTGTATTAATATATTTACAGAGAAAAAGCATGCTTTGACGTTTTATTCTGGAATGATTCTAAGTATTGAGGCATAAATGCATGAGCAATCAGTGTAGACTCTTACCGGACTGTTTCTATTGGAGCAGTCTGGTCAGGCTCTAAACAGTTTGCAATTCAGTCTGCACCCATTGGACATATAACTGTGTGATAAAAAGGGTATGGTCGTCACTGGGGATGAACCAGAATCTAATGCTTTCTTAATTCAAACATTAACCCTTTGCTGCTTAACGGGAGTAAAGTTTCAGTTTACCTGATTGTGAACATCCTAGCAATTCCATTTGAAAACACATGTTTGCGGTTGTACTACTGCTAGGACGAATTCGCACATATCGCGCCAAAAATGGCCGCAGAAACAGAAACATGTGCGCCTTTGCAAGAGTATTTGATTGGTCAATTTCAAAGTTCTGAAAGAAAATTAACTTTGTATGATTAATTGGCATATCTATGCGAAACAGGTAGTGAACTCGATAATTATATCATTAAAAACGAATGTTTAAATTCTTTTGTTGCTCTTTTGAACTCTTTCACTGCAAATGTCGTTAAAAGGTGACTTTGCAAACAGTTAGAATCCTGATCAGACGCGGCGTCTGATGGGGATCAAAACTATGTGATACTAGTATCGACATTTCTGTAGTCAAAACAGCCCTAAAGCTGACTTTAAAAGTATTGCAGACGACACTACCAATGCATACGGCTTTTTATTATTATTATTATTATATACCATATTTATATAGCACTTTTTTCATACATAATCATACGTTCAAAAGTGCTTTACAATTATAAAAACACAAATAAAACATGAAATGAGAGTAACAATTAAAATAAACATTTCATAAGAACCTACAGTTTAAAGCATAATCATTGCGTTATAAAAAAAAAAAAAAAATCATTAAAACAGGCATAACTACAGATAAAGATGGCATATTGGCAGTTATATAAAACAAATATAATTCTGTCTAGTCAGGAATAAAAATATATTTCTACATATACAGAGTCAATATGACATTTATTGTCCATGTATTAGCGGTATGAGGGTTAAAGCAGATGATAACACTTGGCAGTGAAATACTATTTTGACGTCCTCTCTATGTCACAGAAACAAAACAACAGACAACTGTCTTGCAAATAGCGAGTTGCATTTATTGGACTACAGCTTGAATAGTGCGAATAAAGACTTAAATATTTCTGAGTAATATCAGCACAAATATACATGCATGTACACATACATGTAACTACGTAACTTTCTTGGAACTCAAAATCCCACACAATAGGGTTCAATGAAAATGACCCTTCACTGCAAGTAACAACAGATCCGTCAATGCAAGTCTAACAACTCTTAGTATATTTTATAATTTTATAAACACACCAAACGAAAGCAACTTTGTCACACAATTTGTCTGCGATGTGGTCGATTCGCCCATACAAAAACCAGAGGTAAAAACTTCATAAAGAAAAAACTCTGGAAAATGGTACCCGTATGGCAAGTATCGAGTTGCATTAAAGCAATACCACGTAGATGTCGGGCCTCATCTTCGCTGACAAATTATGTATGCGAACAGTATAGACTTGCAATAACAGCATTGGATAAACCAGTCGATAAAACGTTTGATAATACACACTGAATTTTAAATTTCTCGATGTAGCCCATAGAAGATACTCGCTAGAACTGAACACACTCAATACACGACAATAAACCCCAGTCACGTGACTGACAAAATCCCGCTTTTGTACAGTAGAACAACGATAGGACAATAGCGCTCCACTATACGATGTACCGTGGAGCGCTTATAAGTCCTCTCTATGTCACAGAAACAAAACAACAGACAACTGTCTTGCAAATAGCGAGTTGCATTTATAGAATTACAAATCATAGGGCAGAATATATCAAATTCAGTGTTTAAAAATTACACATTAAGTTTGTTTTCTCTATACAATCATCTATGTAGCCATCTTTGGCAATATCAAACTTCATTCTGCCATGCCTCTTGAGGCACCTATCGGAAACACCAGTTGTGTTAGCAGCTGCGATGACAACGCTATCTCTAAAGAATGAAAACCAATTTTTAGGTCAAGGGCGACTACTCTTCAATTTCTAAATAATTCGGGAATAAATAATCTGTTTATTAATCTTAATGCATTTGACTTCACCCCTCGACCTGAAAGTCGACTTGAATCAAAATATTTGCAACAGAAATATATCTCTTCAACGAAATGAACTAACATACAGAATAGTCACCTTTCGATATGAAAAAAACCTGATAGCCGTTTCTATAAACATCGGTTTTTCTATGCCTAATCTTGACAGTGAAATAATCCGAACAGAATTATACTCTACTACAGTACACATTGCTTATTTCAGTAAATCTGAGAAAACCAGCAAATGATAATGATATCATACACAAAACGCTTAAATCTACGGCATCAGTAGACGTTTCATACATAAAACATAGTCTATAGCATGTCCGATGTCACAATGCCTTTCTTCTGGTCACACTTCCATCAGAGACTTCATTATACAAGTTCAGTTGCCCTTTAGATTTAAAATAACTTAGAAACCATGAACAAGCCCAACTGTGCTTCTCCACTGCACCATCGGCCTTTGACGGACGAAACAACCACTCATTTTGACGGCAACGTTCTCCTGTTCCTGTCCATAGACACCACCCTGTTAAAGCTGATCAAGTAGCAATTCTATTCATACCTGTCAAAGCTGAAACCAATTTAAATAACATTAGCAATATGTTTTAATATGTCAGCATGTTAAAGGATAGTGGATTTCTCGGGGGGGGGGGGGGGGGGGGGGGGGGCATTATTACAATCTGTTTTATACAAATTCACTACACCGGTAATGAATGGCATGTAGCCTATCCTCCCTCCGCATTGGTTAAACACGTCCAAAAAAAAGGAGCGTTTCTCCAAAATGGAAGATGACTGTTCATTTTGCATTTTCACTAGCGATTTCTGATAAACAGACAACGTCTAGTCTAGGTGGAGGAAATACCCGATTTTGATCTAAACCCCCAAAAACTTATCAAAAACATTTACAGTCTCACATCCGGGAACTCACAACGTGCACTGAATCTTGAACACTTATTGTTTAAGTGAGAAACAAATCTGTCTACAATATACGGACCCCATAACAGGCTAAGCTTTAAGAATATGGTCGAACTAAACGACCGAGCAGCACTGTCAAAATACCTACTAAGATAATAACATTTTCATTAATTTCTCTAGAAAGCCATTCCGGGTTTAGTATCATATTTAATGCGTACAAAACACATGCAGGTCAACTGCAATATGGTTCAAATATGGTTTTGAGCTCCCAAAGAGCGAAATTGATTTTCAAATTTTACAATCAGAATAAACCTTTTACAACAGAATTCTTCAAAAACATACGAATAAATCCGAATTACTCTATATACATGTATGTACTGACTTTGTATCACGCCAAGCAAAACGCTTTCTCTCTGCGCTATTCAAAGAACCAAGGCTCTCTACGATTCTAATGCAACATTTGAAATCTTATTAAAATCCGAGACAAATAAAGAACTAGACCTATATAGGCTATGGCCATCCACTTCCGGGGACGAAAATGCACTAAAATGCTCATTATGTTCAGTGCTCGAACACAAGAAAAACACTCTGCCGGGGTAGATAAACTAGTGTTTCATTAAATACTAACAGTGACCTACCACAACCAAGATCAACCGGCCTCCAGTGGCACAGCGGAAATAGTATAGTTACGATCACCTACGCCCGCTTCAGGGGGGGGGGGGGGGGGGGGGGGTGTATAAATCCTTAAAAAATCTACATCGCCTATGCCCGCTTCTAGGGGCCGTAAATCCTTAATATATACATAGCTTAAACTGCCAACTTCCGGTGGCATCTCTTAACACCTATAAACACTTTGCAAATCTGATATATTTGAAGTCGTACATTTACGATCCCCTACACCCGCTTCCGGGGAACTTAAAACCTTAAGAAATCTTCATAGCTTACGACCGCTTCCGGGGCCGTAAATCATTCAAATATACATAGCTTAAACTGCAAACTTCCGGTCTAAACACCTTTTAAAAACTTTGCTCATCTGAAATATTTGAAATCGTATAGTAACGATCGCCTACACCCGATTCCGGGGGAGTAAATCCTTAAAATATCTAAATCGACCAAGCCCACTTCCGGGGCCGTAAATCCTGAAACTTTACATATTCTAAACTGCCAACTTCCGGTGGCATCTCTAAACACCTGTGAAACTTTGCTCGTCTGATATATTTGAAATCGTATAGTAACGATCGCCTACGCCCACTTCCGGGGGCGTAAATCCTTAAATATCTACATAGCTTACGCCCGCTTCCGGGGGCCGTAAATCTTTAAGATATACATATCTTAAACTGCCAACTTCCGGTGGCATCTTTGAAATCGTATAATTACGATCGCCTACGCCCACTTCCGGGGGCGTAAATCCTTAAACATCTACATAGCTTACGCCCGCTTCCGGGGGCCGTAAATCCTTAAGATATACATATCTTAAACTGCCAACTTCCGGTGGCATCTCTTTACACCTGTAAAACATTGCTCATCTGATATATTTGAAATCGTATAGTTACGATCGCCTACGCCCGCTTCCGGGGGCGTAAATCCTTAAAAATCTACATCCACTACGCCCGCTTCCGGGGGCCGTAAATCCTTAAAATATACATATCTTAAACTACCAACTTCCGGTGGCATCTCTTAACACCTATAAAAATTTTGCTAATCTAATATATTTCAAAAACCCTACTGCCATATACCGTCATCTAGAAACATAATATTCTAGTAGCCTCTAGCTCTCAGATAACTAACAAGTTTTAATATCTTAGTGAAGATATGACAAGCAGTTTTGATGTTAACCGATAATAAATTGAAACATAATATTTCAAGTTTCCTACTTCTGAATAAGAAAAGCCCAAATACGGTATTTACTATTCAGCAATATCAATATGATAAGCACGCTTGATAGAAAACGTGAAAAATAAGAAATTTCTTTCAAAAATAGATTCACCGATCTTGATATCTTCATATCTAACCTAAAACACGCAGAGAGGCACTAGATCTAATATGACAACAATCAGGCACCATTCTATTTCCTATTGTGATCAACTGTCAAAGGGTTTACTACTAACTGGAACATATTTTAATCTAGAAATAACGCCTTTAGTTAGTAACTGTTGTATTTCATTCTCTAAACACGCTTGATTATCTCTAGCAGTTTTGTTATTGCTTAATATTCCTAAAAAGGCCACTGATACCCAATTTAAATCACATCAAGCGAGTTATTGCCAACTGACGCTTCTCTGCGTTTGGAGACATGCTTTAAGCCTACCCACGAACAAAAAACTTTGCATGTATCTGAACTCTCATCGGATTCGTTAAAACATGTATCCGCAGATTTAACAAGTTTACTATGTTCTGAAAATGTCAACTTGTTCAAATAAACTACTACAAATACTTATCTTGTTGTTAGAATTGTTAGCAAAACATTCTGGGGAGCGCTTCCAGTGGCCAGATTTCCCACGTGCAAAACCCAGAGGTCTCCTAGCCTGGCCCGTCGAAGACGCCAGTACCATCTCTAGATGTTTTTTTATCTGTGAGATATGATACATGTATCTCGCTGAAACATGAGATAAATATAATGTGAAGCCATGCCACGTGGCATTTGTACATGTATATTACTTTATGCCCATTTGTCATTATTTTTAGAATTATTGTTTCAAGAAAGATCTAATAATGTAATAAACAATTTCAGTAGAAAGCAGCTCCAACGAAATTCAATCGTACTTTCAAGTATAACACAGGGACAGATTAAACGGTATATACACAACTGTTACGCAAGCGTGAGCAAGCTCGCTCCGCCGATACTATAATATACAGTCATGCCTAGCGTAACCGGCCTCCCGCACACAAATGAATACATTTAAGCATTCTAAAATACTTTTTTACGCTTTTTACGACATTTAACTAATGTTTCTGTATGCAGAGGATTATCTGCATCATCTATTACTATGTTGACCTTGGTATTGTACTTAAACTGCACCTCGGTGCGCTTGCTCTTAAATTGCTTTAGCCTTTACGTCCAAAAACAGCAAGCCAGATATTTTATTAAACTGCAGAATTATAAGTCACTTATCTTTAGAAACAAAGTTTCAATGGCATTCGACATGTCCGTCCTGTGCTCTGTGAAAAACGTCCGCCCCCTCTCGTCAATAAAATTTCAAACTTGAGCTGACTTCATTTCAATTTCTCGATGTAGCCCATAGAAGATACTCGCTAGAACTGACCACACTCAATACACGACAATAAACCCCAGTCACGTGACTGACAAAATCCTGCTTTTGTACAGTAGAACAACGATAGGACAATAGCGCTCCACTATACGATGTACCGTGGAGCGCTTATAATTCTACGGGCCTTTATCAGAGATATCAGAATACACACATGTTTTTACCCCCGTTATCGATAAATGCGGGAAGCATATACAGTGAAACCCCTCTAAACCGGACATATGTGGGGACAACAAAAACATCCGGTTTAGAGGGGTTTCCGGTTTAGAGGGATTTTAACCCATAGCTTGTTTCTAGTATGGAAGGTAGCTGACCACTTAAAGCAGGTTGAAAAGTAAAGCAGAATGCGCCTTAAGGCGCATTCTGCTTTACTTTCAACCTGCTTTAAGCTATCATCTGCTAGAATATAGAAAATATTTCTGATGATATATGTTCATGAATGTATTTTCTTCAGTGAAGGAATAAATCAAATGCGTAAAAATAGGTGGGAAACGGGACCAAAGGTTTTGTCCGGTTTAGAGAGAATTCCGGTATTTAGAGGTTCCGGTTTAGAGGGGGTTTCACTGTATTGATTGTCCAGTACGTGCATCCGTCCGTACGAGGTTAACAATATTTTTTAACGATCAGATTGATTTTCAGAAAAATACAAAGTTTTACCTTTTCTGTATAGTTTTTGAAACTGTTGTCCCATATTTGGTACTGAAAGAAAATGAATTAACCCATTTATGTCAAGTGAATTCTTCCATGCTTATAGATCGGATCAAACCCAATTTCATTCAAGGGGTGCCTGGTCTATATTTGATTTATTTCTATTTTATTTTCTATTCCCTTAGCAAATAGTACAGACTCAGATCAGACGCCGAATTATGCGGCATTTGATCTGAGTCTGCACTGTTTGCCTATGTCCTTTTATGGGGATGCTAGACATAACATTAGTTAATTTGTATGCGAAACAGGTTGATGGATATATCAATAAAAGCAAGTGTATTTGTTATTAAGTTACCATTTGCTAATAGTTTGATCTCGTTGGGTCCTTTATCAAGGAGTATCATGTCAAATTACACGGAACATTTTGAGTTACCTACATCGATAGAAGCGGACTGCATATAGTGATTTTCCTGTCCGTGAGTCCAAACGGACATATTCGCCCGTATAGCCTGCCGAAGTACTGTCTAAGTAATTTACTTTCAGTCTAGGTCCAACACAAGAAAGAGAACATGCATACTCTGACACAGTTTGGATGACTAGACATTTAATTTATGTTTGAAAGCGACAACAATCGAAAGTCACGCGCTATTCGTGGGTTGGTAGAGTACCATATTTATAAGATAAACTTCAATTTATGGAGCTCGAATTTAAGTAGAATTTACCTTCATTACTACAGTTTAATGTAACAGAACCGCCATACACCTTGCCAGAAGACCGTGTCAAACTAACAGTATTTATTGAGGGGTCCGTCTAAAGACCCCAAGCCTCCCCAAACCTCTCCAAACCACCCAACCTTAATATCTAATCACATGAAGCTTATATAGCGAATTAAGGCTAAACTAATGTAAAAAAAAAAGTTAATTTAAGATTAAAACTCCTTTTTATATTTCAAGGGGAGCGACCCGTACAATACTTAGGATGGCTATATACAGTTACTTCTAAATATTCACAAATTACCCAATAACCTGTTTCTGGTTTCGAAGACAAGTACCCGCTTAAAGCAAGTTGAAAGTAAAGCAGAATGCACTTTAAGGCGCATTCTGCTTTTCTTTCAGCCTGCTTTAAGCTACCATCTGCTAGAATATTGAAAACTTATTTTTAAAAGTGGCTTGGGGAGGTTTGGAGAGGTTTGGGGTCCTGAAAGGACCGTTTATGAAGTAACGAGTTAAGACATTGTGTTGGTCCCAAATAAGACTACACGTCATAAGATTAACGATATGTTGATCTACAGAAAAAGCCAAAACTTTACCTGTAGTGAAGAGTTCTTAAAATCAGTGGCATATATTGCGTACTGAACTCGAAACGATGCCACATGGACACTATTGTGTATAACAATTCCTCCTATCACTGAAACTGTACCAAGCTCAATCTGTAAATGGTAGATACAAAAACCCACTATACCCAGAGCTCCAGATAAGAGGGAGTAAACCGAACAAATCCAGCATTTTATCACTCATATCACAAACAAATCCCATAACACCATAGGGTTCAATACAGAAATATAGATTTTAGTTTTTGAAAGACTCCCCTTATCTGGAGCTCTGTATAATGCCGGTATAGTCCGAACATATTAACCTGGCGTTGAACTTTTTGCATGAATAAATAAAAGTGAGATGACGCAGTATAAATCAATAATCGACAGTGAACCGTACAATTTCGGGACGGTTCGGTAAATTACGTGAATCTTGTTACAGTTGTGATCTTCAGTGGATTAACACTTCATTTTGAGCAAAGTTGAAACAGTTGTTATTGATGAACTATTATTCCTGAGTCTTCTATCATTATCGTATCAACTAACATCACCATGTTGCGCTTTAATGGGAGTTTTAATTCATGTAAGATCATCGATTCCCTCGACTCATCTCACGACAGTTCACTATATATACCTAATTGACAACCCTCTGAGGTACATCATCTGCAATAGGTGTGTGGTTAGAGCGAAGGATTTGTAACGGCGACGTCCAGGGTTCGAATCCCGATTGTGGGGAAAATAAGTTTATTTTATAAATGTTATTTTATGGACCAAATAGTCGCTATGGCATAAAATTTTGAAACAAAAGAGTCATGTTCCAATCGAAATTACTTAAAAGGAATAATATAGAATGGTAAAAAAGTGAAACAAAATGTATGAGTATTGCATTGGATTCGTACCACTGACTGTACGGAAAAATAATGTATAGTCGCCTTCCTTACCACTTGCGCTAAATACTCTTTGATATAAGTGGGACCTGGCAGTACTATATTTCCGCGGTATCAATGTAGTTACAATGTGATTTTTCGTATAAATGATAACGATTTAGAAATGCAACAAAGTGTGAAATTATGCTAATAGAGGTAACCAACGTCAAGTCAATATTCTCGGACTATATGTGCAGCGGATAATGCGTTTTCTCTCGTTTATATGCAAACGAAACGCAAACCAAATACAATAACAAATACTAAATTACAATTTGTCGACACTTCGGACTATTTGTGTTTATCTGATTAGACGACAGGTTACTCACAGTCTAAAATACATTATGAAAGTTTAAAGCAAATGGCTGCTTAGAGCAAGATGAAAATAAAACGGAAAGCTTATTTAGGAGCTTTCTGTTTTAGGTTCACTTTGCTGTAATGTATTTTTGCAGTCAATACGCCTTCAATTAAATTGTCGTAAAAGAAAGATGTTACCGTAACTGTTACATGTATCGCTGCCAAATTAATCATGAGATGTTTACCCTTTCATCGTTTCATTGTCTTCTCAAATTTTGTTGCCTGCAATATCGTTTCAATATTAAATTTAAGGCAGTATCAGTGAATAAATTTCAATAATGGTGTCAAACAGTTTAGATCCTGATCAGACGCCGCGTTAAATGGGGTCTGATCTTGATCCAAACTATTTTCAAACGCGCTTTTTGGCGTAATTTAGATAATTACTTACCTGAAGATATGGATACATGTCAGTCGTCATTGGACACCAACTCTGTTTAGATGGGCGTACCATTTGCGCTTCGTGCTCTTGTGTGTGGCTGGATGCAAGAAGTTGTGCATCTGGTATTCTTCCGTCCCTAAGGCCCATTGTTCTTTGACAAGATGTTGTAAATTTCGTCGAATAAGCTACATAGACAAATAAAATCATAATGTTATATAAACAATGGCCAAAGAAATTCGTCGCTGAGACACAGTATTCTTTAACAAAATGTAGTAAATTTCGTCGAATATTTTACATGTTAAAAAATAATAGCACTGTATTACATAAGGGGATACGTTATTCTTTCTTATAAAGCGTTTACGTTAAAACTATTATTTCCATTGCAAACAGTTTAGATCTCTATTAATCAGATTCTGCATTGCTTGATGATAGTAATTTCAATACAAAATTAACATGATTTTTAAACCAGGCATCCCTTAGATAAAATATGGACTAACCCAATATATACGCATGAAAGAATCTAATGGGTGCAGATGGGTTAAAGTAGGGCGTATTTTTGCCAGAAAAAGGGTTTTAGCAGATGAAGAAAGGTTAAAACTAACGTTCATCATAACTTTGGCCTAGATCTGTCTCAAGATTTAGATCATCACACACTTCTTTGATCATCGTACATCTGTCTCTGTTGTTACAGAAATTACCTGAAACAAACATGTTGAGATTGGTATTACAGATATTAACTACATACGCCCCATTCAATTCTATTGAACAAAGTAACGATTGAACAGTTTGCCGATCATTTGCTGTCGTTTATTTCGCTTAACCCTTTACCTGATAGCCTTTTTATAGGAATTAAGATAGGTGACTACTTAAAGCAGGTTGAAAGTAAAGCAGAATGCGCCTTAGGGCGCATTCTGCTTTACTTGCAGCCTCCTTTAAGCTATCATGTGCTACAATATAAAAAATATTCCCTATAATACATATTCATTACTGATTAAATTGGAACTATTTTCTTCAGCGGATGAATAAATCATATCCGCTAAAAGGCGCTTCTTTTGGGGAAAGGGTTAAACGCCGAAAAATCCATTTATTTCTTAATTAACTACATATATAAATGTGGACTGTCATTAATTAAATAAATAAATTGAGATTGATATTACAGAAATTAAATACAGAAATAAATTGAGATTGTTAAAACAAAAATTAACGGTATAAATTAATAGAAATAGTTATTACAGAAATTATCTAAAACAAATGCAATGCGTTACTTAAACGCCAAAACGAGCTTAAAACATACTGTTGGACCGTTTTGGCTTTCAATTGCTAGTTATATTCAATTGCTTGTTATATTTAATTTTGATTTGATTCATTATTCTGACGTCATTTGAAACGTCAAACAGTGGAGAAAACGTTATTCTTTCCAAATACACGCGTTTATGCTAAAACAGTTATTTACATTGCAAACAGTTTGGAACCAGATCAAATGGATAGATGGATGCGATGGGTTTTATGGCACTGCGACTTGAAGTAGGTCATATAGCGCCGATGAATGATGAAGGGAAGGGGGCGTTGCGATGATGATAACTGATGATTTAAGGAATATAATTTCGGCTGATCTCATTCGTTGCTCAGCAGCGCATGAGACTAAAACCACCGGCCTGCCTTCCTTTTAGATCTTGGCAGAGGGATACTCTCGGTCTAAAAAACAGAAACTATTCCCTATGACAATTAAGCCCCGAAACTTCGGCAAAGTAGGAAAGGCGCGGGGAAAACCAGATCAGACGCAATGCCTAGCTCTTATATAGCGTTTTAGTTGAGTCTGAGTTCGTTTTCAAGCAATTTGATTGGTCTAGGCTAGGCTCAAATCGGACCAATCAAATGCTTCAGAATAATTTAATACCCATTTCAAACGCTGTATAAGCATGGGCCCTGGTTATCTGGCTCCAAATATACCATTAAATAGTGTTGTATTCTACATTTGACAGCATTGCGTTTGCGTTTGTTTGCCTTAACCCTTTACCTGATAGCCTATGTTTAGAATTTAAGATGGGTGACTATACTTAAAGCAGGTTGAAAGTAAAGCAGAATGCGCCTTAAGGCGCATTCTGCTTTACTTTCAGCCTGCTTTAAGCTATCATGTGCTAGGCTATAGAAAATATTCACTTTAATATATATTGGCTGATTAAATTAAACTATTTTCTTCAGCGGAAGAATAAATTATATTCGCTAAAAGGCGTGTCTATGGGGGAAAGGGTTAAAACAGGGAAAATAACGTCCTTTCCACTGTGAATTAAACCGTCTCATGAATAAGTAATCCTTGCTGCCCTGCTTCACTTGTTTTAATTGAGGAAAATAGTTTCCGATTAAACGATCATAAATATGTAACATAATAATGCTTCTATAACCTAGCAGAATGATGCTTAAAGCAGGTTAAAGGTAAAGCAGAATGCGCCTTATGTGCATTTTGCTTAATTTGTAATCTGATTTAACCCTTTACCTGATAGCCTATTTCTAGAATTGAAAATAGGTTACTGCTTAAAGCAGGTTGAAAGAAAAGCAGAATGCGCTTAAGGCGCATTCTGCTTTACTTTCATCCTGCTTTAAGCTATCCTGTGCTAGAATATATTGAAAATTTTCCCTATAATATATATTAAATTATTAAATTGGAACTATTTTCTTCAGCGGATGAATAAATCAGATTCGCTAAAAGTCGCTTCTATGGGGTAAAGGGTTAAGTGGTCACCTTTTTTAATTTTAGAAACAGACCAGTGGGTTATGGGTCGATCGTTGTAACAGTTGATTTACCTAAATTTGTAGCTTACAACAGAGGTGCATATGTGAACCGAAAGTGACAACACGGACCAGTGGGTATTGAGTAGATTGTTGTAATCGCTAAGTTACTTACATTTGTAGCTTACAAAAGAGGTGTATATGTGGACCGAAAGTGACAACATTGACCAGTGGGAAATGGAAGATTGTTGTAACCGCTGAATTACTTACATTGGTAGCTTACAACAGAGGTTTATATACACGTACCTAGTCCATATGCCTTTTCAGTCTGTGTACTATCCTGTGTTTCCATACAAACAGGTCTAGTTATGCTCGAACGAAACTCTCTTCCCAGGTATATGCTGTGTGCTGGACACACTGTTAAATGCAATACAATATATACATTTATCACATTAAACCGCCTCTGACAGTGTAAAAGAGCCATTCAATAAATGATAGTGAAATATCAATTAATCGGCTCCGGCCCAACCTGTCCGTCCACAAGCGCTGCATGACTGACGCGGGACGCCAATGACGTCATTTGTCAAGACGTTACTGTTAACAACTCTAAAACATTACGACATTAAACCAGTTTTTATATTTCGTTTCATGAGTCAATCAATTGTAGGAATTTGATAGATTGCGGTAGAAAAGTGTATATTTCATTTCATTAGCCTATTTCCCCCATGAATACACCTTTTTACGCCTATAATTTATTTCCCAACTGAAGAAAGTAGACCCCCTTTATACAGTCTTGGAAATGTTTATTTCTATATTTACATTCGTCCCTTTAAATTCCATTGACACAATTGACAGGGCTGCCATAATTTGACAGGAAAAATCCTAAGATTTCCAAATTTGCATTTTTCAAGTGCGATTTTACAAATCGTACCTTTACCCCATAGCCTTTTTCTTGTTTTGTTGACAAACGACTACTTAAAGCAGGCTGTAAGTAAGGCAGAATGCGCCTTAGGGATCATTCTGCTTTACTTTCAGCCTGCTTTAAGCTACATAAACTTGGAAAAAAATCCGGATATTTAGGAAAAATCCGGAGAAATGGCAGCCCTGAATTGAAGTTTAATTTGTTGACAGCCAATTTATCTAGGGGCGGGACTTGTGGATAAATTTCGCGAAGGAGGCAAGCTTATCGATCTGCTCTTCGCCAACTATTTTTTTGCGTTGCGTCAGTAATGCAGTTATAACTGTTCCTTCAGATGTATACATTATTTGTGTAAACATCCTCTTATATGGATTAAATAGCCATGCTTTCTAATAAAATGTTCATCTAATATTAGAAATTACAGCAAATATAATATAAATATAAGAAATGAACTGAATCCTTTTCGACGTTTAAGCAAAATAAACGACAGAAAATGAATTGCCAATTTACCTATCATTTTTTTGTCGTTTATTTCGCTTAAACGCCGAAAAATTCAGTTCATTTCTTAAATATACTTGAACATGATGTTTAACTTACTTGAAGAGCAGATGTTCTCGTTTTCATCCAGTTTGTCATCGCATTGGGCATGCCCGTTACATAGTAGATTATTAGCAATACATCTCACAGGGTTAGATCGGCGACAGAGTATGGTCTCACCTGTACACCCTGGCAAAATTCAAAACAATCACAAAATTGACAACAGTTTTGGTACAGTTAAATTCACAGAAAACATTATTTTCAAATTTCATGACAACGTCAGTGGTACAGAATTATGTCATTTTAACCATTTCACTCTCATTGAAGCTTAAAACGCGTTTGAAAACAGCTTGAATCCTGATCAGACGCCACGTAACGCAGCTTCTGACCAGGATTCAAACTGTTTGACACTCGTTTTGAAATTTAATCATTCATACTGCCTTATTTTTAAACTTTGAAACTAAATTGCAGACAACAATATTGAAGCAGACGACATTGCAGACAACAAAATTGAAGCAGATGACAATGAAACGGTGAAGGGGTAAAACTCTCACCGTGTGAATCTTTCTACTCCTCATTTGATCACGTGGTTATTTGAGTACTGTCGCAAAAGTAACACATGTATGAATATGTCCAAATGCGAGAATAGGACACACCAGTATGATATACATGTATGAGGTTACAAACCACTTATACGTGGAGTTTTTAATAAATGCTCTATTAACCCATTTATGCCCATGAGCACATATAAAGGACATAGGCAAACAGTTTAGAATCTGATCAGAGGCTACATCGTTTGCTGACAGGAATTATAATATGAAAAAAAAAAAGAGAATTGAGACCAGGCATCCTTTAGATAAAAAAAAGACTTTTCCAATGATAAGCATGGTAGCATCAACTAGGCGCAAATTCGTTTATCCTTTAAATTATCTTTAGCTTAGAAACAAAATGATTGAATAAAACTCAATATATTTTAACTTCATTGATTAACGTCGCGAACATAGACCTTGCAATGAAATCTCCCTATGTGCCTGCTGGAAGGTTGCATGATACATATAAATATATAAGGGTGATCTAAAGACACTACGGTTTTAGTCCATACAGCAAAACATTTAATATGAATAAGCAAACAGGGCAGACAATGATGAGGAACTGACTATAGTGGAAACTCATCAGGGTCCAAGATTATAAAGCCTTAACATTTAAGTCTGAAATCGTTCTCAAGCATTTGATTTGTCAGATTTGAGTTTTTGCTGAGCAAAAACTCAAATCTGACCAATAAAATGCCTGAGAACAATTTTAGACTCAGCACAAAAACTTTATAAAGTTGGGACCAGGGTTTATGCTTTTTGCTAATGTTTACTTTTCTAGACGAAGGGCAGGAATGGTTAAGAATATAAAGTTGATACTTAGGTTGCAGTTATCGAAATGTTCGTCACTTCCGTCCTTGCAGTCTTTGATGTCGTCACAGATTAATTGTTTCTTCACGCACTCTCCTGAATGACATTTGAACTCGTATTCGTAGCACTCTGCAGAAATGGGATGGAACACATAATTATGTATGCGCGACGTCACGAAACAAGAACTTAATCAAACTTGATAGCTATTCTAGAGGCTCGTTTTACGAAATGTCGTACGACAAAAACGGTCGTAAGTCAAAACATTAAAGTACGCATATTTTATGATTTCTCCGTCTAATCCTGTCTTGTGACATCTCTTTAAAATCGTCTTGAAAGGAAAATATAATAATTTAGGACTTTAGAATATGACTTAAGACCGTTTTTGTCGTACGACGTTCCGTAAAACAGACCCCTAATCTTTAAAATAGCTGTGCGCATTGGAAACAAAGAACGAATGAAGACAAACGTGTAGTACTTCTGATAAAACACTCAAAAGAAGTTTTACAAGAATTGATTTAGAAAAAAGAAAAATTGATTTGATTAAAGTTTGTGAATGTTGTTTCTATTCTGACTTACTTAAATGTTAACAAATTATACTGAAATGTACATAATTATTACATGTACTGTTATTGAGTCCATGGGGATCATTGCAGATGGTCAATACGGTGATATAGTTAAGGCTATTGTGACATACTCGCATTTCAAAAATTGGTTGGTTTAGATATTACACACTGTCTTAGCAATGTGTTACAAATGGTGTGGTCTGGTTACTTTACTTTCAGTCTGCTTTAAGTGGTCTTCTATCTTCAAAACTGGGAAAATGGTAATCGAAATTAAAATCCTTACATACCTTCCCGTCTTTCTGAAAAAAAAGCCAACGTGTGTACATTGTTATCAATGTTAATAATTGTAATGAATAAATATCAATTCTTTTATATAGTGGAGAAAAAGCTGTTCTTTCCCATTTAAACAAATTAAAACGAAATTGCATAGTAGAAAATGACAAATTTGAGATAATTCAGTCTTGATACTGATTAGACGGCGGTTGGGCATACCAGGTTTAACATTTTCTGTAATAGGAAATATTGCTTCAGCACAAAAGCATTCATAAGCAAATGATAGCATCAATTCATTGATAAAGGCATGTTTTCAACAATAATATAAAACAAAACGCTGACTTATTTGCATGTTTAGATTATGCAAGATAGATGTAGTAGATCTAAAAAGTGAAACCAAGTTTGAAACTACGAAATATACATATTGCAGACTACCATTAACGGCGATATTGTTGCGTAAATTGATAAAAAAGAGTTCTGAATTCAATACATTTCTTTAAATAAAATACATACACATTACCAGTTGACGATGCTGTACAGAACGATGTATTCAGCTCGAGGCATTCTTTACACTTTTGTGTTTATAAATTTGTATAAATACAGTACTGAACCTTATTAAATTAAATTGATAATCGCAAGCGAATTGCCATCGAATTGCCATCGAATCGGGCGCTTCAAAAAACAAATCCTACGTTTGAATATTTTTACGCGAATTTTCCGAAGCGGTTGTGACATAAATGGAATCTAAAAAATTAACGAAGGCATATTTGCGAACATTTGTAAGATACACCATTCAAGAAAACTTATCCGAGGGGAAATTTAGTATTTTGAATCGCAAGCGAATTGCCATCGAATTGCAAGCGAATTGCCATCGAATTGCAAACGAATCGCAAAAATTGTTAATTTAATAAGGGTCAGTACTGTATAATACTTTAAATGAATATATCACAATTTATGTCGCTTTTCCCTCGTATACACTGATATCATATCTTGTGACTCTGACTATTTATTGCCCTATTGTGTATGCTTATGTACTGTAGGGCCTCTGACATTATATTCAAATAAAGTATAAGTATAACAAAAGTCTATCTAACCTAATGCACATTTTTTATCGTGTAAGTATATAAATATAGTGTCTATCTATCATATACTTACTCTGCTCACAGTGGTAGTCAAGCTCGTCGAAAGAGTCTACACAGTTATCAACACCATCACAAAGAAGCGTGTTTGGTAAACACTCGTTGTCACAGAAAAAATGACCTTTGTTGCAATCTACAGACAGAAAGAGATTCAGGAATCGTGATAAGTATATTCGAAGTTTCGATAACGCGAATTAGCTTAGCTATCCTATATTTCGAAACATACAATTGCCTTATTTCAAGCTCTGTTTAGGTGAACATATCCGTTTCGCAAAGTATAAACGCGACTGAGGCGCGTTTTAACTTTGACATACGGGTATGTTCGACTTAACCGAGTTCGAGATATCAAAGTTTGACTGTATACAGTTGAGAAGATCTAAAGACGTTAAATCCCTTCACCGCTATGGCGTCATCAGCTTTAAAGAATTATCTTCTGCCTTTGTTTTTTTTTCTCAAAATTTAAATTTTAGATAGTTTGACTTAAGAAATATTGATATGAGTGTAAAACAGTTTCGATCATAAATAGATGCCGCGTCTGATCAGGATCCAAACTATTTGCAAATAACTATTGCACTCGAGGTAAGGCGGTAATGGGATTAAACTCAATAAATAAATATAGAAAAATCAATGCAATAAATGTAGAACATATAGACAACTCAATGCAATAAATATAGAAAAGTCAACGCAGTAAATGTAGAACACCCAATGCAACAAATGAAGACAACTCAATGAAATAAATATACAAAACTCTATGTAACAAATGTAGACATCTCAATGCAATAAATGTAGAAAACTCAATGCAACATATGCATAAACATTAATGCAACAAATGTAGAAAACTCAATGAAATAATTGTAGAAAAAATTGAAGAAAACATTTTGCAACAAATGTCAACAACTCAATTTATGTAGAACGCTCATTGCATCACATGTAGAAACATTATTTAAACAAATATAGAAAATTCAGTACAACAAATGTTAAAAACTCAGTAAAATAAATGTAGAGAACTCAATGCAACAAATGTAGAGAATTACAGATGTTTCTAAAATATGCCGATATATTCCTTTTATCTAGGTACAGTGGAGAATCTGTTATTCTTTCCAAATAAACGCGTTTACGCTAAAACTATTATTTGCAGTGCAAACAGTTTGGAGCCAGATCAGACGCCGGGTTACCCGGCGTCTGATCTGGCTCCAAACTGTTTGCCACCAAGAAAAACAAGAATTATCAGAATTGTCCAAAAGTTGTTCTTTTCTACGTTTTAGTGCTTTGCGTTTGCGTACGTTTGCGTTTAAACGGGAAAGAATAACATATTCTCCACTGTAACAAACAGTTGTGAGCCTGACAAGACGTCTGATCTTGCTGTAGTCGAATTGTTCATTTCAGGTGTCAGGGGTGAATGAGTTGACACCGTCAGCCCCTGCGACGAGCAAACTCGTCATTTACCAGCAATGTACATATACTGACACGAAAAAGAAACTGTGCACTTGTTTAGGAATTAAAATTTCCATCTTTTTATAAAGAAATATAGGAAAATGTGGTATCAAAATGTTTGTAAGAACTTGTTTTACACGATGCTATATTTTTAAATCAAATTCATGTAATTATAAATGCACTGTTAACGCTTGAATGAAGTAGGGGTTAAAAGTAAAAGTTGCAAATCGGTACTGTTTCCTAAATTTTAGAAAAATGAAATGGATTTAAATCGGTATGTGTAATGTCCTCGTCTTTGGCTGACTAATGCAATAATTATCGAACGCATTGGCCTGACGTAACGTCTTGTGACGTAAATTCGTCAACGTCATATATCTACCCTGACGTGCTGGCTTGCTGGATCCTGACTGATCTGTAACGCTTACATTATGACCGTTACGATGTCGAAGGGTCATGATGGTATTTTGGTGGCAATTAAACTGCACAGTGACGTCAGATACGCTGACGTCGGATGAAAGCTACTGAAGTGTCTGAATTTGTACGTTTTCTTGACGTCGTGGCAGCTTGTAAACGAGCTTAATTCAAATGTACTGTGATTTTATTATTGCATAATCAGTTAAGATTTCGGTCAGTGAAAATATGTACTTGTAAACATGTTGCACAGGCAGCACGTGCATTATATTGCATAATAGCCGTCGGTACGTTTGAATGAAATCCGGGTGCTCTAATATTGAGTAAATTAGTGCAATATGTGTAGAATTCTTTGATCACTCATTATGCCAAAATTTATAATTCTAAACTTAGTAACGAAAAGGTTACACTCAATATAAAAGTGCACAGTTTCTTTTTCGTGTCAGTATATTAAGAAAACAATGTAGATCCAGTAAGGAACCCTGATTGTTATTTTGCAAATATAATTTTGCACAATTACCATACGTAGTCAAATAGAATTGACTTAATTTGAAAAAAGTTTAAGGGGTCATTAAGTTGTTAGTTTTTTCTTATATATCGATGCAAAATTTACAAACTCCGATCAGATATAGTGGAATAACGTTACTCTTCCGAGTTGAAACGCAAACAAATCGCAAATGAATTGCAATAAAACGTAGAAGATTGACAATTTTTTTACAAATCTGATTTATCTGAATTTGAGTGGCAAACGCTTTGGAGCCTGATCAGACGCCGGGATATCCGGCGTCTGATCTGGCTCCGAACTTGTTGCAAGGGAAACAATAATTTTAGCATGAACGCGTTTGTTCGGAAAGAATAATGTCTTCTACGAGTGCAATTGTGCTCGTCTTCTCCATCCTCGCAGTCGTCGTCACGGTCACAGCGATGTGTAAACCTGACACAACGTCCATCGGGACAACGGAAATCTTCACCAGGACACACTGTAAACCAAAACAAGAGAGATGTGAATTTTATTATTAACACATACAGTACTCCCTCTCTACAGCGACACCCAATGGGAAACAAATGTTGTGTGCGGTGTTCGGAGGGAGTCGTTTTAGGGAGAGAAAATAATTTCCTTAGAGAGCTGAGCTCCAGTCGGTTTACATTTGCAAACAGCTTGAATCAAGATTAGACGCCGCTCATCGGATGTCGGATAATTTGGTTTCGGAACTGGCTTCAAGTTCTTTGCAGTTGAAATAATGCAGTTGTAAGCGTAATCGATTTTACATGGATTTCACCACAGTGAGCATGTGTTTCGTCCAAAATCAACATGTTTATGCTAAAACACTTATTTCCATCACAAACTATTTTCTACTCAGACAAAAAAAAAATCGTTAAAATTATGTTTTTCAAAGATGCCAATTTTTTTACATTTTGTTGCAGATCGTCTTGAGCAGTCAAGTTTCGTTTAACCCAATCACTGCTTTATCCCGAGTAAAACGGTTTAGTGCCATTTTAGTCCTAATCAAGATTCAAACTGTTTGACACTGATCTAACAATATCTTAAAACAAAATACCTAACTTTGTATTTCAGAAACAAATGCAGAGGACACTTGTTTAACCCTTTCACTTTCAATGACGTCATAAAGCGCCTTTGCAAACAGTTTTGATCCTGATCAGACGCCGCGTCACGCGGCGTCTGATCAGGAGCACAACTGTTTGCCATTTGTTTTGTAATTACGTCAGTTAAACTGCCTTAAATCTAACGTTGAAACGATATTGCAGACAACAATATTGAAGCAGACGACACTATGGGAGTGAAAAGGTAAAAACCTTACAATAAATTTGATCATGAAAGAGTTAAAACTGATGACGTCATGTCAGTGAAGAGGTAAAACGGATAATAAAATGTATTTTCCCGTGTACGTACCGTCTATTCCAAGGGGTGTGTATACACATAAGATGTATCCATATAGAATTACCTCGATTTCTTCTACACGAAAACCTTTCACGTCATTACAGGCAGGGCCCTGAAGAAAAAATTAAAACCGGTGCAGAATGCAGTTACAGTTTAGAGGACGCTTTTCTTTCCCGTTTTAACGCAAACAAAACGCAAACACATTGCTATTAACTCTAGTAAATAATGTTTTGGCAATTCTGACTATTTCTTTTAATCTAAGTGGCATTTTATTACCTCGAAAACAAACTGGTGAAATACGAATTTTAGTTAAACGAGTTAAAGATACCGAATTTGACTGTAAATATAATTGGCATGCAAGATGGTATTTGTACTGAAACAAACATGTCCAATGCAAACGGTTTGGAGCCAGACCAAACATCAAGTGCCCCGACGTCTTTCTTCAAGTTTATAAAACATTTGAGTTCAGTTTGAAATCGTTCTCAAGCATTTGATTGGTCAGATTGAGCTCAATCAAACGTCAAGTGCCACGGCGTCTGACTTCAAGTTTATAAAACAATTAAATTCAGTCTATAATTGTTATCAAGCATTTGATTGGTCAGATTTGAACAAAAGCTCAAATCTGACCAATCAAATGCTTGAGTATGATATCAGACTCAACGCAAAACGCTGTATAACCTGCGACACAGGCTTCAAACTGTTTGTCACTCTGATTAAAATACATTGTTTAGAAAAATTTCATTTAACTGATTCTGGAAAGTTTCGTCTAAACAGGAAAATGTAATGTACTCAAAACCATATACAGTAAATCCTCTATATTCCGACCACTAATAAAGGAACTTTCAGTTTTACGTTCAGCTTGCTTTAACCAGCCACCTGCCTCACAACCTAATTAACACAATTAAGTTGTCGCAATTTAAAGGTTTTACTGTCGAACACACTAGGCTTTCTAATTTCTAAATGTATTTTTGCTTTGCCATTTTATACATTTAGACGGTTCTTCAGCCTGGTAATTCATATAATATATACGATCACAATCAGACATTTTTCTTACATATTGACTTGGAAAATGTGTGACCAATGCCGGACTTGGGCCGGTCACTACGTAGAAAATTGACCCTAGGCCGTAGAAAAAGACCCTATCAACTCGTAGTAGAATGACCCCCTCACGCTATGGGGTCATTTCTCTACGTAGTATAAAGACCCGGTCCTTTGGCAGGGGTGGGTCATTCTACTGCGTTACACCGGCAGTTATGTCCATTACAAAACAGTTTGGAGACAGCAGAATCAATTCAAATTATTTATGCAAACTGTATCAAATAGAAAACACTATTTTGATATAACAATAAGGCTTACCTTTACAAAGGCGAATGGTTTCTTCCAACCTGCGCTGAATTCAGAATGCTCGTCCTCTTTCTCGCAGAAACGAAGTTTTAAGTTGGATTCTTGCAAAAGAGATTGAAACATACAGTCGAAATACGATACTTCGAACTCGCGTGGATTAGCCACGTTTTAATTTTGAAATACGGGTATGTTCGTGTAAGGTACTTCGCATATGCGCGTAGTTTCCATACGATTGTTATGAAACTTTTCATGAAGAATGATAATAGCCTAAGAAACAATGTGTGTAAATATAGGCAAAATTTATCGTGTGGTTTGTCTTTAAGGTCTTTTTTCTGACAAAAACCTAGAATTTGATGATTTTATTTTTCTTAAAAATGAATAAAGCTAATGACTATAATTCTCACCCAATAAGTAGTCCACAACATTCATTACAAGAAAAGCTAAAAACATTTTGAATAAAGGTGTTCAGAAAGATGTTATCAGCTATTTAAATTTTGCAAAATGCTAAAAAATTGAATTACAAAAAACTGACTCATTCAATGTATATTTGTTTTCATTTTATTCAAATATATGGTTGATGAACTAGTCAGTCTGAAAAAATTAGAAAATATTACAGTCAGGATTTGTTGTAATAACATATTTTCTTATTAAAATGTGGGATATTTGTTGTTTAGATACAGTTACCTACCTTAGAATTAAAACTTTATCATTAAAATGCATTATTATTTATTCATGGACTTGCATACAAGGTTAATTATATTGTTTTAACATAATTATAATGGGCAATATCGATCTTGAAAAGGTTAGCGTATTGATAAGCTTCAATGTGTGGCTTTATAGTTCGATCAAATCGTTTACATGTATACCGATTTAATTGACTTGTACGTCAATAAACTAAAACGTACAGGTAAGTGGACATATACTTGGACCGTAAACATCACTAGTTCTAATCAACGAAGACTAAACATAACATGTCTCTTGATTACTGCGTTATGGATTGACAAGTCAATAAATCGGACACTAAAACAAATATTTAGATCGGATGGGTCTCGAACCTATGACCTTTTGATTGCTAGTCAACCACTATTCTAACTGCGCTATGAAGGATTATACTAATTCGTATCAACATTTCCTTTATATAAATTTTCTAGTATAAACACGTACGAAAACAGTCTGTGTCGTCAAGACGCATATCCGCTCGCCCGCAAGACCGACTTCCGGTAGCCAAAGGCCTTAAGCGAGATCGCGATATCGAAATCAAACCTATGAAATATTGGTAAGGTCGATTTAAGCGAGTTGGAAGTATCGAGTTTCGATCGTATATCAAATAGTATGTTTCCACCCATCTTATATTTTTCGTGTACCACAAGAACGAAACCGTCCAGATTCAATGTCAATATGGTGGGTGTAATTATGAAACAGATCTATTATGTCTATATGCGAATTGATTGGTTTTTAAAAGCGCTGTCTAGTCTTGATCTTAATCGTTTACACTTCGTCTAAGTTTCCTTTCTTCAACTTTTTTTTCATTTATATTCTAATGTCGCCTAGCAACAGAAGTTCTGGACCGAAAATCAGAGATTGGATCTATGTTTGAAAAGTTTACACCCTAACGTTAAAACTAAACAACAATGTGTCGTTATTTTGTATTCCACAATTTTGTGGCATCAGCAGTTATGTAAAAAATGTGTGAAACAAATGCCAGCATTTCGTTGGGTTATGAATAATTATGTCCCGTAAGTGTATTAGAGTACAAAAAAACCCATCGTGAGCAATACAGTGGAGACGTTTATCGTTCCCGTTTAAACGCAAAATGTTTTTTGTTTGTTAACATTTGTTTCTGTCATCTATGGGCTAATTTGACACCCGAGCGAAAAAAGGGGGTGGAATACAAAATCCCGTACGCGATGCCTTACTCTTATCATCGACAAAGTTCTCTGGTTCTTTCGGATGCCTAGTGTGAAACACTGATACATCGGAACTTGATTTATAAAGCCTCATTCGAAGGACTTTGTCAGGTGGGGAATCGAACTCACGACCCCATGTACCGCATTGAAGCAACAGTTATAAAATTGCCAACGTTTATAAATTTCTTATGATCCTTTTCAATCTGAGTGACAAACAGTTTGGTAACCCGGTGTTTGATCAGGCTCGAAGTTGTATGAAAGGGTCCAGGGCTCCAGGTAATAGGGGGTTAACTGAACAATTCTAACAGTTTCATACTCATTTTAGCACCAAATGCAACCAAACTCATAAGCAACCAAATTGTGTTACTACTATCGAAAAGACAATTCTAATGAGTAGTGACACTATAGGGTTTATAGCAAATTCTTTTGAAATACTCCCCTTATATGGAACTCTTAGGAGCATACATGTAATAGTTTATATTATTAAGCGCTTAAGTATAACCATATTTATTGCATATGCATGTAATATACATGTCGGGGATTGGGCTACACGTTTTTACAACATTATATAATGCCCGCTCAACACGTGTTAATCGGGAAAAATAACCCTTTCTACTATCTATATGTAATGACAAATGTATCTACCTTGTTCCATCTCTGATCGTTGAAACTCAAAGTACGGTAACGTCCCACTGGCGGACCATGAGTTAAAGTACCGGGCGGATTTCCAAACATAGTAATCCTTAAATCCTGGAATAACAAGAAAATATAACCCCAAGCTCTACAACACTGACGGACAATGAGCTAAAGTACCAGGTGGACTTCCAATTATAGAAATCCTTTAAACCCTAGATTACAAGCTCTCTAACACTAACCGTCTAAATACACGATACGAATTTGGTATCAAACACACTACGGGGGCCAAAAGTCTATGACATATAAGTATTACCTTACCGGAACCAAATGCATTCTGCACATATTCACTTTGTAAAGAACCCTCCAAACACGCTTCACAATATTCAATGAAAGGGTTGTAGAGAACTAGTTCAGACACTAATCTGATTTCAAATAGAAACAAACACTCACTCGGTCCCATTCACGTCAATTTACGGTCCATCTAGTAAAAAGCTCAAGCATGGTCTTGTAAAGCCCGTACGTTGGCGAGAGTTGCTACATAAAAGATTGATATTGACCGACATATGATCGATCACATTAAGGAGTACAGTGCTCCCTCTCGACAACAACACCAAATGGCTGAAAAAGAGTATGTGTGTTGTCCGGAGAGAGTTGTTATAGGAAATGCAATTGGCTTACATTTGCAAACAGCTTGAATCCAGATCAGACGCCGCGTAACGCGGCGTTTGATCTAGATTCAGGCTGTTTACCACTTGTCATTATGTATTCTTCTGTCAAAATGACCATCATGTGACTTTGAGAAGAACACCAGACGACAACTTTAAGCAGACGAAAAAAGGATGGACATAATGGTTTTGTTTGGGGAACAGCAGAAAGCGTTGTTGTAAAGAGGGAATCGTTGTTTGGAGGGCCGTTGCGGGGAGGGAGTACTGAACCTCCTAAACTTATTTTACCTTTAGGACATCCTTCGTCCCCGGCAAGAATAATGTATTGTCCTCGTGGCCACTGAATCCCACTGCCGCTGTCCTGCTGTCCATATTTATAGCAAAAGTACAGTTTACTGCTCGTGGTATTATATTCCCCTATGACATGTCCAAACGGCACAATGTTTTTGCATTCATTAAATTTGGTACCGCCGAAAACAGCTGTGATTGAAATGTGCCCAATGTCCCACCCATGGTCTAGTGGTTCCGGGCACCCTGTCGTTAACATTGGGACGGCATAAGGTCCACTTGGCCAGGCGCTTGGCTGTAAGTCTAAATTCATATATAAATATATACATGTATATGCCATGGAAATATCGTTATTCCTTACCAATAAACGTGTTTATGCTAAAAACATTTGTCAGTCAAAAAAAGTGTCTAATCTGGTTCCAACCTGTTTTACCATTTAAATTATTAATGAACTGTTAATTTTAAGGCGGTGCATATGTTTTAATGGAATAGTACATCGAACTATTGTGCACACTTTAAGTGAATAAATGATGGTTTTCTTTTTCTTCCTTTAATACATTTATTTCTCTATAGTAACATTACAATCTTTTTCTATCATATGGTATTGATCAGTTTCTATACAAGTATATTTTCTGTCTATTATGGTACAGCACTAAAAAATTTATATATACAGTGAATCCCCTCTAAACCGGACATGTGTGGGGACAACAAAAATGTCCGGTTTAGAGGGGTTTCCGGTTTAAAGGGGTTTTGACTTGTTTCTAGTATGGAAGATAGCTGATCACTTAAAGCAGGTTGAAAGTAAAGCAGAATGCGCCTTCAGGCGCAGTCTGCTTTACTTTCAACCTGCTTTAAGCTATCATCTGCTAGAATGTACAACGTTTTCTTCAGTGAAAGAATAAACCAAAGACGTAAAAAGGCGTATTTATGGTGTAATGGGTTAAAATAAAGAAGGGTTGGAAACAGGACCAAAGTTTTTGTCCGGTTTAGAGAGATTTCTGGTATTTAGAGGTTCCGGTTTAGATGGGTTTCACTGTAGTCAGTAAAGAAAAGTAGCGGAAGAGAGAAGAAGATCGGTTTGAGGAAGAAGATTGTTTTACCAATAGTGTTTTGCCATCGATTTGTTAATGCTATAAGTTCATCTGTAATGTGTCCGCATTGTCGTTGTGCTGTTTAACCTCACACTTTGCCGTTGTTATCATTCGGTCTATGTTTTCAGATATTTTATAAAGTTACTGAATAGAGAATTTGTTTTGCATATTTAATTTTGTAAATGGAATAGTTTACAAGTACGGTATTGTCAAAGTTGAGCTCAATATACACAAATGATATTAACATGCCCGAAATATTTCTGTATTTTATCGAACAAATACACCTTGACGGATTGAAAATTCCGTATTACCCATGTACCTTGTGTAATGGGAAAAGAACGTTTACTGTGTAGTCGGAAGTTCGGAACTACAGTAAAAGCTCTCTATTACGACCACTAAATTATGTTTAGTATTAGGGTGTTTACGGTAGGTGACCGCTTAAAGCAAGGTGACAGTGAAACAGAAAGCTCCTTTAGGAGCTTTCTGTTTCACTGTCACCTTGCTTTAAGCTGTCATTTCTCTATTATTTAATCAATTAGCATTCGTTTTAGTGGTCGTAATAGCGAGTATTTACTTTACGTGCCATTCCCCGAAGTGTGACGTATGGGAAATCCCGTTTATTTATAGTAACGCTCGAAACATTTCTATCGTTTTTCATTTTATTTTTATTATAAGAGGTATACAATAAAAGGAACATTACTATACTTTGCATATCTTATGTACCGGATCACTCTCGTTGTGTGTGCTATAAAGGCTATATCCAACTCGACCTTCGGTCTCGTTGGATATAGCCTTTACACACACAACTCGAGTGATCCGGTGCATAAGATATGCAAAGTATAGTAATATTCCGTTTATAGTTTAAAAACTTTGGTTCTCAAAAGGCTGAAATGTATAGTTTCTGAACCTGTGCCTTTATATTGAATTGTTTCCTATTTAGTAATACCTCTAGTTTGTCCACGAAGCTCTGGAGTATTGACAATCCTAGAATCGGTGATTTTGTATTCAATGTACATGGCACAAAATTCACACAAACTCGAATTTTCCAGGTTGCATTTAAACAGCAATTCGTTTTTTGGTATAATTCGCATTATATTTCTGAATCAAAAAGTTCGTGGCTTTGAATGTACTATGTGGACACTATTTCGGTTGATACGTGTGGTTTCCGTTTCCAGTTTAATATGACGTTTTATTATTTAGTTGTTTTGTATTTCCTTTATCATTTTGTTGTAAAGTAATTTATTAGTATTATTTGATTCTCGGACTGGTTGCAATTAATTTGCTCGTGCATTATTATCAGACATGTTTTTATTTTTATTTTTAATTCCATTGTATAGTATTCTGTCTAATAAAATATAGTATTTTAGGAAATTTGAGTATTTTTAACAGTATTTTGTGTTAACAAACTAAAACATATAGAATGACTTGAGTCTAATGTTTTAAAAAATGTTGTTGGTGTATTTGATACCTTTTGAATACCATTAATTATAAAAAAAAAACACACAGTTTTATTGTTATATTTATAAATGAGTTGTTCCATAATATTTGTTATTTTTGTTTCTTCTTGTTTACTTTGAAACTGATATTTGACCATGCTTTTATTATGTCTATTTAAACATTTTTGAAGGGAGTTGTATTGTGTTTTTGTCAAGTGTTTTTCGTTTATATTTCATTTAAATATCATATTCTCTTCTATTTTGGCTCGTGTGTCGATGTACAGTGGAGAAGATGTTATTCTTTCCCAATAAACGCGTTTACGCTTAACCCTTTACCTGATAGCCTGTTTCTAGTATTGAAGATAGGTGATTACTTAAAGCAGGTTGGAAGTAAAGCAGAATGCGCCTTAAGGCGCATTCTGCTTTACTTTCAGCCTGCTTTAAGATATCATGTGCTAGAATATAGAAACTATTCCCTATAATATATATTCATGACTGATTGAATTGGAACTATTTTCTTCAGCGGAGGAATAAATCATATTCGCTAAAAGGCGCTTCTATGGGGCAAAGGGTTAAACCATTATTTCCATTGCAAACAGTTTGGAGCCGGATTCCAATCTGTTTGCCACTCAGATTAAAATGTCTATTCAGTCGTCATTTTCTTTTTTTTTGCAATGCGATCGCGTTTCGTTTGCGTTTAAACGGGAAAGAATAGCATCTTCTCCACTGTAATATTCATACAGTGGAGAATCTGTTATTCTTTCCCGTTTAAACGCAAACGTACGCAAACGCAAAGCACTAAAACGTAGAAAAGTACAATTTTTGAACAATTCTGATAATTCATGTTTATCTTGGTGACAAACAGTTTGGAGCCTGGTCAGACGCCGGGTTATCCGGCGTCTGATCTGGCTCCAAACTGTTTGCAAAAGAAATAATAGTTTTAGCGTAAACGCGTTTATTGGGAAAGAATAACATATTCTCTACTGTTTGTATTTCTAATTGGCATCATTTTCATTATTTGTCAATCTCTTTACCAACCCCCGGCTTTAATTGCTTTTGTGAATATATTTGAATCCATCAGTTTTAGTCCTTCATTTTCGTAATTTTGTATGATTGTTTTGCATATCGGACTTTCCACACCAATGGTAGTTATTTACCTGGCCATGCGCGCTATATGTAATTAAGAAGGGTCTGGTTTTCCATCCTATGAATAATCACATTAATCAATTCTGGTGTTTCCATTACTGCCCCGGTGTTATCTGATTCATATTTCTTAATTAATGAATATCATTGTCTTGAACAGAAGAGTGAAGACGTTATTCTTTCCAAAATCATGCGTTTACGCTAAAACTGTTATTTCCATTGCAACCCGTTTGGAACCAGATCAGACGCCGGGCTACGCGACGTCTGATTAGGCTCTAAACTGTTTGTCACTCAAAACATAAATCGTGAGAAATGCAAAAACAAATTGTAATTTTCTACATTTTAGTACATTGCTTTAGCGTTTATCCCATTATCCCATAAATACCCCTTTTTCGCCTATAATTCAATCCTCTACTGACGAAAATAGTTCCAATTTATACTGTAACAAATAAAAATCATACAAATTATTTTCTATATTCTAGCAGATAATAGCTTACAGCAGGCTGAAAGTAAAGCAGAATGCGCCTTAATGCGCATTCTGCTTTACTTTCAGCATGCTTGCAGTGGTCAACTGTCATCAAAACTAGAAAGAAGCTATGGGGTAATGGGTTAAACTGAAAATAATAATAACGTTTTCTCCACTGTATGCATTCATATAATGTTATCCGACTATATCGCGTGGCATCCGTGGCCTAGTGGTATAGTCACTGTGACTTACATCACTAAGCTCCTCACCGCTGTGAGTTCGAATCCCAGTAGGGTGGTTCGGATTTTTCATGTGGGAAAGCCTTCCAGCTGGCTTGCGGAAGGTCGGTGGTTCTACCCAGTTGCCGATTTGTGTCTGTTACAGTGCATAAAGGACTTCTGGGGTCTTCCTCCACCTGTGATTAGCTGGACGTCGCGATATGACTGAAATACTGTTGAAAGCGACGTAAAATCAAAAACAAAAAAAACTCACTCATTCAGCCAAGCGTTTATCATAATTAATCAGATTTAATCATCTCAAAATGAATTACATTAACATGTTTCTGGTTTATAGTTTCATATAACCGATAACATTTATTTATAAGTGTTTATATTATTGATGGATAATTGCAAAATTATACTTTTTAATAATGGGTTTTATTCTTAGGTGAACTCATTTACTTCACCCACGATTTTTCCTACGCTAACACCAATTTCTCTGTAAACTGATTATCACTAATGACCTACCTTTTGAATGTATAACATCTGTTTTGGCTATACATAATAATGCTATTGTGCTTTATAATGCCAAATAAAGATTGTGTGAACATTAGATTGATATCTTTGTAGCGTTGGTCACGATACGCATGCGCGGGTGTCCAATAGGGAACATGGGGGTCCAAAACCCTACATGGAAGAAAAAGAGAAGCGAAGGGAACACTGAATTTACGTTATATATCCATTTTATTTCGGTTGGACCCCCACCCCCTCCCATAAGATTTTGGTTAGACCCATCAAAAATAAAATGGCTGGGTCTGCGAAAAATATGTTTTGCATACCTTTAGCCTTAGGTGTGTACGTACACACACTAAGGTTCGTTGCATCTGAATACTCATTAAAACGGCCAGTCAGGTGCATAAACTGTACAGTTTCTTCCTCTATGTCAAACCCGTCAACTGTGTAGGGGCAGCGTGTCTTATATTGCTGAAATAAAATGTAAAGTTTACAGCGTAGAAGAAGTTATTCTTTCCCAATAAACGCGTTTCCGCTAAAACTAGTATTTCCATCGCAAACAGTTTGGAGCCTGATTATTTCTTGTAGCCGTGCTCTACTGCCTGTAAGTACAGTCGAACTTCGAAATCTCGAATTCGTTTAACTCGAACTATCCGCTAGTTCAACTTATGAACTGCATTATTTCATGCTCGGTTAAGTCGAACATACCCTTATTTCGAAGTTAAAACGTGGCTAAGCCACGTTTTAATTTTGAAATACGGATATGTTCGACAAAACCGACATCAAGATATCGAAGTTCGACGGTACTAAACACATGTACACCGAACTTCATTTTTGTGAATGACATATCATTTTGTGGAACATATGTATATTTCATCCACAAGGAGTCATATTATATTGACTGATTGTGCTACATGTATTGCCTTATTATCGAACTTCGATATCTCGAACTCGTTTAACTCGAACTATCCGATAGTTCGACTTATGAACTACATTATTTCTTGCTCGGTGAAGTCGAACATACCCATATTTCGAAGTTAAAACGTCGCTTAGCAACGTTTTAACTTTGAAATACGGGTATTTTCGACAAAACCGACATCAAGATATCGAAGTTCGACTGTACTATACACATGTACACCGAACTTCACTTTTGTGAATGACATATCACTTTGTGGAACATATTTGTATTTCATCCATCAAGGAGTCATATTTTATTGACTTATTGTGCTACATGTATTGCCTTGATGCCGTTCAAAGGCGGTACCCCTGATTCCATCCGAGAACTTTTAGAACTCACATAGGCTTCGCCTGTTGTCAAATCCTTTTAAGGTTGTATCCAACCCATAAGCGATTTTTTCAAAGTATCAAACTTTTTTTCTATCATTGTTTTTTGGGAAGAGCTATTTATGATGAATGAAAAAATGGTGGTGTCCTTTTTTTGAGCTACAGCGATTTGAAAAAGGTATGTCAAATTTGGACTTTTTCTCTCAAATTTTACCCATTCAGAGTACAAGCTTCAGTAAAATCTAGTTCAAAACAAAACAAACATGGTAATTTGGGTTTTCATTTTTATTTCATGTCTATGGTGGTATTTTCACATATAAAATCCAAATTTAGACAAAGCAGGCACTAGGTTTGAACAATATGGATCCTCGAATATCAAAAATATGCTTTTAATAGGGCATGATTTTATTAGATTTTTTATTTTATGAAAAAAAAGTAAAAAAGTTTGAAAATGAAATAGTTCTAGTATTAAACTTTTTCTTATATTATACCAAATGAAAGCCAATGCTAAGGCAGTTCAAAATATGAAAAGAAATTGAAAGGTAAGTTTTGAAAAATTTTATTAAGTTATTAAAGTAAAAAGAGTTTTCTCCCCTTACAAAATTTACAAAAAAGTACCATATCGATGATATTTAGAGCTTTATAAATTTCACATTTGGTGCCTGTTTTTTCTTAATTAGTTTTTTGTATGAAGAAATACTACCATAGATAGGAAATAAATAACACAAAACCAAATTATTATATTTGTTTTTATTTAAAATGGATTTTATTGAAGCGGGCTGTTTGAAAGGACAAAATAAGAGAAAGTGGGTGGGGTAAATTTTACATGGCCATGGAGCCAACTGTTGTTCACCAAAATGTACACTTTTTCTATTGTATCATTCATCTTAAATAGCACTTCAATATAAAACAATCATAAAGTGTTTTCATATACTTTGAAAATTTCTTAAATTCATGACATTGATACAGTGGAGAATCTGTTATTCTTTCCCAATAAACGCGTTTACGCTAAAACTACTATTTGCAGTGCAAACAGTTTGGAGCCAGATCAGACGCCGGGTAACCCGGCGTCTGATCAGGCTCCAAACTGTTTGCCACCAAGATAAACAAGAATTATCAGAATTGTCCAAAAGTTGTTCTTTTCTACGTTTCTTGCGTTTACGTACGTTTGCGTTTAAACGGGAAAGAATAACAGATTCTCCACTGTACACACTTAACTGAGTAAAATATTGTTTAAACTAATTAAACTAATGTTTTGTTATTCTTTAGTGTCAAATCTTGTGTTCTGTCTGGTTTGTATTGTAAGATTTAACCCATTCCCCCTAAGATATTCATTGTTACGTATTCAATCTATTCCTTTTTGAAAAAGAAAGTTCCAAATTCGACAATATATATGGTAATCAATAATATGTATGATGCATCATAAGGAATGGTTTCTATATTCTGGCAGAAGGTAGCTTAGATCAGGCTAAACGTAAGGCAGAATGCGCCTTCTGTTTTACTTTCAGCCTGATTTAAGTGGTCACCTGTCTTTGAAAAGAGAAATAGGCTATAAGGCAAGTATTAATGTTTGATGTTGTGGGAGAGCAGTGTGGTGTGTGTATTACATATTATGTTGTATTTTATTTCTCTTACTTTTGTCTGATGAGCAATACATGTATCATACACCTTTACACGCTTCGAAACTAGTTCATAATAGGGTGGATTCTGTTATGCTTATAGAGCTCATTATCATTTCAAGGGTGGCTGGTCTAATTTACCATCTTTATCTTATTCTTGACAGTAAGTCTTGTAGCAAACAGTGCAGACTCAGATCAGACGAAACATTTTGCGGCTTCTGATACGAGCTTGTACTGTTTGTATATGACCCATTTATCGGTCGCTATGCACAACATGTGTTGATATTTTGGCGTTCTGGAATTCAATTGTTGCAAAATACGTGTATGTTAAATGCAACATTGTTATCGAAACGTTCTTACACAATTAAAACAAAAATGATCTTACCTTTACTCTTATAAAAGGCCCGTCATATCTTGTATTCTTGGATGTCGAGGCTTTCGATAGTATACAGTGTCTTGTGATGAGCATTGCTCCTACAAACGCATAACTCCATTTAGGGTGATGAACATGACATAAATATTATGAACACATGTAAGATCCTATATTTTGTCAACAGGTTTGATGCTGGTCATGGCAGTGTTAACCCATTAACCCATAAATACGCCCTTTTACGCCTTTGATTTATTCATACACTGAGGCAAAAATAGTTCCAGTATATACAATTATTAATATGCATCATAATAAATATTCTTTATATTCTTTGATATGGTAGCTTTAAAGCAGGCTGAAAAAAAAGCAGAATGTGCCTTTAAACATATTATGTTTTACTTTCAACCTGCTTTATTCTTTACCCAACAAATACGCATTTTAACGCTTTTAATTCAGTCCTCCACTGATGAAAATAGTTCAAATTCTTCCAATCATAAATATGTATCAAAAGATATAGTGCATCAAGGACACGATGGTTTGTCTTGGTATTCGTTGTTTGCAACACAATAGATCAGGTTTTCTTATGACATTCAGATTTACTTACCGTGTATGTCATGAAATATTTTGAAATATGGCAAGTATCCATCGGTCCAGAAATATCTTGTAGGTGGCAACTGTAGAAAATCAATATATTCCTTGTACCCTGTAAAATAACACAAGACGGAACAGTTTAGCCTCTATGTAAAGACTCGTGAGTTAGTTTGACCTATTACATTGTACCCAATAAGTACGTCGTTTATACCTTTAATGTTCTTCTTTTCACTATTGAAAGAAGAAAAAAGTATAATTTATACGGTCATCAATATTTCCTATAGCTTAGCAAATGTTAGCATAAAGCAGGTTTGATAGATATCAACATAACTTCAGCTAAATTTCATCCAGAATAATGAAAAGTAATGTAAATATTTCTAATACGATATAAGACTCCACTCAAAACTTGACATTCAAATGCATTTTGATGTTGTATGCAGATCAACTATATATACAGTAGAACCTCTCTATTACGACCACTAAATTGTGTCCAATATTAATCGTGTAAGACATCTGACTGCTTAAAGCAATGTGAAAGTGAAACAGAAAGCTCCTACAGGAGCTTTCTGTTTCACTTTCACATTGCTTTAAGCAGTCACCTGTCTTTTATAAAGACAATTAACCGCCTTTTTAGTGGTCCTAATAGAGAGGTTCTTCTGTATACCTGTTAGACATGCGTTACTGTATCCATACACGGTGACACGGGGTGTCGGCCATAGTCTCGGACTGTTGCCAGCCGGACCCGGGTGCTTGAAACAAAAATCCAATCGAAACGAGTTGTTTGTGAACGATACCACAGGACCTGCTGTCTTTTGGGAAAACCGCTCTCGTTGTGGCTCCACGTAAGAATAGTTGAACTCTCTGCCTATGAGTACGTCCTTGTGGGTTGAGAAATGGATGAAACCAGTACTCCAGCCATGGTTGAGAGTCTCCGGACAGCCGTCTCTATGCATGAGCAGAGCATAGGGACCGTCTGGCCATTTGCTGGGAAGTAGTTCTGAATAATTAATATAGATGCGGAGAATTAATCCCTAGCGTTTGTTTCAAAATAGGGTCGTCTCGATGATATAGTAAAATCTCTCTTAACGGAATAGTTGTTGTTTGAAAATGAAGTTAATGTGCCAAAAACAGGTGACCTTTTAATGCAGGATAAAAACCTTTCTGTTTTACTGTTTATCCCGTCACCTTTTACCATCAGGCTTTGAGGCCAACACGTACAGTAAACCCCTGTTTTTCGAACATTAAAACGAAGGGAAACTCATATAATAAAAGACAGATGACAGATTAAGCAACTACCTGCCTTTCAAACCCACTAATTAACTAACATAACTTTGTCGTAATAGAGATGTTTTATAGTATATGTGTCCGGTTTAGAGCGAAATAACTGTAATACCTAGTTACGTGTACATGCGTTATTTAAAAACAGTGTATCTGTAAAGATTACACTTATCTAATGCAAACATTTAAGAGTCATCTGATCAGGGTCTGCATTGTTTGTTATTGTTTGTTATTGCTTGCAATATATTGCTTTAATAAACTAGGAATGAGCTAGACCTAATTGGAAACTGGAATTACCGATTTTACGCTTCAGGGGTGAATGATTTAACTCTTGGCATAATAATCTTAGCCAACTATTACGCGGTATCTCATCCGGATTTAAACTGTTTGATACTCTGACCCCGTTTTGAAAAGAAATTTTGAAACAAAAACTTTTAGAACAGCAGCAGACGACTATTTTTTGCAAAAGAAAAACATTACCCAGCATGCAAATAGTGAAATTAGCTTTTCTGGTTTAAGCTAATTTACACTGTTGCAAAGTAAGTTATCACTGTAATTTGATGAGCATTTATTACAGTGGACAATACGTTATTCTGTCCTAATAAACGCGTTTACTCTAAAACTAATATTTCCGTTGCAAATAGTTTGGAGCCAGATCAGACGCCGGGTAACCCGGTGTCTGATTAGGCTTCAAATTGTTTGAAACTCAAGTAATAAAGAATAGTTATATACAAAATCATGTATTTTTCTTCATTTTAATTTCGTTTTGGTTTAAATGGGAAATAATAACGTATTTTCCAGGGTATTACCAGTTTCGCAAACAATCCCAGTAAATTGTACAGGACATTCGCAGATACATGTCAGACCCACCTTCACCACTGTTCCATTGTTGTAGCACTCAAACAACAGGCAATCTGAAATTATTGTAACACAGACATAAATTGACATATCGCCAAGACTGTCTGGTATAGTCCCGCCTCTTTTGAAGGTCCTTACATCTAAGCGTAAAATATATGTTATCTCTTTGCATGCTGGGCAATTTTTTGTCTGCAACAATTGTTGTCTGCTACTGTTCTATTTCTTTTTTTAAAACTTCTTTTCAAAACAGGGTCAGAGTGCCAAACAGTTGAATCCTGATTAGACGCCGCGTCACGCGATACGTGGTGTCTCATAAGGATCGACACCGATTTTCAGGTTATTATGGTTTTCCACTCTAGAATGCTAAAAGTTCAGCGATCATGATACGAAGAAGCTTGTATATAATAGTTATAGTAATTGTAGCTTTTCCATTTCCTCCATAGATAAAGATCTACATGTACGTATGTTATATATGAGCCGTGCTATGACAAAACCTGCTTTATTGTATTGCAACATTATACAGACCGAACTCCGTTGTCATCCTAAACACTGTATCTGAGTTTGGTCTACATTGCCAAATACCATACAAAATACAGCTACATGTATATACATGTACATAAAATGCTTTAGATGCATGTAGGTGTCAAACAGTGTAGATCAAGACCAGCCGCCGCGTCTTCGACGCGGCGGCTGGCCATGATCTACACTGTTTGCAATGCAATAAGGCAGGTTTTCTCACGACATTGCTCATATGCATTATGCATGTCACCAATAATGCTATATAATGTATACAAATATGTGATATAAAGCTTGTTATTCAAACGGCATTGCTGTAAGAAATCTCTCAGTTAGATGTAGTTATGTACCAATAGTACAGCATAATTAGATCTAATAACTGTAATCAAACGGTTACATTTACAAGGTTATTATATCATATAACAACTATATAATCGTGTAATCCAGTTCTTTTTATTATTTATCTTCCAGTGGCCACTGAATGCAGAATAAAAGTAATTCACGTGTTCCTTCATCCAAAAGAATCGTTATTATTAGCCTTATTTCTTATACAGAATGCTCCCATAAGGGCGTGTGTCTGCATTAGTTTTGTCCTGTATTTTGATGAGTTTGCGTACACGCACTCGGACAATAAACGATTTGCAAATGTTAGTAGTAGTAGTAGAAAGATTGTAACTTTGCATGGTTACAGTTATGAAGACGCTATTCTTTCCCAATAAACGCGTTAACGCTGAAACTATTACTGCCATTGCAATCAATTTGGAGCCAGATCAGACTCAAAACTGTTTGCCACTTAGATTAAAATGAATAGTCAGAATTGTCACAAAGTTGTCATTTTCTACATCTTATTGCAATGCGTTTGCGTTTCTTTTGCATTTAATCGGGAAGTAATTACGTCTTCAAGAAATATGCTTGGTTTACAGACAGCGTTGGTTAGCATCAACGACTGGCCTTCAGATGACTTTCATGCGTCTGATCAGGACTCGAACTGTTTGCAACTCAGAACAAAACGTATCGTCACCATTTTCAAAAACAGTTGTCATTTTATGCTTTAAGTTGCATTGAATAGATTACATAAATTGCATTTCGCTCGCTTCTTTTAAAATGGAAAGGGGCACTCCATTGCCTAGTGGTATAGTCACTGTTACTGACATCACTAAGTTCCTCACCACTGTGGGTTCGAATCCCGATCTTGGCATTCAGATTTATCATGTGGGAAAGCATTCCAGCTGACCGGCGGAATGCGGTGGTTCTACTTAGTTCCCGTTTTGTGCTTAAAACTGTGCATAAAGGGCTTCTGGGGTCTTCATTCACCTGTAACTAGCTTGACGTCGCGATATACTTAAATAATTTTAAAGCGATGTAAAATCGTAATCCAAATAAACGGGAAAGGAAAACGTCCCCCCCCCCCTTATGTATGAAGATTGCTCTAAGTTTTTATGTAGCATTTATTTATACAGTGTATTTTCCCCAATAAACGCGTTTGTGGCCAAACTACTATTCTATTGCATACAGTTTGGAGTCAGATCAGACGCCGGGTCACCCGGCGTTTGATCAGGATACAAACCATTTGTAACTCACTTCAAAATAAATCGTTACAAAATGCCCAAAATTGGAGTTTTCTACAATATAGGGGATTGCGTGTACGTTTCGTTTGCATTTAACACGAGATAATAACGGCTTTTCCACTGTACAGTAAAACCTTCCTATTACGGCCTAAAAGACAGGCTTATTTATTTCATTAAATACAGGTGACAACAGAAGCAAGGTGAACGTAAAACAGAAAGCTCCTAAAGGAGCTTTCTGTTTTACGTTCACTTTTCTTTGTTACGTGAACCTTGCTTTAAGCAGTCACCTGTCATAAAGACCTAATACTTAACACAATTTAGAGGTCGCTATAGAGAGGTGGTCGCAATAGACGGGTGGTCGTTTTACTGTACCTTTATCTTCTTCTCCTTTATGAACACTGAGGACCACGTCATGCTGGAGTCTTGGATACGTGTTGTACATGCAGGTATAAGTTCCTTGATCAGTGAATCGCACTTTACGTATGTGAAGATTCCACTCAGTGTCTGTTGGCCTGTCAACACTGAAACGTTCGTCTGATACGAGTCGCCGACCATCTAAGGCAATAGCCTTATTCTGTTGACCCAACCACACCAACTACAAAATATAGCAAAAAGGTATTTATACACTGGAACCCGATTCTCCATAAAGACACATTTTCTGCCTTTAATGTATGCTTCTCCTGAAGAAAAAACTTAATACAGTCATAAAAGCGAGTCGAATCTCAATACTGCGGACTCGCATTAGGTTGCAGAATAAAAGTAAAACCGTTATTTTTCCCTACTAAAGCGTTCTTCTCAACCCCTTTGTTTTGATGCTAGCAGCATGGAAACAGCACTGTTTGCAATGCAATAAGGCAGATGTTCGCATGGCACGGCTCATATATATTTACCGATTTGCTAGGGTCCTTTCCAGCCATAGTACATGTTAAAATGGCAGTTGTCCCCGCCGTAGCATTGACGTAGGTGATGTCGTTCTCAATAACCGCTGGTCCGTCCGATACCATGGAATCTGTTAAAGGAAAACAAACTCTTACTCATTCAACACCATGGACCCGTTTAAAATATACTAATTTGAAGTCATTTAATTACCAAACAATGAAGACCCAGCTCAAAGGGCTCATGTTGGAGCCTTCTGATCTAGGTTTACACTTTTTGCAAATCTAGACCAGTATTTATTAACCCTTTCCTCCATGAAACCTCAAATGGACAATTCTAGTTTTCAATTTAGACGAGACCATTTTTGAATTTTTGGGGTCAATTTTTTACAATATTAAAAGTGTAGATCCTGATCTACACTGTTTGAATAGGACAAGTGTACTCCTCACAGGTACATTGTTTGCACTGACGCATATATACGTGACTAGGGTTCAAAGAGTTAAACTATACAGAATTCCAAGTTGATGTGTTGGTAACACAAAATAACCACATCGGAACTTAATACAACACATAATAGTTTTTAAACATTTCCTTGTTTACAGTAAATAAGAATACGCTAAAACTAGTTCCATCGCAAAAAGTTTGGAGGCAGACCAGACGCCGGATAAGGCGGCGTCTGACCAGGCTACAAACTGTTTGTCGCTCATATTAAAATATATAGTAAGCAATATAAAAAATGTCATTTTCTACATTTAAACGGGAAAGTATTACGTTTTAACCACTATATTAGTCAAGATCAAGATTCAAGATTCAAAAGTTTTATTGTAACTTAAACATATAATGTTTCTCGTTACATACATAATATATACACAAATATTACAACATGACAAGATATTGTTAGAATATAAACATGTTATAAACATATTTGTTATTTCATGATTTAACCTGATTGAACGTGTTTGACACATTCATGAGGTTGAGCTCTCATATAAATGTACTATACCCATATAATCTGGATAATATACTTATCGTGTACATCGCATGGGTCGCCGTGATGGTAATAATTCAACGCGCAAGATCGTGGCCAAATTCACGTACTACAAGGATCGGGAAATGGTTCGTCGCCAGCGAGACAAATTGCACGACACCACCTTTTATTTGCACGAGCAATTTCCCCCTGAAATAGCTGCTAGAAGACGTGCTTTAGTGCCCCAGCTTAAGGCTGCCAAAAATCAGGGTAAACAAGCCTGGTTGTCGTACGACACCTTGTTCATAGATGGCGCTGCAGTTAAGACAGCAGACAGGCGGACGAACACTGGTAACGCTTAATGGCACGATGAGGGTGGACTTTCGGTTCTGTCATGGAACGTGAATGGTTTAGCTAGCTCAAAGTTAGAAGACAACGACTTTTTAGATGTAATAAATAATTATGATATTGTGTTTTTGTTTGATTCGTGGGGTAAAAAAACCTCTAAATTTGATATTGAAGGTTATCAGTGCTCTAATTTATATAGAAAATATCAAAACAGAAGAGCGAAACGCTGCAGTGGCGGAGTGGTAATTTATATCCGTAATAGTATTAGTAAAGGGGTTAAAATTGTAAATAATCATTACGATACTATAGTGCGGTTAAAACTAGATAAATATTTCTTCGATTTTACAGCTGATGTCTTCTTAGCAGGTGTTTATATATGGGTAGAGAATTCGCCTAGCTATAACTTTATTAACGATGATTTATTTGATGTATTGCAAAGTGATATTGATTTATACACAGATCAGGGTAATATACTGTTAACGGGAGATTGGAATGCTCGTATAGGGAATGGGAACAAAAGAGATTATATAGTTTGTGATAGGTCAGTGCGGGATTTAGATGACGACGAGTATTGTCCAGATTCACCCTTAAGTCGCGTATCATTAGATAAAACACATAATAATCAGGGTATTAAACTATTAGATCTGTGTAAATCAAACTCTTTGCGAATAGCAAACGGTAGATTAGGTGAGGATTTCAATAAAGGTAACTTCACTTACATATGTCAAACCGGTGCTAGCGTTATTGATTATTTATTGTTACAAGAAAATGATTTTAATTTGATAAAAGATTTTAAAGTAGGACAGTTTAATGAATGGTCAGACCACGCCCCCTTGTCGTTCGGTATACGCTGTAGTACATGCGTTGACCGTGACGACGGGCAATATATTCGCACTCGCATAAGATGGGATAACGAGCGACGTGATGACTTTAGGAGTAGTTTAATTTCGAAGTTACCTTTATTGAATTCGATCACACATGAGTTAAATCCAAACTGCAAAGATGTCATTGATAAATGTATAGGAAGCTTTACAAATGTTATTACACAAGTTGCCGAGCCTTTGTTTTATAAACAAGAAGTTATAAATAAAAAGGCTCATGCTAGTAATACTTTATGCAAGAAATCAGCTTGGTTTGATGTAGAATGCAAAGAGGCGAAAAATAAGTATACTATTTCTAGAGAAAAGTTCAATTTATGTAAAAATGATGTTAATAGAATAGAATTTTGTAAAAATAAGCTAGCCTATAAGAAACTTATAAAACGAAAGAAAAGTAAAGCGGAGTTGTTGAAAATGAAAGAAATTGTGAGCATGAGACAGTGTAGACCAAAAGAATTCTGGAAATGTTTTTCAAACAAGCAGAAAAGAGTGCAAAACAGTAGCATCGACATTAATGATTTTTATGGTTATTTTTCAGAAATGAGTTCACAATTTCCTGATGTTTTGAATGATGAAGCAGAATCTTTTTGCAGGAATTTACATAGCAATGATACTTCCCATATAGATGATGTAATGTTTGATGAATTGGATTATGTAATAACAGCTGATGAAATAGAAACTGCTATACATAAGCTTAAAAGAAATAAGTCATTTGCAGGAGACGCAATGATTAATGAATATTTTATTGAAGCGTCTGATATTTTAATGTCACATTTACTTGATATATTTAATAGCATTTTATCATCGGGCTATTTCCCGAGTCAATGGATGGAAGGAATTATCGTCCCTTTATTTAAAAAGAATGATCCAAATAATGTTAATAATTATAGGGGAATTACTTTAGTAAGTTGTTTTTCTAAAATATTTACTAGTATCTTAAATAAGAGGCTGTCAGACTGGGCAGAAAATCATAATATTATTAGTGATTGTCAATTTGGATTCAGAAAGGGCCGTTCTACCACTGATGCTATTTTTGTTTTAAATGCTGTAATCAGCAAAGTTCTTAATGAAAACAAACGTCTAGCTTGCGCGTTTATAGATTTCAAAAAAGCTTTTGATAGTATTTATAGAAATGGACTTTGGTTTAAACTTAATAAACTTGGCATCAGAGGTAAAACGTTTAGAATTATATATGATATGTATACACAGGTTAAAGCTAGAGTACGTCACTGTGAGTCATACTCAGATTATCTGCAGTGTTCGACCGGATTGAAACAAGGGGAGATAATGTCGCCATTACTTTTTTCTCTGTTCCTAGAAGACCTAGAATTGTTTTTATTAGATGGATCAACTTCCGGTATATCAGTCGAGGAAATAAGTTTTATTTTAATGCTCTTTGCTGACGATATGGTTATTTTAAGTGATTCTGTCTTAGATTTACAGAAGAATTTGGACCTCCTTCAGGAATATTGTACTCTATGGGGATTAGAGGTTAACACAGACAAAAGTAAAATTATGGTTTTTAGAAAAAGGGGACCTGTAAAAGAAAATGAGAAATGGTTATTTAACAACGTTCCATTAGAAGTTGTAGACAATTTTAACTACCTTGGAGTTGTATTTCATTATACAGGCACCTTTCAACTGAATCAAGAAACACTAGCCGGTAAGGGCGTACGAGCTCTAAATTCACTTCTTGTTAATATTAGAAAATACTCTGTAAAACCTAGTATCCAATGTGAGTTGTTTGATTCCTTTGTTTCTTCGATATTGAACTATAGTTGTGAGGTCTGGGGGTTTAGTAAGAATAAGGAATTAGAACGGGTGCATCTTAAATTTTGTAAATACCTTTTGCGAGTTAAACAATCCACTAGTAATATGTCAGTTTATGGAGAATTAGGCAGATATCCTTTGTACATACATAGATATACGCGTATAATTAGATACTGGATTAAAACCCTGTCTAGTGATAATAGAATTGTTAATTGTTTATACCAGGCTTTACTAGCTGATGTTGAAATAGATAAAACTAACTGGGCGTCAAAAGTCAAAGCATTGCTAAATAGCACAGGCTTCTCCTATGTCTGGCATAACCCAGACATTGTTGACTTAAAAATATTCTGTGCTGTGTTCAAACAAAGGTTAATAGATCAGTTTACACAATCATGGTACACAACCATAGATACTAGTTCGTCTTTATATTTCTATAAACATTTTAAAACGTCTTTCGAATTTGAGCCATATCTAGACAAAATATCTGCAAAATTCCGAGTTCCATTTTCAAAGTTAAGGCTTTCATCTCATCAGTTAAGAGTTGAGACAGGCAGATACGGTAATAACAGAATAGAACGAAATGAAAGATATTGCGTCATTTGTAATTCAGGTGATATAGAAGATGAGTACCACTTTACCCTAGTCTGTACTGCATATAGCGATATACGTAATAAGTACATCAAACCATTCTATGTAAGTAGGCCAAGTGTATTTAAATTCCTCGACTTAATGAACAATAAGCAGTTTTCTACCCTAAAGAATCTATGTAAATATGTCTATGAGGCTTTTGGCATACGTCAAACTCTCATCAATAGAAACTAATCTTTATCATTAGTGCCATTGTGCAGTTTATAAAAACCCACTGAAATGTGAAACAACTTTCTTCTGTGCATATTTACGTTTAATCCGTATATTACGGTGTTATCCCTCTTGAGCGACTATGGTCGCTGTTGAGGGGTAATACTGTACTTCAATCGGACATCAGTATTCATCCAGTTCTTAGTTATGAGAATTGCGTTTCACATCGTTATGTATCTTATGTAAATACAGAGTTATCCCCCTTGAGCGGCTTTGAATCCCTGCCTCATTTGAGACAGAGGGCGACACACCGTAGGTTGAGAGTCATGCAGAAAGCTCCTGTAGGAAATTTCTGTTTTCTCTCCACCTGCAGTGGTAACTCGCGTTTATGAAGTCCACAACTTACCAGGAAAGACGGGTCGCTGTTGAGGGGTAGTACTGTATTACATTTTTACTTAAGTTCTTGTTTAAGAGCATAAACTATTCCCTGAATGGCAGTCGCTGTTGAGGGGTAGTACTGTACAATATCTATATTTCTGTTCTTGTTTAAGAGCAATGAGTTAGCATTACGTTCCATGTTATTATTAAAACTACAGTGTTATTCCTCTCGAGCGACTCAAAACCCTTGCATCTTTTGAATTAGGCGGTGGTGTACTGGAGGACGAAAGTAGTGCAGAAATTTCCGGTTGGAACTTTCTGTATTGCTCTTGTCTTGCATAAGCTGCTGTGGGTTTTCAAACTCCTAACACAGGTCGCTGGAGTCGCTGTTGAGGAGTATCACTGTATACAAATTATATTTCAGTTATGTTGAAGAGCACTATGTTTCATGTATTATATTATCATAACAATAATACGGTATTATTCCTCTCAAGCGACACTAAAGCATGCCTTAATCGAGGAAGATCGTCGTTTACTGCATGATGAGAGTATTGCAGAAAGCTCCTGTAGGATCTTTTTGTATTACCCTTGTCTTGCATTGGACACCCACTTGTTTCTAAGATCACTATTCACCATGCTTAATGGGTCGGTGTAGAGGGGTAGTACTACAGTACAACAACTACATTTCTGTTCCTGATTAAGTGCACTAAGTTTTATGCAAATATTATCCTATCATATTACAGTGTTATCCCCCTTGAGCGGCAATGAACCCATATCTCATTAGAGCCTGGTAGAGGTGTACTGCTGGACGAGCTTAGGCCAGCGAGCTCATGTACGAACTTTCTTTGCTACGTTTGTCTTGCAGTGACCATCCACATGCTTTTCTAAATAGCACATAACTCTAGTGTAGGACAAGTGTAATGCAGAGGGCTCCAGTATATATGAGTATTCTGGATTGCTTCTGTCTTGCAGCGCACAGTCACGGGTGTCTAAAATACCTAAGTTCATCCTTCAGATAGGTCGCTGTGAAGGGGGTATTACTGTAAAAAAAATGCAATTCCGTTGTTGTTTACATATTAGAGTATTAGGTTTCATGCCTTACAGTATCTTTTCATATTACTTTATTGTCCCTCTTGAGCGACCAGGCAACACTAGCGTAGTGGAATAGGTGGCGGTTCACTGTTGTACGAAAGTAATACAGAGGGCTCCTGTAGGAACTTCCTGTGTTGCTTTTGTTTCCCAGTGGGAAGTCATGTGATTCTGAGATTATATACCATCCGAAAATGACGGTTGCTGTTGAGGGGTAATACTGTACAAACTTTTGATTGTATGTGGTTCGGATACGTCCAACCTCAGGTATTAAAAAGAATTCCGAGTTATATTGGTATTTTATATCCAGATATGGATAAGATGGACAACAGAGTCTATACAAGGAAATTGTCATGTATACTATATTAACAATCCATTGTATCATGTAACAAGAAACATGTTAATGTTTACGTTACTTAATAAAATGTTTGAATCTTTGAATCTTTGAATCTTAATACAACACCTATAAAAGTTCATCAGTTTTCATGAACACATTTATCAAGATATATTTATAGTTAACTCACTATATCATTAAACCCTTTGAAGATAACAACAATGCAATCCGCTATTAGAACAAAGACAAAGAGTTTGGATTCTGATCAGACCCACGTATGTGTAGACTGATCTGGGTCCAAACTGTTTATATATGTTTCCGATACAGTTTTCTCACATTTAAAATGCTAAGTACCATTTTAAACTTCGTTTACATTTACTTTAGACTGACGTAAAATAAATGCATTGTATATATACATACTTAATGCTCGTAATTCACCACTATTGCATGTTTGCATTAATGATACAAATTTAAACACACTTGGCCTAGTATAGAAATGTTTACGTATAAAACGTTTTCTTAAATCATTATATATAGGGCAAATTAAAACGAAATGGTATTCATCTTCTATGTCGCGTGTGTTACATAAGTTGCAGAACCGTTGATTACGTTCAATTCTGTTTCGATCGTAACGTCCTGATTCTATTCTGAGCTGGTGAGAGGACAGTCTCAGTTTCGATAAGGCTATTCGATATTTACGTGGCAAATCATTTAGATATTCCTCAAAAACAAACAATGTTTTAAAATTCTTATACAAATATAGACTATTCGATATAGAAATGGAATATGTCCACTGTTGTACAAAAACATCAATCACCCTTTGTTTAAATACCAAGTGAAAGGAGTCGAGATCTACTGAGTGGGGGGATTCCCAAACATACGTGAACCCGTGATTATTTAAAAGCCCCTTAACATTATATAACCAATTCTTAACCCCATTGGTACAGCCCTCGAGCAGCGATCTATACAAAGAAGTCACAATTAAATTATCAAACGTTTGTAGTTTACACCAATATTTTATTATGCGTACATATCTATTAACATATAATGGATACCTCCCTAGCTCACCGTAGACTGCCATATTACAAGTTGATGTTTTAACACCTAATAAATATTTGCAAAATTTTAAATGGATTCGTTCTATTTCTTTTGATTTAGTAAACCCCCATATCTCTCCAGCATAATTTAAAGTTGATCCTACAAATGCATCGAACAATTGACATAACGTTTTTGACTTAAAATCAAACTTTCGTGTATTTGACCGTAATGTATTCAAAGCTTTCAGACCTTTACCTGCCAGAGTTTCTTGGTTTAAAACAAAACTCCCTGTATAATTGAATACTGTACCAAGATAGTTAAAATTATCAACTACTTCCAAAATATCTTCCCCGTACGTCCAAGTTTCATTTTCTTTTACCCGACCCCTGTTCCTAAACACTACTATCTTACTTTTATCCGTATTCACCTCAAGGCCCCAGTTTTCACAAAAACATTTCAATCTATCAAGACTTCTTTGTAACTCTTCGTGGTCAGTGGCTAATATCACCATATCATCAGCAAATAACATTAAAATAAAAACAATATCATCTAGTGTTAATACATTTGTGACGTCATCCTGTAGAAATAACTCAAGATCCTCAAGGAAAAAAGAAAACATTATCGGTGAGATTATGTCCCCTTGTTTTAACCCCACTGCGCTTTCGAAGAAATCTGAATAGGATCTACACCCTCTTATACAGGACTTCACCTTTGTATACATGTCACGAATGATGCGCAAAGTTTTACCTCTAACCCCCAAATTGTATAATTTATACCACAGGCCATTCCTATACACGCTGTCAAATGCCTTTCTAAAATCGATAAACGCACATGCCAATCTTTTCTTTTCACCCAATATCTTTTGTATAATAGCATTTAATACAAAAATTGCATCTATGGTGGAGCGACCCTTCCTAAAGCCAAATTGTGCATCGCTCGTGACGCTATTGTTCTCTGCCCAGGTAGACATTCTTTTATTCAATACACCTGTAAAAATCTTTGAAAGACAGCTTACTAATGTTATACCCCTATAATTGTTAACATCACTAGGGTCGTTTTTCTTGAAAAGTGGTATAATTACACCCTCTGTCCACGTTTCAGGAAAAAAACCCGAATTCAATATACCGTTAAAAATATCAACCATATGTGAGGCTAAAATATCACATGATTCTATAAAGTATTCATTTAAAAGTTTATCAGCAGAAAATGCTTTATTCCGTTTTAGTTTATGTATTACCTGAGTAATTTCCGATACAGTTATCGGCATATCAAGTTCCTCGAACAAGAGTCTACGTTAAAATCAAAGTTAGAGCAAAATTCTTCCGCGTCATCATTAGAGACTGACGGAAAATTAGACTCTAAATTAGAAAAGTGTTCATAGAAATCTTCTGTGCTAATGCCGTTATTTTGTTTCGAAGCTTTGTTTGAAAAATGTTTCCAAAAATTCCTCGGCTGAGAATGCCGTAATCGTTCAATTTCCTTCATCTTATTTAAATCAAAACGGCGTTTTTTCTTACGTGCTAACTGCTTGTATGTACTTTTACTTGTGACCATATTACACCTGTTTTCATCAGTTTTACAAAAATTGAAAGAATTTCGTGCACTAACATATTTACGCTTAGCTTCTACACACTCTGCGTCAAACCACTCTGCTTTTTTACATAAACTCTTATGTGCACGCGGTCTGTCCGACACAATTCTATTTTTACTAAATAACGGTTCAGCAATACTATGATTCAGGTGAGTGGTCACACAGGAGGGTTTGATACAGATAAGATTTAACATTGATTTGCTCCCCTTATCTGAGGCTCTGTGTAGATATTTACCTTATTTTACTTTAATTACTTTGTTTGATAAACTTGTCTATATTCTCACAGATGTATGTATATGACGCTTAGCAAACGTATAGCAATGTTCAAGTGCATAAAATCTTAATTATCTCAGTGTAGACCCACATATCAAGAATATGCACACATACTCTGGGCCGGGATGCACCAAACCCGGTGAGTTACTACTCATTAGAACTGACTCAAAGAGCCGATTCTGGTGAGTGGTCACACAGGAGGGTTTGATACAGATAAGAAAATTTAACACTGGTTTGCTCCCCTTATCTGGGGTTCTGTTTAGATATTTACCTTATTTTACTTTACTATATATGTTTAATATACTGTACTTGTCTATATTCTCATACATGTATGTATATGATGCTTTGTCAATGAATAGTAATGTTCAAATGCATAAAATCTTAATTATCTCAGTGTAGATCCGCATATCAAGATTATGCACACATACTCAGTAGATAAGCGGAAGTACATTGCAAAACTCTACTATTTACATGACTATACGCACCAAACCCGGTAAGTAACTACTCATCAGAATTGACTCAAAGAGCCGATTCTGGTGAGTGGTCTCATAGGAGGGTTTGATACAGATATGATTATTTTAACATTGGTTTGCCCCCCTTATCTGGTGCTCTGTTTAGATACTTATCATCATACCTAATTGTCCATATTCTCATACATGTATGTATATGACGCTTTGCAAATGAATAGTAATGTTCAAGTGCATACACTCTCTATTATTTCAATTGAACCATGCAGCTGTGAAGCGACAGATTCATTTAGATGCACTAGATCTATAACTGAATTGTTAACCAAATAATTAAGCCATTTATGAGACAGTAGTCAACTCACTAATTTAAATTGACCTAAGATCCAACAAGGACGTTTCATTAACATGTTAAAGAAATGTCCCTGGATTTAAATAGGACTATGTGCATGGGGCGAGTCTGGCGTGTCATGGCTGCATGGCCGAAATCTAGGTTAAAAGTGAAAACTTCACTTTAAGCATTTAAGACTATTCACTGTACTCACGGATTGTCAGCCATTGTCACTGAGGAGGATATTTCTGTGATAATCCATTTGTCAATAGGTTAAACTCCAAAAACACTTTATAATCCACTAATGTTATGCACTTGTTCAGCTGCTCAACTATTATGTTTTCTTTAGGTCACGTGTAGGAAAAACCATGTCCGTCCGTGTGTAATTTAGCCCAACCAATCAAATTCAAGGTCAATTCCTGTCAATGCTCTAGTGCTGCATTCCATTCGTTTGTAACTTATAGTCTGTTTCAATGCAATTTAATCCGTAAATTATGTCAGCTGTCTGGACTAAGATCGGGTTCCATGAAAGAGGCTCGATCTTAGAGCCATGCAGTTTTATGATCCAAACGTTTCATGTATTGGAAAAATAATATTTGACTTGTTTCGAGTTTCTAAAATTAATCTTCATATACGATATAGATCTATCTAGATTTCTAAAAACATTAACAAAAACAGTCTGGAACAGGCTCGACCCTGGTTCCAAGTAAGTATAGAAATAGAATTACAGTTTCTCAACAGTATATCTCTACTCTATAACATAGGCCTATCTCAACGATGACTTTTTTAAAGGCAAAGCCATATTTATATTTAGATTTAACTATAAAATTTTAAAAAGGCGACAATGTCGCTGTATGATAGCATAATACTATACATTAATACGCATTACGCTGAACAGATATCGGTAGTCGGGAGGTGGGAGCCTCCTTTGGTTCGCACCTTACGAATACCGATGTCTGGAAGAGTCTATTACCGGGCACAGCCCCCTCCCCCCCCCCCCCCCCCCCATCACCTTATTAGATATTAGTTAAAATTAGTTAAATATAAAAACCACGTGACAGTAATTACTCATATTCTTTTGTTGTACCTCATATATTCTATGTTATGTAGAATTCGAGAAAATAAAGTTCTGTTCTGTTCTGTTCTATAATATCAGTAAAACTAGAAATACATGTATCTGTGCCGTTTCTGCTATTAAAATCAGCATTCTGTGTTAATGAATTTAACAAAGGCAACTTAGATATAAGCCCCCGCCTAAAGTCATCCTTTAAACTGTCATTCCATCTAATATCAGTACGTTCAAACTGTTCATGCTTCTTATTTATAACAGTATTACATGGTATACTGAAAGTTAAAGATGCATGATCAGACCACTCACAGAAATCGTCTATTTGAAATTCGTTTATACAAATAAAATCTTTTACACATAACAATAAATGATCAATAACACTTGAGCCTTGCTGATTTGCATAGGTAAATGACCCGATACCATGATCTTTGCCCAGTCTACCGTTGGCTATTCTAACGGACGTCGATTTGCACATGTCCAGCAACTTTAACCCATGATTATTGCATACTTTGTCCATGGATACTCGCTCTAGCGGTGCATCCGGACAATAGTCTATTGTATCAGTAAAGTCTACAGCTCTATCACAAACATTAAAACACGATGATGACGTCATTCTATTGTCCTAGCAGTACTGTCGTTTTCAATACTGGACGGGTATCAATAGTGTATTCGCGCTTACCGTACCGTATTTGTGCACGAGCAGTCCAATATTACTAATATTGGACTGCACGTGCACAAATACGGTACGGTAAGCAAGCTAATATTGTACTACACACTAATATTGTATTGCTAGGCATGGCTTGTGAGACACACAAAAAATACAGTAAAACCTCTCTGTTTTGACCGATAAACTGTGTGTGAACTACTGTGGATAAAACGTTACGCTTTACCAATAAACGCGTTTACGCTAAAACTATTATTTCCTGGCAAACAGTTTGAAGCCTGATCGAACGCCGGGTATCCCGGCGTCTGATCAGGCCTCAAACTGTTTGCCACTCAGATAAAAAAATAAATAAAAAATGTCAAAAAAAATGGTAATTTCCTACATTTTAGCGATTTGTGTTTGCGTTTCGTTTGCATTTAACGGGAAAGAATAACGTTTTCTGAGAAAACTTTTCTCCACTGTATATTGGAGAAGATCTTATTATTTCCCGTTTAAACGCAAAGGAAATGCAAATGCATTGCGTTAAAATGGAGAAAATGACAGCTTGTTGACAATTTAAATCTGAGCCTAGTCAGACGCCGGAAAACCCGGAATCTGGTCTGGCTCCGGAATTGGAAATAATAGTTTAAGCGTAAACGCGTGTATTTAGAAAGAATAACGTCTTCTCCACTGTACTTATTGAGTGTTTTAGACAGGTGACTGCTTAAAGTAAAATGACAATAAAACTAAAAGCTCCTATAGTAGTTTTCTATTTTGCGCTCATCTTGCTTTAAGCTGTCAACTGACTGCTATACAATCAATTAGCCGTGTTTATTTTAGTGGTCGTAAAAGAGAGGGTTTACTGTATTTTAGCAGTGTCATGACAAAACCAGACTTACATGTATTGCGTTGCAAACAGAGTAGATTAAGACCAAAAACGGCTTCAAAGACGCGATGACTGTTCAAGATATACGCTGTTTGACACTTACAAGTATATTCAAGATTTTAAACAGTATTATTTTATACAATATGTGGCAGTGTGTACCAAACTCAATTTCTGAGCCTAGGACGACAGTCTTTCTAGAAAGACCCCGGAACTTTATCCTTTCACGTTCATCATAGTGTTTTTTTTTAACATTTTCAGCGAAACCAGGGTTTATCATTCAGTAGCAAGTTTCGCAAGTTTTGACTGTTTTGCATTTACTATGGGATTTAAGCAAGTGAATTTGGACGATGGATTTATCACGCGTCCTGATTATTTGGACTAGTCTAGAGACGACAAAGTATTCAAATTGCTCGACACTGTTAGCCTACATTGCGAATAGGAGAAAACAACTACATTATATTTTGTAATTGTCATTAAACAGAAACAACCCGTTCAAAATTGCAAATCTTTGTCCCGGCTTACGGAGATATGAACAACATTTGCTGATCACATTGTCAACAGTGCAGACCAAGAATGGAACAAGCACTTAAACTTTCCCAAGCGGCATTTAAGCATGATCTACACTATTATCAAATTGGACATTTGTCCCACTTGTGACCCTGACAACGGTCAAAACCCTTATACTACTATAATCGACTAAAACAAGCATTTAGTAACAGTTTAGCTTCTCATCAGAAGCAACTACATCTGACAAGAACATGCTGTTCAATACTTTTCTGCTGTTTCTCTAAACCAATTAAGTAGGGCGTATAAATTACTATAATTGCGTGAATGTTTATCATTTGTTATTTGAATGGCAAATCAAGTTTGCTGTCGCTACAAACCAAAAACAAAAATCACAGTTATGAACATGAAATGGTAAAAATTGCAAAATGAAGGGTCTGTCTAGAAGGACCTCTGTTTCTTTTGTTCAAGAACTTATCAAAATGTGAATATTTAAGCTGATGCCGTTTCTTGTAAAGAAGACGGTATTTGAGCCGGAAAGGGTTACGATTCTGACAAACCGTGCGACTGTGTAGGGTCTACACAGTTTGAGAAGCATAAATTGGGGTTCCCTTTGTGAATATGCTAATTTCCGATACACTAATATCCAATTCACTGTAAACTTTTCCACTATGTTAATATCCAGAAAATGTGAATACCTCGTCTACACGTTCCGACATTTTTATAGGCAATGAATGCACGACACGCGACGGTGTAAGTGAAGCAATCCAATATTACCGAGGCGAAAGGCACGTGCAAATCAAGGTCATCGTATACCACAGGGCTGATCACCCGTGTAAAGGATAAGGGATCAATAGGCTTATATTTTAAACTGATGAATTTGCTTTTATTTTAACAAGAAAATATTAAACTAGATTTGAATATATAATCGTATGGCTTTCATTGAAATATCTGCTGTTTTCAGAAACGTGTTTTAAGTAAGATATAAGCCTCAAACGATCCAGTATGTAAAATATTGTACTGTGTTCGGCGCTACGCGCCTCACACAGTACAATATTTTACATACTGGATCGTTATCGTCTTATATCCTATACATATAATCCATCCTGTCCCCCTTTCCCACGCGAGCATTCCAATCCCAACATAATAATACACGACCACGTGATTCATAATCATAAATATCATTCTGTACTAATGTAAACAAATCAACATCAATAGTATTGTACGCCGGGGATCCTTCAACCCACATACATACACCTGCCAAATAAATATCTTCATCAATATTAAAGAAGGTTTTATCAATTTTAAGCCATATTACAGTATCATAATGGTTCCTTATCAACTCTACACCTTGTTTAACAGTATCTTTAATATAAATGACTACATCCCCACTACAACGCCTAGCTCTTCTGTTTTGAAATTTCCTGTATAAATTAAAACATTTATAACCATTCAACTCTACTTGAGAATTACGATTAGTCCATGATTCATATAGGAAAACAATATCATATGTACACAGTTTGTCAACAAAATCACTGTCTTCAAGCTTCTGCTTGGTCAGTCCATTAATGTTCCAGGATAAGACACTGAGCCCAGCCTCTTCACACCGCTAGCCCCGGTTCTCTGGGCTGTATTTCACCGGATGTCCATTTATGTAGAGAGTGTCATAGCTTAACCATGCGTTTTTGCCCTCGTACTTAGCTTTTTTGAGCTGTGGAAGCAGAGATCTCCTGCGCTGTGCTATTTCTCTGGGAAATTGTTCATACATTGCGAAGTTGGTCCCATCTAGCTCCTTCCTCTGTTTTCTCACATTCTGTTTTCTTACATATATTAGTGTAAGTCTATATTGACCTTTTTGCATACAGAGTTTGTACTATTTTCTTATAAGATGTGTCTATCATAAAAAACTGTTTCTAGTGTAATGAATTGTTTAACCCTTTACCCAATAAACCGTTTATAACATTAAATACAGGTGGTCACTTAAAGCAGGTTGAAAGTAAAGCAGAATGTGCCTTAAGGCACATTCTGCTTTACTTTCAGCCTGCTTTGAACTTCCATCTGTTAAGCTATATAAAAACATTTGTTATGGTAATTGTTCATGAGGGTATAAACTGGAACTATTTTCTTCAGCGGAGGAATCAATTGAATACGCTAAAAGTCGCTTCTATGGGGGAAAGGGTTAAGCATTAACGTATTCTCCTGTGCAGAAAAAACACTACATTTATCTCGTTTGAAATGCCGCCGAGCTCTACTAGCGGAGAAAACGATGTTTCCTTTCTTTGCTGTTTAACTAAAGAAATAATATTCTAACAGCGTACAGCGATGGAATATATTAATCGTACCATAGACAAGCTTAGGTACTGAACACAGTGTAACATTAGAACAAATAATTTACTTACCTGCTTGATTTGGAGCCAGTATTACCAGGAATATACCGGAAATGAATAACCACAATACAATTTTTTTGCGAAACCACTCTCTGGTAGTCTCGAGTACATCGCATAGAATTATACGAGTCACCATGTTGGTCGTCGGCACACTACAATACACACTGTTCTTGGCAATAAATGCGTTATTACCGCAATACAACACAGTGCTCACTCCCTATAACGACCCTCTGAACAACGGTTCCCTCCTTACTACAACGCTTGCCGCTGCTCCCCAAACATGACAATTATCTCTAACCTTATCACGGCTTCAATATCGTCTGCTTAAAATTGTCGTCTGTTTTTTTCAGTTCAGACCCCTGGTAACCCGGTATCTGTTCAGGCTCCAAACTGTTTATGTCTCAGATCTAAATAATTCGTAAATACTTTTAGGAATCTGGCAGTTTCCTTTTTAATTGCATTGCATTTGCGGTTCGTTACAGTGGAGAATCTGTTATTCTTTCCCAATAAACGCGTTTACGCTAAAACTATTATTTGCAGTGCAAACAGTTTGGAGCCAGATCAGACGCCGGGTAACCCGGCGTCTGATCAGGCTCCAAACTGTTTGCCACAAAGATAAACAAGAATTATCAGAATTGTCCAAAAGTTGTTCTTTTCTACGTTTTAGTGCTTTGCGTTCGCGTACGTTTGCGTTTAAACGGGAAAGAATAACAGATTCTCCACTGTACTTATAAACGAATTTTGCGTTCTTGTTTGGTTTTTAGCAATATCATTTTCATCGAGTTTAACATGCAAGAAACAAGGATTAAGTATAATGCCTTTAAGACCTTTCTTGCATGTTAAACTTGGTTGGTATTCCAATTTAGTAATATGTTGTCTTATTAATTGATTCCATCTGTAAGGGGGTGCGTTATTGTTTCTCATTAAACGAACTCAATCGTAATGCAATATAATACGTAGCACGTGACAATTGCTTTAAGTTTTTGACAATGTATTTTCATACAAGTCTAAACATTATTTCTCTGGTCAGACACCAACGAATAACACTGTATTCTACTCTATATGCTACAGTGGAGAATCTGTTATTCTGTCCCGTTTAAACGCAAACGTACGCAAACGCAAAGCACTAAAACGTAGAAAAGAACAACTTTTGGACAATTCTGATAATTCCTGTTTATCTTGGTGGCAAACAATTCGGAGCCTGATCAGACGCCGGGTTACCCGGCGTCTGATCTGGCTCCAAACTGTTTGCACTGCAAATAATAGTTTTAGCGTAAACGCGTTTATTGGGACTGAATAACAGATTCTCCACTGTAACCCATTTGTACCTACGCTCCTATAAATTGTATATAGGCTACGCTGATTGCTGATAGGAATTTGAATATAAAACAAAACAAAAATGCAAATTTAGACCAGCCATCCCTTACATACAGTGGAGAATCTGTTATTCTTTCCCAATAAACGCGTTTACGCTAAAACTATTATTTGCAGTGCAAACAGTTTGGAGCCAGATCAGACGCCGGGTAACCCGGCGTCTGATCAGGCTCCAAACTGTTTGCCACCAAGATAAACAAGAATTATCAGAATTGTCCAAAAGTTGTTCTTTTCTACGTTTTAGCGCTTTACGTTTGCGTACGTTTGCGTTTAAACGGGAAAGAATAACAGATTCTCCACTGTAACAAATGTAAACAAGGCGTTATGGGTTAATAGTTCCGTCGTTTGATTTTATAATTTAACTGTCATAATAACGTATGAATTAGCACAGCTGTCTGCATGTTTGTTTCAACATCAGTTTTCAGGAAGTATGATACATCGATACAATGCCAAATAGTTCGGGCCCTGATCAGACGCCGAGTTACACCGAAGGCTGATTATCATGTAATGCTAACTTCAACTTTATATCCAACGTTGTCAAATGTTACACCGGTAAAATAAATCCACTCCAGCAACTAATGTATATGCATATTTATATAAAACATTCTGCCCTACATAAGTTTAACCCCTACAAAAGCTTTAGCTCCGCCTTACCAATGCCAAATAAGTTTTAGTGCAACAAGTTTTTCTATCTCCCTTGACGCTTATTAGCATTGCACCACGTGGGTACCTACTTGTAATTTGATTGGTTCTTAATTTTGTTCAACAAGTGTCTAACATAATGTATTGAGTCAAACAATTATATTAACACATCAAAACTCTTCGAAATGACTGGCTTATCTGCCAAGAGATAAAAGCTTTAGCCTTTTCAATGCCCAGGCGTAATTAAACTGCTGTTACATGTACACACAGGTACTTGACACATACTTTATTATCTATTAACACCACCCCCCCTTTTGAAAAAAACTTTTTGATTCTTATTTTCGTTATAATTCACGTACTGTGGCGTTATTTGACGTAATTTGATGAAATAAAAAGTAGATATTGATAAATTAATCATTTCCCGAGGGTACCACAAGAGAATATCGGCGATCGAGTCTATTTTAGCATCAGCTTAAGTCGATAGTAAAGACTAGGTGTTGAATTGCGCTGTTTACCTTGTATCTATAATAGAAGTATAGTAAAAAAAAAAAAAAAAAAATTTAAAAGGGGGGGGGGGTGTTAAAAGACAACAACAACAACATTACCTTTATTTCATCTCAGGCACCGAAGTGCAACATGAGGAAATATATACATTAGTTTTGCAAAATACATATATCAAAGTAACATTGCAGAAAATAGGATACAGTGGAGAAGACAATATTCTTTCCCAATAAACGCGTTTACTCTATTATTTCAATTACAAACATATTAGAACCGGATCAGGCGCCGGGTAACCCGGCGTCTGATCAGGCTCCAAGCTGTTTTCCACCAAGATACAAATGAATTATAATAAAGTATGTGTCAAGTACCTGTGCATGTACAGTGGAGAAGACGTTATTTCTTTCTGTTAAAAGGCAAACGAAACACAAACACATTACATTGCGATACAATGTAGAATATGACATTTATTTGACTTTTCTGAATGTTCATCTTCATCTAAGTGGCAAGCGGTTTGGAGCCTGATCAGTCGCCCGGGTCCCCCGGCGTCTGGTCTGGCTTCAAACTGTTTGCAATGGAATTATTAGTTTTAGCGTAAACGCGTTTATTAAAAAAAACGTCTTCTCCACTGTAACATATTGTCAGGCAAACACATTGAAATGAAGAAAATGACAGATGCAGAGCCTGATCGGATGGATGATTTCAAGTTGTTTCTAATGGAACTAGTTCGAAATGGAAATGTCTAAGTAATAATATTTCGCAGACTACAAGTTTAACGCGAACAATTTTGTATGAAGTCAGTAAAATCTTTTCGTTCTATCTGTCCGTCACGTTTTCACATTGACTATTATTAGCAAACAGTTTGTATCCTGATCAAATCCCCAGTTCCTTGGCGTCTGCTACAGATTCTAACTGTTTGCTAGTGATCAATATTTGTTCGTTATTGAAAAAAAACATAGAGCTAAAATTGACACATTTGTTTGCAGACGACCTTGAAAGAGGCGCCAAAGCAGCAAGGGAGCGGTTAATGTGCTGTCTGTTGAATATGTATTAATGTCACCCAATCACATTAAACTATCTTCCAATCACCGACTGTACTTTGTTTTAACCCCTTCACTGCCTTACACCGAGCACAACATTTTGCAAACAGTTTGGATCTTGATCAGACGCCGCGTTACGCGGCGTCTGATCAGGATCCAAGCTGTTTGACACTCAATTTTATATTTCTACAGTCGACATACCTTAACTTTAAATTTGAGAAATAAAAGCAGACGACAAATGTTTGAAGCTGATGACGTCATGACAGTGAAGGGGTTAAAGTGTATGACATTTCGGTTTATAGAAGTTTCGTTGCAGTTTTATCGTAACCCTATTCCCCAAAGTTTTTACGGTATTTGGTATTGATATCTCTGACCTTCACCGCATTTTCACCGTCTGCTCCAAACATTTTATATAATTGTCATAGGGAATAGTTTGTTTGTTTACAAAGATGATCAAATTATAAAGGTGTATCAAAAAATGCACGATTGTTTGCTAATCCTCCGGACTACAAGAGCTAAAAAGGTGGGTTGTGGTTATGATCGAATGAGCTGCTTTGCAGCGATTGGGACAAGCCGAAACCATCTTCCTGAAATCATTCATATCATGATCATGATCATCTCATATCATCTTTCATCGGTGTTATATGACATATTTTGTGCCACAGTGCCGTAAAACCCAACTCATCTATCCGTCCATCCATTCAAACGTTTACTACCATTTCTAAATTATACAGATTAAAGGTAGTTTGTCGAATGAAATATCGATACAAGTTTCAAATAGTTTAAAACCTGGTCAGGCTATATCGCCTATATACGTCTTTGGCGATTAAAACTAGGCCGATAGGTTCAATATGTAGGTTTAGCAATTTTCAGTATTAAAGTTTGCTTTGTTTTCTGTGCTTTCAAAGGATCTCCCCTTATTCAGATTTATATAATTCACAACAGCAGATGTTAAGTGCTTGTGTGGGGGCTGTAAAAAGTCGCCCCGTACTTCATTCTCAGTGTTGTTATACTTTCTGGTCCTTTGGAATCATTGATTTCAGCGCATTTACAGTTGAAAGTTGAATTCCGCTTAAGCTGGTGCTAGGGGGCGTGAGCGCTGTTGCATATTTCAGTATTGCTCATGAACAGACTCAATTAAACCGAGTCTGCAATTTTCAGTATTAAAGTTTGCTTTGTTTTCTGTGCTTTCAAAGGATCTCCCCTTATTCAGATTTAGCATGCTTCTGGCAATTTCATATGAACTCTAGCGGAAAAAGCATGATAACCTTTGCAAACAGTTTTGATCCCGATGAGACACCGCATAATGCGGCGTCTCCTCAGGAGCAAGACTGTTTGACACTCTGACACTGTTATATTACACTAGCAGATAATGTTTTTCAGGTTACCCAGCATGCAAAGAATGAATGCTAGACAGGCTCGATGGACTATATGACAATGTAAATATTTTATAAGGATGGTGTTTACCAGTTATTAATAGCGTATTACTTAATTCCTCTCTTTCAAGTGATGATATTATACAGTACTTCCTTATTACAACGACACCTAATGGGAGACACAGATTGTTGTTCGGAGGGAGTCGTTATAGGAAGGGAAAATGAAGACTTGCCTTATATTTGCAAACAGATTGAATTCAGATCAGACGCCGCGTAACGCGGCGTCTGATCTGTATTCAAGCTGTTTGTCACTCGTCATTATATTTCTTCTGTCAAAATGTCCACTTATATTTAACTTTGAGAAAAAACAGCAGAAGACAATTTTAAACAGACGATATTGCAGCACTAGAACGTTAGACATAATTGTCCTGTTTAGGGAACTGCGGCAAGGATCGTTGTAAGGAGGGGCCGTTGTTGGGAGGGCCGTTGTATGGAGGGAACACTGTAGTTTCATCATACTACATTGGCGTTGTGTTTCTATCCTTATCCTGCAATAGTGGTGTCTATTTCTACTTTGCCGTAGTTATGGGGCTTAATTGTCAAAGGGAATTGTTTCTGTTTATTAGACCGAGATTATTCCCTCTGCCAAGAACTAAAAGGAAGGCAGGTCGGTGGTTTTGATCCCATACGCTGCTGGTCAACGAATGGGATTAACCGAAACCATCTTCCTGAAATCATCATCATTTGATCTCATCACCCCTCATCAATCATCGGCGCTATATGACCTATTTTGTGTCGCAGTGCCGTAAAACCCAACTCATCCATCCATCTAAATCTGCAATAGTGATAATACAGTGGTGAAAAATACGTTATTCTTTCCCAATAAATGCGTTTATGGTAAAACTGTTATTTCTATTGCAAATAGTTATGAGAAAGATCAGACGCCGGATAACCAGGCATCTGATCCGGCTCCCAACTGTTTGCCGATCATATTGAAATAGATAGTAAGAAAACTCGAACAAATGGAATTTTCTACATTTTAGTGTATTGCGTTTGCATTTTGTTTGCGTTTAAACTGAAAAGAATAACACCGTCTGTACAGTTCTCTACGTCTCAGTCTGCATACAGTGGAGAATCTGTTATTCTTTCCCGTTTAAACGCAAACGTACGCACACGCAAAGCGCTAAAACGTAGAAAAGAACAACTTTTGGACAATTCTGATATTTCATGTTTAACTTGGTGGCAAACAGTTTGGAGCCTGATCAGACGCCGGGTTACCCGGCGTCTGATCTGGCTCCATACTGTTTGCACGGCAAATAATAGTTTTAGCGTAAACGCGTTTATTGGGAAAGAATAACAGATTCTCCACTGTAAGTGTTGTCTTTTATAAATTTACAATGGTAATAGAAAATATTCCAAAGAGGGATTTGAGATAGAATATGATTATTACATCACAAAACACGACATTCTGAGCAAAACTATCCTTCAAAGAACAATGGAAGATGGGCGTACGCGAGGAAGGCAGGGGGCAGTTGGTCCGACAATGTAAAGCCTGGATCGATCCCAGAACTATTATGACATGCTGTAGACAAACCAGTCTGGAGACAAATTTGCCGCTCCTTTCAAGTTTTAAGTTTTATTTAAATACTATGCATATTGTCTGCTATTTGCAGGCAACATCATCGACACATGATATATACATTAAGCCACGTGAACCACAGTACATAATGCCCGTATTATGTCAGGAAAACGACAGTATTGGTAAAGGGTGTGTGCTATTATTGTTAATTGTTTTTGGAACATGATACTTATATCTTAATAACGAGAAAATGAAGCGCTAATTGATTTTCGAAGAAGATGATAAACACCATATTTGGTTCATATTATTATATCGTAGAAGTAGTATATCAAGGGTAGGGTATACGAGTTTTGAAGATATGAAACGTCAAATTCATTATAAGCAATACAGATATTACGGGCAATAAACGTTGTTTTTCTATGTACAGCACTCCTTCTCTACAACGACTCCCAACGGGAGACACAAATTGTGTTCGTTGTTCGGAGGGAGTCGTTATAGAGAGGGAAATTTGCAAACAGCTTGAATCCAGATCAGACGCCGCGTTACGCGGCGTCTGATCTGGATTCAAGCTGTTTGTCACTCATCATTAAGTTTATTTCTGTCCAAATGTGCATAACGTAACTTTGAGAAAAACAGCAGACGACAATTTTAGGCAGACGATAATGAAGCCGGGATAGGTTGGAAATAATTGTTATGTTTAGGGAACTGCGGCAAGAGTCGTTGTAAGGAGGGAGTCGTTGTTCGGAGGGCCGTTGTAGGGAGGGAGCACTGTATGTTTTCCCCAAAAGGGGTTATCTTGCTAAACATAAATTAACACTTAAACATCACAATAAATTCACAAAATTACATTGCCAAGACATAATCAGTTGACAATTTTGATTGTACATGTGTTAACTTACATATAAATACTTTGAATTTATTGTTTTTTTATATGGATACTGTTTAATATTGGTTTTGCCTCGTTTCGAAACGGAACAAAAGTGGAAGTCAATAGGACAGTATTTCATACTATTCCCTTGAAATTAGTGAGTTAGAGAGTGAATTAAATCGCTCTAACAGTGGATAATCTGTTATTCTTTCCCAATAAACGCGTTTACGCTAAAACTATTATTTGCAGTGCAAACAGTTTGGAGCCAGATCAGACGCCGGGTAACCCGGCGTCTGATCAGGCTCCAAACTTTTTGCCACCAAGATAAACATGAAATATCAGAATCGTCCAAAAGTTGTTCTTTTCTACGTTTTAGCGTTTAGCGTTTGCGTACGTTTGCGTTTAAACGGGAAAGCATAACAGATTCTCCACTGTATCTAATATTTAGACCTCTCCCGGTTTTTATCAAAACATGTTAATCGTTAATAAAGGCCCATTGACTTCGAAATATTATATATGAGCTAATTTGATAATTTTATGCTATAGCTATACTCCGTAGTTTATTTTCGAACTGCATAAATTGATTCTTTTTCTCAGGGGAGGAACAAACTAAATGCGCTAAATAGCGTTTCTATGGGAAATAGGTTAAACGATATTCCTATTAATTGAACTCACCAAATTGCATTGCCAGACATAGATATTACATCAGTGTTCAAAAACAGGAATAGGAACATTCCCAGTAGATCTTTGACATTAAAGGCCCATTTTTCATTTGGGAAATACAAATAAAACAGTTGTTTTTTAACCTAATTGCCTTACACTGGTCATGAAATATTCACGAAATATATTTTCATCTATGAAATCCCGCTTAAAGGCACGTTGCTTTTTTACTATATTTCGTGTCAGGTTTACCTCATGACAGTTTTAATGAGCGTCATCTGTAGCTTGATAGCTCAGTCGGTTAGATCGTTTGAATTGTAAGTCAGGGCTCGAGTACTAACTGAGTCAAAACGTTTTCTACCATGTATAATCCGATGTTGTTGACATGAATAGCACAAAAGTCACGTTTTGTTTTAGTTTTCGTTGATTAGAATTAGTGTCCATTATACAACTCTCCCTATGACGTTTAAAGGACTGTCTGTTGAACTCTGTTCAATATGAACAAACAGTACATTTAATTGAGCTATCCGGCAGCACAGTGAAGCTGGTCGACTGTTAAAGAAGCAAATGGTATCTGGTTCCTGTGCGTTCGATCGTGCGACTTGCCACACCGCTTTGTTGTACTACAGCGTTCCCTCTCTACAACGACATCCATGGGAGACAAATAATGTGTGCGTTGTTCAGAGGGAGTCGTTATAGAGAGGGAAATTGGCTTACATTTGCAAACAGCTTGAATCCAGATCAGACGCCGCGTAACGCGGCGTCTGATCTGGATTCAAGCAGTTTGTCACTCGGTATTAATTATTTTCTACCAAAATGTCCATTATGTAACTTGGAGAAAACCAACAGACCACAGTTATAAGAAGACTATATTGCAGAGGTGAAAGTGTTAGATATATAATTGTCTTGTACGGGGTACAGCGGCAAGGGTCGTTGTAAAGAGGGAGTCGTTGTAAGGAGGGCCGTTGTAGAGAGGGAACACTGTATATACGCTCGAATGTCAGTTATAATTTCGGTTAGTTACGGTTATAACCCATTACACCATAGCCTGTCTTTAGTGTTGAAGACGGGTGACCACTTACAGTGGATAATCTGTTATTCTTTCCCGTTTAAACGCAAACGTACGCAAACGCAAAACACTAAAACGTAGAAAAGAACAACTTTTGGACAATTCTGATCATTCTTGTTTACCTTGGTGGCAAACAGTTTGGAGCCTGATCAGACGCCGGGTTACCCGGCGTCTGATCTGGCTCCAAACTGTTTGTACTACAAATAATAGTTTTAGCGTAAACGCGTTTATTGGGAAAGAATAACAGATTCTCCACTGTAAATTAGGTTGTAAATCAAGCAGAATGAACCCTAAGGATTATTCTGCTTGACCTTTAGCCTACTTTAAGGTACCATCTGCTAGAAGTTAAAAAAATATATGATACATATCCATGACTGTACACATTGGAACTGTTTTCTTCAGTGGATGAATACATTAAAAGCGTAAAAAGTCATATTTATGTGGTCATGGGCTGTTGTGATTTATGTCTGTTTTCAATGTTTCGCCGATCGTTATTCAACAATACCACTAAGTCTTAACCTTGGATATATTTAAGATATATTAAAATAGCATGATTTGAAAAGGGGCTTTAAGCTTTCAACTGCTGAGCCCGACATTATCATTTGCATAACAGTTTGAATACAGACAAAGCGCTAAGTTAATCGGCATCTGATGAGAATCCAAACAGTTTGATAACTATAACAATGTTGCTTCAGGTAATAATTAACAAATATCAGCCGAGTCTTAATTGTCCCTCCCTAAAACAACTCCCTCCGAACAACACTTTGTCTCCCATTGAGTGTTGTAGAGACATTTCTTAAGCCAAAACTGCGCTAAGGCTGACTTTAAAAACATTACAGACGGTACTACCAATACAGACGATATTTTGGCGGTATGGGTGATAACATTTTACCTCATAGCCTGTTTCTAGTTTTGAAGACAGGTGACCACTCAAAGCAGGTTGAACGTAAAGCAGAATGTGCCTTAAGGCACATTCTGCTTTACTTTCAGCCTGCTTTAAGCTAAAATCTGCTATACTATTTAAAATATTTGTTATGGTAATTGTTCATGAGGGTATAAACTGGAACTATTTTCTTCAGTGGAGGAATAAATTAAATACGTTAAAAGTCGCTTCTATGGGGAAAAGGGTTAAAGCAAATGCTAAAACTTGACAGCAAAATAGTTAAACTTATGTTTCAACATTTCATGATCAAATTCGTGATAGTTTACCCCCCACGCTTTAATGTCGTCTGCTTCAGTATTGTTGTCTGAAAAAACACGTTTCAATGTTAGATTTAAGGTTGTATGACTTAATGAAATTAATATAAAAATGAGTTTCAAATAGTTTGCAAATTAAAGCGCTTTTTGGCGTCATTGAGAGTGAAAGGGTTAAATGTTGGAAGATAAACTAGTATTGTTCACACGAGTTGATACTGATTATTCCATTTTATTATATACATTCCTGTGATTTACCGTGATTTTGAATTTGTACGATGTGATTCTAGTTGGTTGTAATCAACCAACTGTTTCGCACTGTTTGCAAACGCGCTTTAAGCGTCATTGAGCGTTAAAGAGTTAAAGAGCTCATTATTCTGCTTCGAGTATCAAATGTGTATTTAGTTGTTGTTGGTGTATATTGAAAGCATTTAATAAACGCAATACAAGTTGTTGATGCGCTACAGGGAGTTGTATTCAGTTTTCGACGTAGATGGCGGAAACAGCAGACCATACTCGTAAACTAAGCTGTTTCCGCAAAGCACTTATCGAGTTAAATACATCTTTATGAGCTGAATACACCGTTCTGTATCGCCCCGGCAACAGAATGATATTGTGTAAACAGTGCTCCCTCTCTGCAACAATGGGAGACACAGATTGTGTGTATTGTTCAGAAGGAGTTGTTCAAGGGAGGGACATCGGCTGATATTTTCAAACAGCTTGAATCCAAATCTGATCTGGTTTCAAACTGTTTGTCACTCGTCATTATGTCTTTTTCTGTCACAATGTCCAATATGTGCCTTTGAAAAAAACCAGCAGACGACAATTTTAAGCAGACGAAATTGCAGGAATGAAAGCTTTAGATATATATGTCTTGTGTGCGAACAGTGGCAATCGTTGTTTAAAGGGTAGTCGTTGAGAGGGAGTTCTGTATATCTATAAACAGTAAAGCGAACAGACTGTAATGTCTTTGGTATTAATGTACACTGTAAACTAAACTAGACATTGACTATTTCTGTTCCGCGCCAACTGTCCTTGTTGGATAAGGGCGATCCTTGGCAAGTGTGAAGTTCTTCGCTTCCAAGTTGCTAAAGTCTTTACACTCCAGCACAGCTGAATCAGGGACCTGTGAATAAAAACTTATCTTGATAAATGTCTGGTGGATACCTGAAATGCATATTGACATTATGTATCACACCATAAACAATGTTAAACTGTAAAATATACCCACTACAGGTAGTGTATATTGTAAGTATCCAGTGCGAACGCTTATCTAATTTTATATAAATATTAAATGGCGTTATGCGTGACATTCAAATTGTCAACCAGAGAAACCAAATGGCACCCCGAGGCGTAGCCGAGGGTGACCTTCTTGTTTTCGAGGATTGACAATTTGAATATCACGCAAACTGACATCTAATATTTATTTTATTACACCGAGCTTATCAACCCTGGCTTTGAAATCGTCTTATTCGTATTTTATAAAATGCGTTGTGAATACCAAATTTAGCGCGGACATGTTTGTAACGCGGGAAATGACGTCGCCGCTACGACGTCACATTGTTTATAATCATATTACAAGAAAGAAAGAAGAACGTTTTGACAAGAAGATTGAAGACACAACGAACGTCATTTCATTGTTTAGTTGGCAAATATCCTCTTCCAAAATGGTGTCTAATCGTTTATCAAGTGGTCCAGGCGCTTGGATTTTTGTAAAGAATGGACAAGGGGAAGCAACTTGTACAGAAAATGCTAAAAGTTGATTATAGCGAAAATCATATCATATAGCTGACAGTACTTTAAAAGTGAAGAAAAAAATAATATCATTTAGTGACGTCACAAAAAGAATATTATAAAGAGTGAGAGTATATTTTTGGAAAAATGTAAAAGACATGCAACATGTTAACTTTAGGTCATGGGAAATTAACATTGTAACTCAAAGCGAGGAGTAATAAGTAATAATGTCGAATTTACGCTTTCACTTGTAGAAATCTTATTGTCCGTATCAAATCCCTGATTTGTTCAATATATTACTTTGAACCGCAGTATACACTTTTTGATGTTTATTTGTTATTTTAGTACAATATTCTAAGGTTTATTTGTTAATTTAGTCCATCACCATTTTGTAGGGTTACTAAATGACTTTAACTTTTTTAGCCCTAGTGAAGCATATATATTATGCGTCTTAACAAAAGTGTACCTGTGAAGGTAACACTTGTCTGATTCAAACAGTGAAATCAGAGCCTTCACTGTTTGTCATTTTGCAATATATTATAAAATAAACCCAACCCTAAAATGTCTAAAACGGACCAGCCTTTTGTGTAAATTGGAATTATCCATTGAAAAATTCAAGGGATAATGATTTAATATAATGAACATGTATTAGACGATACTTCATCTGTATTCCTTGCATTCCGATTTCAGCAGTCACCTTTTTTATTCTTTGGCACACTAGAAGTACATGTATTTAGTTTGCTAAATTGGCTGTCTGCTGGAGGAGAAACAGTTTTCATTACTATTTAAGTAAATGCAAACGCAATACAATGTAGTAAAACACTCATAAACGACTATTTTGCCTTTTTTCACCGGTGACCCAAAAACACCGTGTTTTCGCAAAAACACTCTGAGGTCACAAAAACACCGTAGAAAAAAGGTTTTAGGTTGTAAAAGCATATTGATAAGAGACAAACATACTGGACTGCGTCCCTTATCGACACTTGATATAGAAGACAGATTACGTATTGCGGTTTTTACCTTGTCAATGATAATGAAATTGGTGACAATTATCTTAAACTGAGCTGCAAACAGTTTTGACTCTAATTAGACGCCAAGTAACCCGTCGTCTGATCAGGCTAAAACGTGTATGCCATTCAGATAACAATCAATAGCTCTATTATACGAATGCTAAATAATGTTAAGTATTTGGTGTTGAAGCTAGGTGGCTGCTTAATGTAATGTGGGAGTAAACAGGAGCTTTATGTTTTTATTTACATTGCTTTAAGCTGTCACCTGTCTTTCATATAATCGTTTAGCCTTTTTACTTCAAGGGATTTTCACTGATTTTCAGAAAAAGCTAAATCAAACCTGTTTTGAAAGTTGCAATTATTGAGAGAAAAAAGAATAACGTTTTAAAACTAAGTAAAAGCAGTTTTTAATCAGATCAGACACCGAGTTACTCGGCGTCTGATCTGGTTCTAAATTGTTTGGAATATGCATTAACTTTTGCATCATACACGTGTTATCCATACTAAGGATAATGATACATAGTTGTACCTTGATTAAGGGGCTACCATTTCCAAGCCTCTGTTTGGCCGTCTCTTCGTTAACCATCTTGTTGTCTGCCTTATTGAAGGCCGACTGGAAAGCCCAACGGCGATTGTCACTGTCATTGTTACTGCTACAGTGAATTAGGTTACAATCGAAGAACAAACCGTCACCTGTGATAAAAAGTTCACAATTTGAATGTATTACAGTACTTTCTCCCTACAACGGACATCCGAACAAAGACGCCCAACTTACTACAATGCCTGGCAATCCGCAAACAAGACAATTGTTCGTAACGCTTTTATTGCAGCGATAGCGCCTGCTTAAATTGTCGTCCGATGTTTGCTTTTCTCAAAGCAACATATTTTGACAGACAAAAATAAATATAATGAGAAGTGAAAAACAGCTTGAATCCACATCAGACGCCGCCTACCGCGGCGTCTGATATGGATTCAAGCTGATTGAAAATATAAGCAGTTTATTTTCCCTCCATATAACAACTCCCTCCGAACGAAACACACACTCTTTGTCTACTATTTGGTTGTGTGGAGAGAAGGAACTCTGTTATATACAATACAATGAAACCTGTTTTTATTTATGATCAGTTTTGACATAAATGGCAAATAGATTGGAGCATGATCATTAAACGTAAATCGGGTTCCAGACCATTTCCTATGCTAGCTTAACTCTTTCAACACTAAGTACATGTAACGATTGTGGGTTATTATATTTCCTTGTGGATATTTTAACTACTTGGAATTGTGGGTAGTAAATGAATACTATTTGAAACCAGAGCAGGTCCTGATCAGAGGGCTCCTATAGGACCCCACTGATCTGGTTCTACACTGTTTCCAATGTATTGAGTATATTTTAAACATGTCCATGGTGTTAGTTTAAACATATTTATTTCCAGAAGTACATATGATTACAATTATACATGCTAACGTTATTATTCAATACTTAAGAAAAGGATTGAAACGAAAGAATAAACTTATTGAGTTATCTCCTTAAATGAGGTCCATGATGTTGAAAGATATTTAGAAATAATAAGATTTTCTAATAATTGCATTAACAAACTACTTGCAAGCTTACATCTTTTCCAAGAAACAAGATACTAAAGTACCTTCTTCCATTTCAACATATTCCAGTGTACAGGTTTTCTTTATTTCATCAATTCTGTCCATGTCATTTATCCCGAGTTGGCCACCTTTCAGAGAGTGGTCAAGACGTCCAACTTTGTGCGAACCTTTCAGAATCTGTACATAACGACAATTAAATGAACAATATTGCCATGATTGCCCTCAATCGCTCACCTGATAACTGTGACTTCTATAGCATTTAAAAGCATTTACAAAGGTTTGAACTTGTGACCTGCTTTGTAATCCCTTGTGACCCATAATTATGCAAGTTGGGAATATATTTTGTCCCGGTTTTCATCGTAAGTAGGTTTTATGAATATTTGGCTAATAGTATTACTTCCATAGTGTTCACAAGCTTTTTCTAAGATTTAGACAAATGACCTACCGTTTGATCGCATTTGACCCATATTCAAACTGGTCCAACGCTTTTCCCAGGTGATCATTCTGAGCAAGTTTGATAAGAGTGTTAACAAGCTTTTTCTAAGATTTGACCAAGTTGCATTTTGTTTGACCTAAAATAACCCGCGTTCGAACTTAATCTAGATAGTCATTCTGACCAAGTTTGGTAAAGATTGGTCTAAAAGTGTGGCTACTTGAGTGCTCAAAAGCTTTTCCCAAGATTAGAACTATTGACCTACCTGGTGACCGCAAAAACCCATATTCAAACTGGTCCAACGCTTTTCTCAGGCGATCATTCTGAGCAAGTTTGATAAGAGTGTTAACAAGCTTTTTCTAAGATTTGACCAAGTTGCATTTTGTTTGACCTAAAATAACCCGCGTTCGAACTTAATCTAGATAGTCATTCTGACCAAGTTTGGTAAAGATTGGTCTAAAAGTGTGGCTACTTGAGTGCTCAAAAGTTTTTCCCAAGATTAGAACTATTGACCTACCTGGTGACCGCAAAAACCCATATTCAAACTGGTCCAACGCTTTTCCCAGGTGATCATTCTGAGCAAGTTTGATAAGAGTGTTAACAAGCTTTTTCTAAGATTTGACCAAGTTGCATTTTGTTTGACCTAAAATAACCCGCGTTCGAACTTAATCTAGATAGTCATTCTGACCAAGTTTGGTAAAGATTGGTCTAAAAGTGTGGCTACTTGAGTGCTCAAAAGCTTTTCCCAAGATTAGAACTATTGACCTACCTGGTGACCGCAAAAACCCATATTCAAACTTGATCTAGATTTTGTCAAGATGGTCATTATAACCAAGTTTGATAAAGAATGGACTAACCAATATTCAAACGACATAGATTTCGATACAAGATGTATTAGTCACTACATGTACTGCAATGTATTGAATAACCATTTTACCACCGTTGACTGTAGGTGTATTTTGATAGTTACCTGTAAACATCCGTTGACTTTCATACACTTGTCTATGGCTATGAACACGGTAAGCATTCTTGGATAAATGAATCCGTATTCGTACCAAAAGCCGTAATCTTGATGCCATAAATGCTCACCGGCAGTTTTGGCTGGTTTCATGATTATGTTCGTAAAGTAGTGGTACACCTCACCTCCAAGTAGCTACAAATAGTTCCAGAAACATCTTTAACCCATTTATGCATAGCGTTACATAAAACTGACATAGGCAAACAGTGTAGACTCTGATCAGACGCCGCATTATGTGGCGTCTGATCAGAGTCTACACTGTTTGCTGATAGGAATTTCAATATAAAACAAAATAGACATTTAGAATAGGCACACCTTAAATAAAAAATGAACTAATCCAATGTGTAAGCACGAAATAATCAACTAGGCAAAAATGGGTTAAAACTTATAGCGGCGGTATGCTTAGATGAATTAATTAGGGTAGATACTATAGATGCGATAATGATGGATAAAGCAATTAGGAAAAATTTCAGAGATATAGACTGCTAGCTAAATGATACTGGACTTAGCCCTATACTCAATAAATACACTTTTTAACGCCTTTAAGTATTTCCTCCACTAACAAATAGTTTCAAGTTAAACAGTTAAGAGTGTGCACAGTAAGGAAAATTTTATTTATCCTATCAATAAGTGCCCCTGCTCGTAATACCCGAAAGGGTGTGAAGCAGTATATATAGAGAAAAACAATCAAATGGTATCTTTAAGTGGTCACCTGTCATCAAAACTGGAAACACGACATGATGCAGTAATGTGGTATCCAATTTGTGTCCACGGTCTTATACAGGGTGTCCCAAAAAAACGGAATACTAGTTCAAATGTATATTTTTCTTAAAGTAAACATATACTTTGTAGATACATTATGTTTGCATACTTTTGCAAAATTGCATTTAAAAATATGCATTAGTTCATAAAGTTATGAGTATTTTAATGATTTATATTCTACTTATGTTACAACGGAGAAGACGTTATTCTTTCCCAATAGCGTTTACGCTAACATTATTATTTCCTTTGCAAACAATTTGAAGCCAAATCAATCGCCGGGTAAACCGGTGTCTGATAAGGTTCAAAACTGTTTGTCACTTGAACTAAAATAAATATTCAAAAAGGTTGTCCTTTTCCCAATTGTATTGTATAGCATATGCGTTCTGTTTGCGTTTAAACGGTAACAACAACGTCTTCTCTACTGTAACATATTTGTGGGTCCCACGAGTATGTGTAACGGTTTGTTTCCAATCCAAGGTATTATATTCTGATTTTTTTTTCAAATACAGTAGAACACCTTTATAACGAACACAGGAAATTTGACTGATTGATAGTAGTTAAGACAGGTGACAACTTAGAGCTAGATGAAGAAAAGCAATAAGCAGCAAAGCAGAAAGCTCGTTACTCGCTCATACAGTGGAGAATCTGTTATTCTTTCCCGTTTAAACGCAAACGCAAAGCACTAAAACGTAGAAAAGGACAACTTTTAGACAATTCTGATAATTCATGTTTATCTTGGTGGCAAACAGTTTGGAGCCTGATCAGACGCCGGGTTACCCGGCGTCTGATCTGGCTCCAAACTGTTTGTATTGTAAATAATAGTTTTAGCGTAAACGCGTTTATTGGGAAAGAATAACAGATTCTCCACTGTAACAGCCGTCTGCCTTAACCCTATCACTCTCTTTGGCGTTTGCGGCGTCTGATCAGAGTCTACACTGTTTGCTGATAGGAGTTTCAATATAAAACAAATTGAAAATTTACACTTGACACCACTTAAATAAAAAGGTTAGACTAATCCAATATGTTATCATGAAATAATCCGCAAGGCACAAATGGGTTAAAATTATAACGGCTTCATGTTTATTTGAATTATTAAGTGTAGATACTAGATGCGATAATGAAACTGGATATAGAATTTTCGCCAAGCATACTTCCTTAAATCTAATTTTGAAACGATATTGCAGACAGCAATACTGAAGCAGACGGAAATATGGCAGTAAAGGGGGTAATAACCTCACATTAAATTGGGTAATTAACCCTCTGAACCCTAGTCCCGCCAATAGGCGTTCTTTTCAAACAATGTCCATGTGAATAGTACAATTGTCCTGTGCAAACAGTGAAGACCCAGATCAGAGGGCTCCGAAAGGAGTCCTCTGATCAGGGTCTTCACTGTTTGTCATAATGCCAAACATTGAAAAAAAACAACCTTAAAGGTCAGAAATGGATTTGACTTAAATGGAAACTGGAATTGTTCATTTAAAGTTTCAGGGAGCAAAGAGTTAAAGGGTTAACACCGAAAACATAATCCCATTTAGCTTAGGACTTTCAAATATTAAGGTCATATGACTTGGATTATGGCCAGACACGGCATCTGATATGAATCAAACAAATTAGTGCTTGCCGATTCAGGAAAAGTCGAGACTAAGAGAATAAAGATAAACAACTAGATCTACTCTGTTCACTTTCTTACCATGAGTTACAGTGGAGAATCTGTTATTCTTTCCCGTTTAAACGCAAACGTACGCAAACGCAAAGCACTAAAACGTAGAAAAGAACAACTTTTGGACAATTCTGATAATTCTTGTTTATCTTGGTGGCAAACAGTTCGGAGCCTGATCAGACGCCGGGTAACCCGGCGTCTGATCTGGCTCCAAACTGTTTGCACTGCAAATAATAGTTTTAGCGTAAACGCGTTTATTGGGAAAGAATAACAGATTCTCCACTGTATGTGGTTATTTCTAATCAGATTGAATTCTTACCAGACACCGCGTAACTCAGACTCTAATCTTGACCAAACTGTTTTGCACTCATTGCAACATTTTTTAAGTCAAGATAGGTCTGCCTAAATATTTCATTCGAGAAAAAAAGGAGATGGCAGTTGTAAAAAACTGATGACGTCATGGTAGTGAAAACGATTAACAGTTTATTCACGAAATTACCTTTTCACATGTTCCCACCACTCTTTCACATCTCGTCACCATACCAGTGACGTCATTTCCGGGATTACTCCACAAAACAGTTTCGAACTCCCTTCCGCTTCCGTCAGAAACCTGTACAAAAAAGATAAAATTTATAATACTGGTCCAGACGATACCAATTTAACAGCAATTGGGATAGTTTAAACATATTTTATTTCAAAAGTAGTTTACAAACATTCATTCTTCTTAACATAGAAATAAAGGGAAAAGGGTTAGGTCACAAGTTCTAACAACATTAAATAAGACCTTCCCCCAGTAAAGAAAAGTTTCATATGCTAGATGGTAGTAGACAATTTAGTATTTTTAAGATATGGAATTAATTTAAGAAAGTAAGCAGCAAATGATTGTGATATTGGTAAGTACCCATTTATGAGTAAGTTGTGCATTGCTTCATTTGATAATTTGTTCGAATTGGATACCGTTGTAGCTATGTCATATTCCTGAGACTAACAGTGCAGATCCAGATCAGAAGGTTCCTGTTTGAGCTCTCTGACTAGAATCAATACTGTCAGTCAGTAAACTGTAATGTAAACTTTCTGATCCGATTCGACGTCGAAATACTCGAAACTGTTCCACAATTTATATAAATCTATAACATAACCTGCAGTGAGAGCGTTGAATAACACTCATGGATTATTTCTCGTATATAACAAGTGGTTTAACTATGCAAAGGAGGTAGTCATACAAATTGTTATTCTTACGCGGTATTAAAATGTGTAAATAAATATAACGTCAAACAACATTCATGTAGGCGTTTGAGTAGCTATAGATTGGAAGGGACAGGGAATGTTTTCTCCCTTGATTTATTCTGAATAAATCTACTTTTTGCATGTTTACTCATTTGGGCGGTCCAATAACGCGTCATCCATTAACTTATATAGTGAAGCTAGCAATCTAAATTAAGTATCGGAATTGTAAAACAATATTGAAAAGTTATGTTGTAAATGGAACCTAACATTCGTGTTCATCTCTTGCTAAAATATTCGTTTTATAAATCCAATAAAGTATGAACACTCATGTAATATCCTATATACATGTATCTCGTCTGTCAGGTCTTATAATTATTATATTACAATTTGATTGAATGATACAGTTGGATGTTACGGCACCGCAACACATAAAATGTTCATATGGCGCCGAAATTAAAAAAAAACACAATCACTCAGTATTAACACATTATCCCCTGAAACATCCAATGGACAATTCCAATTTACAATAAAGGCTGGTCCAATTTAGACTATTTAGGGTAGTTTTTTGTAATATATTACAAAATGACAAACAGTGAAGTCCTTGTTCAGAGGGCTCCTGCAGGAGCCCTCTGATCACGGACTTCACTGTTTGCATAGGGCAAGTGTACTCTTCACAGGTATACGTTTGGTAAAGGACGCATATATGCGTCACTAGGGCTCAATGTGTTAACTTGTCAGTTATGTTAGAGAAAACTTCTTTTAAATTATAACATGAACAGTGGTTCCTCTCTACAACAACACCGCATAGGATACAAAAATTGTGTGTATTGTTCGGAGTGAGCTTTCTTAGGGAGGGAAATCTAATAGCAACTGAGTGCAAACGGTTTTAATCACGATCAGACGCTGTGTAACACGGCGTCTGATCTAGGTTCAAACTGTTTACCACTCGTCCTTATTTTTCTTCAAATTGACCAATATGTAACTAAGAGAAAAGCAGCGGACGACAATTTTAAGCAACAACGCAGACGATATTGCAGCTGTGAAAGAATTGGGTATTACAGTGTTCCCTCTCTACAACGGCCCTCCCAACAACGATTCCCTCCTTACAACGACCCTTGCCGCTGATCCCCAAACAAGGCATTTATGCCCAACCTTTTCATGTCTGCATTACAGTCTGCTTTAATTTGTCGTCTGCTAATTTTCTCAGAGCTACATAATGCACATTTTAACAGGAAAAAAACTTAATGAGGAGTGACAAACAGCTTGAATCCAGATCAGACGCCGCGTTACGCGGCGTCTGATCTGGATTCAAGCTGTTTGCAAATGTAAGCCAATGTCCCTCTCTATAACGACTCCCTCCGAACAACGCACACAATTATTGTCTCCCATTGGATGTCGCTGTATTGTACTTGGGGAACATCAGCAATCATTGTTGTAAGGTTGATTGATTGAGTTGGTTTTACGGCACCGCGACGCATAAAATGAACATACAAAGGGACTCGTTGTTCGAAGGTCGTTGTTCGAAGGTCGTTGTTGCATTATAAAACAGTGTAGACATAGAAAATACTTGGTTCCTAGCTTATGAGAAATGTAATGTGGCAAGGTGGATGAATATATCAGATGAGCCGACGGCGAGCCTGATACATGTATTTTCAGGAATATCTCATAATTTTATAATATATGAAAAGACGCGAATGTTCGACGATCGCTCGCTCAATGCAGCGGTAATAATCGTTAGTTATGAAATTTGACGATTTCAATCACTAGACAAACTCTGTGACTTCGTGCAGACGACACATTCGCACACTGCCAGAAAACACTGGGAGACAAGTACCTTTCTGCATGAGCTGTTCACTTTGAGAATTTCTGTAAACGATATAGAGTGTTCCCTCCCTACAACAGCTCCCACAATAACGACTCCCTCCTTACAATGACCCTTGTCGCAATTCCCTAAATGGGACAAATATATTGACCACTTTTACTGCTGCATTATCGTCTGCTTACATTGTCGTCTGCTGGTTTTTTTCTCTCAAACTTGAAAGCCAAATATAACTCGAGATTATGATAGAATATATATAATGACGAGTGACATTCATGTACAGCTTGAATCAAGATCAGACCCCGCGTTTACGCGGCGTCTGATCTGGGATTCAAGCTGTTTGCAACTGTTACAGTGGATAATCTGTTATTCTTTCCCGTTTAAACGCAAACGTACGCAAACGCAAAACACTAAAAGGTAGAAAAGTACAACTTTTTGACAATTCTGATAAATCAGGTTACCCGGCGTCTGATCTGGCTCCAAACTGTTTGCACTGCAAATAATAGTTTTAGCGTAAACGCGTTTATTGGGAAATAATAACACATTCTCCACTGTAGCAAATTCTTAAATGTCCCTGTCTTTATCGACTCCCTCTAAACAACATAATCAGTATATGTCTCCCATTGAGTGTCGTTGAAGAGAGGGAGAACTGTATAAACTTACAGCAAACTTGTAGTCGTCGAATGGACCAGATGTCAACGCATTGTCTACCAGCTTTACTTCTTCTTTTGAAAACAAACCTCTGAAATTAGAAATGAATGTACATGTAGGTACTATGTTAATGCTTTAATTCGTGCCATAAGAAAAAAAATAAAGAAATTGTAAACAGGGTATATCAAGACTAACCATCGTGTCACGTAAGGTTGCGCTTTAACCCGTTAACTGATAGCCTGTTTCTAGTATTGAAGATAGGTGAGCACTTAAAGCAGGTTGAAAGTAAAGAAGAATGCGCTTGAAGTCGCATTCTGCTTTACTTTCAGTCTGCTTTAAGCTTCAATGTGCTAGAATACAGAAAATATTCCCTATACTTTATATTCATGATTGATTGATTTAGAACTATTTTCTTCAGCGGAGGAATAAATCATATCTGCTAAAAGGCGCTTCTATGAGGGAAAGGGCTAAAACTGTTTGAAGCTAAAATTATAATTACAAAAAGTGACGCCGATACTGAGATATAAGTCTAATTCTGCACTGTTTGGAAATACAATTAGACTGGTATTCTCAGAGCGCGGCTCATGTTTGTACTTAACAAACTCAATAAGAAAACAGGGGCCCGTTTCATAAAACTTCGTACGACAAATGTAGATTACAAAAATCTCAATTATTATTTATTTCTCCATCTAATCCTTTCTTTGGATATCTCTTTGGAACCGTCTGGAAAAGACGGTTCCAAAGAGATGTCACAAGACAGGATTAGATAGAGAAATCAGAAATTAAATGTATTTTAAAGTTTTGACTTACGACCGTTTTTGTTGTACGATGTTTTATGAAACGGGCCCCAGGTACATGTATCTGGTCTTTGAGTAACATCAAACATAGTTTGGCAGGGTTTTTCATGACATGACTCATTTGTAATTATTTGTATATTTGTAACTCATTTTGGTTCATCCGGATTCAAGTTTAATGTTAGTTAAAGGTTCCCTTGCTGAATATTCCTAAATAAAATGCTCTTACAATGACTATCTCTGTATAATTTGAACAGTACTATTTATAGTCACAGTGCTTCATATCTCTACAACAATACCGGGTATTCAATGGGAGACAAAGAGTTTGTGTGATGTTCGGAGGTAGTTGTTATAAGGAGTGAAAATTAATACTCGTACTACATGTAACGCGGCGTCTGATCTGGATTCAAACTGTTTATGCTCATCATTATGTTTCTTCTGGCAAAATGGCTAATATTAAACTTAATTTGAGAAACAAACACACCAGACAACAATTTTTAGCAAAAATGAAGACGATATTGCATCAATGAAAGGGTGCATACTTGTCTTTTTGGGGAAAGCAGCAAGCAATTGTGCAAGGAGGGAATCATTGTTAGAAGAACCGTTTGCACACTGGTATGTCAAAACGAACGGGCTCCCGCTTAACGCTTCAGTTCCCGTTAATCTAACGTATCGGTTCCCGTCAAAAAATGGCGTCAGTTGTCAAATCGACACATATGAGTATACAAATATGATGTTTGTCCCTGGATATTGCTTGAAATGTAGACCAAGACTACTTTTACGGAGTGTCTCACACACTGATGCATGCATACGTACAATTTATTCATAGGATAAATGCTTGAGGTTGATGTTTAACTTGAAAAAGTTTCTACCGTTAAGGCGATTTCTGAAGAAACTGATGCTCATTGACCATAAATTGTTCTGAATAGGCAACAAATTCAGCTCTTATCGACACCAAGTATGTCCGTCGAGTAGTCTGGATACAATCGTCAACTGCATATAAAAAATAATCCGTTTAGCTATTAAACAAATAAAGATTTTGATTGTTTTTTATTACAAAGAACCACGCCCAAGTTGTGTGTACAACGAACATGCTCCAGATCAAAATCATTGTAGAGGTTTTTTTCTAGAAGACTCTAGACCAATTTGAAATTAATATTTGCATCTGAAGTAGAATACCGTCTCCATTGCTATCCCCGGCAATTTTTTGTAAGTTTACTCTGTTATTTTAAAATATAAATCTCTTACTGAGACCGTTTGAATAGCCAGGGCACCCACATTTTTGGGATCCAAATTGTCAACAGACGTTATGAATGAAATTTATTTTCAAGCACAGGGCATTATATCTCGTTGCAGGTATAGATAAGGAAACCAAAGCGGATAATCCACCTGTGCCTGTTATAACATCCCTTAAAAATGTATCTTTGACCAGACCAAGAACACCAAGCACGTGAAAATATATATTGTCATTGGCCTTGAAAATTAATTTCATACCCTCATACTACCTACTCCTAACACTAACTACTCCTAACAATACTCTACCTACCCTTAATACTACCAGTACCTACACTAACACTAACATTACCTACTCCTAACACTAACACTACCTACTCCTAACACTACTCTACCTATCCTAATACTACCACTCCGTACCCTTAATACTACCACTCCCTACCCCTAACTACTCCTAACACTACTCTACCTACCCCTAATACTACCTACTCCTAACACTACGCTACCTACTCCTAATACTACCACTACCTACTCCTAACACCACCACTATCTACTCCTAACACTACTTCTAATACTACCACTACCACTACCTACTCCTTATACTACCACTACTCCTAACATAACACTACCACTACCGACTGCTACCACTACCTACCCCTAACACTACCACTACGTACTCTACTTACATGTACCTCTAAAACTACCCTAATACTACCTACTAACACTACTCTACCTACCCCTAATACTACCTATTTCTATTAACCACTACCTACTCGTAACACTACCACTACCTACTCCTGACACTACTCTACTCTACCTACCCCTAATACTACCACTACTCTACACCTAACACTACTCTACCTACCCATAATACTACCACTACCTATTCCTAATACTACCACTACCTATTCCTAACACTACCACTACCTACTCCTTACACTACTCTACCTACCCCTAATATTACAACTACCTACTCCTAATACTACCACTACCTACTCATTACACTACTCTACCTACTCCTAATACTACCACTACCTACTCCTAACACTACCACTACCTACTCCTAACACTACTCTGTCTACCCCTTATCTTAGCACTATACTATATATCTACTTTATCTACTTCTAACACTAAAGCTAGATAAATTCTACTACAACAACTTCTACTACAACAACTACTACTACTACTATTACCCCTGTGGGACAGGAGTAGTGCACGGACAAGGCAAAAGAACACCAATGTAAACAAATACAAAGGCGTCGTTGACTCCCGAATGGGTGTCAGTTCAAAGAAGGCATTGTGCCATACAGTGAAATTGACCTTAAATATATCACGGGGATTATATACAAACACAGTTTTACGTTGGACAGGTCTCTGCAGACAGTGCAGAGTGAGTGAAAAAATGATGAGACAAAATGGCCTTCAAACTCATTTTGGTTCGTTCAAGCGGACGATTGCTTTCATGTGTCCTTTAAAAATAACAACTCTATTTAAATATTTATTCGTTTTTATTGTCACCTCTTGAAAGAAGTTAATATCAATAAAATTCTAAATTTGCTTTCCCAAATGTATGCAATCCAAACGGTATGTCCCTGATTTGCATATGAACAAGGTGTTATATCCCCAGGAAGCCAAAAACAGTTAACACTGCCAAAGAGTTATCTTTCGTGTGTCTATTGTTTAGGTTGTTTAATCCCTTCACTGCCTTACACCGAGTACGATAGATCTAGTTATTTGCATACAGTGTGGTTCCTGACCAGACGTCGCGTTACTCGGTATTTGATCAGGTTCCAAACTATTTGCAACTAAGATTAAAATATAGCGTAAGAAAAAACAAAAACGTATTTCTACATTTTGTTGCATTTCGTTTGCGTTCTGCGCTCATCTCAATAATTCAGGCCCAAATACATAAAACAAAAACTACATTTGATAAATGAAACCAGACTTCGCGTATCGCTGCTTCTAATAATGGTCTACTGTTTGTCAATGTCCTGCTATGTTTAAAATATACTAAATGCATTTGTAAGACCCAGTGGTCTATCCAGAATTCAAAGAAGATTGGTTCATGTTTTGGTAACTAATATGATCCACAAGGTAACTTATAACCCGCAAAGGTACTTAGTGTTGAAAGAGTTAACCCCTTTACTGCCTTACCCCGAGTGCGATGGTTATTTGCAAACAGTTTGAATTCTGACCAGACGCCGCGTTACGCGGCGTCTGATCAGGATCCAAACTGTTTGACACTTATTTCAATATTTCTTAAATCAAAATACCTAAAAATTTAGTTTCAGAAATAAAAGCAGACGAAAATTGTTTAAAATTGAGGACGTCACGGCAGTGAAGGGGTTAAATGGGTTTATGGTGCCGATGGTAACATTTTAACAGAACAAGGACTTGTTTACCCCTTGGCAATGTAAAATTGGGCGTCGGTTAAATTCAAATTAGCTTTTGTGAAAGTATTTAAGTTTTGAACTCCTATCCTACCGTACTATCGTCTGCTTTTAAATTGACGTATGCAGACACATCCCTAACGTCTGTTAACAATTTGGATCATAACAATGTGGATGCCCTGAGGATATCCAAACGTTCTCAATAAGAGATCTATATTTTAAACCGGCGATACATGTAGCAGTGGATAAGATATTTTATTTCAGATGCAAAGGTTTATTTCAAATTGGTCTAGAGTTTTTGAGAAAAACCAATAATAATGATTTTGATCTGGAGCGTGTTCGTTGTACACACAACTGGACTGTCGTTCGTTGTAATAAAAAACAATCAAAATCTTATTTGTTTAAAAGCTAAACGGATTATTTTTTAAATGCAGAACTTTGACGATGATACCCAGACTACTCGACAGACATATATGGTGTCGATAAGAGCTGAATGTGTTGCCTATTCAGAACAATTTATGGTCAATGAGCATCAGTTTCTTCAGAAATCGCCGTAACGGTAGAAACTTTTTAAAGTTAAACATCAACCTCAAGCATTTATCCAATAAATAAGTTTTACATATGCTTGCATCAGTGTGTGAGACACTCCGTAAGAATAAATTTGGTACATTGGTCTACAATATCCAAGGACAAAAATCATATCTGTATACTCACATGTGTCGATTTGAGAATTGACGCCATTTTTTAACGGGGGCCGATACGTTAGATTAACGGGAACTGAAGCGTTAAGCGGGAGCCCGTTTGTTTTGCCATACCAGTGTGGTCGGGAGTGAGCAAGCCTAACCGTTTGAATCACTTACTTTATAAGCAGGTATCCGTCGTTGTCGTAGTCTTCCTTCATCCCCGGGGTACATTTGAACCCTTCAGGAGGACAGGTATATGCTAATAAGAAAATTATGTCGTAAAGAGACTGAAACATTAAGATGCATTGACATCTAAAATAATAAAACAACGTTTTCAATAAAAGAAAACAATATGCTTCTAGTGTGGAAATGTTAAGTTATAGTTAGAGCATATTAAGTGAAATCTACAACACTCTTAATGATTAATGTGCCGTCCTTAATGGGTGCAAAAGGCAGTTTGATTGGTTAAAATATAGGTTATATTCTAATAACGCCTTGATTCGTCCAACTCTACTATTATGCAGTAAAATCCATATATAACCTTCTCTAAAGAAAAGACTTATTAATTACATGAAAGACATGTGGCAGCCTAATACACGGTAAAAATAAAACAGATGAGCTTTCTGATTTAGTTTCACCTATTTAAAGCAGCAATCTACCTTAAACACCTTATACAGTGGAGAATCTGTTATTCTTTCCCAATAAACGCGTTTACGCTAAAACTATTATTTACAATACAAACAGTTTGGAGCCAGATCAGACGCCGGGTAACCCGGCGTCTGATCAGGCTCCAAACAGTTTGCCACCAAGATAAACAAGAATTATCAGAATTGTCAAAAAGTTGTACTTTTCTACGTTTTAGTGTTTTGCGTTTGCGTACGTTTGCGTTTAAACGGGAAAGAATAACAGATTCTCCACTGTACCTCAAGTATGAAGAACAAAATGATAAAATGTACTCATTTTTTATTATTTAACTTTGGTTCGCCTAGTTAATTTGGCAGAGACTCGCGTTTTCAAAATTGATTTTGACCGTATTAGGTTTCCAGTATGTTTTTGACAATTTCGAAACTAGCTACATTTGTTTATTTCAATATTAATGTACATATTTTGGACTAAGCGGAGTTCTTCTAAATTAAAAGTACAGTCACTCTCGTATGAAGCGACCATTAAAATGAGACACTTTGGATTCTAAACCCATTTGCGCTCAATGAATTATTCCATGCTTATATATTGGATTAGCGCATTTTTTATCTAAGGGGTGTCTAGTTTATATTTTCATCTTGTTTTATATTAAAATTCCTATTCTCAAACAGTATAGAGTCAGTTCAGACGCCGCATTATGCGGCGTCTGATCAGAGTCTACACTGTTTGCCCATGTCCTATATATACATGTAGGACCATGGACACAAATGGGATTACACAACACAAATGGTTGCTTAACCAATAAATCTGTAGATACGCATTTTAACACCTTTAAGCAGGGCTCCAGATAAGAGGGAGTAAACTGCACAAATCCAACATTTTCTCACTTATTTCAACACCAAATCCTATGCTGTTACTACTCATTAGAATCGTCTCTTCGAGACGATTCTAACGAGTAGTGACACCATAGGGTTTAAAGCAGAAATAAAGATTTTAGTTTTTGAAATACTCTCCTTATCTGGAGCCCTGTTTAATTCATTTATCCATTGAAGAAGAAGAGAGATAGTTCCATATCATACAGTCATGGTTATGCAACACAAGAAATAGTATCTGTATATTGATTCACTTATAATCTTATTTTAGCGGTTAAATCTTCTTTAAGCGGTTATCTGTCTTTAAAAACAAGAAACAGGCTAATGTGTAAGGGTTTATAAAGGATGATAATAATGTGGAAAGGTCCTATAGGACTTTTTTGCAATATTTTCATCTTGCATGTACAGTACTGAACCTTGCTTTAAAAAGCAAACCACATGCTTGAGTCGTTTAACGCGATTTTTTCCGAAGCGGTTGTGACAAAAATGGAATCGAATAACATTAACGAAGGCATATTTGCGAACATTGGTGAGATACACAATTCAGGCAAACTTAACGTGTTAATATTGTTGGAAAATATTCACAAGCGAATTGCAAGCGAATTGCAAGCGAATCGCAAAAATTGTTAATTTAATAAGGTTCAGTACTGTACATGTGTAGTTGATTTTTGTTTTCAGATGTCCTAAATACTGATTTAATTAGAGTTCATTTAGACTGGCGCCAGTTTCTATAATAGTTTATCATTATTTCCCTTTGATACATACTGGGTTGGCTTTTCTTAGCAAGAATTATAAATCAGTGCTGGACTCTGTAGCAGGAATAAGGCACAATGACAGACCATTGAAAAACAGAAAACATTATAAAATATAATATATTTATCAGACTAGTAGCTAGTCTAGAGTTCATTTAATACAACATTGTGTGTACAGTGGAGAATCTGTTATTCTTTCCCGTTTAAACGCAAACGTACGCAAACGCAAAGCGCTAAAACGTAGAAAAGAACAACCTTTGGACAATTCTGATATTTCATGTTTATCTTGGTGGCAAACAGTTTGGAGCCTGATCAGACGCCGGGTTACCCGGTGTCTGATCTGGCTCCAAACTGTTTGCAATAGAAATAATAGTTTTAGCGTAAACGCGTTTGTTGGGAAAGAATAACACATTCTCCACTGTACAGCAACTCACATTTTAAAGGCATTTTCTGTTTAAATCGTTGCTGTAGGATTGCGCATGCACAAACTGTCTGTAAAAGAAATATTTGTTCATATAAATAGAGGATCTGGCATGAGTGCTCATTATTTATCATTTTTAATGAACGAATCGACTAAAATAATATGATGGGAGCCTTGGCGAGCGTCATATTTACTTTGGTCAACGAGTTTATTAGAAAATGATAAATAATAAGCACGAATATGAGATGCAGTTTATCACATAACAATTTTAAGCACCTATTAAATAAATTGAAGCCGTAGTTTGTATACCCTCCGCCGTTTAGAATTTCCGTCAATATATAACGTTGATTACGTTAACGGCATCGTTTGGTGTCCCCCTACATGCAGCGTTTGTTGACAAACAGGTGGGACCGGAGCCCAAAAAACGATAATCCACAAGTGAAATACGATATTGATATAATGGCTTCATGTCACTCCAAGACCGCAAGTTATGCGATAAATACAGATACTGTTTCCCTAGCTGTTTCAACCAAATAAGTTTAGTGGTTAATGAAAAAGATGCAAGTTTATTAGCAATACGTACGCCAGCTATCTTATAATATGGTGCTCCCTCTCCGCAACAACACACAATGGGAGACAAATATTGTGTGTTTTGTTTGGAATGGGTTTTTATAGGGAGCGAAAAATTAATACCTTTACCTTGAAAACAGATTAAATCCAGATTGGACACCGCGTTACGCGGCGTCTGATCTGAATTAAAACTGTTTATCATTCTTCTATTAAAACGGCGAATATCTAACTTTGAAGAACAGTGTTTGGGGAGCAGCAACAAGCATTGTTTAAAGGACGGACTCGGTGTGCGGTAATGACGAGTTGCAAACAGCTTTAATCAAGATCAGACGCCGCGCTACGCGGCGTCTGATCGTGATTAAAGCTGTTTGCAAATGTAAGCCAATTCTTAATTTTCAGTCCCTATAACGACTCCCTCCCAACAACATACACAATCTGTGTCTCCCATTTTGTGTCGTTGAAGAGAGGGAGCACTGTATACTTGTAGTTTACACCACTACGAACATGTTACGATGTACAGGGTTAAATTCGTAATTCTTTTACCAATGGTTTGAGTCTCTGGTCATGTCGCATCAGGGTCCAAACTTATGACAATTTAACCTGGAAGCATACAAACCCCATGGATAAACAATATACGCATAAAGCCCAACATTGCAAAATTAACCCATACCCAGTGCCTTCTTGTAAGTAATGTCGGTTGCTTTTGTATCGTCATCTACACTGTTTGAACGAGAGCACCGCAAACGGTACATTATACGCCCACTGGCAAAGCAATATATAGTTTTATCAAAAATGTGTAGACACTTACAGCTAGGAGAGCATAAATAGTACTGAAATAAAGCATGTTATAGAATATCTGAGTACACCAATGGCAGATTACTCTTGACACAATGACCCGATTTTTATAATCATCAACCCTTTCATGAACTTATACTTTGAAATAATTATACTGTGGGCAAACATAATCAAAATCCATTCAAAACTGTAGTTGCTTAAGTTTGTTAACACTGTCAAATAAGCCTTTTATATCATATTTGAGTACATCGAGGGCAGCTTGACTCAGCTTCAGATCTTGATGCATATAACATTTGTGTGAAGTTTCATTACTATCCTTCAAATACTTTTCCGAAAAAAAAACCCCGGACAAGCTTTATATAGCATATTTGAGTACGTCAATGGCAGGTAACTCTGTAACGAAAATTCGAATGAATTCCAAACTCGACTCAGGTCCAGATCTTATTGCATATAACATTTGTGTGAAGTTTCATTATTATCCCTCTAATAGTTTACCAGAAAAACTCTTGACAAACAAACTGTTGACGGACGGACGGACGAACGAACGCACGTTCTCACAGTTGGATATTTGTTGGGTATTTTTTTTGTTTAAAAGTACCCAACAGTACAGTAAAATACCCAACAATAACAATAGGGCAATCACGGAATGAATGGAATCTATTGTTCTCCCTACCCAACAAAGGACCTTTCGTGCGCTCGGATGGACGGACGGACGTATTCACGGACGGACGAACAGGACTACGACAATATACGATCACCTTTAGAGGTAGGCTTATAAAAATGACGGCAATCCAAACATCGCTACACGCTGTGTCCTCAAGCAGCGCATTCCATCACTTCTTTCGGAATCTACATTATTAGCCAAGTATTAAACGTGGTTACCCACAATCTGATCCAGCTGTTTGCAACTCAGATTAAAATAATAAAGTAAGTTTGAACATTAAAATGCAATGCGTCTGCGTTTCGTTTGCATTTAAAAGGGACAAAATTATATATTTCTACTGTACCTTTTTATATTATGTTGTCCTCCCTCCACATCTAAACTGTGTACACATTCGTGCATATATATTTTTATATAACACTGACTATAGTAACCCACTGGTGTGACCTTACTTTTTTCAGCAAAGTTTTATCGTCTGCTTTAACCTTCTTACCGCCAACATATCGTCTGCATTGGTAGTGTCGTCTGCAATATTTTAAAAAGTCAGCCTTAGTGCTGTTTTGACTGAAGAAATGTCGAGACCAGTGTCAAACAGTTTGGATCCTGATCAGACGCCGCGTTACGCGGCGTCTGATCAGGATATAAACTGTTTGCATAGTCGCCCTTTGGCGCCGTCGGCAGTTAAACAGTTAACGCATGTATATACGGTCTTACACTTTTTTCTTTGGACGCCAAGTTACGCGGCATCTTCTGAGACATTCGTTTCAAAATTTCTTATGTCAAAGTACATAAAATTTAGATTTAAGAAACAAATGCAGACGACAATAGTTTAAATTGCACGCGGTCACGACAGAGAAGGGGTAGCTCTAGGTGAACGACCGTTTGACCCCGTCGCCGACATCAAATTATCATTTAAATATCAAATTATCATCGACAAATAGAGTAATATCTTCTCTATTACGACCACTGAAACGAAGGCTTATTGGTTGTACTAACATGTGACAGCTTAAAGCAAGGTTAAAGAAAAACCGAAAGCTCTGTTACTTTCACCTTGCTTTAACCAGACATCTGCCTTAACCCTTTACCTCATAGCCTGTTTCTAGTAGTTAAGATATGTGACCTATTAAAGCAGGCTGGAAGTAAAGCAGAATGTGCCCTAGGGCACATTCTGCTTTACTTTCAGCCTACTTTAAGTTACTATCTGCTAGTATATAGAAAATATTTCTTATAGTACATATTCATGACAGTATAAAATGGTACTATTTTCTTTGGCGGATGAATAAAATGAATGCGCTAAAAGTCGCTTCTATAAGGGAAAGGGTTAAACGACTGGTAATTTATACAATATAATGGTCGTACTAGAAACGTTTTACTCTGCGTGAAGTTTAAACTCTTGACTGCCAAATGTTTTGTGAGATTTTCACTCATTCACCGCTTAATCATCGTTTGCTTCAATTTTGTTGTCTGCAATGTCGTTTCAAAAATGAAAAAGTAAGGCAGTATGTTTGAAGACATTTCAAAACGAGTATCAAACAGTTTAGATCCTGTTCATCAGAATCCAATCATGTTTGCAAACACGCTTTTTAGCGTCATTTGAGAGTGAAAGGGGCCATGCGGGTATAGGTCGTTTGCAGTTCAAAAAAACACGATAATTTTCAAATATCTCCATGACAAGAAAACGGAGACTAACGGAATTTTGCATAGATTTGTGATATACCTATACCAACTCTGACAATAAATAAATATTTTTTCAGCGGAGCTGACTATTATCTATTTAGACCTACATTTTTATTTAGACAAACATTTCAACCAATCATATTTGATCAGAAATTTAGAATTAAGAGCACCTGCTGAAACTGAATTGTCTGATTGGATAGTAGCCAGGGCTCCAGATAAGAGAATTATTTCAAAACTTAAAAACTTTATTTGTGCATTAAACCCTATGGTGTCCTATTCATTTGAATTGTCTCTTCGAGACAATAAAAATGAGTGGCAACACCATAGGGTTTGGTGCTGAATTGAGTGAGAAAATGTTAGATTTGTTCTGTTTACTCCCCTCTTATCTGGAGCCCTGTAACTGTAGCCTGGCTGTGGTTTATGCACTGTTATACTGTAAGGGCATGCACAGTTTATTTAGTTATAGTTTGTTTCAAGAAACTCCCCATGAATGAAGTTTGCTATATAGAACAGTAGTTTAATCTGAGGATCTCCTACCAGTAGCTAGGATATGGGTTATATTATTGTTTTGCATTTCTGTACATTTATACCTTTTTAGTCAGAGTTATGGTTATCCTTGAATGTGTATTTTTTGCTTTTCAATCCAAGATATTACAAATCTTTGTTAACCCCCAATTTCATACAATTTTGCACACCCATCCCCATCTACAGCATGAATTCCACCACCCATTCCGCTGAATATCGTTTTTAAAGATATTTCTTGTTTCTCTTCGTAATAAAAAAGTTTTATTCATAACTTCTATATAAAGTTTACACTTCTAAGAGACAGTTTTCCGAAGGGTGATTTCAAGTTATTCAACAGCCTATCTTTCACGACCCGGCAACGCCTCACCGTTAAGCCATCGCATACCATAGCAGTTTACAACTAACCGAACGAGGCCCTGACTGGGGTACGTTAAACGTATTAACCGACCATACTGTCATTTGCGCACATGTTAGATCCTAATCGGACACCGGAGCCATTTCGTATCTGAATAGGATCCGAACCATGTGCCACTCATACGAAAGTTTTATCAACAAAACGCAAAATAACTAAATGCGATAAATAGCAGAAGAGACATGTTCATACCAGACGATCTACACCAACTTACCATTATCAAATTTTCAACAGAATGTTTCCAGATCAGTTCGAAAACCTTTATTATTTTATCACTTAAAGAAAACGTAATGTAAACGTAAGTGCAAGACAACTCTAACATTGATACATATTAAGCTCAAGACAAGGGGAGTATTTTCAAAACTAAATCTTTATTTCTGAATTAAGCCCTATGGTGTGACTATTCATTAGAACAGTCTTTCTTCGAGTAGTCACACCATAGGATTTGGTGTTGAACTGGGTGAGAAAATGTTGGACTTGTTCAAGTTTCTCTCTCTTACATGGAGCTCTGTAATTATGTAGAAATGTTAGAGCTTCGGTTTGAAAAGTAATTGCAATTCTCTTTATTCCTGGTGAAGAGTTCGTGGATTTAGGCATAGTAAAAATGTAATGGATTATGGGGCCTCACAATTAATTTTGCACAACTTAACAACCAATATCAGCACGGGATTCACCTTTCAGACAGTAGCAACTTGCACGGGATTTTACCTGGGGATATTCTCCAATATAAACAAACGTGATCAAGGTAATAGCCAATAACACCCCACGTAATTGACCATTTTCAGCGACACAAAATTTATATAAAACTAAGAAGAAAAGTTTTTAGTTAGACTTTTAAAAATTCTGAATTTCCTTGTCAGAGTTGGTATAGACACATCATAAGTGTATGCAAAATTCAATTTAAATACGTCCAGTAGTTTTAAAATTATCTAAGATTTATCGTGTTTTTTTGAACTGCAAACGACCTATATCTGCTTTCAGCAATTATCGTCTGATTTTCATTCGCAAATTTAAATTTTAGTTAAAACGACTTAAGTAATTTCGTACGTGTCAAACAGTTTGGATCCTGAATAGACGCCTAGTAACGCGGCGTCTGTTTGCTGATAACTTTTTGCAAATAACAATTTTACTCGGAGTAAGCCAAGATGCATTTTAACCCTTACCCTGCTAAGCGCGACTTGACTAATATGCAAACAGTATTGATCTAGATCAGAAGCTGCGAAAAATGGCGTCTGATCGGGATCAAAACTGAAGCAAACGAAATTCGACATGATAAGGGTAAACATTTTAAACGAATGATAAGCAATTTGGATATTGACTAGATGTCCAGACGCATGTGTGTGTCAAGCAGTGTAGATCAATACAATATATCACGTCTGACCTTGATCTACTCTGTTGAACCCTAGTCTCGCATACTGGCGTCCTTTGCAAACAGTGAACATTGAAATAGTACACTTGTCCTATGCAAACAGTGAGGACCAAGACCAGAGGGCTCCTAAGGAGCCCTCTGGTCAGGGTCCTCACTGTTTGTCATAATGCCTTACATTGACAAAAACAACCCATAAACGTCAGAAATAGACTAGCCTTAAATGGAAACTGGCATTGTTCACTAAAGTTTCAGGGCGGAAAGAGTTAAAGTGCAATAAGTCAAGTTTTCTCAATACACGGCTCAAATCAAGTCGCTATCGACAGAAAGTTTAGTAAGATTTATAAGAAATACAGTTACCTCATTTACAAATAGTTTACCTGTGAATAGTACAATTACCTATGCAAGCAGTCTAGGTCGACGCCCACTTGCTAGAAGCACACTATTCTCATTGGCGAATGGACTGGGAGGGCCCAGGCTGGGGAACTGATTTCTCACACATTTAACTTGGATTTAAAGCCTTGCAAAAAAATGAGATACGGTCAAAACATGGCTGTTACTTTATCGTCATTTCTAAATTTCGAGTATATCATCTCTAAATTTAGCGTGTGGGGAACCAGTTTTTTGTGAATTCTCTTTATAAATGAAACAAAACAAAACCGTTGATATATATACATTTTTATACAAAGAATACTGTCCCCCAAGCAACTGAACCTCGACGAATATCCTTTTTAAAAGATATTACTTGTTACATTGTCCGATTTTATTGACCTGTCAGTAATGAATAACGCACAGGTCAAGGGATAAGTTATTTTAAGTCTTCGGCGACTCTTCGTTTGTTAGAATAAGTGTCTGCTATATAACTAATCCTATTAGCTCTTTATGGTTTAATGACTGTCAAGTAAAACAAAAGCGAAACCAGCGGAATAGGTCCAATGGTAACGCCTTCAACTATGATATTTAGGGTCGTGGGTTCGATCTCCCGTCGGACCAAGTCCTTCGGATGATACTTTATAAACCGAGGTCCGATGTATCAGTGCTTTACACTGGGTACCCGAGTGAACAAGAGAACCCTGTGAAACTTAAGAGTAGGGCATTGCGCCCGAGTTTTCTGTATCCACATCCCCCTTTCTTGGGCGTTCAATTAGCTCATAAATGCCAGAAACAGACGTTTACAAACCAACCAAATCAACAAATCGGAATATAACATTTGACCGAGCTAGAAAACCACACAGTGTAGCTTATCAATATTTTTCTTTACAATCAATTTTAAGAAGGAATATTTGACATTCAGTGCGTTCTGTCGTTTCATGCAGCGGTGTACTATCTATAGCAGCATTGTTTCTTTTCGTTTTGTTACAGTTTTGAATCACCCATTTAAGTGTTTTTTTCTTTTCGGAAGTGTCACGTGTGAAGTTTGAAGACTGAACTTTGAAGTGTGTACAGAGAAATGTCACCACCGTTTTTTTTGTACTGATGTCTGTATTTCAATATTTCTATGATTTATATGATCCATGATAATGTTTAAACAGTTTTATTAACCGTGGTTATATTTGAAATAGTCTAAATAAAAAATGGGGCTTTTATGCATAAATGAGCACCATGCAAAAAGCTCCTTTAATCCATAACACTCCATCAATTTGATGCATTTAATTTATTCCTCCACTACAGGAAAAAAGTCCACATTATACAGCTATGAAAATACATTTTCTATACCTTAGCAGATGGTAGCTTAACCCTTTCCCCCATAGAAGCGACTTTTAGCGTATTTAATTTATTCCTCCGCTGAAGAAAATAGTTCCAGTTTATACCCTCATGAACAATTACCATTACAAATATGTTATATAGCCTAGCAGATTTTAGCTTAAAGAAGGCTGAAAGTAAAGCAGAATGTGCCTTAAGGCACATTCTGCTTTACTTTCAATCTGCTTTAAGTGGTCACCTGTCTTCAAAACTAGAAACAAGCTATGAGGTAAAGGTTTAAAGCAAGCTGAAAGTAAGGCACACTGCACGTAAGGCTCATTCTGCGTTACTTTCAGTCTTCTTCAAGTGATTACATGTCTTCAAAACAGGTCATGGTGTAATTGGTTAAAAAGTCAACACAAACCCCTTTAATGTGAGTCGGTTTGATTGTTGCAGACTGAACTAGTTGACAGCCACATGTATATTGTTATGACACGTATGGTTCTAGCTTCGAATTAGTTTTCGTCCACAGTTAAGGGAAAATAAATCAGATTGGCTCTTAGTATAGTATCAAAAGAGTTGTCTAGTCCAATATCTACACATAAGGCTTTTGTGGGATTCAAATCCCTTCTGAAATTATATGACTTCTTTGTAAATCTACGTTGTGTGTGTCTCTTATTTTTTTATGAAGATTGGAACCCGTACTAAACACAATCAACCCTAGCGATGAGTATATTCGTCAGTAACAGAGTATGTATTATGTACTACTTGTTTGCATTTTATTATACCATGTCATGGGCTGGAGGCCTAAATCATGAAATAAAGTATCAGAGTATCAGAGTACACATGAAGATTATACTTAACGTATGCAAACAGTGTGGAACTTGATCAGATGTTTATTTTGCAGAAGCTTTCTGATCAATTTATGCACTGCATTTCATATTGCAACGAATTGAGAAAAAAAACACTCATCAAACGTAAAATTTGGACTACATTTACATTGTTTCAGGGGAGAATGAGTCATAACTCGATGTTTATTTTCCCACTACAACCAATCAAAGACAACCCCGAAAAGACAGTGGGGAATACGCTATTCTTTCCTGTTTAACACATTCAAACCTAGCGACGAGTATACTCGTCATTTACGATCAGTTTACCTGTGAGTATTACTCTTGTCCTATGCAAACAGTGTATACCCTGATCAGAGGGTTCCTTAAGGAGCCCTCTGATCAAGGTTTACACTGTTTGATATTTTGAAATATTTTGATAAACTCTGAAATGGACTAGACGTATTTTGAAAATGGAAGTGTCCATTAAACGTTTCAGGGATGAATGAGTTAAACGCAAACGAAACGCAAACACAATACAGTAAATGAAGAAAATGGCAATGTTATGACAATTCTGAATATTTATTTTAATCTGAGTGGCAAACCGTTTGGAGCCTGGTCAGACTGCGGAACATCAATGTTTAGCATAAACGGATTTATGGGGAAAGAATAACAGCTTCACTACTGCAACGCATGTACATGTACAGTGGAGAATCTGTTATTCTTTCCCGTTTAAACGCAAACGTACGCAAACGCAAAACACTAAAACGTAGAAAAGTACAACTTTTTGACAATTCTGATGATTCATGTTTATCTTGATGGCAAACAGTTTGGAGCCTGATCAGACGCCGGGTTACCCGGCGTCTGATCTGGCTCCAAACTGTTTGTAAAAGAAAAACTAGTTTTAGCGTAAACGCGTTTATCGGGAAAGAATAACAGATTCTCCACTGTACATTATCACCGTGTTTATTTCACTGTATATATTGTGGTTGTTTAAGAAATTAACTGCTTTTTTCGGCGTTTAAGCGAAATGAACGACAGAAATATATCGGCAAATTCCATGAATCGTGCAAGCAATTCATGGTTAGTTTTGCGACAATTTTCAGTCGTTTATTTCGCTTAAACGCCGAAACAATCAGTTCATTTCTTATATGCACATTATATTTGCTGTAATTTGTAATACTAAATGAACATAATGTATGTTAAATCCATATTAGAGGCTCTTAACACGAATAATGTGTACCCTGAAAGGAATAGCAATAACCGCATTACTGAAGCTGTGTGTATTCGAAGGCAACAAATATAAGAATATTCCCCCGAGGGTCAGAAAATTCATACAGCGACGAGGCTTGCCGATCCCCTGCGTGAATATTATGACCCTAGGGTGAGAACTTCTTATCCTACATCAACAAAACGAATGGTGTTTATTTTCTCTCCCGTTTAAATCATTAAAACAAGATATAAATGATCAAATAATTGCATTTTGTGTGTACTTTGTTCCGCCCGAACATGACGTTGTTTATCGTAACGTCATCACAAATGAAATAATTTAGTTACTCGCGTTATGCAGCGCTTGTGATTAAGGTGGGCAAAACTTTGACGTCAATTGATATGGAGGATAGAGTGATTCCCTATGGGGCAAATCCCTATCCCAAATAGAAAATCTTTAAACGCAAAAGAAAAGTAAACGAAATACAGTTAAATGAAGAAAATGACAACGTTTTGACAAATAAATACGAAAGACTCAAGCAGTAAACGCAACACAAACAATACACCCACCTCAAATACTGGATATTTGTTTTAATCTGAGTGGCAAACAGTGACACCAGGGTTTTAGCATAAACGCATTGATTGGGAAATAATAACATCCTCACTTCTGCAACGCGTGTACAGTGGTAAATACGCTATTCCTACCCACTTTACGCGTTTCTTACGCGTTTCTTACGCGTTCGTTAAGCGTTCGTTACCCGTTTCGTTTAACGCGTTTACTACCCGTTTCTTAACGCGTTTCTTAACGCGTTTAAACGCGTTTAAAAGAGCCCGGATGAAAGGGGAGTAATCATGGAGAAAGGGAGGTAATCCATGTATGACTTGCGGGCCGCTCTTATCCTACTTAAGTATTTAGTAAATATCGTTACTGTGGAGTAAATATAATCTTATTAAATTTTATGAAATCATTTTCTTTAAGAAGAAAGGTTATCCTGTGAGAGTTTTATGAATATACATTTATTCTCCCATATAAAGGATACGGTTTAAAAAGGATTATGTAAATTGTGTATATTACTATTACTATGAACATGCGGAATTCCCAAATGCCACATGTGGCATGCAGGGCTAGCCGCTAACACTGTTGCGTCACAAGCCGGACAGGGGGTAATAAAACTGCGGCTTATCAAAGTAAGTATCCTAATGCCCCATTGGGGTTGATTGGAATATCAACCAAATAAACCAAACCTTATATGCGAGTATGTGTCAGTTATTATACTCTCTCATCAAAGTAAAAGATATCTGTATAGTTTGAATATGGATGAGACTCCCGTAACTCGGCATTTCATCTAGAGCCAAACTGTAAAAATGAAACCAAGACCGTATGCTTCATTCTCAGCTGTAAAATATAAGAACCGAACTACTCGGCGTCCCATCTACATCTAAATCGATAGTGTTAACTATTATGAAAGTAATTGGGTTTATTCAAAGCTGTCAGTTTGGATCCTGATGCTATGCCGATCTATACAGCCAGGCGTTTGATCTGGATTCAAACCGTTTGAATAGAAATCAACATGGAAGGAATTATTCTAATACATATCAAACAGAAATAATCTCGATGAAACGCCGAGTCACTCAGCATTATGATCGAGATCCAAACTGTTAATATTTATATAAATTCTATAAGCGAAACCAGTTTAGATCCTGATAAGAGGCGTCTCATTTACAGAAAATGTTTTCAAAAATCGCATTACAATATGAGTTTTATCGCGAAAATGCTCCAGTGACAAATCGATTCTTGTTTTTGATAAACCCGTTTCATTCGGATTTTTCTAAAACGGCAATCATCGATAAGATCCGAAATCTCCGCGTGAAACGGAAAACGGACGCCCCAATCGCAGCATCTCGGGTATAACCGTTTATTAACGCGTTTAAACGCGTTCAAATCGTTAGGCCTTAACCGTTCGTTAAGCGTTCATTAAGCGTTCGTTAACCGTTCACTATGCGTTTCTTACGCATAGATAAACGCGTAAATGGGTAGGAATAGCGTATTTACCACTGTACATGTATGTTTAGTCGTGCTTATTTCACTGTATAAATGTATATTTTGATTGGTTATTGTGAAATAGATTTTGTCCGCGATCATTGTTAACGGAAATTGAAAATGTCTATTTCTGTTCAGTGCCGACTGCCCTTGTGGGATGGGGACGATCCTTGGTCAGTGTAAAGTTCTTTCCTTCCATATTACTGAAGTCTTTACACTCGAGCACAGCTGAATCAGGAACCTATGAATAAAAAACTTTTCTTGAAAAAACTATTGTTACAGCCAATCTGTGTAATCAGTCATTTTACGAAATGACTAGTCAATCTGTGAAAATACTTTTTTCACATATTCCTTTAATGATACAATTTATGATGATACATGTATACAACGATATCTTTTAAAACGTCAACGAGTCCATGCACAAACAATCGCAATCTCACTACAACATCACTCAATTGGTCAACTGTATTCTTAAACATAACTAAATACACAATAAAGCCCATGACATTCAAAACATTATTACATTATTTCATAGTTACAGCTTCCAAGGCCTAAATTATCATTTCATTAAAAGACTTAAGTAATATATGAAATAAATGTGGTGTTCTGAAAGAAAGTCATGTGGCCCGAAATACGTGTAATAACCGTATGTCTAAATCGTTTCAGAGTTATTCTCCAAATATAAGATAATGGCCTATTGTACCTTGGTTATTGGGTAACCGTGTCCAAGCCTCTGTTTGGCAGTCTCTTCGTGAACCATCTTATTGTCAGCCTTGTTGAAGGCCGAGAGGAAGGCCCAACGGCGATTGTCACTGTCGTTATTACTGCTACTGTGGATCAGGTTACAGTCAAAGAACATACCGTCACCTGTTGTATAATACAGTATATCGTAAAGAATACGTTATTCTTTAAAATGCGTTTACGCTGTGACAATTACGTCCAATGCATACAGTTAAGAGCTAGATCAGACGTTTGATCAGGCTCCAAACTGTTTATAACTCAGATTAAAATGAATAGTATGAATTGTAAACAATTTGTCATTTCCTACATTTTATTGCAATGCATCTGCGTTTCGTTTAAACGGGAAATAATGTCTTCTCCACCGTACAGTTAAGAAGGCGTTGACGTTATTCTTACTCAACGAGCGTTATGCTATAGTGGAGAATCTGTTATTCTTTCCCGTTTAAACGTAAACGTACGCAAACGCAAAACAATAAAACGTAGAAAAGTACAACTTTTTGACAATTCTGATAATTCATGTTTATCTTGGTGGCAAACAGTTTGGAGCCAGATCAGACGTCGGGTTACCCGGCGTCTGATCTGTTTCCAAACTGTTTGTAATGGAAATAATAGGTTTAGCGTAAACGCGTTAATTTGGAAAGAATAACAGATTCTCCACTGTAAAACAGTTGCATTGTATGTCTATCGTTAACCGTTTGCCACTCAGGTAAGACACGAACTGAACCTTTTCGGTGTCCATGCAAGGTGAACGACAGAAAATGATGGGCAAATACATGAGTTGCGCTGACGATGCATGGTTAATATGCCAATCATTTTCTTTCGTTGTTTTCGTATTAACAGCGAAACAAATCAGTTCATTTCTTAATATATTGACGTGATATCTTCTGTACTTTCTATACTAATAGATAGTTCATTTGTTTACAAATATGTCTAATCTTTATAAGAGATTGTTAACACGGCAAGTATGTTCACTGAAAGTAGTTTGTTCCATAATCGTACAACTGGAGCTGTTAACAATTCGATCGCAATAAAATAAGTGTACAATTAACGTCATCAACTTGACACTTGACAATATACCGATTTGAAATAAATTTTAATATAAGAAGCAATGCGCATAGAGCATATTCAAGCTTCCATTTTGGAGATGCAGACAGATGGCCCAACAGTTTGTTTACTCAGTTCACAACGTACATGTACAATGTATTTGCCAAATCAGAACACTAACTCCCAATAAAACAAAACTCATCGGTAACATTAAAGTTATCTTAAAGTACCTTCCTCCAATTCAACATATTCCAGTGGACATGTTTTCTTTATTTCCTCAATTCTGTCCATGTCAGTTATCCCGAGTTGGCCCCCTTTCAGAGAGTGGTCAAGACGTCCAACTTTGTGTGAGCCTTTCAGAATCTGATATAGAAGTGCGAGCAAACAGACAGTGTTCTTTTTTTATTCATAAAGTTAGCCAGATTGACACCACTGTTATAGTTAATGCAAACAGCCGATGACGGACGCAAATATATAACAGCATACAACGTTTTGCCAGATCTGAATAAATGTTTAGTTTAAACATATATTATTATACATTTAATACAGTTGTTCATATTTACAACATGCTATGTAACTGCTAAATGCAGAGGCATCTGCATTTGTTTTAACCTGAATTAGCACAAAGATACTACCCATGAGATTGTATTCGATGGTCAATTAAACCCGTCCCTCATAGGTCAAAATGCATTTTAACGCATTCTGTTATTCCCCATAGAGACAATTGTTTATTCTTTTACAATTCCCTGTAAAAGATCCTAAGAAATTGGTTCAAATATCTTGATAGATCCATGTTTCAAGCTCGCTGAAAATAAAACAGAAAGCTACTTCAATTGAAGGAGCTTTCTGCTTTACTTTCAGTCTGCTGTAATCAACAACATGTCCTTAACACTAAATACATGCTATGAGGGTAAGAGTTAATATGGTTTGAATTATAATAAATTTGAAACAGAGAAAAACTCCATGAAATGAACTTTAGTTTATTTAATTTCCTACATGTTTCGGCCTGTGGCCTTCTTCAGAGATAAAAAATAAACAAATAATGCATATGACGCCATATGTCGTTAACGACGTCAAAAGACGTCATATCATTTAGCGTACTTTCTACTTGCTTTTATGGTTTGAATTGTAAAACTTGTAATTACCTGTAAACATCCGTTGACTTTCATACACTTGTCTATGGCTATGAACACGGTCAACATTCTTGGATACACGAAGCCGTAAGTGTACCAATAGCCGTAATCCTGGTGCCAAATGTTGCCACCAGCTGTCTTGGCAGATTTCATCATCACTTTAGTATGGTAGTGGTACACCTCACCTCCAAGCAACTACAAATACAACAAATCTGACGAAGTTTTATGATGATGAGTTGGGTTTTACGGCACTGCGACACAAAATAGGTCATATAGCGCCGATGATTGATGAGGGGTGATGAGATGAAATGCTGATGATTTCAGGAAGATGGTTTCGGCTAATCCCATTCGTTGACCAGCAGCGAATGGGATCAAAACCACCGACCTGCCTTCCTTCTAGTTCTTGGCAGAGGGAATAATCTCGGTCTAATAAGCAGAAACAATTCTCTTTGACAATTAAGCCCCAGAACTACGGCAAAGTAAGAAGGTCTCTGGGGACGAAGTTTTATAGTTATTACATGTATGGCCGAGTTATAAAAAACATGTCACAGTAACATTATTTTGAACCGTAAAAGCGATACTTATATAATTGCTATAAAAGGTTTTACGTGTTCACATGTTCCCGCCACTTTTTCACATCTCGTCATCATTCCGGTGACGTCATTTCCCGGATTGCTCCACATTACAATGTCAAAATCCCTTCCACTTCCGTTAGACACCTGCTCAAAAGAAACATTCTTTATTAAATGTTATCCTGTCAATAGAGACAGTATGTATTGAAAAAAACCATTCAAATGTTGACAGTTGTTGACATTCAATTTTATCAGATAACTTGCGGTCTGGGAGTGGAATAAATATTTATTAAAGATCCTTAAAGAGGAGTTCAAAACGTTTGGATTCAGATCAGACGCCGCGTCAATCCGACGCTGTTGCGAAATAGTAAAAACATGTAGTGACTGCCTAAAGGTATGATGTAGATGTAAAATTTGCGATCGGAAAGATAAGGTTAACTCACCGCAAACTTGTAGGGGTCGAATTGACCAGATGTCAACCCATTTTCCACGTGCTTCATTTCTTTTTTTGAAAATAATCCTCTTAAATTCAAAATATAATGTATGTTTTCTATCAAACAGAATAAGAACATATATGTTACAAGAGAATCAGATAGTTTTACTACATACAGTAGAACCTCTCTATTACGACCACTAAAAAGAATGCTAATTGTCTATATAAAAGACAGGTGACAGCTTAAAGCAATGTAAAAGTGAAACAGAAAGCTCCTACAGGCGCTTTCTGTTTCCCTTTCACATTGCTTTAAGCAGTCATCTGTCTTAAACGACTAGTATTTGACACAACTTAGTGGTCGTAATAGAGAGGTTCTACTGTATATATATTGATCAACATATATGTAAATTAGTATATATCTTGTTCTACCTTTAGTTACTATGTTAAATTGTTCAGATACTGTACATTGACTATAACCAATGCAAATCTCCTATGAAGGAGGAAATAAAAATATTATATTGTATTGTATTGTATTTAGTTGTGAAGATAAGTGGCCACTTAAAGCAGATGGAAAGTAAAGCAGACTACGTCTTAAGGCGAGTTCTGTGTTACTTTCAGCCTGCTTTAAGCTACCGTCTCCTAAAATATAGTCTTATGTAACATATTTATTATTGTATGATATGGAACTATTTTCTTAAAGAGACTCGCAACCGGATTTAGCATTAAAAATAGTAATTTGTAAATATATGTCAAATGCTTATATAAATGGATAAAATTTAGTTTTGGATAATAAATTCTGTTAACAAATGCATTTCAAAAAATTAAAGGAAGAAGTTCTGGTGGGATTCGAACCCGTGACCCTCCATGCGGAGACAAACATGAAAACAAAGGCAAATGCCTTAACCATGCGGCTACTGAGGCTCTCTATCTATATGGTAGCGAATTAACGTACTTCTTGGTAGCGATTGATTTATACATATTCGGCTCGGGTTTATGTCTGAGCCCGTGTAAAGACGCAACAACAACAACTATACCGTTAGCTAACGCTATAGAAAAACGATGGAAAATATCTAAAAAAAAACTAAGATTCGGTGACAATTCTTGAGACTTGTTTTGGACTGATCATATTTTTTTAATGTCAGAAGCCAAATAAGCCACAAATTTGCTTTTATTTGAGTATTTTATTTTAATTTGACAAGTACACCATCCGGTTGCGAGTCCCTTTAAGTGGAAGAATGAATATAATACGCTAACAGGAGTATCTATGGAGCAAATGGTTACTCTGTATGACAGTCACTTCACTAGGACGTATATGTGTGCGTAGTATGTTATTCTTTACATGAAAGCGACTGTGTGAGAACAATGTCAATTGCAAACAGTGTAGAGCCAGAATATACGCCGAGTGACTCATTTGCTGATCAGGCATTTCCACCGAGATTAAAGCGAAACGTTAACAAGTACACACACTTACATGTTCTTCAATAAATGGCATTTTTCAAAGTAAGGTTTCATTAGGTTAGCACAATAAAGTAACTGGGTGTGGGTTAAAAATTCATTTATCCCTTAGACTTTAAATGGACAACTCCAGTTTCCTATTAAGTCTAGCATATTTTAAGATATGTATGGTTGATATTATGAATATTATCCCAACTGGCAAACAGTGAATACCCCGATCAGAGAGCTCCCATAGGAGCTCTCTGAACAGGGTATACCCTGTTTATATAGGACAAGTGTACTTTTCACAGATGCAAAGGTTGTAAATGACGAGTGTGTTGAAACACTTACTTAACCAGCAGGTATCCGTTGTTGTCGTAGTCTTCCTTCATCTCCGGGGTAAATTTGAACCCGTCAGGAGGGCACGTATATGCTAATAAAACAATCAGAACATTATGTCGCAAGGAGATTAAGCAACAGTTGGCAACTTTAAAAAAATATCACGAGAAGTGATAATAATAGATATTATGATATTATTGGGCAAAATTAACGTCATTAGAAAGTATTCTCCATTGAAAAAGCTGGTTACATATACTCGTAATGCAGAAAGCTTCTATAAATGTAGGTATATATTTATATATTCCTACATGTATTCTGCATTAAGCTGTTTTTTCTCTTTAGAAACCTCAGAACTACATGTTCTTCAATTCGAGATATCTATACCATTTCATGATCAAATTATTTGGGAGATTTTTACCCCCTCACCGCTTTATTGTCGTCTGCTTCAGTACAGACACGTTTCAAAGTTCGATTTATGGTTGTATGAATTTAATAGATATCGATACGAATGTCAAACAATTTGGGTCCTAATCAGACGCCGCGTAACACGTAAAACTGTTTGCAAACGCGGTTTTAAGCGTCATTGAGAGTGAAAGTGTTAACGTCCAAATAAAAACGGTTCGATGCTGGTCATCGCGGTAAGGGCTTGGGATGACACTTGTTGTTGTTGCTGCTAAGGTTTATAGTCCCGCGTAAGCTTTTTCAGGTGGGATGACACATCGTTACAGCTGATTAGACATTAGTCTTTCTCGTTTAAACACAAATAAACGCAAACGCAATGCACCACTAAATGTAGCAAATGGCAAGTGTGAGTGGCAAACAGTTTGGAGCCTGATCAGACACCGGCTTACATGTACCTGGCGTCTGATCTGACTCAAAAATGTTTGCAATGTAAATGTATTTAGTGTGAACGCGTATATTTGGGAAGAATAATGTCTTCGACAGTGTTAAAAACCTTAACTTACTAAAACCCATACTTGCCACAATATCAACATTGGCCTTTTATTACAAGTTTACATGTGCAGTTACTCACATTTCAAAGGCATCTTCTGTTTTTATCGTGACTGGGTGAATCCGCATGCGCAACAATTCTGTAAAAGAAGCAGCAGTTACCGTTATCCTACTTCGTTAGCACGCACCCTATTAATGGTTTAAATTAGCGATACATATGTAATCTCAGAGTACTGAATAATTGTCTCCATTTAAGTGGCATTTGTTATAAGTACAAACCGTCCGGTCAGGGTCAATATTGTAATTTCTATTAATTTTTGGTTTTTCGCTTAACACTTTTAAGAGAGAATCAGCGATCAAATATAGTTCACACTGTCAATTTTTGTGATTAGACGGATTGTGTATTTAGGCAGGCTCGCCGTTGAAAGTAAAGCAGAAAACCCCTTAACCCTTCCACGGCAAAGGTGACGACATAAATGGAATGTTTCTTTAGGCAGACTGAAAGTAAAGCAGAAAACTCCTTTACCTTGTAACTTAAAACGTGACGTCATAAACGGAATGTTTCTTTATGAAGTTTGAAAGTGGAGAAGACATTATACTTTCTCGTTTAAACGAAAGCGAAACGCAAACACATTACATTATAATAGATAAAATGACAACTTTCTTTTTTAAAATGACAACAATTCTGACTATATTCTGACTATATTTTTGAATCAGAGTGACAAGCAGTCTAGCTTTAAATTGCTTGCAATGCAAATAATAGTTTTAATGAAGACGCATTATTGAAAAAGAGTTTTGATCGCGCTACCCGGTGTCTCATTTTAAACATTTTATTGCATTATATTTACTTTGGTGTAGCTTAACGAAACTGGAAGTGTAGATACATTTTTCCTTATTTTCAGGCATTTGCAAACACTTTGGATACTGATCAAATAACTGGTAGCGGTTTTGAGCACGATCAGACGCCTGGTTCAAAACTGTTTGAAACGGACACTATTGTTTTATAGCACACGTATTGAAGTTTATAATCTGCAAGTGCATCTGTTATATTCGTGATATTCACTATATCCTATTTTATTTATGCTTTTCGGTGGATTACCGGAAAATAGCAGTGGATTATCACTTGGTAATCCACTGCAGTGGATTATCACCAATCGCCGTTTTCCCCGTAGGGCTCCCCAAAAATCGTAGTCAATCGTGTCTTATCGTTAAATTCCGGCAGTCCGATTTGTCGCGAACCACTCAACGGAAGAACACGAATCCAAAATCGGGAGCAACGACAGATAGATAGATAGATTTATTTCAATATCATGTAACATGACAATAGTTAACAACACACACATACATCTTAAAACTAAACACAATTTATAAAAATTGCAATGATTAAATATATGTTGTGTTATGAACTATGTCAGTCACATCAATATCAAGGATTATAAATACCACGACTGAGGAACAATGTTGTTCACCGCCCGTGGTATTACACAAAAAAAGAAAGGACATCTCTTATTTCCATTGTGGTCCTTATTGATATTGATGGTCTGACATAGAGAGGCATGATCTATGAACTAATAAGATTAAATATGAAATTAATAAATTAAAAATAATACTGAGTATATTTTATATCACAGGTGCTGTTAATTACCAAACCAGTCCCTACCCTTAATTATGATAAAAGTTATAGACTGACGTAGAAAAGTATGAAATAAACTATCCACATTAAAACATTAACAATAGGTTTACTTATAAGATACGTAATTCGGATGACATCAAATCAATAAATAAGTGACGTCATCGTACGGGAAACTGTTTCGTTAATGTGTTCGGTGTAAACTTGGGGCTCAACACGGGGTAAATCATGTACTTTCGCTTTCACAATTGACGAACAATTTCGTTTAAAAAGTGGCTTAAAAACATAAATAAATAGAATAATTGTATTTTTTCAGTACAAGATCAAATTTAATCCATTTCGTGAACATCAGACTGTTATATTTTCACTCGTGGCTTCGCCATTCGTGAAAATATAACGTCTGATGTTCACTCAATGGATTAAATTTCTATCTTATACTGAAAAAACAATTATCCTCTATATAGTAGATTTATTCACTATTCTTAAATATTTTATTCTATTTAGCACAGTACTCAATAAGTTTCATCCCATAAAAGCGCTTTTAGTGCATTTCATTTTTTCCTCCACTGAAGAAAACAGTTTAAATTATACAGGCATGAACAGGCTGAAAGTAAAGCAGAACAGGACTTAAAGCGCACTATGCTTTACTTTCAACCTAGTTTTAAGTGGTCACTTTCAAAAATAGAAAAATGTGATATGGTGTAAAGGGTTAATTTGGTACACTGCTTAACATTTTACCTTTCTTTGTGCGGGTCCTACCTCAAAATCCAACCTGTACACACAATCCAACCTGTACACAACTACATATACATATGTACAGTGGAGAATCTGTTATTCTTTCCCGTTTAAACGCAAACGTACGCAAACGCAAAGCATTAAAACGTAGAAAAGAACAACTTTTGGACAATTCTGATAATTCTTGTTTATATTGGTGGCAAACTGTTTGGAGCCTGATCAGACGCCGGGTTACCCGGCGTCTGATCTGGCTCCAAACTGTTTGTACTACAAATAATAGTTTTAGCGTAAACGCGTTTATTGGGAAAGAATAACAGATTCTCCACTGTATGTATGTTATCATGAATATATTGACCACTTTGTGTGACCTTGAATTTAGATGAACTTATTGTTATCCCCTTCATCGACTTTAAGTATCAACAGCTTTAAGATTATCGCTAAAACATGTTTCAAGTTGTATACGCGTGCAGCTGAATTTGAAGAAATAAACACACCTTAAGAAGAGTGCCAACCAGTCTGATCCTGATCAGACGCCGAGTAACTCGGTGTCTAATCAGGATCCAAACTGTTTGCAAATTCAAATAGATTCAAGATCAGCAGGTGAAGTTAAAAGTTATAAGTTAGATAAGATAAAGTTAAACGTGGCTTGACTAATATTGATGCAAAACTATACATGTATAAGGTATGCACAGTACGTCTTGTCAATACAACTTATTGTAATAACGTGGAACTGTCAAAAGACAGGTGACTGTTTATACAGGTAAAACATAATGTAGAACACTCCTATGGGAGCTTTCTGCATCATGGTTATCCTGCATTCTGAAAAGCAATCACGTTTATATAATACTACAAATAGTTCTTCTATTTTGTGGTCGCTTGAAAGAAGAATGACAAATGTGGGGTCGCATAATACAATATTGACTGCTGTTTGGTCGCTTAATACAGGATTGATTGATGTGTGGTCGCTTAATACAGGATTGATTGATGTGTGGTCGCTTAATAGAGAAAACTGTTGTTATGTGGTCACTTAATTAATACCAGATCGACCATTGTGCGGTCGCTTTATACAAGACAGAGTGTTGTGTGGTCGCTTGATATTAATACAATATTGAGTGTTGTGTGGTCGCTTGATATTAATACAATATTGAGTGTTGTGTGGTCGCTTGATATTAATACAATATTGAGTGTTGTGTGGTCGCTTGATATTAATACAATAGTGAGTGTTGTGTGGTCGCTTGATATTGATACAATATTGAGTGTTGTGTGGTCGCTTGATATTAATACAATATTGAGTGTTGTGTGGTCGCTTGATATTAATACAATATTGACTGTTGTTGGTCGCTTAATATTAACAAAATATTGAGTGTTGTGTGGTCGCTTTATTTAGGGTTGTTAAATACAAAATTAAATGTAGTATATTTTATCCTGGAAGTTACCGTTAAAATTATTAAGGGGGTACTCAAAGGTATATGAACACTACAGTGCACCAGATAAGGGTAGTTTTTCAAAATCTAAAATCTTTATTTCTGAAGTAAATCCTATGGTGTCACTACTCATTAGAATCGTCTCGAAGAGACGATTCTAATGAGTAGTAACACCATAGGATTTGGTGCTTAAAATAGTGAGACTTGTTGGATTTGTTGAAATAACTACCTTTTATCTGGAGCCCTGAACACTAGTGACGAATTTACTCGTCATTTACATACAATTTATATTTGAGAATTAGTTTATGTCATCTTTGAAGAGTACACTTTTCAAATGCAAACACTGCACTGTTTGGGTTAAAGTGAAAGACGGAATCAACTTCCACAGTGTATGAACGTAGGTGTAGGATTTGGAGAAAAGACTCAGGATACAGATAGGTAACACCGTAAGCATACTTTGCTTAACCCGGTTGTGCCTAGCGTTCTATAAAAGGGACATAGTCAAACAGTGTAGACTCTGATCAGACGCCGCATTAAGCGGCGTCTGATAAGAGCCTACACTGTTTGCTGATAGGAATTTCAATATAAAACAAAACAAAATTGAAAATTTAAACCAGGCACCCCGTATATAAAATAATTGACTCACCCAGTATATAAGCAGGGAAGAATCCACCGGGCACAAATGGGTTAATTATGCAAATTGTTACTAGTGATAGTGTTACTATTTACCAGCTATGATAACTATTTGCCTCTGTCGGACGGTAGGAAATGGGCTGACTTATCTTATGCTAGGTTCACACCAACGGCGAATGCCGCGCTTTAAATCGGCAAGCAAAGCGTCGTCATTTTCGTTAACTTTTCCAAAAGCATCACGATCTCTTACGGTCTGATAAGCTCTGATACGAATTGGTTGCCGCTTTGGGGCGAATCATTTCCCGACTTGTTACGGTTCCTCACGCATTGATCCCGCTGTGACCAGGCTTTTTTGCGCTTGAAATCACGCTTTTATAAGCTTTATTACGCTTTATCACGCTTTGATGCGATTGTGGCGCTTTAAATAAGGCTCTGATACGGTTATCGCGCTTTGTTGTGTATTGGTACGCTCTGTTCAGCTCTGTTACGCAATGGAAAATGTCAAGATCGCCGATTTAATGCCGCTTTTTATTCAGAGCCCATATAACGATGCAGTAGAACCACAAAATCTTTGTACATTTGACTCAAGTATACGATGGCAAAACAACAAGATCCAGAAGTTCCAGATGTACCAAAGCATTATCTATCTGAAGAAGACATGATGTTTGTCTCCCAATTGTATAACTACATCCTAGCCCTTGAAAGCGTGAAAGAGCGTGAGAGAGCGTGAGGAAGCTTGCCAAGCGTAACAAAGCCTAACAAAACGTGTCAAGCCTTGATCGAAGCGTCTCAATTCTTGGGAAATCATGAGAGTCCTTCATGAAAACGTAACAAATCGTAACAAAGCGTGTCATATCTTGATGAAAGCGTCTGACCTCGTGTCAAATCTTCATGCCAGATCGTAACAAATCTTGAGATATCTTAACGAAGCGTGTCAAGTGGTGACAGACCGTGAAGAATGGAGTCCCCGCTTTGAACCAAGCTCTGTTAAGCTTTCCTACGCTTTGAGTCAAGCTTTGCTGAGCTTTGTTAAGCTTTGATAAGCTTTGATACGCTCTAGGCGCTTTAATCAAATCGTGACAGAGCGCCCAAATTTTTTTAAACAGTTTAAAAAAATTGGGCGCTCTTGCCGAATGTCCCGCTTTACTCCAAGCTTTCCCACGATCTATTACAACACTGACGCTTTAATCAAGCTTTGTTACGCTTTGGTGCCGCTTTGCACGCCGCTTTAAAGCGCCATCAAAGCGCCGTTGGTGTGAACCTAGCATTAGTGATATATGCCACACAATGGCGAAAACGTTAGTTTTGCCAATAAACGTCTTTACGCTTTAACTATTATTTCCATTGCAAACAGTTTGGAGCCAGATCAGACGCCGTGTTGAGGTTTAACCCTTTCGCAGCCAAGCCTTACTACAGTGGAAAAAACGTTATTCTTTCCCAATAAACGCGTTTACGCTAAAACTATTATTTGCAGTCCAAACTGTTTGCCACCAAGATAAACATGAAATATCAGAATTGTCCAAAAGTTGTTCTTTTCTACGTTTTAGTGCTTTGCGTTTGCGTACGTTTGCGTTTAAACGGGAAAGAATAACACATTCTCCACTGTACGCTTGCAATTGTAAATAGGTTTGATCCTAATCAGAGTTTTAAACCATACTACTTGAACATACTTATGAAAAAGTAGGAAAATAGTTACTATATTTAGATATCTTTTTCAGGAGTATTGTGCATGAGAAATCCACCGGCAAATGATAAAAACAGAAGATGCCTTTACAATGTAAGTAAATTCGCACAGTTCAACCTTGTACAATGGAGAAGACGGTAATATTTCCCAAAAAACGCATTTTAGCTGATACGTTAATGTCCTTTCGACATTTTGAAAAACAAAATCATATGAGTGGGAAACAGTTTGGAGCCTAGTCAGACGACGGTTAACCCGGCTCAAAACTGTTTGCCACTCATATGAAAACAATAGTAAACATTTTCAAAATGTCGATATTGTAGGCAAGATGGCTCAATGATCAGGAGAGTGCATGTACAGTCGGCTGAGCGATCATTCGGGCTGAAAGTGGACTATAACTTGGTACTTTACTGTTTACTTGATTGTGTAACATTTGATGGCATTGCGTTTGCGTTTAGTATTGTTTAAACGGGGGGAAATGACATAATCTCACTGGTATTTATTGACCATAAATTGAAGTTGTGTTGAGACTGAAGACAATTTAACTTTTTAAAATAATTTACAAAACTTGTGTCTCGACTAACTGAGCTGGCCGGACAATTGCGACATGATTTTCTGGTAGTTGTTTTTAATAACATTCAATATTGCACAATATTATCATAAACTAAAATATTATCTTTTATCGTGATTTGTTTTAATCAAACAACATATGCGGCCTTGCCTTTTGTTTTTCAGTCTCTTTGCGACATAATTTGACATTTTTTTTTATTAGCGTACACCTGTCCTCCTGAAGGGTTCACATTTACCCCGGAGATGAAGGAAGACTACGACAACAATGGATACCTGCTGGTTAAGTAAGTAAATTGCTACAGATATAGCTATGAGAAAATCTCATTTTTTGCATTGCAAACAGTGAAGATCAAAGACGCGGTTGCTGGTCTGGATACATGTATACGCTGTTTAACACCCACATGCATCTTGAGCATTTTATTTAGCTTTAATATGAAAGATATTTGAGAGTCTATACAGTTTTGATCCTTGAACGTTAGCACACATCAAGTATATTTATCATTTTTTGAAGAAAATAAAACTAGATGCAATGAAAATGTAGGTAGAAATCACAGTTGTTTAAAAAGTGAACGGTTACTTCTGAGTTGAGTGCCAATTTACATGGACTAAAACTGGCATCAAGGTTAGCAACAGCTCAAATCTGACCAATTAAATGCTTGAGAACGATCTCCGACTCAACTCAAAGTCTATAACTTGGCTCCAATGTTATATTTAAAGAGTTTGAGTTGAGTCTAAGTCCGTTCTCAAGCACTGATATGGTCACATTGGAGAATAAGTTCACATTTGACCAATCGAATGCTCGAGAAACGATCACAGACAATCGTTGTTCTTTTACGACGAATATGTTTGTACTCACGGACCAGTAGCTTGTCACTTATTCAGTCTTATAAACGTAAAATATATTGACCACATCATTGATGAGTTCAGTAAAAAAAATCGATAGCCGTCGATGACCATCGATTGCGAGATGGGTACTGAAATGCAGTGGAGAAAACTTAATTATTTCGTTCAATCGCAAATGCATTGCAATGAAATACATGTATAGTAAATGACAACTTTTTGACAATTCTGACTACCAGTTTCATCTGCCTAGCAAACAGTTTGGAGCCTGATCAGACGCCGGGTTATCCGGCGTCTGATCTGGCCCTAACCTGTTTGTAATGAAAATAATAGTTTAAGCGTAACCGTGATTATTTGGAAAGAAAATGTTTTCTCTACTCTACTCTGCACGCTGCACACGGGGCACAAAACTGCTAACCTAAACAGAAAACGGTGGTACAGTACATGTAATTGAACACGCTAGATTGCATTGCCAAACAATACATATAGAGCAAGACTAGCCGCCATCGTTGTATCGGCGTCTGAGCAAGTTCTGTACATGTAATTGTAAACATGTTGAATAACAAACTGCTGTATTGTCCGATTTTTTCTGACCTGTCAGAGTTTTTTTAGAACAGAATAGTTCATAGAGGTAAATAGATCGGATCTATATAGTCGTACACTTTCCAACTTGAGATAAGCATGGTCTTCGTGCAGCACGAGACAGCTGCGCTAAATCTTCTGATTTGGTATTCATTCCTAAAAACGTGTTTATGCTAAAAACTATTATGTCCATTGCAAACAGGTTGGAGCCAGATCAGACGTCAAACCTGTTTGCCACCCAGATTAAAAAGATAAAATTATTTTTCTACAGTTTAGTGCATTGTGTTTGCGTTTTTTCGGGAAATAATAATGTCTTAACTACTGCACATTACACACAATAAATACAGCTTTCCGTATCCCTTGCTGAACGTACGGAAATCAACGAGTACGGTGATGATCCCTTTTAAAATTTTAGAATGTTCCAATCTAAAAATAACTCTGACAGGTCAGAAGAAAACCCTTATATCTAGGTGTTACAGTGGAGAATCTGTTATTTTTTCCCGTTTAAACGCAAACGTACGCAAACGCAAAGCACTAAAACGTAGAAAAGAACAACTTTTGGACAATTCTGATGTTTCATGTTTATCTTGGTGGCAAACAGTTTGGAGCCTGATCAGACGCCGGGTTACCCGGCGTCTGATCTGGCTCCAAGCTGTTTGCACTGCAAATAATAGTTTTAGGGTAAACGCGTTTATTGGGAAAGAATAACAGATTCTCCACTGTAGCTTCGAATAGTTTAATTCAAGACCATCCGCCATATCTCGGACGCGGCGGGTTGGTCTGGATAAACACTGTGAACAATACAATGTGTGCTTTCCCGTGGTACGTTTCAAATTAGTTGAATACATGCTTTTTCGTATTTTAGAGGTTTGTTTTCACCGGAAGAAATACAGCACGTAGAAGATGCGCTGACATCTGGCCCATTCGACGACTACAAATTTGCTGTAAGTTAATATACAGAGGAACAAACGCTTAACGCAAACGCAATGCACTTAAATGTAGAACTTTTTGACATTTCTTGAAAATCAATTTTAGTGATCAGTTTATCCGGCGTCTGATCTGGCTCAAAACTGTTGCAATGTAAATAATTGTTTTAGCATAAACGCGTATATTAGGAAGAATATCGCCGTATTCACTGTTACTGAAATGTTTAGGTAATACTTGCAGATCGACACCTAGTCTTCTAGGTGACAAAAGAAACATTGATCTAAGTATCCGAGTCATTTGATTCTAATGTCTAAAAATGTTGTTCTTCCATTCATCCCTGTGAAGTCAAATGGCATCCAGTTTACAATTAAGTATGGTCCGTATTAACATAGTTAGGGATGATTTCCATATTTAATTACAAAATGACAAATAGTACAGACGCTGAATAGAGGACTCCTGTCCTGAAGGAGCCCTCTGATTAGTATTTATACTGTTTACATAGAATTTTTTTTTTTTAACATGTACATTCAATTTGTTTGAAATTAACAAGTAAACTCGTCGCTAGGGCCGAGTGTGTAACATCCACATCAGCAGGATACGAACTAAAGAACTACAGTGTTCCCTCCCTAGAACGGGCCTCCCAACAACGACCCCCTTCTTACAACGACCCTAGCCACAGTTCCCCTATTAACTGGGCAATCATGTCTAATGCTTTTACTGCTGCAATATCGTCTGATTAAGATTGTGTTTTTCTCTCTTTCAAAGTTACATATAAATAGAGATTTAGATAGCATACATAAAATGACGAGTGACAAACAGCTTGATTCCAGATCAGACGCCGCGTTACGCGGCGTCCGATCTGGATTAAAGCGTTTTGCAAATGTAAACCAAGTCTTAATTTTACCTCTCGATAACGGTTCCCGCCGAACAACGCACACAATTTTGGTCTCCCATTGGGTGTCGTTGTAGAAAGGGAGAGCTGTATATATCTTTTGTGTAGACGCCTGATGGAAGTGGAAGGTACTATGACATGGCAATGTGGTGTAATCCCGGAAATGACGTCACTGGTATGGCGGCGAGATGTGAAAAAGTGGCGGGAACATCCGAAAACGTAATTACCTGTATTAATTAAAAGACGTCAATTGTAGAAACTAATTTGTAGTCTTTGGTCTCTTATTCGTGACTTTACTAGAATATGCAAACAGTTTTGATCAACCCCTGATGCCATAAAACGCTACGCTGTGTTTGATTAGAATCCATACCGTTTGTTGCTCACGTTAAGATTTCTTTACCATTTCCTCCCTGAAACAATAAATGGACATTTCTAATTTTCAATTCAGTCTAGTCCATTTTTTGGCTTTTTAGGGTTGATTTTTACAATATGTGTCAAAATGACAAACAGTGTATGCCCTGATCAGAGGGTTCCTTATGGAGCCCTCTGGTCAGGGTCTACACTTTTTGCATAGGACCAGTGTACTCCTCACATGTACGATGTTTGCAAATGACGCATCTATGCTTGACATAAGCTGAAATCGCTAAAAGTTAAATAAGAACTGTGTCACAATAAGTGACACATGCCAACACATTGTTATATTGACTCTGAAGCGCATTTTGTTGTGGTAGACAAACCTTTAAATATCTGTAAACGATAGAATACACCCACTGTCTGAACTGGCAAAGTGGTAATACTCCAACATAAATGACACAACTATATTAACACACATGCATGGACATATAACCAGTTTTGTCGTGGTGCCGTAAATCTCAACTCAATGAATCAAGGGTTAATGATTTTTAATTCAAGATTGCCTGTATACCCTGGCCAAGTGAGTTCTCAAGCATTTGATTGGTCAGATTTGGGCATAAGCTTAAATATGACCAATCAAATGCTTGGGAATGATTTCAGACTCAACTAAAACTATTTATAAGCACTGTGTCAAAAATGATTTAATACAATATTGCCTGTATGCCATGAGTAAGAAGGTGATTTGATATTTGCAGCTGCTTGGAGGTGAGGTGTATCACTACTTTTCCTGCGCGATGATGAAATCGGCCAAGACTGCCGGAGAATTTATATGGCACCAAGACTTTGGCTATTGGTACACATTCGGTTTCGTATATCCAAGAATGCTGACCGTGTTTATAGCCATAGACAAGTGCACGAAAGTCAACGGCTGTTTACAGGTACCTAAAGAAAAAAACTCTTTATTACGAACCATTAAATTGTGTTGATTATTAGGTGTTTACGACTGATGTCATCATAAAACAATGTGGTAAAAAACAGAAAACTCCTTAACTCATTTGCGCCCAGTGGATTCTTCCTTGCTCATATATTGAATGAGTCCATTTTTATATAAAGGGTGCCTGTTCTTAACTTTAATTTTTCGTTTTGATTTATAGTTTTATTCCTAGCAGCCAACAGTGTAAACTCTGACCAGACGCCGCATTATGCGGCGTCTGATCAGAGTTAACAAAGTAAGAAAAAATTAATAGTAGTGATATAAGTATAGGTTAGACCATGGTTGCAAGCGAATAAACGATATAGTTCGAGGGGGCGTAGCCCCCGAGAACTATATCAGTTATTCGCGCGCAACCATGGTCTAACCTATTTAGCACTGGCTTGGGCTCGAGGAAAACAAGAAAACCATTCGTTTCTGATTTCTGTTTTAGACGAAAAAGTCATTTTGTTTGTAATATTTTACTAAAATTGAAAGGTTATTTCAAATGATAAGTTTGAGACATTAAGCATGCTTTAACACCAACATAAATAACGCCTACTGAAGCTCTATATGTAAGCACAATTCATTAGTAATTGTCTATAAAGTCTAGGTCTCACTGTACATAATAAAACGTCATGAAGCGTGTGCAGTTCACCTCTGACCTCAGCTGTTGTTAGAATTGTGACGTCAAATTGCCTTGAGATGACGGAAACGAGGAATAAGTGAACAGTTTGTTAGTTATTCAATGGTTTGTTGAAAAAAACGATATATTCACAGGTTTTTGAGGCATCTGATTGGCCGAGAGCTCCAAGCCATGTGCTAAGAACCTTTTACTCATACTGCAGTGTTTGTCTATGCAGCATATCATTTCATGTGAAATAGCAGACAGTACAGACCCTTTGAGACACGGCATTTTGTGGCGTCTCATCAGGGTCTACACTGATTGCAATTGTCTCTTTCTGTTAAAGCTATACAATAATTTGATAAATAGTAATGCTCTTCTTCTATTTGTATTTTCATTACAGATTTTGAAAGGTTCTCACAAATTTGGACGTCTTGATCACTCTCTGAAAGGAGGTCAACTCGGGATTGCTGACATGGACAGAATTGATGAAATAAGGAAAACTTGTCCACTGGAATATGTTGAAATGGCAAAAGGTATTTTGAGAATATGTTTAATGTCCCCGATTATTATTTTGAGAAACAATCAGATCTAGCAAATCAATTGTTAGATGAATAATCAAAAATGTTGGTAATTCTCCTAAACGGCAGCTCAAAAGATGCAACAGAAAATCATAAAAAATGTTTTGCTAAGATAAAAGAAATATATAATATAATGTATTATAAAACATTCAATTATTTAAATCTATACATTTAATAAAAACTCAGAGTTGCATCATAGCAACACAAAAATAGCAGCATTTTACTAAACCCCTATATTTTACATCCGTATACCCGTACTTCCGAGAAGGCAGTATTTGTACCTGTTTAAACGAAGGAAACTGCATTAGAAAATAAATTGAACTAATTCTACATGTGTTACTCAAACTGTTTGGACGATTAGGTGTTTTTGGAGTCTGCTCTCCTACATATATCAATAGCTAACACTTCATAGAAATAACCCTTTATGGGTCAAATTTATCGTGAGGGATTTAACCCTTCTCCGCCATATTTTCATCTGCTTCAATTTTCTTGTTTAACATATAGTTTCAAAGTTGGAGTTAGGGTATTGTGATTTGAATTATCGAGACGATACGCGTCTGTTCTGGATCCAATCTGTTTGCAAACGCGTCTCTTGGAGTCCATGAAAAGGGATAACGCTCGTTTCGTGGAACAGAAAAATACGCTTTTAGATGTATATAATTGATCGATCTACTAGTTTAGTCGTCAAAATGGCAAATATTATACTTCATTGAACAACAGGTGACGGCCTTTTCTTCGACTGTAATTTATTCCACCGTAGCAGTAAGAACGACAGTGACAATCGCCGTTGGGCTTTTCTAACCGCCTTCAATAAGTCTGACAATAAGATGGTTCACGAAGACACAGCAAAACAGAAACTCGGACACGGCAACCCATTTACTAAGGTACTGAGGATCATTAAGGAAATGAACTGATTTTTTCGGCGATTAAGCGAAATAAACGACAGAACATGTTAACTTTGCTGATCATTCTGTCGTTTATTTTGTTTTAACGCCGAAACAATCAGTTCATTTCTAATATTGAAGTGATATTTGATGTGATTTCTAATATTCAATGAACATTTTATTAGTATGTATACATGTATGTTTAATCCATATTAGATGTTGCTACAGTGGAGAATCTGTTATTCTTTCCCAATAAACGCGTTTACGCTAAAACTATTATTTGCAGTGCAAACAGTTTGGAGCCAGATCAGACGCCGGGTAACCCGGCGTCTGATCAGGCTCCAAACTGTTTGCCACCAAGATAAACTTGAATTATCAGAATTGTCTAAATGTTGTCCTTTTCTACGTTTTAGTGCTTTGCGTTTGCGTACGTTTGCGTTTAAACGGGAAAGAATAACAGATTCTCCACTGTAACACAAATAATGTGTACTGTGAAGGGAACAGCTATAACCGCATAAATGCTGTGATTCGCGGAGAAATTATCAATAAGTCCTGCCTCCTCTGCGAAAGTTGTCCACAAGGCAATGCCCTAGAGCAATTGCATCTAAACGAATTAAACCTCCATTTTTTCTATGAAATTGAATGGGGCGAAGGTAAACTTTGTCTATTATATGGAAAATATCTATGGAATAAACATACAATCGAATAATACATAAAACATACTTTCTGGCTGGAAAAGGGCATACATGCTCCGAAACCCAATGCTCATTGTCATTCAATGTCTGATATGGTTCAAAACTGTTTGCCATTTACGTCAAAAACTATGGAATAATTTCAAACTGATGTTTTATTCAGTATCTAATTGTGTTGCGATCGCGTTGAGCTTCGTTTGTACCGGAACGAATAGTGTTTCCCCCCAACAAATATTCCATCCCCGATATATTATGTGACTCGTTAAATACAGATATTCATGAAAAGTACAATGTAGGTAATCACAGTATTGAGCAAATTGTTGACTTATACTGGACATTAACAGAAAAAGCATAATTGGAGTAGACTGTATCTCATTTTAGGAAAATGTTTCTACGAAACCTTATGTTGTAAATAGTCAGTGATGCATGCAAAAATATACATCTCTGTTTATCTCTCAGAAACGAACAATACATTTCTAAAGATAACATTTTATTCACAGGTTCCTGATTCAGCTGTGCTCAAGTGTAAAGACTTCATCAATATGGAAGGGAAGGACTTCATACTAAGCAAAGATCGTCCCCATTACACGAAGGCAGTAGGCGCGGAACAGAAATAGTCGTTTTCTTTATTGTATTCATTATATACCAAGACATTAATGCTAAAAACAATGAAGTCAGGTCGTTTCGTCCAGAGATTATAATAAATGGAATATCATGTTTACAATATCAACAAATATAAAAACTTTGATTTGACTTTTACATTAACGACACTTTTATTAGTTTGTTACATGTAGGGTAAAAATACAGTAAAATCTCTCTTTTACGACCACTAAATACGAAGGCCAATTGATTACTATAATGTTGTTTAAAAGGCAGGTGACATCTAAAAGCTAGGTGACAGTAAAATAGAAAGCTTCTAAATGAGCTTTCCATTTTACTGTATTCTTGCTTTAAGCAGACACCTAATTATCAACACAATTTAGTCTTACAAATATCTGATGTTGTCTTCGAAATGTCTGCATTAAGCATAACCCATTTAACACTTTCTTCCATGAAACTTTAAATAGACAATTCCAATTTCAATTTAGTCTAGTCAATCTCTGTCCTTTAAGGGTTGCTTTTGTCAAATTTTTGGCATTATGACAAATAGTGAAGACCCTGATCAGAGGGCTCCAAAAGGAGCCCTCTGATCTGGGTATTCACTGTTTGCACAGGACAAGTGTACTATTCACATGTACACTGTTTGAAAGGACGCCGTTTTACGGGAAAGGGTTCAAAGGGTTAACATATATAGCTGTTATTTATTATTATCTGATCGCAATCATATCGTCTTGTTTTACATTCTAGGCAGTTTGATGTATGTATTACTTAATAAGAGTGTAAAATAGGTTGAATTCTCTTCAAGTATCATTGGTCCGTTTCATAAATTTTCCTACGACAAAAACGGTCGTAAATCAAAACTTTAAAAAAACATTTAATTCCTAATTTCTCTATCTAATCCTGTCTTGTGACACCTCTTTGGAATCGTCTTTTCAAGACGATTCCAAAGAGATGTCACAAGGCAGGTAAATAATAATTGAGACTTTTATAATCTGACTTACGACAACAATTGTCGTACGAAGTTTTATGAAACGGGGCCCTGATCTGGATCAAGGATGTTTACTTAAGTACATTTGTTATCACCTTTTTATACAGACGACAAAGACACAGTACAGTGTAGAAGAAGTTATTATTTCCCCTTTAAACGAAACGCAAACAAGTGCAATAAAATGTAAAAAAAACAACAACAACACCCGTACTTTTTGGCTAGTTTTTATCTCAGTGGCAAACAGTTTCGAGTCGGGCTTCACGACGTCTGGCTCCAAACAGTTTGCAATGGAAAACATAGTGTTAGCATAAAGACGACGTTTATTGGGAAAGGATAACGTCGTCTCCACTGTAGCATTGTTACTGATTAAACAATCTGACATTTAGATACAGTCGAACTTCGATATCTCGACCTCGCTCAACTCGAACTATCCGATATTTCGAAACATGTATTGCATTATTTCAAGCTCGGTTTAGGCGAACATATCCGTGTTTTAAAATTAAAACGCGGCTTAGCCGCTTTTTAACTTTGAATTACGGGTATGTTCGACATAACCGTGTTCGAGATATCGAAATTCGACTGTACTTATAAATCATCATGTTAACACATGATAGGCATTGTGTGTGCGTTTGTGCAGACACGAATAATATTTTCAACTGTATCTCTCAAGGTTCCGAAACAATAAAGAAACCATTGAGTTGTGTAATGGAATAATTGTTTGGTGGTAGTTGTTGATCGATAGCATTCACTTATCTCAATTCAAAGTTCAAGGTTATACACGGTTAAGTCTGTGATCTTGTGATCTTTCTTAAGAATTTGATTGGTCAGATTTGAGCTTTCGCTCTTTACTGTATATCCTTGGACCCAGCTAAGTAAATGAAGTTCTAGCCGCATACTTAAGATAAAGAGATAGTAAATATAGATCTAGTAAGACATCAGTCCTATTAATATTTCAGCAGGGTTTTTTACTTTAATAATTTATTGTAATTTAATAATTGATTGAGAAGAGTTAAAATGATATCCGTAACGTAAAATGGCATACAGTAGAACCTCCCTATTACGACCACTAAATTGTGCAAATTATAAGTCGTTCAAGACAGGTGACTGCTTAAAGCAATGTGAAAGTGAAACAGAAAGCTCCCACAGGAGCTTTCTGTTTCACTTCCACATTGCTTTAAGCTGTCACCTGCCTTTTATACAGACAATTAGCCTTCTTTTAAATGGTCGTAATATAGAGGTGACAAAAGTCGACTTCGCAAATAGTTTGGATCTAGATCAGACGCCGCACGGGGTCGACGCCTAATCATAATCACAAAATGTCTGACACATTCCATGCTCTCTCCCTACAACGACCCTTTTAACAACGACTCCTTTCTTACAACGACCTTTGCCGCATTTCCCTCAACAAGACAGTTATGTCTAACGCTTTACTGGCACAATATCGTCTGCTTAAAGTTCTCGTCTGCTATTTTTCTCAAAGTTACAAATTGGACATTTTTACAGAAAAAAAACTTAATGACGAGTGACACACAGCTTAAATCCATATCAGTCGCCTTCTTACGCGGCGGCTGATCTGGATTCAAAATATTTGCAAATTCCCCTCTCTATAGCGACTCCCTCCGCACAATGCAACCACGTTTTGTATCCTGTTTTGGTGTCGTTGTAGAGAGGGAGCGCTCTATGTCACTATTGCTTCATTTGCAACTTAAATGTTTTTGATTTGGCATAAAACTGCAGACAAATAGTTCAGCTGGACTATCTTTGGATTGGATTTGGTTAAATCAGTCGGTTAAATTTTGCGTTAAAATGTACGATATCGCGAAAAGGCAAACATGTTTGAACAAGGTAAAGCATCCAGTCACCGAAAAGCTGATCATGATTCAAAATGTTAAGCATTCGTATTGCTCATAAGGCTTAATTACGAGTAATGTTCATTAAAAATTCCGTTGCTCATCTTCTGGTGAACGACATTGATTCAAACTGCATTAGTATAGATACATGTAGTAGTTTTGTTTATACCGTTACTACTTTATCATATAAGACTCTCATATGGTATAAAGGTGTTATATTAAACCATACATATTCGAATATCACCCAAATATTCGAATTTTCATTCGGTATCCGAATATATCTTAATCTAAGTACCCTGTTCATGTGTTTTACCGCCGTTTGCCATATCTGCAAAACACATATGCAGACTTTTAACCCATTAGCCGCCGAATTCGCACAAAGTCGATTTTACAAACAGTTTTAATCCTGATCAGACGCCGCGTAACGCGTTTGACCCTAGTATCGATATTTTTTAGTTATGTAGCGCACTGTATCAGATGAACCGAATCAAAACGCAAATGCACTGCAATAAAATGTAGAAACTAACATTTTCTTGAAAATGTTGATTTATTTTGACATACATGTACATGTAAGTTAAATTATGTAGGAAGCCTGGTTATACGTAAGGGTACAGGGTGTCTAATCAGGTACCAAACCGATTGCAATGGAATAAATTGTTTAGCATGAATGCGTTTATCACATAATCTGCCGTCTGGGAGTTGCATAAAGCCATTATGTAAATATCGTAATCCACTAGTGGAATATGGTTTTTCGGGCTCCGGCCCAGCCTGTTCTTCCACAAGCGCTGCATGTAGCGGGACAACAAATGACGTAATTTGCAATGACGTTAGCGTAAACAACGTCACGTTTAAGTGGAAAATCTATATAGCAGAGAGTCTACCAACTACGGCTTCAATTAGTTTTATAGCTCTTAAAATTGTTATGTGATAATAGAATATCATATTCGTGCTTATTAGTTATCATTTTTAATAAACGAGTTGTCTAAAATGAATATGACTCGCGTCATATTATTTTAGTCAACTCGTTTATAAAAAATGAAATTAATGGACACTCATGCAAGATCCTCTATTTATTTGGAAATAATATTATATTATCCATTGTAGTCGATTGAGTGCGATGAAAACAGATCAATGCGTTTTCCCAAGCAACCGCCCACTACCCTCTTTAACACCACTAAATAGCTCTTTTATTTGGGTGGTAATTATTGCAAGAATTTACTGTGAAAACAAAATAGTTACCATGGTGGCATTCGGTTGACATCAGCCCAGTAGATTAATTAAAGCCTGAGTAACAGGGGTTAAACAGTTTGTTTATAAAATAGTATATACAGTGTTCCCTCTCTTCAACAAACCTCCCAACAACGACTCCCTCCTTACAACGACCCTTGCCGCAGTTCCCCAAACAGGACAACCATGTCTAACGCTTTAACTGCTGAAATATCGTCTGCTTCAAATTGTCGTCTGCTGTTTTTCTCAAAGTTACATTTGACATAAAAACCTTTATGACGAGTGACAAACAGCTTGAATCCAGATTAGACGCCGCGTAAAGCGGCGTCTGATCTGGGTTCAAGCTGTTTGCAAATGTAAGCCAAATTCCCTCCCTATAACGACTACCTCCGAACAACGCACACAATATCCGACTCCAATTGGATGTCGTTGTTGAGAGGGGGCGCTGTAGTATATATTGTCCTGAGAAGAATTCAAAAGACTTGCAAAACTTATTAACAGCATTCTTAACCCTTCCATTCCAAACTCGATAACGTACTGAACCTTAATCAATTAAATTAATAATCGCAAGCGAATTGCCATCGAATCGAGTGCTTCAAAAGGCGAATCTTACGCTTGAATGTTTTTACGTTATTTTTCCAAAGTGTTTGTGGCAAAAATGGAATCGAAAATATTAACGAATGCATATTTGCGAATATGTGTGGGAAACACCATTCAGGCAAACTTACCCGAGGGTAAAGTTACTATTTTGAAACGCAAGCGAATTGCCATCGAATTGCAAGCGAATTGCCATCGAATTGCAAGCGAATCGCAATTTTTTTTAATTTAATAAGGTTCAGTACTGTAACGTTAGCATTAATAAACAGTTTTGATTCAGATCAGGTGCCAAGCAACTCTGCTTCTGATCAGAATCCAACCTTTTTGACACTCGCATAAGTGGTTTTAAGGCAAAATGTCTAAACATCCAGCTTTAGAACTTAAAACAGACATTTAAAACGGAAGTACAGTGCCCCTCCCTACAACGGCCCTCCAAACATCGATTCCCTCCTTACAACGACGTTTTGCCGCAGATCCCCTAACATATCCCCTGGAATTGTCGTCTGCTGTTTTTTCTAAAGTTACACAATTAACATTTTGACAGAAAAAACTTAAAAACGAGTGGCAAACAGCTTGAATCTATATCAGGCGTCGCGTGACGCGGCGCCTGATCTGGGTTTCAAGCTGTTTGCAAATATAGTCAATTTCTCTCCCTATGACGACTCCCTCCGAATAACGAACACAATGGTGAGTGTCGTTGTAGGGAATGAGCGCTGTACCAGATATTCTGCCAGTACGTATGTTAAACCTGTTATGACGTCATAACGGCACTAATGACACACCTACACCAATGAAGTGTTTGATCGAGGGTAATAATTGCAAGAGTTTACTGGAAAACCTGATCGAAAACCATGATAATGATTATGCAATTGTCATCACTCCAGCATTCTGGTTACTGGTTAGTGGACACTTTGTTTATTTATCATTATCAATAGTGTATATTGCTAGTTGTCCTGGGTTCAAAAGCCTTTCGAATGTGTTAATAGCATGACTCAACACATACATGTACAGTGGAGAACACGTTATTTTTTCCCGTTGAAACGCAAACGAAACGCAAATGCACTGCACTAAAATGTAGAAAAATGACAGCTTTTTGACAATTTTGAATGATCATTTTTATCTGATTTGGAAACAGTTTGGAGCCTGATCAGACGCCGTGCTTCCCGACGTCTGATCTGGCTCCAAACTGTTTGCAATGGAAATAATAGATATAGCGTAAGCGCGTTTTTTGGAAAAGAATAACATTTTCTCTACTGTACTCAAATAAATGCAAAAGGCAATACATGTACTACCTAAATGACGTCATCTTTGGCGTAATATAGTAGGTGTATGAATAAACCAGATCTATAATACTGGCAAATGTCATTCTTCAAAACAAAAGCAGAGCAGTTAGCCAGTTACATGTAATATGCTGACGCGAAAATATACAATACAAATGTTAGATAATTATTTAGCATGTCCATAAATTAAAAAAGAAACAAATATACTTATTATACCTCTCTCGATTTATCTACTATATAGGCTTATGTGACGTCAGAAGGTGACAGTCCGTAATGTTACATGGCTAGCATCATAGTTCGGCCCGCGTAACTTCACCAAACGACCCGCTTATTCGGCTCGGTTTTATTACGCCTCAGTTCAGAAAAATAGTCCGGAGGATTTAGGCCGTTTTTTGGCCGAATCGTGCATTGTTTGATACACCTATGAAATTTGGCACACACTTACTTTGACCTATTACACTTTATTTCAAAACGGGACCCCAGTCAGATTCGACCCATGGTGACTGTGGCGGCCATTTTAATGGCCGCCATTTCAAATTTCAAATCCATGTAGCTCATTTAACAATAGGGGTAGAATGTCGGCATCTATACCTCTGTTTTTCGGGTCATTGAGTTTAGATATAATCACGAGTCTGTATTTTGCCATTATATCTAAAATAATTTTTAAACATGCAGTCATTTTACCTGAAAATAAGTAAAAATTCAAATTCATCTTCTCAAAGTAGAAATTGTTTTAAAAACAGAGTTGACGAATTTCATGAAATCAGGCACACACTAACTTTGACCTATTATGGTTTATTTAAAAATTAGACCCCGATCAGATTTGATCAATGGCGACTAAAGCGGCCATTTAAAAAATGGCTGCCATTTCATTTTTTATAACAGGGATTTAATTTTTTAAAAGTAAATGCTCGCAGCTATACCAATAGTGTTAGGGTCAATTAATTAAAATATTAAAACAAAACTGTATTTTGAGGAAGGAAGGTAAAAAAGGCTGTCGAATTACGTACAAATTCCTAAAATGGCAGCCGTTTTATGTAAAATAAACTAAATATTACTATAATTATACATGTAATCAAATATTTTTTTCCAAATTGAAATGTAGAATTATTCACATTAGGAATGTAATGAAAACACACCTTTTGTCCTAATGTTATTGATTCAGGAATTAGACCTTAATCAGATATTACCTATGGAAGCTAAGGCGGCAATTTCTAAAATGGCTGTCATTTCAATTATCAAATCCATGTAGCTCGTTTAATAATAGCGGTAGAAAGTAAATGTTGACATCTATACATATGTGTTCAGGGTCAAGGATTTCAAATATAAATACAAGTCTATACCGGAAACCCATATTAACCGGAAATTAATGTTGTTCCCACTCATGTCCGGTTTAGAGGGGTTTCACTATAACAGAAATGTTTCGAGATTGACCAACAGTGCAAGCCCTGAACAGAGTGCTCCTGTATGAACAATGCACCCACTGTTTGCAAAGGAAAGATGATCTCTGTACAATTTCACTGATTGTAATCTTCAAAGTAATATGCCTGTATACATTGTGACACTGTTATCTTTATGGCCAAATGAAAATAGTTTACAACATATGACATTTTATAGCAATGTAAACCCTAGTGTTCAACCATAGAACACTTATTGAACGCGTATTTGCAACAGATATTGCACGCGTCCATGTGTTCAAATGTTTAACACAAGCGTTCAGCAAGTGTTTAGAATGTAATGGTAGTGTTCAATTTTGACCAGTGTTCCTAAACTGAACACCTCACAAGTCATGCAGCATATATTGCTCGCCTAACACATGCTCAACGAAAATATTTTAAAAGACAGAATTCACACAGAACACCATGTATTCCGATTTCAAATGTCTACTTTAACCTTATGTGTTAAACTATATTCATACCTACGTAGAACATACATGTTCAGCGCTAGAATCATATAGAATATAAATTGTTCATGTTTAGAATGCCCCAGATATTTCAGCATAGATTTTCTAAATGAAGATATGAAGACATCTTAAACTTAAATAAATCTAGATCTAGATATATAGCATTTGTATTCAAATTTATTCTGATAGTTAATGATAAATAGAATCTATACTGAAAACAGAATAACCTGTCTACTTACAAAATTCCTGCCGTAAGCGAGATGTCCACCCTCCTTATAAAATTCCAGTTTGAGCATTAAGCCCGCTTTCACTTATGACGCGTTTGCTTAAAACCCTTTTCGCTTCCCAAACGACAGAAGAATTTTGCTGCTGTGTAGACAATTATTGATTTGTTTTAAACATGGTTATTCATAATCAGCATATTCCTCAGACATTTTACCACGAAAAATGACTTCTTGTTTTAAAGTAAGACTGATCATTCAATCAATGACGTCATCCACTAATGAGGTTTTAGAACAGTTGTTGAACGTACGCGTTAGAAAGTGTTCTAGTCTGACAAAGACGGTGCTAATTCTGAAAGTTTTCATCCAATCGCGTCGGATATTCACGTTAAACAAAAGTTAAATTAAATAAATTCAGACAGACTGAATTTATTTTACCGTAATGGAATTAAGTTACTCCCCTGAACACTTTGGTTCAAACCCGTGAATGCAAGTGTTCAAACTTTTATCACTGTAGCTTTCAAATATGGGCACTTGGTATGCAAGCTTATTAATCCAGTAGATTTAGGGTTAGAGTTGAACGCATATGTAAAACTTGAATGTATTGTCACTATTGTGTTCGGGTTTTGAACGTGTTCAGTGACCGCCACTGGTTTACAGTGTGAACTGAAGGCCTCCATGGAAGCATTCAAACTAGGGTCAGCAATGTTCCTATAAGACAACGAACCCTATTCCATTACACTGTTTATAAAGAATTCACATCCGTGGGCAACCAGTCACTAATGACCTTAAGGGCTTATAATTTAAAATTAGTTTGACTTACAATATATTACAAATTGACAAGCTATGCAGACGCAAAATCTCCTAAATAAATTACCCAGCGTAGCTTAAGTTAAGTATTCAAGCATCAATGGAGGTAACTCAAACATTTCAAGTATTGCAATAATAACTAGGTTCTCTACCCTGTTACATGTACGTAGATTATAATATTATGATAGATACGATTGTATAAGCTGATAAACGCACAATACATACTACAGCGTTCCCTCTCTACAACGGACCTCCTTACAACGACTCCCTCCTTACAACGACATTCATCGCTGTTCCCACGAAAATTATGTTTTATGCTTGCACTGATGCATTATCATCTAGCTAAAGTTGTTGTCTGCTGTTTTTCTTACATAAATGACATTTTGACAGAAAAAAACATTATGATAAATGACAAACAGCTTGAATCCAGATCAGACGCCGCGTTACGCGGCGTCTGATCTGGATTCGAGCTGTTTGCACATGTCAACCAAATTCCCTCCCTATAACGACTCCCTCCGAACAACGCACATATTTGTTGTCTCCCAATGAGTGTCGTTGTAGAGAGGGAGCGCTGTATATGTATCTAAACTGGTAGTCAAGTAAAGCATATTAACTGTCACTGAATCATTGCAACTTGTTAAACATGAACCATTCCATTCAAAATCCTCCCTAATTCCGCAAATACTACAGTCCCATTGGTGAAAAATTACTATCAATTGAATAAGTTCATGGTTTTCTTGAAAAAACAAAATATTACTAATTTTAACAAAGTATATTTGTTTCATGATTCCATAAACTGCTAAAATGTTCTTTTCGGCTGAATAAATATAGAAATGTTCTTCGTCCTACGTCTATCAGTATGAAAATGATTTCAGTAAAACTGGTAATGGAATTCCTAATGTATTAGAACAGTATTACTGTTACATAAATGTGTCATGTAGTATTATCTAGCTTGCCCTTTTCAATTGTCAGTTTGTGATTCATACACCTGATTTTACATGTGTATTAGAAGAAACAGTAAAATGATTAAGAATAATAAACTTCTAGTGAATCAACATAAATCACTGAAGTAAATACGATGATCACAAAATTAGTAGTATCTGCTTTCATTTTATTTTGTGTACGAATGATAACGAGGGGCATGTTCGATTATCAGTCCGGAATTGACGAGATTGACGGAATTTAAATCGAATGGTCCGGAATTCAATTGCAGAATTGTTCTATCAGTTCTGTTCAAGGAGGAGGTGTGAGCAGAATTGTTCATTTCTGTTTTTACTTGATTTACTAATTCCATGGAATCGTTCCAAACAGTTCTGCCACTGCTAATCGAACACGCCCGAGTTATTTCGGTCCTTGATCGTTTCGGCCTAGGTCGTTTCGACCTAGATAGTTTCGGCCTATTTTAGGGTAAGGTCGTTTCGGTCTATTTGGTGGGTCGTTTTCGGTTTTACATTATCTAACGCATAAACTCGGTCCTGCAATAGCATGTTGTACAGTGTATACCATGATCTGATATTTTTAAAAATCAAATACATCAATAAATGATAGTATTAATGTAATAGCTTTAAAAAATTTAAGTGGTAAACTCTGAGTTTATATCCAGATCAAAAATGCAAAATTACGGCATTTACTACAAGTAGTTGCATCCAGACAAAATGCTGAAAGAATATGTCAGAGTTATTCAGCATTTGGTCTGCTTCTGATCTGATTGGAAACTGATTGGTGCATTTTGCTGTTTCAGGAATACAGGGTTGCCATTTCTCCGGATTTTTCCTTAATCTTCGGATTTTTTTCTAGTACATGATAGCTTAAAGCAGGCTGAAAGTAAAGCAGAATACGCCATAAGCCTGCTTTCAGTAGTCACATGCCAATAAAACTAGAAATAGGCTATGGGGTAAAGGTACGATTCTTAAAATCGCACTTGAAAAATGCAAATTTGGAAATCTTCGGGTTTTTCATGTTTACTTATGGCAGCCCTGGAAATATATATGGCGCTATATGTGTTCCACATCGTGCAATCAAACCCTGGTAGGAGTTGAGATGCCGAATGGTTTAATTACAAGCATCTCAACGACTACCCGTGTTCGATTGTTAGATAAAACACTGGTATAAATTTATTATTTCGATTCTAACACATAATTTAATCTTAATTTGCACCGAAGCAACGGCGCTACATTTCTTGGCTTACGCATTTTCGAAGCCATATGGCGTCACGTTAGAACGTTACAGCGCGTGAGTGTTCTATTGAGAATTCGTACACTGATACGTTCCTTCTTTGTTTATATAGAGGCGTGGGCGAAGTGTGTTAGAATTTTGTTTAAGTTTAAGTCTCGTACCAGGAAGCGTCTCATCTACGTCTGTCCTGTTTGCAAATGATGTTTTTGTGGTTTTCGGGCACGGATGGCATAATCATAATTAAAATAACAAACAAATGTACGAGTTGTTTTGATTTAATGATATAAGGCTTCAAATGAACATAAAATAACAAACAAATGTACGAGGTGTATTAATCATAATTAAAATAACAAACAAATGTACGTGTTGTTTTGATTTAATTAAAATAACAAACAAATATACGTATATATTCAAACGCAAAACTCACATAACTTCTAATTTATATTGTAAAGAATTTTAACCCCTTATAACATAATTAAAAAAACATATAACTAATGATAGACGACTTATTATAAGTGTCGCTGCAATGTTTTTTCAAATGTACGCAATATCTTAGCAAATGAAAATAGACTCGACAATGAAATAAAAAGGTAATAATATATTAAATAATAAATAAAACAGTATATATATCAACACCTGTGCTCTACTTTCACTGAAGAGAAGACAATGCTACACATTGCAAATGTCTGAGCAGGCTCAAATACAGTGGAGAATCTGTTATTCTTTCCCAATAAACGCGTTTACGCTAAAACTATTATTTGCAGTGCAAACAGTTTGGAGCCAGATCAGACGCCGGGTAACCCGGCGTCTGATCAGGCTCCAAACTGTTTGCCACCAAGATAAACAAGAATTATCAGAATTGTCCAAAAGTTGTTCTTTTCTACGTTTTAGTGCTTTGCGTTTGCGTACGTTTGCGTTTAAACGGGAAAGAATAACAGATTCTCCACTGTATGTTAGCCACTCCGATCAAAACCAATCGATAGAAATGTGCAAAAATGCAATATAATTTTCATTTCTTTTTGGATTGCATATGTGTTACGTTTGCGTTTAAACTGGAACGAGTCATGCCTTCTACGCTGTAAATAGAGATAATTGATCAAGGTTTGGCACGAGTCAATGCATATAGCTCCAGTATTAAACTCTATACTGCCTTACCTCGAGTATAATGGTTATTCGCAAACAGTGTTCAGATTGATTTCAAGTATTTGATTGGTCGGATTTGAGCTTTTGCTCAAATCTGACCAGTCAAATGCTTGAGAACGATTTCAGACTCGACGCAAACGCTTTATAACTTTGGACTCTGATTAGACGTTCAGTTTCCCGATATTAAAACTGATTCCAAATACCAGTATACTCGAGGAAAGGCAGTCAAGTGGTTAGCCTTGAACTTAAATGTCTTAAATGTATTTCCAATCAAAACTCTACATACAAATGTATGACAATCTTTGGCCAGAATTAGACGCTAGATTATTTGGCGCCTGACCTGGATCCAAACAGTGTGACCATTGGTTCACGGTTCCTTTATAAAAACAAAAGGCACACACACAGTAAGGACTGCCATTTCTCCGGATTTTCCCAAAATCTTCGGATTTTTATTCTAACAGATAGTATCTCAAAGCAGACTGAAAGTAAAGCAGAATGCGCCTTAAGGCGCATTCTGCTATACTTTTATCCTACTTTAAGTAATCGCGCTTGAAAAGTATAAAAATTGGAAATCTTAAGATTGTTCGTGATAAACTTATGGTACATGGTAGCCCTGTACTGTCATTGGGACAGCGATTTTCAAAACTGTCGACGATTCAGAATGATTAAAGGTTACTGATAGCTTATATTAATTAATATACATTAAACAGTCTGTAAAATACGTTACACTTTCTCTAAAGCATTGATGACCATTGACTATTCCGAACAGTTAAGAGTGAGATCAGTAACCGAGATACGCTGATCACAGTGAAGAAGATGTTTTTCTTTCCCAATAAAAATGTTTATGCTAAATCAATTATGTCCGTTACAATCAAATTTGAGTCGGATCAGACGTCGGGTAACCCGGCGTCAGATCAGGCTCTGAACAATACCCCACTCAGATAGAAATATATCGTGTGAATTTTCAAGAGGTTTTATTACATATTATTGCATTGAGTTTCGTTTTGTTTTGTTTTACGGAAAGGAACAACGTCTTCTCCACTGCAAGCCCCTAAACTGTATATTAAACAGATGAAAACATTTTCAAAATGGTGTCGTTTTCAACATTTTATTGCTGTCTGTTTCATTTCGTTTAACAGAAGGACAACATGTCCCATCCTCTGTAAGTCTCCAAATGTGATACCAAACATATTAAAAAATGCTTACGTAATTTCCTAATGCTTTCGTTTTCTACATTTTATTGCAAATTCGTTTGTTGTATCATTTCGGTTAACCCTCTAGCCCATAGGTTATGTCTTATTTTAAAGACATGTGATTTCTTAAGGCAGGTTGAAAGTAAAGCAGAATGCGCCCTAAGGCGCATTCTACTTTACTTTCAGCCTGTTTTAAGCGACTACCTGCTAGGATAAAGAAAATGTCTCATGGTACATTTTATGAGTGTATAAACTGGAACTATTTTCTTCAGTTGAGGAATATATCAAATGCGCTAAAAGGCGATTCTATGGGCGTGGTGGGTTAATCAGGAGATTCATATTGTCTTCCTCCACTGTAATAAGATAAGTCCTACGTACATGTATGCAGTAAACCACGTTAAATTTATACAGTCCACTACCTGCATACATAGGAGTTATCTGATTACCTCCCTTTAATACACACTATTCCTCCACTGTATTTTATAAATATTGATCACAGTGTTCAACGGCAACATGAGAAGAGGTCAGTCTATTGCACTGTTTTGGAAACCAAAGTAATAAATAAATAAACAAAATAAAATGGTGGACGTTTTGTTTGTTTTCAATGTTTGAAGTGACCGGATCTTCCAAACCGCAGGCTAGGCAATTCCATGGACTCTTTTATCTGTCTGACTTTGAAATCACGTTGTCTCTCGTTGAAATCTCGAATAAATGCTTCCATGAGATCATCCATTTTTCGTCGCTTGGAGGCTATGATACAGAAAAAATTAAATATAATAAAAGAGAGGACGCATATTTGCCAACCCATCCTCTGACAAAAAAACAATGTTTACAGAGCACCAAACAAGACAAAAGAAAGTGGCGGCTAATAGAATTGGTTAAACTATATGGACGGGCAATAAGAATTAAGCTACAAACGTGGAGTCAGCGACTGGTTAAAATTATTATGTAATGGACACTACAATAAAAGCATATGTTTAACAATCTATTTGGTATGCTTCTGTATAATTTTCGTCACCAATATGATATAACTTGCTTCAAATCTGTAGTCTGTTTTATTGTGTTCACCCATTACCCAATAAATACGCTTTTAACACCATTTTAAGTTCAAATCAATCAGACACGAATATGTACCATACGAAATAGTTTCTATATTCTAGGAGGGATATGGTACAGTGTAGCTTACAGTAGGATCAAAAGTAAAACGGAATGCGCCTCAAGGCGCTTTTTTTCAACCTGCTTTAAGTGGTCAACTATTGTCATACATGTACTAGAAATAGGCTATGGCGTAATGGGTTAATGCTTATCTACTTCAGTCATTCTATCCTAGCGACGGGTATTCTCGTTATAGACAAATAGTTTACATGTGAAGAGCAAACCTGTCAAACGCAAACAGTGTAGATCCTGTTAAGAGGGCTCCTGAGCCCTCTGATCAGGGTCTACACTATTTGTATTTTACAATTTATTGTTAAAATTAAATATATATTATAACAAGTGAACTAGTAGTCATCGGTGATGGGATTTTCCATTAAAGTTTCAGGTGAGAATGACTTTAGCTAGCTTAACCAACTGATGTTTGACTGTACACATCTTTTTGAAGCTGAAATCCCAATTGTTTTCCTTTTCGGTTCTTACCTTTGTGGTGTTTCTCGGCCGATTCTGTGTTTTCATATTCGGGTTCCAGTATTTCGTCAGGTGAGCGAATTTTATCTAGGGCCTCTCGGAATCTAAGTTTCTTCAAAATTAGCAATTTTCGAAGGTCTGAAACGAAAAAAGAATAATTTGAATAACCCTTCTACCGCCAAATTAATCATGTGATCATGCTGTCGTATGCTTCAATATTGTTGTCGGCAATAAAGTTTCAATGTAAGATTTAAGGCAACATGCCTAAAGTAATCTCGAAACGAGTATCAAACAGTTTGGATCCTTATCAGACGTTACGTGGCGTCTGATTAGGATCCAAACTGTTTACAAAGACGCATTTTAGCGTTATTGACAGTGACACGATAAAACAACTCAATAACGTTTTATGAATAAAATTCCCATGTGCTTATCTCCCCTAATAATGTACAGTGCTCCCTCTCTACACAACATCCAATGGGATAATCATATTGTGTGTTGTTCGGAGGGAGTCGTTATAGAGAGGGACAATTAAAACGTGGCTTACATTTGCAAACAGCTTGAATCAAGATCAGACGCCGCGTATCGCGGCGTCTGATCTTCATTCAAGCTGTTTGTCACTCATTATTATATCTCTTCTATACTTATATGTAACTTTGAGAAACACCAGCAAACGACAATTTCAAGCAGACGATATTGCAACATTAAAAAGTTAAACATTATTGTCCTTTTTGTTCCTTTTTAGGACACAGCGGCAAGGGTCGTTGTAAGGAGGGAGTCGTTGTTGGGAGGGCCGTTGTAGAGAGGGAATATTGTATAAAACTGTATGCGTTTTCAAAACATACATTCCTCCATTTTATTACATAGCCGTTTGTTATAAGTTTCGTTAAAATGGGAAACAATAACGTTTGCCTCACAGTTTATAAGTTTTAAAGCAGAATAAAAACGTAATACGTTCGAATATTATATACTATTGATATTGCTTTTTGTTTTCTACTTTAACCCTTTCCCTTTTATTTATATTGTTTCTGGTCATCTGCCAAACCATTTATCATGGTACATGCATTCTTTAAATGAAACTGCACATATAGAAACGTATTGACAAGTGTTCTTTAAATGGGTGTCATGTCAATTTATTCGCCATCGTATTTGACTCTAAACTGAATAACACTCATACATGGCTTGTTGACTTTACTTCCAACCTTTTTAAAACCATGGATACTTATTGTCTACATTAGCGAACAGTGTTGGCCCTGTCAGAGCCCTTGGTCTGCAGTGTTTTCTAATTCATTTGAAAGGCTCCAATGTATGTACAGTATGGGTTTACGGTGTCTTGTTGGTTTCAACATAAACGCGTAAGTTTGGAAAGCAAAACATTTTCTAAACTGTACAGTCGTGAAGAGAAACGCGTTATGCTAAAACTATATCTTTGCAAACAAAACACCACGACGTCTGACTACGATCAAAACTGTTTGAAACTTTTATTTTAGTCAATATACCCAAACTTTGAATTTGAGCAATACAAAGCTGACTAGTATTAGATCTATTTATAGCAAATGACGTCATGACAACATTGGTATTAATGGAATAATTCTCTAGTTCAGTGTCACACCAGAGAAACTCCATTGGACGTAGCGAGGACATTGAAAATAATAAAAGGAAACACTTGACACAAAGCTGATCCTGCTTAAACCTCTCTAGCCCGAGACAATGCACTCGCGCGTCAGTCATTGTTGAAATAGTACAACATGATGTATGGTTTTGCCATTGTCCATGCGGTGTTTCTGAATTGTCACTATGCAAATGAGCACGTAAAACAACTACCGATGTATCATGTCGGTTATTCGAACAGCGAAACGAGATCGTTAGAAATACATGTATCAGTTTCGAATTGTTCGATGGGTTATCTATGTACAGTTGAGAAGACGTAGTTTTTTCCAGTTCAAACGCAAACAAAACACAAATAAATGCACTTAAATGTATGAAAAACCTAACTTTGTTGACGTTTCTCACAATTTGCTTTTTCTGAGTGGCAAACAGTTTAGTGCCTGATCAGACGCCGGGTTACCCGGCATCTGATCTGGCTTCAAACTGTATGCAATTGAAATACAATAGTTTTAGCCTAAACATCGTAAAGGGATATAAAACAACCGACATATTCAAGCGGCAGTCAAACGACAATAGAAACTAATTTTATAATGATAATATAATATAATATAATTTGTTCTATAAAACAAACATTGAAAATATTCATTACAGAACATGAATGTGTCCGTTTAAACGCACAAGAAACAACAATGCAATGCACTGAAAATGTAGACAACAATTACAATCTTCTGAAATATCTAACGATATAATTATTTTAATATGAGTTGCAAACATTTTAGAGCCTGACGTCTGATCTTGCTCCAGAGTGTATGTATAAGAAATACTTGTTTAAGCATTAATTTAACTCATTGAGCCCTAGTGACGCATATATGCGTCGTTTACCAAATGTGTACCTGAGAAGAGTACACTTGTCTTATGCAAACAGTGAAGTTCCTGATCAGAGGGCTCTTGCAGGAGCCCTCTGATCAGGGACTTCACTGTTTGTCATTTTTCAATTTATTACAAAAAACAACCCTAAATAGTCTAAAATGGACCATCCTTTATTGCCAACTGGAATTTTCCATTGGAAGTTTCAGGGGATAATGAGTTAACGCGTTTATTGGGAAAGAATGACATCTTCTCCACTGTACATGCGTACTTACGTCACTTTTTTGTATCCATAGAAATGGTATTCTATGCACCATCATGATTGCATCTGGACGTGTGTTTGTAATAATGCAATTTTCTATTACTGTTTATCACACATTGACAATGAAAAATCGTTTGTCAGATTATGAATTACATAAATGATACATGTATGGTATGAATATTACATCTGACAATACCAGTCTGATATAAATATCAAACCATCCTTATAGCAGCGGTCTTGACTACTGTGTAAAAACGTTACTCTTTCCCAGTAAATGCATTTGTTCTGATTTTACTATGTTAATAACGGAGATTCTTTTCCGTTTAAAACAAACAAAACGCAAATGCTACTCAATAAACGTAGATAGTTGTAGTTTACCGTATTCTGATCTGGGTCCAAACTGTTTGCAATAGAAATAATGATTAATTTTATCATAAACGCGTTTATTTGTAAATAATAACTTAATTGGTACAGTGGCGAAAACATTTTTCCTAATTAACGCCTACAACCAGATGTGAGAATTGATATTTTTCTGTATTTTAGCCAACGGATTTGCGTTTCGTTAACGTTTAAACGGGAAAGAATAACCTAGTATCAATCGTACACTGCTCTTACAAACTCACCTGGACTAGGTTCTACATCTGTTGATCTGTAGTGAGGGGCGTCAAGGGCCGCTTCTAGTTCTTCTAAGGGGTAGGACATGACGGAGGCAACGGTACACGCCAGGCACACGGCAACAAACATTAAATGCACTGTCTTCATGGCTGCAAATTAAACAACAAACATCAAATATACTGTCTTCATGGCTGCAAAGACAATAAATGTTAAACGCACTGTCATCATGGCTGCACAAACAACAAACCTTAAATGTACTGTCTTCATGGCTGCAAAAACAACAAATATTACATGCACTGTCTCCATGGCTGTAAAAACAACAAACATTTAATGCACTGTCTTCATGGCTGCAAACAGCAAACATTAAATGCACTGTCTACATGGATGAAACGAAAATCCAACAAAACATTGCCAAAAAAACAAAACATTAGTATATGACAAACTTCAGAATTCAAAATAAATAATATTATTTTCAGTGGAGAATACTTTTTTTTACCCTTTCAAAAGAAAGTTGACGCCTCCATGTATTAAAACTTAGAAAACGACAATTTGTTGAAAAGATCACCAATGTTTTTAATTTGAGTGCCAGCCGATTGGAACCAGAGGCCCGTTTCATAAAACGTCGAACGACAAATGCAGTCGTAAGTCAAATTTAAAAAACCCATTTAATTTCCAATTTCTCTATCTAATCCTGTCTTGTGACATCTCTTTGGAATCGTCTTGAATAGACGATTCCAAAGAGATGTCACAAGACAGGATTAGATTGAGATATAAATAATTATTGATACTTTATAATCTGACTTACGACAGCATTTGTCGTACGAAGTTTTATGAAACGGGTCCCTGATCTATCATAGTGTCTTATCTGGCTCGAAACCTTTTGCGATTGACATAAATATAGCATAAACGCGTGTACGGGGAAATAATTACATCTTGTCCACTTTTATATGGGAAAATATGTATATAGCCAATGGTTTTGAGTGAGAACAGACGTCGAACTGCTCGAAATATATTGGATAATATTGACTGGTCTTACATGTACAAACATCCCTGCTATTGATAATAGCCACTTTTTTTAAAGAACAATGGAAGAATTTACTTAACAGTTCCATGTATGTATGTGATGAAATGCTAATACCGTTGCCAGAATTTAGTCAACCAAAGAGACAGCGGAAACACGCTGATTGGCCTACAGACGACATGGCATCAAGTTACATAAAAAACATAATTGGTTATTCTGTAGCAGTCAATATTGTTAAACCCTTACTGTTATGAATTGACGTCTGCTTTCTAATATATCGTCTGCAAAAACAGATCAATATTAATTTCAATGTTTTTGTAAATGAAAAAAGTTGAATATTATTGGCATGGCGTCTGATCTGGATCCAAACTATTTGCAAATATTAGCCATGTCGATAAGGTTAAACCTTATTGTTTTAAATTGTCGTCTGTGGAAATACATCGTCTGCGGAAAAAATACAAAATTAATTTTAATGGTTTTTTTTACCTGAAGAAAAATTCAATATCAGCGACAAACAGTTTCGACCCAGATCAGACGCCGCGTTACGCGGCGTCTGATCTGGATCCAAACTGTTTGCAAATAATAGTCAAGTCGCGCTCAACATGATAGGGGTTAAACCTTTAGCATACTGGTCGTCTGCAAAATTTAACGTCTGCAATCAAAGATTAATTCTCAAAATATTTCAAGAAAAATGTCAAACAATTTAGCTCCAGATGAGACGCCGAGTTACAAAGCGTCTCATCTTGAAGTAAACTATTTTGTAACCGTTATCAGATATTTCTTCTACAGTCGACAGTTATAGGGACAAATTGCCATCGACGTTGGTCTTTTAAAGCTAATATGTTAATTGACATGTTAAATATGGTGGAAATATCAACCCTTCTTCAACATGTCTACAGTACTGACATAAGGGCATCAAGCACACTTATTAAATAAAGCTAAAATTGTTTTACATTATGTTGAAAGTGCAGGACACCAACGACAGGACGTTTGAAAGGTATAACCTGTTCACTGCCTTACCATGGGTCCAATCGTGATTTGCAAACAGTTTGGATCCTGGTCAGACGCCGCGTAACGCGGCGTCTGATCAGGATTCAAAATGTTTGACACTTATTTCAGTATTTCTTAAGTCAAAATATCTAACATTTAAATTTCAGAAATAAAAGCAGACGACTATTGTTTAAATCATATGACGTCACGGCAGTGAAGGGGTTCACAATGTTCGTTTCAAAACGCTTTACATTTTGATTGATAAAGATCACTGTACCAGAGTATGCAGACGGAAGTCACGTGATAATAGAAAATGTTTGAATTGTGTTAAGCCTTACATTGCATAGCCAAGGTTGTCACGCATTTTCAAACAGTTTGGATCCTGATCAGATGCCGTTAAACTCGGCGTCTGATCAGAATCCAAACTATAAGCATTAGAGTTTAAAAAACTTAATTTCTAAAATTTATATTTGATAATATTAAGCAGACAACTTATTTAAAGCGGACTATACTATAACATGATAAAGGTTTATATTTGATTTGAGGTGCTAGTCGTACTAATCGTAAATGTTACACTTAATTAACTTTTTTCATGCTCAACATTGGATTCCTGTTCAAATATTGTTTCTGGTATCACGTTTTGACGTTAAAAAAAGGATAATCCAGTAAAGTCATGCACCGAAACTATTGTCTGTATTAAGTTTTCAAATTATGATTACGCTTTTTATTTGAACCAACTTTTTATAAGTAAAGTTTTCAAATGCATACAGTGGAGAAAATATAGAATATAACATGAGTGTTCATAATTTATTTGATTTATTAAACGAGTCTTTTGAAAAACGAGACTTTGCCGAGTTGTTATCGTTTTATTAAAGGACAAGTGTAACAAATCCAATAAATTATGAACACGAATATTACATTATTGTTATCACATAGGTTAGAGAAGTTATTTCCATGTATTTTCGGGACTTATTTGTCGCTACCTTTTTTAAAGTTAAGTGAAAATCTCATACTATAGGGCTAAGCACGAAACAAATTAACGGGAAAAAAGAGTTCCGATTCCCTTTGATTCTGACGAAAGGTTTAGTATAATGTTGCTTTATGATCATAAAACAGTTTCAGGTAGTTCTAATATTAAGTGTATAAGTTAATTCTACATTAACTAGAACGCATTGTAATGATGTAATACGTACATGTTTTTGCATCATTAACATAGTTATTCAACTAGCTATATACAAAAAATAAACAACGAGTGTTATTCAATGCTCGCACCGTATGTTACATTGTACATGTTTGTTACAAACGTTATTATTTCCCAACAAATAAGATAAACACATTTTAAATCGCGAATAGTTCATTTTGTTTCTGGTTACACAGCGTCTGATCTAGCTTCAAACGAGTTGCAATGAAAATACGTTTAGAGTATAATCGTTTAACTGGAAATGAAAAGGTTTTCTACACTGTATAAACTATCCTAAATATAAAACAAAATATTGAGGACCGTACTACGTTAAACCTTTCATTGTCAAACTTTATCGTGAGATTGTTACCCTTTCACCGCCATATTGTCGCCTGCTTCAATATAATTGTCTTCAATATCGTTTTAAACTTAGATTTAATGCAGTATAACTGACGATATTTCAAAACAAGTGGCAAACAATGTTGAACCTGATCAGATGCCGCGTTACGCGGCGTCTGATTAGGATCAACATTGTTTGCAAATGCGCTTTATGACGGCATTGAGAGTGAAAGGATTAAGCTTTCAATGCTGCTCAGTTTTGTTCAAATAAACTATTGAAAACACCTATTCTGATTTTTACCTAACAAAAACTTTCATACATTGCTTTGTCCATTACTAAGTTCATGATATTGATCCCACTAATGAACATAGTATTAACCTTTTGTAAATCAGTATTGTCTATCAAAATTTGAGAAAAATATCGGCTTAACCTTTGAATACGTTCCAAAGAGGGAAATACTAATACGGTATAGAAATAAAACCGAATGCAAGGCATTAAAATGTTTAGAAAGTTAAAGCATATTTAATCTGATTGACAAACATTTTGAAGCTTGTCCAAACACCGAGTTTTTCAGAGTCTGATCTGGTACCCTACTGTTATCATTGGACATTATTGCTTTGGCATTTAAACGTATGTTTGAACAAAACTAGACATCAAAGGATCGATCAGGTTTGTTTGGCACGCAATGTAACTTCAGTGAAAATGGCTTAATTCTAATTTGAAATAATAAAATAAACTTTCAGAATTGAATTCAGACGGTTGTCTAAAGCAGGCTGAATGTGAGGCAGAATGCTCCTTAACCCTTTCCCTTATAGAAGCGACTTTTAGCGCATTCATTTTATTCATCCGCCAAAGAAAAGAGTTCCATTTTATACTGTCATGAATATGTACCATAAGCAATATTTTCTATATCCTAGCAGATAGTAACTTAAAGCAGGCTGAAAGTAAAGCAGAATGCGCCCTAGGGCGCATTCTACTTTACTTTCAACCTGCTTTAATAGGTCACATATATTAACTACTAGAAACAGGCTATTGGGTAATGGGTTAAGAGCATTCTGATTAACTTTCAACAGCATAAAGCCATCATCTGCTAGGATAAAATAAATATTTCTTATGATGTGTATTCAATACATGGCATTAAGAGGACGCAACTCGTTTTTAGAAAGCAGACATTACTATGGCGGTGGTGTGGTTAAATGTGATATGGTTAACCCCTTCACTACATTACACCGATCACAATGGTTATTTGCAAACAGTTTGGATTCTGATCAGACGCCGCGTAACGCGGCATCTGATCAGAATCGAAACTGTTTGACACTCATTTTAATATTACTTAAGTCAAAATACCTAAAAATTAACTTTGAAAAATAAAAGCAGACGACAATTGTTTAAAATTGATGACGTCACGCCAGTGAAGGGGATAAATGTTATTGCTGACTTTTCATGACGTGACTGTTGACCATATTGAGAGTGTATTGGAATGGCTACCAAGTGGCACACAACTGACGTCAACAAACATTTTGGATACTGATCATAGATTGAATAATTCGGCGTCAAATCAAGTTCAATACTGTTTGATATTCGAATCGTTGTTTCTTAAAATCAAACTACATAAATGTTAAAATAAGAATAAAAACATTAAAGGTGCCGACCATTCCCGAGCGGACGGTGTTATAGCAGTGTAAGGGTTTAATTAATGGTTTCTGGCACACACATACAGCAATGAGTCACTGCCGTTGACGAAAATATACGAGGACAGTCAAATAAAAAAAGTACTGAGTGCATGTAAAGATAAGTATGCAAATGGCATCGAACTTTGATCAAACTCTGATTCGAGTTTCAACTCCTTACACTGGGATAGGTACCTCCTACTACAACCCTTTCAGCTATAATACATGTAATGGAAGGTTTAACTTTCCAGTTAGGAACTGTTCAATAAAGACTATTTAGGTTGTTTTCAGCCATATAATTAATACTGACAACAAGTGAAGACCCTGATCAGAGGGATCCATATGGAGCCATCTGATCAGGGTCTATACTCTTTGCCTAGGTCAAGTGTACCCTTTACAATTAAACTGTATATAAAGATAATCATACTTGTTGCTAGGGTTGAGGGAAGTAAAGGTTATCATTTTTGTTATTTATCAAAATTAAATATTAGCCCTTCTGAGTGAAAAAACATAAATAAGAGTGTTAAACCCTTTACCCGATAGAAGCGACTTTTAGCGTATTTAATTCATTCCTCCGCTGAAGAAAATAGTTCCAGTTTATACCCTCATGAACAATTACCATTACAAATATTTTTTTAACCTAGCAGATTTTAGCTTAAAGCAGGCTGGAAGTAAAGCAGAATGTGCCTTAAGGCACATTCTGCTTTACTTTCAACCTGCTTTAATTGGTCACCTGTCTTCAAAACTAGAAACAGGCTATGAGGTAAAGGGTTAACATAAAATTTTATCAGAAGTTATTGACATTTTACACATTGATCCTAATATAACCTGACATTTTATACATTTGTCCTTACATTACCTTGACATTTTATACATTGGGCCTAACAGTACTTGACATTTTATACATTTGGGTCTAATATTAACTTTCATTTTATACATTTGGCATTTCAGTACTTGATAATTTATACATTGGGCCTAAGGTGTTTACAAAATCACGTGCCGCCGACCTTTGCAGATAAGAAACTGAAGGTATCTGATGTTTACACGTCACGATTATATACGAGCAACCGCTTCATTGCAATGACGTCATCTGCTTTAAACAAGTGTCGTCTGCTTTTATTTTTCAAATGTAATTTAAAGGTAAATGGACTTAAGTTTAATGAGTATCAAACAGTTAGGACCCTGATCAGACAACGCGTTACGGTTCAGAAAAAGGAATAATGTCTTTTGAGTGTTCAACGTTACCGTTATTACATTAAGTACTTGACCACACAGGCTTGAGCAAACAGCGTAAACCCTGCTCAGACTGCTCCTTTTCGAGCAGTCTGGTCAGGGTTTACACTGTTTGACATTCAGTTTGCACCTTTTGGACAAATTATGTGTGATAAATGCAATTAATTTGATTTCATCAAAAATTTCAGCAGCAATGCATCATGTTCCAATTTTTAGAGTATTTACGGTATTGTATATTCATATAAATTCATAGGATCTTTATCTGTCATGTTTCTGACCGAAGTTCATAAATAAATCATCATGTTCGCACAACGAAATCAAGTTTTTACAGTTCTACCGTTTCTCTTTGACAGTATTTAATGGACAAGCTACTTTCATCCTTTCAGCTCGCTTTACAGTTTTAAATCGTAACTTTTCATCTATATAGCAACAATCAAAATAAAATTATATGTTATTTTATTTGGAAAAGTTTACGTGATTATCAAACCGTTTGGATCCAGATGAGACGCCGGGTTACCCGGTGTCTCATCTGGATGCAAACTGTTTGCAACATATGTCACAAACTCCCTAAAGACGTACTAAGACAATAACTGTTTTATCTCTGGGACAAAATAAACTGTTTGACTGTTTGATGTTCGACGCATTCAATTAGATTTGCATATATTGAGCTTTACGGGCCGGTACATATAGTATAAAACCATGGCGTCTAAATGTTTAAAACATGTGATCGTTTTATCTCAAATTAGATTGTTGCTACGCTCATATGACAATATTCCTCCAGAAGGTAGCTCGGTTTAGAATGTTTATTAAGTTCTAGTATATTTTGTACGGAAACATAACAATAGTAAAACCCCTACATAATATATATTCGAAACACTTAAATTTATTGCTTACAGAACTTAAGGCAAAGGTCAGCAAACGTAAAACAAGATTAAATCAAACAACATGCTCTTAAATGCGTGTTTTGTTGGAACTTACTTTAAGCAGTTACGTTGCTGAAAACCAGAAAATAAGTATCTGGAGGTAAATCTAGATAAAGGTATCTAAAGTATTGTAAGGCTGCAAAATGGCATTAAAGTGGCTTCAAACTCAAACTGTTTGCCATTCAGATTAAATCAATCAATAAAAAGTTCAACAAATTGTAATTTTCTACTTTTCATTATACTGCGTTTGTGTTTGTTTAAACGGGAAAAAACAAAATTTATTTTCCCAACTGTACACATTTGTTTTCCTTGTTTAAACGCAAACGAAACGCAAACGCATTGCATTTAAATGTATAGAATGACAACATTTTTATAATTCTGACTTTTCATTTTCATTTGAGTGGCAAATAGTTTGGAGCCTGATCAGACGCCGGGGTACCCGGCGTCTGATCAGGCCTCAAAAGTTTGCATGTGTAATGATAATTTTAAGAGTAAACGTATTTGTTGGGAATGCATAATACTTTCTCAATTGTACATTGTTAGCTTTTATGATATTGACATAGACTACTTCCATGACAAAGATAAACTGCCAAGTCCGCCATCACTGATATTTGCAAACACGCGGCGTCTGATAATGATCCCATTTTTAAGGCGTGAAAGGGCGTATCTATTTGAAAGTGTGATAAAGTGAATTATGATTTACTTCAAATACAGTGCAATGGTCTCTCAGAAAATGGTAACTCAGGAAAATTCTTATATAGGAGTAATAGAAGCAATGTATTTGCGTTCCGTTTGCGATTAAACAGAACAGAATAAAGTCTTCAGTACTGTATTAACCCATTACCCAATAAATACGCCTTTCTTCGCCTTTTATTTATTTCTTCACTGTAGAAAACATTTTCACTTAATACAGTCATGAATATAAACCATAAGATATGTTTTCTATTTACTAGCAGATTGTAGCTTAAAGCAGGCTGGAAGTAAAGCAGAATGTGCCTTAAGGCACATTCTGCTTTACTTTCAACCTGCTTTAAGTGGTCATCTTTCTTCAAAAGTAGAAATAGGCTATGGGGTAATGGGTTAAGTCGTGCGTGTAAAGTACTGAACCTTATTAAAATAAATTGATAATCGCAAGCGAATTGCCATCGAATTGCCATCGAATCGGGCGCTTCAGAAAACAAATTATACGCTTGAATATTTTACGCGAGTTTTCCGAAACGGTTGTGACAAAAATGGAATCGAAAAAATTAACGAAGGCGAATATTTGTGAGATACACCATTCAAGAAAACTTACCCGAGGGTAAAGTTACTATTTTGAATCGCAAGCATATTGCCATCGAATTGCAAGCGAATTGCCATCGAATTGCAAGCGAATCGCAAAAATTGTTAATTTAATAAGATTCAGTACTGCACGTGTATTTATAACCAGTGCGTCTACGTTCATTTTAAGCCATTTCTTTGCCAAACCAAAAAACCGTGCCAACCCATCCTACACTGTGACACATTCACTTGCAATTATAGATTCTATTTCTTTAACCCAGTTTCATGTATACATCTAGGCACTGCCACTTATACTGCCATTGACATTAAAACTTAGATCACATTACAGAATACGATACGTTTTGAAAATATTGTAAACGAGTAATGATTTGAAGAAATCATTAAACAGTACCATATTTATTCAAATCAAACACATTGTATCAAACACTTTTTAAACCCTTTCACTATCTATGACGTCATAAAGCACATTTGCAAACATTTTTGATCCTGATCAGACGCCGCGTAACACGGCGTCTGATTAGGATCAAAAGTGTTTGCCACTTGTTTAAAAAGTACGTCCGTTAAACTGCCTTAACCCTAACTTTTAACTACAATATGGCGGTGAAGGGGTAAAAACCTCAAGACAAATTTGATCGTGAATGGGTTACATGTAACTGATACCGTTAGACAGATGCGACAAAATGCAATACATGAAACCATACCAAAATAGTCTGTTGAATTTACATACTGCAACAATGGAGAAATATATAAACGAGTTTACACTATAACCATAATGAGTTTCGAGCCAGATCAGACGCTGGATATTCCAAACTATTTGCCACCCAAATTAAAATAAATCGCTAGACAGTTATAAAGATTTTCAATTGTCTACAGTTTTTTTGCATTGCGTTTGCGTCCCGTGAAAGATTAATGCCTTCAAGATACAAGCAAGTACCCGGCTTTACTGTCGATTTAAGTATGAAGACGTATTCTTTGAAATAAGTGAGTTTGTCCTTAACTGCAAACAGTTTTGAGTCAAGTCAGTTATTCCGAGTTTGATCAGCAAATGTTTTAAATGAATCGTCCAATATGCTCAAAATGATATGTGTTCATTTCATTCTAGTGCTTTTAATTTAATTTAACATGAAAGAAGAACGTTTTCTCCACGCTACAAGCTTCTTCGTGTGAGGTCGTTTAACCGTAAAAAAATTAACCCTTTCACTCTCAAACGTCAAAAGCGCATTTGCAAACAGTTTTGATCCTGATAAGACGCTGCGTGACGCGGCATCTGATCAGGATCAAAACTGTTTGCTACTTGTTTTAAAATTACGTCAGTTATACTGCCTTAAATCTTACGTTGAAACGATATTTGAAACAACAAAATTAAAGCAGACGACAATATGGCGGCAAAGGGGTAAAACTCTCACGATAAATTTGATCGTGAAAGGGTTAAAGCAAAAGCCCTCATGCTTACAGTGCAGCACATTCTGTAACGGAACCAAGTTATTGAATAAGTTCAATTAATGAAAGCAATCGATATTGAAATTAAAAACTATGTTCTAACGTTTAACAGGCATGGTCTCAAATATCTGTTATTGCTTTTAAGCGCTATTCTCTCCAGCACAATAAAACACACAGTATATTTCAAGTCATAAAAGCAAATGTTTCATTGATAATACAAAAGTACAATTTAAAGTATAATGTAGTGTTACTTTCACACTGCTGTAAGACTAAACATTGATACATGTACCTAAAAGGCATAGCCAGTTAAATTATTGTACTTTAGTGGATAATACGTTATTATTTCCCGTTCAAGAGAAACTAAACGCACTAAGCAATATAACCTAGCTTTTTGAACAACTTAATTATTTATTTTAACCTGAGATGCAAACAGTTTGGAGTCTGATCTGATTCCAAATTATTTGCTATGGTAATATTTGCTTTAAAACGAATGCGATAATTGAGAAAGAATGACGTCTTCTGCACTGTACTAAGGGATTACTGTAATAGTATTGAAATGCATTAAACAAACAAAAAGCAAAACACAAACAAAAAAATATAGTTTGATTTGACTGATTATTACATAACATTATTATATTGAAAATAATATGTCTAATAAATACTAGTATTTATTTTCGAAACGATAAAACGGCTTATTAGATACGCGACTATGTTCAAAATTAAACACATTTAGGTCTAGTGTCTACTAAAATTAACACTGGCAAACAGTGAAGACCTTAATGAGACGTCGCGTTACGCTGCGTCTCATAAATGTATTAATTGATTGCTTGTTCGTATGAATATCCTTGTGTATGGACACTTTCACACTTGAAATATTGAAAAGAAATATTCTAGCAAGCACACATAGAGAGATCATAGCAACATTAACGCATGAATGGGTATCATAAATGAAATGTATAAATTATTACACCCCTCTTATCTAATAGTTAAACCTCGACGGGTCTTTATTAAGAATAATTTATATACACCTCGCACTTTTGGTTCATGCATTTTTTATAACATAAAAGCAAAAAGGATAATTTTGTAAAAGGCCCGTAGGGATAGAAATATTAGTTCAGAACAATTTAATAATGTTTTGCCATCTTAATTCAGTTTTGGGAATGTTTTTCTCTTTATAAATAAAATGAAATAGATATATATGTTATATTGTATTCGCTGATTATAACATAACGTTATTTCATGGAAAACAAAGTGTACTTTTGAAATACTAGTTTTTATCGCTTTTTAGAAACAATGAAATAAAGTTTATATATTAACAATGTGCAACATGCTGCGTGAATAAAATGTTAACTAACATATGACACAAAATGTTTATTTAAAATTAATATAAATCTAATGTTCACATACCGTATTATATCAAAATGGAAAACAAATTGTTGCACAATCTATCACCGACAATCCGCAAAATTTCCAAAGTTATATGAACAATCCCTGTGCCTTGCTTGCGTTAGAACTAAATAAACATTCATGCTCATACCTGTTTTCCTTTCAATACTTTCTCCCTGGCTCGGTCTTGTTCAATTATCGTAATGGATGATTGTCTGAAATATTGTCTCTTTTATGCCACCGAATACCGGATTCAAAATTGCGTTGGACAGTCACGTGACGAGTGACGTCATCAAAAAACCAATTGTCTGGACCCTGACATTGGGATGAGGTGTATTAAGGACAGGAAACCAAGGGATTATTGCCGATTCGCCCCCAATTCCATAACAGCGACAGTGTACATGTTCCGTGTGTATCTCGGTATGTGAGAGGTGATAAATAGCTAATCATCAACCATGGAAGCATCAAGTTGCTGCGACAATGGCCCGCTCGTACAACGATCAAGGAGTGATAATGTACAGCCGCACCTGTATTTAGCAGTCTCATTGACGTAGCTTTATTGCTATTGTTTAATACATGAGTCGCTTAATGCAGGATAAAAGTAATGCAGAAAGCTCCTGATGGAGCTTTCTGCATTACTTTTATCCTGCATTAAGCTGTAATATTGTTTTTTATGCATTGTCATGCTTATTATATTGAATTGTTGCTTAATGAAGAAGTGATACATTGTACAATGCCACTATAGAAATACTGCGGCTTGTTCATCACCATACATGAATGGTGGCATCAAATTGCCCAACCACTTTTTTATTATTCGAAACTGCAATCCATTAAGACCTCTCTATACGACCACCCAATATAATACCAATCGGTATTTTAAAAGGAATAAAAGTTGTTTAGAACATGACAAAAGTAATAGTAAAAATGCTCATTTAGAAGCTTTCTGTTTGACCTTCATATTGCGTTAATCAGTTGCTTGCTTTAACAATACAAATACGCCGTCTGTTGATGGGGTTATTATAGTAGAGTTTTACTGTACGTAAATAGGATGACTTCTCGTACATTCATACGTTCCTTAACCTTGCTTCTTTGCTAGCTCATTGGATAACGGGGTATTTTTAACACATTAAGTTTAAATTGGGATAGTCAAATTACCCTTTGACTCATATGTTAATATAAGACGATATGAAATAGATAGGTTAATTTATTTGTAATTTTCACTAAAAGTACGTTAAATCATATGCTCGATTAAATATATATATTAACCCCTTAACTACATTGTGATATATATACCCGTCTAACACAGTTTCTGCCGAATTATCGTCTGATTATCGTTTTTGGCTGCTTTTAGTTTTAAAATTTAGAATTTGATGCGTTTTTGACTTAGGAAACATTGAAATGAGTGTCAAACAGTTTCGATCTTGATCAGACGCCGCGTTACGGTTGTAAACATCAGGGTTGGAGGCATTGGCTGTGAAAGGGTTAAATTTTTATTTTCGGTATTAATCACGTCATTTGACTCCTTTCACTACTGTTCGTGTCCTTGATGTTACAAATGAATGGGTTCAAAACTCGCCATCAGGACATTGGCCATTGACTTGATATTTTAATTATAGGTTCAAATGACTAGTTTGTTTATGTTGTCAGTAAAAACAGAGAAACTGGGACGGATACAAATGTATACATGTCGGCAAGGTAATTTCTCCGTTAGCGTAGTCGTATACACTAATATTTTCGAAAAGCTTGGACCATGATCAGAAGTCGAGTAGTTGGGAAGGATGGATGAGTTGGGTTTTACGGCACTGCAACACAAAATATTCCATATAGCGCCGATGAATGATGAGGAATAATGAGATGAGATGATGAATCACTTCAGGAAGTTGATTTCGGTTAGTCTCACACGTTGTATTCATGTAGCAGCGCATGGGATCCAAACCACCGACCTGCTATCATTTAGTTCTTTGCCTCTGGTCATATTAAAAACTATAAGAAACTAAATGTGATTCTTACATCGAAATGCATTTATAAAGCCTTTTTTCTATCAATAAATGTTATAATTTTCTACACGCTGTTAACGAATTTGTGACAACTGATTCAAACAATTTGTATTCAGATGAGACGCCGAGTAATTCGGCGTCTCTTCTGGATCCCAACTGTTTGACCCTCTGATGATATATACTGAAAAAACAAACAGATTAATCAGTTCTAAGAACTGTTGCAGACTACAAAATATGCAGTGACAATAACAGCGCGTGCAGAAAGTTAACCCCTTCACTGCCATGACGTCATCAATTTTAAATAATTGTCGTCTTCTGTTATTGCTCACATTTAAATTTTAGTATATAATTGCTCTTTTCTAATATTTCGACCTCTAAAAGCCTTTTTCAAAGAAAATCACATCAAAACACACGTCACACTTTTGTTACATGCATTCAGCCAAAAGCTTATTCTCTTTGATTTTATTGCTGAATATATGTAACAAAAATGTAACGTGTGTTTTGACATGATTTTCTTTGAAAAAGGCCCTTAGAATATTAGAAAAGAGCAGTTTATATATTAATACTATTTCAATTCCCTATCTGGAACATTGTAAATTTTATTGTAAACTTTTAGGTTTTTTTTACTTGTGAAATATTGAAATGAGTGGCAAACAGTTTAGATCCTGACCAGACGCCGCTTTTGGTTACAAACTGTTCGCAAAAACTTATTGTACTCGGGGTTTAGGAAGTGAAAAGAATCCAGTGGATAATCGGGACAAGTCGTTACTTTAGTAGTGTTTGTTCCAGACGGGTTATGACGTGGCAGTGAAAGAGCAGAGAAGTTAAATGATACGCTCTACAAATTACAATGGTTCCTCTTATCCATCAGATCACATTTCAGATACTATGATGCATGTAAACACGATATTTACCTATTTGTATGAGAATACTGAGTTCGTCTTCAGTCGCAGCTGAGGGATAGGTTATTTAATTGGTCTGACTACCTATTTCCTATTTTCCGTGCATCGTGCAACCTTTTAGCGTGCGAACCGAGTATACCAAATGTGTAAATAGCACGTGTGTTTTTCAAACAACGTTTACAGTGAAGACGTTATTCTTTGCCGTTTTATTGAAACTACGCGCAAGCGCAATGCAATTATATGTAGAAAAATTATAATTCTTTGAAATTGTTGACTAGTTTGTTGTTTCTGATAGGCAAGCAGTGTTGCGTCTGACCAAACGTCGGGTTATCATGCATCTGATTCGGCTCACAATTGTGCGCAATAGACATAAGTGCTTTTGCATATACGCGTTTGCTGGGATAGACTGACGTCTTCTATATACTGTAACTTATCTCCAACGAAACGATTCGAGACATGAAAAAGGAAACCATACTTAACATTAGAGGACGTAATTCGTTCCCAATAACCATGTTTATGCTAAATATTGTGTGCCCGTTACTCGGCGTCTAATGAAGCTCCAAACTTACCGCCACTCGGATTAAAATAAAGTTAGACATTTAAAAACAATTGTTGTTTTTTAAATTATATTGCACTGAGTTTCCGTTATGTTTGCTTTTAAACGAGAAAAAATAATATCCTCTGCACTCTGTATATATGTTAAAATGTAGTACAGTGTTCCATCTCTACAGCGACCCTCTAAACAACGACTCCCTCTTTATACCAAATACCCTTGCCGCAGTGCCTTAAACAGGACAATTATGTCTAACGATTTTACTGCTGCACTATCGTTTGCTTAAAATTATCGTTTGCTGTTTTTTCTCAAGGTTACCTAAAAGCGGGTATTTTGATAGAAACATATAATGATTAGTGACAAACATCTTGAATACAGATCAAACGCCGCAGTACGCGGCGTCTGATCTGGATTCAAACTGATTGCAAATGGAAGCCAAGTCTTACTTTCCCTCTCTATAACTATTTCCTCCGAACAACACACTCACTCTGTGTCTCCCTTTGGTTGTCGGTGTATGGAAGGAGCACTGTATTTACAGTAGGGACATCGTTATTCTGTCCCGTTTGAACGAATGGGAAAATATATGTAAACGCATTGCCAAATGATAGAGAAAATGCCAGATGTTTGAATATATAGACGATAAACTTCAAGTTTAATCTGAGTAGCAAACAATACCCCCATTGCATATGATCCGTGTCATGACCAAACCAGCCTTATTGCATTGCAAACAGTTTATATCAATTATGCCATCCGCCGCGTCTGTGACGCGGCGGCTGGTCTTGATCGACACTTTTCGACACCCACATGCATCTAAATCATTTTATGTAGTGAGACAGGTTTTGTCATGGCACGGCCCATATGCAATGATGTACTTCATTTTGTTATCAGCAACTGTATATTTCAGGCGTAAGCTTGATTTTATAAATGTCATTCTAAAAATCAAAGGTCAAAAAATCAGTATTGGCGTTTTAATATCTCTCTAAATTAAGTGGTCGTTAAGTTAAATTTTAAACATATCTTATTCCATATTAATCATTCGCATGGGTTTGGGCCACACGTTCTTGTAACACTAGAGACGGCCCTTCCCCTACCAGTGGGGAATACATAACAACGGTATGAATAGAATACCATGATTTATATCACAAATGACGTTATATAACAAATGACACTGTTTAGCTGAACGTTTAGAGCTGTTGTTGAGTGAATATCGAGCACGAAAATACGAATATCGATACATCGAGCACGAATAAATATATCTTTATTCAATTCTCATCATAGATACAATAAAACATCTTTACAATTAAACATACGTGTAAATAACCCATGTCATTCCATTAAGAGTTATCAAAGACAAAATAATATTTTCAAAATGAACACATACTACGAGGGTGCTTCAAAAAGTAATAATACTTGATCAATAACTTTAATATCATACGTGCAAAATGCACCCGCGTATATAAGAAATCAATACCAACTTTATTTATACTAAAAAAGGACAAAGTCAACAGTATTAAACACAACACACCATCTATCACAGTTTACAAATGGTTATATAGCAGTAGGTTTATATAGGAGGCTGTTCATCAATTAACATGTTTAAAATAACATTGCAGGATTTGGCAATAGTGCGTACAAAAGTTTCATTTAAAAATATACAGCCTATCTGTATCATTCTAAGAGTTAAAAAGAGGTGTAAAATCAGATATATTGGTTAAATATACTTTGTTAAGGAACTAGTAGTATCGCATTTCATTATTACATAGAATTCGTTTTCAACACAATCTCTACAAAATAAACGAACCCTATGTCATCAGCCAACTCTTCGAACCATCCTGTCACAATGCGCATTGGAGCGACACTTGAGCGGAACGAGTTTAAAGATGATCTGTGTTTCGCCGGTAGTATCAGTTTAACATAGTTTTGAGTTTCAATATCTTGTTTGAAAATGTTTATAAGTTCTTAATTTATTACCTCTATTACAAATGCTAGATTGTTCGTTATTAACCCTTTACCTGATAGCATTGTTTCTAGTATTGAAGATATGTGACTACTTAAAGCAGGTTGAAAGTAAAGCAGAATGCGCCCTAAGGCGCATTCTGCTTTACGTTCAGCCTGCGTTAAGTTATTAACTGCTAGAATAAGGAAAGTATTAAATATGACACATATTCATTACGGTATAATTTGGAACTATTTTCTTCAGCGGATGAATAAAATGAATGTGCTAAAAGTCGCTTCTATAAGGGAAAGGGTTAACGGTGTCACTCCATTGGCATACAATAGTTTGGCGTACAAGAATACATTTTACATGTTCTCACCACTATAACATAAGCTAAACCCATTCACTGCACCCCAGATACTTTCCTACCTTGTCGTGGTTCTGGGGCTTATTAGTCATAGGAAAATGTTTCTGTTTATTAGGCCGAAATTATCCCCTCTGTCAAGAACTAAAAGGAAGGCATGTCGGTGGTTTTGATCCAATACGCTGATTGGCAACGAATGAGATTAGCCGAAATCATCTGCCTGAAATCGTCATCTCATCTCACCATCCATCATCATTCACCGGTGCTACATGACCTATTTTGTGTGTCACAGTGCCGTAAAACACAACTCATCCATCCATCACTACAATGACGTCATCTGCAATAACCCTTTGCCTGTTTCTGGTTTTGAAGACAGATTACTACTCAAAGCAGGTTGAAAGTAAAGTAGAATGCGCCTTAAGGCACAATCTGTTTTTCCTTCAGTCCGCTTTAAGGTATCATCTGCTCGAATAAAGAAAACAAAATTACCACACATATTCATGACTGTATGAATTGGGACTACTTTCTTCAGTGAAGGAATAAATAAAAGGCGTGAAAATGCGTTTCTATGGAATAAAGGATTAAACTGTTTAAAACAACGATACGAGTGTCAAATTGTTTGAATTTTGATCAGATCCCAAGCAACTAGGCATCCGAATAGAATTTATATTTGCAAATCCATATACTTTTGTCGTGCAAGACTGTAAAGCCTTAACCCCTTCACTGCCTTACCCAGAGTACGATGGTTATTTGCAAACAGTTTGAATCCTGATCAGACGCCGCGTGACGCGGCGTCTGATCAGGATCCAAACTGTTTGACACTCATTTCAATATTTCTTAAATCATAAAACCTAAAAATTAAATTGCAGAAATTAAAGCAGACGACAATTGCTTAAAATTGATGACGTCACGGCAGTGAAGGGGTTAATGGATTACCTTGAAGCACGCTATGCGAGAAAACTAATCAGTCGTCTGCACCACGGACAGAAAATCAAATCGTTCCTGTAAAAATATGGTACTATAAAGTTCAGCCTTATTTTTATGAGAACGATTTGAATATATATTGTCGTTTAGAATATACGATCACTAGATCATTTGCTCGAGTTGTTGAGACTAAATATGAAAATTTAATTAGTAGTTGGCTCCGTAGACATACTACTTTGTTGGAATGTCTGGCCGAGGTCGCACCAAGCTGAGATTGTACAAATCTTTTAAATCAAAATTCCCTACATGACAATACTGTAAAATGATACTCCCGCCTTTGCAGAGGTTGGCTATTTGTAAATTTAGATATGGCGTTGATCCAATTCATATTGAAAACCGCCGGTATAAGAAATAAAAAAAGTAATATAAAAAGTTATAGTCTACTTTTAGTCCGAATGACCGCTCAGTCGACTGTACATTTACTCCCCTGATCATTGAGCCATCTTGCCTACATTATTGAGCACTGCTAACATATGGCGCGTAGGCAGCCTTAGTACCGGCTCATACCCTTCAGAGGTACCCATTTTAACCCCTGGGTAGAGAGGAGCAATTCGCGGTACATATCTTGCTCAAGTACATTCCTGTACATCATCGGGAATTCGGAAAAGAATCCCCTTGTCAGACCGCTGGTTCGGCGGGTAACCGAACTCACGATCCCTTGTACCGTATTCCAACGTGTTACCACTGGACTACTACCGCCGGTCTTATTGAAGAAAGAAAAGAGTCCTCATTTTGTCTGAACAATAATGTAGAAAATGAAATACATGTCATTTTGAACTGTCATATGTAAAGTGATGTAAAGGAAGAGTTGTTTACAAAATACATGTAGATTTGAACCAGATTTCTTAGACCTAGATGCTTTTAATTTATATAAGCTTCAGTTTTCCAAAACTAACATGATAAGAGTGTGCAAAATACCTGTTTTTTACATTTAACACCGACAAGTGTAAAGTCTTTCAGCTGGTTTCAAAGAGACCAGAGTCATTATCCCTACCATCAAGATCCACCAGATAGGCATCAAGTCGAATTTAGACCCGCAGAATCTACAGAAAGAACACAGCTCTATGGTAAAAGCCATATACTCTCTCCATCCCTACACCCCGGGACCTACATAATACATTGCTGAAATTACAAAAAATATCGATAAAAAGCTGTCCAAGAATCAAACCATAGACCCTAATCCAGTCGGTTTCAAAGAGACCAGGGGCAATCCCTATCATCAAGATCCACCAAACAGTCACGGGCAAACGGTACAACTTCAGAACTCCCATTTAGACCCACATCGTCCACAGCATGAACATAGCCTAGAGGTAGAGGTCATCCGTTTCCTACTTTGTTCTAAAAACAAATATTAAAGAATTTTGTTTTCAGACTTTTTTGAAAGCTTAACTGATCTCGCATCTCTGATATATGATGATAGAGTGTCCGAGAGCTTAGGGGCTGCATGCATGAAACTTCTATCTCCAAACTTCACCAAACGACTTCTCGGCACAGCCAGCGATACTGATTTACTTGCAGACCGAAACTCTCTTCTAGGTCTATACACGTCAAGCATACTGACAATGTACCTTGGAGAATCATTGTACAAGGCTTGTATGTGAGTGTCAGAATTTTGAATTCAATTCTGTGTTGAACTGGAAGCCAGTAAATCTCCTTCAAGAATGGAGTGATGTGATTGTACCGAGGAATCCTAATACATGTAATGATGCGGGCTGCTGTATTTTGCACACGCTGTAAATTATAACCTGGGACACATTCCCTTATCTTATTAGTTCAAATGATATACATTTGAAACTCGATTATTCGAACTCAAATTTCAATGTTAAATTGTGGCATGTTCGACTTAAGCCAGATCAATTTATCGAACATAAAAATGTGAAATACCGCTTGATTTAAGCGAGTTCGAGGTATCGAGTTTCGACTGTAGTTCGTAGTCGACAGATATGTATTTATGAGTATCAACTAGGAGAAGGGTTACAGGTTGTTGGCCGTCAAACAGGGTCAGAATATTTTCAGAACATTTTTATTGATCAACCAGCAATTTAGGAAGGAAAATGTAGGACTTTTCTTGCGCATTTGTTTCTGTGAAATGCATTGAGGCATTTAGCAGGGCAAGGTTTCACAGTTAACTTGATCTAAACCGTCATAAATATTAAAACTATTGTCATAGTTTCTAAGAAATATATTCCGCCTCGATTGTTTTAAAAGGCTTGCACTGGGCAGCCTTGACTTGTACAATACATGCCCTTCAATGATCAAATTTATCGCGAGATTTTTACCCCTTTCACCGCCATATTGTCGTCTGCTTCAATAGTGTTGTCTGCAATATCATTTGAAAGTTAAATTTAAAGCAGTTTGACTGGAGAAATATTAAAACGAGTGTCAAACAGTTTTGGATCTTGATCAGATGCCGCGTGGCGCGGCATCTGCTCAGGATCCAAACTGTTTGCTAACGCGACGTTTGGTGCCATTGAGAGTGAAAGGGATAATTTTGTTATGTTGACATTTGCCTATTTACAGTCTAGCTTGCGATTAGCGACCATTGAAAATATAGCGTATGTCAATTCCTGAAGAGCACATAGTGTTTAATACAGGACAGACGTAATACAAATATGAGCTGCAATATACTTCACTAACATACTCCAGTATTTCGAGGTACTTTTTTTTTATTTGATTGTCACTGGGCAGTAGTATTATTTAACTTTGCGTCAAAGTTTATCAGATGTAAACCTTTATCTATCGTAGCAAATTATTTATGAAAATACTTTCGTTTGTAACAAATTTCAAAATTAATTATTTCTGTTACTTATTCTTTAAAACGTTTTCGGTGCGTCTAGCATTTTGGAGCCAGGTGAGATGCCGAGTAACCCAGAGTATCATCTGGTTTAAACTGATTGCAAATGGTACAACATTGTCACAGATATAGTTCCTAAGATCAATACAAAACAATATAACAGAGATAGAGATCCAGGTTGTTAATCATTACACAATTGTTACCATTTGTTAGTAATTACAGTACTGCTTCAAGTCAACCTATGTTGGCTCGATTTGAACCTTAAGTACGCTGTGTGTTAATTGTGATAAATGTTTCAAAAAGTTTCGATCGAGAGAAGACGGCGTCTGATCTGGATCAAAACTGTTTGCAAGTTGAATGTCACACTGAATGTTCTGACGGAAATTAGAGTTAATTCTATTTGAGAATTGCTCTGATCGGCAAAGATTTCAAACGAACATTGCCCATCCAAAGGTTTGTCTTTAAAAAAAACTGCAGTAATATAATATAATCTTATCACTGTATTAACTTCTGCACAATTGTTTTATATTTTACATAAAAAGAATTAGTTCATATACATTAACGCACCTGAAACAGTTTCATTTGATCATCGGTCACAATATAAATAACCATTTTACTACATATATAACATAAAAATATATGTCATTGGTTAGCCTATTTAAGGGTAAATGGACTCCGCTACCTTTTTTGTTAAACCGACAATAGAGCAACTTGACTATCACCAGTTGATCTTAAAAGGGGTGGATGAAGTCAGGTATATATAATATGACACCCTATTAGCCTGTCAAGTTTCAATGGAAAAGAATCGTATCTGCTCTCAATTATAATAAACCCTCCCACTAACAAGACCATCTGTATCATATAAATCAACTTATTACCTTAACTGCCATGACGTCATCTGCATTAAACAATTGTTGTCTGCTTTTTTCTGATTTGTTCTAAAACTTTGGGAAAATTGACTGAATTAACGTCGTAATGTTATCAAACAGTTTTGATCCTGATCAGACGCCAAGAAACTCGGCGACTGATCAGGATCAAAACTGCTTGCACAATAATATGGTACTCCGGATAAGACAGTGAAGGGGCAAAACAGTAACTATAGCACAATCAAACCTAGTTTATTCTACTTTTACAAGAAAATAACACATAAAATTGTACATAAACAAGCAAATATTAAATGCAGGACACGAATGATACAGAAATCTCCCAAAATATAGCTTTCTGTATTGCTGTTTGCTGCAGTAAGCCATGTCTTTATAAAAGCATATTTAATTGCAACAAAGGATGGCTTTACACATGTGTTATTGAAGTGTTTAAAAAGTACAACATACGTGCGTTGGGTAGTTAAACATAATCTGAACTAAATACGGATAACCTTTCAGGGTGAATTGAACGGCCAAAAAACCATTTTGATAAATTAGTAGCCACTTAGGCTAAAATACCCAATGATAAATGCGCACTAAATGCACTTTAACCTCATAATTCATATCGCCCCCTCCATTTCAAAAATCAAAATAAACCAAACTTCATTTCAGGGCACTGGGAATTTGTTTTCCTTGGCTAAGCGTATCTGCTAAAAACGTATGTATGTCCTATGAGTAATTCAGCTTCTGATCAGTTTCCAAACTTTTTGACACTTAGATGAAAATGGATCGGTATAATGTTTACGAAACTGTATGTTTATGATTTGTATGTCATTGCGTTCCGTTTCGTTAAAAAACACAACCCATAGTATAAAAATATAATGGTTATACTATTTATGTTGATAATGATAATAATGTAGATGATGATAATAATAATAATAATAATAATAATAACAATAATAATATTATTGTAATAATAAAAATTCTAATACATGTAATTATTATGATACATGTGAGTATACTAATAATGAAGATAACAATAATGATAATGATTATGATTAAAACGGAAGTCGAACTCGGAGAAGGCGAAGGCAGAGCGGGTGCTGTGACATCGAATACCGCACTAATTTTCCACGTTTTAACTTAAAACACCATTTAGATAAACTTGCGCAAGTTCGACTTACACTTTTGATCTGTAGATACGGATAATTCGAAGTCAAAGATATTCGGGTTGAAAGTTTAGCTACGTTGAAAATTTAGAATATGACATTGTTTGCATAAGGCTCGATCCTCAACTGAAATACGGATACAACTGAGAAATAAGTACATGCTGAATGTGCCGAACAGAAACCGCACATTAATCCAATAGCAAATGAAAGTTACTTTTTTATCAAATCAGAAGTTAGATAAAGTCACTTGCAGTTGCGGTCTAAAGTCAGAAGTCAAAGTCATGTATCCTATATCCGGGTACATGTAGCTACAGTTTATAGGGTACAGATGCATGGTCAGCCTGCAAAATACAATTTATTTTCATTTGCAAAGAGTGTGGATCAACATGGTATTTGTTCATGATCAAGACTGTTTGATACTTGCATTAAAATTTATCGAGTTAACCCGTTATTCCATAGCCTGTTCTACATGTAGTATAAAAGACATGCGACCACTTAAAGCAGGTTGAAAGTAAAGCAGAATATTTATAGGATACATATCCATGACAATATAAAATGGAACTATTAAATTTTGTAGACGAATAAATAGAATTAGTTAAAATGTGTATCTATGGAGTAAATGGTTAAAACGATGTTAAACTATTTTTAATATAATTTGCCGACGACAAATTTGAAGCAGATGATTATGATATGAAAAAAAATATTCCAAATGGTATCTAAGGTGTGAACAGTACAGTACTCCCTCCCGACAGCGACCCTTCCAACAATGCTTCAACATCTATCTCCTTTTTGTCTTCCGCGTGAATCTTTACTTTAAGGATAATCAATTTCTTTGAACTGATATGAAAAATATATCACGAGAATGGGTTGTTATCTGGTTAAAAAACGAGTCCGCAGGACGAGTTTTTTAACCAGATAACAACCCATTCGAGTGATATATTTTTCATATCTATTCAAAGGAATTGATTATTCTATTTATTATATATATTTCAATGACGTTTTTACAGAAAAAAACACACAAAATTGATTACCGCGACGTCACTAAACTAATTATGACCTGACGTCACAAAAAGTGATATCATCACTACATGTAGTGATGATATCAACAGTGACGATATCAAATTTATCTAACTGAGAAATCTCTATAAATCATCGATAGATATATAATAATTATGTTTATACTACTTATTTTTCACGATTCTATATACTTTTTGTTAACAGCTTTGAAAGTTAAAAACAAAAACAAAGTATCCACAGTCGCAACCTGCCATCACACTTAAAACATGACGCAGTCGAGACTCGATACCTCGAACTCGAGTCATTTCGAACGTATCCGTGTTTCAGGGTTGAATATGGCTATGCCACGTTTTGAGATGCGAGCATGTTCGACTTTAGCGATATCGAATTATGGAAATTCAACACATGAAATATCAGTAGAATCGAGTTCGAAATTTCGAGTTTCGACTGTATATTGAAACATATATGAAAAGGAGAATAATTTATATAAGTTTGAACCAAACTTGTTTGCTAATCCTGATATTTATATGTGATATTGTATGTATTGTCAGTCATGACTGTATCTATTTTGAAATAAAATACTGTTTTAACTTACAATACTTACCGCCGTTCTAAAACAAGACAATTATGTCCAACCTTTTCACAGCGGCAATATCGTCTTCTGCAAATTATCGTCTTCTGTTTTTCTCATTCACATAAGTGACATTTTGACAGAATGAAACATAATGACGAGTGACAAACAGCTTAAATCCAGATCAGACGCCGCGTTACGCGGCGTCTGATCTGGATTAAACCTGTTTGCAAAATTAATGTAAGCCAATTTCCCTCCCTATAACAACTCCCTTCGAACAACATATTAAACCTTTGTCTCACATTGGTTGTTGTAGAGAGGGAGCTGGAATAAGTAAGGGTTGAATATACCGGTACAGTAAAGTTCATTTTTAATAAAATTTGATAAAACGAATGTTGGATATAACAAAACAAAGGTTATTCCCCATCTCTATTATCGTTAAATAGAAAGGACCTGCTATAGAGAAGTTTGGAAACAGCGCTCCCTCCCTTCAACGACTCTCCTAATAGTGGTTCCCTCCTTACAACAACGTTTGCCAATATTCCCCCCAAGACAATGTCCAATCTATTCACGACTGCAATGTCGTCTGCTTTAAACTGTCGCCTGCTGTTATCTCAAAGTTACATAATGAAGATTTTGATGGTAAAAACTTAATGACGAGTGACAAACAGCTTGAATCCAGATAAGACGCCGCGTAACTGGATTCAAGCTGTTTGCATAGTAAGCCAATTTCTCTCTGTGTAACGACTCCCTCCGAACAACGCACACCATTTATGACTTCCGTGGGGTGTCGTTGAAGAGAAGGAACGCTGTACAACGTACAATGTATAACGAAAAAAGGCAGACGGTCCCGAGGACTGTGTATCTTTGATACATGTACTTTAAGCGAGACAGTCAAACCTCTTTTAAGCGACCGTTTAAAAGTTATAGATATATTTGTAAGACTCAGGTCGATGGTCGTCTAAAGTTTAAAACACCAATCTGTTCTTTGTTGGTTTGAAGGCTGCATGATTGAAGGCTTACACAATATAATCTTAACAGAAGACAAGAACGCATCCAGTGGAAACGCGTAAACTAATATTTCCATTGCAAAACAGTTTGGGGCCATTTCATGCACAAAAACTGTTTGCTACTCATATTAAAAGAGTAGTCAGAACTTCCAAAATAGGTTATTTTCTACTTTTTTGTACATTGCATTTGCGTTTCGTTTGCGTTTAAACGGGAAATAATAACGTCTTCTGCCCTGTAAATGCACTCGGTGCTACATGTATATAACAATTTTATGTTTCGATGTTCCGTAAAACCAAACCCGATCAATTAATCATGAATAATATTTTAGTGAGACAGTCAAACCTCTATTAAGCGACTATTAAAATATAAGATATACATGTAGTTGTAAGACTCAGATCGATAGTGATCCAAAGTTAAAGACACCGTTTGGTTATGAACTGAGATTGAAGTTACATGAATGAAGGCGTACACTCTTAAATGAAGACTAGAACGAATATCCATTGAATTCCGAGTATATTATAAAAAGTGCAAAATCATACTCGAAAACTATTTGTGTTGAGCTGACATTTGACTCTAATTTGTTATCAACGTTAAACCCATATTTTATCATTGAATTGTGTCAGGTATGCACGTTCCGCCCAATTTAGAAATAACTATATCATTTCACCCACGATTTCAGATCAACCCACGATTTTCAAATTAGCCCATAGTCTGGGACTAACCCAAGATTTGAGTCTTACATACTTATTTATACCCAAAACGGCAAGTATCTGCTTAATGCAGGGCAAAATATTGTAGAAAGTTCCCATATCAGCAGCCACCTATCTTCAAAGATCAACACACTACCTTACTGAGATATCGCTTGATCCTTTCCCTGTCAACTACGCCAAAAGGTGCGTTTGCAAACAATTCGGATCCTGCTCAGACGCCGCGTCACTTGTCGTTGAATAAATTCATACCAGTGTATTATCGTGAAATAGAACACGGGTATTGGTTGAATACGTAGTAATTAAATCAGGATGCCGTCGGCCGAGTATTTTAATCACCAAGATCTAAACGACTGTCCGTGTTCTCTTTCACGATAAAACTACTTCAGTTGAACTACAATTTGCATCGCCACAACAGCGTTACATTTTTTGGTGCACGAACTATTGAAGCTATATTACAGTGGTAAATACGCTATTCCTACCCATGTACGCGTTAATCTATGTGTAAGAAACGCATAGTGAACGGTTACATGTAACGAACTGTTAACGCCTAACGATTTTAACGCGTTTAAACGCGTTTATAAACGATTATACCAGCGTGCGATTTGTGCGTCAGTTTTCCGTTCCACGCGGATATTAAAAACGCGTAAAAAAACGTCTAGGAAACGCGTTTAACGAAACGGATAATAAACGCATACGAAACTCTTAAGAAACGCGTAAAGTGGGTAGGAATAGCGTATTTACCACTGGACGACATTCAGCCGTTACAGCACGTGTGTGTGTTTAGTGAATTTAAACATGGATCCGTTCCCTCTTTCTCTATACAGGGATGAGCGTGTGGTGTGTAATACTTACATTTCGACCATAACATCAATTATCAGTACATTAAACTTTTTCTAACCAAAACTTCAAGTAGACCTTTCCGATATCAAATTTAAAGAAACAAACAACATATAAACTGGTCATGTGTTATATTTTAAACTAGGGGTTGATTTAACGAATATATTGTTTAATGACAAACACGGCAGACCATGATCAGAAGGCTCCTATACAGTGGAGAATCTGTTATTCTTTCCGAATAAACGCGTTTACGCTAAAACCAGTGCAAACAGTTTGGAGCCAGATCAGACGCCGGGTAACCCAGCGTCTGATCAGGCTCAAAACTGTTTGCCACCAAGATAAACATGAAATATCAGAATTGTCCAAAAGTTGTTCTTTACTACTTTTTAGCGCTTTGCGTTTGCGTACGTTTGCGTTTAAACGGGAAAGAATAACAGATTCTCCACTGTATGACAAGTGTACTGTGAACAAGTACATTGTTTGTAAATGACGAGTAAACTCATCACTAGAGTTAAATGCGTTAGCCCGTTCAACCATACAGTCATCTGTAGAGATTACTGATAACATATACAAACAGTGTAGACCCTGATCAGAGGGCTCCTATAGGAGCCCTCTGATCAGGATCTGCACTGTTTGATGATTTTCATTGGTTTTCTTGTCATACCAAAAATGCAACAGTAGACAGGTTAAAAATACGTGTACTTGAACAGTCCAAATGGATGCTAAATACACACAAGAGAAAATTAGGGTTGAAAGGGTTAAGTCTTGCTAGAATGCTTGTATTTACTGGTTTAGCCCATTGAACCCTAATGACATAAATACACGTCCATCACAGGCTATGTACATGTGGAAGTTCACAAAACATGTAGTAAGGTTAAAGTTGACACCACAATAACGGGGTCCCTCATGTGCAATACACGACAAAAAGATACTGACGTGTACATCAATTTTGAGGAAAACATTTAGGAAGGAAATAGCGTTTTTCCTGTTTAAGCATATTTTAACTTTAACCTCTACCCCTACCTGTACAAGGAATTGGGATCGGGCCACAAGTTATCTCAATATTAGGAATGACCCTTACGTATACAGCATTTTTAGGGGAAATCATGTAAGAATGAAGTCGGGTTTTTTGTTATTTTTACAGTTTATACATATTTTGACTATTATCTCAATTTATACAAAGAATTAATTGGGATCGGGTCAAAGTTTTTTCCTAAATCTCCGGATTTTTTCCCAGTACATGGTAGCAGGCTGAAAGTAAAGCAGAATGCGCCATAAGGCGCATTCTGTTTTACTTACAGCCTGCTTTAAGAAGTCGCATGTCAACAAAACAAGATAAAGGCTATGGGGTAAAGGTACCATTCGTAAAATCGCACTTGAAAAATGCAAATTTGGAAATCTTAGGATTTTTCAGGTCAACTTATGGCAGCCCTGATATTAGGAATGACCCTTCCTTCCCATACATAAAAAACATAATGACGCTGTCATTTTCTATTTGTCATTTTATTGCTTTTTGCTTCGTTTAACCCATTACCCCATGGATTTCTCTTTTTTTTGAAGACATGTGACCACTTAAAGCAGATTGAAAGTAATGCAGAATGCGCCTAAAGGCGTATTCTGCTTTACTATCAGCCTGCAGTAATCTACCATCTTTTTAGAATATAGAAACTATTTCTTATGGTACATTTTCATGCCTTTGTAAAATAGGTCCCTTTCTACAACGACATTCAATGGGAGACACATAATTTGTGTGTTGTTCGGAGGGAGTTGTTATAGGGAAGGAAAATTAAGAATTGGCTTACATATGCAAACAACTTGAATCCAGACCAGAACCCGGGCGTCTGATCTAGATTCAATCTGTTATATATTTTTTTTCTGTCAAATGTCCAATAATATGTAACTTTGAGAAAAAACATCAGACGAAATATGTAAGCAGATGGTCATGCAGCCGTAAAAATGTTTGGGGAACAGCGGCAAGCATTGTTGTAGGGAGGGAATCGTTGTTCGGAGAACCGTTGTAGGGAGAGAACACTGTACATATTCAGGTCTGTATACAATAGAACTGTTTTCAACAGTGGAGGTTTTTGATTTTGTTTTGTTTTTATGATTTTACGTCGCTTTAACAGTATTTCAGTCATTTCGCGACGTCCAGCTAATTGCTGATGGAGAAAGTCCCAGGAGTCCTTTATGCACTGTTTCAAGCACAAATCGGCAACCGAGTAGAACCATCGACCTTCCGCAAGCCAGCTGGAAGACTTCCCCAGATGAAAATTCCGAAGTGACCAGACCGGGAACACATAGCGATGAGGAGTTGAGACATTGTCTGTCTTAGTCACTTTAGTGGAGAAATAATTTGAATACGCTAAAAGGCGCTTCTATGGGGGATAGGGTTAAACTTTCCCCTTGGTGTAACTGGATTATCACAACTGCTGGGGAAGGGAGAAAGGCTTTAAATATCGGTTAACTGTTTGCTTTAACCCTTTACCTGATATCTATTATTGAATATAGGTGACTTCTTAAAGCAGGTTGAAAGTAAAGCAGAATGCGCCCTAAGGCGCATTCTACTTTACTTTCAACCAGCTTTAAGCTATCATGTGCTAGAATATAAAACATGTTCCCTATAAAAGATATTCATTACTGATTAAATTGGAACTATTTTCCTCAGCGGAGCAATAAATCAAATACGCTAAAAGTCGCTTCTATGGGGGAAAGGGTTAATATAGCGGGTAGCTGTACTTTAAACTCTTTGCATGCTGGGTAATTTTTTCGTCCGCAACAATTGTCGTCTGCTACTGTTCTGAAAACAGAATTTCTCAAAATTTATTTTTAAAACAGGGCCAGAGTGTCATACAGTTTGGATCCTGATAAGACGCTGAGTTATGGTGTGTCTCATCAGGATCCAAACTGTTTGCACAGATAATCTTGATTCTGCCGCTAGCGTACAAAAGAGTTAAGTTAACATTGCTCCTGTCCTAATCGTCTGCTTTAAAAATGTTGTCTGCAAATTTGGTAAAAGTCAGATTAATACATTTTTAAAATTGAAACATTTATATACGAGTTATAAACAGCTTTGATCTAGATCAGACGCCGCGTGACGCGGTGTCTGATCTGGATCAAAACTGTTTTGTAAATACTAGTCAAGTTGTGGTCGGCAGGAGAAATACGAAACCTTGTGAAATTTGATATCTATTCAGCTCAGACAGTGTGATGGGTGGATTCGGATGTTAACCAATAAATATTATTGTTTTTAAAATAAAGGTCATATTTGCCACTTCAATGCAATAGGGTTTTACCTTTTAGCGTATCAGAATCTCAAATAATCTGTCACAATTTTGAAAATATCATTGAAGGTCAGACAAGCGTGGCCTGCTGTTCGATACAGGGACAACTAAAACACTGCCTGTTTTAAAACATTACTCAATAGATGTGCACTTTTGAGCATTTGATTTATTTCTCCGCTGAAATTAATAGTTCCAATTTATACAGTCATGAATATGTGTCACAAAATATATTTGTATATTCTAGCAAATACTAGCTTAAAGCAGGCTAAAAGAAATCAGAATGCGCCTTAAGGCGCATTCTGCTTTACTTTAATCCTGCTTCAAGTTTTAACCTGTCTTCACAAGTAGAAACAGGCTATGGGATAAAGGGTTAACTAAAGGGATAAAGAGTTAATTAAACCGATTAATCCATTCGCTACCATGATATCAACTGCCAAAATGTCTTCTTCAATTTTTTTTGGTTCATAAATTTAAATTTGACTTTATAAACATAATTTCAATTCTTAATACGTTATTATATGGAGGAAAATGTCTGAGCACCGAGCCTACTTTTTAACTTATTAATATAGTGACCTGCTATATCAACAGATCCAATAGATTTGATTGATTAATTGGTGAAACTTATTTCATTTTTTTCGTACGTTTATTTGATTAACACTGAAATATTCAACGGTTACTTACGTTCAAACAATACTTAGTGCTGTGTTGAAAATCATAAATTTGGCTCCCATTGATGGAATGGCCGTGAACGGATTCGAAGTGTAACGGCAGCGGTTTTGAGCAGAGACACTTTTGACCATAAATCAATTTACAATTGAACAAAGGGTCGAACACATGCACCGATTCTTAATTCAATGAGTCCGTTCATTAAGTATATGTCGATCATCCCAGACGCTTTCATACATTGACTGTTTACCACTAAGATAAAACTAAATCGTTCACATTTTCAACATGTTGTAATTTTCTACAATTTATTGCCATATGTTTTCAATATGTTTGGATTAACCCCCTTTCCCCATAGAAGCGCTCATTTAATTTATTCTGCGACTGAAGAAACTAGTTCAAATGTATACAGTCATGAAAATGTACCCTAATACATGTTTTCTAAATCCTAGCATATGATAGTTGGAAGCAGGCTAAAAGTATAGCAGAATGCGCCTTAAGGCGCATTCTGCTATACTTTCAACCTGCTCTAAGTGGTCACATGTCTTCAAAACTAGCAACAGGCTATATGGTAAAGGGTTAACGGTAAAAATAAATGTATTCTCATTTATATACACTTCGTTTTTAATTGGCATAATTAAAGTTCTAAAATAATCGTTTCAAGTTTTGCCATTCTTCTTAAATTCTAACCACTTTACCCGGAAACCTGCCAGTCTGTGAAAAAACAGAATAACTGTAGTGGAGAACACGGTGTTCTTTCTCTTTTAAACGCAAACAAAGTACAAACGCTCTGCAATAAAATTTAGAAAATAACAGCTGTTTTAATATTCTTACATTTTATTTTATCCAAGAGACAAATTGTTTGGAGCCCGGTTCATTGCATCTGACCTGCCTCTAAATTGATCGCAAACGACTTTATGATTTAACCCTTTCATGATTAAATTTATCGTGAGATTTGACCTCTTCACTGCCATATTTTCGTCTGCTTTAATATTCTTGTCCAAATATCGTTTCATAGTTAGAGTTGAGGCAGTATGACTGGAGAAATTTCAAAACGAGTGTCAAACAGTTTGAATCCTGATCAGACGCCGCGTTACGCGGCGTCTGATCAGGATCAAAACTGTTTGCAAATGCGCTTTATGACGTCATTGAGATTGAAAAAGGGTTAAACAGAAACGCATTTATAGGGAAATAATAACGGTTTCTCTACTGTACAAGTTTTTCAATACATCAAAATTCTTGGTGTCTACGGCCTATTGTAGAGCACACATTTTTTGAGTAGTAACAACAAATACGTTCTGTCAGATAATTTCCGGAACACTGCGCGTAAAGCCTGCGGCGGATTAAATTCTGAGTCGCCATGCCACAAGCCAGTTGATCAAAAGGCGTAAAAGACGACAAATTTCCCGAGCTTAAGCTTCTAACACGAAAAGTAAGGCGAGCTTATTCTTCTGGACAAATACATAGCTTTAGTTGGCTGGAAGAAAAGTATATCACCGAAGAAAATAATTCCAAATTTATACAGTCATAAAGATGACCCATAAGAAATACTTTCTAAACCCTAGCAAAAATAGCTTAAGCGTTCTGTTTTAGTTTCAATCTGCTTTAAGTAGTTACCTGTCGTAAAAACTAAAAACATGGGCTAAGGGTTTCTGGCCAAATCGAGTCACTTTATTTCCGTTGCGTTTCAAGATTGCGATATAGTGATAGAGAGAATGAGAAAGAGGGACAGACAGACAGACTTTCTCTATTTTCTATTTTATAATAATTTTGACACAGGGATGTCCATTAGTTTATCGAGATTTTAAATTTATTAATGAATAAGACAAAACTATGATTCAATCATTGTCCAAACGTTATTTTTGCAACACATAAATCAGCGTTCTATTAGTAGTTGATGATATTAACATTGGCAGCACTATCTAAGAAGCAGGTCAATAAGGTTTACATACATGTATAAACGTCTAAAAGCATCCAAAAATATAAAAGTTACAAACATTTATTGTGTTTGTAAGTTTGCCTTTGACAAATGTAACGTACGGTGTGGCAACGGGTAGAAGTACATGTAAATGTAAATACATGTTTATGTAAGTCATCGAAACTGGTCAGTCTACATATCGTCATATTTTATAAGAACCGTGTCATGGGAAAACCTGTCTAATTGCATTTAATACAATGCATTAGATGATTGTGGGTGCCAAACTATAGATTAAGACCAGCCGCCGCGTCTTTGATGCGGCGACTGACCTTGGTCTACACTGTTTGCATTGCTATATACACATCACCAGTTGACAGTGCGATACAGAGTGATGTATTTAGCTCGAGACGTTTTTGGCGGAAATAGCCGATCTGACGAGCGCCTTGGCGCGAGTCTGATCGGTTGTTTCCTCCAAAAACGTCGAGAGCTAAATGTAACACTCTGTAGCACACTGTCAACTGGTGATGTGTTTATTATATGCCTTGAATACACACCAGAAACAACTAAATAGTTGTTTAAATCATTTTATATGCAATATTTTTTAGTTATTTGAAGCAGAACAAGAAGTTTTGTACGCCACAAAGAATAACGCGGCACTTCCACATGAACGTAAATGACGTCACGTTAAACCGAAAGCGACGTCAGAGTAAAATACAAAGTGGCTGATACAAGGTGGCTGATACAGACTCTTGTATTTTACTGAGCAAATACACGCGGAAACGCTCGATATCATACGAAGGCATATAATAAAAGACGGTTTTGTCATGGCATGTTTATCCGCGTATCCGCTGGGGTTTGACAACTTGTCTCTGAATATATGTATATATTTTTCTTTTGTAATTATACGGAAAATTCTTAAGTAATGCGTGATAAAATCAAAGGTATTCCAATTCTATTCAATCACTGTCAGACTTTGAAAAGTGTTTGATTTGCGCGTGAATAATTTCCTCAAAACTAGGCAACTACAAAACATGGGGGCTGACATCTTTGATGATGACGTCACGGCTTTTACGAAGAGTTGTGCGTGACGTTTCGGAATTCCCGATTTCGGTGATATTTTTAAACCAGTTTAAGAATGAATAACCCACAACACTCACTTGTACTGATTTCCTCCAAAATGACAAAATTTCAAACAGTTCAATTCATACCCTTTAACGCTAAAAATGAACGTTATTTGCAAAAAGCTACTTCTCAATCGAACCGATAAAAATAACGGATTTACCAACACGTCATCAATATAAATAATGACGTCATTATTGGTGGTCATATGACTTCCAAAAATAATTTCAGATTGCATTATAATACAGGACTGCCATCTAATAACTTGGTTGAAATGAAAAAACCTAAGATTTCCAAATATGCATTTTTCAAGCGCGATTTTACGAATCGTACCTTTACCCAATAGCCGATTTCTAGTTATGTTGGCATGTGACTACTTAAAGCAGACTGGAAATAAAGCAGAATGCGCCTAATGGCGCATTCTGCTTAACTTTCAGTGTGCTTTAAGCTACCGTAACCTGGGAAAAAATCCGGAAATATAGGAAAAATCCGGAGAAATGGAAGCCCTGATAGTATAGCTGTACGGAGGAGTTTTAACTTTTAACATTGTATACACTTATATATCTATTTGATTATTGGGTAACAACATATAGATCTTGTCCCAAACAATTTAGGTTTATAATAAAAGTTCGAGTCGGTTGTGTAATCCAGATCTCAGTCACGAGAGGCGTAGCCTCGAGCGTGCTCTGGAATACACAACGAACTGATACAAGAGCGCTGATCACACACTGGAGATAGATCTATTCCGTTTTCATTAGTACAATTTTGCTTTTTTCCGTCCATAGGCAAAGCCTAAATACCTTGTACTTTTGGTTTTTATTGGAAGGCTAAATGATAATTACATTGCTTTTTATCCCTTCACTGCGTCACCCCGAGTACAATTGTTATTTGCTAACAGTTTGGCTCCGGATTATTTTACACTTGTATCGATATTTCCTAAGTCATACTACATTAATCTAACTTTGAAATAGTCTTGCAGACTACAATACTGTTATATTTTTTATTTCAAATTTGAGAAATAACAGCAGACGAACATTGTTTAACGCTGATGACGTCATGGTAGTAAAGGGTTTAATGAAGTTCAAGTAAAATAGTTTACCAACCTACTACTACAGTATTCCCTCCTTACAACGACCCTCTCCACAACGACTCTCTCCTTAAAACGACCCTTGCTGCGGTTCCCTAAACAGGACAAATATGTCTATCGCTTTTATTGCCGCAATATCAACTGCTTAAAATTCTCGTCTGCTGTTTGTTGTCACAGTTACATATAAGTGACTATTTTGATAGAATGAATATAATGACGAGTGACAAACAGCTTGAATCCAGATCAGACGCCGCGTAACGCGGCGTCTGATCTGGATTCAAGCTGTTTGCAAATGTAAGCCAAATCTCAATTTTCGCTCCATATAACGACTCCCTTTCGAACAGCACACACAATCTGTGTCTCCTATTGGGTGTCGTTGTAGAGAGGGAGCACTGTATACAGATTAATTTTGGTTTGCTACTCCTTTATGACGTCACTAGAATCTTAATTGGTGGGTTAAATGCAAATTTTAACAGCGACATTACAGTGGAGAAAACGTTATTCGTTCCCAATAAACGCGTTTACGCTAAAACTATTATTTGCAGTGCAAACAGTTTGGAGCCAGATCAGACGCCGGGAAACCCGGCGTCTGATCAGGCTCCAAACTGTTTGCCCCCAAGATAAACATGAATTATCAGAATTGTCAAAAATTTGTACTTTTCTACGTTTTAGTGTTTTGCGTTTGCGTACGTTTGCGTTTAAACGGGAAAGAATAACAGATTCTCCACTGTACCACTTTGTAAGCCATACAACGTGGTGTATTGTACATGTATAATGATGTTTACTTGCTGCGTCGGACGCCTCATTCATGTGCTCGAGAGTGACGCAGAGAATAAAATCTGTGATATGTATTATATCACTTTATTAAAGTGTGATAATTACTTGGACATGATCCAGGCCAATATGTCTGAAATTGAGAACATTTCGGTTTGGCGGAAGAGTTCTATTTATATGCATGTATACTAATATCAAGGTTATAAAGCGTTTGAAAGGAGTCTGAGATCGTTTTGAAGGGTTTTTGATTGGTCAAATTTGAGCTTTTGCTTAAATCTGTCCAATCAAATGCTTGATAACTAAGCTTTACAACATTGGGAACTGACCTTCAACGTTTGTTATTATGTCACCTCTATTGGCTATATCGCTGGCATGTACAAATAGACGGTACTTTCTAAGCAGGCGTTATTTTGGTAGGAAAACATAATTTTCAGTGTCAGATAAAAATGTCAGTCTACTGTAAAACTTCTCTATTACGACCATTTAAATAAGTTGATTATCATTGTTTGAGGCAGGCGACTGCTTAAAGTAATGTGAACGTAAAACAGCTTCAAATCGCCTTTTTGAAGCTTTCTGTTTTTCTTTTCACTTTGCTTTAAACTGTCACCTGTCTGTGGCATGTATGTAGTAAATAAACCATATTTTTAAATTTAGTGGTCAAAATAGAGAGGTTTGTTATGATTAAGACAACAGATATTGTAATAAATCACTCTTTGTCGATATTTGAATAATGTAAATCAAATTGTCGATGTTTTAGTGAATTATAGAGTTATAGGGTGTGGCAGTATACACGTGATCTTCATCCAACCAATTTGTCAAAGGTTATAACATTTTTTATTTTATTACATTTCCTGTTGAATATGTCAACTTTAGATGAAATACAAACATATTTTGTAATAAATATTACAATTCCTGTTTTTGTTACATCTAAGGTTGCTACAGACGTGTTTACGCTAAAACTAGTATTTCCAATACAATCAGTTTGAAGCCAGAAACAGTGGACAATCTGTTATTCTTTCCCGTTTAAACGCAAACGTACGCAAACGCAAAGCGCTAAAACGTAGAAAAGAACAACTTTTGGACAATTCTGATATTTCATGTTTATCTTGGTGGCAAATAGTTTGGAGCCTGGTCAGACGCCGGGTTACCCGGCGTCTGATCTGGCTCCAAACTGTTTGCACTGCAAATAATAGTTTTAGCGTAAACGCGTTTATTGGGAAAGAATAACAGATTCTCCACTGTAACTTGAAAACGTTTTTGCAGACACCAATATAGCGGCGAAGGGGTAAAATTCTCACGACTAATTTGGCGCCAAAAGGATTAGTAATATAAAATGTTTACATTGTTAATGACAAAAACAAAATATGAAGAAAAAGCTCTTATGTCTTTTAAGTGAGAAAGCATTACCAAGACAGCACACCAGTTTAAATCCTGGTATAGTTAGCGTTTAATCTGAATCTGTTTGCAAAAATTCAAATTCAAATTCCTTGATTTCTCTTAGATCACGATTTTCCATGAAAAAATTAGGAACAAATGATTTACCTAGACAAAACATACATGTTCACAACCTATTATCTCAGTATATTATCAGTTTCAGAAAGTATTCAGAAGATAGTTTAATACCAGTACATATATTAGCTTCCGGTTTTCTTAAAGGTGTTTGAGTCCGAGAGAGTTACGGATATGATTAGCACAATTTTTAAGTTGACTAAATATTCAGCGAAAGGCAGACAATTTTTGTTTACGCATCCACCCCTGAAACTTTTAATGGGAAATTCCAGTTTCCATATGAGTCTAGTCCAATTATTACTATTTAGGGTTGTTTTCATACATATACCACAAAGTGACAAACAGTGCAATTGTCTGTAAAATTACTGTTTATAAGCAACATGTAATAGTTGAGGTCGTTTGGTATTGTAAATTATTCACAAATTTACCAGGAGTCTTGTTATTATTCCATGTTCTATTTAATTAAATAATCTAAAACCATGTAATATGTACAGTCCAATTCGTGTTACATTGTAGGGAGCTAATCTTTTTAAAAGGTAACATTGTGCCTAAAAAGGTATTGTTGTTTAATGCAGGACTAAAGGTAAAACAGAAAGCTCCTCTCGGAGCTTTCTGCTTTACCTTTTGCCATGTATAAAGCTTCAACTTGTATTACATATTGATCAGTTACTAGTTTAGAAATGGCTTCTTTACGTAAATTGCGCTGTACATAATTTGTCTACTATTATTTCGTAGAGATTCCGTGTATACAAACATCTATATAAAATAATATACCATTTGTACATGTGAACAAGCAGAGGGCTAATGTTAACGAGTGCGCCCAAAGTCGGAGAACACGTAAGATTCCTCTCGTTTAAATGCAATCGCGTTGCAATAAAAGGCAGAAAATGTCAGCTTTTGAAAAACACTACGATTCGTTTCAGTATGAGTTGCAAACAGTTTGGAGTCTGATCGGGGAACATGCTTATACAGCGTTTGAGTTGAGTCTAAAATCATTATCAAACATTTGTTTGGTCAGATTTTAGCCTAGGCTCAAATCTGACCGATCAAATGCTTGAGAACGAACAAAAACTCAACTCAAACGCTTTACATTCATGTATAAGCGCTTGGTCTGACGCTGCAGTGACTAAAAGATATGTTACTTGCTTCAGAACACCGACTTCCCGGACTCAAATCCCACCAGATGCAATTTTGTTTTCTTATTTAATTATAAGTTTGGTTTTATGTGGATGCTAATTGAAAATTAAACATATTGGTTGCAATTTTCGCGTCTTGAAATTGCAGTCGGAAAAACTTTATTCGTTCCCAATAAACGCTTTTACGCTAAAACTATTATTTCTATTACAAACAGTTTGGAGCGTTTGCGTTTCATTTGCATTTTCAACGGGAAAGAATAACGTATTCTCCAATGGACAAATGTAACTAGATCTACTCTGCTATATGTTTTGAAAAATGGGTTTGGTTTTTTTTCTTCAGTAAAATAGTTCCGGCTTATTCACACACCTACTACAATGTATACAAATACACATGTTACCCTATACAGATAAACTTATGTTTATTATGCTAACCTTGTATTATGTCACCTGAGGCTGAAGTGACGGGATGAAATAGTTTAAGACTAACGTGTGAACGCCTTTATTGGAAATGAATAGTAAGTCACATTCACTCTAGGCTCGCTGTTGGTGCCAACGTTTGCTGGTTTCATGGAACTGAAAGTAACACAGAAATGTCCTTGAAATATACATGTACAGTGGATAAAACATTATTCTTTCCTAATAAACGCGTTTACGCTAAAACTATTATTTTCCATTGCAAACATTTATGAGCAAGATCAGACGCCGGGTAACCCGGCTTCTGATCAGGCTCCAAACTGTTTGCCACTCAGAAAAAAGCAATAATTAGACATGTCAAAAATGTAAATTTCTTACTTTTTAGCGATTTGCGTTGCGTTTCTTTTGCGTTTCAACGGGAAAAAAACGTTCTTTCTCCACTGTATTTGCTTGTTCTTCAAATGGCTTTTGCATTAGGATGCACCTGCATAAAACACTGGAATAATTCTTTCTTTAGATTGATCGTAAAAGTTGTAGGTTTTACATGATTAAATGTGCAGCGTACAAAGAAGAAAACGTTTTTCTTTCCAAAATAAACGCATTTACGTTCAAACTATAAATTCAGTTGCAAACAGTTTAGAGCCAGATCAGACGCCGAGTAACCCGGCGTCTGACCAGGCTCTAAACTATTTGCCACTTAGATTGAAATGAAAAGTCAATGTTGTCAAACAAATTTAATTTTATATATTTTAATGTAATGCGTTTGCGTTACGTTTTTGTTAAAATGTGTAAAAAATCGTCTTCACTGTATACATGTACAGCGCTCCCTCTCTACAACGGCCCTCCCAACAACGACTCCCTCCTTACAACGACACTTGTCGCAGTTCCGGAAACAAGACAGTTATGTCTAACGCTTTAACTGCTGCAATATCGTCTGCATACACTTTTTCACAAAGTTACATATAAGTGGACATTTAGATAGAAGAATGGTAATGACGAGTGACAAACAGCTTGAATCCAGATCAGACGCCGCGTTACGCGGCGTCTGATCTGGATTCAAGCTGTTTGCAAAAGTAATCCAAGTCTTAATTTTCCCTCTCTATAACGACTCCCTCCAAACAACGCACACTATCTGTGTCTCCCATTGGATGCCGTTGTAGAGAGGGAGCACTGTACCCTAGTAAGTAAAACATGTGAAGAACGACCGTTAAACAAATTAACATCTCCTCCATTGTATACTCGAGTAAGTAAAACATGTTTTAATGGCCGTTAAATAGATAATGAGTTGGGAAGTTTATATAAACGTACATGCCTATATAGCATGTAACTACAGTACATGGCGACAGTTTGTAGAAATCTTCTTCGATACAGTGGAGAATCTGTTATTCTTTCCCAATAAACGCGTTTACGCTAAAACTATTATTTGCAGTGCAAACAGTTTGGAGCCAGATCAGACGCCAGGTAACCTGGCGTCTGATCAGGCTCCAAACTGTTTGCCACCAAGATAAACAAGAATTATCAGAATTGTTCAAAAGTTGTTTTTTTCTACGTTTTAGTTTTTTGCGTTTACGTACGTTTGCATTTTAACGGGAAAGAATAACAGATTATCAACTGTAGCTAATTGCACGTTTGGGGACTGTTCTACTTTTCTCCCCAGAGACCCTCTACTTTGCCGCAGCTCTGGGGCGTCATCGTCATAGTGAATTGTTTCTGTCTATTACAGAGATTATCCCCTCTGCCAAGAACTTAAAGGAAGGCACGTCGGTGGTTTTTATAGCTAATAGCATGTTTTGGGACTGTTCTACTTTTCCCCCCAGATACATTCCTAATTTGCCGCAGTTTTGGGGTTATATTGTCATAGGGACTACGAGATTATCCCCTCTGCCAAGAAGGCAGGCCCTTGCGCTGCTTCGCAACGAATGGGATTGACCGAAGCCATCTTTGTGAGATCATCATCTCATCTCATCATCTCTCTTCATTCATATATGACCAATTGTGTGTACAGGGCCGTAAATCCAACTCATCCATTCTACTTTTTCCTTTTCAAACAAAATGCAAAAAGTGAAAAAAATTACAGATTTCTTAAAGTGTTGCTAACGCATGCTATTCTTGGTGGAAAACAGTCTTGAATGGAAAAAATTCATTTTGCTTAACCCTTTACCCAATAGCCTGTTTCTAGTTTTGAAAATAGGTGACTACTGAAAGCAGGTTGAAAGTAAAGCAGAACGCGCCATAATGCGCATTCTGCTTTACCTTCAGCCTGCTTTAAGCTATAATCTGCAAGGAAACTGAAAATAATTCTTATGAATTATATTCATGACTGTATAAATTGGAACTATTTTCTTCAGCGGAGACATAAATTAAATGTGCTAAAAGTCGCTTCTATTGGGGAAAGGGTTAAACGCGTTTATTTGGAAAGAATAATATATACAGTGAAACCCCTCTATACCGGACATGTTTGGGGACAAAATAAATTTCCGGTTCAGAGAGGTTTCCAGTTTAGAGGGGTGTAAAAGGCCATTGCTTCCCCCGGGTCGTTTCTTCCCCGGGGGATGAAATGGGCCGGCCTATTCCTTCCCCCGGGAAATAAAACGACCCAGGCCCTTTCTCCCCCTCCCCCCTTGGCCATTTCTTCCCCACCCTATTTTTTCTGTTGCGATAGTGAGTAGAAATACATGTAAATGACCTGGGACGTTTCTTCTCCTCTGTGTGTCAGTTAAGTTAGTATGGGGGGGGGGAGGAATGACCTGGGCCGTTTCTTCTCCCCTGTTTCTCTATTAAGTTAGTTAAGTCCTCCCCCCCCCCCCCTTACTAACTTAATTGAGACACAGGGTGCAAAAACGACCAAGGCCATTCCTTCCCCCCTTGCTAACTTAACTGAGACACAGGGGAAAAGAAATGGTCCAGGCCATTCTTTTCCCCCTAACTTTCTTATATAACACACAGGGGAGAAGAAACAGCCCAGGCCATTCCTTCCCCCTTACTAACTTGACTAAAACACAGGGGGGGGGGGGGGGGCAGAAATGGCCTAGGCCATTCTTTCCCCTCTCACTTACTTATATGACACACAGGGGAAAAGAAACAGCCCAGGCCATTGCTTCCCCCTTACTTACTTTATTGAAACACAGGGGAGAAGAAACGGCCCAGGCCATTCCTTCCCCCTTACTAACTTGACTAAAGCACAGGGGAGAAGTTACGGCCCAAGCCATTCCTTCCCCCCTCCTTACTAACCTAACTGAGACACTGGGGGGAAGAAATGGCCCAGACCGTTTCTTTCCCCGGGGAAGTAATGGGCCGGCCTTTGGGAAGAAATGACCCGTTACAGAAGGTTTAACCCATTATCCCATAGCTTGTTTCAAGTATGGACCACTTACAACTTTAAGCAGGTTAAAAGTAAAGCAGAATCTGCTTTACTTTCAACCTGCATTAAGCTTTCATCTACTAAAACATACTATTTCTGATGATAAATGTTCATGAATGTATTTTCTTCAGTGTAGGACTTTTTTAAGATAAATGCGAATTTATGCTGTAATTTGTTAAAACAATGAAGGGTAGGAAACGGGACTAAAGTTTTTGCCCGGTTTAGAGAGAATTCTGGTATTTAGAAGTTCCGGTTTGGAGGGGTTCCATTGTACATGAAATACCTTCCTCACTGTATCAGAGAGGTAATCTTTTAGCCTGTGACGTCATGTTTAATGACGTTGTAAAAGCGGAAAATAAATGTTATTAGTTTGAACGAAACGGAACGGCAAAGCAATACCATAAAATGTAGATAATAAAGGCGAAGATCTCTCTGTTAACCCTTTACTTCATATATTGTTTCTAGATTTAAAGACAAGTGACCACTTAAAAACAGGTTGAAAATAAAGTAGAATAGCCTTAAGGTGCATTCTGCTTTACTTTCAGCCTGATTTAAAAATTAATCTGCTACATGTACAGTTGAGAATCTGTTATTCTTTCCCAATAAACGGGTTTACGCTAAAACTATTATTTGCAGTGCAAACAGTTTGGAGCCAGATCAGACGCCGGGTAACCCGGCGTCTGATCAGGCTCCAAACTGTTTGCCACCAAGATAAACATGAATTATTAGAATTGTCCAAAAGTTGTTCTTTTCTACGTTTTAGTGTTTTGCGTTTGCGTACGTTGGAAAGAATAACAGATTATCCACTGTATATTGTTTCTAGATTTAAAGACAAGTGGCCACTTAAAAACAGGTTAAAAATAAAGTGGAATAGCTTTAAGGTGCATTCTGCTTTACTTTCAGCCTGATTTAAAAATCAATTTGCTACATGTAGGATATAGGAAACATTAATTTTATTGTGTTGCACATTTATTGCTGAATAAATTGCAACTATTTTCTTAAATGGAATAATTAATCAAACGGCGTAAAACTCGTATTGATCGGGTAATGGGTTAATCAGAATGTCAAGCTGTTTAATTTCTGATTGGACACCGAGTTACTTGGCATCCAGTTTGGTTTCAGATAGAGTTGGTTATACTTGCAATTTGAAGATAAAAAAAAGAAAAGCCATTGTTTGACAAAAATGATTATAATCATCCCATCGCGTGGGGCTATGAATTAAATATAGTTTTTCAATTCCAAAACGGCTGCCTTAATTATTATTTCTATTTCAACACAATGATTTTGAGGCTGATCAGACGCCGGGTTACCCAGCGTCTGACCAAGCTCAAAACTGTTTGTTAATCAGATCAAATTAAATAGTATGTATTTGAAAATTTATGTCATATTCTAAATTTAAGTTCATAGCGATTGCATTAAAATTCATTTAACGGGTAATTTATTATTATTTATTATGATTTTACGTCGCTTTTAACAGTAGTTTAGTCATATCGCGACATATAGCTAATTATCGGTGGAGGAAGACCCCAGAAGTCCTTTATGCACTGGTTCAGGCACAAATCGGCAAATGGGTTGGACCACCGACCTTCCGCCCGCAAGTTTTAACGGGTAAGGATAACTTCTACACTGTTTTTTTTTTCACTAAGTTACCCAGAGTCTGATCAGGTTCTAATAAACCTATCTTCCTTGAATACACACGTTGTCTGTTTTGGAAGAAAAACGCTTAACTGCGAGTGTTGTTGGGTTGTTTGTTAACGTCTGTTTCTGCCATCTAAGGGCTAATTGGATGGCCCAAGGAGGGGGAACGGAAACAGAAGACCCGGACGCGATGTCCTATTCCTACATGTATTATCAACAGACTCTGATTCTTTTGGATGCCCAGACTAAGTGTAAAGCACTTTAGGAGCACATTTGTCTCGAAATACATTTAACTCATGAGGTGTGACCGATGTGCTCGTAAACCTTCATATTTGTAACAATTTGGAAATGAGACAAATGAGTTCGACACACAAAAGAAAGGACACTCGAAGCACATTTGACTCACGTTCTTACCGAATATTTAGCAGACCTTAAACAGTCAGACAGCACTGGTGATGCAGAAGCATATAATATTCTTAGAGATAAGAATCGGCTTAAAAAAGAGAAAATGGCACATCTCCGTTCCAAATAAAAGGCCAACGAGACCAAAATGGATGATGTGCAAAAACAAATGCTAAGTAGATACGTAAAATTATCGTGTAAAAACAACTGTGATGCATAAAAATGCACTATGATTTCTGCGGTTACCGTTACATACAAATACGAATTGTTAAATGTTGCTTAATTGATCACTCATTTAGATTTGTTTATGAAAGGATACATAAGCGTCTTAGGCTATTTTTAGGATAATAAACGTCCATCGAGCTAAAATCCACTTAAGTTCCCATGTTATGAGTAACATTCCATTACTCGTAAGTGGCTAAGTGCCAGACGTCTTTCGAGAACTGTTGGACGAAACAGTGGGTTGCTGTTAGAGATAAGAAAACTCATAAGAAAAAGGAAATAGTTTAATACTTGTTTTTTCTTAGTGTGTTGTAATCGTTGGTATGAAATCACAGATATACTGCTGAATTTTGAAAATAAAGGACTGATTTAGTTATTGTTTTGACTGCATCTGTCGTATTAACATAATATGATAGTTTGCCCATTGCACTGTCATTTGAGCTCACACCTAACTTAACTTACTCCTAAAAGCTACACTACTGCACCACTACCCTATCCCTACTCTACAACTAACCCTATTCCTAAAACTACCATACAGTGGAGAATCTGTTATTCTTTCCCAATAAACGCGTTTACGCCAAATGTATTATTTCCATTGCAAACAGTTTGCCACCAAGATAAACATGAATTATCAGAATTGTCAAAAAGTTGTACTTTTCTACGTTTTAGTGTTTTGCGTTTGCGTACGTTTGCGTTTAAACGGGAAAGAATAACAATATCCCCACTGTGTTCCCATCACTCCTACATCTAACACCACATACTCCTAAAACTAGGACTACCTCTACTCTACCTCTAACCCTATCACTAACGATACACTACTCTTACCATTCCTTTCTTACTCATACAACTATCACTACACTACTCCTAAAAATATCTCTACCCTGCCCATAATACTACACTACGTCTCCTATAACTACCTACTCCTACGTCCAGCACTACTCCTCGTCTAGTACTACTCTACTTCTAACACCCCTATCGCTACTTACGCCTAGCGCTACTCCTATCACTACCTACGCCTAGCACTACTCTACGTCTAACACTACTCTATTCATATCACTACCTACGCCTGTCACTACTCTACGTCTAACACTACTCTACTCCTAATACTATTCTACGTCTAACACTAATCTACGTCTAACACTACTCTACGTCTAACACTACTCTACGTCTTAGACTACTCTACCCATAACAATACTCTAACTCTACGTCTAACACTACTCTACCTCTAACACTACTCTACCCTTAACACTACTCTATACCTAACATTACTCTACGTCTAACACTACTCTACGTCTAACACTACTCTACGTCTAACACTACCCTACTCCTTTCACTAACGTACTACTAGAACAACCAAATTATTACATCTACCCCTATCTTGATACTATCAATAACATTACCACTAACTACTGCTATATACAAGAAGGCGAAAGACACCAATGCACATAAATGCAAAGGCGTCATTGACTCCCATATGAGAGTCTTCAAAGAAGGCAATTATTGAGCCATACAATGAAATTGGTCTTAAACATAACACGGCCCAAAGGAAAACGGCTTTTTAACTCATTTTGATGCATTTAAACCGGCGATTATTTCATTTATGTCCTTTAATAGTATTGATCCGAATTAAATCAGACTGCTTTCCAAATAGTTTATCAATCCAAATGCTCCTATTCCCGTGATTAGCATATGAAAGAGTATACATTTGTTTCATAGGTACTGAGGGAACAGTCAAATCATTGACCCGAGGTAACAGGGAAGACCTTGAGAACTGTTGCCCGAGGCCAACGGCCGAGGGCAACAGTTCTCAAGGTCTTCCCTGCTACCGAGAGACAATGGTTTGACTGTTCCCGAAGTAACTATCAAACAAATTATTTATTACCTGACTCTCTATTTAAGCCAGGCTGAATGAATGGCTAGATCTAGATCTATCTATACAAAATTTGAACAACACGTATTTATAAATTCTAGAGATGATCTTACGTGTATATTTAATCTTAATTCAATTCAATACAACAACTGAATGTGAACATCACTGTTTTGTAAAAAAGATGTCTAATATATTCATATTTTCAATTACGATTGAATTATTATTGTTTCTTATTGACTGAAATTGATTGACACTTTGTCGAAATTACGTCATGTATAATATGACGTCATTATTTTTGTAACGTCAACATGTGTTTAAAAAAAGGAAGACGTTAGATCTGAAAGCGGTTTGTCGCTTTTATTCGGAGTTACTCTTAATTTTAGGTCTAGAACTATATAGCCTTTTTAAGGAGATTATTCGGGAGAGAAAAAATGACCCGATCAACTCCGCAAAAGGCTAGATCCTCAAACAAAAATCTGTATCATAAAGACGCCTTATTTGGTCCCGCGATGCAGAAAAGTTTTGCGCACCATTTTCGCGCATGTAACAGTACTATGTAACAGTCAACTGTTGCCCGCTGGCCTCAGTCTGGTAAATATTTCGGAAAACAGTCAAAAATGCTTAATATTCACTTAAATAGAGAGTCAGGTAATAATAACTGTTGTTAGGCCCCCGAGCAATATAACAGTTAAGAGTGCCAAATAGTAATTTTCGCATGTAGGTATTGTTATGGACTGCTAACTCTTTCAACACCTTGGCTCTGTTTAATACTCTTTACATTTGCAAAAAAGTGTAGACCCAGACCTTTTCAATCACTACCCTACTCCTAACAGGATATAAACAGTTTGCTTATTTAGAGCAGTAGTTAAAATATCTTCAATTCCAAGTAGACTGGAAATAAAAGATCCACAAGAAAACCTTATAACCCTCAAGAGTTAATTAGTATTGAAAGAGTTAATCTGTGTCTTGCTAAAGAATTGCCTGCGTCGAAATGGTTGTTTACGAAATAAACTATAAACGGGTTCATGCTTTTTATAAAAGAAGAAAACTTCAAATTGGGTATCAAACACATTTGTAGTTCTGATCATGATTAATGCTTAAAACTGTTTACAAACGTGTGTCTACACGTCTATTACAATATCTATGAGTTAACCCTTGCCTTACTTTGAGTACAATAGTTATATGGAACAGTCTGGATACTGATCAGATGCCGCGTAACGCGGCGTCTGACCAGGATTCAAACTGTTTGACACTCAATTTTATATATAAATATTTACAATTTAGATTTAGAAATTAAAGCAAACGACAAATTTGTTTTAAAGCTGGTGGCGTCATGACTGGCATGGCAATGAAGGGGTTATATTTAAAGTCTTGCTTACGTCATCATATCATTTAGTCATATGATATTTTAAACTGGCACTGCTTTGACGAGTATCATATTCTATGTATATATGTATATATTTGCTTGTACTTATACTCTGTTGGAACTACTTTGTTGGTGATTGTGGTTCATATATGTGTATGGGCTAGTACTTATATGCAACTGAAATTGCTTCCGCAAGATATAGTCAATATATGTATATGTGCAAGCACTGGGCCTGCTTTGGTAATTAGTATTACTACTTCTGTCCATAATTATCTTTACGTGTTTACACTTGTTTAACTTCATTGTCTGCAGGCTATAACTCAGTGACTATGTTAAACACTTATAATCAAACGGCACTGCTTGATGGTTATGGTTATGTATTATATACATTGATGTATATATGTGATACTTATAGCATGTGTATGTATTATGGGCCGGTGGTCTAAATTGGAATAAAGAAATTGTCATTGTCATTGTCATTAAAAGTAAAATTAAGCCGTGTCATATGACCACGAGACTTATTGTATTATAAAACAGTGTAAACGAAGCCTCTTAGACGTCTCAGACCCGGAGTCTGATCGAGTTCTACACTGTCTTACACGTTGGGTAGATGCTGAGGTGTTTCAAAGAGCGTAGAGCAAAACTAATCGCCGCTTCTTTGACGTGGTGTCTGGTCTAGGTATACACTAGTTTAACATAGTGTCTCACCGAGATACAAATTGTTTGACAGTCTTATTATAGTTTCTGAAATAAATTGCCTTTGAATTAACTTTGAGAAAAAGTGCAGACGATAAATTTTGCAAACAGCAATTGCAAAGCGTGAAAAAGGTTTAACACTTTCGTTTGACCTTTGTTATACAACGCCCACTCCCTAGAACAGCCCTCCCAACAACTATGCCCTCCTTACAACAATGCTAGTAACTGTTCCCCAAACATTAAATCAAATATATACTGCTGAAGTTTGGAAATAAAGGACTGTTTTAATTATTGTTTGACTGCATCTGTCGTAATAACATACTATGATAGTTTGCCCATTACACTGCAATTTAGGTCATCAGAGCAGAAAGTGCTTTAGGTGAGCTATTGTGCATTCCACTCTGTACGTCGTCTGTCGTCCGTCCGTCTGTCCTTCAACAATTTGCAAACAATTTCTCAGGGTAGCCAAACTTCATCAGAAGCATAATTTTTCTGGTTGCCATGGCAGCCGTGCACGATATCTAGAATAATAGACTTCTCCGAATTTACTGGTCCGATTTAAATTTGGTTTTGACCAAAATGTTTTAATCAATGTACTGTAAAAGTTGTTCAAATAATTTTGATCAGTCTGAAAGTATAGGAGCCAGAGAGCGTGGTTATTTCCCGTATTCGGTAATATTGAATTAAAACTTAAAAGTTTAGAACCTGCTAGAATTTGCATATTTGGTGGTTTCTTTATGCGATTGGTCAGTTCTACGATATATCTTTGATAACACTTATGTCATACATAGGTTATGTATAATCATAAAGTAGGCCAGTAGGTCAAGTTGCAGAATAAAAATTTTGCCATTCCATTGGCCATACTTTTAGACTAATCTTCTTGAAACTTACAGTGGAGAATCTGTTATTCTTTCCCAATAAGCGCGTTTACGCTAAAACTATTATTTGCAGTGCAAACAGTTTGAAGCCAGATCAGACGCCGGGTAACCCGGCGTCTGATCAGGCTCCAACCTGTTTGCCACCAAGATAAACATGAATGATCAGAATTGTCCAAAAGTTGCAATTTTCTACGTTTTAGTGCTTTGCGTTTGCGTACGTTTGCGTTTAAACGGGAAAGAATAACAGATTCTCCACTGTACTTAGAACGATCACCTACACAAAAAACTAGGCAATGCAGGGATATGGATTACTTACGAGAGTCAAAAGTAAGATAGTAGGTCAAAACATATAAAAAATCCCATATATTTAGCCGCAAAATCTTACAGTGGAGAATCTGTTATTCTTTCCCAATAAACGCGTTTACGCTAAAACTATTATTTGCAGTGCAAACAGTTTGGAGCCAGATCAGACGCCGGGTAACCCGGCGTCTGATCAGGCTCCAAACTGTGTGCCACCAAGATAAACATGAAATATCAGAATTGTCCAAAAACTGTTCTTTTCTACGTTTTAGCGCTTTGCGTTTGCGTACGTTTGCGTTTAAACGGGAAAGAATAACAGATTCTCCACTGTAACCTTTGTCAGAGTGACCACCTTGATGATATCTAGGCATTGTATAACATGGAATAGACGGAGTCAAATAGTGGGTCAGTAGTAGGTCAAATTGTAGGAACAACTGTAGAGTTCTTTAGGGTCCGCACTTTTTGCCTTTAATTTCATTTCTCTGGTAAGCGCCTCAGGAACTCATGACCCCTGTGTCTTTGTACTTGTTTTTTATGTGTTCAGTAAAATTTAAGTTAAATATACCCATTTTATTCTATATTAAATGTACCAGATATTCATGCCTTCATGTTTCTCAACAAGATAACAAAATCCTCTGGCTGCTTTGTCTATCCTTCTCTCCGTACGTTTGCCACAGCATGACCCCAACATTTTAGGAACGCAACTCATGAACTCAATAACGAGAGTGTGTTGGAGAATAATAAAGCTAATGGTCAATTTTCAAAAAGTGTTAACTGGGAAATATCGAACTTTGTATGATGGATTTTGCATATAGAAACAAATATACAATGTAGTTTTTATTCATATACAACGCGTAGTAAATATTTGGGTCCTAAAACTTTTGCTTTCATCTTTGTATCAAAATAAAATCTTTACCAGAATTTAAACAAACGAAACTATGCTAAGTATTGTTTTAAAACACCAAAAGTAATTTACATTATTCATCAAAATAAAGGTTATAAATATGATCGTCCGTATATATGTACCACAACCATGGCTAACAGTTATAATTGTTCTGTGTTGTCTGTATTTATAAATAGCGTTTTATGTCATTTCCGGTCAATCAGAAACGTCAAAATATTCCTGTCCCTGCATAACTGAAAGAACATGCCTGTTCACATAATTTATTAAAAGCATCATCAAACATATTTATTACTCTTGACATGAGGTCAAGAGGCGGTTCTCGATTTTAATATCTTCGAAAAAATTATGACAACTGTGCTTGTATTTCATAAAAAAAAAGACGCGAGACAAATGTTCTTTGTTGTCTCTTCGAATCTTTGATTGGATTATTTATGTGTTTTTCGGTAAGACATTTGCGGTTCCATTTGTCTCACGCGAGACAAGTGCGACCGCATCGGTCTTACGTGAGACAAATGTGTTCCGAGACAAATGTGCTCCTACAAATCACTGATACAGTGAATAAAACGTTATTCTTTCTCGTTTCTTCACAAACGAAACGCAAACGCATTACACTTAAATGTAAAAAATAACACATTTTTGACAATTCTATCTATTGATATTAAGCTGGGGGCAAACAGTTTGGAGCCTGATCAGACGCCGGTTTACCCGGCGTCTGATCTGGTTCCAAACTGTTTGCAATGGAAATAATAGTTTTAGCGTAAACGCATAGATCTATTGAGAAAGAATAACGTTTTCTCCAATGTAAATCGCAACTCGGTTTACAAAGTCTTATCCGACGGACTGTTCAACTCCGGGTCCATGCTACATTGCAGAAGACGTTATCATTTTCTCTCCCAATTAAATATAACCAGAATGCAATCATCTTTCCCAAAAAATGAAGAAAATTACCGTTGATTTTTTTTTTACATTTCTATTTATTTTAATCTTAGTGGAAAACAAAATTACAGTTGTAAGTTTTACTTTTCTTATTATTTTAATCTGCGTTGCAAACATAATTACAGTGTTTTTAACATAAATTTTCTATTTATTTAAATGCGAGTGACATACCGTTTGAAGTCGTTTACCCGGCGTCTGATCTGGCTTCAAACTATTTGCTATGGAAATAATGATTTTAGCGTGTGGAATGAATAACGTCTTTTCAATGTTATTCTCTTGAACTTTGTTGAAATAAACATTGTCCTTCTTATATCAAAGGAAAGCAACTCTATATGCCGCCATTTATACATCGTTGTCGGGTTACTCACCTTGCTTGCTTACTTTGTTTCCGACAAAATATGTACATGTACTTTACACATCAAAACAAAAACAATGTTCATTAAAAGACATTCAACCCGAACGACGTATATATTCTTAATTAACAAAATGTATACTTGTAAAACGCATACTTGTCGTATGCAAACAGTGTAGACCCAGTTAAGAAGGGAGAATGAGTTTCACGTACATGCCACACGATGCACTCAGTGGATTCTTCCATGATTATTTAATGGATAAGTCTGTGTTTTAAATATGGGGGTTCCGGGTCTAAACTGTCATTTTCGTTTTGAATTATACTGTGCTTCATATCAGACTCTGATCAGACGCCGCATTAGTTAGCTATGACCCTTTTAATTGGACACTAGGCACAAATAGGTTTAGATTAAACTAAACGTAAACTCAATGAACTAAAATGTATAGAAATACAACTTTTTGAATATTCTGGTAGTTCAATTTAATCTGAGTGGCAAACAGTTTGGAGTCTAATCAAACGTCGGGTTACCCGACTTCTGAGCTGGCTCCAAACGGTTTGCAGTGATTTGGAGGAAAATTAGACACCAGGTACAGTGGAGAAAAACGTTATTCTTTCCCGTTTAAACGCAAACTAAACGCAAACGCAAAGTACTAAAACGTGGAAAAGTACAACTTTTGGACAATTTTGTTATTCATGTTTATCTTGGAGGTAACCCGGCGTCTGATCTGGCTCCAAACTGTTTTGCAAACAAAATAGCAGGTTTAGTGTAAAACGCGTTTATGGGGAAAGAATAACGTTTTCTCAACGGTAACCAGGTGTCTAGTCACTTGCAGTAGATTACAAAGACACAGATATATTCTACATTTTCCACTTTAATATTCGTTTGAGCACACTTATTGGGGAAGAGAATATTATCTCCACTGTTAGCTTGCTATATCTTTGTAGTGAAGTGGTTTAAGATATGTCGTCCTGATCAAAGTTTATAAAATCCAGGTCAATTAATTCAGTATCACACGGCGTATTGCATATATATTTGTGTACAACAGTTGCATATGGATATTGGATTTGTGTAAAGTAAAAGGTAATATGTTGATATTTATACAAGCCGGTAATAAGAGAACCGGGTTCATTGCAGTGTGAACAGTGCAGAACGAGACCAGATGCCGCGTCACAGACGTCGCGATTTATTAGTACAGTGGAGAAAACGTTATTCTTTCCCAATAAACGCGTTCACGCTAAAATTGTAGTTTCGAATGCAAACAGTTTGGAGCCAGATCAGACGCCGGGTAACCCGGCATCTGATCAGGCTTCAAACTCTTTGCCACTCAGATAAAACGAATAGTAAGAATTATCAAAATGTTGTCGTTTTCTTCATTTTAGTGTGTTGCGTTTCGTTTGCGTTTAAACGGGAAAGAATAACGTTTTCTCCACTGTTCAGTGCATAAAGGATACGTTTTTCTTTAACGTTAACACGTCATATGACCATATTATGTGTCGCGGTGCCGTAAAACACAACTCAATCAATCAATAAACGCAAATGAAACGCGAATGCAGTGCGTTTCAATGTAAAATTTACTTTTTTAAACTCCTCGCGATTTATCTAACTCCGAGTGGCAAACAGTTAGGAGCCTAGTCAATCGCTGGGTTACATGGCGTCTGATCTGACTCTAAACTGGTCGCAATGTAAATAATAGCGTAAACGCCCTTATTTGGAAAGGATAACGACTTCTTCACTGCATGAACAATGACTCGTCAGTGAAATATCTTTTATGGTTAACATTGCCGGAAAATATTACATCCGGTTATGTGAGAACCATCGATGTATGTCACCATAAATGCAATAGTAACCAACAGAGAGTGATAAGCTTGTGGACTGATATATTTCTATATTGCACAAATTATGTTTATCTGACCTTTAATAAAATAGAAATTTAATTCAGATTAAACTGACAGCGTATGGTCAGAAGAGAACTAATTAATTTTTCGGATGCTTGAAATCCATATTGATAATAGACATACATATCTGAATGTTACAGAAAGCCTTGTATCGGGTTACTGTCTCTTCTCAGGTTGTGGTTGGACTTTTTTTGCTGAGACTCACAGTCTGCTAAATGTTTTACTTAATGCGTGTGGTTTTAATTTCTCACAGAATTAATATTGGTACATGTAACTACAATACAGACTTTTTAAGAAAGTAAGTAGCAAAGAAATATTTTCATTTGTGTTAACACATTGTTTCATCTTATCAAAGAATTTACTATGATCATTAAGGCCCAGGCCGACTTATCTATACTTGTAGGGAATTTCACCAGAGCATATAATTGGTATATAGATTATAATTTTTAGGGGTCAGGTGGTGACATGCAGCTTGTTACATAATTTATTATTGCATGCAGTAGCATGCAATAATTAATTATGTAACAATCTGTACACATCACTGAGTCTCCATCCCAAGCATTTATCATTTGTTTACTTTACAGAAGACGAATGAACGCTTATTGATAAGACCAGGCCGGAAAATGTCTATGAAATGTGAGTAACAGTTGATTTTCTTTTTGTACAAATACGGTAAAAAAAAACAACGTCTCCATGATAAAAGAAAAAGATCGGTCCCCCAATTCTTTCGAATGAGACTGTAAAACCGAGGCTCAACGTATCAGTGCTTTACGCTAGGCATCTAATATAACAATAGAACTAAAGTCAAACTTTTCGAACTCGGTTAAGTCGAACATATCCGTATTTCAAAGTTAGCTACGTTTTAACTTTGAACTACGGGTATGTTCGACATAACCGAGCATGTAAAATGAAGTTAATGTGTCGACATATCGGATAGTTTGAGTTAGGCGAGTTCGAGATATCGATGTTCGACTGTATGTCGATGCTAACAGTAGGGCATTATGCCCGGGTTCTCTGTGTCCGTTCCCCCTCTTTGGCGTCCAATTAGCCCATAGACTGCAGAAGCAATCGTTAAAAAAGAATGTGATCGTTCTATAGAGGAAGGCAATTATGCAGAGAGCTTCTATTGTATATTTGGCATTATTCTTATTCTACCTTAACCTTAGTAAAACTTGTATTAACCCTTTAATTCTCAATGACGCTTAAAAGCGCGTTGGTAAGTAGCTTAAATCCTGATCTGACGCCGCGTAACTGTTTGACACTCATTTTGAAATTTCTTCAGTCAGATTAAATCCTTATTCTATTTAACTGTTTATTTTCTTAACAATGTAGGCAAAAACTATTGAAATCTATTCTAATATCCATTTATCTTTTACATATCATACTTAACCTATTTGCGCCCAGTGGATTCTTCCATGTTTATATATTGGATAAGTCCATTTTTTATCAAAATGATGCCTGGTAAAAAAAATCATTTTCATTTATATTGAAATTCCTATCAGCAAACAGTGTAGACTCTGATCAGACGCCGCATACTGCGGCGTCTGATCAGAGTCTACACTGTTTGCCTATGTACCATATATGGGTTAATTGTACATGTATTGTGTTTCTACATTAGCATACACGTGTCCCCCTGAAGGGTTCAAATTTACCCCGGAGATGAAGAAAGACTACGACGACAATGGGTATATTCTCGTCAAGTGAGTGTTTGTACAGTGGAGAAAACGTTATTCTTTCCCAATACACGCGTTTACGCTAAAACTATTATTACCATTGCAAACAGTTTGGAGCCAGATCAGACGCCGGGTAACCCGGCGTCTGATCTGGCTCCAAACTGCTTGTCACTCAGATTAAAACTAGTAGTCAGAATTGTCAAAAAGTTGTCATTTTCTCCATTTTATTGCAATACCTTTGCGTTTCGTTTGCGTTAAAACGGGAAAGAACAACGTTTCTTCACTGTACATGTATGATGTTATTAATACCTGCATACATTGTATGTAATTATGACTAATGTATTTAAATGATGACGAGTTTAAACAGTTACAATACCTACAACAGCAGAACTATTACAACTAATCACTATTGCTTCTCCTTCTACTTATACACTTACTGCTGCTGATACTGCTACGATTACAACTACTACTAGAACTGACACCTACTGTTATTGCTACTACTGTAATTACTATTGCTGCAAATGCTATTAATACTAGTACTACAAAATAATACTTAACTAATTCTTCTACTACTAATACTATTCTACAACTAGTACTTCTACAACTAATATTTACTAGTACTACTTCTGTAACTACAAATTATCCTTACTACTTCTATTACTACTACTACTACCATCACTTTAACTACTGTGTTTACTACTTCTACTATTATTTATTTTACTACTTCGTCTTCTAAATAATTACTACTACTTCAACTACCACTTCAACTTCTTATACTTTAACTACTTATATTACTACTACTACTTCTAATACTTCTCCTCATCTTCCTCCTCCTACTACTACAACTGGTACTGCTTCTTCTATTAATTTAATACTAAATACTCTCCTACCACCACCACTACTACTACAAATACAATTACTACTAATGTTGCTGCTGTTACAGTGGAGAATGTGTTATTCTTTCCCAATAAACGCGTTTACGCTAAAACTATTATTTGCGGTGCAAACAGTTTAGAGCCAGATAAGACGCCGGGTAACCCGGCGTCTGATCAGGCTCCTAACTGTTTGCCACCAGGACAGACATGAAATATCAGAATTGACCAAAAGTTGTTCTTTTCTACGTTTTAGTGTTTTGCGTTTGCGTACGTTTGCGTTTAAGCGGGAAAGAATAACAGATTCTCCACTGTACTTCAAAAACCATTGTGACGATATATGTTGTGTTCTACTACAGTTACTATGTTTATCTTTCATAAGAGGTTTGTTTTCCAAAGAAGAAATGACGCACATAGAGGGTGCGATGACGAACGGTCCATTCATAAACTACAAATATGGGGTAAGACAGCATCATAAACCCGTTACTCCATATATATTTATTTTTACGCCTTTAATGTATTCCTCCACTGACGAAATTTTGTCGTCATGAATATGCGTCATAAGAAACAGTTGCTATATCCTAGCAGATGGTAGCTTTAAGCAGGCGGAAAGAAATACAGAATGAGCCTAAAGATGCATTCTCCATTACTCTCGACCTGCTTTAAACAAGTCTTCAAAACTACAAATAGACTATGGAGTAAAGAAATTAAACCCGTCTGCATTTCCCTCTAAAATGTCTAAACGACAGTATCAGTTTCCAATAAAGTTAAGTGCATTTTTCACTTTTTTTCTTCTATTTCAGGTGTCTGATGGGGATGGGCGAGAGTTTGAAATGGTGAAATGGAGTAATCCCGGAAATGACGTCACTGGTATGGTGTCACGATGTGAAAAAGTGGCGGGAACATGTGAAAAGGTGCATGACGCTTTAATCAACAATTCATCTCGTGGTTTGGGATGATTTTTGTTTAAGAAACAAACTATGTTCTATCGTTGTTAAACGGTATTATATACATGTATACAACAGTTGAGAATATTTCTGCGCAGGAATTGAAAAAGAAGGCCGAATGCTTGAATGGTAAATTCCAGTAATTCACAACGACCAACCGTTGTCTAACACGGTTTAACACCAATATAATGTAGACTATTGCGATTCTAACATGACCAGCTATAAGAAAACATTAGAAAGGAAAGCAAATGTATCTCGCTTGTTTTTCTCTGTGGGTGCAAATTTCCGACAAAAGTACTTCCCCATGACTTTACAAGAAAAGTAAACTTACGTATAGCGACGAAATCCACACACTAGACGCATATTTACCGATAACCACCTGACACAGAATACACATTACACGAAACAAGACAGAACTGTAAAGATTTCAGTAAAGAAGTCGATGGCCATTGATTGCGAGTTGGCTACCGGTCTGAAATACAGTGGGTAAAATGTTATTCTTCCATTCAAACTCAAACGCATTGCAATGATATATAGAAATTACAACTTTTTGACAATTCTGACCAGTTTTAATTTGAGTGGCAAACAGTTTGGAGCCAGATCTGATGCCGGGTTACCTTGCGTTGGCAAACAGTTTGGAGCCTGATCAGACTCCGGGTTATCCGGCGTCTGATCTGGCTCCAAACTGTTTGCAATGAAAATATAGTTTAAGCGTAAACGCGGTTATTTGGAAAGAATAACGTTTCTCTGCTGTACGCTGAACACGGGACACAAACGGCTAACCTAAACAGCAAAAAACTGGTAATTGAACACGCTACAGTATGCAACGGACAGGTAACATCATGGGCTAATCATATGGGCTATATATGTTATTAACGAGCTATAGGAAAAGGTTCGAAAAACGTAAGAAAAGTTTAAAACTGATTAAGTAATGCATGACGTTAAGTCACGTCATTCACCATGCCAGTTTACAGTGGAGAATCTGTTATTCTTTCCCGTTTAAACGCAAACGTACGCAAACGCAAAAAACTAAAACGTAGAAAAAAACAACTTTTTGACAATTCTGATAATTCTTGTTTATTTTGTTGGCAAACAGTTTGGAGCCTGATCAGACGCCGGGTTACCCTGCGTCTGATCTGGCTCCAAACTGTTTGCACTACAAATAGTTTTAGCGTAAACGCGTTTATTGGGAAAGAATAACAGATTCTCCACTGTAACAGCGGTAGAATAAAAAAACATTGTTAACTTTCTCAGACATACGGTAGCACGATGGACTTCCTCATTGACAAAAAATGTGTCATGTTAAAATGAAGATTAGAACATTCTTATATCAATATTTGTGTCATATACGTATATACGTTAGAGACGTTGGGCTTCATGTGATATCGGAAGGCGTTCATACATGCATGTAACTAAAAATATATTGAATTCAATATTCCGACAATACTTCTCAATAAAAAGGTATAACACCAGGTCCTGCCAAGAACCGGGTAAGAGGTTGGCGCCTGACCAGACGCCATGTAACTCGACGTCTGGTCAGGCTTCAGACTGTTTGAATTGGACATTCTTTTTTTGATGAATTAATTAATTTGCTCTCATCTAATTTCTCAACCTCAATATCAATTTTTGATTTTTTCTGTGGAGAACACGTTATTCTTTCCTAATAAACGCGTTTACCCTTGAACTACAGTGGAGAAAACGTTATTCTTTCCCAATAAACGCGTTTACGCTAAATCTATTATTTGCAGTGCAAACAGTTTGGAGCCAGATCAGACGCTGGGTAACCCGGCGTCTGATCAGGCTCCAAACTGTTTGCCACCAAGATAAACAAGAATTATCAGAATTGTCCAAAAGTTGTTTTTTTCTACGTTTTAGTTTTTTGCGTTTGCGTACGTTTGCGTTTAAACGGGAAAGAATAACAGATTCTCCACTGTATAAAGGGAGATAATAGCGTCTTCTCCTCTGTATTTGTAGTTGCTTGGTGGTGATGTGTACCATTACCATACTAAAGTAATGATGAAAGCGGCAAGGACAGCTGGTAAACATCTTTGGCACCAAGACTACGGCTATTGGTACAACTACGGCTTTCTGCGACCTAAATTGATGACCGTGTTCATAGCAATAGATAAGTGCATGAAGGTCAATGGTTGCTTGCAGGTAAACTACCCTTTTACTAATGTGAAATTGACACCTCTAGTTCCCTGGCTTGTGTGCACTGACTTTTACTAACAGTTTTTATCCTGATCTGATGCTCTTGGCTATCTGTATATTGCAAAAACCAAAATGCGAAAAATAAGGAAAGTCACATTACCTTTGATAAACATTAAGCCAAAACCCGTCTTTACTCAGTGACACCTAAAACCTAAATGGAAAAGTCAATTTTCGAACTCGGTTTTGATTTATTGCTGTTTACCATAATCCCCCTACGACTAAAGAGAAGGCTAATTAATTGACAGAAAATAGCTTAAAGCAAGGCGGAAGTAAATTAGAAAGCTCCTAAACGAGCTCTCTGTTTTACATTGACCTTGCTTTAAGCAGCCAGCAGCCACCTACATTAAAACCTAATAGTTAGCATAATTTAGTGGTCGTAACAGAAAAATTGTATTGAATATTTCGTCTTTGTTTACAGATCCTGAAAGGGTCACACAAGGTTGGCCGCATTGACCACAGTCTTACAGCTGGTCAGCTCGGGGTATCTGACATGGACCGAGTGAATGAAATCATGAAAACATGCCCCCTGGAATACGTTGAAATGGAAATAGGTAGTGTTAAAATGTTTGGTTAACCCTTCACCTGATAGCATTGTTTCTAGTATTGAAGATATGTGACTACTTAAAGCAGGTTGAAAGTAAAGTAGAATGCGCCCTAAGGCGCATTCTGCTTTACTTTCAGCCTGCTTTAAGCTATTAACTGCTAGAATAAGGAAAGTATTAAATATGACACATATTCATTACGGTATAATTTGGAACTATTTTCTTCAGCGGATGAATAAAATGAATGTGCTAAAAGTCGCTTCTATAAGGGAAAGGGTTAAACATGCACGATTCCATCCCAATGAACGCGTATAAATTAGGCTAAAACAATAATGTCCATTTACAAATAATGAAGATATAAATATGACAAACAGAGAGTTAAGTTTAGATTTATTACATATTTAATACCGTAGCATGGTTTAGTTCTAATATATATATAATGGCTACCAATACTTTATTCATAATTCCACCGCTTATTACACCATATACCGTGTCGCCATTGTTTTTTGACAAATGAATTCTTAGAGCATATTGAACATACAGTGGAGAATCTGTTATTCTTTCCCAATAAACGCGTTTACGCTAAAACTATTATTTACAGTGCAAACAGTTTGGAGCCAGATCAGACGCAGGGTAACCCGGCGTCTGATCAGGCTCCAAACTGTTTGCTACCAAGATAAATTTGAATTATCAGAATTGTCCAAAAGTTGTACTTTACTACGTTTTAGTGTTTTGCGTTTGCGTACGTTTGCGTTTAAACGGGAAAGAATAACAGATTCTCCACTGTACATGTTAGGATTCAAACAGTTTGCATTTAGTTTAAAATCAATCGTACCACAAAAATAAATTACTACATATTATTGTCCGGCATTTGTGTTTCGTTAGCGTTAAAATCGGAAAGTATAATGTCTTTCAATTGTACCTCAGGTGACGCTCTGTTCTTCGACTGTAACATACTCCACTGTAGTAGTAACAACGACAGTGACAAACGCCGCTGGGCTTTCCTGTCGGCGTATAACAAGGCTGATAACAAGATGCTGCACGAAGAGACTGCCAAACAGAAACTCGGACATGGCAACCCCATAACAAAGGTATGTTGTTGTTACTGTTTCTAAGAAGGATTTACGTCATCTCAAAGCCAGGGCTGCCATTTTCCCGGAAGTTTACGTAATCTTCGGATTTTTATCCTAGCAGATGGGAACTCAAAGCACGTTGAAAGTAAAGCAGAATGCGCCTAAAGGCGCATTCTGCTTTACTTTCAACGTGCTTTGAGTTCCAGCGTGTGCTCAAAACTAGAAACAGGCTATGGAGTAAAGGTACAATTCGTAAAATCACGCTTTAAATATAAAACATCTTAAGATCTTAAATTTTACATAATCAGTTAACATGTATGACAGCCCTACAAAACGGTGTGATGATGTATCATTCCATTTATTGCATATCTGGTCAGCATTATTGTTGTAGGGACGTCGACTTTCTAAAGTACAGCGAGCGTGTACATATCAAGTTTTAACGTTCATCCAAGTCAACAATGAATATGTATGTTGAGAGACATTTACATGCCCGTTGTTAGGTCGTATAGCATTGATGAATGGGAACTTGTTTTTTAAGGGCACATTCTGAGGACTACTAGTAAATATATTTTATGAAGTGGGGGCTCAAACCAGCATCCCCTGTATAGTTTGTGTACAAGTCAAGCTTGTAACTGCTAGACCACGAATTATTCCGCTATTGATCAGGCCCAAAACTGTTTGCAAAAGACACCATTTCATTAGCATAATCTCGTTTATTTGGGAAGAATAACATCTTCCCAATTGTAGCACTGACTCACATAGCAATTTGAAGGGGTTAATATACACTCAGTACAAAAAGAAACGCACATCGTGCTCAGGCCCATGTAAAGAGACTCTTATTTAAGAAAATTATAATATAAAGGCTATATCTCAAATTCCATTTAATTCTGAATAATTTCAGAAAAAATACTCAAAACAGTGTGCTAGCATTTTAAACCTTTTATTCTTAATGACGACAAAAAGCGAGTTTGCAAACAGTTTGGATCCTGATCAGACGCCGCGTAACGCGGCGTCTGATCAGGATCCAAACTGTTTGACACTCGTATCGAAATGTTTTATATGTCATGCGACAATGAATCTATGCTTTGGAACGATCGTGCATACAAGAAAATTGAAGCAGACGACAATGAAACGGTGAAGGGGTAAAAATATTTCGATTAATTTGGCAGCGAAAGAGTTAACTACAGCCTGATTAAAATACCGCACCGATTTGTTCAAGTTGTGGTTTTACCAATTCAATAACAACCCTCCCTTTTTATCAACATTGATTACCCAAGACAGAACTATTTACTTAAATGTTAAGATTAATTCACACTTACGTTCCTTCTACATACAAATACTTTAGTGAAAAATGTGCGTTTCTGTTTGCACTGAGTGTAGAACATTACATTTTACAGGTCCCTGATTCAGCTGTCCTCGATTGTAAAGACATCACCGATATGGAAGGAAAGGACTTTGTGCTTGCCAAGGATCGTCCCTATCCCGTGAGAGCTATCGGGGCGGAGCAGAAATAGAAATGTCGGCGTGGAGCAGAAATATGCGTGTTCTGTAAACGTTTTCCGCCTGGCTCAAACTACAATAAACGCACGCTTTATGCATATAAAATGTTATAAAAGAGAGCGTTGGTTTTTGGTATGGTATTTATGAATGTCTAAAAGTCAAACAATACTCGGTACTTGTCTTGGCTACACAAAGCCTGTAATGGACCTTATTGTATCATTGCAATCATTTATTGTTACATAACAACTGTAAATAAAGCTGTATTATTTTAAACCCTTCACTACCTTACCCAAGTACAGTAGTTACAGTGGAGAATCTGTTATTCTTTCCCGTTTAAACGCAAACGTACGCAAACGCAAACCGCTAAAACGTAGAAAAGAACAACTTTTGGACAATTCTGATATTTCATGTTTATCTTGGTGGCAAACAGTTTGAAGCCTGATCAGACGCCGGGTTACCCGGCGTCTGATCTGGCTCCAAACTGTTTGCACTGCAAATAATAGTTTTAGCGTAAACGCGTTTATTGGGAAAGAATAACAGATTCTCCATTGTATAAGCAAACAGTTTGGATCCTAAGCAAGGTCCAAACTGTTTGACACCTTTTTTTAAAAATTTATTAAGTTAAAATACATATGTTTTGTAAAAATACATATGTTTTCCTAATCAATTTCGCATCTTTTGTGCACGCGCAGGCATAAAATACTTATAAACTCGAATTTATTTCGAGCACGGCCAGAAGGATTTACCACTTTGTAAATTCTGATTGACCAGCTGTAAATATTAGGTTTTGAACGCTATATAGAAATGCACTATTATTGTTGGACAGTAAGAGGTTTCAAATCTACCGGCTTATCCCCTAGTATTTTTTAATATCACATCGCATGGTGCATATTTGCCGTCTCCAAGAAAAAAATCGTATCGCTCTATTTTGAATGCTTGTGATGTATTATGGATGTGATTAAAAACAACTATATCAAAATTCTGTAATTGATACATGTAACTGGCCACATGGTAGAATCTAAGAGCTTAGTAAAGTCGTTATATTTTACACCGCCAATGGATTTGCGTTTTGCAATTAACAGTTCCAATCGCCCGACCTGTACTCTTACTAACTTCTTAAATAGTGACATGCTCGAGCACAAATATTATTTTCCTTTAATTCGGTTTTTCTGAAGTCTGTGGTTTGTGGCAGGGCTACCATAAGCTGACATAAAAAATCCTAAGATTTCCAAATTTGGATTTTTCAATTGCGATTTTACGAATCGTACCTTTACCCCATAGCCTATTTCTAGTTTTGTTGGCATGTTACTACTTAAAGCAGGCTGGAAGTAAAGCAGAATGCGCCTTAAGGCGCATTCTGCTTTTACTTTCAGCCTTCTTTAAGCTACCATGTCCTAGAAACAATCCGAAGATTTAGGAAAAATCCGGAGAAATGGCAGCCCTGTTGTTGTTGTGAGTAATTCGTGCTACTGGGTATTTTACAGCCAAAATCCCCCTTAGAACGATTAGTAATGTTCTGTTATGATAAAACGTGTATGGCATCGTATTAATAAAAGATTTATTGAGTCTGCATTACAGAACAAACACCTGAAAAAAGTAAGGAACGCGATTTGAAAATGACAAAAAGGTATTATAGGTATATGTCATACGATTTAGGCTAAATATCATGATGTAGCACATGCACCTGACTTTGTAAGCCGGTTTTGGATTGGATCATTTCGAAAAGGGGGAAACCTTTAAATACATCGTGTCCGGGCACAAAAATCTTGCTCGAGCAGACAATATCGTGATCGAGCATGGTATTTGTGATCGAGCACGATCTAAACTCATACCCACACCCTACACACATTCTCTTTAGAACACAGTTTCGTCTTTGCTGGTTTGTTCATGTAGTGTTGACGGTGGCAAACCTATATGCCTGCCGTCCGCTGTTTTGACCAAACAGTAATAACATGCCTCTCTCATATCGATGTGGTCTTTTTCGGAATGGGACGTTGTTTCGTCTTCGGTGGTTTGTTTAGGAAGTGTTGACGGAGGCAATGCTTTTTGCCTTCCGTCTCTACTTTTGACCAAACAGTACGTATCGTCCGGTTGGTCTATTGTTGTATACATATGTTCTGTACCAAAACTAGTCATAACTAATTGATATTCCTTATGAAGACTCGAACTGCTGTCATTATGCGGTACAGGAATTAGAAATTCCGCATACGACGAGTCACGATCGTATTTCCCCTCTTCCCTTGACGCATATATCCCCACAGTACCGTCGTCTCGCACTGTAGAGTTTGTTACCTGAACAATGTCAACCTTTATTTCGTGAGACAAGGCCGAAATCTCGTAGTACACGTTTTCTGATTCATGTACCAAATCTATACTGTCGATTTCATAAGCTTCTATTGCAGTGGTATTAGGTTTATTCCCCGTGCGGTTGTGATTTCGAATGTAACTGAAAAGAAAAGCAAAAGAGCTTTTATAGACCTATGTACTGTCATATATCAACGGCGGTAGTAGTCCAGTGGTAACACGTTGGACTACGGTGCCAGGGGTCTCGAGTTTGATCCCCCGCCGGACCAGCGGTCTGACTAGGGGATTTTTTCCGAATCCCCAATGATGTTCAGGAATGTCCTTGAGCAAGACATGAACCGCGAATTGCTTCTATCTACCCAGGGGTTAAAATGGGTACCTGTGAAGGGTCTGAGCCGGTACTGCGGCTGCAATATGCGCGATATGTTAGCAGTGCTCAATAGTGTAGGCAAGATGGCTCAATGATTTTGCAAAATGCATGATAAATTGTACTACGCACACGTGGATTGCATCCTTAATGTATGACTAAATGTTTCAGCTCAGTATATACTTTGACCCTTTCCGCAATGGAAGCCCCTACTAGCACACTCACTTACCGTATTTCTTATTAGAGATGAACTTTTTATGTTCTAACTATACAATGCAAATAACCATAGAAACGTGTATCTACGCCTTGACAAGTAATGGCAAACTTAAAGTATTAGCAGAAAACTCCATCAAGCTCCTTTAAGCAACACATGGCTAAAGATTGAGCACAAGTCATAGCTGATATGGTAGGATTTAGATCTACTTTCGACATGCTTTAGGTGGTCACCTGTCTTTAAAACTAGAAATAGGTTATGGGGTAATTGGCGTATTAATCTATGATTATGCGCAGCCGGAAAGACTTCAGTTACTTCCTTACCATGTAATATTTATTCCAACAAAGAAATCGTCCACGGCAGTAGGAACTATGACCATTGTCAGATAAACAGTTTCCATGTTGCTAGGGGAGGTGAGACGATGCGTTGGTACAGCGGAGGTGTTAAAGGTCACTGTAGAAGTATGATTTGTCGGTGTTTTGTATTCAGGTGAATCTTGGATCATCGTGATATTAACAGTTCCCATTTTGCAAGCGTGGACGATTGTAGTGTGGCTATTCATTGGTACAGCAGGGTTGTTAGACGTAACTGTAAGATTACAGAGATGTTTACCTCATTAAACGTTTAGTTGTCGTATGTTTTCATTAAGTTGTCTCTAATGTCGTTTCAAAGTTGAAAAATAAGGCAGTATGACTGAAACAAAAATCAAAACGAGTGTCAAACAGTTACGCGGCGTCTGATCAGGATCCACAGTTTTGCAAACGCGTTTTTAAGCGTCATTTAGAGCACAAGGGTTCGGGTAATATTTATGACAAACAAGATCTGTGTCATTTGAATGCCAATGCAATAGTGACCTGGGGCCCGTTTCATAAAACATCTTACGACAAATGCTGTCGTAAGTCAGATTATAAAACTTTCAATTATTATTTATTTCTCTATCTAATCCTGCCTTGTGACATCTTTTTGGAATCGTCTTGAAAAGACGATTCCAAAAAGATGTCACAAGACAGGATTAGATAGAGAAATCAGAAATTAAATGGGTTTTTTTAAGTTTTGACTTACGACAGCATTTGTCGTAAGATGTTTTATGAAACGGGGCCCTGGACCTTTAAACTTCAATTTCTGAGCAAATATCTTCTACTTCACCAGCTAGGAATGCTTAAATTTGTGCGTGAGTAAATCTTATAGTTTTATTAAATCTCTGTTTCCCTTAACCTTCTACTTTTACCTAAAATATAGAAAAATAATAATTCTGGAGAATATCTACGTACTATAATAGGTAAGCTAGATTTAACAAATTTTCAGGGTGAGTACATCTTTGGATATTTGAGTTGCGCGAACCTCATTAACTGATACCTTGAAAGTAATTTACATCTGATCTCAATCATATAATAATGATAATTCTAACATGATCCAGGCGTTTTTGGTCACTATAAAAATAGAACAAGCTCGCCGTGGTATACCTGAGACAATTTACAACGCTCTTCCCTAGACCGCTCCTCTCGCGGTTAAATGACGTGACGTCATGCATTCATACGTTACGTTTTGAAATTTCTTACGTTATTCCTATAGCCCGTAAGGACCATATGCTTTAAACCAGTCATGTTACTGTAATTTCCCAATGTTGTGTCTTGTGCTATGCCAGACGGTGGGTCAATGTTATTTGGGGACGCTCATTGACAGGTTTCAGAACTCTTGCACCAAATTTGACAGAATTATGCCCCTTTTTAACTTGATTTTTTTGTCTCTTAATTGAGAATTTTGTCTTTGAACATGCTATTTTCTTGAACACTATTCATGATATTGTCTTCAAACTTAGTATACATTATAAGAGTTGTATTGTGATTTTACGTCGCTTTCAACAGTATTTCAGTCATATCGCGACGTCCAGCTAATCACAGGTGGAGGAAGACGCCAGAAGTCCTTTATGCACTGTAACAGGCACAAATCGGCAACTGGGTAGAACCACCGACCTTCCGCAAGCCATCTGGAAGGCTTCCCCACATGAAAAATCCGAACGACCCTGCTGGGATTCAAACTCACAGCGGTGAGGAGCTTAGTGATGTAAGTCACAGTGACTATACCACTTGGCCACGGAGGCCCCCGAGTTGTATTGTGAGACTTTTCTATTAGTTTTACAACTCTTGCCCAATTTGACAGAATTATTCCCCTTTATAACTTGAAAGGACAAGGTTCACGAAGCTTCCCATTTTGCCCTGTAAAAATATTTTTATCTTTATTGTCTATTTAATTTGTCAATATCAGATACTAATACTCCAAAATATACACACAAACGACTTAAAGTCAAGTTTTGACAAGTTTAAAGATTCTTGCAAATGAACCAAGAGGCAAAAAAAGACCAAAACGCAGATTTTTGGTACACTTCTCGGTATAAAACCTAAAAATAAACTATGAAGGCACGCATGCGACACTTCAAAATTTGGATATGTTCCTTCAACTCATACATTTATTGTGTACTTAATTATCTTTGTGTCGCATTAGTGCCTTCATTTTTTTATGATACCCTGAATTGTACCAAAAATCTGCACTTTTTGGCCTTTTTGGCCTCGTTGTCCATTAAGTTGTCAAAACTTGAATCTGGGTTGAGCTTTATGTATAATATGAAGTTTTAATATCTGAAATTGACAAATAAAGAGAAAATATAGCTAAAACATAAAAATATTTTTACAGGGCCAAAACGGAGGCTTCGTGAATCTTGTCCTTTTGTTCCCTAATATACTTTTATTCTTTGGACATGTCGTTTTCTTGAAAACTATTTATGACATTGTCTTCAAACTTGGTACACATTATAAGTATGATGTTTGCAGACTCTACTTGAGGTTACATAACTCTTGCCAACAAATGACAGAATTATGCCCCTTTTTAACTTGATTTTTTTTCTATTTTCTTGGAACATGCCATTTTCTTGAAAACTATTCATGATATTGTCTTCAAACGTGGTACACATTATATGTGTTGTATTGTGAGACTTTTCTTCTAGTATGACAACTCTTGCATAAAATTTGACAGAATTATGCCCCTTTTCAACTTGAAATTTAGTTCCTTAATATGCATGTATTATTCTTTCTACATGCCATTGTGGTGATTGTGACAGGTCAATTTGGATTGGGGGTATTTATCCGTCGAAAAACTACATCCGCTGAGAAAATAAGTATGGAACATTTGATTTCCTTTCTAATGAATTTCTTTAAATCTGGTCATGTTAGAATCGAAATAATCTATGTGCAACAGTTGTTAAACGGTACCGTTTAAACGGTACCGTTTAACAACGGTAGAACATAGATTATTTCTTGAACAAATATTATTAACTAGACTGTATCGATTATGAATACCAAATTTAGTGTTTGGGGCATATGTCAACCGATATTGTAATATCAACAGGTTTTGTTATAATTGTTACAATTCTTGTTTTATTATAATTTCGGTAGATACACACGGGTCTTGGATGACATTAACCTGTTTACTGCCATAACGTCGTCTGGTTTGTGTCGTCTGGTTTGTTTTATAAAATTTAACTTTAAATAATAGGTATTTTGACTTGAGAAATATCGAAATGAGCATCAAATAGTTTTGATCTTCATCAGGCGTCGCGTTACACGGCGTCTGATCAGGATCCAGACTGTTTTCAAATAGATACTTTACTCACGATAAGTCGATGAAAGGGTAAAAACGATATATAATTATAAACGGCCATGTGACCAAAAAAAGTATTTCTTATAAAATGAATTGTTACCTTACCTCTGTATTTAATACAGCAAATACGGGGTCTAATAAGGTTATCCAAACTGAACAGCTAGCTCCCTTAAAGGCTTTAGCAGTCGTTAGACAGGCGATGAAATTCACCCATTGGGTAAAGCGCATGCGCCAATGTAGCATCTACTTCAAACTACTTTGGAAAATCTTGCAAGGGCTTTGTGATGTTAGCCTTATGCGCAAATTACAACAATTTGCTGTGCGTAATTAATTTATTGTTAATTTCTTGTCACGTGACAATTTTGGTAGTTCGTCAAACATATTGTGACTATATGACGTCTTGGCGTCATGCAACATATACTTAGCGTCTGATCTGGATCTAAACTGCTTGCAATCATTATTACGTAGTCGAATATAGCGTGTTAAAGGTTGTTACAGGAAATTATATGTATACTTAACAACTTTAGTACACCAGGGAAAATCACTTTAACCCCTTCACTCTCAATGACGCCTTTAAGGGCGTTTGCAAACAATTTGGATCCTGATCAGAACCCGCGTAACGCGGCCTCTGATCAGGATCCAAACTATTTGACACTCGTTTTGAAATCTCTTTAGTCATACTGCCTTAAATTTAACTTGGAAACCATATTGCAGAAAACAATAGTGAAGCAGACGACAATGAAACAGTAATGGGGTAAAATTCTCACGATAAATTTGATCATGAAAGGGTTAAGGATCTTTCGTACTGTACATGTACTTCTTTTCTTGCGTCGTCTGCAATAATACTGGAGAAACTAGCTATACAGACGGTAAAACTCGCCACGTGGCCACTTAACGCTTTGCAATAAATCGAAGAAAATAACAACTTGTTGATAATTTTCAGTTTTTTATATTTCAATCTGAGTGGCAAACAGTTTGGAGCTAATCAATCGCCGGGTTATGCGGCGTCTGATCTTGTTCCAAACGGTTTGCAATAGATGAAATAGTTTTAGCGTAAACACGTTTATTGGGAAATAATAACGTCTTCTTCACTGTAACAGCTTGCCCATTTAGACAGCAGTTCTAACGTGGCTCTACTGTTGATCGCTTCCTTTGTTCTTAGTATGCACTTAAACTTTCAACATGTATAAGCGCAAGCTGAAAACGGATACAGATAAGTTAAACCCTTTTGGCACCAAATTAATCGTGAGCATTTTTCCCCCTTCACCGCTATATTGTCGTCTGCTTCAATATTGTTGTCTGCCAGACCATTTCAAAGTTAGATTTAAAATAGTATGACTTAAGACATTTCAAAATGAGTTTCAAACAGTTTAGATCCTGATCAGACGCCGCGCTACGCGGCGTCTGATCAGGATCCAAACTGTTTGCAATGTCGATTTTATGCGACCTCGACAGTGAAATAGTTAACTTTTCCACTGTCAAATGATCGTCTGCTGAAAATTTGTCGTAAGCAATTTTCTGACATATTCACTATGTTTAAAATTTTGACTGACGAAAGATTGAAATGAGTGTCGAACAGTTTTGATTCTGGTAAGACGCCGTATCATACGCCATCTGATCTAGCTCAAAACTGTTTGTACATGTACACAAACCACAATGACACTATTGGCAGTGAAGTAGTTGAGGACAATCCGGCCTAGACACTTATCATGGTGATATAATTTAATATTGTTTGTTTTCATTACATTTGGTTAGCTGTGATTGGCTGTTATGTTTGTTTCATACCTCCATGTCAGGACTACTTTCTCTTGGTCCAACTGCTCCCCACAAGCGCTGCATGAAGCAGGACGCCAAATGACGTCATTGACGTCAACGTTAAAACAACGTCGCGTTTTGGCGGAAAATATATATGGCGGAGGGACTACAACCTACGTTTTAAAGGCGTTAAAATGAACATCCGCGTCAGAATCTCTATTTAAATACTTTCTTAAATTCAGAGGTGATATTAAATTATAAGGAATAATTCGGAATATGTATTTTATTCATGGAGGTATGACAAAAAACCTGGTCACACTTTTGTATGAAACCGCTTCGCGGTTTCATACAGTGTGACCAGGTTTTTTGTCATACCTCCATGAATACAATATATATTCGAATTATTCCTTAAATAATTATCGTTAACATCAAACCACAATGTACTTGCCTACACAGAGTCATTCTTATATGTAACCAATTTGCGCCCAGTAGATTCTTCCAATTTTTCTTTCTAAGGGGTGCCTGATCTAAAGTTTCAATTTCGTTTTGATTTGAAGTAACCCGACTTTTGGTTAGGCTCTAAACTGTTTGTCGCTAAGATGTTGATGAATTCTCAACATGTTCAATTAAGCTATCAATGTCTTCATTTTATTGTATGACGTTTAAGATTAGATTCGTTAGATCCATTGATTTACAACTACTCCGTTTTGTGCCATATTGTTTCTTCCTCTGAAATCGTTATCATTTCATCTCATCACCCCTCATCAATCATCGGCGTTATATGACCTTTTTGTATCTCAGTACCGTAAAACCCAACTCATCCATCCATCCATCCATCTGAAAAAAGGTTCCAATTTATACAGTCGTCAATATGCATGTTTCTATATCCTAACAAAAAGGTAGCTGATAGTATGTTGACAGTTTGAATACGCATTGTGGCGCATTCTGCTCTACTTTCACATTGCTTTAAGTTTTCATCTGTTTTTTAAAACAAAAAGCATGATACACAATGTATACAGTGGAGAAAACGTTATTCTTTCCCATTTAAACGCAAACGAACGTATACATTTTGGACAATTCTGATAATTCATGTTTATCTTGGTGGCAAACAGTTTGGAACCTGATCAGACGCCGGGTCACCCGGCGTCTCATCTGGCTCCAAACTTTTTGTAATAAAACTAATAGTTTGAGCGTAAACACGTTTATTGGGAAAGAATAACGTTTTCTCCACTGTAGATTAGAGGGTGAAAAGAGAAGAACTAACTAGCATCAGTACTTCGCCTTACAATTTCGCTTCAACTATATCGGCTGCCAAAGTAGTTGTACTTTGTTTAAGTATTTAACTCTTTCAATCACATAGACCTGTTTATACACAGTAGAACCTCTCTATTACGACCACTAAATTGTGTCAAATATTATTCGTTTAAGACAGGTGACTGCTTAAAGCAATGTGAAATTGAAACAGAAAGCTTTAAGCTGTCACCTGTCGTTTATACAGACAATAAGCCTTCTTTTTAGTGGTCGTGTTAGAGAGGTTCTACTGTATTTCATTTGAATTTGACCGTGGTCAGAGGTAAAGGAGCCCTCTGATCTGTAGGGCGTTCAAGTACCATATCAGCGAACAGTAACGTTAACCGATGCAAACAACCCATATAGTACGACATCTAACGTTCACCAATACTCTTCAATAATAACTCATTGCGCCCCAATGTTTATTAACTTTTCAAGGGTACGAAACGATTTATGTGCGATCTAAATAACACAAACAAAATTGCACTAATCAACTGAAATGCATCAATTTTACCGCATATAAAAATAAGATTTAGCTGCTCAGATGTAAGCTGCTTTGTTTGATACATTAAGTATCGGAAACTGTTGGTTTATTATCCCCTGCCGAAAGGCAGAGGGATACTGTTTTAGGTCCGTCCGTCCGGCTGTCCGTGCGTGCGTGCATGCGTGCGTAAGTCACGTTTTCCGTCCGCAACTGTATCTCCGAAACCGATGAACAGATTTGAATGAAACTTGGTATACTTATTTGTCATCATAGGAGCACCGTGGGAAATCAAATTTTTTTCAGAAAATTTTAGGAATTTATGAGTTATCTGCCCTTTTTGTGTTCAAAATGCCATATTCCGTCCGTCCGTGCGTCCGTCACGTTTTCCGTCCGCAACTGTATCTCCGAAACCGATAAACAAATTTGGATGAAACTTGGTATACTTATTTGTCATCATAGGAGCACCGTGGGAAATCAATTTTTTTTCAGAAAATTTTAGGAATTTATGAGTTATCTGCCCTTTTTGTGTTAAAAATGCCATATTTAACAGTTTTTACACTCTAGCAACTACAGTATTCAACATATTTTGTTTATACTTGCACACAATGTCTATAAGTACAAGTTCTTGCAGGTGTGCAGTTATTGTAAAAAAAGGATACTTGTGACAAGAGTTATCTGCCCTTGATGTACTTAGAAATGCTAGAAAATGCTTTATTTTGATATTTTTAATACATACTAGAGCCTATAAATATGCATGGATTTTGAAAAAACTTTCTTGAATTATGTATGGCTATTAGTTTTCAAATGAATTTGATTATTGTTGAAAACGGAGAAATTAGTCATGAGTTATCTGCCCTTGATAAGTAAAAAAGGCCATATTTAACTGTTTTTACTCTCTGGCAACTACAATTATGAATGTATTTATATGATACTTGCACACAATGTCTATAAGTAAAAGTTCTTGAAGGTGTGCTATTATTGTCAAAAAAGGATACTTGTGGCAACAGTTATCTGCCCTTGATGTACTTAGAAATGCTAGAAAATGCTTTATTTTAATATTGTTTACATCCTAGTATCTATAAATATGCATGGATTTTGATAAAAAAAATTCTTAAACTATGTATGGCTATTAGTTTTCAAATAATTGTTATCATTTTTGAAAACGGAGAAACTAGTCAACAGTTATCTGCCCTTGATGAGTCGAAAAAACCATATTTAACAGTTTTTACCATCTAGAAACTACAGTCTTTAATGGATTTTGATTTAACTTACACACGATGTATATAAATATAAGGGTTGCAATTATTGTCAAAAAAGGATACTTTGTGGCAAGAGTTATCTGCCCTTTATGTACTTAGTAATGCTCAACATGGCTTTATTGTTTACATGCTATAGTGTACAAATGTGAATGGATTTTGAAAAAAAATAATTAAATCATATATGGCTATTATTTATAGAATTAGTTCAATTATTGTCGAAAATGTGCAAATTAGTCAAGAATACTCTGCACTTGATGAGTTGAAAATGTGTTTACACTCTAGTAAATTCTACAGTTCTGATTTTTTTTAAATAATACTTGCACACAATTATAAGTTCTTGAAAGTGTTTAATTACTGTTGAATTTGAGTCAAGAGTTACCTGCCCCTGTCATACTTAGATTTATAATGCTACAAACGGCTTTATTTTTTGTATTGTTTACGCTTTAACATGTACAAAATTGAATAGATTTTATAAAACTTTGTAAAAAGCTTTTGAATGTTGATCTTTAAAGACAGGTGATCACCATTTGCCCCTTCCTTCCACATTAAAGTTTGCCACTTTCTTCTGGACAATCGCTGCGGCAGGGGATATCAGCTCTAAGGTGCTTGTTGATGAGAAATTAAGTCGGGACTGTTCGCTGGTTTTATTAAATTCATTTGGTAGCCATTTTGTTTTCCTTGTTGGCGAATGGCGAACTACCTCTGAGGCCGTTCGTGTCGTTCGCAATCGGTAACAGCCTAACGGTCGTTAAAGGTAAATTGTTACCGTTTTCTGTTGCAATCGATACGGTACTTGAACGCGCTACTGGTTTTATATTGTTTCGTTATTTAGACCGGTATTTATTAAACTACTTAGCATTCCAAGTAGACTGGTTAATAACGAGAGTTACTTAGTGTTGAAAAAGTTAACTTGTGAACTCCAAAATTTTGGATCTTAGTCAGACACCGAGTCTCTTGATACCTGGCCCAAAGGTTGTAAAATATTTGAGTTGAGTCTGAAATCAGGCTCAAATCTGACCAATCATATGCTTGAGAACGAATTCAGACTCAACTCTAACGGTTTTTAACCATGGAGCCTGACCAAGAAGATCCAAACTGTTTGCAAATGTAAGATAAGACGGGTTAATTTATGTCTTGTTGTTCATTGTCTTCTGTTTTCAGTTTGCTCTGATCTAGATCAGATTTCGAGTATAACGCAAATATTGTGTAAAATTCTTACTTGTTGATTTACGTATGCTTCTTTCAAAAGCTGTTATTTGTTTGTGTAAATTTCATGTTCACTGCAGTGACACTGGATGGCTAGGCGTACAGTGCCCCTCTCTACAACAACTACCAATTGGAGACAAAGACCGCCTGTGTTGTTTGGAGGAAGTTGTTATAGGGAGGGAATTTAATACCTTTAGAATGCTGAGCACGACCTGGCTAACATTTTGCAACCAGCTTGAACCCAGATTAGAATTGTCCCCTCCGGTCGACACTATCCAGCACCTCTACTAAAACATCGTTACCAGTGTTGATCTAGATCAGACATCGAGCCTGAGAAGGGGTTAGCCTAGGCTTGGTCAAACATGTTTTGCAGTACATTTAGTACATCACTTCGAACACGGATCTATTTCTTATCAGTTGACGATAAGAATGTTCGTACATACCGTCGAATTTGTCAAGTCCAAACGTCGTCCATTTTACTATGTCAGTATTTGCAAAAACTAACCGGTGACAAACAATTTTTCAAAGCTTGTTATACAGTTGAGCCTCGATAAAACGAAAATGCTTATTTCAATTTTATGAAAATGTTAATCTAAATTTTAGCTTCGGAATACATATTAGTTCGACTTCAGCGAGTTCGTGGAATATGACTTGACTTTATATGGCTGTAAATATACCAGACAATTTATTGGATAGCTTCAACGTACTAGTTTTAAAATATTTTAAATCTTGACCGTTGAAGGTTTCTAAATTAAGTATAATCAATAACAATTATTGACAATATTCTGGTGCCGATTTATTAGAATATAAGGCGAACTCTAATTTTCAGTCTGTCTCTTCAAAGCTTAGTTTGGGACTAAATTCCCTTATCAGAGCACAGAATACAGTGCTCCTTCCCTACAACGCCACCCAGTTGGAGACAACGATTGTGCCTGTTGTTCGGGTAGCGTTTGGTATAGGAAGGGCAATTGGCTTTCATTTGCAAATAGCTTGAATCCAGATCAGACGTGGCGTCTGATCTGGATTAAAGCTGTTTAACACACGTCATTGTGTTTTTTCTGCCAAAATGCCCATTATGTACGAAAAACAGAAAACAACAATTTAAAGCAGACGCTATTGCAGCAGTGAAAGCGTTAGACATAATTTTTTTTTGAACTGTGGAAAGCTTTGTTGTAAGGAGGGTCATTTGTAGGGAGGGAGCACTGTATACAGAATCATATTGGTGCACATGAGTATAAGTATATGATAACAAACAGTCCTGCGATGGCGTCCTGTAAGAGTGGGTCGGATTTCATTTTGTGCGTGTTGTTTTTGTTGTTTTTCCTCTCTAGCATATCCGCTTCTGATATAATACAACATGACCTTTTGGCAAGGATAGAAGCGCTAGAAATACAAGGTAAAATATTAATTGTGCGTTGCGAGCTGTTCTTACCTGATGTATTCTGCTATTTTATATATATATCTTGCTGTTGGTGTGAAGAAGATAAACTATGGATCAGCTTTTCCCGATGTTGAGGTCATGGCCACTGTGTCCAAATATTGACCATTTACACTGCAAAATGGACGATGTTGTATAAGAATTATGTACGTCACGCTTTTTCTATAAGGGAATTAATGTCAAAGTCACGTTGACCTTAAACTGTAACGCGATTTTCTGTCATTCCAAGATGTACTCACGCACTAGTTATAATATCCCAAGCTAATTCGGTATAGGAAATATGCCACATTCCGCCATTACAAGATGTACTAACACACTAGATGTGTATCCTTAGCTAATGTGATATACGAAACATGCTCCAGTTAAGCTTTTTCTATAATTGTTATCAAAGGTCAAGGAAACAGTAAACGCAAAAATTGTTCTTACATCAAATTTTATATTATTAGCATATTAGGTAAAAAGAAATACCTATGCTTTCGCTAGCACGGTCTCTCTCACACACACATTTCATTTACCTTATATCGTTTACATCCAAAGCCATGACTGTTGGCATACACAGGTTATTTCTTTTGTTAAACTACTTCACTCCTTTCAGATACGTAAATTTTCTTGCAGGCCGAGAGCAGGCCAAAACTTTGATGATACAAGCTGAACAGATAGAACAGTTGGAGTCAAAACTGAACAAACAGAATATTCAGTTGTCTAGTCAACAGCAGAAAATCCAACACTATGAACAGAAAGTTGATGAGTTGGAACGGAAGGTTGATGATCTTACAGCAAATGTAAAGACACGTATTAGCAAGCCTACAGAGACAGGGATAACAACTGATGGTGATCAATCAATACATGCTGGAAGATCACATGGGAACCGTGCTATTGGCAAAGGTAATAACATAATTGTAAACATATATAATTATCTCCAATGTGGAATAAGTCAAATATGCAATATGTTAGAGACTAAGGTTTCGAGTAACTTGATTTCTGATTAGGTTCGAAATGTTGTTTTTTGGTAGAGATAAATCTCTCCCATACTGTATCATAAAAATGGAAAATATGCTATGAGCATAAAACATGTATTAACATAACTGGCGGCAATTGTAAAACAAAGTATACACTTTTCATTTGAAATGGACATAGCTGATTAAGTACAAACGTGTTTATTGAGAAATAATAAAGTCTCCACTGCCTTAGAATTGTATTCTCTAAATGACAAGCAAATCGGAATAGGCAATAAAGTATCTACATAATAAACAGAGGATAACCAATTTCTTTGGATTGATATGAAAAATAAATCACGAGAATGAGTTGTTATCTGGTTAAAAAACGAGTCCGCAGGACGAGTTTTTTAAACAGATAACAACCCTTTCGAGTGATATATTTTTCATATCTATTCAAAGGAATTGATTATTCTATTTATTATATATATTTTAATGACGTTTTTACCGAAACACACACAAAATTGATTACCGCGACGTCACTAAACTGATTATGACATGACGTCACAAAAAGTGATATCATCACTACATGTAGTGATGATATCAACAGTGACGATATCAAATTTATCTAACTGAGAAATCTCTATAAAACATCGATATGTATATAATAAATATTATGATAGAATAGGTACTAAACGATGCAAAGTGATGCCTTCTAACTATAACGAACATTATATATTTTCAGAGAACATACAGAAACGAATTTTAGTGGAGAGCAACACTATTCCTGTAGCATTTAACGCAGTTATTAAGGATTATAAGTGGGTCGCTAATATTACGGAAGGCCAGAAGATCCTTTTTCCAGACATAATGACCAACCTTGGAGGGGGCTATCAAAACCAGAGTGGTATCTTCATTGCCCCTCGACCAGGACTATATTTGTTTTCCACATCAATAATGGCAAATTTCAAGGGTGATTTGGAAATAGCTGTCAGGATCGTGAAGAACGGAAACATTCTTGCCAAAGCCTACGCGTATGGAGAGCCCGGAAAATCAGATCAAGGCTCGGTTAGCGTGGTTACACAGTTGAAAGCTAGTGATGAGGTATGGGTCAGTCTTGATTACCCTCCCCTGTCTTCGCTATTCGGATACTACTTTAGCAGCTTTATGGGAGTCCTGATTGCTCCAGTGTAATTGCCATGGATAAAATCACAATACGAACTGTCCGATAACCTTGTTTTTATTGGGTTTTTTACGATTTAATCTGCATATAACAAGTGTCACCTGATTTTATTTATCAATTCCCAATTTAAGGCGTTTTGACTTCGAAAATATTGAAATGACTAAAATATTTACTTTCTATGTATTTCAGGAAACATATCTATTTTAAATACTTACACGCAATTCGCAAACTTACAAAAAAGTTTAAGATTGGAAAGAAAGTAAAAATATTGTTTGTGTTTCCATCCTTGGATGAAGGAGTTAAGTATTACCCGTTCCATCGCTTTGGACTATTACCCCATAGACTGTTTCTAGTTTTGAAGATAGTTGACTACTTTGTTATACTTTCTGGTCCTTTGGAATCATTGATTTCAGCGCATTTACAGTTGAAAGTTGAAATCCGCTAAAGCCGGTGCTAGGGGGCGTGAGCACTGTTGCATATTTCTGTAGTGCTCATGAACAGACTCAATCAAACCGAATCTGCGATTTTCAGTATTTGCTTTGTTTTCTGTGCTTTCAAAGGATCTCCCCTTATTTAGATTTTTAAAGCAGGTTGAAAGTAAAACAGAATGCGCCTTAAGGCGCCTTCTGCTTTATTTTTAGCCTGCTTTAACATGTTATCTGCTAGAAAAGAGACACTATTTCTTATGATTCTTATTTGTTACCTGATAAATTGGAATATATTTTCTTCAGTAAAGGAATAAATAAAAGGCGTTAAAAGCGTATTAATGGGGTAATGGGTTAAGTCGACTTTGTAAGCAGTATTAATCCTGATCAGACACCATGTTATGCGTATCAGTATCCAGTTTGTTCGACAAGTATTTCAACTTTTCTACACCCATTGTATATTAATCTAACTTTTGACCGAATGTGTAGATATCAATAGTAAATCGTATTAAAGAGAATGCAAACAAGATTGCAAATTGATGTGTTTTAGAAAAGGAACCCCAATGAAAATACGTGTGCTGTTATTGTTCTAAAATCATTAAAATTTGATTGTTGACACAACCTTAACCAAAGGAACATCAATAAATCAAAGGGCTCTCGCGCCCGTCTCATAAAACTTCGTACGACAAATGGTGTCGTAAGTCAAAAAATTAAAATACATTTAATTTCTGATTTCTCTATCTTATCCTGTCTTATAATATCTCTTTGGAATTGTCTTTTCAAGACGATTCCACAGAGATGTCACAAGACAGAGTTAGATAGAGAAATAAATAATAATTGAGACTTTTATAATTTGACTTTCGACAACATTTGTCGTACGAAGTTTTATGAAACGAGCACCGGGAGCCCTGAAAATACATAAACCATCACGACACTGATGAACTGCGGTATGTTTGACCATAAATGCTAAACGTGAGCTCAAAATGGCCAGCATTGCCAGGTTATGTTATAAATAGAATCTAACACTCGAGTTCATAATTTATTGGATTTATAAAACGAGTCGGGTTTTTGTCATTTTCTAAAATACTCATTTTTTAAATCCAACGAATTATGAACACTCATGTAAGATCCTATGATATTATTTATTGACGCTTAAATGTACATTAAGGTCTTTTTTATAACGCAACGTCAAAGTATAATTAATTACCAAACGACGACGGCTTTTAAAATCCTTTTGCACCTACCGACTTTTAAAACGGGCATGGGCAGTTCAGACTCTGAGCGGCGTCTGACCAGAGTCTACACTGCTTGCTGATAGGAATTTCAATATAGAACAAAGCAAAAATCAACATTAAGACCAGGTACAACTTATATCAAAAATGGAAAACTCCAATGTATACGAAGAAGAATCCACTGTTTTTTGCACAAATAGAATAATAATATACATTTACAGTACAGGTATTTAACTGATATTGTCGATATTATCTCCCTTGGCATACAATATGTCCGTGTTAGGCATATACTACATGTATCCTATGTGTTAAGACGAGGCGACATATACGGTCTACCCATCATATCTACAGGTAGGTTATATTTTTAAGTTCAACATGATTATTTAAGAGCCTCGTGTCTTGTTTACTGATTTGTACTTATGTTTGGATCTAGTCTTTAATCTTTATATGCTATATGCCATACATATCTATGCAAGAGACTGCGTGTAAAGTGTAAAATCGTTCACCATCAAAACCGAGATATGATATCACGTAACCTGATATTTTCAAACAGTTTGGTTACTCGGCGTCTTATCAGGATCCGAACCTTTGGGATCCATTTTTAACATAAAATACAGACGATTCATGTAATTTAGCATGCATAGATACAGCGGGGTAGACGTTATTCTGTCACGTTTGAACGCAAACGGAAAGCACAATAGCAAAAAATAGGATAGTTTGCACTGTATGTGTGCATTTCTAACAACAAACAGTTATCAGCGATGTCCTACATGCCAGACCATCAAGGTTATCTTTACGTATCATTGACCGAACATAGTATTTACCTTTCGGAAAACAGGGTTTGGAGTCTTCCACCCATTTGTGCCAACGACCCTATATATCGGACATTGGCAAACAGTGTAGAATCTGATCAGACGCCTTATAAAGCGGCATCTGATCAGAATGTACGCTCCATGGTTGCTGATAGGAAAATGAAACAGGGCTGCCATAAGTTGACATAAAAAATCCTATGATTTCCAAATTTGCATTTTTCAAGTGTGATTTTACGAATCATACCTATACCCCAGCGCCTGTTTCTAGTTTTGTTGACACGTGGCTGCTTAAAGCAGGCTGGAAGTAAATCAGAATACGCCTTAAGGCGCATTCTTCTTTACTTTCAACCTACTTTAAGCTACCATGTACTTAAAAAAATCCGAAGATTTAGGAAAAATCCGGAGATATGGCAGCCCTGATGAAATTGTAGACCAGGCGCCACTTAGATCACAAATGGACGCAAATGGGCTAAGATTGCATGTGTTCTGCAAAGATACGGAGATGTACAGCATGACATCGATAGTTCGACCTCTTATATGTATGTCTAAAGACAACTTGTGCTCAGAATTTGTAAAGCAAATTTGTTTTAAAGAAGGTAAAAAGGTCAAGAGAAATCTCCCGTTTCCTAAAGGAGCTTTCTGCTTCACTGTTATTTTTCTACAAGCTGTAAACTGTCTTGAATAATAGCAAAATGTCTTCATGTAGAATAGTTGTCAGTGTGGGTATATTCTAATTTGATTAAATACTTCTTTTAACAGGTATATAGTATTGCGTAGGTAAGAGGACAAGATGTCGGGCAAAGGTAAGCGTTTAAAAGTTAATAAACAGAATAGTTAGAAACTCACTGATCAGCAGGGCTGCCATTTCTCCGGATTTTTCCTAAGTCTTCGGATTTTTATCCTAGCAGATGGTAGCTTAAAACAGGCTGAAAGTAAAGCAGAATGCGCATTAAGGCGCATTCTGCTTTACTTTCAACCTGTTGTAAGTAGTCATGTGTCTTCAAAACAAGAAACATACTATGGGATAAAGGTACCATTAGTAAAATTGCATCTGAAATGTTTTTAAATTTTAAATCTTTGGATATTTATTATCAACTTATGACAGCCCTGGACCAGCTGCGACGAACGCTAGATATCTAAACGAGCTATTTCCCCGTTAACTAGATTTTACCACAAATATATAAATTGGGTTATTTCCCTGTAAACTAGATTTTATTGCTTATATTTTAAATGATGTATTTCCCTGTAAACTAGATGTTACTGATAATATCTTAAATGAGCTATTTCGATATTAACTAAATTTTACCTCTAATATTTCCCTGTCAACTGGAATTTAATATGAGTTATTGCCATATAAACTTGATTTTACCGCTAATATTTTAAATGAGTTATTTCCATATTTACTAGATTTTACCTCTAATATTTCCCAGTTAACTGGAATTTGAATATTTTACATATAAATTAGATTTTATCTCTAATATTTTAAATGAACTATTTTCCTGTTAACTAGATTTAACCGCTAATATTTTAATTGTAAACGCGTCTCGATGACATACCTTTCCCGAATGTGCTTATACTACGTACTAGAAATTTTACATAAAGAAAAGATTGATAAACGTCATTGTCTGTCTTGATAGCTCAGTTTGTAGAGTTATTGACCAGGGGCCCGTTTGACTAAACTACTTACGCAAAATTGTTGCGTAAGTCAAAATCGTTTAACTCTTATTTTTCGATCATAAACGTTTGCAAACAGCAAATAGCCAGATCAGAGGACGCGCTTTTAGCTATTTGCTGTTTGTAGCAAGTGATAATAATAAATGTAAATTAAAATTTAAAATTTTGACTTACGCAAAAAGTTTGCGTAAGTAGTTTTAGTAAAACGGGCCCAGCAATTCAAATGTCCTAGACTCGAGTCCCAATCGATTCAAAACTTCTTTTAAAATGTGCTGTCCTATTTGATTTGCCTGCAAGTCCATAACGCAGTGATCAAGGGACAAGTTAAATTTAGTATACATTGGTTAGAAGCACTGTTCGCTATATGTCTTGTCAAATCACGTTTTGGTTTAATGATTGACATGTCAATACAATCGTAATATAAAATTTGAACGAACTATCAATACATATATTGAAGCTTATCCTTTTGTATCTGTTTGTTTTTTAAATTTCTAATAATTATCGACATAGCCCAATCTAATGTTAAACAAATATAATTAGCCTTGAATGGAATATAAATCTGAATAAGGGGAGATCCTTTGAAAGCACAGAAAACAAAGCAAATACTGAAAATTGCAGACTCGGTTTAATTGAGTCTGTTCATGAGCAATACTGAAATATGCAACAGTGCTCACGCCCCCTAGCACCAGCTTAAGCGGAATTCAACCTTCAACTGTAAATGCGCTAAAATCGATGATTCCAAAGGACCAGAAAGTATAACAACACTGAGAATGAAGTACGGGGCGACTTTTTACAGCCGCCACACAAGCACTTAACATCTGCTGTTGTGAATTATATAAATCTGAATAAGGAAGCCTACGAATAATTATTAATGAGTTTTATCGACCGATTTTCATTTTCGAGGGAGGTACGTGTAATTATTTTGTTTTTTTTTGTTTTTAAAGATATCTTAAAGACACGCCAAATGATAAATTGTCCTATATATTGGCACACATTTTTTCTTAGACTAGTACTTTTCTTCAAGCAAGTTTCGAAACACCATTCATGAACACTAAGTTCACACTCAAGTTATCTTAATTTATTAGCTAGATGTTATCGCTAATAGTTTTAATTAGCTATTTCGCTGTTAACTAGAGTTTACCTCTAATTATCTAAACACCTGTTAACTAGATGTTACATCTAACTATACATAACTTCGTTTCAGAATACCAGTTTACACCTGGTAGTTTTACCATAACAGATGACATGCAACAATCCTACAAGGAAGATGGTTTTGTTATGGTGAAGTAAGTAATACAGTGGTGAAAACGTTTGTTTCCCTATAAAAACGAAACGAAACGAAAATGCAATATAATATAAAAAAAAATATACGACACAATCTTCATTTATGATATCTGATCTGTTTGCAGAAGTTTTAAGGTATTAAGCTTCAACGCGTTAGAACGCGTAAATATACACCATTATACATATTTCCTATGTCCTAGACAATGGTAGCTTAAAGCAGGCTAACAGTTAAGCATAATGCTCCTTCAGGAGCCTTCTGATTTATTTTAAGCCTGAATGAAGCAATAATGTTTTGAGTACTGAAAACAAGATATGACGGCAGGGTTTACAGAGGCAATATAATTATATGGCGTATCCCACCATATGTTTTATTTCAATTTGCAGAGGATTGCTGTCCGAGGCAGAACTTAAGCATATTGAACACGGGCTTACAGTTGGACCATTCAACAACTACACATATGGAGTAAGAAATTGCTTAGACAAAATATACTGAAACCCTCTATTACGATAACTAAGTGGTCTTAATTGTCAGGCGTTAAACCCTTTGAACCCTAGTCCCGCATATATGCGTCCTTTTCAAACAGTGTACATGTGAATAGTAAACTTGTACTGTGCAAACGGTGAATACCCAGATCAGAGGGCTCCGAAAGGAGCCCTCTGATCAGGGTCTTCACTGTTTGTCATAATGCCAAACATTGACAAAACAACCCTTAAAAGTCAGAAATGGACTAGACTAAAATGGAAACTGGAATTTGCCATTTAAAGTTTTAGGGAGGAAAGAGTTAAGGCAAGTGGCTTCTTCAAGCGAGGTGAAAGTAAAACATGTTGGAGCTTTCTGTTTTACTGTCACCTTGCTGTAAGATACCCTATGTCTGTCATACAAACAAGTAACTTTCTTGTGTTTGTCGTAAGACAGGGTCTACAATCTCGTGACGTCATTGGGGCTGAAGGGGAGCTGAAAGTGCTCGATTCAAGTAAGTATTTTGCCGATTTCTTTGTTAATACTGGGCCGATCTTGACCAAATATAGATGGTACCACCCGCCTTACTGAGATATATCTCCGAAAAATACTCTCATGCGGCGAAATCCTTTATTTCAAACGCAATTTTGTACCAACCTCCGCGGATTACCGGCGTTGAGATGGGGCGTTGGGGAGAAAAACCTGCGAGTTGTATTGAAATGCACTTTAGGGGCACTTTTTCACCAATAAGATAACACTTTCTAAATGAAAAAATGTATACTTTACTGTTGCAAGCGTATTTTGACTGAAAATGGTGTTTTCGTTTGTGCAATCGAACATTTATGAATTGCGGTCGTTGGGGAGAAGGGGTCGTTGGGGAGGAAAACGCAACAACACTGGACTTCGTCTTGAGTTTGTGTTATCGGATATACATTATATAGCCCCAATATAGTTTATTATACGCTTATGATTGATAAGATAGATACTAGTTGAGTGATTAAATAAAATTTAAATCAATATCGTAGCTTTATTTTATCCCCCTTCCTGAGTCTAAAATTGTGTAATAGTTTGGAGTCCCTGCTGTTCCCTCATATCGTTTTAATGGTATCTTAATCATGTAATGTTCGAAACAAATGTTAAACAAATGTGCGATTGAGTTGTATTTTTTCAGATGTCACCCACACCATATCTAACGTTGTGTTGGTCTTCTCTTGATAATACATGCAGTTGTATTTGCAAAACTGTGTGCTAACTTCGACATTTCTATTCGTAAATCATTAGTCCCTGAAAATTTACAGAAATTATGAACACCTGATGACTATTTATTAGCTAAAATTATACTTTAAATCATCCGAATCGCATATTTTATGTGTCAGCACGAAGAAAAATGTTTATACTTGGATCTCACATAGGCAAATAAAGTATACCCTGATCATACAGCTCCCGAGGAGCTGTTTGATCCGGTTATACTTTATCTGCAAAAGACGACCCAAGTCGTCACTAGGGCTGATTGTGTTAATCTCGATCATCTGTAGGTAGTATAGTTCTATCTAATTTGGATCTACATAGATTTTGATAAATCACCAATGCATGAGTGATGAAATTGTTGTACGTTTATTACATTTATGATAAGTATTATTAAAGAACAGCCGAATTATTACTTCAATTTGTTCAGTTCAAGAGTGTCTATCTATAGTCTCAAATATAATGTTAAAAGTTCAGTCAGTAAAGGATTAAATGTTCACTATCGAACGGAAATTGCCGGGACTTTCCGACAAACCTCTATGAGATATGCGGAAATTGCCGATAATTTCTTATGATTTCCGAACGAGTGCATGGCACCGCAGTTCACGGGCAGAACGGGTATTCAGAATTTTCATTGGCTATCGTAAATTTACGAAGATGGTCGTGGTGACCCAGTTTCGTGTATCTACGCAATGATAGTCTCCTATTCTTAGATTTACGCTAATTGGTCTTCTCGCTAATCATCGTTTAATTCCGGAAGATTGACCTAATTTATAGGTCCGCCCACTGGACTCATGCGATGATGTAATGTTACAACCACCAGATACAGTGGAACGTCTTTACGCATGAAACCTATAGGACACGAACCATGATTTTTTTTGATAACTCACGATATTTCATATTTTGTATTTTCAGGAATGAAATGAAGGTTAAACGAAAAAGATCAAACCTTGCATTAGGCAAACACAACAGGAAACGCTTACGCTGTAATCGATATAAAGCCCCATGTCCAATTCCATCAAGAGAAGGTCATGGCGTGTTGGTTACTTGTCAGACCATCAAGTCCCCAGCGGTTACAAAACGCCGTGTACGTGTAGGCTCAACCTCAACGAAAAGGGTGGGATCACGCTCCCCTTACATTCATGGGAGCCCTTATAGATGCACACCTTCAAAGGTGAGAAGCGCAAAGAAAATGCGGAAATGTCTTTTCTCAAACCAATCTCCCGCTAAGTCAACGATTGAAACTATTCCAGAGGATGTAATTTCCGAAGCCTTTGAACAGCTGAAAAAAGAAGGACTTGACACGCACTTTATCGACTTCTTTAAGCTAGTACAAGAAGACAAATTCCCCCTTGACAACATTGCACTTGCATTGTTTGCTGATGTAGTGCGATGGCATTCATGCGAGAGTACCACCGGCATGAGGTATTCTCGTGAAAACAAAATCTTCTGGAAATTAGGTTATCGCCTGTACGGGGGAAGGTTTCTCCACTTCATGGGAGGAACTAAAAATGAAGGTCAGGTGGTATTGAACAGATCAGACAGAGGCCTCTACGATCCACAGTCTTCAAACATCAACTTTGCAGTTCCGTCTGTCACCCAACTTGCGCAATTTGACCCATACGATCTAAAATCAGCTTTGAAGACCACTTCTAATAGACCATTCGCGCCTGGAGTGTTGGTGGATATGATTGCTACGTTAGGAGAAAAAGTCAATGGAATATCATGTTGTCTCACCTTTGACGGAAAAAAAATCAAGCAAGGACTAACCCCGACCTCTGGGGATGTCGACCTGTTCGGGTTGGAAAAAGGTGCAAGCCTATACGAGAAAAAACAAAAGCTGGCAAATTTAGTTCAACCATTTCTTGATCTCCAAGACAGATTTTGCCACACACCCGGAAGTGATGGGATTTCCGATTCATGCACTTTAAAAACATAAAATTTAATCATTTTGGGTGCAGCAGACCTTTTGTGTTTGGGTTGGGGATCCTGTGAAACACTCTGGATCACGAGCTTTTTTTGTTTTTGTATTTTGTCCTCATGATTTTAGGCAGGAGACGAGACGCAGATACTGTGCGACACTAAATACGCCGTTTCTCTAACAAGTACTCCAGTGTTGTTGTGTTTTCCTCCCCAACGACCCCTTCTCCCCAACGACCGCAATTTATAAATGTTCGATTGCACAAACGAAAACACCATTTTCAGTCAAAATACGCTTGCAACAGTAAAGTATACATTTTTTCATTTAGAAAGTGTTATCTTATTGGTGAAAAAGTGCCCCTAAAGTGCATTTCAATACAACTCGCAGGTTTTTCTCCCCAACGCCCCATCTCAACGCCGGTAATCCGCGGAGGTTGGTACAAAATTGCGTTTGAAATAAAGGATTTCGCCGCATGAGAGTATTTTTCGGAGATATATCTCAGTAAGGCGGGTGGTACCATCTATATTTGGTCAAGATCGGCCCAGTATTAACAAAGAAATCGGCAAAATACTTACTTGAATCGAGCACTTTCAGCTCCCCTTCAGCCCCAATGACGTCACGAGATTGTAGACCCTGTAAGAGACGCGTTTTACTATACAGTTGAGAAGACGTAATATATTCCTAATAAACACGTTTATGCTAAAACAAAAACATGTATGCCGCTACAAACAGTTTGTATCAGGTCTCGGAGCCTCATTGTTGATGACTCGTTTATAAAAGGCCATTTCATGTGTCGCGGTGCCGTAAATCCCAACTCCATCATAATACTTTTAATGCAACACGAACTGTCATCGAAGATCCTCTATTCACTCAATTGATCATTTAACTTTATACTGATTACTGAGAGTATCATTTTAATCCAACAAGTGGATGCTAAATAGTAGTTACATAGGCTATGTTTTGTTTTTCCTAAATCAATTGACATCCGTTCTTTAACCTTTTTAAGCTTAGAGTGTTGGATAGGGAGGACATCGGCAAACAACGTAGACCATTATGGAACACTGCATAACGCGGCATCTCATCAGGGTCTTCACTTTTTTGCTTTTGCTATAACATTAAAAATGTTCAGTCTTTGAGGCAAACACTGCAATATCTTTAGATCACGATTGTATATCCAATATGATGTTTTCCGGCAAGCTCACAGGGAGAGTTAAAATAGGGTTACGTGTAATGTTTGTGTGCAGTTTGTTTGAAAAATGTACGTGTTATATACATGTAGTTGTGAACTTTAAAATACACGCTCCAAAGTTATTGTTATCAGTACAAGTCTTTTGGTGACAAGCTTTGATAATAATAGCGATTGTATATTTAGCGGTTAATGGTCTCCTCCTCTTCAGGTAAACGACGGAGATGGTAGGGCCGCCCACATGATCTTGTGGAACCACCCCGGTGTTGACGTCACGGGCATGGTGGCAAGGTGTGACAAGGTGGCTGGCTCATGTGAACAGGTACTTACTATACTTCTAATTGACGTGGTGTAGACGTAATTTTGTCTCAATCATGGCGGGTATGCTTAAATATGTATATCCATTGCATTATGTAAACCGATATCTGATAAGCCTCTGAACCATTTCCCGCTAAATTGAAATAAATCGCTAAAAACAGTAATATTTTATACATCTATTGAATTGCGTTTACACGGACAAGAAATAACGCCATGTCGTGTCAAACGTTGTCATCTTGGAGCCAGGTCTAGGCCCAAAGAGTACTGAACATACTAATAATATCAGTTAAATGGTAAGAAGCATCACATCAGCTTCATACTTATTTATTTCATCATTTCGATGTTAGATTGGTAGATTAAAGTCAAGACAGCTGACGTTTTCAAGATGGGTTTCAAACTGTCACGACCCAAACTGTTTACAAAGGCGCCATTTGGCGTTATTGACAGTAAAAGGGTTAAGAAAGTGTCACAGTGGAGAAGGAGTTATTATTTTCTATTAACGCGATTACGCCAAAATAAATATTTCAAGTACAAAAGGTTTAGAGCAAGATTATATTGCGGGTAACCCGGTGTCTGATCAGGCTCAAAACTGTTTGCCTTTCAGATTAAAATAAATAGTCAGAATTGCAAATAAAATGTCATTTTCTACATTTTATTGCAATGCGTTTCGTTTGCTTTCAAACGGGAAAGAAAAACGTCTTCTTACGTTGTAAATCATGAAGATACACCAATAAAGAATAACTATCATGTTATAATACATCTGTTTGCAGCTGATGGGAGGGGAGGTGTACCACTATCATACAAAACTAATGAAAAAGCCGGCAAAGATCGGCGGTAAATTCCTTTGGCACCAGGACTATGGGTACGTAATAACAAAATGTTTCACTTCCTTTTAATGCACGTTTCTTCCACTTCCCCACCTAGAAAGTCAGGGGCCCGTTTTATAAAACTTCGTACGACAAATGTTGTCGTAAGTCAGATTATAAAAAATCTCAATTTTTATCTATTTCTCCATCTAATCCTGTCTCGTGACATCTTTTTTGGAATCGTCTTTTCAAGATGAAAAGACGATTCCAAAAAGATGTCACAAGCCCGGATTAGACGGAGAAATCAGAAATTAAATGTATTTTAAAGTTTAGACTTACGATCGTTTTTGTCGTACGAAGTTTTATGAAACGGGCCCCTGGGTCATAAAACAAAGACGGCCCTTACAGTATCATTCCAGGTGTTAGCTTAAAGCCGACAGACTACTCACTTAAGTTGTGACATGGTCTCAAAAATAGAAATAGACAGGGGATAAAATGTGATATAACAAATGTCTATATTTGTTATTGTCAAAATAATACAGCAAAGAAGACGGTATTCTCTTCAATAAATGTGCTTTTGCTTACACGATGAAAATCAGCTTTGAACCAGATCAGACATCTGATAACCCGGCATCAATTACGGCCCCTGGCTTCAAACTATTTGCCACACAAGTAACGATTAATCATTATGGAAAAGAATGTTGCAATTTTCTCTTTTTTACTTAATTGCGATTTGGTTGGGGATCCCTGGTAAGATCGGGTCAATGTCGGTTAACTCATTGAGCCCTAGTGACGCATATATGCACCATTTACCAAAAGTGTACCTGTTAAGAATACATTGGCCTAATGCAAACAGTGAAGTCCCTGATTAGAGGGCTCCTGCAGGAGCCCTCTAATCAGGGACTTCACTGTTTGTCATTGTGCAATTTATTATAAAAAAAAACAACCTAAATAGTCTAAAATGGACCAGCCTCTATTGTAAAATGGAATTGTCCATAGGAAGTTTCAGAGGATAATGAGTTAAAATTGGGACTCGGTGGAGAGCAATCGACAATACTCGTCCACAGACTAACAGTTCCGAAATTTGCTAAAGCAAAGTGCGGAACGGACCGTAACTTGACAAGAAAAGTCAATCGTCGTAAGTACTGTGCCGATTAGGGGTCCCCAATCTTAAATGGGAAAGAATAGCATTTCCCTATCATAATTTGTCTCTGTTTCTGTGTCTGCAGGTACTGGTATAATAATGGTTGTCTTTTCCCAAACATGATGACCGTCTTCATAGCCATAGACAAATGTACCAAGGAGAACAGCTGTTTGCAGGTTAGATGTTCTTTTGAACTTTGTAAGTTTTAATAATGGCTCATATTTGTAATAAACCATCGATTAACTTCTGACCTGCTCACAAGCTTTACCGTAAGATTCCTAAGTACCGTATGTTACTGTTTTGTTTATCAGAAAAGTTAAGTAACTATTATCACATAGTATTTTTGTCAAAGGATGCAAACTGTTTGGTAAACATTGTAAATCCTGATCAGACAGCTCCCACCCGATCAGTTAGATGAGGGTATACACTTTTTACACAGGCATGTCGAATGTGCTATCGTTAGATTTTTGTGTTGATGTTAGAGTAAACCCTATGATCAAATCTGGTATAATAAGTTGTTCTGAATTGCAGAATGTTTCCAATATTTTATTCATCGAAGTTGTTCCTCTGTCGGAAAAAACGAAATGTCGGTAAGGTATATGATGTTGAGGTTGACTTCACTGTTTGTCATTGTGCAATTTATTATAAAAAAAACCATCCTAAATAGTCTAAAAAGGACCAGCCTCTATTGTAAAATGGAATTGTCCATAGGAACAATGGTGGGACCATCTTTTGGTACAGCGGTACCGAAGTTATTCTTTACCAATAAATGCTAAAACAATGATGTCCATAGCAAATGGTTTGGAGCCTGATCAGACGCCGGGCACACTGGCGTCTGATCAGGCTTCACGATGTTTGATCCTTAGATTAAACTAAATCGATTAAAAGGAAAACCAAACACTTACAATTGTCTACATTTTATTGAATTGCGTTTGCGTTTAAACGGGAAATGAAAGCGTGTTCCACTGTATATGACGTGAAGGTTTCGAACGTGTACATATCGGCGATATTATTTTTAAGTGCTTTGGTTGCAAAGTTAGTGTAAAAAAACGTTTCCAAATAAACTGTTTTTCTTTTAAGGTTTTACCCGGTTCACATAAATGCGGACGAATAGAGCATGTTAGCGTGGCAGGGCAAGTTGGTGCTGACAAGACACGTGTGGACGAGATTGCTAAAGTGTGCCCTCTGAAATATGTCGAAATGGACCCAGGTATCAAACTTAAACGGAATTTTTTTTTCCTTTCACTTTTGCCACGGTTCTAAATTCATATTTTGACAGTTGATTTTTACAAGAGGGTTCAATCACACATACAAATATAGATAAAAGTGTATCTCTACTGGTGGTAATAATAAAATAAAGGTAAGTTTTTTCTTATATATTCAAATGTCTGCATAGTAAAAAACATGTTTAACATGGCAATACACTTTAACATTTTCTTGTCGTGAGCCATAAAACCTAAAGCTTAGATATTTGGCATGTGGCATCATTGGATAAAGAGAGGTCCCACTACGGAAGTGACATTTCATACCAAAAACATAAACAGTTACGGTGATTTTTTTACAACAAAATATCTGTTGATATGTAGTTTTCGATTGTTTATATTTGCAGGTGACGCGTTGTTCTTTGACTGTAATCTGCTACACTGCAGCAGTGCTAATTTAAGTGCCAAGAGACGCTGGGCGTTTCTGTGTGCCTACAACAGGATCGACAACAACCCAACCAAGGAACATCATCATCCGCAATACACCAAACTGGAAAAGGTCATTTCGGCATTCTGACGAACGCCGAAACTGTGTAAACTACGCAAACGGTTTGGACCCTGATGAGACGTCGAACTGCTCGGTGTCTTATCAGGATCCAAACTGTTTGATACTTGTTTGATACAGTCAATACTTTTATAAACTTGAATATGGCCGACGCCAAAAATTAGCAGAAACATTTTTGTTTCAGAAAGGGCTAAATCAGTTAAACATGACGTTGTTGTAGAGAAATGGCAACTCAGCATACACGTACAAATGAATTCAAAACTTGTTTTAATAATGTGTATGTTTTTCAAACTGTTTTGTTCTTATGTATCATTCGTGTTACGTTTTGGCACAAATCTTATTACATATTCGGTTTCAATTTGCTGGGCGGTTATCAAATGACAAAATAAGTTACCAAATGACTTGGTTACCAATTTGAAAGTTCACGGGTTGAGATAATATGTTTTGTTATACATCCGTGTGTTTCGTCCGTCCGTCCGTTCATGAACCTTCGGTTAAAGGTTTAGTTTCAGAGTTGTTGTATATCTCATTATTCGCCGGCTAGGGGTCTCCATTCATTGATACATTATTATCCCATAGGTACGCCTGTTATGCCTCCACTAAACAAGTCAGTGCCACTCTATTCAGTGATGAATATGTAGAATTAAAAATATCCCTGTATCGTATCCGATTGTAGCTTAAATCAAGCTGAGAGGTGCATTCTGCTTTACTTGATATTTAAAAAATAGTTTTTCTTCTGTTCACAACACTTACGTTTTGTTGCTGACTATTTCGTCCACTACTGTGGACATCCTCAAAGCTACTGGCGACGTGATGACTTGCTTTAAATAGTCACATATCTTAAAAAAATAGACATAGGCAGGGAGTAATACATGTACTCTACTTGTTAAATATGTTTCTCATGTTACAGGTAGCCGATTCAGCCATCCTGGAGTGTCAGGACTTTACAACAATAGATGACAAGTGGTTTATAGTTCCAACAGAAGAGAAACGATTGAATCTTATCCACATAGGAGCGAGAGAAGAGGAACAGTAAAATATGCATGCTCGATAGTGACAGGGCTGCCATAAGTTGATAAAGAAAATCCTAAGATTTCAAATTTTTCAATTTTTCAAGCGCGATTTTCCGAATTATACCTTTAACCCAGTCTGTTTCTAGTTTTTAAGACACGTGATGCTTAAAGCAGGTTATAAGTAAAGCAGAATGCGCCTTAAGGCGCATTCTGCTTTACTTTCGGCCTGATTTAAGCTTCCATCTGTTGGAATAAAAATCCGAAGATTTCGGAAAAAATCCGAAGAAATGGCAGCCCTGTAGTGAACAATACACAAACACATAACTATTGACAGTGAAAACGTTCTCAGAATATTTTAACCTTTTCATCGCCGTATGCGACTGTTAAAGTCGACTTTGCAAACAGTTTGGATCCAGATCAGACTCTGATCAGGATGTAAACTATGTTAATTTCGTCAGGCATACTGCTTTAAATCTAGTTTGGAAACGATATTGAAGACAATAATATTGTATTAGGGCACAGTTTGGAGGTAAAGGGGTAAAATGCGATTATTTGTCGATGAAAGGGATAAACTGATATATCCTAAAACCATTACTGAGAAACTATTTCAACTTTACACAGTCTGGAATATGCACCATAATAAATAGTTTCCAATGCCCGGCAAGTGGTAGCCTAGGCGCATTCTACTTTATTTCGAAACCTGCTTGAAATGGCCCCTGTCTTAAAAACTAGTAACATTCAAAGGGGAATGAGTTAAAATATTTACTTTTCTAAAGGTTTACATGTATAATGCAGTGATTTGTTTTACATCTAAACCACGTTTCACAATTACAGTTAAACTTCAATATATCGGACTTGCTTAAGCAAAACATGACTATGACATGTTGTAACTTGGAAATTAATATGTATGTATGTTCGACTTATGCGAGTCTGAAATATTGAACTAAAAATACGGGTAAGTTCGACTTAAGCAAGTTCGACTGTATGAATTATCAATGAATGTCTTATCAAATTTAATATACATGTATGTACATAAAGTGCAATTTGTTCTGTTTGATCGTATATGGAATAAATGGTTAAAAGTTTGTTTCAACTTGATCATTTCTATCCTTTGACCACAGTGGGGACAATCTTCTGAACAAATGTATTGTATTTACCAGGTTACAAAGCGCTTGCGTTGAGTCTGAGATAATTCTGAATCATTTGATTAGCCAATCAAATTCTTTAGCACGATTTAGAGATTGAACATATTTACATTCGCCCAATTCAATTCCAGTGAAAACAAAATTGACGTTTAATTTATAAAATCGCAATTACAGTGGTAAATACGCTATTCATACCCACTCTACGCGTTTCTTACGCGTTCGTTAACCGTTCACTCTAGGGGCGGGACTTGTGGATATCTTTCACAGCGGAAGCGGGGCTTATGGATCATCTCTCCACGAATCACAGCTTCAGTTATGCGGTTATAGCTGTTTCTTTCAGGGTACACATTATTCGTGTTAAAAACCTCTTATATGGATTAAACATACATGCATACTATTAAAATGTTCATTTAATTTTAGAAATTACAGCAAATATAAAGTAAATATAAAAAACGAACTGATTGTTTTGGTTGTTTAAGCGAAATAAACGACAGAAAGTGATTGGCGATTTAACTATGAATCGATTCATGGAATTTGTCGATCATTTTCTGTCGTTTATTTCGCTTAAATAAATTCATTTATCAATTAAAAGTTTTATAGCATTGAGCCCAGACGCCTACTAAATGCAATACATTTGTACAGAAAAAAAGAAATACACCTTGTACTGGACTTTTAAAAAAGCATTGTAAAAGGTGGAAAGCCGTTATACATAACTTACATCTACGTTAGAAAAATAAGATTTTGGGAATGTTGAATTCCATTATAAACTACATGTACAGTTCCTAATTAATTCCGCCACTAAATGAAATAGATCCATTTTATACAGTAAAGAATGTGCAACATAAGAAATATTTCCTTTAGCCTTGAAGATCATATGTTACATTTGTAAAGTAGACTGAAAGTAAAGCGGAATGCGCATTAAGGTGCATTCTGTTTTACGTTCTTGCTTAACCTTTCACCTGTCTTCAATACTAGAAACAGGCTACGGGGTAAATGGTTAAAAAGAAGAAAGCTAACCTAATCAAGTATAAGTATTTCAGAGTAAATAGACCATAAAAAAGTTCAATAAACAAATTTAAGATTATATAACAATGCAATATATAACAAATTTAAACTTAAACTAAATACAATACAAACCCTAAAGGTAAACTAACAATGTTTATGCTTCTTTATTGGAAAATGGGAAACAATGCCATCACTGATCAAAGATAAGTGTATTTTTCTTAGGTTCACTGATTATAAAGGTCGATTATCCTCTTAGCTAGGCTTCCACTCTCGATGACGCTTTAAAGCGCATTTGCAAACAGTTTTGGTCCTGATCAGACGCCACGTAATGCGGCGTCTGATCAGGACCAAAACTGTTTGACGTTCTTATCGATACTTATTTAGTTATACAACCTTAAATCTAACTTTGAAACGTGTCTTGCTGACATCAATAATGAAGCAGACGACAATAAAACGGTGAAGAGGTAAACATCTCCAGAATAATTAGATCATGAAAGGGTTAATGTACAAACATCGCTGTTTTTTGTACATTAAAATGTATTGTGTTTGTCGCATTCCACATACTAAGACGCAGTATGCAGTAAAACCTCTCTACTTCGATCACCGAAAAGAACGACTTATTTATTGTATAAACCATATGTGACAGCTTAAAGCAAGGCTTTTAGCAGTCACCTGTCTTAAAAACTCATAATAATTAAAAAGTATAGTGATCGTAAAGACAGGTTTTACTGGATATGCTAAATATGATAAAGATTGCACTTATAGTAATATTGCGATTTTCTTCTTAACGACATGCCAGAGTAGAGTTAACTAATGGTATTTTACGACAACTAATCATCTCATGTTTAGCTCATTATACCCTGATTCTTCTAATAGACAATTCCAGTTTGCAATAAAGGCTGGTCCAATTTAGACTAGGTTTTTTTGTAATAAATTGCAAAATGACAAACAGTGAAGTCCCTGATCAGAGGCCTCCTGCAGGAGCCCTCTGATCAGGAACTTCACTGTTTGCATAGGACAAGTGTACTCTTCACAGGTACACATTTGGTAAAGAACGCATACGTGCGTCAACAGAGCTCAATGAGTTAAGGTTGAATGTCTTGAAACATGACATGCACGGATTCAGCGATTTTCTTCAGAAGAGTTCCAACTGAGAAGATTTAACAATCAGTGAAGGCGTTATTCATTCCAAATAAACGCGCTTAAATTAAAAAAACATTAATTCAACTGCAAAATGGTTGGAGTCAGAACAGACGCCGGGTAACCCTACGTATGATCACTCTCTTAACTACTTGATATCCAGATTGAAACGAATCGTCAACGTTTTCAAGAAATTACCATTTTCTAAAAAATAGAGTATTGCGTTTGTATTTCGCCTCTACGGATTCACTCTTGAATATTTTCCGACTAAGAAGTGTTGTCAACTAATTTTAAGACTTAGTAGTTTTTTTTTAGAAATATGTATAACTATGTGTCAAACAGTTTTGAGTAAATCACTTAGCGTTAATCGCGACTTGATTTGTATTTGCAACATTTTGGATCTTGATCAAACGCAATCTGATCTGGACCCAAGCATTTTCCGAAGTCGTAATCAGGATGCTTCGCTATTAATTTGCCGTCGCCTTAATCAACACTTTCACTTTAATAGACGTCATAAAGCGCATACAAATAGTTTTGATCCTGATCAGACGCCGAGTAACGCAGTATCTGATTAGGATCAAAATTGGTTGCCACTTGCTTTGAAATTAAGTCAGTTACATGTATACTGCCTTAAATCCAACATAAACGATATTGCAGACAACAACATTGAAGCAGACGACAATATGAAGGTGAAGGATTAAACATCTCACTATAAATTCAATCAGGATGATTCAGGAAAGAGTTAACCCATCTGTGCCTAGCGTCCCATTAACCCTTTCCCCAATAGAAGCGCCTTTTTAGCGCATTCATTTTATTCATCCGCCAAAGAAAATAGTTCCATTTTATACTGTCATGAATATGTACCATAAGAAATATTTTCTATATCCTAGCAGATAGTAACTTAAAGCAAGGCTGAAAGTAAAGCAGAATGCGCCCTAGGGCGCATTCTACTTTACTTTCAACCTGCTTTAATAGGTCACATATCTTAACTACTAGAAACAGGCTATGTGACAATGGGTTAAAGAGACATATGCAGACAGTGCAGACACTGACCAGACACCGCATAACGCGGCGTCTGATCCGAGTCTCTCCTGTTTGCTGATAGGAATCTCAAAATAAAACAAAACGAAAATGAAAGTTTAGATCAGGTACCACTAAAAAAATGGACTGAGCCAGTATATCAGCATGAAATAATCCACTGGGCACAACTAGGTTAATTTGTCAACGTTTCAGACGACAAACTTAAACGCAAACGACAAAGAATAGTTAATAAATTGATTTATGAGAGAGATTATCTCCCTTTCCAAACAAATTATGCCTGACTGTATGGAATGTGTAACCACTGTGTAAAGAAGAGACAGCATATACGGTCTACCTATCATATCTTAAGGTAGGTTATATTTAATATGTTTTACATGTGCGAGCTTTGAGTTTTCCATGAAGCTGTGTGTAGCTGAAATAGATATATGATTTAATAGTAATCTATATATTATATACAATGTATGTTGAATACGCTATTGAACTATGCAAGAGGCTGCGTGTAAAATAGTACAAATGTATCTACCATCAAAACCGAAAGTAGTATTATATGACGTGAATCTTTATCAAATTTACACGCTACTCAGTTGACATTTTCTGGTCAAGGTCCATACCTTTTGCTAGTATTAAAAGTAGTACTCTAAAACTGATTTTGAATCATCTAGCAGTCGACATTTTGAAAGCAGACGATAATCTATCATGCTGAGATATGTACAAAATGTCGACTATCGTATAATATCATAACAGGAGTCGGTTATCAGCAATGTCCTACGTGACAGTTCATCGAGTTTATATAAACATATTATAACTTCATTGAAGTATATAACCGAGTATTTACAATCCGGGAAGCAGTTGTTGGAGTCATTAAAATTGCATGTTCTCTGTATATATATATCTATACATGTATATAGGCTATATCTAAATAATTAAGTACATATCCAATGCTTAAAAGATAAATGTGTTTCGGACTCTTTTTCTTTAAAAAAAAAAAGCAGGCTGTTGCTTTAAGAAGGATAATAATAAAAATAGAAAGCTCACTGAAATTATTCTTTAAACCGAACTCAATTTATTTTTAGCTGCAACCTATATCTTAAATTAATACTACCTAAAAGGTTTTCATGAGAATAGTCGCCATTGTAGGTAGGCCTATATTCTAATATTGATTAATACTTCTTCACACAGGTAGCCTTTCTATAGGTCACAGGACAGGATGTCGGGCAAAGGTAAGCATTTTCAAATTGATTTAATGCATATTCACCCATTACTCCTTTTTCTAGTTTTGAAAAGAGGTGACCACTTAACCCTTTCCCCCATAGATGCGCCATATAAAACATATAATGTATTCCTCAGCTAAAGAAAATAGTTCCAATCTTTACAGTCATAAACATGTACCATAAGAAATATTTTCAATAACCTAGTAGATAATAGCATAAAGCAGGCTGAAAGAAAGCAGAATGCACCTTAAGGCGCATTCTGCTTTATTTTCAACCTGCTTTAAGTGATCACCTGTCTTCATTTCTAGAAATAGGCTATGGGGTAAATGGTAAAGGCTTTGTTTATTATAGTGTCACCCCTATTGAAAGGGCCAGCCAGTTTGGCTTATGAGACACCTATCCTTTTTGCGCGCACAGTACCTCCCGAATCCCTTCTCTTATTGCCGGGCGCCTGGCAGAGATGGGCCTACGGTAACCATTCGTTTAACTAGCTGGCGGCTCACCAACCGGCCATATCAGTCCCAACCCCGTATCCGGCTCCGGGATTCGAACCTTCGACCTCCCGCTTCCGAGGCGGACGCACTAACCACTAGGCCACGGTTGCGGTAAATGTTTAAAGTAGGTAAGTCTCTCCTTTCAACTACCATCTGCTAGTATAAAGGAAACATTTTAATGATGCATATTTAATACCGTTCATGTATAAAGTGAAGAATAAATTGAATGCGTAAAAGGCGTAACTACATGTAATGAGTTAAAAAGTTAACGAATAGCAGTTTGAATTTAAACAAGAAATATTGTACGTAACTCGGCACCTCATCTTAATCAAATCACTTTGACACCATGGTGCATTATTTTGAAGAAAAAAACGTAAATAAATCTTGCAAATAAATGAACTTAAATCACAAAATTCAGATAGTTTTTGCAGACGGTAATTTTTGCACACGACAATTACATAGGGTACTAAATGTTAAAATGGACCCGCCCAACTACAGTGTGGAAGGGGTAACAGTGGAGAAGACGTTATTCTTTCCCAATTTACGCTAAAACTATCGTTTCCATTGCAAACAGTTTGGAGCCAGATCAGACGCCGGGTAACCCGGCGTCTGATCAGGCTCCAAACTGAGTGTCACTAAGATTAAAATCAAGTCATACTTGTCAAAAAGTTGTCATTTTCAACACTTTATTGCAATGCGTTTGCGTTTTGTTTGCATTTAAACGGGAAAGAATAACGTCATCTCCATTGTATCCTGGTCATGCATCTCTGATCTCAAAGTGACAGTCAATCGGCATTCACAAGCGTGTGATAAGCTTTTGATATAAACAACGGGTGGCCATATCGGGGAGTGGGTATAATAATCTATTTATGCCTTGATATTGCAATGAACTCTCCCCCATATGTACTTGTTGAACTATTTCATTTTATAAATATATACAAGGGTACCTAAGAACACTGCAATGTTTCTTTCCACACGGCAGGGGACTATTTCGATAATAAGAGTAGGGCATCGCTCCCGGGTTCTCTGTATCCGCTAGTCTCTTTCTGGGGCGTCCAATTAGCCCATAAATAACAGAAACGGACGTTAACAAACAAATCAAGCAAACAAACATTTCACACAGCAGAACATTTAATATGCAATATCAAACAGTGAAGACCATGGTGAGATGGCGCTTAACGCGGCGTCTCACCATGATCTACAAGGTGTGCTAATGTCTCATTTGATAGCCACTAGACTTATATGGATAAATCTCTCCCCCATACACCTGTTAGTCCTTTGCAGTCCTTTTGGAGCAATATCAGATATTCAGTAATCCGTATTCGAAATGTTCAGAAACCAGCAATTTTTTACATTTGATTTTACATTTGATTGAGTTTAAACATATTTTATTATTACACCTCGCTTTGAGTTACAATGTTAAATTCCCATAGACATACAGTTAACATTTTGCATGTCTTTTACATCTATTCAAAATATACTGTCACTCTTTATGATATTCTTTTTGTGACGTCACTCTAAAGGACATTACTTTTTTACTCCGTCCGAAAACGTACTGTCAGCATTGACATGCCAATCGCTATTGGATACATTGGAACGTTTTAACGAGTGGTAACTTGTAATCAACTTTTGGCATTTTCTGTACAAGTTGCTTCCTTTTGTCCATTCCTTAACGATTTGCCACCATTTCGGAAGAGGATATTAGCCACCTAGACAATGTAAAGACGCTGTTTCTTCAATTTACTTATCATAACGTTCTTCTTTGTTTCTTGTAATATAATTATAAACAATGTGACGTCGTAAGACGGCGACGTCATTTCCCGCGTTATGTACATGTCCGCGCTAAATTGGTATTCACAACACATTTTATAAAAGACGAATAAAACGATTCCAAAGCCAGGGTTGATAAGCTCGGTGTAATAAAATAAATATTAGATGTCAGTTTGCGTGACATTCAAATTGTCAACCCTCGAAAACAAGAATGTCACCCTCGGCTACGCCTCGGGGTGACATGCTGTTTCTCGGGTTGACAATTTGAATGTCACGCAAACTGCCATCAAATATTTATATACTGTAACATTGGTACAACCGTATAACACAGGTGAAACATTTTTAAGTGTATCAAATACAAATATATAAGGAGAGTTTTTCAAAAACTAAAATCTTTATTTCTGCAGTCTATTTTGTCACTAGTCATTAGAATCGTCTCTCGAAGACGATTCTGATGAGGAGTAACAACATAGGATTTTGTAATGAAATCAGTGATACATTTTCGATTTGTTTAGGTTACTCCCTTTTATCTGTAGTCGTAATAAGAGCGAAACGATTGGACCACGAGTTCTGCAAACATCAGTCACGGCCCTCTCGCACATTTGATTCTGTACATTGCTTCCTCTCCACGACATCCAGTGGGAGACGTGTGTTGTTAGGTGTGAGTCGTTATAGGGAGAGAAACTGGCTTACATTTGCAAACAGGTTGAATCAAGATCAGACGCCGCGTTACGCGGCGTCTGATTGGATTCAAGCTGTCTGTCACTCGTCATTTGTTTTTTTCTGTCAAAATGTCAACTAATATGTAACTTTGAAAAAAACTTGCAGATGACACTTTCAAGCAGACACTATTGCAGCAGTGCACGCGTTAGACATAATTGTCTTGATTTGGGAACATCGGCAAAGGTCGTTGTAAGGAGGGAGTCGTTGTTGGATGGTACGCTGTAGGGCTGGAACACTGCATTTTATTATATTATATATGCCTCCTTATGATATCGAGCGTTGCCGCGTGTATCTGCACAGTAAAATACAAGAGTCTGTATCAGCCACCTTGTATTTTACTACAACCTCGTTTTCGATTTAGCGTATTTCGCGTTATTCTTTGTGGCATACAAGAATTCTTGATTTGCTTCAAATAGCTAATATTTCTGGGTTTAAACAACTATTTAGTTGTTTTTATTTGTATTCAAGGCATATAATAAACACATCACCAGTTGGCAGTGCGCTAGGCGCTCGTCAGATCGGCTATTTCCGGCAAAAACGTCTGGAGCTGAATACACCACTCTGTATCGCACTGTCAACTAGTACTGTGTATGTATCGCGCTTTTGTTTAGTTTCATAATAGCGTTTTAACCGCTCTATTTATAATTTCGTGGAGTACATTTATAACTGCGTGACTCATATAGTAATTATTTGATAAGATATGAGGCTTGAATTTAACCTCATTCACGACCAGCATATCGTCTGCTGTCTACTTTTTATCTCCCGACATCTCTTGATGTTTGGGGCATTTGATGATTGTCCATTCCGTCAGTGCATCCGTCCGTTCGTCTATGCGCGCGTGCATATGAGGATAACAAGAGTTTACCGTTTCTTCTAAGCATGGACATCGCGCACTCGAATGCTTGGATATGTTTTCCAGTTGTTGACTTTTTATATTCCAAATCAAGCAATATCACCCAACCTAAATTTGACCTTGACCTAAGTTGGTCTTTAAACATTTTAAATGGACTATTTCTGAGCTAACTAGATTTACAACGTCGCCTAGTGTCAACACTTGTTACTTCAAAACATTGATACATATACAGCTGGGGCCAGTTTCATAAAACTTCGTACGATAAAAACGGTCGTAAGTCATAACTTTAAAATACAAATTATTTCTGATTTCTAATTCTAATCCGGTTTTGTGACAACTCTTTGGAATCGTCTTGAAGGGATGTCACAAAACAGGATTAGATGGAGAAATTAATAATAATTGAGACAATATAATCTGACTTACGACCGTATTTATGTCGTATTTATGTTGTATCAAGTTTTATGAAACCGGCCCCTGTTGCATTTGACCATTTCCAACCTATCCATATAACACAACCTAGGTTTTGTCCTTGACCTATTTGGACGTTAAATATTTAAACTGAGCTATTTCCCTGTTAACTAGATTGTACCCGCTTACTGGCATGATACTAAAACAGTTGTTTTAAGTTTTGAACCATAACCAATTCATCATTATTAATTTTGTATTCGAACTAATTTAGACTACAGAATGTTTCAGACCATATTTTGTTAAGGCAACCTATCTGTGGAGTGAGCGTTTATTTACCAGAAATTCTACGAACAATACAATACAAACAATCTGGAAATCTTCGTTTTATGTTTCAGAATATCAGTTTACACCTGGTAGTTTTACCATAACAGATGACATGCAACAATCCTACAAGGAAGATGGTTTTGTTATGGTGAAGTAAGTATTACAAATAGGAGAGCGGACATTATATAATGTTGCAAAAACTTGTAGCCCAATCCAATGCATGTGTATAGTATATCCAATAAACCGGTGTCTGATATGGCTCCAAACTGTTTGTTATGAAGATGATAGTTTTAGCATTAACACGTTTATTCATAAAACAAAACTTCTCAAATGTACGCAACAGTCGTCATCATGCACGCACTTAAACTTTTCTATGCAACAATTTCAAAAGATTTACTGAAGACGGCTGCCGTGTATATGTACAGTACAACCTCTCTATTTCGACCATTACAAAGAAGACTAATTTTATTGTATTTAACACAGATGACAGCTTAAAGCAAGGTAAACGTTAAACAGAGAGCTCCTAAAGGAGCTTTCTGTTTTACGTCCACCTTGCTTTAAGCAGCCACCTGCAGTAAACGTCTGATAAATAACATAATTAAGTTTTCCTGAAAGGTTTTAATGTATTTGTCTTTAGGATATACATGTATGTTTTTCTTGAAAACGAGCCTTGTCTGAAATATTGATAAAGGTTGTTAATGCAGTACAGTTTTTGCATTCACTGAGGAACATTTCCAAGACTAACAGCTGCGTACCACTCACATGCAACATCGTTTCAAGACATTGACCTTTTTTGCATTTATTCAGAGCTCAAGATAAGTGAAATATTTCGGAAACTAAAATCTTTATTTCTGCATTAAACCCTATGGTATCATGCTAATTAACATCGTCTTGAAGTGACGATTCTAATGAGTAGTACAGTGGAGAATATGTTATTCTTTCCCGTTTAAACGTAAACGAAACGCAAACGCAAAACACTAAAATGTAGAAAAGGACAACCTTTTGACAATTTTTACTTTTCATTTTTATCTGAGTGGCAAACTATTTAGAGCCTGATTAGACGCCGGGTTACCCGGCGTCTAATCTGGTTCAAACTGTTTGCACCGGAAATAATAGGTTTAGCGTAAACGCGTTCACTGGGAAATAATAACGTTTTCTCCACTGTAACACCATAGGATTTGGTGCTTAAATGAGTGAAAAAGTGTTTGATTTGTTCAGTTTACTCCCTTTTATTTAGAACACTGATGTAATTGTACTGTATTTGCTTTTAATCTTTGTTAAACGGAGAGAATGTGAAGCATTTTTCACCGTATATAGTGCTTAAGATGAGAGGAAGCAACACCAAGTTTTCCAATATGTTCTATCTACATCAAACTCTATGATGTGACTACTCATAAGGCAAAGAGAGGATTCTTATAAGTATTCATGCCAAAGATATTGCTGCAGAAATAAAGACTTTAGATTTTGAAACATTCCCCTTATCTGGTAAGCTGTGCAAATATTGTATTTCTTTATTTGTAGAGGGTTGTTGTCTGAAGAGGAACTGAAACATATTGAACACGGACTTACAGTCGGAGCATTCAATAATTACACTTATGGCGTAAGATATTGCTTAGAACAAATAGAATGAAGCCCTATACATGTATTACGGCCACTATATTGTGTTATTATTCAGTTTTAAGGCATCTTGTTGCTTAATGCCAGGTGAAAATAAAAGAGAAAGCTTTAGTTTCACCTTGAAATAACGCACGTCTGTCATATAATCAAATAACCTTCGATTTGGTTGTCGTGATAGAGGGGTGGACAGTTGAGAAGACGTTATTCTTTCCCAATAAACACCTTTGTTCAGAAGCAATTGGTTCCGTTACAAACATACTTTTTGTTTTTGTAATAGACTCTACTTTGCAATGCAGCTAAGATATTTGAACGACACGTTCCATTATATTTTGTTATCAATACCAATATTTAGGGACATAATTTGATCATATTAGCGATTGTTTTATTGCGTGGATTATCCTCGTAAATATCGCGAAAATAAAGACCATGCGGATATAAAGCCGTTATACGGTAAACAGTGAAGCTCACTTTTAACGAAGTCTTCGGGACCGTCTAAATTTTTTCGTTATATCAGGTCAAATTTACTATACTTTAATAAGAGAGGGAGAATACAATTTGTTTCGTTATATCCAGTATTTTGTTATATCCAAGTTCGTTATTAGTGAGCTTCACTGTATTGTTTCCTTTTATCAGGTAGAAGACGGAGATGGTAGGGCAGCGCACATGATCTTGTGGAACCACCCCGGTGTTGACGTCACGGGTATGGTGGCAAGGTGTGAAAAGGTGGCAGGCTCTTGTGAACAGGTATTTATTGTTCACAGTTGAAACTGAGATCTTGAGCCAAGTATTCTTCATGTTAACTCTCAATCACCTCGGTTTGATAACATCTTTCCATCCAGCTTTGGGGGTTACTCTGCCAGTGAGTTTGTAATCACAGAAAGGTCAACTGTGTACAGAAGCGCCAATGGAGCACCTTTGCGGGACTCTTGTGACAGAACCTCATTCACTAGTAAAGCAGAACATCAAGCACTGGTACAGCAACGGGTTGAAATCAAATACGTGATGCAACCCATACAAAAATATTCTCGTAGTACTGCCCGCTTCATGTAAGTGGCTTTCATACTCTGTATGACAGGCAAATCGCATTCCTCAAACCAAAAGCTCGTTCTTGGTATTGAATCTAAAGGCTTTCTCCAGATCAACAAAGGCCACATGTAGAAGCTTGTTTTCGACCTTATACTTGTCATATAGATAACGAATCAATAGTACCTCTACCCTTAACAACGCCAAAACTGCATGCGTCAATGTTGATAATCTCACGCACAGAGATATCCATTAATCGGTCCATCAACTTTATTGTCTGATCCTTGAGCTTTAACATATGATAAGTGTCGCGCATGTGAGCTTCTTCTTCACCTTTTTAGCTCACCTGGCACGTAGTGCCAAGGTGAGCTATTTTGATCGTCCTCTGTCCGTCGTCGTTCGTTCGTCCGTCCGTTCGTTCGTTCGTCGTCAACAATTTCTGTAAACGACATCTCCTCCGAAACTACTAGATAGATTTTTACCAAACTTGGCCTGAATGATCCTTATATGGTCCTCTTTCAAAGTTGTTCAAATATTTCCGGTCCGTTGCATATCTAGGTCACAGGAGCTAAAAATAGATTTTTTCAATGAAATCTTAAAAAATCTTCTTGTCTGAAACCACAGTACCCTGAGCTTAGATATTTGGCACAAAGCATCGTCTTCAGGTCCTCTATCAAGTTTGTTCAAATTACATCCCTGGGGTAAAAAATGACCACGCCCCCGGGGGAACGTAAATTTACAAAGTTATATCGTGAAATCTTTAAATATCTTTTTTTTCTGAAACTAATATGGCCAGAGCTTTGATATTTGGCATGATGATTCTTCTAGAAGCCCTTAACCAATATTGTAAATATGGTTCTGGTCCGTTGCATATCTAGGTCACAGGAGCTAAAAATAGATTTTTTCAATGAAATCTTAAAAAATCTTCTTGTCTGAAACCACAGTACCCTGAGCTTAGATGTTTAGCACAAAGTATCGTCTTCAGGTCCTCTATCAAGATTGTTCAAATTATGTCCCTGGGGTAAAAAATGACTCCGCCCGGGGGTCGTAAATTTACATAGAGTTATATATTGAAATCTTTAAATATCATTTTCTCTGCAACTAATATGGCCAGAGCTTTGATATTTGGCATGATGATTTTTCTAGAAGCCCTTAACCAATATTGTTAATATGGTTCCGGTACGTTGCATATCTAGGTCACAGGAGCTGGGGTGAAAAGTGATCCCATACCAGGGGTTATGTGACTCTTGTGTTGGTTTTTCCAGGTGAGCGATATTTAGGCCCGCATGGGCCTTTTGTTATAGTTTGAGGATGTAATTTGCCTCCATGTCCTCATATATCACACCATTACTGAAAACCGCATCTGTCAGCCGTCTTCACATCTCAACCCCCTATATTCCGAAGCTGCTTTAATCATCTCGGCAATCACTCCTGATAGGCCAGCGACCTTGCAAAGGCCAGCGACCTTGCAATATATCATTATGTCAAGAGTTTTGCACCTGTTATACAATATGGCTTTCTAGCGTCTGTGGCGACCACTTTTGTATCATTGAATTTGACAGTAACTGTACCAAGGTTCTGTTTACTTAGGTAATTCAGGAATAAAGATATGCACTTTTTATATTTGAAATTATATGTGTGATGTCTTTCTTTCTTATTCTAATCTATGGTTAGGCCAAAATACTGTTCAGTCGAGTGTCTGTGTAGTCATATACTCATTCAGCAATATTTCAAAGATATAATGATTCTTTGCAGCAGCAGTACCAGCTTAGAAACTCACAGGCAACATGTTAAAAGGCTTGGTGAACAGGATTAATGAACGTAGCTTTTTACTGAAAGATATTGTACACAGTTATCTGGTTTGAAAGAGGTGTCACCCCACCCTCAGGAGACTTGCATCCCAAGAAGAATGATTGGTATCCATTTTACCAATTTATTTCCCTGTTCCCAAGCTCACATGTAATTAGAATATATAACAACTAAACAAGAAAGATGACATGTGGTGACAAATATCACAGTAATGGAAACACAGAACTTTATTTGTGTATGATAATTTCAATATTCCTTGCTTGAAAATAGAGTGAAATTTATACATTAAAGGTAAGTAATTGGGTTCTAGGAAATATTTGATAATATTAGAGTTTTGATTTGACTAAGTATTGCATTTCACATCGTTATGCATGAACTACCTAAATGTAAACTTAAGCTGTATGGTTTTTATGCATACTGTATTCTGGTGACAGTCTCTTATAATTCAATTATGAATGAGTTAATTGTTAACTTGATCTTGTCATGCTTTGTTATTAATTATGAACAATTATATTATCACTACGGAAAAAACTAGAGCAAATCTTAACCTTGTAAAGTGTCGCACCTACTTTTCATTTTATTTTACATAAAAATGGTACTTTGTCGGCCATTTTGAATTATAGATTATTTTTATATCTATTTAAAACTATAATAATGTCACAAAAGATGTATTTGAGCTATAATTTGCTGAAAAATCCAATAAAGCTTATTGAATCAAACCTAACAGCTAGCCAGGTACATGCCGGCGGCCATCTTGAATATCTAGAAATGCTCAAGGATGACCGGCGGTCATACATCCGATCCTTGATGCTGAGGGTCTATTCTACCAAAAACCACAAAAATATTTTCTATACAACTCCAAGCAAGGTTAAGCTAAAATATCCTTGTCTGCAACCGGACTAAATAAGTAAATAAATAATTCTAGTCTTAAATAAGGTCCAGTTCATGTTTGAATATTTATAGTTGTTTAAAGATATATTGGAAATGTACAAACATTGCACACCCAGCTCATATTGATCCTGTATGATCCCTCTGATATGTGTCTACACGGTTTGCATCTGATAAATGCACTCTCTACAACTGCATGAATTTATTATGTTATACTAAATCAGTTTCTGTTTTCAGCTGCTAGGAGGGGAGGTGTACCACTATCATACGAAATTAATGAAAAAGCCGGCCAAGGTTGGTGGAAAACACATTTGGCACCAGGACTATGGGTAAGTGCAGTAAGGCATCTCTAGTACGACCACTAAATTGTGGTAATTATCAAGTGGTTCAGGCAGGTGGCTGCTTAAAGCAAGGTAAACGTAAAACAGAAAGCTCCTTCAGGAGCTTTCTGTTTTACGTTTACCTTGCTTTTATCTGTAACATGTCATTTATAGAATCAATTAGCCTTCTTTTTAGTGGTCGTTATGGAGAGATTTTACTGTGATATCTTAATGTCTTCTAATGATAAGTAATTTCGAACAAATGTAGTTAAAGACATCTCCTGACGACCTTTTGGTCATAACGCCTTGCCAGATTATTTACTGTCAATGTCCTTGCAAAAAGCATGGGTCTTGTGCATATTGAACCATTGAATCGTCTAATGTGAGACCGGACCTTTATATTTGATAGTTTGGTTAGAAATAACAGGGCTGCCATTTCTCCGGATTTTTTTCAATACATGGTAGCTTAAAGCAGGCTGAAAGTAAAGCAGAATGCGCCTTAAGGCACATTCTGCTTTACTTACAGCCTGCTTTAAGTAGTCGCATGTCAACAAAACACAAGAAAAAGGCTATGGGGTAAAGGTACGATTCGTAAAATAGCACTTGAAAATTTTTGAAATCTTAGGATTTTTTATGTCAACTTATGGCAGCCCTGAAATAACCATTGAAAATCACTAGAGCATGAGTATAATATGGGATTGTATTGCACGTGATTTACGGTTACATTGACACATCCACAAACAATATGCTGGTGGTTCTTCAATGGGCTGAGGAAAAGTCTTTAAGATTCTTATTTCGCCTCTAATTAATTATCCCTTAACCCTTTCCCCCATAAGAGAACCTTTTAGCATATTTAATAAATTCCTCCACAAAGAAAATAGTTCCAATTTATACAGTCATAAACATGTACCAAAAGAAATATTTTCTATATCCTAGCAGATGATGGCTTAAAGCAGGCTGAAAGTAAAGCAGAATGCGCCTTGCTTTACTTTCAACCTGCTTTAAGTGGCAACATGTGTTCAAAACAAGGGTTAAGGAAAGCAGTCCCCACCAAGAATGTATTGATCATTAAACAACTAGAAACATGCCTATATCGGGAAAATGGTTAACCCATTTGTGCCCACGGTCCTATATATAGGACATAGGCAAACAGTGTAGACTCTGATCAGACGCCGCATAATGTAGCGTCTGATCAGTAATATGCACTGTTTGCTGATAGGAATTTTTATATAAAACAAATTGAAAATGAAAATTTTGACCAGGCACCCCTTAGGTAGAAAATGGACTTATCCAATATATAAAGATTGAAGAACCCACTGGGCTCAAATGGGTTAGACAGCATGTATTGGTTATTTGATAACTTATACAATAGTGGTTTCGGCATCCTTTTCCTACGCTATTGTTAAAACGATCATTGCTAATATTAATATGTTGAAGCCAGCATCTGATCAGGCTCCAAACTGTTTGATAACCTGATTCAGTGGTATTGTTAACGATTTTTTCAATGTCATTATCTACAGTTTATTAAATGCCTCTGTATGATATCAAGCGTTTCCGCGTGTATTTACACAGTAAATTACAAGAGTCTGTATCAGCCACCTTGTATCAGCCACTTTGTATTTTACTCTGACCTCGCTTTCGATTTAACGTGCCGTCATTTACGTACGTGTACAAGTGACGCGTTATTCATTGTGGCAAACAAAAAAATCTTGTTCTGCTTCAAATAACTAATAAATTTTGGCTATACAATGATTTAAACAACTATTTAATTGTTTCTTGTGTGTATTCAAGGCATATAATAAACACATCACCGGTTGGCAGTGTGCTACAGAGTGATGTATTTAGCTCTCGACGTTTTTGGCGGAAACAACCGATCAGACTCGCGCCAAGGCGTTCGTCAGATCGGCTATTTCCGCCAAAATCGTCTCGAGCTAAATACATCACTCTGTATCGCACTGTCAACTGGTAATGTGTATATATTGCATTGCGTTTACAGTTATATTCTAAATGAAAACTAATAGTCTTTTCCATTATAATAAATGCCTCTCACTTTCTTTTACGGTGAAAAACCTGTCTAAAGCGCCCCCTCCCTACAACGACCCTTGCCGATGTTCCCTAAAATGTCTTACGTTTTTACTGCTGCAATATTGTCTGCTTAAAATTGTCGTCTGCTGTTTTTCTCAATGTTACATATAGGTGGAAACTTTGATAGAATAAGTTTAAAGACAAGTGACAAACAGCTTGAATCCAGATCACGCGGCGTCTGATGTGGATTTAAGTTGTTTTCAAATGTTAGCCAAGTCTTGATTTTCCCTCCCTATAACGACTCCCTCCGAACAACACACACGATCTATGTCTCCCATTGAGTGTCTTTGTAGAGAGGGAACACTGTATTACGACCACTAAGTTGTGTTAGTTATTAGGTGTTTAAGGCAGGTGAGTGCTGAAAGCAAGATGATAGTAAATATGTTTACTGGCACCCTGTTTTAAGCTGTCACCTCTCTTTTATACAATCAATTAGAGTTCGTTTAAGCTGTCGTAATAGAGAGGTTTGACTGTAGATAGTAACATTTTAACATGATTAAAATTTCACCCCTTCACTGCCTGATCCGATGTACAATGCATAGTAAGTTGTCTTGTTTTCTGTGTTTACAGGTACTGGTACAACAACGGTTGTCTTTTCCCAAACATGATGACCGTCTTTATAGCAATAGACAAATGCACCAAGGAGAACAGCTGTTTGCAGGTTATAAGCTTTCTCTAACTTCAGAAATAGGTTATTGGGTTGCTGAATACAGCAAGAAAGGTTTTAAACCAGCAAATATTGGTGGTCTAATAAAGAAGACGTTATTCATTCACATTTAACGCAAACGAAACGCAAAGGCAAAGTGCAAAAACTGTCACGGTGTAGAAATTAATTACGACTCATTTTAATCTGAGTGACAAACAAAGGCATTCTTAGCCTGATCAGAAACTTGGTTACCCGGCGTCTAATCTGGTTTCCAACTATGCAATGGAAATAATATCATTAGTGTGACCGCAATTATTGAAAAATAACGTTTTCTTTACCGTATCATTTTCAAACGTTTTGTTGAAGATATCATTTTGCCCGATTGAGCACCAACGAACTTAAACAACGCAATAAGCTGTAGAAAAGTATTTTCTTTTTTGAATGTTTAGCATTTCATCTTTATCTGAGTTGCAAACAGCTTGGAATCTGGTCAGAAGTCGGGTCTTCCAGTTTCTGATATGGCTCTTAACTTTTGGCACAGGACATACAATGTACATTTACGGCAAAAATAAAGATTTCTGCAAAGTATTTGACGTAACGCTTTAAAAACAAACGGGCGATCATTTTTAAACGCTTTGGCACAAAAGGTTACGAGTGTTAAGAAATATTCCAAAATTTGATATTTCTTTCCTTTAAGGTTTTACCCGGTTCTCATAAATGTGGTCGAATAGAACATGTTAATGTTGGTGGACAAGCCGGTGCTGACATGGCACGGGTGGACGAAATTGCCAAAGTGTGTCCACTAAAATATGTTGAGATGGACCCAGGTATAAAACTTTATACTTTAATCAACGTAGTTTCAGGATTTTACATGAATGTTTATATTTTATTTGCTTTATTAAACTTGTATTGTAGAAAACGACCAACATGGGGATTTACATAGTATTTATCGTTTTTCTAAACGACGAGTTCGATAAATACTATTAGTTAAGATGACGCATTTCTCACATAGTTATTACCTGTTTTCAATAGCGAACAACGATCGCGAATATCCTTGTCTCAAACATGTGTGAGATCACTTTGATGACGTCACTATTTATAAAGGCGTTATTACGTCACTGGGTCCCAAAACATATTGCTTTTAAAATACATTAAATTGATGGTTATGTGAGAAAAATAATCTGCAATTCGTCGATGTCTGAGACAAGCTGATATCAACCTCGTCTAGAATAGAAAAGCTATCAAGCTCGCCAAGACTGGCTTAATAACATTTTATTTCTAGACTCGGTTTAGATCAGCTTTTCTCATACATCCACACATGACAGATCATATATGTTATATTCTATAATGTATATATAACATTAACTAGTCTGCTGAGAGATGTTTTCCGTGTATTTTGTCACAGTCTTATTTGTTGCTGCATTGGACGTCAAAGTACATGTATGGGTATCACAGAGCGAATTAAGTAGACAGGCAAAATGTGGATCTAGTTGAACTCCATTTATGCAGTAGATACCTTAAACTTTAAATGAATAATTATATTTAAATTGTTTTCAGGTACATTTACTATTGATAAAAGTACATGTATATTCAAGTATATTTTCTTAAAATTGCTCTATTCTACTATTTTGACCACTATAAGCCTTTACCAAAGACATTCATATCTACTATCTAGAGGTCCAAATATTGAAATTGAGCGATTCTATAATTTAATACTATATTAATTCTCTCATTAGACTATTTGTTTGGCGCTTAGAGAGGCATAAATAATGTGGATTCACCAGCGAATAGTATAGGGACGCCTAAGTCTCCAGTCGGTTGATAGCATGGCAGCAGGGGATAAGCCCTTTACAGAAAAAAACATATAAAAGTTCAGGCTCTGGGCCCGTTTCATAAAACATCGTACGACAAATGTTGTCGTAAGTCAGGTTATAGAAGTCTCAATTTTTATTTATTTCTCCATCTAATCCTGTCTTGTGACCTCTTTTTGGAATCGTCTTGAAAAGATTGAAAAGACGATTTCAAAGAGATGTCACAAGACAGGATTAGATAGAGAAATACGAAGTTAAATGTATTTTAAAATTTTGACTTACGACAACATTAGTCGTAAGAAGTGTTATGAAACGGGCCCCTGAACCGTATAAATTGATTCAAACGTTCAGAAATTATGGTTTTTGAGGTACTTTTACTCTTATCATGCTGATTTGCCGTCTGATTCAAATAAATCGTCTGCGTAGAAAGTCAAAATAAACTGGTTTTCTTTCCTGAAAAATTGAATATAAGCGACACACAGTTTAGGTCCAGATCAGACACAGCGTTACGCGGCCTCTCATCTGGATCCAAACTGTTTGCAAATGTTAGCCTAATAATAATGAGTCCGGGGCATACCTACGTATAGGTAGATACGCGCTTCATAGCGAAAGTTTATATTTATGAAAGTGTTATGACGTATTGTATGACATTGAACGCATTGCATTGAAATATCGCAATATACGTTGCAGACCTTATTTGTATAGATACACCACTAGTCATTTACGAAAACACAATGGATGTTGTTGGTCGCCCACATAGTCTGTTATATTTAAAATGCATATTGGGGTCGGTGAATTAAATTTCTTATCTCTATTTGCGTCTAAGTCTGTATCATGATATGAAATTGTTGTGACGTGTTTATAATAAAACCGTATGTTCATTTTCATATTCGATTCAAACATGTTTTCCATTCATCTTTAAACTAATCGTGTATATTTTCAAAAAGCCTAACATTGTTTACATTTAGTACATTGCGTTTTAGTTCGTTACAATATGGAACACTCTCCCGCTTCCCTCAGAGAATACGTTTTTTATGCTGTTACTTTTTAAAAAAATGTCTACCCCCTCCCCCACCCCAACAAAAAAACTGTAAATAAAAAAATTCGCAATAAATCGCTTAAGCTCGTTTCCGACAGAAACAGACCAAATACGGTGCACCCATTTTAATCAAAACTCCATGCATGACTCAATGAATCTTATTTTTTTCTTTTTATCTGATTCTAATCTGTTGATTTGTAATATTTGACTGTTTTATTTTGCAGGTGACGCGTTGTTCTTTGACTGTAATCTGTTACACTGCAGCAGTGCTAATCTAAGTGCCAAGAGACGCTGGGCGTTCCTGTGTTCCTACAACAGGGTCGACAATAACCCAACCAAGGAACATCACCATCCGCAGTACACAAAACTGGAAAAGGTCATTTTCCACTTCCTATCTACTTGATATACCTGAGTGGCGAAATGTGATTGTTTTACCCTCTAACATATAACATGTTTCTAGTTTCGAAAACAGGTGACCTCTTTAACGACCATTTTTACCGACAAATCAAAGGAGCTGCAATGGGTACAAAAGTCGCCCCCACATATGCCACTTTAACATTGGGTTATCTTGAGAAACAACTTTACGAAACAATAGCTCAAACATTTGGAACAGACTTTGGAACAGACTTCATAACGAAATGGAAAAGATTCCTTGACGACTGCTTCATCCCATGGACAAAATCAGACGACGACTTAAGAAAACTCCAACAAATTCTGAACAACCTCCATAGTGACATTACATTCACTTTAGAAGCAAGCGTAAAAGAATTACCATTTTTAGACTGTCTAGTACAAACCTACAGACAGTAAAACATATTTGTTATTTAGCTCATGTCATCCAAAACACACCAAAGTAAGTATCCCGTTTTCTCTAGCACGACGCCTAAAAACAATAATTTCAAAGCCAAATAAGTTTGAACAACGAGCGCAAGAGTTGACAACATTTCTGCAAAAACAAAAATACCCACTAAATCTCATCAAGGCAGGAATTGAAAAGGCTCGATCATTAGATCGCAAAGATCTGCTCAAAGAAGTACTTGAAACCAACGTAAAAGATATCATCCCATATGTCAGCACATTTAACCCCCAAAATCCCGAAGTTTTTCCACAAGTACAATACGACATAAATATACTAAGGAGAGATAATCACATGCGGAACGTTCTTAACAAAGTCACCTTCATTAAAAGTAAACGCCAACCTCCAAATTTGAAACGACTCCTGACAAGGGCTAGATTCTGCAAAAACGATGATGAACCAAAAAGTATAACCCGCTGCAAAAAAGGAAAGTGTGCGCTATGCAACCACCTGATTGAAGGAGAACAATATATTACAAAATCAAACCACACAATTAACGTGAAGATCAATATGAATTGCAATGTCCAGAACGTGGTCTATTTGTTGATTTGCACTGGATGCCAAGAAGAATACATCGGCGAAACAAACAACTTAAGGAAACGTATGAACCTCCATCGCAGCCATATAAGACACCTCGATCAACGAATTTTAAAAGTCAGTGAACATATCGACAACTGTATCAATTTAGAACCCAAATTCAGCGTTTTCCCAATCTTCAAAATGAACAACGACAACATCCAGGCAAGACGACTAAAGGAAAAACAATTAATAACTCTATTCAAACCTAAGCTTAATTAACTGTTTACATTACCAATTGAGCCGTCTTCCGATGACTCAGCGACGCCATTAAAGTCTCTTTATATGACGCAATGACGTCATGAACGTCAACGACGTCGTAACTATGCCAGTTGTATTTCCGCTTAACAATATATTGAAACCGGTAGCGGTATCATTCAACATGTAAAATAAATGCATAAAACATGCTTGCTTTTACATTTTTCTTTATTTAAATAATAGGGTATTATATATACACTTCTTGCAACATTTGTTTTCCCTTGTTACAGGTGGCAGATTCAGCTATCCTGGAATGTCAGAACTTTACAAATATAGATGGGAAATGGTTTCTAGATCCAGCGGAAGAGAAACGACTGAGCGTTATCAAGATAGGAGCAAGCGAAGACAAACAGTAAAGGATGCAGCACGTGACACATACCTTTCATTGGATACAGTGGAAAATAATTTAATACTTCCTGTTTAACTATTTCACTGTCAACTGCATCAACTTTGGGGTTTTGCAAACAGTTTAGATCATGATCAGACGCCGCCTAACGCGGCGTCTGATCAGGATCAAAACTGTTTGACACTCGTATCGACATTTCTCCAGTCAAACAACATTACAGCTGACTTTAAAAATATTACAGACAGTACTACCAATGATACGATAGTTTTGGGGTAGATTTAATATGGTTTAAGCAAACGGTAGAAATTGGCAGGGTTAGAGTTAACACTCTTATTCATACAGGGTTGTATTTTTGCCATTATTACACGGGTAATAAATTAGTTATTAATGTAGACTGTTTTCATTTAAACGTTAATTTAACAAGGTTAACACCATTCACTTCCATGACGTCATCAAAGTTAATGGGTTAATTTGATAAAAAAAGGAAGATATAACTTGAGTATTAAACAGTTTGGATCCTGATCAGATGCCGCGTAAAATGGCGTCTGATCCAGATCCAAACTGTTTGCAAATAATTATAGTACACGGGATAAGGCAGTGGAGGTGTTAATAAGTTTACTTTTGAAAATACTTTTGGGCAGACACACAAAGCATAGTATATCCTTGTACATTAGCAAAGTGTTTTTTGTTATGCCCAAACATAAATATAATAAAATGTTAGACTTTTGTTTTATCTTTATCATTTCTATCCTATATCCAATAACTTTTCTGAAGTCTTTGGACATTAAGCGACCCTTTGTATGATGCCCTATGCGCACATACTGTGTATCTAGCATATTATTATTTCCTGTTTTACAAAAGCAAACTGAACGTTAAACGCAATTTATTGTGAAAAATGCATTTTTGTTTTAATCTTAGTGGCAAAAGGTTTGGAGTTTGGTCATCTGGTCTAACTCGGAATGTTTGCAATCGATATAGATCTTCTACATGTAGTTTAAGCAGCATTTTAATTTATTTCCACGCGTACTGTGCTCCAGCTCTACAGCGACACTCAATTGAAGACTCAATTCTTTTTGTGTGTGTTGTTAGATGGGAGTCGTTATAGGGAAGGAATATTAAGACATTGATTATATTTCCAAACAGCTTGAACCCAAATCAGACGCCGCGTTTGGGTTCAAACTGTTTGTCAATCGTTATTATTTCTATTCTGTCAAAACCTTATATGTAACTTTGAGAAAAACATCAGAACATAATTTTAATAAGACGATATTGCAGCAGTAAAAGCGTAAGCCATAGTTGTCCTGTTTAGAAAACTGTGGCAAGGGTCGATGTAAGGAGGGAGTCGTTGTTGGGAGGGCCGTTGTATGGATGGAACACTTCACTACTAAGTTAAATGTATTGTTGTGTTAAAAGAGAATAGTGTCATGTTGCTAATGTATGTCAAACGGTAATAGATATATAGTTAAAATTCATAAACTCTGTTAAAACTGCATTTCAAAGAAATCGTTTTTTAAGCTCGGTTGGGATTCGAAGGGAAGGAAAGCAAAAATTTAGTCAGACGTCAACAAACTGAGCTAATGATCCATTCAGTTTTCGACAGTCGATTAAGACTTTAGTGTAGTGTAGACGTTTATCCTGTGTTTGCCTGCGCGTGCACAAACGATGCAAATTGGATTATTTTCGTCTATTAGACGGAGTCGAAAAAGCAATTAAAATAAAACAAGATTATCCACTGCTCCAAGAACTTATAGAAATGCAGGGCGGTCGCTTTATGTAATTTTCAAATTCAACCCATTCAAATTCATTGACAAAAATTACGTTTAATTCGTGTAAATGCTATCTCTAGAATGTGCGAGACTTGTGGATATACTCGCAAATAAGGCGGGGCTTATGGACCTGCTCTCTGCGAATCATTTTGTTGCGTTGCTTCATTAACGCCGTACTGGCTGTTCCTTTCAGGGTACACATTATTCGTGTTGACAACCTCTAATGAGGATTGAACATAGTTACATGCATATTGATAAAATGTTCATTTGATATTATAAATTAACAGCAGAAATAAGGTACTTTAAAGAAATGAACTGAATTAATTCGGAATTTAAGAGAAATAAACGACAGAAAACGGTCGACAAATTTACCATGAATTGCTAGCGGGATACATGGAATTTGCCGATCATTTTATGTCGTTTATTTTGCTTAAACGCCGAAAAAACCCAATCATTTCTTAAAATCTGTTACCATAGACAGATAAAGAGAAACTTACAAAATATTAACGTAAAACCCAGATAATAACGGGATGGTGAGATGAGATAAGACGATGCTGATTTCAGAAAGCAGCGCATGGGCTCAAAACCTACAACCTGCTTTCCTTTTAGTTCTTGCCTGAGGGGATGATCTCGGTCTAACAAACAGATACAATTCCCAATGACAATTTCGCCTCTGAACCACTTCAAGGTATGAACGTCCCGTCCCGGGAGGTGGGGAATTAGCTTACATTTGTAAACAGCTTGAATCCAAATCAGACACGCGGGGAAATTTACAGCATGAAAACAAAAGACGCCGCGTACGCGTTGTCTGATCTTGGTTCAAACTGTTTGGTTTTGATCTTTATGTTTCATCTATCACACCAGGGCTCCAGATAAGAGGTAGTTTTTTCAACAAATCCCACATTTTCTCACTATTTTTAGTACCAAATCCTATGATGTTACTACTCATTAGAATCGTCTCGAAGAGACTATTCTAATGAGTAGTGACACCATAGGGTTTAATTCAGAAATAAAGATTTTAGATTTTGAAAAACTACCCTTATCTGGTGCTCTGTCACACTGTCAAATACTAGACCGTAAACAGCGGACGACAATTTTAACCAGATGATATTGCAGCAATGGAAGGGTTAGACATAATATTATAGGGAGGAAAATTGTCTATAATTGGCACAGCTTCAGTGATAATTTTACAAATCAGATGAATGAGTCCTCGGGATGCACATTCTGTAAAACAATGAGTCCTTGAGACAAACATTGAGTCCTTGAGGTGAAAACTTAACACAATATCTAATAATTTAGTTCTAGTTTTGAAGACAGGTGACTACTTAAAGCAGGTTGAAAGTAAAGCAGAATGTGCCTTAAGGCACATTCTGCTTAACTTTCAACCTTCTTTAAGCAACTATTTGCTTATGAGTAATAGGTTAATAAAGGCCAGAAGCTATGGGTCTGTGGGACTCGCAACTTATTAAATAATGAGTCCCTGGCAATTTTAATGAGTAAAGGACTCGGGATGCGCAGGTAAAATTATCACTGCAGCTTGAATCCTGATCAGACGCCGCGTAGCGCTACGTCAGATCTGAATTCAAGCTAATTGCCGAACGTCTACAGATATGTTTTTCCTGTCAAAATGTCCAGCATTTGACTTTAGAAAAACTGCATACGTCAAATTTAAGCAAACGATATGACAGCTATGAATATGTTTGACATAAGTGTCTTGTTTGGGGAACAGCGGTATTCGTTGTTGTAAGGAGCGAATCGTTGAATCTTGAAAAGACTAATCCAAAAGAAATGTTACAAAACAGGATTAGATATTCTCGCTTTTTGGGGGTGCTAGACCACATTTTGTTACTATAAATAGCAGTGCGGCAAACCTTGTCTGGTACGGTATTCTTCCGCCCGAATGGGTTTAAGCAAGGGAACGGGAGGTAACTCTTACAGAAATACACTAAAACTAACATTTGACCTCAAGCTACGTTCACAGAGAGAAATGTAATCGACAATTTTACAGTAAACTCTACACTGGCTGTGGCTTTCGACAATTCAATGATCCGGTGTTTAAACAGTGATTTATGTTGTTTTTGTTGATTGTTTCAAATGATTGAGTATCCGCGTAACGTCACGTTCTTATGTGACGTCATTGACGTCGGTTGTTGTTATGGCTTGGAAGTAGAACGTATATAAAGGAAGAAATGATCGTTTCGAAAACTTAAACTATTCAAACCGCTTGGATTCAATAAAAACCGTTTGTATTTCTGAGTTATGATCTAAAGTTGGACACGTTTTCTTCTTAAAACGTGTGTACAAATAGATGTCAAAGCCAAGCTGAAATAGCACGACCTTCAAACAGCTGTTTGGTTTGTTGCTATTGGATATGGAATGTGTGATACGGGAAAAAAGTAGGTCTTTAAAAATCCTTTAATATACTCGTTTTAAGAGGTATTTTAAGCGAGAAAAATAATCAAGCACGGCTTCTGGTCAAGACGGACGAGTCTAGACCCTCGGTTTGTCTGTTCCTGTCGGAATCTCGCTAAAGCTCGATTCCGACTGGGAACAGACAAACCTCGGGTCTAGACTAGCGAGATTCCGACAGGAACAGACAAACCGAGGGTCTAGACTCGTCCGTCTTGACCAGAAGCCGTGCTAAAGCTCGATTCCGACTGGGAACAGACAAACCTCGGGTCTAGACTCGTCCGTCTTGACCAGAAGCCGTGCTAAAGCTCGATTCCGACTGGGAACAGACAAACCTCGGGTCTAGACTCGTCCGTCTTGACCAGAAGCCGTGCTTGATTCTATTAGAGAAATCAGAAATTTAAATGTTTTTCGAAGTTTTGACTTACGACCGTTTTTGAAACGGGTACCAGGTGATTTAGCCTTGAAATCATGTTTTATTTTATATATTTCGAGTTGAAACAGCACAGCTATCGTTTACCATATACTATATTGATGAGGTACACATATGGCGGTTCATGGATGGATAAATTACCTGTACAGATACAAGCATGTGTCCTGTCCTGAAAAAAGTCTCGATTTGAAATGGCTCATTTAAGACGTATACGATACACATTTTGCGTTTTTGTATATTCTCTGAGAACTAAATCTACCGAACTACCAAATCATGGCATTTTTTATGAATCGAGCAACGTTTATACAGTAAGAGATTTATACTTACGGTACAGAACAACAATTCTTTAGTTGCCAGCAATATCTAGATTAGGATAGTGACCTCAAGTGGAATGATGGGTGAATGAGTTTGTTTTTTCGACACTGTGACACAAAAAGGTTATCGGTGAAGTAGTCCTTTCGAATTCATCATGACGTCATGGTTCGCAAACAGTGTCACGCCGTTAATCTTTTTGAGATCTGCTTCTTTTTGTCACAGTTAATGTATAGCCTTTTTAATAAAACAAATAAAATTGATTTGAGCGTCAAACGGACATCGGCTAAACCGACTGTAGTAGCGTCTGTACAGTGAAACTTGTATAAACCGGAACCTCTAAATACTAAAATTCTCTCTAAACCGGACAATGGATGGATGAGTTGGGGTTTACGGCACTGTGACACAAAATAGGTCATAATAGCGCCAATGATAAACACACAAAAAAAACGTTAATCCCGTTTCCAATCCTTCTATAATAGTTTTACCCCCCGTTTCCAATCCTTCTATAATAATTTTACCCGTAACATCATATATACGTGTTAACTCATTTTCCCCTGAAACTTCCAATGGAAAATTCCAGTTTGCAATAAAGGATGGTCCATTTTAGACTATTTAGGGTTGTTTTTTGTAATAAATTGAAAAATGACAAACAGTGAAGTCCCTGATCAGAGGGCTCCTGCAGGAGCCCTCTGATCAGGGACTTCACTGTTTGCATAGGACAAGTGTACTCTTCACAGGTACACATTTGGTAAACGACGCAAATATGCGTCACTAGGGCTCAATGAGTTAAATTTATTCCTGCACTGAAGTAAAGACATTCATAATTGATGTTTCATCAGAAATAATATCTATATTTTAGTAAATAATAGCTAAAAGCAGGTTAAAAGTAAAGCAGAAGACGCAGTTTGCTTTATTTTAAAGGGACTCGCAACCGGATGGTGTACTTGTCAAAATAAAATAAAATACTCAAATAAAAGCAAATTTGTGGCATTATTTGGCTTCTGACATTAAAAAATATGATCAGTCCAAAAAAAGTCTCAAGAATATTTTTTTTTTAGATATTTTCCATCGTTTTTCTATAGCGTTAGCTAACGGTATAGTTCTTGTTGTTGCTTCTCTACACGGGCTCTGACATAAACCGGAGCCGAATAATGTAGAATTAAGCGCTAACAGTGAAGTACGTTAATTCGCTACCGTATATATAGAGAGCGTCCGTGGTCGAGGCGGTAAAGGCGCGTCCTCATTTTTCATGTTTGTCTCCGCATGGAGGGTCACGGGTTCGAATCCCACCAGAGCTTCTCCTTTTTTTTCTTTTTTGAAATGCATTTTTAACAGAATTTATTATCCTAAACTAAATCTTACCCATTTATATAAGCATTTGACATATATTTACAAATTACTAATTTTAATGCTAAATCCGGTTGCGAGCCTCTTTAAGACAAAGATCGACAAAAGATGGGCTGGAGAGGTACGACGCCTCATTAGTTTATTTACCAGCTGAAAATGAAAATAACCATTTACCAAACCGGAGATTCGAGATAACGATGTAGACGTAGGGGATGACAAGCCATAATGGGCTTATGAAGTTCCCCGAACATCACTAGGTATATTCCCCAGAGACATTCCTACCTTGTGGTTCTGGGGCAAGTTGTCATAGGGAATTGTTTATAAGACCAAGTTTATGGATCCCAAAATACCTTCCTACATTGTCGTTGTCCTGGGGCTTACTTGTCATAGAGAACACTCCTCTTTATTACACCAATAGTATCCCCTCTGCCAAGAACTAAACGAAAGGCATGTCGGTTGATTTGATCCTATGTGCTTGGTTTCAGCGAATGAAATTATTCAAAATCATCTTATTTAAATCATCATCTAATCAACCATCATCCTTAATTTATCGGCGCTGTATGACCTATTTTGTGTCGCAGTGCATTAAAACCCAACTCATCAATCTGAAATATCACCTCATCAGTGCTATATGACCTATTTTGGCTAGGCTTAACAATTGGTCCGCCAAAAAAAACCTACATTTTCCGTACATAATAGGGGTAAGGGTAAGTGACGGACAAATTGTCAAAGTGCTCCACTTTTTTATGTCGCAGTGCCATAAAACCTAAATCCATCCATCAAAACCACCGACCAGCAATTCTGTAGTTCTTGGCAGGTGGGATAATCTCGGTCAAATAAACAGGAATATTCCACATGTCAACTATTAAGCCTCAGAACCACGACAAGGTAGGAATATTATTTGGGTTTTTTAAAAGCTTTATATTATTAATCGATGGATGAATGAGTTGGATTTAACGGCACTGCGACACACAATAGGTCATATAGCGCCAATGACCGATGAGGGATGACGATTTCTGGAAGATTTCGGCTAATCCCTTTCGTTAGTAAGCAGCGCATTGGATCAAAACCACCAAAAATGCATTCCTTATAGTTTTGGGCAGAGGCAATAATATCGGTCTAATAAACAGATGATGATGATGATGAATTGGGTTTTACGGCACTGCGACACAAAATAGGTCATATAGCGCCGATAAGTAATGAAGAATGATGAGATGAGTTGATGATGATTTCAGGAAGATGATTTTGGCTAATCTCATTTGTTGCTAAGCAGCACATGAGATCAAAACCACAGATTCCCTTTGACAATTAAGCCCAAGAACTGCGGCAAAGTAGGAAGGTCTCTTGGACTAATAAACAGAAAAGATTCCCTATGACAATTTAGCCCTAGAACTGCGACATAGTAGGAACGTCTCCGTACTTCATTCTCAGTGTTGTTATACTCTTTGGTCCTTTGGAATCATTGATTTCAGTGCATTTACAGTTGAAAGTTGAATTCCGCTTAAGCCGGTGCTAGGGGGCGTGAGCACTGTTGCATATTTCAGTATTGCTCATGAACAGACTCAATTAAACCGAGTCTGCAATTTTCAGTATTTGCTTTGTTTTCTGTGCTTTCAAAGGATCTCCCCTTATTCAGATTTTTATAATTCAGAACAGCAGATGTTAAGTGCTTGTGTGGCGGCTGTAAAAAGACGCCCCGTACTTCATTCTCAGTCTTGTTATACTCTTTGGTCCTTTGGAATCATTGATTTCAGTGCATTTACAGTTGAAAGTTGAATTCCACTTAAGCCGGTGCTAGGGGGCGTGAGCACTGTTGCATATTTCAGTATTGCTCATGAACAGACTCAATTAAACCGAGTCTGCAATTTTTAGTATTTGCTTTGTTTTCTGTGCTTTCAAAGGATCTCCCCTTATTCAGATTTTTATGTTAAAAGGGTAGAACAGGGTTTATATTTTATGTACACTGTTTGTCTTTATAAGTGAATACAGGAGATGAGTGCGAGGTTGGGCGCCCCTAAACCCAGGTTTAACCCCCCAGTGGTTGTTAATAATTGATTAATTTATAGTTGATTATTGATTGCTACTGACCGTACCAAGGCGGGCTCCTATGTTCACTTTGCTTTATGTTTGTCGTGCGTGTTGTTTTCTATTAGTGTGTAGATGAAGGAATGGTATTGAGTGTGTGTGTGTGTTTGTTGTGGTATCACTGTGTGTGTGTGTTCTGCTTGAGAGGTGGGTGTATTGTTTGTGTTACGTTTCCTGCTTGAGTCTTTCGTATTTATTTATTACACGTACAGTATATGTATGTTAAAAATCGTTTCAGGTAAGTCGAGAATGGACCTTTCGCAGATCCTCATGTTCATGAGCTTACTTGTACAACATGCAGTTGGAAATCAAACAAGATTTATGGATTCGACTCTCCAACAAGGTTTGCTAGGCTGTAAATTTTCCAAATTTTGTACAGTTACAATTGATCCTCCATTTGAATTTGGAAATGCCACTCCCTGCTGTCCACACTGCTCATGCATACCGAACTGTTTTGTGATCGGAGACTGTTGTCCTGATGTATAAGACATATCTACGAGTCGCCATTTGGAGGTATATAACCTACATGTATGTGAGTCCAACATACTAACTATTCGGATTGGATCCAAGTATAAACATACTACAACATGATCACACAGTGTCCTTTAGACTTTCCTGACAACAAAAAACAACTGTGTGAGGAACCATTTGGTGGTGACTTTGCAGCGTCCAACTTTTCTTTCAATGACATTGTGCCAGTGTCGGCGTCAGATGACGTTGTATTTAGAAATGTCCACTGTGCAGTCTGTCATAGGATACATCAGGTATTCAGGTACGTGTTATCGACAAACAAGAGGGCCAAGATGGCACTAGAGCGTTAACCTAGGTACACCGTGAAAAGCTTGATGATGAATGGGGTTTTACGGCACTGCGACACAACGTTGGTCATATAGTGTCGGTAAATGATGAGGGGTGATTAGATGAGATGATGATGATTTCCGGAAGATAATTTTGACTAATGGCATTCGTAGCGGGGCAGCGCATAGGACCAAAACTACCAACTTGCCTTCATTTTAGTTCTTTGCAGAGGGGGTGATCTTGGTCTAATAAACAGAAAAGAGTCCATATGACAATTAAGCCCCAGAACTGCGACAAAGAAGTTGGTAACTTGAGTGTGAAAAGCTTGACCTTATAATCTAGGCTTTTACCGATCATGATCATTATTCATCCATGGTTTATACTTCAATCTAAATGCAAACATTTATAGCAAGCTTAATTAAGATCAAATGAGATGTGTGGCTAAACTTCAAAACAAACAAAACACTAGAAAATGCACGAAAAAACGACAAACACTAAGCGACTCCACCGTTACATGCGTATGGGAATGATTTTAGGAAAATGGTTTTGGCTCATCTCATTCGTTGCCAGCAGCTCATTGGATCAAAACCATCGTCCCGCCTTCCTTTTGGCAGATGGAATGATCAGAGCTATATATAACCTTTATTGTGTCGCATTGCCGATCCATGTAACCATTTTATCATGTAACCAATTTTATTTAATTTTCTTTCAGATGGAGCACATTTGCAATATGTGGTACTCCAGCACTCGAAAACACAAATGGTTACATGAGTTTTGATGACATACTTGTAACACATTGCCCCCAAAAGGAATGTCGGCATAACGGTCAAGATGCTTCAGGGGCGGGACAAGCACTTCTAGTCAGGATGACGATATAGCAAATGCGTGTCAGTTTTCAAGTGCGTATATACAGTTGAGATGTTATTCCTTCCAAATAACGTTTTTATGCTAGATGATGATGATGATGAGTTGGGTTTTACGGCACTGCGACACAAAAAAGGTCATATAGCGCCGATGAATAATGAGGGATGATGAGATCAAATGATGATGATTTCAGGAAGATGGTTTCGGATAATCCCATTCGTTGCTGAGCAGCGCATGGGATCAAAACCACCAACCTGCCTTCCTTTTAGTTCTTGGCAGAAGGGATGATCTCGGTCTAATAAACAGAAAACATTCCCTATGACAATTAAGCCCCAGAACTACGGCAAAGTAGGAAGGTCTCTGGGGTTTTATGCTAGAAACATCATCTCCATTTCGACCTTTCCAAGAGACAGTTCAAGGGCTTAATTGTCATCGGGATTTTTTTTTTGTGTATGTTAGACTTAGATTTTCCCCTCTGCCAAGAACTAAAGGGAAAGCAGGTCGGTGGTTTCGATTCCAAACGAAGTGGATTAACCAAAATCATCTTCCGGCAATTATCATTATCTCTTCAATCGTCGGTACTATAATTATGACCCGTTTTGTGTCGCAGTGCCGTCAAACCCAACTCATTCACCATACATGTATGTACCACACTGGCTACATATCCTTGATATATGTGTATTCCAGCCGCTATCCTCACAGTACACCGGCTCAACATTGGAAATATATATTCTGTTCTCTGTTTAATTAAACACCAGTGGATTTTGTTAGACATCAAATTTCTCAAAAAGTAAGTCATTTTATTTTTAAAACTAAGACTACCAATAGATTCAGGATGCAAAACTACACCAACCTGGTACCAAAAGAAATATTTAAAACACATAATTTGACTTTTAAACCAAATATTTACATCTGGTTTAAATCCAGTGTGTAGCATCTATGTGTACAGCGTGTACTAGCTGCCATGTAAACAACATAAAAACAAAATCTGCTGGAGTATTTTAAAAGGTTTAAAATTAGATGAATAGCAACCTGAAGCTTGATTTAAGTTCAGAAATTTTTTTCAACTTGACTTTTAGCCATAATTGTTCCCCAGAGACCTTCCTACTTTGCCGTAGTTCTGGGGCTTAATTGTCAAAGGGTATGTTTCTGTTTATTAGGCCGAGACTATTCCCTCTGCCAAGAACTAAAAGGAAGGCAGGTCGGTGGTTTTGATCCCATGCGATGCTGGTTAACGAATGGGATTAGCCGAAACCATCTCCCTGAAATCATCATCATTTAATCTTATCACCCTTCATCAATCATCGGCGCTATATGACCTACTTTGTGTCGCAGTGCCGTAAATAATAAATAAGAAAGACTCAAGCAGGAAACAAACACAAACAATACACCCACCTCTCAAGCAGAACACACACACACACACAGTCATACCACAACAAACACACACACACACAATACCATTCCTTCATGTACACACTAAATAGAAAACAACACGCAAGACAAACATAAAGCAAAGTGAATATAGGAGCCCGACTTGGTACGGTCAGTAGCAATCAATAATTAACTATAAATTTATTAATTATTAACAACCACTGAGGGGTTAAACCTGGGTTTAGGGGCGCCCAATAAATAAATACGAAAGAAGACTCAAGCAGGAAACGCAACACAAACAATACACCCATCTCTAAAGCAGAACACACACACACACAGCCATACCATAACAAACACATACACACACACACACACAACCACACGCACGCAATACCATTCCTTCATCTACACACTAAATAGAAAACAACACGCAAGACAAACATAAAGCTAAGTGAATATAGGAGCCCGCCTTGGTACGGTCAGTAGCAATCAATAATCAATTATAAATTAATTAATTATTAACAACCACTGGGGGGGGGGGGGGGTTAAACCTGGGTTTAGGGGCGCCCAACCTCACACTTATCTCCTATATCCACCTATAAAGACGAACAGTGTACATAAAATATAAACCCTGTTCCACAACCTTACATAAAATATAAACCCTGTTCCACAACCTTACAATCAAAATGACCGCCAGCACAGTAAGTAAATACATGTAAAACATCTAACAAAATTCTCTGACAGGATTATTAGTAACACGGGAAAGAATTAAACATTCAAGCCCGTGTTAAAAATAACCCACTATGGCAACGGTCAAATTGTACTCAAGCGAATAGTCTGTAGTCACGAGTAACTGTAAGACATGGGAGGGTTTAGGGTACGACAGAGAGGGAGAGAGAAACCAAAGCACGAACATCCGACATAACTCTCCCGGTTAAGGTCACACTTATCTCCTATATTCACCTATAAAGACAAACAGTGTACATAAAATATAAAACCCAACTCATCCATCCATCCAATTTTAACTTGTAACTGTTACTCAATCTGTGATTTTACGGAATGAGGCAAAACCTAATTTCCTCCCTGTTTTTAGCCTATTGCCGACGGCTACCCGTCAAAATTTATCTTGTCGTCACAGGGGTTCATTAATGAGACTACCCATCGTATGCTTGCCTTTGTACATGCTACATTGCATGCACTTGAAATCATCATTTTTTGGCAACAAGAAGCACATTGTCCGCTGCCAAACGATGTCGTGATTTTGATATTTATTTCTTGCAGGATTTCCATTGACGTACAATGCATTCATCAAAACTAAAACATATATGAACATAGTTTGCCTTCTCTGCACAAATAAATACGAAAGAAGACTCAAGCAGGAAACGCAACACAAACAATACACCCATCTCTAAAGCAGAACACACACACAGCCATACCATAACAAACACACACACACACACACGTAATCCCACACATCAAACAGAAAACAATACGCAAGACAAACATAAAGCAAAGTGAACATAGGAGCCCGCCTTGGTACGGTCAGCAGCAATCAATAATTAATTATAAATTAACCATTAACAACCACTGGGGGGTTAAACCTGGGTTTAGGGGCGCCCAACCTCACACTTATCTCCTATATTCACCTATAAAGACGAACAGTGTACATAAAATATAAACCCTGTTCCACAACCTTACAATCGAAAAGACCGCCAGCACAGTAAGTAAATACATGTAAAACATCTAACAAAATTCTCTGACAAGATTATTAGTAACAAGGGAAAGAATTAAACATTCAATAAATCTGAATAAGAGGAGATCCTTTGAAAGCACAGAAAACAAAGCAAATACTGAAAATTGCAGACTCGGTTTAATTGAGTCTGTTCATGAGCAATACTGAAATGTGCAACAGTGCTCACGCCCCCTAGCACCGGCTTAAGCGGAATTCAACCTTCAACTGTAAATGCGCTGAAATCAATGATTCCAAAGGACCAGAAAGTATAACAACACTGAGAAGCCTGTGTTAAAAATAACCCACTATGGCAACGGTCAAATTGTACTCAAGCGAATAGTCTGTAGTCACGAGTAACTGTAAGACATGGGAGGGTTTAGGGTACGACAGAGAGGGAGAGAAAAACCAAAGCACGAAAATCCGACATAACTCTCCCGGTTAAGAACGGCTTTAGAGATACAAATAAATACGAAAGAAGACTCAAGCAGGAAACGCAACACAAACAATACACCCATCTCTAAAGCAGAACACACACACAGCCATACCATAACAAACACACAACCACACACACACACACACGCAATACCATTCCTTCATCTACACACTAAATAGAAAACAACACGCAAGACAAACATAAAGCTAAGTGAACATAACCCACATATTCAGTTGCCTCTACAGTGTGACGGGAGTGGGTACATTACAGATGTTCCTACACACCGTATACAAGCTTATTAACTATAGACATCAAGACCCCATCAACAGGAAGATCTCAATATCAAGAGGTATACAGGAAGTCTATGATGACAACATGGTAAGAACAATTTTTGTTGCTTTGTTTATTACACATATTGTATTGGCCCCTAACACTATCCAGAGCAAATAAATACGAAAGACTCAAGCAGGAAACGCAACACAAACAATACACCCACCTCTTAAGCAGAACACACACACAGTCATACCACAACAAACACACACACACACACGCAATACAATTCCTACATCTACACACTAAATAGAAAACAACACGCAAAACAAACATAAAGCAAAGTGACTATAGGAGCCCGCCTTGGTACGGTCAGTAGCAATCAATAATTAACTATAAATTAATTAACCATTAACAACCACTGGGGGGTTAAACCTTGGTTTAGGGGCGCCAAACCTCACTCTTATCTCCTATACTCACCTATAAAGACAAACAGTGTTACTGTGTACATAAAATATAAACCCTGTTCCAAATAAATACGAAAGACTCAAGCAGGAAACGTAACAAACAATACACCCACCTCTCAAGCAGAACACACACACACAGTCATACCACAACAAACACACACACACACGCAATACCATTCCTTTATCTACACACTAAATAGAAAACAACACGCAAGACAAACATAAAGCAAAGTGAATATAGGAGCCCGCCTTGGTACGGTCAGTAGCAATCAATAACCAACTATAAATTAATTATTAACAACCACTGGGGGGTTAAACCTGGGTTTATCTAGTAATCTAGTAATGAACTACCGTACTCACCAGTCTTCTACTGGCGCCTTGTCTTCTTATACAGTCTTATTTCCTCAAGCTATACAGTCTTATTTCCTAAAGCTTTCTATCGCAATCTTCTACAGTGACTTCTCTGCCAGCTTCCCTATTCAGCTGGCGCGCGCATCTCTGCGCAGCTTTCCTGCGCAGAGCCCTTCCTATCCTCCAGGACCTTGCAGATCCCGGTTCTCGCCACCCTGGAGACGGATCCCGGCTCTCACCACACTCCTCCCCACTTTATCTTTGAGGATAAGGCTCCGGGCTGCCTCCTGTTTCTAGCACCTGGCCATGCTGGATAACAGCCCTCTATCCCCCCCCCCCCTTCCTGCTACTACTCATGCCTTTACCCGAGGTTGTAACTGACGGTGCAACCTCTAGCAACAACCAAGCATTTTTATAGTCAAAATATACTATAAAACCATATATATTCTGAAAGCCTGGGTCAAAACTGGTAAGAAAAAAGTCAGTTTGTCTAAATATCTTTTCACAATTTCTTTTTACGGACACTCGAAGTCGGAAAAAACAAACACTAAAAAATACCCATTTCAAATGTATACCTCAAATGTAACCTCACACTTTTTCTCACTCATATAACATTCAATATGACAAAACTAGCGTTCTCTGTATTGCATATTGGTGTAAGTTTATGATTTAATTGTACCTGGAGTCTTCCTGGCTCTTCTGTATATCCTATGATGTGTTGATGCTGGTCACACTGTGAAAAACACTACCTGAAAATACACAAAATAACAAAATTTAAGCAATGAGTCTTCATATATTTGACTTTTCTTTGAAATTTTAATAAAGGATGGTTAAAAATGATAATTATGATAAGTAGAAAGCAAGCATTCATCAACAGTTGCTAAAATTAAGCATAAAACAAGCTCTTAGTGCATGTAGATTTACCCCACCCACTCATTTTATAATGGAAAAGTATGTTAAAATATGGTTATCTAGATACAAGTCAGGTTATTGTTTACAATAATTGAAAAGTTACAACATATGATGTTAAAGCAATTGATTAAACATCCAAATATTTGATTAACTGACCCATTACCAGTTAATAATTTTAGTATTTGAACTTCAACAGAAGGATAAGCATAAACATGTGTCAACGTGTTAGTACTGTTACCATGCATATATTTGTCAGACTCAAACCATTATAAATATTAAGATTTACCAACTAAATTTCTTAGTATATCCATTTTTAGATCTAAAGAATGTACAAGTGTATAACCTGACCAGGCAGCTCCTGTAGGATCTGCCTAATCTGGATCTACTCTATTTGTACTATCATTAAAAGGCGTCTCTATGAGGTAATGGGTTTGAGCCGACAATTGCTCAAGCAAAACTTTAAAAATAAAACATAACAAAACTGAAAATAGCAAAACATGCTCATGCAACACTGTCAATCTGTAGAAGGCAAAATTTACAGTGAGTAACCTTACTCGCACAGCTTCACTTTGTATTTCATCTACAATTTATTTCTCAATAGGTTGTTTCTTAGAGCCAAAAGCTCAATCTAATACCTTAACCAAAGCCCTTGTCTACAGCTGTAACAGTAATGGCTAGTTATTCATGCAATCTTTCAACTTAAATATAATCTGCAAAGGAAAATAATTTGATGCAAAAACAACAACAACATAATAATAATGGAACTTAATGGTTCAGCAGCTTTGAAATATCTGATCACTTTTGAGTATTATTTGCTATTTTATCCAATCATTCATGATCAACAAAATCTTCATTGAGTAACCACTAATAAAGTGTCCCTTCAATGTAGGTGGTTGCTTAAAGCAGTATGATAATAATGCAGAAAGCTCCTGTAGGAGCTCTATGCATCATTTTCATACAGAAGTAAGCAACGGCACATGCTTACAACACATCAAATGAATGGCAACTTTAACCCACCCATTAACTTTACACATACACATTTTCACACATTTGAGGAATGTTCCATTTTCCATAAATGTTTTCAAAAGTGTTCACAATTCAGATTTTTTTCATAGAATAAAAAATAGAAAATGTCATAATCTAAATATAGCATATTGAGGTAATGGGTTAATCAGGTGTTACTAATACTTAATTTTAGTAAGTATGGTCAACCAGTGATCCAATATTTCAAAAGAACAATTGAAAGCATAACATAATATGTAGAACTGTTTTCAACTGACAGCTTACATGTAAACTAATTATCTGTGTACTTGATATTCCTTCATACTGCAAGAAATCTATCTCAAAAGTTTATTTATGTCCAATAATATCTCAAATGCATCCATTTTTTTCACCTCATTAACTGCATTATGCATTGTCTTTATTTACTAGGCAGTACTTAACTCTTTCCCTTATGAGTATTAAATATATACTCATTGAAACACTCTAGGAATTTGTAACATACACTCAAAGCAGTGCAATATGATATGAATACTATTTCAATTTAGCAAAAAGAGTAGACCCTATTAGGCAGCTCCTGTAGGAGCTGATTAATGAGGGTCTAATCTGTTTCCTATAGCATAAATATGTATTTATATGGGAAAGAGCTTTAAGTTACCTCATCTCACTCAGAAACAATTTCTAAGTCACCAGCTTTATAGTCGTGGACCAAATTGTAAGCATATACTGCCACGTCATTTTCATATGAAACATTATACCATTCATTGAAGCCTGGGACAACAGATATCACATGCCCTTTGAATGTTCCCTCAGATAATTTTTGATTGATGTCTTTTCCAACAAGAAGTGGTACGTTAGGCGTGGATTTCTCCAATGTAGGTTCTGTGAGAGTATCCTTAATCAAAGTTGTTACATTTTCTGTCATCTTTTCTATAGGTAGGGGATCATACTCCCCTCTCTGATTTTTCTGGGTGAAATTATAAATATTCTGGTCTTTATGCTTTTGCTTAAGCACATTTTTTCTGAATTTAAGTTGCGACTTAATAGCCTTCCTTTTTTCAGTGTCTGATTTAAGCCTACCTAATCCTTCTTGAACCTGTTCCTGACTCTGCCAGAGCCCAAAATAACACACCTCTGCTGTCATAAATTCAAGATTTGCAACACGCTTTCTCTCTTTCTCTTCAAGGTCTCTTCTCCTTTTCTCTTGAATCTCAATTCTCTTTGCTTCTATTTCTCTCAACCTGACCCTAAACTCCTTTCTAACTTTTTTTCCCTCCTTCATACACTTTTCAAGCATTGCTTCTTTGTCATCTTCCGGAAGGTTTTTGAGCCATTCCCGTGTTTTATTGTGCAAGTATAGAAGGTAGGCCTCATTAGTTAGTATTGTAGCATTTGGTCTGTACCTTAGCAGTTGATCTAGTTGGCCGAAGAAAAACTCCGGGAGCTTGTTGTTTCATGACAGATTTGGTTTCTTCGTAAAGTGCCTCGGTTGGATCTGCAAATTTGCCACCAGGCAAATGATCTACAACCATTCGGCACAGCAGTTCCTTCATGGCCACAAACAATGCTTGAAGCATCGGAAACAGAATTTCAGTTGATGCATTTTCGTCGAACAAGCATTGTGATAGCTTGTCGTCACCCACAACTGTTCCAAAGGGGCTCTCTTCTCCAGACACAAACTTCCCAATGAATTATACATCACTAGAGCCTTTCTCTAGAAAGTCAACTAAGGTCTTGTATCTGGCATTCATTTCTAGTACATGCTCGGAGGTTTCCAGCATTTTCCATAATGGCCCTGTGATAAGCTTTGATATCAGCCCAAGTGCCTGTAATCCTGTTAGGAATAACTTTTCTTTGCTATCATGTGAGACTGCTTTAAGCTTACTGTTTTCACTGCCATGAACATGATCTAAAAATTCCGGAATTTGATTCCGATGGTAATAAACCTGCATGGCCAAACTGAACATAAGATTGAACCTGTTGTGCTTAAACCTTTGTATTTTATTTTTCTCGCCCGATAGTTTGCCATGGCAGGCTGCATCCATTTTTTTCATCTTGACCGACAGCAAAGGCTTTAGACGCAGTACTAATCAATCTAAATGTCCCACTCTCATTCTTGTGATACCTCTTCAACTCTAGATGAGAAGCCGAACCAACATCTTTTCCATCACAGTAGTTCCCTTCAAATTTCCTCATGGTAGTCTCGCATACGTCTGCCATACCAACTAAGAGATGTAGTCGACAGAAGAAATTGTTCATGTGTGTCAGCTTCTGCTTCTCTTCATCATTCAGATCATCCCATCCTGAACTTGGGGAATAATGCTACTTCTGTACTCCTCAAGAAGTGAGTTAAATTTCTTCTCAGTTGAGGCACGATCGGACATTGTATCTCAAATATTAGCAAGTATTTTATATCATTGTGAGTCTCTTTCTCATGGCAATACGAATCAATGTCGGCTAAAATGTCTTTAAATGTATCTAAAAGTACTTTGGCCACTCTTGTTGACCATTTCCCTTAATCCCAATAGGTATGAGTTTTATCCTTCATCGGTAACCACATATGTTTGAAGTGATGTCCCATACTTCCTTGTTTCATCAGTATATAAGTTGGTATTTGGTTTTTTCCTCCAACACAGATGCTAGCTGCTTCTGTGCTACTACAACCTTACTGTCCACAATACGATTTACAGTTGAAGCAGCGGTCACCCTGTCTATGATCTTTCATGATCTTTCCACACAGAGACGCAACTGTCTTGATGACATTACCAACCTTCTCCACTGGCACTTTCATGTCTGTGTTAAATTCATAACACATTCTATGGCTTCCGTTTTGTATTTACTATTTTCATTGTCATAAAGTTCCACTTTAGGCGTATCATCCAATAACATCTGTAAGTAATCAACACTGGCGTTAGCTTCCTGTAACATCGCTTTCACTTCATGAGCTCTATTTACAGTCTTCATTTTCATTTGCCTTTGCTTTGTAAAATGCAACGTCACCACCTTTTATTTTCATTTGCCATTGTAAATGATTTTCCAGGTTTTTGCTCTCTATAAGATTAGACTTTTGTGTTGCAGATGAGGCCTAAACTTTGCCACCGATGCCTTTAAAATTAAATTTTCTCTGTTAAATAAATCTGAATAAGGGGAGATCTTTTGAAAGCACAGAAAACAATAGCAAATACTGAAAATTGCAGACTCGGTTTAATTGAGTCTGTTCATGAGCAATACTGAAATGTGCAACAGTGCTCACGCCCCCTAGCACCGGCTTAAGCGGAATTCAACCTTCAACTGTAAATACGCTGAAATAAATGATTCCAAAGGACCAGAAAGTATAACAACACTGAGAATGAAGTACGGGGCGACTTTTTACAGCCGCCACACAAGCACTTAACATCTGCTGTTGTGAATTATATAAATCTGAATAAGGGGAGATCCTTTGAAAGCACAGAAAACAATAGCAAATACTGAAAATTGCAGACTCGGTTTAATTGAGTCTGTTCATGAGCAATACTGAAATGTGCAACAGTGCTCACGCCCCCTAGCACCGGCTTAAGCGGAATTCAACCTTCAACTGTAAATACGCTGAAATCAATGATTCCAAAGGACCAGAAAGTATAACAACACTGAGAATGAAGTACGGGGCGACTTTTTACAGCCGCCACACAAGCACTTAACATCTGCTGTTGTGAATTATATAAATCTGAATAAGGGGAGATCCTTTGAAAGCACAGAAAACAATAGCAAATACTGAAAATTGCAGACTCGGTTTAATTGAGTCTGTTCATGAGCAATACTGAAATGTGCAACAGTGCTCACGCCCCCTAGCACCGGCTTAAGCGGAATTCAACCTTCAACTGTAAATACGCTGAAATCAATGATTCCAAAGGACCAGAAAGTATAACAACACTGAGAATGAAGTACGGGGCGACTTTTTACAGCCGCCACACAAGCACTTAACATCTGCTGTTGTGAATTATATAAATCTGAATAAGGGGAGATCCTTTGAAAGCACAGAAAACAATAGCAAATACTGAAAATTGCAGACTCGGTTTAATTGAGTCTGTTCATGAGCAATACTGAAATGTGCAACAGTGCTCACGCCCCCTAGCACCGGCTTAAGCGGAATTCAACCTTCAACTGTAAATACGCTGAAATCAATGATTCCAAAGGACCAGAAAGTATAACAACACTGAGAATGAAGTACGGGGCGACTTTTTACAGCCGCCACACAAGCACTTAACAAAGTCTGGTTTTGCTTTTCTACAGTTTTATTCGTTTTCTCCAAATTTTCTATTTTAGCTTTTTGGCTTTCAATGACTTTCTCTTTACGCTCTATTTTTCTCTTCAGGCTTTTGTAAGTCTCGCGTACTCGCACAACTGTTTCACGCCGTTCCTGCAGTTTGGTCTCTGTTGATTCTAATTTTGTTTCTGCAGATTCTAACTGTTGCAAAGTTTCTTTTAAGACAGTTTGTTCTGTTTGAACAGGAGTTTCACTGCTAGTAGAGCTAGGTATGTGTGTTGGTATCAGAAATACTTGATCTAGATACTCTTCCTTTAAATTGTTATATACTCTTATGCACTTTACTGACAATTGCCTGTTCATTAATGTTTTCCAAACTGGCCATTGTAGAAAGCCACTTGAAAAAGTTGTCTTTCAGTGGCAAACCATTGGCACTGCCATAGCTGTATAAATCTAAAACAAGTCTATTGGTTATTTGTTTTTCCGAAAGTTTCGGTAGATTGGTACTGGTGTGAAGAGAACTGGGTTCAAAGTTTAACTGGGAACAGGATGAATAGCTCATGTTTCTTTCTCTCTAACACTTTATCCTAAATATACACTCACACCAAGTTCACCAGTAATGGTCGTTTGTGTCCCCTTCTGGATTTCCTCTTCAGATGTGCATAAATATCCTTGGTCAACGAGCGTGTTTTATGGGTGATAGGGTGTCAACGCCTACCGTTGCGTTGGCACCATCTGGTGTAATCTGGTATGGGATTTCTGTCTGGTTTGAGTCTTGGTGTTGGCTCGGATCTAGGAGAAGCCGTTTTTATACGCCTGTCATCGACGGTCGTATTATGGTATACCCAGCACTGTCCGTCCGTCCGTCCGTCCGTTAACTTTTCTTGTTAGCGCTCTCTCACCTTCATTTATTGACCGATTTTTATTAAACTTCCTACAATTATTCCATACCACAATAGCTCGGACGAGTTCGCGTTTCAGACGTTGGGGGCTATTTTTAGCAGAGTTATGCCCCTTTATTGTCAAAAATGGGCATTTTTAAAAAAAAAACTGAACTTTTTTCTTTTATTCAATTGATTTCAAATTTGTTATGGTGATACAATGAATGAAGTTACTTAACATATATTACGGGTTTTTGGTTTGACTCCGTATTTTCAGAGTTATGTCCCTTCACACATTTTTTTAACAATATATTGTTTCCTGATCATGATTTTACTTACATTTTGTCTATTGTAACCAAATTTCATATTTAGCTTTCTCATCATGCAGGGGCACCTGAGAATTTTGGTTCCTGTTAAATTATTTTTCTATGAGTTATGCCCCTTTACATACTTAAAATTTAAAATAAGCCACACTTCGGCCGTTAACTTTTCTTCTTAGCGCTCTCTCACCTTCATTTATTGACCGATTTTGATTAAACATCGCCCCGTACATTTAATCAATTTTGTTATCATTCCTCCTGCAGGAGCATGCACTTGTTGTACAACTCGTCTCTTTGAGTTTAATTCTTTCCCGTGTTACTAATAATCCTGTCAGAGAATTTTGTTAGATGTTTTACATGTATTTACTTACTGTGCTGGCGGTCTTTTTTATTGTAATGTTGTTGAACAGGGTTTATATTTTATGTACACTGTTCGTCTTTATAGGTGAATATAGGAGATAAGTGTGAGGTTGGTCGCCCCTAAACCCAGGTTTAACCCCCCCAGTGGTTGTTAATGGTTAATTTATAATTTTTATTGATTGCTGCTGACCGTACCAAGGCGGGCTTCTATGTTCACTTTGTTTTATGTTTGTCTTGCGTATTGTTTTCTGTTTGGTGTGTTGGATTGCGTGTGTGTGTGTGTTTGTTATGGTATGGCTGTGTGTGTGTTCTGCTTTAGAGATGGGTGTATTGTTTGTGTTGCGTTTCCTGCTTGAGTCTTCTTTCGTATTTATTTCCTACAAATATTCCATACCACAATAGTTCGGACGAGTTTGCGTTTCAGACGATGGCGACTATTTTTAGCAAAGTTATGCCCCATTATTGTCAAAAATGGGCATTTAAAAAAAAAAAAAACAGAACTTTTTTATTTTTTATTTTTTATTCAATTGATTTCAAATTTGATATGGTGATACAATGAATGAAGTGACTTAATATATATTACGGGTTTTTGGTTTGACTCCGTATTTTCAGAGTTACGCCCCTTCACACAATTTTTTTTTAACAATATATTGTTTCCTGATAATAATTTTACATTTTGTCTATTGTAACCAAATTTCATATTTAGCTTTCTCATCATACAGGGAAGGCACCTGTAAATTTTGGTTCCTGTTAAATTTCAGACGTTGGCGACTATTTTTAGCAGAGTTATGCCCCCTGTATTGTCAAAATTCCGTGATATATCCAAAGTATGTAAATACGCCCAAAGCATTTGTTTATGAGAAAACAGTTGGTAGAAAAACTATCGTGATAGTATTGCAATAGTTTCTTGATAGTACTTGAGCTATCGCAATACTACAGCATAGTCTTTTTGAGATCGATAGTAGGGTCTACACTCTGGGCGACTTTTTCCAGTCGGCCTGAGTCTGGACGACTTTGACAGCCGCCGGCCATGACGGGCGTATTTTGCCGCACTGCGGTGCTCTTGTTGGTCTTGATGTTGGCTCAGATCTTGAAGAAGCTCATCTCTACATCAGATGGCGCCTGTGTCTCATCTGAATCTGAAATCTAAAATAATTTTCACAATTATTTCATTAAAATATCCATGCAAAAAGACAGACTGGGTGCTTTGCAAAAGACTACATACAGAGTTCATTCTAATTAACGCATACTCGCTAATTAATGCGCCCCTGCCCTTCACTGTTAATTTAAATATAAACAATACTTAAGACTTAAGCCTTAACTGTTGTCATTTATTGCAGATAAAAAAATATGCAGAAAGCTCCTATAGGAGCTTTCTGCATTATTTGTTCTGCATTAAATGACAAGATATCTGAATAGCCTTCAATTGTCTTCCTCGAGGCTCATAAATCATATAAATGTGACAAAATACTGTGGATAATGCAACACTCCATGTGCTTATCAGTCTGTATTATCAGGTATTGATTATTGTCCCAACGATTAGGACTTTTAGATTTCTTCTTTTACTTCAACCCCAGCCAGTTGTCTCTGCACTTCAAAGTTCCGCTGTAACTCCACGCATTTTAAGTTGATTTGTACAACACGTTGGCTGCAGCTGGATACAAGCAGTTGAGTTGCGTCATAGATTTCTTGCTGACATTTCTTCAAACTTGCCTCACCCCAATTGATTGATTTTACAATATCATTCACAAGGAAGATTGCCTGATCCATTGAAGGTTCGCCATTTTGAACTAAGGCATTCACACGATCAATGCTTTCCACTAGATTATGTCCAGATTCTTCGACGTAATGCAATATATGATTCATCTGACAAATCTTCCAAACGGTTGTAAAACCTATCTGCGATGAATAATGCAACACTGGTGCTGGCTGCAATTTATCGACTTCAATTGTCTTCCTCGAGGCTCATAAATCATATAAATGTGACAAAATACTGTGGATAATGCAACACTCCATGTGCTTATCAGTCTGTATTATCAGGTTTTGATTATTGTCCCAACGATTAGGACTTTTAGATTTCTTCTTTTACTTCAACCCCAGCCAGTTGTCTCTGCACTTCAAAGTTCCGCTGTAACTCCACGCATTTTAAGTTGATTTGTACAACACGTTGGCTGCAGCTGGATACAAGCAGTTGAGTTGCGTCATAGATTTCTTGCTGACATTTCTTCAAACTTGCCTCACCCCAATTGATTGATTTTACAATATCATTCACAAGGAAGATTGCCTGATCCATTGAAGGTTCGCCATTTTGAACTAAGGCATTCACACGATCAATGCTTTCCACTAGATTATGTCCAGATTCTTCGACGTAATGCAATATATGATTCATCTGACAAATCTTCCAAACGGTTGTAAAACCTATCTGCGATGAATAATGCAACACTGGTGCTGGCTGCAATTTATCGACTTCAATTGTCTTCCTCGAGGCTCATAAATCATATAAATGTGACAAAATACTGTGGATAATGCAACACTCCATGTGCTTATCAGTCTGTATTATCAGGTTTTGATTATTGTCCCAACGATTAGGACTTTTAGATTTCTTCTTTTACTTCAACCCCAGCCAGTTGTCTCTGCACTTCAAAGTTCCGCTGTAACTCCACGCATTTTAAGTTGATTTGTACAACACGTTGGCTGCAGCTGGATACAAGCAGTTGAGTTGCGTCATAGATTTCTTGCTGACATTTCTTCAAACTTGCCTCACCCCAATTGATTGATTTTACAATATCATTCACAAGGAAGATTGCCTGATCCATTGAAGGTTCGCCATTTTGAACTAAGGCATTCACACGATCAATGCTTTCCACTAGATTATGTCCAGATTCTTCGACGTAATGCAATATATGATTCATCTGACAAATCTTCCAAACGGTTGTAAAACCTATCTGCGATGAATAATGCAACACTGGTGCTGGCTGCAATTTATCGACTTCAATTGTCTTCCTCGAGGCTCATAAATCATATAAATGTGACAAAATACTGTGGATAATGCAACACTCCATGTGCTTATCAGTCTGTATTATCAGGTTTTGATTATTGTCCCAACGATTAGGACTTTTAGATTTCTTCTTTTACTTCAACCCCAGCCAGTTGTCTCTGCACTTCAAAGTTCCGCTGTAACTCCACGCATTTTAAGTTGATTTGTACAACACGTTGGCTGCAGCTGGATACAAGCAGTTGAGTTGCGTCATAGATTTCTTGCTGACATTTCTTCAAACTTGCCTCACCCCAATTGATTGATTTTACAATATCATTCACAAGGAAGATTGCCTGATCCATTGAAGGTTCGCCATTTTGAACTAAGGCATTCACACGATCAATGCTTTCCACTAGATTATGTCCAGATTCTTCGACGTAATGCAATATATGATTCATCTGACAAATCTTCCAAACGGTTGTAAAACCTATCTGCGATGAATAATGCAACACTGGTGCTGGCTGCAATTTATCGACTTCAATTGTCTTCCTCGAGGCTCATAAATCATATAAATGTGACAAAATACTGTGGATAATGCAACACTCCATGTGCTTATCAGTCTGTATTATCAGGTTTTGATTATTGTCCCAACGATTAGGACTTTTAGATTTCTTCTTTTACTTCAACCCCAGCCAGTTGTCTCTGCACTTCAAAGTTCCGCTGTAACTCCACGCATTTTAAGTTGATTTGTACAACACGTTGGCTGCAGCTGGATACAAGCAGTTGAGTTGCGTCATAGATTTCTTGCTGACATTTCTTCAAACTTGCCTCACCCCAATTGATTGATTTTACAATATCATTCACAAGGAAGATTGCCTGATCCATTGAAGGTTCGCCATTTTGAACTAAGGCATTCACACGATCAATGCTTTCCACTAGATTATGTCCAGATTCTTCGACGTAATGCAATATATGATTCATCTGACAAATCTTCCAAACGGTTGTAAAACCTATCTGCGATGAATAATCCAACACTGGTGCTGGCTGCAATTTATCGACTTCAATTGTGGATAATGCAACACTCAATGTGCTTATCAGTCTGTATTATCAGGTTTTGATTATTGTCCCAACGATTAGGACTTTTAGATTTCTTCTTTTACTTCAATCCCAGCCAGTTGTCTCTGCACTTCAAAGTTCCGCTGTAACTCCACGCATTTTAAGTTGATTTGTACAACACGTTGGCTGCAGCTGGATACAAGCAGTTGAGTTGAGTCATAGATTTCTTGCTGACATTTCTTCAAACTTGCCTCACCCCAATTGATTGATTTTACAATATCATTCACAAGGAAGATTGCCTGATCCATTGAAGGTTCGCCATTTTGAACTAAGGCATTCACACGATCAATGCTTTCCACTAGATTATGTCCAGATTCTTCGACTTAATGCAATATATGATTCATCTGACAAATCTTCCAAACGGTTGTAAAACCTATCTGCGATGAATAATCCAACACTGGTGCTGGCTGCAATTTATCGACTTCAATTGTCTTCCTCGAGGCTCATAAATCATATAAATGTGACAAAATACTGTGGATAATGTAACACTCCATGTGCTTATCAGTCTGAATTATCAGGTATTGATTATTGTCCCAACGATTAGGACTTTTAGATTTCTTCTTTTACTTCAACTCCAGCCAGTTGTCTCTGCACTTCAAAGTTCCGCTGTAACTCCACGCATTTTAAGTTGATTTGTACAACACGTTGGCTGCAGCTGGATACAAGCAGTTGAGTTGCGTCATAGATTTCTTGCTGACATTTTTTCAAACTTGCCTCACCCCAATTGATTGATTTTACAATATCATTCACAAGGAAGATTGCCTGATCCATTGAAGGTTCGCCATTTTGAACTAAGGCATTCACACGATCAATGCTTTCCACTAGATTATGTCCAGATTCTTCGACGTAATGCAATATATGATTCATCTGACAAATCTTCCAAACGGTTGTAAAACCTATCTGCGATGAATAATCCAACACTGGTGCTGGCTGCAATTTATCGACTTCAATTGTCTTCCTCGAGGTTCATAAATCATATAAATGTGACAAAATACTGTGGATAATGCAACACTCCATGTGCTTATCAGTCTGTATTATCAGGTATTGATTATTGTCCCAACGATTAGGACTTTTAGATTTCTTCTTTTACTTCAACCCCAGCCAGTTGTCTCTGCACTTCAAAGTTCCGCTGTAACTCCACGCATTTTAAGTTGATTTGTACAACACGTTGGCTGCAGCTGGATACAAGCAGTTGAGTTGCGTCATAGATTTCTTGCTGACATTTCTTCAAACTTGCCTCACCCCAATTGATTGATTTTACAATATCATTCACAAGGAAGATTGCCTGATCCATTGAAGGTTCGCCATTTTGAACTAAGGCATTCACACGATCAATGCTTTCCACTAGATTATGTCCAGATTCTTCGACTTAATGCAATATATGATTCATCTGACAAATCTTCCAAACGGTTGTAAAACCTATCTGCGATGAATAATGCAACACTGGTGCTGGCTGCAATTTATCGACTTCAATTGTCTTCCTCGAGGCTCATAAATCATATAAATGTGACAAAATACTGTGGATAATGCAACACTCCATGTGCTTATCAGTCTGTATTATCAGGTATTGATTATTGTCCCAACGATTAGGACTTTTAGATTTCTTCTTTTACTTCAAACCCAGCCAGTTTTCTCTGCACTTCAAAGTTCCGCTGTAACTCCACGCATTTTAAGTTGATTTGTACAACACGTTGGCTGCAGCTGGACACAAGCAGTTGAGTTGCGTCATAGATTTCTTGCTGACATTTCTTCAAACTTGCCTCACCCCAATTGATTGATTTTACAATATCATTCACAAGGAAGATTGCCTGATCCATTGAAGGTTCGCCATTTTGAACTAAGGCATTCACACGATCAATGCTTTCCACTAGATTATGTCCAGATTCTTCGACGTAATGCAATATATGATTCATCTGACAAATCTTCCAAACGGTTGTAAAACCTATCTGCGATGAATAATCCAACACTGGTGCTGGCTGCAATTTATCGACTGCAATTGTCTTCCGCGAGGTTCATAAATCATATAAATGTGACAAAATACTGTGGATAATGTAACACTCCATGTGCTTATCAGTCTGAATTATCAGGTATTGATTATTGTCCCAACGATTAGGACTTTTAGATTTCTTCTTTTACTTCAACCCCAGCCAGTTGTCTCTGCACTTCAAAGTTCCGCTGTAACTCCACGCATTTTAAGTTGATTTGTACAACACGTTGGCTGCAGCTGGATACAAGCAGTTGAGTTGCGTCATAGATTTCTTGCTGACATTTTTTCAAACTTGCCTCACCCCAATTGATTGATTTTACAATATCATTCACAAGGAAGATTGCCTGATCCATTGAAGGTTCGCCATTTTGAACTAAGGCATTCACACGATCAATGCTTTCCACTAGATTATGTCCAGATTCTTCGACGTAATGCAATATATGATTCATCTGACAAATCTTCCAAACGGTTGTAAAACCTATCTGCGATGAATAATGCAACACTGGTGCTGGCTGCAATTTATCGACTTCAATTGTCTTCCTCGAGGCTCATAAATCATATAAATGTGACAAAATACTGTGGATAATGCAACACTCCATGTGCTTATCAGTCTGTATTATCAGGTATTGATTATTGTCCCAACGATTAGGACTTTTAGATTTCTTCTTTTACTTCAACCCCAGCCAGTTTTCTCTGCACTTCAAAGTTCCGCTGTAACTCCACGCATTTTAAGTTGATTTGTACAACACGTTGGCTGCAACTGGACACAAGCAGTTGAGTTGCGTCATAGATTTCTTGCTGACATTTCTTCAAACTTGCCTCACCCCAATTGATTGATTTTACAATATCATTCACAAGGAAGATTGCCTGATCCATTGAAGGTTCGCCATTTTGAACTAAGGCATTCACACGATCAATGCTTTCCACTAGATTATGTCCAGATTCTTCGACGTAATGCAATATATGATTCATCTGACAAATCTTCCAAACGGTTGTAAAACCTATCTGCGATGAATAATCCAACACTGGTGCTGGCTGCAATTTATCGACTGCAATTGTCTTCCTCGAGGTTCATAAATCATATAAATGTGACAAAATACTGTGGATAATGCAACACTCCATGTGCTTATCAGTCTGTATTATCAGGTTTTGATTATTGTCCCAACGATTAGGACTTTTAGATTTCTTCTTTTACTTCAACCCCAGCCAGTTGTCTCTGCACTTCAAAGTTCCCCTGTAACTCCACGCATTTTAAGTTGATTTGAACAACACGTTGGCTGCAGCTGGATACAAGCAGTTGAGTTGCGTCATAGATTTCTTGCTGACATTTCTTCAAACTTGCCTCACCCCAATTGATTGATTTTACAATATCATTCACAAGGAAGATTGCCTGATCCATTGAAGGTTCGCCATTTTGAACTAAGGCATTCACACGATCAATGCTTTCCACTAGATTATGTCCAGATTCTTCGACGTAATGCAATATATGATTCATCTGACAAATCTTCCAAACGGTTGTAAAACCTATCTGCGATGAATAATCCAACACTGGTGCTGGCTGCAATTTATCGACTGCAATTGTCTTCCGCGAGGTTCATAAATCATATAAATGTGACAAAATACTGTGGATAATGTAACACTCCATGTGCTTATCAGTCTGAATTATCAGGTATTGATTATTGTCCCAACGATTAGGACTTTTAGATTTCTTCTTTTACTTCAACCCCAGCCAGTTGTCTCTGCACTTCAAAGTTCCGCTGTAACTCCACGCATTTTAAGTTGATTTGTACAACACGTTGGCTGCAGCTGGATACAAGCAGTTGAGTTGCGTCATAGATTTCTTGCTGACATTTTTTCAAACTTGCCTCACCCCAATTGATTGATTTTACAATATCATTCACAAGGAAGATTGCCTGATCCATTGAAGGTTCGCCATTTTGAACTAAGGCATTCACACGATCAATGCTTTCCACTAGATTATGTCCAGATTCTTCGACGTAATGCAATATATGATTCATCTGACAAATCTTCCAAACGGTTGTAAAACCTATCTGCGATGAATAATCCAACACTGGTGCTGGCTGCAATTTATCGACTTCAATTGTCTTCCTCGAGGTTCATAAATCATATAAATGTGACAAAATACTGTGGATAATGCAACACTCCATGTGCTTATCAGTCTGTATTATCAGGTATTGATTATTGTCCCAACGATTAGGACTTTTAGATTTCTTCTTTTACTTCAACCCCAGCCAGTTGTCTCTGCACATCAAAGTTCCGCTGTAACTCTACGCATTTTAAGTTGATTTGTACAACACGTTGGCTGCAGCTGGATACAAGCAGTTGAGTTGCGTCATAGATTTCTTGCTGACATTTCTTCAAACTTGCCTCACCCCAATTTATTGATTTTACAATATCATTCACAAGGAAGATTGCCTGATCCATTGAAGGTTCGCCATTTTGAACTAAGGCATTCACACGATCAATGCTTTCCACTAGATTATGTCCAGATTCTTCGACGTAATGCAATATATGATTCATCTGACAAATCTTCCAAACGATTGTAAAACCTATCTGCGATGAATAATGCAACACTGGTGCTGGCTGCAATTTATCGACTTCAATTGTCTTCCTCGAGGCTCATAAATCATATAAATGTGACAAAATACTGTGGATAATGCAACACTCCATGTGCTTATCAGTCTGTATTATCAGGTATTGATTATTGTCCCAACGATTAGGACTTTTAGATTTCTTCTTTTACTTCAACCCCAGCCAGTTTTCTCTGCACTTCAAAGTTCCGCTGTAACTCCACGCATTTTAAGTTGATTTGTACAACACGTTGGCTGCAACTGGACACAAGCAGTTGAGTTGCGTCATAGATTTCTTGCTGACATTTCTTCAAACTTGCCTCACCCCAATTGATTGATTTTACAATATCATTCACAAGGAAGATTGCCTGATCCATTGAAGGTTCGCCATTTTGAACTAAGGCATTCACACGATCAATGCTTTCCACTAGATTATGTCCAGATTCTTCGACGTAATGCAATATATGATTCATCTGACAAATCTTCCAAACGGTTGTAAAACCTATCTGCGATGAATAATCCAACACTGGTGCTGGCTGCAATTTATCGACTGCAATTGTCTTCCTCGAGGTTCATAAATCATATAAATGTGACAAAATACTGTGGATAATGCAACACTCCATGTGCTTATCAGTCTGTATTATCAGGTTTTGATTATTGTCCCAACGATTAGGACTTTTAGATTTCTTCTTTTACTTCAACCCCAGCCAGTTGTCTCTGCACTTCAAAGTTCCCCTGTAACTCCACGCATTTTAAGTTGATTTGAACAACACGTTGGCTGCAGCTGGATACAAGCAGTTGAGTTGCGTCATAGATTTCTTGCTGACATTTCTTCAAACTTGCCTCACCCCAATTGATTGATTTTACAATATCATTCACAAGGAAGATTGCCTGATCCATTGAAGGTTCGCCATTTTGAACTAAGGCATTCACACGATCAATGCTTTCCACTAGATTATGTCCAGATTCTTCGACGTAATGCAATATATGATTCATCTGACAAATCTTCCAAACGGTTGTAAAACCTATCTGCGATGAATAATCCAACACTGGTGCTGGCTGCAATTTATCGACTTCAATTGTGGATAATGCAACACTCAATGTGCTTATCAGTCTGTATTATCAGGTTTTGATTATTGTCCCAACGATTAGGACTTTTAGATTTCTTCTTTTACTTCAATCCCAGCCAGTTGTCTCTGCACTTCAAAGTTCCGCTGTAACTCCACGCATTTTAAGTTGATTTGTACAACACGTTGGCTGCAGCTGGATACAAGCAGTTGAGTTGAGTCATAGATTTCTTGCTGACATTTCTTCAAACTTGCCTCACCCCAATTGATTGATTTTACAATATCATTCACAAGGAAGATTGCCTGATCCATTGAAGGTTCGCCATTTTGAACTAAGGCATTCACACGATCAATGCTTTCCACTAGATTATGTCCAGATTCTTCGACTTAATGCAATATATGATTCATCTGACAAATCTTCCAAACGGTTGTAAAACCTATCTGCGATGAATAATCCAACACTGGTGCTGGCTGCAATTTATCGACTTCAATTGTCTTCCTCGAGGCTCATAAATCATATAAATGTGACAAAATACTGTGGATAATGTAACACTCCATGTGCTTATCAGTCTGAATTATCAGGTATTGATTATTGTCCCAACGATTAGGACTTTTAGATTTCTTCTTTTACTTCAACTCCAGCCAGTTGTCTCTGCACTTCAAAGTTCCGCTGTAACTCCACGCATTTTAAGTTGATTTGTACAACACGTTGGCTGCAGCTGGATACAAGCAGTTGAGTTGCGTCATAGATTTCTTGCTGACATTTTTTCAAACTTGCCTCACCCCAATTGATTGATTTTACAATATCATTCACAAGGAAGATTGCCTGATCCATTGAAGGTTCGCCATTTTGAACTAAGGCATTCACACGATCAATGCTTTCCACTAGATTATGTCCAGATTCTTCGACGTAATGCAATATATGATTCATCTGACAAATCTTCCAAACGGTTGTAAAACCTATCTGCGATGAATAATCCAACACTGGTGCTGGCTGCAATTTATCGACTTCAATTGTCTTCCTCGAGGTTCATAAATCATATAAATGTGACAAAATACTGTGGATAATGCAACACTCCATGTGCTTATCAGTCTGTATTATCAGGTATTGATTATTGTCCCAACGATTAGGACTTTTAGATTTCTTCTTTTACTTCAACCCCAGCCAGTTGTCTCTGCACTTCAAAGTTCCGCTGTAACTCCACGCATTTTAAGTTGATTTGTACAACACGTTGGCTGCAGCTGGATACAAGCAGTTGAGTTGCGTCATAGATTTCTTGCTGACATTTCTTCAAACTTGCCTCACCCCAATTGATTGATTTTACAATATCATTCACAAGGAAGATTGCCTGATCCATTGAAGGTTCGCCATTTTGAACTAAGGCATTCACACGATCAATGCTTTCCACTAGATTATGTCCAGATTCTTCGACGTAATGCAATATATGATTCATCTGACAAATCTTCCAAACGGTTGTAAAACCTATCTGCGATGAATAATGCAACACTGGTGCTGGCTGCAATTTATCGACTTCAATTGTCTTCCTCGAGGCTCATAAATCATATAAATGTGACAAAATACTGTGGATAATGCAACACTCCATGTGCTTATCAGTCTGTATTATCAGGTATTGATTATTGTCCCAACGATTAGGACTTTTAGATTTCTTCTTTTACTTCAAACCCAGCCAGTTTTCTCTGCACTTCAAAGTTCCGCTGTAACTCCACGCATTTTAAGTTGATTTGTACAACACGTTGGCTGCAGCTGGACACAAGCAGTTGAGTTGCGTCATAGATTTCTTGCTGACATTTCTTCAAACTTGCCTCACCCCAATTGATTGATTTTACAATATCATTCACAAGGAAGATTGCCTGATCCATTGAAGGTTCGCCATTTTGAACTAAGGCATTCACACGATCAATGCTTTCCACTAGATTATGTCCAGATTCTTCGACGTAATGCAATATATGATTCATCTGACAAATCTTCCAAACGGTTGTAAAACCTATCTGCGATGAATAATCCAACACTGGTGCTGGCTGCAATTTATCGACTGCAATTGTCTTCCGCGAGGTTCATAAATCATATAAATGTGACAAAATACTGTGGATAATGTAACACTCCATGTGCTTATCAGTCTGAATTATCAGGTATTGATTATTGTCCCAACGATTAGGACTTTTAGATTTCTTCTTTTACTTCAACCCCAGCCAGTTGTCTCTGCACTTCAAAGTTCCGCTGTAACTCCACGCATTTTAAGTTGATTTGTACAACACGTTGGCTGCAGCTGGATACAAGCAGTTGAGTTGCGTCATAGATTTCTTGCTGACATTTTTTCAAACTTGCCTCACCCCAATTGATTGATTTTACAATATCATTCACAAGGAAGATTGCCTGATCCATTGAAGGTTCGCCATTTTGAACTAAGGCATTCACACGATCAATGCTTTCCACTAGATTATGTCCAGATTCTTCGACGTAATGCAATATATGATTCATCTGACAAATCTTCCAAACGGTTGTAAAACCTATCTGCGATGAATAATCCAACACTGGTGCTGGCTGCAATTTATCGACTTCAATTGTCTTCCTCGAGGTTCATAAATCATATAAATGTGACAAAATACTGTGGATAATGCAACACTCCATGTGCTTATCAGTCTGTATTATCAGGTATTGATTATTGTCCCAACGATTAGGACTTTTAGATTTCTTCTTTTACTTCAACCCCAGCCAGTTGTCTCTGCACATCAAAGTTCCGCTGTAACTCTACGCATTTTAAGTTGATTTGTACAACACGTTGGCTGCAGCTGGATACAAGCAGTTGAGTTGCGTCATAGATTTCTTGCTGACATTTCTTCAAACTTGCCTCACCCCAATTGATTGATTTTACAATATCATTCACAAGGAAGATTGCCTGATCCATTGAAGGTTCGCCATTTTGAACTAAGGCATTCACACGATCAATGCTTTCCACTAGATTATGTCCAGATTCTTCGACGTAATGCAATATATGATTCATCTGACAAATCTTCCAAACGATTGTAAAACCTATCTGCGATGAATAATGCAACACTGGTGCTGGCTGCAATTTATCGACTTCAATTGTCTTCCTCGAGGCTCATAAATCATATAAATGTGACAAAATACTGTGGATAATGCAACACTCCATGTGCTTATCAGTCTGTATTATCAGGTATTGATTATTGTCCCAACGATTAGGACTTTTAGATTTCTTCTTTTACTTCAACCCCAGCCAGTTTTCTCTGCACTTCAAAGTTCCGCTGTAACTCCACGCATTTTAAGTTGATTTGTACAACACGTTGGCTGCAACTGGACACAAGCAGTTGAGTTGCGTCATAGATTTCTTGCTGACATTTCTTCAAACTTGCCTCACCCCAATTGATTGATTTTACAATATCATTCACAAGGAAGATTGCCTGATCCATTGAAGGTTCGCCATTTTGAACTAAGGCATTCACACGATCAATGCTTTCCACTAGATTATGTCCAGATTCTTCGACGTAATGCAATATATGATTCATCTGACAAATCTTCCAAACGGTTGTAAAACCTATCTGCGATGAATAATCCAACACTGGTGCTGGCTGCAATTTATCGACTGCAATTGTCTTCCTCGAGGTTCATAAATCATATAAATGTGACAAAATACTGTGGATAATGCAACACTCCATGTGCTTATCAGTCTGTATTATCAGGTTTTGATTATTGTCCCAACGATTAGGACTTTTAGATTTCTTCTTTTACTTCAACCCCAGCCAGTTGTCTCTGCACTTCAAAGTTCCCCTGTAACTCCACGCATTTTAAGTTGATTTGAACAACACGTTGGCTGCAGCTGGATACAAGCAGTTGAGTTGCGTCATAGATTTCTTGCTGACATTTCTTCAAACTTGCCTCACCCCAATTGATTGATTTTACAATATCATTCACAAGGAAGATTGCCTGATCCATTGAAGGTTCGCCATTTTGAACTAAGGCATTCACACGATCAATGCTTTCCACTAGATTATGTCCAGATTCTTCGACGTAATGCAATATATGATTCATCTGACAAATCTTCCAAACGGTTGTAAAACCTATCTGCGATGAATAATCCAACACTGGTGCTGGCTGCAATTTATCGACTGCAATTGTCTTCCGCGAGGTTCATAAATCATATAAATGTGACAAAATACTGTGGATAATGTAACACTCCATGTGCTTATCAGTCTGAATTATCAGGTATTGATTATTGTCCCAACGATTAGGACTTTTAGATTTCTTCTTTTACTTCAACCCCAGCCAGTTGTCTCTGCACTTCAAAGTTCCGCTGTAACTCCACGCATTTTAAGTTGATTTGTACAACACGTTGGCTGCAGCTGGATACAAGCAGTTGAGTTGCGTCATAGATTTCTTGCTGACATTTTTTCAAACTTGCCTCACCCCAATTGATTGATTTTACAATATCATTCACAAGGAAGATTGCCTGATCCATTGAAGGTTCGCCATTTTGAACTAAGGCATTCACACGATCAATGCTTTCCACTAGATTATGTCCAGATTCTTCGACGTAATGCAATATATGATTCATCTGACAAATCTTCCAAACGGTTGTAAAACCTATCTGCGATGAATAATCCAACACTGGTGCTGGCTGCAATTTATCGACTTCAATTGTCTTCCTCGAGGTTCATAAATCATATAAATGTGACAAAATACTGTGGATAATGCAACACTCCATGTGCTTATCAGTCTGTATTATCAGGTATTGATTATTGTCCCAACGATTAGGACTTTTAGATTTCTTCTTTTACTTCAACCCCAGCCAGTTGTCTCTGCACATCAAAGTTCCGCTGTAACTCTACGCATTTTAAGTTGATTTGTACAACACGTTGGCTGCAGCTGGATACAAGCAGTTGAGTTGCGTCATAGATTTCTTGCTGACATTTCTTCAAACTTGCCTCACCCCAATTTATTGATTTTACAATATCATTCACAAGGAAGATTGCCTGATCCATTGAAGGTTCGCCATTTTGAACTAAGGCATTCACACGATCAATGCTTTCCACTAGATTATGTCCAGATTCTTCGACGTAATGCAATATATGATTCATCTGACAAATCTTCCAAACGATTGTAAAACCTATCTGCGATGAATAATGCAACACTGGTGCTGGCTGCAATTTATCGACTTCAATTGTCTTCCTCGAGGCTCATAAATCATATAAATGTGACAAAATACTGTGGATAATGCAACACTCCATGTGCTTATCAGTCTGTATTATCAGGTATTGATTATTGTCCCAACGATTAGGACTTTTAGATTTCTTCTTTTACTTCAACCCCAGCCAGTTTTCTCTGCACTTCAAAGTTCCGCTGTAACTCCACGCATTTTAAGTTGATTTGTACAACACGTTGGCTGCAACTGGACACAAGCAGTTGAGTTGCGTCATAGATTTCTTGCTGACATTTCTTCAAACTTGCCTCACCCCAATTGATTGATTTTACAATATCATTCACAAGGAAGATTGCCTGATCCATTGAAGGTTCGCCATTTTGAACTAAGGCATTCACACGATCAATGCTTTCCACTAGATTATGTCCAGATTCTTCGACGTAATGCAATATATGATTCATCTGACAAATCTTCCAAACGGTTGTAAAACCTATCTGCGATGAATAATCCAACACTGGTGCTGGCTGCAATTTATCGACTGCAATTGTCTTCCTCGAGGTTCATAAATCATATAAATGTGACAAAATACTGTGGATAATGCAACACTCCATGTGCTTATCAGTCTGTATTATCAGGTTTTGATTATTGTCCCAACGATTAGGACTTTTAGATTTCTTCTTTTACTTCAACCCCAGCCAGTTGTCTCTGCACTTCAAAGTTCCCCTGTAACTCCACGCATTTTAAGTTGATTTGAACAACACGTTGGCTGCAGCTGGATACAAGCAGTTGAGTTGCGTCATAGATTTCTTGCTGACATTTCTTCAAACTTGCCTCACCCCAATTGATTGATTTTACAATATCATTCACAAGGAAGATTGCCTGATCCATTGAAGGTTCGCCATTTTGAACTAAGGCATTCACACGATCAATGCTTTCCACTAGATTATGTCCAGATTCTTCGACGTAATGCAATATATGATTCATCTGACAAATCTTCCAAACGGTTGTAAAACCTATCTGCGATGAATAATCCAACACTGGTGCTGGCTGCAATTTATCGACTTCAATTGTGGATAATGCAACACTCCATGTGCTTATCAGTCTGTATTATCAGGTTTTGATTATTGTCCCAACGATTAGGACTTTTAGATTTCTTCTTTTACTTCAATCCCAGCCAGTTGTCTCTGCACTTCAAAGTTCCGCTGTAACTCCACGCATTTTAAGTTGATTTGTACAACACGTTGGCTGCAGATGGATACAAGCAGTTGAGTTGAGTCATAGATTTCTTGCTGACATTTCTTCAAACTTGCCTCACCCCAATTGATTGATTTTACAATATCATTCACAAGGAAGATTGCCTGATCCATTGAAGGTTCGCCATTTTGAACTAAGGCATTCACACGATCAATGCTTTCCACTAGATTATGTCCAGATTCTTCGACGTAATGCAATATATGATTCATCTGACAAATCTTCCAAACGGTTGTAAAACCTATCTGCGATGAATAATCCAACACTGGTGCTGGCTGCAATTTATCGACTTCAATTGTCTTCCTCGAGGTTCATAAATCTAATAAATGTGACAAAATACTGTGGATAATGCAACACTCCATGTGCTTATCAGTCTGTATTATCAGGTTTTGATTATTGTCCCAACGATTAGGACTTTTAGATTTCTTCTTTTACTTCAACCCCAGCCAGTTGTCTCTGCACTTCAAAGTTCCGCTGTAACTCCACGCATTTTAAGTTGATTTGTACAACACGTTGGCTGCAGCTGGATACAAGCAGTTGAGTTGCGTCATAGATTTCTTGCTGACATTTCTTCAAACTTGCCTCACCCCAATTGATTGATTTTACAATATCATTCACAAGGAAGATTGCCTGATCCATTGAAGGTTCGCCATTTTGAACTAAGGCATTCACACGATCAATGCTTTCCACTAGATTATGTCCAGATTCTTCGACGTAATGCAATATATGATTCATCTGACAAATCTTCCAAACGGTTGTAAAACCTATCTGCGATGAATAATCCAACACTGGTGCTGGCTGCAATTTATCGACTTCAATTGTCTTCCTCGAGGTTCATAAATCATATAAATGTGACAAAATACTGTGGATAATGCAACACTCCATGTGCTTATCAGTCTGTATTATCAGGTATTGATTATTGTCCCAACGATTAGGACTTTTAGATTTCTTCTTTTACTTCAACCCCAGCCAGTTGTCTCTGCACTTCAAAGTTCCGCTGTAACTCCACGCATTTTAAGTTGATTTGTACAACACGTTGGCTGCAGCTGGATACAAGCAGTTGAGTTGCGTCATAGATTTCTTGCTGACATTTCTTCAAACTTGCCTCACCCCAATTGATTGATTTTACAATATCATTCACAAGGAAGATTGCCTGATCCATTGAAGGTTCGCCATTTTGAACTAAGGCATTCACACGATCAATGCTTTCCACTAGATTATGTCCAGATTCTTCGACGTAATGCAATATATGATTCATCTGACAAATCTTCCAAACGGTTGTAAAACCTATCTGCGATGAATAATGCAACACTGGTGCTGGCTGCAATTTATCGACTTCAATTGTCTTCCTCGAGGCTCATAAATCATATAAATGTGACAAAATACTGTGGATAATGCAACACTCCATGTGCTTATCAGTCTGTATTATCAGGTATTGATTATTGTCCCAACGATTAGGACTTTTAGATTTCTTCTTTTACTTCAAACCCAGCCAGTTTTCTCTGCACTTCAAAGTTCCGCTGTAACTCCACGCATTTTAAGTTGATTTGTACAACACGTTGGCTGCAGCTGGACACAAGCAGTTGAGTTGCGTCATAGATTTCTTGCTGACATTTCTTCAAACTTGCCTCACCCCAATTGATTGATTTTACAATATCATTCACAAGGAAGATTGCCTGATCCATTGAAGGTTCGCCATTTTGAACTAAGGCATTCACACGATCAATGCTTTCCACTAGATTATGTCCAGATTCTTCGACGTAATGCAATATATGATTCATCTGACAAATCTTCCAAACGGTTGTAAAACCTATCTGCGATGAATAATCCAACACTGGTGCTGGCTGCAATTTATCGACTTCAATTGTGGATAATGCAACACTCCATGTGCTTATCAGTCTGTATTATCAGGTATTGATTATTGTCCCAACGATTAGGACTTTTAGATTTCTTCTTTTACTTCAACCCCAGCCAGTTGTCTCTGCACTTCAAAGTTCCGCTGTAACTCCACGCATTTTAAGTTGATTTGTACAACACGTTGGCTGCAGCTGGATACAAGCAGTTGAGTTGCGTCATAGATTTCTTGCTGACATTTCTTCAAACTTGCCTCACCCCAATTGATTGATTTTACAATATCATTCACAAGGAAGATTTCCTGATCCATTGAAGGTTCGCCATTTTGAACTAAGGCATTCACACGATCAATGCTTTCCACTAGATTATGTCCAGATTCTTCGACGTAATGCAATATATGATTCATCTGACAAATCTTCCAAACGGTTGTAAAACTTATCTGCGATGAATAATGCAACACTGGTGCTGGCTGCAATTTATCGACTTAAATTGTCTTCCTCGAGGCTCATAAATCATATAAATGTGACAAAATACTGTGGATAATGCAACACTCCATGTGCTTATTAGTCTGTATTATCAGGTATTGATTATTGTCCCAACGATTAGGACTTTTAGATTTCTTTTACTTCAACCCCAGCCAGTTGTCTCTGCACTTCAAAGTTCCGCTGTAACTCCACGCATTTTAAGTTGATTTGTACAACACGTTGGCTGCAGCTGGATACAAGCAGTTGAGTTGCGTCATAGATTTCTTGCTGACATTTCTTCAAACTTGCCTCACCCCAATTGATTGATTTTACAATATCATTCACAAGGAAGATTGCCTGATCCATTGAAGGTTCGCCATTTTGAACTAAGGCATTCACACGATCAATGCTTTCCACTAGATTATGTCCAGATTCTTCGACGTAATGCAATATATGATTCATCTGACAAATCTTCCAAACGGTTGTAAAACCTATCTGCGATGAATAATCCAACACTGGTGCTGGCTGCAATTTATCGACTTCAATTGTCTTCCTCGAGGCTCATAAATCATATAAATGTGACAAAATACTGTGGATAATGTAACACTCCATGTGCTTATCAGTCTGAATTATCAGGTATTGATTATTGTCCCAACGATTAGGACTTTTAGATTTCTTCTTTAACTTCAACCCCAGCCAGTTGTCTCTGCACTTCAAAGTTCCGCTGTAACTCCACGCATTTTAAGTTGATTTGTACAACATTGGCTGCAGCTGGATACAAGCAGTTGAGTTGCGTCATAGATTTCTTGCTGACATTTTTTCAAACTTGCCTCACCCCAATTGATTGATTTTACAATATCATTCACAAGGAAGATTGCCTGATCCATTGAAGGTTCGCCATTTTGAACTAAGGCATTCACACGATCAATGCTTTCCACTAGATTATGTCCAGATTCTTCGACGTAATGCAATATATGATTCATCTGACAAATCTTCCAAACGGTTGTAAAACCTATCTGCGATGAATAATCCAACACTGGTGCTGGCTGCAATTTATCGACTTCAATTGTCTTCCTCGAGGTTCATAAATCTAATAAATGTGACAAAATACTGTGGATAATGCAACACTCCATGTGCTTATCAGTCTGTATTATCAGGTTTTGATTATTGTCCCAACGATTAGGACTTTTAGATTTCTTCTTTTACTTCAACCCCAGCCAGTTGTCTCTGCACTTCAAAGTTCCGCTGTAACTCCACGCATTTTAAGTTGATTTGTACAACACGTTGGCTGCAGCTGGATACAAGCAGTTGAGTTGAGTCATAGATTTCTTGCTGACATTTCTTCAAACTTGCCTCACCCCAATTGATTGATTTTACTATATCATTCACAAGGAAGATTGCCTGATCCATTGAAGGTTCGCCATTTTGAACTAAGGCATTCACACGATCAATGCTTTCCACTAGATTATGTCCAGATTCTTCGACGTAATGCAATATATGATTCATCTGACAAATCTTCCAAACGGTTGTAAAACCTATCTGCGATGAATTATCCAACACTGGTGCTGGCTGCAATTTATCGACTTCAATTGTGGATAATGCAACACTCCATGTGCTTATCAGTCTGTATTATCAGGTATTGATTATTGTCCCAACGATTAGGACTTTTAGATTTCTTCTTTTACTTCAACCCCAGCCAGTTGTCTCTGCACTTCAAAGTTCCGCTGTAACTCCACGCATTTTAAGTTGATTTTGTACAACACGTTGGCTGCAGCTGGATACAAGCAGTTGATTTGCGTCATAGATTTCTTGCTGACATTTCTTCAAACTTGCCTCACCCCAATTGATTGATTTTACAATATCATTCACAAGGAAGATTGCCTGATCCATTGAAGGTTCACCACTTTGAACTAAGGCATTCACACGATCAATGCTTTCCACTAGATTATGTCCAGATTCTTCGACGTAATGCAATATATGATTCATCTGACAAATCTTCCAAACGGTTGTAAAACCTATCTGCGATGAATAATGCAACACTGGTGCTGGCTGCAATTTATCGACTTCAATTGTCTTCCTCGAGGCTCATAAATCATATAAATGTGACAAAATACTGTGGATAATGCAACACTCCATGTGCTTATCAGTCTGTATTATCAGGTTTTGATTATTGTCCCAACGATTAGGACTTTTAGATTTCTTCTTTTACTTCAACCCCAGCCAGTTGTCTCTGCACTTCAAAGTTCCGCTGTAACTCCACGCATTTTAAGTTGATTTGTACAACACGTTGGCTGCAGCTGGATACAAGCAGTTGAGTTGCGTCATAGATTTCTTGCTGACATTTCTTCAAACTTGCCTCACCCCAATTGATTGATTTTACAATATCATTCACAAGGAAGATTGCCTGATCCATTGAAGGTTCGCCATTTTGAACTAAGGCATTCACACGATCAATGCTTTCCACTAGATTATGTCCAGATTCTTCGACGTAATGCAATATATGATTCATCTGACAAATCTTCCAAACGGTTGTAAAACCTATCTGCGATGAATAATCCAACACTGGTGCTGGCTGCAATTTATCGACTTCAATTGTGGATAATGCAACACTCCATGTGCTTATCAGTCTGTATTATCAGGTTTTGATTATTGTCCCAACGATTAGGACTTTTAGATTTCTTCTTTTACTTCAATCCCAGCCAGTTGTCTCTGCACTTCAAAGTTCCGCTGTAACTCCACGCATTTTAAGTTGATTTGTACAACACGTTGGCTGCAGCTGGATACAAGCAGTTGAGTTGAGTCATAGATTTCTTGCTGACATTTCTTCAAACTTGCCTCAGCCCAATTGATTGATTTTACAATATCATTCACAAGGAAGATTGCCTGATCCATTGAAGGTTCGCCATTTTGAACTAAGGCATTCACACGATCAATGCTTTCCACTCGATTATGTCCAGATTCTTCGACTTAATGCAATATATGATTCATCTGACAAATCTTCCAAACGGTTGTAAAACCTATCTGCGATGAATAATCCAACACTGGTGCTGGCTGCAATTTATCGACTTCAATTGTCTTCCTCGAGGCTCATAAATCATATAAATGTGACAAAATACTGTGGATAATGTAACACTCCATGTGCTTATCAGTCTGAATTATCAGGTATTGATTATTGTCCCAACGATTAGGACTTTTAGATTTCTTCTTTTACTTCAACTCCAGCCAGTTGTCTCTGCACTTCAAAGTTCCGCTGTAACTCCACGCATTTTAAGTTGATTTGTACAACACGTTGGCTGCAGCTGGATACAAGCAGTTGAGTTGCGTCATAGATTTCTTGCTGACATTTTTTCAAACTTGCCTCACCCCAATTGATTGATTTTACAATATCATTCACAAGGAAGATTGCCTGATCCATTGAAGGTTCGCCATTTTGAACTAAGGCATTCACACGATCAATGCTTTCCACTAGATTATGTCCAGATTCTTCGACGTAATGCAATATATGATTCATCTGACAAATCTTCCAAACGGTTGTAAAACCTATCTGCGATGAATAATCCAACACTGGTGCTGGCTGCAATTTATCGACTTCAATTGTCTTCCTCGAGGTTCATAAATCATATAAATGTGACAAAATACTGTGGATAATGCAACACTCCATGTGCTTATCAGTCTGTATTATCAGGTATTGATTATTGTCCCAACGATTAGGACTTTTAGATTTCTTCTTTTACTTCAACCCCAGCCAGTTGTCTCTGCACTTCAAAGTTCCGCTGTAACTCCACGCATTTTAAGTTGATTTGTACAACACGTTGGCTGCAGCTGGATACAAGCAGTTGAGTTGCGTCATAGATTTCTTGCTGACATTTCTTCAAACTTGCCTCACCCCAATTGATTGATTTTACAATATCATTCACAAGGAAGATTGCCTGATCCATTGAAGGTTCGCCATTTTGAACTAAGGCATTCACACGATCAATGCTTTCCACTAGATTATGTCCAGATTCTTCGACGTAATGCAATATATGATTCATCTGACAAATCTTCCAAACGGTTGTAAAACCTATCTGCGATGAATAATGCAACACTGGTGCTGGCTGCAATTTATCGACTTCAATTGTCTTCCTCGAGGCTCATAAATCATATAAATGTGACAAAATACTGTGGATAATGCAACACTCCATGTGCTTATCAGTCTGTATTATCAGGTATTGATTATTGTCCCAACGATTAGGACTTTTAGATTTCTTCTTTTACTTCAAACCCAGCCAGTTTTCTCTGCACGTCAAAGTCCCGCTGTAACTCCACGCATTTTAAGTTGATTTGTACAACACGTTGGCTGCAGCTGGACACAAGCAGTTGAGTTGCGTCATAGATTTCTTGCTGACATTTCTTCAAACTTGCCTCACCCCAATTGATTGATTTTACAATATCATTCACAAGGAAGATTGCCTGATCCATTGAAGGTTCGCCATTTTGAACTAAGGCATTCACACGATCAATGCTTTCCACTAGATTATGTCCAGATTCTTCGACGTAATGCAATATATGATTCATCTGACAAATCTTCCAAACGGTTGTAAAACCTATCTGCGATGAATAATCCAACACTGGTGCTGGCTGCAATTTATCGACTGCAATTGTCTTCCGCGAGGTTCATAAATCATATAAATGTGACAAAATACTGTGGATAATGTAACACTCCATGTGCTTATCAGTCTGAATTATCAGGTATTGATTATTGTCCCAACGATTAGGACTTTTAGATTTCTTCTTTTACTTCAACCCCAGCCAGTTGTCTCTGCACTTCAAAGTTCCGCTGTAACTCCACGCATTTTAAGTTGATTTGTACAACACGTTGGCTGCAGCTGGATACAAGCAGTTGAGTTGCGTCATAGATTTCTTGCTGACATTTTTTCAAACTTGCCTCACCCCAATTGATTGATTTTACAATATCATTCACAAGGAAGATTGCCTGATCCATTGAAGGTTCGCCATTTTGAACTAAGGCATTCACACGATCAATGCTTTCCACTAGATTATGTCCAGATTCTTCGACGTAATGCAATATATGATTCATCTGACAAATCTTCCAAACGGTTGTAAAACCTATCTGCGATGAATAATCCAACACTGGTGCTGGCGCAATTTATCGACTTCAATTGTCTTCCTCGAGGTTCATAAATCATATAAATGTGACAAAATACTGTGGATAATGCAACACTCCATGTGCTTATCAGTCTGTATTATCAGGTATTGATTATTGTCCCAACGATTAGGACTTTTAGATTTCTTCTTTTACTTCAACCCCAGCCAGTTGTCTCTGCACATCAAAGTTCCGCTGTAACTCTACGCATTTTAAGTTGATTTGTACAACACGTTGGCTGCAGCTGGATACAAGCAGTTGAGTTGCGTCATAGATTTCTTGCTGACATTTCTTCAAACTTGCCTCACCCCAATTGATTGATTTTACAATATCATTCACAAGGAAGATTGCCTGATCCATTGAAGGTTCGCCATTTTGAACTAAGGCATTCACACGATCAATGCTTTCCACTAGATTATGTCCAGATTCTTCGACGTAATGCAATATATGATTCATCTGACAAATCTTCCAAACGATTGTAAAACCTATCTGCGATGAATAATGCAACACTGGTGCTGGCTGCAATTTATCGACTTCAATTGTCTTCCTCGAGGCTCATAAATCATATAAATGTGACAAAATACTGTGGATAATGCAACACTCCATGTGCTTATCAGTCTGTATTATCAGGTATTGATTATTGTCCCAACGATTAGGACTTTTAGATTTCTTCTTTTACTTCAACCCCAGCCAGTTTTCTCTGCACTTCAAAGTTCCGCTGTAACTCCACGCATTTTAAGTTGATTTGTACAACACGTTGGCTGCAACTGGACACAAGCAGTTGAGTTGCGTCATAGATTTCTTGCTGACATTTCTTCAAACTTGCCTCACCCCAATTGATTGATTTTACAATATCATTCACAAGGAAGATTGCCTGATCCATTGAAGGTTCGCCATTTTGAACTAAGGCATTCACACGATCAATGCTTTCCACTAGATTATGTCCAGATTCTTCGACGTAATGCAATATATGATTCATCTGACAAATCTTCCAAACGGTTGTAAAACCTATCTGCGATGAATAATCCAACACTGGTGCTGGCTGCAATTTATCGACTGCAATTGTCTTCCTCGAGGTTCATAAATCATATAAATGTGACAAAATACTGTGGATAATGCAACACTCCATGTGCTTATCAGTCTGTATTATCAGGTTTTGATTATTGTCCCAACGATTAGGACTTTTAGATTTCTTCTTTTACTTCAACCCCAGCCAGTTGTCTCTGCACTTCAAAGTTCCCCTGTAACTCCACGCATTTTAAGTTGATTTGAAAAACACGTTGGCTGCAGCTGGATACAAGCAGTTGAGTTGCGTCATAGATTTCTTGCTGACATTTCTTCAAACTTGCCTCACCCCAATTGATTGATTTTACAATATCATTCACAAGGAAGATTGCCTGATCCATTGAAGGTTCGCCATTTTGAACTAAGGCATTCACACGATCAATGCTTTCCACTAAATTATGTCCAGATTCTTCGACGTAATGCAATATATGATTCATCTGACAAATCTTCCAAACGGTTGTAAAACCTATCTGCGATGAATAATCCAACACTGGTGCTGGCTGCAATTTATCGACTGCAATTGTCTTCCGCGAGGTTCATAAATCATATAAATGTGACAAAATACTGTGGATAATGTAACACTCCATGTGCTTATCAGTCTGAATTATCAGGTATTGATTATTGTCCCAACGATTAGGACTTTTAGATTTCTTCTTTTACTTCAACCCCAGCCAGTTGTCTCTGCACTTCAAAGTTCCGCTGTAACTCCACGCATTTTAAGTTGATTTGTACAACACGTTGGCTGCAGCTGGATACAAGCAGTTGAGTTGCGTCATAGATTTCTTGCTGACATTTTTTCAAACTTGCCTCACCCCAATTGATTGATTTTACAATATCATTCACAAGGAAGATTGCCTGATCCATTGAAGGTTCGCCATTTTGAACTAAGGCATTCACACGATCAATGCTTTCCACTAGATTATGTCCAGATTCTTCGACGTAATGCAATATATGATTCATCTGACAAATCTTCCAAACGGTTGTAAAACCTATCTGCGATGAATAATCCAACACTGGTGCTGGCTGCAATTTATCGACTTCAATTGTCTTCCTCGAGGTTCATAAATCATATAAATGTGACAAAATACTGTGGATAATGCAACACTCCATGTGCTTATCAGTCTGTATTATCAGGTATTGATTATTGTCCCAACGATTAGGACTTTTAGATTTCTTCTTTTACTTCAACCCCAGCCAGTTGTCTCTGCACATCAAAGTTCCGCTGTAACTCTACGCATTTTAAGTTGATTTGTACAACACGTTGGCTGCAGCTGGATACAAGCAGTTGAGTTGCGTCATAGATTTCTTGCTGACATTTCTTCAAACTTGCCTCACCCCAATTGATTGATTTTACAATATCATTCACAAGGAAGATTGCCTGATCCATTGAAGGTTCGCCATTTTGAACTAAGGCATTCACACGATCAATGCTTTCCACTAGATTATGTCCAGATTCTTCGACGTAATGCAATATATGATTCATCTGACAAATCTTCCAAACGATTGTAAAACCTATCTGCGATGAATAATGCAACACTGGTGCTGGCTGCAATTTATCGACTTCAATTGTCTTCCTCGAGGCTCATAAATCATATAAATGTGACAAAATACTGTGGATAATGCAACACTCCATGTGCTTATCAGTCTGTATTATCAGGTATTGATTATTGTCCCAACGATTAGGACTTTTAGATTTCTTCTTTTACTTCAACCCCAGCCAGTTTTCTCTGCACTTCAAAGTTCCGCTGTAACTCCACGCATTTTAAGTTGATTTGTACAACACGTTGGCTGCAACTGGACACAAGCAGTTGAGTTGCGTCATAGATTTCTTGCTGACATTTCTTCAAACTTGCCTCACCCCAATTGATTGATTTTACAATATCATTCACAAGGAAGATTGCCTGATCCATTGAAGGTTCGCCATTTTGAACTAAGGCATTCACACGATCAATGCTTTCCACTAGATTATGTCCAGATTCTTCGACGTAATGCAATATATGATTCATCTGACAAATCTTCCAAACGGTTGTAAAACCTATCTGCGATGAATAATCCAACACTGGTGCTGGCTGCAATTTATCGACTGCAATTGTCTTCCTCGAGGTTCATAAATCATATAAATGTGACAAAATACTGTGGATAATGCAACACTCCATGTGCTTATCAGTCTGTATTATCAGGTTTTGATTATTGTCCCAACGATTAGGACTTTTAGATTTCTTCTTTTACTTCAACCCCAGCCAGTTGTCTCTGCACTTCAAAGTTCCCCTGTAACTCCACGCATTTTAAGTTGATTTGAACAACACGTTGGCTGCAGCTGGATACAAGCAGTTGAGTTGCGTCATAGATTTCTTGCTGACATTTCTTCAAACTTGCCTCACCCCAATTGATTGATTTTACAATATCATTCACAAGGAAGATTGCCTGATCCATTGAAGGTTCGCCATTTTGAACTAAGGCATTCACACGATCAATGCTTTCCACTAGATTATGTCCAGATTCTTCGACGTAATGCAATATATGATTCATCTGACAAATCTTCCAAACGGTTGTAAAACCTATCTGCGATGAATAATCCAACACTGGTGCTGGCTGCAATTTATCGACTTCAATTGTGGATAATGCAACACTCCATGTGCTTATCAGTCTGTATTATCAGGTTTTGATTATTGTCCCAACGATTAGGACTTTTAGATTTCTTCTTTTACTTCAATCCCAGCCAGTTGTCTCTGCACTTCAAAGTTCCGCTGTAACTCCACGCATTTTAAGTTGATTTGTACAACACGTTGGCTGCAGATGGATACAAGCAGTTGAGTTGAGTCATAGATTTCTTGCTGACATTTCTTCAAACTTGCCTCACCCCAATTGATTGATTTTACAATATCATTCACAAGGAAGATTGCCTGATCCATTGAAGGTTCGCCATTTTGAACTAAGGCATTCACACGATCAATGCTTTCCACTAGATTATGTCCAGATTCTTCGACGTAATGCAATATATGATTCATCTGACAAATCTTCCAAACGGTTGTAAAACCTATCTGCAATGAATAATCCAACACTGGTGCTGGCTGCAATTTATCGACTTCAATTGTCTTCCTCGAGGTTCATAAATCTAATAAATGTGACAAAATACTGTGGATAATGCAACACTCCATGTGCTTATCAGTCTGTATTATCAGGTTTTGATTATTGTCCCAACGATTAGGACTTTTAGATTTCTTCTTTTACTTCAACCCCAGCCAGTTGTCTCTGCACTTCAAAGTTCCGCTGTAACTCCACGCATTTTAAGTTGATTTGTACAACACGTTGGCTGCAGCTGGATACAAGCAGTTGAGTTGCGTCATAGATTTCTTGCTGACATTTCTTCAAACTTGCCTCACCCCAATTGATTGATTTTACAATATCATTCACAAGGAAGATTGCCTGATCCATTGAAGGTTCGCCATTTTGAACTAAGGCATTCACACGATCAATGCTTTCCACTAGATTATGTCCAGATTCTTCGACGTAATGCAATATATGATTCATCTGACAAATCTTCCAAACGGTTGTAAAACCTATCTGCGATGAATTATCAAACACTGGTGCTGGCTGCAATTTATCGACTTCAATTGTGGATAATGCAACACTCCATGTGCTTATCAGTCTGTATTATCAGGTATTGATTATTGTCCCAACGATTAGGACTTTTAGATTTCTTCTTTTACTTCAACCCCAGCCAGTTGTCTCTGCACTTCAAAGTTCCGCTGTAACTCCACGCATTTTAAGTTGATTTTGTACAACACGTTGGCTGCAGCTGGATACAAGCAGTTGAGTTGCGTCATAGATTTCTTGCTGACATTTCTTCAAACTTGCCTCACCCCAATTGATTGATTTTACAATATCATTCACAAGGAAGATTGCCTGATCCATTGAAGGTTCACCACTTTGAACTAAGGCATTCACACGATCAATGCTTTCCACTAGATTATGTCCAGATTCTTCGACGTAATGCAATATATGATTCATCTGACAAATCTTCCAAACGGTTGTAAAACCTATCTGCGATGAATAATCCAACACTGGTGCTGGCTGCAATTTATCGACTTCAATTGTCTTCCTCGAGGTTCATAAATCTAATAAATGTGACAAAATACTGTGGATAATGCAACACTCCATGTGCTTATCAGTCTGTATTATCAGGTTTTGATTATTGTCCCAACGATTAGGACTTTTAGATTTCTTCTTTTACTTCAACCCCAGCCAGTTGTCTCTGCACTTCAAAGTTCCGCTGTAACTCCACGCATTTTAAGTTGATTTGTACAACACGTTGGCTGCAGCTGGATACAAGCAGTTGAGTTGCGTCATAGATTTCTTGCTGACATTTCTTCAAACTTGCCTCACCCCAATTGATTGATTTTACAATATCATTCACAAGGAAGATTGCCTGATACATTGAAGGTTCGCCATTTTGAACTAAGGCATTCACACGATCAATGCTTTCCACTAGATTATGTCCAGATTCTTCGACGTAATGCAATATATGATTCATCTGACAAATCTTCCAAACGGTTGTAAAACCTATCTGCGATGAATTATCCAACACTGGTGCTGGCTGCAATTTATCGACTTCAATTGTGGATAATGCAACACTCCATGTGCTTATCAGTCTGTATTATCAGGTATTGATTATTGTCCCAACGATTAGGACTTTTAGATTTCTTCTTTTACTTCAACCCCAGCCAGTTGTCTCTGCACTTCAAAGTTCCGCTGTAACTCCACGCATTTTAAGTTGATTTGTACAACACGTTGGCTGCAGCTGGATACAAGCAGTTGAGTTGAGTCATAGATTTCTTGCTGACATTTCTTCAAACTTGCCTCACCCCAATTGATTGATTTTACAATATCATTCACAAGGAAGATTGCCTGATCCATTGAAGGTTCGCCATTTTGAACTAAGGCATTCACACGATCAATGCTTTCCACTAGATTATGTCCAGATTCTTCGACGTAATGCAATATATGATTCATCTGACAATCTTCCAAACGGTTGTAAAACCTATCTGCGATGAATAATCCAACACTGGTGCTGGCTGCAATTTATCGACTTCAATTGTCTTCCTCGAGGCTCATAAATCATATAAATGTGACAAAATACTGTGGATAATGCAACACTCTATGTGCTTATCAGTCTGTATTATCAGGTATTGATTATTGTCCCAACGATTAGGACTTTTAGATTTCTTCTTTTACTTCAATCCCAGCCAGTTGTCTCTGCACTTCAAAGTTCCGCTGTAACTCCACGCATTTTAAGTTGATTTGTACAACACGTTGGCTGCAGCTGGATACAAGCAGTTGAGTTGCGTCATATGTTTCTTGCTGACATTTCTTCAAACTTGCCTCACCCCAATTGATTGATTTTACAATATCATTCACAAGGAAGATTGCCTGATCCATTGAAGGTTCGCCATTTTGAACTAAGGCATTCACACGATCAATGCTTTCCACTAGATTATGTCCAGATTCTTCGACGTAATGCAATATATGATTCATCTGACAAATCTTCCAAACGGTTGTAAAACCTATCTGCGATGAATAATGCAACACTGGTGCTGGCTGCAATTTATCGACTTCAATTGTGGATAATGCAACACTCCATGTGCTTATCAGTCTGTATTATCAGGTATTGATTATTGTCCCAACGATTAGGACTTTTAGATTTCTTCTTTTACTTCAACCCCAGCCAGTTGTCTCTGCACTTCAAAGTTCCGCTGTAACTCCACGCATTTTAAGTTGATTTGTACAACACGTTGGCTGCAGCTGGATACAAGCAGTTGAGTTGCGTCATAGATTTCTTGCTGACATTTCTTCAAACTTGCCTCACCCCAATTGATTGATTTTACAATATCATTCACAAGGAAGATTTCCTGATCCATTGAAGGTTCGCCATTTTGAACTAAGGCATTCACACGATCAATGCTTTCCACTAGATTATGTCCAGATTCTTCGACGTAATGCAATATATGATTCATCTGACAAATCTTCCAAACGGTTGTAAAACCTATCTGCGATGAATAATCCAACACTGGTGCTGGCTGCAATTTATCGACTTAAATTGTCTTCCTCGAGGCTCATAAATCATATAAATGTGACAAAATACTGTGGATAATGCAACACTCCATGTGCTTATTAGTCTGTATTATCAGGTATTGATTATTGTCCCAACGATTAGGACTTTTAGATTTCTTTTACTTCAACCCCAGCCAGTTGTCTCTGCACTTCAAAGTTCCGCTGTAACTCCACGCATTTTAAGTTGATTTGTACAACACGTTGGCTGCAGCTGGATACAAGCAGTTGAGTTGCGTCATAGATTTCTTGCTGACATTTCTTCAAACTTGCCTCACCCCAATTGATTGATTTTACAATATCATTCACAAGGAAGATTGCCTGATCCATTGAAGGTTCGCCATTTTGAACTAAGGCATTCACACGATCAATGCTTTCCACTAGATTATGTCCAGATTCTTCGACGTAATGCAATATATGATTCATCTGACAAATCTTCCAAACGGTTGTAAAACCTATCTGCGATGAATAATCCAACACTGGTGCTGGCTGCAATTTATCGACTTCAATTGTCTTCCTCGAGGCTCATAAATCATATAAATGTGACAAAATACTGTGGATAATGTAACACTCCATGTGCTTATCAGTCTGAATTATCAGGTATTGATTATTGTCCCAACGATTAGGACTTTTAGATTTCTTCTTTTACTTCAACCCCAGCCAGTTGTCTCTGCACTTCAAAGTTCCGCTGTAACTCCACGCATTTTAAGTTGATTTGTACAACACGTTGGCTGCAGCTGGATACAAGCAGTTGAGTTGCGTCATAGATTTTTTTCTGACATTTTTTCAAACATGCCTCACCCCAATTGATTGATTTTACAATATCATTCACAAGGAAGATTGCCTGATCCATTGAAGGTTCGCCATTTTGAACTAAGGCATTCACACGATCAATGCTTTCCACTAGATTATGTCCAGATTCTTCGACGTAATGCAATATATGATTCATCTGACAAATCTTCCAAACGGTTGTAAAACCTATCTGCGATGAATAATCCAACACTGGTGCTGGCTGCAATTTATCGACTTCAATTGTCTTCCTCGAGGCTCATAAATCATATAAATGTGACAAAATACTGTGGATAATGCAACACTCTATGTGCTTATCAGTCTGTATTATCAGGTATTGATTATTGTCCCAACGATTAGGACTTTTAGATTTCTTCTTTTACTTCAATCCCAGCCAGTTGTCTCTGCACTTCAAAGTTCCGCTGTAACTCCACGCATTTTAAGTTGATTTGTACAACACGTTGGCTGCAGCTGGATACAAGCAGTTGAGTTGCGTCATATGTTTCTTGCTGACATTTCTTCAAACTTGCCTCACCCCAATTGATTGATTTTACAATATCATTCACAAGGAAGATTGCCTGATCCATTGAAGGTTCGCCATTTTGAACTAAGGCATTCACACGATCAATGCTTTCCACTAGATTATGTCCAGATTCTTCGACGTAATGCAATATATGATTCATCTGACAAATCTTCCAAACGGTTGTAAAACCTATCTGCGATGAATAATGCAACACTGGTGCTGGCTGCAATTTATCGACTTCAATTGTGGATAATGCAACACTCCATGTGCTTATCAGTCTGTATTATCAGGTATTGATTATTGTCCCAACGATTAGGACTTTTAGATTTCTTCTTTTACTTCAACCCCAGCCAGTTGTCTCTGCACTTCAAAGTTCCGCTGTAACTCCACGCATTTTAAGTTGATTTGTACAACACGTTGGCTGCAGCTGGATACAAGCAGTTGAGTTGCGTCATAGATTTCTTGCTGACATTTCTTCAAACTTGCCTCACCCCAATTGATTGATTTTACAATATCATTCACAAGGAAGATTTCCTGATCCATTGAAGGTTCGCCATTTTGAACTAAGGCATTCACACGATCAATGCTTTCCACTAGATTATGTCCAGATTCTTCGACGTAATGCAATATATGATTCATCTGACAAATCTTCCAAACGGTTGTAAAACCTATCTGCGATGAATAATCCAACACTGGTGCTGGCTGCAATTTATCGACTTAAATTGTCTTCCTCGAGGCTCATAAATCATATAAATGTGACAAAATACTGTGGATAATGCAACACTCCATGTGCTTATTAGTCTGTATTATCAGGTATTGATTATTGTCCCAACGATTAGGACTTTTAGATTTCTTTTACTTCAACCCCAGCCAGTTGTCTCTGCACTTCAAAGTTCCGCTGTAACTCCACGCATTTTAAGTTGATTTGTACAACACGTTGGCTGCAGCTGGATACAAGCAGTTGAGTTGCGTCATAGATTTCTTGCTGACATTTCTTCAAACTTGCCTCACCCCAATTGATTGATTTTACAATATCATTCACAAGGAAGATTGCCTGATCCATTGAAGGTTCGCCATTTTGAACTAAGGCATTCACACGATCAATGCTTTCCACTAGATTATGTCCAGATTCTTCGACGTAATGCAATATATGATTCATCTGACAAATCTTCCAAACGGTTGTAAAACCTATCTGCGATGAATAATCCAACACTGGTGCTGGCTGCAATTTATCGACTTCAATTGTCTTCCTCGAGGCTCATAAATCATATAAATGTGACAAAATACTGTGGATAATGTAACACTCCATGTGCTTATCAGTCTGAATTATCAGGTATTGATTATTGTCCCAACGATTAGGACTTTTAGATTTCTTCTTTTACTTCAACCCCAGCCAGTTGTCTCTGCACTTCAAAGTTCCGCTGTAACTCCACGCATTTTAAGTTGATTTGTACAACACGTTGGCTGCAGCTGGATACAAGCAGTTGAGTTGCGTCATAGATTTTTTTCTGACATTTTTTCAAACATGCCTCACCCCAATTGATTGATTTTACAATATCATTCACAAGGAAGATTGCCTGATCCATTGAAGGTTCGCCATTTTGAACTAAGGCATTCACACGATCAATGCTTTCCACTAGATTATGTCCAGATTCTTCGACGTAATGCAATATATGATTCATCTGACAAATCTTCCAAACGGTTGTAAAACCTATCTGCGATGAATAATCCAACACTGGTGCTGGCTGCAATTTATCGACTTCAATTGTCTTCCTCGAGGTTCATAAATCTAATAAATGTGACAAAATACTGTGGATAATGCAACACTCCATGTGCTTATCAGTCTGTATTATCAGGTTTTGATTATTGTCCCAACGATTAGGACTTTTAGATTTCTTCTTTTACTTCAACCCCAGCCAGTTGTCTCTGCACTTAAAAGTTCCGCTGTAACTCCACGCATTTTAAGTTGATTTGTACAACACGTTGGCTGCAGCTGGATACAAGCAGTTGAGTTGCGTCATAGATTTCTTGCTGACATTTCTTCAAACTTGCCTCACCCCAATTGATTGATTTTACAATATCATTCACAAGGAAGATTGCCTGATCCATTGAAGGTTCGCCATTTTGAACTAAGGCATTCACACGATCAATGCTTTCCACTAGATTATGTCCAGATTCTTCGACGTAATGCAATATATGATTCATCTGACAAATCTTCCAAACGGTTGTAAAACCTATCTGCGATGAATAATCCAACACTGGTGCTGGCTGCAATTTATCGACTTCAATTGTCTTCCTCGAGGCTCATAAATCATATAAATGTGACAAAATACTGTGGATAATGCAACACTCTATGTGCTTATCAGTCTGTATTATCAGGTATTGATTATTGTCCCAACGATTAGGACTTTTAGATTTCTTCTTTTACTTCAATCCCAGCCAGTTGTCTCTGCACTTCAAAGTTCCGCTGTAACTCCACGCATTTTAAGTTGATTTGTACAACACGTTGGCTGCAGCTGGATACAAGCAGTTGAGTTGCGTCATATGTTTCTTGCTGACATTTCTTCAAACTTGCCTCACCCCAATTGATTGATTTTACAATATCATTCACAAGGAAGATTGCCTGATCCATTGAAGGTTCGCCATTTTGAACTAAGGCATTCACACGATCAATGCTTTCCACTAGATTATGTCCAGATTCTTCGACGTAATGCAATATATGATTCATCTGACAAATCTTCCAAACGGTTGTAAAACCTATCTGCGATGAATAATCCAACACTGGTGCTGGCTGCAATTTATCGACTTCAATTGTGGATAATGCAACACTCCATGTGCTTATCAGTCTGTATTATCAGGTATTGATTATTGTCCCAACGATTAGGACTTTTAGATTTCTTCTTTTACTTCAACCCCAGCCAGTTGTCTCTGCACTTCAAAGTTCCGCTGTAACTCCACGCATTTTAAGTTGATTTGTACAACACGTTGGCTGCAGCTGGATACAAGCAGTTGAGTTGCGTCATAGATTTCTTGCTGACATTTCTTCAAACTTGCCTCACCCCAATTGATTGATTTTACAATATCATTCACAAGGAAGATTTCCTGATCCATTGAAGGTTCGCCATTTTGAACTAAGGCATTCACACGATCAATGCTTTCCACTAGATTATGTCCAGATTCTTCGACGTAATGCAATACAGTCGAACTTCAGTATCTCGACGGTCTCGGGACGATCGAAATAGCATCGAGATAAGCATGGGCTCGAGATAGCCAAACTGGTAAAAAGTTCAAAACTTACAGAAAGTAAGCCTGTGAACAATAAAACCGCTGTACGTATGCACTCTCGCGTGTTTGTGAAATGCCGTAACGTTTTAACACGTTATATGCCGATTTCGATGTTACACGTTTACTGTATTTTTTGTGCACAAAACACGGACGATAAAGACAATCAATAACTCACATGTTATTTAGTACTTGAACAGCAATATATTTATTTTGCAATCACCGAACATGGAAATATACATGTTACAGTCGAGTCCGGTAAGTCTGCGAGTCCGGTAAAGCTGCGCATCAACAAACCGGTTTACTTCCGGCTGTCAAATACTCACGAAAACCTCGTTTACTTAGGAAATCACAGTGAAATTCATTGGAGCTGGTGAAAAATCACCCTAGGTTAAGAAAAAGTAATTGCGATAAGCATAATTCGTAAACAAATCCTTATATTTAGTATTTAAGACACGTGGGTCAATTGTGTACATTTCATGCATTTGACCTCATTGAATATTCATGAGACATTGACCTGGATTCCGCAAGACATCTCGGTTGATTCGGCTCATTATTTATTTGTCGAACAGTTCATAACAATATAACATACGCTATGTATAGCTTTTTATTACCACTCTGTTTTGTTTATCGCGGAATTTCGTGTATTATTCGTATTTTCCTTCCTGCCGTCCGCGGTACTATTTTCCTCAACATCCGTTTTATCAAGGGGCGCTACTCTTGATGAATTGAATCAACACCGACAATGACCGTTATTAGGAGACTGATTTTAAGGATGCGGCGACCAAACTTTAAGCGATAATTTACTGTTGATTGACAATTATCACCTAACACCCATTCAGCCAACGTGTCATACTACCGATAGTTCCGGTTAATGATTTTACCTGTGATTTCCACAGTCCCATACTCGCGATCAAAGTCGGCGAGCGTATCGATGCATGAAAACCTACAGTCGTCGAGATACTGGGTGTTAATTGAGAACAATTAAATGAATATGGCCAAAATTTATAGTCGAAATACCGGGGGTAATGGAGACTAGCCATAGTCGAAATAGGGCAGGTAAGATTACATAAGAATAAGAACAAATATTTCCGGGACTTGAGACAATCGTCGAGATAGGCATTGCAATCGAGATTCTGACGTTCGAGATACTGGTGTTCGACTGTATATGATTCATCTGACAAATCTTCCAAACGGTTGTAAAACTTATCTGCGATGAATAATGCAACACTGGTGCTGGCTGCAATTTATCGACTTAAATTGTCTTCCTCGAGGCTCATAAATCATATAAATGTGACAAAATACTGTGGATAATGCAACACTCCATGTGCTTATTAGTCTGTATTATCAGGTATTGATTATTGTCCCAACGATTAGGACTTTTAGATTTCTTTTACTTCAACCCCAGCCAGTTGTCTCTGCACTTCAAAGTTCCGCTGTAACTCCACGCATTTTAAGTTGATTTGTACAACACGTTGGCTGCAGCTGGATACAAGCAGTTGAGTTGCGTCATAGATTTCTTGCTGACATTTCTTCAAACTTGCCTCACCCCAATTGATTGATTTTACAATATCATTCACAAGGAAGATTGCCTGATCCATTGAAGGTTCGCCATTTTGAACTAAGGCATTCACACGATCAATGCTTTCCACTAGATTATGTCCAGATTCTTCGACGTAATGCAATATATGATTCATCTGACAAATCTTCCAAACGGTTGTAAAACCTATCTGCGATGAATAATCCAACACTGGTGCTGGCTGCAATTTATCGACTTCAATTGTCTTCCTCGAGGCTCATAAATCATATAAATGTGACAAAATACTGTGGATAATGTAACACTCCATGTGCTTATCAGTCTGAATTATCAGGTATTGATTATTGTCCCAACGATTAGGACTTTTAGATTTCTTCTTTAACTTCAACCCCAGCCAGTTGTCTCTGCACTTCAAAGTTCCGCTGTAACTCCACGCATTTTAAGTTGATTTGTACAACATTGGCTGCAGCTGGATACAAGCAGTTGAGTTGCGTCATAGATTTCTTGCTGACATTTTTTCAAACTTGCCTCACCCCAATTGATTGATTTTACAATATCATTCACAAGGAAGATTGCCTGATCCATTGAAGGTTCGCCATTTTGAACTAAGGCATTCACACGATCAATGCTTTCCACTAGATTATGTCCAGATTCTTCGACGTAATGCAATATATGATTCATCTGACAAATCTTCCAAACGGTTGTAAAACCTATCTGCGATGAATAATCCAACACTGGTGCTGGCTGCAATTTATCGACTTCAATTGTCTTCCTCGAGGTTCATAAATCTAATAAATGTGACAAAATACTGTGGATAATGCAACACTCCATGTGCTTATCAGTCTGTATTATCAGGTTTTGATTATTGTCCCAACGATTAGGACTTTTAGATTTCTTCTTTTACTTCAACCCCAGCCAGTTGTCTCTGCACTTCAAAGTTCCGCTGTAACTCCACGCATTTTAAGTTGATTTGTACAACACGTTGGCTGCAGCTGGATACAAGCAGTTGAGTTGAGTCATAGATTTCTTGCTGACATTTCTTCAAACTTGCCTCACCCCAATTGATTGATTTTACTATATCATTCACAAGGAAGATTGCCTGATCCATTGAAGGTTCGCCATTTTGAACTAAGGCATTCACACGATCAATGCTTTCCACTAGATTATGTCCAGATTCTTCGACGTAATGCAATATATGATTCATCTGACAAATCTTCCAAACGGTTGTAAAACCTATCTGCGATGAATTATCCAACACTGGTGCTGGCTGCAATTTATCGACTTCAATTGTGGATAATGCAACACTCCATGTGCTTATCAGTCTGTATTATCAGGTATTGATTATTGTCCCAACGATTAGGACTTTTAGATTTCTTCTTTTACTTCAACCCCAGCCAGTTGTCTCTGCACTTCAAAGTTCCGCTGTAACTCCACGCATTTTAAGTTGATTTTGTACAACACGTTGGCTGCAGCTGGATACAAGCAGTTGAGTTGCGTCATAGATTTCTTGCTGACATTTCTTCAAACTTGCCTCACCCCAATTGATTGATTTTACAATATCATTCACAAGGAAGATTGCCTGATCCATTGAAGGTTCACCACTTTGAACTAAGGCATTCACACGATCAATGCTTTCCACTAGATTATGTCCAGATTCTTCGACGTAATGCAATATATGATTCATCTGACAAATCTTCCAAACGGTTGTAAAACCTATCTGCGATGAATAATCCAACACTGGTGCTGGCTGCAATTTATCGACTTCAATTGTCTTCCTCGAGGCTCATAAATCATATAAATGTGACAAAATACTGTGGATAATGCAACACTCCATGTGCTTATCAGTCTGTATTATCAGGTATTGATTATTGTCCCAACGATTAGGACTTTTAGATTTCTTCTTTTACTTCAACCCCAGCCAGTTGTCTCTGCACTTCAAAGTTCCGCTGTAACTCCACGCATTTTAAGTTGATTTGTACAACATTGGCTGCAGCTGGATACAAGCAGTTGAGTTGCGTCATAGATTTCTTGCTGACATTTTTTCAAACTTGCCTCACCCCAATTGATTGATTTTACAATATCATTCACAAGGAAGATTGCCTGATCCATTGAAGGTTCGCCATTTTGAACTAAGGCATTCACACGATCAATGCTTTCCACTAGATTATGTCCAGATTCTTCGACGTAATGCAATATATGATTCATCTGACAAATCTTCCAAACGGTTGTAAAACCTATCTGCGATGAATAATCCAACACTGGTGCTGGCTGCAATTTATCGACTTCAATTGTCTTCCTCGAGGTTCATAAATCTAATAAATGTGACAAAATACTGTGGATAATGCAACACTCCATGTGCTTATCAGTCTGTATTATCAGGTTTTGATTATTGTCCCAACGATTAGGACTTTTAGATTTCTTCTTTTACTTCAACCCCAGCCAGTTGTCTCTGCACTTCAAAGTTCCGCTGTAACTCCACGCATTTTAAGTTGATTTGTACAACACGTTGGCTGCAGCTGGATACAAGCAGTTGAGTTGAGTCATAGATTTCTTGCTGACATTTCTTCAAACTTGCCTCACCCCAATTGATTGATTTTACTATATCATTCACAAGGAAGATTGCCTGATCCATTGAAGGTTCGCCATTTTGAACTAAGGCATTCACACGATCAATGCTTTCCACTAGATTATGTCCAGATTCTTCGACGTAATGCAATATATGATTCATCTGACAAATCTTCCAAACGGTTGTAAAACCTATCTGCGATGAATTATCCAACACTGGTGCTGGCTGCAATTTATCGACTTCAATTGTGGATAATGCAACACTCCATGTGCTTATCAGTCTGTATTATCAGGTATTGATTATTGTCCCAACGATTAGGACTTTTAGATTTCTTCTTTTACTTCAACCCCAGCCAGTTGTCTCTGCACTTCAAAGTTCCGCTGTAACTCCACGCATTTTAAGTTGATTTTGTACAACACGTTGGCTGCAGCTGGATACAAGCAGTTGAGTTGCGTCATAGATTTCTTGCTGACATTTCTTCAAACTTGCCTCACCCCAATTGATTGATTTTACAATATCATTCACAAGGAAGATTGCCTGATCCATTGAAGGTTCACCACTTTGAACTAAGGCATTCACACGATCAATGCTTTCCACTAGATTATGTCCAGATTCTTCGACGTAATGCAATATATGATTCATCTGACAAATCTTCCAAACGGTTGTAAAACCTATCTGCGATGAATAATCCAACACTGGTGCTGGCTGCAATTTATCGACTTCAATTGTCTTCCTCGAGGCTCATAAATCATATAAATGTGACAAAATACTGTGGATAATGCAACACTCCATGTGCTTATCAGTCTGTATTATCAGGTATTGATTATTGTCCCAACGATTAGGACTTTTAGATTTCTTCTTTTACTTCAACCCCAGCCAGTTGTCTCTGCACTTCAAAGTTCCGCTGTAACTCCACGCATTTTAAGTTGATTTGTACAACACGTTGGCTGCAGCTGGATACAAGCAGTTGAGTTGCGTCATAGATTTCTTGCTGACATTTCTTCAAACTTGCCTCACCCCAATTGATTGATTTTACAATATCATTCACAAGGAAGATTGCCTGATCCATTGAAGGTTCGCCATTTTGAACTAAGGCATTCACACGATCAATGCTTTCCACTAGATTATGTCCAGATTCTTCGACGTAATGCAATATATGATTCATCTGACAAATCTTCCAAACGGTTGTAAAACCTATCTGCGATGAATAATGCAACACTGGCGCTGGCTGCAATTTATCGACTTAAATTGTCTTCCTTGAGGCTCATAAATCATATAAATGTGACAAAATACTGTGGATAATGCAACACTCCATGTGCTTATCAGTCTGTATTATCAGGTATTGATTATTGTCCCAACGATTAGGACTTTTAGATTTCTTTTACTTCAACCCCAGCCAGTTGTCTCTGCACTTCAAAGTTCCGCTGTAACTCCACGCATTTTAAGTTGATTTGTACAACACGTTGGCTGCTGCTGGATACAAGCAGTTGAGTTGTGTCATAGATTTCTTGCTGACATTTCTTCAAACTTGCCTCACCCCAATTGATTGATTTTACAATATCATTCACAAGGAAGATTGCCTGATCCATTGAAGGTTCGCCATTTTGAACTAAGGCATTCACACGATCAATGCTTTCCACTAGATTATGTCCAGATTCTTCGACGTAATCCAATATATGATTCATCTGACAAATCTTCCAAACGGTTGTAAAACCTATCTGCGATGAATAATCAAACACTGGTGCTGGCTGCAATTTATCGACTTCAATTGTCTTCCTCGAGGCTCATAAATCATATAAATGTGACAAAATACTGTGGATAATGCAACACTCCATGTGCTTATCAGTCTGTATTATCAGGTATTGAGGGTGGAACGAATTACCCAAAACCCCACAAACCCCGGAATTACCCAAAACCCCATCAAAAATCAACTGTAGGGGTAGTTTACAGCCACAAACCTTGAAATATCTATTAATTATGTTATTATAAGGTGATATAAGTTCAGATTATACAAAAAAAAAAAAAAAAAAAAATTGAAAAAAAAATTTGAAAAAAATTTTGAAAAAAAAATAAATGATTTTTTTTTTTTTTTTACCCCTCTTAGAAAGGGTTAAATCACACGAAAATGGAAGTGATAATGTGGAAATATAAACAGACATTACCTTCGTAGCACATTTTATATGTCCGTGTACATCCCATTCAAACGAGATCAGCACCGGACGAAGTTAATCCACCACAACCCCATTTATTTTCACATCTCGACCACAAAGCCCGCCTACAACTCTTTATAAATGTTTTGTCAAGCAACACACACTAAAAAATTAAAGACTTTCTTCACCGGTAACATTTGACAATCTTTGAAAAGTGGCGTGATGCTGCAATTTTCGTCCATTTGAGCTGATTCTTGCCTGATCCGCACCGGCCCTAGTTATTCCACCACAAACCTCATTTATTTCCACATCTCGAAAAAAACACCTCTAGAAGTATTTCTTAATGTTTTGTCAAGCACCACACACCAAAACATTATTGAATTTCGAATCCTGAACCCTATGACAGTCTTTAATAGCATTTACCATGACAGTGTGTGCATTTTAACTCTTGGAACACTCGTCACGTATATATGTGTCCTTTGTAAACAGTGCACTTGTTGAAAGTACACTTGACACCAAGTAAAACGGGTAGACCCAGATCAAAGGGCCCTAAATATCTCGCGATGTGATTTGGATCTGTTGTGATATATCGTTCATAGTCTCGTGAATTTTTTACAGAGTCTAGACAGCGAGAGAGAAGAGATATAATAGAGAGAGGGTCCGAGACATAGAAAAAGAGAGATATGACAAAGGTAAGAGAAATATAGCAAAGAGAATGAAGGCTCTTCTTTCTTTTTGCTATTTTCTGTCATCCTCGTCATATCTCTGTCTCTCTGTCTTTGCCTTTATTCTCACTCTCTTTTCTCCAGCTCTCTCGCACTCTCTATCTTGCGAAAGAGAAAGAGCGAGAGAGCGATAGAGAGAGAGAGACAGACAGAGAAATTCAGAACAATGTCAACTCGCGATCCGCAGGATAAGGGTTAATTGCAACTTCAGGTTCACTGATCGTTATCTACATCTAACAACTACCCAGCTGTGTTAATTGGTTTGCAATGAACATTCTCTGATAAGGATGTGTGTATTGATACCAATTATCACAGTAGGGAACCACTACATATAGGTGTACAGTTTCCAGGGGCGAAACCTCTCACGAAAATATAACCCTCTTCACGAAATGGATTAAATTCAATCGTATACTGAAAAACACAGTAACTCTATAAATTTATGCGTATAAGCCACTTTACAAAAAAGCGGATTTGAAAAGTGGCGTGATGATGCAAATTTCGTCCATTTGAATTGATTCTAGCCTGATCCGCACCGGCCATAGTTATTCCGCCACAATCTCTATTTATTTTCACATCTCGATAAAAAAAACACCTTCTACAAGTCTTTATTAATGTTTGGTCAAGCACCACACACCAAAACATTAATGAATTTCGTATCCGGAACATTAGGACAGCTTTTGAAAAATAGCATTTGCTACGATTTCCATCATCCTCTATAATTCGAAATCATTAGGTGCCGTGTCAGGTGTGTCTTTTGAAAACAGTGCACTTGTTGAAAGTACACCTATTGACACCAAGTAAAACGTGTAGACCCAATTCAAGGGGCTCCTAAATGATGTAAGCGTAAGTGAAAGCAAGCTGAAAGTAAATCACACTATGCACTACTTTAAATAGAGTGTTTAGCCTCGCAGATGGTAGCTTAAAGCAGGCTGAAAGTAGAGCTCATTCTGTTCTACTTTCAATCTGCTATAAGTGGTCACTTGTTTTCAAACAAAGAATTAAGTACTACATATGTATACGAAATAGATTATTGGTCCTATGATAGCTTAAAGCAGGATGAATGTAAAACACAGCTTACTTTACTATCAACCTGCTTTAAGTTGTCACCTGTGTTCAAAACAAGGGTTAATCTTCTAGAAAAAAAATTATACATATATCTTATACGACAGTTTTTAGTTGACAAAATACAGATGTTAAAAAGTGTAGAAAAAAGTTTCATTACTTGACAATGTGACAATTAAAGAAATTGATCTAGATGCAAACTTTTGGGTTTTTTGTGAAGGCCTATTTTTATCGTTATATGTAAACAACAACATCACAGTGTTGAAATGGATCAGCTAGATCCCTTATCTACCTGTATTAATACCTAGTACCCATGATGCCCTAGGTGCCTCTGGGTAATATGATATGATGTATCGATTGTGTACCGTCCAAAAGACATCCTGCTGAGCCAAATATAGGCCTTTAACCCTTACCGTCCTATGGGCAATATTTGCAATCAGCTTGGCTCCAGGTCGTGCTTTATAGCGACTTGGCTAACAATTGCACAGGCTTGAAAGTTGTATCTAGACCAGCGGACCAGAGACCACGTAACGCTGCGTCTGATTTGGAATATGTTATCAAGTTTAATTAAGATCCGAAATTAAATGTTGCTGCTTCCGAAGACGAAATATTTTAAGCATACGACACTTCAGAATGATAAGGATTAAAACAGAACAGAAATCCAAACTATTTGCTACTATATTACTTTATAGTCATATAACTCGAACATATTCAACAATAGAGACAATATATATGTGTTTTTGCAAACAATAAACCATTATCGATCAGGATCTGCACTGTTAGTTATTGACAGCAACCCACAACAGTCATCAATATACACGCATTAATTGGAAACTGGTGTTAATGAGGCGATTTGGACAAGTTTAAATTGAGAAATAAAAACAAGAGACGACAATTGTTTGAAGCAATTTACAGCCTTTCAAATTACTCGATGTGTGATTTGGAGCAACACTGACTGCACATGATAATGAAGATGCGTTGGGCGTTGTGTTTAGCTTCTCTAATGCTGTAAATATTTTCTTGAACTAGTGCTCACGTGCATGCAATGGTTAATATTCGCAAACCGTCTAGATTCAGCTTAGACACCTATGTCACAAAAAACAAACACCCTTATTTTGTGAGAATTACCGGTATATATATGTGTGTGTTCAAGTCCCCTTTTGAAATGATTGTTGCAAGTATCAACTAATTATGCTTGGCCGACTTCGTCCTCTGTCTTCTTACTCACAAAAATCGCCTATGTGAACAAATGTGCACTGGAAACCACAATCTCCCCACTTAGCTGCCTTACTACATCCTTTACCATATTTTCGTATGGCTTTGAGCGAGGTAGACTCCTCTATGTCATAATATTATTTTAGTGCATTTATCTGAATAGAACAGTGTAGAATCAGATCAGAATCTCATTCAAGAGCCCGCTATTCTAGGTCTGCACTATCTGTGCGCCGTTACATAAGCAGTGCTATCATAAATGGCTTTCGCTCTGCGGGATACCAATCGCAGTGTATATTGTCCCCGCATACCATATATGCACCCAGCACCATAACGCACAAGGTTTTTACAGGCGAGGTACATAAGAAATAAGATTTTATATGAATAGCTTGTATCCAGATCAGCCGCAGTGTGACGTAACGCTTACCGTCCTAAGGGCGACATGGGCAATATTTGCAAACAGCTTGGCTCCAGATCAGACGCCGCGTTGTCGTGACTTATAGCGACTTGGCTAATAGTTACACAGGCTTGTTTCTAGACCAGCGGACCAGAGACCACGCTGCGTCTGATTTGGAATATGTTATCAAGTTTAATTAAGATCCGAAATTAAGTATTGCTGCTTCCGAAGACGAACTATTTTAAGCATACAACATTTCATGATAAGGATTGAAACAAAACTGAAATCCAAACTGTTTGCTACTATATTACTTTAGTCATATAACTCGAACATATTCAACAATAGAGACAGTATTATATGTGTTTTTGCAAACAGTAATGGAACAGTCATTAAAGCTGCTTTGGAAATGATCAGGTTCTAAACTGACTGCAATAACACTTGTCTATTCCGTTCATACACATATATACTTGGTTGTAACTGGTCAGTAAATTTCTTCCCTTTTTCCACATATACCGTTGAAAGTATAGCAGAATGCGCCTTGAAGAAGATTAGAACTATGCTTTACCTCCAACCTGCCGATTTACCGGGTGTTTGATTTGGACTTTCAGATTGTAAATTTTGCTGGTATTTATGTGCTTGGAACTGGTGACTGTATGTCATTAATAACCTTTTGGATGGTGTGCAGATACTTTTCAGATGGAAGTCACTTGGTGTTATCTCTGGATCCACACTATCTGTACATGTCGTCGCAATGCTCTCATTTGCAGGCTGTAGACATGTCTAAACATATTTTAATGTTGTGTATATATTTACCCCATATACTATTTCTAGTTTTGTTGGCACGTGACTACTAAAAGCAGGCTGGAAGTAAAGCATCTTTACTTTCAGCCTGCTTTAAGTTATCATGTACTTGAAAAAATGCCGGAGAAATGGCAGCCCTGCTGAAACCTTTAAGATAATTCCATTTTCGAAATAAGTCTGGTCCATTTATGACTACAGTAAAACCTCTCTATTGCGACCACTAATATATGTAGAAGGCCAATTCTTTTAATAATAGACAGGTGACAGCTTAAAGCAATGTGAAAGTAAAACAGAAAACGAATGAAGGAGTTTTACTTCCGCTTTGCTTAAAGCAACCACCTGCATTAAATATATTTAGTGGTCGTAAAAGAGAGTTTTACTGTCTACACTGTTTGCATTGGACATAGTTTCTTTTCACAGGTATGCCATTTTTAAATAAGTAGTAGATCTACCCTCGTTTCTAGGGTTGAATATGTTGCTTATTATAATTCTAAAATTAAATATTTAGAATGAAATTTCAATGACCGAGTTCTGTCAACTGATGTTTATGAAACATCTATATACATTGTATAGAATTAATATTCGCATGTTACATGTAGCAGTAAAATACCTTGATATAGACTTTTGCAAAGAGTTTGGATCCTGGTAAGATGCCGCATAATGCGACATCTGAACAGGATCAAAATTATTTGACACTTTGATATTGTTTGGAAGAGAAATTTAGAAACTTCGAAGTTTAGAAAATTAGCAGACAACACTTGTTGCAGACGGGAAATATACCCAGCATGCAAAGAGTCAGTTATAGGTCTAAGGACACCGAAATCCTTATGTTTCTACATGTACCAAAGTCAATCTCAAACAGCTTTTGACCAACTTTTCTCAATTTCATACAGTCAAACTTGTTATAACTATTTACTCCATAGATACTCAATTTTACACATTTAATATATTCCTACACTGAAGAAAATAGTTCCAATATCTACAGTCATGGATAATTATGTATCATAAGAAGCATTTTCTATGTTCTATCAGATGCTGAAAGAAAAGCAGAATGTGTCTATAAGGTGCATTCTGCTTTACTTTCAGCCTTCGTTAAGCCTGTAGAATACTAGAAACTGGCTATGGAGTAAAGGGTTAAATGACCATTTAGAAATTATGCATGGATACTGTTTAAGATATGTGTGATAACAACGCGCAGACCTGATCTGGATATTTAAACTGTTTGCAATAGTCATCAATACTGGTGACCAATGTTGAAAGGGTTATTCCAAAGTCATCGACCAAACCAGGTGCTTTTTTTCCCATTTTATTATTATGCTTAAAATGTATGTAGACCTGTAACAAAAGCAGCATGCGGGCGCAGAAGTCAAAAACGCATGTTCAAGCAACACGTGTAGCTTTGAGATTTTATTAAGGCGGGATCCCTGTGGCGAACAGTTCCCAAATATTTACTTCATAGACAATCGGTTTGTTCAATAAGAAAATCATGCTGGGAGAGTTTTATTAGGCTAGTGCGGCTTCTGTGTTCGGTTGCGTAATGTCATATTCCTTTGTGATGTGCGATATGGTAGACCTGTGTTTTACGACAGGCTTTACCTGGAAGTTATAAACGGGTTTGATCCAGATTGATAGTTTATTATTTTAACACACTATTTACTTGATCATTTTGTTATCAAGTTAACGTCCAATATCTTAATTGGGTTAATTAGAATTATCGATATATTTCAAGTATAGTAGCAATCTTCTTCACATCTTTGTTTAAATCGCCTTTTTTAAAGCACAATTGTGAAATATTGGACTGGGCTCGGATAAAAAAAATTAATATTATAACCAAACCCATATTAGCCCTTATCATGCCGTGATACCGTCTGCTTTTAAATTATCATCTGCAATTTTTTTTTAATTTAGATGTGTACATTTTGTATGTAAAGAAACCTAAAAACACTTCCAACAGTCTGATTCAAGATCAGGCGCCATGTTACGCGGCTTCTGATCTAGATCAAAGCTGTTTGCAAAAACGACATGAAGTCTCGATCAGCAGGCAAAGTGTTAAGCAGTTACTGAAATTGATCGCTTGACTGCTGTATATGGGACATAAGTAAAGCAGAAAGAAAAGTAGAATACACATGTAACTTTGTTCTTCATTTTCTTTAAAACTTTATCACGCTAACATCTCACAATCCCTTACAGATACAGAGCTTTATTCGGCATAAAATAGCATAAGTATATTCATAGCCTTCAATAAACATGTACAATTCAATATACATACATTCATTGTACCTAAATGAACGGACATGGAAAATTAAGTTTCGTAAACAAACTTTACAGAGAAGTGTAATCTATAAACTGACAAGAGTTCACATTATTTAATAGATATTATTATGTATTCCATGCAACTCTTAATGTTCCCTCTGATTAGAGTCTGCACTGTTTGTATAGAGCACATGTGTTCTGTTCACAGGTATGCATTTCTCTTAATATGAAATCTCATTGACCTAGTTGTTCTTATCTGTTGCTGGAAGGCTATTCCACATGACCATCACTGGTAATGAAATTCCTAAGATATGACCAACAATTTTTGTCTTCTGCTTTTTTTTATTTCTCAATTAAAACTTACCCAAATCTCCCCTTAACACCAGTTTCCAATTAATGCGTTTACATTGATGACTTTTATGGGTTGCTGTTAATGACTAACAATAATAATAATAATAATAAGAAGAATAATGGGACAGTGCAGACCCTGATCGGTCGACTCTAGACTTTTTCACTTTGTATTCTTTAATGGTTCATTGTTTACACATAACAAATATACTCGTCTCTATTGTTGAATATGTTCGAGTTATATGACTAAAGTAATATAGTAGCAAACAGTTTGGAGTTCAGTTTCGTTTCAAACCTTATCATTCTGAAATGTCGTATGCTTAAAATATTTCGGGTCGGAAGCAGCAAAATTTAATTTCGGATCTTAATTAAACTTGATAACATATTCCAAATCAGACGCCGCGTTACGTGGTCTCTGTTCCGCTGGTCTAGATACAAGCTTGTGCAACTGTAAGCCAAGTCGCTATAAACCACGACAACGCGGCTTCTGATCTGGAGCCAAGCTGTTTGCAAATATTGCCCATGTCGCCCTTAGGAGTTACACTGCGGCTGAGCTGGATTCAAGCTATTCATATAAAATCTGATCTCTTTTGCGGTACCCTCTCTTTTGTACATTGCCTGTAAAAACCATGTGATTTAAGGTGCTGGGTGCATATATAGTCTGCGGGTACAATATACATTGCAAAGCCATATGTGATATCGCTGCTTATGTAACGGCGCACAGTGCCCTATGTCGCGGTAAAGCACGGTTGTTGTTAATAGGTCACCAATTACTGATTATTACGTACCGTCTTGAGGCCATACTTTGGGGGCTTTTTATGCTTGTTTTCTGAACTATTTGCTGCTAATAGTGCAGATCTAGAATAGAGAGCTCTTGAATGAGATTCTGATCTGATTCGTGCCGCTAATACTTGAAAAAGGCGTTAAGGCAGTACAAATAGATAGATAGATAGAAAGAATGTAGTCAGGAGATTGTGGTTTCCAGCGCACATTTGATCACATAGGCGATTTTTGTGAGGAAGAAGACGCCGGCCAAGCATAATTAGTTGATACCTGTACTATACTGGACAAGTATATCCTTCCGAACTTCGGTGATGTTACTACGACATATGTTTTATTTTCTTTGTACAAGTGTACTTTCAACAAGTACACTGTTTACAGAAATATGTATGCGTGACTAGAGCACACACATACGCTTTCATCAGTTAGGGGCCCTTGAAATGGGTCTACACGTTTTACTTGGTGTCAAGTGTACTTTCAACAAGTGCACTGTTTTCAAAAGACACACGGCACCTAATGTTTCGGATTATAGAGGATGATGGAAATCGTAGCAAAATGCTATTTTTCAAAGACTGTCAACAGTGTTCCGGATACGAAATTCATTAATGTCTTGGTGTGTGGTGCTTGACCAAACATTAATAAAGACTTGTAGAAGTCTTATTTTTGTATCGAGATGTGAAAATAAATAGAGATTGTGGTGGAATTACTAAGGCCGGTGTGGATCAGGCTAGAATCAACTTAAAGGGACGAAAATTGCATCATCACGCCACTTTTCAAATCCGCTTTTTTAAGTGGCTTATACGCATAAATTTATAGAGTAACTGTGTTTTTCAGTATACGATTGAATTTAATCCATTTCGTGAAAAGGGTTATATTTTCATGAGAGGTTTCGCCCCTGGAAACTGTACACCTATATGTAGTGGTTCCCTACTGTGATAATTGGTATCAATACACACATCCTTATCAGAGAATGTTCATTGCAAACCAATTAACACAGCTGGGTAGTTGTTAGATGTAGATAACGATCAGTGAACCTGAAGTTGCAATTAACCCTTATCCTGCGGATCGCGAGTTGACATTGTTCTGAATTTCTCTGTCTGTCTCTCTCTCTCTATCGCCCTCTCGCTCTTTCTCTTTCACAAGATAGAGAGTGCGAGAGAACTGGAGAAAAGAGAGTGAGAATAAAGGCAAAGACAGAGAGACAGAGATATGACGAGGATGACAGAAAATAGCAAAAAGAAAGAAGAGCCTTCATTCTCTTTGCTATATTTCTCTTACCTTTGTCATATCTCTCTTTTTCTATGTCTCGGACCCTCTCTCTATTATATCTCTTCTCTCTCGCTGTCTAGTCTAGACTCTGTAAAAAATTCACGAGACTATGAACGATATATCACAACAGATCCAAATCACATCGCGAGATATTTAGGGCCCTTTGATCTGGGTCTACCCGTTTTACTTGGTGTCAAGTGTACTTTCAACAAGTGCACTGTTTACAAAGGACACATATATACGTGACGAGTGTTCCAAGAGTTAAAATGCACACACTGTCATGGTAAATGCTATTAAAGACTGTCATAGGGTTCAGGATTCGAAATTCAATAATGCTTTGGTGTGTGGTGCTTGACAAAACATTAATAAAGACTTCTAGAGGTGTTTTTTCGAGATGTGGAAATAAATGAGGTTTGTGGTGGAATAACTAGGGCCGGTGCGGATCAGGCAAGAATCGGCTCAAATGGACGAAAATTGCAGCATCACGCCACTTTTCAAAGATTGTCAAATGTTACCGGTGAAGAAAGTCTTTAATTTTTTAGTGTGTGTTGCTTAACAAAACATTTATAAAGAGTTGTAGGCGGGCTTTGTGGTCGAGATGTGAAAATAAATGGGGTTGTGGTGGATTAACATCTCGTTTGAATGGGATGTACACGGACATATAAAATGTGCTACGAAGGTAATGTCTGTTTATATTTCCACATTATCACTTCCATTTCGTGTGATTTAACCCTTTTTAAGAGGGGGGGGGAAATTAAAAAAAATAATAATTTTTTTTTTTCAATTTTTTTTTCAATTTTTTTTTTTTTTTTTTTTTTTGTATAATCTGAACTTATATCACCTTATAATAACATAATTAATAGATATTTCAAGGTTTGTGGCTGTAAACTACCCCTACAGTTGATTTTTGATGGGGTTTTGGGTAATTCCGGGGTTTGTGGGGTTTTGGGTAATTCGTTCCACCGGGTATTGATTATTGTCCCAACGATTAGGACTTTTAGATTTCTTCTTTTACTTCAACCCCAGCCAGTTGTCTCTGCACTTCAAAGTTCCGCTGTAACTCCACGCATTTTAAGTTGATTTGTACAACACGTTGGCTGCAGCTGGATACAAGCAGTTGAGTTGCGTCATAGATTTCTTGCTGACATTTCTTCAAACTTGCCTCACCCCAATTGATTGATTTTACAATATCATTCACAAGGAAGATTGCCTGGTCCATTGAAGGTTCGCCATTTTGAACTAAGGCATTCACACGATCAATGCTTTCCACTAGATTATGTCCAGATTCTTCGACGTAATGCAATATATGATTCATCTGACAAATCTTCCAAACGGTTGTAAAACCTATCTGCGATGAATAATCCAACACTGGTGCTGGCTGCAATTTATCGACTTAAATTGTCTTCCTCGAGGCTCATAAATCATATAAATGTGACAAAATACTGTGGATAATGCAACACTCCATGTGCTTATCAGTCTGTATTATCAGGTATTGATTATTGTCCCAACGATTAGGACTTTTAGATTTCTTTTACTTCAACCCCAGCCAGTTGTCTCTGCACTTCAAAGTTCCGCTGTAACTCCACGCATTTTAAGTTGATTTGTACAACACGTTGGCTGCAGAACAAATCTAGTAATAAACTACCGTATACTCACCAGTCTTCTACTGGCGCCTGGTCTTCTTATTCAGTCTTATTTTCTCAAGCTATCTATCCCAATCTTCTACAATGGCTTCTCTCTGCCAGCTTCCCTATTCATTTGGCGCGCGCATCTCTCTGCGCAGCTTTCCTGCACAGAGCCCCTACTATCCTCCGGGACCTGGCAGATCCCGACTCTCGCTACCCTGGTTCCTCCTAATTTTCGGGACCCAACGGACCCGGCTCTCACCACACACAAGAGACCTTCCTAAATTGTGGCGTTTCTGTCTACCTTGTATGTATGGATGAATGAGTTGAGCTTTACGGGCGACACAAAAATGGTTATACAGTGCCGCTGATTGATGAGGAGATAAGATGGTGACGATGTTAGGAAAATGACTTCGGCTAATCTCATTCGTTGCCAAGCAGCGCATAGGATCAAAACTACCGACCTGCGATCCTTCTATTATCTCGGTCTAATAAACAGAAAACGTTCCCTTTTAAGATTCGACTGCAATATACGGACTTACGTTGGTGCCATCTTAATTGTTGTAATACAGTGTCGCGTTTTGAGGTCGAATCACGACGTGCCATATGACCATTTCGTGTGTTGTAAAACCCAACACAATCAAACAATATGACGCACGATACCTCGCACAACAACGCAACACGACGCATGACAATGCAACACGACTCACGATATTTGAACATGAACATATTGCTCCATCTCTCTTCCCTGGCTATATTAATAATTTGACATCATATACGTCGTGGCGCGTTGCCGTGCGCCATATCGTGTTGTGCGTTGGAAAAATTGTATGCGTTGTATCGTGTCACTTTGTATGTCATGAGTCGGCTTCAAGCCACGACATGTTACGCACGATACGACGCAGGGCATTTTGATGCGACACGGAATACGACACACAAAGCAACATTTTATAGTATGTCTTGCAATTGGAATGTGTCGCACCACAGTTTTGACTCTGACATGTATACGAAGCGATGCAGGACACTATATCATGCTAATATGTATGTAACAGTCAAGTGTAACCGGCGTTATAGTAAACTTGTTACAGGTGAATGAAAGAACTTACTATCTCACCAACTAGACGGTGTGAAGTGAAAAGGCAGTGATAACCCATTTAGCCCTAGCGATGAGTATACTCGTCAGTTTCAAACAGCATATGCCTACTTGAAAAGCTGTATAAACATGTGCAAACAGTGTAGACTCAGATCAGAGGTCTCATAAAGGGTATAGGTACCAGCGGACGTGGTCGGTGAGTAAGGCCGTGTACTATGATACCAGAGGTCGAGAACTCAATCCTCCGCCGCTATATCATACTATACATACAGTGAAGATCAACATCAGAGGGCATGTAATCTAAACCTTCCCTTTAATTCTAAGCAGAGGAGATCAGAGCTCCAGATAGGGGAGTCTACGGTGTCACTACTCATTAGAATCGTCTCTTCAAGACGATTCTAAGGAGTAGTAACATCATAGGATTTGGTACTAGAATAAGTGCGAAAATGTTGTAATTGTTCAGTATACTCCCACTTATCTGGAGCCCTTGAGGAGATAATCTCGGTCAAATAAACTGAAATGATTCCCTATGACAATTCAGCTCAAGAACTGCGGCAAAGAAGGAAGTCTCTGGAGCCGTAAAGTTGCGTAAACCTAACTTATCCATCCGAAATCACCTTCATCTCGTCTCATCATTCGTCGGTGACCGCGTTATATGTTCTATTTTATGTCGAATTTATTTCATTTCAGAATGTCTGCAGAAACTTGACATGCCCATTCAGTAAAACACCTGAATATGAGACATGCGTCGACAGCAAGTACAGATGGAACGAAGCAGCGATAGTATTTCCAGTATCTGTTAGCACATTCGTGGTCCAACTTGCCACTATTCAGGCGAATCTTAAACATATTGGGAGTGCTTTCCTGGAGTATGTTGGACTGTCAATAACATGTTCCATCTGTAATAATAACGATATCTATCCGGGTCCGGATGACAAGTATTACGTTGTTGAACTTTATATCATTTTGTCAGGGAAATGTACCTACGATGATATTGAAGCATCAATAGCGCCTGTAACAACACTGGATATACATACAGAGGTGTTTATTGAAGGATCCGGTTTAGGCACAAACATAACATTATATAACTTATTTCCAAATTATACCGCTACACGAAACGATCGGTTTAATCCAGTAGCATGTCACGGCCGTTATCTAATGAACAAAGTGTTTGATTGTCCATATATTGTTTTAAATGAGACCGAGTACTGTAACTGGATCACCGCACACATGGACCATCAACTCCCTTGTGTAATATCACACAGTAGGATACACAAACGTTAAACAATACACTTTCTTTACACAAATGGTGAATATTATTTTCGAACTTGTTTAAGTACTTATTTAAAAAGATTTTCTAAGTCAGCTGGCAGGAATGCATTTCGAGAGACTGAAATGTGGATCCTATTATCCCTATCTCTGTTGGGTGTTCGGATAGCGCAGTGGTAGCGCACCCGCTTATCACCAATGCGGTCTGGAGTTCGATCCCCTGTCGGGGCAAGATCTTCTTGGAAACCACTGGGACAATTCCTTCAAAACTTCATAGGATTGTTCCTTATAGGGTACTCTCTCAGATTTCTTCAAATATAGATGATCCAATAGAAATTGTGGTTGCCATGGCAACCAATTGAAAAAACATTAAAAATATTCTTGTCAAAAACTACCGGTCTGAATTGAAAATAATTTTACGGAAATGTGCCATTGGTGACCCTCTATCAGATTTCTAAAAATAATTTTCCTATCTTAAAACACATGGCGGCTAGAGGGTGGGGCAGATTTTCCTTATATGGGTATATAGTGAAACTTTAAAAATCTTCTTGTCTGAAACCACTGGTCCTATTTGTAAGTAATTTCACACAAAAGATCCATGGGTGACCCTCTACTAGATCTCTTAAAAAAAATATATCTAAAAAAAACATGGCCGCCAGTGGGAGGAGCACGTTTTCCTTATGATACTGTATAGTAAAAGCTTTAAAAATCTTCTTCTGTGAAACTACTGGTCCAAATTGAAAATAATTTTTCAATAAATTTATTAGTCACGAAGACTAAGCATATTCGTAATTATACAGTGTTCCCTTCCTACAACGACCCTCCCAAAAACGAGTCCCTCCTTACAACGACCCTTGTCGCAGTTCCCTAAACAGGACAATCGTGTTTAACGCTTTCACTGCTGCAATATTGTCTACTTAAACTTTTCGTCTTGTGTTTTTCTCAAAGTTACATCATTGACATTTTGACGGATTTTTTTTAATGACGAGCAAGAGACAGCTTAAATCCAGATTAGACGCCGCGTAACTCAGCGTCTGATCTTGATTCAAGCTGTTTGCAAATTTACCTCCCTATAAAGACTCCCTCCGAACAACGCACATGTTTGTCTCCCGTTAGGTGTCGTTGTAGAGAGGGATCGCTGTACCCCAATACACTTCGTTATCAATAAACAAGTTTCCGCTAAAACAGTAACCCGGCGTCTGATCAGACTGTAAACTGTTCCGCTCAGATCAAAATAAATTGTGAGAAATATGAGGATTTTTTTTAAAAATTTAGTGTATTGTGTTTGCGATGCGGTTACGTTTAAAACAAATAAGAAGAACCGTCTTCTCCACTGTATGATATCGCATAAATTGTTTGATAATATACTCCGCCAAAAAAAGTACCCACAGTTTACGTTTACTTTACATTAAGCACATTTTTAAGCTCCATATCTTTCAAAGTACCTTATGAACTCCAATTATGTTTGAACTGTTAAAGGCTCATACGTTCACCTATGTATTCCAGTAAAACAATTGGGATTAAACGACACATGTAACGAAAAAAAAGCACTCAAAATTAATTATGATTAAAAATCAAAGGTAGGTAATTTGATATTATAAGACCAGGCAAATTAGTTTATATGATCTTAATATCGCCGCATATTGTGATGAATGAAAGACTTATGTGATTTTCTTTTCTTTTAAGACAAAGTTCTATCTGCTGAATATAAGCTCCATTCAGTTTGTTTCTTTTGAAAACATATCTAAAGAAAAAATCTGGTTTCAGGAAATGAAGTTCGCTCACATTTGCTCTACGGCGGCCATCGTGAAATCGGTAGTTTCCCACGGCGGTCGCACGGCCTAAACCCAGATTTCACAGGCCAACTTTTCCCTTCTACAGCGGCCGCAGATAAAGACACAATGTATAGCGATTTTGCGGCTGCCGAGACTGAAAAATAGTGTGCAAACAATACATGTACAAAACTAAGCATAATAATATATTTGATGTAAATATGACTAAGATGTTGTTCAACGGCTGCGGATTGGCTATCTACGGATGCAGCTGAGGGAGAGTCGAATTCCAGAGTTACAAAATCATCCTCTTCATCGTCTTCTGTCTAGTCATTCCTGTCATCGTTGTCATTGTTCTTCTTACTACATGTAACTTGTTTATTCAATTTTTTCTTCGGAGGCATAATGGTCTTCGGATGTGTTTTTCTAGTTCAGTGTGTATTGTTTGACTGATATTAGTTGTGTTTACATGTAGCAAACCTAGGTGTGTAGTTGCAGGAGCAGCTTTTCGACTGCAAAACATCCGTTTTGACTTCTACGGTCGCCGTGGGTTTTTAGTCGAAATTGCATCGGCCGTACGGCGGCCGCGGGCTCTTTAACCCCAAAATGTCCGAATCTCGCCGCGCGGCGGCCGCAACAGATGTGAGAGCAACACACGGCGGCCGTAGGAATTCTACGGCGGCCGGGAAATTGCTACTCGCCGTACAATTAATAATCTGTGCGGCCGCCGTACGTCAGCTGCAGCAAATGTGAGCAAGGCATTAAAGACATGTTATTTTCCATACAATGTGCCATTTATTCAACAATGCTTTCATGTCGTCTTCCAGTTTCTATAAAATACAACTTAAATACAGTTTATGAATGAGACGCTGATAATTTAGATTTTAAAAGAGCGTACTTTCTTTTTTGGCTGAGTATACATTATGCAGATATGAGAGTGTCTTTACTTTTGCACGCCCCGCGGCGAGTCGTAATTATCTATCCAAACAGTGTGGATCCTGACTAGACGCCGCGTTACGCGGCATCTAATCAGGATCCAAACCGTTTGACACATTGAACCTGTTTTAAAACGGAATGTTGAAAAATCTATTTTTAGAACAGTAGCAGACGACAATTGTTGCAGACGAAAAATTTACATAAAAACATATGTACATGCATACCATCGCGTTTATACCCACATGTACTTGACAAATAGATCTAGATCTGTTAATAAATTTCTTTTTTTACTTGACTTCTATAACCGTATATATAAAGTCAAGGTATACAACGGGGACCGACTAGGTTGGACATTATTTTCCTGTGTTTGGAACTGCTACAAAGGGGGCACTGTAGTATTTCTTAAGAAATAACGATACGAAATCAAACAGCCAGGATCCAGATCAGACGCCGCGTTACGCGGCATCTGATCTGGATCCAAACATTTTGGAAAATCGCCTTTATACGACATCGGCAGTGAAAGGGGTAAAGTAGCCAACGTGTTATCATCTATTGAGGTTTGTCGCCTTGACCTAACTATCAGTAGTGTTTGTGTTGGGTTGAAAACTGTGAAATATGACTGCAAAATGTGAGTACTACAACTAGCTTAACAAAACATGTGTAAATAACCTGCAGTCAACCCTCTCTATTACTACCACTACATTGTGTATAATGTTTGGTTTTTAAGGTGTGTGGCTGCTCAAATCTTGGTGAAGGCAATACAGTTTAGGAGCCTTCTGGTTTATCTACACATTGCTTTAAGCTATCATCTGTCTTTCAAACCATCAATTCACATCATGTCCATTATTGATTTTCAGTGTTGACCTTTTTACAATATATTTCAAAATGACGATCTATACAGACCCTGACCAGGGGCTCCTTCTTTTTATATGTAGCTGCCCTCTGGTCCGAGTCCAAATTGTTTGCAAAGGGAAACTGTACCTGTTACATGAACACGATTTGTAAAGGACGATAATACCCGTCGCTACAATTCAATGTCTTATTGCAGAAAAAACAACAATGGAGAAAGCTACTAATGGAGCTTTCTGCATTACTGTTGTTCTGCTTCCAGCTATCACATGCCGTTTACTCGACGCTTTGTAATTTAGATGAATGGACTATAATTTCAAACAACTGCCATGTTCCACATCTTGCCCACTATTTTGGCGTTTTTTTCTCATTTGTAGTTTAAAATGTGCTAGAATAACACTAAAAAACTTTAACCACTTACCCCATAGCCTGTTTCTAGTTTTTAAGATTGGTGACCACAAAAGCAGGTTGAAAGTAAAGGCGCATTCTGTTTTACTTTCAGCCTGTTTTAATCTAAAATCTGCTAGAATAAAGAAACTATTTATTATACATATTGATAACTGTATAATAGTGGTCCTATTTTCTTCAATGTAGTGATAATTAAAGGCATTTTTATGGGGAATGGGTTGAAGAATTTGGCGGTCAGAATTCAATTTCCCTCTCTGGAATGTTTACACATTGAATCCGATAGTGAAGAATATACAGTAAAACCCCTCTAAACCGGAACCTCTAAATAGCGGAATTCTCTCTAAACCGGACAAAAACTTTGGTCCTGTTTCCAACCCTTCTTTATTTAACCCATTACATCATTAACAGCATTTTTACACCTGATTTATTCCTACACCAAAGAAAATACAGTCATGAATATGTATCATCAGAAATATTTTATATATTCTAGCAGATGATAGATTAAAGCAGGTTGAAAGTAAAGCAGAATGCGTCTTAAGGCGCGTTTTGCTTTACTTTCAACCTGCTATCTTCCATACTAGAAACAAAATATGGGTTAAAACCCCTCTAAACCGGAAATCCCTCTAAACTTGACATTTATGTTGTCCCCATGCATGTCCGGTTTAGAGGGGTTTCACTGTAAATGTCATCTAAAAATGGACTAGACTTAATTAGAAATTGGAATTGGCCATTAAAGGGACTCGCAACCGGATGGTGTACTTGTCAAAATAAAATAAAATACTCAAATAAAAGCAAATTTGTGGCATTATTTGGCTTCTGACATTAAAAAAATATGATCAGTCCAAAAAAAGTCTCAAGAATCGTCACCGAATCTAAGATTTTTAGATATTTTCCATCGTTTTTCTATAGCGTAGCTAACGGTATAGTTGTTGTTGCTTCATTACACGGGCTCAGACATAAACACGAGCCGAATTACGAAGTTGTATGCACTTTCGATCGCTACACATTTAAATACGTTAAATCGATCCGAGATAAACGGATAGTTCCGTGGTCCATTGGTCTAAGTGGTTTCCCCTATTTTGCCTTCTGTTCGCCAATGCCGGGCCCCGGGTTCGAATCCCACTAGAGACCAATATATTTTTTTTATTGAAATACATTTTTTTAAACAGAATTTCTTATCCTAAACTTATTCTTTACCATTTATATAAGCGTTTGACACATATTTACAAATTACTATTTTTAATGCACCATCTGGTTGCGAGTCGCTTTAAAGGTATTGGAGCGAATGTGTTCAAAGAAGAGTACATGTCTTGCATTACAGTGCTCCCTCTAATAGCCCTTAGCAAAACAATTTCTTCCTTACAACAGTGCTTGCCAATATGCTCAAACAAGACAATGTGACTGTGTGTTTGATCCCTTTTTCTGCCATGACGGTATCCGCTTTGAATATATTTCGTCTACACTTGTTTCTCTAAATCTTTGGTAAAATAAATATCATAACCAATGTCAAACATGTCTCAAATCTAAATTCTAGTTATTAAGAAATGTTCAAATGAGGGTCAAACAGTTTTGATCCTGATTAGACGCCGCGTTACACGGCGTCTGATCTGGATCTAAACTGTTCGCAAATTACCATGTTGCGATGGTAGTTTTCCCAACTTGTAACACCCCCCTCCGATTAGCACGCATAACCCTTGTCTCCGTGTTGTTGTATATTGCAATGTCCTTTTACTAGCTTACAGATGTCCAGAAAGCGGCTTTCAGCTTTCACAGCAAATGAAACAAAGCTATGAAGAAGATGGCTACATTCTGGTCAGGTAAGTACCAGTATAACATCAGTTTCATACCGTAAAAATCCTAAATATTGGGACACCATGTATATCTGCTAAATTTGTCTAAAATATGGAACTCATTGGCTTTATCACTCAGTAATCTAAAATTGTCTTAAATATCTGACTAATTGGCTATATCACTCAATAATCTAACCAATGTGTGCAAACTGAATGGCAAACAGTGTCTGCAACATTACCGTAAACAATCCTCAAATTGGGACACTCTGTTTAACTTCTTTACTTATCCTAAATATCGAACTAATGGCTATTATATCGCTCAGTTATTTGCTCAAAAGGTGCAAACTGAATGGAAAACAATATAGACCCTGATCAGACTGCTCCCTAAGGTGCAGTCTGATCAGGGTCTACATAGTTTACACAGGCCTGCCTGTCCAAGTACTTAGGATCATCACGGTATACAGTTGAACCTCGAAAGCACGAACTCTCCAGCGATCCCCAGATGTCTTTCTACCTTGTCGTGAATTTGAGGCTTACTTGTAATAGGAAATTGTTTCTGTTTGTTAGAATCAGATTATCCCCTCTGCCAAGACCCAAAAGGAAGGTAGGTCGATGGTTTTGTCCTGTGTAAAAGACAATTCGCCATGCGCAAATATCAATGTGTTAAGTACACGAAACAATTCGTCATGCAGTGAAAACACCCCGTCATACATATATTTTAATTTGTTATGTGCAGTTGCCAATTGGGTATGTACATTTTGTATGTTGTTATTTGTAACAGGCAATTCATCATGTGCAAATATCAATTCGCTAAGTACACAAAACAATTCGTGATGTAGTCAAACCAGTATGTTATGTACATGTATATATTTAATTTGTTTTGTGCAGTTCCCAATGTGTTATGTACAGTTTGTAAGTTGTTCTGTGTAAAAGGCAGTTCATCATGTGCAAATATCTATTCATTAAGTACACAAAAGAGTTAGTTTAAATATCATTAAGTACACAAAAGAGTTAGTTATGTACTCAAACTAATTCGTTAATTATATATTTTAATTTGTTATGTCTGTAATTTGTCCTGGGCAAATGTCAATTCGTCTTGAGGAAATATCAATTCGTTTTGTACACAAAGTACTGCGTTATGTACAAAAGCCAATCTTCCTTGTGCTCGTATCATTTCGTTACCTGTAACAGACAGTTCGTCATGTCCATATTTCAATTTGTTATGTGCAACTTTAAATTGGTATGTGGTCGTATATTTAACGAGGTTAATTTTACATCAAAACTGGTTTCCAAAAATGGCAGCAGAAGATATGTACAGTAAAACCTCGCTATTACGACCACTAAAACGAAGGCTAATTGATTATATAATAGAGAGGTGGCAGCTTAAAGCAAGGTGACAGTGAAACAGAAAGCTCCTATAGGAGCTTTCTGTTTCACTGTCACCTTGCTTTAAGCGGTCACCTATCGTAAACACCCTAATAATTAACATAATTTAGTGGTCGTAATAGCGAGGTTTTACTGTACTAGTTCAAGAGGCAAAGCCAAAAGTAAAGTTGGTGAACAACGGACAAACAGACAGGGCAAAAACAATATGCCCGCAGTTAGTTCTTGAGGGCAAAACGAAAAGAAAAAAGTCAAAAACGGTAACTGCCTGTCATAATGCAATAGCAGTTTTTCAACAAAGATTCTGTCTTCAATTTTGCCTATGTCGTTTAATGATATACAGCGTTCCCTCTCTACAACGGCCCTCCTTACAACGACTCCCTCCTTACAACGATATGCATCGCTGTTCCCACGAAAATTATGTTTTATGCTTGCACTGATGCTTTATCATCTACCTAAAATTGTTGTCTGTTGTTTTTCTTACATAACTGACATTTTGACAGGAAAAAACATAATGACAAATGACAAACAGCTTGAATCCAGATCAGACGCAGCGTAACGCGGCGTCTGATCTGGATTCGAGCTGTTTGCAAATGTGAACCAAGTTCCCTTCTATAACGACTCCCTCCGAACAACGCACATATTTGTTGTCTCCCAATGGATGTCGTTGTAGAGAGGGAGCGCTGTAATCGTCTATTCCATGGTTGATGTCAAGTCCTGGCGAACCGAACGAGTTTGTAATACCTCCCTGCAATTGTCGCTGATATTCTGCTTAAGGAACGATAATATTGGTCTTTCTCCCTTGGTTACGCATTGGTCATCACCGTTGGCATCTTATTCGCTCAGATTTGCTGTTGGTATGCCAAAGCCAACAAGAGACTGCAGCTGACTCTAGATCCAAAGGGCTTGTGTCGACCATGCTCCAGCCCACATATGAAGTCTTCTGTTTATTTCAACAATGTGATAGTTATGTAATGCAAAGCACCATACTTTAGCGTGTATTCCCGTATCCTCCATATAGTAAACCAAATGGTAAAAATAGCACACTACCCCTTCAAAAACATTATTCCGCAATGTTTCTATTCGCTGAGTGTGTGTACTTCGCCCAGTATTCATACATGAACTTGAACTGATATTCACCATGACGAATTGATATACAGTGTTCCCTCTCTACAACGGCCCTCCCAACAACGACCCCCTCCTTTCAACGACATGTGCCGCTGTTCCCTAGAAAATTATTTGTAATGCTTGCACTGATGCATCATCGTCTACTTAAAATTGTTTTCTGCTGTTTTCCTTACATAAATGACATTTTGACAGAAATAACATAATTACGAGTGACAAACAGCTTGAATTGAGATCAGACGCCGCGTTACGCGGCGTCTGATCTGGATTCAAGCTGTTTGCAAATGAAAATAAATTTCCCTCCCTATAACGACTCCCTCCGAACAACGAACACAATGTTTGTCTCCCATTGGGTGTCGTTGTAGAGAGGGAGCACTGTATTCACAAGACGAATTGACATTTGCCCAGAACAAATAAAAAACTGTACATAACAAATTGGCTATTGGACATAACGAATTAAAATATATAAATAACGAATTGTTTTGACTACATAACGAACTGTTTTGTGTACTTAACGAATAGATATTTGCACGTGACGAATTGCCGTTCACAAAGAACAACCTTACAAACAGTACATTAAATTGGCTATTGGACATAACGAATTAATATATATTAATAACGAATTGGTTTGACTACATAACGAATTGTTTTGTGTACTTAACGAATAGATATTTGCACGTGACGAATTGCCTTTTACACAGAACAACCTTACAAACGAGTGTCTTGTCTTCACAGTTTATTGCGTCATATGGCCACCGGCCCATACACAAATACGTTCACATATAAAATTCTAACAATACACATATATATAAGGCCTCATTCATGTCTTAATCATGGCTTGTAATTTCTACAATGGTGTTAATGTGTTATTTTATCAAACCAACATGTACCTTAATGAAATACTGATGTGAACAATTTTCTAATTTTAAATGCCTTATAAACATATAATGCAAGGTTTCTTATTACTTGTTGGTTTTTGCAAGCCATGAGACTATAAAACTTATTAATATTTGGATATTCATGATAATAGTTTGGTATGAAAGGGTGCTTTTATATCATCTCTTAGATAAATATCTTAACTAGATGAAGGAGTTGCACTTATGAGGATGGACAAACACACGGAAAAGGTGATTCTTATACACCCTCAAACTTGTTGCCTCATGCACAAAAATGAATAATTCAAAACTTATGTTTGTACCTGAAATCACAGACAATGTTTCATTCTCCTTTAAAAAGTAGAGAGGTAACTCTGACGGTCCATACAATCCATACAGCCCTTCATCATCATCTACCTCACAGCCATCCTCACAAACAATTTGAATGATTTAGTCCTCAACCTCAAAAAAAGATGAGATTCTGATAATAGATCTTAAATGAATTTACATTAATACTTTGACACAAACTTTAGCAAGTGTTATTCAGTGATCCCTGATTCTTGTCAATTCGCACCTTCTTGTAAGTTCGATTCCTACTGCAGAACTTGCCAGAAGATGTTTCTACTCATGATCTTGTAGACGTTGAGTACATACATTTGCTAGATTTGTTTCCCTTGTTTATTTTCAGCTTGGTTCAATAAATTATTTCCATCAATAAAAACTAAACCTCCAAAGACAGTTGACTTTTCCTATCCAAATATGGGTAGGATGTGTCACTTCTACCTATCCAATGCTATTCTTTACCGTTAAGTTGCAAAAAGGTTTTTTTAAAACGAAATAATTCCCAATCATCATCAAAATGTTTTGATTGCATGAAACAGACTATAGCATTAGAACTGCACTGTTTTCTGAAAATGGCAAAGCCATTTTGACCTATTTATCAAGTGACCAATCAAAGGGTGAGAATTGACAAGACAGTATCCGGATGATCGAGAGCAATGACCTGGTTATAAATAAGTGCATGTACATTTATTTTCACTTTGAATGTATTTTACCGCTTTTGTTTGTTAACATTTCTGAGAATGACTACTTTATTTAGAATTAGATCCATGAATAATCAACAAATGTTACAATAGGTATGCACATGTTTAAAAAATATAGCTAAAGGGATCGAAAACACAGGTCACCAGGCTAAAACCTCTCTATCACAACCACTAAACAAGATATGTTTGTAAAACATGTATGTCCCCACCGAAATGACATTGACCTCTGACATATTGACGTCAAAAGAGATAGAGGTCATCTATTCATCACGACTAACCTCTATAGCAAATATGAGAACTGTAGGTTGACATAATGGTGAGTTAATGATCAGAAACCATTTGGTCTAGCTACCTACAGCTCCAGAGACCTTCCTACTTCGCCGTAGTTCTGGAGCTTAATTGTCATAGGGGATCTTTTCTGTTTATTAGACCGAAATTATCCCCTCTGTCAAGAACTAAAAGGAAGGCAGGTCGGTGGTTTTGATCCCATGCGCTGCTGGCAACGAATGAGATTAGCCAAAATCATCTACCTGAAATCATCATCATCTCATCTAATCATCCCTCATCAAACCATCGGCGCTATATGACCTATTTTGTGTCGCAGTGCCGTAAAACCCAACTCACCCTAGCTACCTACAGACATGTGAAAAGCAATTCACAGTCACTTGATAAATGCCCCCAAGGAAAAGCATACTTAACTTTATTTCAGGTAAATTTATTTCAAACGTATTACAATGGTGATGTTCCCCTTTTGGATATTTTGACCCTGGACTGTAACCTTGACCTTTAGGAAACAGACCTAGGTCTTGCACTTGACACATCCTCTTCCCTAAAAGAACATTTTTGGCAAATCCATCCAAGCATGACTGACTTGGAGACTTTACACAACAAAATACAATTAAACCCAGATTAACCTTGACCTTTAGATAAAAATACAGATCTTAATTACAACACATAACCTTAAGGAGGTGAAAAAAAATTTCCAATTCATTTTAACATCTACTCATGCATGTATACGTTACAGAGCGGACATGATATGGAACAGACAGAATCTACCTTTAATAATAGAAGCATCAAATACTTTTACTCAGTTACATACATACAATGCTAATGCTTTAATATAACGTTTATATATAATCTTCATTTTACTCAGCTACTTACAACTGCTGATGCGTATATTAAGGCAAAATCATTCTGAAAATTGGGATCCTTAAATGGCCCCAAAAACGGCAAACCAAATAGTTGCATGTTAAAAATATATTCTATCAAGATCAGCATTTGGAACAAGTTTGATGAAGATTAACTCAAAACTGCGGCCTTTAGTGTGTTCACAAGGTTTTTCTATGTTTTGACCTACTGATAGTGACCTACACATTACCCAGAATCTAGAATGATCACATGAAAAAGTTTACAGATGGTGGCTGATGCACACTGGGAGACGCTTGCCGATGGCAGGCACAATGTCACAATACTTTGTGCTCAAATGAGCTAACTATAAGGTTGTAGTTTGCAAGCTGTAAGAGAAATATGACCGGAAAAAGTATTTACAGTATAGTCTAGATATGAAGACATGTAAACTGTAAGCACCTGACTAATCACCATTGGGCACAAGTGTGTCATTACCTTTTGTAACAAGATCTCCATAGCCATTCACTGTGACAACTTTTCCTCTGCTCTTTTGGGCATTCCAGATCTTCAGAGTTTTGGTCTGGGAAAATTAAAAACATCTTTCTTAATATCAAGTTGGTCATGACATAATTTTAAGCATTGACCTCTCCTGATTTGTCATTGCACTCATATTTCTTTACCCCTAACACGATTAATAGTCATGCAAGATCTCAACAGCTATTTTTGATTTACATGTAACCTGGTGTTTTAGTGTTTTATACCAATCCTAGTAGAAATATACAGTCCTAGTTATGTGGTAAAGAAGATATCCTCCAGACAAGTACACAAACATGGATGGACAGTTCAACCAGCCGCTTGTAATGATAATACAAGAGTCATATTGGCTCTAAATCGCTCACCTGAGTAACATCGATACATTGACAATTTGACATTTTAAGACAAATACTGTTAAGATGTATTTGTTTCTAGCTGTTGGCTTTAACTATTATAAATCAAACACCCCTGCACTAAATGGTATCAATTAATATGAATGAATTTTGTATGCAAAAACTGTGCCCCTGGGAAAGGCCAATTTTGACCATAGAGGCATAATTTGAACAATCTCGGTAAAGGTTCACTACATAATATTTCATACCATATATCATAGCTCTAAACCTTTCAGTTTTAGAGAAGAAGATTTTTTAAGTTTTTACTATATAAATCCTATGTAAACTTGTGATCCCCGGGGCGGGGTCATTTTTAAAACCAGGGGCAACATTTGAACAATCCTAGTAGAGGTCCACTAGATATTGTTACAAACCAAATATCACAGCTCTTAGTCGTTCAGTTTCGGAAAAGAAGATTTTTTAAATTTTTACTATATAATCTCATATAAAACTTTTGACCCCCAGGGTGGAGCAATTTTTGACACCATGGACAAAATTTGAACAATATTTGTAGAAATCCATTAGATGGTGCTACATACAAAATATCACAGCTCTACGCCTTTCTGTTTAAGAGAAGAATTTTTTTTAAGTTTTTACTCTATAAACCTATATAAAACTTGTGACCCCCGGGGAGGGGCCCATTTTGACCCCAGAAGCGAAATTTGAACAGTCTTCGTACAGGTCCGCTAGATGGTGCTACATAGCAAATATCACAGCTCTAAGCTGTTCAGTTTCGAAGCAGGAGATTTTTTAAGTTTTTACTATAGGATCTTATGTAAAAACTTGTGCCCCCGGGATTGAGCCATTTCTGATACCAGGGGCAAAATTTGAAGAGTATTTGTAGATGTCTATTAGATGATGCTACATACAAAATACCACAGCTCTAAGCCTTTCTGTTTCGGAGAAGAAGATTTTTTAAGTTTTTACTGTACAATCCTATGTAAAACTTTTAACTAGAGTTGGTCCGATATCATTCCTGCATCAATGAATTGTGATATTTGCCTTCATGATAACGTATCACGATACAATGCTGAGGTATCGATACTCCACAATACCTTTTTTCAAAATCAAATGGTAATAACTTGCCTGTACCTTCGCTGTTTACCATGAGCTTCTGCTCGTGTATCAAAACTAATGTTATCCTTCATACTTTCCACCTTTTTCTACACATATCCTTCTCGCATCACCCTGTCATACTGAAGACTCGTTATATTGAATATATTTAGTTTGTTGAATGAATATGGACATTATTTGAAGAAGACAGAAGAAATGTTCCGTCCGAAGTTTGTATTTGTTTACTTGCATGCCGCTTACGTTACTGAAAATAAATGTCGCACATGTTACGGAAAAAATATGCCACTCACATTATTTTCTGGAAACCAAAGCACCAAAAATATATATTTAATAACAGATCACGTGACCTTTGACCTACTGACCTGAAATACGATCCCATGCAACTCCTACTCCTAAAACACTTATACACAAAAGTGGAGATTATTGCCTCAGGTGAACAAAAGTTATTGTCTGGAAACCGAAGTTTAGCAGACAGACACCCCAGACACAAAAACAAACGACTGTCAGTCAGCACAAAAACAATATGTGGGGGAGACATAATAATAGACAGAAATATGAGTGAGTATGACTATGTTTTGATTGAGATGAATATTTCAAAATTGTTGCATAACTTTTATATTTTCCATTTTACAAAACAAGCAAACAAAATAAAAACAATTGCCAGAATAAGCTCTGCTCAATCTAATACCAATTAAATTCTCAGACTCTATAACGGTCAATAACATCAGGAAAGGCTTTTATATTTTAGCAATATAAATCTGGAACGAAATTGTGAAAACATATGCCCCATGGATGATGTGACCATGACCTCTAAATGACCTTGATCTTTGTCTTAGTTTTACTTAGCCCAGGGCGCCAACTACTGTCGTTTGAAATTAGCAGTTGCAAGTGGCAAATTTGCCACCAGGAATATCCAGTTTGCAACCAGATTAAAAAGTAGGTGTCTAGATCCATATTTCCATATATGGAGAAAATGACCACGCCCTCTGGTGGCCATGTTTTTTGCCGGATCAAAATTACTTTAACAACTTTTAAAGTCTTTCAATTGAAAAACATTTTGTTGAAAACCAAATTGAAATTGGACTAGTGGTTCAGGAGAAGAATGATTTTTCTAGATAGTGTGTATGGTTGCCATGGCAACAGGACTGATGAACCCCACCCACTATCTTTGAGCATTTTTTGAAGCTTACAACCATAGTATGTATCTGACCAAGTTTCAAGAAGATTGGGATAAAACTATAGCCCCTGGAGTGTCCAAAAACTTTTTTCTGTAACTTAACCTACTGACCTACTTTATGACCCAAGCTAACCTATATTCATTGTAGAGCTAAATTTTATCAAGAACATGACTGTGGCAAAATTTCATTAAGACATAGCCATAAATAAAATTTCTAGAAGGTTTTTAACTTCAAATTCCACAATTCCATGTATGGTGGCCATGTTTTTTGCAGGATCAAAATTATTTTAACAACTTTTAAAGCCTATTAACTGAGAAACATTTTTGGTGAAAACTACATTCAAATCAGACAAGTCGTTCTGGAGAAGAAGATTTTTCTAGATATTGTATACGGTTGCCATGGCAACAAGGCGGATGGCCCCACCCACTACCTTTTAACAATGTTTTGAAGCACCCACCCACAGTATGTATCTGACCAAGCGTGGTTACAATTTGACAGTCGGTTTCTAAGAAGAAGTCGTTTGAAATTGTTGACGGACAGACATACGGACAACGGACACAGGGGTATCACTCGACCGAGTCAATGAAACTCCATATATGTCCTTAAATATGTGTCGATGGCATTCTTAAATCCATTTATAGTGTCATTTTGTAATGATTTCATTCGGGAGTTGATTCCAAGCATTTATTATCCTTTAGTTAAAAATGTTCTTGCGCACATTCAGCCCGTTTCGTGGTTTATTGAGTTTCAAGGAATTTCCTCTGGTCACTGGGTTGCTCAGGGTGAATAACACCCTACACTTATTATCCAGAATAAAGCGAACAGATTTCTAGTAAGCTTAATCTAACATAAAAGGTGATACAAACCTGGATTCCGCTGGTACTTGGTTCTGCGGGAAAGTTGGACGTCATTGTCGTCTTTCCTGTCTGTAACAGTTGGCGCGAAAATAGAATTAAGGTGTGGCTGTGAGAACTCCACATTCATAATACACGTACACTTTAAATAATAATTATCGTATAATTCTGAAAATAAGGCTATAAAGTGTCCGAAAAACATATATTCTGCAGTGAACTATTCATTTATATGTTATTTTTATATAAATTAAAAAAAGTCTCTTCTGTAATATCTTTATAACGTATATGCCATTCATATTGGAACACTTATGTTTACAAAATGATAAAAGTTTGGTGAAACAACGCCATATCTAAAACAATATATACTAGATCGAAATGAGTGGGTATAAATTAAATAAATAGTGGTCAAGTTCGAATGTGGGTCATGTCAGGTCAAAAACTAGGTCACTAGTTCAAATCATAGATACACCTTGTTAACACTCTAGAGGCTACACATCTCAATGGATCTTTATGAAACTTGGTCAGAATGTTTGCCTCATTAATATCTAGATCAAGTACGAATGTGGGTTATGTCCGGACAAAAACTAGGTCACTAGGTCAAATCATAGAAAAACCTTGTTAACACTCTAGAGGCTACAAAAATGAAACTTGGTCAGAATGTTTGCCTCATTGATATCTAGAGGCTACAAATCTCAATGGATCTTTATGAAACTTGATCAAAATATTTGCCTCGATGAAATCCAGGTCAAGTTCGAATGTGGGTCATGTCCGGTCAAAAACTAGGTCACTAGGTCAAATCTTAGAAAAACCTTGTTAACACTCTAGAGGCTACTTATTGGATTTTAATGCAAGTTAACCCATTACCCCATAGCCTGTTTCTAATAATGAAGATAGGTGATCACTTAAAACAGGTTGAAAGTAAAGCAGAATGTGCCTTAAGGCACATTCTGCTTTTTTTTCAGCCTGCTTTTAGCTTACATCTGATAAGTATAGAATATATTTTTTGTCAAACATATTCATGACCATATAAATTGCATCTATTTTCTACAAATTAAAGGTGTCTATATGAGGTAATGGGTTAATTAGAACGTTTGCCCAATTGATATCTAGGTCAAGTTCAAATATTGGTCATGTCGGGTCAAAACGAGGTCACTAGACCAAATCAAAGAAAAACAGTGTTAACCCTCTAGAGGCTACAAATCTCATTAGATCTGAATGAAATATTTTCAGAATGTTTGCCTACATCAAATCTAGGTCAAAAATCAAATGTGGATTGTATCTGGTCAAAAACTAGGTCACTAGGTCAAATTTTAGAAACATCTTGTTAACACTCTAAAGGTTGATTGTGGGTCATGTCCAGTCATAATCTAGGTCACTATATGTTAATTTTACATGGTGAACCAGGTGAGCGATTTAGGTCCATGGTGGCCCTTGTTGTCCGGTTTTAGGGAATTGTGGTTTTGAGAGGTTCCGGTTTAGAGTTGTTCCACTGTACTTGTTTTGAGCAAATAAAGTGTTAATAATAATTTATTTTCTTTGCAGAGAATTTTTCAGTCCAGAAGAAGTAAACCATATTGAGACGGGGCTAATTGAAGGACGATATGGAGATTATGCTAATCCGGTTTGTAGCACCCGTGCACGTTACAGTTAAGAAGACGTCATATTTTCCCAATAAACGCGTTTATGCTAATACTATACTATTCATTGCAAACTGTTTTGAGCCTAATCAGACACCGGGTAGCCCGGCGTCTGATTAGGCTCGAAACTGTTTCCAAATCAGATTTTAAACAAGTAGTCAAGACTAAAAAGCTTCATTACTAAATGTTATAACGTTACACTTGCATGTAGTTTTGTTTAAATGGGAAAGAATATCAGTGTTTCGTATGTACAAATACAATATACATGTACCGTACAACTTAACCTAAACGCACTTCAAACAAAAAAAGAAAGGTTGTTTTAGAAGTGTTCGCTATTTACTTTTTTAGATATGAGTCTTGACCATTTTTGGAGTCTAATCAGACACGTGTACGCAGCGTAGTGTCTTGCTCGACATGGTATGCATTGGACAGCGTTCTCAGAATACGAACGCGTTAAATTTGAGAAACATTAGCATTTCCCGTGTTAACCCTTTCATGATCAAATCATTCGGGAGATGTTTACCCCTTCACCGCTTTATTGTCGTCTGCTTCAATATTGTTGTCTGCAATGTCGTTTCAAAGTTAAACAAAATAAGGCAGAATGACTGGAGAAATTTCTTAACGAGTGTAAAACAGTTACGCGGCGTCTGATCAGGATCCAAACAGTTTACAAACGCGTTTTTAAGCATCATTGAGAGTGAAAGGGTTAATTAAATGTATTGTTTTTCATTAATCATATAGATGCCAGACGGACAGGGTAAATCAGTTCAAATGACGATCTGGAACTACGCAAGTGATGACGTCACGGGTATGATGGCCAGGTGTGAAAAGATGGTGGACACTTGTGAACAGGTACATGTACACAAATCGTTACTTTAGACTACTGTCCTTCTCTGCTACATTTCGTACTTCTCTGATCAGGAACCAAACTGTTAGACACTCACATCGATATGTTTTAAGTCATACTACATTGGATCTGGCTTTGAAATTAATCGTTATATTTATGCTTCAACTGGTTTCCTGGGTGTTAGAATGACCTACGCGTATGCTTACTCTTTACAGTGGAGAAAACCTAATTTTTTCTCAATAAATGTGATTGTGCTAAAACGAATATTACCATTACACACCGTTTGGAGTTAGATCAGATACAGGGTTACCCGGCGGCTGATCATGATACAAACTGATGGTCACTCATATTCAAATAAATCGTCAACAGTTTTCTCTTTTTTAAAACTGAGTTAGATCTACTACATTTTAGTTGCGTTGCGTTTTAGTCCGTTTAATCGGGAAAGTCACGGAATAACGTATCTTCCATCCACTGCCCCAGCACAATCCGGTAAAGTAGTGAATATGTTCAAGTGACAAACATTTCTCCACTGTAGATACTTGGCGGGAATATATTTCATTACCACAGCAAAATGATGGTCAAACAGGCGGAGACCGGGGGTAGACATCTGTGGCATCAAGATTTTTCTTACTGGTACAAGTTCGGTTTCCTGTTTCCTCACATGCTGACTGTGTTTGTTGCCATAGATAGATGTGCCAAGGAAAACGGATGTCTAAAGGTATGTTTAACGTTTTTATAGCTATGACATCATCGATTTTAATCAATTCTCCTCTGCTTTTATTTCTTAAATCACTTTAGGTATATTGAAATGAGTGTGAAACATTTTGGACCTGATCAGATGCCATATTACGAGGTCCCAGATCCAAACTGTTTGCAAACTACCAGTGTACTCGGGTTAACTCTTTGAACCCTAGTCCCGCATATAGGCGTCATTTACAAACAGTGTACCTGTGAGGAGTACACTTGTCCTGTGCAAACAGTGAAGACCCAGATCAGAGGGCTCCGAAAGGAGCCCTCTGATCAGGGTCTTCACTGTTTGTCTTAATGCAAAACATTGACAAAAACAACCCTTAAAAGTCAGAAATGGACTAGACTAGAATGGAAACTGGAATTGTCCATTTAAAGTTTCAGGGAGGAAAGAGTTAAGGTAGTGAAAGAGTAAAAATGGATCAAGTGTACAAAGAAAGCGTACAGTAACCAGGTGAAAATAATAGGTTTTAATCTATAACGGCGGTTTGCTTTTATGCTTTCTCAAATGTATATAAACGTGTTTTTAGGAAAGAATATTCACGGTTGAGGGGGACATGACAATATCTATGTAAGAAGTGGTTTAACATTCTTTAATACGATCAGTATTTATTCATGAAACAAATTTATGCGATACTTGCACCTATCTGACGCCATTGCTATTACTGAACACTAGAGGAATGTTCATGTGTTTTAGGTCTTGAGGGGATCCCACAAGTGTGGCCTCATTAGTCATCGGCAAGTGGAGGGCCAGCTTGAGGGCGACCCAGAGCGTGTTGAGCATATAGTCAAGGTCTGCCAGTTGGACCATGTCGAAATGGAACCAGGTAAATGTAGTCGATTTACATGGAATGATTTTGCACATAGACCAAAAAATATACTTACTCTGTACACAAGGTGTATACACATCTGGATTATAAAAAACTATCATCGCTAATACAGTATACATCTTAACACATATACTCCTCTATATTATTTACTGAGTGTACAAGTGACTATCAACATACAATGTTGTTAAAATAATATATTTGGTAGAATAGGTTATAAAAGCAATATTCCATATGCACAAAGAAAACACACTTAATGTTGTTGGGTAATATTAACTTTTTTACATACATACTTATATACAACTTACATGAAACAATAATCTCTTGAAACAAACACTGTTATGCAACACTCAGTGAAAACAATCGCACAGATGATGATAAATCAAACTACTTCTGTTATTCTACATTGCATTGCGTTCCGTTTAACACAATACCCCATTTAGTCCAGCAGAAGTTTTAGAGGACCTAGAAAAGTTGTCAATAGTTTTTTTTCTTTATGTATTTTAACAAAGTAAATCATAACTAACAATTTGAGACCGGGTAACTTTATGTTACCCTTGGGCAATTCGAGCGAATTCATGTTTACCCCACCCACCTATTTTAACATTGCTGAAAAAATTAATATGCCCTGGTTCCTTAATAAATCAATTATTTTAACCTTACCTTGTGAATTAAACTTACATTTTATACAACTAACACATTTGATATTGTTATGGGTCTCTATACACATGGCTAACACAATTGCCACCAATATGGCCGACAAAATGGCGTCAAAAGTGATTCATATGTATCAATTTCTAAAATTATTAGATTAGTGCTGGTACTTTATTATCATTATATTTCATGATGAATTAAACACTTTAATGTACATTTAAAGGTACATCACAAAATAAACAACATTTTGTAGCTCACCTGAGACAAATGCTCAAGATGAACTATTGGGATGGCCCTGTGTCCGTCGTGCGTTAAATGCTTCAAATTGCATCTCATCCATACCGCTGAACAGATTTCAACCTAACTTTACAGGAATGTTCCTGGGTCAAACCCTTTCAAATTTGTTCAAAGAATAAAAAACAATGCAGAATTCTTGATGTCATGGCAACCAAAGTGAAAAATAAGGAAATCTTTAAAAAAATCTTATTGTCAAAAACTTCAAGGGCAGAGCCAAAAAAATATTTGGCACATATACGCATCACCTACGGGTCTTCTATCACTTTTGTTCATATAATGCCCCTGGGGTCAGAGTTTTACATACAGTTATATACAGTAAAAATTGATTTATAACGAACTCTGATAAGGCGAATTTCGGCTTATAGCGAACTAAATTTCATTCCCCGAAATATATTTCATTCCCCGGCCAATCTGTTCATTAATTCTATACAGGATATAATGCTTAGTGCGAATTTTCGCTAAGAGCGAACTGATTTCCAAGTACCTTCATCCACAAAACGCTTTAAAGTACCTTCGTTAAAGCTAAGTCTCATCTTACTTCAGCATTCAGTAATTCGCACGATAAAAACCGTGACGCATAGGTGTTTAACACACACAATAACATCTGGATAACTTGTGAATTGACCCGTAAAAACGATTCTGTATAATTAACAAGGTTATCTTCTTCCAGGTATGCCTTAAACTGGCTGCAGGCTGCGTACCGCATGAAAGTTGTTTCGATGTACATATCTGACCACAACCCGTTCCATATCTCCATTTCGTGTCTCATTACATGTTTGCCCATCAGAAATTAATCCAGTACATCTGTTGGCAGTTGCTCCATTGCACTGATGTAACACACGCCATACCGGGCATAGTTGATATGCCCTGCCGCAAGGACATATAGCACCATCGCTCTTTATGCCTTCAAGTGGAGTAGCCAGTCCCTTTCTCTCTCCGCTGGGACCTATAACATCGAAATGAGTACCGGTGTGGTGAATACTTCAACCCATTGTTTTGCTGTTTTTTCCTAGTTGACCAACCTGTCCTAGAAGAGTTTCAAGGAAATCGTTTGATGACGAATCACTTTCCGTTAACACCCCTCTCAGCATCTCCTCCGCCACCAGTCGCAGAGCTCGACGGTTTTGGGGAATTGTTTTTCCAATCAACATTTTCTGAACGCCTCCGAACACCTCGCCCATTATCTCCGACAATCCAGTTTCTGACATCAGCGTACCAATGGCGCCGATGAAACTCATTAAGGAGTACATTCCTCCAAGGCATAAGATAACGTTCTCGAACAGCTGGAGTCTGAGGCAACTTTGTATAGTTGTAGATCACATGAATTACCACATGCTTCTTAACTATCTTTTGAGATATTTCTTGAGCTTTCTGCATAGCAGTCATCGTCGTGTCAGGATGAGAGGGTTTCATATCTATCAGTGGCAAGTGTGTTGATTTTGTTTTAGGCTTCATCTTGTGTCCCTTCTCTCTGCTAAAGGCAGTGTTGCAGCCATTGTATTCTGGAGTGCCCTCCTCCAGAAGGATGGTTTTCAGAAAAGACAAAGATCTTTGTCCTTGGCAGTATTTGTGGATGCTGTCTGTTGGCACTACAACTTCAACGGGAGAACTGTTCTGAAAACAGCGATTTTTGGCTATTTAAGTGGTCATCAATCTTCAAAACTAAAAAACAGGCTGTGGGGTAAAGCGTTAAAGGGAAAACTATGATGCATTTCCTACTGTAATATTGGGGTATTTCAGGGGACGCCCTCTTCTTTCATGCAAACTTACTACACAGCAGTGGAAACAACACCAGCAGTCACAGGAGACTAGCCCTACTGACGGCCTACTGCAGAACAGACAATAAATGTGTCATCAAACATCATCTAGACTGTGAAGACAAGATGGAAAAGGTAGGACATTAATCTCAATTGGTTATAGTAGAGAAGACATTATTTTTTCCCGTTTATACGTAAACGAAACGCATTGCAATAAAAGGTACATGTAGCAAAGTATGTATTTTGAAATTTCTAACGATTCAGTTTAATTTGAGTGGCAAACAGTTTAGAGCCCGATTTACCCGGCGTCTGATATGGCTCCAGACTGTTTGCACTTGATATAATAATGTTAGCTTCAACGCGTTCACTAGGAAAGAATAAGTATTGGCCAGTGTATACTGCTACATAGTAAATAATAAAATATGTAATGCTTACAATACAATTAACATGTTCTGCTAAGATAAATAGTGTTATTGCAAACATCTTAAGTCAGAGTAGAAGTCGATTAACTTAAACTGATTGTCACTCATAGTAAAATATAGTTTTAAGCCTTTAACATTTTAAACCAATGTCTTCTTTTCACATTTTATATCATTTAGTTTCCCTTCTGTTTCGTTTAATTAACAATATTGTTTCGTTTACAGGTTGACGATTCTGCTATTCTGAAGTGTACAAAGTATTTGAATGCTGAAGGAAAGGGATTCAAAAGACCTGCTTTGAAAAGGAAATAACTCATTGTTAGCTTGACGCGACTTAAACGGAATATTTCAAATGAGAGCTGTCTTGAATTTGTTGACGATTTACTACAGTAAAACCTTTCAATTACGATCACTAAATTGTGTTATTTAGTGGAATTTTCTGACAGGTAACTCCTTAAAGCAAGACCACAGTAGAAGCTTTCTGTGTTTACTGTTACCTTGTTTAAAACTGTCATCTGTCTTTTATGCACTCAATTAGCCTTCTTTTTAGTGGACGTACTAGAGAGGTTTTGCTGTTTTTGTAGGTATCGAACAGTTTTGGGTTTGATCTTGATCCAAACTTTAAATGTTGCTATGGACACCAGCATGCATCAAATGGTACGTGCGGTTGCAAATAAAGACTAACATTTTACATGTACACTCTGTAAGTACCTATGAAAAAAAATGAGACGTGCCATGACAAAACCTGTCTTATTGCATTGCAAATGGTGTACACCAAGGCGAGCCGCCCCGTCTTTTTACGCGTTCGCTGGCCTTGATCTACTCTTTTTGACACCCCACTTATCTAAAGCATTGTATTTAGCAGTATAATCTATGGTATTTGGCAGTGTTAATAAACTCAGATGTAGAGTCTGTGATGACAACGGTGCTTTGTCAGTACAATGTTGCAATGCAATAAGGCAGGTTTTGTAACGACACGGTTCATATAAGTTAGTTGCAGTTCGAACATATTCAGATACATTTATATTGTAAAGTTATTATGTACATCTTTGTAAATACTTATCAACATGAGTTTGTATATGTAGCATTTGGTCGTTCTTTATTTTGTCTCCCTTGTTATCTGAATTTGGATCACACAAAAATAATTTGTAAATTATATTTATTTTTATTATTATATGAAGCTTTTCTGTGTATCTGTAAAATATGATACAAGAGTCTGTATCTTACTCCTTGTATTTTACTCCGCCTTGTTTTCGATGAGCTTGACGTCATGGTTTTCATGTAGATGTATGTGAATTTTCTGCTTTATTCTTTCGAGCATACAATTATTGTTGTTCTGCTTCAAATATCAAATGTTCTGGATATACAATGATTTAAACAACAATTCGTGTTGCTGATGTATATTAAAGGCATATAACAAGCACATCACCAGTTGGCGATGCTCTACATGGCGTTGTATTCTTGTTTTGTATGCATTTCAGACCTGAACAAGTGTAAAAATTATCAGATTCTATAAAGAAAACCTTGTGCGAAAACATCTCCAAATTTCGAAGACGTCGAACCCAAATGTTGGAAGTTATGTGATGAGAAGTGATAGGGTCAATGCATTGGGTATTTGGAGATTTTACTCTAGGTGCTTAGCAAACTTTGAGTAGTAAATGAGCAATAACATATGTGTTCATATCGTAAAATTTTTAACTTATAGCAAACGGAGCATACCCTCCTTCATTTATGGCATATAATCTTGGTCTACACCCTTTTCAAATAAATGCCTTTTTGTGTTGACTCTATGCAGTAATAGGCTTCACGAAATATAAATGGCAAATAAGACTTCATTATGTAAATAAATGAACGGCTTTATTTATGCATGTCTGTGCATAAGACCTCGAACCAACAAGCAAGTACAGTGGAAAAGACGTTATTCTTTCTCGCTACACGCGTTTATGCTAAAAGGATTATGTCCATTCAAAACAGTTTGGAGCCTGTTTAGACCCGGGGTAGGCTTTAAAATGTTTGCCACTCAGATAAAGATAAATCGTAAGAAATTTCAAAATATTGTACTTTTACGACACTTGATTATTTTGCGGTTGTGGTTCACTTGTTTCAACTCAATTAGGCCTAGTTTCTACCAAAATGGACATTGTCAAACAGTGTAGACCCTGATGAGACGCCGCGTAAAGCGGCGTCACATCAGGGTCTACACTGTTTGCTATATCATATGAAATATGTTATGTATGGACAAACACTGCAATATCTTGACATCATCCTTGTATACGAGCGTACATTGCAACTACAATGAAATCTCCCAGCAAGTTACAAATGTATACAGAGAAAATTCATTGCAATAGCCACACATAAATTGGTTAACTAGAAAGAATAACCCATCCCCACTGTATGAAGACATGTCCCTGACCCAAGTATGTGCATATACAGTATCAAGATACAATGTGTGATACCACTCGTTACATGTATTATCAGTCAGTATCAACTGTTTACATTAAAGTTCAAGTGTCCATGAGATTACCCAATCGAAGTAACTGTAAGTACATTTGGTTTTTACTTTTCAAAATCTAATGCTTACAATTGACCCATTCACTGCCATATATACTCCGGATGTAACTGTATTTGCAAATAATGTAAATCCTAATCAATTACCATAGGTGATATTTTTTGTAATCGAAAAGGGTCTAGATTAAAAATCGAGTAATGTTTCAAAATGGTTTCACTTTCGATTACGGTTATTACAATGAAAAGCAAAATCCTTACCAGTAAGAATAAACTAGCAGAATACGTCTCATTTATAGTTTGCCGGTTGGTCAGTTTGAAAGCATTGTCGTTCAATCCGTTACTTCATGAATACACGTTTTGTACGCCTTTAATTTATTCCTGCACTGAGGAAAATAGTTCCATTTTATACCATCATGAATAATTATGTATTACACGAATAATTTCCTATTTTCATGCACATGGTAGCTTAAAGTAGACTGAAAGTAAAGCAGAATGCACATTCTGCTTACTTTCAATCTGCTTTAGCAGTCTTTGTGATTACTCCATAAAATTGCAAAACAATATTCTATCATTTAAGTCAGTTTAGTCCTGAGCCTTCAAGTAGATTCATTTCCAATATAGTCTAGCCAGGTTTTGACTTTTAAAGGTAATATTTTACATTGCATTCCAAAATAACAAATGTGCAATTCCTGACCAGAGGCATCCTTTCGTATCCCTTTGAACTAGGTCTACACGGTTTACCTAGGGCAAGTGTGTTCGTGACAAGTAAACTGTTTGCATATGACGCTTATAAAATCTGCAAGGCTTGCATAGGTTGACACTTTAACCGCTTTAATTTAGTCTGCTTTTTCTAAGATATACATCAGCTTTATTGACAGTTAATACAATGTTTCATTTCCTTTCACACTGAACATAAAACTAGCTAAACGTAAAAGTTCTCTGTATTATCAGTGAAATACCGACATATCGGTAAATATTGTATGTACATGTATATCTGATTTGTTTTCCTTCTCAGTTACGAACGCAGTGGAATCAATAGTGAAATGTCTATATACAATGGCAACTAAAGGTATGGAACAGTATGGTGTAACTATTGAATTTTATTTCACATCTACATCGATTAAACCAATCGAAAGCCTCTCTTTCTACCACGTGACGGTACAAGAGAAATCTGTATTGTACTGAATTGTAAAAAAAGCTATCACAGAAGGCCATATTTTTCTCATATTGGACTCGAATCCAGAAATTCCATATCATGTTCGTATTAGACTGGACAACTCTTCCGACACACTTCCCTTGGCATTTCACGCGTCTGCTATGTACAGTGCTCCCTCTCTACATCAACACCCAATTGGAAGCACAGATTGTGTGTTGTTCGGAGGTAGTCGTTATAGGGAGGGGAAATAAGACTTGGCTTACATTTGCAAACAGCTGGATTCCATATCTGACGCCGCGTAACGTTTGTCACTCCTCATTTTATTAATTCTATCAAAACTTCAACTTGTATGTAACTTTGAGAAAAACAGCAGACGGCAAAAAAGCAGATGGTATTGCAGCCATGAAAAGTGTTAGACATAATTGTCCTGTTAAGGGAACTGCGACAGGGACATTGTAAGGGGAAATTTGTTGTTGGCAGGGCTGTAATAGGGAGGGAACACTGTATTTTGTTTTTGGAAATTGCGAAGTCAAAGGCTATAAGGAATTGGAAAAAAATTATGTGGTTTCTTTTTGCATTCTATAATTTTATGGTGTGAAATAAAGAGACAATTTAACAGTGTTGAGTACATCACTGAATTCAATTGGACTCGTACACAGCAGTCATAATCCATATTGGATTATGGCGGCTGTGTACGAGTCCAATAGAATTCAGTATTGTACTCAACACTGTTAAATAACCTCATAATATTGTCGTAGTACACATCTTGATTAGTCCAATAGTCATCATTGTGTCTTAACCCTTCAAAACCTTGCCCCGAGTACAATGGTTACATGTAATTCCAAACAGTTTGAACTTTGAATATTGATCAGACGCCGCCTAACGCGACGTCTGATCATGGTCCAAACTGTTTGACGCTCATTTCAATGTTTCTTAGGTCAGACATACTTGAACTTTAAATTTGAGAAATAAAAGCAGACAGTATTTTTTTTAATTGATGACGTCTTGGTAGTGAAAGATTTTGTCATTTCATTATTACTAAGTTCTTCCTACAAACGACAACAATCTACGCACAAAATGCAACTTCAATTTACTATTTACAGCCGAAGTACGACGGAGAAGACACTGCTCTCTTCCGATGAACGCGCTTATGCTAAAACAATTATTTAACCCTTTCCCTTATAGAAGCGACTTTTAGCGCATTCATTTTATTCATCCGCCAAAGAAAATAGTTCCATTTTATACTGTAATGAATATGTACCATCAGAATTATTTTCTATATTCTAGCAGATAGTAACTTAAAGCAGGCTGAAAGTAAAGCAGAATGCGCCCTAGGGTGCATTCTGCTTTACTTTCAACCTGCTTTAAGTGATCACCTGTCTTTAATGTTATCAACATGTTTATTGGGTAAAGGGTACTATAGTTTTGAACCAGATCAGACGCCGTCGTCTTAATCAGGTGTCGTCCAAAACCCGGCGTCTATTTAGGCAACTTTCTGTTTGCCACTATCGTGAGAATTTTCAAAAGACTCATTTTCGCCATTTTATTGCAATTGGATTTCCGTTTCTATTCGTTTGAAATGGGAAAAAGAACGTGTTTTCCACAATGTGTATGTCTTTATCTTTGGAGAATCCATGTTAGCAGTTTGCACAGAAAAAGCACTAATAAAAAGGATCAGATAGAAGTACTCAAGACCAAATTAACTTTGTATACTACATCATTTTCTTGTATCCAAAAGCAGCCGAGCTATATTATTTTCTCAAAACCTTCACTGGATTACCCAGTGTACAATGGTTATTTGCAAACGTTTGGATTCTGACACTCACGTTTATAATTTTAACTTTTAAAGCGACTCGCAACCAGATGGTGCATTAAAAATAGTAATTTGTAAATATGTGTCAAACGCTTATATAAATGGTAAAGAATTAGATTAGGATAAGAAATTCTGTTTAAAAAAAATGTATTTCAATAAAAAAAAATATTGGTCTCTGGTGGGATTCGAACCCGGGGCCTGGCATTGGCGGACAGAAGGCAAAATAGGGGAAACCGCTTAGACCAATGGACCACGGAACTATCCGTTTATCTCGGATCGATTTAACGTATTTCAATGTGTAGCGATGGAGGTGCATACAACTTCGTAATTCGGCTCGTGTTTATGTCTGAGCCCGTGTAGAGAAGCAACAACAACAACTATACCGTCTACTAGTCGGTATAGAAAAACGATGGAAAATATCTAAAAATCTAAGATTCGGTGACGATTCTTGAGACTTTTTTTGGACTGATCATATTTTTTTAATGTCAGAAGCCAAATAATGCCACAAATTTGCTTTTATTTGAGTATTTTATTTTATTTTGACAAGTACACCATCCGGTTGCGAGTCCCTTTAAGTCAAAAAACCTAAACTATAAATTTGGGAAATAAAATCAGACGACAATTGTTTAAGCTGATGACGTCATGCCAGTGAAGGGGTTAAACCTAATTCTAACACACCTCGCCCACACCCCTATATAAGCGAAGAAGGACCGTCTCAGTGTACGAATTGTCAGTAGAACACTCACGCGCTAAACGTTCTAACGTGATGTCATTTGGCTTCAAAAGTGCGTACGCCAAGAAATGTAGCGCCGTTGCTTCGGTGCAAATTTCGGTTAAATTATGTGTTAGAATCGAAATAAAAAATTCATACCAGTGTTCTATCTAACAATCGAACACTGGTAGTCGTTGAGATGCTTGTAATTAAATCACTCGGCCTAAAGGCCTCGTGATTAAATTACTACGCATATCAACTCCTACCAGTGTTCGATTGCACGATAGAACACTGGTATGATTTTTTTATTTCTTAAATAGTTCTGTGTTATTTTCTTAGAATATCGCTGCGATGACCCTTCAAACTTTCAAGTCACGGATGATATGAAGACTGATTATGAACGAGATGGCTATGTACTGGTAAAGTAAGTGCCGAGGCAGCCATTTATGGCAAACTCTTTTCTGTTGTTTATAGATTCATCTATTACAGTGGAGAATCTGTTATTCTTTCCCGTTTAAACGCAAACGTACGCAAACGCAAAGCACTAAAACGTAGAAAAGAACAACTTTTGGACAATTCTGATATTTCATGTTTATCTTGGTGGCAAACAGTTTGGAGCCTGATCAGACGCCGGGTTACCCGGCGTCTGATCTGACTCCAAACTGTTTGCACTGCGAAAAATAGTTTTAGAGTAAACGCGTTTATTGGGAAAGAATAACAGATTCTCCACTGTATAATATCTGTACTGTAGAGAGGACGTTAACCTTTACGCTAAAACTAGTAGTTCCATTACAAGTAGTTAGGAGCCAGATCAAACTCAACACTGTATGCAACTCAAGACTTAAAATATCTTTTAGAAATCAGATATGTTACATGTACTACATGTATTGTAATTGTCTATACAGGTTAGTGTATTGCTTTTTTTGTTCCGTTTGCGTTTTTAGCTCACCTGAGCCAAAGGCTCAAGGTGAGCTATTGGGATGGCCCGTCGTCGTGCGTCGTCGTTAACAATTGCTTCAAATGACATCTCCTCCTATACCGCTGAACAGATTTCAACCAAACTTTACAGAAATGTTCCTTAGGTCAAGCTCTTCCAAATTTGTTCAAAGAATTAAAACACAATGCAGAACTCTGGTTACCATGGCAACCAGTGTGACAAATAAGAACATCTTAAAAAATCTTGTCAAAAACTACAAAAGCCAGAGCTTAGATATTTGGCACATAGCATCACCCACATGTCCTCTATCAAGTGTGACTGGCCCTTCTTCGCTAGAAGTGACACTATAATAAACAAACATTTATACGTTTCTAATGTCAACCCTATCAAAAAGTCACGTTGTGACATATACGTGGCTGTCGCAACCCCCTTGTGATGAATTCGCACGTATACGTCACAATTGTGACATATAAGGCTCTACATAGCATCATCTTCAGGTCCTTTATCAAGATTGTTCAAATTATGCCCCTCGGGTAAAAAATGACCCCGTCCTGGACATAAATCATTATCTCCATTTTGTCAGCTATTCTCAGGTGAGCGAAATATGCCCTATGGGGCTCTTGTTTAAAACGGGAAAGAATGACGTCTTTTCCACTCTAACCCTTTCCCCCATATCTTGATTTAAGTATTGAAGACATATAATTTCTTAAAGCAGGCTTAAAATAAAGCAGAATGTTCCTTTAGGAATATTCTGATTAACTTTCAGTTTGCTTTAAGCTACCATCTGCTATAAGACATTTTCCTTTTGGTACATCTTGATGGCAGTATACTTTAAAAGTATTTTCTTCGATTGGTTTATAAATGAAAGGTTTAAAAGGGCTTAGGCTTATTATAGAATCATTGGTTTATACATGTATATGATATACACAAAGAGTGAAGATGATAACGAGATGCCGCAACTGCGGTCTCTCATCTTTGTCTTCCGGGTTTTCGTTGCTAGAACTATAAACGGGACATTCAGCGCCGGGTCATATTATTATAACCGAATTGACGTCATTATCAACACTGCCAAATAACTACAAATAACTCAATAACAAGGCAGAAACTAAACATTTTTAACATCAATACTTAGTGATATGTCATTTGGCTCTTGTACTTTTTACCATTCACTACGAGAGAGATTTGTACAAAGATGCGACATGTACGGTGCTTGTTTTCCGGACGATTCTATTCGTAGAAATATAATAAACTTTAAGTAGATCTACTAAGATTGAGAAAGGCCAAATCAAAGTTAAAATGATAAGATACTATGATGGTACACTGGAGAATATGTTAATTCGTTCCTACCAAACGCGTTTATGCTAAAACGACTATAATCAGTGCACACAGTTCCGAGCTAGATCAGACGCCGAGAAACCATACGGTTGATTAGGACTTAATATGTCTGTCACTCAGATATATAATTTCGAATTGGCTGTAATTTTCCATATTTAATTGAATTGCGTTTCGGTTTAGTTTTGTTCGAACGGGCAGGAATAATATCACCACTGTACCATACAGAGGAGAATACGTTTATTTTCCCCGTCAAAACGAAAACGCAAAGCAATGAATCATAGAAAATGACAAATTATTGACCATTCTGACTCTTCACTTTAATCTGAGAAGCAAAACATTTGGAGTTTGCATTGGAATTTTTGTTGTTTTACAGTGGAGAATCTGTTATTCTTTCCCGTTTAAACGCAAACGTACGCAAACGCAAAGCACTAAAACGTAGAAAAGAACAACTTTTGGACAATTCTGATAATTCTTGTTTATCTTGGTGGCAAACAGTTTGGAGCCTGATCAGACGCCGGGTTACCCGGCGTCTGATCTGGCTCCAAACTGTTTGCACTGCAAATAATAGTTTTAGCGTAAACGCGTTTATTGGGAAAGAATAACACATTCTCCACTGTAGTGTAAACGCGTTTATTGGGAAAGAGTTACGTCTTCTCCACTGTACTTTTCGTATAGTGCACTTTGGTTTGAACTTGGATAAATGAAGTTTATAAAGCTCTGTTTTTATTTTCAGGGGACTATTTTCTGACCCGGAAGTAAAGCACATCGAGCATGCATTAATAGAAGGTCGATTTGCGGACCATACATATGGGGTAAACTAGTATTCACACATTCACGTCATAGCAAATAAAACTTACAAATTGAAGTGCTGGTAAAAATTAAGAAGTCTGGCATCCATTACACATTCCAATTGTTAGGCAAAGTCTACGTGCCAATATTTACAGTGGATATTTACATAAAATATATTTATACCGATTTTTCTCAAAACGCATTTCAGCTCAAACTCTTTGCGAACAGTTTCGAGCCATATCAGACTTCGTATATCCCGGCGTCTGATAAGATTCCAAACTTTTTTTTCTAATCAGTCATTTTTGCCAGAAACAGTCTGCTTGAAAATTATCTTTCATAACTTTTGATTGTAAGGTATGTTGGCAAAGAAACATCAAAATGAGCCTGAACTGTAATTTTCATCTACATGTAATTTGTTATTTTGTGTTCGGTTCCAGTCCCCGGATGGTGACGGTCGCAAAGCGCATATGGCAATGTGGAACCATCCAGGCGTTGACGTCACGGGGATGGTTGCAAGGTGCGAGAAAGTAGCAGGATCATGTGAACAGGTGCGCAATATATTTTAAAGAACCTCCATAGATTAAAAATAGAAAAATTGTAATTTTCTGTATTTTTGAAATTATGAAAATCAAAAAATTAAAATCAAAATGTGGTTTTGAATTGTCCGAGGTGTTGAACGTAATGAGCCGTCTCCTAAAAAGTTTTGTTTTTTTGCATCCGTTGAAAACGACATTAAATATATTTATTATATACCAACAGATGATTTATAGAGATTTCTCAGTTAGATAAATTTGATATCATCACTGTTGATATCGTACTTTTGCCGGAACTACTTTTTTTAGTTATTTAATTTCTAAGGGACTTCTGTTGACGACAATCGTAGCAAGTAAGGTATTATGCTAAAGCTAGATCTACATGAAAAATAAAATGAAAACTTACCAGAATGTAAATAGGATTTCCTATCCTCTAATCCGCTTTGAGTGATAGTCTGGTTTTCTTCCTTTTATGGGGCCTTTGCTTGTGTCTTTTCAAGAGAAAAAGAATCTAATGCAGCTTTGCAGATAATAACATTTTTCAAGTCAAAGATGCGAGAAATTATATAACAAGCACCCAAGAGCGAGAAACATATAAATTTCTGCTTTCAAAATCCTCTCCTCAAATGGCTGGTCAAGTCTTGTATCCAATCCATTGTGAAAATCCTTGACTCCTGGTTTTTTCCCTCCTATTTGAAGCCTTTATTTTGTCCTTTCTGATCCAAAGATATTGCAGCAACGCAAATATAAACACATTTTTCAGTTAAAGATGCAAGAACTTATTCTAACAAGCACCCAAGACCAAAAATGTATTACTTTTCCTCCTTAAGGCGTTTTTGTCCTTTTGGGTACTTTACAGTCTTTTCTTTAAATACCATTTGGAGTACTTTTAACTTTTTCCTAAATTGTGCCGTCTGCTTAACCAACAACACTGAAAATGGCTGATTTTCTGGATCTCTTACTCTAAATGAAATAGAAAATATTTTAAAAGCATTTGAATTTGAAGAAATAGACCAACAACCTACAATTCAACCATCTACAGCAAAACAAAGGTTTGGAAACATCAATCAACAAGAAATTTCAAAGTTCATAGCAGACCAGAAAAATGAAAATACTAAAAGAAAAACTACATCAGATATCAAACTATTTAGGCAATTTTTAGAGGAACAAGGAGAGAACAGAGATATTGAAAACTTATCAATTCATGAGCTTGATAGTTACTATGGAAATTTTGTGTCGGTTGTGAAAAAGCCAAATGGTTTGGACTATGAGCCTTCGTCAATTCGTGGCTTCCTTTCAAGTCTTGAAAGACACCTTAGACAGAAGGGATACACACAAACTGTCAATAAAAACCAACGTTTTCCTCACACAAACAATGCAATTAAAGCCAAATTGGCATATCTTAAATCTATGGGGCATGGTAACAAACCAAACGAGTCAGAGGAGCTGACAGATACAGACATAGACAAGCTATTTGAGAGCGGGCAGCTCGGAAATGACACGCCCAGTAAGATTGTTAACCTGCTTCACATGACCTTTTCTCTTGTTATGGGAATGAGAGGGGGTAGGGAACAGCATCAGTTAAAATGGGGTGATATTGAAATTTGCATTGATGAAGACGGTGATAGATATCTGCAACATATAAGAGAGAGACAGACAAAAACCCGTACAGGAACTGACCCAAGAATTTGAGAAAGTTCAAGCAAAAAGCATATAACAACCGTGAGGATATGACGAGGTGTCCCGTTTTGGCGTATGAAGAAGTACAGAGAAATCGACCAGAGCAGATGAAAACCCCTGATTCGCCGTTCTTTTTGTCCATTAATCATCTGTACCATAGAAATAATGGTCTCATGTTTAAAGCTTGTCCAATGGGAATCAACAATATCTACGGCTTGGTAAGAACAATGAAGGAAAATTCTGGCATTCAAGGAAAAAGAATAACAAACCACAGTGTGAGAAAACATCTCCTGCAAAAATGCAATGACATTGGGCTACCACCGAATCAAACAATTCAAATAAGTGGACACAAGAACATCGGGAGCGTCAACAATTACAGCAAAATGAATGACAAACAACAGAAAGAAGTTGCCCTGGCCATAACCAAAACAGCGCCCAGATCTACTGTCAGTCATATCAACCAAATGAATCCAATTCAATCATCACCCAACACTGTAGGCCTACAATTTAGCGCCAGCCAGACATCAAAACGTACAATGGAAGTTAAGTCTGTGTTCCAGGGAACAACCATTATTAATGGAGGGACATTTAACTTCTATGGAAAATCTAGAGCATCCCCAGTTCGTAAAAGGAGTAGAATCTTACCTCTTCCCCCAGACTCTGACAGCGAGTAAACCCGCTATAAATGTACAGCTGATTTCCTAAGACTTTCCATAAATCCCAGTTTGTAGATCCATTTTATGTTTTGTTTTCACAGCTTCAGACACAGAAGCTTAAATTAAATTGAAATGCATTGAACATTTTCTTTGTTTGTCACTTTATTTATTATTCACAGGGCCCCGATAACAATGAGTAAACTGTTTACATCTCAGCTAGTAAATAAGGAGAAAATAACCTAAGCTATGTAATGACTACTCTTTAGAATCGTTTGCATTAGACGATTCCAACAAGAAGTCACACCTTAGGGTTTAGTGAAGGATTTTGATGACATGTAAAAAATAAAAATACTCCCTGAGCTAAAAAGCCTTCAAAAAGCTAAGATATGTGTTTCGGCAATAAACCCTATGGTGTTACTACTCATTAGAATCGTCCAGGACGACTCTAACGGGTAGTTCCAAAAAATGATTTGGTTCTTAAATAAGTGAGAAAATGTTGGATTTGTGTCTAGTTTACTCCTTCTTATCTGGAGCCCATGTACTCCCCATTATCTGGAGCCCTTAAACTTCGCCTTTCCGACTAGACTCGGTTCTAAACACCGGTCAATGTGAATATTGTTTACACTGTAAATTTCCATATCCACATGAAGTCACAACATCCTTGAATAATAAGTGGAACGCACGATCCATAATGAATCCTTTAAACACAAAATTACTGATTATCTGTTGTTTTAAACACGGTAATATCCAGAAAATTCCTCTGAATGTTTCACCACGCTACACTAAAAAATTGCGTCCTCTCGGTTTTGAATTAGGCGGTTGGGGTGTATTCATACGCGATAGACAATACGTCATAACGGGGCGGGGCTTAATTTATCTAGCTCTACCATTCTGTCAAAGAGTCCATTTTTTCTGTCAGTTATTCTGCTGTTCGTGATCTCTTTTAAAACGGTTAAATGGTGTATAATAAATAGAATAATCAATTCCTTTTAGATTGATATGAAATATTAATCACGAGAATGGGTTGTTATCCTGTTAAAAAACTCGTCCTGCGGATTCGTTTTTTAACAGGATAACAACCCATTCTCGTGATTTATTTTTCATATCAATCCAAAGGAATTGATTATCCTCTATATACCTTGGAATTTACACATTCCTCCTGACTTATAATATTCATTATATACCTATCGATGAATTATAGAGATTTCTCAGTTAATTAAAGTTCATATGCGTCACAGTTGATATCATGACAAGTGATGATATCACTTTTGCAGTGACGATATCATTGTATGACGTCACGTCACAATATTTTTTGTGACTTTGTGCGTAAACAATCAATTGTTCTGGTTTTCTCTGTAAAATATCATTAGAATTTAGAAAATAAATAGAATAATCAACTCCTTTGGATACGTATGATAAATAGATCACGATAATGTGTAGCATCAATCCAAAGGAATTAATAATCCTCTATATAATCTGATTTACATTTTCTTGTCATGTCTGTTGATTTGTTTCCTTCAGTTTTTAGGGGGAGAGGTATACCACTATCATACCAAGTTTATGTCCAAACCAGCCAAGATTGGCGGAAAGCACATATGGCACCAGGATTACGGGTAAAATTCAACGGAACTACGGAACATAATGCAGTGAAGAAGACGTTATTCCTTCCCAATAAACGCTTTTATGTTTAAACCAGTATGTGTCCTTTTCAAAATGTATTGAGCCGGATCAGACGCTGGAAACAGTTTGCTATTTAGACTGAAATTAATAGTCAGAATTGTAATAAAAAAAATTGTTATTTTCTCCGTTTTAAAGCAATTCGTTTATTTAATCGGACATGAATAATGCATTCTACACTGTATTAGTTTTATTCAACCTTTAGCCAGCTAGACAGTATTCGCATGTACAGTGTGTCTTCTTTGATGTATTAAAAAACTGTTTTAGAAAATATCATCTTAGTATCAAACAGCTCGGATCCAGATGAGATGTCGAGTTACTTATCTTCTCATCGTTGTGTTAACTGAAATACAATTTTACTCAAATTGAATGTTTAAAGACATGTTAGATAATAATAAATAATGAATGTGTTGCAATTCGTCAATTCATGTTCAAAGACTCGTGCCTTTGTTTTATACATGTACAGTAAAAACCTCTTTATGACGAAAACTTAATTGTGTTAATTATTAGGTGTCTTCGACAGGAGACTGCTTAAAGCAAGGTGACAGTAAAACAGAAAGCTCCTTCAGGAGCTTTCTGTTATACTGTCACCTTGCTTTAGCTGTCACCTGACTTTTATGCAATCAATAAGCCTTCATTTAGTGGTATTATTGAGGGGATCTACTGTATATTATATTTTAGAACAGACGAGCATTGTTACCAAGGACTTTGTTTGTATAAAACTCGTTCCTATATATGTTTTTGATAATGCTTTAAGTTTTTTAAAAGAAAGTATAAGAGTATTTACCGATTTATTGCCAATGAGTCGAGTTTCGTCTTTAAGTCGATGAAACTAACTACATCTACTTCTATTTCTAACTTCAGCTATTGGTACATTGATGGCTCTCTGTTCCCGCGCCTGATGACCGTTTTTATAGCCATTGACAAGTGTACGAAGGAAAACAGCTGTCTACAGGTATGTATAATTAAACGATAATACGTGGTTGAAATATTGTCTTAAAACATTGGACCTTACCGTTGACTCTCTACAATATTTCTTAAAATTCATTTTCTTGACTTAAAACATGGTGTGGGTGCAAGTTTATCTTATTGTCAATAGTGGGAACTGAAATTCCTTCTCGTCTGTAACGCTGGACCAATTTGAAAATACATGTAGTGTTTACACAAATAATGTATCAGATTCCTTACAAAAAATATCAGCTTGAAAATCATGATCGTAACTTAGAGCGACAGACGTTTCATATACGTGTATGGCTATATTGAAACTTTAAAGAATCTTCTTGTCTTAAGTCACTGGTAAGAGCTCTAAAAACATCATAAATGATCCATGGGTGACCATCATAAAGATCTCTCCTAAATTAATTTCCTAGCTTAAAAAGGTGTCATCCACTGAGTGTGGACTGTCTTCTATATGGCTATAAGGAAAAGTACAAACTCTTCTTTGCTAAAACCACTGGCCTTAACCCTTTCATCGCCGAAGTCACATTAAGTCGATGCGGTTTCTGATCAGAATCAAAACTATTTGACACTCGTATCGATATTCTTAAGTCACACTGTCTTAATTCTAATTTTGAAACGATGTTGCAGAAAACAATATTGAACCAGACGACAGCGTAGTGATTAATTTGGCGCAGGAAGGGTTAATTGAATGTAAATTAGACCATGACATTGGGTAACCAAGGTCATCATGGCGCCTTGTTTATGAAAGAGTTATATCTATAATCTGGAGACTATGTTTTAGGTATTGAAAGGCTCTCATCGCTGTGGTCGTATAGAACATGTGACATGTGCTGGACAGAAGGGAGCTGATATGACCAGAGTAGATGAAATAGCCAAGGTGTGTCCTCTTGTCCATGTCGAGATGGACCCAGGTAGGTTGTACTTCATTCTCAGTGTTGTTATACTTTCTGGTCCTTTGGAATCATTGATTTCAGGGCTTTTACAGTTGAAAGTTGAATTCCGCTTAAGCTGGTGCTAGGGGGCGTGAGCACTGTTGCATATTTCAGTATTGCTAATGAACAGACTCAATTAAACCGAGTCTGCAATTTTCAGTATTTGCTTTGTTTTCTGTGCTTTCAAAGGATCTCCCCTTATTCAGATTTATATAACCCACAACAGCAGATGTTAAGTGCTTGTGTGGCGGCTGTAAAAAGTTGCCCCGTACTTCATTATCAGTGTTGTTATACTTTCTGGTCCTTTCGAATCATTGGTTTCAGGGCTTTTACAGTTGAAAGTTGAATTCCGCTTAAGCTAGTGCTAGGGGGCGTGAGCACTGTTGCATATTTCAGTATTGCTCATGAACAGACTCAATTAAACCGAGTCTGCAATTTTCAGTATTTGCTTTGTTTTCTGTGCTTTCAAAGGATCTCCCATCATTCAGATGTATGAGCAATAGATTTTACTATTACATTTCTTCTTCACAAGGTTGCCATCTCTATTTATATGCAAAATTTTGATTTATACCGATCGTACTAGTATTTAATAATTTAAATTTTGATAACGCCATCTCCCTTAAGTTCAAATGACCCGTATTTCAAAGTTAAAACGTGGCTAAGCCACGTTTTAACTTTAAAATATGGGAATGTTCGAACTAACGCGAGTACTAAGTATCGTGCTTCGACTGTGTTTGACGTTTTCTTATAAAGGTGATGCACTCTTCTTTGGCTGTAATTTGCTTCACTGTAGCGGTGCGAATCTGAGCGACAAAAGACGATGGGCGTTTCTGTGTGCGTACAACAGGGCCGATAACAACCCTATCTATAAGCACCACCACCCACAGTACACTCCCTTGGAAAAGGCAAGCAGAATCTGTTGAAATCTTAATATTTGGCAACCGTGAACACCTACATGTTAATTTGTTTCATAGTTGTTAGCGTAACAAACTTACATTTTGGGGTCGCTATCGAATTGGGCAATTGTAACTTTAACTACATCATATTCAAATATTATAGTTGTTTGACTTTATGTTATTTATTTTAAGGTCAAAACTCGATAATCCGTATATAACAAAATTGGCAATTTCAAAGATGTAAGTGATCACACAAAATATATTCGAAGTGTTACTTCATTACATTTACCCGTACATACATGTACATATAGCACGTTCGAATGTATCTTGTAAACATTTTCAACATAAATCTCAGAATTATAAATGCAGTCTTCAATAAGATATGCTGCGGGTTTGACAAAGATGAAAAACTCTAAATATAATATTGATTATATACATTGGAATAATTGGAAAACAGGATTCTATGGAATGTAAACCAATTACATGTACAGTGCTCCCTCTCTACAACGACACCCAATGGGACACACAGATAGTGTGCGTTGTTCGGAGCGAGTTTTTATAGAGAGGGGAAATTAGGACTTGGATTATATTTGCAAACAGCTTGAATCTAGATCAGACGCCGCGTAACGCGGCATCTGATCTTGATTCAAGCCGTTTGCCACTCGTCATTATCATTCTTCTATCTAAATGTCCATTTATATGTAACTTTGAAAAGAAAAAAAAACAGACGAAAATTTTAAGCGGACGATATTGCAGCAGTTTAAGCGTTAGACATAGGGAACTACGACAAGTGGAGTTGTAAGGAGGGAGTCGTTGTTGGAAAGGCTGTTGTAGAGAGGGAACACTGTACATGACTCGTCCTTTTTTTCAAGGTTTTTATTTTGCTTATATGTGGCCTTTTCTCTTTACCATATGACAATTATATGTGTTGCGGTGTTTTAAAACCTAACTCATTCATTCAATAATATTACACGTATGTGTATTAGGCAGTAAAATAAATACATAAATCTTCATTTTATACTTTAGGTTGACAACAGTGCTATTCTTGCCTGTCAAGACTTCACGACAATGGATGGTAAATGGTTTGCCGACGAATGGTTCGAAACTCGGGAAAGGCCTGCCTTTAAAATAACGGAAACTGAGCAATGAAACAATACATGGAGCCGTCACAAAAGCATTATGAATGACATGCACCTTCATCTGTATTTTGAGAAATTAAGTGTACGCGTCTTCTCATCAGGATCCAAACTGTGTGACACTCATGTCAATATTTCTAAAGTAAATAATACCCAACCTTAAATGTGGGAATTATAGAAAATTGATGACGTCATGGCAGTGAATAATTAATTACATTACTGTGGTATTAATAGCTTCTTATGTGATTGTTTCTTAATAAACTTATCATTTCCAGCGGGTATAATGCGATGAAACCACATATACGCTCGTGGTGAAAATATATATTTTGGATTATGGAATGGACGTAATTCTTTCCCATGTAAACGGAAACAAAACACTATTCAATAAAACGCAATCGCAATTCAATAAAATGTAAACAAATAAGTTTGGTTTGTTTTTAAAAAAGAAAAAGAAATAAAAAAAACGGACGTTTCATTTCAAACTCATTGACAAATATTATGCAGACAGATGGTTACCCGGTGTCTGATCTGGCTTCAAATTGTTTGCAGCGGAAATAGTTGTTTTAAGATTAATAATAGTTTAGCAGAAACGCGTTTCGTTAGGCAGAATAGTGGACACCGATAGATTATCGATAAACTGTCTTACGCTAGCTTGCGTGCCCGTCAATGTTCGGCTCTTACCGCTCGGTATTTACGGAAACTCCCGACGACTCTTTGAACATATTAATTTTATTTTCAATTTGAAAAAGGACCAAATTAACATTAACTTACAATTCTTAAATTTATATCAAAAGAAAGAAAAAATAGTCAAGTATACGAGCCCGTTTGCACAGAATTGATATCGATTTGTATAAATGCACAAGGTCGTGTTATATTATCCGCGTCGAGGCTTATTTTCAGCATTTTACTCTTTGTTTAATGTGATTTAGAGGTGTCTTTTTAAACTTAAAAAAGGACCAAAATCTTATTAAAATATTTTTTCAAAACAAATTTCATCATAAAGGAAAATGTTTAAGCTAACACAGGCCGTTTGCACAGGAACGATATCTGTCCAGAAAAAAAAGTTATTACAAGTTATGTAAAAATGCCCTTCTTATTTTAATGCTCGAAAATGAGAGCAAGTGGGCCACCTGCGTGTCCACTATTCTGCGTAACGTAATGGCAAAAAATAAAGTTTTCCCCACTATACAGAGCAGTGCGTGCATTCATCACGTCATGCGGTGTCTGCTCAGGACCTAAATTGTTTGCCATTAATTTTAATATTTCTTAAGGGGGTAGGTGCACCTTGGTAAAGTAAATACCAAATTCTTCAAACTTTGCATACTGATAGTAAAATTAGTTTCTATGACAAAACTGGTGAAAAAAGTGGGGGTACCGGACCTTTCTTTTTCACAATTTGAGATTTTTCAAGGCTACCCCCCTAAAATTGAAGCTTCATAAAAAACTCCTACTTTTTTGTACTACGGTTTTTCAATCTTTATTTAAACAATCTATTTGTACCAAAAGTATCCTAATTTATATTACCATAGTAAGAATAAACCCTGAAAATAATGTTTTTTCAAGATCCAAAATAAAAATATTTGATTTCACCAGAAAGGAGTAAAATTTACCCCACCCACTTTTTTATAATGGGAGAATAAGGCACTGTGAAAATTGCCCTACAAATCATAGCAAACTAAATACCAAATTTTTTATTTGTTGTTTTTAGCCTTGCAAACAAAATGTTTTAGTGAAATAGCAAATAAAAACACAGGGTCCCGTACCTTTTAAAAAAGATATAGATCATTTTATCAAAAAAATCCATTTATTCTCATTTTTTCAATTTTTTGTGTACTTTTACCAAAAATCAATTTTTTTCTAAAAAATTTCATTTTATCTATCGAGTTATCTATAATTTAAACTAAAACTGTACTACCATGAAAATTTCATGCTTATATTTTGAGAAATTGAAATGAAATCGGATGTAACAAAATACAACCTACCTATGAAAACAGTGTATGCTGTTAACTACGAATAGGACATAAAACTTAAAAAGTCCCTTCCGGAACGAAAATCCAACTTTTCCCCGTGAAAATAGTGTTTTATTACTGTATGCATTCACCAAAAATGAGTTCTTACCATTTTTTTGAAAACGAGTTCGTAAAATTTTTCGGAAATTTCATAATGCTCAAAAAGACAGGCCGACATCCTTAAGTTAAATTACCTAACATTAAATTTTAAGAAATAAATACAGACGATCATTGTTTAAAATTGACTACGTCATAACATTAATTTGCGTTAATTTCGTTTAACTTAGAAAAGATAACCTCTTGCAGTGGAGAAGACGTTATTCTTTCCCAATAAACAAGTTTACGCTAAAACTATTATTTCCAGTGCAATCAGTTTGAAGCCAGATCAGACGCCGGTTAACCCGACGTCTGATCAGGTTCCAAACTGCTTGCCACTCAAATTAAAACAAATAGTCAGAATTGTCAACAAGTTGTCATTTTCCACGTTTTAATGCGATGTGAATTGCGTTTCATTTGCGTTTAACCCATTACCCAATAACCCGTATATAACATTAAATACAGGTGAGCACTTAAAGCAGGTTGAAAGTAAAGCAGAATGTGCCTTAAGGCACATTCTGCTTTACTTTTAGCCTGCTTTAAACAAACATCTGGTAGGCTATATAAAATATTTGTTATGGTAATTGTTCATGAGGGTATAAACTGGAACTATTTTCTTCAGCGGATGAATAAATTAGATACGCTAAAAGTCGCTTCTATGGGGTAAAGGGTTAAACGGGAAAGAATAACGTCTTCTCTACTGTTGCGCATGCAGCTTGACTTATTGCAATTGAAGACAACTAAGACGCATAATCCGTTTCATCATTTATTTACACATTCATCTTTGACACTTCCAATAGACAAGTCTAGTTTGCAATCAAAATCTAGTACACTAATTACTTACAACAATATATTGCAAATTGCAAACAGCGTCGACCCTGATCAGAGGACCCCTGGCTTCTCGACAAGAGTGTGTTGAAGATTTTTACATCCGTGAATTCATACTCTAGGATTGCAATAAGAGTAGAATATTTCCATAGATGATTTCTGCTTTACATTCACCCTGTTCTAAGCTGTTTTATTTCTGAAAATGAGCCTTGTCGTACTGTTATGGAATAATCTATATTAAAGCCCCTTATGACTTGATAACTAGCCTATTCTAACACAAATTTAAAGCAAGTCCCAAAACAACATGGATTGACAAGTTATCAACCCTTTCGCTGCCAAGGCCGACATTACTTACATTTCCAAACGGCGTTAACAGGATCCAAGCTGTTTGACACTCATATCCATATTTCAGTCCAAAAGAGCATACAATTTCAAATATGAGGAAAAGCTGACGATAATATGGCAGCGACTATGTTTGACGGGTATTTCTGTCATATTGCAGCAAAGGGTTAAATATTGTATAGAAAAACAATTCTCTTTGGGGGGTTTTCCATTATGACTACATGCATTTTAGCAAGCGGTGTTGATTAAAGTCAGGCGAGGTTGACCCGGCTTACAATCACGAGCCAAACTGTTTGACCAGCGTTTTGAATAATGTGTTTTCCGTCAGTAATACAGTTTCAATGCAAAGCATAGTAGGACAATCAGACGATGGATATAATGGCGAAAGAATTAATTTGTTACTACAGTGGAGAAAACATTCTTTCACAATTAACGCGTTAACGGTAAATCTATTATTTCAATTGCCACTAGTTTGGAACCAAATCAGAGTCTGACCAGGCTCCAAACTGTTTGCCACCAACATTAACATGAATTATCAGAATTGTCCAAAACTCGTCATTTTCTACGTTTGAGTGCTTTGCGTTTGCGTTTAACCCTTTACCTGATAGTCTATTTCTAGTACTTAAGATAGGTGACTATTTAAAGCAGGTTGAAAGTAAAGCAGAATGCGCCTTAGGGCGCATTCTGCTTTACTTTCAGCCTGCTTTAAGCTATCATGTGCTATAATATAGAAAATATTCCCTATAATACATATAAATTGCTGATTAAATTGGAACTATTTTCTTCAGCGGATGAATAAATCATATCCGCTAAAAGGCGCTTCTATTGGGGAAAGGGTTAAACGGGTAAGAATAACGTTTGTTCCACTGTAGAAAACTAGCACACAAAACCATCCACACCAGCATGTTATTTGACAGGCTTCAGTAACGATGTTTTGTCCACTCCTAGTGGCATAAACGCCTTCCCTTCAACATCTATAACTTTCTTGCACTTCAGAATTTCTTCATCCTTCACCTGAAACATTATTGATATCAATTAACTTAACTCATTCACCACTGAAACTTTTTAACCCATTACCCCATAGCCTGTTTCTAAATTTGAAGATAGGTGACCACTTAAAGCAGGTTGAAAGTAAAGCGGAATGTGCCTTAAGGCACATTCTGCTTTACTTTCAGCCTGATTTAAGCTATGATCTGCTAGGATATAGAAAATATTTTGCATGTTATATATTCATGATTGTATATATTTGAACTATTTTCCTTAGTGTTGGAATAAATTAGAGGCGTAAAAAGGCGTATATATGGGGTAATGGGTTAAATGGCCGATTCCCATTTCCAATTCAATCTGTACGATTTTTGACAATTTAGAATTGATTTTAACAACAAATTGTAACATGATAAACAGTATAGACCCGTATCTATGAGTTTCTTGAGGAACCCTATGATCAGGGTCTACATTGTTTGCATAGAACATCTGTAACACTGTTTGTTTATGACGAATAAATTCGTCGCCAGGGTTGAATGTGTTTACACGTGGTATAATAATTATCGACTGTACAATCTGATTAGTCAATCCATTTACTCAACATATACGTCTTTTTACGCATATAATTATTTGCTCCTACTCATACAGCGCTCCCTCTCTACAACGACATCCACTGGGAGACACAAAATGTGTGCGTTGTCCGGAGGGAGTCGTTATAGGGAGGAAAATTGGCTTACATTTGCATACAGCTCGAATCCAGATCAGACGCCGCGTAACGCGGCGTCTGATCTGGATTCAAGCTGTTTGTCACTCCTAATTAAGTTTTTTCCGTAAAAAAAGTCCATTTTGTAACTTTGAGAAAAACAGCAGACGACAACTTTAAGCAGACGACATAGCAACAGTACAAGCGTTAGACATAAATGTTCTATTCAGGGAACCTGCGACAAGGATCGTTGGAAGTAGGGAGTTGTTGTTGGGAGGGCCGTTGTAGAGAGGGAGCACTGTAATTTGTTAGGTACCAAATGTATACACCAATGCATTTGGCCCTATCACTATCTATCCACATAACTTCCTACATTGTTTTTCAATTCCTTCAAAACTTGGTGATATCCTTGCCAATGGTTTATTTCACAGATTCTAACACGTTTACACGTGTTCAGGTTATGTAGGCGAAACCCGAGGCAATTATAAAAAGGTAAAATAACTGAGATCTCGCAAAAATGTTCAAGTTCATTGAATTCTACATTGTAACGTTCTTAGAGATGTTATTCGTGGATAAAACAATGTTTTATCTTTCAATGTTCTGTTTTACCCATTAATGAATTGTAAAATATGCTCATTAACCCAGAAACACAAATTGTTACTTTTGCAGTTTTCTGTGAAAAAGTGATATTTTAACTTTTATTACATGTGCTAGTCACATGTGAAACTGTAGGATGGACCTCTAGCTACAACCCTCGAAAATTATGTTAAAATTGAAAAAAGAAAGTGATAGGGTCGATGCATATGTTTCTATGAAGGTTATACCTTTGGTGCCTAGCAAATGTTGATTAGTAATAGACATGTAGTTCCTATTTATACAGTCATGAATGGGCAGCATAAAACATCTTTATCCTACAGTGGAGAATCTGTTATTCTTTCCCAATAAACGCGTTTACGCTAAAACTATTATTTGCAGTGCAAACAGTTTGGAGCCAGATCAGACGCCGGGTAACCCGGCGTCTGATCAGGCTCCAAACTGTTTGCCACCAAGATAAACAAGAATTATCAGAATTGTCCAAAAGTTGTTCTTTTCTACGTTTTAGTGCTTTGCGTTTGCGTACGTTTGCGTTTAAACGGGAAAGAATAACAGATTCTCCACTGTAGCAGATGGTAGCGTAAAGGAGGCTGAAAATAAATCTGAATAAACCTTAAAGGCGCATGCTGCTGTACTTTCAGCCTGTCTTAACTGGTACATTGTATTCAAAACAAAACAAAAAAGCTATGGGGTACTTGGTTAAATGGCATTCAATTTGCTTGGCATATATTGCAATTAACAGTGTATACATCCTAATGTGTCGTCTAAATTATGGCATGCACTGTTTGTTAAAAAATATGCTTGTTTTGGAACGTTACTATGATCTGCTCATCTTCAAATAAAAAGCTTTTCATGATTTCAGGTTTACAGTAGACATAGGGGGTTCTCAAAGAGGTACAATCATCAATTAGTAATGTGAGTCAAGCAACAAATTCAGGGTATTTAGTATTGGCCATATATGACCCCTTCAGAAATAGTTTAGTGGGATATATGTGTACAACTGAATGGTTTTAAAGAAGAAAAATCCCCCTTATAGCTTTACAATGGTAGTCATGCTGCGTACCTTATGAAGGGGCGTGTATGGTGGGTGATGATGGGCTTTCACGGGGTCGTTGGAAGCCTTGTTGTAGCAGCACAGTAACGCCCAGCGGCGGAACTCACTCGTGTTGGCACTGCTACAGTGTAGCACATTACAGTGCATGAATAGGGCGTCACCTACAAAACAAAGTATATACAGTGACACCAAGCGGCGGAACTCGCTCGTGTTAGCCCTGTTCCATGAACTTTTACTCTTATTATAAAAATTATAAAGTTTAAATGTCGTTTAATACTGAAGAAAAGACAGACCTGACTCCATCTCGGCATACTGTAGTGGACAGGCTTTCTTGATCTGCGCCACACGAACCAGATCCGCCTCAAACTGACCTCCGTTCCTGTGGTGCTCTATACGGCCGCATTTATTTGATCCAGGGAGATACTGAAAACCAAATTAACATAACATCAAAACAGTCTAAATTAACATACAGTGCTCACTCTCTAGAACAACACATAATTGGAGACATAACTTTCTCACATAACTACCCCTGTTTTCTATAGCAAACAACGATGACGAATATCCTTATCTCCAACATGTGTAAGATCACTTTGATGACGTCACTATAACGTCAATATTTATAACGGCGTTTTGACGTAAACGGGATTCCAAACAATGCCTATTGCTTTGAAATAGCTTAAATCGTTGGTAATGTGAGAAAAAGAATCTGTCACTCGTCGATGTTAAAGACAAGTTGGTCTCAAACTCGTCTAGAATAGAAAAGTTATTAAGCTCGCCAAGGCTCGCTTAATAACATTTCAATTCTAGACTCGTTTGAGATCAGCTTGTCTCACTCATGACAGATCCTATATATGTGTGTTGTTCGGAGGGAGTTCTTATAGGGAGAGATAATTAATATCTTTACTTGGCTTACATTTTCAAACAGCGTGAATGACGTAGCTGTTTGTCACTCGTCATTTTTTTCTTATGACAAAATGACTCTGTAATTTCGATCAAAAGCAGACGACAATTTTAGCAAACACTATTGCAGCAGTAAAAGGGTTAGACATAAATGACTTGTTTAGGGAGCAGCGACAATCGTTGTTGTTGTTCGGAGGGCCGTTGAAGGAAGCACTTTACATGTAACTCATTTTAAATCTTAACGTTAAACCAGGATGTTGCATTGGTGAGTTTCTTTAAAATTTTAAGATTAAAACTGGTATGAGAACTTAAACAAATACTTCTATATAACGTGGAGAAAACGGAAATCAAACGCATAGCACTAAAATGGACACTATTGCAACTTGATGTGTTTTACTACTTTTTTTAAACCTGAATGGCAAACTGTTTGTAGCCTGATCAGACGCCGGGTTACCCGGCGACTGATCTGGCTCAAAACGGTTTGCATTTGAAATAATAGTTTAAGCGTAAACGCGTTTATTGGGAAAGAATAACGTTTTCTCCACTGTAGTACCTGCAGACAGCCGTTGCTTTTTTCACACTTGTCCATTGCCATAAATACGGTGATCATGTCGGGAAACAGACATCCGTTCTCGTACCAATACCTGTAATAAATGGTAGCCTGTGTTGTTAAATAAGCGAAAGCCTGATCTCGATCTAAACTTGTTTGCCAGTCGTTTTTAAATTTTCTTATGTTTCGAAAGCATAACATTGATTATAAGTTTTTTCTGCATATGATTATGATGTGTTTGCAGCATATGACAATTCGGTAGGACAAGGATTAAACGGCAACCTACAGGACATTTTTCATAAAGCTTTTCAAATATCAAGAAAGAGTAGAAACGAGAAATTAAATTTCTAGAACTATCAGCAACTATTTCGAAACATACACTCAGTACAAAAAGAAACGCACACTTTTATTACAATATTATCTGTATGTAGAAGGAAAGTATTTGTGAAATAATCGTTTCATTACAGTTAGTAGTTCCGTCTTAGGCTATCAATGTTGAAAATGGGAGGTTTATCATTGAATTGGTATCATCACAACCTGTACATCTCGGTGCGGTGTTTTCAACAGGCACTAGTTAACTCTTTCGCTGCCAAATTAATCGTGAGATTTTTATCCCACCACCGTTTCATTGTCGTCTGCTTCAATTTTGTTGTTTGCAAGATCGTTTCAAAGTAAGATTCAAAGTAGTATGACTTAAAGTATATCTATACGAGTGTCAAACAGTTTAGATCCTGATCAGACGCCGCGTTACGCGGCGTCTGATCAAGATTCAAACTGTTTGAAAACGCGCCTTTTGACGTCATTTAGAGTGAAAGGGTTAAAATACAGCACAGTAATTTAAGTATATGTTTTTCTAAACTTGTGGCAGAATTAAATTGATCTTGAGATATGGTCTTAGTATCTTAAAAAAGTCTCTTAATCTGCGCCTGAGCACAATGTGCGTTTCTTTTTGTACTGAGTGTATTTTGGTAAATTATAATTTACAAATGAGAAGAACAAAACCCTGTAAACTACACCGCAAATAAGCAGTCATTTCTATGTGTTAGTGTGCGAGAAGAGTGACGTAATTTTAGTCAGGGAAAGCTCTTGGTAACGGCCGTTTTTTTCTATTACACTTTTTTCTCTAAGTAAATACTATGGTATATATTTTCTTAGAGGAAAAGTTAGAAAGTTCGACAATAATTTGACTTAGCGAAAAATGTAAGCGTTAGCAAATTCTAAACCAAAATACTTATAAAGTTTAAGAGCAAAAACACTGAACAAATCCAACCTTTTCTCTCTCACTCATTTCAGTACAAAATCATATGGCGTTACTACTAATTAGAATCGTCTCAAAGGGACGATTCTATGGAGTAGAGACACCGTTGGGGTTAATGCAAAAATGAAGATTTTTTGTTGTTGAAATAATCTTCTACATACTTATCTGGAGCACTGTTACAGTGGATAATCTGTTATTCTTTCCCAATAAACGCGTTTACGCTAAAACTATTATTTGCAGCGCAAACAGTTTGGAGCCAGATCAGACGCCGGGTAACCCGGCGTCTGATCAGGCTCCAAACTGTTTGCCACCAAGATAAACATGAAATATCAGAATTGTCCAAAAGTTGTTCTTTTCTACGTTTTAGTGTTTTGCGTTTGCGTACGTTTGCGTTTAAACGGGAAAGAATAACAGATTATCCACTGTAATTAGAATCGTCTCAAAGAGACGATTCTATGGAGTAGAGACACCGTTGGGGTTAATGCAAAAATGAAGATTTATTTTTTTAAATAATCTTCTACATACTTATCTGGAGCACTGTTAACCTTTTGAACCATAGTCACGCATATAGACGTCATTTGCAAATAGCGTACACGTGATTTGTACTTCTGTCCTATGCAAATAGTGAAGACCCAGATCAGCACTGTTTGTCAGTCATATTGCAACGAATGGTCAAAAATACTCCCTAAATAGTCAAAAATGGACTAGGCTAAAATGGAAACTAGAATTGTTTTTTTTAAACTTCAGGGAGGAAAGGATTTAACGGAAACACTATACAAACCCATAGTCCTGGTGCCACATATGACGCCCGCCCTCACGCGGTGGTTTGCCCATTAACTTGGAGTGGTAATGGTAGATCTCCCCACCCATCAGCTGTTCACATGTGTTGACGACCTTTTCTGACCGGCCCAGCATCCCGGATATATCACTCCCTGGTTGGTTCCATATAGCCATGTGAGCCTTCCTGCCCTCCCCATCATCCACCTATAAATGAATAAGACGCTATACAGTGAACAATACGTTATACTGACGTCATCGGTGCCGTCATAAAGATAACGAGAGGTTAAACAGGGAACAATACGTTATACTGACGTCATCAGTGACGTCGTAAAGATAACGAGACGTTATACATTGAACAATACGTTATAATGACGTCATCCGTGACGTCATAAAGATAACGAGACGTTATTCTTTCCCAAATAGACGCGTTTACGCTAAAACTATTATTTGTTGGGTTTTTTAATTGCAAACAGTGATCATAGAGCTCAGGGTCTACACTGTTTGCATAGGGCAAGCGTACTCTTCATTGGAACATTATTTGTACTCGTCGCTAGGCTTTAACTCTTTCATGCTCAAATGTTTCGTGATATTTTTACCCCTTCACCGTTTTACTGTCGTCTGCTTCAATTTTGTTGTCTGCAATGTCGTTTCAAAGTTAAAAACTAAGGCAGTTTGACTGAAGAAATTTCAAAACGAATGTCAAACAGTTTGGACCCGGATCAGACGCCGCCTTACGCGGCGTCTGATCAGGATCCAAACGGTTTGCAAACGCGCTTATAAGCGTCTTGGAGAGCAAAAGGGTTAATAATAGATACCGTGGATATCGTATTACTTACACCGTAGTTATATTTCATGAATTCTTTAGAGTTAAGACTTCCCATGATATGAGCCACTTCTTCCTTGGACAAGAAGTTTCTGCAATAATAAATCGACACATTCAAACAGTAAGTTATTCTATATGGGAAATAGAGGATATATATGAATGCTCATTAATTATCATTTTTAATGAACGAGTTGACTCAAACAATATGACTAGAGCCTTTGCGAGTGTTATATTTATTTTAGTCAACGAGTTTATTAAGAATAATGAATAATGAGCACGAATTTATTGAATGGCTTTATTACACTGTCAGAGGCGGTTTTATGTGACATTGTACTTTATTAAAACTTTGCCGAAAAAAAGAACCGCCTCTGGTAGTGTAATAAAGCCACTTAATAAATAATAGTGAAATGTCAAGTTTGGGCTTCGGCCCAACCTGTTCGTCCATTAGCGTTGCATGACGCATAACACCAAATGACGTCATTTGTCATGACGTTACCGTAAACAATGTCAAGGTTTGGCAGAAATAACATATTACGGGGAGACAACAAACTACGGATTCAGTTGACTTAATGAGGTTTTCAAATGTTTATGTGATAAATAGAATCTAACATTCGTTATTCATTATTTTTAATAAACTCGTTGACTAAAATAAATATAACGCTTACCAAAGCTCGCGTCATACCATTTTAGTCAACTCGTTTATTAAAAATGATAATTAATCAGCACTCATGTAAGATCCTCAATGTAATATAAATGATATTATGCAGTTTTTGGCAGTGTAGATCAAGCTCAGATACAGATCCTGGGATGACAACGATGGTTGGTCTTTACAGTGTTGCAATGCAATAAGGTTGGGTTTGTCATGGCACGACTCATACCGTATGTATTCAAATAATAATACCGATTACAAGCAGTATGTATCCAGGCACACACTGAGTTTCAAATTCGCAAAAGTATGTCTCGGCTTTGCCCTTGATACGACTACGACGACATTCTTAAACCCTTTACCTGATAGCCTTTTTCTAGTATTTAGGATAGGTGACCACTTAAAGTAGGTTGAAAGTAAAGCAGAATGCGCCTTAAGGCGCATACTGCTTTACTTTCAACCTGCTTTAAGCGTCCATGTGCTAGAATATAGAAACTATTCCCTATACTTTATATTCATGACTGATTAGATTGGAACAGTTTTCTTCAGCGGAGGAATAAATCATATCCGCTAAAAGGCGGTTCTATGGGGAAGGGTTAAAGAAAATAGCATATGTGACATATCATTTGAACTGACATATAAAACCCATTCACTGCATTGACACAATAATAATAATTACAGTGAAACCCCTCTCAACCGGACATGTGTGTGGACAACATAAACTTCCGGTTTAGAGGAGTGTACAGTTTATAGGAAATTTTACCGTTTACCCCATAGTTTGTTTCTAGTATCGAAGATAGCTGACCACTTAAAGCAGGTTGAAAGTAACAGTAAGAAATGTAAGGGATATTCTGTTTTACCTTAGACCTCCTTTAAGCTATCATCTGCTAGAATAGACAAACTATTTGTGATGATACATTTCATGAATGTATAAAGTTGAAGGAATTAAGCAAAAACGGGACCAACGTTTTTGTCTGATTAAGAGAGAATTCCGGTATTTAGATGTTCCGGGTTAGAGTTAAAAACAAAACAGTCTGAATCATAATCAGACGCTGCGTTACGCGGTTTCCGATCAAGTTCTAATCTGTTTGACACTTATTACTATATAACTTACCTATAATTTAGATTTGGGAAATATTGTCGAATGACAATTACTTAACCCTTAGCCCGCCAAATAAATTGTCGTCTGCTATATTTCTCGTCTGCTTCAAGTTTCAAAGTGCTTCAAAGTTGCTCAAAATTGCTGAAAATGTTGTCCGAGTGTCAAACAGCTTGGATCCGGATGAGACGCCGAGTTACTCGGCGTCTCATCCGGATCCAAGCTGTTTGCATATGGAGCTATAGTTGTGAGTGGCAGGCTAAGGGTTAATACCGATGACATCATAGGAGTGAAGGGGTTAATGATACACATGCTTCAGTACAATAGAAAGTGAACTCAATAATAACGTACCTTACTAGCATGCAGCCAGTGTTGTCGAATTTCTTCTTCATGTCTTCCGTGACCTTGAACTCTTTGTCAAATTTGTACTCTGCAATAAAGACAACTTTCTAGATTATGATATGAAGACTGTTTTATCGAATTTGTAAATTTACACGAGTGTATTATTATCGTACAAGAGGCGGTACCTACTCACCACACAACTACCTACTCTACCATTACCCCAATACGTCCTACTACTACATACTCTATCCAATTAATACCTACTCTATCCTACTACTACATATACCGACTTCTACTACAAACCACTACCTACTCTACCCTACCTACTCTATCTACCCTACTACCACATATTCTACCCTACTACTACCCACTCTATTACTACCAACTCTACTACTACAAACTCTACCCTACCCTCCTATCCTACCTATTATACTCTACCACTACCTACTCTACCACTACCTACTCTACCCTACTACTACCTACTCTACCACTACCTACCTACTCTACCCTACTACTACCTACTCCCTAATCTACCCCACTACTACCTACTCTACCCTATTACTACCTACTCTACCACTACCTACTCTACTACTACCCTACTACTACCTACACCTACTCTACCACTACCCTACTACTACCTACTTTTCAGTTTTAAATTCTTGGGCAAACGCCAAGTTATTCGTTGTCCTCTTCGAAACTTTAAAATACATCTAATTTCAGATTTCTCCATCTACTCTAGTCTTCATTTGTTTTCGATTTTACGTCGCTTTCAACAGTATTTCAGTCAACACGCGACGTCCAGCTAAGTATAGGTGGAGGAAGACCCAGAAGTCCTTTATGCACTATTTCAGGCACAAATCGGCAACTGGGTAGAACCATCGACCTTCTGCAAGCCAGCTGGAAGGCTTTCCGACATGAAATACTCCAGTCTTGTGACATCTCTTGGGGATCGTCTTTTCAAGACGATTGCACAGAGATGATACACGACGGGATTGAATGGAGAAAAAAATATTTATCATTTCAAAATCTGATTTACGACCATTTTTGTCGTACGAAGTTTCATAAAAGTGGCCCCAGTAGTATAAGTGTAGTACAGTTGATCTATCCGATAGTTCGACTTATGATCTGCATTTTTCATGCTCAGTTACATGTAAGTCGAACATACCAATATTTCAAAGTGAAATACGGGTATGTTCGACAAAACCGACTTCGAGATATCGAAGTTCCCCTGTAGTAGACATTTGCATGTATTATTTTTCAGGCATGCAAAACGATTAAAGTTGACCCAGTTTTAATTTAAGGGCTGTGCACAAACAAGTGCCGTCCCTTACTACTCAGACATCTGCTGCACTATCACAGTGGATAATACGTTATTTTCCTAATAAACGCGCCCATACTAAAACCAACTAAACCCTTTTCTGATCAAATTTATCGTGAGGTGTTTACCCCTTTATCGCCATATTGACGTCTGCTTCAATATTATTGTCTGCAATATCGTTCCAAAGTTAGAGTTAAGGTAGTATCACTGACGTTATTTCAAAACAAGTGGCAAACAGTTTTGATCCTGATCAGACGCCGCGATCAGGATCAAAACTGTTTGCAAATGAGTGAAAGGATCGAGTCCATTGCAAACGGTATGGAACTAGATCCGATTACAACCTGAAAGTAAAGAGCTCCAGATAAGGGAAGTATTGCAAAAAAGTTCTTTATTTCTGCATTAAACCATTCCAGACGATTCTAAAGAGTAGTGACACCAAAGGATTTGGTGCTGAAATGAGTGAGATAGTGTTCAGTTTACTCTTATCAGGAACCCTGTAAAAAGATCGATTAATGTAATTGACTGTATAAAAGCAAAGTCAAAGTAAAAAAAAAGGTTCCTATATTTCTAAGTTATTTTCACATTCCTATAGCAGCCATATGCTTTCAGTACAAAACAATTAGAATGTTTTAGTAGTCATTATATCTAGGGGGTTTGCTGCAGTATTATGACCATCAAATTATGCCAATTGCTATTATTTTGGTGTTTTATGCACGTGGCTGCTTCAAGCAAGGTGAAAGTGAAACAGAAAGCTCCTTAAGGAGCTTTCTGTTTTACGTTCACCTTACTTAAACTGACACCTGTATTTCATACAATCAATTAAACTTCTTTATAGTAGTCGAAACAGAAGTTCACTGGACCTCAAAAATTCTTTTCAAAATAAGGTAAGATTTCCTCGGTTTAGGTGTATCATCTCTTCATCTTTACGTTATCGCATTACATTTCAAAAGTCATTGAACTCAACTGACTATATGATCCTTATGAACTCTTGACCCCTAACTGCCTTAACCCGAGTATACGGGCTATTTTCAACAGTTTTCATCCTGATCAAACGGCGCGTTAAATGATCCAAACTGTTTTTAATATTAATTTTCTGAAGTCAAAATACCTAATTACCTAAACTTTGAATTTGAGATAAGAGCAGACGACACTATTTCAAAAACTTCTGCCAACATTGCAGTATAGGTCGTTAACCTGTTGCATAGACCATTAAGACTTACGCCACTAAAATAAAGGAGGATACAACGTAGTAGACATTATTTCTAAATACTCATGTTTATGCTAAAAACAATTATTTCCGTTGCAAATAAGATGGAGCCAGATCAGATGCCGGGTAACCCGGCATCTGATCAGGCTCCGAACTTTTTGCCACTCAGATAAAAATGAATAGACAAAAAAGTAATTAAGTTGCAATTTTCAACATTTTATTGCAATGCGTTTGCGTTTTGTTTGCGTTTGAAAAAGGGGGGGGTCTCACTGTAGCAATGTGGACTGATGTGTAATGTACATAAACTAGAGATGTCTAAATATTCTTTCCAAAGAAATGCGTGGTTTTTTTTTTTAAATATTTGGACGTCGAGTTACCCGGCGTCTGATGTTTCCAAACTGTTTGCTGCAATAAATATAATTACATGTAATAGATCTATTAATTTTGTATTAATTTTTTAAACGTGTTTAACCCATTAAAGGGACGTGTAGCAAACAGGGTAGATACTGAGTATACGCCATGTTACGCGGCTCCCATCATGGTATATACTGTTTGCTAATTCATATGAAATATTTTGATGTTTGGACAAGCACTACAGTGTCCTCTGATCACCCTCATATATCTATAATGAAATCTACCAGCACATATACAGGGAGAGTCAATTGCAAAATCCAGGCATGAGAGTTAAATGGGAAAGAATATCATCTCCTTGGTACATGTACACTTAGGTCGTATGCGTTGTGATAAGACAGAATTATGCAGAATTACAGCCATTAGCGGATCCAAACTTACGAAAAAACAAGTATAAACGTTAACCTTTATATAAGCACGGTTATTAGCCCATTACCTCATGGCATTTTTGTATTGAAGACAGATGGTTCCTGAAAGTAAAGCAGAATGCGCCTAAGGTGCATTCTGCTTTACTTTCAGTCTGCTTTAAGCTACCATCTGCTAGGGTTTAGCAACTATTTCTTATGCTGCAAACTTTTGACAATATAAATTGGAACTATTTTCTTCAGTGGATGATTGAATTAAAGTCGTATGTATGGGGTTAAATAAGCAACGTTTTGATCTTTATAACGAAACAATCCTCGAGCATTTCAAACAATGTAGACACTGATCAGATACATGCGTTCCTCAAGCGATGTATGCTATGAGCAACTTTTTCAACTATTAGATGACCATTGACATATCTTATTATGTCGTCTGCTTTGAATCGTCTGCAAAATATTTAATATACCCTTTAGCGACAAACTATCACTGTATTTCATTATAGATATAAAAGGTTGATTTAAATAATCAAGAGTATTTGTCCATACAGCATATCAATATACTACATGTATATTGATATGAAATAGCAAACAGTGCAGACACTGATGAGACGTCGCGTTACGCGGCGTCTCATCAGGATCTACACTGTTTGCCAATGTCCCCTTTCATATACACTAGGCTTAAATTGGTTAAACAGTTTGTCAACACTGGTAGTCGACGCGTAAAATGCTCACAGGTGTCTCCATATTATCATAAATATTGGATCCGCACCTGACGTTGAGATAATAAAGTGCAACTCGACTGTCTTTGAAATTATCACGACTGTCCTCTGCTTTTATCATATTCTACATTTTATTGCAATGCGTTTGCGTTAAGTTTGCGGGAAAGAATAATGTCATCAGCGTCTGTACTGTTTGAGGTTTCATATAAGCCCCTTTTACTCGCAATGATTCATAAAAGCGCGTTTGCAAACAGTTTGGATCATGCTTAGACGTTATGCGGCGTCTGATCATAATTCAAACTGTTTGACACTCGTTTTGAAATGTCTTCAGACAAACTGCCTTATTTTTTATCTTTGAAACGACATTGCAGACAAAAAAATTGAAGCAGGCGATAATGAAACGGTGAAGGGGTAAACTACTCACGAAACATTTGAATGGGTTAAATGAACAGGTGTATGGACAAACCTTGAAGTTTACGAGTACATGTATGTGTCTAAACATTAGTCAACCTTCTTATATCTATAATGAAATATGCTCGCAATAACTTCGCAATAGTACAGAGCAATGTCTTTTGCTACACGTTGTACAACCGAGAAGACGTTATGGTTTCCAAGTAAACGCGTTTACGCTATAACTATTATAACCAATTAAATAAAACGATAAAAATGTAATAAATAAAACCCAATTAAATATAAACCAATTTGGAGCACGATCAGACTCCCGGCGTGTAATCTTGCTCCAAATGATTTGCCACTCAGGTTAAATAAGTATCAAGAATGTTAAAAAGAGCTTTCATTTTCCATGTGTTAGTGCCTTGCGCTTGCGTTCCGTTTGAGTTTATGGCTTCTCCACTGTATGTCACGCAATAACAGCATGTAAAAGAATCGCATACCGTAATCCATATTCCAGTTGTCTGAATCTCGAATTGATATTAACCCTTTCACGATCAAAATTATCGTGAAATATTTATCCCTTCACCGCCATATTGTCGTCTGCTTCAATATTGTTGATATTTGCAAATGTGCTTAGTGACGTCATTAACCTTTTCTTTCTCAAATTATTCGGGAGATTTTTACCCCTTCACCGCTTTATTGTCGTCTGCTACAACATTGTTGTCTGCGTTAAGATAGCGTTAAAAAGTTAGATTTACGGCAGTATAACTGACATAATTTTAAAACAAGTGCTAAACAGTATTGACCCTGAACAGATCAAAACTGTTGCTTATGCGCTTTATGACGTCATTAAGAGTGAAATGGTCAAACAGGTAAGAATAACGTCAATATGTAAAATAACCTCATACCATAATCCATAATTCACTCTCTGTGTGTATCCCTCGAATAATATTAAAACAAGAGGCTTGAATCTGAAAACCATGCAAAGGCCTGATAAAACATTGACCCTTTACCATTTATCTCCTACAACCATATCAGCTTCAACTTCAACCGTCTGCTTTAGCCCTCAACGGCCATGACGTAATCACTTTTGATTAATTGTCGTCTGCTTTTACTTAACAGATTCAATTTTAGGTATCTTGACTTAAGAAATATTGAAATGGGTGTCAAACAGTTTTGGTCCTGATCAGACGCCGCGTAACGCGCCGTCTGATCAGGATCCAAACTGTTTGCAAGTAAATCGTGTACTCTAATAAAACAGTAAGGGATTGAACCCTTTCAAGGACAGTAAACTGTCTGTTGAAATTGGTCGTCTACTATTTAATGCAAAATTAGGTTTTGACAGAAAGTATATTGATACGAGTCTCGAAAAGTTCGAATCTGATCTGGATCCAAAATACTTACTCATTATAACTTGTCATGCGACGCGAGGCTGGCTTTGGCGTACAGTGGAGACAACGTTATTCTTTTTCCTCTTATCTGCAAACAAAACTCATACGCATTGCAATAAAATGTACAAAATTCCTTTTTTATTTAATCTGAGTGACAAACAACATGGAGCCTGATCAGACTGGATTACCCGGCGTCTGGTCAGGCTTGATGTTTTTAATGGAAATAAAAGCGTATAAACGCGTGTATTTGGAAATAAAAATCTTTGCCAGCCACAGTACGGGTCTCCAACAGTTCGGATCCTATCTGATACCAAAATGTTTGCAAGTCGACTCTTAGTCGCTTATCACATTGAACCCTAGCAATTAGTTCATTCCTCATTTACCTGCGTTAAAGATGTAAATACAGTCGAACTTCGATATCTCGAACTCGCTTAATTCGAACTATCCGATTTGTCGACACATGAATTGCATTATTTCATACTCGGTTAAGTCAAACATAACCGTATTTCAAAGTTAAAACGTGGCTAAGCTTTGAAATACGGGTATGTTCGACATAACCGAGTTCGAGATATCGACGTTCAACTGTAGTGAACTTGTCCTATGCAAACAGTGTAAACAGTAAAGTAAAGCGCCCTGTTATTCAGTACTCTCTCCCTACAACGGCCCTCTGAACAACGACTCCCTCCTTACAACGACCCTCGCTGCTGTTCCCTAAACAAGACAATTATGTCTAACGCTTTTCATGGCTGCAATACCGTCTGCTTAAAGTTGTCGTCTGCTGTTTTACATAATGGACATTTTGACAGAAAAAACTTAATAACGAGTGATAAACAGCTTGAATTCAGATCAGACGCCGCGTGACGCGACGTCTGATATGGATCCAGGCTGTTTGCAATGTAAACCAATTTCCCTCCCTATAACGACTCCCTCCGAATAACGCACACAATTGTTGTCTCCAATTGGGTGTCGTTGTAGAGAGGGATCACTGTAGTACACTTGTCTTATGCAAACAGTTTAAACAGTAAAGTAAAGTGCCTGGTACAGTGGAGAATGTGTTATCCTTTCCCAATAAACGCGTTTACGCTAAAATGTTTATTTCCACTGCAAACAGTTTGGAGCCAGATCAGACGCCGGGTAACCCGGCGTCTGATCAGGCTCCAAACTAATTGCCACCAAGATAAAGATGAATTATAAGAATTGTCAAAAAGTTGTACTTTTCTACGTTTTAGTGTTTTGCGTTTGTGTACGTTTGCGTTTAAACGGGAAAGAATAACAGATTCTCCACTGTAATACAGTACTCTCGCCCTACAACGGCCCTTCCTAACAACGACTCCCTCCTTACATGTATAGGGATCCTTGCCGCAGTTTCCCAAGCAAGACAATTATGTCTAACGCTTTTACTGCTGCAATATAGTCTGCTTTAAATTGTCTTCTGGTGTTTTTTTCTCAAAGTTACATATAAGTGGACGTTTCGATAGAATTGCGAGTGACAAACGCGGCGTTTAATCTGGGTTCAAGCTGTTAGCTGTTAGTCTTCATTACCCTCCATATAACGACTCCCTCAGAACAACACACATAGTATGTATCTCCGCCAGGCCTGTAGGAGCAGAGGGGGGAGGGGGGGGGGGGGCAAGGGGCAATTTTGCCAATTATAGTAATTGGCAAAAAAAAGGTTGTCAAAAGACAAACAATCGGTGGTGCCCCCCCCCCCCCCCCCCCCCCCCCCAATGTTGAGTGACCAATATAGTGTGTGCCCCCCCCCCCCCCCCCCCCCTCCCCCATCCAATTTTGCTTCCTACGGGCCTGCTCCCATTGGATGTCGTTGTAGAGAGAGACACTGTAGTCTACTGTCAACCTGAATGACGTTCGTCCGACTGTACATTCACACCTCATATCATTTAGCAATCTTACCTACAAAATTAAGCACTGCCAAAATATGGCGCGTAGGGAGCCGCAGTACCGAACAAGACCCTTCACAGATACCCGTTTTAACTCCTGGGTAGAAATAATCAATTCGCGGTACATATCTTGCTCAAGAACATTCCCGTAAATCATCAGGAATTTGGAAAATGCCCAAGGCCCAACGTCTTGACCGAAATGTACGTATTTACCCTTTCCATAATGACAATATATATATAATCACTGCCATGATATGGTCCGCCTACATTTAAGCATTTTATGCGTTTTTATTTACGAAACATTGATTTGAGTGTAAACAAGTTTGGATCCATATCATAAGCCTCACTACCGGCGTCTGATAAGGGTGTGAACTTTTTTCAAATGCAAGTGACATTGAATTTAGCAGTGTCCCATACATGTTCACTCAGCGCAAAAAGAAACGCACATTTTTTATCAAAATATTATTTTTATGTAGAAGGAACGTATTTGTGAATTATTATTAAATCATTATTGAATTGGTAGCATCACAACCTGCACTAATCGGTGCGGTGTTTTAAACAAGATGTAGTTAATTCTTTCGCTGCCAAATTGATCATGAGGTTTTTACCCCTTCACCATGTCATGTTCGTATGCTTCAATTTTGTTGTTTGCAAGATCTTTTCAAAGTAAAATTCTATGTAGAATGACCTAAAGCCAATCGATACGAGTGTCAAACAGTTTGAATCCTGATCAGACGCCGCGTGACGCGGCGTCTGATCAGGATCCAAACAGTTTGCAAACGCCTTTTGGCGTCATTAAGAGGGAAATGGTTAAAAGGCAGCACAATGTTTTTTGAGTATTTTTTCTGAACTTGTTGCAGAATTAAATAAATCTTGAGATATGGTTTTTCTATTCTAATTTTCTTCAAAAAAAGGTATCTTAATCTGAGCCTGAGCCCGATGTGCGTTTCTTGTTGCACTGAGTGTATATATAGAAATAGATTAAATATTAATGAAACTTAAAAATGTCGCCAAAGCAATAACAAACATTGGCGATCTTGCAACGAACCCTGAGGCCGACACACATTGGTTATTATCCTTGACACTTTCTCTGCGGCTACACTGAAACGTTGTCTCTATACTTGGAGGACATGCTGTGGAATCATTAAAACATCGAATCAAGTCAAGTGCAGTTTCAATACCTGAGAAGTATGCTCCATGTACTAAACCGAAAAAGTGTGTTTCAAGGTGTTCGCCGGCAAAGAACACTCTTCCAAACGGTATTTTCATATCTGCCTTGTCGTGTTCATTGCAACTTGCTGGCCAGTAGCTATAAGAGCCTTGATACAGAGGGTCGTAGGTCCGTCTGGACATCGTAAAGTTGGTCGGTGGAGGGATTATGCTATTAGGGTACATCATGCTAAGATGCTGCACAATTTCTGCCTTAAGGACATTCTCCTCTAGACGTTCTACACGCCTCGACTCTTCTCCCCAAACGTATAGCTGAAGCATATTAGATCCTGGCATTAAGTAGTTCATATTTATCCAAACACTGAACTTTCCACGTTGGTCAGAGGTAGACATTATCATCGTCATATCGTTCCAAAATGCTGATGAAATTGGATATATATTTGCGTATAAAAATTCATTTCAAACTTATCTATGGCCATCTGCTTACATGGTGGTAAGGCTGGAGAGAATGTGACGTCTCCACTTTGTAAAACTCCCAAACTGAACGTAACAATTACATAATCACCCTGGTAACGTTTCCCGCTATTGGTTATTACTTCTACTCCTTCAGTGGTCTGATTTATTTGCTTTACAACCTGATTGAACACGAAGCGCGTGCTATTCTTCTGCATTAATGGCTCAGCAAGTGTTTCAACTAAGTATTTATACCCTCGATGGTCATTAATTGGAACTATATCCTCGCTATCAAAAGCTTCAATTGACGCCCAGATGTTTGAATGTTTGCCAGACATGGTATTTGCATTAGTGTCGAATTCAAGGTCCAAATAGAAGATTTCGGCCACTTCTTCAACTGGGTTTTTTGGCACCCAGCCGTGGTACCGTAGTATTGACCTAATTGTAAAATCAGACAAGTTCTTTGCTACAGCATCCTTCCCGTCGCCGTCTACCATCACCATAGCCGCATAAAACCTCTCATCGGCGTCATCCAGCAAGTCCACCAGGTTTGATCCGGAAATATCACGCACGGCAAACGAATCAGAATAGTCATAAGCCACGGACATGTTATTATCAACTAGAAGTTTATACATGGGATTTGTTCCTTTGCCGTATAGCCACATGGCACCCAGTTCTACCGTGTAGTCTGATATGGGAGCAGATTTCACACGACCACCAATCCTCGAGCTTCCTTCGATAATAACGAGATTATGGTACCCGGCTTCTTCAAGCGTCTTGGCTGCACTGATACCAGACATACCAGCACCCAAGATCAGAATTTTGAGGTCTGAAAAGGTAAACATGAAATTCAAGTATATCATACAGTTGAAACTTAATACAGGTATGTCAAACTCGTTTAAGTCGAACTCACCCGTGGCTAAGTCACATTTTAACATTGATATACGGGTATATTCGACTTAAGCCATGTAGAACTATCGAGTTCCGTTATCAGGATACATCGAGCACAGCAGTACTCTTGCCTCCACCATTTTGTATTAAGTTTTAGTGCCGCTTCGTTTTTTATTATACTGCGTAAGGTTGAGATCGAGCCAACGTCAGGCCTCTAAAGATCTTCCACTTTGCTATCGAGCGGACACATAGCAATCGCCCGAGTAAGTCTGGTTCCCTGCCTAATATAACTTCGGCACATACGAAAAATCGCGGCGCCCATGGAGAAGACCAGGCCCCGAGGTTATAAAACTTAAAACGAACTCTGTGCTCAAAACTCAGTTTTGATAACAGGCTCTAGATCTTTACAAAAAACATTTTATTTGATTTTTGTAACCTCATTTGGATACATGATTACTGTAATATTATGTATGAAAATACTAGTTATAAAATAAAATGTTTGCAGAAGTGTTATGAGCTAAGAACAATTCTGAGTTTTGAGCACAGAGTTCGTTTTAAGTTTTATAACCTCGGGGCCAGGTGAGTTAATACAAGAAGGAACAACCTTACGTTTTGATGACAGGCGCTTAATATCTTAACATATGATTCATGACGTTGTGTATTTTGTGTTTAAAAGCTGAAAGTCACATATTTTCACGACCGTGCTTGCAGACAGGAGCATATTGTTTATGAATTTAACATTGGCTATAACTTTGGAGCTGCATGTAGTACATACTTTATATGGAATATGTACATGTACTCAACTCAAGAAGCTCTTGAGCTCAATACAATTTGGGTCATGTCCGACAAATGTCAAGGTCATTTAGAGGTAAAATCGGTTGAACTAAATATTGGCCATAACTTTGGAGCTGCATGTGATACAGATTTTATATTTGGAAAGTGTACTCAACTCAAAAAGCTCTTGCGCTTGGTACAACTAAGGTTGTGACCAACAAAGGTCAAGGTAATAAAGAGGTCAAATATGGTTTACTTAACTTTTGCAGTATCTCTAGAACTACATGTGATAGAGACTTTAACTTAAGAAACCCTTAAGCCCAGTAGTGTTGGGTTATGTCAAAGGTAAATGTCATTTAGAGGTCAAATAGAGTTAATTTAACATTAGTCTAAATTCTAGAAAAGGATTGTATCTTACAGAATGTGTCTTAATTCTTATATATATATATATATATATATATATATATATATATATATATATATATATATATATATATATATATATATATATATATATATATATATATATATATGTAGGCCTAATATACACTTTCCAAGTATCATATTTGAGTTCTTATCAGAATAGAACAGAACAAATTGTATTTTGACTTAAACACACAGTATATGCCTGGTTTAATAAGGGCCGTTTTGTATTATATTTATTCGCTGTAGATCACTGTTGTAACCAAATAATTTTAGATTCCGTAACTGCCCATACATTGTACGAGTGACGTGTTTGTGCAAATAAAAATTGTATGTAACAATATCATTTTTAACTATTTTGTTTTATACAATAAGCGATTACATGTATATGAATGTTATAAGACATTATTATTCGAACTCTAAATGACCTTGAATGTTGATATTACCCAACTCTACTGAGCTTAAGAGTTTCTTAAATTGAGTACACATGTTAAATATTAAGTCTGTATCACATGCAGTTCCAAAGTTATGGCCAATGTTTAATTCACCCGATTTTACCTCTAAGATTTTTCAACATTTGCCATTTTTTTCTAACAGATGGCAGCTGAAAAGCAGGTTGAAAGTAAAGCAGAATGCATTAACCCTTTCGCTGTCAGGCTCTGTACAGTGGAGAATCTGTTATTCTTTCCCAATAAACGCGTTTACGCTAAAACTATTATTTGCAGTGCAAACAGTTTGGAGCCAGATCAGACGCCGGGTAACCCGGCGTCTGATCAGGCTCCAAACTTTTTACCACCAAGATAAACATGAAATATCAGAATTATCCAAAAGTTGTTCTTTTCTACGTTTTAGCGCTTTGCGTTTGCGTACGTTTGCGTTTAAACGGGAAAGAATAACAGATTCTCCACTGTAACACTTACATAAGCAAACAGTTTGGATCCAGATCAGAGGCCGCGTAACGCGGCCTCTGATCTGCATCCAAACTGTTTGACACTCATATCAATGTTTCTTAAGTTAAAAACGCTTAAAATTTAAAACATAACTAAAACAGACGACACAAATTTAAGCAGACTTAATCATGCCTACGACTGAAACAGACAGATTTTTTTAAGTCATAACGGCAGTGATAGGGTTTGGTGATCATCTATTTATTTTTATCTTCAATACTTGAAACAGGCTTTTTGGAAAAGGGTTTGCCCATTCGGCGCAAAATTATGTTTGAGTTTTTTTTTACCTCTACAACGTTATTGTGTCGTCTGCTTCAATATTATTGTCTGAAATATCTTTTCAATGTAAGATTTAAGAGAGTATCACAAAAGAAATATCGAAACGAGTGTCAAACAGTTTTGATCCTGATCAGTTACGCGGCGTCTGATCAGGGTCATTCCAGCGGAGAAAGGGTTAAGCAATAAAAGATTGTATTTGATGTCGCTCCAGATTGTTTGTAATGGAAAATATCTATGTTAGCACTTAAACGCATTTGTCGGATGATGATAACGACTTTTCTATTGTATCTCAAACAAGTTTGGAGCAACTTAGTATCTGGGCATATGCTTGTAAAGCATTTGAAATGAGTCTGCGATGGATCTCAAGTTTTTGATTAGTTAGATTTGCGCAGAATGTATCTGGCTTGAGAACGATTTCATAGTCCTCTCGAACGCTTTTTAAGCATGGGCCCTGATCATGATCAAAACTGTTTGACATCTGTTTAGGCATTTCCTCATGTAAAAGGTTTATGTCGCAGTTATTAACTATTTTGAAGCGGACGATGCTTCAGCACGATATATTAGGTTAGACACTAATACCTAACTTGGCAGGCTTAACGGTTATGCGGCCTAGGGGTCTAACACCTTTTTTCATATGCTAATCAGAGTAATGCAGGCAATAAGTATGAAAACTATTGAGAATCATTTTGATTTTATTAATATTAATTTAATTCGAGGGGCTATGGTAAAAACAAACACAGATTTAAATCAAATCTGATTTAACGCAAACAGTGGTCAATCTAATTGAGCCAGAATGCATATAAAAGCTCCACTTCCTTTCACACTCTGTAGAGCCCTGTTTGATGTTATACTAAGTTTGTATATAAGGGCCCTGATATAATGAAGGATAATTTCACTGTTTGGCACAATGCCTTCTTTGAACTGACACCCATTCGGGAGTCAACGACGCCTTTGTATGTGTTTACATACAGTGTCATATTTGCTTTGTCTGTGCATTACTCCTGTTCCGCAGGGGTATAATAGGTAGCGGTAGGGTAGCATTTGATAGTGGTAGTGGTAGTAGTAGTAGTAGGGTAGGTAGTTGTAGGATAGAGTGTGTAGTAGGGTAGTAGTATGGAAGAGTATGGGGGAGTAGTAGGGGAATAGTAGGGTAGATTATGTAGTAGTAGTAGTAGGGTAGAGTATGTATTAGTAGTAGGGAAATAGTAGGGTAGAGTAGGTAGTAGTAGGGTATGTAGTAGTAGGGTAGAGTAGGTGGTAGTAGGGTAGGTAGTAGTAGGGTAGGTAGTAGCAGGTAGTAGGGTAGAGTAGGTAGTAGTAGAGTAGGTAGCAGTAGGGTAGGGTAGGTATTAGTAGGGTAGTAGTAGGGTAGGTAGTAGCAGGTAGTAGTAGGGTAGAGTAGGTAGTAGTAGGGTAAGTAGTAGGGTAGGTAGTGGTAGAGTAGGGTAGAGTAGGTAGTAGTAGGGTAGGGGTAGAGTAGGTAGTAGTAGGGTAGGTAGTATAGTGGTAGGATAGGTAGTAGTAGAGTGGTAGTAAGTAGGGTAGGTAATAGTAGGGTAGCTAGTAGCAGGGTAGGGTAGGTAGTAGTAGAGTAGGTAGTAAGTAGGGTAGGTAATAGTAGGGTAGGTAGTAGTAGGGTAGAGTAGGTAGTAGTAGGGTAGTAGTAGGATAGGTAGTAATAGGGTAGAGTAGGTAGTATGGTAGAGTAGGTAAGTAGTAGGATAGGTTGGATAGAGTGTGTGAGATAGAGTATGTAAAAGGGTAGAGTAGGTAGGATATGTTTTGGTCAATTCACATGTACTACACGCGCTCTACATGCTTTTACATGCATGCCACATTTTTTATGTTCATTTCATTTTTCATTCAAAGGTCCTATTCATGCAATGTAAAGGAGTTACGTATGCACAGTTTCTTTTGCATTTGAGAATATAATCACGGACGAAGCCACCGGGCGCAAATAGGTTGGGCGCAAATAGGTTGCTCCTTGTAAACAAACGCATGTGTATTCCAAACACGATCGTCTATTAAAAACACTTTTGAAACACCGAGCAACGTGACGGCTGGTTCTTCACAAACAGTTCGTACATTTGATTTAACATATCCTATCCTAGCGACGAGTAACCCGTTCGTTACAGAATATATATACATGTATATATATATGTGAATAGTACACATGTCTAGGAAGACAGTGGAGACCCAGCAAAATGGACTAGAAGTATTTGGAATTATCTGTAAAAGTGTCAGGGTTATTGACATTCGCCCCTATTCAATTCCATAGCGCGATTCATGGAATTTGCAGATCATTTTCTGTCGTTTTTTTCGCTTTCGTATACAATATATTGCGTAAATAAAATATAAATGTTATGCTGTAGATCTAATACAGAAGAAAATGTATCTTTGGAATAAATTATATGAAAGGTTCGCCTTATTAAAAGAAAGGAAAGTATTAGATCCATTTGTTCTCCAACTATTTGTGATCGCCCTGTCCAGACTCTCCAGATCCATCTACTTGTTATATACATGATTTTGGGATACCGGCAAACGAAGCAAAACGAGAGTATCATGTTGCAATACACCGTTTGGTGAAAGAATTTAAAAAACCGATTTCTACTTTACTATTACAGTGGAGAATCTGTTATTCTTTCCCAATAAACGCGTTTACGCTAAAACTATTATTTGCAGTGCAAACAGTTTGGAGCCAGATCAGACGCCGGGTAACCCGGCGTCTGATCAGGCTCCAAACTGTTTGCCACCAAGATAAACAATAATTATCAGAATTGTCCAAAAGTTGTTCTTTTCTACGTTTTAGTGTTTTGCGTTTGCGTACGTTTGCGTTTAAACGGGAAAGAATAACAGATTCTCCACTGTATCCCGCATTGTACAACCTGTCTTTAAACGAATACCAATTCAAATTCTTTAGAATTACTGATATACTTCTATATACATAGAACTTTTTTGTTGCTGTTTTTTTCTTTCTTTTTTTTTGGTTTGATAAATGCATTTATTATTACATTTCGATGAACTATAGAGATATCTTAGTTGGATAAATTTCATATGGAGAGTATTGTTTTAAACATTCGTTTTACGATTTGTGAACTACTCTCCAGCTCTACACTGAAACAAACAAAAACAAACAAACAAAAAACCGCTCTGTTTTTAACCATGCCATTGATCATTTAATTATTTGACTCATTTTATAAATAATTTTACAAACTTACTATAACAATTTTATAATCTTGGTAGTAATGTTGAAGGAATTTCCATGTTTCCATGCATCTCAATATTGTATCATTTTTATTGTGAATGTAGTTATTTGTCTTTCTCGCTTTGTAGTTACATTTACATTTATATAATTTCATGTGAAGCGTTTTTGAACGCACAACTCCTGTGTGAAATGAGCGCTATATAAATCGGGTATAATAAATAAATAATAAATATACGTCTCCCTACCCTAGTAGTCACTACATACACTAGTCATGATATGAATTTTGCAGTGACAATATCATTTTTGTGACGTCGCGTAAACAATTAATTGTGTGTCTTTTCTCTGTATAAACGTCAAAAAAGTGTATATAGAATAACCAGTTCTTTTTTAAGGATATGAAAAAATATATCACTCAAATGGGTGGTTATCTTGTTAAAAACACGTCCTCCCGACACGTTTTTTAACCAGATAACAACCCATTCTCGTGGTATAGTTTTCATATCTATCCAAAGGAATTTATTATTCCTTATATATAGATCTAATATTCTAAAGTTTTCTGTTGTTTATCTCTTTTTCAATAAATGCAAAAATTCAAATGATAAATAAATGTGGCCTTACCTTCTGCCCTATTGGGCATTGCCAGACAAACACCCCAAAAGGCTGCGAAAATCTCTATCAAACTTAACAGGAATAGCATGGTTATGGCTGACAGTTGACCAAGATTTTCCGCCTACGCTATGCCGTACACAAACAACATAAAAGCCTTTATATCCAAACAAATAAATCGACGGGTATAGTGGAGAAAACGTTATTCTTTCCCTATAATCGCGTTTACGCTAAAACCAACGCAAACAGTTTGGAGCCAGATCAGACGCCGGGTAACCCGGCGTCTGATCAGGCTCCAAACTGTTTGCCACTGAGATTAAAATAAATTGTCAACATTATCAAACAATTGTCATTTTAAACGTTTTAGTGATTTGCGTTTGCGTTTCATTTGCGTTTAAAACGGGAAAGAGTAACGTTTTCTTAACTGTTTAAAAATGCAGCTTTGGCAAAAACAGTCAAGGGTAAAGCCCTATATTTTACCTGTCACTTGTCGGTTTTTGTGGATTTTGCGAACAAAAATGCAGGTCAGTCGCTAAATACCTCTGTGCCTCTTCTTATTTCCAAAACTTCACGTTTTCTTTAGTAGAACATTAAACTTATGATACAGTAACAAAAACCTCTATGAAAACCACTACATCATGTTAATTGGTTGGTATTTGATGCACGTGATTGCTTTAACCAAGATGAAGTTAAAACAGAAAGCCCCTTTAGGGGCTTTCTGTTTAACGACCATCTTGCTTTAAGCTGCCACATGTATTTTATACATTTTATTAGCATTCGTTTATGTTCTCGGATTAGAGGTGGTTTACTGAACATGAAATATCAATATTTTCAAAATTAAATTAGCCAACAAATAGCTGACAGGGTAGTATCGCATTGCATTGGTTGCATATTCGTTAGATGCACCCAAGCATGCAGGTCAAAGTTAAAATTCACATCTAAGAGCTGGTAGTTTTACTTGACCGAATTTTCATATTTGTAAACATGTTTTTTTTTTAATTCATGTGCCATGTTGTTGTTGTTGTTTTTAAGAAGTATTAATGGTCGCTCAAATACCATGTAATGATGTGTGGTATAAAAACAAAATATTGCCTTTCACCCTTTCATGGTCAAATTATTCGGGATATGTTTATCCTTTAATAGCTTTATTGTCGTCTGCTTCAGTGTTGTTGTATGAAAGACGCGTTTCAATGTTATATTTAAGGTTGTCTTACTTAATAAATATCGATAATAAGAATGTCAAACAGTTTGGGTCCTGATTAAACGCCGCGTTATCCGACGTCTGATCAGGACCAAAACTGTTTGCAAACGCGCTTAAAGGCGTAAAGCATAAAGCAAATGTTCTCTATAAAGGTGCACTGTTTTTCAAAGACGAGAATACTAATCGTTAGAGTTAAATTTGTTAAATGCAACACTTTAACCCCGTGTAACCATGGTCTAAACTGTTTGCATAAAGCAATTGTCATCAATACAGGGAACATGTTTTTCAAAGACGATTATACTCGTCGCTAGGGTAAAATGTGTTAAATGCTGTACAATGTACCCGAGTAACCAACCATCGTTTTCATGTTTCATTGTGCATGCAATTGCTTATAAACACTTAATAAAATGTCCAACACAACATGTATGTTTCTGCTGTACATGTACAGTGGAGAAAACGTTATTCTTTCCCGTTTAAACGCAAACGTAAAGCACTAAAAGGTAGAAAAGTGCAACTTTTGAACAATTCTGATAATTCATGTTTGTCTTGGTGGCAAACAGTTTGGAGTCTGATCAGACGCCGGGTTACCCGGCGTCTGATCTGGCTCCAAACTGTTTGTACTGCAAATAATACTTTTAGCGCAAACGCGTTTATTGGGAAAGAATATTTCTCTACTGTATATGTTCTGTTGTAATCATTGTTCCAAGAAGGTAAAAGCAGGCTGAAAGTGAGCACAACTCTTTCCCCTATAGTAGCGCCTTTTAGTGCATTTAATTTATCTCTCAAATGAAGAAAAATAGTTCGCATTTTAACAGTTTTCAATATATATATTGTTCGACAATATTGACCTGACGTTGAACTTTATGCATGAATAAATTATAAAAAGATGACGCAGTATAAATCAATATTCGATAGCCTACGTACAATTTCGGGTTGTTTCGGCTGATTACGTTAATTTTATTACAGTTGTGATCCTCAGTGGTGGATCAACACTCCACATTGAGCAAGTTCAAAAGATTATTGTTGATAAACTATTATTCCCGAGTCTCCTAGTATAATCGCATCTACTAAAACGCATCATGTTGCGCTTTCGAGTGGGCTTTAATCCAGGTAAGATCATCGATGTTCTCACCTGCGACTCTTGCCAATATATACCTAACTAACAACCCCAGATGTAACTAATCTGCAATAGGTGTGTCGTTAGAGCAAGGGATTTGTAACATCGAGGTTCCGCGTTCGAATCCCGATACAGGGGAAACTATTTTAATTTTATAAAATGTTATTTTATAGAGCAAACAGACGCTATGACATAATGTTTTTAAAAATAACAAAAGAACGTGTTCCAATCGAAATAGATGTTGTATGATTACTTAAAAGAAACAGCATAAATTTAAAAAAAAATGTACGGGTATTGCATGGGATTCGAACCACTGACTGTACGGAAAAATAATCTACAGTCATCTTCCTTACCACTTGCGCTAAATACCTGTCGATAGTTGTGCAACCGGGAAATGCTATATTTTCTCGGTGCCGATGTGGTACAATGTGCGTTCTCGTATAAATGATAACGAAGTGTTCCGAAGCTATATTTAGAAATGCAACAAAGTGTGTAATTATGCTAATAGAGGTCACCAACGTCAGGTCAATATTGTCGAACAATACAATGTTATAAGGTGTGTTTTCTATATTGTAGCAGATAGTGGCTTACACCAGGCTTAGAGTAAAACAGAATGCGCCTTACTTTACTTTTAACCTGCTGTTTGTGGTAACCTGTTTTCAAAACTAGAAACAGGCTATGGGGTAAAGGGTTTAGGTGCCAAAACACCATAACCTGTATAATACATCCACTTCTATATTATCGTTTGCTGATTTTTATCCTCTGCTTTTGAATATAAAATTTACAATGTTATGCGGTTTTACTAAATAAAAAGTGCTCTGGGTTTCAACAAGTTTGGATCTTGATCAGACGTCTCACTACGAGGCGCATGAAAAGGATGTACAGTGAAACCCCTCTAAACCGGAACCTCTAAATACCGGAATCCTCTCTAAACCGGACAAAAGCTTTGGTCCCTTTTCCAATCCTTTTTATTTTTACCCATTACACCATCAACACGCCTTATTACGTCTTCTGGTTTTTTCTTACACTGAAGAAAATAGTTTGTAAATTCTAGCAGATGATAGCTTAAAGCAGGTTGAAAGTAAAGCAGAATGCGCCTTAAGGCGCATTCTGCTTTACTTTCAACCTGCTTTAAGTGGTAAGCTATCTTCCATACTAGAAACAAGTTAAAAACCCTCTAAACCGGAAACCCCTTTAAACCGGACATTTTTGTTGTCCCCACACATGTCCGGTTTAGAGGGGTATCACTGTAAATTGTTTTTAAATGTTACCATTGACGGGCATAGCAGTGGTTAACCCATTGTCCTACAGTGGAGAAAACGTTATTCTTTCCCAATAAACGCGTTTACGCTAAAACTATAATTTCCCATACAAACAGTTTGGAGCCAGATCAGACGCCGGGTAACCCGGCGTCTGATCAGGCTCCAAACTGTTTACTACCAAGATAAACATGAATTATCAGAATTGTCCAAAAGTTGTACTTTTCTACGTTTTAGTGTTTTGCGTTTGCGCACGTTTGCGTTTAAACGGGAAAGAATAACAGATTCTCCACTGTATACAGTGGAGAAGACGTTATTCTTTCCCGTTTAAACATATTGCAATTAAACGAAGAAAAAGACGACTTATTTAAAATTCTGAATATTTATGTTAATAAGAGTGGCAAACAGTTTGGAGCCTGATCAGGCGCCGGGTTACCCGGCTTTGATCTGGCTCCAAACTGTTTGCACGGGAGTTAATATTTTAAACGTAAAGGCGTTTATAGGGAAATATTTACAATCGCCCCATTCAATTCCATTGACAAAAAGTGTGTTCATTTCATATAAACACCAATTTTCGACAGGGCGGGACTTGTGGAAAAGTTTCGAGGGGGAGGCGGGGCATATGAAGTTTTCATTCGTGAATTAATATTTGGAACTTGGGGCAGCAAACATTTGGCGGATTTTTTCAAAATTTGTTCTCAACCGATCTATGCCTTCCTACTAGTCGAAACCATGATTCCCGACTAATATTCTTCTTTATAAATGAGATAAATTGCAAGAAAATTGACATAAAAATCTACCTTATAAACAGCGGCCTATATCTGTGTTTCTTTATGACAATAAAACCTCGATATATTTATCCTACTTTAAAATTACGTCACTTCTAATGACGTCATAAATCGGCATTTTTCGCGCCAAACTGTCAAGCTGTTGACAATGGAACTTATTTTTTCTGCTTTCGAATGTACACAGATTCAGTAAATCGGTCATGGCTGTTCCTTATAGGTTACACATTATTCGTGTTATCGACCTCTACTATGGATTAAACATACATGCGTACTGACAAAATGTTTATTTAATGTTAGAAACTACAGCAAATATATTGTAAATATAAGAAATGAACTGATTTTTTTCGGCGTATTTCCCGAAATTTACTGTCGTTCATTTCGCTTGAACGCCGAAAACAATCAGTTCATTTCTTAAAAAATAACGTCTTCTCTTCTGAAGAATGTTTGTGGTATTGAAGGTAGTTAACCACCTAAAGCAGGGTTTTAACGAAGCAGAATATGCATCAAGGCGCATTCTGTTTTACTCTCAGCCTGCCTTAAGCTCTTATCTGCTAGAATATAGATAATATTTTTATGATACATATTCATAACAGTATAATTTGGAACTATTTTCTTCAGTGGAGGAATAAACTAAATGCGTTAAAATGCGTATATATAGAGTAATAAGTTAAATATGAATGCAACTTTAAAATATCGCCAAAGCAATAACAATAACTGGGGCCCGTTTCATAAAACTTCTTACGACAAACGTTGTCGTAAGTCAAAACTTTAAAATACATTTAATTTGTGATTTCTCTATCTAATCCTGTATTGTGACATCTTTTTGTAATCGTCTTGAAAAGACGATTCCAAAAAGATGTCACAAGACAGGATTAGATGGAGAAATAAATAACAATTGGTACTTTTATAATCTGACTTACGACAACACTTGTCGTAAGAAGTTTTATGAAACGGGCCCCTGGTGATCCTGCAACAAATCCTGCGGCCGAAACACATTCATTTTGGTTATTATCCTCAACACTTTCTCCACGACAAAACTTGAACGTTGCCTCAATAATTCCTTCAGTTGAGGAATAAATCAAATGCCTTAAAATGCATATATATGGAATAATAAGTTAAAGATGAAAGAAACTTAAGATTGCTACTAAAGCAGTAACGAACATTTGTGATCTTGCAACAAACCCCGCGTCCGACACACATTGGTTATCATCCTTGACACTTTCTCTGCGGCTACACTGGAACGTTGTCTCTATACCTTGAGGACATGCTCCAGAATCATTAAAACATCGAATCAAGTCATTTGCAGTTTCAATACCTGAGAAGTATGCCCCGTGTACAAAACCGTAAAAGTGTGTTTCAAGGTGTTCTCCGCCAAAGTGCACTCTTCCAAACGGTATTTTCATATCTGCCTTGTCGTGTTCGTTGCAACTTGCTGGCCAGTAACTGTACGATCCTTGATACAGAGGGTCGTAAGTCCATTTAGACATCGTGAAGTTGGTCGGTGGAGGGATTATACTATTAGGGTACATCATGTTAAGGTGCTGCACAATTTCTGCCTGAAGGACATTCTCCTCTAGACGTTCTACACGCCTCGACTCTTCTCCCCAAACGTATAGCTGAAGCATGTTAGATCCTGGTATTAAGTAGTTCATATTTATCCAAGCACTGAACTTTCCACGTCGGTCAGAGGCAGACATTATCGTCGCTGTATCATCCCAAAATGCTGATGGAAATTGGATATATATTTGCGTAAAAAATTTCATTTCAAACTTATCTATGGCCATCTGCTTACATGGTGGTAAGGCTGGAGAGAATGTGACGTCTCCACTTTGTAAAACTCCCAAACTAAACGTTACAATGACATAATCACCCTGGTAACGTTTCCTGCTATTGGTTATTACTTCTACTCCTTCAGTGGTCTGATTTATTTGCTTTACAACCTCGTTGAACACGAAGCGCGTGTTATTCTTCTGCATTAATGGCTCAGCAAGTGCTTCAACTATGTGTGTATAACCACGTTGGTCATTAATTGGAACCTGATCATCTGTACCAAAAGCTTCAAGTGACGCCCAGATGTTTGAATGTTTGCCTGACATGGTATTGGCATTAGTCCCGAACTCAAACTCTAAATAGAAGATTTCAGCGACTTCTTCAACAGGGTTTTTTGGCATCCAGCCATGGTACCGTAGTCTTGACCTAATTGTAAAATCAGACAAGTTCTTTGCTACAGCATCCTTCCCGTCGCTGTCAACCATCTCCATGGCCGCATAAAACCTCTTATCGGCAGCATCCAGCATGTCCTCCAGGTTTGATCCGGAACTATCGCGTACGGCACACGAATCAGAATAGTCATAAGCCACGGACATGTCATTATCAACTAGAAATTTATACATGGGATTGGTTACTTTGCCGTACAGCCACATGGCGCCCAGTTCTACCGTGTAGTCTGATATGGCGCCAGATTTCACACGACCACCAATCCTCGAGCTTCCTTCGATAATGACGAGATTATGGTACCCGGCTGCTTCAAGCGTCTTGGCTGCACTGATGCCAGACATACCAGCACCCAAGATCAGAATTTTGGGGTCTGAAAAGGTAAAATTAAAATTCAGATTTATCATACAGTCAATAAGTCAAACTCGCTTAAGTCGAACTCACCTACAACGTGGTTAAACCATGTTTTAACTTTGAAATACGGGTATATTCGACTATTAAAGACAGATAGAATTATCGAGTTCCGTTATGAAAATACATCGAGCACGGTCCACAATATAGTTATTACTATCTTTTTGTGCAATGTCGGTTTGTATTGTACTGTGTAAGGTTGAGATCGGACCAAAGCCAGTACTCTACGTACAGGACCGTTCTGAACCATACTTTCAGCGATCGACAGTTGACGAGAGTGGCCGAACGCTCTCCGTAGAATACCGATACTAACCGACATGGTCCCGATCTGATTAGGGGTCCTTAATCTTAATATTTAAGGTGTCACACCTGTGCGGAAGTGCTTCCGGGTCGTAGGGTGCCTAAATAGTACCTAGTGAAAAACTGATGTGTGTGTGTGCATGGTCATATTTTTTATTGAAAGTGCTGATTAACTGCAGATGCATTTGTTTTTGAGCTGAAATAGTGATGTTGTTGATAAATCAAAGGTGTTTCTGGGTTCTATTTGGGAACTAATTTGTGAGAACATGTGGTCAGAGATGCGAGTGTGGTGCGGCGGGTCATCAACTTTCATTTTGTAAATATTGACGGTGACCTTAGAAATGTGGAAAAGTTGAACCTTCATGGTGCCACTTTCTGTTGATAATTCTGGTGACTTATAATTGCTTTCCATGGAAACAGGGCCAGTATATTGCTCGGTACGTCAGGGAACTGGACAGAGATAGGAGAATATGGGCAATTTACTATAGAGTTCTATGGAGGGATTTTGTACAGGAGTGACACCTATATATCACTGTACCCTAGTGATGGACGAGTATATTCGTCCTATATTTACATTCGCCCCAATCAATTACAAGTCAATCAAAAAATAATGTCTGTCATGTCGCCTCTCCCTCCCTCCCTCCCCCTCTCCCCCCCCCCCCCCCTCTCTCTCTCTCTCTTTCCTACATGCATGTGATGAAAGCTTCTTAAACCAAGAAGCCGTTGAGCTCGGTACACGTTATATCATTTCAGTCAAAGATTAAATAAGAAATAATACAGCCCGCTGAGGGCCTTCTTGCATTATAGTGACCGACCAGTCATCTCCAAAATAGTTTACGGCCCGAAGCCGAAGGCTGAGTGCCGTAAACTACTTTGGGGCTGGCTGGGAGGTCACTATAATGCAAGGAGGCCCGAAGTGGGCTGTACTATTTCTTATAGTATACCGCACTTCTAATTAGGATCAAAACAATTCTGTGTATTGTCAAGTAATGTACAAGTATATATGTGCATTGATTACCTCCCTTTACTAAAATTTTGCCTTCGGCTTCGGGCCGTAAACTATTTTGGGACTGACTGGTCGGTCACTATAATGCAAGAAGGCCCTCAGCGGGCTGTACTATTTCTTATTTAGATGTCTTGTTGACATCAGGGGGCATAGTGTTTCACAAACGTATCTTGTTTGCGCTATATAAAGTTTAAAATGCAAAGGTAAATAAGAAGTAGATCATAACCTAATTGTATCGTATTTTCACCAGTTGGTAGAAAACTCAAGCAAATCATGTTACCTTAGTACAGTCGAACTTCGATATCTCGAACTCGGTTAAGTCGAACATACCCGTATTTCAAAGTTAAAACTTTGAAATACAGGTATATTCGCCTAAACCGAGCTTGAAATAATGCAATACATGTTTCGAAATATCGGATAGTTCGACTTGAGCGAGATCGAGATATCGAAGTTCGACTGTAAGTACCCTTCCACTGCCTTAGCCGACAACACTGACAGTGATTTGCAAACAGTTTGGATTAGACGCCTCGTAACGCCAAACCTAAACAGTCCATGATGTGCTAGACATATTAGAAACTGGAATTGTCCATTTGACGTTTCGGGTGTTAATGAATTTTTCGAATATCGAATTTCTTATTACTGAAGAAATATTGATACGAGTCTCTAACAGTTTGGATCCACTGAAATCTCAGTGTCGGATCTGGATCCAAACTTTTTGCAAATGACAACTCTTGCGAAAATGGCGATGAAAGAGGTCAATTAATCAGAAGTACCCTAGTGTAGACGGTACACTGTCAAAAGCGCTTTGAGAAAGCCTAGGGGGACCCGTATGACAGAATGTTTAACCATGGTCTCAAGGTACATTTATTTCTTATTGTTGAGATATTTGTTACAGATTTACTACCTATAGCATGCTCCAGCTATATGTGCTATAGGTAATGCACTGAAAATGCACCAATATTACATGATCGGATCGTTTGGGGTATTCAGCCTGTCAGAAGCGCTTTGAGAAAGTCTAGGGAGACCCCGTATGACAGAATTTTTTGTAGGGGAAGCTAGACAAGTCAGAACTGAAAATGCACCAGGAAGAGCTAGACTCGCACCAGTAAAAACTTTAGGATACGATAGGGCTTGGGGAGATATCTCCCCAAGCAAAAACCTAGAAGTATCTTAACCAATGTACTGCCTTACCTCGAGTACAACCGTTACATGTATTTGCAAATAGTTTGGATCCTGAGCAGACGCCGCAAAATGCGACGCCTGACCAGGAACAACATTCAAACACTATCATGTGATTAATCTTTCAGTGCAATATTTAAGACGTCAGGGGCCCGTTTTACTAAACAACTTACGCAAATTATTTGCGTAAGTCAAAATTTAAAATTTTAATTTATATTTTTTATTATCACTTGCTACAAACAACAAATAGCCAGATCAGATGACGCGCTAAAAAGCGCGTCCTCTGATCTGGCTATTTGCTGTTTGCAAAACGTTTATGATCGAAAAATAAGAGTGAAACGATTTTGACTTACGCACAAAATTTGCGTAAGTTGTTTAGTAAAACGGGCCCCTGATCCGCAAAATATTAGTTTTAAATATGAAATTTGGTTTCAATAAAACAAACAGAATTGATCACCCAGTAACCAGTTTGAGCTGTAAAATTGTAAGTGTGTAAAGGGGCATATCTACAATCAAAGTCATCATCAGTAGGTGTCTTACATATATAATGAGAAAGTTTTCTATGAAATTTGATAATAATAACGCAAAGTAATAATACCTAAGGTTATTGTCAGGATTCTTTGTACATAAAGGGGTAAAACTCCAAAAAATATTATTATACCAGAACCAAAGTCAATAGGTGTCTTTCCTGTATTCTGAGACAGCTAACTATAAAATTTGGTTATAATAAGGCAAACAGAAGTAAAGTAATCATCCGTAGACCAGTTTGAGTAGTAAAATATTAAGTATGTAACTGCAAGACAATTCATTAAACCAGAACCGACATCACTAGGCACAATAAGTAACGCTACACATGAAATTTAGATACCATAGGTAAACAGATAACTGAATTTGTAGTCTTAAAACGAGATTTCATTTTTTAGAAATGAAGTATTAAAGGGGCATAACTCCAGATAAATCATCAGGCCGAAACCAAAAGTGAACAGTATTTCCATGTATACAAGTACTGAGACAGCTAAATAGGAAATCTGGCTACAATTGGCCAAATGAAACTAAAGAAATTTCAGGAAACAATTTCTTTATTATTTTTTTTTAAATGTGTTTAGGGGAATAACTCTAAAAACTACTGAGATACACAAAAACCAGTAATACATGTAAAGTCGCTTCATTTCCTGTCGTTTCATATTAAATTTGAAAAAAATGACACAGAACAAAAAAGTTCTGGGCCCGGGTGCATGACACGTAGTTAGTGCCTACCTGTATGCTAAATCCCTCGTTGAGAGTTAAATATTGATTTTTTTACTACTATACTCAGTATAGATAAACTAACAGCGAGGGACTTCGTGTCATTCACCCGGGTCCTGGTCTTTTTAAAAATGCCTATAGTTCCAATTTTTACAGTCATAAAACATGTACCATAAGAATAGTTTTATATCTTACCAAATTCTAGCTTAAAGCATGCTGAAAGTTTTAAAAACTAGACACTGGTTTTAGGGTAATGGGTTAAGATACATAATATAATATCGCTTTATAATTGTCCTGCTTAGAGAATTTCGTATTCAGAAAACATCACTAACTTTGGACTAGGCATCAATGGAAACTGGAAATGTCCACTACAAGTTTCAGGGGTGAATCAATAAAGCTACGCTGTACAACTGAATGTCTCAACCTTTTCCCTCATAGAAGCGCCTTTTATCGCCTTTAATTTATCCCCCACTGAAGAAAATATTTCCACTTTATACAGTCATAAATATGTTTAATAAGAAGTGTAATTATATTCCAGCAGATGACAGCTTAAAGCAGGATGATAGTAAAGCAGAATGCGTTTTAACCCTTTCCCCCATAGAAGCGACTTTTACCGTATTTAATGTATTCCTCCGCTGAAGAAAATAGATCCAGTTTATACCATCATGAACAATTACCATTACAAATATTTTATATAGCCTAGCAGATTTTAGCTTAAAGCAGGTTGAAAGTCAAGCAGAATGTGCCTTAAGGCACATTCTGCTTCACTTTCAACCTGCTTTAAGTGGTTATTTATTTTCAAAACTAGAAACAGGCTATGGGGTAATGGGTTAAGGCGCATTCTGCTTTACTCTCAACCTGCTTTAAGTGGTCACCTATCTGCAATACCATAAGAAGGCGATAGGTTAAAGGGTTAAACGCCTTTAAACTAAGCTTGAATGACTGCTACGCTGTTTGGTGTGTTTTAATAAATTAATTACAATAAACAAAATTGAGGCCTTACCTTCTGCACTATTGGGCATTGCCAGACAAACACCCCAAAAGGCTGCAAAAATCTCTATCAAATATAACAGGAATATCATGATTATATTCAGCGATTCTATATTAAATGTTGGTATATACTGTCCCTGTTATGGCCGACAATCGGCTTACATGTCTCTTACAATGTCTAACCTAGACCGTACATGAACAACAAATAAGCATATATCCAAACGGAAATAGACCAACGGGTACAGATTTCGCACAAACCTGGAGAGGATATAAGTTTCTATTTTGACCTTCATCTGTTAGTTTGTGTAGGTGTTGCAAAGAAGATGTAGATCACTCGCCAAATAACTGTGCGTCTGCTCTTGTTTCAAACTGGTTGACGCCTGTTTTTGATTTTTACAATAGTAAATGAATTTTTTCTTTCAAAGTACATGGAAAGTGTTATCCATGAAATTTCAAAATGTACCGAACTGCAGTCGGCTATTAACAAAAAAACAATTTTAGGACAGGGGAAATGTTACATGTAGTATCGTATTGCATAATTGTGTCTGATATTCCATATATGCACCCATGCGTATAGTCAAAGTCAATTGGTATAGATTCACCTTGAAGTACTAGTATTTCTACTTGACTGAATTTCCTTATTCATAAATATTTTTTTAATACGTATGCTATGTTGTTGTTATTGTTGATTTTAAGAAGGATTAACGATGTAATGATGTGTGGTATAAAAACAAATATTGCCTTTAACCCTATCATCCTCTATTGTTCGTGAGATATTTACCCCTTCACCGTTTCATTGCCGCCTGCTTCAGTATTGTTGTCTGCAAGACACGTTTCTAAGTTGGATTTAAGGTTGTCTGACATAATAAATATCGATAAGAGTGTCAAACAGTTTGGGTCCTGATCAGACTCCGCGTTAGGCGGCGTCTGATCACGACCCAAACTGATTTCAACGCGCTTTAAGGCGTCATTAGGAGTAAAGGGGTTATCTTACTCCCACACGTATGATTATTTGCAAACAATTTGAACCCTGATCAGACGCCGCGTAACGCATTACCATATCAGAATCAAAACTGTGTTTCACGCATTTGAATATTTCTTAAGTCAAAATACTAAAATCTGAATAAGGGGAGATCCTTTGATGATGATGATGAGTTGGGTTTACGGCACTACGACACAAAATAGGTCATATAGCGCCGATGATTGATGAAGGGAGATGAGATGAAATGATAATGATTTCAGGAAGATGGTTTCGGCTAATCCCATTCGTTGACTAGCAGCACATGGGATCAAAACCACCGACCTGCCTTCCTTTTAGTTCTTGGCAGAGGGAATAATATCGGTCTAATAAACAGAAACAATTCCCTTTGACAATTAAGCCCGGGAACTACGGCAAAGTAGGAAGGTCTCTGGGGGGGGGGGGGGGGGGAGAGAGAGAGATCCTTTGAAAGCACAGAAAACAAAGCAAATACTGAAAATTGCAGACTCGGTTTAATTGAGTCTGTTCATGGGTAATACTGAAATATGCAACAATGCTCACGCCCCCTAGCACCAGCGTAAGCGGAATTCAACTTTCGACTGTAAATGCGCTGAAATCAATGATTCCAAAGGACCAGAAAGTACGGGGCGACTTTTAATTTGAGAACTAGAAGTAAAAGACAAACTTTAAAGCTTATGACGTCATGTCAGTGAATGTGTCAAACAACCATTTGGCAGATGGTTATATAGCCTTAACGGAGGAGGTGTTCTGTAACTAAACGCAATGCAGTAAAATGTAACGAACATCTTAACTCTGAAGCAGTTTCCATTTATTCATAAAGCGCACTGTAGTCAATTAAAAATACAGTAAATCCTTCTATATCGACCACTAGATTTAGGAGATTTTTGTTTTACTGTCACCTTGCTTTAAGCTGTCACCTGTCTTTTATACAGTAAATTAGCCTTCGTTTTAGTTGTGTTAATAGAGAGGTTTTACTTAATTGTATATGCTTATCTAATAATGAAAATGCTTCTCAAAGAAATCAAACATTTCAAACAGCATGGAGTAAAAGAAAACATTAAAGGTTTACATGGTAATGGTTAAGAACATACTAGTGAATTGCTGTTTTAAACAACTTTTTAGTTAACCTTTCAGCTGCTGTGATATATTTTATAACACAACCTACGGTGCGAGCGATAAATAACACTCATTGTTTATTTCTCGTATATGACAAGTGGTTTTTCTATGCAAATGAGTTTGTCTTACTTAAATGTGTATTCCGGCGTACTGTCAAAAATATGCAAACAAATATGGCGTAAAACGACATTTCTGTCGGCGCTCGAGTGAGCTATTGATGGGAATGGACAGGCAAATATTTGTCCCCTTGATTTATTCAAAATTAATCGTAATTTTGAACTTTATGTTTGCATGTTTACTAATTTGGGCGGTCCATCAATGCGTCATCTATTGACATATAGGAAGCTAGCCAGCTAAAACGAGTATCGAGATGTTACATTGGAAAGATGATGATGATGATGAGTTGGGTTTTACGGCACTGCGACACAAAATAGGTCATATAGCGCCGATGATTGATGAGGGGTGATGAGATGAAAAGATGATGATTTCAGGAAGATGGTTTCGGCTAATCCCATCCGTTGACCAGAATCGTATGGGATCAAAACCACCGACCTGCCTTCCTTTTAGTTATTGGCAGAGGGAACAATCTCGGTCTAATGAACGGAAACAATTCCCTTTGACAATTAAGCCCCAGAACTACGGCAAAGTAGGAAGGTCTCTGGGGTACATTGTAAAACAACTTTGCCAGGTTATGTTATAAATTAGTTTAAACATATTTTATTTCCAAAGTAATTTACAAACATTCATTCTTAACTTAACATAGAAATAAAGGAAAAAGGGTTAGGTCACAAGTTCTATCAACATTAAATAAGACCTTCCCCCAGTAAAGAAAAGTTTCATATGCTAGATGGTAGTAGACAATTTAGTATTTTTAAGATATGGAAATAGTTTTAGAACGTAAGCAGCAAATGATTGTGATATTGGTAGGTACCCATTTATGAGTAAGTTGTGTATTGCTTCCTTTGATTATTTATCGAATTAGATACCGTTGTAGCTTATGTCATATTCCTGAGACTAAAATTGCAGATCCAGATCAGAAGGTTCCTGTATGAGCTCTCTGACTAGAATCAGCACTGTTAGTCATTAAACTGTAATGTAAACTTTCTCAAAACGGGTTAAGAGTGATATGGCAAAGTTAAGAAATTCTTTTGACCCCTTTGATGCACAGCTTAAGTAATTAAAATTAACCAACTTTTAAGTAGAATCAGTCATAGTTAGACCCATATGAAATTTCGGTTACTAAAGTCCTTGAAAGTAGAGACATTACCACCCAGTATTAATAAACTTGATTCATAACTTAATCTAAGTTTTCAAATCTACGACATTTTAGTAGACAACTTTTGGTGTGCGTCAAAGGGCTATGCAAAAATCAACATTTATCACTTGCTTTAGCCACTTAATACATATATACAAGAAAACAGAAATAGTAAACAGGCGAAAGTAAAAAATAAAACAAGCAAAAAAAAAAAAAAAAAAAAAAAAAAAGGTTCTTATGAATGTAAACATTCAGTTAAATGGGAAAAAAGATAAATGAAATGGTTAATGATTGATGTCTTGTCCAGATTACCTTATATTTGTTATATAAATATGCTTATATAAGTCTTTGTGAATACATTCAGCAAATCTTTTAGTCGCTTTTATATAGTCATGTATCGCGGAAACAATCTGAATATTTTCGTCAAACGTTAATGTCGGTTTGCCGTAAAGAAGAATTTGACAATTAAGCGGATGAAAAGTGCGAAGTTTGCGGAACAGGTCAAGTCGTTGAACAGTAAATAAAGGACATTCAAAGAAGTAATGCTCTACACTTTCAACTTGATATCCGCATGAACAGCTTTCTGTGATGGATAAATGGTTTCTAAATAGGTGCGAATTCAAGTTGCTGCATTTGTTGCGCAACCGAGCATGCAAGATTGATATTTTCCTATCACCAGTCAATAAGTATTTAGAAACATGGTTTGTATTCGATAATAAATTACGTATTGCTAGTTTAAAACCACACAGGGTATTACTATTACGAATCTCTAGTGGTAGATCATTCCACAGACTAGTAGTTATAAATAGAATGTGAAACATTCGGTATCATAATTTATTAGATTTATAAAACTCGTCTTTTAGAAAACGATAAAAACTCAACAAGCCTCGTTTTTTTCGTTTTCTTAAAGACGAGTTATATAAATCCAATAAATTATTGAACACTCATGTAAGATCCTATATGTATTGAACTCTTTTCACGCCCAAGTGATCGGGAATGGTTACCCTCTTTACAGCTATATTTTCTGCCTCAATATTATTGTTTGCAATATTGTTTCAAAGTTAGATTTAAGGCCGTATGACTGACGAAATATATAAATGAATGTTAAACAATTTGGATCCTGATCAGACGCCGCGTTATGCGACGTCTGATCAGGGTCCAAACTGTTAACAGTTGCGCCACTTTCCGTAAATTGTATTTTTGCAGTGAAGGGGTTTAACGCTTTCGCTCCCAATGACGCTTTAAAGCGCGTTTGAAAAGAGTTTGGGCTTAAAACTGTTTGACACCCTAATCGACATTTATTAAGTCATACAACCTTAAATCTAACTTTGAAACGTGCCTTGCAGACAACAATACTGAAGCAGACGACAATAAAGCGGTGAAGGGGTAAAAATCTCCTGAATAATTTGATCATAAAATGGTTAAAGCAGATGATTACATTTGGCAATAAAAGGCTAATTGCTAATTAATCCATTCAAAACCCTGTAAACAAACTAAAGTCCAAATGTTATTACAGTGCTCCCTCTCTACATCCAATGTGAGACACATATTGTGTGTGTTGTTCGGAGGGAGTTGTTAAAGGGAGGGAAAACTAAGGGTTGCTTACATTTGCAAACAGCTTGACTCCAGATCAGACGCCGCTGTTTGTCTGTTTGTCTCTCGTCATTATAGTATATGTAACAAGCAATACACAGGCAGTTTTAACACCTTAATATAGTAACAAAACACCATAGGGCATATCTCTTGGTTTTTTCGTCACTCAAAACAAAGCAAAAACGAAGGTAGTTGAGGTAAGTGTTTAATGGTTCACTAATACCCGAACCCGCTTTCTTCTGTCAAAATGTCCACTTATATGTAACTTTGAGCAAAAATAGCATACGATGATATTAAGCAGACAATGTTGCAGCAGTATAGGCGTTAGACATGGTTTTCCTGTTTGGGGAACAGCGGCAAGGGTCGTTGTAAAGAGGGAATCGTTGTTGGGGGCCGTTGTAGGGAGGAACGCTGTAAATAAATTCAGAATATTTATATCTCTATATATATTATTCAGACTAAAGTTGATAGCCATTTTAACGTTAATCGACACAAACTTTATGTTTGTCACAGTCTGTGACTGTCGTGGCATAATCTGCTTTTAACCCTTTGAACCCTAGTCCCGCATATAGGCGTCCTTTTCAAACAGTGTATATGTGAATAGAACACTTGTCCGATGCAAACAGTGAATACCCAGATTAGAGGGCTCCGAAAGGAGCCCTCTGATCAGGGTCTTCACTGTTTGTCATAATGCCAAACATTGACAGAAACAACCCTTAAAAGTCAGAAATGGACTAGACTGAAATGGAAACTGGAATTGTCCATTTAAGTTTCAGGGAGGAAATAGTTAAACAATTGCCGTCTGCTTTTATTTCTCAAATCTAAATTGTCCGGCATGTCGACTACAGTAATGTCAAAAAGTCAAACTAGTGTAATGCGTGTCACGCGGTGTCTGATCAGGATCAAAACTGTTTTGAAAATAGTCATTTTACTCGATATAAGGCACTGAAAGGCTCAATAATGGCTATATACAATGAAGGCGAATTGTATTGCGTGTGTGTGTGTGTGTGTTTGTTGTGGTATGACTGTGTGTGTGTGTTCTGCTTGAGAGGTGGGTGTATTGTTTGTGTTACGTTTCCTGCTTGAGTCTTTCGTATTTATTTATATTTTATGTACACTGTTTGTCTTTATAGGTGAATATAGGAGATAAGTGTGAGGTTGGGCGCCCCTAAACCCAGGTTTAACCCCCCAGTGGTTGTTAATAATTAATAGCAATTCTCTGTAACCATCAACCACATTGCGGCACGCATAGTCACCGATTTGCATGAAACTTACACCATTTGCACCTCTCTACATGAAATGAAAAAAAATACTCCGAAAATTTATTTCCCATATCCGGTTGTCATGGTAACGTGAAAACAAGATTTTCGCCAAAAAACAGTGTTTTTGGTAAGCAAAATATGACAAACTCATATACTTTTTCACAGAGAACTGTACATATTTGATTTAAAATGACATTTGTATGTTAGACTATGACACTTTGCCAATAAAATAGCATCGTAGGATTCAACTCAACATTACACCCAATTGGTAGGCAAGTGCGATCTTTAGGGGCCAATATACTGAAAGTGAGAAATCATGATTTTGGCATACTTTAAGGACTGGTAGAATATTTACGCATCCATGCTGAACTTGCATATGATCACTAATAACAAGTACCAAATGTGTTGTTTACGGTTTCGGAAAAACACCTTTGGGATTCAGGTTGCTAAGGGGGTAACCATGGCAACGAAACTATCAACTTTTTAATGTTGTAATTTCCTATGTAACTGAGCAGGATTGCTTAAAAGGTACCAATATCACTCTGAAATTGCTATATCCATATATTTTAGTGTTATAAAATGAAAGTAGAAGACAACACATGCAGATATTAGTTGGTAACTATGGTAACCCCTGCCAAAAGAACGTAATTTACTGAAAAGGTATGCCAAATTCAAGACTTTTGGAACGCAAAATACAGCAAACTATCAAAACTATTACACACTTTCTTAAATTAGTTTCATTATCAGGTTTGCAAGCTAGCACTGTCTTATAAACATTCACTGTTAAGATGAAAACGGAATTTGGTTGCCTTAGTAACCGCTCAAGGCAGTTTCTAAATAAGAGCTTATATCGAAAATGTGAGTCAAACTAGAGTTTTTTTTAAGGAAAAGTACAGCAACATATCAGAACCATGGTACCATAGTTTCATCATCAAACTTGATAGTTAGCAGTGTCGTATAAATTTCACTTTAAACATGAAATTAACATTTGGTAACCATAGCAACCACTCACAATGTATGCTAAATAACAGCATTGTATCGAAAATATGTGTCAATTCCAGGTAATTTTAAGATAAAGTACGGCAACCAATCAGAACAATGGTTCTTTGGTGTCATTATCAGATTTGCAAGTTAACATTGTCATATAACATTCACCTTTGACATAAAAAGAAAAATTGGTTACCTTAGCAACACCTCACAACATTATGCTTTATAAGAGCATCATATTGAAATAATGAGGCAAATTCAAGTTTTTGTAAATTTAATATAACGTAACCTACCAGTACTATTGTACTTTATGTTCATTATCAGATTTACAAGATAATATTGTCATATAAATATTCACTTTTAATACGAAAAGAACATTTGGTTACCCTAGCAACCACTCAGAAAACATTGAAAGAAAAACAATAATTTTGAAAATATTGTCAATTTTTTGCGTTCTTGAAGGAAAAGTACAAGAATATATCAGAACATTTGTAATTCAGTTTCTTTATAAGGTTTGCACGTTGCTATTGTCATATAACCACTCACTTTTTGCACGAAAACATCATATTATTACCTTAGTAACCACTCACAATTTATGTTATATAAGAGCATAATATGGAATATGTGAATCAATTTCGAGTTTTTAAAGGCAATGTACAGCAACTTATTACAACCATTGTACTTTAAGTTCATCACCTGGTTTTGCATTTGCAATTCAATATTTTCATACAAACATTATCTTTATGCATGAAAATAACACTGGATTACCTTAGCAACCACTCACAATTTATAGTAAAGAAGAGCATGATATTGTGTCAAACTAGAGCTTTTTATGTAAAGTACAGCAACCTATTACAACCATTGTACTTGAAGCTCATTATCAGGTTTGCAAGAAAACATTGTCATACAAACATTCTCTTTTAGCATTAAATTAACATTTGGTTACCATAGCAACCACTCACAAAATATGCTAAATAAAATCATTTTATTGAATATATGTGTCAACATTGAGTTTTTAGGCAAAGAACAGCAGTGTATCACAACTATTGTACAGGAAGTTCATCAGGTTTGCAACTAACAATAAGCAGGAATCTAATATATGGTTACCTTAGCAACCATTCGCAATATATGCAAATAAGACCAATTTATAGAAAATATGTGTCAAATTCAAGCTTTTTAAGGCAGGGTATATCAGCTTATTAGAATCATAGTACTTTGTTTTCAATATCAGGTTTGCAAGGTGACATTTTCATACTAATATTCACTTTTAACATGAGATAACATTTGGTTTCCATGGCGACCACTCACAATATATGCCAAATAAGAGCAGTTAACGGAAAATGTTATGGTACTGTACTTAGTTGATACTCCACCCCATTCAACATAAATTGTGAGTGGGTTAAGGTATCAAATGTAATTTTAATTCTAAATGTGAAGTTTTCCATTACAATGTTAACTTGCAAACCAGATAATAAATTTCAGGTGCAAAGGTTGTTATGTGTTGCAGTACTTTTGCCTAAAATCTCAAATTTGACACATGCACGTGGTTGTTAAGGTTATCAAATGTTATTTTAGTGTTAGAATTGAACAACTATATGACATTGTTAACTTGCAGCAATAATTGCACTCCTTCGAGAACGTATAGATATGGGCCGTTCCACGACAAAACCGGTATTAGTGACACATTTTTCGAAAATTGAATTTTCTTATTTTCTGAAAGACCATTATTTAAACTGTCGGATTCAACTTTTTTTTCGGCGATAGGTCGATTTTTTTATAATTTTCTGGACGTTTGAACGCGGCGGGTGGTTTAATTTAATTCTTAAAAAAGAGATGACGTCAACGTCATGATTTGCGACGTTAACGCCTTCCTGGCATACTCTTGTGAACGTAATATCACGACAGGTAAGTATTTCTTTATCCAATTAAGCAAAATGGACATTGAATACTGCTGACTTTTTCGAATTTTCGAACAGTTTGGAACCAGATGAAACCCCAAGTATCTCCGCTCGTTGTCTAATCCAGTCCAAACTTTATCACGGATATCATTTGAAATGTTAGAGGAAACGATTGAAATTTGGTTTGTTTCTAGTGGCATTCAATTTGCTTGAATGGTAAATAAAAATAATTTCCCCCGTTCATGGTGACAGGTGTTGTATATAAAATTGAAATTTGGTTTGTTTCTCGTGGCTTTCAATTTGCTTGAATGGTAGATAAAAATAATAACTCCCGTTCATGGTGACAGGTGTTGTATATAAAATTGAACTTCGTTTAAAACTAAAGGATCGAATTTTATTTTCTGTATGACCATAAAAATATGAGCTGACTTATGGCAAGTTGAACAGCTGCTGCACTTAGAAACGGTTGAACGGTCTTGTTGAGATTTCGCTTCCGTTCTTCGCAGGAGACCCAGAGTCTCGAGTAAATCTGGCAAGTCGCTGATCACGCAGTCTCGCACCAAACTGTTAACTTTGTATTTTGGCTTGTCTTCCCCGGTGTGCATGGATACAGCTCGGCGTTCTTCTCTGGTCAATTTGAAGTACTGATGCTTACAGTACTGTGAATGAAAATAGGAGCCCGGGTATCTGAAATATTCTTACTGGGCTGTTCAGATAATGTGATTCAGAAACAAACAAATAGTTGTATATTATACTTAAAAATAAAATCGTGTGGGAGCTCGAATTAAATATGTCAATAAGCCACATAAACAGCGCAGAACATGTATGATTATTTTCCGAAATTGGAATAATTAGTTTGCATCAACGTGGAATACCGACTCGCTCCACAGCGGGAATAGCTTAATGTACTTTAGACACTTCAAAACTACTAACCTGATTTGAAAATACATGACGTCAAACTTTGATCGATCGTTACGTCATTGTGTATACGATGTCGCTAATACAGGTTTTGTCATGGAACGGCTCATATATACATTGTGTGCCAATATAATTCAGATCCATTAAAAACTGTAGTTGCAAGAGTGTAAACACTGTTAGATATGACATTTTTAACACATCAAAGGCAGATAACTCTTGAATAATTAGTCCGATTTCAATCATTTTCAAACTCATCCAATACCTTATAATCATATACAATCTGAGCAAATTTGAGAGAGACTGGATAAAAAGTGTGGTCTCTAGAGTGTAAACACTGTCAGATTTGGTATTTTCAATACATCAAGGGCAGATAACTCAAATAACCTACAACTAAATAGGTTGTTTCCAAGCTCAGGATTTGACATATTGAAAATATGTCAAATAACCTAATTATTTGATTTCAGCCAAAATTTAACTCATTTTAGAACTTATAGTTATATACAATCTGAGCAAGTTTGAGAAAAATTGAATAAAAAAGTGTGGTCTCTATACGCTTTTGGATATGGCATTTACAGCAAGGGCAGATAACTCTTAATATATTGGTCCGATTTCAACCATAATCAACCTTAAGCAAACTCTATTAGTCATATGCGATCTGAGCTAGTTTGAAAAAGATTAGATAGGAATTACGGCATCTTGAGTGTAAATACCGTTAAATATGGCATTTTCATATCATACAATCTTAACAAGTTTGAGAAAGATTGGATAAAAAGTGTGGCCTCTGGAGCGTAAACACTGTTAAATATGACATTTTCTGCAATTCATAGGTAGATAACTCTTGACCTATTTGTCGGATTTCAACCATAATTGTAATAATCTGAACTCTTATAGTTGTATTACAATCTGAGCAAGTTTGGTTAAGATTGGATTAAACGTGTGGCCTCTAGAGTGTAAACACCATTAACTATGGCATATTCAAGGGTAGATAACTCTTGACCTATTTGTCAGATTTCCAGATTAATCTTATTATAATATACAATTTGAGCAAGTTTGAGAAAGATTGGATAAAAATTGTGGCCTCTAGAATGTTAACACTTAATTTTTTGACGACCAACGCCGGACATTCAAGAATTGCAAAAGCTCACCATGAGCTAGCTCAAATTCGACACGTAAATTCAATAAAATGCTCTTATTAAGCATAAATCATAAGCGTTGCTAAGGTAACCAAAGTTATTTTTATGCATTGCAAACCTGATAATAAACTTAACGTACAATAGTTGTAATAAGTTGCTGTTCTTTGCCAATAAAAGCTTTAATTTTACACAAATTTTCAATTTTTTGCTCTGATAAAACATTAATTGTGAATCGTTGCTATGGTAACAATATGTTTTTTCATGTAAAAAGTGAGCGGTTACATGACTATATTTCCTTGCAAACATTATAGTGAAACTAGAGTACAAATCCTGTACTTTGCCTTAAAAGAACGCAAAATGTTGACTATATTTTCAAAATAATTGTTTTACTTTTAATATTTTGTGAGTGGTTGCTAGGGTAACCAAATGTTCTTTTCGTATTAAAAGTGAATATTTTTATGACAATATTATCTTGTAAATCTGATAATGAACAGAAAGTACAATAGTACTGGTAGGTTACGTTATATTAAATTTACAAAAACTTGAATTTGCCTCATTATTTCAATATGATGCTCTTAAAAAGCATAATGTTGTGAGGTGTTGCTAAGGTAACTAATTCTTCTTTTTTGTCAAAAGTGAATGTTATATGACAATGTTAACTTGCAAATCTGATAATGACACTAAAGAACCATTGTTCTGATTGGTTGCCGTACTTTATCTTAAAATTACCTGGAATTGACACACATTTTCGATACAATGCTGTTATTTAGCATACATTGTGAGTGGTTGCTATGGTTACCAAATGTTAATTTCATGTTTAAAGTGAAATTTATACGACACTGCTAACTATCAAGTTTGATGATGAAACTATGGAACCATGGTTCTGATATGTTGCTGTACTTTTCCTTAAAAAAAACTCTAGTTTGACTCACATTTTCGATATAAGCTCTTATTTAGAAACTGCATTGAGCGGTTACTAAGGCAACCAAATTCCGTTTTCATCTTAACAGTGAATGTTTATAAGACAGTGCTAACTTGCAAACCTGATAATGAAACTAACTTAAGAAAGTGTGTAATAGTTCTGATAGTTTGCTGTATTTTGCGTTCCAAAAGTCTTGAATTTGGCATACATTTTCAGTAAATTACGTTCTTTTGGCAGGGGTTACCATAGTTACCAACTAATATCTGCATGTGTTGTCTTCTACTTTCATTTTATAACACTAAAATATATGGTTATAGCAATTTCAGAGTGATCTTGGTACCTTTTAAGCAATCCTGCTCAGTTACATAGGAAATTACAACATTAAAAAGTTGATAGTTTCGTTGCCATGGTTACCCCCTTAGCAACCTGAATCCCAAAGGTGTTTTTCCAAAACCGTAGACAAAACATTTGGTACTTGTTATTAGTTATCGTATTCAAGTTCAGCATGGATGCGTAAATATTCTACAAGTCCTTAAAGTATGCCAAAATCATGATTTCTCACTTTCAGTATATTGGCCCCTAAAGATCGCACGTGCCTACCAATTGGGTGTAATGTTGAGTTGAATCCTACGATGCTATTTTATTGGCAAAGTGTCATAGTCTAACATACAAATGTCATTTTATATTAAATATGTACAGTTTTCTGTGAAAAAGTATGTGAGTTTGTCATATTTTACTCACCAAAAACACTGGTTTTTGGCGAAAATCTTGTTTTCACGTTACCATGACAACCGGATATGGGAAATAAGTTTTTGGGATATTTTTTTTCATTTCATAAAGAGAGGTACAAATGGTGTAAGTTTCATGCAAATCGGTGACTATGCGTGCCGACCCCCCTATATAACCAGGTTGATGGTTACAGAGAATTGCTCTTAATTAATTTATAATTGATTATTGATTGCTACTGACCGTACCAAGGCGGGCTCCTATATTCACTTAGCTTTATGTTTGTCTTGCGTGTTGTTTTCTATTTAGTGTGTAGATGAAGGACTGGTATTGCGTGTGTGTGTGTGTGTGTGTGTGTGTTTGTTATGGTATGGCTGTGTGTGTGTTCTGCTTTAGAGATGGGTGTATTGTTTGTGTTGCGTTTCCTGCTTGAGTCTTCTTTCGTATTTATTTATTTTCAGGAGCTTCTGGCCAATCACAACAATCAAGAAAGTTCTGGGCGAAATTAAAATAAATCTATTATCACTACGAAAAAGTTGATATATTCAAACAGAAGTAGTATACGTGTTATTTTAAAAGATATAACGCTATGCCACTTTGACATGGGGTTTAAAATATTAGTGTTCTATTTTAGACGATTTCTTTGAAATACGAATGTCGGATATGAGGTTGAAATTGGTTGTTTTTGGGACAAGAGCTTATTCTTATCCAAAACACTTTTTTTAGTTTAAACATATTTTATTTCCAATTTTTTTACAGGAAAAGGGGTTGGGCCAAAAGTTCTGCCAACTTAGAGTCGGCCCTTCCCCTACAGTTTCACAAAAATACATATACTATTGGAGAGAGATATATATATATATATATATATCGAGATAGAGGATGGGAGAAAGAGAGAGAAAGTTGAGTTGCTTGTTTTCAGGTGTCTCCGCATAATTTGATGAGAAGAAACAGTAAAGTAAGTGATTAAAAAATATAAATCGACCAAAAGAAAGATCAACTAATATAAGTCATTCACCAGTGTATCACTATCAAAACGAGAGATATGGCTAAATTGGCTATACAGTAAAACTCCTGTTAAAACGGCCTTTAAAACTAAGAATAGATTCAGATTAACTAAAGTAAGGTAAAAGTAATACAGATAGCTCCAGCGGGGCTTTCTGTATTACTTTCGCACCTCTTCATTTTTCATATAGATAATGTTCTACACTGCTGAACAGAGGCTAAACTACTTATATAATAAACATATACATGTAATCATAAATGAGCAACTAGCCGAGAATCTAAGATGGGATGGCTAACTACATTCTGGTATGACAATTTTTAAGATATGTCCATCTTAGACCCTCGAATCGTTCCATAATGTTTTACATTGCATATCTAAGCTACATAAAAGATAACTGTGATCATAGTTACAAGAGAACATAAGGACAGACGCATCATCTTTCAATTTTAGAAACAAACCAAAACAGAGAAAGAAAAAACAAAACAGAATCAAGTACTGAAGCGTTTGGTCTCTTTAATGAATGTTTGTACAGCACCAAATATCAAACAGTTTTGTTCAAAAGTGAGGTGATTACTTCCATAAAAAGAATGTTACTATTAATCGGATGGCAAAATCTTGTGGTCTGAAATAAGGTATGTCGTAAGTTTATATAATTGGGGCATTTAAAAAAGAAATGATCAACATTTTCAATTACATTTTCACAAGAACAATTAGGATCTAGTTTTAATTGATTTAGAAAAAGGTGTTCATTCAAATTACTACAACTGTTTCTTAACCTTGCATGTAGTACTGATAAATGTCTATTCCGACCAGATAGTACCCCGGAACTCTCTCTGGCTTCGATCTAGAAGCTATATTATTTTTCAAAGAAGAAAAATTAGGGATTTGCCTAAGATCAGAGCCCAGAGAGTTCCAGAGCACTACAGAAGAAGGACTACAAGATTTCTGATAAATGGACGTTCTAGCAGGTAGCACTTCAAACTTTTCTCGGTTTCTCAAAGGATAGTTTGACATTTCACCAACTAAGGGAGGAATAATATCACTTATATACTGTGGGACAGTGTCATGTGATACCTTGTGCATAAAAAACAGTTTTTGTTTTTCTCGTCTCTTGAACAAAGACTCCCAGCCACATTCTATGTACAGCCTCTCAAGGGAAATTGATCTCGTTAGCCCTGTGACGATACACTTGTTTATGTTAAAACAATCACGTTCATTGCTGTTAGCATGGACCCTGATCAGATATCGAGTTACTCGGCGTCTGACCAAGGCTCAAACTGCTTCCAACTCAAGCTTGTATTTTTTACATTTTATTGCAACCGTGTTGCATTAAGTGTCGTTTAACCCTTTTACACCTATAGAATCGCCTGGTAGCGCATTCAATTTATTCCTCCGCTGAAGCAAATAGTTCAATTTCATATAGTCATGAATATGTATCAAAAGAAGTATTTTCTTTATTCTAACAGATGGTAACTTTAAACTGGCATAAAGTAAAGCAAGATGCACATTCTGCTTCACTTCAACCCTGCTTTAGGTGGTTATCTATCTTCAATACTAGAAACAGACTATGGGGCACGGGGTTAAACGGGAAAAACAACGCCTTTCTCCAATTTATACCATACTTCAACAAAGCAATGGTAAAGAAAAACAACAGTGAAAGATTACAAATATCTGGCTAATATATGAAATATATAAACTCGTATGTAACCTACTTACATCAAAGGTGCTTTAACCCATTCGCCCCTTGAACGTTTAATGAAACAATAATTCTTATTTCCAATAAGAATATTCCATTTTCAACTTTTTTAGGATTGATTTTATCAATATAATTATTATAACATGATAAACAGTGGAGACCCTGATCAGTTGGCTCATGAATGTTGTTCTCTATACAGGTAAATGTACAGTTTTTCAATGACGAGTTTACTCGTCGTTAGAGTTGAAATTGCAGCGAAATATACCCGTGTAATCATGGTCCACACTCTTTGCATCGGACAAGTGTCCTCTATACAGATATCCTGTTTTTTCAAAGACGGTTATACACGTCGTTAGAGTTGAATGTGTAAAATGCAACACAATATACCATAGTAACTATTGTTTTCATATTGTCCATGGAATTGCATAAAAACACTTAACAAAACGTCCTACACAATACGTTTTTTTTCTATACATGAATATGTTGTTGTCATAATTCGAAGAAGCTGAATGCAGGCTGAAAGTAAAGCACAACCTTGCCCCATTCAGAAGCGCCTTTTAGTACATTTAATTTATCTCCCTACTGAAGAAAATAGTACGATTTTTTACAGTTATGAATAAACATAATAATTTGTTTTCTATACTGTAGCAGGTGGTAGCTCACAAAAATACTTAAAGTAAAGCAGAATGCGCCTCAGGCGCATTCTGCTTTACTTGAAACCTGCTTAATGTGGACACCTATCTTCAAAACTAGAAACAGACTTTGGGTATAACACCATAACCCGCCTAACATGGTCACTGTCATACTATTGTTTGCTCAATTTTTCCTCTGCTTATATAATATATTATATATGTTACAGGGATTACGTGTAATCAGGGAATACGTGAAATCACTGGAAAATCAGAGATTTCACGAAAAACCTATATCTTCCAGGTAAAAAGGCGTAATTTTGAAGCTTGTTGATTTTTTTATACTCAGCAGTTACTTTTGGTTAAAGTAATGGATCTTATCTTGTTTAGTTCATTAAGTTCAAAGGCAAGTACCACGCTATTAGATATTTTGTTAACCTTATTAACAAGACATATGTCTTGGTTTATTAAGTGCCGTGACCTTAATGCACATTGTGTACTTATTTTCATTCACTTGAGCGAGAAATTTTGTATTCATGAGCGTTTATCAGACCATGATTTTTCAGGAAAGCATGCTACTTTCAACCACAGCAAATGTCATGATAATACAAATCTATTTATTTGATGAAAAAAGGGGCATTTCATGTATTCCCTGAAATGCCCAGTGATAACGCGTAATCACTAAACATTTCAAGGATTACGTGTAATCCCTGATTACACGTTATCCCTGTAACATAGATCTGGCTCCAAACTGTTTGCACGGGAGTTGATATTTTAAGCGTAAAAGCGTTTATAGGGAAATAATAACGTCTTCTCTTCTGAAGAATGTTTCTGGTATTGAAGGTAGTAAACCACCTAAAGCAGGGTGAAAGCGAAGCAGAATATGCATCAAGGATAATTCTGCTTTACTCTCAGCCTGCCTTGAGCTCTTATCTGCTAGAATATAGATACTAGTTTTATAATACATATTCATGACTGTATAATTTGGAAAATGTTTTCTTCAGTGGAAGAATAAATTAAATGTGTTCAAATTCGTACATATATAGAGGAAAAGGTTAAGCATGAAGGAAACTTAAGATTGCTACTAAAGCAATAACGAACATTGGAGATCCTGCAACAAACACCGCGGCCGACACACATTGGTTATCATCCTTGACACTTTCTCTGCGGCTACACTGGAATGTTGTCTCTATACCTGGGGGACACGCTCCAGAATCATTAAAACATCGAATCAAGTCATTTGCAGTTTCTATACCTGAGAAGTATGCCCCATGTACAAAACCGTAAAAGTATGTTTCAAGGTGTTCTCCGGCAAAATGCACTCTGCCAAACGGTATTTTCATATCTGCCTTGTCGTGTTCGTTGCAACTTGCTGGCCAGTAGCTGTAAGACCCTTGATACAGAGGGTCATACGTCCATTTGGACATCGTAAAGTTGGTCGGTGGAGGGATTATACTATTAGGGTACATCATGCTAAGATGCTGTACAATTTCTGCCTTAAGGACATTCTCCTCTAGACGTTCTACACGCCTCGACTCTTCTCCCCAAACATAAAGCTTAAGCATATTAGATCCTGGGATTAAGTAGTTCATATTTATCCAAACACTGAACTTCCCACGTTGGTCAAAGGCAGACATTATCGTCGCCGTATCGTCCCAAAATGCAGTTGGAAATTGGATATATATTTGCGTAAAGTAATTCATTTCAAACTTATCTATGGCCATCTGCTTACATGGTGGTAAGGCTGGAGAGAATGTGACGTCTCCACTTTGTAAAACACCCAAACTAAACGTTACAATGACCAAATCACCCTGGTAACGTTTCCCGCTATTGGTTATTACTTCTACTCCTTCAATGGTCTGGTTTATTTGCTTTACAACCTCGTTGAACACGAAGCGCGTGTTATTCTTCTGCATTAATGGCTCAGCAAATGTTTCAACTATATGTTCGTAACCACGCAGGTCATTAACTGGAACCGTATCCTCGCTATCAAAAGCTTCAAGTGATGCCCAGATGTTGGAATGTTTGCCTGACATGGTATTTGCATTAGTGCCGAATTCTAAGTCCAAATAGAAGATTTCGGCGACTTCTTCAACTGGGGTTTTTGGCACCCAGCCGTGGTACCGTAATCTTGACCTAATTGTAAAATCAGACAAGTTCTTAGCTACAGCATCCTTCCCGTCGCTGTCCACCATCTCCATAGCTGCATTAAACCTCTCATCGGCGTCATCCAGCAAGTCCGCCAGGTTTGATCCGGAACTATCGCGCACGGCCCACGAATCAGGAAAGCCATAAGCCACAGACATGTCATTATCAACTAGAAGTTTATACATGGGATTGGTTCCTTTGCCGTACAGCCACATGGCGCCCAGTTCTACCATGTAGTCTGATATGGGAGCAGATTTCACCCGACCACCAATCCTTGAGCTTCCTTCGATAATGACGAGGTTATGGTACCCGGCTTCTTCAAGCGTCTGGGCTGCACTGATGCCAGACATACCAGCACCCAGGATCAGAATTTTGGGGTCTGAAAAGGTAAACATGAAATTCAGGTTTATCATACAGTCGGAACATAATAAGTCAAACTCGTTTAAGTCGAATTCATCCGTATTTCAAAGTCAAAACGTGGCTAAGTCATGTTTTAACAATGAAATACGGGTTTATTCGACTAAAGCCAGGTAGAATTATCGTGTTCCATTACATCGAGCATGTTCAATAAAATAGTATTTACTATGTTTTAGTGTCACGTCGGTTGGTACTACACTGCGTAAGATTGAGATGGGATCAAAGTCTGGGGCCCGTTTCATAAAACGGTGTCGTAAGTCAAAAAATTCTGATTTCTCTATCTAATCTTGTCTTGTGACATCTCTTTGGAAGCGTCTTGAAAAGACGCTTCCAAAGAGATGTCACAAGACAAGATTAGATGGAGAAATAAATAATAATTGATACTTTTATAATCTGACTTACGACAATATTTGTCGTACGAAGTTTTATGAAACGGGCCCCAGTACTCTACGACGTACGTACAGCAATCAACCATTTTTGCTAACTGAGAGCCCGTTCAGAACCATACTTTAGCATATGTCGGAAGGGGTCGACAGTTGACGAGAGTGGCCCATCGCTCTCCGTAGAGTACCGATATTACCCGATCTGATTATGGGTTAATATTTAAATCACTGAACCCTATTGAATGACGAGTTTATTTATTTGATACATACAGTGTAATACATCTGTATGTATGTCTGTTGTAATCCCACCAACGGCCCTCTGAACAATGTTTCCCTCCTTTCAACAACACTTTGTGTTGTTCCCCAAACAAGACAAAATGTCCAACTAGTTCACGGCTACAATATTGCCGTCTGCTGTTTTTTCTCAAAGTCACTTAAGGGGGTAGGTGCACCTTTGGAAAGTAATTACCAATTTCTTCAAACTTTGCATACAGACAGTAAAATTAGTTTCTATGACAAAACTGGTAAAAAAGGTGGGGGTACCGGACCTTTCTTTTTCACAATTTGAGATTTTTCAAGGCTACCCCCCTAAAATTGAAGCTTCTCAAAAAATCCTACTTTTTTGTACTACGGTTTTTCAATCTTAATTTAAACAAACTATTTGTACAAAAAGTGTCCTAATTTATATTACCATAGTAAGAATAAACCCTGAAAATAATGTTTTGTCAAGATCCAAAATAAAAATGTTCGATTTCACCGGAAAGGAGTAAAATTTACCCCACCCACTTTTTTATAATGGGAGAATAAGGCACAGTGAAAATTGCCCTACAAATTGAAGAAAACTAATTATCAAATTTTTTAATTGTTGTTTTTAGCCTTGCAAACATAAAGTTTTAGTGAAATAGCAAATAATAACACAGGGTCCCGGATCTTTTAAACAAGAGGGCCATGGCCCTTAATTCGCTCACCTGAGGTCATTGTGCCTTAGCTTAATAGGCAAGACAACATTTTAATATAGCTGTAAATGGAATTATCTTCCAGACAAAAAAAAACATGACAAATTGGAATAACTTAAAAAAATATTGTTGGCAGAGTTATGGCCCTTATCCATGACACTTCTTCTTATCAAGCTACATGTATTTCCATATGATTATTTATTGCGCACTCTGCTTTACTTTCAACCTGCTTTAAGTTATCATCTACTACGATATAGATACTATTTCTTATATCTTACATGTTTATGACTATTTAAAGTGGAATTATTTTCTTTAGAGGAGGAATAAATTAAAGGCGTAAAAAGGCATATGTATGGGGTAATGGGTTAACATCAGTAGAACTGGAGTTATCTCAAAGACAAGAAAATATGACACTGGGAAATATCTCAAAAATGACATTGACCTTTGTAGGACATGACCCAAGTTATAAAGTTTCTAACTTTAACAAAGTTATGGCTAAGATTAAAGTTGTGGACTGACAGACAAACAAATGGACAAACAGACAAAAAAGCAGACAGACAAAAACAATATGCCCCCAACTGCAGGGCATAAAAATATAGCAGACACCACCATATGCAACCTCATCAGCTGACCAGCTGACCTGAGTTCAGTTATGTAACTCTGCCAGTAGGAAGTTTGGCTAGGGTCTAACTCTTATAATGCTGAATTGCTGTCTGCTATACATATTTTGAATGTGAATTATGACCTAGATATTTAACCGACCAGAACCATTTGAACAAACTAGGTAAAGGACATTTAGAAGTGTCACCATGCCAAATATCAAAGCTCTGGCCATATCAGTTTCAGTGGAGAAGACGTTTGAAATTTTCACTATATAACTCTATGTAAAACTGTGACCCCCGGGGCGGGGCCAATTTTGACCCCAGGGGCATAATTTGAACAAACTTGATAGAGGACCTGTAGATAATGTTATGTGCCAAATATCTAAGCTCTGGTCCCTGTAGTTTCAGACAAGAAGATTTTTTAAGATTTCCTTATTTTTTCACTTTGGTTGCCATAGCAACCAGAGTTCTATATTGTTTTCAATTCTTTGAACAAATTTGAAAGAGCTTGACCCAAGGAACATTCCTGTAAAGTTTGGTTGAAATCTGTTCAGCCGTTTAGGAGAAGGTGTCATTTGAAGCAATTGTTAACGACGACGGACGACGCACGACGACGGACACAGGGCCATCCCAATAGCTCACCTTGAGCCTTTGGCTCAGGTGAGCTAAAAAGATTTAGATCATTTTATTAAAAAAATCCATTTTTTCTCATTTTTTCACTTTTTGGTGTATTTTCACCAAAAATATTTTTTTTCAAAAAAATATCATTTGATCTATTAAATTATCCATAATTTATACTAAAACTGTACTACCATGAAAATTTTATGCTTATATTCTGAGAAATTGAAATGAAATTTGATGTAACAAAATGCAACCTACCTATGAAAACGGTGTATGCTGTAAACTACGAATAGGACATCAAACTTAAAAAGTCTCTCCCGGAACGAAAAATCCAATTTTTTCCCGGGAAAATAGTATTTTATGACTGTATGCATTCACCAAAAATGAGTTCTTAACATTTTTCGGGAAATGAGTTCGTAAAATTTTTCGGAAATTTCATAATGCTCAAAAAGACAGGCCGACATCCTTAATGGACAATTTGACAGAAAAAAACGATTGTCAGACAGCTTGAATCAAGATTAGTCGCCGCGTTACGCGGCGTCTGATCTGGCTTCAAGCTGTTTGCAAATATATGCCAATTTTCTTCTCTATAACAACTCCCTCAGAACAAGACACAATAGTTATCTCCCGTGTGGTGTTGTTGTAGAGAGGGAGCATTGTACCTTTGAAGATTACTGTGTTTTTCTATACCAAGATCGTACATGAAATGTCCATGGTTATAGTTCAAATGAAACTATGAGAAAAATGGCTTTTTTTATGAAATGGTCTATATTTATTTTTATAAGATCTGGGATCCTGTTTTTTTATTTGCTATTTCACTAAAGCTTTATGTTAAATAAAACTGTATGATAAATAAGTGTGGCCTTACCTTCTTCACTATTTGGAATTGCCAGACAAACACCCCAAAAGGCTGCAAAAATCTCCACCAAATATAACAAGAATAGCATGGTTATGGCTGACAATCGACTTAGATATTCCGCACAACGCACGCCTACGCCAGGCCGTACATGAACAATACAAAAAGCCTATATAGCCCAAACAAATGAATCGGCGGGTATAAAATACAACTTTGGCCAAAACTATCCAAGCGTTTGACCTTTTAAAACACGATGATGACGTCATTCTATTGTCCTCGCAGTACTGTCGTTTTCAATACCGGACGGGTATTGTCAAACAACTAGGTCTGACGTGTCAAAGGTCAGCCGAGTCCATTTTTTAGGGATAACAGCATTCCGCATGTTCTCGGACCATTTTTAAACAGTCGAGTTAGTATATTAGATACAAATGAAGGCTGTGTTGTTGTCAGCACTTTAGCTCAGTAGGTAAAGTGTAGGTACGTAGAGTGCATTGTGATAATAGTATTTTTGTTCAGCGTGTGTTCGAATCCCGCGTCAACCTCAAATTTATTTTTTAAATCTAGAATGAATAGTAAAACATTATCTTATTCCATACTGTATTATACTGACTTTTTATGCACATGCTCTTCAATGTTGGGGAATGGGTGCCTTAGTTTGAGTTCGAGTCCTATATTAGCCATATGTTAAAAAACAAAGGGATGATAAAATACAAATATCAATACAAGTTTTAGTTGTTTTCTTCAGGGTGCTTTCCGCATTACTTTAATGCAATGTAGTTATAGATTTCTTGATATTGTTTTAGCCAAAAAATAGTTTAGGTTGATGCTAGACTCGAACCCGCGCTTGTTAAAATGTTTCTCAATCATGCTTCCTTTTAGTCCTACGTCTTATCCACTACGCTATGTTTCCGATAACTAATTCGTTTATTGTTTGTACAAATAACTAAAACTTTTCATTTTAAAATTGCCACGAGGATATCCGTAATGCTGATCTCCCTTATGAATGGACTCGGCGACCCCGTGACACGTCTAACCTAGTTGTTTGACTATATCAATAGTGTATTCGCGCTTACCGTACCGTATTTGTGCACGAGCAGTCCAATATTACTAATATAATATTATATAATATTATATTGGACTGTACGTGCACAAATACGGTACGGTAAGCAAGCTAATATTGTACTACACACTAATATTGTATTGCTAGGATGGCTTGTGAGACACACAAAAAATATAGTAAAACCTCTCTGTTTTTTACCAATAAACTATGTGTGAACTACAGTGGATAAAACGTTACTCTTTGCCAATAAACGCGTTACGCCAAAACTATTATTTCCTTGCAAACAGTCTGAAGCCTGATCGAACGCCGGATAACCCGGCGTCTGATCAGGCCTCAAACTGTTTGCCACTCAGCTTAAAAAACAATAATAAAAAATGTCAAAAAATGGTAATTTCCTACATTTGAGCGATTTTGTGTTTGCGTTTCGTTTGCATTTAACGGGAAAGAATAACGTTTTCTGAGAAAACTTTTCTCCACTGTATATTGGAGAAGATCTTATTATTTCCCGTTTAAACGCAAAGGAAACGCAAACGCATTGCGTTAAAATGGAGAAAATGACAGCTTGTTGACAATTCTGACTACTTATTTAAATCTGAGCCTTGTCAGACGCCGGAAAACCCGGAATCTGGTCTGGCTCTGGAATTGGAAATAATAGTTTAAGCGTAAACGCGTGTATTTAAAAAGAACAACGTCTTCTCCACTGTACTTATTGAGTGTTTTAGACAGGTGACTGCTTAAAGTAAAGTGACATCAAAACTATAAGCTCCTACAGAAGCTTTCTATTTTGCTTTCATCTTGCTTTAAGCTGTCAACTGACTGCTATACAATCAATTAGCCGTATTAATTTTAGTGGTCGTAAAAGAGAGGGTTTACTGTTTTTTAGCAGTGTCATGACAAAACCAGACTTACGTGTACATGTATTGCGTTGCAAACAGAGTAGATTAAGACCAAATACGACTTCAAAGACGCGATGACTGTTCCAAATATACGCTGTTTGACACTCACAAGCATCTTCAAGATTTTTAAACAGTATTGTATTATACAATATGTGGTAGTGTGTACCAAACTCAATTTCAGAGCCTAGGACGACATTGTCTTTCTTTAAAAACCCTTGAACTTTATCCTTTCACGTTCATCATAGTGTTTTTTAACATTTTACATTTTCAGCGGAACCAGGGTTTATCATTTTTACACTATTTTTCATTTCAGTAGCAAGTTTCGCAAGTTTTGACTGTTTTGCATTTACTATGGGATTTAAGCAAGTGACTTTGGACGATAGATTTATCACGCGTCCTGATTATTTGGACTTGTCTAGAGACGACAAATTATTCGAATTGCTCGACACTGTTAGCCTACATTGCGAATAGGAGAAAACAACTACATGTACATTATATTTGTAATTGTCATTAAACAGGGGAAAAAAACGTTTAAAATTGCAAATCTTTGTCCCGGCTTACGCAAGTTACGGGGATATGAACAACATTTGCTGATCACATTGCCAACAGTGCAGACCAAGAATAGAACAAGCACTTAAACTTTCCCGAGCGTCATTTAAGCATGATCTACACTATTATCAAATTGGACATTTGTCCCACTTGTGACCCTGACAACGGTCAAAACCCTTATACTGCTATAATCGACTAAAACAAGCATTTAGTAACAGTTTAGCTTCTCATAAGAAGCAACTATATCTGACAAGAACATGCTGATTAACACTTTTCTGCTGTTTCTCTAAACCAATTTAGTAGGGCGTATAATTGCGTGAATGTTTATCATTTTTATTTGAATGGCAAATCAAGTTTGCTTTCGCTACAAACCAAAAGACAACAATCACAGTTACGAACGTGAAATGGTAAAAATTGCCAAATGAAGGGTCTGTCTAGAAGGACCTCTGTTTCTTTTGTTCAAGAACTTATCAAAAGGTGAATATTTAAGCAGATGCCATTTTTGTTAAAGTAGACGGTATTTGAGCCGGAAAAGGGTTACGATTCTGACAACCCGTGCGACTGTGTAGGGTCTACACAGTTTGAGAAACATAAATTAGGTTTCCCTTTGTGGATATACTAATTTCCGATACACTAATATCCAATTCACTGTAAACTTTTCCATTAGGTTAATATCCAGAAAATGTGAATACCTCGTCTACACGTTCCGACATTTTTATTGGCAATGAGTGCACGACACGCGACGGTGTAAGCGAAGCAATCCAATACTACCGAGGTGAAAGGCACGTGCAAATCAAGGTACTCGTATACCACAGGACTGATCACCCGTGTAAAGGATAAGGGGTCAATAGGCTTATTTACAGTTGAAAGTTGAATTCCGCTTAAGCTGGTGCTAGGGGGCGTGAGCACTGTTGCATATTTAAGTTTATTACCTAATACTCTATATAACTTGTAATTCGTTATTTTTGACTGTTTTGCTGTATTGTTCTGACATTGCCTAATCCGGGGACAATAGTTTTAACTATTGACCGCTCGGACGAACTGTTTCCATGCGCGAAAAAGATGCACAGAAGTTCTACAATCAGTGTCATTGAGAAGTTTCCCCGTACCCGGAATTGCCGTACTGTAATGAAACAGTATTGAATAATTATCATTGATTGGTGTCTGGAGGATTAATACTTTATTTCATGCTTTATTATTATTTATAGCAATACTATAATCAATGAGACGAGTTCATAATACACATCAAGGTTCGTCGCTATCCTTTATACAGAAAATAACACGGATCCGAACATTACAATGTGCGGATGTAAACATGCAAGCGCTTAAAAGACGACGCTGATCAGTCATCAGACGTCTGTCAAAAACTCTAAATGTATATGTATTAGTTATAGTTCATTTTTTGAAAATTATGCAATATAACCTGGAGCGACCGTAGGGAGCAAACAGGTTATGTTGCATAATTTTCAAACAAATGAACTATAACTGATTTACCGTTGCCTCGAATATGGCGCGTTGGACGGTGTATGGCAGTTATCGTTCACCCTAGTTTTCATACCGTTCAACAAAATTTACATATCGCGCCAGTTTGTCTGCCAATAAAAGGGCTCTATTTCGGTGGGCGGCTCTTCGGATTTTTGGAAACCGCGAGCTAGAGCCTTGAATGGCTTTGTAAATATGATGCCCCCCCCCCCCCCCCCCCCCGCCCCCACGCTTGCTGTAATTTTGTGAAAAATTAAAGCAAATCAAGATCCTGTGCACATGCACATCTATCAGTGGTAGATCTATATGTGCAAACACACTGCCACATTATAAGGTTGTAGCTTGGAAACTGTATAGGAAAAGTTAGCCGGTTTAAGATCACCTGTTAGATGACATCGATCTGGACTGTGCTGTTAATAAAAGTAATGTCTTTGCCCTGTGGCTTCGAAGGCGTTAAAGACGAGTGGCTTTTTAACGCAAGCAGAAACGCATATGGACGCTTTCTGTATTGCTATTCTAATGCATTGACGAATAGCCACCTTAGTTTCGTATCTACAAAGTTCTTTAACATAGTCATACCTCTTCACTGAATCATGGTCGTTAAATATAGGTTATACTGTACTATGTAACTTCCATACATGTACGTAATACTTATGTCTATTTCCCAGCTGAGCGATGGCTGTCTAATGACGTAATAATGCGCTTAGCACCGCCTTAGCGCGAGACGTCCATAACCGTGTTCATAACCTGCTTTATTTCTTCCATACCCGGTACAAAGCTGAACGAATATGCGATATATTTTTAGCTCACCTGAGCCAAAGGCTCAAGGTGAGCTATTGGGATGGCCCTGTGTCCGGCGTCCGTCGTCGTGCGTCGTGCGTATGTGTGTCGTGCGTATGTGCGTCGTCGTAAACAATTGCTTCAAATGACATCTCCTCCTATACCACTTGACAGAATTCAACCAAACTTTACAGAAATGTTCCTTGGGTCAAGCTCTTTCAAATTTGTTCAAAGAATTAAAAACAATGCAGAACTCTGGTTGCCATGGCAACCAATGTGAAAAAATAAGGAAATCTTAAAAAATCTTCTTGTCAAAAACTGGAAGGGCCAGAGCTTACATATTTGGCACATAGCATCATCTACAGGTCCTCTATCAAGTTTGTACAAATTATGCCCCTGGGGTCAAAATTGGCCCCGCCCCGGGGGTCACAGATTTACATAGAGTTATATAGTGAAATTTTCAAACGTCTTCTTCTCTGAAACTAATGTGGCCAGAGCATTGATATTTAGCATGGTGACACTTCTAGATGTCCTATACGAAAATTGTTCAAATGGTTCTGGTCGGTTGCATAACTAGGTCACAGGAGCTAAAAATAGATTTTTTTCATTGAAAACTTAAACAAGACTGCGCGTTCAATAAACGCGTATGCCCCCGGTGGCATCCTTGACAATATATTCTGAATTTTTTCTAAGTCCAAATTAGGTCAAGGTCAAGGTCAAACTGAGCTTGGGTATTACTGGTGGGTTGGTAATGGTCCAAGGCAATAACTGTATAAGTATAGAAGCATTGTAGTAAGTAGTGTTGATGCTAGACGAAACGGTAAAATCTAGTTAACCAAGAATAGCCCATTCAAAATATTCTAAGTCCAAATTAGGTCAAGGTCAAGGTCAAAATCAAGGTTGGGTGATATTGATGGATAGGGAATGGTCCAAGGCAACAACTGTATAAGTATCCAAGCATTGGAGTAAGCGGTGTTGATGCTAGACGAAACGGTAAAATCTAGTTAACCAAGAAATAGCCCATTCAAAATATTCTAAGTCCAAATTAGGTCAAGGTAAAGGTCAAAATCAAGGTTGGGTATTATTGGTGGCTAGGGAATGGTCCAAGGCAACAACTGTATAAGTATCTAAGCATTTGAATAAGTGGTGTTGAAGCTAGACGAAACGGTAAAATCTACTTAACCTGGTTACGGACGGACGGACGAACAGGACGATTACTATATGCTCCCGCATCTGTCGATGCCGGGGGCATAAAAATCTTCTTGTCTGAAACTACAAGGGCCAGAGCTTAGATATTTGGCACTTACCATCGCCTACAGGTCCTCTATCTAGTTTGTTCAAAGTATGCCCCTGGGGTCGAAATTGGCCCCGCCCCGGGGGTCACAGTTTTACATAGAGTTATATAGTGAAATTTTCAAACGTCTTCTTCTCTGAAACTAATATGGCCAGAGCTTTGATATTTGGTATGGTGACACTTCTAGATGTCCTATACCAAAATTCTTCAAATGGTTTTGGTCGGTTGCATAACTAGGTCACAGGAGCTAAAAATAGATATTTTCCAATGAAAACTTAAAAAATCTTCTTTTCTGAAACTACAAGGGCCAGAGCTTAGATATTTGGCACATACCATCGCCTATAGGTCCTCTATCAAGTTTGTTCAAATTATGCACCTGGGGTCAAAATTGGCCCTGCCCCTGGGGTCACAGTTTTACATAGAGTTATATAGAGAAAATTTCAAACATCTTCTTCTCTGACACTAATATGGCCAGAGCTTTTATATTCGGTATGGTGACACTTTTAAATATACTTTACATAATTTGTTCAAATTGTTCTGGTCTGTTGCATATCTAGGTCAGTCCTGGACCTAAATTATTATCGCCATTTTTTCAGATATTTTCTCAGGTGAGCGAAATATGCCCCATGGGGCTCTTGTTTCATTTCTCGCTGAAATAGAGCCCTTTCAATTGCTGGCAAACTAGGGCGAACGGTAATATTAGTTTACACGGTATTTCGACACCCTGCCGGAATGTCGTGTAACAAGTTTATTTCCAGTCTAGATCCAATATAAGAAAGAAAACATACATAATCTGACAAAGTTTTACTCAATTGACCCTAAAAGTTGACACTTGAAATTAACATCATGTCACTGAAAACTCTCGCGCTAGAATACACCAATTTATACAGTTCAACCTCGATGTCTGGAACTCGCATAAGTGGAATTTACCTGCATTTCTACAGATAGGCCTAAATGCCATAAACCCGCTTCTTTATAAACCGCTTCTGTCGAAAATATCCGTATTTCAAGCTTTAAAGGTGGCATAGCCACTGTTCGACTTCAATTATAAATCAATCCAAGAATTTATGATGACTGGAAATAATAAATCTTATTTCATTTTTGTACTTTGGCTCAGATTAATTCTTTTTGAAAATCTAGTTAGCCCTATATAAAGTATTAGGTAATAAAACAGTTTTTTCATGTGTGTTAGGGGAACAGTCAAAACTATTGTCCCTCGTTATCAGGGAAGACATTTCGAACTGTTGCCCTCGGCCTTTCAGGCCTCGGGCAACAGTTCGAAAGTCTTCCCTGATACCTCGGGCCAATAGTTTTGACTGTTCCCCAAACACACATGAAATAACTGTGTAATTGCTCATGAACAGACTCAATTAAACCGAGTCTGCAATTTTCAGTATTTGCTTTGTTTTCTGTGCTTTCAAAGGATCTCCCCTTATTCAGATTTTTATATCTTAAACTGACGAATTTCCTTTCATTTTAACAAGAAATAATTAAATTAGGTTTGAATATATAAACGTATGGCTTTCATTGAAATATCTGATGTTTTCAGAAACGTGTTCTAAGTAAGATATAAGCCTCAAACGATCCAGTATGTAAAATATTGTACTGTGTTCGGCGCTACGCGCCTCACACAGTACAATATTTTACATACTGGATCGTTATCGTCTTATATCCTATACATACTTAACCTTTCACCTGCCGGTTTGTGTGGATTTGCGAACAATATGCAGGTCAGTCGCTAAATACCACTGCGTTTCATCTTGTTTCCAAACTTTACGGTTTCTTTAGTAGTACAATGAATATATAATATAGTAAAACCCCTCTATGACAACTAATAGGCTTCTTTGATATATCAATACTTTTTTAAAAAATAGCCTATTGATATACAACAGTTTTAGGACAGGCGAAAGGTCAGTTTAGTATTTCATGGGTCTCACATTCGTTAGATGCATCAACGCGTGAAGTCCAAAGTCAAATTGTATAGATCCACCTTTAAGTAGTTCTACCTGACTGGATTTTCATATTCGTAAACATCTTTTTTTAATTCGTGTGTATGTTGTTGTTGTTGATGTTATAATTAAACAACGAGCAGTGAACCATAATATTTAGCATAGTCCACTTTTGGGGGGAGTCAGCATGCTGACAGCATATCGACACCTTAGTTAGATAGACTACAGCAATACAAACACCCCTAAATCATGGAAAGTGCCAAGTTGTAAAGTACATTCACGGTTCACTGCTCGTTGTTTACCTATATAAGAGGTTTTACGTCCGCTCAAAGCCATGTCATAAGGTCTAGTATACCCTTAAGGTTCCGAGATAGTGTTTGATAGCCCGACTTTTTCCGACTTTTTTCCAAAATGCCTACATGCAACATACCAATATTATATATCATTTTGAGCGTAAGGACTTGTAGAAGCTTTTTAAAGGAGTCTTGGTGTATAATTAACCACTACTTAGCTATTTATATTGCCACTTACAGGGTCTGAAAATGTCCATGTATCTTTTTTACAAGTGCCAAAATTTGAATTCTTCATTTCACATTTTATTGATAATATACTTTCTGTCAACAAAGGAGTGTCATATTTAGAAAATACTGATGAAATGTGATTTAAATTATGGAGGTCATTTTTTAAAAAAATGGAGGAAGCCATGATGGAACTACTTTTTTCCTTTACAAAAGTACAGTACAGCTCACGAGGATTTTGCTTATTTCTCTCATCCTCTGAAGCAAGAAATCACTTTGCGTGGTCAAACTGCGTTATTTCTCTCCCCACTGCTTGGGATAAGCGAGATTTTCTGCCGCGATATTGCGCTGTGTTACGCTGCGTGGGAAAATCGATAAAATTTAATCTCCGCGATCGATCTCGCCGCGGAGAGTCCAGGTTCTTGTGAAACGAGGAATTGTTCATTAATATTATGCGTTTGGTCGAAATCTACATTGTAGGTGTTGAAGTGCATAGACAACGGATCAATCCGAGTCACAAAATTACTATTAATGGCATATTTCAGTTTTTGTTTACCTCAACCTGCAGTCTGCACACGACGCGAGTTTCCCTTTGATGTGTAAAGGTCGATTTTCGTCATCATTTAGTGCACATTATATGTGTTTACTTTACACAATTATCTCTAACTGTTCCGTTTCGACACAGCATATACATGATATAAAAGCAGTGGAGTCTCGCACATTGGAGTTCATTTACACACGTGGGACGACTAAATATTATATCTCAGTAAAATGAATACATGTGTATAGAATGATTTGAATAGATATTTAAGAATAAGTTTATGAACCGAAAATTAACGAAACGAATTAAACTGCTCCGAAAAAAAGAAAACTGTCTGTATTAAACCTGTTGTTTTTTACACTACGGAAAAATACGGACACTGCCGAATGACATTGATGTTGCGCATGCTTGCTCATTGTCAATTTTGTATGTCATTAAAATAGTTATTCAAAATAGTTATAATGAGATTATCAATTTAAATCTTTATGATCGATGCTGATACCCGCATACTTTCAAACAATGCTAGATCTAGTTTTGAATTACTGTGTTGACCAAGGTACAAGTTTTCATTGTTGTATATTCTTTTTTTCAGAGTAAATATAATCTACAAAGAAGAATTTCTGCATAATATTAATGACCTATTCCTCGTTTCACAAGTACCTGGACTCTCCGTGGCGAGATCGATCGCGGAGATTAAATTTAATCGATTTTCCCACGCAGCGTACTACAGCGCGAAATCGCGGCGGAAAATCTCGCTTATACCAAGCAGTGGGGAGAGAAAAAAAGCAGTTTGACCACACAAAACGATTTTTTGCCACAGAGGACGAGAGATATAAGCAAATCCTCGTGAGCTGTACTGTACTTTTGTAAAGAAAAAAAGTAGTTCCATCATGGCTTCGTTCATTTTTAAAAAAAATGACCTCCAAAATTTAATTCACATTTTATGCTTATTACATCAGTATTTTCTAAATATGACACTCCTTTGTTGACTGAAAGTATATGATCCATTAAATGTGAAACGAAGAATTCAAATTTTGACTCTTGTAAAAACGATACATGGACATTTCCAGACTCTGTTAGTGGCACCATACATAGCTTAGTAGTGATTAACTTTACATCAAGACTCCTTTAAAAAGCTTCTACAAGTCCTAACGCTCAAAATGATATATATTATTGGTATGTTGCATGTAGGCATTTTTGAAAAAAGTCGGGATAAGTCGGGCTACTAAACACTATCTCGGAACCTTAAGGATATACTAGACCTTATGACATGGCTTTGAGCGGACGTGAAACCTCTTATATAGGTAAGACATTACGCCAGTTCATTCATTGATTTTCCCCCATTGTTCTCACTAGGTGTACAAATGCAGGTAGAGCATGAGAAAATTGTTCAGGCAACGGTTCAGCTATCTAAAGCTTTGAATAGAGGCCCTTACAAAATAGATCTCAATAGGTTTTTCAATGGGATTTTATAACCAAGCTATCAAATATTAGGTGCGGGCCTTATATGAGACACTTGAATGATTATTTGCCTAGACGCTAGCCGAGTAAGTGCATGGGCTACATGATTTGACTAAACTTTCTACGGTGCTAGGTGTTTCCACATAAGCTAAGTCTATAACCCCTTCGCTGACTTACACCGATACTTTTGATTACATGTATTTGCAAACAGTTTTGACCCTACGCAGACGCCGCGTAAGGATCAAAACTGTAAGCCACTCATTTAAATATTTCTTATTCCGAATTACCTAAAAATTGAATTTGAAAATAGAAGCAGCCGACATTTGTTATTATTACACCTCGCTTTCAGTTAAACTGTTAATTTTCCATAGTCCAAATTTAAACATTTTGCATATCTTTTACATCTATCAAAAACAAATACTGTCAGCTATATGATATTACTTTTGTGACGTCACTCTATATATTATTTTTATCTTTTCTTAAAAACACTGTACGCTATATGATATTACTTTGTGACGTCACTCTATATGATATTTTTTCTCTATTCTTGAGTTGTGTTGATATAAACAATGGGACGTCGTTTCGCGTGTTACGTGTTTGGCGGCTCTAAATTGGTATTCACAACATATTTTATAAAATAAAAACGAGACGATGCCACAGTCAGGGTTGATAAGCTAGGTGTAATAAAATAAATATTAAATGGCAGTTTGCGTGACATTCAAATTGTCAACCCTCGAAAACAAGAATGTTACCTTCGCCTTCCGGTCAATGTAGTCTGTTTCATACTTTATGTAAGCGAAATAATGTTTTAACTTTTGACAACCGCACCCCCCCCCCCCCCCCAAAAAAATAACCCAAAAAACAGATAAACAAAAACACACTATAGAGCAGATGGTTAGACTTAACCCTTTACCTGATAGCATTGTTTCTAGTATTGAAGATATGTGACTACTTAAAGCAGGTTGAAAGTAAAGCAAAATGCGCCCTAAGGCGCATTCTGCTTTACTTTCAGCCTGCTTTAAGCTATTAACTGCTAGAATAGGGAAAGTATTTAATATGACACATATTCATTACGGTATAATTTGGAACTATTTTCTTCAGCGGATGAATAAAATGAATGTGCTAAAAGTCGCTTCTATAAGGGAAAGGGTTAAGAGTGGGGAACATTTTCTTACCTGTTAAACCTAAACTAAACGCAATGCAAAAATGTAGAACATTGCAACGATTATCTGTACTCTAAAGCAGTTTCCATTTAAGAAATAACAAATTCGTAGGTGTTCATTACCGTGCATTAGATCACAGTTAGGAGTTGAGATGTGGAGTCATTAGATCACGAGGCCTTTAGGCCGAGTGATCTAATTACCCACATCTTAACGACTAACTGTGATCTAATGCACGGTAATGATCATCTACGAATTTGTTATTTTAATTCTAACGTGACTTTTATTATAAAAATTCTATTTATGTATTACGCGTATGGGTCAAATGGAACAGCGGATGGAAACGCTGCGCGTGTATTTCATAATCGCGGCGTTATATATGTTTCTCGCTATTCTTTGTCTCTATTACATAGGTTTCGAGACGTGTTAGAATTAAGACTAAGTCTTAACAAATTTTTATTCTAACGCGACTTTAATTGTAAAATTACTTTATACATATTACGCGTATGGGGCAAACGGAACAGCGGATGGAAACGCCGCGCGTGCAGTTCATTATCGCGACGTAATATACGTTTCTCAGTATTCTTTGTCTATATGCCGTAGGTTTTGAGTCGTGTTAGAATTATTCATATGGAACATTGTAGTTAATTCCGAATACATGTTATTGTATATGTGTATCTAATAATGAAAATGTTTCTAACAGAAAACATTCCAAACAGCATATAGTAAAAGAAAACATACAACAGTACAACAACCCTCTCAACAACGAATCCAACAACTCGTTGTTTACTTATACCGCTATATTTTCTACCTCAATATTAGTGTTTGTAATATTGTTTGAAAGCTAGGTTATAGGCCGTATGACTGACGAAATATCGAGAAGCGTGTCAAACAGTTTGGACCCTGGTCAGACGCCGCGTAATGCGGCGTCTGATCAGGATCCAAACTGTTTGCAATGGCGACTTTTTCTTTGACTGAATCATTCAGGTGAAGTCGTTTAAAGCAGAAGATTACATTTGACAATGAATAGGCTAATTGCTAATGCAGGGCTGCCATAAGTTGACATAAAAAATCCTAAGATTTCCCAATTTGCATTTTTCAAGTGCGATTTTACGAATCGTGCATTTACCCCATAGCCTATTTCTTGTTTTGTTCACATGTGACTACTTAAAGCAGGCTGTAAGTAAAGCAGAATGCGCCTAAGTGCGCATTCTGCTTTACTTTCAGCCTGCTTTAAGCTACCATGTACTTGGAAAAAAATCGGAGATTTAGGAAAACTGCGGAGAAATGGCAGCCCTGCTAATGAATCTTTTAAAAACTCTTTAACAAACTAAAGTCTAAATGACATTTATCATATTCAGAATCTTTATATCTCGAAATACATTATTCAAATCAAAGCTGATGGCCATTTAAACGTTAATCGACACAAAATGTATATTTCCCCCATTCCGTCGCTGTCGTGGCTTCATCTTCTTAAAACAATGGCCGTCTGCTTTTATTTCACAAATCTTATATGTCTGGTATGTTGACTACAGTAATGTCAAGACGTCATACTATTGTTATTAGTGCCAAATGGTTCGGATCCCAATCAGACGCAGCGTCACGCGGCGTCAGAAAAGGATCAAGACTGTTTTGAAAATAGCCATTGTACTCTGGGTAAGGCATTTTTGAATGAGTCAAAAATGGCTAAACAATGAAGGCGTGGTAAAGAGCTAATAGCCAAACAAAGCTATCAGGAACTTCTCGGCTCTTTTCCAGTTGATTTGTTTTGATTTTACGTCGCTTTCAACAGTATTTCAGTCATATCGCAACGTCCAGCTAAGTATAGGTGGATGAAGACCCCAGACGTCCTTTACGCACTGTTTCATGCACAAATCGGCAACTGGGTAGAACCACCGACTCTTTTCCACTGTAAATATCGCCTGCTGATTTTTTTGTACACAGTGGAGAATACGTTATTCTTTCCCAATGCACTCTTCTATGCTAAAACTATCATTTCCAAAGCAAACCGTAAATGACCCGATCAGACGCCGGGTAGCCCGGCGTCGGATCAGGCTCCAAACGCTTTGCCACTCAGTTTAAAATACATAGACAGAATTATCAACAATTTGATATATCTACGGTTTATTGCAATGCGTTTGCGTTTCGCTTGCGTTTAAACGGGAAAGAATAACGTCTTATCCACTGTATTTTAATTTCTAAGTTAAAGCTTGATGTTGTGATTGATGTAATGTAGAGCGTCATACATTTTGTAGCCTCTCCCGACACCGCATCACGTATAGGCCGATTTTATTCAACTGACAGGGCGGGGCTAACCTTTGCCAAAGATAAAATTAATTTATTTTTGATTTTAGGGGTGCTTGGTGTAGTTCCGTATTATATCGTTATTGTCCGATACTTTAAAAATGGAGAAACACCATTTATGCGTGCATCCATATCCATGTGGAAAGGTGTGTACAGTGCTCCATCTTTACAAAACACCCAACGGGAGACAAATATTGCGTGTGTTGTTCGGAGGGAGTTGTTATAAAAAGAGAAAATTAAGACTTGATTTACATTTGCAAACAGTTTGACTCCAGATCAGACGCCGCGTTACGCGGCGTCTGATCTAGAGTCAAGTTGTTTGTCATTGTTCATTATATTCCTCCTGTCAAAATGTCACTCAATATGTAATGTTGAGAAAAAACGGCAGACGACAACGGTAACTTCCGATAATAAAAGAGCGTACTGCCGCCACCAAAGTTAAAATGCAATGGTCCGCATCGAAACTCCGCCCTGCCAAGTCAATAGCTTCGTATCCGAATGCATTCATTCCGCCCTGAAACTTTTATCTCTATCGTTGTCAAGGTCGCCTGCTTTAAGCCTCTTACCGCCAAACTGTCGTGTGCAATATTTCTAAAATCATCTTTAAATAGGACTGTTTTGACTGCAGAAATGTCGATACGAGTGTCAAACAATTTGGATCCTGATCAGACGTTGCCATTGACAGTGAAAGAGTTAATTGTCAATTCCAAATTTAAATTAAGCAATGTCAATCATTTTTTGATAATTAACGGTTCATTTTAACAATACAGCGCTCCCTCTCTACAACGACATTCAATTGGGGACAAAAATATGTGCGTTGTTCGAAGGGAGTCGTCATAGGGAGGGAAATCGGCTTACATTTACAAACAGCATGAATTCAGATCAGACACCGCGTAACGCGGCATCTGATCTGGATTCAAGCTGTTTGTCAATCGTTATAAAGGTTGTTCAGTCAAAATGTCTATAAAGTAACTTTGAGAAAAACAGCAGACGACAATTTTAACAGACAACATTGTAGTCGTTAATAAGTTGGACATACATGTCTTGTTTGGGGAACAGAGACAATGGTCGTTGTAAGGAGGGAGTCGTTGTTGGGAGGGCCGTTGAAGAGAAGGAACACTGTATATTGCAAAATGACAAACAGTGAAAACCCTCACCAGAGGGCTCCTGGAGATCGTCTTTGTACCTGCTTGAAAGCGGACTTTGTTGAAGGTATACTATAACATATCTTTTTTTCCATGAAACATCAAATGGAAAACTATACTTAAATGCTGAAGGGGTAAAAGCGTCATTAGAGGTTTATTGGTTAATTAAACAACATTATCTTCAGAATAATTTGATGAGGGCGGGGCGAAACATTGCTTTTTAGAACTGTGGGATGGGCAGTTATACTCTACCAATATACATAAGTACCAAGAGATACATTTGTATAGTTGTAACCTAGAACACAGGCGTGAGTCACCACTTTCAGAATACTACTGAGAAAACATACTGATGGCGATAATTTGTTCGCTGTGTCTTTTTGTGTATCTGTTGTCTGTACCAGTGTTCGGGTCGACTTTGGAGAAGTCACAATACAAAGTGTTAAAAGAGAAAATGGTAAAAGAAACTTTTCAACAACATCATGCCGTGTCTACGATCCAATGTGCAACTTATTGCAAAGCGTCTACAACATCAGGAGAGCCCTGTTTGTCGGCAACGTATGACGACGTCCATAAAAAATGTCACCTAAGCAAGGATAACGAGAGTGACACCATTCCGGCCAATGGTGACGGCATGAAGACGTTGTTATTTGAATGTAAGTAGATAATATGTTGGTACGCCCGGGAATCCACATTCTTTGGCTAACATTTGCAATCCAGATTAGACTCATATTCAACTTTTCTTTAGTAATTATATACTATGACTCAAACACCGCTTGAAACGTTTATACAAAAATTCCAGTTCTTATCAAGTTAAGTCAGTTTATGGTTTATTTTTTGAAAAAAATTACAAGTTAAGGCAAAATGACAATTGTTGTCTATACATGTACACTGTTTTAAGACGTGTATACTTATCGATAGAATTGAATACGTTGTGCCTTTCAACACCAAATATAATTGTCTGCCTTCACATTTTTTTTACCACCATCATCTGCATAAATATTGTGCTCATATATTTTTCAAAACAAGATTAACTTGAAACACTGATCAGATATAGAGAACATTTGCTTCCTAGCTTTGAAAGAAAAATGTCATCTGGCAAGGTGGATACCGGAACATACATTACGGTGAGCCGAAGGTGAAGCTGATAAATTTAGAAGCCGAGCTAGATGCCATCTCTCAATCAAAGCTAGGAACCAACAATTCTATTTTCCTTGTCACGACAGCAAAATATATGGAGAATATTTTGTTCCTTATTTGCAGTTTACAAGCAATATATTTTAGGTTATAATCGTTTTTGTTCTAAGGTTAGAGGTGTAACTCCAGGAAAGCGCTCTATGTTACAGGGATTACGCGTAATCCCTGAATGTTTTAGGGATTACGCGTAATCACTTGACATTTCAGGGTATTGATCAAATGTCCCTTTGTTCATCAAATAAATAGATTTGTACTATCATGTTGTTGTTTTTGTTTAAAACATCATGCTTTCTTGAAATAGCATGGTCTTATGATCATATTCATGTTCATACAAAGTTTCTCGCACAAGTGAATAAAAAATTAATGAACAGTGTGCACATAAGCCAGGACAATTAAAAACCCAAGATATCAGAATGCGCATTAACCCTTTACCCCATAGAAGCGCCTTTTAGCGAATATGATATATTCCTCCGCTGAAGAAAATAGTTCCAATTTAATCAGTCATGAATATATATTATTGGGAATAGTTTCTATATTCAAGCACATGATATAGCTTAAAGCAGGCTGAAAGTAAAGCAGAATGCGCCTCGATGCGCATTCTGCTTTACTTTCAACCTGCTTTAAGTAGTCATCTATGTTCAATACTAGAAATAAGCTATCAGGTAAAGGGTTAAGGCTAATTCTGCTCTACTTTCAACCTGCTTTAAATGGTCACCTGTCTTCAAACCTAGAAACAATATATGGGCTAATGGGTTAACGGGAAACAAAAAACATCAATCAAGAAATTATCCCGAATACCCCCATACCCATGCTCCTTCAGGAGCTGTTTTATATGGGTCTTCACTGTTTTCATAAGCTGTCAATAGACGCTTTAAATGTATATACGTGTCATGTTAACACGCAAAATAGTATCCCTGTTAAATCTTTGATTTAACATTTCAATTGATGTTTTCAGATAAATAAAAATTTAAAACCTTTCAGCACTTCAGATTGTGAAAACATGTCCAGCGCTCTCAGCGCCCTCTAGAGGATCTGTGATTGTCAATGGAAACGAGGCGATATATTTTTGTGATGAAGGATACACAACTAATGGTGACGTCGACAGATTTTGTGTAAATGGAATGTGGACCGGCGTCGAGCCGAAATGTGACATTCAAATTGGTAAGACAAATGTCCAACACAGATGTCACATATTCGTCTGTACATGTAGTATGCAAAGAATACACGAAGCTTGGCTCCAATTATTTTTTCGAAAGTTCACCTTACGTTTAACCAAAACATAACGCAATGTAATAAAATTGGACAGTTTCAAGAACATATTTGTTTAACCCTTCACCCATAGCCTGGTGGGTTTTTTTTAAAGACAGGTGATCACTTAAAGCAAGTTGAAAGAAAAGCAGAATGCGCCCTAAGGCGCATTCTGCTTTACTTTCTGCCTGCTTTAAGCTACCATCTGCCATGATATACATGTAGAACATGTTTTTATATAATATATTTATGAATGTACAAAGAGGAAGTATTTTCTACAGATGATGAATAAATTAGAGGCCTAAAAGGCGTAATAATGGGGTAATGGGTTAACTCTGAATCTTGAAATGGACAATCTCAAGATTCAATTAAGTCTAGTCCATTGATATATTTAAAGTAATAAATTTAACAAGATTGCAAAATGGCAAACATTTGGCAGGAGCCCTCTGATCAGAGTCTCTCCCTATCATTGCAAAGGCCAACTGTATTCTTCACTGTTTATTTATGACGAGATTATTCGTCGCTAGGGTTGAGTTGGATACAAAGGAGAAGCAATTATTCTGTCCAAATAAAGGCATTTCAGCTAAAACTATTATTCTCATTGGAAACAGTTTGGAGCCTGATCAGACTACACACTGTTTGCTACTTATATTGAAATAAGACGTAAGACATTTCGAAACACATTTGAGCGTTGTCATGAGAAAACCTGACTATTGCATTGCACACAGTGTAGATCAAGGCTAGCCACCGCGTCAAAGTGCATGTATATTTGATCTTCATTATAAGATAAATAACGTCCTTCTAGTGTCCATGAGGGTATGCAACGCAGAGCTTTTACTAGCAACGATTAACTTGAATCCCTTCGGGCTTCACGAACCTTGCTAGTAAAAGCTCTGCGTTGCACAACCTCATGAACACCGGAAGTCCGTCATTCATTTCTTAAAGACATCTCCTGGTGACCTTTTGATCATAAGGCCTTGCCAGACAATTTTCTTGCAAAAATCATGGGTCTTGGGGACATCTAGGTAGCAAAGAACCATTAGAGCATATCATGTGAGACCCGACCTTTATATTTGATAGTTTGGTTAGAAATAACCATTGAAAAGCACTAGAGCATGAGTATAATCTGGGCTTCACCAGATAAACTCAGGGCTGCCATTTCTCCGGATTTTTTCTAAATCTCCGGATTTTTTCCGAGTTCATGGTAGCTTAAAGCAGGCTGAAAGTAAAGCCTGCTTTAAGTAGTCGCATGTCAACAAAACAAGAAAAGGCTATGGAGTAAAGGTACGATTCGTAAATTCGCACTTGAAAAATGCAAATTTGGAAATCTTAGGATTTTTCATGTTAACTTGTGGCAGCCCTGTGAACTGGTTGTGATGCATGCTTTTACAGTTAAATTCTCACACTATCGAGACAATGTGGGGGGAGTCCCTCAATGGACTGAGGAAAAGTCTTTAAGTGTAGACCAACCTCAGATACAGTGTCTGGGATGACAGCGGTGCTTGATATGTTCAATATTGCAATGAAATAAGGTTGGTTTTGAAATGGCAAGGCTCATTCATTTCCTTCATTATATTGCATTGCGTTTAACTCATTCACCCCTGAAACGTTTAGTGGACAATCCAAATTTCAAAATAAACCAAGTCCATTTTTGACTATTTAGGGTTGATTCTTACAATCTATTTCAAATTTACAAACAGTGTAGACCCTGATTTGAGGGCTCCTTAAGGAGCCCTCTGATCAGGGACTTCATTGTTTTCATAGAACAAGTGTACTCTTTAAGGTACACTATTGGTAAATGACGCATGTGTACATCACTAGGGCTCAACGAGTTAACCCTTTACCTCATAGCCTGCTTTTAGTTTTGAAGACATGTGGTCACTTAAAGCAGGCTGCAAGTAAAGCAGAATGTGCCCTAAGGCACATTCTGCTTTACTTTCAGCCTACTTTAAGCTAAAATCTGCTAGGCAATATAAAATATTTGTAATGGTAATTGTTCATGAGGGTATAAACTGGAACTATTTTCTTCAGCGGATGAATAAATTAAATACGCTAAAAGTCGCTTCTATGAGGAAAAGGGTTAAACGGGAAAGGATAACGCCCTTGTCACTGTCATATACTCCATACTGTCATTGGTGTTTTTCTTCTGACCTGACCGTTTTATAATTACACTCAGTACAAAAAGAAACGCACATTGTGCTCAGGCGCAGATTAAGGGACTTTTTTAAAGATACTATGACCATATCTCAAGATCAATTTAATTCAACCACAAGTTTAGAAAAAACATATTCTTAAAATTACTGTGCTGCATTTTAACCCTTTCTTTCTTAATGACGTGAAAAGGCGCGTTTTCAAACAGTTTGGATCCTGATCAGACGCCGCGTAACGCGGCGTCTGATCAGGATCTAAACTGTTTGACACTCGTATAGATATACTTTAAGTCATACTACTTTGAATCTTACTTTGAAACGATCTTGCAAACAACAAAATTGAAGCAGACGACAATGAAACGGTGGTGGGATAAAAATCTCACGATTAATTTGGCAGCGAAAGAGTTATCTAGTGCCTGTTGAAAACATCGCACCGATTTGTACAGGTTGTGATGATACCAATTCAATGATAAACCTCCCATTTTCAACATAGATAGCCCAAGACGGAACTACTGACTGTAATGAAAAGATTATTTCACAAATACGTTCCTTCTACATACAGATAATATTGTAATAAAACTGTGCGTTTCTTTTTGCACTGAGTGTATATTGCACGTTCTAAAACTAATTAATGGAATGATCATTAGCCCCGATAATGTTCGTAACCTTGAGCGACAGCGAGCTAAAGATACAGATAGCTGTATAATATTGTTAACCCTTAGCCCGCCAAATAAATTGTCGTCTGCTATATTTCTCGTCTGCTTCAAGTTTCAAAGTGCTTCAAAGTTGCTCAAAATTGCTGAAAATGTTGTCCGAGTGTCAAATAGCTTGGATCCGGATGAGACGCCGAGTTACTCGGCGTCTCATCCGGATCCAAGCTGTTTGCATATGGAGCTATAGTCGTGAGTGGCAGGCTAAGGGTTAATACTGTACAGTGGAAAATACATTATCCTTTGCCGTTCAACTATTTCTCTCATAGAAGCGTCTTTTAGGACATTTAGTTAAATCCTCCACTGAAGAATATAGTTCCAAATAATACAGTCGTATATATGTACCAAAAGAAATATGTTGCTATATCGTAGCAGATGGTAGTTCAAAGCAGGCTGAAATCAAAAGTGCATTCTGTTTTACTTTCAACATGTTTTAAGTGATCACATGTCTTCAAAAAAAAGAAACAGGCTATGAGGTTAAGGGTTAAACGCAACACAATGCACTAAACAGTAGAAAATTACAACTTATTTGAAATGTCTAACTATTTTTAGCTCACCTGGCACACAGTGCCAAGGTGAGTTATTCTGATCGTGCTATGTCCCTCGTCGTCCGTCCGTCGTCAAAAATTTCTTTAAACGACATCTCCTCCTAAACTACTGGATTGATTTTTACCAAACTTGGTTGAAATATTCCTTATATGGTCCTCTTTGAAATTTGTTCAACTATTTCCGGTCCGTTGCATATCTAGGTCAAAGGAGCTAAAAATAGATTTTTTCATTAAAAACTTAAAAAAATCTTTTTCTCTGAAACCACAGTACCCTGAGCTTAGATATTTTGCACAAAGCATCATCTATAGGTCCTCTATTAAGATTGTTCAAATTATGTCCCTGGGGTAAAAAATGACCCCGCCCCGGGGGTCACAAATTTACATAGAGTTATATAGTGAAATCTTCAAACCTCTTCTTTTCTAAAACTAATACATGTATAACTAGAGCTTATTTGGCATGGTGTATCTCCTAGAGGTAATTTACCAGTTTTGTTCAAAAAGTTGGGGTCCGTTGCATATCTAGGTCACAGGAGCTAAAAATAGATTTTTTCAATAAAAACTTAAAAAATCTTCTTGTCTGAAACCAAATCACCCTGATTTTAGATCTTTTACACTCAGCATCATCTACAGGTCCTCTATCAAGATTGTTCAAATTATGTCCCTGGGGTCAAAAATGACCCCGCCCCGGGGGTCACAAATTATATAGTTATATAGTGAAATCTTCAAACCTCTTCTTCTCTGAAACTAATATGGGTAGAGCTTTGATATTTGGCATAGTGTAACTTCTAGATGTATATTACCAATATTTTTCAAATGGTTTCGGTCCATTGCATATCTAGGTCACAAGAGCTAAATATAGATTTTTTCAATAAAATCTTAAAAACTCTTCTGGACTGAAACCACAGTACCCTGAGCTTAGATATTTTGCACAAAGCATCATCTTTAGGTCCTCTTTCAAGATTGTTCAAAGTATGTCCCTTTGGTCAAAAATGACCCCGACACGGGGGTCACAAATTTACATAGAGTTATATAGTGAAATCTACAAACCTCTTCTTCTCTGAAACTAATATAGCTAGAGCTTTGATATTTGGCATGGTGTAATTTCTAGATGTACTTTACCATTGTTCAAAATGTTTTGGTCCGTTGCATATCTAGGCCACAGGAGCTAAAAATAGATTTTTCAATAAAAACATAAAAAATCTTCTCTCAAACCACAGTACCCTGAGCTTAGATATTTTGCACTCAGCATCATCCAATCAGCAATTAGCACAATGGTTTTGCCATAATTTCTCCGCTTTTCAAGATATGTTACATTTACATAAACGGTTCCAGGTGAGCGATTTAGGGCCGTAAACGGCTCTTGTTTATTGTCTGAGTGGCAAACAGTTTTAACACATTAAGCCCTAGTGACGCATATATGCTTCCTTTACCAAATGTGTACATGTAGAGAGTACACTTGTCCTATGCAAACAGTGAAATCCCTGATCAGAGGGCTCCTGCAGGAGCCCTCTAATCAGGGACTGCACTGTTTTAGCATTTTGCAATTTATTACAAAAAGCAACCCTAAATAGTAAAAAATGGACCAGCCTTTATTGCAAACTGGAGTTGTCCAGTGGAAGTTTCAGGGGATAATGAGTTAAACCTGTAGAGGCATCTGAAAATTAACATTCAGGGGCCCGTTTCATAAAACTTCGTACGACAAATGTTGTCGTAAGTCAAAACTTAAAAACAAATTCAATTTCTGATTTCTCTATCTAATCCTGTCTTGTGACATATCTTTGGAATCATCTTTTCAAGACGATTCCAAAAAGATAGCACAAAACAGGATTAGATGGAGAAATAAATAATAATTGCGACTTTTATAATTTGACTTATTGACAATATTTGTCGTACGAAGTTTTATGAAACAGGCCCTAGTTGGCCGAACAGTTCCCATACCCTCTGCAGATTTGTTCTTCCTATGGACCGGTTTCATAAAACTTCGTACGAGAAATGTTGTCCTAGGTCAGATTATAAAGGTCTCAAGTATTATCTATTTCTCCATTTAATCCTGTCTTGTGACATTTCTTTGGAATCGTCTTTTCAAGACGATTCCAAAGAGATGTCCCAAGACAGGATAAGATACAGAAATCAGAAATATAACACATTTTGTTTCATTTTTTACTAACGACAGCTTTTGTCGTACGAAGTTTTATGAAACAGGCCTAGAACTTCTCTATTTTCATCTTTAGGGGGTCCACCTATGTCACTCACCTCACCAGCGCCCGCTGGTAACCCTGACAGTATTGCAACACCCCCAAATGAGGGTCAGCATTCAGGCAAGTATATTACATTAGTGTTTTCTTCTGACATGGCCGAGTTATTGTTATATTAGAACATTCTAAAACTGAAAGGGTGACGATCTTTGGGCTCGATGATTTTCGTACAGCTGCCTGTAGCGTGTTCAGTAAAGAAATCGATGGCCATCGATTGCGAGTTGGCTACCGGTCTGAAATACAGTGGAGAAAACGTAACTATTTCGTTCAAACGCAAACGCATCGCAATGAAATATAGAAAATGACAATATTTTGACAATGCAGACTACCAGTTTCAATCTGAGTGGCAAACAGTTTGGAGCCTGATCAGACGCCGGGTTACCCGGCGTCTGATCTGGTTCCAAACTGTTTGCAATAAAAACAATAGTTTATTCGTAACCGGGGTTATTTAGAAGGAAAACATTTGTTCTACTGTACTCTGCACGCTGCACACGGGGCACAAACTGCTAACCTAAACAGCAAACAATGGTAACTGAACACGCCACAGATAACTGTATTTATTGCGTGTAATGTACAGTAGAGAATTCGCTATTATTTCGAATTTAAACGCAAATGCAATGCACTAAACTGTAGAAAATTACAACCTTTTCAAAAATTCAAACTATTTATCTAATCTAAGTGGCAAACAGATAGAAGCCTAATTGAACGCCGGGTTACCTGGCGTCTGATCTGAGTCCAGCCTTTTTAAAATTAAACTATTAGTTTTCGCGTAAATGCGTTTATTGGGAAAGAATAAAGTATCGGTAAAATTAGCGCAGCGGTCTCGTGCTGCACGAGGATAATGATTAACTCAAGTACGAAGGATTACGAGTATATGTCCGTTAGCCGACGTCACATTGCTCACCTTTTCACCAGTATAAACTTTTCTGATCTAAAAAATAAGTCGGCCAGGTCAGAAAAATTGGATAGCGAGAAAAGACAAATAACTACATTTACAATTTACATGATACATTATGGATTTACAAGGAAACAAATTCCGAGCAAAGGAAATTATTTCAATATCATTACTAAGATCCCAGCAGTTAACAGGCCTGCAGGTATCCTAATGAACTTCTTTAAAGATCAATAATTTATACTTTTTTAACTTTTAACCCATTACCCCTTAGCCTGCTTCTAGTTTTGAAGATTTGTTAAAGACTTAAAGACGGTTGAAAGTAAAGCAGAATGCGCCTTAAGGCGCATTCTGCTTTATTTTCAGCCTACTTTATACTATTATCTACTAGAATATAGAAAAATATTTCTTATGATTTATATTTGTGACAGTATAAATTGGACCAATATCTTTTCAGTAGAGGCATAAATTGAAGGCATAAAAAGGCGTATTTATGGGGTAATGGGTTAAAATATTGGCAGTTCTAAGTTATTGTGTTCAAACTGTATTGTAGGACGACCACGTGACTGCAATGATATTGGTGACAGAGGAAGCAATCCGACCGGGACTTATATAATCTACCCAAACACCTACAATCGTGTTGATGTATTTTGTGATTTCCAAGACTCAGATGGGCCGTGGACTGTCATACAAAGGCGTATAGACGACTCGGTTGACTTTTATCGCCCGTACAAAGCATACCAAGATGGGTTTGGTGATATAACTGGTAACTTCTGGCTAGGACTTGACGTAATATCAGCAATGACGCTACTTAATGACAAGGACTACACATTGAGAGTTGTCATTTATGATCCAGTCGAAGATTCAGCCCCACGGTTTGCAGTATACTCACAGTTCCAAGTGATGAATGCCTCTGAAGACTACAGACTGGACGTTGGAGGGTATAGCGGAACGGCTGGAGACTCATTGACGTATCATAATGGAAGACCGTTCTCTACTTATGATAATAGTCACGATGTAAACGGAACTAACTGCGCTGAAGAATGCCTGGGCGCCTGGTGGTATGATTATTGTCAGCATAGTAATCTGAATGGGAAATATGGGGAAAGCAGATCCTACAAAGGAATAAATTGGGATACAATGACCGGAAATGAAAGGTCGGCCATATTCGTTTCAATGGAATTGAAAGGAAACAAGGAATGATCAAGATTGTCGTCGGCACCAAACATTCATTAAAACTATTAACTATAAAGTACATGTACGTTTGTCAAATATAGTTGTACAAACAATTCGGTGTAGTCCCCTACATCCGACAGTACTAGTAGTTTTTTAATGCTTATCTAATCAATTCTCATCAATCACCTGTTAATATGACCTCATCTATCCATAGTTGTTACACATGAAGGCATTTGTATGTTAAGGCCGGATTTGTTACACGTGAAAACATGTTCACTTATATGTTAAGGCCATATTTGTAACATGTAGGAACGTTATTTACATAAGTATGTTTAGGATATATTTGATAACACGTGAAAACATTTGCACTAACATGTTAAGGTTGATTTGTTACATGTGGAAACGTTATATACAGTAGTATGATTAAGCCGTATTTGTTACACGTGAAGACAATATAAACAGAATTAATTTTAGACCATATGGGCAGTAGATCTTCCCACGTCCATCTTGGGGCTAGTATGTTCAGACCATATGTATTACAGGTGAAATGTTAAACGAATTAGAATGTAAATGCCATAGTTGTTACACGTAAAAACATTAAACATGTACATATGTGTAAATAGTAGTGTTTTAATGCCATTTAATATATCAAATGAAAACATAATATACAGTAGTATCTAATACACCGGTTTTGCTAACGTACGTTTCTTACAGACAGCATTGCATTGTTAATTAATATGGGTTCGATTCCGGGTCAAGTGATATAAAAGACTTGTTCAAGGCAGCCACATGCGGTCGAACGTTAATTGGATTGTATTTGAAAAGAGACAATTTACATGAACTTGAAATAGTTTATTGTGTTTGTTAAACTATATTTAAAGAATAGTTTTTCTTCTGCTCACAACACTTACTTTTTTAATGCTGACTGTTTCGTCCACTACTGTGGACATCCTCTAATGCTACTAACCACGTGATGACTTTTCACTCGCGTCTCAGATCCTCGAGATATTCCGTCAATATTACGTCGATTGACGGAAAGAGGGTCGTAAGTCCCGGAGATATTCTTTAAATTTTACATGAACATTAGATTCGCTAGATTAGATTGTGTATTTGAAAAGAGACATTTTACATGAACAGGATGGACATTAGATTCGTTTAATTAAGTCATTGCGGGGCCATGTGGTCGACTTCTTAAATTGGTGTATTTGATAGGAAACAGCATTCATTATGAACAGAAGGACGCGTGTTAAGCACCCCTCAAACGTACATAATGTTGACAGCTTATTTCAGAACAGAATACAATATATCAGATACATTATTGCACTATGTAGTATCTATATTACTTATTGCCGCTATAACTTTTATTTAAAATATACATGTACAGTAAAACTTCTCTATTACGACCACTGAATTATGTTAATTATGTGTTTTAGGCAGGTTACTGCTGAAAACAAGATAAACGTTAAACAAAAAGCTCCTTTATGAGCTTTCTGTTTTAAAGGAGCTTTCTGTTTTACGTTTACCTTGCTTTAAGCTGTCACTTGTTTTTTATGTGGTCAATTAGCCTTCTTTTTGTTGGTCGCAATAGAGAGGTTTTACCGTAGTTTGCTTTTGATGATTATGACAAATCATTGTTTAACTTTAGTGTCCCTTGTGACGCGTTTGCTCATCTTTTACAAACAATGTACTTGTAAATGGTACACTTATAGTGTAGACCGAGACCAGACTGCTCTTAAAAAATGCCTCTGAATAAGGTAAGCTCTCTATGTCATTTTACAAACAATCGTAAAGCAAACAACAACACTATATAGTTCAAAATGGACTATACCTAATTGGAAACTAGAATTGTCCATTTGAAGTTTCAGAGATCAATAAGTTATAGAATAAATGTGAATTTAAAACTATCACCTATCTTTGAAATGTCAACAAAATATTCTTTCGAGCATTTGTTATAGCGTTATTTTTCACATATATACACAACTAATTGAAAATATACAGCTTCGTAAATAAGTACACTGTGCATATAAGATACTCATATTCGAATACCAAGTAATGCTACGTCGACGGTAAAACTTAACAATTTGATACACCATGGGTCAAAGAAACATTTTCAAGTGTCCAACTGGTCTGTATCTCACAAGGCAACACCCTAACTGTGACTCAGAAAAAGACTTTTAAAACCGAATATAGCATGACAAAATTTGTTTTTGAATTTCTGACGTTACATCATAATGGCGTCATGTCATCGCTATGACGTACTTCCGAAATATGACCAGAAAAACAACAATACTATTGATGTTGTTTTTTGAATTTTATTTTTGTGAGTTTTTTTTATCTATGGATGAATAAAAATACATAACAGTTATGTTGAATCGTTTTCCTTATTTTCATATAAATAACGTTCAGAGTTTTGTGTCATTTGTTGTTTATGGGACAAAAGAATATTAAATAAGCGTGTTTTCAGTACTGAAATTATTTTACTCGCCAAAGGCTCGCAACATATTTTTTTATCCAACTCGTTTAATAAATTCGATACTGCAAACAGACTCATCCAATATGCTCTATATGTATCTTGTGTACATGTTAATACATATATGAACAATCCTGTTCATATTAATGCATATATATAGTATGTTTAACGTGTTACGTAATTAGCATTGTCTTTATCTAACATTTACAAACAGTTACTCTGTAAGAGCCTTCCTATTTTAGTCTGCACTGCTTTCCATGAGCTTGAGAAACGATACAAACCCTAGAGAACCAGGGCGAACTGAATAGAATATGAATATCTCATTATCTGGATCAACATTCACACAATGTCGTCCCTACGTGATTGCCCTTTTCGACTCATGATGGGAAGCTTGTTCGGTATGGTAATACCGTTTGCAAGATGGGATACGACATTTTATTTAGACCAAACAGTTTTGCTCTGATATTCTTCCAAAACGAAACAAGATATTGGAATCAGCCGTTTTAACCCGTTACCGCATAAAAACGCATTTTACGCAATTGATTTGTTCCTGTAATGTAGTATATAATATAAATTTATACAATCAAGAAAATGTACCCTAAGATATTGTTTTATACCCTTGCACGTGTTGGCTTAAAGCAGGCTGAAAGTAAAACAGAATACGCTTTAATGTACATTCTGCTTTACTTTAAATCTGCTTTAAGTGATCACCTTTCTTCAATACCATTGCTTCAACCATGTTTTTGCAAAAGCAGATAACCGGTAATTTTACAAACAGTTTGGGTACAGATCAGACTGCGAGTACAGTGCAGAAACCGATTTCCTTAACGCAACGCAAACCAAGTGCAAACAAATGTAGAAAATAAAACATTTTGAAGTTCTATTTAATTCCGAGTGGCAATCAGTTTAGAGCCAGATCAGACGCCGGGTTATCCGGCGTCTGATCTAGCTCTAAACTGTTTCCTCTTGAAATAATAGTTTTTGCGTAAACGATTTTATTGGGAAAATATAGCGTCTTACTTTAACTCTAAATGTGTTAAACAGAACGTTTATAATGTTCAAATCACTGTTATTTTGTTAAATTTGCATTTTCCTTTGCGCTTAGTTGCGGATATCATTACCATTGCACGTCCAATTTTTACACCAAGCAGAGGAATAAACCATTTACCCAAATAGCCTGCTTCTAGTGTTGATGATTTGTTAATACATAAAGCAGGTGGAAAGTAAAGCAGAATACTCCTGATGGTTATACAGTGCTTCCTCTCTACCACGGCCCTCAAAACAACGATTCCCTCCTCACAACGACCCTTGTCGTTGTTTCCGTAAAAGGGACAATTATGTCTAACGCTTTCACTGCTGCAATATCGTCTGCTAAAAAATTGTCGTCTGCTGCTTTTTCTCAATGTTACGTTTAAGTCGAGATTTGATAGAATAAATATAATGACGAGTGACAAACAGCTTGAATCCAGATCAAACGCCGCGTTACGCGGCGTCTGATCTGGATTCAAGCTGTTTGCAAATGTAAGCCGAGTCTGAATTTTCCCTCTCTACACCAAACAACACACACTTTGTGTCTCCCATTGGGTACCGTTGTAGAGAGGGAGCACCGTACTGCTTTACTCTCAGACTGCTTTAAGCTCCCATCTGAAAAATGTACATGTACTATAAATGTGTTTATATTTCAAGTTCAGACATTCCTAGCTAAATACTACTGTTCGTAGAGTATGAATAATTAAAGTCGTAAAAAGGTGTTTTAATGGGGAAATTAGTTGAACGGGAGTAAATAACATTACCCAGATTAAATTGATTACTTTTTAACAGTACTGATATAGTTAAAAATGCCATGATTGACCTTGGCTAGAAATTCTTAAGTGGACAATGCTTTATTCTTTCTCGTTTGGACGAGTTAAAATGTACAGGCAAAACATTAAAATCTGGAAAATCATAGTACAGTCAAACTTCGATATCTCGACTCGCTTATTTCGAACTATCCGATTTGTCGACACATGAATTGCATTATGTCATGGTCGTTTAAGTCAAACATACCCGTATTTCAAACTTAAAACGTGGGTTTTAACTTTGAAATACGGGTATGTTCGATCTTACCGAGTTCGAGATATCGAAGTTCAACAGTAATTCGAAATTGACGACCGTTTATTCAATCTGAATTGCAGTCATTTTGGAGCTTGATCAGACGCGGGGTTGCCGCTTTTGGTTAAAAAGGTAAAATAGATAGTGATTTCGCAAACGAAAGGTATACAAAATATACTTTAACCCATTACCCCATAAATACACCTTTTTACGCCTGTAATTTATTTCTCCACTGAAGAAAATAGTTCCAATTTATACAGTCATGGATATATACCATAAGAACTTTTTTCTATATCCTTGCAGATGGTAGCTTAAAGCAGGCTGAACATAAAGTAGAATGCACCTTAAGGTGGCATGTATCTTCAAAACTGTCTATGTGGGGAAGCCTTCCAGCTGGCTTGCGGAAGGTCGGTGGTTCTACCCAGTTGCCGATTTGTGCCTGAAACAGTGCATAAAGGACTTCTGGGGTCTTCCTCCACCTGTAATTAGCTGGACGTCGCGATATGACTGAAATACCGTTGAAAGCGACGTAAAATCAAAACAAATCAAATCAAATCAAAACTGTATATGGGGTAATGGGTTAAACTACTCTTGAGTATTGTAGTACGTTTATCTACTTTATCATAATGAGTACAACTTACATTTTTGTTTATTGGGTTTTCTGGTACAGTTTGCAATTTAAAAAGTTGAGTTCTTTAAGAATTTATTCAAACAAATGTCATAATAATGTGAAGCTACAACACGTTTATTTGATTTAATCGTATTTTAACACACATCTCTGCGTACATGTATATGAGCCGTGCCAAGACAAACCCTGGCTTATAACATTGCAACATTGTACAGACCGAGAACTGTTGTCATCCTAGGCTTTGTATCTGAAATTGGTCTACACTACTAAATACCGTATATAATACAGCTACATGAAATACTTCATATGCTTATGGGTATCAAACAGTGTAGATCAAGACCAGCCGCCGCGTCATAGACGCGGCGGCTGGCCTTGATCTACACTGTTTGCAATTCTGTCATGACACGACTCATATGTTTCGATATAAACATTTCAAATAGCGTAGCATATGTCGTACACATGATGAACAACTTAAGTTATACAGTGGAGACGTTTTTCTTTCTTACTGAAAGCGTTTACTCTAAAACTATTATTTGCATTTGAAAACCGTTTGGAGTGAGATCAGGTGAACAGGTTCCAAACTGTTTGCCACTAATATTAACATGAATAATCAGACTTGTCAAAATAGTGTCATTTCCTACACTCTATTGTAATGCGTTTGCGTTCCGTTTACGTTTAAACGGAAAGCACAACGTCTTCTCCACTGTACCAACATTAGAAAATGTCCTTGAACGAGTTTGATACATTAACGATCTCATTGTATCTTTTACCTACCTGATTAAAATGTGGTATTGAAAATAGAAAAATAGATTTCCCTTGAGTGTCATTACTAGTTGAAGTTAATGGTGTGTCGATAAACGTTAAAATGGTCATTAAGATTTATTTGAATAATGTATAAGAGATGGAGAGATAATAAATAAAACTTATAATTATCATTTAGGTTTTCGTTATTTTGATTGTTTGATTAGTATTATATCTTAATTACATTTATCCACCTTGTCGTTCAAAAAGTATGTCTGTGAATCATAGTTTAATATATAACTCTTTACTCCATAGATACTCATTTTACCAAGGTTCGGAACATAAAGTTTTTATCAAACTCGTTCAATAAATACTAAATATCCACTTTATATTGTACAGTGCTCCCTCCCTACAACGGACCTCCCAACAACGACCCCCTCATTACAACGACCCTTGCCGCAGTTCCTCAAACAAGACAATTATGTCTAACGCTTTTACTGCTGCAATATCGTCTGCTTAAAAGTGTCGTCTGCTGTGTTTCTCAAAGTAAAATAATTGACATTTAGACAGAAACAACTAAATGACGAGTGACAAACAGCTTGAATCCAGATCAGACGCCGCGTTACGCGGCGTCTGATCTGGATTCAAGCTGTTTACTAATGTAAGCCATTTTCGCTCCCTATAACGGCTCCCTCCGAACAATGCACACATTTCTTGTCTTCCACTGGGTGTCGTTGTATAGAGGGAGCGTTGTACTAATTTTCAAACGATAAAGACAGAAACAGTCTTGTTAGTCTTCATATATCCTTTTTCCGACGGTCTTTAGAAAGGATGTCGTATCAGTTTTAGATGGCATGAACAATTTCCCGTCTTCGTCTACCAGTTTGGTACATTTTAGAATTTCTTCGTCCTTGACCTGAAACAATTTGAAAACTGATAATAAAACATATAACCTAATAGCTATAGTTTTAAAATCCAACACAGACAGTTGATTGTTTATAGTTATACCCTTTAAACACCATATGTAACTACAGTCGAACTTCGATATCTCGACTCGCTTTACTCGCTTTACTCGAATTATCTGATATTTCGAAACATGAATTTGCCTTATTTCAAGCTTGGTTATGGTGAACATACCCGTGATTCAAAGTCACTTTGAAATACAGGTATGTTCGACTTAACCGAGTTCGAGATATCGCAGTTCGACTGTATCTATTTAAACCATTTCGTAGATAAAATATTGTCTATTTAACCTAATATTCCTTAATACTAATTTTTATGCATTTCATTTATTCCTCCACTCCAGAAAATAGTTCCAAGACCTGAAACAGTTTGCAAACTTATAATAAAACATGAACATAAACACTCACTTTAACTCATTGAGCCCTAGTGACGCATATATGCGTCCTTTACCAAATGTGTACCTGTGAAGAGTACACTTGTCCTATGCAAACTGTGAACTCCCTGATCAGAGGGCTCTTGCAGGAGCCCTCTGATCAGGGACTTCACTGTTTGTCATTTTGCAATTTATTACCAAAAACAACCCTAAATAGTCTAAAATGGACCAACCTTTATTGAAAACTGAAATTGTCCATTGGAAATTTCAGTTAATACACAATATGCCATAAACCTTATAGTTTTAGAATCTAACAAAGACAGGTGCTTGTTTCAACTTTAACCCTTTCAAAACCATATTCAACCATCTGTCTAACCCTTTCGTATATGAAATATTGTCTCCATTACTCCTTAGATACAGTGGAGAATCTGTTATTCTTTCCCAATAAACGCGTTTACTCTAAAACTATTATTTGCAGTGCAAACAGTTTGGAGCCAGATCAGACGCCGGGTAACCCGGCGTCTGATCAGGCTCCAAACTGTTTGCCACCAAGATAAACAAGAATTATCAGAATTGTCCAAAAGTTGTTCTTTTCTACATTTTAGTATTTTGCGTTTGCGTACGATTGCGTTTAAACGGGAAAGAATAACAGATTCTCCACTGTACTCATTGTTATTTCTCCACTAAAGAAAATAGTTCCAATTTAAGAAATATTTCTATATTCTAGCAAATGTTAGCTTAAGAAAGGCTGAAAGTAAAGCAGAATACTCCTTACGGCGCATTCTACTTTACTCGAAACCTGCTTTAAGTGGTCCCCGTTTTCAAAACTTAAAAACGGGCTATCGAGTAAAGGGTAAAAACTGTTATCTGTAATTTAATGCAATCTGGACAGCGATTCCCCCATGTCTGCAGTTATTCAAATGTTTGTATTTAAATATAGTGCGCCCAACATGTACTTATATGATTTTCATACCATTTTAACCCCATCCACGACTACCTTTTGTTTGATGGCTACCTCGATTTTTGACAGTTTTACTCCGAACTTATCATACTTTAAAGGGGATTTCATTGAAACTTTTGTTAAACGAATATTTTCAATCGCTCATTTTCGATAAGTTAAATCTACGACATATAAAGCATGTGTTATATGCCGCAAAGTTTGGTCTCATTAACCAACCAGAATAGAGCAAAATGATGGATTATGTTAGAATAACGTTTTACCTTTTTCAAGGGTATGTAACTAGAGTGATGGTGAACCTTTACGGGGTCATTAAGGGCCGTGTTGAAACAACATAACAGGGCCCATCGCCGGAAGTCGCTGTGGTTTGCACTACTGCAGTGTAACACGTTACAGTGCATGAACAACACGTCACCTGAAAATGACACAAACAACACATTCTGAAACTTTCGTATTCAATCCATTCACCCATATTACAGTGGAGAATGTGTTATTCTTTCCCAATAAACGCGTTTACGCTAAAACTATTATTTGCAGTGCAAACAGTTTGGAGCCAGATCAGGCTCCAAACTGTTTGCCACCAAGATAAACATGAAATATCAGAATTGTCCAAAAGTTGTTCTTTTCTACGTTTTAGCGCTTTGCGTTTGCGTACGTTTGCGTTTGAACGGGAAAGAATAACAGATTCTCCACTGTATACGTTCAGTGTCTCGGGAAGATGGTTGCTATAAACTATTTACCCCATTTTAAATGAATCCTTATCAGAACATGGTATGTCTATGATGAATAGGAAAAAACGTCAAAGGTGGAGGACTAGGATTTGACTTGTGCAGTAGTATTGCATACCGGTAATCCTTTCAAAACAGGTTGTTGTTAAATTAACGCAGATTAGAAGTAAAGCAGAATGCTCTTAAATGGAGTACTATCCCATTGACACACGACTGCAACCCTTAATAGCCTAAGCCACACTATTCATATGTACTGCATGATTGCGAAACGGACAACTATGGCTTATATATAAATGTGTACCTGGTTCCATCTCTGCATACTGAAGAGGACACTTGTCTATGATTTCTTTGACCCGGTCTTCATCGGCCTCATACTGGCCCCCAATCTTGTGGTGATCGATCCGACCGCATCGGCTGGAACCCGGTAAGAACTAATTTGAAAACAAATTGAGATAGGTCTTCGCACTACAAGCAGTGTATAGTAAACCCAGACACCGCGACAACCGCGTTGAGGGTCTCGCTTGTGGCTTATAACACCCCCTAGTATCAAACTCGATCAAAATAACATTTGCAAACAGTTTGTATTCAGATCAGACGCCGCGTGACGCGGCGTTTGATCAGGATACAAACTGTTTAACACTTTTAAAATGTATTTTAAGGTTGAGGACTCCTAATTAGATGGAACTAATGTCTGTCAATATTGGCACTCTACGGAGAGCGATCGACATTTCACGTCAACTGTCTATCCGTTCCGAACCATGTTCGGACTGGGCTTTCAGTTAACAAAAATGGTCAATCACTGTACGTAGAGTACTGATCAATCTTGGGGTCCTCAAACTTAGGTCAACTTGTATAAAATTATATAGAAACAGACAACATATTTGTAAGTAAATCTATACGACATATTCTCGCTTTTCAGGGGTGCTAGACCACATTTTGTTACTATAAATAGCAGTGCGGCAAACCTTGTCTGGTACGGAATCCTTCCGCCCGATTGGCTAAAAGCAAGGGAAAGGGACGTTACTCTTACAGAAATCCCCTAAAACTTAAATGAACCACAAACTACGTTTATAGAGAGAAATGAAACCGATAATTTTACAGTAGACTCTTACAGTTGTCTGTGGCTTTCGACAATTCAATGATCCGATGTTTAAACCATAATCTATGTTGTTGTTGTTGATTGTTTCACATGATCGAGTATACGGGTAAGGTCACGTTCTTATATGACGTCGGTTGTTGTTATGGCTTGAAAGTAGAACGCATATAAAGGAAGAAATAGACGTTTTGATAACTTTTACTATTCAAAATCGCTTGGATTCAATAAAAACGTTTGTATTTCTGAGTTGTGATCTAAAATGGGACATGTTTTCTTCTTAAAACGTGTGTACAAATAAATGTTAAAGCCAAGCTGAAAAAGCGCGACTTTTAAACAGCTGTTTGTTGCTATTGGATATGGAATGTGTGATTCGGATAAAAAGTAGGTCTAAAGCTCGTTTCCGACTGGGAACAGACAAACCTCGGGTATAGAATTCCCCGTCTTTACCAAAAGCCGTGCTTGATTCTATTAGTCACATTCTAAGTAGATGGAATGTGTTACACGGGTTATAACATACATAACGGCATAATGGCAGAGACATTATTAATGTGTTTTAATAAAAATCCAGAAAATTAGGTTATGGAAATGTAAAATGGATAAGACGTTACTTTGCTGAACTTAAACGAAAATGAAACGCAATTCAATCAAATATAGAAAGAAAGTACACTTTTTAAACTTCTGGCAATTTCTCTTAATCTGAGTTGTAAACCTTTGAAGTTTGATCAGACGCCGATTTCGCGGCGTCTGATCTTACTTTAAACTGCTTGTAATGAATATAATAAGTGAGTTTATTCAGTAAAATAGTTTACACTGTATATACCTGCAAACAGCCATTGGTTTTCTCACACTTATCTATCGCAATGAACACAGTTATCATGTCCGGGAACAAACAGCCATTGTGATACCAATATCTACAATAAATCACAATAGTCTCGTTGGATTACACATGTACGTAACTTAACTATTTCCCCCATAGAAGCGACTTTTAGCGTATTAAATTTATTCCTCCGCTGAAGAAAATAGTTCCGGTTTATACCCTCATGAACCATTACAATTACAAATATTTTATATAGTCTAGCAGGTATTAGCTTAAAGCAGGTTGAAAGTAAAGCAGAATGTGCCTTAAGGCACATTCTGCTTTACTTTCAACCTGCTTCAAGTGGTAACCTGTCTTCAAGACTAGAAACAGGCTATGGGGTATAGGGTTAAGTACCATTTTAACTTATAAATATTAGGTCATATCGTCCAAGAAATGAGACGCGGTGAATGCACTTCAATAGGATCGGAAAATAAGAACGTCAATACAATCAGCGACTGTTCTACTACTACCACATAATACTGTCGAATCTCGAAATTGTACCCTATGACCTTGACCTTTGGCCCATGGACAAGGGACTTAAACGCAACATATCGTCTTTGCAAGGTGAACATTTGTGTCAGGTTAAATTGAAATCTATTAACCGATACGAAAGTTACAGACCGGGCACAAAATTTGTGGTGGATGGACGTACGTACAAACAGAAGGACGGACGACGGATAATGCGATTTTAATTTAAGTATTTTCGGGGGCATACAAGTCAAATTGTTCAAACTTTGAAGGATTGAGAGCGACAAGTTCAAGCAACATACATTACAATAGCGACATTGGATGATGATAGCGAAATAATGGAAAACATGTATACAGTGTTCTCTCTCTACAACGACCCTCCCAGCAACGACTCCCTCCTAACAACGACCTTTGCCGCAGTTCCCTAAACATGACTATTCTATCTTACGCTTTTACTGCTGTAATTTCGTCTGCTTAAAATTGTCGTCTGCTGTTTTTCTCAAAGTTACATATTGGACATTTTGAGCTTAATGAGGAGTGACAAACAACTTGAATCCAGATCAGACGCCGCGTTTCGCGGCGTCTGATCTGGCTTCAAGTTGTTTGCAAATGTAAACAAATTTCCTTCCATGTAACAACTACCTCCAAACAACGCACACAATCTGTGTCTCCCAGAGCAACCATGATTCCCTATAGCTAATTAATGTAAAACAAAATGGACCTAATCCATTAACTTCTAGAGGCACCTTATTACGCTTTTGAGTTTTTTCTCCCACTCAAGAAATAGTTCCACTTTATATGGTTATAAAAATGCATAATCATAATACTTTGATCTGTTTCCTGGTAGATGGTAGCTTAACTCATTGAGCCCTAGTGACGCATATATGCGTCCTTAACTTAAAGTGTACCTGTGAAGAGTACACTTGTCTAATGCAAACAGTGAAGTCCCTGATTAGATGGCTCCTGCAGGAGCCCTCTAATCAGGAATTTCACTGTGGGTCATTTTGCAATATCTTGTAAAAAAACAACACCCTAAATAGTCAAAAATGGACTTGCCTTTATCGTAAACTGGAAGTGTCCATTGGAAGTTTCAGGGGATAATGCGTTAAAGCAGGTTGAAAATAAAGCAGACCGTGCATTAAACAGTCGACCGTCTTTAAAACTAAAAATATTCCATGGGGCAATGAGATAATGAAATGTGGATACAACAAAAGAAGACAGTACAGACGGAATTCATTATAAGTGAGCCTTGAATACCCATAGTCCTGGTGCCACACATGGCGACCACCTTCTCGGGGTGGTTTGCCCATCAGTTTGGAGTGGTAATGATATACTTCCCCACGCAGTAATGTCTCACACGAACCAGCAATCTTCTCCGACCTCGCTACCATACCCGTGACGTCACCACCAGGCTGGTTCCAGATCGCCATGTGCGCTAATCTTCCCTCCCCGTCATCAACCTGGTAGTATGTAGGGTTGCGAGGAATGAAAACATTGGTTATATTAAAACGACAGATCAAAACATGGTTGTTTAATCAGAAGTAAAGCCTCTCTATAAATACAGCTAACCCATTTATTTCTGAATACATGTGTTTCAAACCGGAATAATTCCTCTTTAACCCATTTATACCCAGTGGATTCTTCCATGTTTATATATTGGATTAGTCCATTTTTTATCAAAGGGATATCTGGTCAAAATTTTCGTTTTCATTTTTTTTTATATTAAAATTCCTATCAGCAAACAGTGTAGACTGGTCAGATGTCGCATCATGCGGCGTCTGATCAGAGTCTACACTGTTTGCCCTATGTCCCATATCTAGGATCGTGGGCACACATGGGTTAAAAGTGACCAGGTTGTGTTAACTTGAGAAAAATAAATCACAAGAAAGTTAAGCAATCAGAGCAGACTCTTAGCAATAAATAGTCTAAAATGGACCAGGCTTCATTGAACAATGGAATTGTACTTATTCAAAATAATTTTACTTTCAGTCTGCATACATACAAAAGTATGAGGACAGTCCCACGCGTACAGTTAAATGTTTAACTCCTTCACCCTTGGTATTTCAAATGGACGATAAGAGTTCTAAATTAAGTATTTAACTTTTATAAAAGTCGAACAGTGCAGACCCTGATCAGAGAGAGAAAAAAACACCGATTCTTAGGGTTTTTTTTGTTTTTTTGTTGTTGTTTTTTTTAATCCATCACTATTTCTATTCAAATCTAAGACGGTGTAGGCCTGTTTTAAACATAGCTCTGATCAAGCTCCAAACTGTTTGCCATCAAGGTTAAAATCAACATTCAGAGTTGTCAAAAGGTTGACATTTACTTCATTTTATTGCAATGCGTTTGCGTTTCATTTGCGTTTTAACGGGAACGAATAACGTATTCTCCACTGTACCTGGCGTCAGAATGTTTGCAATGGTTTTAGCGTAAACACGTCTATTTAGAAAGAATCACGTTTTCTCCACTGTGTATAATGCAATAAATCTGACCGTCTTATGACGCAGCTCATATAAATATTATAACCATCTTACCCCGTACATATGACGTTTGAATTCCCTCGACGACAGGCTTTCTACGATGTGCGTTACTTCCGGCTTCGACAGAAGGTTCCTGGAAATGTTCTTAGAAGCTGAACAATTTCATGACTAGACGAGTATATCTCATGTAACTGGTAATAATTGCTGTTAAGGGAGGTTACTCAAACAGTAATATGTGCAGAATACCAATGAGCCGGTTGTCTTCAAATAAAGGTAGATTTGGTGCGAAGAGATTACAGTTTTATAGAATCACCTGGGGTCACTACAGATTAGACAAACAAATATCAAATGTGTTGTCCCCAGAAACAGAACAAAGTTTGCTGATAGGTCAATTAATGTGGTTGGTCCAAAGTGGTTGAACTCTTTTCCAAAGGACTTAAAATCAATCTCAAATGAAAAAGATATCAGAAGAAATCTCAAAACATATCTATTTAAAAATGTATGTTAAGTAGCATATGAAGTGCTTTAAAGACTCACACATAAACTGTAAAGATCTATATAGATCACTGTGTAAAGCGCAGATGTATTATATCTGCGCTATAGAAATGACAAAGACTTGAATTGTATGTCGTTTTGTTCTGAGACAAACGTTTTTGATATTCGTATTATTTTGATGATACATGTAAACATCATAAAGACAGCAAATAGTTGAAAACTTGACTTTTTTAACTTAGACGTAAATAAGTCTACTTAGTAGTTCACCTGAAAAAGCTATTGCAGGACAAAAAACCTTAGCAGCAACAACAACAACAATCGCCATTTTGCTTACCTGATCATTAGGCAGCCGTATTTGTCAAACTGTTCTTTCATTTTATCCGTGATCTTAAATCCATCACCATTGCCCTTGAAATCTAAAGACATCATAGTACTTTAGTATTAAAGTAAAGCTCCTCTTAAACAAAAGAGAACATACCCCTATGCAAGCTTCAGTCTTTTATTAGAGTATTGGCTTTTCCAAGGGAAGTAACCAAACCGTTATGGTTTCTTGGTTCTGACATAGTTACCTTCCCTTTTGAATGCCATTGAGTATGATAAAAAGTGTGTATATATATATATTCACCATTGAACGGTCGTGAAAAACAATTTACAATGTTAATGTTAGTTTACTGTGGTGACGGTGGGCAAATATTGCCTAGATTTCCTGAATAAAATCTATCTATCTATTAAGTATCAAAAGAGTGTTGGTGTTGAAGACTAAATGGCCCTTGCAGTGTCCTCTGGTGTTTCATATGAGTCAGATTATACGGCACATGAACTCCGCACGAAACAACGTCTTCACAAACGAATGTATGAATTTTAAGACGAGCACCCTCGCTGATCACATAAAATCAAACTATCACCAAACTGCACTAGTATCGCCGTCTTTGAAATCTGATCTACAAAAGGTACAGTCTAAACAGTACGTGGCTAAGGAGAAAGAAGCAGTGGTGGCACTTAGCTCTGTATATTGGTTGACAAAAGAGAACATACCCCTAAGCAAGTTTCAGTCTTTATAAAGTATCAGAAGAGTGTTGGTGTTGAAGACTTAATGACCCGTACAGTGTCCTCTGGTGTTTCATATGAGTCAGATTATGCAGCACATGAATTTCTGAAGGCACTTTCTGATACAACTGAAGATGATACAAAAAGTGTCACCATTTGTCACAGTCCTTGCTGATGAATCTACAGACAGAGCCGTTATCCATAGTCTGGACATCTATTGCCAAACTATTGACCCCGAAACCATGACTCTCACTACACAGTTTTTGACAAATATTCAGATTGACTCTGGCACAGGGGCGTCTGTCTCAGCAGCATTTTACTCAGAACTATCAAAATGTGGTGTCGGTGCAGAAACAATTATGGGCCTGGGGACAGATGGTGCAGCAGCAGTGACAGGTAAAAAGAAAATACACTAGTTTAAGTATGAAATATTAAAATATATATACATGTATAAATATATTAACACTTTACCAAATATGAGGCCTTTGAAAAATTGCAAAAAATGTCACTATAAATATCCAATTACTATGATAAGATTATGATAGCTAAGAAAATATTGTGGCAAAACAGAGCATTTGCATGTATTCAGTAATGTCCTACCGGAAGCACATGCGAAATATCAATTTTCCCCCTGAAATTCATAACTTTTATGTTTTATGTTTTTGTCAGGAAGAGGGAAGGGTGCTACAGGTATGATGAATGTTCACTGCATTGCCCATCGCTTAGCTATTTGCACCAGTCAAGCTGCTGAAGATATTCCGGCCATGAAAGTCTACCAGGAGGTTATTACGAGCATCTTCTACTACTTCAAATATTCAACATCTAGAGTTGCCAAGCTTAAACAAATTCAGGATCTACTCAATCCCCCATCCCCCCGACAGCTGAAGTTCAAAGAGTTGCATGCTGTAAGATGGATGTCCTTCTATGCAGCTCTTGAACCTGTACACAGGAAAATATTCTGAATACTTTTTATTGACTCAGAATATGAAAATTTACTTTGGAATTTGACTGTGTCACACAATTTTCATTTGTTGGCTGCTATTTCAGTGTGAATCTTGTAACTTTGAGTCTTGCTGATAGATAGTGTGCGATACATTAAAAAAATTAAATAAAAAGTTATTTTCATATTCTGAGTCAATGCAAAGTGTTCAGAATGCAAAATCCAGAACAAATTCAATAGATCAATGTACATTGCAGTAAAGGTAAAGATAAATTAAATATGTGTGTAATGTGATCATGTGATTTTCCTGCACATACAGTGGAGAAAACGTTATTCTTTCCCGTTTAAACGAAACGAAACGCAAACGCAACGCACTAAAATAGAGAAAATAACAACATTTGGATAATTCTTACTATTCATTTTAATATGAGTGGCAAACAGTTTGGAGCCTGATCAGACGCCGGGTTACCCGGCGTCTGATCTGGCTCCAATTTGTTTGTAATTGAAATAATAGTTTTTGCGTAAACGCGTTTATTGGGAAAGAATAACATTTTCTCCACTGTATTTAGCCACTTTAAACTTTGATAAAACCATGGTACTCACAGGTGTTTGGATCCACTCCTAACATACCTTGCTGAAGCAGACTATTCTGATCCAAAAGCACAGGGACTCAAGAAAAAGGTTTTTTGGCACTGTTATTGTTGGATGTTAAGTTCTACTAGATAGTGTTGTTCATTTGTTGTTTCTTGTTCTAATTTCAGTAGATTATCAAAGTTAATAGTGTGTCACATATGAGATCAGTTTTTGTTTGCGTTAGACTTTCCCCCTGTTTTATTTTTCTTTGATAATAGATTTAGGAACTCTCACTCAATTACAAAATCATAACTCACTAAACTTAGTGTATTTCAAATTAATGCCAAAAATACAGGTCTCACTAACAGGCTCACTCAAAGTCTTAAAAAATAGCCTTTTTAAAAGTAAATCAGGCATAAAACAAATGTAAAAATGAACCACATATATTGCTTAATCTTTTTACACTTCTAATTAATTCCTCTACTAAAGAAAATAGCTCCAATTTATAATGTCACAAATAAAACCCATAAGAAATAGCTTCTATAGTCTAGCAGATAATAGCTTAAAACAAGCTGAAAGTAAATCAGAATGCGCCTTAAGGCGCATTCTGCATTACTTTCAATCTGCTTTAAGTGGTCACATATCATCAAAACTAGAAACAGGCTATGGGATGAAAGGTTAAGAATGCAATGAATAATTTTCTTATCCCGTCTCTTTTTTCAGATTGGAACCTTGAAATTTGTCTCAATGACATACATTCTCATGGATATTATCCCAGTTGTCTCAAAGCTGAATCTCTTTTTCCAGAAGGAATTCACTGACATTGCCATGATCAAGGTATGTTTTCTGCTCTATCTTAATCTGAATATTTACAACAAAATCTTGAGGCTCATAGTATGTGCTCACTATTGTTGATCAAGAAGACAATAACTGTTTCTATAAAGTTGCCATCATGTGTGGTCAGGTCAAATTAAATTAAACAATTCCATGTTTTGTAGAATACATTTCTGATGTTATTGAATACATGCTGAACAGGTTCAGATTGATCATACCCTGAAAAACCCGGACCTGTTGAAGGATAGTGAAGGGGCATACCAGCAACTATTACAGAATGACATTAGCAAAGACCATAACCAGTACAAGGAGCATCACATCACCAAATGTCCAGAGAAGGATGTCAACTCTGTGAAGCAGCGGTTTATCTCAAACTTTATTGTGAACATTGAGAAAAGGTTCCTAATAAATACACGATAACTTTAACTAACAGGCAGGAGGCCGTTTTAAAATACTCCAATAGGAAGCTCCAATATGAAGCTTTGTGACAGAAAGGAATGATTATACTGTACAATTCCACCACTGTAATTTGTTCAGAAAACAATAGGGGAGAAATGAGCATTTACAGGCTGCTCCAGCACAGTAAAAAAACATCTGTTTGTTAAAGGGTTACCTTAATGGAAAACATGTATAGCAGTTATCTAAAAGAAAAAAAACATTAGTGTTGTTAATCTAAATACCATTAACAACTAATACTTGTAAAGCAATTTGTACAACTTCAGGTAATGTTTTGCATAGCAGTTACACAAAATTATTGTTTAAACTTGTTATTGGTTTCACATGAATACATGTATGATAACCTTAAGTTCTGGAAAACTCATTTTATTGAACATGCACTATTAATTTCTTATAATTGCAGGTTTCCAGACACATAACTCCTCTCAGCTTTTGGTTTGCTGTCTATGAGACCAATTGGTTTCTTGTCAAATGAGGAGTTAGAAAGCTGAGGGAATGATCGATTGAATATCATTCTTGGCCATTTTGGGGAAACTAAGACACACACGAAGGGAAAGATGCCAAGTCCAAAACACCCCAACCCATTGTAGACCCCATTGAGACCAGAAGAGAGTGAAAATACAAATGTACCCCAGAGACTCATACCTTGTGGAAGCTGATTTATTAATTCCACAAGGACAGTGTGCCAAACATGATTAAACTTGCATGTCTTGTACTGATATGTACAGTCAATACAGCAGGGTGTGAAAGGAGTTTCTCTGTGCAGAATCAATTTCTCTCTCCACTGAGAAACAGGCTGACCCCTGAAACTCCACAAATGCTATTGAGAGTAAAAATCAATACGGCTCATGACCAAAATTTTGATTATGGGAAAGCCTTTTCTGCATGCAAAAGCAGTACTGCTAAGAAAATGTTTAGCTGTAACTAAGCTCAAACACTGCTTCTCCATGCAGGAAGCCTTTCACACCCTGTTTTCTCTAAGTGCTGTATGTTCTGTTTGAACAAGATCATTAGATCTGAATAAAATTTGAACCGTTTGAATATGGCCTAGACTTTTTTTTTCTTTGGGACAGGATGGCTTAAAAAATAAGCATTTAGGACATGTGTCCTATAGTTAGTAGGCCCAATCTGAATCACTGGTCAACCAACTATGTCTAATGTCACATACCTATGTTCATCATGGTACTGTCCAAATGCTACGTTCTTTAATCTATTTTTATCCAAACTGACAAACTGTTTAACTCAGCTAACATATATAATTATGTCACGGTCATATTGATGGTCACGTATATTCATGTTATCAGTTACATATGCAGTGAGTTCAATAACAACGCTTAACTTATTCACCCCTGACACTTTAATTAACAATTCCATTTTCGCAATAAGTCTAGTCCATTTTTGCCTTTTAGGGTTGATTTTAACAAAATATTTCAAAATGACAAATAGTGTTGATACTGATCTGAGGGCTCCTTAAGGAGCCCTCTGATCAGCATCCACACTGTTTGCATTTGACAAGTATAATCCTAACAGGTACACGGTTTGTAAATGACGACTTTACTCGTCACTAGGGCTGAAAGTGTTAACTAGGTAATAACTCAAATTATATATCTTAAGAGTTGTCAATATTTGATATTAGAGGGAGATTTCATATAACTGCTTTTGAATAAAAAATGTCCTCTTTGTTCACGTGGCTTTGATATAGTATTATAGAATGTATTCTCTTGTATAATTATGTGATTGTACATACTGATAAAATGAAGAATCAAACTTGAAAAAAAGCACTTGGAAACAAAAAGTCGGTGGCCAACTACAACCGTGAACAATTTACAAAAAAACTGTCTGTTGGCCAACACACGCGAACAAGCCTCGAAGGTAGTACGCGGACAACAGCAACTAATACAAATGAATAAATGGATTGTTCCTCAACTGCATGGTACAGATTCTCTTCCATAAACCAACAATGTCCGATACTTGATCGTGTCAAGCAATACAGCTTACAAAATTATTTTTTTAATACAGGCGACTCCGATATCTCGAACTCGCTTAACTAGAACTATCCGTTAATTCGACACATGAAATACATTATTTCATGCTCAGTTAAGTCGAACATACAAATATTTCAAAGCCACGTTTTAACTTTGAAATACGGGTACAGTATATTCGATTTCACCGAGTTGTAGTTTGTCCTTTATGGCAAAATTGATGCATTTCAGGAAAAAAATAATGCACTTTAGAGTGTTTGATTCTGATCGTATATAATATGTTCGTACCAATGGATTGTACATGGAAATGAGAAACAGTGATGTAATTGCTGGAGAATATTCAAGAAATGTAACGGCTGTTCAGTTAGGGTGTTATTAGCGGCGAACTTTGAATTGCCACCGATTTATTTACTGAACTAACTGTAGGTGTATTTTAAGAGGACATAACACAAAGAATCTTAAATCCTCATTCCTATTCTAATATTGTTAAATCATCATGGCTCCAGTACAGACACCGAGTCACTCGATGTCCGGTCAAGAGCCAAATAGGTTGACAATTTTGTTTAGGTGTCGTTAAGGAGCCCTCTGACCAGGGTCTGCGGTGTAATGTGGTGTTAAAAAAACCCATAAATACCCAACAATGAGCTCGATTTAATTGGAAACTGGAATTGTCCATTCGATGGATCAGGGTATACTGAGATACAATTCACCAGTTAGTCTGTATACACAAGACCACTCAAGTAGTTTATTGAAGATAGGCGACTATCACATACATACAGTGGAGAATCTGTTATTCTTTCCCAATAAACGCGTTTACGCTAAAACTATTATTTCTATTGCAAACAGTAACCCGGCGTCTGATCAGGCTCCAAACTGTTTGCCACCAAGAAAAACAAGAATTATCAGAATTGTCCAAAAGTTGTTCTTTTCTACGTTTTAGTGCTTTGCGTTTGCGTACGTTTGCGTTTAAACGGGAAAGAATAACAGATTCTCCACTGTACAGTGGAGAAGACGGTATTGTTTCCCAGTAAAGGCGTTTACGCTAAAACTATTATTTCCATTGTAAACAGTTAGCAGCCAGATCAGACGCCGGGAAACCCGGCGTCTGATCAGGCTCCAAACTTTTTGTCACCCAAATTAAGTAAATATTTACACATTCCATAAAAAATGTTGGATTTTTTTTTACATTTTTGTGCGCTGTGTTTGCGATTCGTTTACGTTTAAACTGGAAAGTATTCTCCACTGTAGCCCCGATAAACAAAGATGTAAGATTATCTTATGTCTGATATGTAATCGACTCTAGCCCGTGATACAGCGCTCCCTCTCTACAACGACACCCAATGGGAGACAAAAGGTGTGTGCGTTGTTCGAAGGGAGTCGTTATCACAGTATGTAAACTCCGGTGTATACCTTCCGGAAGCTGCGATCAGCGAGTCGAGATATTTACCGATAGTTTGTCTGACAGACATACTCCAACCACTTTGACAAGTAAGTTTGCCATAACAGAACACGCTAGCTTATATTAAATACACAATCTACGATGGTGATACAGTTTAAAAACATTCCACATAGGTCTACATACAATGATTTGATAAATAAACGTTAAATATTTGATTGATCATCGCTGCGTATGAAGAGAAAACGAACAGGTGCTTCAAAAAGTATCATAAATACTGTCAATTGAAGCATTTCCGCACCACACATGATAAAAATGACAAAATGAATGAAATACCTACCTGAAAAGTATAATATTCCATGGAAAAATGTGAATTTTACACGAAAACTTCGTCACAAATAAATCTGACCTAATTTCATTTACTGTATGACCAGCTGCAATACGACTGTACAACTAGCTGCGATTTATAATGGAAAAACTGTATGACTAGCTGAGATCTCTGAATCCGTTACGAAACAAGTTCGTAGTGTTAAATTGTTATATATGTGAATTTATCAAATGAAGGCAACGAATATTCATGCAATATGCTCTTTATACATTAGAAAACAGATTATATTGACGATTGTCAAATGTTTAGACCGTGGTCAGACACGATATCTTGGTTTAATAAGTACCGTTTTTCGAATCCCAATTTTCTATTGACATTGATACAATGTTGTTTATTTTTTTCAGTCACTATGGAAACCTTCCAATGCTACTACTGTCAGAAGACATCGGGGTGTTTTTCACATGTTGTGGACCATACCATTGATCATCATGGTGACATGATCTTGAAAGTGAAAGCGACCGAAGTATGTCCAACAGAAAACAAGATGTTTTCAAGAACGAAGAATTTCTGTATCATCCCAAATGATCTCAAATGCCAAAATAAAGTTGTAAGTCCTGTCGAAGAATCAAAAACTATAAGACTATTAAATGTTGACATGTTTCAGTCGCCTATAAAAAAAATTCCAAAACTGACGTCGACACCATTAAAGAAAGAAATACAGTATAGTAGATCTTTTACAGATGAAAATGACAATGATTTCACAGATGATGATGTTGCCGACTTAAGCGAGTTTTTGGGGGACATGTCCCTCGTAGACGACTCAGTGAGTATCGGTATTCAGACAGATGATTGCTTTATATTGGAAACAAATATGGATGAACCAACGCAACAAATGATCCAGACAGTAGTTAAACTGTTGCCAGATGTTTTGAGTTATTTAAAAACTGTTGGCAAAGAAGAAATGTACCTAACCTTTACAAAGTTGTTGGCTGAGCAGCGTCTCCCCTTAACAAATATAGCATTTCTTCTGTTTATGGATGTTGTGCAGTGGTTTGCTACTGAAAACACGCACTGCATGCGCTACTCAGAAGAGGTAAAGCAGTTCTGGAATATAGGGTTAAAGCTTTTCAAAGGACGATTTTTAAGATTCATGTCAGGGTGGAAAAATCAAGGTCAAAACGCAAAAGGAAACACAAAATCAGAAAACTCCTGCATCAATTTTGCTGTACCCAGCAGATCTTGTCTGGGTGAGTCTTATATTTCGCAAACACTGCAGCAAATTAAACCTGGCATTTTGTGCAATATGATAGAGTTGGTGAGCCAGGATGACACAGCCAAAAGAAAAACATGTAAAGTGTGTGTTGACGGAAAGAAAATTAACACGGGAATCACAAATCAGAAGTATGGTGATATAAATTTATGGGGTCTTGAAGGACCACCGTCATTAGCTGAAGAAGAAATTCAACTTGAGGGAGACAAGACAAGTTTACAAGAACTTCATACTCTTTTGGATCAGTTAGAGAAAAGGGATATTGACCATTTGACGGATTCAACAGAAACATTAAAGGAACAGATTGGGGAAAAGGGCAAACAGTGCATTGGTATTCTAAGCATAAGAATCATGAAACTTCGCGAAGTAAAGCAGAAAAAGGTGATAACACTTGAACGATTAAAGAGTGCATGCACAAATGAACAACTTCGCTCTAAATATTCCTATGCACTAAGCGCAATTAAAACTCATGTTTATCAGATTAATGCTTGCATTAAACGGTTATTGAAAGCAGTGGACACTTTTGGGGAAATGAGTGCTGTTTGTCATTGTGTTGGACACTTGTTTCAGTCTGGACAATGTTGCGATCTTTCTTGTCAGCAAAATTATAAATGCCTGACTGGTCCTACCATCGAAAGTGTACCAGATGTTAAGACAACTGCGGCATCCACAGTGAAACAAAGGTCAGAACTTTGGTTTGAAATAAGGAAACTTGGTAAAGTAACAGGCAGTACTTGCTTTAAAGCACTGGGTTTAAGCGGATTGAAGAAAATGAAAGAACATTGTGAGAAATCTGAAGACGCATCACTGTTAGATGAAGAAACCCAAAAAAGGATGAAATATGGAGTCGATAACGAGATAAATGCTATAGCAACGCTTGTTGGAAAGGTTTTGCCTGCATTTTACCCGAAAGCATCATACTTTGAAGAAGGCTGTGAAATCGTTGAAGCAAACGGAGAACCATTTCTGATTGTAAGTTCTGATGGAAGTATCCGCGAAACCAACAACTCTCCAAACTCCAATATTGTGCAAGCAGTCGAAATGAAATGCCCATATCCTGGGAAACTATACACTACACCGGTGTATTACAAAATGCCTTGGTACTATGCCACACAAGTCTTGTCTGAGATATACTCACTGAAAACATCATCGGCCATGTTCCTGTGTTACAGCGAGGAAAGTACTACTGTTTTTCAGGCATCTTTTGATGCAGACCTATGGGAAGAAATAATGACCAGATTATTGGCAGTATATGGAAAGGAAGATCTGCCAAAATTGAAGAAACTACCACAAGGATTGTCTGATTTAAAAGAAAAGATTTTGCGATATTGTGACGAGAAGGTTAGATTCATTGCTGAAGTGCCCTCCCTAAAGTGTAGCCGTCAATGCTGCCACTCGGCTACATCGTCTGAAGAAAACCAGATCGGACATCATGCACATGATCAGTGTAATCAAGTGACCTCTTTAAAATCATGCACTGTATCAGAGCTACAGACACAATTACATGACACAATAGAGATGATTTCCGAGGCCTACTCATTATGTAGGCGAGCTGCCAGTGAGGTATTAGTGTTTCTGATATCTGACCTTGACAGAATTCATGAAGTGGAGAAACAGTACGCAGTGCCAATCGCATATGCATTAAAAGGTTACAGTCTAACATCAGATATGCTACGCCAAATGTTGGATGAGGTATTACAAAAGTGTTTTGAATTAGGTGTCTACGCCCCGGCAGTTTCGTATGATGGTCAATGGTCAAAACTGGCTGTAAGGTCAAGAACTGGAATACCTTTGACCAAACTACAGCTACAAAAAGATGTGTACAAGGAAGCAAAAAAGACCACAAGGAAGGAAATAGTGGATCTACTTAAGCAGAGCAATGTCATCCGTGCTGACACACTGAAAGATGTATTGGAACAAACAATTTGTGACATTAACACTGACAATAACAATCACTTCCAAGGCAGCTTACAGCTGTATAGGTCACAGACATGTCCATGTGTCTTTGAAACATCAGCATCTGTACAGAAAATGCTGAAATCTAAACATGTATTATCAAAACCCAGCGACGAGGAAAATGACTCAAGAAGTAATGTGTTGCTAGACAGCATCTCTCCAGCCATCGCAGATAACATCGATGATGATGTACTTGATAATATGAACATAGTCCACAACGCGACCGTCTCGAGGACTACAGAACCGCATTTGGACATAAGCCATATATTTGAGAGTGACGATGTCAGTTTCGGCGAAGCCAGTGACCAAAATGAAATGATGGATACTGAAATCTCAAATGAAATCCAAATTCCCCTGGAAGTAATTCAGGAAACAGTTGAAATGGAATATGTCGAAAACACCGACTCTGCTCATTGCAGCAACATTGTGACCATATCAGATAAGCAGAGAATGTTGAAGATATTATGTGATGACGTAAAGAGTAAACCTGGTAAATGGAACGGTATCAGCTACTCTAAGTTTGAGGAACTGTTTCAGACAGAAGTCACTGTTGCGAAATCGTTCACAAGATATGAACTACAAACCTGTATTAGATCAATTTCAGTTCTTTTGAAAGATGCAAACATTCATTTTGCATTATCCTGGAAAAAAGATATGCTAGTAGCCTTCATGTACAGAGTTATGAATGAAAAGATGTCAGAGTTAGAATTAAAACAATTGCGGATGAAAAGAAATCCGTCCTCGTTAAAGACTCTCTGCATTAAGTGCATCAACAAATTTCCAAAATACGTGTTATCCTGTGTATATGCGGAATACCTGTACCCATTGAAACAGCAAGAGTGGCAACATATGTCCCCATTTGCTCTAGAAACCAAACTAACAGGTATAGAAAACACTATTGTCTGGTATTCTATGCCAGAGTATGTGGACGAAACATATACCTATTTGTTCGGCTTATTGGACGCTCACCATCTGTTTGTAAATGCAAGGGTAAAGTGCTGCAGTACGGGAATGAGTGCTTGTGGGATAAATAGAAACGCTTGGCTGAAAGTAGCTAAAAAAAGCACAGAAAACAACAGTGGCCTTAACTTGGCTTTGGTAGAAGATCTTGTGGATAAACAGAGTAGTGCATTTGCTCAAAAAACCTTTTCACAACAAGTAGAGGCAGAAATGCGCAAAAATGGGGATGTTAAGGAAGCAGACTTTTGCAAAATGATAAGAGAATGGTACAGTGCGGAGGATGATCCAGGAATTGATATACTGGAACGAACAAGACGTAGACTAGTGTTCAGGGACTGGTTACTTAAAGGTGTCGATTTCAGCCACTTTCCACCGCCTGGGACCCACGTGAAAGGTATTCCACACATTATGTTCGAGGGGATTTTAACTAACATTGAACGCAGGATTCAAATAATCCCATTCGTTAAATCTGGTGTATACAATCCTCGGTCACTAGGAAGTCTTGAAGCAGAGAACTTTTTTGGAGAGTTCCAAGATTTGGATCCGAAGGGTGCCGGCGTTATCAGGCCCGATGACATACCAAAGGCAATTACCACAGCGTGTGAACTTATTGGAGCGAGGCTTGATCCAAACAGGTATATGTTAGTAAAAAACAAGAATCAGACTACAACAGCCTTGCATTAGTGTCTACAGTGGTAAATACGCTATTCCTACCCATTTACGCGTTAATCTATGCGTAAGAAACGCATAGTGAACGGTTAACGCCTTACGATTTTAAAGCTTTTAAACGCGTGAATAAACGATTAAACAAATAGAGTCCCGGCTAAGGGGTCCGTCGGCTAAATGATGACCCTTTCACCCGGGCTCTTTTAAACGCGTAAAGAAACGCGTAAAGAAACGGCTAGGAAACGCGTTTAACGAAACGGATAATAAACGCGAAAGAAACGCTTAAGAAACGCGTAAAGTGGACAGGAATAGTGTATTTACCACTGTATATTATGGTCCGTGCTACATTAAGCAATCGTATGTATAAACGCCCGCTACAGTAGGAGGAATGGCGTGATACAGTGGAGAATCTGTTATTCTTTCCCGTTTAAACGCAAACGTACGCAAATGCAAAGCGCTAAAACGTAGAAAAGAACAACTTTTGGACAATTCTGATAATTCTTGTTTATCTTGGTGGCAAACATTTTGAAGCCTGATCAGACGCCGGGTTACTCCAAACTGTTTGTATTGCAAATAATAGTTTAAGCGTAAACGCGTTTATTGGGAAAGAATAACAGTTTCTCCACTGTATACTTTCTCGATAAAACTTTGGACCCTCAAGTTCTGAGGCCTATGCAAACAGATTGGGAAAATATAGTGTTTCCCCCATTGTTATTGTCTCCATTTTAGTTGTCGCATTTGAAGGTAAACTGTGATATCTTGCAGACTTGTGTCGCAAACTTGGAAAAATGTTACTCTATTCATGGATTTTATACAGTTTGCGCAGTAAGTTATGGATCTATACTGTTTGCCTAAGATTGTCCAATTATTAAAAAATATTTATTATGATATGTCTCGTGTATATATCTAATTCTAACACGCATCAAACACGTCCCATTATAATCAAAGAAGAAACGTATCTGTGTTTAAACTCTCAATAATTTGAAATATTTCAGAAAGTTTTTCATGCATACGAGCCAGGCCAAGGTCTACCCTGCACACCAGTTATCACATGGATCAGGTGAAACACCGGCGGATATATACTACATGACTCCAAGCATAGTGGATACGATCAACCCAAGGTACATGTTGGTATTTTGGACCATTTTTGGTCAAAAAATGTATGCGTATACTTGACATCAAGCACAGCCTATAGACACTGTGCATGATTTGTCAGACTATTTGGTCATATCAGTATGATCAAATTCTAAAGTTGATATAAATATCTTTCAGTAATAAATAAAATTTAATCCTGATATTCTCTTCATAACTTGTTTTAAGTGGCGACTAATAGTGCCGGGCGAACGGACAGAATGACATATAGAATGACCGACAGACAGCTTGACGGACGGGTCTAAATCTATAGTCCCCCAGGGACATTTGGTGATTTGCCGTCTGGGTCTACTCTGTTTACAAAAGTGTTGAAACGCGCTAATGTGGATGGAAGACAATTTTGTTATTTAAATATTTCCTTTTACATTAGCAGTGAAATAGCACACGAAAGTAATGAAAAAATGCATACTTTCGTGTTGCATTAAGACGCCGTCTGCCACAATTAGTGCCAATCAATATGTTCATAAATGGTCGCTTTGCCTGGTTCTGTTGTATACAAACACGACAAAAAAATTAGGATACAGAAATAATTAATTCTTCACTTAAATTAATATATTTATTTTCTTCAGAAACCATCCCTTTGATCAGCCTTCAAGGGCTACGCGGAAATCAGTAAAAAGAAAGTCCGGGGAAATCAGCAGGCCAGGGATGACCAGTAGGGGTGTGAGACCTGTCCGTGAACACCATCGCTGTGATGAGTCAAAGGTGTTACCTCACATAAGACTGGGCATAGACTTGAAAGATTTGTAATTGCATGTTGAAGCCAGATTAGATGGTTCATCTGTTTTGCAAACGATCTGACTATTTATATGCCACATAAGGTTCGAACTCACGTTTTTCGAATTGCTGAATAATCGACTGTTTTAAGCCAGCATATGCAAAACGCACAACAGTATATAGTATCTGTAGCACTTGGAACATGTTGATAGAGAATTGACTTGGGCAACACAAAACAAGTGTGTTGTTTGTATTAAAATGTATTGATACTTTGGAATCATAATCGATATATCATCGGAACTTTGAAATCGACGATTTATGGATATCGCAATTACGATGATGGCCCTAAGGAGAGTCGCCTTATTCTGTTAATTAACCCATTACCCCATAGCCTTATTCTAGTTTTGAAAATAGGTGACCACATAAAGCATGTTGAAATTAAAGTAGAATGCGCCTTACGGCGCATTCTGCTTTACTTTCAGTCTGCTTTAAGCTACCATCAGCTCAAATACAGAAAAATATTTCTCAGCATTCATATTCATGACTGTTAAAGTGTTTAAATTGGAACTATTTCTTCAGTGGAGGAATAAAAGATAGACGTTAAAAGGCGTATTTATGGGGTAATGTGTAAACAGCAACGTACTTCTCTATATACCTTAGTTTATTGAAACATTGAGCTTTATTGTATAAATATGGAATCAGTTATTCTTGTTTGACGCCTTGTATTCACACCCTTTAAACCCTTTACTCCTCATAACTTCCTATATATGTATTAGCAAACAGAGACGATTTCAACACTATACAGCTCCTATAGGAGATCTCTTATCAGGGCGTACGTTTTGGACTTATAGAGGGGCAGGGCTGCCATTTCTCTGGATGTTTTCCTAAATCTTCGGATTTTTTTCCTAGTACATGGTAGCTTAAAGTAGGCTGAAAGTAAAGCAGAATGCGCCTTAAGGCGCATTCTGCTTTACTTCCAGTCTGCTTTAAGCAGCCACGTGTCAACAACACTAGACACAGGCGATGGGGTAAATTTACGATTCGTAAAATCGCACTTGAAAAATGCAAATTTCGGAAATCTTAGAATTTTTTATGTCAACTTATGGCAGCCCTGGAGGGTGACATGCTGATGTTGACCCAATTCAATTCTTGTAAGGTGATGGGATCCTTTGTCATTAAAATTAGACTGTGAGTGCCGACGTTGAGGATTTAATAAAGAGTTGGGTTTAACCTTAAATCCCATGCCCTACCATTCATGTTCTGATCATTAACACCTATCCATATAGTGAATAGCAACAATGTCCTATTAAATGCTAATCAACTACTATACAAAGACAAATCTAAGAAGCCAACTCTTTATCTAATTCTCATCTGTCATTATATCTTTCTCTTTTAAGTCATGACTCTTCTGTCCAATGTATACAGTTTGGATTCTGATCAGACATTAGGTTACTCTACATCTCAACAAATCCATCCTAATATTCTCAGAGCTGATTATGAGGTCATGTTTTTAAAGAGTAGATTTTTTAATAGGCTCTGTTCACAACACAACGATGTAATATGTTATAACACTTTATTAAAAACCAACAAAAGTAGCATCTACTACTTAAACCTGAGCAAACAATTTACCCCACTCATGATTTTCACAAACCTATACCACACCTCTACCTTATCCTTACAGGTAGATCTATCAGTAAATTAAAATGTTTTAAGTATATAAAGTAAAAATAGATCTCAAATGAGCTTTCATCATGTTTCTAACAAACATCTACTCTTAGCATCAATAAAATGAAAGTAAAGGATTAACCAATTACCCAATAGCCTGTTTCTAGTTTTGAAAATAGATGGCCACTTAAAGCAGGTTGAAAGTAATGCAGAATGTGCCTTAGGGCACATTCTGCTCTACTTTCAGCTTGCTTTAAGCTAGCATTTGTTAGAATATAGTAAACATTTTGTTTGCTACATATTTATGACTGTATAAATTAGAACTATTTCTTTCAGTGGATGAATTAATTAATGGAGTAAAAAAATGTATTTATGGGGTAAAGGGTTGATCTCACATGGAATTGACTTGTATTCTAACCTTTAAAGGCAAAAAGGTAAAGTGTCATCAAATATAGTCATTTATGATCAAGATGGGAACTGTTCATGAAAAATATACTTATATCTAACAAAAATCAATATTATACATTGCATTTGGCACTATGGTATACTAGTTTAATCTAACTTAACATGCATATCACATCATATTGACCCTTCACTGCTAAGGTGTAAGCTTTTTCCATTTCTTACCCAATACACTAAAAAACAAACATTATTTTCCTTCTTTCAACATTAAATTCTATCACAACCTATAAGACACCAATAAAAGCATGTCGAAAGTATAGTAGAAATATATTTCTACTGTAATTCCATCATCTTTCTATCAACTATCTCCTTTATCATCCAACAAATGAAGCAAAGGCAAAAACAATTACCTCATGGCCTGTTTCTAGTTTTGAAGACACATGCCCACTTAAAGTAGGTAGAAAGGATAAAGCAGAATGCGCCGCAAGGCACATTTTGCTTTACTTTTAGCCTGCTTTAAGCTACTATCTACTTGGATATGGAAAGTATTTCTTATATGGTATACATTAATGACTGTATAAAATGGAAGTGTTTTCTTTAGTGGAGGAATAAATGAAAAGTGTAAAAAGGCATATTTATCTAGTAATGGGTTAACCCTTTACCCCATATCCTGTTTTTCAATTTTGAAAATAAGTGACTACTTAAAGCAGGTTGACAGTAAAGCAGAATGCGCCCTAAGGCACATTCTGCTTTACTTTCAGCCTGCTTTAAGCTACCACCTGTTAGAATAAAGAAAATATTTCTTATGATACATATGCATGGTTGTATAGATTGGAACTATTTTCTACAGCGGAGGAATAAATTGAATGCGCTAAAAGGCGCTTCTATAAGGGAAAGGGTTAATCTTACATAGAATGAACCTCGCATCAAGTGTCAATAACTGCATAACATAAATTGGAACTGTTTAATCAAAGTACATAAAAACACATTATTAACCCACTCACCCTAAAATTTAAAATAGATATTTTTTTTATTTTCCAAATACAGTCGAAACTCGATATTATGACTGCTCCCGTTAGTTTGAACATACCTGTATTTCAAAGTTGAAACGTGGCTTAGCCACGTTTTAACTTTGAAATATAGATATGTTCGTCTTTAGCGAGACTGACTTTTAGAAATTCAACTTATAGAATACTGGTAGGATCGAGTACAGTCATTGTTAGGGTTCAATGGGTTAATGGATGAAACATAGATATCACTTATAAAAAATTAACAAAACATCAACATCATACATTGCATTTGGCACTATGATATACTATACTCAGCCAATAAAAAAACCCTTTATAAAATGGAACTATTTTCTTCAGTGGAGGAATAAATGAGAGGCTTAAAAGTTGGCATTTTAATTTATGGCTGATTATAGTATGATATATCTTAACATGAGTAGTAGTGACAGCTTTATGTTTCTGAGGTTTTATTCATTTTCATGTGAAATTTACTTTAAAGAAAAACAATTGCAACAGCTGATCTTGATTTACACTGTTTGCAATGTAAAAAGTCGGGTTTCCCATGGCATGAAGCATATATACACTAAATATGAAATATTCCATCTTAGCAGTGAGTGGAATGCTATTGCTCCAAACTGTTCTATAGCACTTATTCCTAAATGAAAGTAGTTTGGAGCAGGATCAGGCACCGGGTAACTTGGCGTCTGATACGCCTCCATTCTATTTGCAAACATGAGGAAGAAAATCTGTAAGAATGATTTAGAAACATGTCATTGCCTGCGTACCATTTGAATTTGGTTAGCTTTAAATTGGTAAACAAGAGGACCTTAAAGGCCATGATATCGCTCACCTGTTGTAATGGAGTCTGATACCTTTACTTTTGAGTTTCATCTATATGAATCTAAATCAATTTCAATTTGTAGACTATAGAATATAAACATATCACATTCTAGTATAGTCAAGTACATCAAGGGCATTGGATGCTAATCTTGACACAATGACAAGATGCATTCAGCTATAGTTGCTAGAGTGTAAACACTATCTGAATGTGGCTTTTTTAACACATCAAGGGTAGATAAATCAGATTTCAACAATAACTGCATTTCTTTCAAACTTAGAGTTACATAGTTTACATTGTGCCCAAGTATATTCAAAACACATTGAAAACTAGTTGCTAGAGAGTGTAAACACGGTTAAATATTGCATTTTAACAATTCAAGGGCAGATAACTCTTGACCTATTTGGTTCGATTTCAACCAAAATCAAACTCATCTCAACTCTTATAGTCATATTAAATCTCATATCATTACAAAGTACTAAAGGAGAAGTGCAATAAATGTCATGCAACTTTCCAGTACAAGAATGAGAAAGATTGGGTAAAAATTGGGGCTTCTACAGTGTAAACACTAAAATTGTTGAAGATGGACATTTAAGGATTGCAAAAGATCACCCTGAGCAAGCTCAGGTGAGCTAAAAAATCCCCCCACTCATTGTATCTATAAATCAATAGGTTCAAATGACATTTTTAAATGACATACATGTAACTCTAATTGGTATGTGTATTTTTCTCATGAAATGCCAAACAGGAACGCCATTTGAAACTCTTATTGCATTTTTGACAGTTGTAGCGTTTGTACTGGTGAACCACAAGTCCATGCTCTCTCAAAGCTCTAACTGAAGCAAATGTCTTCTGACAACCTTTTACTTCACACTGATAGGTACTGCCATCATGATGGGACTTAATGTGGTCTTGAAGGCAGCTCTTGTACTGGAAAGTTGCATGACATTTATTGCACTTCTCCTTTAGCACTTTGTCATGGGATGCCAAGTGTCCTTTGTAGTTGTAAAGAGAGTTGAAGCCCTTTTGACAAAATCCACATGTGAATCTAAAAGTTTGTTTGTGGTTGGAATCTGTATGCTGTTTAAGTCCGTACTTTGTCTTCAAATGCTTTCCACATATGTCACACATGTGGAAACTTGAGGTAGCGCAGGATGTATCCGCTGTGACATCGTTATGAATCTTAAGGTGCCGCTTTAAGTTTGATTTGAACTTGGATTTATAGTCACAAATCTCGCACTGGTAAAGTTGAGGTTTTGCAGCAATGGTTTCCTCCCGAAAACTTTCGTCCAGTCCAGCAAGTTCAACCATATCTGAAAACAGAATTGAAATTGCTCCTAGTACTAATTAAGAGACCAAAATATGTGAGCCCTGCTTTGGGCCTTTCTAGCTTCTAGCCCCAACTCTGGTTTTCTTGCTTGCTTTGCAAACAGTGCAGACCCTTATCTGATGCCATGTGTTCAATGTGACATCAGATCTAGGTCTACAATGACGGTCAAGAGTTGTTGATTCTGGGAAATTTCAAAGCAGGACTACAATATTCAGTTGTGTTAGGCCTACATAGTCGGAAACGATGCGATTTGTGCATCTTCAGCGCAATTTGAGGCAAAATACCGGAATATCCCCCGCTTGTATTTACATCCCACACCTGTGGTTCATTCCGTATATATAACTATACGGAATGAACCACATCACGTGACATGCAGGGGATATTCCGGTATTTTGCCCAATTTGATCTATTTAAATTGAACATGAGAAACTTTGTACTCCAAACTCAGATTGGTTAACTTTCAGCAAAAGCTTAGATTACCCACAGAATTATACACTGACGGAATCGAAACCTTGCGCTATATATCGTAACTCTCGTGCGGCGCATACGAGACTCGCGAGACTTGGTAAGAGACTGTCTTTCGGTAGTCAATATGATAAATGTGTGTTTTCGAAGCATTGTTCTCTGGTTTATATTCCCGTGAATTGATAGGAATGTCCACCAAAACATTTAAATCCTATAAAATGTCAACAAAAACACTCGAGTCGGTAAATTTCACGCAGGATTTGGCGGACAACGAGACAAAAAGTGAAGATGTTGTCACGTGACACATAATCTCGCAAAATTTAACCGCCGCGAGAGCTCAGATGCTCGCCTATTCAACTTCGCTTAGTTGCTATTCCGTTTTGTATAATTCCGTGGATTACCTAATTAAGTGCTTGATAACGATCTCCGAATGAAACTGATATGTTCTAACAAACATGGGGCAATAATCTAGCCCTAGATGATCACCTTTTGTCATCACCAGAAATATTTCTATATCCTATCATATAATAGCTTAAAGCAGGCTGTGAGTAAAGTAGAAGATGCCTTAAGTCACATTCTGCTTTACTTTCAACCTGCTTTAAGTGGCAACCGGTCTTCAACACTAGAAACACAATATCCCTGTCTTTTCACATGATGGGTTTTCCCATAAAGAACACGGTTAACATGTGTTTTAACATCTTGGTTAGATCTATCCAGACATTTACTTTCCTTAATTCTCCCACCATTGTCATATGACAGTCCATCAGATCCAAAGGCAAAGAAGCACATTGAACAATGTCGTGCTCTTTTCTCACCTCTTGCCAAGATTAAAGGTGTACACTCAGGTATAAAACAATCATGTCAAGTACACTGTAAAATTCTCTGTAGTTTTGTTCCTTCACAATTTCGGATATATACCTAAGATATCTATTTTCAGCGTTTTTACCTTTTGCAAATTGCCATCAGTATTGAAAGCCGCCATCTTGTAAACGATTAGTTACCGGTGCGTGCGGTTATTTGTTGTGTAGGACACTGGGCACCAGTCGGTATTGAAAATTACTGTCCGTCCCAAAGTACTGACGATCTAGTATACACAAGCTCATTATGCAGGCCTTACCTAAATCTTTATTCATGCTTGAAGGTCTGGGCCAAATTATTACGTAAAGTGATAGAAATTCTTTTGTTTTATCAACTTTCATCAAATAGATCCTGATTAATGGGATACAAACGCCAAAAACATAGACTAATTAAGATCTATGTGACTACCTGTTGCGGGACCAGTGGTGTTGTTTCAGTTGTGTTACTGTATTGCTAAGGTCTCGTTCATATAATGACATCTCTGGTATGCATGAAATATTGGATTAAAATGAAACTTTGACATCCAAAACGTCTAAGGTAATCTATGGCATAATATCTTCATCGCAGCTAACATACAGTGAAATCACGGCTGGTTATACAGTGAATTTTTATAAATAAGCAGCTAGTCATACACCATTTCAGTTTGTAGAAAACACATTATGTTGCGTTTTTCGGTTTATGTTTCAATAACAGACACTTCATGTGCATTAATATATTCTCGCTGCGAGTGATAATTAATAATGTGATAGCAGAAATTTACTATAGGTGTCACTGGAACAGTTTTAAATCACGCTTCCACGGCGCGTCGGTAAGCGGTGCCAGTGATCAGAAGCTTATTTCAGAGAGATCTTGCTTCAGATTCGGAAGATATTTGGTGAACTGAAAAGAATTTATCATGCAAGTGTACTGGTCCATATATTACAATTGTTTGTATACAAAGGGCTGTAAAATAAATGTATATCTTACCGGCTTCGCTTGAGTTTGGCTGATATCGCGACATTTTGTCGACTCGCTGATCGCAGCTTCCGGAAGGTATACACCGGAGTTTACATACTGTGGTTATAGGGAGGGAAAATGGATTCAAGCTGTTTGTCACTCTTCATAATGTTGTTTCTGTAAAAATGTCCATTATGTAATTTTAAGAAAAACAGCAGACGCCAATTTTAAGCAGTCGACATTGCAGCCATGAATATGTTCGACATAATTGTCTTGTTTGGGGGAAGAGCGGTAAGTGTCGTTGTAAGGAGGGAATCGTTGTTGGGAAGGCCGTTGTAGAGAGGGAGTGTTGTAGTAGGTTATCGTTTTTATGCTTTTTGCACTGAAACCTTTGACTCTAAATGAGGTCAAAAAGCGCGTTTTGAATTTGATCAGACGCCGCATAACGCGACGTCTGATCAGGATAAATATGTTTGCCCCTTGTTTTGAAATAACGTCAGTTAAGCTACCTTAAATCGTACTTCGAAACGATATTGCAGACAACAATAGTGAAACAGACGAAAATATGGCGGCGAAGGGGTAAAAACCACGCATTAAATTTGATGAAAAGGTTAAGAAGCATTAATATAGGTGCCAAACAGTTTGGATCTAGATCAGACTCCGGCGTCTGAACTGGATCAAAACTGATTACATATGGCAGTATTATAGAGCTTGGCAGGGAAATGGTTTTAATTCATGGCAGAATTTTATCAATACTTTAACTCAGCTTGTACATGTTATTAGAATGAAGAGTGTTCTAAGCAAATATGGGCGGAGTCAAAACGCCATAATTATTAGAAATATTGGAGGAAAAAATAGAATCGTTCAACAAATATATATCACCGCTATTCAAAAGCTCATTTATAACAAGTTGTAACCAACGGAAAGCAGTGTTCCATTGCGGATACTATATATACAGTGGAGAAAACGTTATTCTTTCCCGTTTATACGCAAACGCATTGCAATAAAATGTACCGAAAACACCTTTTTGACAACTCTGACTATTCATTTTTATACGAGTGGAAAACAGTTTGAAGCCTGTTCGGACAACGATTTAACCAAACTGTGGCTCCAAACTGTTTGCATGTAAAACCAGTTTAGCAGAAACGCGTTTATTGGGAAAGAATAACGTTTCCCCAATAAATGGGTTTGGCCTAAAACAGTTATGTCCACTGCAAATAGTACATAACCGGACCAGACTAGAATTTGATAAATTGCGAAAAATGATTTAAAATGTGCGGTTTGTTGGGATTTTAACTTTGATGATATAACATTTATACCATTTTATAACCGCAATTCACAAATACAGGCATGGTTTCTCACTATAAATTTGTTTCTCTATTTAAATTAAAAAAACACGTTCTTCTTTCCAAATAAATGGGATTTCGCTAAAACATTAATATCTATTGCAAACAGTTTGGAACCGGATCAGACGTCGGATAACTCGGCGTCTGAGCCGGCTTCAAAGAGTTCGCCACTCAATTTAAAAATTATTACATCTTTTAATACTGGATGATCAAAAAGCTGTTATTTTCATTATCTTATTGCGATTCGTTTTTATAACATCTTCTCCACTGTCATAGAAACTGAATATCGATGGCGCACATAACTATACTTCTATTGCTCACTGTTCATTTACCGTGGTCGTCAGAAATAACTTCACCTTTGGACATGTCACATTTCAAGATTACCCCTGGGAAAAGGGTGACAGCGACTTCTGGGATTCGTCGTGCCGATTCTATCGCCATGTGTGCTGATTGGTGTAGAACGTTTTCGGAGTCCGGAAACCCGTGTTTGACAGCAACTTACAACAACGGAAGCAAAACCTGTCAACTAAGCAAAGAAAACTACACCAGCGTCATTGACGTCAACGACATCAGTATCACGACGTTGATTCGTACGTACACTTTTAATTTACTCTTTGCATGCCGGGTAATATTTACGTCTGTAACAATTGTCGTCTGCTGATGTTCTAAAAATAAGAAGTCTCTATTTTTCTTTTCAAAACAGGGCCAGAGTGTCAAACAGTTTGGAGCCTGATGAGACGCCGCGTGAAGCGGCGTCTCATCAGGATCCAAACTGTTTTCAAAGGTAATCCATGTGGCAGATATATCCGCCGCTAGCATGAAAATAGTAAAATCATTAAATTGCTCTTAAATATATCTAATATTTCTTTTCTGAACAAAATCTTTCTTTCTACGGTTGAACGCTCAATAATGAGAGCATGTTCGGTACAGTCCATCTGTTGACGATAATGGCCGATCGCTCACCGGAGTGTACCGATATTGGCCCGATCTCATTCGGGACTGTCTATATTAAATCACAACCTTCACATAAAGAGCAACTTCACGTGGAGCCATAGTCTTGTCTATAGTTGACTATATATCCAACAGAACACCATTTGGTTCGACCAAAGACCGACCACGCTCTTACCCATGGTTAGATTTATTCCAACATTGCGGCTGTTGGAAAATAATACTTTTTCTTGAAATCTCTGTAAAACAAAGGTATTTTACTTTCATGCCTACAAATATACGACTAAAGCGATAAATCCTTCGCATTTATACAGCAACAAATGCCTGTTTATGTCATTTTATGGTTATGTTACTCCGACGTTAGGCGACTGAAGTTCAATAAACGTGTTCCTTTGTCGACCTTAATGGGCATGCGCCGACCGACACTTTGCCTGAATAAGGTCCGAACTATAGTTCCACGTGAAGTTGCTCATAAAGAAGCCCATGGCAGTACACATTGTATTTACTACAGTATTTCAGAGTTCGTCCGTATGTCCGGTGCCACCAGACCCATCTAACGGCTTAGTTCAGGTGAATGGAAACATGGCGACGTATGCTTGCGAATCGGGATACGCACTTAATGGTGACGTAATCAGAACGTGTGTAGCCGGAACATGGAGCGGCGCTACTCCAACGTGTGTATTTGGTAAGAAATTAACGGGGCACATTTTATCTAGAAACGTTCACAGTACATTAATTTCTATTTTCTCACTCGCCCTGAAAACTTGAATTCCGTTCACTGCCTTACCCAGAGTACTTAAATCTTTAGTTATTTGCAATCAGTATGGGTCATGTGACGTCTTATCAGTTTACACATTCATTTCATATCCTTAAGGAGCCCTCTACACTGTTCACATGAGACAAGTGTAATCCTCACAGGTACCATGTTTGTAAATGACGAGTGTACTCGTCGCTAGGGTTGAATGTGTTAACTCTATAATCTATTTTTTGACTATTTAAGGATGTTTTGTCATTTGTTTCAAAATTACAAACAGTGCATACCCTGATCTGTCTGCAGTAGTGTTTACCTAGGACACTTTACTCTTCGTATGTATATTGTTTGTTAATGACAAGTATACAGTGTAGTCGTCGCTAGGGCAAAAAATGGTAAAATGAATTAAGCCATATTTAACCCATTACCCCATAGCCTGTTACTAGTTTTGGAAATATGTGACCACTTAAAGCAGGTTGAAAGTAAAGCAGAATGCGCCTTAGGGCGCATTCTGCTTCACTTTCAGCCTGCATTAAGCTATCCTGTGCTAGAATATATAGAAAATTTTCCCTATAATATATATTCATGACTGATTAAATTTGAACTATTTTCTTCAGCGGAGGAATAAATAATATTCGCTAAAAGTCGCTTCTATGGGGTAAAGGGTTAAGGGGGAATGGGTTCAGGCGCATTCTACTTTTAGCTACATTATGTTAGGATATAGACATTATTTCTTATAGTTCATAATAATGACTGTATAAGTGGAACTATTTCCTTAAGAGAAGGAATTCATTAAAGGCATAACATACATATTTATGGAGTAATTGTATAACTAATTGTATAACTCAACACCTTTGTACACGTATCTACAAGAAACAAATATTGACAGTATTTCAGGCTGCGGCCGAATGTCCCATGCCACCACTTCCATCTAACGGCCTAGTTCAGGTGAATGGAGACTTGGCGACGTATTATTGTCAAGACGGATACGCACATAATGGTGACGAAAGCAGAATGTGTGTTGAGGGAGAATGGAGCGGCTCTGCTCCGTCGTGTGAAATTGGTAAGACAAATTGCAAAGGCACATCTTATAAACGAACATAGCTACATAATTTTTGTGTATCTATTGTCATATATACCTTTTCTTATCCTGATCAGACGCCGCTTAACCCTTTACCTGATAGTCTCTTTATAGTATTGAAGATAGGTGACTTCTTAAAGCAGGTTGAAAGTAAAGCAGAATGCGCCTTAAGGCGCATTCTGCTTTACTTTCAGCCTGTTTTAAGCTATTATGTTCTAGAATATAGAAAATATTCCCTATAATATATATTTATGACTGATAAAATTGGACCTATTTTCTTCAGCGGAGGAGTACAAAATTTTCGTTAAAAGGCGCTTCTATGTGGGAAAGGGGTAACTCGGCGTCTTGTCTGGATTAAAACTGTTTGCCACTTGTTTTGAAAATACGTTATATGTAGTTATACAGCCGACAATCTAATTTTGAAACGATATGACAGACTACAATATTGACGTAGACGGCAAAATAGCGGTGAATGGGTAAAACTCTTGCGATTAATTTGATCATGAAAGGGTTAACCCTTTACCTGATAACCTGTTTCTAGTATTCAAGATAGGTGACTACTTAAAGCAGGTTGAAAGTAAAGCAGAATGTGCCTTAAGGCGCATTCTGCTTTACTTTCAGCCTGATTTAGGCTATCATGTGCTAGAATATAGAAAATATTCCCTATAATATATATTCATGACTGATTAAACTAGTTTCTTCAGCGGAGCAATAAATCATATTCGCTAAAGGCGCTTCTATGGGGAAAATGGTTAATATAAGCGCCATTCGGTTCATTACAGACTGCGGCGTGCTTTCATACACGAATGCCATCGTCCCGGATAGCTGTACCTATGTTGGTTGCGCAGTCACTTTGACCCAATGCGTACCTGGGTTCAGAGCGGAAATAGAGGGAGATTCAGTGACGGTCACGTGTCAATCTACGGGAAGTTGGAATTCACAACCGAATGGTAGGTTCTTACTGCGGAGGATAACATTCGCTCCACTATTTTGTCTTTTTCGGGGTCTTCAGTCCTCGTATTAACTGTTTCTTTAAAGACATTCTTCTTAGAAACAACTGGGCTAATTTTTAACTTAATAGGGTTGTTTCTCATAGGGTACTCTGTAAAGTTTCCTCAAAAAAGATTTTCCAATTGATGCAGTGGAAAAAACTTAAAAACTTTCTTGTCAAAACCTACTCATCCGATTTAAAAAATATTTTATACAAATGATCCATAGGCGTTCTTAAATTAGTTTTCCCAACTAAAACAACATAGCCACCAGTAAGCTGTGCAGAGTTTCCTTAAATTACTAATATTACTTATATAGTGAAAACTAAAACAATTTTCTTGTCTGAAACCACTGGTTTGGTTTGAAAATTTGTTCGTCTGCTTATATATCTCAAATTTACATTTCAGATATTTTGACAAGAAATGTTATTGAAACGGTTGTCAAAGAGAGCGGTGTCTGATCAGGACCAACTTGTTTGCAAATAGCTATTCTAACACACCTCGCCCACACCCCTATATAAGCGAAGAAGGACCGTCTCGGTGTACGAATTTTCAGTAGAACACTCACGCGCTAAACGTTCGAACGTGACGTCATTTGGCTTCGAAAATGCGTACGCCAAGAAATGTAGCGCCGTTGCTTCGGTGCAAATTTCGGTTAAATTATGTGTTAGAATCGAAATAAAAAATTCATACCAGTGTTCTATCTAACAATCGAACACTGGTAGTCGTTGAGATGCTTGTAATTAAATCACTCGGCCTAAAAGCCTCGTGATTAAATTACTACGCATATCAACTCCTACCAGTGTTCGATTGCACGATAGAACACTGGTATGAATTTTTTATTTTTTAATTGTACTAGGGGTAATGCAATGAAGGGGTTAAGACATACGTATTAGTGTTTTCTTCTGACCTGTCTGAGTTATTTTAAGATTGGAACATTCTAAAACTTTCAAAGGGATGAGTTTTCTCTACATACGGTTAATGATATGGATATAGCTGTAATTTTTGTACGCAATGTACAGTAGAGGATACCTTATTATTTTCCGTTTAAACGCAAACGCAATGCACTAAACTGTGGAAATTTACTTTAAGAAATATTAATTATAGTTTTAATCTGAGTAGCAAACAGGTTGGAGCCTGATCAGACGCCGGGTAACCCGGCGTCTGATCTGGCTCCAACCTGTTTGCAATGGAAATAATAGTTTTAGTATATAAATGCGTTTGTTGGGAAAGAATAAAATATCAGTAAAGTTAGCGCAAGGGTCTCGTGCTGCACGAGGATCATGTTATCTCAGGTTGAAAAGTGTACGACTATATAGATCCGATGTTATAGGTAAATTTTGCACGCTGAACCGTGACTGAGCTTTTCTATTTATAGAAGTTGCAACCATTCCATGTTATGGGTAAGTTAGGGTTCAAACCTTAACTTGATATTTAAAATAAGATTTGGATACCTATATTTGTCATCGTGGTCGAGAGAGTAGAGTACTTGCCGCACGTGGATAGCGTTTTACTGAGTAAGGTCATGGGTTCGATACCGAGTGGATGCTGTTTTTTTATTTATGTTTTTGGTTTGGAAAGGTATTTTATACTACATATGACGATAACCACAAGGACATAAAGTAATTGATCAGTATTTAAATAATACACATGTATATATTATTCAATTTTTATTACATTTCTGTATAACCAGATAGTTCAAACTAAAGATGGTACGACAGACAAAAACACCGCGTCAATAGTCTAAAATTCCATGGCAATGAAGCTTGTAGAAAACTTCTACGTGCCTGTAAGAAGGAGAAGCAGAAACGATTTAGAATCCAATAAAACTGAAACGGCAAGTATACTCGTCATTTAGAAAGAGTGTATATCACTTGTCTCCTGAAAACAGTGAATACCAGATCAGAGGGCTCCTTAAGGAACACTCTGATCAGGGTAAAACTGTCTGTCATTTTTCAATTGACATACATTAACTTGACCTAACTCGAAACAGAAATTGCCCGTTAAAATTTCAGTCATAAATGAAAACAAATTACGTACATTTAAAACGTTCAATACTCCAAAAAGTTAAACGTTTTAGGTCGTCCATGAAATATTTAGCATATATGTTAAACAAATCAAATAAGTTTTTGTTTGAAAAATAATGCAAAAAAACCATAAAAAGTAAAATTTAAAAGAAATAATTTCTATTGGGAATCGAACTCACAGCCTTTTTATCCTATTGCATGTACCCTTACACTCTACCTATTACTCTAACTCGATTATTGATTTAATTTCGCTACACAAGGCACAATATCCTTAGTAAACCATTAAAGGTAGGTAACTCCTGAACGAATTTATGCTTTTTGATGCGTTTTACCTCTTTGGGTGGACTCGTCCTAAAGGTCACGGCTCACGGGTCAAAATCGGACTATACCCTGTTATTTATTTACCATTATGAACTATTCTGATCTAAAAATAACTCCGACAGGTCAGAAAAATCGAACAATAAGATATTTCAACGCCTGTATAGATCGATTTTATTGACCTAGTAGCAGGGCGGAGTTTTGATGAGGACCTTTGCATTACAACTTTTGGGGCGGCAGAACGTTCGTTTATTATCGGAATTTTACCGTTGTCGTCTGTCGGTTTTTCTCAACGTTACATATTAGTGGACATTTTGACAGAAGGAATATAATGAAGAATGACAAACAGCTTGATTCCAGATCAGACGCCGCGTTACCTATGGAATGCCGGTCGCGACATGTCAATTGCTAAATGCTTGTTTGCCAATTGCTAATTTGCTAAATGATTGCCAATATGCTACTTGCCAGTTGCTTAATGCTAATTGCCATTTGTCATTAATCTGATTTCTTTTAACTATATAGCGTTGTTTAGGGGTCAAATTTGTACTGTAACACCGTCTAATCGACAATATGGTGGTCACGAGTGTTAACAATAAACCAACAATACGTTGTTTGCTGTTTTGACCACTTATGGCAATTGCTAAATGCTAATTTGCCATTTTCTAAATGCTAATATGTCACTTGCTAGTTCTATAATGCTAATTTGCCAATTTCAATTATGCCACTTGCCAGTTGCTTGATAATTTTATACATGTATAAGAATATAGTCTGCATCTATTGTAAGAGAAAATATGCTACACTATTTCACTTTACCTCCAAGGCAATGTCTAAGGACATCATCTGGTGAAGCCTGGTGCTGTAGTTTGATCTGACAATTTCATCAAAGTAAGCTATTTTGGATGTTTTGGCATTTAGCAACTGGCAAAGCAGTAATTAGCATTTAGCAATTGGCATGTCGTGATCGGGATTCCATAACGTAAGATATTTAAACGCCTGTATAGATCGACTTTATTGACCTAGCAGGGCGGAGTCTCGATGAAGACCTTTGCATTACAACTTTGGGGGCGGCAGCACGTTCGTTTATTATCGGAATTTACCGTTGTCTCAACATTACATTTTAGTGGACATTTTGAAGGAATATAATAAAGAGTGACAAACAGCTTGATTCCAGATCAGACGCCGCGTTACGCGGCGTCTGATCTGGATTAAAACTGTTTGCTTATGTTAGCCAAGTCTTAGTTTTCCCTCCCTATAACATCTCCCTCCGATCAACACACGTCATGTGTGTCTCCCATCGGGAGTTGTTGTAGAGAGGGGGCACTGTAAATACCCTTTACACGTGGACATGACTGCACGTCCGTGTGTTTCTCCATGTTGAAAGTATCGGAAAATAACAATTTAATACGGAACTATACGAAATGCAAATTAGTTTGTCTTTGCCAAAAGTAAGCTCCGCCCTGCCAGGTGAAAAAAATCGACCTATACACAAATGTCTCTTCTTGTGTTAGTTAGCTCAGCGCACGTGTAAATGTTATTTCCAGTGCCTTTATGTCCGTACGAGTTGATGTTTCGGGGGACTGCGGATAATGGCTACAATATCACGGCCGCTTACTTGTATAATTCTGCAGCGGATGGGGCGACCACATACCGCGTTTGTATGGATGTACACAACACGTCTTGTACCGGGCACTACAGGAATCCTAAACTGGACCAGTGGGAGAGCCTTGGTATCTCGCGGGTATCTGTCTTTGTGAATTTAAGGTCGTCGGACGAATGTCCAAGAGAGCTTATGTTGTTACCCAGTCGTTGGCGTCGGCGTAGCTGATCCCGTTGTAATTACTGTTCGCGTTAGCAGTTTCAAGAAAGGGTTCATAGCCTCTATGCCATTTGACCTGTATATTCATACCATACATGAAATGTTAAAGCCTTCCCAACATTATTAAAAGTTTGACCCATGTTACATTGACTTTGACCTCAGCCCCAGAGACCTTCCTACTCTGCCGCAGTCCTAGGGCTTAATTGTCGAGTGGAATGTTTTCTGTTTATTAGACCGAGAGTATCCCCTCTTCCAAGAACTAAAAGGAAGGCAGGTCGGTGGTTTTGATCCCATGGGCTGCTTGTCAACAAATGGGATTAACCGAAATCATCTCCCTGAAATCATTATCATCTCATCACCCTTCATCAAACATCGGCGCTTTATGATCTATATATTTTGTGTCGCAGTGCCGTTAAACCCATCCATCGTTGACCTCAGCCTCTCCGTTTAAGTTTGGAAATGTGCGTTTAAGCTTTGAAAAGTGCTCACTTCTTTGCCTTTTGACATGTATATAGCTTTCATACGTACCTTGTGACAAAGCCTTTCCATATCGTATGGATAGTAAAAGTTGTGTCCCTAGATATGTATGCTGCAAGTATGACAAGAGCCCCATGGGTCAAATTTCGCTCACCTGAGAATAGCTGAAAAATTGGAGATAATGATTTATGTCCAGGACTGACCTTGATATGCAACAGACCGGAACAATTTGAACAAAATATGTAAAGTATATCTAAAAGTGTCACCATACCGAATATAAAAGCTCTGGCCATATATGTTTGAGAGAAGAAGACGTTTGAAAATTTCTCTATATAACTCTTTGTAAAACTGTGACCCCCGGGGAAGGGCCAATTTTGACCCAAGGAGCATAATTTGAACAAACTTGATAGAGGACCTGTAGGCAATGCTATGTGCCAAATATCTAAGCTCTGGCCCTTGTAGTTTCAGACAAGAATTTTTTTTAAAGTTTTCATTGAAACAAAAAATCTATTTTTAGCTCCTGTGACCTAGTTACGCAACCGACCAAAACCATTTGGAAAAAATTTATACAGGACATCTAGAAGTGTCACCATGCCAAATATCAAAGCTCTGGCCATATTAGTTAAAGAGAAGACGTTTGAAAAGTTCACTATATAACTCTATGTAAAACTGTGACCCCCGGGATGGGGCCAATTTCGAACCCAGGGGCATAATTTGAACAAACTTGATAGAGGGAGGACCTGTAGGCAATGCTATGTGCCAAATATCTAAGCTCTGGCCCTTGTAGTTTCAGACAAGATTTTTTTTTTAAAGTTTTCATTGAAACAAAAAATCTATTTTTAGCTCCTGTGACATAGTTACGCAACCGACCAGAACCATTTGAAAAAATTTTATACAGGACATCTAGAAGTGTCACCATGCCAAATATCAAAGCTCTGGCCATATTAGTTAAAGAGAAGAAGACGTTTGAAAAGTTCACTATATAACTCTATGTAAAACTGTGACCCCCCGGGATGGGGCCAATTTGGAACCCAGGAGCATAATTTGAACAAACTTGACAGAGGGAGGACCTGTAGGCAATGCTATGTGCCAAATATCTAAGCTCTGGCCCTTGTAGTTTCAGACAAGAATTTTTTTTTAAAGTTTTCATTGAAACAAAAAATCTATTTTTAGCTCCTGTGACATAGTTACGCAACCGACCAGAACCATTTGAAAAAATTTTATACAGGACATCTAGAAGTGTCACCATGCCAAATATCAAAGCTCTGGCCATATTAGTTAAAGAGAAGAAGACGTTTGAAAAGTTCACTATATAACTCTATGTAAAACTGTGACCCCGGGATGGGGCCAATTTTGAACCCAGGGGCATAATATGAACACACTTGATAGAGGACTTGTAGGCGATGATATGTGCCAATTATCTAAGCCTTGGCCCTTGTAGTTTCAGACAAGAAGATTTTTAAAGTTTTCATTGAAACAAATCTATTTTTAGCTCCTGTGACCTAGTTATGCAACCGACCAGAACTATTTATACGATTTTGGTAAAGGACATCTAGAAATGTTACCATGCCAAATATTAAAGCTCTGGCCACATTAGTTTCGGAGAAGAAGACATTTGAAAATTTCACTATATAACTCTTTGTAAAACTGTGATCCCCGGAGCGGGGCCAATTTTGACCCCAGGGGAATAACTTTAACAAACTTGATAGAGGACCTGTAGATGATGCTATGTGTCAAAATTCTAAGCTCTGGCCCTTGCAGTTTTTGACCAGAAGATTTTTTAAGATTTCCTTATTTTTTCACTTTGGTTGCCATGGCAACCAGAGTTCTGCATTGTTTTTAATTCTTTGAACATCTTTGAAAGAGCTTGACCCAATGAACATTTCTGTAAAGTGTGGTTAAATTCTGTCAAGCGGTATATGAGGAGAAGTCATTTGAAGCAATTGTTAACGACGACGGACGACGCCGGACACAGGGCCATCCCAATAGCTCACCTGAGCTAAAAACTGGTGTTACCTGGTGTTGCCGGGTATTAGTTCAGTCATACATAAATATCTAAAGAAATATATTCTAGTAGTTGATAGCTTAAAACAGACTGAAAGTAAAGCAGAATGCTTTAATTTCAACCTGCTTTAAGAAGTCACCTATTGTCGAAACTAGAAAAGTCTATGGGGTACTGGGTTAAAAATTTCGAATGGTGCCGCTGGCGTGTTTTGTTGTCTTCTGACACTGTTCTTCAGGCTGTTGACGAATTTATGACACTGGTTTTGATCGCAATTGATCTCCGTATAATGTTGATCCATACATATTTTGTCTTTTATGAAAAAGTGTGAATAAAATGAAGGATATTTCCCCTAATAATTACTGCTTAACCCTTTAAACCATAGCCTGCTTCTAGTTTTGAAGACAATTGAGCATTTAAAGTTGGTGGTTGAAAGTAAATCGGAATGCGCATTAAGGCACATTGTGTTTTACATGTATGAAGCTAGATTTACCGTCCGCTGGGATTTAGAAAAAAATGATACATTTCATGACTGTTCAAATTTGAATTGTTTTCTTCATTAGAAGAAAACGATAAGTGCGCTAAAATGCGCTTCTATGGGAAAAGGGTTAAGGCCAAACTTGCTGACAAAAGTTTTTCGTGCGGACCACCGAAAATAGGACATTTCAGGGCTAAGAAAAATGTTCGGTGTAACACTTCATGGTCAAATTTATCGTTAGTTTATTTTTCTCTTCACTGCCAAATTGTCGTCTGCTTTAACAGTGTTGTTTACAGTGTGGTTCAAAGTAAAATTTAAGGCAGTATGGCTGACGAAATTAGTGTCTAATAGTTTCGATTCTGATCAGCCACCGTGTTACGCGGATCCAAACTGTTTGCAAATGAGCCTTTTGGCGCCATTGATAGAGAAATGTTTTAGCGGACCATAATATTGTGCGAGAATGGCGAGGGTATTAAAAGTAAAATGTAAAATACTGCCTCCTGGAATGGGAACTTTTTGTCCTGAGGGGCATACTTTATAAAAAACTCCACAATGTATCATTTTATTGTAAATGTAGTTATTTCTTGTGAAGCGCTTTTGATCGCACAACTCCTGTGTGAAAAAGCGCGCTATATCAATCGGATATTATAATAGAACAAAAAAAATAGCAACTTGTTTTGGTAGCAGTCTTCTTTCTGTGCATTGCTACATCTCTATGCCTCAAGGTTTGGCACAAGAAGATTGGTCGACGGCCAAATGACAATTACAAAACATAACAAGTCTGCAACTTTTACTTTTCACTCATAATTATGATCTGCAACAAACACCCTTATATCAATTGTACTGTTTCGTGTTAGTACATCTAGCACAAGTAGACTATTGTAATAAGTAGTCACATCATAAGGTTAAAAGCAGAAATAAGGATTCTTTTTTTTATATATATAACCCCTTTATCTGGAGCTCTATTATACCAAAAAAACAGATTCTCACTACACAATGTATCCGTTTTATTCTTGTGGGCTGCAATAGTTTTTGCAGGCGAGCACAACTGCTCTTTAGTTAGACGCTTGGTGATTATTGATTAGCAGACACAATAGCTGTTGAAAAAACTCAATTTTAAGTAGACAAAACTAATTTCAACCAATAACCAATATTTTGCCTAAAGCGATCGCATTTTCATTTTAATTGCTACCAATTTCACATAACAAACTAAAGTTAAAGCACTTTGTACCTAGCCTCCAAGAACTAGGTCAAAACCAGCAGTGCCGACTCGTCTGATCTGAGTCTGCATTGTTTGGCTCACTGAAATTTCTATAAAAAACTAGATTTGCCATAAAAATAACAGATGCTTACTAGAGAGATGGCTTTGTCTGTAAGATAAATACGATGCACCAACTATTTTAACTTGGGGCAATTCGTCAACTTTCAACGATAACGCTTTTTCAATTTGTTGTAATTCTGTGAAAAAAAGGGCATCAGATCATTACCATATGCTAGTCTGTAGTAAATGGGCAGATACTGTGCCAAATGATTTGTTTGTAGCTTTAAAACTGTAGGAGGAGTTAGGTGGACATAGTATCATCGTTGCATTAACCTTAAGTTGGACAAAGTATGTATCGTTTCAACAACCTTTACGTGGACAAAGTATGTATCGTTTCATGAACCTTAACGTGGACAAAGTATTATCGTTTCATGAACCTTAATGTGGACAAAGTATGTATCGTTTAATGAACCTTAATGTGGACAAAGTATTATAGTTTCGTGAACCTTAAGATGGACAAAGTATTATCGTTTCATGAACCTTAAGTTTGACAAAGTATGTATTGTTTCATGAACCTAAAGTTGGACAAAGTATTATCGTTTCATAAACCTTAACGTAGACACAGTATGTGTCGTTTCATGAACGTTAACGTGGACAAAGTATGTATCGTTTCATGAACGTTAACGTGGACAAAGTATGTATAGTTTCATGAACCTTAACGTGGACAAAGTATTATCGTTTCATGAACCTTAATGTGGACAAAGTATGTATCGTTTCATGAACCTTAACTTGGACAAAGTATGTATTGTTTCATGAACCTTTATGTGGACAATGTGTGTGTCGTTTCATGAACCTTAACGTGGACAAAGTATTATCGTTTCATGAACCTTAATGTGGACAAAGTATGTATCGTTTCATGAACCTTAACGTGGACACAGTATGTATTGTTTCATAAACCTTAACGTGGACAAGGTATTATCGTGTCATGACGCTTAATGTGGACAAAGTATGTACTGTTTCATTAACCTTAACGTGGACAAGGTTTATCGTGTCATGAACCTTAACATGGACGAAATATGTATTGTTTCATGAACCTTAACGTGGTTGTGAACCTAAATGTGGACAAAGTATGTTTCGTTGCATGAACCTTAATACAAAGTATGTATCGTTTCATAACCCTTAATGTGGAAAAAGTATGTATCGTTGCATTAACCTTATATACTGATTCGACTGAGTTCAACTAGCTGGAATTATTCGAAAAATTAAAGCAGATCAGAAACCTAACCAACATCTGAAGTATATGTGCAAAATGTCTTCCACCTTATTTGGTTGAGGCTTTGAAAATGTAGGAACAGCTAAACGGACAATGTATGTACTGCTTATGTGGTCGGATGAACAGAAAGACGAAGGGACAGACATATGTATCAAAGGAACGTATGCTTTCGTATAACCATTCTTTACGTAGTGCACAGTAGTGCCAGTTTTTGTCTTTCAGTGTCTTAAAACTTGTTTTAGAGTAGCAATTTCAGATTCTGATTAGCATACATATTACAGAGTTACCTTAAATATGTACAGTATATGTATAGATACTCTTAAATGATAAGTGTTACAATGTTTATTCTTCTCTTATAACTCCAACTAGGAGTGGCATTATACATGTCTATAGTTTACTGTATTTGTGACTATATTTACAAACATGTATGTGTAATGATGAGATGTAAATAAAGATTACTACCATGTAAAACAGTATGCCCGACTGATCATCACAAAGTTATGACAAAAGAAACCCACCTTAGTGCATTGCAAACAGTATAGAAACTGGCAAAAACTCAGTTTCTTTTAACCCGATATGCCTTTTAACAAATTAAACATTGGCAAACAGTGTATACGCTGATGAGACGCCGCCTCATCGGTATATGCACATTTTGCTTTTTCAAGTGAAGTATTTGCTATACTGACAAATAGTGTAGTTAGAAAAAGTGTATACCTATAATACACCATTTCAGAAAGTATGTAGGGATGGGTAATTGCAGTATCATTCATGGAATGGTTCGATGCAGCTATGATCCTGGAAAGTCTCAATAAAGCAATCAATTTACTAGGTCTACACAACGGTTAGGTTTTCCTTGGTTGAGTGTCTGTAATTATTTTTTTTTTATAATTAAGTGTTAGTTTAAACATATTTTATTTAGGTGTTGTACGAAATGTACCTAGAGGGCGCTACTGTGATGTCAGTGCTGCTCAATGGAACAGGTGAGTGACCAGGGATGCAGATACGGAACCCTACAACTTTACCTCGTTTCTAGTATTGTTCATCTGGTCAATGGTATGAATGGATATATTATACATATTTACTAATTAGATATTAATGTATTTTTCGAATGTCAGATTTTAAGTATAAACTTTATGGCAGGTCTTTGTTTTGAGATTAGCAATTTTTACATGGTTGTACTCTTATTCTTTCCAAATGAACGCGTTTACGCTCAAACTATAATTTCCATTGAAAACATTATTGGATCAGGCAAGGCTGAATAATGACGACATGTTGAGCCCGCTTCACTGTCCCGAACCTATTTTGGACTTGTTATAAATGAATTAATGAATGGTGTTTTACGGCCCATCGACACAAAAGGTCATTTAGAGCCAAATAAATAATGACAATATTAAATTTAAAGCAATATCAACTAATAGATTGCGTCAATTAGTCAGTCCCCATCGGCGGGAAAGTAAACAAAATATGGATAAAACATAATCGACATACACAATTTATCTTTAAAAAATATAATTTATTCAAATTTTAAAATATAAATTAATGGCTTTTAAAAATTCAATTATTTGAGATATAAAAGTAAAAAGTACCAGTTAAAGTCTACTTTTAGTCCGAATGACCGCTCAGCCGACTGTACATTTACCCCCTGATCATAGAGTCATCTTGCCTACAATATTGAGCACTGCTAACATATGGCGCTAAAGCAGCCGCAGTACCGGCTCAGACCCTCACAGGTACCCATTTTAACCCCTGGGTGGAGAGGAGCAATTCGCGGTACATGTCTTGCTCAAGGACATTCCTGTACATCACCAGGGATTCGGAAAAATCCCCTAGTCAGACCGCTGGTCCGGCGGAGGATCGAACTCACGATCCCTGGTACCGTACTCCAACAGTGTTACCACTGGACTACTACCGCCGGAAGAAAAAAAGATATATCTACAAACTCAAACAGTTTCCGCAGAGAATCTGCCTGAAAATTTAAATCAGCACAATCAATAAGAATGTGCTGAATTGTGTAAGGTTCAAAACAAAATAAGCTTTCTGGTTGAGCCTCACGTTTTAATAAGTATGAATGTTTAATATAAGAATGTCTAATTCTTAATCTAGCTAAAACTACCTCATCCCGGCGAATCGACCGGCATGAGTTTAAACTTTCAACTAATACAGGTTTAATGGCATAGAGTTTGTTGTGAGTTTCCCCACTCCTAGACTCCTGCCAATTACTTAAAATAGATTTACTAACACGTGTTCCAAGGAACCTATCTTTTTTCTGTTTTAGTGTGATAAACTGTTTTAAATACTTAACATGAAAATATTTTCAACATTCTAGCAGATAGTAGTTTAAAACAGGCCGAAAGTAATGCGAATTCTAATTTAATTTATATCTGCTAAGGCTGCTATAAGTGTCTTCAGAACTAGAAACAAACTATGAGGTAACGGGTTAATTATCAAAAGACAGATACAGAATATGATTTAGTATTACAGTGCCTACTGTTCACTGAAACTCATTTCAACCTTTTCCTGTATCACATTCTTGTCATTATTATGTAAGGCTTTCTTTCAGGAACACTGAGCACAAATTGGCTGGACAATGACCACGGGTTGAGGGCACTCTCTTGGCCCTGGATGCAACTGACATCTTTAACCGTAAGCTGGTGGTCGTTACTGGAGTAAGTTAATTAAATAAAAGTATTTACCCCTCCGCCCCATTCCTAACCCATCCGCCCCCGTCCGAGCATTTAAATTGCTACAAGGGCGATGTCAATCCCCAAACTCCAATTAGTGTCAGCATTTAATGCATTATCAATTACGCCTTTTCACGCCATCCATGAAAATGAATAAATGAATGGTAAATGAATGGTGTTTTACGGCCCATCGACACAAACATGTCATTTTGAGCCCCATGAAAAGCCACACTTGGTCATAAACAAATTCATCCATAAGTTGTCATTTAAGCAACACTGAACATTGACAGTACAGTGTCGAAGACGTCACAACCAATACTGTTTTAAACCAGATGATTCCGGTATTTTTTAACATTGTTTATGAAGATTTTTCTTATGAATAGACAACCATTCTTATTTAACTCTTTCATTACCATGTTTTATCGTCTGCTGTAACTCTCTTGTCGCAAAAATATCGTCTTCATTGGTAGTGTCGTCTGCAATATTTTTAAGGTTAGATTTAGGGGCTGTTTTGACTGAAGAAATGTCAATACGTGTGTCAAAGGTGTAAATATTTGGATCCAATTTGTTTGTAAAGTCGCTTTTTGGCGCTGTTGGAAGTGAAAACGTTAAAACCTGCATATACAGCATTGTTTTTAAAAGGATTAGTTTGTCAATAGAGAACCGTGTAATCTTGATTATCAATAAAGGTCTTGATTGTCTTGTCTTGATTGTCTTGTCTTGAATATTTACATTTATCCCATTAAATTCCGTTGAAAATTCGTATCGACGTGATTTCTCGAGAGGTCGGGACTTGTGGATATTAAGCGGAGAGGAGGCGGGGCATTTGGATCTGCTCTCAGCGAATCAATTTGTTGCGTTGCTTCAGTAATGCAGGTTATGACTGTTCCGCATTAAACATACATGCAAACTAATAAAAAGTTCGTTTGATATTAGAAATTACAACAAAGATAATGTAAATATAAGAAATGAACTGTTTTTTTCGGCGTTTATGCGAAATAAACGACAGAAAATGATCGGAAAATTTACAATAAATCGCTGGCACGATTCATGGAATTTGCCGATAATTTTCTGTCGTTTGTTTCTCTTAAACACCGAAAAAGGTCAATTCATTTCTTAATTGAACTTGATTGTATTGTTAAGGGACGCTGCCAAAGGTCGACCGTTCAGGATTTTGCAGCACTACTACTACTGCGACGATCTGTTCTACAGTGTTGTTCTGTATGAGCCGACCTACAACTGTTCGTACGAGAATCACGCGAGCTGGCCAAAATTCTTATATTCGCTACATGCATATGCAACAAACTTCAATACCACAGGTAAGTATGGTTTTGGTGAAATAATATTTTGACCGATAATAATTTCTTTTTACCCCCCCCCCCCCCCCAAAAGTACTAAAATGTAGAATAGGAAAACTTCTTGACAATTCTGACCTTTCATGTTTATCTGAGTGGCAAACAGTTAGGAGCCTGATCAGACGCCGGGTTACCCGGCGTCTGATCTTGCTCCAAACTGTTTGCACTGGAAAAAATAATTTATCGTAAACGCGGTTTTTTTGGGGAAAGAATAACGTTTTCACCACTGTAAAACATCATTTTATCCTAGAAACAGTATGCCGAGAGCAGTTTAGAATCAACATGTTATGCAGGGGAGCGAAGTTTGGAATAAAAACCGCTAATTAGATTAGACACCAAATGCCATAACGTGCCAATTAAACCAATATTTTTTTAGTGTAATTGAAAATGGTTATTAATTAATAAGAGTTGACACAATGTCAAAGAAGCTACATTGTTACGTGCTCCATTGTCCATCATACCTGGAATTAAAGTAAAGGTGCTTTGTAATATTTGTGCTTACGCATATGTTGATATCATCCGATTTTTCACCCGCTGTAGGGCGTGATATTTTTTTTTTTACAGTGATCCTTCTCCACAACAACACCAAATAGGAGACACATATTGTATGTGTTGTTCGGAGGGAGTCGTTATATATAGAGAAAAATAAGACGTGGTTTACATTTGCAAACAGCTTGAATCCAGCTCAAACGCCGCGTGTGAGGTAGAGGATTGAATTAACTGCATAAAACGGCGTAATGGGTTGACATATGCTGATGCACTTCAGCGAAAAAGTTATACAACACGATCTAGCGAAAGGTTGTCTCAAATTTCAAGTCACTAAATTATAGATGACCATTAAATGTATTTGAATTCAATTTAATTGGACTCTAAATTTGATATTCATATCATTTATTGGAGAAAAAAACACCAAAACAATATTTATTTTAATTCGTATTACAGTGGAGAATCTGTTATAATCTGAAAGATCCCAATAAACGCGTTTACGCTAAAACTATTATTTACAGTGCAAACAGTTTGGAGCCAGATCAGACGCCGGGTAACCCGGCGTCTGATCAGACTCCAAAATGTTTGGCACCAAGAAAAAGATGAACTTTCAGAATTGTCAAAAAGTTGTACTTTTCTACGTTTTAGTGCTTTGCGTTTGCGTACGTTTGCGTTTAAACGGGAAAGAATAACAGATTCTCCACTGTACGAAACGGGTTATTTCAACTTATATTTCATTTATTGATCGTATACTTAATCCTTTGACGTCAATATAATGGATTGTACGTTAATGTTTCCCAGTAAACGGAAAAATATATAATTTCTTTAGCAAACAGTTTGGAGCCAGATCAGACGCCGGGTAGCCCGGCGTCTGATCAGGTTCCAAGCTGTTTGCCACTCGTATCAAAATAAGTAGTCAGAATTGTCAAACGGTTGCCATTTTCTACATTTTATTACGATGCGTTTGCGTTTAAACGGGATAGAAAAATGTATCCTCCACTGTATGACTTATTCATTATTCATAGCTTTTGCGTATACTTGTAGCACTATGGGGTGAATGTGTTAAATCTTTCTCATCCCAATTACAGTTGAAAATACGTTATTCTTTCCCAATAAACGCATTTATGTTAAAATAATTATATCAATTTCAAACAGTTTCGAGTCAGATCAGACTGCGAGAAACCCAGCGTTTGATTAGGCTCTAAACTGTTTGCCACTCAGTCTAAAATAGGTTGTTATAATTCTTTAAAAAATTTTAATGTTCTACTTTAACTAGCACTACGTTTGCGTTTCATTTGCACATAAATGGGAAATAAGATATGCTCTGTATAAAGCTGTTGAACCCTTATCATGCTGTGATATCGTCTGCTTGGACTTTGTCGTCTGCAATATTTGTTAAATTTAGATTTATTCATTTTTTCCCAGTAAAACAACCAAAAGACGAATGAGAAACAGTTACGCGGCGTCTGATCTGAATCCAAACTGTTTGCAAACACCTGGAAAGTTGCGATTAGCAGGCAAGGGTTAACATGCACACTGATAATTTTTTGTGTATACTTACAGAGTATGGTCGGGCCTCGTCACTGGCGGTGTGGGTTAAATACACATCACCGTGAACAGATTGTCTTGCACCAATCCACAAATCCACGGTGTTTCCTGATGCAGTTCAGCTCGGTCCGGATTGTCTATAATTTAATGTGATTTTGTTGGGTTTTTCTATTCTCATGGTTCTCCCTTATCGGAACCCATAATAAAATATACATTCTGATTATACCGTTACCCCTATTCAAACGCAGCCTTGTTACTTGTTTTTGTTAACGTCCCGGTTTCTGCCTTCTATAGACTAATTGGACGCCCGAGAGCGGATACAGAAAACCCGGGCGCGAGGCTATACTCTTATTTTCAATAAATACTCATTTTCAATGTAACTTTATTTCCAAGGAGAAGAAATTAATAAGCTTTAGCTTTCGTTATAATCATGTAATATATATATTGTATGTATACTGTACATTTTCTGAAATAAAATATGTTTAAACTACTCCTATTGTCGACAGTTATCTGGAACTTTTGGATTCCAAGTGTAAAGCACTGATACATTGGACCTCTGTTTATACAGTTGCATCCAAATGACTTGGTCCAACGGAGGATCGAACTCACGACCGTAGTCGAGCGCTTTATCACTAGAGATCACTTCCGTCGGTGCACTTAAAGCAACATCTCCTCCAAATACTTACACAACACAATCCAAACTGAATATAACTTAATTTAGGATTTTTAAATAGGGTCAGAGTGTCAATAAGTTTTGGACCCTGATAACATTTACGTCTCATCTGGATCCAAACTAAACGCTGATTAAATTACTGACTTTGCACCAGGGCTGCCATTTCTTAGGATTTTCCAAAATCTTCGGATTTTTATTCCAACGGATGTAAGCTTAAAGCAGGCAGAAAGTAAAACAGAATGCGCCTTAAGGCGTATTCTGCTTTACTTTCAACCTGCTTTAAGCATCACATGACTTTAAAACTAGAAACAAACAAGGTGTAAAAATTATAATTCGGCAGATTGCGCTTGAAAAGTATTTCCAACTGTTAAAGAAGTACAAGAATACAATGTGGTGGAACAGACACACCTTGCTAAACGTGTACAGTATCGACATCGATGCATTGCGATATGTTTACCCCCACGATGTCTGTATCGGCTTGTAAATGAAGTATGCGATATATCACGATGCAATACATTCGTCAGCCCTGCAATGCATCGATACGGTTGTCAAATATCGTGCATCGCGATTTACCCCTCGTTGAATCAAACAAACAAAACTCCAAAGCTATCTCAAAACAATTCCCAAATTTTAAAACCAAAGATAAGTTCCGGTATCCGATAAGCTCATGACGACTTTCACTGACAGACATTATCTTTATCATCTGTATACTGTATAATGTGAATGCTTGTTTTAGCTACACGTACAGTGGAGAATCTGTTATTCTTTCCCAATAAACGCGTTTACGCTAAAACTATTATTTGCAGTGCAAACAGTTTGGAGCCAGATCAGACGCCGGGTAACCCGGCGTCTGATCAGGCTCCAAACTGTTTGCCACCAAGATAAACAAGAATTATCAGAATTGTCCAAAAGTTGTTCTTTTCTACATTTTAGTGCTTTGCGTTTGCGTTTCAACGGGAAAGAATAACAGATTCTCCACTGTATTACGGTACGTGCATTTGTTTTTAAATATAACCATATCTGATAAATTGAAAATGTATACCAAGGACATAACTGCTAGAGTCTAGAGAAATAAATTCTAAGCAACAAACATGCTGGGTATATTGAGTCGGGTTTATTTTTAGCTCACCTGAGCCAAAGGCTCAAGGTGAGCTATTGGGATGGCCCTGTGTCCGTCGTCATCGTTAACAATTGCTTTAAATGACATCTCCTCCTATACCGCTTGACAGATTTGAACCAAATTTTACAGGAATGTTCCATGGGTCAAGCTCTTTCAAAATTGTTCAAATAATTAAAAACAATGTAGAACTACTCTGGTTGCCATGGCAACCAAAGTGAAACAAGAGCCTCATGGGGCATATGTTGCTCTCCTGAGAATAGCTGAAAAAAGTATAGATAAGTTTACCGGTTAAAAGTCTTAATTTATCCAGTAAATATAATATGTGATTGGGACTAGTTTCAGTCCATATATAGATATCGTTACTACGATAGCAACGCATAGCAACGGGCAAAGTGTCTATTAGAACGGTTATGTACATTTCTGGTTCATTTCTCAGCTCACGATGGAATATAAATATAAGAAATAAATTGCCTAGTGAGCTGATGGCACTTCCATGCTTTTACTAGAAAAGTTAAGCGAGAAGTCCTTCGGGCTTCACGCACTTTGCTAGTAAAAGCATGGAAGTGCCATCAGCTAATGAATGCCGGAAGTACGCAATTCATTTCTTAAATAAACAACGACATTTTATGAACGGTACTCATTCGCGTTAACATGCTCGTATAGAAAATAGTCACATGGGGGAGCAGTGCTGTTGCGCACGGGGTGAAAGTGTTTAAGCGACAAAGAAAGACACTCGGTGCGCAAAAAAGAATATGTTTTCTTTTACAGAATTGCTTGTTGTAAAAACTATATCGCACGGAATGCAGCAATCATTTATCAATTGCCAGCTAGCCAATGTCGCCACAGGAATTGACCCCGTGCGACATATTACATTTTGCTGAAGTGAAACCGGGATACTCTGAGTTATCAAACTGGTAAGCTGGCAATTGTTGTTTGATTGCTGCATTTCGTACGATATAGTATTTACAACTACAGTGGAGAATGTGTTATTCTTTCCCAACAAACGCGTTTACGCTAAAACTATTATTTGCAGTGCAAACAGTTTGGAGCCAGATCAGACGCCGGGTAACCCGGCGTCTGATCAGGCTCCAAACTGTTTGTCACCAAGATAAACATGATATATCAGAATTGTCCAAAAGTTGTTCTTTTCTACGTTTTAGCGCTTTGCGTTTGCGTACGTTTGCGTTTAAACGGGAATCTACTGTAATAGTTCTGTAAAAGAAAAACAGATATTCGTTTTAAACGCACCGAATGCCTAAACACTTACAGCCCGTGCACTACAGCACCGCTGGCCCATGTGTTGCAATCTACCCGGAAATAAGATTATGAGAAAGCAATGCGACACTGAATTTGTCATATAGCACTAATTAATGAAGAGAATGACTTTAGTGTCACCTGCGATAGGCAATAGTGACAACTAAGGGATCACTTCTCTAGCGTATGTCTGTCTGTACGTCACGCTTTTTCCGTGACACGTTTTCTTAAGATATAACTCCTGTTCTACTGAAGTTCTTTAAAGACTTTTCCTCAGTCCATTGAGGGAACACCAGCCCATTGTTCTGGGGGTGTTAATGTAACTGTCAAATCACATGCAGCACAACCTCAGTTTATCTGGTGAGGTCCAGATTATACTCATGCTCTAGTGATTTTCAATGGTTATTTCTAACCTAACTATCAAATATAAAGGTAGAGTTTCACACAAGACGCTTCAATGGTTCAAAATGCACAAGACCCATGCTTTTTGCAAGGAAATTGTCTGGCAATGCGTTATGACCAAAAGGTCGTCAGGAGATTTCTTTTAAGATGAAACTTCATTTATGGAAAGAGCTTGACAAGTGCGAGTGTCTTGAGTCTTTTGACCACATTTCTTAACTCTTGCATCAATACTCTGAGATTTATTCCGCTTTTATATGCCCATCTTCAGACGGGGTATTGTGTAATTGACGTTGCCCATCCTGGGACTTTTGCTTGTCCGAGTTGTGCCTGAAATAGTGCAAAAAGGGCTTCTGGGGTCTTCATCCACCTGTAATTAGCTGGATATCGCGATATGACAAATACTGTTAAAGCCACGAAAATTTATAACAATCCAATCCTTTTGAAACTTGCTCAAGAGTTGTTTCTCGTAAAAAAAAAAATAGGCATTTTAGTGATTTTTTTTTGTCCGCTCTCCTTCTCAACAAATTAATTTGGTCCGAATGTATAGAGGAGACCGGTGCTAGTCCGGCCCCATTTACGAAAAATAACAATTGCCAGACACTATTAAAGATGTATATTTAAGATGGCTATCTGAAAACTATATATGGCATTAAGGCGTAGTCTCGGTATACTGCACCGCGTGTCTCCTGTCGATAAGGGAAAATATTAAGTTACAGAGATCAGGAAAGCTGAACTTGCTCCGCATTGGGGCAAGTCCGGTCAACCCATTGGGCTAGTTCGACATACAGACACTGTTCCAAGCTATTATTATAGTTCGTAGAACTAGCTTGTAGGAGGGGGGTGTAATACAAGTGCAGTTATTATATAATCATAATGTAGGTTTAATACTTCAACGAGAAACTTTGCTAAAGATTCAATGTAGACCCAGAACACTGTTTACAAAAGATATCCTGCTGTGTATGTAAACAACACAAAATCATTTGCAAAAGGTGCATACCCCTTATTACTGTTGTCTGATCCGGATCTTCATTGTTTACAAATGACTGATAAATATTTGCCGCAAAAATGTCTTAATACTTGAACACGGGGGAAAAAATTAAAATTCTATAAACGTGTTATATCGGTGCAAATTTGGGCTGATGTCCGAAATGTCAGTGCTGGAATATCGGTTCGATATCGATACTAGGGGTGTAACAATACGGCAATATAGCAATACACATACACCTCTCAGCAATACAGTTTTAGCTCACCTGGCACGAAGTGCCAATGTGAGCTATTGTGATCGCCCTGTGTCCGCCGTCAAACTTTTTATTCAAAGATCCTCTTCTTGGAAACCACTGGGCCAATTTCATTAAAACTTCATAGGAGTGTTCCTTGTAGGGTACTCTCTCAGATTTTTTAAATTAAGGTCATCCAATTGAAATTGTGGTTGCCATGGCAACCAATTGAAAAAAACTTTAAAAACCCTCTTGTCAAAAACTACTGGTCCGAATTGAAAATAATTTTCCCTAATGTGCCATTGCTGACCCTCTATCAGATTTCTTAAAATTATTACGATATCTTAAAAACCATGGCCGCTAGTGGGTGGGGCAGATTTTCCTTATATGGCGATATAGTGAAAACTTTAAAAATCTTCTTGTCAAAAACTACTGGTACGATTTGAAAGTAATTTTATGCAAATGATTGATGGGTGACCCTCTACCAGATTTCTTAAAATTATTTTGATATCTAAAATACATTGCCGCCAGTGGGTGGTGCACGTTTTCCTGATGTTACTGTACAGTAAAAACTTTAAAAATCTTCTCCTCTGAAACTACTGGTCCAAATTAAAAGTAAGTTTACACAAATGGTCAATTAATGACCCTTTACCAGATTTCTTAAAATCATTTTGTTATATTAAAAAACATGGCCGCCAGTGGGTGGGGCACCTTTTTAGCTCACCTGGCACGAAGTGCCAAGGTGAGCTATTGTGATCGCCCTGTGTCCGTCGTCCGTCGTCAAACTTTTTGTTCAAAGATCTTCTTGGAAACCACTGGGCCAATTTCATCAAAACTTCATAGGATTGTTCCTTGTAGGGTACTCTCTCAGATTTCTTCAAATATAGGTAATCCAATTGAAATTGTGGTTGCCATGGCAACCAATTGAAAAAACTTTAAAAATCTTCTTGTCAAAAACTACTGGTCCGAATTGAAAATAATTTTACCCAAATGTGCCATTGGTGACCTTCTATCAGATTTCTTAAAATAATTTTCCTATCTTGAAAAGCATGGCCGCCACTGGGTGGGGCAGATTTTCTTTATATGGCTATATAGTGAAAACTTAAAAAATCTTCTTGTCAAAAACTTGTGGTCCGATTTGAAAGTAATTTTATGCAAATGATCCATGGGTGACCCTCTACCAGATTTCTTAAAATTATTTTGATATCTAAAAAAACATGGCCGCCAGTGGGTGGGGCAAAAATTCCTTATGTTACTGTATAGTAAAAACTTTAAAAATCTTCTACTCTGAAACTACTGGTTCAAATTAAAAATAATTTAATACAAATGGTCAATTGATGATCTTTTACCAGATTTCTTAAAATCATTTTGTTATCTAAAAACATGGCCACCAGTGGGTGGGGCAAGTTTTCCTTATGTTACTGTATAGTAAAAACTTTCAAAATCTTCTTCTCTGAAACTACTGGTCCAAATTAAAAACAATTTTGCAGAAATGGTCAATTGATGATCCTCTACCAGTTATTTTAAGACTAGGCGAAAATAAATCAGATACACGCTGATAAATAGACTAGTTTTATATATTGATAAATCCTGGCCCTTATATCAGGGCTACATGTACATAGTTTAGTATAGTGATAACAGTGTGGCAGTAATGGCCGCGGTAAAGGAGGACGAGCGGATGTGCCTTTAAAGTATTAAATTGTATGCTAAACGCTGAGAAGCACATACCGCAAGCACCAGGAATTACGCTGCTATTATCACAATGGGCAAGACCTGGCTGCAGCAATGTGTCCCCCCCCCCCCCAAATTTAGCACCGTTTGAACAGACTGGTATCCCATTTAATTTGAATCCTAACTTTACCACTGACACTAGGATTACTGAAATAACTTAACTCTTTCCGCCAAATAAAGCGATGCGCAGCGAGCAGACAAGGGTCATCCTAAAGCCATAACCCGCCGTGATAAAGGGTCAGACGGCCGAGCCGATCGCGGTAACTGGTTCTATGAACAGCCAGTAACAGACAGAAAATGAATGGCATTTACGCAATATTGATAGCAGAAAACAGCACTCCATACCCCCGATAGTAAAAGCAAATAGCTAGTTTTAGGCAATATTACTCGCCGCGAACGGTAATCCCTACGTAAGCCAATAATTCAGACAGCAGTTAGTGGCGTTTATTCAATATTTACAGCAACAGACAGTGATACGTACAAAAACCTCTAATGCAGATAACAAATGACAGGTATATACGCGATGTTGCTAACCACAAACCGCATTCTATACAGACAGTAACGCAGACAGCGAATGGCTGGCATTTACGCAATACACCTAGCAACAACTTAGCAGCACATCAGCCACAGCAAGGGCTGGAATTAGCACGTCAGCCACAGCAAGGGCTGGAATTAGCACGTCAGCCACAGCAAGGGCTGGAATTAGCACATCAGCCACAGCAAGGGCTGGAATTTACACAATATAGCTAGTAACAAGCAGCACATCAGCCACAGCAAGGGCTGGCATTTACACAAAATAGCTAACAACAACTTAGCAGCACATCAGCCACAGCAAGGGCTGGCATTTACACAATATAGCTAGCAACAACAGACGTCGGCCACAGCAAGGGCTGGACTTATGCAATATAGCTAGCAACAAGCAGCACATCAGCCACAGCAAGGGCTGGCATTTTCACAATATAGCAAGCAACGGACTGATTCACCTCAGCCCGTAATGCAGACAGCAAATATACATCAGCCAGTAGCACGGAAAGCATCTGTGGTCAGCAACACCCACGCAATACAGATAGCCGTTGGCCAAGCAGGCCCAGCTAGCAACATTCGCCACTTACGGCAACTAAGACATTCGGCTATAATCAGCAACCTTAAGGCATACGGACAGCTATTGGAAAGCAGGCGTTGATAGCAATGGATGCCACTTACAGCAACCCAGTCATTCAGCTGTAATCAGCAATATTCGATCAGTACAGACGATTATTGGTAAGCAAACTTAATAGCGATGTAAGACACTTACAGCGACCCGGACATTCGGCTACAATTGTCAACAATCATGTTATACAGAGTGCTGTTAGCAAGCGGACCTTGATAGCAATTAACCATAATCGTGTGATACAGAAGGCTATTGGCAGACGGACATCGATAGCAATGGTCGCCACTTACAGTAACCCGGACATTCAGATTCCATTAACAATATACTATGTTACTAACGCAATAATTACGCAATACAGACAGCTATTGGCAAGCGGACATTGATAGAAATGGTCGCCACTTACGGCAACCCGGGTATTCAGCTGCAAACAGCAATATTCATGCATTGCAGATGGTTATTGGTTAGCGGATGCGATAGTTATGGTTGCCATTTACAGGGACCCAGATATTCGGCTGCGATTATCAACAATCACGCAATACAGACAGACAGGTATAGGCAAGCGAACATTGATAGAATTTCTTACAGCGACCCAGATATTCAGCTGAAATTAGCCATACTCACGTAATATAGCCAGCTATTGGTTGGCAATCAGACCTTGATAGCGATGGTCTCCACTTACAGCAGTCCAGACGTTCAGATTCAATTAACAATATTTTAAGTTACTAACTTGTGACAGAATTGCCAGCAAACGGCAACGTAGCGATACCTGTATAGAAAAATGGTAGAGCTCAGTTTGAAATGTTAGGGAATACCAGTATTACGAGGAATAAACGATACCTAATGTGCCGTGTTTTAGAAAACCTCGAGTAGAGATGCGCCACTACTAGAGTGACAGCCTAGCAAAGGATTCTCAAGAAGCCAAAACTTGAATTATTGCAAAATGTGAGTAAAATTAGGAGCCACATCAACTCGTCCCCCCCTATAACTCTAGCCGATAAGGGTTATAGCCGCGACAACTTGATAAACAAAACTCAATGGATGAGATCTATTTATACAAGTTACGTAGTAGAAAAAGTTCACAGTACCCTAAACAAAATAGAGAACAATTTCATCTTGCCCTAAGCAGGGCGTCTTGAATTAACCTTATTATTGAGTATGCAAGCAACACCTATGTCTCAACACTACAACTATGACTACATGTGGTTGGTATTAGAGGAAAAATCCTCAAGAGCAGAACGTGTAGTTCCTAAGCGTGGCACAACTTCTCATCCCGCAGACAGTGCCAAGGAAGCCGGCCCACGCCCAGTTCAAGGCTAAGATTGGATGTATTGCATAGGTGCTGCTAAGCATAGACAATAAATAGCATATAACACTTCACGATTGAGTTATTCCGTTGGCGAAATATTGTGCACTTCTAACATAGTTCGCAAGTCTTTCTGTTTCTGTAATATAGGCAACTTCTAGATACGGTTGGTTGTAGCTCTTGACCGCTGCTGACTGCTTAAAAACTTTGGCACAGTTCCTAATACACGAGATGGAAATTTCACAAGCGCACACTTGGATGATGTCTAAACGCAATGTCACTATCATGGAATGGTTAGAGTTTGGCCTGAGCGTTGAACCCTGGAAACAGTTGAAAGTTATGTGCCGACATAATACCAGAGATTAACTTTCGCAGGCACCCACACTTGAATGATGACTAATTACAATGTCACAATAATAGATCTTGGCAAGTAGTGTCCGGTCTCCGCACTCATGGGCGCTTGTCGGTTATACTGTATGTCAGATGCTGTACGTTTGTTCCAACACCTGTCTCCATGATGCCAAGTCGCTTGAGTATCTGAAGATAATAACACAAAACCCAGCAAAGCCGCATTTCTAAGTACAAGCAGATATTATGTGGCAACTATCCACTTAGCTATAGAAATATTTTGCCTAGTAGGTATATTGCTCCCAAAAAAGGGAGGGAGGGAGGGTTAACAAGTGTTTACCGTGCAGCGTTTGGTCAAAGTGAGGCCGTTGACCATGTGCTTGAGCCTTTTATATGAGGACTGACCGGAAGTGTTCCGCATGATAACTCATAACAGAGCGTCCCTGGATACATCTACGAGGCAATCCGATGTACGAACTGACCAGTAAAGACACTTAGGCACGCATTCACCTTTGCAAAAATAAATGTTGTTATTTGGATATAAAATCAAAATAACAACTATTATTTTAAGACTAGGCGAAAATAAATCAGAAACACGCTGATAAATAGACTAGTTTTATATATTGATAAATCCTGGCCCTTATATCAGGGCTACATGTACATAGTTTAGTATAGTGATAACAGTGTGGCAGTAATGGCCGCGGTAAAGGAGGACGAGCGGATGTGCCTTTAAAGTATTAAATTGTATGCTAAACGCTGAGAAGCACATACCGCAAGCACCAGGAATTACGCTGCTATTATCACAATGGGCAAGACCTGGCTGCAGCAATGTGTCCCCCCAAAATTTAGCACCGTTTGAACAGACTGGTATCCCATTTAATTTGAATCCTAACTTTACCACTGGAAACATTCACCAAACTGACCCACAACACTCCTAAGGGAGATGCGACCAAGGTCGCCCCATCAGAGAGTCCTGGTAGGCCGATGAATATTAGCCTTAATGCACGTCCGCTCGTCCTTGCACAATGCAGTCAGGAATTTTTTCCCGCCACAATAAAGTTTACTTTATCCCCCAAAAAATTACTGAATTTAAAGGACCGGTAAAGTCAAAGGTAAATTCTAATAGAACATTGTATCATATCAATTTTATGACAGTAAACTATAATTTTCCTAACAGTAAACTGTGAGCGAAAACTATCCTTCAAGGTCTCCAGCAAAGTTGGAGACCCCCATCTGACAATAGATGCTGCCCTAAGCCCGTAAAATGCCGATGTCTCCCTATAAATGTCAACAATTAAAGACCTTGACCAAGTGCGGTGAAGGCCATGCTGAGGACCCAACATGTTTCTCCTTCTCCTCTTGCTTTCAAGGGTGCTAGAAGGACACAAGGCAGGACCCCCAGGGCCCAAAGGAAACATTGCTGACTATTCGCCCTCACCAAGACCGAGTCAAGCCTTTCTAAGAAAATGACTTTCCTGAGCAACTAAGAGTCTAACAATTTTTATTTTTGGAAGACAAGATTGAAACTTGAATGAGGCTGAGCGAACATTTCATCGACATGATCAATAACTGAATTACCCTCAGGATAAGACATGGTGTATGAACAACTTCAAGATAGTTCTATTTAAGAACTGTCATATGTTTCGATAATTTACCATCTTGTAAGGAGGACCGACTTTACACAATTTTAATAGAAATAGCAAACCATAGATGACAAAAATTCAGCTTGACTACCATAGGCAGAGCCCGGCACCGCCAAGTTGTCCCCTAAATTATCTATTAATATCCCAAAATCCTAGGGTTAAACAAACTTAGACTAGGAGTATGGGAAAACAGGACTCTACCATATTTATGACATGCAGCAGCACAGCAGACCACCTGCTGAACCAATATGCAGCGCAATGAGACCAGACTAATGCCCCTTTCAGCCAGTCGGACAGCCCCTTTGCCAGCAAAAACAACCACCTAGGCCGCACCCTGGTCTTATACACGTACACTAAATGCTAGCAATACGAACATGCTCTTATAACTGCCGCAAGCCTGACTCACAGAAAATAGGCTGCAATAGCTTTTAACACTCGATAGTATATTTCCTACCCGCTAATGCGGCTGCCCGACCGGCTAAAACAATGATTTATGTAGCAAAAGCCACCTATTAGAACCATTTGGTTTTAAAAGCCAGCAAGCACCTGACGATAGGATTATATGGTAAAGCCCTATTCAACATATCCGTAAAGTTTGATAAATACCAATAACGACTTTTATTCAATACCGCTTGTGCATTCAAAACCGGATGTAGAGATGAGCCGTAATGGACTCCTACGCATCAGATTCCTAAATTGTACAAAACTCAGTTTGACTTGCTATAAAATTAGAATTTCCAGAAACACACACCCATCCACTCTAATCCATGTCCGGCTGAAAACCTATGTGAACCACAAAATTATACAAACCGGAATAGCAACTAAGCGAAGTTGAATAGGCGAGCATCTGAGCTCTCGCGACGGTTGAATGTTGCGAGATTATGTGTCACGTGACAACATCTTCACTTTTTTGCCTCGATGTCCACCATTTTTGGCGTGAATTTTACCGACTCGAGTATTTTTAATGACATTTTATAGGATTTAATCGACCTGGTGGACATTCTTATCAATGCATGGGGAATATATGCACACTGCTTCGAAATCACACATTTATCATAATGACTACCGATAGACAATCTCTTATCAAGTCTCGCGAGTCTCGTATGCGCCTCACGAGATTAACGATATAGCGCACGGTTTCGATTCCGTCCGTGTATAATTCTGTGTGTGAACTAATCCATATGCCCGACTCAGGGGCCTCCGTGGCCTATTGGTATAGTCACAGTGACTTACATCACCAAGCTCCTCACCACTGTGAGTTCGAATCCCAGTAGGTTCGTTCGGATTTTTCATGTGAGGAAGCCTTCCAGCTGGCTTGCGGAAGGTCGGTGGCTCTACCCAGTTGCCGATTTGTGCCTTAAACAGTGCAAAAAGGACTTCTGGGGTCTTCCTCCACCTATAATTAGCTGGACGTCGCGATGACTGAAATACTGTTGAAAGCGACGTAAAATCAAAACAAATCAAATCAAATATGCCCGACTCCTGAATGTTTCGTCGAAACTTCAGTTTATCTTTTAGGCACGAATCCAACCGGATATATTGAACAATTTTGAAGGGGTACCGATTTTGAAGCCATTCAACCAATCCGAACTTATCATTTTTGTTTTTTATTGTACCGACCGGTGTCCTTTACGGATCTTCTAATTTTGTTGCTAATGAGACTAAACTAACCTTACAGCACCTCACAGGCATAGATATTGATTTTCGGAAGTAACGCAAGAAGTAGATTTCCTCGAAAGTCCAAACGATTAAGCCAGCTGAACCCGTACGCAATTCTTTACTAACTCGCTACTTACATAACCGCCGAGCATTTCGAGGAGCGAGTTCAACTTTGTGGGTGAAATAGCCTGACTACTGAAAAACTGCAGCGAACTTTCAGCGAGTTGGTAAAATTTCAGAATCTTGGACCTTGACAGCTAAGAAATGACTGGTTCCGCGCCAAAAGGGCTGGTTCCCCATTTGTTGGGCAGGTCTAAAAAACACGCGCATACTACCAATCTAAAACCGAGAGCCACCAGATACAACCATCCTAAGTTTTGCAAACCTTGTGCGTGTAGGAGCGAACATAATTGAATAGATGCATAAATTGTGGACACATCTGTCCATTTAATATATATACGCAGTATTTTACCAGATTACATGTAAAGGGCTGATCAGTCAGGGTTAGCCGGACCGACCAAGGGTAGCAAATTAGCCCTGACCGGAGATTCCGTAACCTCTCACTGTATGCGAATTAGCCCAGGCCGAAAATATAAATAAACTGTCAAGATATGTCAAGTAAGAGAGCGTGTCGCCAATAACACGGCAGACCACATGTGATGGGTAGCCGACTCAATTAATTCCCCCCAAGTCGATAACTCCGGTTATTCTCGCATTACCTGGAATAAGTTGTAACGAAGGTATATAGCATTCTCCCACGCTGGCGTTGCCTTTCTCTTTCGCCATTTTCCGCCTGGCATGCTTGTATTATTGTATCAATACTGAAGGCGTCCTTTAAAAGAGCTTCTTTAACAAGTGTTTACCGTGCAGCGTTTGGTCAAAGTGAGGCCGTTGACCATGTGCTTGAGCCTTTTATATGAGGACTGACCGGAAGTGTTCCGCATGATAACTCATAACAGAGCGTCCCTGGATACATGTACACATGTAAAAGTTTATTCCTGCCTTTAAGAAAATAGTTCCAATTTATACATTCATAAATTGCATTATAAGGAATGTTTTCTTTTCTAGCAGGTGGTAGCTTAAAGCAGGCTGAAAGTAAAGCAGAATGTTCCTTAAGGCACATTTTGCTTTACTTTCAACCTGCTTTAAGTTCTCACCTGTTTCAAAACTAGACACAGCCTATGGGGTAATGGGTTAAGTAGATAGGTTACTACTACATGTTTGTTCCTATTTCTTCTTTTTATATATGACTTATAGGACTAATTTGTATCTTTATTGATCAAGTAGTTTCTTTATTATCAACTTGAACTTTCTTTTACATTATTAACTCTCTATTACTACCACAATATTATTTTATTTATTTGGTGTTTGGGGTATGTGTCTGTTTGTGGCGGGAAGAAAATAAAACGGAAAGCTCCTTAGCTTTCTGTTCTGCTTTCATCTTGCTTCCGGCTGTCGCCTGTCGTTCTGTTTACGAATCAGATTTCGTTTGGAGGTGGTAATGGAGAGTTTTTACTGTATATAAGTGTGACTTTGATGTAATGATTGTTTATTAGTTGCATATTTTTTCTATCAAACTTTATGATATTATCACTGTTTGCTCGTTTACTAGGTACATGTATGTACAGTAAATCCTCTCTATAACAGCCATTAGAGTGTGTTGATTAATCGGTATTTTGGGCAGGTGACTGATTGTAGCGAGGTGAAAGTGAAGGGGCTTTCTGTTTTACTTTCACATTGCTTAAAGCAGTCACCTGCTTTTGACATAAATATGTTTAGTATTTTGGTGGCTGTTGTAGAGAGATTTTACTGCATATGACGTTCTTACGTTAACGCGCCAAAACGTCTACAGTATTGAAATGTGTAGCGGTACGTCACTTAGTTATTAAAATAAATAAATTCCTTGAAAAATCCTAACGGTAAAACGTCGGAGGAGACATTTCAAACTTATATCTCGTGTTGGCGGTGTTATTATTTCTTTTACTTTCAGTTACGTAGGAATATTAAACTTTTGACAGGTAAAAAAAAAATACGCATACATATAGGATATTAAATGAGGGTTGATAATTTATTGGATTTATTAAACGAGTCTTTTAGAAAACGATAAAAACGAGGCTTTGCCTAGTTTTCATCGCTTTTTTAAACGACGAGTTTGATAAATCCAATACATTATTAACACGAATGTTATATTATTTTTATAACAAAACCTAGAAATGTTATTTATCGCAGCCTTTGAGGTCAAGTGACTGCTAAGCGCGATATAAGTAGATCTATACGGGAAAAAATTGTTCCAAATTAACCTCGTTCACTAGCATAATGCTTATGTTGTTATATGTATTAATAAACACTTTCCTGTAGATCTAATATTGATTAATTACACCAAAAATCTATAAATTGAATCTACATGATGGAATAAAGACGTTGGAAATCGAACGCGCATAGACCGCATTTTAACGACGTCACAAGTAACGACGTCGTGGCGTACCTCATTTGCATAGTTATATAACTAGTTATATATGACGTTTAAACAACGGGTGTTATTCAACGCTCACGCCGTCTTTTATGTTATAAAAAATATTACAGAACAGAACGGAACAACTTTTATTTCTGACCTGTACATGTGTACATACAGTATCGTCACACAAAACATAATACAGTAAAACCTCTCTATTACGACCATTAAAATGATGGTTAATTGATTATATGAAAGACAAGTGACAGCTTAAAATAAGGTAGCAGTAAAACAGAAAAATCTTGTATGAGCTTTCTGTTTTACTGTCACCTTGATTTAAGCAGTCACCTGTTGAAACACATAATAATTAACATGAATTAGTGGTCGTAATAGAGGTTTTACTGTTAACATATTCTTACACGAGGTAAACTTACATGTAGCTGTATGCGCACGTGCAATGTGTGACACCTGTCCTGCCACGTGGCAAGTTTGATTATGTGATACCATCATAGCTGTGATTAATTAAGAAATAATAAATTCATACAAGTGTGTTATCGTGTAATCGAACACTGCAAGGCGTTGAAATGCGTAGTAATTAAATCACGAGAAAGGTGCCGGACGTTTCGGTAAATTTTCAAAATGCCAAAGCTTGTTACTACAACTCAAATCAACAAAACTTTCCAATAGAAAAATAAATACGGAAAATGTTCAGCCATACGTTACGGCGGACCTGTTTTAAACGTATATTTTTAGTATCCGCTTTTAACATGATACATGTTTATTGTATCAAGCGCACTGGTGCTTGTTAGCGGTTAGAAGCCTGATCAGATACCAAGTTATTCGACATCTGATCAGGATACACCATGTGTGATACTGTATTTCCTAAAAAAAAAAAAATCTAAATTTAACCCTCTCACTGCCAATGTCACTCATTTTTCACCGTTTTAAACGGAATATCGTCTCAAAACTAAATATAAGATTACAAAAACATCGAAATGATTGCACACCAGTTTGGATCCTGAGCAGACAAAGCACCGCGCTTCTTTTGGTAGGAATAAAAAAAAACTGTTTCTAAAGGTCATTTTACTAGATTGTGGCGGTAAAAGTTAAAAGGATATGTAACCCATTACCCCATAGCCTTTTTCTAGTTTTAATGAAGGATGGTCACATAAAGCAGGTTGAAAGTAAAGCAGAATGCGCCTTAAGGCGCATTCTGCTTTACTTTCAGCTTTCTTTAAGCTTCCACCTGGTAGAATAAAGAAAGTATTTCTTATAATACATATTCATCACTGTATAAAAGTGAACTATTTTCTTCAGTGGAGAAATAAATTAAAGGCGTAAAAGGCGTATTTATGGGGGAATGGGTTAAAGAAACATACAGATACTTGAAGCAGAAACCTAGATAACATATATGTCTCTGCTTGAAGGTATTTCTACAATGTAAGCACAAATAAATAACATATATGTTATATTCATTTGTGATGTACAGTAATGCTGTAACTATTTAAAATATACGCCACTTACCGTTTCCTGACTGAGGACTGCTGAGTAGCTCCTGACTTGTAGATTCTCATCACAGAGGTATTTCACCAAAACATGTGTTTCACTGTTGGTCGTCCTCTTTTGACGAAGGTTTTCCATTTTAACACAAGTTGAAAGTAATTTCTTTCAAGTATTCACGTTAACGGTTCCTGATTGTAAATGTGCACTATGGAATAAAAATAAATTGGCAGCTGCGGTGTTTTATAGGTTTTTTTTAATTTGTATATACAAACGTAATATTAATAATTGGTGAATTATTATTTTAAACACGCCTACTGCTGAAAGCTGATTGGATAGTGGCTTCAATGGGTTGAACTTTAAAGCAACGAGCCAATGAGCAGTAACACTTTGATGTCGGAAAGGGGAGCGGAAATGCGCGACTACACTTTCCTTTTAACTTGTCGGTATGGCATTGGTCCAAGAGAAAGATAACTTACCCCCTGTGATCAAACAGCAGGGAAGTTTCCGGATATTGTAAAGCACGCAAAACGATCATTGCTAAAATATATGAGCCAACAAATCTATTGACTCTTACTATACTGAAGTATCACTTTCGTCAAAAATATTGTCTGCAAAATAACTTGAATAAGATTCGTTGCTTTATTTCGAGTCCCATTTACTTCATTTAAGAAAAAGAAAAAACATTTCAAAGTTATACAGGTTTGACCCTAATCACACGGTGAGATACTCGTCGTCTTACGGATCCAAACTGTTTGCAGATATTAACCCATTACACCATAGGGTGTTTCTTATTGGAAGACAATTGACGGCTTGAAGCAGGTTGAATGTAAAGCAGAATACGCTTTCAGGCGCATTCTGCTTTTCTTTCAGCCTGGTTAAAACTATTAAGAAATGCATGTTGCTACAAAATAGGAAATAAATTTGTTTTAATACATATTCATGACAGAAACAGGGCTGCCATTTCTCCAGCTTTTCCTAAATCTTCTGATTTTTTCCAGTTTGTAGTAGTTTAAAGAAGGTTGAAGGAAAAGCAGAATGCGCCTTTAGGCGCATTCTTCTTTACTTATAGCCTGCTTTAAAAAGTCGCATGTCAACAAAAACTAGAAACAGGCTATGGAGTAAATATACGATTCGTTAAATCGCACTTGAAAAATGCAAATTTGGAAATCTTAGAATTTTTCATGTCAGCTTATGCCAGCCGTGCAGTAAAAATTGGAACTAAATGTATGTTTGCATTAGAGGAAAAAATTGTAGGTGTAAAAGGGCATTTTGATAGGGTAATAGCTTAAATAAGCCGCACTTAGAAGATTTTAGCTGTCTTTTCAGGATTCTGTATATTTGCCCTTCTTTGCTGAATAATATAGGCTGAAACATTTCTTTGCGACTACACATCGACTTAGTATTACTGTATTATCAATCATGCCAAATGACTGCTTAATGCAGGGTAACAGCATTTTTCAAAAATCACGTCTGTTGTTTCATGTACCCCGAAGCGTACACAGGTTTGATCCTACCCTCGTCCTATTGCGGATCCAATCTGATTGCATGTATTAACCCATTGCACCATAGCGTGTTTCTTATTAGAAGACGAGTGACGGCTTGAAGCAGGTTAAATGTAAAGCAGAATACGCCTTCACGCGCATTCTGCTTTTCTTTGAGCCTGGTTTAAACTATTAAGAAACGTATTTTGCTACAAAATACGAAATATATTCATTCTAATACATATTCATGACAGTAAAATGTGGAACTATGTTTGCATTTGAGGAATAAGTTATAGGTGTAAAAAGGCATTTTAATGGGGTAATAGGTTAAATGAGCCGCACTTAGCCGATTGAAGCTGCCTATTCAGGATTCATTATATCTGCCATGTTTTACTAAATAAAAAGGCTGAAACTTTTGTTTTTGCGACTACACATCGATTGAGTATTACTGTATTATCACTTATGGCAAGTGACTGCTTAATGCAGGATAACATTTTATTGTCAAAAATCAAGTCTCTTGTTTCATGTACATTTGTATCGTATGTCACAGTTGAGGAAAGACTCTCTCATACGACCACTAAAATTGTACAAGTCATTAAGTGTTTGAGATTGGTGTTTTTTATCTTCGTCAGCGGAATTTCTATTACATGTTATGCTTTCTAAAAGTGTAATTCTTTCTTTAGCAGCAACCTGTTTAGGTTCCTATGTGTTATGTGTTTGGTTACCTCCGAAATATATACTTATTTTGCCGTCAGAAATATTTATTCTATTTGATCACTAAGTCTTAAAGAACAGGCATACATCGTTGTTAAGGAATATGGCTGATACCTACAGAACTACGGTAATGCAGAAAGCTTAAGGAGCTTTCTAAAATACCGCACATCTGCACTTAACTGCAGCCTGTGTTTATCGCCTGTCAATTCATCTTTTCAAGAATTGTTGTTAAACACTGCCCCTCAGACGTGAATCACTAAACCGATCTTACAGCTATCCTGCATTTAGTTGCCACCTTTTTAAAACGTCAGTCAAGAAAACTGTTTAAAATTTGGACTATGACTTTAATTTGGTTTGACTTTAAAGCAACGAGCCAATGCGCAGTTACAGTTTGATGTCGGAAAAGGGAGCGGAAATGCGCGATAACACGTTCCTTTTAACTTGTCGGTATGGCACTGATCTAAGGGAAAGATAGCGTACCCCCCTGTGATCAAACAGTAGGGAAGTTTCCGGATATTGTATAGCACGCAAAACAATCATTGCTAAAATATATGAGCCAACAAATCTATTGACTCTTACTATGCTGAAGTATCACTTTCGTCAAATATATTGTCTGCAAAATAACTTGAATAAGATTCGTTGCTTTATTTCGAGTCCCATTTATTTCATTTAAGAACAAAAAAACTTTTCGAAAGTTATACAGGTTTGACCCTTATCACACTTTGAGATACTCATCGTCTTACGGATCCAAACTGTTTGCAGATATTAACCCATTACACCATAGGGTGTTTCTTATTGGAAGACAATTGACGGCTTGAAGCAGGTTGAATCAGGGATATTTTATAATAAAATATCCCTGGTTGAATGTAAAGCAGAATACGCTTTCAGGCGCATTCTGCTTTTCTTTCAGCCTGGTTAAAACTATTAAGAAATGAATGTTGCTACAAAATAGGAAATAAATTTGTTTTAATACATATTCATGACAGAAACAGGGCTGCCATTTCTCCAGATTTTTCCTAAATCTTCTGATTTTTCCCAGTTTGTAGTAGTTTAAAGAAGGTTGAAGGTTAAGGCGCATTCTGCTTTACTTATAGCCTGCTTTAAGTAGTCGCATGTCAACAAAAACTAGAAACAGGCCATGGGGTAAATATACGATTCGTTAAATCGCACTTGAGAAATGCAAATTTGGAAATCTTAGGATTTTTCATGTCAGCTTATGGAAGCCGTGCAGTAAAAATTTGAACTAAATGTATGTTTGCATTAGAGGAATGAATTATAGGTGTAAAAGGGCATTTTGATAGGGTAATAGCTTAAATAAGCCGGACTTAGAAGATTTAAGCTGTCTTTTCAGGATTCTGTATATCTGCCTTTTGCTTAATAATATAGGCTGAAACATTTCTTTGCAACTACACATCGACTTAGTATTACTGTATTATCACTCATGTCAAGTGACTGCTTAATGCAGGGTAACACTATTTTTCAAAAATACGTCTCTTGTTTCATGTACCCCGAAGCGTATACAGGTTTGATCCTACCCAGACTGTGAGGGACTCGTCCTATTGCGGATCCAAACTGATTGCATGTATTAACCCATTGCACCATAGCGTGTTTCTTATTAGAAGACGAGTGACGGCTTGAAGCAGGTTAAATGTAAAGCAGAATACGCCTTCACGCGCATTCTGCTTTTCTTTCAGCCTGGTTTAAACTATTAAGAAATGTATTCTGCTACAAAATACGAAATATATTCATTCTAATACATATTCATGACAGTAAAATGTGGAACTATGTTTGCATTTGAGGAATAAGTTATAGGTGTAAAAAGGCATTTTAATGGGGTAATAGGTTAAATGAGCCGCACTTAGCCGATTGAAGCTGCCTATTCAGGATTCATTATATCTGCCATGTTTTACTAAATAAAAAGGCTGAAACTTTTGTTTTTGCGACTACACATCGATTGAGTATTACTGTATTATCACTTATGGCAAGTGACTGCTTAATGCAGGATAACATTTTATTGTCAAAAATCAAGTCTCTTGTTTCATGTACATTTGTATCATATGTCATTTACAAAGTTGAGGAAAGACTCTCTCATACGACCACTAAAATTGCACAATTCATTAAGTGTTTGAGATTGGTGTTTTTTTTATCTTCGTCAGCGGAATTTCTATAACATGTTATGCTTTCTAAAAGTGTAATTCTTTGTTTAGCAGCAACCTGTATAGGTTCCTATGTGTTATGTGTTTGGTTACCTCCGAAATATATACTTATTTTGCCGTCAGAAATATTTATTCTATTTGATCACTAAGTCTTAAAGAACAGGCATACATCGTTGTTAAGGAATATGGCTGATACCTACAGAACTACGGTAATGCAGAAAGCTTAAGGAGCTTTCTAAAATACCGCACATCTGCACTTAACTGCAGCCTGTGTTTATCGCCTGTCAATTCATCTTTTCAAGAATTGTTGTTAAACACTGCCCCTCAGACGTGAATCACTAAACCGATCTTACAGCTATCCTGCATTTAGTTGCCACCTTTTTAAAACGTCAGTCAAGAAAACTGTTTAAAATTTGGATTATGACTTTAATTTGGTTTTACTTTAAAGCAACGAGCCAATGCGCAGTTACAGTTTGATGTCGGAAAAGGGAGCGGAAACGCGCGATAACACGTTCCTTTTAACTTGTCGGTATGGCACTGGTCTAAGGGAAAGATAGCGTACCCCCCCTGTGATCAAACAGCAGGGAAGTTTCCGGATATTGTATAGCACGCTAAACAATCATTGCTAAAATATATGAGCCAACAATTAATTTACCCCGTGGCCTGTTTCTAATTTGAAGAGAAATGACGGCTTAAAACAGGTTGAAAGTAAAGCAAATAGCGCCTTAAGGCACCCTCTACTTTACTTTCACCTAGCTTTAAGCATTATCTGCTAAAGTATTCATATATAAATAATTCTTTGATACATAAACATGACTGTTTAAAGAAGAAGTATTTTTTCGGTAGAGAAATAAATCAAAGACGTTAAAAGGCGTTTTTATGTGGTAATGGGTTGATCTTCTTATTTATTTTTTTGAAGCTTCAGCAAATCTCAAAGGTACACGTCCCTATTTTCACGTGTTCTTGTATCATACATGTACATGTGCGTGTACACGTACATAAAAGCTCTATATTATGACCACTAAAACTGCGTTAATTATTAGGTGTTTAGGACAGGTTACAGCTTACAGCAAGATAACAGTAAGCCTGGAAGCTTCAGTTTCTCATGTGTGTAACCGTCTAAATCTACATCTATACAAATTTTCCGTCCGGAATATATTTATTCTATTTGCTTACAAAGGATGCAATAACAGGCTTAAATAGCCATTAAGGCAGATGGTTGATCGCAACAGTACAACAGAGCTTTCTAAATTACTGCTCATCAGCAATTAGCTGCTACCTGTCTTAAAGCTATCCTGCATTTAGGTGCCACGTTTTAAAACGCCATTCAATAAAACTGTTTAAAATGTTGTTTTGAAACCCCGCCACCAATAAACTGCTTAAGAATCTCTCTAGTCCGGGTTTTTGTATGGTAACAGGATTCGATGTTCCTAGCTTTTTAGTAAGTTTGTAAACGACCAAAATCTGTTACATTTACAATGGAGAAAACGTTTATACTTTCCCGTTTAAACGCAAACGAAACGCGAACGCAAAACACTTGAATGCATATACATGTAATGACAACTTTGTTATAAATATGTCTACATATTTTTATCTGAGTGACAAACAGTTTGGAGCCTAATCAGACGCCGGGTAACCCGGCGTCTAATCTTGCTCCAATTTGTTTGCAATTGAAATACTTGTTTTAGCGTAAACGCGTTTATTGGGAAAGAATAACATTTCTCCACAGTATAATTCGATTGCATGCAGTGTTTAAAAAAGACATTTTAAGATTCAGTATTGTCTTGATATTGCTTTTATTTGAAGCGTCTGGTATTTAGGACTAGTGGGCATTTAAATTAAGAAATATCCGTTTAAAAAGAAAGAATGTTTGCGTTAGAGTGACGTATTTTGAGTTTAGAATAATTAATAATTATTCTTTAATCCTTTCACTTCCATTATAAATGATTCCCACTATGACATAATACACCCTCAAAGTTATTTCGTCTGCCAGTCTGATAATAATGTAGGCTAATCTACACAGGAATCATAGAAGACTAATACGGACTCATAGATTTTGGGAATAGTTTTCAGGAGATTTATGATACTAGTATTTAGACTGATGTGAAATTGAAACCGTAAAATCGATTTACTTATAACCCTTTCACTCTCAATGACGCTTTAAAGCGCGTTTGTAACTAGTTGGGGCCTGATCAGACGCAATTAGGACCCACACAGTTTGACTGTCGTATCGACATTTATAAGGTCATACAACATTAAATATATCTTTGAAATGTGTATTGCTGAAAAAACAACATTGAAGCAGACGACAATAAAGCGATGAAGGGGTAAAATTCTCCCGAATAATTTGATCATGAAAGGGTTAAAAGTGGAACTTTACTATATATAGAGCCAAATGGCATACGCGTGTATGCAAAGTTGAAACATCATAAAGGCTGTTTTTGCTGTTGGATAATCGGTTGTACATGTACCGTGTTTCTTTATCAGAAATAAATTTTTGGCAACACTTAAGTAGAAAATAGACTCGAATATTGCACATCGTATTTTTCCGAAAAGAACCAGACAATTCACAATCAGGTTCTGTAAACATAAATCAAACACGCCAAACAAATAGATGCTTGTCGAATGCAGAACGGTTTCGGTTGGAAATAAGCCACAATGAACTTTTTTCGAATGATTTATTTCATATATTGAACACCTTTTATTGTGCGCAATATAGGAGCAAATAGGCTGTGGAAATTAACCAAGGAAACAAAATATCAATCCAGGTAAGGACCAGCGCGATCCGCAGTGGTGCACCACGGTCCGTGACGATATCACCACGATCCGCGATGATAACGATCGCGTCCGGCGGCGAGAACCCCGGTGAGACACCATCACGGACCCATCACGGACCCATCACTTTCCGCGATGGACTGCGGACTACCTCAAATATCACGACGGACAAATACGCCCGTCCGCGTTCGCTGAAATTGCGACGGACCGCGGATTCTTTAAACATTGCGAGACTTGTACTGTACATCTACGAGGCAATCCGATGTACGAACTGACCAGTAAAGACACTTAGGCACGCATTCACCTTTGCAAAAATAAATGTTGTTATTTGGATATAAAATCAAAATAACAACTAATATCTTAAAATCATTTTGTTATCTAAAAACATGGCCGCCAGTGGGTGGGGCATGTTACTGTATAGTAAAAACTTTAAAAATCTTCTTCTCTGAAACTACTGATTCAAATTCAAAATAATTTTACACAAATCGTTAATTGATGACCCTCTACCAGATATCTTAAAATCATTTTGTTATCTAAAAAACATGGCCGCCAGTGGGTGGGACAAGTTTCCTTATATTTCTGTATAGAAAAACTTTCAAAAAAAATTCTCTGAAACTATTGGTCTGATTTAAGAATTATTTTACACAAATAATGATTCATGGGTTACCCTTTGCCAGTTTTCTTCAAATAATCTTCCTAGCTCAAACAACATGGCCACCAGTGGGTGGAGGTGAATAAGTGAAAACTTAATCATAACTGGTCGATTTACATGACCGTAATCATGGATACCAGGTGAGCGATTTAGGGCCGCATGCGGCTCTTGTCCTTATGTTTCTGTATAGTAAAACTTTAAAAATCGTTTTTTCTGAAACTACTGGGCCAAATTGAAAATAATTTTACGCAAATGGTCAATTGAAGACCCTCTATCAGATTTATATTTCTGTATAGAACAACTTTAAAAATCTTTTTTTCTGAAACTATTGGTTCGATTTAAGAATGATCTACACAAATAATGATTCATGGGTGACCCTTTGTCTCTTTTCTTCAAATAATCTTCCTATCTCAAACAACATGACCACCAGTGGGTGGGGTGAATAAGTGAAAACTTAATCATTACTGGATCATTACCATGACCGTAATCATGGGTACTAGGTGAGCGATTTAGTGCCGCATGCGGCTCTTGTTCGTATTGCAATATTCTACATATTATTTAAGCACATAAGAGAGGGGATGTCATGTTACTTTGGATGTAATACTGTGACAATTATAACATTCACAGCAAATGTCTATGTTAACTCATTGAGCCCTAGTGACGCATATATGCGTCTTTTACCGAATATGTACCTGTGACGAGTACGCTTGTCCTATGCAAACAGTAAAGTCCCTGATCAGAGGGCTCCTGCAGGAGCCCTCTGATCAGGGACTTCACTGTTTGTCAGTTTGCAATTTATTACAAAAGAACAACCCTAAATAGTCTAAAATGGACCAGCCTTTATTGCAAACTGGAATTTTCCATTAGAAGTTCCAGGGGATAATGATTTAATTTGGATCCTCCCTAGTATGTAAAGCACTGCAATGAATGAAAATTTGAAATGTTTTCAATGCTAATTTTTATCAAATGTTTGTACTTACAAGTTTCCACAATACATGCTCGTGTATATTGCAAAAATATTGCAATACGGTTCTTCTGTATTGCAATATACAAGTATTGCAATTTTGTATTCATCATAATTGTTACACCCTTAATCGATACTGACCGATTTCTACCACATACGTTTGTAACATTTAAATTGTATACAAGAGAACATTACTCATTTAAACAATAATAACGTTACTAACACATGTTATTTTCATCTGCCTATTTCCGAATTGCAATTGACGCATTTATGGAAAAGCATTCCCCTGGCGTCTGCACACTCATCATGTGCAAACATATTGGTCAAAATGTTTGCCTTATTGATATCTAGGTCATGTTTGAATATTGGTCATGTCCGGTCAAAATCTAGGGCAAATCATAGAACAAGAAATATCTTTAAAAAAGATATTCGGCGGAATGAGTGGTTGAACTAAGGCTATATAGATGGGTGTGCAAAATTGAATGAAATTGAGGTTTTCAAAGATTGAAAAGCAAAAAATAAAAGTATACAATTGAAACAGTAACATTTATTTAAAATGCAAAACTATCATGTACAGAAATGCAAAACAAAACAATAATTTAACCCATATCCTATCTACTGGTAGGAGATCCTCACATTAATCTATTGTTCTATGTATCAAACTTCATTCATAGAGTTTCTTGAAACAAACTATAGCATACACAAAATGTACAGATACAACAGTCTGCTCTACTTCACTCTTGTAAATAATGATGAAACCACACAATTGTGTTTAACTCACTTGAGGCCATTTATATTTAATATTGCTTTTAATGTATGGTAAATGTGTATTAAAACAAATTACAAAACACCTAGCTTCCTCTGTATTTCAGATGTCATCTTAAATTGCATCAGCCCCCAGTGTAGTAAACAGTCTGGTCTGTGTCTCTAAATTTTACACTCACAGCCATATCTGGGAAAACTGTAATTGGACATAGACCAGCCTACAGGGCTCCAGATAAGAGGGAGTAAACTAAACAAATCACATTTATTCACTCATTTCAGCACCAAACCCTATGGTGTTACCACTCATTTTGATTGTCTCAAAGAGACAATTCAAATGTTTCGTGACACCACAGGGTTTAATGCACAAATAAAGATTTTAAGTTTTGAAATAATTCCCTTATCTGGAGCCCTGGCTACTATCCAATCAGACTATTCAGTTTCAACAGGTGCTCTCGAGTCTAAATTTCTGATCAAATATAATTGGTTGAAATGTGTGGCCAAACAGAAAGTGTGGCTAAATAGAAACTAGACAGCTCCGCCGAAAAACATTGTTAACACTCTAGAGGCTAAAAATAAATTGAACTTTAATGAAATTGCTCAAAATGTTTGCCTTATTGATATCAAGGTCAAATTTGAATATGGGTCATATCAGGTTCAAATTTCATCCGATCTTCATGTAACTTGACGATAATGTTTGTCTTGAAGAAATCTATGTCATGTTCGAATGCGGATTATGTTGGGTCAAAAACTAGGTCAAATCATAGAAAAACCTTGTAAACACCACCGTAGAGGCTACAAATCTCATTAAATTTTCAAGAAACTTGTTCAAAATAATTTAGTCATTGATATCTAGGTCAAGTTTAAATGTGGGTTACATGTACGTCTGGTCAAAAACTAGGTCACTGGGTCAAACCATAGAAAAACATTGTTAACACTCTGCAGGCTACAAATCACATTGGGTTTTAATGAAACTTGCTCAAAATGCTTTCCTTATTGATATCTAAGTCAGGCTTGAATATGGATCATGTTTGGTAAACGAATAGGTCACTAGGTCAAAACAAATAAAAGCTTATTTGTTTTCTGTCCAAATGTTTATTGTCCGACTTTGAGCAAAACTGCAGACTAAAACTTTAAGCAGACAATATTGTAGCAGTGAAATGATTGTTGTAAGGAGGGAATCGTTGTTCAGAGTGCCGTTATAGGGAGGGGCATTGAAAATGTAACCCAGGGGCCCGTTTCATAAAACATCTTACGACAAATGTTGTCGTAAGTCAAATTATAAAACTCTCAATTATTATTTATTTCTCCATCTAATCCTGTCTTGTGATATCTTTTTGGAATCGTCTTGAAAAGACGATTCCAAAAAGATGTCACAAGACAGGATTCGATAGAGAAATCAGAGATTAAACGTATTTTAAAGTTTTGACTTACGACAACATTTGTCGTAAAAAGCTTTATGAAACGGGCCCCTGTTGAGTAGCTATCGCTTGTAAATCTCTTCTCCAATGCCTGGCTTGTGTTCGCCTAACTTTATGAAGTCCTTATGTTCCAGGTCGATCACTTTGGTGCATTCCAAGATAGCCGAGTTGTCCACCTGTGAATAAAACAATACAACATATAATTTCAGTGGTGATTCGATAATTCGAACTCGCGTTAGTTCGAATATACCCATATTTTAAAGATAAACGTGGCTCAGCCACGTTTTAACTTCGGAATACGGGTATTTTCAACTTGGCGAGATAGACTAGTCTTATCAAAAATTAGATTTAGTAATAGTGGTAAGATCGAATTAAGCGAGTTCAAAGTATCGAATTTCGAGTATTTCAGTGGAGAATATGTTATTCTTCTCTGTCTAAACGCAGTTAATATAAAATGAAGAAAATTACAACATTTTGAAAAATCTAACTTTCAATCTGAGTGGCAAACATTTTGAAGCCTGATCAGACACCGGGTTATTCGGCGTCTGATCTGGCCCCAAACTTTTTGCAATGGTAATACTAATTTATGCGTAAAGGTAAAATTTGAAAAGAATAACGTTTTCTTCACTATAGCACAATCTGTTTCAAATCCAACAAATACAATATGATAATAGCACACGTATATAAATATAAGCCATACTACATATAGTTCACACAATTTAACAATTCTAAGTAAAACATAAGTTTTATCTGTACGATTTTACAAATATAAGCAATTAAATCAGTCAAGATGTCAAAATTCTGCATTTTGGCAAACAATAATTTAACAAAGAGTATAGACCCTGATTACAGCATACACATGTTTGGTTTTCTTGCAGAACTATGATAATAGGGCTCTTGCGTATTTCAACCAGTTTCAATCCTGATCCAGATCAGGTTCTTAATTAACTGTTTGTCCATAGAGACCTTCCTACTTTGCCGCAGTTCTATGGCTTAATTGTCAAAGGGAATTGTTTCTGTTTATTAGACCGAGATTATTCCCTCTGCCAAGAACTAAAAGGAAGACAGGTCGGAGGTTTTGATCCAATGCGCTGCTGGTCAACGGATTGGATTAGCCGAAACCATCTTCCTGAAATCATCATCATTTCATTTCATCACCCCTCATCAATCATCGGCGCTATATGACCTATTTTGTGTCGCAGTGCCGTAAAACCCAACTCATCATCATCTGAACTGTTTGTCACTTGTATCGATATTTCGTCAGACAAAATAATCTAAATCTTACTTGAAAACATTGCAGACGACACAATCCATGCATACAATATTTTTGCGATGAGAGGGTTAAAGCAAACGATAAAACTAGGCAATGAAAGAGATGATGATGAGTTGGGTTTTACGGCACTGCGACACAAAGTAGGTCATATAGCGCCGATGATTGATGATGGGTGATGAGATGAAATGATGATGATCTCAGGAAGATGATTTCGGCTAATCCCATTCGTTGACCAGCAGCGCATGGGATCAAAACCACCGATCTGCCTTCCTTTTAGTTCTTGGCAGAGGGAATAATCTCGGTCTAATAAACAGAAACAATTCCCTTTGACAAATAAGCCTCAGAACTACGGCAAAGTAGGAAGGTCTCCGAGGCAATGAAAGAGATAATTAAACCATAACGTAAAATGCTGTAACACCTCTTTATATCGATCACTTAACTCTTTCCTCCCTGAAACTTTAAATGGACAATTCCAGTTTCCATTTAAGTCTAGTCCATTTCTGACTTTTAAGGGTTGTTTTGTCAATGTTTGGCATTATGACAAACAGTGAAGACCCTGATCAGAGGGCTCCTATGAGCCCTCTGATCTGGGTCTTCACTGTTTGCATAGGACATGTATACTATTCACATGTACGCTGTTTGTAAGGAACGCCAATATGCGCGACTAGGGTTCAAAGGGTTAAACGAATGTTAATTGATTATTTAAGGGACAGCTGACAGCTTAAAGTAAGGTGACAGTAAAACTGAAAGCTCCTTCGGGAGCTTTCTGCTTTACTGCCACTTTACTTTAAGCAGTCACCTGTTAGCGTAAATACATGAAATTCAACACAAATTATGTGGTCATAATAGAGAGGTTTTACTACATTACAGTACAATGAAGATGGGCGAAGCCTTTAACTAGTTTCAGAAGTTTGATCCGCCCATGGAAGAAGACGCGTACCTTGTGTAAAGGTGTGTACTGTGGGTGATGGTGGGCTTTGACGGGGTTGTTGGTGGCCTTGTTGTAACAGCACAATAACGCCCAGCGGCGGCGATCGCTCGTGTTGGCACTGCTACAGTGGAGCAGGTTACAGTGGGTTATCAATGCGTCCCCTGCAAATAAGAAAATGTTCAGTCGAGACAAAACGGTCATTAGAGCTAAAAGTAAACTATAACTTCGGTACTTTACTTAAGTTCAGAGGGCTCCTGCATCAGAATCTATCCTTTTGAAATATTTCAATTTATTTAAAAACCTAACACCAATTAGTCAAATTGGCCTAGACATACGGCAGTTGAAGACAGGGTTTGTTCATTCGAAGTTTCATGGGTAAATGAGTTAATTCTTTGCATGCTGGATATTTTTTCGTCTGTACAGTGGAGAATCTGTTATTCTTTCCCGTTTAAACGCAAACGTACGCAAACGCAAAGCACTTAAACGTAGAAAAGAACAACTTTTGGACAATTCTGATAATTCATGTTTATCTTGGTGGCAAACAGTTTGGAGCCTGATCAGACGCCGGGTTACCCGGCGTCTGATCTGGCTCCAAACTGTTTGTATTGTAAATAATAGTTTTAGCGTAAACGCGTTTATTGGGAAAGAATATCACATTCTCCACTGTACCAACTGTCATCTGCTACTGTTCTCAAAATAGAATTTTCGAAAATTTCTTTTCTAACAGGGTCAGTGTGTCAAACCACAGGTTCTTGACATATACATATAGATCTATTACCCCCCCCCCCCCCCCCCTTCCCTTTTTTAGCTCACCTGGCACGAAGTGCCAAGGTGAGCTTTTAGGATCGCTGAATGTACATCGTCCGTCGTCCGTCATAGGAAAACCTTGTTAACACTCTAGAGGCTACAAATCTCAATGAATCTTAATGAAACTTGGTCAGAATGTTTGCCTCATTGATATCTAGGTCAAATTTGAATGTATGTCATGTCCGGTCAAAAACTAGGTCACTAGGTCAAATCATAGAAAAACCTTGTTAACACTCTAGAGGCTACAAATCTCATTGGATCTTAATGAAACTTGGTCAGAATGTTTGCCTTATTGATATCTAGGTCAAGTTTGAATATGGGTCATGTCTGGTCAAAAACTAGGTCACTAGGTAAAATCATAAAATAAACCTTGTGAATACCCTTGAGGCTTCAAATCTCATTGGATCTTGATGAAACTTAGTCAGAATGTTTGTCTCATTGATATCTAGGTCAAGTTCGAATGTGGGTCATAACCCGTCAAAATCTAGGTCACTAGGTCAAATCATAGAAAAACCTTGTGAACACTCTAGAGGCTACAAATCTCATTGGATCTTGGTGAAATTTGGTCAGAATGTTTGTCGCATTGATATCTAGGTCAAGTTTGAATATGGGTCATGTCTGGTCAAAACTAGGTCACTAGGTCAAATCATTGGAAAATCGTGTTTACACTCTAGAGGTTGATAGTGGGTATACATGTCCAGTCATAATCTAGGTCACTATAGGTCAAGTTTGCCATGGTGTACCAGGTGAGCGATTTAGGGCCATAGTGGCCCTTGTTTACTAGACTTCTAATAATAGGGGGGGGGGGGGGGGGGGGGTTATAGATCTAGATGTATGTGTCAAGTACCTGTGTGTCAAACAGCATGGATGCTGACGAGACACCGCGTTACGCGGCGTCTCATCAGGATCCAAACTTTGCAAAGGTAATAGTGAATCAACACGTGTAGTCTCAGAAGTGAGTCAACGCTTGAAGTTTCAGAAATGAGTTAACGCTTTAAGTTTCAGGGGTGAATCACACTTGAAGTTTCATGGGGTGAGTCAACACTTCAAGTTTCAGAAATGAGTTAACGCTTTAAGTTTCAGGAGTGAATCAACACTTGAAGTTTCATGGGGTGAGTCAACACTTCAAGTTTCTGGAGTAAGTCAACGCTTGAAATTTCAGAAATGAGACTAAATTTGAGGAGTGAGTCAACACTTAAAGTTTCAGGTGTGAACGGGTTAACACACATTAGTGTGTGATTAAATCAGTTTCAGTTGTATTTATTTCACTCTCAGTTTGTAACATACAAAACATGCGAAATCGAACTTACCAGGTTCCATTTCAGCATAGTGCAATGGGCAAACCTTGGTGATTTCATTTACTCGGTCAATGTCGGCCTCGACTTGTTGCCCGGCCTCATGGTGCTCTATACGTCCGCATTTGTGTGACCCTGGCAGATACTGGAAACCAGCAGGCAAAAATGAATTTATTTGGCAAGTTAGGCGGCTTTTGCCTGCAGTAATTGTTGTCTGTAGCAATGTCAGCCATTTCACTGTAAAGTCATAACGCTTACATTTTGAAATTTCAAACAGTTTAGACCCTGATCCGGCGCCGCGTAACGCGGCGCCGGATCGGGGTCTAAACGGTTTGACATTCATAACAATAGTTCCATTGTATAAAAACGCATAAATTTTCAAATTTACTTGACAAAGACGGAAGATAAATTTAAGCAGATCATATCATGTACGTGGCAGTGTTAGACGGGGTTATTACGTCAAAATGGTAATCAAAGGGCTAACGTATGTTTTGATTACATTATTTCATTTAGAAAATATTACCAGAAAGCCAAACAACGTGAACCCAGATGAGATGCCGAGTAGTTACCGGGCGTCTCGTCTGGACCCAAACTTTTTGCAATATGAACCTTATATTCGGCCATTGGTTACTAAAGGATAATGTAGGATAAATCGGAAAGATTTCATTTCATCTTGTTGAACACTTTTCAAAGGCAATTTCGTTAATACCGAATAGAAATCATGGTAAAATATTGATAACTTAAAAGTGTAGAAATCCTAAAACAGCGGTTACCTGCTCATAAGACTTTTTAATATATTATCTTTCAAGAAAAATTAAAAGCGGTACAGATTTAAGGTATTACAATATACAATTCTGATGAGGTCGGACCAATGTCGGTAAATAGCGGTACTCGGGCATCCTCGTCAGCTGACGATTCGTGCCGACCCTGATCGATTGCACTATTTGATATTTATTGCGATTATCTTTTAAAGTCCGCTAGTAGTTTATTGATATAATGCAATATTACCATATAGCCGACTGATGTGATAAATAATAAAAGAAATTGAAAAAAACAAACAAAAAAACCCACGATTGTTCTGGCGTAATGGAGTAACGACTTGCCTACCTGTAGACAACCGTTCGCCTTCTCGCACTTGTCTAGGGCTATAAAAACGGTGATCATGTCAGGAAATAGACATCCGTTCTCGTACCAATAGCTGTGATATATAAAAGACATGAAGTGAAAGTTACCAGAAATAAATCAACCCTTATCCTATCGTAATATCTACTGCTTCAAAAGTGTCGCTTGTATCATTGCTGCAGATAAAGAGAATCTTAATCCATTACTCCATATATACGCCTTTTTATGAATTTATTTATTCCTCAACTGAAGAAAATAGTTCCAATTTACACACAATCATGAATGTACACAATAAAAACTATTTTCTATATCCTATCAGATGGTAGCTTAAAGCAGCAACCAACTTTTGCTTTCGTTCTCATTTAAATAAAAGATAGTTATGTTTAAACTAAAGCAGACATAAAGTAACGCAAAATGTGCCTTAATGCGCATTCTGCTTTATTTTAACTTGCTTTAAGTGATCACCTGTGTCTTCAAATCTGTAAACGGGGTATGGAGTAAAAACCCATCCACTTTACCCGAAACATTGCATTTTCCTTATATCGCATAAGAAACATTTTTCTTTCTTTCGATTAAAGCCAATATTTCGAAACGCGATAACTTAAGTGTAGCACTATGTATTTCAAAACCAATTTTAGAATATCACACGGAAACCATTTTCAATTTTCTTTTACAGTTTTAAAATCATACAGTGGGGAAGACATATTCTTTTCCAATTTACGCATTTGTTCTTAACCCTTTCCCTTATAGAAGCGACTTTTAGCGCATTCATTTTATTCATCCGCCAAAGAAAATAGTTCCATTTTATACTGTCATGAATATGTACTATAAGAAATATTTTCTATATACTAGCAGATATTAACTTAAAGTAGGCTAAAAGTAAAGCAGAATGTGCCCTAGGGCACATTCTGCTTTACTTTCAGCCTGCTTTAATAGGTCACATATCTTAAATACTAGAAACAGGCTATGGGGTAAAGGGACAATTACTTTCTATGCTAACAGTTTGGTGCCAGATCAGATGTCGGGTAGCCCTGCGTCTGATCAGGCTTCAAACTATTTGCCACCCAAATGTAAATAAATCGTCGAAATTTTCAAAAAATTACATGCGTTTGATTTTATTAAACCGGAAAAAGACATGGCTTCTCCATTGTACATCTTACCCATAGTCCTGGTGCCAGAGATGTCTCCCACCCTCGCGTGCAGGTTTACCCATCAGTTTTGTATGGTAGTGATACACCTCCCCACCCAGCAAACTCTCGCAGGTGCTCACAACTTTCTCGCACCGCCCGAGCATTCCTGTGATGTCGTTTCCGGGCTGGTTCCACAGCACAAGATGCGCCTTTCTCCCCTCACTATCGTCAACCTATTATAATTGCATTTTGTTTAGACTCATACGCTCAAGAAAACAACACTTATTATCGTTTAATATTATCAGTTCAATCGATTAGTTTTGAGATTTGAAACAGTGAAACGATTTAACGAGTATTTTGAAATTTAAAGGTCATGTGTGTAGACAATTTCCAAATATGCCTGAAATAATATGCACGTGCTTCATGATAGGGTTAAGGTCAAATCCGTTTTTCAGACTCTTTACAGTAGTATGCAGTGTTACAAGTTCTCTTATATAAACAGTTGCAAATCATAGTATCAAACACATTTAGGAAAGAAATGTTCACTATTAATTTTCTAGTTTTCCACATATCTGTATATCAGTTTGAAACCATCGTCAGTACTTTAAGGACTTTAGATAGTTTTACTATATGTATATAACAAATTAATTGTACCTATTCAAAGAAATATAAATTTGGTTGTCGGAAGAATTGAATAGTCGGTTATACAGATGATAACATAATGAAGGACAGAAGTAATACAAGAAAGCTCGTCCTATGGCCGTCCCCTCTCTACAACAACACCCAATAGGAGACAAAGATTATGTGTGTTGTTAAGAGAGAGATGAAATAGGGCGGCAAAATTAATACATACAGTTTGAGTTATAAACATGACTTAGCTTACATTTGCAAACAGTTTGAACCCAAATCAGACGCCGCGTAATGCACCCTGTTATTCTTTCCCGTTTAAACGCAAATGTACGCAAACGCAAAACACTAAAACGTAGAAAAGAACAACTTTTGGACATTTCTGATATTTCATGTTTATCTTGGTGGCAAACAGTTTGGAGCCTGATCAGACGCCGGGTTACCCGGCGTCTGATCTGGCTCCAAACTGTTTGTATAGGAAATAATAGTTTTAGCGTAAACGCGTTTATTGGGAAAGAATAACACATTCTCCACTGTACTTTCAACCTGCTTTAAGCAGTCACCTGTTTTCAAAACAAGAAGCATGCCATGGGGGTAATGGGTTAAGAAGCCTTACCCCATACGTGTGCAGCCTATACTCATCCGAGGAAAGGCATTTGGTGATATGGGCTACTTCCGCTTTGGATAGAAGGTCCCTGCAATATAAAAACAAAGTTTTACATGAGTCAAACTTTGATATCTCGAACTCGCTTCAGTCGAACATATCCTTAATTCAAAGTTAAAATGTGGCTTAGCCACGTATTAACTTTGTAATTACGATATGTGTTAAATAGTGAAATTCATCTAGATATACAACGAAATTCGGGTTCTGCGAATTCGAGATATAGAACTTCGACTATACCGGTACATTAATTTGGCATTGTGGTGTACGACGTGTTTTCTTTCTCAATAAACACGTTTACAAGTGCTTCTGTAAAACTGGTTTTATTCGCGAGAATATAATTTACGCATTAATTCGCGAATGTGTTGCATCGCGTCTCTAGTTTTTCATGACGCGAAAAATACCTGTTTTACAGTAAATCAATTATCATTGCAAAAAACACTTTGGAGCGAAAAGTCTGATTAGGCTGCGAACAGTTTTGCTACTCAGCTAATAAAACACTCGTCAGATTTTCAATGAGTTGCCATTGTCTACATTTTATTGCATTGTGTTTCCGTTTAGTTATTTTTAAATGTTAAAGAATAACATCTGCCTCCACTGAAGAAAAAAGTACGACTATACACATAAATACAGTGCTCCCTCTACAACAACGCCCAATGGGAGAGAAAGATAGTGGGTGTTGTTCGGTGGGAGTTGTTATATGGGGGGTTGACATACAATTGCAAACAGCCTGAATCCAGATCAGATGCCGCGTAACGCTGTCAAGCTGATTGTCACTGGCCATTATGGGTTTTTTCTATCAAAATGTACATTATGTGACTGAGAAAAACAGCATACGACAATTTTAAGCAGCCATGAAAATGTTGGACGCAACTATCTTGTTTGGGGAACAGCGGCAATCGTTGTGGTGGAAGGTCGGAATCGTTGATCATATGTCCTTTGTAAGGAGAGAGCACTGTATGTATACAAAGTGTTCCTTTTAGGAGTCTTCTGATCAGGGTCTACACTGTTTGAATAAAGCAGACGTATTTGCGTTACTCTGTGTGTAAATAACTTTTAACGGAGCAGTTGATTAGCAAATAACTAAGACCCTAAACATGTGGTTCCTTTAAAAGCCCTACTGTAGCGCGTTCAGTTACCGTATCGATGGCCATCGAGTGCATCAAAAACGTAACAATTTAACTAAAACAACCTGTTTGCACGATATCGATGGCGAACGGCCTCAGAGGTAGTGAGCCAACACGAACAAGAAAAACAAAATGGCGACCAAATGAGTTTACAAAAAACAGCGAACAGTGAGTCCCGAGTTAATTTCTCATCAATAAACCAACATTTTCCGATACTTAATGTATCAAACAAAGCAGCTTACATCAAACATTATATGCGGTAAAATTGATGAATTTCAGTTTATTAATACACCTTTGCGTGTGTTATTCTGATTCGTATATAAATCGTTAGTACCTTTGAAAAGTAAATAAACATGGGGGCGCAATGAGTTATAATTCAAGAGCATTGGAGAACGTTAGATGCCGTACTTTAAGGGTTGTTTGCATCTGTTAACGTTGCCGTTCTCCGATACAGTACTTGAACGCGCTACTGATCTAGGTCTGCGCTGTTTGCAGATGTCGTATTTTACAGAACGGTAGGTAGGCGAGTAGTTCAGACCCTGAACAGGGAGCGGTCGGGACATTTAGGGATCACCTGATTTAGATCTACATGCACTTAAAGATGTCATTAATTTTATTTTAATCTACAGCGCTCCCTCTCTACAACGGCACCCAATTGGAGACACATATTGCGTGCGTTGTTCGGAGGGAGTCGTTATAGAGAGGGAAAATTGAACCTTGACTTACATTTGCAACAAGTTTGAACCCAGATCAGACGCCGCGTAACTCGGCGTCTGATCTTGATTCAAGCTGTTTGTCACTCGTCATTATACTTATTCTATCAAAATCTCCACTTATATATAACTTTAAGAAAAAAAACAGACGACAATTTTAAGCAGACGATATTGCGTTAGACAAAATGTTCATGTTTAGGGAACCGCGGGAAGGGTCATTGTAAGGAGGGAGTCATTGTTGGGAGGGTCGTTGTAGAGAGGGGGTGCTGTATTTCAATTTCTTCATGTTTCATGCCTATTGTATGTCAGACCAAAATGAAAAGCGGGCGTTTCCCCTTTTATTGGCAACCTTGCTATTGATGTGACTTCATACCACATCATTTACTAGTACCACACACATTGTTGTAATTTTAAAATATGTATGTGTTGATTATACTACTGTGATGTCGCTATGTACATATTGAAATAAAACTATCTACCCGGTATCTGCAGGAAATATTTTCTTTCTTCTAACAGATTGTGGTATAAAGCAGGCTGAGTGTAAAGCATAATGCGCCATAATGCGCACTCTTCTTTACTTTCAACCTGCTTTAAGTGACAAAACTTGCTTTAAGTGTTAGCCTGTCTTCAAAACTAGAAACAGGGCTAAGTGGTAAAGGAGAAGTGCGCTTACCTTATCATGATGCAGCCATGCTTATCAAATGAGCGTTTGATCTCCTCATTCACAGAAAAATTATCGTCATATTTGTATTCTGCAAGTTATACATGCATATTGAAATGTCCGTATACATTTGCTGTCAGTAGGCCTTCAATAGTTATTTGCAAACAGTTTGGAACGCGGCGTCTACGACGTTCTACAAATGACTTATGATGCAAACATATGTGTGAACACGTGACTTAATTTTTCCCCGCAATGCAAAAATAAATTCCCTTATATGAAGCCCGAGACCTTCCCACCTTGTGGTCATATAGAGAATTATTCTGTTTATTAGATCTAGAGTATCTCCTTTGTCAGGAACTAAAAGGAAGGCAGATCGGTGGTTTTGATCCCATGCGCTGCTTTGCAACGAATGTGATAAGCCGAAATCATCTTCCTGAAATAATTATCATCTCACCACCCCTCATCATTCATAGGCACTATATGACCTATTTTTGTGTCGCAGTGTCGTAAAACACAACTCATCCCTTCAAACCTATGCACATCAAGTTCTTGAAAAAGGCGTCCTTTAATACTTCTATCCTAATGTTCTGATCAAAAGCAATGGGAAATTTGAATCGGGACAGCATGAAGCAGACTGAAAGTAACAGGGCTGCCATACATGTAAGTTGACATAAAAAATCCGAAGATTTCCAAATTTGAATTTTTCAAGTGCGATTTTACGAATCGTACCTTTACCTCATAGCCTATTTCTAGTTTTGTTAGCATGTGACTACATAAAGCAGGCTGGAAAAAAGCAGAATGCGCATATTGGCGCATTCTGCTTTACTTTCAGTCTGCTTTAAGCTACCATGTACTGGGGGAAAATCCGGAGTTTTAGGAAAAAATCCGGAGAAATGACAGCCCTGAAGTGAAGCAAAATTATACGCAAACTACTTCAAATGAGTTTTCTTTGGGTAAGCGCTTATAGTCCATAGTCCCGTTACTCTTAACTAAGCATGTTAGGCTTTAATTTATTCCTCCACAATAAATGCTTAATAAATATGCACCATTGTTTAGTTTGTAGTATACCTACAATTATCCTTATGTATTCATGTGAAAACATGTGCTGAGTGAAATAAAGAATTTGAATTTTGACGTTGAGCCTGCATTAAATGATCAAATGTGTTCAAAACCGGAAACAGGCTATGGAGTACATGGTTACACCTTTCTACGCTTTTCATTTTCCATATACTAAGAAAAGTAGCCCACAAGTTAGGAATCTTAGATCAAGGTTATAGGGGTTGAACTCTGGTTACGCATATATGCGTCATTTGCAAACGGTGTACCCGTGAGAAGTACACTTCCCCTATGCAAACAGTGTTGACCCTAATCAGATGGCTCCTTAAGGAGCCCTCTGATCTATGTCGACACTGTTTGTCAGTTTGACATATACAGCGCTCCCTCTCTACAACGACACCCAATGGGAGACAACAATTATGTGCGTTGTTCGGAGGGAGTCGTTGTAGAGAGGGACATTGGTGAACATTTGCAAACAGCTTGAATCCAGATCAGACGCAGCGTAACGCGGCGTCTGATCTGGATTCAAACTGTTTGTCACTCGTCATTAAGTTTTTTCCCTGTCAAAATGTCCAATATTAAACTTTGAGAAAAAGAGCAGACGACAACTTGAAGCAGACAATAGTGCAGTAGTGCAAGCGTTAGACATAACGGTCGTGTTTAGGGAACTGCGACAAGGGTCGTTGTAAGGAGGATCGAGTCGTTGTTCGCAGGGCCGTTGTAGAGAGGGAACACTGTATTTTCAAAATCAACCCTAAAAAGTCAAAAATGGACTATACTAAATTGAAAACTAGAATATAGTGTCCATTTGAGGTTTCAGGGAGGAAAGAGTTAAGTTGAGACTGAGATCCCTCAAGCATTAGGTTGGTCATAGTTGAGCTTTTGCTCATATCTGACCAATTGACTCATTGCATGCTGGGTAATTTTTTCGCCTGCAACAATTGTCGTCTGCTTTTGTTCTAAAATTAGAATTTTTCAAAATTTCTATTTTTTTTAAAGCCGCATTGTGTTTTTGAGAAACCTGCATAAAACGGTTGTTTGGGGTCCCATTTGAACTACGTGGGACGTGATTCTTTCACAAAAACCGGCTTTATCTAAGAAATTCGCTTTTTAAATTTTATTTATAATAGTTTTGTGCTGCACAAATTAAAAAGCCTCCCTTGTGAATGGAAAGAAGGACAACTCTGTAAATACAGGGCTCCAGATAACGGAAGTATTTCGAAAACTAAAATCTTTATTTCTGCTTTTAAACCCAATGGTGTCATACTCATTAAACTTGTCTCGAAGAGACGGTTTAATCAGTAGTAACACCATAGCATTCGGTGCTGAAATGAGTGAGAAAATGTTAGATTAGTTCAGATTACTACCGCTTACATGTTTATCTGGAGCACTGAAAATGACCCTGTTAACCCTTATTCTGCTGCACAGACGTCTGTTTTGACATTGTCGTCTGCAAAATGTGTTCAGTTTAGATTTATGCATTGTTTTAATTAAACAAACCTTAAGACGAGTGTCAAACAGTTTGGATCCAGATGAGACGCCGCGTTATGCGGCGTCTTTCTAGATTCAAATAGTTTGTAAACTCCGTAAAGTTACGACCAGTAGGCACAGGGTTAAACACTATGAGATTCAGTAACAACGTGTAAATATTATTCACGGTGGGTAAGCGATTAAAAAAACTACGGAGAATCTATACCTTGAGCTTGCTGAAAATGAAAAATCGAATACAGTTGAATGAAAATCCTTCAAGAGGTAAAGGAGAAATGGAGTGGTCATTTATTACTTAACGTATTACCAACAAGGCTAAGATTACGCACATGCAACCATTGACCAAATATTTGGCTAAAAATAGAATAAAAACTTGTCCTTTTACAGAGTGGACAGGGCAAAAATAAGGATAAAATAGCAAAATTTTAAAAATTAAAGAACCATAACTCCAACATGCCTTCAGCGATTTGGGTATTTATAGAACTGGACCAAGATTTTATACAAATATTATTTTCAGCAAATTTGGTGAAGATCCAATTAAAATTGTTTGAGTCAGAAAGCTGACAAGCCTGAAGTAGTCAATTTTTAGTCATTCAAGAGCAATAACTCCAACATGCCTTGTGCGATTTTGGTAGTTAAGATGATTGACCTAAATTTAATATTAATAAACATTGGTGAATATCTGATAAAAACTGTATGTGTTAGAAAGCAAAATATGCTGAAACATTAATTTTTAATACTTTAAACAGGCAATAACTTAGATATACCTTATGCGATTTTAGTAGTAATCAAACTAAACCTTGATTTTATATCAATAAACATTTTCAGCAAGTTTGGTGAAGATCCAATAAAACGTATTTGTGTTAGAGAGCAAAACTTGCTGAAAACAGTCATTTTTAATACATAAATGGCAAAAACTCAGATATGCCACATGCGATTTTAGTAATAATCAAACTAGATCTAAATTTTATATGAATAAATATGTTCAGCATGTTTGGTGAATATCCGATAAAAGCTGTTTGTTTTAGAGTGCAAAAATGACTGAAACAGTTATTTTTTATTAATCAACAAGCAATAACTCAAAAATGCCTCATGCGATTTTAGTAGTAATCAAACTAAACCTTGATTTTTATATTAATGAACATTTTCAGAAAGTTTGTGGAAGATCGGATAAAAAATAGTTGAGTTAGAGAGCGGACAAAAAAGTGTGATAGTCTAACTGACTGATGGATGGACGGGCGGAGGTAGATACGGTTGCACCCAGTGAAGTTGATTTCGGCTGTATCACGTGATACTAAGCCGTGTGGAAATTGATATGTCAGACGTTCTATTTTCGGTTTGTTATGATTTTAAATTGCCCTTTTTGGTGATTTAGGTCCGTCTTCATCATTTCATAGATCAGTTTGGCCTATAAGAATGTTCCAACATTATTATTAACCGTTATTGTATTTCAGGCATTAAGAAAAGGTCTGAAAACACAATTGGGACTTTAAAATTCAGGGTCAGAATGGCAAAACAGTTTGGATCCTGATGAGACGCCGCGTTACGCTGCGTCTCATCAGGATCCAAACTGTTTGCAAAGGTTATGACTGTGGCAGATATATCCGCCGCTAGCGTGCAAAGAGTTAAATACTTGAGAACGATCCCAGACTCAACTCAAACGCTCTAATTATAACCTTGCGGTCTGAGAAGGAAATATAAAATGCAGTATCAGTATATATTTCCATATGAGAGCCTAAAGCAGACTGAGTGTCGGTAAAGGAAAGTGCTTCTTTAGGAACATCTTCTTTTACTTTCAACCTCATTTAACCCTTTCACTACCAGGTTCACAGTATGCGGTCTCCTACTGTACCCTCACCGGAAGTCGGTAGCTATTAGGGATACAGTTTCGCCAAATAGGCATACAGACGTGTTATTGTGTTGCCCATCGCAGTTAAAACAACTGGATTATTTCTCTTTTACAAGGAAATGTACGTTACTTTGCATTATATTAGATCTAACAATGGTATTCGGAATTAGTCGAGTGTCAAGTATAAGTCTAACGCACGTTTTACTTCTTAAAAACATACCAAACTTTGGGTCGCTCCTCATCGCTTTTAGGAAAACTGAGATATTTTATAGATTTTCCCACAATCTGGGGCAATAATGCAAATTTTAAAACGGCTAATCGGCGAATTTACCATTTTTATATATAAAAACCAGACGCTGTCTTCCGTTTTCTTGCAAATAGTCGAAATCGAAAGCTTTTTGTGTAGAGCATAAATGTATGTGTATATTGACCAAACTGTATGACTAATCGCTAATTTCTGTATGCTAATCGCAAATTTGATAAAACGACTGTATGCCTAATCACACAATCCTACTTTCATGTCTTATAATTTCATGGAGACATGGGCGAATGGCTGTGTTATAACTGCGATTTTTCTTCATCCTCATTCGAAGAAACCATCAACCACGCTGTATACAATCATCCAATCAGCGTTCTCCAAGTTAAAAGGAAACTACATGTAGGAGGCAACACATTCTTTTTCAAATCAAAAATCTATCAGATCGTACCTTCCGCAATATTCTCGGAAAATACGTTCATTTCATGTATTAAGGAATCGGGAGAATACAAGATAAAAATTTCGCCATGCCTAAATCTTAAGGATACATTTGCGTCACCAGACAAAAACACAGTATGCGGACTCCTTTTGTACCCTCTCCGGAAGTCGGTAGCTATACGGGATACAGTTTCAGTAAATAGGTATACAGACGTGTTATTTGTTGCTCATCACGGCAAGTTTTGAGACGGCTAATTGCCAAATTTACCTTTTTCACATGTAAAAATCAAATGATATCTTCCATGTTCTTGCAAATCATCGAAATCGGAAGATTTTTCGTGTAGATCATATATTGACCAAACTGTATGAATAATCGCTAATGTCTGTATGCTAATCGCAAATTTAATTAAACGATTGTATGCCTAATCATACAATTCCGATTTCACGTATCTAGTTATTTCATGGAGACATGGATAAATGGCTGTGCAATAACTGCAGTTTTTCTTCATTGTCAGTCGGAGAAACTATCAACCACGCTGTCTACAATCATTCAAACAACGTTATCAGAGTAGAAATGAAAACACGTGTAGGAGGCAACACATTCTTCTTCAAATAAAAAAATATCAGACTTTACTTTCAGTAATTTTCGTAGAAAACAAGTTGATTTCCCCGTAAAAAGATGTCGGCAGAATATAAGATAGCAATTTTGCCATGCCTATAGTTTAAAGATAGCGTCACAAGACAAAACAAGAAGCGTGTATGAGATACACGGATGCCCCTGATGGCACAGGGAGGTGAATCCAGACTATCCTATAAAACTGTTCGAGTTAGAGGTCGGAAACCGTCGTGGATCGCCATGAAAGCATCCTTTTTAGGAATTCAAGGGCCATAACTCAAAATGGGCCTAGTGTGGCTTGACGCTGCTGGTTATCAAGTTGGTCTCCATTTTATGACAACAAAGATGAAAAGCAATGTGTTTGTGAAACACAAATACCCCCTAGCAAACATCGTGTTCGGAAATGTAATGCTTATTTGCAAAAAGCAGGTCAAAAGTCAAGATCGCATGGTAAAAAAACATTGACATAGTTGGAAAAGTCTTAACACAAGAAAGATACAATGTACATACAAAGTATGGAAGCTCTATAGGTCTACTGAGTATTTTTTGCCGACATGATGGTGTAACGCACGCTAGGACCACATAGGTCGATAAGTCACAACATGAACCTAAATGATCCTTACTTCAGGACACTAGAACATAGCACTTGTCAGACATGATTTTTTGACGTAATAACTTCTTTAAAAAAATTTTTTTTAAATGTTTTAGTATATCAGTTTGCGTCTCTTTTCTAATGCAAATAAAATTTCATTACCATTGAAATGGTTATCTGACTTAGATATATATATATATTTTCATAAATAACGTTCTTGTTTTGCTTAAGAAAAAACTCAACATGTGCTTTGGAACACTATAATCTTTTTCTAGATCGGAATGTTTGATTTTGAAACATACAAATATACTTCAAAAGACAATGACTTCAATTATAGCCTGGTTTAAAATAAAAACTGAGTATTTTTAAAGTTTTTTATTTATTTTATTTATTATTATTATTTATTTTATTTATTATTTATCTTATTTTATTTAAAAAAAATATATTTTTTAAGTACATGTAATATAATTCTAAACTGTGAAATGTGTGCATAACTGTAAACTAGTTGCTATTACTTGACAGAAGTTTCTTAAATTTATTAATGATAATTATAGTATCAAATTTTGTTTAAAAAAGTACTTCTGCAATACACAAAAAAAAGGTCTAGTGTCCTCAAGTAGGGTCATTTAAGTTCATGTTGTGACTTATCGACTTATGTGATCTTATCGTGTGTTATACCATCGTTTCAGCAAAGAATTGCCCTTTAAAAAATTAAATACACATGCTTTTGCACTTATAATATTGAAGTTACTGATCAATTGTCACTACTTAAATATGTCCTCGTATAAAAGGCTCATGTGCAATAATGAAAGAGTTATAGCCAAGGTTAAGTTGTTTGACACAAGACAGGCCGACAAACGGACAAACAAACAGACAGGGCAAAATCTATATGCCCCAAAATCATATATTCTGGGGGCATAACAATACAAAAAATTACATCAACACCATTGAAACCAAAACAGACAGCTGCTCGTGTATACTTCAGACCAAGAAATGGAATTGAGTGCATGTTTTGACAGAAATTCAAGAAACGTCCACTTTGGAAGATGTAGCAGAACAAAATACTTGATGTCTAAAACCCTTTGACAGCCATGTTCATAAAAATTGAATCAAAGCAAGCTGTACGATTACCAAATTATTTTAGAAAAGTATATGCAATTATGGTACAGTGCGTTTTCGATTAGGCATACATTGCTGAAAATATATCGGCTATTAGGCTGACAGTGCATGTTTTCAATACGAGCCATTCCAAGCAATAATTTGACCATTTTCCTTTAGATATATCAATGTGTTGTTTGGTTAAACAGTTTTGACAATTATTATACTGGAAATCGTTCAGAAAAACGAATATATCAACAATTGCGCAACGCAAATAACACGTCTGTATGCCTATTTGGCGAAACTGTATCCCTAATAGCTACCGACTTCCGGTGAGGGTACAGTAGGAGTCCGCACACTGTGATACTGTGAGGTTTTATAGTCTTCTTTAACCCTCTTACCGCCAAAATACCGTCTGCATTTGGTAGGGTCGTCTGCAATAGTTTTAAAGTCAGCTTTAGGGCTGTTTTGACTGAAGAAATGTCGATACGAGTGTCAAACAGTTTGAATCCTGCTTAGACGCGGCGTCACGCGGTGTCTAATCAGGATCCAAACTGTTTGCAAAGTTGCCTTTTGCAGTAAAAGAGTTAATTACATGTAGTAATTTGTTTTCAAAACTAGAAACATGCTAAGGGGTAACCGTTTAACCCAATATCCATAAATACGCCCTTTTACGCCTTTAATTAATGCCTCAGCTGAAGAAAATAGTTTCAATTTATACTGTCCCAAATATAATTCATAAGAAATATTTTCTATATTCTAGCAGATAACAGCTTAAAGCAGGCTGAAAGTAAAGCAGAATGTGCCTTAGGGCGCATTCTGTTTTACTTTCAACCTGCATTAAGTAGTCACATATCTTCAAAACTAGAAGCATGCTAAGGGGTAACCGTTTAATACATGTTTGACAGCAACCATATACAATATTCCATTTATATGATTAGATCTATAGATATGCATCATGAGTTTATTAGTTAAAATAATACAGACAAACGAGAGACAAAGTAACTTGCTTACCAAACTCCATGTTTTAACTTCGGAAACCTCTAGAATTGTACGCTTGAAACATAGCTAGTCTACTATCAAATATAACTGACCCTATTTTCCTTGACCGATGACCCACTGTGAACCCAGCCCCTTTATCATACAGATCGTTTCACGTATACCTATCTGAGTCAGATACGGGCATAAAAGACAGCTTTTATTAATATTGATATAGATCTAGATTCTAAATCTATGTATTTGTATTTTCACGATAAAATCTAGTTTGACATTAAAAGCATTGGTGGGTATTGGTATAACTTCCAAATGGCTTTCTATCATATCAAGGGGTATTTTGTGGAGCAGACGATATATTTATGATATACAGTCCAAACTCGATACTTCGAACTCGCTTTAACCCTTTCCCCATTAGAAGCGTCTTTTAGCGCATTCAGTTTATTCATCCGCTGAAGAAAATAGTTCCAATACATACATTTATGAATATGTTCCATAAGAAGTATTTTCTTTTTCGTAGTTCTAAGATAATAGCTTAAAGCAGGCTGAAAGTAAAGCAGAATGCGCCTTCAACCTGCTTTAAATAGTCACCTATTTTCAAAACTAGAAACAGGCTATTGGGTAAAGGGTTAAACCGAACTTACCGCGAATCTTTCATATGTTTAATTCCGATACATCGAACTATAGCTTAAATCGAACATATACCTGTATTTCAAAGTTAAAACTTGGCTAAGCCACGTTTAAAAATTTGAAATATGGGTATGCTCGAACTGAAGCGAGTTCGAATTATCGAGTTTCGACTGTATATTAACCTTTTGAATGCTGGTGAATGGATATGCATATTGAAGATTTTTATTTAAACAGTTTGGATCCAGATCTAATCCTACTGAATATGACAAAATATGAGATCTGATTGTCTCTGCAAATATATAAAGAAAGATATAACCAATTTTAGAATGTCGGGGCTGGCCTAGTGTATCTATTCAATGGTTCAAAAGTTGCTTTTCTCATGGTCAGACTACGCAAATGACCTCTTTTCAACGCTGAGTAAATCAAACTATCGTCTGCTATTGATATTTTCTGCCAATTTCTCAATTTTGTTCGGCTCCTTTTAACAGTTAAGACTCAGATCAGGTCCCATTTAAGTGGAGTCTGGTATGGATCCAAGCTGTTTCAAGAAGTCCTGAAATCAGGTTTTCAGTTTTAAGACGGCTAACCCTTGGTGGTGTTCAGCTGACTAATATTTGCAAACAGCTTGGAGCCAGATCAGACGCTGCATTGCGCGTCGTCTGCTCAGGATCCAAACTGTTTGTCAACAATGTTTCTTTGGTAAAAAATGTTATTTCAAAACATTAAGGAATAAAAAAAACAGACGATAAATGTTGAGCAGACGTGGATCTATTACGGCAACGAAATGGTTAAATAGCTCTAACCAGTGTAGATCTAGTAGATCTATGTGGTTATCAGTCAGACAGATTTTGAACCAGAAGGTCAGCTTCATTGATAACCCCTAAGGCCAATCGCAATCGGAATACCTCGGGGATTTCCTCATTGAATTATCTGAATGTCGTGCAGCTATGCAGTACAGTCACATCTATCAACATAAGCGACGCATTGGTTAACCCTACTCTATATACGTTCCAGGTCGGCTTTAAACTTGAATTCAAGTAGGCCCTACTCGTCCACTCAGTATATCTATATTATGACCATTTCATGTGTCGCGGTGCCGTGACTGAACCCAACTCAATCAAATCCACTCAGTATATATAGGCCTACAATACAATAGAGCTACCATCTGCTAGGATATAGAAGCTCTTTACTTTTAAAAGTTTATGGCGCATTTTATGACATATAAAAGGAATAAATTAAAGCGTAAAAGGGCGTAATTACTGAATGCAGCTTAATGGTGGTCAAAATAAAGCATAAAGCTCTTTTAAACTCAGCATCATGCCATCTTTGTAAAATCTGGAAAAGGTATAGGAACGCTTACAATGGTTATTTGCAAATAGTTTGGATCCGCATTACGCGGCGCGCCTGATATTCAGGATCCAGTGAAGGAGTTAAACATCGACCTATCTTTGGAGAGCTCGGTAGATAGGTCGATGTTTAACTCCTTCACTGGATCCTACATAGCGATACACTAATCTAATCGAATATCTAGATCTATCCCTAGTTACCCTGTTATACATGACTTTAATCAATTAATATTCGATTGATAGATCTATTTTTGCTAGATCTATAGATCTACCTTTTCAAGATTTACAAGTTTCCAGGATCTGTATAGATCTAACGGTTTCAGAGTAGATCTAGATCCAGATATATATCATCAATCGTACACGAAATGACCACTCGATTTACAATCAGAAACTGCTTGAGTCTCACAGGTGTTTCTTCAGTCAAAATTCCAAAAATATAAATTTGAGAAAAAAATGCAAGCAGACGACACATTTTAAAACAGACGATATCTAGTGTTTTAAGCAGACGACAGTCATGAGCAAACTGTATTTGATCTCGGGGTAAGTACACATCGACATTTGTACTTATTCGAGGTATGGCACATCATATGCAGCCTTGCTCAAAGCATAGATTTATTCCACATAAAATGAGATTAAAATCTAATTGAAACAATAGATCTACTCCTCAATCCTCATAGCTGCTGCGTAAAATATTCAAGACCAAGTGCATTGCAACTGACATGATGAAATACAGAGTGGTCGTTCTTTTACAATAAAAGCAATACGAGCATAGCAAGAACGATAACTCTGCAAGGCGTTGGTACTGAAACGGACTATAGTCACGTGATCACTGAAAAGAGCCAATCATATTCCGTATTGATGATTCTGATGTTGATTGGGGAAAGATGGCTGTCAGTGATGTAGAATTATTCGACTGACATATTTACATCCGTATTTCATGTTTTCTGTGCTGAAACCGTCGTGCTGTACGCAGCAGAATGAATGGATGATATAATAAGTGACCAGTAACGCCATTAAGATATGCCGAAGAGAAAGACCCAGTCGGGAGATGACGTTGATAGCGACCTCTCCGTGCCTCTTCCGATTCAGACATTTTTCTGGAGACAAACCCGGTGAGTTTTTCGGCGCAAAGTTCATGCCCCAGGGCTCCAGATAAAAGGGAGTAAACTGTACAAATCTAACATTTTCTCACTTATTTTAGCATCAAATCCTATGGTGTTACTACTCATTAGAATCGTCTCTTCGAGACGATTCTAATGAGTAGTAACACCATAGGGTTTAAAGCAGAAATAAAGATTTTAGTTTTTGAAAAACTACTGTTATCTGGAGCCCTGGATCATGACCTGAGCGACGTTTTAGAATAATATCATTTGAACCATTAGTTTAGTAATGCTCACGTTTGGGAATAGTCGAGATATGCACAGTTCAACCTGTCTTTAATCGACGATCCAGATTATGAATTTGAAGAAGGGGGGGCGGGGGGGGGGGGGGTGGGGGGTGGGGGGGGGGGGGGCATTTTTGGGAGATCTAAGTACCGAATCTTCAGCCTGCCTTATAAAACTGCTAGGAAATGCTGAACCAGTAGAAGCGTGGAAAGCCATTTTTTTACAGAAACTTTTCAAAGGTGTCGTGTTTTCTTAACCATTCATTCCAATTTTATGCCTCTAATTTGTTCTTCTACTCATGGAGAAAGGACAAATGGAGAAGTAACTTATACTCAAATCTGCATTTTCCCGAAAATGGTGTCGTCCGTTACCTGTATGTGCGATAACGCTTAATCGATCGATAATTCAACTGCACCGGTACGCCGATAGCGGGCTATCGCGTTTTTTATCGTGTTGAATGGTTACCTACTGTAACCTACGTTTTTCTCTCGTTTTCAAAACCTCACTAAACTATCAATTTATAAGCTATCGCCTCAAATTTTGTACTACGCGTAAGATAATGGTCTAATAAAACATCTGTATTAAAATTTATAACGATAAGATGACATTAAAAGCATTTATTTTAACACCAAACTTCGTAGGTAAACGAAAAAATACGTTTTTCTCTCATTTTCAAAACCTCACTAAACTAACAATTGATAAGCTATCGCCCCAAATTTTGTACTAGTTGTGAGATCATGGTTTAATAAAACATCTGTATTAAAATTTATAACGAAAAGATAGCATTAAAAGCATTTCTATTAACACCAAACTTTCGTAGGAAAAACGGAAAATACAGTACTGTACGTTTTCTCTCTCATTTTCACAAACTCACTAAACAAACAAATTATAAGCTATCGCCTCAAATTATGTATCAGTCGTGAGATCATGGTCTAATAAAACATCTGTATTAAAATTTATAACGAAAAGATAACATTAAAAGCATTTCTATTAACACCAAACTTTCGGAAAAAACTTTGTTTTCTAGCCGCCAGCGAGCGCCGCTGATTGAACGACACGATAAATCGCGAGCAGGCCGGATACTTCTCCATTTGTCCTTTCTCCATGTTCTACTGAAACAGGGCTACCATAAGTTTCTCATAAAAATTCCTAAGATTCAAGCGCAATTTTAGGAATCATACCTTTTAACCCTTTAGCTGCCAGGCAATATAACACTAATATTATATTTGTTACCAGGGTTTTATAAACGATAAATAAATACGTTTTGCTGGTTCAATAATTCTATTCAATTAAACAGCCTGAAACAATAGGAATAATATAAGTATCACAGACTAAAGGTTACAATGGATATTTAAATCAATACAATAATTCCACGATTTCCGTCGCTTGTTAAACAAGCTAAATAGTAACAGCCGTAATAAACATGTTGTCTAAATATAAATTGTAACTTACCAGGCTATGGCACATTAAATAAATTTAATAGTAAATAGTTGCTGTGAGCAGCAAAGCTAATAATGATGACTCTATAGTAAGACTAATGTAGGTGTTGACACCATGACATCTAAAATACGAGTGCCGGGTTAGCGCGGTAAATTAATTACGTGGCTGTTAAAGCGGGAAGATGGGATGATGGGAATTTAAGTTAAGTGCACGTGCAAAGTGACAACACCCTCTCTCAGAACCTGTCTTACAACTCACTCTCACGCAAACATATGACAAGTTGCACGGTAGATCTACATGGACAAATGACGTAGTACGTACGCTACAAGGAAACCTGGTCAACATATTTATGCAAACAGTTTGGATCCAGATCAGACGCCGCTTAATGTAAAATTACCTGCGAGTTATATTTACAAAGTTATACTAGAGAGAAAATATACCAGAGAGCTAGTCAGGCCAATTGGACCCTTAGCTAACGTTTTGACACACATATCAATGTTTTCTAAACTTGTGAAAAACATTTAAATTCCAAAATTAAATGTATGCTGAGCAGAAATCCGAAGATTTCTGAGGAAAAAATCCGAAGATCTTGAGAAATTTAGAAAAATTCGAAGATTTCAGAAAAATCCGGAGAAATGGCAGCCCTACTGAAGACAATAGTTCCAATTTATAAAGTCATGAATATGCACCATAAGAATTATAATTTTTATTCAAACAGATGATATCATAAAGTTAAAGCAGGCTGAAAGTAAAGCAGAATGCATCTAAATCACATTCTGCTTTACTTTCAGCCTACTTTCAATAGTGGTCGCCTATCTTCAAAGCTAGAAATTAGCTTTTTGAAAATGGGTTAAAGCAGGTTGAAAGTAAAGCTGAATTCCCTTAAAGGCACATTTTGCATTACTTGCAACCTACTTTAATTATATTGTGCTACTGGTCATCTGCTAGGAGTAGGATAAAGTTCTGGAAAAAGAAAATAATTTTTATGTTGAACATTCATTATATCGCAGATTGTTTTTATTAATTGAAATTTTGGACAGCACTTACTTTGCTGGCCCCAAAAGGCTGGGAAATAATGACATTACTGTATACATGCATATAGAACGCCCATGAGAAAAAGGCTATCTTGGAAAATAACAAGATTTTGACCTCGAAATCCGACCCTAGATATTCTTTTCAACAGAATAATCAGGGGCTAGCGCCGGCCCTGAACCCCCAAAGTCGCTTCGTGATAAAAGACAAAACAGTGGCCCGTTAACTCTTGCATGGCAAGGAAAATCGTGGGGTCTGGCAAAGTACCGTAAATTCTATCCGAAATTTTGATCAGATTCTTTGTCACCTCTAAGTCATTTTTTTAATGTATACTTTCTTCTTTATTTATACAGGCCATTCATAAGACCCAAACTAGGTCAGCTTTGTGAGGGAGCTTGTATAGTAAGTATTCTGATGTTATCTGTGTTAAGCATGGTGACTAATTATGTGAGAAAAATATGCAGCCAGACTGGGACTCAGAGTCAAACCCGGGACAGAAGGTTATGATTCTTATAATCATTATGCTCTACCAACTGACATTTGGTGCCAAATGTAATAACCAGCTACGAACTGTAAAATATGTCATTTTGACTAGCAGAGAACAGATAGAGTGTTCTTTAAGTTGAAGAAATTGTCCCGAATTCTTTTGTAGAGGGGGGTGCGTGTAAGTCAAGTGTCTCTAGTGAGGTTGAGTTTACAGTTCATTAGTTGAATGGCAAGAGATTTGTGTAAGCAGTCATACTCCTAGCTCAGACTGGAGAGTGTGCTCTGTAATAGTGCGCTCACATTTGCTCTACGGCGGCCGCAGAGACGTGAAATCGAGAGAATCTTACGGCAGCCGCACGGCGTATCCCAATGTTTTACAGGCTGTAGAGGTCGCCGTAGAATTATAACACGGAGTTATAACATTTTTCCATTTCTACGGCGGCCGTAGAAACACAGGCCATAGACTGGTTCTACGGCTGCCGTACGGCAGCCGTACGGCCGCCGTAACTCGATGGTCAATTTCCCTATTGAACATTGGTACTTTTGTTCATATATGTAAAACATGTATATTATCTAAAAATGGATTTAGATGTTCTCAAATGCTGTCCAAATGTGTCCTTTGAGTTCATGGTGTTGTTGGACTGGTATAAGTTGTGTGAACATGTAGCAAAACCAAGTTGTGTAGCAGGAGCAGCATTTTGGTTGCAAGGTAACTGGTGGGACTTCCACGGCGGCCGTACGGTCACCATACGGCGGCTGTACGGTTGCCGCAGATTTTTTAACCCCACCAAAATAAAATCTCGCCGTGCGGCAGCCGCAGCAAATGTGAGCGCAACACACGGCGGCCGTAGGAATTCTGCAAGCCGTACGGCAGCCCCAGCAAATGTGAGCGAGGCATTAGTGAGGGTTCCTTATATAGGTTTGAGTCCCAGTCTGGCTGCATATATGTCTCACCATGTTACATCTGTTTGTGTGAATAATAATTTGTTTGTCATTTTGAACAATGATTGTACTCTAATAATAAATTAATAAATCATATTAACATTTTATTATCCTAGAGCTTGTTTAAAGTTCAAGAAAGGTGATTTGCTTAACCCTTTACACCATAGAAGCCCCTTTTAGCACATTAGAATTATTCGTCCTCTAAAGAAAATAGTTTCAATTTATACAGTCATGCATATGTATCATAAGAAATATTTTCTGTATTCTTATCATAAGAAATATTTTCTGTATCCTAGCAGATGGTAGCTTAAAGCAGGCTGAAAATAAAGCAGAATACGCCTTGAGGCACATTCTGTTTTACTTTCAGCCTGCTTTAAGGCGCATCCTGCTTTTCTTTCAACCTTCTTTCAGTGGTCACCAGCCGTCTGTATCTTCAAAACTAGATAATCTTTGCAAACATTTTGGATCCTGATGAGATATCGCATTATGGGACGTCTCATCAGGATCCAAATTGTTAGACACTCGGACCCTGTAAGGCTGTTTTAAAAAGAAAATTAGAAATATTCTATTTGTTGAACAGTAGATGCAACAACATTTCTTTTTTTCCTTCATCTTCTTTCTTATTAATACTTCTCTCTATCAAGACTGATGATTATATATATATAAATGAGAAAAGGCACTTTTTGAGGTGTACCATTGGGACTGTATCCAGAAGACAAAAATTACCCAGCATGCAAAGAGTTAAAGTGCAAACCTTATCTAAATTTCGGGACCTTTGCATTAGGGCTCAGGATGAAGGAAGTATTTAAAAAACTAAAATCTTTATTTCTACATTAAACCCTATGATCTCTTCGAGACAATTCTAATGAGTAGTTACACCATAGGATTTGATGCTGAAATGAGTGGGAAAATGTTGGGTTATAGTTCAACTTCAGTTTAATTACTCCCTCTTATCTGAAGCCCTGCTTACGTTGCCTCCATGGGTCATTTAAACGGGATCATACTGTATAGGATGACTCAACACAGATATAACTGTAGAACTTGTACTTATTTCAGTCGTTTGAGAGAGTGGTGGTTCAGAATATCCTCCATGGTCAGAACCCAGGACTGTGTGATGCCATACAGAGCGTATCCAGGTGGAAAGTTATACAGGTGAGAGACAATTGCAGAGCTACTGATAATAAGTTGCTCATAAAAATCCAAATACAGTAGAACCTCTCTATTACGACCACTAAATTGTGTTAATTATAAGGTGTTTACGACAGGTGACTGCTTAAAGAAAGGTGAAAGTAAAACAGAAAGCTCCTACAGGAGCTTTCTGTTTTACTGTCACCTTGCTTTAAGCTGTCACCTGTCTTTTATCCAATCAATTAGTATTTGTTTTAGTGGTCTTAATAGCGAGGTTTTACTGTAAATCCATATTTTCAAGAGAGTTTTAGTAATCATACCTTTAACCCTTTCACTGCGATGCTCTATAACACTAATACATGATTATGCAAACAGTTTGGACCCAGATCAGACGCCGCGTAACGCGGGGTCAGATCTGGATCTAAACTGTTTGATACCCATATCAATGTTTCCTTCGTAAAAAACGCATAAGAGTCCAAATTTCAAAAATAAGACCAGATAAAAAATGGTAGATAGGAAGAAAAGGAGAAAAAATCCCTGAAGATTCCAGAATAGAATAGAATAGACTTTTTAACCCATTACCCCGAATAGACTTTTTAACCCATTACCCCGTAGCGTTTTGAAGACCAGTTACTTGTTAAAGCAGATTGAAAGAAAACTGAATGCACCTTCATTTTTTTTAGCTCACCTGGCACGTAGTGCCAAGGTGAGCTATTTTGATCGTCCTCTGTCCGTCGTCGTTCGTCCGTCCGTCCGTTTGTCCGTCCGTCCATTCGTCGTCAACAATTTCTTTAAACGACATCTCCTCCGAAACTACTGGATAGATTTTTAGCTCACCTGAGCTAGCTCAGGGTGAGCTTTTGCAATCCTTGAATGTCCGTCGTGCGTCGTCAACAATTTTAGTGTTTACACTCTAGCGGCTACAATATTTATCCAATCTTTCTCAAACTTGCTCAGATGGTATATTGCTATAAGAGCTCGGATGAGTTCGATTATGGTTGAAATCGGACAAATAGGTCATGAGTTATCTACCTTTGAATTGCTGAAAATGCCATATTTAACAGTGTTTACACTCTAGAGGCCACAGTATTTATCCAATCTTTCTAGAACTTGTCCAGAATGTATATTACCATAAGAGTTCGGAAGAGTTCAATTTTGGTTAAAATCGGGTAAATAGATCAAGAGTTATCTACCTTTGAATTGCTGAAAATGCCATATTTAACTGTGTTTACACTCTAGACGCCACAGTATTTATCCAATCTTTCTAAAACTTGCCCAGATTGTATATGACTATAAGAGTTCGGATGAGTTTGATTTTGGTTGAATTCGGACAAATAGATCCAGAGTTATCTATCTTTGAATTGCCGAAAATGCCATATTTAACAGTGTTTACATTCTAGAGTTCGCAATTTTTATCCAATACATCTCAAACTTGCTCAGATTGTATATGACTATAAGAGTTCAGATGAGTTTGATTATGGTTGAAATCAGATTTATAGGTCGATAGTTATCTACCTTTGAATTGCTGAAAATTCCATATTTAACGATATTTACACTCTAGAGGCCACAAATTTTATCCAATCTTTCTTAAACTTACTCAGATTGTATATTACCATAAGACTTCAGATGAGTTTAATTATGGTTGTAATCGGATCAACAGGTCAAGAGTTATCTACCTTTGAATTGCTGAAAATGATATATTGAACAGTGTTTACGCTCTAGAGGCCACACTATTTATCCCAGCTCTCTCAAACATGCGCAGATTGTATATGACCATAAGAGTTCATAAAAGGGTGATTATGGTTGGAATCAGACAAATAGATCAAGAGATATATCTACCTTTGAATTGCTGAAAATGCCATATTTTACAGCGTTTACACTCTTGCAACCACAGTTTTCAATGGATTTTGATTATACTGGTACACAAAGGATGTAGCTATACGTTCTGGAAGGAGTGCAATTATTGTTGAAATGTAATAATTGTGGCAATAGTTACCTGCCCTTGATATACTTTGAAATGCTAGAAAAAGTCTTCATTTCGATCAGTATTGTTTAGGCTCTAGTTATTTGCCTTTGATGTACTCTACTATACTACAGTGTAGGTCGACAAACTTGAAAGGATTTAGAATAAAACGGGTGAAATTCAAAGGTAAAGCTATCGGGCTTCATTACAAATGGTGAGCGATATCAGGGCCTTCAGGCCCTCTTGTTACCAAACTTGCCCTGAATGATCCTTATATGGTCCTCTTTCAAAGTTGTTCAAACATTTCCGGTCCGTTGCATATCTAGGTCACAGGAGCTAAAAATAGATTTTTTCAATGAAAACTTAAAAAATCTTCTTGTCTGAAACCACAGTACCCTGAGCTTAGATATTTGACACAAAGCATTGTCTTCAGGTCCTCTATCAAGATTGTTCAAATTATGTCCCTGGGGTAAAAAATGACCCACCCATTATATAGTGAAATCTTTAAACATCTTTTTCTCTGAAACTAATATGGCCAGAGCTTTGATATTTGGCATGATGATTGTTCTAGAATCCCTTAACCAATATTGTTAATATGGTTCTGGCCAGTTGCATATCTAGGTCACAGGAGCTAAAGATAGATTTTTTCAATGAAATCTTAAATAATCTTCTTGTCTGAAACCACAGTACCTTGAGCTTAGATATTTGGCACAAAGCATCATCTACAGGTCCTCTATCAAGATTGTTCAAATTATGTCCCTGGGGTAAAAAATGACCACGCCCTGGGGGTCGTAATTTTACATAGAGTTATGTAGTGAAATCTTCAAACATTTTTACCTCTGAAACTAATATGGTCAGAGCTTTGATATTTAACATGCTGACACTTCTAGAAGCCCTTAACCAATATTGTAAATATGGCTCCGGTCCGTTGCATATCTAGGTCACAGGAGCTAAAAATAGATTTTTCAATGAAAATTATGTCTGGGGTGAAAAGTGATCCCATACCAGGGGTTATGTGACCCTTGTGTTGGATTTTCCAATTGAGCGATATTTAGGCCCGCATGGGCCTCTTGTCATTTTTAAATGTTTGCTAATTTATTTTCAGGTGGCCTTTCCCCATGTCATGCATGCCTGTGCATCTTTGTTGGAAAACCGTAAAAACCACCACCCAGGTACAAAGTTCAGCAATAGCGAGACTAAGCTCCTGTACACGCTTCACTGGATTATACTGGATGCAGCCTCGGAGTGCGAGGACACGGCCACAGTTCAAGATACAAAATCTAATGTACAGTCAGTTCTCCTGCATCCACTGAAGACCATACAGCTGTTTGTATATTTATTTGCACCGCTGGTGAGCACACTTGAGGACTCAGATTTTCAGTCACTGAAGTTGGAGAATGGTTTGAGACTGTGGCAGCCACTATGGGACTACGAGCAGCCAGATATCCCATGTTTTTCCACGCCTGTTAAACCTCAGAGGAATGTTCTGAAGGCGCAGAGAAGTTTGCTGAAAGTTAATACAAATGCAGCCAATATTTACATAGGCAAAGGAACTTCGAGGGAGAATTTGAACTTTGGTTTTCAGTTTGATACAGAGAGTGTGAAATCGCTTGAGAGTGATGTGTCTCCCACTAGACTGGCACCGCTGGCTAGACTCAGTGATAGTGAGTTCTGTTTCATGTCCCAGTCCGAGTCCCAGTCTGTGTTTTCTGTGTGCGAGTACTGTAGTAATGTTAAAGGAGGGAGAGCCAATGAGGGGCCGGCAGTGTGTCGATGTGGCCGGAAGGACAGCTACGTGGAAGTTGGACCAGAAAACAGGCAGACAATTCTGGACAAGCTAGGGTCTATAGACAGAGACTTTAATAAACACCGCCTGGCTAGTTGTGTGACTAGTGGAGTGAAAGGGGAAGCCCCTGTGGATGTAGTGAGCGCTAGTTATTTTGACGTGGCTGTGCTACAGTGTCTGTTCTGTCTACAGTGGGCTGATGAAGGTATATACTGGTCACTGAGATATATCCATCGTCGCTTGCTGGAAATCTCAGATGAGTTTCTACACTTGGACATAAAGGAGAGGGAGAGAAGTCACTCGCTGACCTTTGCTGATCCAAACACACTGCTGGGAGCTACTGCAGCCCCAGGTATGAAGAAAGACTCAAGATACAATAAGCCTGGTATGGGCTCCCAGAAATTTGCCTCCATGTCTCCGGGCCTATCAACAATCCCTAGTGGGTCTGAGCCGTCATCCCCTATCATTAAACCACAGTTCCCACAGTACAGACGAGAGCCACCCTTCAAGAAGGTTTGCATGGTAGAACTACGGCAATATGCAGACAGCACAAGAGCCTATGTAAGAAAAAAAGATTCTCTCAGACATGACATATCTCCAACAAGAGTTGTCTTCAAAACCAGACTGGATAAATACCAGTCTCCCAAACACCAACGAGACAGTACGGGAATGTACAACCTTACAAAACACCGGGGTCGAAGCTCTGTGGACATTTCACCTCGGTCTCCTACTACTAGCAGACAGTCTGCAGTGAAGACAAGTTTAAGCTGGGCTGCTGATAGCTCGGCTGCCGGTACATCAAGATTTGAGGTTCCTCCGTCCCCGGAACATGACTCAGAGATAAGCAGTCAACACAGTAGTAACGACTCGTCCAGCTGGTCACAGCCGGGTGACTCGGGGTCATATACCCCGAAACTTGGGGCAGCCAATAAACCAATCATCACAATTACACAGGAAACGCCGCAGAAATCGCAAAGAAGCTGGTCACGTGTGTATGATTATGCCAAGTCTGAAGGCTCGGACCTAGACATGTTACATGAGGGCGACCAGCTAGCTGCTGGTATGGCTAGGAGTATGACAGACTCTAATATTTGTTACCAGCCCGGGGAAGAGGTTCATGAGGTGGCAGGATCAGTACACTACATACAGAAAAATGGACACCTCAATTACAAGGTCATTCTCCAGGTAAGTTCAGAAATATAGAGCAGAGCTCCAGATAAGAGTGAGTAAACCGAACAAATTCAACCTTTTCTCACTCATTTCAACACCAAATCTTATGGTGTTATCATCTTGAAGAGACGAATCTAGTGAGTAGTGACACCATAGGGTTTAATGTAGACATAAAGATTTTAGTTTTTGAATTACTCCGCTTTAATTAAATATCTGGGGCTCTGAATATGGAGTCATACTTTAACCTCAGGAGGTTATCTAGGGTCTAACGAAAATTATTTTAACCCATATTTCTCAATTGATACATCTTTCTACACATTTAACTTATTCCTCCTCTAAAGAAAATAGTTCCACTTTATACAGTTGTGAATATACGCAATAAAAAATATTTTCTATTGCCTAATAGCAAAGTAAAGCAGATTGAAACAATTTTAAAATTGTATGATAGCAATGATCTGTCCTAAAAATGTATAAAGTTTTAGATCTACGGCATTTTGACCTGAAAAAAACAACAACAAAAAAAACAACAAACCCATAGGCCAAGTGTCAAATAGTTTGGACTCTGATCAGACCCCAATTAATTAGGCTCAAAACTGTTTGTAAATTATTCATGAATCTGTATTGGAATTATGTTATTGATATATTAGAAATCAGTTCTTCTATATATACAGTAAAACCTCTGTATTAGGACCACAAAAAATAATATTAATTGATGATTGTACAGACAGGTGACGGCTTAAAGCAAGATGAAAGTAAAGCAGAAAGCTCCTAAAGGAGCTTTCTGCTTTACATTCATCTTGCTTTAAGCAGCCACCTGCCTTAAACATAGAAAATTTCACCTCAAAAGCTGGTTGTAATAGAGAGGTTTAACTATATTGTTATATAAGAAATCAGTTATTGTATGTATTTCTACACATTTATGCCAGGCGATTCACTTTATGGCCAAAAATGATGGAGGAGAGAAGATGTGTGAGGTCCTATTGAACATTCTGAACTGTCTTACAGACCTGGATATAGTAGAGACAAGTAAACACATACCAAATGTCAAATAGTTTGGATTCTGATCTCTAGGCATTTAATTAGGCTCAAAACTGTTTGTGAATGTGTGTGTTATCCAATGAATCCATATTGGAATAGTGTTATATTAGAAATCAGTTACTCTACATACAGTAAACTCTCTATTACGACCACACAAAAGAATATCCATTGATGATTGTACAGCTTAAAGCAAGATGAAAGTAAAGCAGAAAGCTCCTAAAGGAGCTTTCTGCTTTACATTCATCTTGCTTTAAGCAGCCACCTGCCTTAAACATAGAAAATATCACCTCAAATAGTGGCTGTTACAGAGAGGTGTAACTGTTTTGTTATATAAGAAATCAGTTATTTTATGTATTTCTACCCACTTGTCCCAGGGGATTCACTTTGTGGCCAAGAATCATGGAGGAGAGAAGATATGTGAGGTGTTGTTGAACAATCTGAACTGTCTGATAGACCTGGATATAGTAGAGAGGAGTAAAGACACGCCCGACAAACCCCCGGGTGGAGGTCAACCCACCACTGAGGGAGAGGAGGAACAGCACACTACAACAGAAACCACCAAACCAGAAATGGCAGCCTTTGACTTGGCCATGGACATATTGTTCAGGTAGACGTTAAAGATTTATAAGTTGAACCCGTTAATTGCCCCATAACATGTTTCTGGTTTTGAAGACAGGTATCCACTCAACCCGTTACCCCATAACCTGTCTCTAGTTTTAAAGACAGGTGATCACAAATCCATTGCCTATATAAACTGTTTCTAGTTGTGAAAGTCACATGACCACTTAGAGCAGGTTGAAAGTAAAGCAGAATGCGCTACCATCTGTTAGGATATAGAAACTATTGGTTATGGTTTTGTTCATGACTGTATAAAATGAAACCATTTTCTGTAGTGGAAGAATAAATTAAATGTGTTAACCCTTAGCCCGCCAAATAAATTGTCGTCTGCTATATTTCTCGTCTGCTTCAAGTTTCAAAGTGCTTCAAAGTTGCTCAAAATTGCTGAAAATGTTGTCCGAGTGTCAAACAGCTTGGATCCGGATGAGACGCCGAGTTACTCGGCGTCTCATCCGGATTCAAGCTGTTTGCATATGGAGCTATAGTCGTGAGTGGCAGGCTAAGGGTTAAAATGCGTATCTATGGAGTAATAAGTTAAACCACTTTTAACATTCTTGTTTCCATTTATTTCAGCGTGTACAAATCCCTTGGCTGTCCACATGGCTGTGGGGATGGATTGCGTGGTCGCCATGGCGACCTGTTGAGACAAAAGGGCCATAACTGCTTACAGCGTTTACAGAAAATCAACCCGGCCCTGTTCAGAAGGTACATGAAGGAAACGGTGAAAACTCGCCCAATACAGGAAGTGGTGGACTTCTTCCATGCCTTTGTGGGGCTGTGTGTGGACCCTGCTTATATGCTCCAGCCACAACATAGTAAGTGCTGTCAGGAATTTCCAGGGCTGCCATAAGTTGACATAAAAAATCCTAAGATTTCCAAATTTGCATTTTTCAAGTGCGATTTTACGAATTGTACCTTTTCCACATAGCCTGTTTCTAACTTTGATACATGTGACTACTTAAAGCAGGCTGGAAGTAAAGCAGAATGCGCCTGAAGGCGCATTCTGCTTTACTTTCAGCCTGCTTTAAGCTACCATGTACTAGAAAAAAATCCGAAGATTGAGGAAAAATCCGGAGAAATGGCAGCCCTGATTTTCATATTTTGCATGTGTACTCAACTCAAGAAGCTCTTGAGCTCAGTATAAATTGGGTCATGTCCGGCAAAGGTCATGGTCATTTATAAATTAAATCGGCTGAATTTCATCTTTGTCATAGATTTCGAACTACATGTGATAGATTCTTTTTATTTGACATGTATTCTGAACTCGAGAAGCTCTTGAGCTCTGTAAAAAATGGGTCATGTAAGACAAAGGTCATTGTAATTTAGAGGTCATGGTCACATCAGTGGGCATGGCGTTTCACAAACACATCTTGTTAAAATATGGAATACATGACTAATCTATTTGAAAAACAATTAGCTTTGTAAGTAGGGGAAATAATGTAATGGCAGCCATAGGTGATATTACTTTAACTCATTACCCCGTAAATATGCCTTTTAACGTCTTGAATTTATTCCGCCACTAAAGAAAATAGTTTCATTTTATGCAGTCATGAATATATACCATAAGAACTTTTTATATCTTTGCAGACAGTCACTTAAAGCAGGTTGAAAGTAAAGCAGAATGTGCCTTAAGGCACATTCTGGCTTTACTTTCAACATGATTTAAGTAGCCACCTGTCTTCAAAACTAAAAACAGGCCATGGGGTAATGGGTTAACAAAGTGTAGTGATAGTCCATCTGAATATTTTTGCTGTTATAAAAAAGCTTTATTATTGATAAGTTGCTTCCAGTCATTTATCAGCCTGTAACATAGTCGGCTACTGTTGTATTGAGCTTTGTTGCTTCCTTAACCCATTACACCATAAAGACGGCTTTTTACGTCTTTAATTTATTCTCTGCTGAAGAAAATAGTTCCAAGTTATACAGTCATAAATATTTATGATAAAAAATATTTGTTATAATTTAGAAGATATTAGCTTAAAGCAGGCTGAAAGTAAAGCAGAATCCTCCATAAGGCCCATTCTGCTTTACTTTCAAGCTGCTTTAAGTGGTCACCTATTTTCAAAAGTAGAAACAAGCTATGGGGTAATGGGTTCACCCTTTCCCTCATAGAAGCGCCTTTTAGCACATTTAATATATCCTTCCACTGAAGAAAGTAGTTCCAACTTAAACAGTAAAAAACATGTACCAAAAGAAATATTTTCTATTTTCAAGCCGATGGTAGCTTAAAGCAGGCTGAAAGTAAAGCAGAATGCGCCTTTAGGCGCATTATGCTTTACTTTCAGCCTGCTTTAAGTACCCACCTGTTTTCAAAACTAGAAATGGGCTATGGGGTGAAGGGTTAAACCATTACAACACTGAAACCTAATACAGAACATTCCACCAAATTGCGTTTATTATCAGGGCCCCGTCTTACGAAACGTACGACAAAAACTGTTGTAAGTCAAAACTTTAAAATACCTCTAATTTCTGATTTCTCCATATAATCCGGTCTTGTGACACCTTTTTCGAATCGTGTTTTCAAGACGATTTTAAAGAGATGTCACGAGATAGGATGAGATGTAGAAATAAATAATAATTGAGAATTTAAGACATCTTCTTGCTTTAAGTTGCCACCTGTCTTGCATACAATCAATTAACAAAATTTTAGTCGTCATAATCAATAGGGTATTGCGAAGACTGCACTAAGGGTCATAAAGATGTATTTGAGATTTTACAAGGTTTTTAATTGTTGATTGCTCATTCAAGACATACCATGCTTGTGTTTCAGCGGAGAGGAAAGTAAGGTTTGGGACCAAGCTGGGTAACAGGAGCCCAAGAACCCTAACCAGAGGTCACCCGCCCTGTCTCTCTGTTTTAAAGCGTGCTCAGCATGTGTTTAATTTCTAAAGCCTTACAACAGTGGACATTGCATTTATAGACTAGATTTTTGTTTTGTCTAGAAATAATTTTTTGAGCTTAGGAATTTTTGATAATTTCAAAATACATGTACATAGCCATATGTTAACCCATTCAACCTTCTACGCAGAGTCTGCACTGTTTGTAATTTGTGAAATATATTTTATAAAAACACCTAAATAGTCAAATATTGACTAGATCTACACGTAATTGAAAACTGGAATTTAAACTCAATAATGCATTTGAAGTTCAGGGATGAGTGAGTTAAAGAGGCTCGCAACCGGCTTTAGCATTAAAAATAGTAATTTGTAAATATATGTCAAATGTTTATTTAATGGGTAAGATTTAGTTCAGGATAAGAAATTCTTTTAAAAAATGCATTTCAAAAAAAAAAGAAAAGAAGCTCTGGTGGGATTCATACCCGTGACCCTCCATTGCGGAGACAAACACGAAAAGGAAACCGCTCAGACCACTCGGCCACGGGCTCTATATTTCTATGGTACCGAATTAACGTACTTCAGTGCGTAGCGATGGATAGTACTTTATTCGGCTCGGTTTATGTCTGAGCCCGTGTTCAATTTCTGTATAGAAGCAGCAACAACAACAATACCGTCGAAAGGGGCTATAGAAAAACGATGGAAAATATCTAAAAAACTAAGATTCAATGACGATTCTTGATACTTTTTTGGGACTGATCATATTTTTTTAATGTCAGAAGCCCAATAATGCCACACATTTGCTTTTATTTGAGTATTTTATTTTATTTTGACAAGTACACCATCTGGTTGCGAGTCCCTTTTAATATGTTGATTTGGGTTGTAATAATCAACTTATGTTCCAGTACAATTACCTATTGATCCACTGTTGGAAGGACATTTTACAGACCTTTTCTAAGTTCTTGTTTGCCCATTGACCAATGAATTGTCTCAAATTCTCTATAGGCGTGTGTGTTATAGTATAGACCAAGATTTAACTATTTGAATGCTATGAACAGTCGAGTTCAACAGCCATATCATGACCAAAAAGTTACAAAGAGTTTGAGTAGAGTCTAAGATTGTGATGAAGTATTTGATTGGTCAGATTTGAGCTTTTGCAAGCTCAAATCTGACCAATCAAATGCTTCAGCACAATCTCAGACTCAACTCAAACTCTGTATAACATTGAAGAAGCAGGGATATTATCTCTAGGAAGTGTTTAACCCAGTACTCCATAAATATGCCTTTTTATGCCTCAAGTCATTTTTACTCAAGGAAAATAGTTCCCACCTAGGAAATCCTGAACAACATACACAGAAGGCATTTCCGGTATATTTCCAGATGAAAGTGTAAAGCAGGTTAATGTAAAGCAGAATGCTCCTTAAGGAACATTCTTCTTTACCTTAAAACTGCTTTAAGTGGTCACCTGTCTTCAATACTTCAGTCTGCTTTAAGCTAGCTAGGATATAGAAAATACTTCTTATGGTACATATGACTGTACAAATTGGAACTACTTTCTTCAGTGGAGGAATAAATCAAAGGTGTGAAAAGGCATATTTATGGAAGAAAGGGTTAAGAAAAGTGCTAATACCTCTTTCCTTGAATGATGGCTGTAACTAAACTAAAAGCTATTTTATTTCTGCGTTTAGTGCTGCTTGTGTCGATTGATGACACACTAACAACAGCTTTACTTTTGCTAAGGTTTATCTTAACCTGATTATTTTATGCCACATGTCAGAACGGCCCGTTTCATAAAACTTTGTACGACAAATGTTGTCATAAGTCAGATTATAAAAGTCTCAATTATTATTTATCTCTCTGTCTAATCCTGTCTTGTGACAATCTCTTTTGAATTGTCTTGAAAAGACAATCCCAAAGAAATGTCACAAGACAGGATTAGATAGAGAAATCAGAAATTAAAATGTATTTTAAAGTTTTGACTTATGACCTTTTTCGTCGTTCGAAGTAGAGTAGTGGAAAAACTAAAATCTTTATGTCTCCATTAATCAGAATTTTCTCGAAGAGAGGATTCTAATGATTAGTCTTGAAATAAGGTATGATAAAGGACATAAATGTTTTGCCTGTTTGGAGCTCTGTTAGAATCCTGTTATTCCATCAATCTAGTCTTTGAAATATTCTTAAGTGGGGTGATTAGGTGTGGAGATGGTTGGGATGGCGACCAAGCAAATCAAAATCATGTTTTTAATCGTGATGCTTTCAATACCAGAAAACGGTGTCATTAATCTAAAGATTGTACAAGCTCTCTTGAGCCACCAGCCAGCAAAATAATTAAAAAAATGTTGAGTATTCTTTTACATCATATCACTTCTGTGCTCAGATGAGATGCATACTGATGATATTGTTACTTTCATAAGAATCTGCAGACATGGCAGACATAAAATGTTTTTTTTACATTGATGCTAACACCAGCTATTTGTTTTCTTTTTGTAAATTGAACTTTTTTCCCCTGTCTTGCTTTCTTCTATCCTCTCCTCAGAACATATATTTTATACATTTTCACCCTTCGTTCACCAATTTCAGCTACTAACAATGATAACGATTCATTTTACTCTTGCAAAATAAGGCATATATAATAGCAGAGTTCCAGATAAGGGTTTTTCCAAAATTAAAATCATTATTTCTGCATTAAATCCTATGGTGTCACTACTCATTAGAATCGTCTCTTCGAGACGATTCTAATGAGTAGTAACATTATAGGATTTGGTTCTGAAATGAGTAAGAAAATGTTGGATTTGTCAGTTTATACTCCCTCTTATTTGGAGCCCTGATATATAGTATTTTTAACTATTCATTTTACTCTTGCAAAATAAGGCATATAGTAATACAGTATTAGTAATAAATGGTTTACATTTCATTGTGTAAGATTGTAAGTACTCTCAAATGTGTGTTGACTCATTAGGAACCCTCTGAACTTATTGTTTAAATCAACCCTAAATATTTGAAAATGGACTAGACTTGATTGTAAACTGGAATGGTCCATTTGAAGTCTCAGGGGTTTTAATTTCTAGATTTGAAGACATCTGACCACTTAAAGCAGGTTGAAAGTAAAGCAGAATGCGCCTTAAGGCGCATTCTGCTATACTTTCAGCCTGCTTTAAGCTACCATCTGCCAGAATATAGAACATATTTCTTATGGTGCATATTTTTAGCTCACCTGAGCCAAAGGCTCAAGGTGAGCTATTGTGACCGCTCACCGTCCGTAGTACGTCTGTCCGTCTGTCCGTCTGTCCGTCTGTCCGTTCACTTTTACTTCAAACGACATCTCCTCTGAAACCCGCCGATTTTAGGGAGAGTTCAAACTGCTCATGATGTTCCTTGGATGCTTCTCTACAGAAGTTGTTCAAAAAAAATGAAAAAAAGCACAAACTCTGCTTGAAAAAGCAAAAAAGCAAAAATCTTTAAAAAATCTTCTTGCCCAAAACTACTAGGCCCTAAGCTTTGATATTTGTACAGTAGAATCTCCTGGTGGATCTCTCTATAGTTTGTTAAAATGAAATCCCTAGGGTCACATTTGACACCACCCTGCACAGTTTAAGTGCTGCTCTAGGCAGGTTTTACAGTATTTTTGATTTAGGCAGAACTGTATTTACCTGAGTTACCCTTAATATACTATGGGCAAATAACCAATATTTGCAAACAGTTTGGATCCAGATCAGATGCAACATAATGCTGCATCTAATCTGGATCCAAACTATTTGCCACTCATTTACCAACTTAACATTTTCTAAAAAATAAAAATGTACATTTTTTACACACAGAAGGTATTTAGCAGACATCATTTCAGTCTGGTAAGGGTAAGCTCCCAGACTGCTGCTGCTACAGTTCTCTTACATAATATTTGACCTCAGTGATCAGGCCAACAGAACTGAACATGTTGTCTGCTAAAGTTTAGAAATGGTTCAGTCGTTTGTTCAGACATTTGTTAACCCATTACCCCATAAATGTGCATTTTTAGGCCTTTGATTTATTCCTCCACTTAAGAAAATAATTCCCCTTTAACCCTTTCCCCCATAGCATATCTCTAGTATTGAATGTAGGTGTCCACTTAAAACAGGTTGAAAGTAAAGCAGAATGCGCTTTAAGCGCATTCTGCTTTACTTTCAGCCTGCTTTAAGCTATCATCTACTAGAATATAGAAAATATTTTGTATTATACATATTTATGAATGTATAAATTGGAACTATTTTCTTTAGAGCAAGAATAAACTGAATGTGCTAAAAGGCGCTTCTATGGGGGAAAGGGTTAAACAGTCATGAAAATGTAAGATGTGAAATAAGTTTCTATATCCTAGTAGATGGTAGCTTAAAGCAGTTTGAAAGTAAAGCAAAGTGTGCATTAAGACCCATTCTGCTTTACTTTCAACCTGCTTTAGGTGGCCACCTATTTTCAAAACTAGAAGCAGGCTATGGGGTAATGGGTAAAATGAAATTGCCTATTTGGAAAGAGCCTAATGAGAGGAAGTGCCATTTGCAAAGGCCATAACTCTGACATCATTGTTTTTTTTAGTTATTTCCCTTTGTCATATTTTCTTGTCAAGAAGACAACTCCAGGTCTACTGATGCTATTGTAATGAAATTTTATGTATGGAAAGAAACTGATGAGAGAAAATGCCTAGTGCATAAGGGCAGCAATATTTTGTTTTCCCCTTTGTCATATTTTATTGTCAGGAAAATAACTCCAGTTCTGCTGACGCTAGTGAAATAATTATCATTTACCGGAAATGGAAATAGCTTGATAAGAGGATGTGTCATGGATAAGGGTCATAAGCTTGGCAACAAAATTCACTTTTGTCATGTTTTCTTGTCCGGAAGATAACTCCATTTATAGCTATATTAAAATGTTGTCTTGCCCAGTCAACTTAGGTACAAACTTCAATGTCCTCAGGTGAGCGAATTTAGGGCCATGGCCCTCTTGTTTATAAATTTGAACTATTTTCTTCAGTGTAGGAATAAATTAAAGGTGTAAAAATGCGTATTTATTGGGTAATGGGTTAACACATGTTTGACTGCCATGTATATATATTAAGGATTTTATTTATTGTTCATTGTTATCTACTTATTATAATTATATTATATATTTATGTATAACTGGCTTTATTACCGATAAATATAAAACATAGAGTACTATATATAACTGATTTTAACTTTTTTATATAGAATATATTGGGGAAAAAAAGTGGGTAAAATGCCTGAGATTTGATTTTTGTTCATAAAAATATAGGTAAAAACTTGGGAAAATGCTAGAGGTTATCGGAACAATGATTTAGATATGGCTACCCTGGAAACTTAAAAGAGGTGTTTCTATGAAAGAGAAAGGGTTAACACTGTTTTCTGACTTACAGGTCACAAGAAGTCTGTATCCCAAGAGGCTTTGGTTAACAATGGCTTTGCCAACAACTTTGGGCACGCTATTGGGGGCATGGGTTACCGGGGTGTAGAGGGCGTGCTCATCTCTAACAGCATGAAGACGTTTGTGACAAGATGTGTGGAGTGTACCAAGGAGCTGTATAACAGTGACAACATTGTAAGTACTCAGTGGTTTCTATTGTTGTTTAAACCTTTGCACCCTATGCATGTATTTACTTGCTCTTTGCAAACAATGTACCTGTGAATAGCACACTTGTCGTATGAAAATAGTGAAGAACCAGATCAGAGGGCTGTTTTGTCATATTGCAATACATTGCCAAAAACGTCCATTAACCCTTTCCCACATAGCCTATTTCTAGTCTGAAGATAGGTGGCCACTTAAAGCAGGCTGAAAGTAAAGCAGAATGCGCCATCAGGCGCATTCTGCTTTACTTTCAGCCTGTTTTAAGCTATCATCTGCTAAGATTTACAAAAAAATTTCTTATTATCATTTTCATGGCTGTAAAAATTGGAACTATTTTCTTCAGTGGATGAATAAATTCAATGCGCTAAAATGCGTTTCTATGGGGGAAAGGGTTAAAAGTCAAAATGGACTGAACTGAATTAGAAACTTGATTTGATAATTTTAAGTTTCAGGGAGGCAAAGGTTAACCCTTTACAGCTTACACCATATCCTGTTTCTATAATTGAATACAAGTGAGCACTTAACCCTTTACCTGATAGAAGCGCCTTTTAGCGCATTTGATTTATTCCTCCACGCAAGAAAATAGTTCCAATTTATATAGATATAAACATGTTCCAACAGAAATATTTTCTATATCCTGATAGATGATAGCTTAAAGCAGGCTGAGAGTAAAGCAGAATGCGCCCTCAGGCGCATTCTGCTTTACTTTCAACCTGCTTTCAGTGGCCACCTCTTTTCAAAGCTAAAAACAGGATATGGGGTAAAGGGTTAAAGCAGGTTGAAAGTAAATTAGAATGTGCCATAAGGCACATTCTACTTTGTTTCAGCCTGCTTTAAGCTATGTACCATAAGCAAGAATAAAGAAAATAATTCTTATGATACATATTCATGACTGTATCAAGTAGAACTATTTTCTTAAGTGGAGGAAATAATAAAATGCATATAAAGGCATATCTATGGGGTTATGAGTAATATGAAGATTAATTTATAAGACCTTTGGAATATAATTCATGTACCATTTTTGTCTCGGAAGTTTCATTTGTAGTCTTCCGTTTGTATTATTTGCAGAGCCTGTTCTGTGACATTCGGCAGCTGATAACCTACTTCAAGGAGGTGCATGGCGGGACATTTAGGCGTGTTGCACTCAGTGGTCTACTGGACTCTTACTTCGATGTTAAAGACAAGTCTGAGAAAGCCAAAGAAAATGTCACTCCTCAGTCCAGACCCATCAGGTACGTAGCTTGTTTAACCCTTAGCCTGCCACGCACGACTATAGCTCCATATGCAAACAGCTTGGATCCGGATGAGACGCCGAGTAACTCGGCGTCTCATCTGGATCTAAGCTGTTTGACACTCGGACAACATTTTCAGCAATTTTGAGCAACTTTGAAGCACTTTGAAACTTGAAGCAGACCAGAAATATAGCAGACGAAAATTTATTTGGCGGGCTAAGGGTTAATGTGTATTGCAAGGAAGATTGATATCAATAGTTAATAGAGAAATCTTACATGAGTGTTCATTAATTATCCTGTAGGAGCTTTCTGCTTTATTTTCATCCTGCTTTAACCCTTTCAACCCTACAGCCCTCTGTAGAGACCACTGAGTACATATGCAAACAGTAAGATCCTGATCAGAGGGCTCCTATAGGAGCCCTCTGATCAGGGTATGCACTGTTTGATATTTTCATTGTTTTTTGTTGTCATACCAAAAATGCAACAGTAGACTGGTTAAAACTACCTGTGCTATAAGAGTCCAAAAGTATTATAAAAATCCCTTAAGAGAAATTTAGGGTTGAAATGGTTAAGCAGCCCCATGGCTCTTGGCTTGAAAACATTTGGATATAGGTGCTTTTGTATATGTGCATATATGGCTATTGAGGAAAGGGTTAACCCATTACCCCTTAAAAACGCCTTTTTACGCCTCTATTTATTCCTCCACTGAAGAAAATAGTTCCAATTTATACAGCCAAGAATATGTACCAGAAGAAATATTTTCTATATCTTAGCAGATGGTAGCTTAAAGCAGGCTGAAAGTAAAGCAGAATGTGCCTTAAGGCACATTCTGCTTTACTTTCAACCTGCTTTAAGTGGTCACCTGTTTTCAAAGCTAGAAATAGGCTAAGAGGTAATGGGTTAAGGCATCTAATGTTTAAGCAATTACCCCATAAATATGCCTATTTATGCCATTAATTTATTCCTCCACTGAAGAAAATAGTTCTACTTTATACATCATGAACATGCAGCATAAGAAATACTTTATATATCGTAGCAGATTAAACTTAAATCAGACTGAAAGTAAAGCAGAATGCGCCACAAGGCGCAATCTGCTTTACTTTCAGCCTACTTTAAGTCGTGACTTGTCTTCAAAACTAGATACAGGTAAAGGGTTGAAGGATGAGTGTGGTGAAAGGGTTTAATATTGTTTCTATTGTTTTGTTTCAGCCGTACGGCTTCAGTGACGTCAGAGAGTGGAGATGAGAAAGACGACAGGAAAACACCCACTCCCAGTCAAAGCCCAGCTATAGAGGGAAAAGAGTCGGGGAAATCCAGAAAATCTATTTTTAGAAAGAAAATGAAAAAGGTACATGTATATGTATATATTCTGCATTGACATGCTCAACGTGCCCATACACCGGACCAAATCCTTTGGATGAGACTTTATAAAAGCAGAGGTCCAATGCCAGGGTGCTTTACACTGGGCATCTGAAAGAACCTGATAACTTTATCAGTAATAAGAGTAGGGCATCGCACCCGGATTTTCTGTATCTGCTTTCCTCTCTCTAGGCATCCAATTAGCCCATAAATGGCTGCAACTGACGCTAACAAACTACAGCCCTATGATAATCATGTTATTGCTATATAACTGTAACATGGTGAGCAAAATATGCAGCCAGATCAGGACTCAAACCCAGGACCCCTTGCTTACTCAACCCGCCCACACCCACCCACTCTACGCAAGAATTCGTCCCGAATTCTTACTTAAAGAACTCTCCAAGAATTTTTTACTATTTCTGTACACTTTACGAGTTAATATCATCCTACTTGTTATATACGTTTGGTACCAAATATAACATGGTGAGAAAAATATGCAGCCATACCAGGACTGGAACCCGGGACCCCTTGCTTACTGGGCAAGTTTTTGTCTGAGCTATCCGGGCTGCTTACACAAATCTCTTGTCATTAAGCTATAAACTCAACTCGGCTACATAACCATATTTTGATTATTTTATGTTAACAGCAACTGATGTTGCAGCAGCCCTAAAACAGAATGCACCTTAAGACCCATTATCAGGGCTCCAGATAAGAGGGAGTTATTTCAACAAATCAAACATTTTCTCACTCATTTCAGCACAAAATCCTATGGTGTTACTACTCATTAGAATCGTCTCAAAGAGACGATTCTAATGAGTAGTGACACCATAGGGTTAAATTCAGAAATAAAGATTTTAGTTTTTGAAATACTACCTTTATCTGGTGCTCTGCATTATGCTTTGCTTTCAGTATGCTTTAACTATGATATACTGTATTTTGATTGTCTGTATGCTTTGTGTTAACAGCAACTGATGTTGCAGCAGCCGTATGCAGCCAGTGACTCTGAGGTTCAAGAGGAGCTGTTGGGTAAGAGCAGTCCCCGGGCTAGCCTGTCTGCCGCTGAGGATGACCCACCGTCGGGCACTAACACACCGAGGAGAAAGTTCAGCAAGTTCCATATAGGCAAAGGTCATTATGGTCTTTAGTATAAACAGTATTTCATTTCAAAATAGATACAGTCAGAGCTGACAATACATACAGTTTCATATGTAAATATTAGGGATTAGGCAACAAGTTTGCTTCAAAATTTTATAAATTCTTTGTCTTTATAAATTCGTATTCTTATGATCTTTTAAAAATAACCATGATGTGAATAAATGCTGTAAACCCTAATATCAGAGGGCTCCTTATGAATACCTCTGACCTGGGTCTATACTGTTTGTAAAGAATGTATTTACTCAGTTCCTACAATATTAGGGTTAACAGACTTGAGTATCAAACTGAGGTTAGTAAGATAAAATGTTGACAAAAGATTGCTATGATAAGATATTGACAAATGGTTGCTATGGTAAGATATTGGCAAACGGTTGCTATGCATGGTTATTGATTTGAGTGTTGCTTAGCATAAGTATTGACCCAATGTTGAAGATGTTCATTACAGTCGAACTTCGATATCTCGAACTCGCTTAACTCGAAATAACATGAATTTGCCTTATTTCAAGCACAGTTTAGGTGAACATACCCGTGTTTCGAAGTTAAAACGCGGCCTAGCCGCGTTTTAACTTTGAAATACCGGTATGTTCGGCTTAACCGAGTTCGAGATATCGAAGTTCGACGGTATATTTATTGAGTTTTGCTTTGCAGTCAGCATTGATCAAGTTATACTCTACATTAATTATTGAATATTGATATAAAAACTAGAGCTCAGATAAGGGGAGTGTTTCAAAAACTAAAATCTTTATTTCAACATTTAAACTTATGGTGTCAAGACTTATTAGAATCGTTTCTTCGAGACGATTCTAATGAGAAGTCACTCCATAGGATTTGGTTATAAAATGAGTGATTAAATGTTGGATTTGTTCAGTTTACTCCCTCTGATCTGGAGCTCTTCATAAAACTTTCCAAAGATTGGAAGGAATAAGTTGACTGATAGTGTAAGGAGACTTAGCGCATACAAACATAACAAACAGTGTAGGCCCAGATAAGAGATCACCCTTATCAAGGTCTGCACTGTCTGTCAAATGTTTTCATTTGAATTACAATGGAACCTCAATATATCAAACTCAGTAATTTATGGCTAAAGTAACAAATTTATGCAAATATGGATATAATTTAGCAAATATAAATCTATATACCTTTTATGGAAAGCAATGAATTACATGAATTAAATGGCTGCTAACACAAGTTTGAGTGTAATTGAAGAGTTTATGGTTCATTGTTTATTACAGGTGTGTCCCCCACCCAGTTTCCCCTCCCCCCACCCTTGTTTGGCATATGCCCACATATATCACATATACTTTTGTATCAACATCTGTTATTGATGATAACTTGCATGCTAAGTTCTGGATGTTACATGTTCTTTCAGAATTTAGTAAAACATTGTAAAGATCCCAGCAAAATAGGAAAATACAAAAAAACTGATGTATGCAAAATTGATGCTGTTTTAAACAAAATATGGATCTGTTGAAAATATGAAATTATAAATTTGTTAATCTGTAACCGTTTTTAGCACTATAAATGAGTGTTTGAATAATTGCAAGAATAGGCCACAAGCTCAGAGGTTATAAAGCTTTTGAGTTTAGTTCGAGGTCGTTTGAGACAATTTCAGACTCGACTCAAATGCTTTATAACCTTGGACACAGGAGTAAAGTACATTCTGTAGTGTCTAGTTACAAAAATAAATAAATAGTGGTTACTTAAAGTATCCAATTTTTTTTTATAGCTTTTCGCTTTGTCTTTGTGTTATATTAACAGACAAAAATTGTTTTATATTAACAGACAAATAGCCAAATTAGTAAATTCAATAATTTCAGACAGACAAATAGCGTAATCAATAAATTTCAAAGCTGATTAAAATTTAGAAATTACCTCGAATTCACATTCTTAAAGTTTATTGAAATTTTGCATTTACAGGTAAGTTCTGTACTTTCACAAATGTCATGGCACCCTGAACCATTTACAATCATAGGAACAACCCATACACTTAGCCATGCTTTGCTAACATTTGTTTTGTCTAGGCTGGCGCAAGCCCAAATCTGACCATGAGGAGGATAGCCCGAACGAGCTGGGCACGCTTGATCGTCGGGAGAGTAAGAGTGAGACCCACTTCCCCCGCCATGGCCTGAAAGGGAAGATGTCTTTCAAGACGGCCAGCCAGGCAACCCTGACCTTTCTCAGTGCCAGGAAGAGAATAGAAGGGGGTCTGAAGAGCCTTGGCAAGAAGATGTCCAAGCATGATCTGACAAAAGGTGATTGGGTAGTGGTGATTGGGTAGTGGTGATTGGGTAGCGACTCGTGACGTCAGAACAAGGCAATATGGGTGTAGTCGTCAGAGTATTTGGCAGGGTTCCAGTAAAGGGGAGTATTTCGAAAGTTAAAATCTCAATTTCTGCTTTAAACCCTATGGTGTCACTACTCATTAGAATCGTTTCGAAGAGACGATTCTAATGAGTAGTGACACCATAGGATTTGGTGCTGAAATAAGTGAGAAAATGCTGGATTTGTTCAGTTTACTCCCCCTTATCTGGAATCCTGATTTGGGTTCCTTTACTCAAAGCAAAAAGGTTTATTCCTGTACCGTGGAATTTTCGGAGATGTCACATCCCTTTCATCGGCAAGACTACACTTGCAGTCTTGCCAATGAAGGGGGTGTGGCATCTCTGATAATTCCAAGGTGAGGGGGAAAAAAACAACATTTGCTCTGAGTGAATTTAAAGAACCCAAATACTCATACCTGATCCAGAACAGGAACGTCTTCGGATGTATCCAGAGTAGTTGGTCTTGTGTCCATCGATGCATCACTTGTATAGTGCAGAACAACTCATTAGTCACTTTGTATGGAATTGTAGTTGTCTGTGTCTTTAGCTCAATAGGGATACTTTTAATTCTTTATGCCATAGCCTGAAGGCATTGCCTGTATTTTTCCCGATGGTACCTTAAAGCAGGTTGGATGTAAAGCAGAAGGAGGATTCTGCTTTACTTTCAACCTGCTTAATTTGGCACCTGTCTTCAAAAACTAAAAACAGGCTATGTAGTGGTAAAGGGTTAAGCAGACTGAAAGTTAATGCATGTGTATATCTTAATTATGAATAACAAATTGAAATGCATGTAATCTTAACGATAGCCATTAGAATGCCTATTATCTAATGACAAACCTATTCAAAGGTAGGTTATAAAGTACATTGTACAGGGCTCCAGATAAGGGGGGGTAGTTCGAAAACTTAAATCTTCTTTCTGCTTTAAACCCTATGGTGTTACTACTCATTAGAATCGTCTTGAAGAGACGATTCTAATGAGTAGTAACACCATAGGATTTGCTGCTAGAATGAGTGAGAAAATGTTGGATTTGTTTCGTTTACTCTTATCTGGAGCCCTGAAGTATATACATATTATCGTTTGAATGGCTAAAACCTTACTAATAACCTATGAAACTATCTTTAACCCTTGACCATGCTTATTGCTAAAACTAATTACTGCAACAAATCATCTATTGAAAGAAATAGATGTAAAGAATAACCATTTGAAGTGCATGTGATCTAGTTAGTAACCCATCAACATTGATGTTAGATATCTAATACTTGTACAGATCCAGTCTTCGTTTCTGATCGTAATGAATTAGCCTTCTTTTAACCCTTTCACTCTCAATGACGCCAAAAAGCGTGTTTGCAAACAGTTTAGATCCTGATCAGACGCTGCGTAACGCGGATCTGATCAGGATCCAAACTGTTTGACATTCTTTTTAAATTTCTTCAGTCATACTTCCTTAAATTTAACTTTGAAACGATATTGCAGACAACAATATTGAAGCAGACGACAATGAAATGGGGGGAAGGGCTAAAAATGTCAAGATTAATTTGGCAGCGAAAATGTTAAAGTGATCAAATTGGAAGAGTTAATACTGTACAGAATCCGCTCATTGTATTGGGCTTGATAAATGCCTTTTATAACATAACCTACCCTGCGAGTGGTGAATAACACTCATTGTTTATTTCTCGTATATAACTAGTGGTTTAACTATGCAAATGAGGTTTTGTTACTAAAATTTGTATTCCTACGCGCTGTCAAATATTGTAAACAAATACAGGATCAAATGACATTTCTGTTGGCCATCAAGTGGCTACGGATGGGAAAGGACAGGGAATCTTTGCTACCTGGATTTATTCTGAATAAATATCAGATTTAACCTTGGAACTACTTTTTGCATGTTTACTCATTTGGGCGTCCATTCACGGATCATCCGTTGACTTATATAGGGAACCTAGAAGGCTAAAAAAAAGAGGATTGAAATGGTAAAAACAACACTGCCAGGTTATGTAAATAGAATCTAACATTTGTGTTCATAATATATTGGATTTATAAAACGAGTCTTTTAGGAAACAATAAAAACTCGGCAAGCCTCGTTTTTATCGTTTTCTAAAAGACTCGTTTTATAAATCCAATAAATTATGAACACTCATGAAAGATCCTACATAAGCTGCTACATTAATGCAAGAATGCTATTTCAACTTTTGAATGGCAGCTTAACCCAAATTTTATTATAGCTTTCAGAATAGATGAGTGTTTGTATAGAGTTGCATCAACCGTGTTAATGTTTAGAGTTACATCAACTCTTAAGCATTATCAGAAACCAATTTCTGTTATCTAGCTGTTCATTTTTAATTCACATTTTAACCATGGTAATTGTCCTAGCGTGTTTGTATCAGAATGTTATAACCATGCATTGCCTTACTATATCATTCTACAGACATCAAGCAGAGTCTGACGGAGCCTGTAGAGGACTTGGACCTTGACCTGCCGTTGGTAAGAGAGAAGCGTATGGTGGACAAGTTTATCATCAAGTCTGGCATGCTGAGGTTCAGCTTCCTGTTGGAGTGTTGTCACCCGGGTACTGTGCCCGATCCCCAACTAGTGGCTGCCATGCTTCAGCTGGTAAGTGGGTGATTAATGTAGAGACTATAGGAACTCTCTGCAATACTTTTGTCCTCCTGCATTAACCCATTACCTCATTATTCTAGTTTTGAAAATATGTGACCACTTAAAGCAGGTTGAAAGTATAGTAGAATGCGCCTTAAGGCGCATTCTGCTTTACTTTCAGCCTGCTTAAAGCTATCATCTGATAGAAAATAGAAAACAGTTCTTATCATACATATTCTTAACTGTATAAATTGGAATTATTTTCTTCAGTGGAGAAACTAATTAAAGGCGCAAAAAACGTATTTATGGGGTGATGAGTTAACCCTTTCCGTAATAGCCTAAAGTGGAAATCTCATATACCCCACTGTGTTTCTCCCATTACCCAATAAATACACCTTTTTATGCCTTGAAATTATTCCTCCACTGAGGAAAATAGTTCCACTTCATACACTCGTGAATATGCACCATACAAAATATTTACCTTATCCTAGCAGAAAGTAGCTTAAAGCAGGCTTAATGTACATTCTGCTTTACTTTTCAACCTGCTTTAAATGGTCACCTATCTTGAATACTAGAAACAGGCTTTAGGATAATGGGTTAAGACAGGTTGCAGCTTAAAGCAAGATGAAAATAAAGCAGAAGGCTCCTTTAACCCTTAGCCCGCCAAATAAATTGTCGTCTGCTATATTTCTCGTCTGCTTCAAGTTTCAAAGTGCTTCAAAGTTACTCAAAATTGCTGAAAATGTTGTCCAAGTGTCAACCAAGTGCATATGGAGCTATAGTCGTGAGTGGCAGGCTAAGGGTTAAGCTGCAACCTGTATTCATCTCCATCAATAAATATCAGTTTGTTGTGCATTGTCTGTGTTTTTGGCAGATTACTACTTAAAGCAGGATAATTTTGAAATTAAAGCAGAAATCCTTGAATGTGCTTTCTACTTTCAATTCAGCCTGCTTTATGCACCCACCTGTCAAGAGGTTTCTGTTTTACTTTCTTAATATTTAACCCTTTGAACCCTAGTCCCGCATATAGGCGTCATTTTCAAACAGTGAACATGTGAATTGTACACTTGTCCTATGCAAACAGTGAAGACCCAGATCAGAGGGCTCCGATAGGAGCCCTCTGATCAGGGTCTTCACTGTATGTCATAATGCCAAACATTGATAAAAACAACCCTTAGAAGTCAGAAATGGACTAGACTAAAATGGAAACTGGAATTGTCCATAAGTTTCAGGGAGGAAAGAGTTAAGCTATCAATAAATCACCATTTTGAGCTGTCTTAGTAGCAGGACTTTAGTGCAGGGCTCCAGATATGGGAAGTATTGCAAAAACTATAAAATTTATTTCTGCTTTAAAGAGACAATCTAATGAATAGTAACAACATATGATTTTGTGCTAAAACAAACCAGAAAATGTTGGATTTGTTTGTGTTAATCCGTCTTATCGGGAGCTGAATTTAACGCTATTAATTAATCATCTTAATTAATCACCATTTTGGGTTGCCTACATAGCTGGACATTACTGTTCTATGTTTTAAGGATGCGCCAGTGTCTGCCCGGGCCTGTATGATTACTGTTACTGTTCTATGTTTTAAGGATGCACCAGTGTCTGCCCGGGCCTGTATGATTACTGTTACTGTTCTATGTTTTAAGGATGCACCAGTGTCTGCCCGGGCCTGTATGATTACTGTTACTGTTCTATGTTTTAAGGATGCACCAGTGTCTGCCCGGGCCTGTATGATTACTGTTACTGTTCTATGTTTTAAGGATGCACCAGTGTCTGCCCGGGCCTGTATGATTACTGTTACTGTTCTATGTTTTAAGGTTGCACCAGTGTCTGCCCGGGCCTGTATGATTACTGTTACTGTTCTATGTTTTAAGGATGCACCAGTGTCTGCCCGGGCCTGTATGATTACTGTTACAGTTCTATGTTTTAAGGATGCGCCAGTGTCTGCCCGGGCCTGTATGATTACTGTTACTGTTCTATGTTTTAAGGTTGCACCAGTGTCTGCCCGGGCCTGTATGATTACTGTTACTGTTCTATGTTTTAAGGATGCACCAGTGTCTGCCCGGGCCTGTATGATTACTGTTACTGTTCTATGTTTTAAGGATGCGCCAGTGTCTGCCCGGGCCTGTTTGATTACTGTTACTGTTCTATGTTTTAAGGATGCGCCAGTGTCTGCCCGGGCCTGTATGTTACTGGAATGTGCTCACTTTGTTCACCGCTGTACACATGGAGACTGGCCCAACTGGATGAGACTAAACCTACCAAGTTTCCGACATTCATCGTCCGTGTTACACAGTCGAGGCCAGATGTCGGGGTACCGCAGGACACTGTGTCTACAGAAGACTGCTGGCAGGATGTTTTATAGCTGGGCAGAGGTAAGGAGGTTTTCTATACAAAAAAATGAATGAATTTAGTTGACAAAAAGTCTGATTTTTGGGAAATAGTTAAGTCTAGTGTGCTAAATTGGAAAATGAGCATATTTTATCCTACTGTAACTTCAATGATATGTAAAAATTATTCTAACCCATTACTCCATAAATTATATACACCCTTTTTATGCATTTGTTTTATTTCTCCTTTAAAAATAGCTCCACTTTATACAGTCATGAATTATGTATCATAAGCAGTATTTTCTATTTTCTAGCAGATGGAAGCTTAACTCTTTGAACCCTAGTCACGCATATAGGCGTTCTTTTCAAACAGTGTACATGTGAATAGTACACTTGTCATGTGCAAACAGTAAAGACCCAGATCAGAGGGCTCCAAAAGGAGCCCTCTGATCAGGGTCTTCACTGTTTGTCATTATGCCAAACATTGACAAAAACAACTCTTAAAAGTAAAAAATGGACTAGACTAAAATGGAAACTGGAATCGTCCATTTAAAGTTTTAGGGAGGAAAGAGTTAAAGCACATTCTGCTTCACCTTCAGCCTGCTTTAACTTAAGTGGTAACCTATCTTCAAAACTACAAATAGGCAATGGGGTAAAGGGTTAAATACAGTTGAACTTCATCCAGGGGACTGTCGTTTTTAGATTTGAGAGGTAGTGCAAGATAGACTCTTTTCATATATTTACCATTGATACAAAAGCAGCCTTTTGCTATCTACTTTAATGTCCCTAAACATTGGGACAGCAAAAGCTCAAATCTGACCAATCAAATGCTTGAGAACAATCTCAGACCAAACTCAAACTCTTTATAACCTTTGACCTTGGTTGTATTGTAGAACCTTGGCTCCCAGCTGGAGTTTATTATGGCCAAGGAGCACCAGGACAAATTGAACCATTTAGCAGAGGTGCATGACGAGAAGAGGAAAAGACAACTCCGCATTGAAGATGATGAGGAAGACTTTCTCGATGAAAGTAGGTCACATTAATTATGGACAATGTGATCAGTATAATCATTAATAATACAATAAGGATGAGTCCAGAGCTCCAGATAAGGGGAGTATTTCAAAAACCAAAATCTTTATTTCTGTTTTAAATTTTATGGTGTCACTACTCATTAGAATCGTCTCTTTAGGACGATTCTAATGAGTGGTAACACCATAGGATTTGGTACTAAAATGAATTAGAAAATGTTGACTTTGTTCAGTTTTACTCCCTCATATCTGGAGCCCTTGTAAGTCTTTCTAATCAGGCAAAATGTTCAAATTTGTTAAGTAGTTTTAAGAGAGTCTGTACAACCAGTAGTGAAGGTATCTTTAAACTTAATTCTTAAAGAGATTAATTCTCATCGAGGCGATTCTAATGAGTAGTAACTTGGTGCTGAAATGAGTGAGAAAATGTTGGGCTTTATTTAGTTTACTCCCTCTTATCTGGAGCATTATAGCCAAATTCATCAGTATGATACAAGAGTGATGAGTCTTTCTAATCAGTTAAGATGATGAAAACTCGCTACTAACTGAATACCCCATAAATATACGAGTTTACACATTTAATTTATTCTTCCAATGAAGAAAATAGTTCAGTTTTATACAGTCATGAATGTGTAATCTAAGAAATATTTTTTAGACCCTAGAAGATCGTAGCTTAAAACAGGTTAAAAGGCAAGTAGAATGTGCTTTACTTTCAACCTGTTTTAAGTGGTTACCTCTATTTGATACCAGAATCAAGATATGGGCTTATTGGTTAAATTAATTTTAGTCAGTATATGAGCTAGAATGATGGTAATATATTTTTTGGTTAAACTTTATGTTTAACCCATTACTCATAAAATTGAACGCCTTTAATCCTCCACTGAAGAAAATAGGAGCCCTGACTGTATATTTATCATTATAGACACAGTCAACTTGAATGGGAATGACTGCCCATACGCCCTCAAGATGTTAGCCTGTCTGGTCCTACAGGAGATCACCACGTTCCTCAGGGAGACATTTCAGTACCTGCCTCGTAACAAGAAACAGAAGATGGACCCCGCCTGGGATAAACAGATTCCTCCTCGCAGATACAGCAGTATCGTGAGCAGTCCAGGACATTCTGATAAAAGTTCCGAGTCCAACATTGCTGATCTACCACAGGCTTCACCAGGTAGCCTAGGGCTATTATTCTTTTAACACATTCAACCCTAGTGACAAGTATTCTTGTCATTTACAAACAGTGTACCTGTGAGTATTACACTTGTCCGATGCAAACAGTGTTGATCCTGATCAGAGGGCTCCTTAAGGAGCCCTCTGATCAGGGTCTACATGGTTTGTCATGTTGAAATATATTGAAAAAATCAACCTTAAATAGTCAAAAATGTACTAGACTTATTTTTAAATTGGAATTGTCCATTCAAGTTTCAGGGGTGAATGAGTTAACTCATTTAACCCCTGAGGCTTCAAATGGACTGTTCAAGTTTAGAATCAGGTCTAGTTTATTTTAGCTAGTCTGTTTCAAGAAAACTACGAGCATCACTCCGGCGTCTCCATTGTTGTTGTTGTCAGCGTCCAAAATCTTAACATTGGCCATAACTTTAGAACTACATATGATACAGACTTTATATTTGGTATTTGTACTTGCCTCAAACAGATCTTGAGCTCAGCAAATGTGGGTAATGTCCAACAAAGGTCAAGGTCATTTAGAGGTCGTTAAGAGGTAAATAGGATGGATGTAATATTGGCCATAATTGCAGACGAGCGTTGGCACCCACATGCGGTGCTCTTGTTGATCATTTAAGGTTTGTTTTAACGATTTATTGCAAACAGACAAACATTGCAGACCCTGATCAGAGGGCTTTTGCATGCTGGATCCCTCTGTCTGATCTGGATCTACACTGTTGGCATAAGACAAAATTTAATTAATGTACTATTCACTTGTACACTGTTAACCCATTTCCCCATAAATTCGTCTTTTTACGCCTTTTATTTATTCCTTCATTGAAGAAAATACTTCCACTTTATACAGTTATGAATAAGTATTATAAGAAATATTTTCTAAATCCTAAGAGATGATAGCTTAATGCAGGTTGAAAGTAAAGCAGAATGTGCCTTCAGGCACATTCTGCTTTACTTTCAGCCTGCTTTAAGTAGTCACCTGTCATCAAAACTAGAAACAGGCTATGGGGTAATGGGTTAATGAAGAGTGTACTCATCACTAAAATTGAATGTACTAACATTGGCATTGTTTTATACTTGCAGCAGCTGCAGGCCCTATGGGTAGCCCGGGTGAGAGGAAGATCAGCTTTGCTGTACAGATGGAGAGATCGGACTCCCTCAACAGTAGCCAGACTTCCTTGTCTGCAGACCCCACAGCCTGTCCACACACACCACTGGAGGAACGCAAGGGTGAGAGAGATCTGCTTGCTGAACTAACCAAACTGTACTTTTAATGAATTTGATTTCAGACTAAATGTCAGTTAATCCCTCTCCAGGTCCCAATGTTTTAAAGCGTTTGAGTTGAGTATGAGATCGTTCTCAAGCATTTGATTGGTCAGATTTGAGCTTTTGCTCAAATCTGACCAATCAGATGCTTCAGAACAATCTCAACTCAACTCATATGCTTTATAACCTTAGACCCTGCTCATTGCTCGTATATAATTTAAAACTGCCCACTTTGAACAGCTGTTTTTTGGACTAATGAATTAAATTCCATCTCCCTCAAAGAAAGTATGGACTCGTCAGATAGAGCCTGTAGGAAAACAGTACAGACCCTATTAAGACAGCTCTTGTCTGATCTGGGTCTACATTGGTTTAAAAGTATACACGAATAGCACTTTTAGCAGAAAGCTTTCTTTGTAATATTTTCCATGAAGATAGATGTCACCTGTTTAACCCATTACCACATAAATATGCCTTTTTACGCCTTTAATTTATTCTTCCACTGAAGAAAATAGTTAAACTTTATTCAGTCATATTCAGTCATGTTCAGTACTATATGAAATAATTTTTATATTCTAGCAGATGCTAGCTTAAAGCAGGCTGAAAGTAAAGCAGAATGCGCCTTAAGGCACATTCTGCTTTACTTTCAACCTGCTTTAAATGATCACCTATCTTATTATAATTTACTAGGAACGGGCTATGGGGTAATGGGTTAAACACTTGTCATCTTTTACTTGACTTCCTATTAATAAAGGTTTTAGGATTTTAATTTACTAAAGAATGTTTGCTGTTTATCACAATCCAGGACGCAGACTTGCCCAGAATCGTACAAAGCTGCTGAAGCATCTACGTCGAGGTTCTACCCATAATTCCAGCTTCCGACAGAACAGAAGTTTCAGGCTTCGTAGACAAGAAGGAGGAAGTAAGTTAACCCATTTGGGCCCAGTGGATTTTACCATGTTTTATATATTGGATTAGTTCATTTTTTATCAAAGGGATGCTTGGTCAAAATTTTCATTTTCATTTTGTTTTATATTGAAATTCCTATCAGCAAACAGTGTAGACTCTGATCAGACGCCGCATAATGCAGCGTCTGATCAGATTCTACACTGTTTGCATATGTCCTATATATAGGACCGTGGGCACAAATGAGTTAAACCCTGAAACTTTTGATAGAAAAATCTAGTTTTAGATTAAATCTAGTCCATTCTTTGACTATTTAGTGTCGTTTATACACTAAATATTAAAATTTAAAAAGTGCAGACCCTGATCAGAGGGCTCCTGCAGGAGCCCTCTGATCTGGGTCTACACTGTTTGAACATATCAAGTGTATTCTATACAGGTACACTGTTCATAAATGACAAGTATACTCATCGCTACGGTTTAATGTGTTAAAGCAAGCAATTCTTCCTACACTAGTGAAACATTTTCAAATGGTTCAGGTTGGGAAAATCTGGTAAATTTGACAAGTCTATGGCTAAGTGAAACATTGTTGGTCTTTATGAACCCAGTACTTCCTCTATAGCCTGTTTATAATTTTGAAGATAGGTGACCACTTATAGCAGGCACTTTCTGCTTTAGTTTCAGCCTGCTTTAATCTATATGTACTATCTTCTAGAATTTTTAAAACTAGGGCTGTAACAATACACTCGAATATTTGAATATATTTGAATATTGATTTTGGTGAATACTCCTGTGTTCAAGAACCGAATATTCACCAGTACAAACAAGAAAACTTAAAACAACTAATAAGGGTGGAAATTGCAGCTAATACCAAATATCTCCAGTACCATATTGCAACTTGCTATGATGATGGGGTTTATTTTGACCACTAACATGGAAATAAAAGCAAATGAAAAAATGTGCTTCAAAATACTTTAATTTTAAAGCGACTCGCAACCAGATGGTGCATTAAAAATAGTAATTTGTAAATATGTGTCAAACGCTTATATAAATGGTAAAGAATTAGTTTAGGATAAGAAATTCTGTTTAAAAAAAATGTATTTCAATAAAAAAAAATATTGGTCTCTGGTGGGATTCGAACCCGGGGCCCGACATTGGCGGACAGAAGGTAAAATAGGGGAAACCGCTTAGACCAATGGACCACGGAACTATCCGTTTATCTCGGATCGATTTAACGTATTTTAATGTGTAGCGATCGAAAGTGCATACAACTTCGTAATTCGGCTCGTGTTTATGTCTGAGCCCGTGTAGAGAAGCAACAACAACAACTATACCGTCTACTAGTCGGTATAGAAAAACGATGGAAAATATCTAAATATCTAAGATTCGGTGACGATTCTTGAGACTTTTTTTGGACTGATCATATTTTTTTAATGTCAGAAGCCAAATAATGCCACAAATTTGCTTTTATTTGAGTATTTTATTTTATTTTGACAAGTACACCATCCGGTTGCGAGTCCCTTTAAAAGATAACAATTAACTGAAAAAATATGAACAGGATAATATGTAGTAATTAAATATTAGAAGTTTCACTTAAAGATCTATAAAAACTATTGCATTCATATTCATGAATAATTATTTGTATTTTTCCCCCTATATAGTGATGTGTATTCGTATTCGCTACATGGTGTTTTCGTTACAGTCCTATTGAAAACTTATGTATGAATTTTCACGACTGATATGTTGTCATACAGGTATCAAGCTGTATAGCATTTGCATATCATTTGGTTTAAATGGGAAAGAATTCTCACTGTATGAAGTTTTCTGCATATACAAATAAAACTTCTTTGTTACGACTACTAAAATAAACGCTAATTGACTGTGTAAAAGACAGGTGACAGCTTAAAGCAAGGTGACAGTAAAACAGAAAGCTCTTTAAGGAGCTTTCTGTTTGACTTTCCCTTTGCTTTAAGCTGGTCACCTGTCTTAAACCTCTAATAATTAACACAATGTAGTGGTCGAAATAGAGAGGTTTTACTGTCAGTTCTTTACATAAAATAAATAAAAAGCGAAAGAATATAATATTATGTCATACAATGTCATGTACTTTAATCAACAAACAATATATAAAGGATAACCTTTCAATGCATTTTAGTGGGTGGGGTATCTTTCTGTTCCCATTATACTGACAAACTGGTTACATGTGCGAAAGGAGCCTGCACTGATAGTGCCGATATAAAGTGGGTTCTCTCAACTTCTCTGTATATGAATATTCACAACTGATATATATTGTCATACAGGTATCAAGCTATATGGTAGTATTAGGTCACGCAAGGTGAGCAGCCAATCCTTACAGTCAGAGACCAAGTTTGTTGAGGAGCCGAGCTCGGAGGACCTCGAGTCTATGACCATGTTCAGTGATGAGGCTCAAGAGGCGCTGTCCGAGGAACAGCAGGAGGCAGATGATGAGAGGAAGTATCAACACATGCCCTGGATAAAGGTGGGCTATATTGCAAACCCCTTGACTGGCCCCTTAAATTTCCCCTGAATAGTAATCAGAGTTCTGGATTAACCCGTAACCCAATAGCCTGTAACTAGTTTTGAAGATATGTGACCTCTTAAAGTAGGTTGAAAGAAAAGCAGAATGCGCCTTAAGGCGCATTTATTCTGCTTTACTTTCAGCCTGCTTTAAGTTACCATATACTAGAATAAAGAAAGTATTTCTTATATTCATGACTATATAAATTTGAAATATTTTCTTCAGTGAAGGAATTAATTAGGGGCTTCAAAAAGGCATATTTATGGGGGAATGGGTTAAAGTGGGTGATACTGCAAGCCCCTTAACTGGCCCCTTAAACTCCCTCTCCGTAGCAGTCAGTGCCCTGCATTATCAGACAGCTTCTCACTGACACCATTTCCTGTGGATAGCCTTTATTAACAGTTTTTGAACACAGTGTAGATCCAGATTAGACAAGTCATTCAGGAACAGTTCTCCTACTAATATGGATATTGACTCTTTTTTGAAAACAGTGTAGAGTCTGTAGACCCAGATAAGTCATTTAGGAGCTGTCTGATCAAAGTCTGCCCTGGGTTCTTTTAAGAGGTGGAGTGTAAACACATTACACAACAGACATGCCTTTTTCACAAATAAAAGAACATAGTGCCTTAACTCTTTCCTCCCTGAAACTTTAAATGGACAATTCCAGTTTCCATCTAAGTCTAGTTCATTTATGACTTTTAAGGGTTGTTTTTGTCAATGTTTGGCATTATGACAAACAGTGAAGACCCTGATCAGAGGGCTCCTATCGGAGCCCTCTGATCTGGGTCGTCACTGTTTGCATAGGACAAGTGTACTATTCACATGTACACTGTTTGAAAAGGACGCCTATATGCGGGCTATGGGTTCAAAGGGTTAAAGCTAAGTTTTTTTATGATTCAAACATTCTGTTTTTAACTTTCAGTCTGTTTTAACTCTTACCATGCTAGCAATGGATATGTGTCCCACAGTGATTACTTTTGCAAACAATTTGGATCCAGATGAGATGCCGCATTTCCCGTCTCAATAGGAGACAACCTATTTGACAATGACTCTGTATTGAAAAAATTTTTTAGAAAAAAATTCTATTTTAAGAACAATGGCATAACAGAACAATTATTGCGGATGAAAAAATAACCCAGCATACAAAGAGTTAAGCATACTATCTACCTTCAATACCCAAAACAAGTTATATATGCATTATTTGCAAGCAGCATACCTGTGAGGAGTACACTTGTACTGACTGTGCAAACAGTGAAGACCCAGATCAGAGGGCTCTAAAAGGAGCCCTCTGATCAGGGTCTACACTGTTAGTCATTTTGACATATATTATAAAAATCAATCCTTAAAGTAAAAAATGGACCAGACTGAATTGAAAACTAGAATTGTCCATTTGAGGTTTCAGGAAGGAAAGTGTTAAACTACTTGAGAACCTACAAGATTCAATTGTTGGGGAAGGAAAGAGTTAAACCTCTGCTCGAGAGCCTACAACTTTAAAGTACAAGATTAATTTGTTGGGAGCGGTGGGTTAAACCTCAACTTTCAAGTTTCTCTTCTTCATTTCAGGTTGTGATTCAGTTGGCCAACCTGTCAAACTTCATCTGCGCCCACCAGGGTTTCTGTCAGCCATTTTGTTACGAGAGGCAGAGACGGAGCTGTACTCGCCTGGTCACGGCTGTCAAGAAAGTGTACCAGTCAACAGAGGCGGATCAGCAGAAAGAATCGGAGAAAAGACTTGACCAGCAGAGAGAGACGTTGAAAGAGAGATTCAAACGAAGGGTAATTTTATTTTACGCCCGTCTTCAGACGGGACATACTATGGTATGGCGCTGTCCGTCCGTTAACTTTTACATGTACGCTCTCTAAGTCAAACAAATTTATTCCGAAACATTTTGAAACTTGGTCAGCATGTGTATGAAAGAGAGATTCAAGTGAAGGGTAATTTTATTATACCCCTGTCTTCAGACGGGACATATTATGTTATGGCGCTGTCCGTCCGTCCGTTAACTTTTACACGTACGCTCTCTAACTCAAACAAATTACCAAAACATTTTGAAACTTGGTCAGCATGTGTATGAAAGAGAGATTCAAGTGAAGGGTAATCTATTGATGTCTCAACACATTGAGTGTTAGCGACGAATATGCTTGTCCTTTACAAACTGTACTTATATACAGGGCTCCAGATAAGATGAGTATTTCAAACTATAAAATCTTTATTTCTGGGAGAAACCCTATGGTGTCACTTCTCATTAGAATCGTCTCTTTGAGACGATTCTAATGAGTAGTGACACCATAGGATTTGGTGCTGAAATGAGAGAAAATGTCAGATTTGTTCAGTTTACTCCCTCTTATCTGGGGCCCTGTATATAGAGAGGAGACTTCATCACTTAAAAGCCCAAAAGGGCTCAACAGCATAAGAATTTAGTATGGTTTTGAGCCCTTTTGGCGTTTAAGAGATGGACCGTCTTGTCCTTGGCAAACAGTGAAGACACATATCAGAGGGCTCCTAAAGGAGCCCTCTGATCAGGGTCTGCACTGTTTGTCCTTTTGATAAACATTGTAAAAACACTCCTAAATAGTCAAAATCTATTAGACTGAATGGGAATGTTTCATTTCAACTTTCAGGGAGAAACTAGTTAACAGAAAATTTCAGTTTTATACTAAAAAAAATTTCTAACAGGAGCTTTCTACTTTTACTTTCAACCTGCTTTAAGCAGCCACCTGTCAGATTACAAGGAAAATTGCTGATGGTTATTTAACAGGACATGGTATAAGTATAAAAAGTAATTGCTAAAGGGATAGAGAGCACCAAATCCTATGGTGTAACTGCTCATTAGAATCATCTCGAAGAGAAGATTCTAATGAGTAGTCACACCATAGGGTTTAATGCAGACATGATATTTTTATTTTTTTGAAATACACCCCTTATTTAGTGAGTAAGCATTATGGAGACTCTATTGTATATGCACCAAATCCTATGGTGTAACTGCTCATTAGAATTGTCTCAAAGAGACAATTCTAATAAGTAGTCACACCATAGGGCTTATGCAGACATTATATATATTTTAGCTTTTGTGGTCGGTCTTTGTCCGGCGTCATGCGTCGTTCGTCGTGTGTCAACAATTTCTTCAAACATCTTCTTCTTCAAAACTACTGGTCTGATTGCAACCAAACTTCACAGGAATGTTCCTTGGGTCAAGCTCTTTCAAAGTTGTTCAAAGAATTTGAAACAATGCAGAACTCTGGTTGCCATGGCAACCAAAGTGAAAAAATAAGGAAATCTTAAAAAATCTTCTTGTCTGAAACCACAAGGGCCAGAGCTTAGATATTTGGCACATAGCATCATCTATAGGTCCTCTATCAAAGTTGTTCAAATTTTGCCCCTGGGGTCAAAATTGGCCCGCCCCGGGGGTCACCATTTTGCATAGAGTTATATAGTGAAATGTTCAAACATCTTTTTCTCTGAAACAAATATGGCCAGAGCTTTGATATTTGGCATGGTATAACTTCTGGAGGTATTTGACATATATTGTTGAATTGGTTCCGGTCCGTTGCATATCTGGGTCACCAGAGCTAAAAATAGATTTTTTACCATGAGAACTTAAAAAATCTTCTTGTCTGAAACCATAGTACACTAAGCTTAGATATTTTGCACATAGCATCGTCTACAGATCCTCTATCAAATTTGTTCAAATTTTGTCCCTGGGGTCAAAATTGGCCCCGCCCCGGGGATCACAGTTTTACATAAGAGTTATTTAGTGAAATGTTCAAACATCTTTTTCTCTGGAACCAATATGACCAGAGCTTTGATATTTGGCATGGTATAACTTCTAGAAGTCCTTCACATATATTGTTGAATTGGTTATGGTCTGTTGCATATCTGGGTCACCGGAGCTAAAAATAGATTTTTTCAATGAAAACTTAAAAAATCTTCTTGTCTGAAACCATAGTACACTGAGTTTAGATATTTTGCACATAGCATAGTCTACAGGCCCTCTATCAAAGTTGTTCAAATTTTGTCCCTGGGGTCAAAATTGGCCCTGCCCTGGAGGTCACCGTTTTACATAGAGTTACATAGGGAAATGGTCAAACATCTTTTACTCAGAAACCAATATGGCCAGAGCTTTGATATTTGGCATGATGTAATTTTAGAGGTCCTTCAAATATATGGATGAATAGGTTCTGGTCTGTTGCATATCTGGGTCACTGAAGCTTAAAATAGATTTTTCCAATGAAAACTTCAAAAATCTTCTAGTCTGAAACCATAGTACACTGAGTTTAGATATTTTGCACATATCATCGTCTACAAGTCCTCTATCTTAGTTGTTCAAATTTTGCCCCTGGGGTCAAAATTCGCCCCGCCCTGGGGGTCACCTTTTACAAATCTTCTTTTCTGAAATCACGCGACCCATCCTAGTGTCACCATGGTCAGGTGAGCGATCAAGGGCCATTCTGGCCCTCTTGTTTGTTTGTGAGATTCTCCCATTATGTAGAGCCCTATGTAATAGCACTAGTATCTCTTGTAGGAGTCCATCTTTCAACAGTCATCGCCTACCAAGAGGAGAGAGAGCACGCCTCTGCTGGAGAAAATCAAGACTGACGTGTCCTTGGTTAAACAGAAGCTGAACAATTGGAAGAAAGGAGATAAACCCAAAGAGTCCAAGGAGGATTCCCCAATGGTCAAATACATATCTTCACAGGTAAGTTGCATCTTTTTCAAGAAACATAGTGGAAGGTCTCATATTAGATTTCCAGACATACATTACGTTTTTGCCTAGGGCTACGGATAAAAGGAAATATTTCAAAAACTAATTTTTTTTTGTTTGCACCCAAACTTTTGGTGTGACTACTCATTAGAATTGTCTCTTTGAGACGATTCTAATGAGTGGTCACACCATAGGGTTTGGTGCAGACATAAAGGAGAAAATATTAGAAAACTTGAATTTATAACATCTTACGTGAAGCCCAGTAGCGTGTTCAATTACCAATGTTTGCTGTTTAGGTTAGCAGTTTGTGCCTGGTGTATAGTGTGCAGAGTACAGTAGAGAAAACGTTTTCTTTCCAAATAACCCCAGTTACGTTTAAACTATTATTTTCATTGCAAACAGATTGGAGCCAGATCAGACGCCGGGTAACCCGGCGTCTGATCAGGCTCCAAACTGTTTGCCATTTAGACTAAAACTGGTATTCTGAATTGTCAAAATGTTGTCATTTTCTATATTTCAATGCAATGTGTTTGCTTTTTACCACTGTATTTTAGACCTGTAGCTAAATCACAATCGATGGCCATCGACGGCCATCAATTTCTTACTGAACTCATCACTGATTTACTCTTTTTGTTCTAACAGGCTCAGAAACTGACCCAATGCCCCCTGGGTATTCTGACCAAGGCCGCCCCAATCTTGAGTGAGGACAACTTCATAAATATCATGCCCGTGGCCTGGGAACTCATGATGGAGAATGACCAGGAACTGGCAGCAGCTGCAGGTTTGTCACCCCATTTTACACCTTATTTTATGCCCCAGCAAGATCAGTTGGGGGAAAAATGTTTTACCCCATTCTGTTCTTCGGTTTGTCCATCCGTGCTTACAAGAGGGTACTTATGTTGCTAAAATCTGAGCACCATAATTGACAAACAGTAACCTGGCCGTCTCTTGTGACATTAACCTGGCCATTTCTTGTGACATTGCCAGTTGTGGGACATAGGGTTAGGGGTAGGGTTAGCCTCCAGATTATTCTATTTCAAAGTTGAAGCAAAAAGAAATTGTCTTTTTTGTGGCTAGCCACACATCAGAAAATAGTCATGTAAGAACGTCCTTTCGTTTGTTCATTCTGTAGTCTGTCCCACATACAGTACATACTTTGTCCAGCTAACTTCCACACTTTTCAAGCTACAACCTTATAACTTGGCAGAGTGTTTGCAGATATACAATAGATGTGCATGTGAATAGGGTTTTGATCTGCTATAATTTGATCACAAAATTATTGTCAGTTGAACTTAGTAAATGTTTTGCCGAAGGGGGCATCATATTTGTCTTACAGAAAAAGCCATCCCTCTAGTTTATTCCTTCATTGAAGGAAATACACCAAAACCCCTGTATTACAACAACTAAATTATCAGGTGCTTAAGACAGATGGCTGCTTAAGGTGAGGTGACAGTAAAACAGAAAGCTCCTATAGGAGCTTTCTGTTTTACTGTCACCTTGCTTTAAGCTGTCACCTGTCTTTTATAAGATTAGTTAGCCTTCGAATAAGTGGCCGTAAAAGAGAGGTTTTTACTGTAGTTTCACTAATACAGTCATGAATATGCATGATAAGAAATATTTTCTATATCCTAGCAGATGGTAGCTTAAATCAGGCTGAAAGTTAAGCAGAATACACCTTAAGGCACATTCTATTTTACTTTCACCCTGCTTTAAGTTGTCAACCCTGTTTTCAAAACTAGTAAAACAGGATATATGGTAATTGGTTATGTCTGCCTTTCATACCAAAGCCTTTGAAAGAGTGTTACAAGTTTTAACTCATTCACCCCTAAAACTTTCGATGGACAATTCCAATTTCAAAATAAGTCTAGTCCATTTTGACTATCTAGGGTTGATTTTAATAATATATTTCAAAATGACAAACAGTATTGACCCTGATCAGAGGGCTCCCTAAGGAACCCTCTGATCATGGTCTACACTGTTTGAATGGGAAAAGTGTAATCCTCACAGGTACAGTGTTTGTTAACAATGAGATGAGTATTCTCGTCGCTAGGGTTGAATGTGTTAAAAGAATAATGAAAACAGTTCAATTCCAGAAAATTCTTTTTGTGGAGATTACTTCAAAAGACTCATAAATTTTCTACACATAATATAACTTTATTCATAGAAATACATAGTAGTTATAGCAAAGACATAGAAATAAAAATATTATCACATGTAACAATCAATTGTCTCTTTTAACCCAATACCCAATAGCTTGTTTCTAGTTTTGTAGATAGGTGACCTCTTGAAGTAGGTTGAAAGTAAAGCAGAATATGCCTCAAGGCACATTCTGCTTTACTTTCAGCCTGCTTTAAGCTACCATCTGCTAGATTATTCGACTTTATGAAACTATTTCTTATGATACAAATTAATGACTGTATAAGTTGGAACTATTTTCTTCAGTGGAGGAAAATATTAAAGGTGTAAACAGGCTTAATGGGTTAACTCTCCCCTCAGCTTATTTTCAGTATTGAAGACAGATGCTTGCTCCAAACAGACTAAAAGTAAAAGCAGAATGCTCCTGATTCACTTTTAGCCTGCTTTAAGCGAACATATTATTTAAGTGGTCACATAATTTCAAAACTAAAAGAGGCTATGGGGTAATGGGTTAAGTAAACACAGTCTAGGATACAGCGAATACTGCTTGACACAAGATGAAGAGTTTTGCTTACATAGCTTATTCCTTAAATGCGCTTTTTACACCTTTAATTTATTCCTCCTCTGAGGAAAACAGTTCCTCTATAGACAGTCATGAATATGAACTTTAAGAAATGCTTTCTATATTTTAGAAGATGGTAGCTTAACTCTTTGCTCCCTGAAACTTTAAATGAACAATTCCGGTTTCTTTTTTAGTCTAGTCCATTTCTGACTTTTAAGGTTTGTTTTTGTCAATGTTTGGCATTATGACACAGTGAAGACCCTGATCAGAGGGCTCCTTTCGGAGCCCTCTGATCTGGGTCTTCACTGTTTGCATAGGACAAGTGTACTATTCACATGTACACTGTTTGAAAAGGACGCCTATATGCTGGACTAGGGTTCAAAGGGTTAAACCTTTACCCCATAGCTTGTTATCCATTTTGAACACAGGTGACCACTTAAAGCAGGTTGGAAATAAAGCAGAATGCGCCTTAAGGGACATTCTGCTTTACTTTCTGTCTGCTTTACTACCATATGGTAGAATTTAGAAAATATTTGTAATGGTACATGTTCATGACTGTATAAACTGGAACTATTTTCTTCAGTAGAGGAATAAAATGAATGTGCTAAAAGACGCTTCTATTGGGGAAAGGGTTAAACCTTAAGAAATACTCTACTTTACTTTCAGCCTTCTTTAACGCTTTCAACACTAAGTAACTATTGTGGGTTATAAGGTTCCCTTTAAAATATTTTTAGTTCCCAAAAAATAAATCAGTCTACTTTGAATTCTAGGTAGTTTAATAAATACTGCTTTAAGTTAGCAAACAGTGCAAACCCTGATCAGAAGGCTTCTATAGGAGCCCTCTGATCAGGGTCTACACTGTTTGCAAATATAATGAGTATACAGCGCTCCCTCTCTACGACACCAAATGGGAGACCAAAATTAAGTGCGTTGTTTGAAGGGAGTCATTAAAGGGAGGGAAATTGGCTTCAATTTGCAAACAGCTTGAATCCAGATCAGATGCAGCTTGTCCCAGCTTCTGATCTGGATTCAATCTGTTTGTCACTCGTCATTATGTTTTTTCTATCAAAATGTCCAATATGTAAATTAATATGTAACCTGCAGACGACAACTTTAAGCAGATGATATTGCAGTCGTGAAAGCTTGAGATATGATTGTCCTATTTAGGGACTTGAGGCTATTTAAGGGTCGTTGTAAGGAGGGAGTCGTTGTTGGGAGGGCCATTGTAGAGAGGGAATTTGTTTTTTTAAACAAGTCCATGGTGTTGAAAGAGTTATGAGGTCACTTGTCTAGTGTCATCAGAACTAAAAACAGAGTATGGGGTTAAGTGTTACAATATGCAAAATATCAAAGTACTAACAGACCTTTCAGTTTGTGACAATGAGTCAGTCATAATTGAACCTTAGCAGAGCACCAGATAAGGGTAGATTTTCAAAAACTAAAATCTTTATTCCAGAATTAAACCCTATGGTGTCACTACTCATCAGAATCGTCTCGAAGAGACAATTCTAATGAGTAGTAACACCATAGGATTTGGTGCTGGATCATAAGTGAGAAAATGTTTGATTTGTTGAAATAACTACCTCTTATCTGGAGCCCTGCCTTAGTAATAATACCTTAGTCAGGGCTCCAGATAAGAGGTAGTTAAATGAATAAATCCAACATTTTTTCACGTATTTCAGCACCAAATCCTATGCGTGCTACTACTCAATAGAATTCTCTTCGAGACAATTCCATTGGCGCCAAACCAAACTCAATAAAATCGAGACGATTCTAATGAGTAGTGACACAATAGGGTTTAATGCAGAGATAAAGATTTGAAAAACTCCCCTTATCTGAACCTCTGCCTTAGTAAATAGAAAACCTGGGCCCTGTTTTATGAAACCTTGTATGTCAAAAATGGTTGTAAGTCAGATTCTAAAATTATCAATAACTATTTATTTCTCCACCTTATCCTGTGTTGTCATATCTCTTTTGAATCATCTTCCCAGTACGATTCTAAAGAGATGTCACAAGACAAAATTAGATGGAGAAATTAGAAAAAAGATGTATTTTAAAGTTTTTACTTACGGCTGTTTTTGTCGTAGGAGGTTTCATAAAACAGGCCCCTGGCTTCAAGGTTATATAGCGTTAGAGCTGAGTCTGAGTGTTTTCTCAAGCATTTGATTGGTCAGATTTGAGCCTAGGCTCAAATCTGACTAATCAAATGCTTGAGAACGACTTTAGACGTAAGGCAAAAGCTTTAAAACCTCTGACCCTGGGGTCTTATCTTCGTTATAGACCCCTGAGAGTTCTAATAGACAATTCCAGGTCCTATCAAGTCTATTCCTATGTTTAAGGCAGGTGACTTTAGGAGCTTTCTGATTTACTTTCACTTTGCTTTAAGCTGTCACCTGTATTGTTTTATGTAATCAACTAACTCTGTGGAATCAATTTGCCCTTTTAGTGATCGTAATTGAGACATTTTACTGAATTAAGGGTTGAGTTTTTAAATATATTGACCGACGGTACTAACCCAGTGTTAGCGCATTGGACTACGGTACCAGGGGTTGTGAGTTCAATCATCTAACTGACCAGCGGCTTGACTAGGGCATTTTTTCAGGATTCCTGATGATGTACACGAATGTTCTTGAGCAAGATATGTACCACGAATTGCTCCTCTCTAAAGGGGGTAAAATGGGTACCTGTGAGGACATTTAGGTTACCACTTATAGCAGATTGAAAGCCAGGGCTCTAGATAAGAGGGAGTAATCTGAAGAAATCCAACATTTTCTCACTTATTTTGGAAACAAATCCTATTGTGTCACTACTCATTAGAATCGTCTCTTTGAGACGTCTCTTTGAGACGATTCTAATGAGTAGTGACACCATAGGGTTTAATGCAAAAATAAAGATTTTAGTTTTTGAAATACACCCCTTATCTGGAGCTCTTGAAAGCAAAGCAGATTGTGACTGTATGCAGGGAAACTATTTTCTTCTGTCAAGGATGAATTAAAGGCATAACAAGAACTGAGTCACAGTGAGTTACAAATGTCCCCGAAGTGTTTTGTAACTTAATTGTATTCATTTGGCCATACAATAAAAGCATACAACAATGATGGCACTCCTTGGTGACATTGACCTTTGTCAGATGTGACCAAATTTGTACTGAGCTCAACAGCCGCATGAATTGAGTACAAACATGAAGTCTCAATCACATGTTGTTCAAAAGTCTACTTGACCGTTAATTGACTGACCTTTGTGAAACATGACCCTACTTGTACTTAGCTAGAGAGCTTCTCGAGTTGAGTACACATGCCAAGTATGAAGTCTGTATCACATGTAGTTCCAAAGTTATGGCTAATAAAAAGAATCAGCCTATTTTACCTATAAATGACCTCTAAATGACCTTGACCTTTGTCTGACATGACCCAACCTAAATTCTTGAGTTAAGTACACATGCCAAATATGAAGTCTCTATCACATGTAGTTCCAAAGTTATGGCTACGGTTAATGTAGTGTACAAACAAACAAACAAACAGACAGACAGACCAAAAATAATTTGCTCCATACTAAGATGTGTTGGGGCATAAAAATGCATATTTATGTGTAGTGATATTTCATTTGATTACACTTGTAAGTACGCTCTCCTTTATGCCAGCTTATGTGTGTGACCAGGGCTGCGATAAATTGATAAAAAAAATTGTAAGATTTCAATAGTTTCAATTTTTCAAGCGTCATCTTCCAAATTATACCTTTTACCCATAGTCTGTTTTTAGTTTTTAAGACAAGTAATACTTAAAGAGGCTCGCAACCGGATTTAGCATTAAAAATAGTAATTTGTAAACATATGTCAAATGCTTATATAAATGGGTAAGATTTAGTTTAAGATAATAAATTCTGTTAAAAAAATGCATTTCAAGAAAAGATAAAAAAGAAAAAGCTCTGGTGGGATTCGAACCCGTGACCCTACATGCGGAGACAGACATGAAAAAAAAGGAAACGCCTTTACCCACGCGGCTACTGGTGCTCTCTATCTATAAGGTAGCGAATTAACGTACTTCACTGGTAGCGATTGATAGTACATTATTCGGCTCGGGTTTATGTCTGAGCCTGTGTAGAGAAGCAACAACAACAACTATACCGTCTACTAACGCTATATAAAAACGATGGAAAATATCTAAAAAAACTAAGATTCGGTGACAATTCTTGAGACTTTTTTTGGACTGATCATATTTTTTTGTCAGAAGCCAAATAATGCCATTAATTTGCTTTTATTTGAGTATTTTTAGCTCACCTGAGCTAGCTCAGGGTGAGCTTTTGCAATCCTTGAATGTCCGTCGTGCGTCATCCATCTTGCGGCGTCAACAATTTTAGTGTTTACACTCTAGAGGCCACAATATTTATCCAATCTTTCTCAAACTTGCTCAGATGGTATATTGCTATAAGAGTTCGGATGAGTTTGACTATGGCTGAAATCGGACAATTAGGTCATGAGTTATCAACCTTTGAATTGCTGAAAATACCATATTTATCAGTGTTTACACTCTAGAGGCCACAATATTTACCCAATCTTTCTTAAACTTGCCCAGATTGTATATCATCATAAGAGTTCAGATGAGTTCGATTTTGGTTGAAATCGGACAAATAGATCAAGAGTTATCTACCTTTGAATTGCTCAAAATGCCATATTTAACTGTGTTTACATTCTAGAGTTCACTATTTTTATCCAATCTATCTCAAACTTGCTCAGATTGTATATGACTATAAGAGTTCAGATGAGTTTGATTATGGATGGAATCGAACTAATAGATCAAGAGTTATCTACCTTTGAATTGCTGAAAATGCAATAATTAAGGGGTTTACACTCTAGAGGCCACAAATTTTATCCAATCTTTCTCAAACTTACTCAAATTGTATATTACCATTAGACTTCAGATGAGTTAAATTATGGTTGTAATCGGACTAATAGGTCAAGAGCTATCTACCTTTGAATTGCTGAAAATGACATATTGAACAGTGTTTACGCTCTAGAATCCACAATATTTATCCAAGCTCTCTCAAACTTGTCCAGATTGTATATGACCCTAAGAGTTCAAAAAAGGGTAATTATGATTGAAATCGGACAAATAGATAAAGAGTTATCTACCTTTGAATTGCCGAAAATGCTATATTTTACAGTGTTTACACTCTTGCAACTATAGTTTTCAATGGATTTTCATTATAATTGTACACAAAGTATATAGCTATACGTTTTCGAAGGAGTGCAATTATTGAAATCTAATTAGTGTGGCAATAGTTACCTGCCCTTGATATACTTTGAAATGCTAGAAAAAGGCTTCATTTCAGTATTGTTTAGGCTCTAGTTATCTGCCTTTGATGTACTCTGCTATACTAGAGTAGGTCGACAAACTTGAATGGATTTAGAATAAAAAGGGTGACATTCAAAGGTAAAGCAATCAAGCTGCATAACAAACAGTGAGCGATATCAGGGCCTTCAGGCCCTCTTGTATTTTATTTTGACAAGTACACCGTCCGGTTGCGAGTCCCTTTAAAGCAGGTTGAAAGTAAAGCAGAATGCGTCTTAAGGCGCATTCTGCTTTACTTTCAGCCTGGCTTAAGCTACCATGTACTGGACAAAAAAAACCCGAAGATTTAGGGAAAATCCAGAGAAATGGCAGCCCTGGTGTGACTAAACTGCTTGTTGACAATTACATAAGTTGCATTGGTAAGGTCTCTATCTGGAATGTTTCTTTATGTGTGTAACGAAACTACCTTTCAGTTGGAAGGATTTTTCACACTGTTCACACTTGTAAGGTCTCTCTCCTGTATGTTTCATTATGTGTCTGACTAAAGTGTCTTTGTCTTTGAAGGACTTGCCACACTGATCACATTTGTATGGCTTCTGTTCAGTATGTAACTTCATGTGCCTCACTAAGTTACTCTTCAAATTGAAGGACTTTTCACACAGGTCACACTTGTGTGGGCTCTCTCCTGTATGTACAATCATATGTGCATTTAAGTTTCCCTTTATATTGAAGGACTTTTCACACACGTCACACTTGTAAGGTTTCTCTCCTGTATGTACCCTCATGTGTGTGACTAAATTGCTGTTCTTGTAGAAGGACTTTTCACACATGTCACATTTGTATGGTTTCTCGCCTGTATGTATTCTCATGTGTGTGACTAAACTGCTACTGTGAATTAAGACCTTATCACACAGGTCACATTTCACGTGACATTTGTATCCTGTATGTACCCTCATGTGTGTGTCCAAACTGCTTTTATGACTGAAGGACTTTTCACACATGTCACAATTGTATGGTTGATCTCCTGTATGTATCCTCATGTGTACATCTAAATTGCTTTTTTGTGTGAAGGACTTTTCACAGTGGTCGCACTTGTAGGGTCTCTCTCCTGTATGTATCCTCATGTGATTGACTAAACTACTTTTTTTATTGAAGGCCTGACCGCAGATGTCGCAGCTGTATGGTCTCTCTCCTGTATGTGTCCTCATATGCATGACTAATTCACCTTTCTTGTAGAAGGACTTTTCACACAGGTCACACTTATAAAGTCTCTCCCCCGGTGTATGTACCCTCATGTGTACAACTAAACTACCTCTATGGTTGAAGGACTTTTCACACAAGTCACACTTGTATGGTTTTTCTCCTGTATGAAGCATGATATGTGCCACCAACATAGATTTATGGGTGAAGGACTTTCCACACATGTCACATTTGTAAGGTCTCTCTCCTGTGTGTATCCTCATGTGTGCAACTAAACCACCTATTTGTTTGAAAGACTTTTCACACTGGTCACACTTGTAGGGTCTCTCTCCTGTATGTACCCTCAGGTGTGTGTTTAAACTGCCTTTCTCACTAAAGGACTTTCCACACATGTCACACTTGTAAGGTCTCTCTCCTTTATGTACCCTCATGTGTTTGTTTAAACTACCTTTCCCACTAAAGGACTTTTCACACAGGTCACACTTGTAGGGTCTCTCTCCTGTATGTTTCCTCATGTGTGTGTTTAAACTGCCTTTCTCACTTAAGGACTTTTCACATTGGTCACACTTGTAAGGTCTCTCTCCTGTATGTATCCTCATGTGTATGTTTAAACTACCTTTCTCACTAAAGGACTTTTCACACAGGTCACACTTGGAGGGTCTCTCTCCTGTATGTTTCCTCATGTGTGTTGCTAAACTACCTGTCTGTTTGAAGGACTTTCTGCACTTGTTACACTTGTAAGGTCTCTCTCCTGTATGTATCCTTGTGTGCATGACCAAAGTGCCTTTATGTGTGAAGGACTTTTCACAGTGGTCACACTTGTAGGGTCTCTCTGTATGTTTCTTCATGTGATAGGCTGAAGTTCTGATTTTATTGAAGGACTTTTCATACAAGTTACAATTGAAGGGTTTCTCTTCTGTGTGTTTCCTCATGACGTGTGTAACTAAATGGATTTTCTGTGTGAAAGACTTTTCACATATTTGACACTTGTAAGGTTTCTGTCCTGTATGTACCCTCATATGTGCAACTAAATGGCTCTGAAACTTGAATGACTTTCCACACATGTCACACTTGTAGGGTCTCTCTCCTGTATGTACTCTCATGTGTGTGAATAAATGGTCTTTCTGTGTAAAGGACTTTTCACACAGGCCACACTTGTAGGGTCTCTCTCCTGTATGTATCCTCATGTGAAGAACTAAACTATATTTTAAAGTGAAGGACTTTTCACACAGGTCACACTTGAAAGATTTCTGTCCTGTATGTACCCTCATGTGTTTAACCAAAGTGCTCTTCAGCTTGAATGACTTTCCGCACAGGTCACATTTGTAGGGTCTCTCTCTGGTATGTACTGTCATGTGTGCAACTAAATGACTTTTTTTATTGAAGGAATTTTCACACAGGTTACACTTGTATGGTCTCTCTCCTGTATGTATCCTTGTATGTGTGACTAAAGTGCCTTTCTGTGTGAAGGACTTTCCACACTGGTCGCACTTGTAGGGTCTCGCCCCTGTATGTACCCTCATGTGTGTGACTAAATCACTTTTCTTAGTAAATGCCTTACTGTGCACATCACATTCCAATTTATTTTCTTTTTCTTCTTTCATCATGGATTTTAACTAATAGATTTTCATAATAAAGAACGTTCCACACATGTAAGATCTATCTTATGGACTGTATTGTCTCTGGCTTATATCAAAATGAATGATTTGTATCAATAAATATATAGTAAGTATTGTCTTTAAATGACTTCCATAAGTAGCAACACAATTATATTTGGTATCTTCTATGTACTATAGCCCCATATGGAAAGTCTGAACTACAATATCTGCCAAGTTACTTTCCACAATTGCCACATATATTTGGTCTTCTCCTGTGTATTCTAGTCTCATGTGAATGCCTGGACTCTAATATCTGAAACATAAAAATGTAGTATAAGTAACCCATTACCCCATAAATAATTCTTTTAGCCTGATATAAGCTACCACATTCTATTATATGGAAAATATTCCTTATGATCAATAGGCATGACTGTATTATATGGAACTTTTTTTTCCAGTGAAAGTAAACAGTGGTAAATACGCTATTCCTACCCACTTTACGCGTTTCTGAAGCGTTTCTTACGCGTTGTATAATTATCCATTTCGTTCAACACGTTTCCTAGTCGTTTCTTTACGGGTTTGTTTACGCATTTAAAAGAGCCCGGATGGAAGGGTCATCACTTAGCTGACGGACCCCTTTGCCGAGACTGCATTGGTATAATCTTTTATTAACCTGTTTAAACGCGTTAACCGTTCGTTAACCGTTCACTATGAGTTTCTTATTAACACATAAATGGGTAGGAATAGCGTATTTACCACTGTAAATTGAACAGAGCACCAGATAAGGATAGTTTTTCAATAACCAAAATCTTTATTTCTGAATTAAACCCTATGGTGTCACTACTCATTAGAATCGTCTCAAAGAGACGATTCTAATGGGTAGTAACACCATAGGATTCTCTGCTGAAATGAGTGAGAAAATGTTTGATTTGTTGAAATAACTACCTCTTATCTGGAGCCCTGATTGAAGGCCTCAAAATTGGTATCTATGGAGTAAAGGGGTAACCCATAAAATGTTTCTAGTTTTGAAAACAGATGAGGTGACCTGCACTTTAAGATGCATTCTGCTTTACTTCCAGCCTGTTTTAGGCTACCATCTGCTAAGATGTATAAAGTACATCTTATAAAGTGCATATTCATGATTGTATTAAGTGGAACTATTTTCTTCAATGAAGGAAAACTTTAAAGACATCAAAATATATATGAGCCATGCCATGACAAAACCTGCCTTAATTATTGCATTGCAACATTGTACAGACTAAGCACCATAGTCAGGGTTTTCCCTGGCCCACAAAATGCACACCATTGACCCCCTTTTTGATAAAATGTCCCTCAAACATTTTTACTGGGGGTCAAATTTGACGCTACTCTGAAAATCTATCACAGTGATCACAAAACGTTATTGTGTTAAAACATGAAACAGAAGAAACTCTGAAGACCAGTCTTTTAATAGATGGTTTTCTGCAATACTGTCACACTGCATTAAGCATCTTTACATCCCTAGAGGATTTATTGAGAGATGGAAGGGTATACATGTACTATTAGTCTATTATAAAATAAGTTACCTACCAAACAGCAATGCTGCAAGTACATGATGTCCTAAAGTTTTATTTAAAAGGTAAAAAGCAGAGACGAGACAAGTGACCCCCAAAAATTAGTTTTGTCCCCCGAACTAAGGAACCTGGGAGACACAATGTCCCCCATTTGTCAACGCCTAGGAAAACCCTACATTGTCATCCCAGGCACTGTATCTGTGTTTGGGATACAGTGCCAAATATTGTATATAAGACAGCCTAATAAAATACCTTAGATGCATGTGGGTGTCAAACAGTGTAGATCAAGACCAGCCGCCGCATCAAAGATGCTGGGGCTGGCCTTGATCTACACTGTTTGCAATGCAATAAGGCAGGTTTTCTCATGGCATGGCTCATATGTAAATTTATGGAGTTAACCCTTAGCCTGCCACTCACGACTATAGCTCCATATGCAAACAGCTTGGATCCGGATGAGACGCCGAGCAACTCGGCGTCTCATCCGGATCCAAGCTGTTTGACACTCGGACAACATTTTCAACAATTTTGAGCAACTTTGAAGCACTTTGAAACTTGAAGCAGATGAGAAATATAGCAGACGACAATTTATTTGGCGGGCTAAGGGTTAAATCTAGTTATCATATGCAGATACAGTACATATCCCTTACTTGTAAACCATGTGAAAAGTGCACATGCCCTATGCAATAGTGTAGACCCTGATCAGAGGGCTCCTATAGGAGCAAGTTTTATCAGGGTCTATACTGTTTATCATTTTCCAGTATAGTATAGTGAACTAGACTAGACCTAGGTATCAGGGGTTGGGGAGAGGGGTTGTGTTTACTCATTACTCCATTTATAAAGGATCTTACATGAGTGATCATTATTTATCATTTTTGATAAATGAGTTGACTTAAATAGTATGATGCGAGCCTTCGCTAGCGTCATATTAATTGTAGTCAACGAGTTTATTAAAAATGATAAGTAATGAGCATGAATGTGAGATTTTATTTATCATATTACATTTTTTAACACTTATTAAATCATTGAAGCCGTAGTTTGTAGTATTTCTGCCATATAGATTTTCTGCCAAAACTTGACATTGTTTACAGTAATGTCATTGCAAATGACGTCATTTGGTGTCCTGCTACATGCAGCGCTTGTGGACAAAAAGGTTAGGCCTTAGCCCGAAAAACCCCAACTATTGGATTACCATATTTATATAATGGCTTTATTCCACTCTCAGACCACTAGTTATGTGATAAATACTTATTCAAGGCTCCAGATAAGGTGAATATTTCACAAACTATAATCTTGATTTCAAAGTTAAACCCTATGATGTCACTACTTATTAGAATCGTCTCTTCGAGACGATTCTAATGAGCAGTTACACCATAAAATTTGTGCTAAAATAAGTGTGATAATGTTGGATTTGTTCGGTTTACTCCCTCTTATCTGGAGCCCTGCTTATTACACTGCTACTTCTAGGGCGCGTTCGATTATCAGTTCCAGAACTGTTTGGAACGATTCTATGGAATGAGTAAATAAAATAAATCTGGAATTGAACACCTGCAAATATGATAGTCTGGTTCCCTGTTTATTATAACTTTGCTGTCGAAGCGTTGGTAAATTGTGCTGGGAACCATGATGATATGTCACAACTCTGCTCACGCCACCTCCTTGGGCAGAACTGATAGAACTGTTCGGGAATTGAATTCCTAGCCACTCGATTTCGATTCCATCAATCCCGTCAATTCCGGACTGATAATCGAGTACAGCCCTAGTATAATAGCTGTACTGGTGGTGATAAAGATATTTTAGTGAGGGAGATAATGATGGTGTTTTAACGCTTTAAACACTATGTAAATCTTGTGGGTTATTAGGCTCCCATTTGGATCTTTTTAGTTACCTAAACTACATGAACCAGTCTACTTGGAATTCTGGGCAGTTTGATAAATACTGGTCTAAATTAGCAAACAGTGTAGATCCTGATCAGAGGGCTCCTATAAGAGCCCTCTGATCTGGGTCTACACTGTTTGCAAATGTCAAACGTATATATTAATAGGTCCATGGTGTTGAAAGAGTTAATGCCCCTGCATAACTTAGTCAGGGGCATATTATTTTTGTCTTGTTCGTCTGTCTGGGTCCGTACACAACTTTAACCTTGGTCTTAACTTTTTGAGTTACAGTGCCCCCTCTCTACAACAACATCCAATGGGAGACACATATTGTGTGTGTTTTTCGGAAGGAGTGGTTATAGAGAGGAACAATTAAGACTTGGCTTACATTTGCAAACAGCTTGAATCCAGATGAGATGCTCAGGATTCAAGCTGTTTGTCACTGGTCAATATATGTATTCTATCAAAATCTCCACTTATATGTAACTGTGAGAGAAAACAGCAGATGACAGTATTAAGCAGACGATATTGCCGCAGTAAAATAGTTATATTTAATTATCCCATGAAGGGAATTACAGCGAGTGTCGTTGTAAGGAGGGAGTCGCTGTTGGGAGGGCCGTTGTAGAGAGGGAGCGCTGTACATGTGATAAAGGCAAATTTAAAGCCTGATTTAAGGTACAATCTGCTAGGATCAAGAAAATGTTTTTAAAATTGAATATTCATTACTGTACCAAAAGGCATTTTTATGATGTATGGGTTAACCCATTACCCCATAGCCTGTTTTTAGTTTGAAAATTGGTGACTACTTAAAGCAGGTTGATAGTAAAGCAGAATGCGCCTGAGGGCGCATTCTGCTTAACTTTCAGCCTGCTTTAAGCTACCATCTGCTACAATAGAAAAAATATTTCTTACAATACATACTCATGACTATAAATTGGAACTATTTTCTTTAGTGGAGGAATAAATTAAAGGCGTATTTATGGGTTAATGGGTTAAAATACATTCTATTCCAGTCTCCTCTGTATACCCTTATGCTTGTGACTAAACTGCCTAACAGGGCTCTAGATAAGGGGAGTATTTCGAAAAACTAAAATCTTTATTTCTGCATTAAATCCTATGCACTACTCATTAGAATTGTCTCTTTGAGACGATTCTAATGAGTAGTAACACCATAGGATTTGGTGCTGAAATAAGTGAGAAATGCTGAATTGGTTCAGTTTACTCCCTCTTATCTGGAGCCCTACTGCCTAAGCCCGTTTAGGTTGAAGGACAATTACACAAGTCATATAATTAGTAGGTTCTCTATCTTGAATGGATCTTTGTGTGTGTAACTAAATTGCCTTTTCTAGTAAAGGACTTTTCACACAGGTCACACTTGTAAGGTGTCTCTCTTGTATGTATAATCCTATGCCTAACTAAACCACTTTTCTGGTGGAAGGACTTTTCACATGAGTCACACTTGTAAGGTCTCTCTCCTGTATGTACCCGCATGTGTCTAACTAAATTGCTTTTTTGAATGAATGATAATCCACACTTGTCACACTTGTATGGTCTCTCTCCTGTATGTTTCCTCATGTGTTCAACTAAAATGCCTTTCAACTTAAAGGATTTTTCACACATGTCACAATTGTATGGCATATCTCCTGTATGTATCCTCATGTGAGCAACTAAACTGCTCATATGTGTGAAGTACTTTTCACACAGGTCACACTTGTAAGGTGTCTCTCCTGTATGTATCCTCATGTGTGAAACTAAAATGCTCTTCTGCATGAAGGACTTTTCACACAGGTCACACTTGTAAGGTGTCTCTCCTATATGTTTCCTCATGTGTGAAACTAAATTGCTCTTCTGTGTGTAGGACTTTTGACACAGGTCACACTTGTAAGGTGTCTCTCCTGTATGTTTCCTCATGTGTGAAACTAAACTGCTCTTCTGCGTGAAGGACTTTTCACACAGGTCACACTTGTAAGGTGTCTCTCCTCTATGTTTCCTCATGTGTATGACTAAACTGATTTTTTGTGTGAAAGATTTTTTCACACAGTTCACACTTGTATGGTCTCTCTCCTGTATGTATCCTCACATGTGAAACTAAACTTATTTTGTTATAGAATGACTTTTCACACAGATCACACTTGTAGGGTTTCTCTCCTGTATGTCTCCTCATGTGTGCAACTAAACTACTTTTGTTTTTGAATGACTTTTGACACATTTCACATTTGTATGGTCTCTGCCCTGTATGTACTTTCATGTGTTTGACTAGATTGCCCTTCTGGTTGAAGGACTTTTCACACTGGTCACAATTGTAGGGTTTCTCTCCTGTATGTATCCTCATGTGTCCAACTAAATTGCTTTTCTGGTTGAAAGACTTTTCACACTTGTCACACTTGTAGGGTGTCTCTCCTGTATGTATCATCATGTGTGCAACCAATTGGCTTTTCTGTTCAAAGGATTTTCCACATATGTCACACTCATAAGGTCTCTCTCCTGTATGGATCTTCATGTGAAAGGCTAAAGTCCTTTTTTTATCGAAGGCCTTTTCACACAGGTCACACTTGTAAGGTCTCCATTCTGTATGTACCCTCATGTGAGTGACTAAATATCTGTGCTGGTTGAAGGACTTTTCACACAGGTCACAATTATGTCTCTCTCCTGTATGTATATTCATGTGTGCACCTAAATTACTCTTCTGTGTGAAGGACTTTTCACACAGGTCACACTTGTAAGGTTTCTCTCCTGTATGTATGCGTATGTGTTGGACTAAAATGTTCTTCAGCTTGAAGGACTTTTCACATAGGTCACACTTGTAAGGTCTCTCTCCTGTATGTATCCTCGTATGTGTGACTAAATCACTTTTCATAGTAAATGCCTTACTGCACACATCACATTCCAATTCATTTTCTCTTTCTTCTTTCATCATGGCCAATAGCTTTTTGTAATAAAGAACTTGTCACACATGTAAAGACCTCTCTCACAGACTGTATGAAGTACCTTGTATGTATCAAAACAAAGGAGTTCTATCAATAGAAAAGTCTTGTCCCTCAATGACTTTCTACAACTGCCACATGTATTTGGTATCTCCTATGTACTATTAATGAGTCTCGTGTGAAAGCATGCACTATATTTCTCTGCCAAGTTACTTTCCAAGCACATTACTATGGCATATCTGGAGAAAAAAGTAACATAATTAACCCATTTACCCATAAATATGCATTTTTACACCTTTAATTTTTTGTCCAATGAAGAAATTACAGTCATGAATATCTACCATAATTAATAATTGTATTCTTTATCTAGCAGATTGAAGCTTAACCCATAGTCTGTTTCTAGCTTTGATGACAGGTGACTACTTAAATAAAGCAGAATCACCTTCAGGTGCATTCTACTATGCTCAGCGCATTTTAAGTTACCATCTATTGAACATAAAAAATATTTCTTATGGTACATGATTGTATGAAATGGAACTATTTTCTTCAGTGGACTTGAGGATTAAATAAAATGTGCTAAAAGGTGTATCTGTTGGGGAAAGGGATAAAGGATGCTGACAATTTTGCAGAATGTGCTGTAGACATCAAGTAACTTGATGTCAGACTCAACTCAATCCCATTATAAGCATTAAAGCCCCAGGCACCCGTTTTACTAAACAACTTACGCACAATTTTTGCGTAAGTCAAAATCGTTTAACTCCAATTTTTCGATCATAAAAGTTTGCAAACAGCAAATAGCCATATCAGAAGACGCGCTAAAAGCGCGTCCTCTGATCTGGCTATTTGCTGTTTGTAGCAAGTGATAATAAAAAATATAAATTAAAATTTAAAATTTTGACTTACGCAAAAATTTTGCGTAAGTAGTTTAGTAAAACGGGCCCCAGGTGTCTATAACTTTTAAACCCTTTATTTGATGAATATATATTCATATTTATATATTTACAATCACCCCATTCAATTCCATTGACAAAAAGAGTGTTCATTTCGTATAAACACTACTTTTCGAGAGGGCGTGACTTGTGGAAAAATTTGGAAGGGGAGGCGGAGCATATGCAGTTTTCATTCACGAATTAATCTTTGGAATTTGGCACAGCAAACATTTGGCTGATTTTTTCCAAATTTGTTCTTAACCGATCTATGCCTTCCTACTAGTGGAAACCAAGATTCCCGACTAATATTCTTCTTTATTAATGAGATAAATTGCAAGAAAATTGAAATAAGAATCTACCTTAAACTAACAGCGGCTATCTGCGTTTCTTTGTGACAAAAAAAAAAACCCGGATAAATTCATCCTTCTTTAAAATGACGTCACTTCCAATGACGTCAAAAATCGGTATTTTTCGCGCCAAACTGTCAAGTTGTTGACATAGAATGTAAACATTGGAATTTATTTTTCTGTTTTTAGCTCACCTGAGCCAAAGGCTCAGGATGAGCTATTGTGATCCCATTCCGTCCGTCGTCCACCGTCCGACGTCCGTCTGCCGTCGTCCGTCCACATTTTCAAACAACATCTCCTCAGAAACCACTGACCCGATTTCAACCAAACTTTGTCAGAAGCATCAGTGACAAGGGGGAACGAAATCTTGTTCAAAGATTTTGGCTAGAGTTATTCCCCTTGCTGTGGGACCAGGTTTTCTAACATGACCGTATAGACAACTTTTAATGCATAAGAAAATCTAAAAAAAATCTTCTTCTCAGAAACCCAAAGGCCCAGACCTTTGATATTTGGTATGTATCATTACCTAATGATTTTCTAGCAAGATTGTTCAAATTTTGACCCTGGGGCCAAAAATGGCCCCGCCCTGGGGCTTATCAGTTTTTCTTAGGAAAAGCTTAAAAAATCTTCTTCTCAGAAACCTTATGGCCTAGATCGCTAATACTTGACATGTAGCTTTGCCTTATGGTCCTCAACCAAGATTGTTCAAATTATGACCCCCGGGTCAAATTTGGCCCCGCCCCGGGGCTTATCAGTTTTACATAGACTTATATAGGAAAACCTTTAAAAATCTTCTTCTCTGAAACTGTAAGGCCCAGATCTTTAATATTTGACATATAGCTTTTCCTTGTGGTCCTCTACCAAGATTGTTCAAATTTTGACCCCCGGGCCAAAAATGGCCCCGCCCTGGGGCTTATCAGTTTTTCTTAGGAAAACCGTTAAAAATCTTCATCTCAGAAACCGTATGGCCTAGATCATTAATATTTGACATGTAGCTTTGCCTTATGATCCTCTACCAAGATTGTTCAAATTATGACCCCCGGGTCAAAAATGGCCCCGCCCCAGGGCTTATCAGTTTTACATAGACTTATATAGGACAACCTTTAAAAATCTTCTTCTCTCAAACTATAAGGCCCAGGTCTTTAATATTTGACATGTAGCTTTGCCTTGTGGTCCTCTACCAAGATTGTTCAAATTATGACCCCTGGGCCAAAAAAGGCCCCGCCCTCGGGCTTATCAGTTTTTCATAGGAAAACCTTTAAAAATCTTCTTCTCTGAAACTGTAAGGCCCAGTTCATTTATATTTGACATGTAGCTTTGCCTTATAGTCCTCTAACAAAGTTGTTCAAATTATGACCCCCGGGTCAAAATTGGCCCGGCCCCGGGGCTTATCAGTTTTACATGGACTTATATAGGAAAATCTTTACAAATCTTCTTCTCTGAAACCGTAAGGCCCAGATCTTTAATATTTGACATATAGCTTTGCCTTGTGGTCCTCTACCAAGATTGTTCAAATTATGATCCCCTGGGCCAAAAAAAGGCCCCGCCCTCGGGCTTATCAGTTTTTCATAGGAAAACCTTTAAAAATCTTCTTCTCTGAAACCGTAAGGCCCAGATCATTTATATTTGACATGTAGCATTGCCCTAATGGTCCTCTACCAAGAGTGTTCACATTATGACCCCTGGATCAAATTTGGCCCCGCCCCGGGGCTTATCAGTTATATCAGCTATATCAATATGTTGTCTTGCCCAGTCAGCTTCTATCGTACAATGTCTCAGGTGAGCGAAATGTGGCCCTCTGGGCCTCTTGTCTAATGTACACAGCGCCAGTAAATCGGTCATGGCTGTTCCTTATAGGGTACACATTATTCGTGTTATCTACCTCTAATATGGATTAAACATACATGCGTACTAACAAAATGTTTATTTAATGTTAGAAATTACAGCAAATATATTGTGAATATAAGAAATGGACTGATTTTTTCGGCGTTCAAAGGAAATGAATGACAGAAAATTATCGGCAAATTTGCTGATAATTTTCTGTCAGTTCATTTCTTAACACATAGAAATGCAAAATAGGCAGTGCAATATAAATCATGTGGAACATGTATTATAATTATATTACAAAGTAATTTCCTCACTTTTGATTGGCTAAGAAGACGTACTGACAGGATACAGAGAAATTCCCCTTGAAAGTAACCACAGATTTGTTTTTCAGAAACAAGATGACTAACTGCTTGACTCCTTGCTGAAAAATAACTTGCCCAATCACGGTTTTATAGCTCTATACAGATCTGTGTATAATTAAGTGGCTAAACCTTACTATTTACCCTTGTCCGTCCGTCTGTTCAGCCATTCGTTAGTCTTTCGGTCCACATACAGTACATACTTGTCGACTATTGCGTGACTCCTCTTACAGTTTTCAAGCTACAACCTTATACAGAGCACCAGATAAGGGTAGTTTTTCAAAAACTAAAATCTTTATTTCTGAATTAAACCCTATGGTGTCACTACTCATTACAATCGTCTCTTTGAGACGGTTCTAATGAGTAGTAACACCATAGGATTTGGTGCTGAAATGAGTGAGAATATGTTTGATTTGTTGAAAAAACTTTCTTATCTGGAGCCCTGCTTATAGCTTGTAAGAGTGTTTGCAAATGTTTGCCTACATAGACACTCCTCTATTGAGTGACCCAATAAATACGACTTTTTACACCTAATTTATTCCTCTACTGAAGAAAATAGTTCCAATTTATACTTTCACAAATCTGAAATATTTACTATAATCTAGCAGATGATAGCTTAACCCTTTCCCCCATAGAAGCGCCTTTTAGCACATTCAGTTTATTCCTCCATTGAAGAAAATAGTTCAAATTTAACAGTCATAAATATGTTTCATTATTTAAGGAATATTTTCTATATCCTAGCAGATAATAGCTAGCTTAAAGCAGGTAGAAAGTAAAGCAGAATGTGCCTTTACTTTCAACCTGCTTTAAGTGGTCAACTATCTTCAAAGCTAGAAACAGGCTATGGGGTAAAGGGTTAAAGCAGGCTGAAAGTAAAGCAGAATGTGCCTTAACTCTTTCCTCCCTGAAACTTTAAATGGACAATTCCAGTTTCCATTTTAGTCTAGTCCATTTCTGACTTTTAAGGGTTGTTTTTGTCAATGTTTGGCATTATGACAAACAGTGAAGACCCTGATCAGAGGGCTCCTTTCGGAGCCCTCTGATCTGGGTCTTCACTGATTGCACAGGACAAGTGTTCTATTCACATGTACACTGTTTGGTAAGGACGCCTATATGCGGGACTAGGGTTCAAAGGGTTAAGGCACATTCTGCTTTACTTTCAACCTGCTTTAAGTGGTCAACTATCTTCAAAACAAGAAACAGGATATGGAGTATAATGGGTCAATACAAAAAGTTACAATATTAGGTGTGGTAAATAACAAATACCTTTTCAGTTCTCAGTATTAGACTACCTTCTGGTGTTGATGTAGAGTGTTCACTGTCCAGGTTTATAGTCTATGACCTGCAATATTATTAACACTGAACAAGACCAAACACTACACGTATGTGTATATGCTGCGTTAACTTTTTAAGTAGCTAGGTTGGTGTGCCATAAGATCTACTGGGTCAGTAAATAATTAAATATCTGACCAGTGACCACTGTCAGTGTGTAAACACTTATACATGTACACAAACTCTTATCTCACCCTATCTCACAGGCGGTCAAATTTACTGACAACTATAACCTTTGTTACCTCCAAGTAAGGAGATACTGATAACTGTCTGACAGTTTGGTTCATATGTGTGTAACCAGTGTAAGCATTATGGTAATAGCCCTGGGTGATTACTCCATAGCCTATTTCTAGTATTCAAGATAGGTGATCACTTAACCCATTACCCCATAGCCTGTTTTTATGCCCCCAGAATCTAGTTTTTGTCATGTCTGTTGGTTTGTCTGTCCGCACAACCGAAATGGGTTAGAGGGCCTTTTCTGGCCAGATAACGGTAAACATAACAAAAGAAGACAATAGAGTTCATTCCGTAACAATAGAATAAGGGGCCGTGGCCCGTTATTCAAACAAAAGAAAATAACAAAAGAAAAGGCCCTCTAACCCATTTCGGTGGCACGTCCGTCCGTCCGTCCGTCTGTCTGTGCCAAAAACCTTAACCTTGGCTATAACTCTTGCATTTTTGTACCTAGGCCTTTTATACTTGGCATGTGTCTTCCCTGTATCAAGACCTTTCCAACAATACAAAACTTTTTGACCTTGTGACCTTGACCTTGACATTTGACCTACTTTTGTAAAAATCTTAAAATGGCTATAACATTTGCACCAGTTGGCCCAGGGCTTTCATATTTTGTATGTATATTTCTTGTGTCAAGACCTTTCCAACCATACCAACATTTTTGACCATATGACCTTGACCTTCACCGTTGACCTATTTAATCAAACTTTAACCAAAAACCTTAACCTTGGCTATAACTTTTGCATTTTTGAACCTCCGCCTTTTATACTTGTCATGTGTATTCCTCATGGCAAGACCTTGCCAACCATATAAAACTTTTTGACCTTGTGACCTTGACCTTGACATTTGACCTACTTTTGTAAAAATCTTTAAATGGCTTTAACATTTGCACCAGTTGGCCCAGGGCTTTCGTATTTTGTATGTATATTTCTTGTGTCAAGACCTTTCCAACCATACCAACATCTTTGACCTTGCTACCTTCACCTTTACCTTTGACCCATTTAATCAAACTTTAACCAAAAACCTTAACCTTGGCTATAACTTTTGCATTTTTGCACCTGGGCATTTTATACTTGGCATGTGTTTTCCTCATGGCAAGACCTTTCCAACCATACAAAACTGTTTGACCTTGACATTTGACCTAATTTTGTAAAAATCTTTAAATAGCTATAACATTTGCACCAGTTGGCCCAGGGCTTTAATATTTTGTATGTATATTTCTTGTGTCAAGACCTTTCCAACCATACCAACATCTTTGACCATGTGACCTTGACCTCGATCTTTGACCTATTTAATCAAACTTTAACCAAAAACCTTAACCTTGGATATAACTTTTGCATTTTTGCACCTTAGCCTTTTATACTTGACAAGTGTTTTCCCTTTCTAACCATACAAAACTTTTTGACCTTGTGACCTTGACATTTGACCTACTTTTGTTGAAATCTTTAAATGGCTATAACATTTGCACCAGTAGGCCTACAGCTTTCATGTTTTGTTTATATATTTCTTGTGTCAAGACCTTTCCAACCATACCTACATTTTTGCCCTTGTGACCTTGACCTTTGACCTTTATTTGTATAAATCTTTATACGCCTATAACATTTGAACCAGTAGGCCTAGAGCTTCCATACTTTATATGTTTCTTGTGTTAAGACTTCTCCAACCATGCCAATGTTTCATTTACCCTACGACTATGACTTTTGACCTACTTTTGCAAATAAGCATTACATTACAGAACATGATGCTGGCTGGGGGCATTTGTGTTTCACAAACACATTGCTTTTCATCTGATCATCACCAAACTTTCTGAAAATGTTTGTTGACATAAAATGGAGACCAATTTGGATAACCAGCGGCACCAATTTATGCTAGGCCCTTTGGAGTAATGGCCCTTGAAGTCCTCAAAATGGCGCTCCACTACAGTTTCAGCTCTCTAACTTTTACGTTTGATAGTCTGGATTCCCCTCCCTGTATCATCGGGGGCATTCGTGTAACTGGGACACGCTCGTGTTAGTTTTGAAGACAGGTGACCACTTAATGTAGGTTGAAAGTAAAGCAGAATCGCCTTAAGGTGCATTCTGCCCTTTAAGCTACCATCTGCTAGAATATAGAAATAGATTAAAGTCGTAAAAAGGCTTGCTTTAAACTACAACCTGCTAGGTTAACCTGCTGTAATTAGCTTGACGTCGAGATATAACTGAAATACTGTTAAAAGCAACGTAAAATCATTACAAATCAAATCAAATCAACCTGCTAGGTAATATAGAAAACATTTCTTATGGTGCTTATAATATTTATAACTGTATAAATTGCAACTATTATCTTAAGTGCATGAATAATTGAAAGGCATAAAAAGGCATATTTATGGGGTAATGGGTTAGACAGTATTGCAAGATATTTACATGTCACTCCAGGAAGGGCCTGTGGATTCTACAACCTGTACTTAGGCTTGCTTTAACCTATTGTATACTTAAGAAATAATCTATGTTCTACCGTTGTGAAACGGTATTTTACAACGGTTGGGAGTTGTGGTGCGCAGGAATTGACCACGAAGGCCGACGGTAGAACATAGATTATTTCGATTCTAACATGACCAGATGTAAGGAAATTCATTAGAAAGGAAATCAAATGTTCCATACTTATTTCCTCAGCGGATGAAGTTTTTCGACCGAATAACTTTTTCCGCGGCATTACAAGAATCTAACACCCATAAGCAAATTTACAATTACCGATCCATAATCTGGCATAGAACAAACATTACATCAAACAAGACAGAAGAATGAGAAAATTACTGTAACGTTACTGGTTAAAAGTATATGGTCTTTACGGGCTATATGAATAACGAAAGAAATTTAAAAAACATAACGTATGAACGCACGTGGTCACGTCATGTCATACAACCGCGGGAGGAGCGGGGTAGGGAAGAGCGTGGTATACCGTCTCAGGTATACCACGATAGACCTGTTCTTTGTTTATAGAGACGAATTCACGTGTCATGTTAGAATGGGTAATATTTGGCGGCCATTTTAAAATTTCGTCTGCAGCAGATATAACTCGAATATTTGCAAAAGATTTTAGCAGTTTCTGATAGAATATTGAATAAGCTGCAAAACAGTTTTGATCTCAGATCAGACCCCACAATGTGGGGCCTGATCTGAGATCAAAACCGTTTGCCTCGAGGTACACCTAAAAGTGTATCCCGCAGGAAATGGGTTAAGTGGTCTGAGACCTATTTTTAGCTCACCTGAGCACAAAGTGCTCAAGGTGAGCTTTTGTGGTCAGTGTTCATTCTGGCATGGGTTTTGTGGGGGATCCCCCATTAGAATGACAGAATCCCCCATCAAAAGTTCTGACAGTGGGCCAATATCCCCCATCAGAATTGTAAATCCCCCATCAAAAATTCTGATAGTGGGCCAATCTTGTGTATTGTTTGTCCCAAGCATGGCTGCAACAGGCAATTCTAGTTGCCTTGACTGTCCACAAGTCCATGCAGGAACGAAAATACTCGACTCTTAAGAAAAAAATCTTTGTTTGATGTATATTTCAAGCTATTAAAAAATGGTTGGCCCTCTCCGAAATGTCAAATGGCCCACCACTTTTGTGGTCAATGGGCCAATGGCCCGCCAACAATTCAATCCAGAATGATCACTGTGTGGTCAGTCAATGTCCGGCGTCGTGCGTTGTGCGTCGTGCGTCAACAATTTCTTCAATCATCTTCTTCTCCAAAACCACTTGCCTGATTGCAACCAAACTTCACAGGAATGTTCCTTTGGTCAAGCTCTTTCAAAGTTGTTCAAAGAATTTGAAACCATGCAGAACTCTGGTTGCTATGGCAACCAAAGTGAAAAAATAAGGAAATCTTCAAAAATCTTCTTGTCACAAACCACAAAAGCCAGAGCTTAGATATTTGGCACATGTCATCACCTATAGGTCCTCTATCAAAGTTGTTCAAATTTTGCCCCTGGGGTCAAAATTGGCCCCGCCCCGGGGGTCAACGTTTTACATAGAGTTATATAGTGAAATGTTCAAACATCTTTTTCTCTGAAACCAATATGTCCAGAGCTTTGATATTTAGCATGGTACTACTTCTAAAGGTATTTGACTTATATTGTTGAATTGGTTCCGGTCCGTTGCATATCTGGGTCACCGGAGCTAAAAATAGATTTTTTTCCATGAGAACTTCAAAAATCTTCTTGTCTGAAACCATAGTACACTGAGCTTAGATATTTTGCACATAGCATCGTCTACAGATCCTCTATCAAAGTTGATCAAATTTTGTCCCTGGGGTCAAAATTGGCCCCGCCCCGGGGATCACAGTTTTACATAGAGTTATATAGTGAAATGTTCAAACATCTTTTTCTCTGGAACCAATAATACCAGAGCTTTGATATTTGGCATGGTATATCTTCTAGAAGTCCTTCACACATATTGTTGAATTGGTTATGGTCTGTTGCATATCCGGGTCACAGGAGCTAAAAATAGATTTTTTCAATGAAAACTTCAAAAATCTTCTTTTCTGAAACCATAGTACACTGAGTTTAGATATGTTGTACATAGCATCGACTACAGGCCCTCTATCAAAGTTGTTAAAATTTTGTCCCTGGGGTCAAAATTGGCCCCGCCCCGGAGGTTACCGTTTTACGTAGAGTTACATAGGAAAATGTTCAAACATCTTTTACTCAGAAACCAATATGGCCAGAGCTTTGATATTTGGCATGATGTAACTTTTAGAGGTCCTTCACATATATGGATGAATTGGTTCTGGTCTGTTGCATATCTGGGTCACAGGAGCTAAAAATAGATTTTTTCAATGAAAACTTCAAAAATCTTCTTGTCTGAAACCATAGTACACTGAGTTTAGATATTTTGCACATATAATCGTTTACAGGTCCTCTATCTTAGTTGTTTAAATTTTGCCCCTGGGGTCAAAATTGGCCCCGCCCTTGGGGTCACCTTTTACAAATCTTCTTTTCTGAAATCACGTGACCCATCCTAGTGTCACCATGGACAGGTGAGCGATCAAGGGCCATTCTGGCCCTCTTGTTAGGAAGTCTTGATAATTGGTTACTATGTGAACAACTTATAACTATCCTGAAATTTTATATTTTGTACTAGTTCTTGAGCCATTATGTATGGTATTATGGGTTAATGATATTTTGTACTATTTCTTCAGCCATTATGTATGGTGTTATGGGTCAATGACGTTTTGTATGTGTTTTTCAGCCACTACTTATGGTGTTATGGGTTAATGACATTTTATACATATTTTTCAGCCACTATGTTCCTGATAGCCTCAGTGAAAGCCCCAGAGAAGGCTCAGACCATTGTGTATATGAGTAGTATAAAGGTGTATTTATGGTGTTATGGTGTTATTTTGTACAATTTTTTCAACCACTATGTATGGTGTTATGGGTAAATGATGTTTTGTATATGTTTTTCAGCCACTATATACTATGGTAATATGGGTTAATTATATTTTGTTCTATTTCTTCAGCCATTATGTATGGTGTTATGGGTTAATGACATTTTATACATATTTTTCAGCCACAATGTTCCTGATAGCCTCAGTGAAAGCCCCCGAGAAGGCTCAGACCATGGTGTTCAAAGAGCTTCAACATGAGGACACAGTCAGCAGGATCAACTCAGTGCTTAGGTAGGTTTCTTCGTACCCTTTACTTCATAGCCTGTTTCCAGTACTAAAGATAGATGATCATTTAAAGCTGGTTGAAAGTAAAGCAAAATGCACCATAATGTACATTCTGCTTTACTTTCAGCCTGCTTTAGATCACCAGCTGCTAGAAAATAGAAAATATTCTTAACCCTTTACTCCATAGTCTGTTTCTAGTTTTGAAGACAGGTGATCACTTAAAGCAGGTTGAAAGTAAAGTAGACTTATTCTGCTTTACCATTATTACGCTTTACGCTACCATCTGCTACAATATATAGAAACAAATATTTCTTATAATACATGTACATATTCATGACTACACATTGAAACTATTTTCTTCAGTGTAGGAATGAATAACATGTTTATATCCTTAGCAAGCCCGGCCGATTTTGTACACATAACACAGACACTACTGGACTAGTTTGGAGCTCATTTTCTCAATAAACACTACACTCCGACATCTCAAAACTACTCTGACGTGTCAAAACGAAACTGAAAGTGACATTCTATTTTTAGAGGCGCTATATTTAAGCCGCGTTCACACAAAAAAAAAAAAAAAAAAGAAAAAAAAAAGTGGATCCTGAGCTCAGTTTGAGCTTTGTGAGCTTTGTGTTGACATGTCAGTGTTACTGAATTCCAGCATGAGTGCTATTATAACGGGTTTTGACAAAAAGGTCGAGTACATTTCAAACCGAAAGTAGAAAGATGGACCGTTTCGGCCCCTCTGGCATTCGCCTTTTTCCAATCTTGCAAATTTGTGTCTGGATCCATTTTGGATGCTGCCTGAAAGTGTCACATTTTGCAGGAGACCATTGATATTCTAGAAATAGGCAGTGCCGAACCTGGCCTTTCAGAAAAGTCTTCCAACGCGATGTGCGAATCATAACTTTTCATTCTACGGAAGCCAAAATGTGCCATAAACGTCAAAACGTTTTAATACGTTATGGGCGTGGAAAGGATATGGGGAACATCTAGAGATGCCGAATTTTCGGCTTTTAAGCTTTTATAGTCATGCAATAGTGACCTTGTAGCGAAAGAAGGCAAAAGTATGGCATTTGTAGGGAAAAAATGGATTTTCCCCATATCCTTAGCAAGCCCGGCCGATTTTGTACACATAACACAGACACTACTGGACTAGTTTGGAGCTCATTTTCTCAATAAACACTACAAGTTACTATCTGCTAGGATATAGAAAATATTTCTTATGGTACATATTCATGACAGTATAAAATGGAACTATTTTCTTTGGCGGATGAATAAAATGAATGCGCTAAAAGTCGCTTCTATAAGGGAAAGGGTTAAGCTTTAGTATTTGAGCTTAGTTTTGGTCATTTCAGACATGGGTCAATGTCTTTAAGAGGTCAAATAAAATGAATTTAACATTGGCCATAAGTTTGGAATTAAATGTGAAAGTGGAGACTTGATATTTTGGCAAATATAAAGGTAACTTCAAGTTAAGATTTATGCCTTACCCAATTGCCTGTTTCTAGCTTTGAAGATAAGTAATCACTTAAAGCAGATTGAAAATAAAGCAGAATGTGCCTTATGGTGCATCTTGCTTTACTTCCAATCTGCTCTAAGCTATCATCTGCTAAGATATATACATGTATTAGAAACTTTTTCTTACAATGCATATTTATGACTGTATATGAAGTAGAACTACTTCAATGGATGGATAAATAAAAGGCTTCAATATGGTTGTTTATGGGGTAGTGGGTTCATCTAGATGTTATGTGTTCCTTTGTAGGTTTGGGGTGCTGTGGAAGTTCCGACACCAAGTATGGCCAAGAATGGAGGAAGGGGCCAACATGCATTTCAAGGTGGGGACATATATATACTCTGAGGGCTCCAGATAAGAGGGAGTCAACTCAAATTGTCGAACATTTTCTCACTCATTTCAGCTTCAAATCCTATGGTGTTACTACTCACTAGAATAGTCTCTTTAAGACGATTCTAATGAGTAGTGGCACCATAGGGTTAATTCAGAAATAAAGACTTTAGCTTTTGAAATAATGTCCCTTTATCTGGAGCCCTGGTATATTTTTGAAAAATATTAGATTAAAACTTTAACCCTTTTAACCCATTACTCCATAGCCTGTTTTTAGTTTTGAAGAAAGGTGATCACTTAAAGCAGGTTTATGATAGCCTTCTTTAAGCTACCACCTACTAGAATAAAGTAACTATTTCTCACCATACATATTCATGACTGTATAAAATTGAACTATATTCTTCAATAGAGGAATAATTTAAAGGTGTTTTTCTTTCGATAGAAAAATTAATTAGAGGTGTTAAAGAGGCTCGCAACCGGATCAAGCATTAAAAATAGTAATTTGTAAATATATGTCAAATGCTTATATAAATGGGTAAAATTTAGTTTAGGATAATAAATTCTGTTAAAAAATGCATTTCCAAAAAAAAAAGAGAAGAGGCTCTGGTGGGATTCGAACCCGTGACCATCCATGCGGAGACAAAAATGAAAAATGAAGCATCGCCTTTAAGCCCTCGGCTACGGACGCTCTCTATATATATGGTAGCGAATTAACGTACTTTAATGATAGCTATTAATAGAACATTATTCGGCTCGGGTTTATGTATGACCCCGTGTAGAGAAGCAACAACAACTATACCGTTAGCTAACGCTATAGAAAAACGATGGAAAATATCTAAAAAACTAAGATTCGGTGACGATTCTTGAGACGTTTTTTTGACTGATCATATTTTTTTAATGTCAGAAGCCAAATAATGCCACAAATTTGCTTTTATTTGAGTATTTTATTTTATTTTGACAAGAACACCATCCGGTTGCGAGTCCCTTTAAAGGGCATATTTATGGGGTAAATGATTTTGTGGTCCCCTATCAATAATAGGAACAGGCTATGGGGTAATTGGTTACCCGAGTTCTATGACTTACTTGTTTGTATTTCCAGGTACCTCCTCCGGGTATAGACTTCACCCTGCCCTCCCCTACCATAGGTCTACCAAGCCAGGTACCAGTCGACCCACCCTGGATACCTCATTTCAAGGCCAAGATAGAGGAAGTGACTGTGAACCAGGAACAAACGGTCAGTACTAGGAGAAATATAGGATCTGTCACTCGTTGATGTTGAAGACGAGCTGGTCTCAACCGAGTCTAGAAGTGAAATGTCATCTATAAGCGAGCCTAGGCGAGCTTAATAACGTTTCTATTCTAGACAAGGTTGAGACCAGCTTGTCTTAAACATAGACAAGTGACAGATTCTTTTTCTCACATAACCAACTATTTTAAGCTAATTTTAAAAGCAATATGCCTTTTTGGAATTTCAGTGACTTAATAACGCCTTTATAAATAGTGAGGTTATTATGACGTCATCAAATTGATCTCACACATGTTGGAGACAAGGATATTCGTGATCGTTGTTCGCTATTGAAAACGGGTAGTTATGTGAGATTAAGAGATAAACATTATAGTGATAACCAATCTTAAGTCTTTAAACACCATATACCTGTTTGAAATATACTCTTTACACTTGCAAACAGTGTAGACCCAGATCAGAGGGTTCCTATTGGAGCCCTCTGATCTGGGTCTATGCTGTTTGCTGATTTAGACCAGCATTCAAACTACCCAGAATTCCAAGTAGACTGGTTCATGTTTTTTGGTAACTAAAAAGATCGACAAAGGAACCTAATAACCCACAAGGGTTGCTTATTGTTAAAAGAATTTGACTACTCAAAAAAAAGGTGTGTTTTCCAGGTTTAACCCATTACTCCATAAATAAGCCTGTTTACACCTTTAATTAGTTCCCCAAAAAAGACAACACAGTCATGAGTCTGTACTATAAGAAATAGTTTCTATAATTATCCTAGCAGATAGTAGCTTAAAGCAGGCTGAAAGTAAAGCAGAATGTGCCTTCAGGCGTGTTCTGCCTCACTTTCAATGTCCTTTAACCCATAACCCCATAACTTGTGACCACTTAAAGCAGGCTGAAAGAAAACCAGAATGTGCCTTACGGCACATTCTGCTTTACTTTCAACCTGCTTTAAGGTACCATCTATTAGGATATAGAATATGTTTTTTATGGTGTATTTTTATACCCCCACAAACAGAGTTTGAGGGGGGTATACTGGAATCAGCCTGTCGGTCGGTCGGTCGGTTGGTTGGTTGGTTGGCCGTCGGTCTGTCTGCAAAATCTTGTACTTTCAACTCCTCCTTCACTTTTAACCCGATTCATTTGATACTTGGCATAAATGTTACTCAGGTATAGTAGATGTGCAAAACACAAATTTTAGGTCTCTTTGACCTTGACCTTGACCTTCGGCCTTGAAATAGTCGGTCTGTCTGCAAAATCTTGTACTTTCAACTCCTCCTTCACTTTTAACCCGATTCATTTGATACTTGGCATAAATGTTACTCAGGTATAGTAGATGTGCAAGACACAAATTTTAGGTCTCTTTGACCTTGACCTTGACCTTTGGCCTTGAAATAGTCGGTCTGTCTGCAAAATCTTGTACTTTGAACTCCTCCTTCACTTTTAACCCGATTCATTTGATACTTGGCATAAATGTTACTCAAGTATAGTAGATGTGCAAGACACACATTTTAGGTCTCTATGACCTTGACCTTGACCTTTGGCCTTGAAATTGGTCTTGAAATTTGCAGGTAAATCTTGTACTTTGAACTCCTCCTTCACTTTCAACCCGATTCACTTGATACTTGGCATAAATGTTACTCAGGAGTAGTAGATGTGCAAGACACAAATTTCAGGTCTCTGTGACCTTGACCTTGACCTTTGGCCTTGAAATTAGTATTGAAATTGGTAGGCAAAATCTTGTACTTTCAACTCCTCCTTCACTTTCAACCCGATTCATTTGATACTTGGCATAGATGTTACTCAGGTGTAGTAGATGTGCAAGACACAAATTTCAGGTCTCTGTGACCTTGACCTTGACCTTGACCTTTGGCCTTGAAATTGGTCTTGAAATTGGTAGGCAAAATCTTGTACTTTCAACTCCTCTTTCAGTTTCAACCCGATTCATTTGATACTTGGCATAAATGTTACTTAGGTGTACTAGATGTGCAAAACACAAATTTCAGGTTTCTGTGACCTTGACCTTTGGCCTTAAATTTGGTCTTGAAATTGGCAGGCAAAATCTTGTACTTTCAACTCCTCCTTCAGTTTCAACCCGATTCATTTGATACTTTGCATAGATGTTACTCAGGTGTAGTAGATGTGCAAGACACAATTTTCAGGTCTCTGTGACCTTGACCTTTGGCCTTGAAATTGGTCTTGAAATTGGTCGGCAAAATCTTGTACTTTCAACTCCTCTTTCAGTTTCAACCCGATTCATTTGAAACTTGGCATAAATATTACTCAGGTGTACTAGATGTACAAGACACAAATTTCAGGTCTCTGTGACCTTGACCTTTGTCATTTAAATTGGGTCTTGAAATTGGCAGGCAAAATCTTGTACTTTCAACTCCTCCTTCACTTTCAACCTGATTCACTTGATACTTTGCATAAATGTTACTCAGGAGTAGTAGATGTGCAAGACACACATTTCAAATCTCTGTGACCTTGACCTTTGGCATTGAAATTGGTCTTGAAATTGGCAGGCAAAATCTTGTACGGCGAACTCCTTCACTTTCAACCTGATTTACTTGATACTTGCCATAAATTTTCCAAGTTTTTATGATGGTGGCAGCACCCTGCCATTGTCAAACCTCATTGAAAACGTCTGCAGAGTGTGACAGAGTGCTGCATAGTGGGGGTATTTATCACCTTTAGTGATAGCCGTTCAAGTTTTAACTGTATAAATTGGACTATTTTCTACAGTGGAAGAATAAATTAGAGATGTAAAAAGGTGTATTTAGGGGGTAATGGGTTAAGTGCTCACTTGTTTCCAAACTAGAAACAGGCTATAGTGTAAAGGGTTAAGTCTATAAAACCTATGTATCATGGCAGCTATTCAAAATGGAAGGCTTACAAAAAGGTTGCAACTTAACCTGCTACCCCATAAATACACCTTTATACGCCTTTTATTTATTTCTCCATTGAAGAAAATTGTTCCAATTTATCTAGTCAAGAATATGCACCATATAATCGAGCAGATGGTAGCTTAAAGCAGGCTGAATGTAAAGCAGAATGTGCCTTACTTTCAACCTGCTTAAAGCCTATATCCAAAACTTGAAGCAGGCTATGGAGTATAAGGATAAATGTAGGGCAAAAGTGATGCAGAAAGCTCATGTAGGGATCTTTTACTCTTACTCAATTAATCACTGCTGGCCACTGATTTAACTCAATTATTATTCACGTCCACAGAAATCCCTTGTGACTGCTACGACAACCAGACGTAAGCAACAACAGGAAATGATCAGGAAGGCTCTTCAGAACGAGGAGGAGAGGAAGAGAATTGGTCGAGAGCGGTTTCCCATGACAACGGTGTCAGTGACCCAGTTAGCTGCAGTGGAGCCGTCTTTACATCACGTTAGCGAGGAACATGAGGAAGGTAGGCGTGGGTGTTGCATGGTTGGCATGGTAACCAGAACGTCTTGACGCTCTCCTGTGATCTATTGGAATCGAATAAAAATTACTAATAATCTGAAAGACTAAAGACTAAAATCTTTTCTGATTAGTGTGATTAACTTGGAATACTTTTCTTTTTGATTGTTATTGAATGGAATGATAGAAAAAGTAAAAATGATATGTTAATATTTATGATTAAGAAAACTCGTAGAGTTGGACTTATATATTTCTCTGCAGTCAGAAACTTAGCTTAAAGTAGAAGACTGTTACTTAACCCTTTGAACTCTAGTCCCGCATATTGGTGTCCTTTGCAAACAGTAAACATGTGAAATGTACACTTGTCCTATGCAAACAGTGAGGACCCAGATCAGAGGGCTCCTTAAGGAATGGCAAACAGTTTAGAACCTGATTAGAGCAGTCTGATCAGGGTCTACACTGTTTGCTCAAGCCCATCTGTCCAAATATTTAGGGCAATTATGGTACATACAATGTCACTAACATGCATTTCTTCTCTTTTGCTTTAACCCATTACCCCATAAAAGCACACCTTTGATTTATTCTGTCACGGAAGGAAATAGATTCAATTTATTTAGTTATGAATATGCAACATAACAAATTATTTCCATATCCTAGCTGATGGTAGCTTAAAACAGGTTGAAACCAAAGCAGTATGTGCCGTAAGGCGCATTCTGCTTTACTTTCAACCTGTTTAAAATGGTCACCAGTTTTCAAAACTAGAAACAGGTTATGAGGTAATGGATTAAGCTGTTGCTTTTATGATGGGAGGGTCCATGCCTATTCCGTCTATTAAGATTGGTGCTTAACACATTATTTACTGATTTATCTTAATGGTATAATCAAGCATTTAACCGTAATTACTACCTTAATCATAAACACTTGCAAGAAATAATGTTCATACTTCAGGCAAAACTCGTTACCTCAAACTCGCTTAATATGAAATAATCCATAGTTATTCAGTTGAATTTTGAAAATTTAGTCTCACTTAAGTTGGACATACTCGTATTTCAAAGTTAAAATGTGGCTAAGTCACGATTTAACTTTGAAATACGGGTAAGTTTGACTTACTTTAAGTGAGTTTGTGTTATCGGGTTTGGCTGTATTTCCATACACATGTTTATAGATCTTACTTAAAGAATGTTTAATATATTGCAGAGCTCCAGATAAGGGGAGTATTTCAAAAACTTAAAATCTTTTTCTGCTTTAAATCCTATGGTGTCACTACTCATTAGAATCGTCTCGAAGAGACAATTTGAGTAGTAACACCTTAGGATTTGGTGCTGAAATAAGTGAGAAAATGTTGGATATGTTCAGTTTATTCCCTCTTATCTGGAGCCCTGTATTGTATACAGAGTATCTTGTTTGATGTTGTCTGACTATGCATTCAGTAACTGTAACTTATACAACCTTGACCTTGTAACCTCTGACCTATGACCTTGACCTTGTAACCTCTGACCTCTGTTCTAGCTGCATGTGTAGATGGGTGATGACCTTGACCTGCATGGCCTTGACAAGCAATGGTATTTCTTATTTATTTTTATTTATTTTTGTTATTCATTTTTTGCTTACAGCAGCCTATAGCAGAGCTTCACCAATTACTCTATAAATACACATATTTTCGCGCTATAAAATTATTTTGTCACCAGCGTAGCATAGCAAAACACATACTGATTACTTTGTCAGTCAACGTCATTGTCCGTGTTGTCAGAACATAACTTGAAAAGTGTAAGAGGTACCATCATGAATATGAATTCATGTGAAATTTTAAACTCTTTATTTTGGCCACTAAATTGTGTTAATTATTAGCCTATAGGTAGTTAAGATACGTGACTGCTTAAAGCAGGTTGAAAGTAAAACAAAAAGCTCCTTTAGGAGCTTTTTGTTTTACTTTCACCTTGCTTTAAGCTGTCATCTGTCTTTTATAAAATCAATTAGGCCTTATTTTCTGGTCGTAATAAAGAGGTTTTGCTGTATTAAGTTGAAGAAATTTCTCTACACCATACTGTTTTATAGGCATACTTTTGTAGTAAAGATGTCCAGCAGAATCATGGCACACCAATGATAGATAGTCCTCGAATGATGTCAAAGGAAAGGTTTAATGGCCAATATGTGTTTTGTGTGTTTTACGACAACTTGGAATTCATGTCCAACATTATCTTATTACCACATAAATACACCTTTTTTCGCTTTTTATTGATTCCATCACTAAAGAAAATAATTCCAATATATACAAGCATAAATGTGAGTCATAGTAATATAATCTATCAGAATTTAGCTTAAAGCAGGCTGAAAGTAAAGCAGAATGTGCCTTAAGGCACATTCTGCTTTAAAGGCACATTCTGCTTTACTTTCAGCCTGCTTAAAGTGATCACAAATCTTCAAAACTAGAAACAGGCTATGGGGTAATGGGTTAATGAAATGTTAGTTAATTTGACAGAAAAATTAGAACTGTGAACTCTGATTGGTAAAATAGAGAAATTCTGTAAATGTTGCTGTATTTATATTTTAAAACCAGCACGTTTTATTTTAAGCGCAAATAACCTTGAATAGGTTGTTGGAAAATAATGACTCATATCCGTGGGAAAAAGGCATATCCCTCTGTAACACAGGTTCTGGATGTTATGTTCCTTGAGACCTCTTGGTATAGAAGAACTAAAGAGTGTTATTGTTTCTGCTGGAAGGAATACCTCAATCAGTTTAGTTTTACACATTTGAATATTCTGTTAAATGTATTTATACCTTCATTGCGATACAGCTTAACCCATTACTCCATAGATACACCTTTTTAGGCATTTGATTTTATTTTTCACTGCAGAAAATAGTTCAATTTTATGAAGTTATGAATGTGCGATATAGGAAAAAATTCCTATATCCTAACAGATATCTTAAAGCAGGTTGAAGTAAAGCAAATTGAATGATAGGGTGAATTCTGCTTTACTTGCAACCTGCTTTAAGTGGTGACCTTTCATAAAAAATAGAAACAGGCAATGGGGTAAATGGTTAAGTTATTTAAACATCTTTTAAGCACATTTAAACACAGTTGAACACTTGAAAATTAGTTAAGCATCAATAAAATATTCACTGAACACCTTTTGAACTGTGGAACAAATATTGAACACCTTTTGAACTGTGGAACAAATATTGAACACCTTTTGAACTGTGGAACAAATATTGAACACCTTTTGAACCGTGGAACAAATATTGAACACCTTTTGAACTGTGGAACAAATATTGAACACCTTTTGAACTGTGGACAAATATTGAACACCTTTTGAACTGTGGAACAAATATTGAACACCTTTTGAACTGTGGACAAATATTGAACACCTTTTGAACTGTGGAACAAATATTGAACACCTTTTGAACTGTGGACAAATATTGAACACCTTTTGAACTGTGGAACAAATATTGAACACCTTTTGAACTGTGGAACAAATATTGAACACCTTTTGAACTGTGGAACAAATATTGAACACCTTTTGAACTGTGGAACAAATATTGAACACCTTTTGAACTGTGGAACAAATATTGAACACCTTTTGTTATTGTTTTGATAATGTTTTTTGACATTATTTGAGCACCCATGGTGGAAGTTTGATCCTTAATTTTTGCAGCAAACTTCTTTTGCTTTTCGCTTCAGCTATGTTATTATCTGTTTCTTTCTGATATTCTTGCACTGTTTGCTTAACCCTTTATCCCATAGCCTATTTTCAGTATTGAAAACAGATGATTGCTTAAAGCAAGTTGAAAATAAAGCAGAATGTGCCTTAAGGCACATTCTGCTTTAATTTCAGCTTGCTTTAAGCTACCATCTGCTAGGATATAGAAATTAATTCTTATGGTACATATTCACAACTGTATAAATTGAATTATTTTCTTGAGTAGAGGAATGAATTAAAGTTGCAAAAAGGCACATTTATTGGGTAATTGGTTAATCTTTTCTTTTCTTGCTTACTTATGTCTGCATGTTGGCTACTCCAGACATTCAGGCAGTTGGGGCTTCAGTTTCTTCTCGCTTCACTCTCTGCACATGCATGTTCAAGCCTATCTCCTTTTATGAATTTTTCCACAATTTCGGTTTACTTTATACACAAGCTACGTCATGAGAATAAAAGACAATTCACATTGCCAACAGTGTAGCCATGACACTGGAAATACAATATTTTACCATCAAATTGAAAGGACAAGGTTCACGAAGCCTCCGATTTGGCCCTGTAAAAAAAATATTTTTCCAAAAAGATTTTTTATCTTTATTTTCTGTTTATTTGTCAATATCAGATACTAATACACCATAATATACACACAAACGACCCAAAGCCAAGTTTTGACAATCTTATAGTTTCTTGTAAATGAACCGAGAGGCCAAAAATGACAAAAAAGCGGATTTTTGGTACAATTCTAGGTATAAATCCTAAAAATAAATTATGAAGGCACGCATGCGACACTTCAAAACTTGGATATGTTACGTCAGCTTAAATATTTGTTGTGTACTTAAAATATCTTTGTGTCGCATTTGTGCCTTCATTGTTTATTTCTATCATTTATACCCTGAAATATACCAAAAATCTGCCTTTTTGGCCTTTTTTGGCCTCGTCGTCCATTTACAAGAAACTATAAAGTTGTCAAAACTTGAATTTGGGTTGAGCTTTAAGTATAATATGAAGTATTAATATCTGAAATTGACAAATATAGAGAAAATACAGCTAAAACATAAATTGGAAAAAAAAGATTTTTACAGGGCCAAAACGGAGGCTTCGTGAACCTTGTCCTTTGTCGCTGAATTTTGTATGTACAATAGAACCTCCTGACAGCAAAGTGAGAGGTTTCCGGATTAGGGAGGTTTTTTAGCCTGATCATTTCTGTGGTCAGTGGTTTGAGTCAGGAGATTGCTTAACCCTTAGCCTGCCAGTCATGACTATAGCTCCATATCCAAACAGCTTGGATCCGGATGAGACGCCGAGTAACTCGGCGTCTCATCCGGATCCAAGCTGTTTGACACTCGGACAACATTTTCAGCAAATTTTAAGCAACTTTGAAGCACTTTGAAACTTGAAGCAGACGAGAAATATAGCAGACGACAATTTATTTGGCGGGCTAAGGGTTAATGCAGGACAAAAGTAATGCAGAAAGCAGGCCCTTGTCTTAAGAGCTCTATATATACATGGGTAAGCATTGAAATAAAATATATGTTTAGGACAGAGAAATTTGTCTGGTATTCAGAGAGTTCCGTTCATGGGGACTTTGGTTGGTGGGGGTGGGGGGGGGGGGGGGGGGGGGGGTTTATACTGTTGCAATGTGAGAAAAGTCTTAATTGTGTGACATGCAGGCAGGGTTGGATATTTGTGTTCGGGTATTGGCCACTTTTAATTTCGCTTTTTCCTGCTTGGTGTTTTCATGGCAGATTGTACGTCTTGGAAAGCTTTCCTTTCTTCTTTCTTTTCTTTTGCTTTTGATGTGTTTTGATGAAGAGTGATAAATATGTGTGTGAGTTATTCTATTTGATGATTCAATTTAAGCAAAAACTGTGAAGAATAAGATTGAGATTGATAAAACATACTTTTAGATTCTGTATTTCTAATTGGGAGTTTGGAGATTGTTTCGAATAAAAATACAGTTGAAACTCAATACTTCGAACTTGCTTAAAATATAGATTGTACAAGTATTTCGTAAAATGAATTTCGATACTGGTATGTTGATCTCGCTTTAAGCAAGATTAAAGTAAAGCAGAAAGTTTTTAAAGGATCTTTCTTTCTAATTCTCATCTTACTTTAAAGCCACCTGCCTAAAATACTGAACTGCTTTATATGGAGGGAAAAGTTAAAGAATAATCATATAGAATAACTCAATGTATGCGTGGGTGTTGGAGTGTGTGAATGTACTCTTTGCTTGTTTTCAAGTTTATAGTCAAATTTGTGTTAAAGTTCTACCAAAATTAAGTTTTAGGCAAAGGATATTGCTAAATGCAGGATAAAGGTTTATGCAGAAAGCTCCATTACCATTTATACGCCTTTACTTTATTTCTCCATCAAAGACAAAAGTTCCTATTTATAGTCATCAATATATATTTATATGCCACCTAAGAAATATATATTTATATGCCACATAAGAAATATATATTTATATGCCACATAAGAAAAAAACATCTTATATTCTTGGAGATGGTAGCATAAAGCAGGATGAAAGTAAAGCAGAATGCACATGAAGGTGCATTCTGCTTTACTTTCCACCTGCTTTAAGTGCAAGGGCACCTGCCTTCAAAACTAGAAACAAGCTATGGGGTAAAGCTTGAAATAACTTTATGCATAACTTCTATCCTGCATTGAGCTAACTGTGTATGGGCACTTTGCACACAATTTGACGTTAAATTTTATGTTTATGTTTTGGAAGCATAATGCTTCTCCGAACTCCAGAGAAGGGCAGTATTTCAAAACTAAAATCTTTATGTCAGCATTAAACCCTATGGTGTCACTACTCATAAGAATCGTCTCTTCGAGACGATTCTAATGAGTAGTAACACCATAGGATTTGGTGCTGAAACAAGTGAGAATATTTCGGATTTGTTCTGTTTACTCCCTCTTGTCTGGAGCCCTGCTTCTGTGTGTACACTCTGCGTGTGTTTGAAGATGTCACATACATGTACTTATGTTGATTTCCATGAAACTTTATACATGTTTAAAGATATTATTGTTATTACATGTCACCAGTATAAGAAAACTTTCTTGAAATAACAATAAACTATACAAATATTCCATTATAGTTGTTTGTATGAAAGTGTTTTTCGCTTACTCTAGCACTTAACTAAGAAGATGATTGTGGTCATGAAGGCTCACACGTGACACAAGTTTTCTAGATAGAATTTTTATTTCAATCGAGTGCTTTATTATGACAGTTTTAATGATAGGAAAATCACTGATTTTACATTTGTCAGTAGTTTTGTTATAAGAAAAGTAATGGATCTGAGTCAATATGATTTTATGCTAGGCAATAACAATATTGTGGAGCTTATATGTTAACTTTATTCTATGTCTTGTCAAAACTCTTATACAACATTTAACCATGCATGATCCATCTTAACACTCAGCCTTGCAAGAAGAAATTAATCTTGCCGCTCGACGTGTGTCCCTTGCGCCGACCAATCGTAACAATGTCTCGAGTCGTAGTATGTCATGGAGAAACGGGAGTATGCACTGGGCCCGACTAACACCATTTGAAGGTACTAACCTGCAGCGTTCAGGCGTTAGACTTTCTTTCATCAGTTTTGTTTGATTTCGAAAGTTTTTTAAAGTTGCTCATTTTCTTCTTCAAAGTTTGGTAGATGACATGGTAGATACAGTAAAATCCCCATTAAGGTTGGAGGACCCCTAATGAGATCCGACCAAAATCAGGGGCCTGTCTTATGAAACATCGTACGACAATTATTGTCATAAGTCATATCACAAATAAACGATTCCAAAGAGATGTCACAAGACAGGATTATTTGGAGAAATAAATAATAAATGCGAATTTTATAACATGACTTATAAGATGTATTTTAATGTTTTGACTTATGACCTTTTTTGTCTTACAAGGTTTAGAAAGAGGGGCCCCAGTACTCCATGGAGAGGGATCGGCCATTTTCTTCAACTTACAGATCATTCGGAACCATGGTTTGGAATGGTTCATCAGTTGATGAGGCTAGCTGATCACTCTCCATTGAATACCTATATTGACCAACATTGGCCAAATTTCATTAGGGGTCCTCAACCTTAAAACAAGCTATCACTACCATACAAAAGATTACCAGTAAGTCTTTAAGTGTGATAGAGACAAGTTGCAGCTTACAACATATTATGAAGTTAAAAGAAGAAAATCCTAAAGAAACTAGATTCCTTGAATTACTCAAATCGCTACTTCAAATTCGATTAAGTCAAACATACCCATATATCTTCCATTGAATTTCCATAACTGGATCTCAAACATATCTAAGCCAAGTTTTAACTTCGAAAAATGGGTAAGTTTAAGATTTAAACCCATTTCCCCATAAAAACGCCTTTTTATGCCTTTAATTTATTCCTACACTGAAAAAAAATAGTTCTATTTATACTGTTACAAATAAGAATCATCAGAAATATTTTCTAAATTCTAGCAGATTATAGCTTAAAGCAGGCTGAAAGTAAAGCAGAATGCGCCTTAATGCGCATTCTGCTTTACTTTCAACCTGCTTTAAGTGGTCACCTGTCTTCAAAACTAGAAACAAGCTATGGGGTAATGGGTTAAGCTTAGTTGAATTATCGAGTTTAGACTGTAATTTAGATCAAGTTCAGCAAACTTATAGCTTTCTTTTGAATGGTCTGTGATTGGGGGATTACACTGTATGCTCTGTTCAAGTTAGTTTTGTTGGTTTGGGGGAAATCTGAGAGTTGACACATAAACAGTTTATTGTTCTCTTCCTGTTTTTAGCATTTTCTAGATAGGAAGTTCTGACTTATATTCTAGTATTCTCAAACTATTCTTTCAGTTCGGGTGTTGAAGATTTCATATCTAATACAATGTTGTTTCCTTCTTTATTTTATTTCCATATATAAGATATTAACTTCTTGTTCTGGCTTATAATCCAAATAGTTCTGATTCTGTTTCAAGTTGTTCTCCATTAACTGTGAAAAATACTAATTCAATTTTGAGGAAGTTGCAGGAAATGATAGATATAAATACAATTTTAAGGTATGCTTTCTGGTCTGATTACATTTTTCTTATCTACAAAAAACATACATGAAATTCTCACAAATTAGGTACACATCAGTTACCATGTAGATCTAAAGACAAAAAGCAATTTAAGGCAAGACAGACGTAGAACAGAAAGTATAAATAGCAGTTTAAACCAGGACATAAGTAAAACAGAAAGTATCATATATTAATCCTGCTTTAACCCTTTGAACCCTAGTCACACCTATAGGCGTCCTTTTCAAACAGTGTACATGTGAATAGTATACTTGTCCTGTGCAAACTGTGAAGACCCAGATCAGAGGGCTCCAAAAGGAGCCCTCTGATCAGGGTCTTCACTGTTTGTCATAATGCCAATCACTGACAAAAACAACCCTTAAAAGTCAGAAATTGACTGGACTAAAATGGAAACTGGAATTGTCCATTTAAAGTTTCAGGGAGAAAAGAGTTAAGCAGCAACCTGCCTTTATAAAAAGACTTTGATTGTTTATAGTGGTACGGTTTTAACCCTTTACCTTATAGAAACGCCTTTTAGCGCATTCCGGTTAATCCTCCGCGGAAGAAAATAGTTCCAATATATACAGTCATGAATATGTATCAGAAGGAATATTTTCTTTATTCTAGCAGGTGGTACCTTAAAGCAGGCTGAAAGTAAAGCAGAATGCGCCTTAGGGCGCATTCTGCTTTACTTTCAACCTGCTTTAAGTAGTCGCCTATTTTCAAAATTAGAAACAGGTTATGGGGTAATGGGTTAAGTATTTGGACTGGTTGTTCTAACATCTGAGAAATATAACTGTAGAGTGAATTGTGTATTTTGATTGTTGGCAAATGAACCCACAAGCTTGAATGTGGGAATTCTATACATTTTCTTCTATCTGAGGTGGGTGGGGCATTGATGAGCCCTTTATGGCATGCAAATAAATAATATAAAGTAGCTGATATTCTCTGTAGGTTTTAGAATACATGATATATTTTAATCCTGACAGTCTGTTACATTACTAAATAGCAGGGTGCTAAGCCTTGCAGTCCGTATATATATACCTCTATACACTGAGACATAAATCAAAAGCCCTAGGGCCGAGGAAAGTCTGAGACTGTGAAGGTATTTGTTTGTTCTCTGTCTCGTGTCCGTGTCAGTTATGTCTTGTAATTACCAGAGATCCAGATAAGAGCAAGTCAAATTAACATATTCAGTTGTATCTGTTTAATGTGTTCACGAAACCCTATGGTGCGACTTCTCGTTAGAATCGTCTCGTTGAGACGATTCTAATGAGTAGTCACAACATAGGGTTTCTTGATCTTCATGAAATCCAATGTTGTGACTATTCATTAAAATCGTCTGAGGTAATTTAAATGAGTAGTCACAACATAGGGTTTTCTAGAGACTTTTGGAAATAAGTTTTTTCTGAATTACTCGCTTTGTCTGGAGCTCTGTTGATTGTCTGAAAATATGTCCAAATTCTGTGAAATGCGACAAAATCCGCCGCAGTATGTATGATTATATTCGGACCTTTGTCTGTAGCTTATTATTCTATTTATCTAAAACCCCTTCCTTACCCTCCAACCCCACCCCAATCCCAGCATTCCTTGCTATTATGTCTGCATTTGGTAGCACCCTGCTATTTATTAACCCTGTAGATCATGTGATCTTGTACTGCAGAGTCTGTTTGAGGCACATCAAGGGGACTTGAGTCAGGCTTTTTCGATGCATTTTACAAATTGCTTGTTTGGTATAATTAAAAAATCTAGGTGCTCAGAAATGCATAATTCCAGAGTTTCTCCAAAAATGTACCTCCGTATTTTTAGCAGACGTTATTGCAGCAGTAAAATAATTAAGACATAACTGTCTTGTTTGGCGAACATCATTGTTGTAAGAAGGAAATCGTTGCTCGGAGGGCTGTTGTAGGATGAAGCACTGTACTCCATTTTTTCAGCAGATAGTTTATTAACCCATTACCCCAAAAATACGCAATTTTACGCCTTTCATTTATTACTCCTCCGAAGAAAACAGTTCCACTTTATACAGTTATGAATAAGTATTATAAGAAATACTTTCAAAATCCTAACAGATGATAGCTTATAGCAGGTTGAAAGTAAAGCAGAATGTGCCTTAAGGCACATTCTGCTTTACTTTCAGCCTGCTTTAAGTAGTCACCTGTCTTAAAAACTTGAAACAGGTTATGGGGTAATGGGTTAAAGCAGGCTTAAAGTTAAGACTGCTAGAACGCCGAAATTATAATCCAAAGTATGAAAAGTTTATCTATGTCAATGGATTTGTTATATCAAAATATTTAATATACCAGTATTCTTTATTTCAATAGCTTGATTGATTTTGACCTTTTGTCTGGCAACGACAATGACACATTTCCCCTTGATGTACCTCCGTAAATGTTTGATAATTTGTTACATTAACTCAGTTAAAAATTGTTCATATAACTTTGCATCCAGTGAAAGATATATTCATAATATAAAAATAATTAATATTCATAATATCAGAATAATCAATGTTCATAATATCCAAAATAATCAATCTAATATGAAGCGACCACTGAAAAGAAGATATATACAGAGCTCCAGATAAGGGGAGTATTTCAAAAACTAAATTCTTTACTTCTGTATTAAACCCTATGGTGTCACTACTCATTAGAATCGTCTCTTCGAGACGATTCTAATGAGTAGTAACACCATAGGATTTGGTGTCAAAATATGTGAGAAAATGTTTGATTCGTTCAGTTTACCCTCTCTTATCTGGAGCTCTGTGACAGGTGGCAGCTCAATGTAGGATCCACTACAGTGGAGAAGAAGTTATTCTTTCCCTTTTAAATGCAAAGGAAGCATAAAAGCTATGCACTAAAATACAGAAAATTCCAGTTTTAAATTTTCTCATGATTTATTTGATCTAAGTGGCAAATAGTTTGGAGCCTGACCAGACGCCGGGTTACCCGGCGTCTGATCTGGCTCCAAACTGTTTGCAATGGAAATAATAGTTTTATCGCAAACACAATTTTTGGGAAAGAATAGAGTCATCTCCACAGTTTTTGTCCAATTTTTTGCATTCTTATTGACAGAATAAGGATTAAGAAATCTTAAGAATAAGCAGTTTGGATCCAGATCAGTTGTCAAAATTGATAAGTATCTGTTTAGAGTAGATGACTCAGGGTTCGATATAAGTGAAGTATTTCAAAAACTTAAATCTTTATAACTGCATTAAACTCTATGGTGTCACTACTCATTAGAATCGTCTCTTCGAGACGATTCTAATGAGTAGTAACACCATAGGATTGGGTGAGAAAATTTGGGATTTGTTCAGTTCACTCCTTCTTATCTGGAGCCCTGGAGGTGTTTGCAAATGTAGGTGTTACAATCAGATAAACTTATTTTATGAAGTATTAATAATTGTAGTATTTACAGTCTTATGTTAAATATTGATTGATGAAATAATAATGTAAATATTATATACATGTATAAAATATAATATAATAATACGATACATGATTTAATGTATATATTTACCTTCATTTATGTAGTAGTAGTAGTATTATCTCTTAGAATGTTATATCAAACTGCAAAATTATTATCTTTACCAGTATACAGCTTTGCAACCAGTGTAGACGATGATCAAGTAGCTCAATAACGTTGTTCTAAAATTGCTTAGATAACTGACATTTGATGACATTTACTTTCAACTTGATTGAAATAAATTGTTCAATATTATATATATGGTTCTATTTGAATAAAAAACAAACCTCTGTGTTTTGTGACCATCTAAACAAAGATGCATGGGCACTCTTAAAGATAGGCATTGGCTTAACTCTTTGAACCCTAGTCACACATATATGCTTCATTTGCAAACAGTGTACCTGTGAGGAGTACACTTGTCCTATGCAAACAGTGAAGATCCTGATCAGAGGGCTCCTGAAGGAGCCCTCTGATCAGGGTCTACACTGTTTGTCATTTTGACATATATTGTAAAAATTAATCCTAAAATGTCAAAAATAGACTAGACTAAATTGAAAACTGGAATTGTCCATTTGAGGTTTCAGGGAGGAAAGGGTTAAAGAGACCAAAACACTAAAAATTTTGGGAATATCTTGTTTGCCTTCTCTGCATGGGTTTGAATCCTGACCAAGATTTTTTTTTAGAGTAAATCCATTTCCTAAACTAATACTTGGTTATTTTGGTGGAAGGCATCCATTTACAAAAAAGAGTTTTTAGGCAAAATTTGTTTTTCTCTTTCTTTAATGCAAAGCAAAAGTAATGCGGAAAGCTCCTTTTTGTCCTACGCTAAGCAACCCCTAATCTGAAAGGATACCATTGTTTCTTCATTAGATGATCAATGAACATATGTTTGTTCGGACTGCATTTCGTAATATGGACAATAATGTCCTGTATTTTCGATAACTTTATCAGGGCTCCAGATAAAGGGAGTATTTAAAAAAAACAATTTAAGCTTATTTCTACATTAAACTTTATGGTGTTACTACTCATTAGAATCATCTCTTCGAGATGATTCTAACGAGTAGTAACATCATAGGATCTGGTGCTGAAATGAGTGAGAAACTGTTGGATTTGATCAGCTTACTCCCTCTTATCTTGAACCCTGTAATATGGACAATATTGTTGTGTATTTTCAATGAGTTTATTCCTCTAACTGCTTGTGTACTGTCACTAGATAACGAGGATCGTCAGGAACACCCTCATCATATGCAGCTGGCTCAGACTTTCTTCCCATCATCCATTTGTGCTGTGGTATTACCCATAATACACCTGCTAGACGATGGAGAAGTCAGCGATGATGGAATTTCAGGTAAGGGAGAGATGGTACCTTTAAACCATTACCCCATAAATATGCATTTTTACGCCTTTAATTTATTCCTTCACTGTAGAAAACAGTTCCAATTTATACAGTTAGGAATATGTATAATAAAGAAATACTTGCTATATACCAGCAGATGGAAGCTTAAAGCAGGCTGAAAGTAAATCAGAATGCGCATTAAATCGCATTCTGCTTTGCTTTCAACCTGCTTTAAGTAGCCACCTAATTTCAAAATGAGAAACAGGCTATGGGGTAACGGCTTAAACGTACAAAGTCTGATGTATTAAACCAGGTGTCTACTAGGATTCGGACTAGATGCAGAATGCAAATTTAGTAAATCCGCAACATTTCTGCATATTCTTGAAAGATTCTTTTATTGTTTTTATCCTTCCTAAACACTTCCCAATGATTCGTCACCTTCGGGAGGGGTAAAATGGTCCGCATCGAACGTTTGGTCAAGAGTAAAATTTGGATGCAGAAATGTACTTCCTGATACCATCAGCAACTAGTCTGCATTGTCATGCTGACATAGTCAGGACATCTTGCCTTTCTTTAAACATTCCGCAGACAATACACAGAGGTTCACAGTATTACAAAATTTCTGATATTGTTTTGCACCTGACGCAGAAGCTATGCCAAAATACCATGTTTTGATACTGCAAACCTTCCTAATCTTGTTGGCACTCTAATGGACACCAGGAATGAAATGGAATAAGGAATATGGATACAGTCGAAACTCGATACTTCAAACTCGCATTAGTTCAAACATACCCATATTTCAAAGTTAAAACGTGGCTGATTTAAACTTTGAAATACGAGTATGTTCGAATTAAGCAAAGTTGAATTATTGAAATTCAACCTGTGAAATACTGGTACGATCGATTTAAGCGAGTTCGAAGTATCGAGTTTCGACTGTATAAACAAATATCAAATAAGATTGTTTTTGGACTGATACTTAATGGACAAAATTGCTTACTCTGTCTGTAACCGTGTTGTATTTATTTGCAGTGAGTGAGGTGGCAGAGAAGGTGATCTGGAACTGCCTGGTGGAGGACCCTGTACTGTTCCTGAGACACTTTCTGGAGAAACTTACACACAAAGACAAACATGTAAGATATAAAAAGGGGGTGGGGCTGAAAATATTCAGAAACCTCTGTCATAAGACAAGTGAGTGCTTATGCAGACTTAAAGTTAGCAGAAATCACCATTAAACTAATGCATAAATGTCCTTTAAAAAGATTTTTGCTGTACTTTCAGCCTGCTTTAAACAGTCAACTGTCAAATAGGGTATTTATACTTGACTGAAAGTTTGTAATATAAAGCAAGTTATACTCTTCCCCCTCATCTGGCTGCTGATGAATGAAAGACTCCCTAAGCAAGTTATGGTCTTCCCTCCCTAACATCTTGTATTTCCTGTATTAATGCAAGTGTCTCGACGTTGGCCAGGGTGGCCCAAGATGATCTGGAAGGCATTGGCAGAAAGAGACAGAAGAGAGTGGAATCTCTCTGCAAGTCGACCCTGGTCATAGGGATGTATGGAAATCCAATGTGAGATCTGCTATGCCTGCAATGTGAGATCTGCTATGCCTGCAGTTAGCCAGCTACCTGGAAGGGGGCCCACCGATGTGGACGACACTCCCACTCATGCACATTAATCTAAATAGCTATGATGATGATGATGTCTTGTACTTATCTTGGTTTTCCAGGAAGAGTTACTGTTCCTGCTGCGTAAGCTGGTGATGTACTTCACAGAGTTGCCCTCACAGATGGCTCACTCCATGTTCAACTACTTGGTGAGTCCATAATATTATGTCCTATTTGTATCGTTGTCTATCTGTTTGTCTACAACTATAACCATGACCATAACTTTTGAACTATATTTGATAGAGACTTCATATGTGAAACGTCATCCCTCTACCATATATAATCCACCAAAACGTGACATTGGTTATGGCAACGTCATCACAAATGACATCATTTGGTGTCCTGCTTGATGCAGCGCTTGTAGACAAACAGGGTGGACCGGAGTCCAAAAATCTAAATCACACTAGTGTAATATATTTACAGAATGGCTTTATGCCACTTCCAGACTGCAGATTATGTGATAAATAGAGGATAATCAATTCTTTTAGATTGATATGAAACATATATCACTACAGTAGGTTGTTATCTGGTTTAAAAAAAAAACACACACACAAGTTCGCAGGACAAGTTTTTTTTACCAGATAACAACTTTCTTGAAGGATATATTTTTTTAGCTCACCTGAGCTAGCTCACCTGAGCTAGCTCAGAGTGAGTTTTTGCAATCCTTGAATGTCCGGCGTCCGTCGTGCGGTGTGCGGCGTCAACAATTTTAGTGTTTACACTCTAGAGGCCACAATATTTATCCAATCTTTCTCAAACTTGCTCAGATGGTATATTGCCATAAGAGTTCAAATGAGTTCCATTATGGCTGAAATCTGACAATAAGGTCATGAGTTATCAACCTTTGAATTGCAAAAAAATTCCATATTTATCAGTGTTTACACTCTAGAGGCCACAATATTTACCCAATCTTTCTAAAACTTGCCCAGATTGTATATCACTATAAGAGTTCAAATGAGTACGATTTTGGTTGAAATCGGACAAATAGATCAAGAGTTATCTACCTTTGAACTGCTAAAAATGCCATTTTTAAGGGTGTTTACATTGTAGAGTTCACAATTTTTATCCAATCTATCTCAAACTTGCTCAGATTGTATATGACTATAAGAGTTAAAATAAGTTTGATTATGGTTGAAATCAGACTAATAGGTTGAGAATAATGTACCTTTGAATTGCTGAAAATGCCATATTTAAGGGTTTTTACACTCTAGAGGCCACAGATTTTATCCAATCTTTCGCAAACTTACTCAGATTGTATATTACCATAAGACTTCGAATGAGTTCAATTATGGTTTTAATTGGACCAATAGGTCAAGAGTTATCTACCTTTGAATTGCTGAAAATTACATATTTAACAGTGTTTAATTACGTTCTAGAGGCCACAATATTTATCCAAACTCTCTCAAACTTGCCCAGATTATATATGACGATAAGAGTTCGAAAAAAGATAATTATAGTTGAAATCAGACAAATAGATCAAGAGTTATCTACCTTTAAATTGCTGAAAATGCCATATTTTACATCATTTACCCTCTTGCAACTACAGTTTTCAATGGATTTTGATTATACTTGTACCCAAAGTATATAGCTATACGTTCTCGAAGGAATGCAATTATTTTTTAAATCTAATCATTGTGGCAATAGTTACCTGCCCTTGATATACTTTGAAATGCTAGAAAAAGGCTTCATTTCAGTATTGTTTAGGCTCTAGTTATTTGCCTTTGATGTACTCTACTATACTAGAGTAGGTCGACAAACTTGAATGGATTTAGAATAAAAAGGGTGAAATTTAAAGGTAAAGCTATCAGACTTCATTACAAATGGTGAGCGATATCAGGGCCTTCAGGCCCTCTTGTTATATCCATCTAAAGGAATTGATTATTCTATTTATTATATACATTTTAATGACGTTCTCACAGAGGAAACACACAAAATTAATTAATTTTACGTATGACATCACAAAAGATATTGTGAAGTGACGTCACAAAAATGATATTGTCACTGCAAAAGTGATATACATGTACTAGTATATCAACTGTTATCGATATGAAATTTATCTGAGAAATCTTTATAAATCTTCGATAGGTATATAATAAATTACTACCCTTCTATGTGAACCTATTTGGATTGTTCTATATTACAGATAGGCTATGTGATGTTTTATGTGAGGACTCCTCAGTCTTATGGACAGGAGGCTATAGCTGGTGCCCTGGCATTGTTGTGGCAGGTAGGTGTACTATATTACAGATAGGCTATGTGATGTTTTATGTGAGGACTCCTCAGTCATATGGACAAGAGGCTATAGCTGGCGCCCTGGCTCTATTGTGGCAGGTAGGTGTACTATATTACAGATAGGCTCTGTGATGTTTTATGTGAGGACTCCTCAGTCATATGGACAAGAGGCTATAGCTGGCGCCCTGGCTCTATTGTGGCAGGTAGGTGTACTATATTACAGATAGGCTATGTGATGTTTTATGTGAGAACTCCTCAGTCCTATGGACAGAACGTTATAGCTGGCGCCCTGGCTCTGTTGTGGCAGGTAGGTGTACTATATTACAGATAGGCTATGTGATGTTTTATGTGAGGACTCCTCAGTCTTATGTTTTATGTGAGGACTCCACAGTCTTATGGCCAGGAGGCAATAGCTGGCGCCCTGGCACTGTTGTGGCAGGTAGGTGTTCTATATTACAGATAGGCTATGTGATGTTTTATGTGAGGACTCCTCAGTCTTATGGACAGGAGGCTATAGCTGGCGCCCTGGCACTGTTGTGGCAGGTAGGTGTACTATATTACAGATAGGCTATGTGATGTTTTATGTGAGGACTCCTCAGTCATATGGACAAGAGGCAATAGCTGGCGCCCTGGCTCTGATGTGGCAGGTAGGTGTACTATATTACAGATAGGCTATGTGATGTTTTATGTGAGGACTCCTCAGTCATATGGACAAGAGGCTATAGCTGGCGCCCTGGCTCTGTTGTGGCAGGTAGGTGTACTATATTACAGATAGGCTATGTGATGTTTTATGTGAGGACTCCTCAGTCATATGGACAAGAGGCTATAGCTGGCGCCCTGGCTCTGTTGTGGCAGGTAGGTGTACTATATTACAGATAGGCTATGTGATGTTTTATGTGAGGACTCCTCAGTCATATGGACAGAACGTTATAGCTGGCGCCCTGGCTCTGTTGTGGCAGGTAGGTGTACTATATTACAGATAGGCTATGTGATGTTTTATGTGAGGACTCCTCAGTCTTATGGACAAGAGGCTATAGCTGGCGCCCTGGCTCTGTTGTGGCAGGTAGGTGTACTATATTACAGATAGGCTATGTGATGTTTTATGTGAGAACTCCTCAGTCCTATGGACAGAACGTTATAGCTGGCGCCCTGGCTCTGTTGTGGCAGGTAGGTGTACTATATTACAGATAGGCTATGTGATGTTTTATGTGAGGACTCCTCAGTCTTATGTTTTATGTGAGGACTCCACAGTCTTATGGCCAGGAGGCAATAGCTGGCGCCCTGGCACTGTTGTGGCAGGTAGGTGTTCTATATTACAGATAGGCTATGTGATGTTTTATGTGAGGACTCCTCAGTCTTATGGACAGGAGGCTATAGCTGGCGCCCTGGCACTGTTGTGGCAGGTAGGTGTACTATATTACAGATAGACTATGTGATGTTTTATGTGAGGACTCCTCAGTCATATGGACAAGAGGCAATAGCTGGCGCCCTGGCTCTGATGTGGCAGGTAGGTGTACTATATTACAGATAGGCTATGTGATGTTTTATGTGAGGACTCCTCAGTCATATGGACAAGAGGCTATAGCTGGCGCCCTGGCTCTGTTGTGGCAGGTAGGTGTACTATATTACAGATAGGCTATGTGATGTTTTATGTGAGGACTCCTCAGTCATATGGACAAGAGGCTATAGCTGGTGCCCTGGCTCTGTTGTGGCAGGTAGGTGTACTATATTACAGATAGGCTATGTGATGTTTTATGTGAGGACTCCTCAGTCATATGGACAAGAGGCTATAGCTGGCGCCCTGGCTCTGTTGTGGCAGGTAGGTGTACTATATTACAGATAGGCTATGTGATGTTTTATGTGAGGACTCCTCAGTCATATGGGCAAGAAGCAATAGCTGGCGCCCTGGCACTGTTGTTGCAGGTAGGTGTACTATATTACAGATAGGCTATGTGATGTTTTATGTGAGGACTCCTCAGTCCTATGGACAAGAGGCTATAGCTGGCGCCCTGGCTCTATTGTGGCAGGTAGGTGTACTATATTACAGATAGGCTATGTGATGTTTTATGTGAGGACTCCTCAGTCATATGGACAAGAGGCTATAGCTGGCGCCCTGGCACTGTTGTGGCAGGTAGGTGTACTATATTACAGATAGGCTATGTGATGTTTTATGTGAGGACTCCTCAGTCCTATGGACAAGAAGCAATAGCTGGCGCCCTGGCTCTATTGTGGCAGGTAGGTGTACTATATTACAGATATGCTATGTGATGTATTATGTGAGTACTCCTCAGTCATATGGACAAGAAGCAATAGCTGGCGCCCTGGCTCTATTGTTGCAGGTAGGTGTACTATATTACAGATAGGCTATGTGATGTTTTATGTGAGGACTCCTCAGTCTTATGGACAGGAGGCTATAGCTGGCGCCCTGGCTCTGTTGTGGCAGGTAGGTGTACTATATTACAGATAGGCTATGTGATGTTTTATGTGAGAACTCCTCAGTCTTATGGCCAGGAGGCAATAGCTGGCGCCCTGGCACTGTTGTGGCAGGTAGGTGTACTATATTACAGATAGGCTATGTGATGTTTTATGTGAGAACTCCTCAGTCTTATGGCCAGGAGGCTATAGCTGGCGCCCTGGCTCTGTTGTTGCAGGTAGGTGTACTATATTACAGATAGGCTATGTGATGTTTTATGTGAGGACTCCTCAGTCTTATGGACAGGAGGCTATAGCTGGCGCCCTGGCACTGATGTGGCAGGTAGGTGTACTATATTACAGATAGGCTATGTGATGTTTTATGTGAGAACTCCTCAGTCTTATGGCCAGGAGGCAATAGCTGGCGCCCTGGCACTGTTGTGGCAGGTAGGTGTACTATATTACAGATAGGCTATGTGATGTTTTATGTGAGAACTCCTCAGTCTTATGGCCAGGAGGCTATAGCTGGCGCCCTGGCACTGTTGTGGCAGGTAGGTGTACTATATTACAGATAGGCTATGTGATGTTTTATGTGAGGACTCCTCAGTCTTATGGCCAGGAGGCTATAGCTGGCGCCCTGGCATTGTTGTGGCAGGTAGGTGTACTATATTACAGATAGGCTATGTGATGTTTTTTGTGAGGACTCCTCAGTCTTATGGACAGGAGGCAATAGCTGGCGCCCTGGCTCTGTTGTGGCAGGTAGGTGGAAAATATTACAGATAGGCTATGTGATGTTTTATGTGAGGACTCCTCAGTCCTATGGGCAGGAGGCAATAGCTGGCGCCCTGGCTCTGTTGTGGCAGATAGGTGGAAAATATTACAGATAGGCTATGTGATGTTTTATGTGAGGACTCCCCAGTCTTATGGGCAGGAGGCTATAGCTGGCGCCCTGGCTCTGTTGTGGCAGGTAGGTGTTCTATATTACAGATAGGCTATGTGATGTTTTATGTGAGGACTCCTCAGTCTTATGGACAGGAGGCTATAGCTGGCGCCCTGGCTCTGTTGTGGCAGGTAGGTTGAAAAATGCCATGCATGGGAATATTTGACTCTGCATTGCACGACTACTGATCTGGGTTCAAACTGTTTGTCACTTGTCTTTATCTTTCTAAATGACCAAACCTAACTTTGAAGAAATGGCAGACGACAATTTTAACCCATTACCCCATAGCATGTTTCTAGTTTTGAAAACAGGTGACCACTTAAAGCAGGTTGAAAGCAAAGCAGAATGCGCATTAATGCCCATTCTGCTTTACTTTCAGCCTGCTTTAAGCTACCATCTGCTAGAATACAGAATTTTTTTCTTATAATACATATTCATGTATGTAAAAATTGGAACTATATTCTTCAGTGGATGAATAATATAAAGGCGTAAAAAGGCGTATTTATGGGGTAATGGGTTAAGCAGTAAGGATTTACAGCAGTGAAAGGGCTGAACATAATTATTGTCTTATTTGGGCAACAGCGGTAGAGATTGTTGTATGGAGAAACATGTTAAGAAGGTCGGAGCACTATATTAGTATTAAAAAAAAAAAGTAATATACCAAGTTAAAGTCTACTTTCAGTCCGAATGATCGCTCAGCCGACTGTACATATACTCCCCTGATCATTGAGCCATCTTGCCTACAATATTGAGCACTGCTAACATATGGCGCAGTCAAATGCAGCCGCAGTACCGACTCTGACCCTTCACAGGTACCCATTTTAACCCCTGGGTGGAGAGGAGCAATTCGCGGTACATGTCTTGCTCAAGGACGTTCCTGTACATCATCGGGGATTCAGAAAAAATCCCCTAGTCAGACCGCTGGTCCGGCGGGGGATCGAACTCACGACCCCTGGTATCGTAGTCCAATGATGTAACCATTGGGCCACTACCGTATTCTGTGTTAGTATTGTACAATTTGACTGTTGTGTTTCAGATTGTACCCAGTGTGGAGGGCATTTATTTCAAGGATTTGAAGCAGACTTTGAAGAAAGAACAGTGTGATGTAAGTGAATTTTTTAACTCATCCGAACAACTATCCAAATTTCTATGTAAATAATTACTGTAGAGAATATTGACTGTTTAGCTTGTTTCTAGTATTGAAGACAGGTGATCACTTAAAGTAGGTTGAAAGTAAAGCAGAATGCGCCTTCAGGTGCATTCTCTTTTACTTTCATCCTGCTTTAATTTACCGTTTGCTAGTATAAAGAAATTACTTCTTTTGGTGTATATTCATGACTGTATACATGCAGATGGCAGCTTAAAGCAAGATGACAGTAAAGCAGAAAGCTTTAGGAGCTTTCTGCTTTATTTTCATCTTGCTTGAAGCAGCCACCTGCCTAAAACTTGGAAAATGTAATCTTATGTAGTGGTGGTAATACAGATATTTGACTGTAAATATATAATTACGGAAATGTTCGGACCAGTAGTGAATTGCCATGGTTTCGTTGTGTTTACAGCCTCACATTATGATATCAGCCAATGTGCCCAGTGCCAAGAAGATCATTGTTCATGGACCAGATCTCACCAGTATACCCTCACAGTTCCCTATACACGAGGTGGGTAACAGTGTCAAAATAAGGGCTCCAGATAGGGCGGGGTTTAGAAAACTCAAATCCTTGTGTCTGTTCAAAACCCTATGGTGTGACCACTCATTAGAATCGTCTCTTCGAGACGATTCTAATGAGTAGTCACACCATAGGGTTTAATGCAGCCATAGAGGACAAATTGTCTGAAATGTTTTGTTTATTCCCTCTTATTGGAAGCTCTGGGGTTTTCAGTTGAGGAATGTTTACCATTTCGACTGAAGAAACACTTAGAAAGGTATCAAATAGGTTTAGACCTTGATCAAATGTTGATCGTTGCCCGGTGGTAATAGTCACTGTGACTGACAATCATTAAGCTCCTCATCGCTATGGGGTCGACTCCCGGTCTTGGTACTTTGGATTTTTCATGTAGGACAGCATTCCAGCTGGCTTGCCAAAAGTCAATGGTTCTACCCATTTGCCAAATCATATCCGGGTCCAAGGTTATAAAGCTTTTCAGTTGAGTCTAAAATCGTTCTCGACCATTTGATTGGTCAGATTTGAGCCTAGGCTCAAATCTGACCAATCAAATGCTTGAGAACACACTCAGCTCAAACACTTTATAACCTTGGAACCATGAGGTCTTCCTTCAACAGTAATTAGCTGGATGTCACGTATGACAGAACACTGTTAATTTTAAGCGATGTAAAAGTCATAACATATCAAATTAAATCAAATCAAATGCTGAATCACTTAGTGTCTGACCTGAATCCAAATTGTTTATAAAAGCCATTGAAAGAGTTGATACTAAGTATTCAAAATGTAATCTGCTAACACAATTATTGTTAACAAATGCAGTGTTTATTTCAGGACACCCAGTTCAATGTGATCCTACAGGACAGTTTAGACTTTTTCAACATACCCGAGGACCAGCAGGACTCGTACTTCCTTGTTGACACCAAATCAAGTAAGTCTTCGTCACTAACTTTAGTCACTTTAAGCTCAATAGCGCAGGCATATCGGAGGGATCAAACTACAGACCTGCCTTCTGTTTAGTTCTTTGCAGAGGGGATAATCTCGGTCAAATAAACAGGAACATCCCCCATGTCAATTCAGCCCCAGTACCACAGCACAGTAGGAAGGTCTCTGGGGATAGCTATATAGGAGCTTTCTGCTAGATTGAAGTCCTGCATTAACCCATTCCCCCATAGTCTGTTTCTAGTTTTGAAAATAAGTGACCACTTAAAGCAGGTTGCAAGTAAAGCAGAATGCACCTTAAGGTGCATTCTGCTTTACTTTCAGCCTGCTTTAAGCTAACATTTGAAATATAATTTTTTTTTTATATTGTACATTTTTATGACTGTATAAATTAGAACTATTTTCTTCAGTGGAGGAATAAATCAATGGCGTAAAAGGGTGTGTTATGGGGTAATGGGTTAACCCATTCACTCCTGAAACTTCAAATGGACAATTCCAGTTTCAAAAAAATTATTAAAGTCTAGACCATTTATACCTGCTTAGGGTTATTTTCTTCAATATATTGCTTACTTACACACAGTGCAGATCCTGACCACAGGGCTCCTCTGATCATGGTCTACAATGTTGGCATAGGATAAGAATATTCTTCACAGGTACACTGTTTGTTAATGTTTGACGCTTATTTTTTTCCAGACCAGATCCACAACCTGAGTTGTTATGTGCGTGACTTTTATTTCTTCCGGCGAAACTTCTACCCTCAACTCAGTCTAGTGCACATGAACCCTGATGAGGCCAAAGCCAATCTCCAGAAACAAGCCTTTCTGCTGAAGTTTGGAGATATCGGAAAGATATTGTTCACAGTGTCAATATTAAAGAGCACAGCCACACACCAGGTGGGTGGGGGAAATACTTAACATTGTAAATGCTAAACAATTGCGATAATTGTCTGTAACACTTCAGGAGGTTTTTCTCAACATTGATTCCACCTAATTTCATCAATCTGCTGTAACCATTTACTCATACCTTCTTGCCAGTATTGAAGTTTAGGCAACAGCTATAGTAAAATCTCTATTATGACCACTAAAAAGAAGGCCTACTGTTGATTACCCCTGTATAAAAGACAGATGACAGCTTAAAGCAAGGTAACAGTAAAACAAAAAGCTCCTAAAGGAGCTGTCTGTTTAATTGTCACCTTACTTTAGTTAAGCCTTTCCCCCATGGCAGCGACTTTTAGCACATTTAATTTATTCCTCCACTGAAGAAATAGTTCCAATTTATATGGTTAAAAACATTTACCGAAATAAATATTTTCTATATCCTAGCAGACAGAGGCTTAAAGCAGGCTTAAAGTAAAGCAGAATGCGTCTTTAGGCACATTCTGCTTTACTTTCAACCTGCTTTAAGTACCCACCTGTCATCAAAACTTGAAACAGGCTAAGGGGTAATGGGTTAAGCAGTCACTTGTCGTAAACACCTAATAATTAACATAATTTAATGGTTGCTATAGAGAGGTATTACTGTAATCGTTACTTTGTGTGTATGTGTTTCCAGATGCAGAACCATATCTCCTTCCTACATGAGGAGTTGATCAAGTTGCCAGCTTTCCCCAGGAAGGCCTTGGATGCCGACTTCAGTCTGTATGAAGGCAGTCTAGGAAAGGTACAGTTGCCAAGTCCCTGAGTGAATTTTCTGTACAAGGGGGAGAAATTCCTATCCTACATCAACAAAACGAATGGTGGATTTTTTCTCTCTCCCATTTACATCATTAAAACATGATACAAACAATGAAAAAAATACAGTTTGTGAGCATTTTTTTCCGCCAAAACATAACGTTGTTTATAGTAAAGTCATTAGAAATGACGTCATTAAGTTACCCGCGTCATGCAGCGCTTGTGGTTAAGCTGGGCAAACAATAAAAGACGTCACGTGGTATGGAGGATAGAGTGATTCCACACTGGGAAAATCTCTATCCCACATAGGCGAAAATGGGAGAAAATCAATTCCTTCAGATTGATATGAAAAATATATCACGAAATTTGAGTTGAGTCTAAGTTTGTTCTCAGACTTTTTATTGGTCAGATTTGAGAACAAACTCAGACTCAATTCAAACACTTTATAAGCATTGGTCAAGGTATTTGAAAATACAAACTTCTTGTTTTAATTTGAGTTGCAAACAGTTTAGAGCCAGATCAGGACTCTGCTGTCTTGTATGATATGCTGTGCATATTGAAAATGCTGAATCAAAGCTAGCTTTCCAATTTTGTTTTGTAGGAGCTGTTTGGTCTGGATACAATACACAAGTTTTCGTGGGTAAAGGTAAGAAAGTATTGTGAAATATTGTCATTTGGTTCAGCTGAAACCTGCTGCATCAACACCCTCACCTTAACCCATTACCCCATAGCCTGTTTCTAGTTTTGAAGAAAGGTGACCACTTAAAGAAGGTTGAAAGTAAAGCAGAATGTGCCTTAAAGGCACATTCTGCTTTACTTTCAGCCTGCTTTAAGCTAAAATCTGTAAAGGTAATATAAACTATTTGTAATGGTTATTGTTCATGAGGGTATAAACTGGAACTATTTTCTTCAGCGGAGGAATTAATTAAATACGCTAAAAGTCGCTTCTATGGGGGGAAAGAGTTAAAATTCCATCATAACACTCCCAAAACAAAAATCAGTATTGGCCATGTACAGTAAAACCTTTTCAAGTATGACCACTGAAGAAATGTTAATTTAGTTTATTTAAGACAGGTAGCAGCTTAAAGCTAAATGAAAGTAAAACAAAGCTTCAAAAGGAGCTTTCTGTTTTACTTTTATTCTTTAAGCAGTTACCTGCCTGAAACAGCACTTAATAAACATGATTTCTCTCTTGAAGTGTTTGAAATAGAGAGAATTTATTACACACAATAAATGAAAAAAGAAAAGAAAAAAAAGAATGGATATTGAATGCTGTTGATGTTTCTTTGAAAGATTTATATCTGCTCACGACAATGTAATTATGCATTGTCCTATTCCTTGCTGCTCTGGTTAACCCTTTCAACCCCATATATCTCTTGCGGGTACAGTCAGGACTCGATACAACGACACAGTTCGTTCCCAACAAAAATGTCGTTGTAATGAGTTTGTCGTTATATTGAATTTCATTTTTTCTGTACATGTATATGTTTAAGAGACTGTATATACAATAAAAGTTTTAGCTTCAATGTAATCATGTATTATTCATATATTTTACAATTATATACATATTAAAGCATTAGGATACAATAAATTTCATTTTTTAAAACATGAAAGCAGTATTAAAATCTAAATGTTGATTAATTATTGTCTGTGAGCTGTGCAAATGCTATATCTGCCTATAAGAAAAATAACAACACCAACACGAATTAAGTTATCTTCCAACGTTTCGCCATTAGGCTTTTTCAAGGAATTAATATTTATATAATTTGATGACGTAACGATAAACAAATACTGTTTTTATATCTGCCTATGTAATTCATAAGCAAATACAGTTTTCATGCAGCTACCCTTACCTTAGGTTTTGCTTATTACTGTTTGAAAAATCTGTTATATTGAAGTTTGCTCTTGGTTCTCTGTTTAATTGTTCACAGCAATGAGCATGTCACATGCTTGGTCAACTTTATCATAATTGTATATTATAATAGATAAATAATTTGCAAAGCTTGCGGATGAAATGTTTTCACACTTCGCTCAGTTACACAAAGACCTACATGTATGGCCACTCATACATGTACATAGGTTGCCCTTTTTGATTATACTATAATCTACTCTAGCTTGGGAATTCTGGTTTTCAAGCCAAATAAAGCATTTCGTTATATCGAATCAACATATAGCAAATATGTCGTTTGGTTCCCAGATTTTTCATGTCGGTGTCGGAATCGAAATTTGTCGTTATATCGGAATCAAATAACACTGTGCAGGTTCGTTCCCACCAAATTCGTGTCAGTAAGTGAGTTTTCCGTTGTATCGAATGTCAGTGTATCGAGTCCTGACTGTATTTATTATCCTTTTGGACTCTTCTAGTGCAGGCACTTTGAACAAGTATATTTTTGTATTTTTGATATGACAACAAAAACCATTGAAAATAACAAACAGTGCAGACAATGATCAGAGGGCTCCTATAGGAGCCCTCTGATCAGGGTCTACACTGTTTGCGTATGTAATCAGTAATCTCTACAGAGGGCTGTAGGGTTGATAGGGTTAACATCGTATGAATGATGAAAAAGTCATTGATTATCTTTTATTTCCGTTTCTCAGTTGATGCACACCATGTTTTCCTCTATGACAAGCTCATTCAACTGGAACCAGGACCTGTGTCTGTTCCTGAATGTCATCAACGGATGTATTATACTACACTGTGAAGACTCAGCACTGCTGCGACACAGCCTGGCCGTCATTATCAACGCCAGTATACACTTCAAACATATCTTCTCCATGAACGGGTAACCTAATCATATCCTTAACCCATTACTCCATTATACAGAGCTCCAGATAAGGGTATTATACAGAGCTCCAGATAAGGGGAATTTTTAAAAAAAAAATTAAAATCTTTATTTCTCAATTAAACCCTATGGTGTTACTACTCATTAGAATCGTCTCTTCGAGACGATTCTAATGAGTAGTAACACCATAGGATTTGGTGCTGAAATAAGTGAGAAATTATTGGGTTTGTTCATTTTGGTACCGCTTATCTGGAGCCTTGTAGAGGACCATAGATGCTCATTATAAATCCTGTAATTTATTGCTCCACTGAAGAAAGTAGTTCCCAATTTCTATAGCCATGAACATGTAAGAAAAGTTTTCTATATCCTAGCAGATGATAGCTTAAAGCAGGTTGAAAGTAAAGCTTAAGTAAAACTGTAAATAACAAAGTATCAAATAAGAAGAAAAGGAATACAAAAGGGCCTAAGAAGCTTCATGCTTATGCAATGTAGTGTTGCATCCGGCCTCTAATACTACGTGAACTTACGTAAGTTTAAGTTGTCACATTTTTTCTACGCCTTCAATGAATCTTTGGTTCTTTGTGCTAGAGCAGAGGTGCAGCGATAATTTTACCTGTGCAAACCGAGTCCTATACTCATTCAATTTGCCAGGGACTCATTATTTAAAAAATTGTGAGTCCCATGGACCCATAGCTTTTCTGACCCTATTACTCATAAGCAATTAGTAGCTCAAAGCAGATTGAAAGTAAAGCAGAATGTGCCGTAAGACACATCCTGGTTTACTTTCAACCTGCTTTAAGTGGTCACCTGTCTTCAAAACTAGAAACAAGTTATGGAATATTGGGTAAATTTTTCACCTCAAGGGCTCAATGTTAGTCTCAAGGACTCATTGTTTTAAAGAATGTGCATCCCAAGGACTCATTCATCTGATTTCTAGAATTATCACTGGAGGTGTGATAGACACTTTGGTGTAAGACACATTTGTGAAGGGAATGAGTATCAAACAAATACACTCAAAAATGTGAAATGTTTATGTATTCTCCATGTCTATATCGTTCACTTTCAGGTTTTTGTATGTGATGCCGACCATTCTTAGGACGTACAGTAACCATCAGCCTAATCCAATACTATGTGAGGCCTTACAGTTTGTGTGCAAACAATTCTACATTCTACACAGAAAACCATTCATGTTGCAGGTAAATACAGAGTTCAGACAGTAGACATGTGCATTGTTTTAACGCAGTACTCATTACTCTATAGCCTGTTTCTAGTTTTGAAGATAGGTGACCACTTAAAGTAGGTTGAAAGTAAAGCAGAATGCACCTTAAGGTGCATTCTGCTTTACATTCAGCCTGCTTTAAGCTACCATCTGCTAGGACATTTTTCCTTATGGTACTATATATATTCATGACTGTATTAAGTGGAGTATTTTCTTCAGTTTACAAATAAAGTAGAGTTGTAAAAAGGTTTATTAACTCATTGGTCCCTAGTGACACATATATGCGTCCTCTACTAAATGTGTACTTGTGAAGAGTACACTTGTCTAATGCAAACAGTGAAGTCCCTGATTAGAGGACTACTGCGGGAGCCCTCTAATCAGGGAATTCACTGTTTGTTATTTTGCAATATTACTATATATAAAAAAAACCATAAATAGTCTAAAATGGACCAGCCTTTATTGTAATCAGGAATTGTCCATTGGAAGTCTCAGGGGATAATGAGTTAATGGAGTAATGGGTTAATCTTTAATCTCTTCAGTTGTTGCATAAATTTAAGTAAGTGAGAAAGAATGTGGATCTTCAAACTGGTTTCTCACAGAGTGATTGACTATTTATCAGGATGCAAAGTTATAAAGAGATTCAGTTGAGTCTGAGATCATTATCAAGCATTCGATTTGTCAGATTTGAGCTAGCTCAAATAATCTGATCTATCAAATGCTTGAGAACAATCTTGCTAGCTAAAGCTCTTTATTGCCTTAGGCACTGGTTACAAAGTGTTGTTGACTTGATGCTATTCTGCAAATTTTTACAAGACTTATAGTGATAGCTTTGTTTGTAAGTCAAATATGATGCCCTCGCCGCCAAAAAATCACTAAGTCCAAATGGCTGTAATTTTGTGAATTATTTAAGCAGATTAAAATCCTTTATACATGCACATCTATGGTATATGTGCAAACACTCTACCAAATTATAAGGTTGTAGCTTGAAAACTGTAGGAGGAGTTAGCCCGACAAAGTATGTACTGTATGTGCAGGGCTCCAGATAAGAGGGGGTAAAATGAACAAATCCAACACTTTCTCACTCATTTTACTACCAAATCCTATGGTGTTACTACTCATTTGAATCGTCTCTTCGAGACGATTCAAATGAGTAGTGACACCATAGGGTTTAATTGAGAAATAAAGATTTTAGTTTTTGAAATACCCCCCTTATCTGGAGCCCTGATGTGGGATTGACAGAGCGATGAATGGACAGATGGACAGGGGTAAAACAGTATGCCCCCCATCCCTGGGGCATAAAACGAGCCAGTCTGTTTGTCAGTGGACAGTTATTATTTGTGCCGACATTATTTGTAATGTTAAAGGGTGAAGATTGTTGTTGTTGTTGTTGTAGATGTTTGGCAGTGTATCCTCTATCCTGGACCTCCAGTCAGCCTCCACAGGCCTCAGAGACACCTCAAAGGTATAACCCTTCATTCTTCACCATCTATTGAAATTTGCAACTAAAATTTGTTGTTTTGTCAATCAGAATATATAGTAAAAGCTTGTCAATCAAAATATAGTCAAAATTTTATGATTTGAACTCACATAAGTTGATCTTACCCATATTTCAAAGTTAAAATGTGGCTTATCCACATTTTAAGTTTGAAATACTGGTATATTGGACTTAAACCTTTAAATACTGGTATATTCAACTTAAACCTTTACCCCATTAACACTCCTTTTTACATCCAATTTATACTGTCATGACCATGTACCATAAGAAATATTTTCAATATCCTATGGTGGCTATCAGATAATAGCTTAAAGCAGGCTGAAAGTAAAGCAGAATGGGCCTTAAGGCACATTCTGCTTTACTTTCAACCTGCTTTAAGTAGTCACCTATCTTCAATATTTGAAACTGGCTATATAATAGATGGGGTAATGGGTTAAGTGAGATTGAGTTATCAAAATTCAACTCAAGAAATACGGGTTATTTCAACTTAAGCCAGTTAAAAGTATCAAGTTGACTGTATCAGAATCAAATGCACTGATACTTGTAAAACTGTTTATCTTATGACACTTTTCATTAGAATCTTCTTTAACCCATTACCCCATAAATACACCTTTTTACGCCTTTAATGTTCCTCTACTGAAGAAAATAGTTCCAATTTATACTGTTTCAATTAAAAATTATAAGAAATAGTTCCTATATTCTAGCAGATAATCGATTAAAGCAGGCAGAAAGTAAAGCAGAATGCGCCTTGAGGGGCATTCTGCTTTACTTTCAACATGCTTTAAGTGTGCAACTATCTCCAAACCGAGAAACCGGCTATGGGATAATGGGTTATTTCTATGAGCTAGCAACAAACACTTATTACTTTACAAACAGTTTGGACTTTGATGAGCAGCTGAGTTTTAAGCTTCCATCTTCTAGGATATAAGAAACATTTCTTTTGGTACACACTCATTACTGTATAGTGTAGAACTATTTTCTTCAGTGGAGGAATAGATTAAAGATGTTAAGAGGTGTATGTTTATGGTAATGGGGGTAACACATTCAACTTTAGCGATAAGTATACTCATCATTAACAAACAGTGTACCTGTGAGGAGTACATTTGTCCTATTCAAACAGTGGCGACCCTAATCAGACAGCTCCTTAAGGCCCTCTGAATATGGTCTACATTGTTTATCATTTTGCAATATACATGTATTGTTAAAATGAAATTAATCCTAAATAGTCAAAAATGGACCAGACTTATTTGGAAACTGGAATTGTCCATTTGAAGTTTCAGGAAGTAAAGAGGTTAACCTTTACTCCATAGCCTGTTTCTAGTTTTGAAGACAGATGACCACTTAAAGAAGGCTGAGAGTAAAGCAGAATGTGCCTTAACCCATTCCCCCATAAATACACCTTTTTACGCCTATAATTTTTTCCTCCACTGAAGAAAATAGTTCAATTTTGTATAGTTAATAATATATACCATATGAAACGTTTTCGTTATCCAAGCTGATGATAGCTTAAAGAAGGCTGAAAGAAAAGCAGAATGTGCCTTAAGACATACTGCTTTACTTTCAACCTGCTTTAAGTGGTAACCTATCTTCAAAACAAGAAACAGGCTATGGGGTATTGGGTTAAGGCACATTCTGCTTTACTTTCAGCCTGCTTTAAGCTACAAGAAACTATTTCTTATGGCACATGTTCATGGCTGTATCAACTGAAAGTTTTTTCTTAAGTGAAGGAATAAATTAAATGTGCTTAATCCTTTACCACATAGCATGTTTCTAGTTTTGAAAATAGGTGACTTCATAAAGCAGGTTGAAAGTAAAGCAGAATGTGCCTTAAGGCACATTCTGCTTTACTTTCAACCTACTTTAAGCTACAACCTACTAGAATAAAGAAAATATTCAATGTGATACATATTCACGACTGTATAAATTGGAACTATTTTCTTCAGCAGAGGAATAAACTGAATGCGCTAAAAGGCACTTCTATGGGGGAAAGGGTTAAAGGAGCTACCATGGGGGAAAGGGCTAAGGACTCAAAATTGTTATCCATTACTCCATTAATACACCTTTTACACTTTTAATTTATTCCTCCACTTAAGAAAACAATTCCACTTTATATGGTCATGAACATGCACAATTAGAAATTATCTGCTAGGATTTGAAATATTTTCCATATCCTAGCAGATGGTAGCTTACAGCAAGCTGAAAGTAGAGCAAAATGCACTTCATGGTAACCTGCTTTTAAGTAGTCACCTATCTTAAATACTAGAAACAGGCTATGGGGTGAATGGTGCATGAGTTATTCTTTTACTTTCTTTGTGTATTGTATAGGTACAGCCTGACTGTTTGTTCAAACTGTTGATGTCACTAGAGCAGAACTGTCCAGACAGACTCAGTATACTGGAGAATGTGGAGTTCGAGAAGCCATTCAAAGCACTGGTAAGACTAATACAGGGCTCCCTCTCTACAACGACACCCAATGGGAGACACAGATTGTGTGCCTTGTTCGGAGGGAGTCGTTATAGGGAGGGAACTTATTTTATATTTGCAAACAGCTTGAATCCAGATCAGACGCCGCGTAACGCGGCGTCTGATCTGGATTCAAGCTGTTTGTCATTTGTCATTATGGTTTTTTTTCTGTCAAAATGTCATTTATGTATGGAAAACTGCAGACAACAATTTTAAGTAGACGATGATGCATCAGTGCAAGCATAAAACAAAATTTTCTTGGAAACAGTGGCGAATGTCGGTGTAAGGAGGGAGTCGTTGTTCGGAGGGCCGTTGTAGAGAGGGACCTATGTAGTACCTTTATATGCCTCTTCTCCTGGCGCCAGATATGGGTAGTTTTTCAAAAACTCAGAATTTTTATTTCTGCATTAACCCTTTACCTCATAGCCTGTTTCTAGTTTTGAAGACAGGTGACCACTTAAAGACCATTGCCACTCTTCCCAAAACAAGACAAGTACAGTAAACCTCACTTATAACGAACTCGGTTACCCTTTCCCTTATAGAAGCGCCTTTTAGCGCATTTGATTTATTCCCCCACAAAAGAAAATAGTTCCAATTTATACAGTTATAAACATGTTCCAACAGAAATTGTTTCAATATCCTGAGAGATGATAGCTTAAAGCAGGCTGAAAGTAAAGCAGAATGCGCCTTAGGGAGCATTCTGCTTTACTTTCAACCTGCTTTAAGGGGTCAAATTTTTTCAAACCAAAAACAGGCTATGGGGTAAAGGGTTAAAATCACTGAATCTTACCTTTTTTTGTTCTATATAAAATAATACGGTTATAGCGTACTCGGTTATAACGAAAACTCGGCTATAGTGTACACCATTTTCCGGTCCCGATTCATCAAATTTCATTAAAATATCATCGGTTATAGCGTACCGTCGATTTCGAGTGTTTCAACTGTATGTCGCCAAGTAATTATCGATCGATAATTACCTCACAGGTAAAATGTTTGTCAGCGATCGTCTTCATGCTTTGTGTGTAGGTGTGAGCGATATTAAGACAATTATTATGTTGGAATGACTTAAGATATGAGTGTCAAACAGTTTGAAACCTGACCACACACCGCATTGCACAGCGTCTGGTCTGGATCCAAACTGTTAACAAAGTCAAAATTAAGCGATAAACGGGTTGAATAAGTCTACAAATGATCTCTGTGTTTGTTCCTCCAAGTAAAGTGGTTGATTGATTGATTAAAATATAGTTTTGTCAAGAGTAATACATGTATTAGTTATTTGTTGCCCCGTAATGCGGAAATGTTAGAGCCTCGTTTTCGGTATCTCAGTCACCTTCAAGTAAGGGTTTTTCCGAAAGTGAATAAATGTTTAGCCTGACATGAAACTGAGGCATGGATGCAAATGGCGACCAGTCGTCAGTTTTGTCCAATTAACAATGAAAATAAGACTACCTCCACACGAGCTGTCATGTTGAAAGTAAACGAACTTGTAAATTACTGAAATACTATTTCGTTAAAACATAAATATTCTTGTTTGCCAAATTTATAATTTTTCATTTAAACAGATAGGTTTACACATGTACACAAGTACATGTACACGTCTTGTGTTTGTTATAAGTCCGATCAGTTTGTTATACTAACCTCGCCTATAGCATACTAGTTCGCTATACGGTTATAGCAAACTTCGGCTATAGCGAACACTTTTTTGAGGTCCTGAGGTGTTCGTTATAAGTGAGGTTTACTGTATGTCCAACCTTTTCACAGCTGCAATATAGTCTACTTAAAATTGTTGTCTGCTGTTTTTCTCAAATTTACATATAAGACATTTTGACAGAAAAAACCATAATGGTGAATAGCAAACAGCTTGATTTCAGATCAGACGCCACGTTTGATCTGGATTCAAACTGTTTGCAAATGTAAGCCAATGTCCCTCCCTACAATGACTCCCTCTGAACAATGCGCACATTTTTGTTTCTGTCTGGTGTCATTGTAGAGCGGAAGCCCTGTAACACCATAGGTTGTCTATAAAGTGTTCCCTCTCTTCAACAGCCCTCCCAACAACGACTTCTTCCCAACAACGACTCTTGTTGGAGTTCCCTAAACAGGACAATTATGTCTAACGCTTTTATTGATGTAATATCGTCTGCGTTACGCAGCGTCTGATATGGATTCAAGCTGTATGCAAATGTAAGCTAATTTCCCTCCCTACAACGACTCCCTCCAAACAAGGCACATATTTTTTGTGTCCCATTTGGTGTCGTTGTAGAGAGGGAGTGCTGTAACCCCCGTATACCCGGTAAGCCCTTTGTTTAGGTTCTGTCTGTTTGTCTTTTTAGCTCACCTGGGGCCCGTTTTACTAAACAACTTACGCAAATTATTTGCGTAAGTCAAAATTTTAAATTTAAATTTATATTTATTTTTACTTGCTACAAACAGCAAATAGCCAGATCAGAGGACGTGCTTATAGCGCATCCTCTGATCTGGCTATTTGCTGTTTGCAAACGTTTATGATCGAAAAATAAGAGGAAAACGATTTGACTTACGCAAAAATTTTGCGTAAGTAGTTTAGTAAAACGGGCCCCTGAGCACAAAGTGTGAGGCGAGCTATTGCGATTTCAGTCCATCCAGAACAGAACAGAACAAATCTTTTATTATCACCCAAGTATAAACATACAACATGGGGGAAATGACATAATTACATAGATCAATATATTTAGAGGTGTAGGTTCTGATCATGGTTTGTAATTTGGGGGTAAAATCTTACAGGTTCAAATATAACGGGATGTTCTGTCAGTCGTCTAGCTCTCTACATGCGCATATTAACACACATGTCGATCGCAGCAACTGATGGATGATATTCCTGATCGGCGTGTGCAGTACACGTCAGAAGCGTGCAGAAGATCCATCTGTTCATCCATACTTTTTGATTGACATCTCCTCTGAAACCACTGGCCCAACTTTATTAGAAGCATCAGTTGGGAGAGGAAAGTAATTATTGTAAAAAGTTTTCAAATGTTCCTTATGTTGCTTTACTTTCAAGTGTATTTTAAAAAGAAATGGAATGATGCAAAACTCTGGTTGCCATGGCAACAAAAGTGAAAAACATTAAAGATCTATTTGTCAATAACCAGATAGCCCAGAGCTTTGATATTTCAGGGCTGCCATAAGTTGATCATAAAAATCCTAAGATTTCAATTTTTCAGACGCAGTTTTACTAATCATACCTTTACCCCATAGTCTGTTTCTTGTTTTGAAGGCATGTGACTGCTTAAAACAGGTTGAAAGTAAAGCAGAATGCGCCTTTGGCGCATTCTGCTTTACTTTCAGCCTGTTTTAAGCTACCATCTGCCAGGATAAAAATCCGAAGACTTAGGAAAATTTCGCAGAAATGGCAGCCCTGATATTTTGTGCATAGCTTCACATTGTAGACTTCTATTGAACTTATAAAATTCAGAGCTCTTGGGTGAAAAATAGCTCCACCCCAAGGGCACCAATTTTACATAGACTTATAAAGGAAAACTTAAAAAATCTTGTTGTTAAATACTAGAAGACCCAGCAATTAGATAGTTGGTGTAGAACATTCATTAGTAGACTTCTGCCAAGTTTGTTAAAATCATTGCCCTAGGGATAAAATAAGCCCCTTCTCAATGGTTCACTAGTTTAACATAGACTTATGTAAGAAATTAATTTAAAACCAGAGATGGTGTGTGGGTGTTTTTTTTTAACTCAGGTAGAAAGTAAAGCTAGCAGAATGATTTACTTTCAGCCTGCTTTAAGCTACTTTCTGTTACAATAGAAAAAAAAATTCTTACCATACTTATTCATAAATGTATAAATTGGAACTATTTTCTTCAGTGGAGGAATAGATTAAAGGCGTAAAAAGGGGTATTTATGGGGGAATGGGTTAATACAAAAAGACAAATAAAAGAATCAAACTGAACTGAATAATCAACAAAAGTTATATAATTATACTGTACAAATTTAAGTTCAAATAAACAATAATACAGGTAACAAGTAGGTGTTAGCTAGAAAAAATGGTAGAAAGGGGATGAAATTGGATTCCCCTCAAGTGGCAAATATGGCTTTCCCGGAAGAGAATGAATCTTAGGACACACATACAAACGCAATACAGTGCTCTTACCTACAACTGCCCTCCAAACAAAGATCCCCTGCTTATAACAACGCTTGCCAAACAAGACAATTAATTCTCGCTTTTCAGGGGTGCTAGACCACATTTTGTTACTATAAATAGCAGTGCGGCAAACCTTGTCTGGTACGGTATCCTTCCGCCCGATTGGCTAAAAGCAAGGGAAAGGGTCGTTACTCTTACAGAAATTCCCTAAAACTTAAATGAACCACAAACTACGTTTATAGAGAGAAATGAAACCGATAATTTTACAGTAGACTCTACAGTTGTCTGTGGCTTTCAACAATTCAATCAGGGTTATAGATAAGGTTTTGCATTAATTGGGTATTTACTCCCTCTATTTTCTAAGAATTGGGTTTTCTGAATTTCAATTGAGTATCCAAAAAACCGTTACTCCATCAATTTGATATGAATTGCTTTTTTACTCTATTTTTTTTTCATTTAATACAAAACACAAGCTGATTGTTTGATGTACTGTACCCTCGTTTGCCTACACTGGATAATTTCAGTTTCGATCTCATTTCAACACAAATGCAACAGCTCATGTTTGTGTAGGAAAACTAGGATTCATTAATTTTCAGCCACGGAAACTTTAAAAGCCATTCCAGGATTCCTTTACCGTAACTTTGCTAACTTTAGCACTGGTGACTTACAGATTCGGGACAAAAGGTCGTCGATTATGTCGGTAACATTAAACAACCTCTTTTTTGGCTGTTACATGCATCATTCAAAATTACATTCACGACACTGTTACAAATTATTTCTGGTTCGTTCGCGGAAGGCTGAACGTAATTGAATAATGTGGGTTTTTTTGTTGCGCTTTTTCTGTCCGCGCGATGCCATTTTGACAGAAGAAATTCTGGCAGACGATGTGACTGGTTTACTAATTAAACGAGCTAACAAAAAGCGGCGCTGCATAATCCTATAGGCTATTATTTGGAAATAAATAACCAGTCTAACCGGTGTATCGGTAAAATATTTACCCGGTGTCGTAGTAAACATCACGTCATTAAACTTGAGAAATGCGACTAATTGCGTACGATACGCGCCTGCTTGAATTCTTTTGTGTAAACCCTTTCAATAATTGATTTTCAGTACACATGGATTTGAAAGTAATTGCTTTTCTACTGTATTTAATTGCGTATTTACGCAAATACGCGCCTTATCTATAACCCTGATTCAATGATCCGATGTTTAAACCATAATTTATGTTGTTGTTGTTGATTGTTTCACATGATCGAGTATACGGGTAAGGTCACGTTCTTATATGACGTCGTTGTCGTCGGTTGTTGTTATGGCTTGAAAGTAGAACGCATATAAAGGAAGAAATGGACATTTTGATAACTTTTACTATTCAAAATCGCTTGGATTCAATAAAAACGTTTGTATTTCTGAGTTGTGATCTAAAATGGGACATGTTTTCTTCTTAAAACGTGTGTACAAATAAATGTTAAAGCCAAGCTGAAATAGCGCGACTTTTAAACAGCTGTTTGTTGCTATCGGATATGGAATGGGTGATTCGGATAAAAAGTAGGTCTTTACATTTCCTTTAATTAACTCGTTTTAACGGTAATTTTAAGCGAGAAAAATAATCAAGCACGGCTTTTGGTAAAGACGGGGGATTCTATACCCTCGGTTTGTCTGTTCCTGTCGGAAACTCGCTAAAGAACAGACAAACCTCTGGTATAGAATTTCCCGTCTTTACCAAAAGCCGTGCTTGATTCTATTAGTCCTTTCGTTGCTGCAATATTGTCTGTTTAATTGCCATCTGATGTTTTTCGAAAAGTTAAGTATTGGACATTTTTACAGAAGAAACATTAAGACAGGTGACAACCAGTTTGAACCCAGGTCAGACGTTGCGTAGCGTGGCGTCTGATCTGGGTTCAAACTGTTGGTAAATGTAATATAAGTCATATTAAGCACTCTTGGGAAATAAATTATCCCTCCCTATTACAACTCCTTTGGTACAACACACCCAGTCTGTGGCTCCCATTGGTTATTGCTGTAGAGAGAGAGCACTGTAATTCATGGGCATATGGTGTGCTGTATAGTTGGTGACTATGGGGCCCCTATGTTGGACTGCGGCCTGAATTCTGAATGTTCCCTCATATGTCTGTCTAACTTTTCCTTCCGACTGAAGGTCTCTTCACACAGGTCACACTTGTAAGGTCTCTCTCCTGTATGTATCCTCATGTGTCTGACTAAGCTGTAATGCTTTTTGAAGGCATTTCCACACAGGTCACAGTTGTAAGGTCTCTCTCCTGTATGTATCCTCATGTGTGTGACTAAGCTGCCTTTCTCAGTGAAGACCTTTTCACACAGGTCACAGTTGTAAAGTCTCTCTCCTGTATGTATCTTCATGTGTCTGACTAAGCTGCTTTTCGTATTGAAGGTATTTCCACACATGTCACAGTTGTAAGGTCTCTCTCCTGTATGTATCCTCATGTGTCTGACTAAGTTGCCTTTCTCATTGAAGACCTTTTCACACAGGTCACAGTTGTATTGACGCTCTTCTGTATGTACCCTCATGTGTGCGGCTAAATTTCCTTTCCATTTGAACACTTTTCCACACAGGTCACAGTAACTGTTGTATTGTCTCTCTTCTGAATGTAGCCTCAAATGTCTGGTTAAATTGCTTTTTAGACTGAAGGACTTTTCACACAGGTCACAGTTGTGTTGTCTCTCTCCTGTATGTATACTCAAGTGTGTGACTAAACTGCCTTTCTGTTTAAATGACTTTTCACATATGTCACATTTGTAAGGTGTTTCTTCTGTATGTATACTCAAGTGTGTGACTAAACTGCGTTTCTGTTTAAATGACTTTTCACATATGTCACATTTGTAAGGTGTTTCTTCTGTATGTACCCCCATGTGTCTGACCAAATAGCCTTTCTCAATGAAGGCCTTATCACACAGGTCACACTTGTAAGGTCTCTCTCCTGAATGTGCCCTCATGTGTCTATCTAAGCTGTCTTTCCTATTGAAGGTATTTCCACACTGATCACAGCTGTAGAGGCTTTCTCCTGTGTGTATCCTCAAGTGTGTGACTAAATTGCCTTTCTGACAGAAGACCTTATCACACAGGTCACAGTTGTAGATGTTCTCTCCTGTATGTATCCTCATGTGTCTGACTAAACTGCTTTTCTGACTGAAGACCTTTTCACACAGGTCGCATGTGTATGGCATATGTCCTGTATGAATCCTCATATGTGTGACTAAACTGCTTTTCTGACTGAAGACCTTTTCACACAGGTCACACTTGTATGGCGTCTGTCCTGTATGAATCCTCATATGTGTGACTAAACTGCTTTTGTGACGGAAGACCTTTTCACACAGGTCGCATGTGTATGGCATATGTCCGGTATGAATCCTCATATGCGTGACTAAACTGATTTTGTGACTAAATACCTTTTCACACAGGTCGCACTTGTATGGCATCTGTCCTGTATGAATCCTCATGTGTGTTACTAAACTGCTTTTCTGATTGAAGGACTTTTCACACAGTTCACACTTGTATGGTTTCTCTCCTGTATGTATCCTCAAATGGTCCACTAAATAACCTTTCTTAGTAAATGCCTTATTGCACTCAGTACATCCAAATTTCTTTTCTTTTTCCTGTTTCATTATGGATCTTATCAGAAAGCTTTTCCAAAGAACCTTTTCGTGCAGGTCACACAAGCAATTTTAAGGTCTCTCTCTGTAATGAAGCCTCTTATTTGTATGAAAGAATTCTGAAAAAAAAGAATAAAAAGTGTTGTCCCTTAACTCCCAAATCCTTGCAAATGTATATAAAAATTATGTCTTTTTAGCTCACCTGAGCTAGCTCAGGGTGAGCTCTTGCAATACTTGAATGTCCGGCATCCGTCGTGTGTCGTTCTTCGTGCGGTGTCAACAGTTTTAGTGTTTACACTCTAGAGGCCACAATATTTACCCAATCTTTCTCAAACTTGCTCAGATTGTATATTACCATAAGAGTTCGGATGAGTTTGATTATTGTTGAAATCAGACCAATAGATCAAGAGTGATCTACCTTTGAATTGCTGAAAATGCCTTATTTAACAGTGTTTACACTCTAGAGGCCAGCATTTTTCTCCAATCTTTCTTAAACTTGCTCAGATTGTATATAACCATAAGAGTTCAGATGAGTTCTATTATGGTTGAAATCTGACTCATAGGTTGAGAGTTATCTACCTTTGAATCGTCCTGTGGACTCGTTTTTTTTTACCAGACAACAACCCATTCTCGTGATATATTTTTCATATCCACCTAAAGGAATTGATTATCCTCTACTTACATATGTTATTAATCCCTCCACGGAAGAAAATAGTCCCTGTTTATAAAGTCTTAAAGATGCACCATAAGAAATATATTCTATATCCTAGCAGATGATAGGTTAAAGCAGTTAGAAAGTAAAGCAAAATGTGCCTTAACCCTTTGAGCCCTAGTCCCGCATATAGGCGTCCTTTTGAAACAGTGTACATGTGAATTGTATACTTGTCCTATGCAAACAGTGAAGACCCAGATCAGAGGGCTCCGAAAGGAGCCCTCTGATCTGGGTCTTCACTGTTTGTCATAATGCCAAACATTGACAAAAACAACCCTTAAACGTCAGAAATGGACTAGACAAAAATGGAAACTGGAATTGTCTATTTAAAGTTTCAGGGAGGAAAGAGTTAAGGCACAGTCTGCCTTAATTTCAAACTGCTTCAAGTGGTCCCCTGTCTTAAAAACTAAAAACGGGCCATAGAGTGAAGGATTAGTGATGTTCCACAAATGCCATGCTAATTTTGGCCTTTCCTATATATAAAAGCCCCACGTGAAAGACTGAGCTACAATTTATACTAATAATTAAGGCACTTTCGAAACACACTACCTTTGAATTTATCAGAAACAGACAAAAAAATGCAGCACATAATAGTTTAGATTTGATGCCATGCCGGGCTACTTTGATCTGTGCAGATACAAATCAAACCATTGTAACCCTCATCGCAGGGCTGCCATAAGTTGACATGAAAAATCCTAAGATTTCCAAACTTGCATTTTTCAAGTGCGATTTAACGAATCCTACCTTAACCCATTAGCCTTTTTCTTGTTTTGTTGACATGCGACTACTTAAAGCAGACTGTAAGTAAAGCAGAATGCGCCTTAGGGCGCATTCTGCTTTACTTTCAGCCTGCTTTAAGCTACTATGTTCTGGGGAAAAATCCGGAGATTTAGGAAAAATCCGGAGAAATGGCAGCCCTGCTCATCGTAGTCAAAATGTACCAAAATAACAACAACATGTACTGATGGTCTAAAAATAATGAAGACAAAACATACCAACTGCCATGGTTAAAATGTAGACATATGTAGCGTAAACTTTATATTTCTGAGAAAAGCTCCTGGTGAGCTTTGTAAATTCATCCATTGTCTCAAACTTGCTCAGAATATATATATGACCAAAGGCCCTGGGATGAGGTATATTAAGGTTAAAATCTGATATATATACTCTTGATGTACTCTGATATGCTCTAGTAAAGTTATCTTCAGAACTGTTACGCTTTAGTGTCAACATAATAATTATTTGAATGGATTTGATAAAACTTTGTAAAACTTTGTGTTGAAAATGCCATACTTAAAAGTGTGTTAAAGTGTTTAAAAGTTTGACCCCAGTGACCTTGAACTTTTGGCCTGCATATAAGTGTAGAAATCTGGGTTTAGGTTTGAAAAATGCTTATAACTCCAATGGCCGTTGAGGTGATGCTTTCCTACCTTGATAATGCATGCGTACATACAGTGATAATTTTACCTGTGCATCCTGAGTCCTATACTCATTAAATTTGCCAGGGACTCATTATTTAAAAAATTACGAGTCCCATGGACCCATAGCTTTTCTTGCCTTTATTAACCTATTATTCATAAGCAAATAGCAGCTTAAAGTAGGTTGAAAGTAAAGCAGAATGTGCCTTAAGGCACATTCTGCTTTACTTCCAACCTGCTTTAAGTGATCACTTGTCTTCAAAACTAGAAATAAGTTATGGGAAATTGGGTTAATTTTTCACCTCAAGGACTCGATGTTTGTCTCAAGGACTCATTGTTTTACAGAATGTGCATCCCGAGGACTCATTCATCTGATTTCTAAAATTATCGCTGTACATAGACAAGACCTTTCCATGCTCACAAAAGTAAGAACCCCCTGACCTTGACCTCTTGGTTTTTGTTTTTCTTGCACACAATGTATTTGTATATAAGTTCTTGGATAATTTTTTGGTGTAATCATCTCTTTGTGTTTAGAGTTACTTGCCCCTGATGAACTCAGCTATATAAAATATGTCCCATTCAAATATTGTTTTCAATTTTGAATGGCTTTAGATTGAATTTGTTTTAATTGGGGGTAAAACTCAAAAGTTAAAATAATCCATTACAATTACCACAGGTGAAAAATATATGAGCCTTCAAGGCCCTTTTGTTGGCCGGATTGAAAATGTGGTCTATAGATTGGCGAATGCCGTCCGTCCGTCTGTCCGAGCGCACGAAAGGTCCTTTGTTGGGTAGGGAGAACAATAGATTCCATTCATTCCGTGATTGCCCTATTGTTATTGTTGGGTATTTTAGTGTACTGTTGGGTACTTTTAAACAAAAAATATACCCAACAAATGTCCAACTGTGAGAACGTCCGGGCTTACAGGAGCTACCTTATGGGGTCCATTTCGGTCATTAACCTGGCCAGTTAGTGATTGTGGGGTTGAAAGAGAGTATTGTGGGGTTCAAAATCACGCATGTGGGGTTAGTTTTAGGGTTAGGGTTTACATGTATATAGCAAAAAAAACCACAATAACCGTCTCCTAAGAATGTCTGTCCGTCCGTCCGTCCTCACTTTGGTTGACCTTTTTGTTAGTGTCAGTTTAAGCCAAAGCTTAAGTCCTACAGCAACCAAATTTGGCATGTACAGTTATAGTGAGGTCATCATCACATGCCATGGGTAACAAGGTCACTGTGACCTAGATTTAACGGTCCAATGACTTAGAGAATTCTTGGTTAACCTTTTCGTTTGCTTCTTGGTTTACCTTTTTGTTAGTGTCAGTTTTAGTCAAATTTAAGTCCTACAGCAACCAAATTTGGCATGTGCAATTGTAGTGAGGTCATCATCACATGCCATGGGTAACTATATTATATATATATATATACAAAGCAAAAGTGCAGACAATCCGGCCATACCGACATTGGCGGTTTCTCGTATTCCTACATTGTCTGGTGTGTTCGCATTATGGTTGACATTGGACCAATGAGTCATTAATTAAGGCACATTCTTCTTTACTTTTGTGCTGCTTTAACCCTTTACTCCATAGCCTATTTCTAGTATTGATCACAAGTGACCTCTTAACCCATTACCCCATAGCCTGTTCCTAGTTTTGAAGATATGTGACCACTTGAAGCAGGTTGAAAGAAAAGCAGAATGCGCCTTAAGGCGCATTCTGCTTTACTTTCAGCCTGCTTTAAGCTTTTGTCTGCTAGAATATAGAACTATTTCTTATGATTTTAATTTGTGACAGTATGAATTGGAACTATTTTCTTCTGTAGAGGAATTTATGTATGGCGTAAAAAGGGGTATTTATGGAGTAATGGGTTAAAGCGAGTAGTTAAAGCAAGTTGAAATTAAAGCTTTCTGCACATTCTGCTTTACTTTCAGCCTTCTTTAAGCTACCGTCTACTAGAAACTAGAAAACATTTGTAATGATACATATTCATGGCTGTAAAAATTGGAACTATTTTCTTAAGTGGAGGAAAAAAAATAACGTGCTAAAAAGTGCTTCTATTGAGGAAAGGGTTAAATGGTCACCTGTCTTCAAAACCAGAATTGGGCTCTGGGGGTAATGGGTTAACCCTTAGCCCGCCAAATAAATTGTCGTCTGCTATATTTCTCGTCTGCTTCAAGTTTCAAAGTGCTTCAAAGTTGCTCAAAATTGCTGAAAATGTTGTTCAGGTGTCAAACAGCTTGGATCCGGATGAGACGCCGAGTTACTCGGCGTCTCATCCGGATCCAAGCTGTTTGCATATGGAGCTATAGTCGTGAGTGGCAGGCTAAGGGTTAATAGAAAATGGACTATAAACAAAATAGTAACGATAAATACACATACCTTCTCAGAAAGACTGACAAACAAAACAGTTATGGTAAATAACAAACCTTCTCAGGGTAAATACACATACCTTCTCAGAAAGACTGACAAACAAAACAGCAATGGTAAATACACATACCTTCTCAGAAAGACTGACAAACAAAACAGTTATGGTAAATACACATAACTTCTCAGAAAGACTGACAAACAAAACAGCTATGGTATATACACATACCTTCTCAGAAAGACTGACAAACGAAACAGTTATGGTAAATACACAAACCTTCTTAGGGTAAATACACATACCTTCTCAGAAAGACTGACAAACAAAACAGTTACGGTAAATACACATACCTTCTTAGAAAGACTGACAAACAAAACAGCAATGGTAAATACACATATCTTCTCAGAAAGACTTGACTTCTGATTGTTGATAGGCCTACAATGATGCATGGACAATGGTAGCTGAGCTATGATACCTGCTCATTGAAAGGATGAGCATACTTATACATGAATCTGAATGCCCTCTGGCCATCTGTGAAGTTGACTGATAATTAATGTAATGGGTTTTATTTCCTCCAAGTACGGAGTGCCTGATAATTGGTTTGACAGTTTTGTGGCCTTGTCAATAGCTAATATCATGAAGTTTAATTAACCCTTAGCCTGCCAGTCACGACTATAGCTCCATATGCAAACAGCTTGGATCCGGATGAGACGCCGAGTAACTCGGCGTCTCATCTGGATCCAAGCTGTTTGACACTCGGACAACATTTTCAGCAATTTTGAGCAACTTTGAAGCACTTTGAAACTTGAAGCAGACGAGAAATATAGCAGACGACAATTTATTTGGCGGGCTAAGGGTTAATAAAGGAAATCAAATAATTAACTTTTTCAACACCATTGACCTTGGTAAAATACATGTGTACTACTCAATACATTTGCAAACAGTGTAGACCCTGATCAGAGGGCTCCTATTGGTTTGACAGTTTGTAGCTTTCTGAATAGCTTTATTATGATGAAGGTTAATTTATTATGGAAGATCAAATGGTTAAGTCTTTCAACACAATGGACCGGTTTAAAATATACTCATTACAATTGCAAACTGTGTAGACCCTGATCAGAGGGCTCCTATTGGAGCCTTCTGATCAGGGTCTACAATGTTTGCTAATTTAGACTAGTATTTATTAAACTACCCAGAATTCCAAGTAGACTTGTTCATGTTTGGGTAACTAAATTGATCCACAAGGGAACATTACAAAAGTGTTGAAAGATTTAACCTGTCACAGTATAGAAATGTGTTGTATCTAGGGGAAGGAAGGGCTCCAGAATAGAGTGAGTAAATGAATCTCCTCTAGGGTTTATTAATGGCAGTTTGAATATAGGTCACAAGGTCAAAAAGTAGGCCGCTACGGCAAATCTTTATTAATGCTTGCAAATGATCTAGGGGTCAGAATTATAGCTCAACCTTCATCAAACTTGCTCAGAATGATGAAAGTGACAAAATCAAGATTATTTTTAAATGTGTATTACATTTTGTCAAAAATTAGATAACTAGTCTAGGTCAAAATTCAAGAATAGTTTTGAACTCTCTAGAGGCTAGAATTGTGGTTCAATGTTCATCAAACTTGATCAGAATGGTCACCTTTACAAAATATAATAAAACAAATTTGCAAATGGGTCATATTGGTTCAGAAAGTAGGTCACAAGGGCAAATGAGAGAAAACGATTCAACTGTTGGCCAAATCAAGCTACATGTAATTCACTGAGGTGAGCGACCCTGGGCCATCATGGCCCTCTTTTTATTTAAAAAAGATTGTTAGTTATTTTGAATTGAAAATACTTTTACATGACTTGTGAATACACATGTTTTTATGAAAATGTTCATGGGTTTTATCCGATTTTCAGAAATTCCAGGATTTACATTTTTGAACTGTATAGTACAGCGCTCCCTCTCTACAACGACATCCAATTGGAGACAAAAATTATGTGCGTTGTTCAGAGGGAGTCGTTGTAGGCAGGGAATTCGGGTTACATTTGCAAACAGCTTGAATCCAGATCAGACGCCGCATAATTCAAGCTGTTTGTCACTCATCATTAATTTATTTTCTGTCCATTATGTCACTTTGAGAAAAACAGCAAACGAACATTTTAAGCAGACGATATTTCAGCAATAAAAGCGTTCGACATAATTGTCCTGTTTAGGGAACTGCTGTAAAGGTCGTTGTAAGGAGGGAGTCGTTGTTGGGAGGGTCGTTGTAGAGAGGGAACACTGTATGAATATTGCCATGGTTTCAATTGATATTTCAGGATTTCTGTTACGAGAATGACCCTGACACTTTCAACATTCTAGACGTGATCAACATGTGTGTGACTGTCGTTATGTACGCCCCAGACTCCTTCAGAAGTATGGAGATGCTGGTAGGTCACTACAGTCAAACTCAGGGCTCCAGATAAGAAGGAGTTTACTGAACAATTTCAATATTTTCTCACTCATTTCAGCACCAATCCTATGGTGCTACTACTCGTTAGAATCGTCTCGAAGAGACGATTCTAATGAGTAGTAACACCATAGGTTTAATGCAGAAATAAAGATTTTAGTTTTTGAAAAACTACCCTTATCTGGAGCCCTGCAAACTTTTCTATTTCAAACTCACTAAACCCATTACTCCATAGCTAATTTCTAAATTTGAAGATAGGTGATCACTTGACTATTTCCCCTATAGAAGCGCCTTTTAGCAAATATGATTTATTCCTCCGCTGAAGAAAATAGTTCCAATTTAATCAGTCAAGAATATATATTATAGGAAAATGTTTTCTATATTCTAGCAAATTATAGCTTAAAGCAGGCTGAAAGTAAAGCAGAATGCACCTTAAGGTGCATTCTGTTTTACTTTCAACCTGCTTTAAGTAGTCACCTATCTTCAATTCTAAGATTAGGCTATCAGGTAAAGGGTTAAAGCAGGTTGAAAGTAAAACAGAATGTGACATAAGGCACATTCTACTTTTACTTTCAGCCTGCTTTAAGCTACAGCCTGCTAGGATATTTCTTATTGTGCATTTTCTTGACTGTATAAAGTGGAACTATTTACTTAAGTGAAGTAATAAATATAAGGTGTAAAAATGCATATTAATGGGGTAATGGGTTAACTCATGGATTACCTTGCGTCTGATCTAGCTTCAAACTTTTTGCAATGGAAATAAAAGCTTTAGTGTTTACACATTTTTGGGGGAAAGCAAAAGGTCTTCTCCACTGTAGAAGCAAGTTCAAGGTATCGAAGGTGAGCTGTAGAAATACGGCTAAATTACAGTCGAAACTAGATACTACGAACTCGCTTAAATCGATCTTTCCAGTGTTTTCGTAAGTTTAATTTTGATAAGTCGATCTTGTTTAAGTCGACATACCCATATTTCATAGTTAAAACGTGGCTAAGCCACGTTTTAACTTTGAAATATGGGTATATTCGAAGTAACGCGAGTTCGTAGAATCGAGTTTTTACTGTAGTCTTAACACAATACCCAATAACCCACTTCTAGTATCTTCTGCTTTAACTCATATACTGTGCCACTGAAAAAATAGTCCCAATTTTATACAGTCATAAATATGAATCAGAAGAAACAGTTTATATTATACTAGCAGATGATAGCTTAAAGCAGGCTGAAAGCGAAGCAGAATACACCTTAAGATGCATTCTGCTTTACTTTCAACCTGCATTAAATGGTCACATGTCTTCAAAACTAGAAACAGGCTATGGGATACTGGGTTAAGTAGTTTCTTATTTGTTAATAATAGTTTAGTCTTCAACGGGTGTTTTTCATAGTTGGGAATTTACTGTACTGTCAAACTTCGATATCTAGAACTTTCTTCAGTCACACATGTTCATATTTCAAAGTTCAAACGTGGCATGTCTAGAACTTTCTTCAGTCACACATGTTCATATTTCAAAGTTCAAACGTGGCATGTCTAGAACTTTCTTCAGTCACACATGTTCATATTTCAAAGTTCAAACGTGGCATGTCTAGAACTTTCTTCAGTCACACATGTTCATATTTCAAAGTTCAAACGTGGCATGTCTAGAACTTTCTTCAGTCACACATGTTCATATTTCAAAGTTCAAATGTGGCATGTCTAGAACTTTCTTCAGTCACACATGTTCATATTTCAAAGTTCAAACGTGGCATGTCTAGAACTTTCTTCAGTCACACATGTTCATATTTCAAAGTTCAAACGTGGCATGTCTAGAACTTTCTTCAGTCACACATGTTCATATTTCAAAGTTCAAACGTGGCATGTCTAGAACTTTCTTCAGTCACACATGTTCATATTTCAAAGTTCAAACGTGGCATGTCTAGAACTTTCTTCAGTCACACATGTTCATATTTCAAAGTTCAAACGTGGCATGTCTAGAACTATCTTCAGTCAAACATGTTCATATTTCAAAGTTCAAACGTGGCATGTCTAGAACTTTCTTCAGTCAAACATGTTCATATTTCAAAGTTCAAACATGGCATATCTAGAACTTTCTTCAGTCAAACATGCTCATATTTCAAAGATCAAACGTGGCATGTCTAGAACTTTCTTCAGTCAAACATGTTCATATTTCAAAGTTCAAACGTGGCATGTCTAGAACTTTCTTCAGTCAAACATGTTCATATGCCACATTTGAGCTTTGAAATTTTGATATTTTTGACTTAAGAGAGTTCAATTTATTGATATTGAACTGTAGCTATACATGTAATTTTGACTTAAGCAGGTTAGAGATACTGTTTGTATATTTTTGGGAAATAAACATTAGTGTTTCCTGTAGTTAATCTAGAGTTCAGTTTTATGTTTAAAGTCAAAATTGTCAATACTTCAAAACTTGTACTTTATAATAAACTGATATTGAATACCATGTCAAATTGTCTCCATTGCTAAAATATTTCAGACAATACTTGAGGTGGTGTTACCACGATATCTTCAGAACATCAAGACTGAGACAAACAAGAGAGACAACCCTACTGCTGCCAGACAGGAGATCAACAACATTAATAGTGTGGGCGTGTCTATTAGAGCCCTGGTCACCTCCTGCGAGTTCTTCACTAGGTAAGCTGTAGTACATGTATCTAGATGTAGTAAGTTTCCCATAATATCTTTAACTCATTGATTCCTAGTGACGCTATTTGCATCCTTTACCAAACCTGTACCTGTGAATAGTAAAATTGTCTAATGCAAACAGTGAGGCTCTGATTAGAGGGTTCCTGCAGAAACCCTCTAATCAGGGACTTCACTGTTTGTCAATGAGTTAACCATTTATATAGATACATATTTTCAATCTCTATTGCCTATAACCTAGCAGATAGTAGCTTAAAGCAGACTGAAAGTAGAGCAGAATACACCTTTAGGGGCATTCTGCTTAACTTTCAATCTGTTTTAAGTCTTCACCTGTCTTCTCCATAGCATGTTCCCAGTTTTAAAGGCAGGTGAAAGTTAAGTACAATGAGTCTTAAGGCACACTCTGTTTTACTTTTAGCCTACTTTAAGTTACCATCTGCTATGATATAGGAAATTTTTAGTATGTTGCACACTTATAATTAATTAAAATGGAACCATTTTCTCCAATCAAGGAATAAATTAACACAGTCATCCATAGATATTTATTAGTGTAAAGTTGTTCCTCCATTGAAGAAAATAGTTCCAACTTATACAGTAACGAGTATGCACTAATAAACATTTTCAATATCCTAGTAGATGGTAGCTTAAGCAGGTTGAAAGTAAAGTAGAATGTGCCTGAAGGCACATTCTGCTTTACTTTCAACCTGCTTTAAATGTTCACCTACTAGTATATTCAATACTAGAAATAGGCTATGGAGTAAAGTGCCAATGATGTAAAAAGGTTTAATCATGGGGTAAATATTAGCTAGTTGTTTTACTGTACATGTGTTGGAACATGTTCTTACACCTAAATTCAATACTAGAAACAGGCTCTGGAGTAAAGTGCCAATGACGTTAAAAGGTTTAATCATGGGGTAAATATTAGCTAGTTGTTTTACTGTACATGTGTTGGAACATGTTCTTACACCTAAATTCAATACTAGAAACAGGCTCTGGAGTAAAGTGCCAATGACGTTAAAAGGTTTAATCATGGGGTAAATATTAGCTAGTTGTTTTACTGTACATGTGTTGGAACATGTTCTTACACCTAAATTCAATACTAGAAATAGGCTATGGAGTAAAGTGCCAATGACGTTAAAAGGTTTAATTATGGGGTAAATATTAGCTAGTTGTTTTACTGTACATGTGTTTGAAGACTAGAAACAGGCTATGGAGTAAAGGGTCTAAAACGTAAAAAGGTTTAATCAGGGGGTTAAAGGGTGGCTAGTTGTTTTACTATACCTGTGTTTGAACATCTTACAGGAGTATGAGTGTACCCATAGAGAAACTTGAGTCAGAGAAGAACACCAAGGAGAAGAACAGGGGCTCCCCAGTAGAGACCAGTGTCTACTATGACGAGAGAGAAGACTCCAATGCTGGGTAGGACTGTTGTTGTTGTTTCTTTTTGTTTGTAAAAAGGATTTACATATGCTCAAGAAGGTTTAACCCTTTGAACCCTAATCCCGCATAGAGGCGTCCTTTTCAAACAGTGTACATGTGAAATGTACACTTGTCCTATGCAAACAGTGAAGACCCAGATCAGAGGGCTCCAAAAGGAGCCCTCTGATCAGGGTCTTCGATGTTTGTCATAATTCCAAACATTGACAAAAACAACCCTTAAAAGTCAGAAACGGACTAGACTAAAATGGAAACTGGAATTGTCCATTTAAAGTTTCAGGGAGGAAAGAGTTAATCAATGACCTGGTTAATCAAAACTTGGTGATGATGATGATGATGATGATGATGATGATGATGATGATCAGTGATAATTTTACCTGTGCATCCTGAGTCCTATACTCATTAAATTTGCCAGGGACTCATTATTTGAAAAGTTGTGAGTCCCATGGACCCATAGCTTTTCTGACCTTTAGTAACCCATTATTCCATATTACACAATTGTATGCATTACTGTATTCTTAGGATCCACTGAAGTGAATAGATCTACTTACATAATGTGCAACATCAGATATACTTTCTATATCCTAGCAGAGAAGAGCTTAACCCATTACCCCATAGCCGCTTTCTAGTTTTGAATACAGGTGACCACTTAAAGCAGGTTGAAAGTAAAGCAGAATGCGCCTTAAGGCTGATTATGCTTTACTTTCAGCCTGCTTTAAGCTACCATCTGCCAGAATATAGAAAATATTTCTTATGATACATATTCATGACTGTATAAAGTGGAACTATTTTCCTAAGTGGATGAATAAATTGAAAGCGTAAAAAGGTGTATGTATGGGTTAATGGGTTAAAGCAGGTTGAAAGTAAAGCAGAATGTGCCTTAAGGCACATTCTGCTTTACTTTCAACCTGCTTTAAGTGGTAATCTGTGTTCTAAACTAGAAATAACTTGTGGGATATTGGGTTAATTTTTCACATCAAGGACTCAATGTTAGTCTCAAGGACTCATTGATTTACAGAATATGCATCCCGAGGACTCATTCATCTGATTTCTATAGTTATCACTGGATGATGATGATGTTCAAAGCCATGTAATGGTGCATCCTCCCATTCCTTACAGCTATGGTCAATCTTTGCTCATTGTTGTTGGGATGTCTGCTGGGTAGGACTTTATGCCAGACCTGAATTATCTATATAAATTTTGGGACTGTAAGAAACTTCTTACCAAAATATTGGTCGCAAAAATGCATTTATTAATTGCAATGTATAGTAGAATAGCTCTATTACAGCCACATAAAAGTAGACTTAAAGTTTTGACTGTATTTGATCATTTTAAAGACAGGTGACAGCATAAAGCAAGATTAAAGTAAAGCAGTAAGCTAAGAAAGGATCTTTTGGCTTTACTTTCATTTTGCTTTAAAGAAGCCACATGCCTAAAACACAAAAAACTAAACTTCATGTAGTGGTGATAATAGAGAAATTCTACTGTATATTAGTCTTGGTGAGTGAGTGAGTTTTAAAAGGTAATTCAGGGTCCATGCTGATAAAGTGTTTAAGTTGAGTCTGAAATCATGCTCCAGCTTTTGATTGCTCAAATCTGACTTATCAAAAGCTGGAGAATGTTCTCGGAAAGCTCTACATTTGCAGAATCAGGATTCCAACAACCACTGTTTCAACAAATAACATCTTAAAAAAAATTCTAGCAGATGGCAGCTAAACACATGCTGAAAGTAACACAACGCATAAGGCACATTCTGCTTTACATTGAGCCTGCTTAAGTGGTTGCCTACCTTCAACAATAAAAGCAGGCTATGGGGGTAAAGGATAAAAAAAAGCTTCAATATTAAAAGCTAACTGTCATTGTGTATTTATCACAGGCGTCACATGGAGGAGGGGCGTGGCAGGAAGAGCCAGTACTACGACCAAGAAGACGAGGACCTGCAAATGAGGAATGATTTCCGCAAGCCTCGTGACAGTCTGTTGAACGTGGTGGCAGAGTTCTACTCCACCTGCCAGCCAAGACTGAAAGAGTTGAGGAAAATGTTGGCAGACCCAACCTTCAGACCCCCAGAGTTGTTAGATCACAAGTCACACAATGTATGCATTTCTTTCACTTTAATGGGGCCCTACCACATTACAGAGTTATCCCAATTTTCATCACGAGTTAACTCCCCTGATAAGGAAAAGGTTGTTTCCGGTTTAGTTAACGCATCATTGAGACGGTGTCGATAACGGTCATAAACGATTCGGAAAAGAATAGATCGAATGCGGTTTATTAGTGTGATACCTATATCTATATGCAGTCAAGCTCCCGTTTATCCCTATGTATTTCAATGTATTAATTTTGTTTAATGTCAAATGCGACGGTTATTTATTTCATCGTTTTTAGCAAACCGAAAGTAGCACTGATCATACTTTTTTCTATATAACAAAGAAGCTGACTTTTAACATACTTAACAGACACGGGTTTTCACCTCGGTAAAAGAACGTTAACATGGATTAAAAGTAGATCCTGATCAGATGGTTACTATATAGGAACAGTCTCTATAATCAATGACTGTCCTCTCTGGTTCTTAAATGACATTATAGGTCTATAAATGCTGCCTATTACAGGTGAAAAAGGGGATATTACCGGTATTAAACATAAACTTTGTATTATTCAGTTGTTAATAATGACATGAATATTCATTAGGCAAAGGGTTAAACTGATCTTTTAAAATATGTTGAATGGTAAACAGTTTCTTCAAAAATGTATATTTTGTTTGTTCATTATATACCAGCAGATTTTAGTTGACAGAAATTTCATAGAAATAGTTCTGCCTGTCATGCTCATAGCGCACATGGATTTCACCTCTCAAGGCTTCTGCCCAGGGGCCATAAAGCGCAAAGCATCATCACAACTAACAACAGGAAGTAACCAATTAGCTAGAAATCGAATTGTATACTGACCCCCCATTGGGGTGCAGCTGCTGTCCCATAGTCATATATTCACAATGCCCCAAAGCCATAAAACGGAAGCTTAAGTCTTGGGTACACAGGCTGGAATCAAATCACACCAAACTATTTTTTTTTTATATAGGATCCACATTGTTATTCATGAGGGGAATAAATTTTAATCTCCTATACCATGCACTCCTTCATGTGCAAAAGCTTAACCCATTACCCCCATCATTATGCCTTTTACTCCTTTAATGAATTCCACCTTCATAAGCAAATAAATCCTCTTCATGCACTAAGCAGTCATAATTATGAAACATAGGTGATATTTTATGTCGTAGTGGGTGGTACCTTAAAGCAGGATTAAAGTAAAGCAGGGTGCACCTTAAGGCGCATTATGTTTTACTTTCAACCTGCTTTAAGTGGTGACAATGCTACTGTAAAATTAAGCTTGGCAATAACTTTGGAACTACATGTGATAGAAACTTCATATTTGGTATGTGAACTCTATTTATGAAGCTTCCGAGTACAAGTTGGTCATGTCAGACAAAGATCAAGGTCATTCAGAATGATGGTCACATAATAGGGTATAGTGTTTCACTAACATATCTTGTGTTCCACCTTACTTTGCACCTTTTTAACTAAGAGGTGATTGTCGCGCGTTATAATGTGCCCTTTTCAGGAAAAATTACCATGCCCCTTTCAAATCCTGGGGGAAACACTAGACATATATTCAATACTTAACACGGGCTGTGAGGTAATGGGTTTAGGTAATGGGTAAACCCATTACCCGATCGCCTGTTCCTACCTGGAAAGACAGGTGTCCATTAAAGGTTGATTGAAAAGTACATGCTACTTTACTTTCAACTTGCTTTAAGCTACCATCTGCTAGGATATTCAATGTTTTTAATGTTGGACATTCATGCTAATAAAAACTTTGAATTAGAACTCTTTCCTTCAATGGAGATATAAACCAAAAGCGTAATTAAAGGGTTAATAGGAAATACATACCGTTTTAACAACATAAATACTTTAGAACCCCTCTCCTATCATTAAATGTGTACTCTATTGAAAACTCAATGTTGAAAGTAAAGCATGTATTCCATCGTTTTAGTAGATTAAAACTTTATTTCTGTTGATCTTTTACCAGTTCACTAATTATAATAGGCTTAAAACACTATCATTTATAAAAAAAGTTTGGAACCAGATATGATGCAGCATATATACTAACAGGCTGATCAGGGGTAGAACTGTTTCACACTCAAATGTGTTTTAAGTCAAAATTAATATCATGTTCTAAACTTTTATCAAGAAAGTAGGCAGTATTTTTTTTTTAAATATTAACCCTTATCATGCTATTAGCATAGTTGGTCATTCCTACGGTATTTTTCCTTATTTAATCAGCTAAAGTAATAAATCAAATGATAGGTATTCATAGCGGGTAGGTTTTATGGTTGATTAACAGCAACCAGAATGTTGCTATGACACATCCATGTAACGGGGTTTAACCCTTTACCCAATAGATGGTATTAGTTTTGAAGATAGGTGACCCCTTAAGGCAGGTTAAGGTACATTCTGCTTTAATCTATCGTCTGCTGGGAGGTATAACATATTTATTGAGATGCAGATTGATGACTTATTTTAATAAACATATGAATAAATGATATGCATAGAACGGTTTATCTATGGAAGTTTTTGTAAGTTTTATTGTAGGCAAAGTAAATGCGGTCTTAATTCTATTTTTGAACAATATGAGAGATTGCGCTTTCAATAATGTATAGCCAGGTTCTACTGTATATAATATAAGCTCTACGCTAACAAGCAGACGATCTCCTCAAATTCGTGTTTGAGGATAAAGGATTTTCGATACTATGTGTACTTCACTATTGAACCGGAAACAACCGCTCATTCAGGGGGCGCTACTCTAATCACTCTTTCCATGCGGGGTAACTCTGTATATCGGTAGGGCCCCATTATTTTGCTCATAGAAATCCTATTCATTTCATAACCTGCTACCCCATAACCCATTTCTAGCTTGAGAGACAGGTGACCACTGAAAGGGGACTGAAAATAAATCAGAATGTGCCTTCAGGCACATTCTTCTTTACTTTCAGCCTGCTTTACCATCTGCTAAGATATAGAAAATATTTCTCATGGTTCATATTGATGACTGTATAAAGTGGGATTATTTCTTCAAGTGAAAGATATATTTTTGGAGTAAGAGTTTAATGCTTTCTTTATAGAAATGTCTTTTCATACCTACACCATTTCCCGATTTCTTCAAAATTCTGAAGAATGAATTTGGTTTGAGTTGATTTGATATTAATGAGATATGTATCTAATAACTTGAAAAATTGCTTTCCTTTCTACATTATTCCCTGTGACCAAAACACAACACATTTGTCATAATTTTATTAAATATTATAACAGGAAACCGTGATTCAGTGATTTGTCCTAAGATTTCAAATTTTCAATTTTTCAAGCGCTACTTTACTAATCATACCTTTACCTTCGTAGCCTGTTTCTAGTTTTCAAGACACGTGACTACTTAAAACAGGTTGAAAGTAAAGCAGAATGCGCCTTAAGGCGCATTCTGCTTTACTTTCAGCCTGTTTAAGCTACCATCTGCTAGGATAAAAATCCGAAGACTTCAGAAAAATCGGGAGAATGGTCATGCAGGTCTTCTTGCATGTCCAATACTACACAAACAGCAATCAAAGCGCTGAGGGTACTGACTATATTTGTCACATCATTTATTAGACTAATACCATGCTTTGCTTATTTTTACAGAGACTTGCTGAGATAGCCCACACCTTGCTGAAACTGGCTCCATATGACCCAGAGACCATGGCTTGTGCTGGACTACAGAGGTACGTAACTTATAACCCTTGTCATGCTTAACCCTTTACCTCATAGCCTGATTTTAGTTTTGAAGATAGGTGACCACTTAAAGCAGGTTGAGTGTAAAGCAGAATGTGCCTTGAGGCACATTCTGCTTTACTTTCAGCCTACTTTAAGCTACCATCTGCTAGAAAATAGAATTAGTTCTTATCATAAATTATCATAATTGAATAAATTGGAACTATTTTCTTTGGTGGAGAAAAAATTTAAAAGCATAAAAATGCGATTTTATGGGGCAATGGGTTAAGCAACCATCTGCTTTCAATACTGAAATCAAGCTGTGCAGCAACAGGTTTATATACTCCTCTTGTCTGGAGCTCTGTGAATCTGATATTTGTTTGATTTCGTGGACATCCATTTTTAGAAGTTTTTTCACTCGGTTTGTTTTTGTCTCAGGTACATGATGGAGATACTGCCCATCACGGACTGGTCCCAGGAAGCTGTCCGCCCAGGACTCAACTTTATCTTACGTAGACTCGACAGACTCTTTAGCAAAATCTCCAAGAAAAATAATCTTAAGGTGAGAGTACAGCCACAGAATTATACAACACACGGATCGCAACTTCGCACTATCTTGCCAATTTTGTCCGACGCAAACGAGACTTCGCGATATTTGATAAGATTATGTCTATCGGTAGTTAATATGATTAATGTCTGTATCAAAGCATTCTTCACAGGTTTATACTTCTGTGAATGGATAGGAATGTCCCCCAACTCGTTTAAAATCGCTAAAATGTCAATAAATACACTCGAGTTGGTAAATTTCCACCCCCAGAAATGGCGGACAATGCAGCATAAAGTGAATGTGTTGTCACGTGACACATGAACTCGCAAAATCCCACCATCGCGAGAGCTCATACGCTCGCCTATAACTTCATTGAGTTGTGATTCCGTGTTGTATAATTCTGTGGTACAGCATACTGCTTTTGATAGAGTGTGACAGCAAAGTACAGTTAACTGTGTGTTAAGCATCCAATTAACCTAAAAGTAACAGTCTTTAACCCTTAGTCCGCCAAATAAATTGTCGTCTGCTATATTTCTCGTCTGTTTCAAGTTTCAAAGTTGCTCAAAATTGCTGAAAGTGTCAAACAGCTTGGATCCGGATGAGACGCCGAGTTACTCGGCGTCTCATCCGGATCCAAGCTGTTTGCATATGGAGCTATAGTTGTGAGTGGCAGGCTAAGGGTTAATGCTGCATGGAACATTCTGATTTACTTTCAATCTGCTTTAAGTGGTTACCTGTCATCAAATATAGAACAGACTATGGGCCAAATATATCGCAAAAGTTGATTGCATACCTTTAAAACATTCCATTGATATAAAAGACCTTAATACTTTTCCAGCTACAGTGAAACCCCTCTAAACCGGAACCTCTAAATACCGGAAGTCTCTCTAAACCGGACAAAAACGTTGGCCCCGTTTCCAACTCTTCTTTATTTTAACCCATTACACCACAAATATGCCTTTTTACGCCTTTTGATTTATTCCTTTACTGAAGAAAATACATTCATGGATATGTATGATCAGAAATATTTCCTATATTCTAGCAGATTATAGCTTAAAGCAGGTCGAAAGTAAAGCAGAATGCGCCTAAGTGACCAGCAATATTTCATACTAGAAACAAGCTATAGGTGAAAACCCCTCCAAACAGGAAACCCCTCTAAACCGGACATTAATGTTGTCCCCACACGGGTCAGGTTTAGAGGGGTTTCACTGTATTAAGTTGATTTGATAAAATTAATACAATACTGATCTAATACTAACACATGTTTCTGTTTTTCAATTTTAGAGGAAATGTGACTGGGATGCAGCTGCCAATCTTCTAAAAGGTAAATTATATATACCTCTCTTAACTCATAACCAAATAGCTACACCTTTGTACGCCTTTAATTTATTTCTCCACTGAAAACAATATTTCCACTTTATACTGTCATGAATATGCATAATATGAAATACAATGAAATCTCTTTATGCTGACTTGTTTATTGTATAAAAGACAGGTGACATCTGGCAGCAAGGTGACAGTAAAACAAAGCTCCTAAAGGAGCTTTCTGTTTTACTGTCACCTTGCTTTAAGCCATCACTGTCCTTAAAACCTAATTATTAGCACAATTTAGTGGTCGTAATAGAGAAGTTAAATGTACACATCTTCAAATAATATAGACATTTTGAGTAAATGGAAAATCAATGTTAAAGGACATGATCATCTTTTCAGGAAGTTTGTTTTTCTGTGTTTTGAATCCCTTAAGCAGTATTTTTTTTTATCTATCCCATGACATTCATTCTATTTCTTTCTGTTACAGGAGTTTTTCTAACACTGAAGAAGTTCCCATTCATAGCTCATTTGCCCCATTTGAAGGTAAGCTAAGATAAGTTTAAGCTTGAGTTTATAAGATAAGATAACATGCACATACATGTAGTTTAAAACAAGGGCAGGATATGAAAACTTATAGCTATATTCTATGATTTATTTTGATAAATTCATTTATTATTGTTTCATGCAGATGTTTGAACTCTGACATGGATGTCTTGTAGACTCTGGGAAAAAATGAATCTTTTAATTGAAAAAACATTGATCGACAAGTGTAAAATCCGGAATCAGTCTGTCAGTCAGGATACAAACGGTTTGCAAATGGCAATCATATCATCCTAATATCGCAATATGGACAGAGCTCCAGGTAAGGGGAGTATTTCAAAAACTAAAATCTTTATTTCTGCATTAAACCCTAATGTGTCACTACTCAATAGAATCGTCTCTATGAGAAGATTCTAATGACTAGTTATACCATAGGATTTGGTGCTGAAATTAGTGAAAAAATACTGGATTTGTTCTTTTTATCCTTTTATCTAGGGAGCCCTGTGTACAGGATACAAACTCTTTGCAAATGACAATCCAATCGAATCCTAAGCAATCTTGGACCCCAATCTTTTTATATGAATGTGTTATATTTCAGACTGTCATCAACGTATTAATCACAATCGTATTGTCTAGCGGCACACAGACCATCTTGGACAGCCTGCCAGGCCTTGGTGTGTTCCGTAGTGAGCACAGTAGTACAGTTATCCCCCCTGCCTTCTGCTCCGAGGTGGTCAAGCTGGTTGCCATGCAGATGCAGGCCCTTGGTGTAAGTATATTTTGCTTTGCCTTCTTACACAGTGGCAAGACTTTGACAATTAAAAAATTGAATGCATTACCCTTTAGCCTGTTTTTAGTTTTGAAGACATTTGACTACTAAAAGCAGGTTAAAAGTAAAGCAGAATGCGCCTGAAGGCGCATTCTGCTTTACTTTTAACCTGCTTTAAGCTACAGTCAGTTTTAATAAAGAAAATGTCTCTTATGGTCCATATCCATGACTATAAAGTGGCACTATTTTCTGTACTGGAGGAATAAATTAAAGACGCATTCATGGGGGAAAGGGTTTGCTTGGGATTAGCTGTTGAGCAACAAAGCATTTGATCTGCAATCAGGCTGTTTGGAAATACCAATTTTACCCATTACCCCATAATTATGCATTGTTTTTACACATAGAATTCATTCCTCCACTGAAGAAAATACAGTCATGTATATGCACCATAAAATATATTTTTCTATCAGATGGTAGCATGGTACATATTCTCAATAGTGTAAATTAGAGCTTTTTTTTCCATAGAGGAATAAATTTAAGGCATAGGAAGGAATATTTATGGGGTAATGGGTTAAAGATTTTGATGATTTCAAATTATTGTCAGTTTCTTCATAGAGATAGTTGTTAGTTATCATTCCTCCTTTAGTCATTTGAAACATTTGATACCAAGGTTCTTCTGAACCAAATGAAACATAGCTACAAGTATACTACCGGTTATCCATTACAAACCTGTATCTATGAAGGGTATACTTGCCCTATGCAAACAGTTTAGACCCAGATCAGAGGGCTCCTATTGCAGCCCTCTGATCATGGTCTGCACTGTTTGTCTTGCTAACTATACTTCTAAAACGGGTGGGCTACCTGTTACCCATTATCCCATAACATGTGTCTAGTTTTGAAGATAGTCGACCATGCACTTCAAGCAGGTAGAAAGTAAAGGAGAATGCGCCTTAAGGTTCATTCTGCTTTGCATCCAGCCTTCTTTAAGCTACCATCTGCTTGAACAAATATTTGTTGTGGTACATCTTCTTGACTGAACAAATTGGAATCAATTTCTTCAATTGAGGAATAAATAAAAGGCACATTTATGGGATAATAGTCAAAAACGGACTATTAAATCAAGATTTAACTATTACATGTACATTGTTGCTTTGTTTTCAAGTTCTCACCATCTGTTCTAAAGGCTATTAGCAAACACTCAAATTACCTAGTAGTTAAAAAACACCCACCACATTTCATTTACAAAATTATTATTACAATTCAGTTACTTGTTCAAATTAGTTTGACAATGCTGGAATATCTTTTCCAAGTCGAGAGGTTTATTTTTAATTGACTTGTCCCCAGTTGGTTGGTAGTTAGATTCATTTATACACAGTTACTCAATTTCAATATTAGCTTCAATTCATTTATACACAGTTACTCAATTTCAATATTAGCTTCAACTTTCTCTCATAAAGGGTTTCTAGGCTCTTCCTCCACCTGTAACCATCATGATATGACTGAAAAACTGTTAAGGCAACATAAACATAATAAATCCAGATCAATTTTATTTTGTCTTTATCAACCATTCCTCTATAGCTTAATGTGCAAATCACCTTATTCCAACTGTATTTCCTGCAGAATATAATGCTTAAAGTGAGATGAAAGTAAACCAGAAAGCTCCCAAAAGAGCTTTCTGCTTTAATTTCAATTTGCTTTAAGTGGCCGCCTGTATTAAACAGTATTATCAAATTTTCATTTCAGGAACCTAACCCTTTCCACCCTAAAACCCTCTGTAGAGATTACTGATTACATATGCAAACAGTGTATATCCTGATCAGAGGGCTCCAATAGGAGCCCTCTGACCAGGGTCTGCACTGTTTGATATTTTCATTCGTTTTGGTTGTCATATAAAAAAAGCAACAGTAGACTTGTTCAATATAACTGCACTAGAATAGTCCAGAAGGATAATAAATACCCACAAGAGATATTTAGGATTGAAAAGGTTAAACTGAGTTAGAGATAGAAGGGTTCTGTAGTTATTATGTGGAGGGAAAGGATATTTGAATACTGAATAAAAAAATGTTACTGTCAAAATGTCATTTGGTGAAAATATAAATTAAACTCTTCTTATAGAAACATTATCAGAGTGGCTAATAGCTTGGATCCTGATCAAGTCCCACATATGTGTGAGACCAGATCTTGATCCAATTTAATTTCTAATGTGTTCAAAACTTCATCTTGTGTCCAATATTCAAGGTTTTAACTCTTTAAACACTAAGTAACTCTTGTGGGTTATTAAGTTTCCTTGTGGCTCTATTTAGTTACCAAAACATGAATCAGTCTACTTGGAATTCTGGATAATTAAACAAATACTGGTCTAAATTAGCAAACAGTGCAGACACTGATCAGAGGGCTCCTATAGGAGCCCTCTGATCTGGGTCTACACTGTTTGCAAATGTAAAGGGTATATTTTAAACAGGTCCATGGTGATGAAAGATCAAATGCTGAAATATTTAGATTGAGTATCTGTTGTAGAATCATGAGTTATTCCCTACCAAATATTTACATTTTCAAAGTTTATAGTAGTTACACAGTTTGTTGAAAGTTATTCATTGAACAAGTCATATCATCAGAATTATGGGGGTCATAGAATGTTATGAATAATTTGAAAATATTGCTGAAAACTGCCCAGAAACTGCCATCACTTCAACGGTTTCTTTCATAGAAATTTCTTTTGAAGCCTATACCGTTAGCTATTTTTCACAGCAATAATTTGTCCATAGTTCTACTTTTCCTGAGAAAAAAACCATAGGAAGCTTTTACTTAACTCTTTCCTCTCTGAAACTTTAAATGAACAATTCCAGTTTCCATTTTAGTCTAGTCCCTTTCTGACTTTTAAGGGTTGTTTTTGTCAATGTTTGGTATTATGACAAACAGTGAAGACCCTGATCAGAGGGCTCCTTTCAGAGCCCTCTGATCTGGGTCTTCACTGTTTGCATAGGACAAGTGTACCAACCACAGGTACACTGTTTGAAAAGGACGCCTATATGCGGGACTAGGGTTCAAAGGGTTAAAGTTTGATAGGTTGCTGCATAGCCCTTTACCCCATTATAGCCTGTTTCTTGTTTTAAAAACAGGTGACCACTTAAAACAGGTTGAAAGTGAAACAGAATGTGGCTAAAAGGCGCATTCTGCTTTACTTTCAGCCTGCTTTAAGCCACCATCTGTTAGGATACAGAAAATATTTCTTATGGTGCTTATTAATGACTATAAAGTGGTAGTATTTACTTAAGTAGAGGAATAATTTTAAGGCCTAAAAGGCGTATTTATGGAGAAATGGATTAAGAGTACTAAAAGGGTAGGTCTAGTGCACTTGGCAGTTTTCATGTCTGTAGCAAAAGCTAGAAATCACTTTTCTATCATTTCTTGTAAAGAGCTTAAGATGATAGAATTAATACTTTTATTACTATATAACAGCCTTCTTATAATGATGATGTGACTTAAAGAGTTTGTTTTAGCTCTTACCATGCTAGTGGTGAAACCATGATAAACTTTTCAAACAGATTCGACCCTAATGAGACGCCATGAACACGACATCTCATCAGGATCGAAACTGTTTGACACTGACCTTGTTTTAAAGCGAAAATTTGAAAAATTCTATTTTTAGAACAGTAGCAGACGGGCAGCTGTCCCAAAGAAAAAAATTACCCAGCATGCAAAGAGTTTGTTTTAAAAGTTTCTGTTACAGCTTGTGTTTTATGGTTTCTGTTCAGTTCACTAGGTATTTTGCGTGGATCCAGCCGGAGCTTATCCCCCAGTCGAACACAGTAAGGCCGTCACTCTATCTCACATACCGTAGATGTGTATACATGTATATAACACACAACGTTTGTAGCTCACTAACAGCTGCTTTATAATGTAACCAAACCTTTGATTTCAAAGCCATTGTCAGGGTCTCCAGATAAGAGGGAGTTAATTTTTAATCTCAATTGTTTATTTTTGTTCTCTCTGCGTGAAACCCTATGGTGTGACCATTCATTAGAATCGTCTCTTCGAGACGATTCTAATGAGTGGTCAAACCATAAGGTTTAAAACAGATATAAGGATTTTAGGTTTTGAAATACTCCCGTTATCTAGAGCCCTGGGTTTTAGTACTGCTTGATGAGGATTCATTGTACCTACTAACAATACATTGACATGTTACTAACAATGGGCCATGTTTTATAAACATTCTTACAAATCATTAAACATTTCGAATTCTCCTTTTTAATGCGGGTTGATTCTTCTATTTTTAGCAAATATGTTTCACTTCAGTATCAAATCATATTTTGCTCATCTGCAGATTTCTGCTGCACCTTTATGTTGCTTTAACCTTTTACTCCATAGCCTGTTTCCAATTTTGAACACAGGTAACCAATTAACCCTTTCCCACATAGCATGTTTCTAGTATTGAATATGGGTGTCCACTTAAAGCAGGTTCAAAGTAAAGCAGAATGTGCCTTAAGGCACATTCTGCTTTACTTTCAGCCTGCTTAAAGCTACCATCTGCAAGAATATAGGAAATATTTCTTATGATACATATTCATGACTGTATAAATTGGAACTATTTTTACCAGTGGAGGAATAAATTAAATGCGTTAAAAGGCGCTTCCATGTGGGAAAGGGTTAAAGCAGGTAAAAAAACCAGAAAGTGCCTTAAGGTATATACTGCTTTATACATGAGAACTATTTTCTTTAATGGAGGAATACATTAAACACGTTATGGAGTAATGGGTTAACGTAGAAAACAAATCTTCTTTTGAACGTACTTAATTACAAGTTTAGCAGTCCTTTCTTCCCAATTAAGATGTGTTTATAAAACTGGCCTAATGTGTGTATAACTCAAATAACTTGAATAAATTGACTAACATACAGTGAAATAGCATCATTCTTTAAACACTTAACCCATTACCCCATAGCTAATTTTGAAAACCATTTAAAGCAGGTTGAAAGAAAAGCTGAATGCTCCTTTAGGAGCACTCCGCTTTATTTTCAGCCTGCTTTCAGCTTCTATCTGGCACAATACTAAATGCTGTCCATAATTCATTTTTAGAATTTCTTTTTGTTACAATACGAAGAGGCATTAAAGGCATATCTATGGAGTAATGGGTTAACTCTTTCCTCCCTGAAACTTTAAATGGACAATTCCAGTGTCCATCTCTAAGTCTAGTCCATTTCTGACTTTTAAGGGTTGTTTTTATCAATGTTTGGCATTATTACAAACAGTGAAGACCCTGATCAGAGGGCTCCTTTCGGAGCCGTCTGATCTGGGTCTTCACTGTTTGCATAGGACAAGTGTACTGTTTACATGTACACTGTTTGAAAAGGACGCCTATAGGCGGGACTAGGGTTCAAAGGGTTAATAACATTGCATTGAAAGAGTGGTCATAGTAAAGAGATTTTCTGTAAGGTACTTAGTCTTTTGGGACCCTTCGTTAACTTCTATATCGAGGACAGGTGTTTCTCCAATATAGTTTAAGTTTGAGGACCCCTAATGAGATCGGGGCTATATTGATCAATATCATTATTCTACGGAGAGTGATCAGCCATTCTTGTCAACTGTCGGTCCACTCTGAATCATGATAAAGCCTTGTTTGTAACGGACCGTCGGCTGACAAAAATGTCCGATCACTGTACTTAGAATAATGATATTGACCAACATTGGCCCGATCTCATTAGGGGTCCTCAACTTTAATGTATGATCAAAATTCTCTAAGTTTCTTGAAGTTCTTGTTGTGAGTCAGATTGTTGTTTAATAATATGTACATATATATATAATAATCTTAGTCAGCTGGATAAGAGAACCAATATTCGGCCGCCAGCACAGCTGGACAACTCTCAGTTTCCATCTTTTCTCATATACAGTAAAAGCTCTTTATTACGACCGCTAAAAAGAAGGCTTATGTGTTGCTTAAAAGACATGTGACAGCTTAAAGCAAGGTGACAATAAAACAGAAAGCTCCTGAAGGAGCTGTCTGTTTTACTGTCACCTTGCTTTAACCCTTTACACCACCTGTTTCTAGTATTGAAAATAGGCAAACACTTAAAGCAGGTTGAAAGTAAAGCAGAATGGGCCTTCAGGTGCATTCTGCTTTACTTCAAACCTGCTTTAAACTACCATATGCTAGAATACAGAATATATTTCTTATAAAACATATTCATGACTGTATACAAATTGGAACTATTTTCAGTGGGGGATAAATCAAATGGGCTAAAAGGAGTTTCTTGGAGGGAAAGGGTTAAGCAGTCGCCTGTCGTATACACCAACTAACTAATGCAATTTAGTGGTCATATTGAGAGGTGTTACTGTATTATCTGTTAACTATCCTGTCTTTCAATCTTTCTATCTGTTAGAAGTTAGAAGTGACATTTTACACCAATCAAAACTGAGGCACATGCCTCTTTGAGCATCTTAAGTAACATCATTAATATCTCCTATATAATTTTACACCTAGTATTGGATATTTGCAATACATACTTATTTTATTCCTGATGGTCATCTCCACAATTAGACATTTACCCAAACCACGAATATACTCATTGATAGGTTGAATGTGTTAAATCATAAATGCTCTCGGAGGCAATACAAACTCCCAAAAGCTTAATTCAGGTTGGAAGTAAAGCTGAATGTTTCTTAATGAGCATTCTGCTTTATTTTCAATCTGATTTTATTTTCAGCCTCCTTTAAGGAACTGTCTGTATCAATACTGAAAACAAGTTATAGGTAAAAGGGTTAACCCATTACCCCATAAATACGCCTTTTGACGCCTTTAATTTATTTCTCCACTGAAGAAAACAGTTCTAATTTATACAGTTATGAATATATATCATGAGAAATAATTTATACTTTCTAGAAGATGGTAGCTTAAAGCAGGCTGAAAGTAAAGCAGAATGTGCCTTAAGGCACATTCTGCTTTACTTTTAACCTGCTTTAAGTGGCCACCTATCTTCAATACTAGAAACAGGCTATGGGGTAATGGGTTAAAGCACACTAGTAGATCAGGGGCATGTATAAGAATAGGGATGTTAAACCCTTTACCCCATAGCTTGTTTCTAGTTTTAGAGAAAGATGATCACTTAAAGCAGGTTGAAAGTAAAGCAGAATGCGCCTTAAGGTGCATTCTGCTTTGCTTTCAGCCTGCTTTAAGCTATTATAATTATGCTAGTATAAAGAAAATATTTCTTATGATACATAGTCATGACTGTATGAAAGGGAACTATTTTCTTCAGTGGAGGAATATATCAAAGGCATAAAAAGTATTTATGGAGTAATGGGTTAAATTGGGGTATATTGTGTATAGCAATTAATCCTTTTCTCATAGAACTTTCTTTCCTGTCCTGATACAGAGCCAGATAGAAAACTTTTCCAACATCTTACCATGGTGCAACTTCAACTCATTGACTCCTAGTGTCATGTATTTGCATAATTTATAAAACAGTGTACACATGAAGAGTACACTATTCTTGTTCTATGCAAACAGTGTAGACCCTGATCAAAGGGCTACTGTAGGAGCCCTCTGATCAGGGTTTGCACTGTTTGTCATTTTGCAATATATTGTAAAAATACAACCCTAAATAGTCACAACTGGACTAGACTAGATTGGGAATTAGGATTGTTCATTTGAAGTTTCAGGGGTGACATGTTAAAGAAGGCTGAAAGTAAAGCGCAACTATCACTATGGGGAAATTTCTGCTTCACTGTGATCTTTCTTTAACCCATAACCCCATAGCCTGTTTCTAGTTTTGATGACAGGTATCCATTAAAGCAAGTTGTAAGTAAAGCAAAATGCACCTAAAGGTGCATTCTGCTTTACTTTCAGGCGGCTTTAAGCTATTAGCTGCTAGGATATAAAACATATTTCTTATGATACTTATTCATGACTGTATAAAAGGGGACTGTTTTCTTCAGTGGAGGAATAAATTATAGGTGTAAAAAGGCGTGTTTATAGGAGAATGGGTTAATATAAGCTGCAATCTGCTAGAATAAGGAAAAAGATTCTTTGGATAGATATTCATAACTGTATATATTTGAACTATTTTCTACAATTAATTAAAGCATAAAAAGGCGTCATTGAAGGGGTAATGAGTTAAGTATCTATCTGTCAGAATGTAGGACATGTTTTAGCAGGAAATGGTTGAAGTATAAGGTAAACCCATTACCCCATAAATACGGCTTTTTATGCCTTTAATTTATTTCTCCACTTAGGAAAATAGTTTCAATTGCCACTGTGTCAAATATGTATGATAACAACTATTTTCTATTTTCTAGCAGATGGTAGCTTAAAGCAGGCTGAAAGTAAAGCTTTACTTTCAACCTGCTTTGAGTTGTCACATGTCTTCAAAATTAGAAACAGGCTATGGGGTATTGGGTTAAGACCTCAAAAAGTAATTCTTTGGTGGAAAGGGTTAAACAGTGAATTTTTTATTTATTTATTTCATATTTTGAAAATTTACGAGTTTGTATAAGAAACATTTAATTAATGATATAAAGTTATAGAACTAAGTGTATAATATATGTGTATTGATATTTAGTATATTTATTTATTATTTGCGTAGTCTTATACATTGTACATATATATTCATGTGTTTGGTATATTGTATAATAGTCCTGTATTAATGAGATGTGTGGATTTATTTTACATTCAAACTTAAATTAACCCATTCCCCCATAAATATGCCTTTTTGCGCCTTTAATTTATTCCTCAACTGAAGAAAATAGTTCCAATTTAGACAGTTATGAATATTAAACATAGAAATATTTTCTCTATTCTAGCAGGTGGAAGGTTAATTAAAGTAGGCTGAAAGTAAATCAGAATGCACCTAAAGGCACATTCTGCTTTACTTTCAACCTGTTTTAAGTGTTTACTTATCTTCAAATTAAGAAACCACCTATGGGGTAATGGGTTAAGTGGTAACACAGAAGATGAATAAGCTGAGACTAGAATGCATTCACCCCTGAAACTTTTAATGGACAACTTCAATTTCTGCTTTAATTTCAACCTGCTTTAAGTTGTGACCTAATTTCAAAACTAGAAACAGGCTATGGGGTAATGTGTTGGTTTATCCATCACTCAAGCCAATTGTTCCCCTTTATACAGTCAAGAACAATCACCATAAGAAATATTTTCTTTATCCTAGCAGATGATAGCAAAAGGCAGGCTATAGGTAAAGTAGAATGCGCCTTCTGTAAGTCAACCATCTTCAAAACTAGCTACTGGCTAAGCTTAACTTTTGCAAATTTCAATCAGTTTAGAATTAAATATTTTTTCTAATTCTATAAACTAAAACCTTTACTCTGAGCGCACCTTCTATATTTGGGGTTTTTTGCAGCGCTATTATGATAATGCTGAAAGGTTAGCTAGGTTACCGTAATATGCTGTGCTTTGTGGTAAGCTTCGAAAGCTGGATGGATCAGAAATTATACTCTGTGCTGTCTGCATCAAATATTTTAGTGGCTTTGATAGAGAGCTAGCATATTGTCATGTAGGTATAAGATTGTGTAGACTAGATAGCTAGTGTGTTGATGGGCTATATTAATACAGGGCTCCAGATAGGTGGGAATTAACTGAACAAATCCAACTTTTTCTCATTTATTTCATCACAAAATGCTATGGTGTTAATACTCATGAGCATTGTTTTCTCACATAACTACCCCTGTTTTCTATAGTGAACAACGATGACGAATATCCTTATCTCCAACATGTGTGAGATAAATTTGATGACGTCACTATAATGTCACTATTTATAAAGGCGTTTTGACGTCACCGGGTTTCCAAAAATTGCATATTGCTTTTATATAAAATAGCTTAAAATCGCTGCTTATGTGAGAAAAAGAATCTTTCACTCGTCGATGTTTAAGACAAGTTGACCCCAAACTCGTCTAGAATAGAAAAGTTATTAAGCTCACCAAGGCTTGCTTAATAACTTTACAATTCTTGACTCGTTTGAGATCAGCTTGTCTTAAACATTGACTCATGACAGATCCTATATATAATGAGAAGTGACACCATAGGGTTTGATGAAGAAATAAAGATTTTTAGCTCACCTGGCACGAAGTGCCAAGATGAGCTTTTAGGATCCCTGAATGTCCGTCGTCTGTCTGTCTGTCCGTCCGTCCACAATTGTTCGTTAACACTCTAGCGCCTACAAATTTCATCCGATTTTCATGAAACTTCATGGCAATGTTTGTCTTGATGAAATCTAGGTCAAGTTCGAATATGGGTCATGTTGGGTCAAAAACAAGGTCACTAGGTCACATCAAAGAAAAACAGTGTTAACCCTCTAGAGGCTGTAAATCTAATTGGATTTTAATGCAACTTGGTTAGAATGTTTGCCCAATTGATATCTAGGTCAAGTTTGAATATGGGTCATGTTGGGTCAAAAACTAGGTCACTAGGTAAAATCAAAGAAAAACAGTGTTAACCCTCTAGAGGCTACAAATCTCGTTAGATCTGAATGAAATATTTTCAGAATGTTTGCCTACATCAAATCTAGGTCAAAATCAAATGAGGATTGTGTCTGGTCAAAAACTAGGTTACTAGGTCAAATTATAGAAAAATCTTGGTAACACTCTAAAGATTGATTGTGGGTCATGTCCAGTCATAATCTAAGTTACTATAAGTTAAGTTTACATGGTGTACCAGGTGAGCGATTTAGGGCCATGGTGGCCCTTGTTTGAAATACTCTCCTTATCTGGAGCCCTGGACTATCATTTATAATGTTCATTCATCTCATTGATTTCATGATTTACTGAATTTTAACACATTCAGCCCTAGCAACGAGTATACTAGCAGGACTCCAGATAAGGGGGGTATTTGAAAAACTAAAATCTTTATTTGTGCATTAAACCCTATGGTGTCACTACTCATTAGAATCGATTCTAATGAGTAGTAACATCACAGGATTTGATTTTAAAATAAGTGAGAAAATGTTGGATTTGTGCAGTTTACTCCCTCTTATCTAGAGCCCTGATACTAGTCATTTACAAACAGTGTTTCTGTGAACACTTGTCCTATGTAAACAATATAGACCCAGATCAAAGGAGATCCATCAGGGTCTGTACTGTTTGTCATTGAGCAAAATATTACAAAATACAGCCATAAACAGTCAAAAATGTACTAGACCTATACTGATAACTGGAATTATCCATTAAAAGTTTTAACTTATATATAACAGTTTGGATCTTGATCAGGCTTGATTTAGTCTGTGCCTGATATAGATTTGAACAGGTGGCAATGTTCAAATGTTGAACTAAGTAGGAGAATGGTTAACACTTTAATTCCTATCCAATTTTAGGGGGTCTTTTGGATATTATATTCATTAATAGTATTTTAATTTTATTCTTTAACCCATTACCCCATAAATACACCTTTTTACGCCTTTAATATATTATTCTACTGATGAAAATAGTGCAAATTTATACTGTCATAGATATGTATCACAAGAAATAGTTTCTGTATCCCAGCACATAATGGCTTAAAGCAGGCTGAAAGTAAAGCAGAATGCGCCTTAAGGCCCATTCTGCTTTACTTTCAACCTGCTTTAAATGGTCACTTCTCTTCAAAACTAGAAACGGGCTATGGGGTAATGGGTAAATATTACATGGTTATTTTTCAAAACACATACAATGAATATTACATATTATGATAAATTTAAAAATAATGATTATGAAACTTAGCATCATACAAAAATTAGTTATTATTAGTATGATTACTAATCTTGTTTTTAGTAACTATTAATCGAAAAACCATGAAATCTCTGTCTCAGGCTTAATGCAGAAAGGACTTAAATTTGTGTTTATGCAGAAAGGACTTAAATTTGTGTTTTACTTAAGTTCTTATTAAACTTTTACTCCATAGCCTGTATCTAGTTTTGAAGTGACATCTTAATACAGGTTGGAAATAAAGCAGAATTTGCCTGAAAGTGCATTCTGCTTTACTTTCAACCTGCTTTAAGTGACCATCTGTAATGGTGGATAGATTTTCGCTAGGTTGCCGACAATCAGTTGTTTACTTCCAATAATCAATTGACCTTTTCTCTTTTTAACGACCTCACAAATCATTGTTAGATAAGTAAATGGAGATCAATTAAAATTGTTTAAAGTTATGAAAATATGGGAAATGGAGCTTTTAGTTCAGAAGAGCAAATGCTACACTTTCTATTGTGTATATATTCTAAAACATTCGGTGTTTAAAGGGCTGTAGAGACATGTCTCCACCACTGCTAAACTGGCAAATTATCAGCCCAGTTTGTATTTGACATTTTAGCAAGGGAGGCTACTCATCCACAAACACTAACTACATGTACATGTATTTTAGTATGTTCAATTTCAGTGGCTTCGAATTGATAAGACATGATTTAATTCCAGTTGAATGAGATAAAAAAAAATTAATCATAAGACTAATTATGTTGTCCAATGAGTGCCTGAACAGAAGTATTTATCATAATAAAATAATTATAATAATTATTCATCATATGCATTGGAAATGGTAGTTTAGTTAAGTCACCTGATTAATTCGGAAGTTTATTGATTGAGATCCAAACAGATAGAATCAATAATTGGAAACAGATTATCACCACTAACTCTCTGCTAGTATACAGGAAATATTTCTTATGCTGAACATTCATTACTGCTTAAATTAAAGTAGAACTTAACAGTGTTTCTTCCCTACAGTGGCCCTCCCAAAAACGATTCCATCCCATACAACAACGCTTGCCGCTGTTCCCAAACAGGAAGATTATATCTAATGCTTTCACAGTTGCAATATCGTCTGCTTAAAATTGCCATCTGCTGTTCTTCTGAAAGTGGCTTATTATTAGAGATTTTTCCTGATGAAGACCCGTTGAAGGTCGAAACGTTGAATGTGAATAAAAAACGGTTAACACCATATTGCCTCGGTTGTGAGTGTACTACTGTATAGGTTGTTTGCAGTTAAAAAAAACACGATAATTTTCAAATATCTCCATAACAAGTAAACAGAGACAAATGGAATTTTGCATAGATTTATGATATACCTATACCAACTCTGACAAAAAAGAGATATTTTTTTCTCTTCGTAATAAAAAAGTTTTATTCATAACTTCTATATAAAGTTTACACTTCTAAGGGACACTTTTCCGAAGGGTGATTTCAAGTTATTCAACAGCCTATCTTTCACGACCCGGCAACGCCTCACCGTTAAGCCATCGCATACCATAGCAGTTTACAACTAACCGAACGAGGCCCTGACTGGGGTACGTTGAACGTATTAACCGACCATACTGTCATTTTAGATCCTAATCGGACATAGGAGCCATTTTGTATCTGAATAGGATCCGAACCATGTGCCACTCATACGAAAGTTTTATCAACAAAACGCAAAATAACTAAATGCGATAAATAGCAGATGAGACATGTTCATACCAGACGATCTACACCAACTTACCATTATCAAATTATCAAAAGAATGTTTCCAGATCAGTTCGAAAACCTTATCCTTTTATCGTTTAAATGAAACGTAACGTAAACGTAAGTGCAATACAACTCGAACATTGATACATATTAAGCTTCAGATAAGGGGAGTATTTCCAAAACTAAATCTTTATTTCTGAATTAAGCCCATTTGGTGTGACATCTCATTAGAACCGTCTCTCTTCGTGACGATTCTAATAAGTAGTCTCACCATAGGATTTGGTGCTGAACTGCATGAGAAAATATTGGACTTGTTCAAGTTTATCTCTCTTATCTGGAGCTCTGTAATTATGTAGAAATGTTTAAACTTCGGTTTGAAAAAAAATTGCAATTCTCTTTATTCCTGGTGAAGAGTTTGTGGATTTAGGCATAGTAAAAATGTAATGGATTATGGGGCCTCATAATTAATTTTGTACAACTAAACAACCAATATCAGCACGGGATTCACCTTGCAGACAGAAGCAACTTGCACGGGATTTTACCTGGGGATATTATCCAATATAAACAAACGTGATCAAGGTAATAGCCAATAACACCCCACGTAATTGACCATTTTCAGCGACACAAAATTTATATAAAACAAAGAAGAAAAGTTTTTAGTTAGACTTTCAAAAATTCTGAATTTCCTTGTCAGAGTTGGTATAGACACATCATAAGTGTATGCACAATTTAATTTAAATACGTCCATTAGTTTTAAAATTATCTAAGATTTGTCGTGTTTTTTTTAACTGCAAACGACCTATACTTGCCTCTCCTTCCATATTAGACATTTTGACAGAAGGAATATTATGACAAGTGACAAACAGTTTGAATCAAGATAAGACGCCGTGTTACGCGGCGTCTGATCTAGATTCAAGCTGTTTGCAAATGTAAGCCAAGTCTTAATTTTCCCTCCCCTATAACAACTCCCTCCAGACAATACACACAATCATTGTCTCCCTTAGCTATTTTTGTAGAGAGGGAGCACTGTGTTTGCTTTTATGGAGGAATTGATTAAATGCATAAAAAGGCATATCGAATCGTTGGTTAAACATCCAGCTGGCTAAAATACTTTATTTTATGAATCTTGTTTTCAGTGGTCACTTAATGCGAGTAGAACAGAATCTAAAAATCTGTAAAACTTTCTCCACTTTTGAAAATTTGAATTTACTTTTTTTTAAAAAGATTAATTGTAGATATCTAGTTAAAGTTTTGTTTTGTTATGTTGATCTTTAGATTTCTATACAAGAATATCGTAATGGTGGCACAGACATGCTTGAGCAAACAATGAAGACCCTTTAATTAGTATCATTTAAGCACAATAATAGTTAATAGTTTAATTTGTTTTGTTTTGTTATGTTTCAATTACTATACACATGTATAAGATTACCTTAATTATCATAAGTATTGGGACAGATAGGCCTGAGCAAACAATGAAGACCCTTTAATTAGTATCATTTAAGCACAACTTAATTATCCATTGTAGAGAGAAATACATGCATTTTCAAGCTCTTTATTGTTAATATCATAGGGTAATAATTTTGTGAGCTAGTAGATCTCATTAACCTATAACTCCATAAATGTGCCTTTTTACGCATTTAAATTATTCCTCTGCATAAGAAAATATTTCCAATTACAATGTAATACAGTCATTAATATGCACTATAAGAACTATATTCTTTATCCTAGCAGAATGATGATACTTTAAATTTAGCTGAAGTTAAGCAGAATGCACCTTAATGTACATTCTGCTTTATTTTCAACCTGTTCTAACTGATCACCTGTGTCCAAAACTAGAAACAGGCTTATATATATGGAGTAATGGGTTAATATAAACTGCATTTAACCCATTACCTCATAGTCTGTTTCTAGTTTTGAATATATGTGACCACTTAAAGCAGGTTGAAAGTAAAGCAGAATGTGCCTTGATGCACATTCTGCTTTACTTTCAGCCTGCTTTAAGCTACCTTCTGCTAGAATAGAGAAAATATTTTTTATCTGACATATTCATACCTGTATAAATGGAACTTTTTTTTCAGTTAAGGAGTAAATTAAGAGACGTAAAAAGGTGTATTTATGGGGGAATTGGTTAACTGTTTCTGATTCTGTATTTTGTTCAGACCAGCAACCTTTGACCTGTAGACAGGTGGTGCTTCTTTGACTTGGCGTTTATCACCGCCATGGGCTCCTGTTTTGTTGTATATCCTAGTGTGTTGTATATCACTGTTGTTGTATTTCCATGTGCAGGAGCAGTTTTCTCTGGAGCAGATCTGTGGGGGTATGGCGGTGTTCCCCACCCAGGAACGCTGTGTCAACATGCTGGTGAACTTTATACTTCCCCTGTGTATCAGGGTGGGATGTGGCCGTAGAGGTAGGCTGCATTTTTGGTATGACAATATACAGCAAAGAAATTATCAAACACTGCATCATTGCAGACCCAGATCAGGGTTTAGGAAACCGCAGATCTTTATTGTCACTGTTTGAAACTGATCAATGGTTGTTTCATGGGGCTGGGGTTTTGAAAGTGTTATTTGATCAAACAGTGAAGCCTCGAAAACTCAAACTAGTTTAAGGTATAGGACCACGAATGAGGTTCGGCTAATGCTGGTCAATATAAGTACTTTACAGAGAGCAATCAACCAGTCTTGTCAACCATGGCCTGTTTCGAAACACAAAGAAAAGCCAATCCCTGTACATAGAGTACCAAATTTGGTCCAATCTCATCAGGGGTCCTCAACCTTAAGTTGAACTTACTTGTATCTCTACAGTTGATAAATCATGTTTAAGGCATATAAGCTACTTTTTAACATTGAAATACCGGTAAGTTTGTCTTGTGCGAGTTCGAGTTATCGAGGGTTCACTGTATCTTGTATATTTAATAGGAAAACATTCAACAGAAACAGAATTTAGTTATTTATTTATTATATATAGGTGTTAATTATAAAAGATAATCAAATAACAAACCCATTTGTCACACACTGCTAAAATAAAACCTCCTGCTATGATTCTTATAATTTCAAAAGATGGCATGCTTTATGTGTGCAATGTTGATGACTGTTTAACCCATTACCCCATAGAAGTGCCTTTTTATGCCTATGATTTATTCTTCCACTAAAGAAAATTGATCCAGTTTATACCATCAGTAATATATGGCATAAGAAGTATTAAGTATATTCTAGAAAGATGGTGGCTTGAAGCAGGCTGAAAGTAAAGCAGTATGCGCCTTATTGGGCATTCTACTTTACTTTCAACCTGCTTTAAGTATCCACCTATTTTCAAAACTAGAAACAGGCTATGGGGTAATGGGTTAACTCATTAAGACTTAGTCATGCATATATGTATCATTGACAAGCATGGTTTCTGTGAAGACTACACTTGTCCTATGCAAACAGTGTAGGCCTTAATCAGAGTGACACATATATGTATCATAGACAAACTTTGTACCTGTGATCAGGGTTTGTACTGTTTGTCATTTTGCAATATACAGTAGAGCCTCTCTATTACGACCACTAAATTGTGCTACGTATCTTGTATTTAAGGCAGGTGACTGCTTAAAGCAAGGTAGCAGTGAAACAGAAAGCTCCTTTCTGTTTTACTGTCACCTTGCTTTAAGCTGTCACCTGTCTTTGTACATTCATTTAGCCTTCGTTTTAGCAGTCGTTTTAGACAGGTTCTATTGTATTTTAAACAAGAAATAGAAAAAATGATAAGCCTAAAAAATGGGCTAGACGTAATTGGAAATTCTACTAGATACAAAAACGGTTGATTTTTAGCTACAAGATACAAGAAGCATTAATTTAAGTCGGGCTTACAACAAGAAATATTAGCTATATCAAACCTAGTTTCCGACTATAGTCACAATAAAACAATAACACTGAAAAGCAAACAACCTCTGGATATAAGATATAAATAAACATTTTTAAAAATTACAAACTTAGACTTGTATAGCTAAATAAAATGTCAAGAATTGGATAATACTATTTGATTGACAGAGTTTAAATGATGTAAATTTATATTCTAAGTTGTTCAAGTATTGTATTTTTTATTGGATCAATGGAGGCAATGTTGAATATATATCTAGGTGCAATTAATTTGCTTCCCTTTATCTAACTGCTGACAATGTTCTGAAAGTTGAATATATGTGCAATGGATTTACCTCCCTTTATGTAACTACTGGCAATGTTCTGAAAGTTTAATATATGTGCAATGGATTTGCCTCCTTTTATGTAACTGCTGGCAATGTTCTGAAAGTTGAATATATGTGCAATGGATTTACCTCCCTTTATCTAACTACTGGCAATGTTCTGAAAGTTGAATATATGTGCAATGGATTTACCTCCCTTTATCTAACTACTGGCAATGTTCTGAAAGTTGAATATATGTGGAATGGATTTACCTCCCTTTATCTAACTACTGGCAATGTTCTGAAAGTTGAATATATGTGCAATGGATTTACCTCCCTTTATCTAACTACTGGCAATGTTCTGAAAGTTGAATATATGTGCAATGGATTTGCCTCCCTTTATCTAACTACTGGCAATGTTCTGAAAGTTGAATATTTGTGCAATGGATTTGCCTCCCTTTATCTAACTACTGGCAATGTTCTGAAAGTTGAATATTTGTGCAATGGATTTGCCTCCCTTTATCTAACTACTGGCAATGTTCTGAAAGTTGAATATATGTGCAATGGATTTGCCTCCCTTTATCTAACTACTGGCACTGTTCTGAAAGTTGAATATTTGTGCAATGGATTTGCCTCCCTTTATCTAACTACTGGCAATGTTCTGAAAGTTGAATATATGTGGAATGGATTTACCTCCCTTTATCTAACTACTGGCAATGTTCTGAAAGTTGAATATTTGTGCAATGGATTTGCCTCCCTTTATCTAACTACTGGCAATGTTCTGAAAGTTGAATATATGTGCAATGGATTTGCCTCCCTTTATCTAACTACTGGCACTGTTCTGAAAGTTTAATATATGTGCAATGGATTTACCTCCCTTTATCTAACTACTGGCAATGTTCTGAAAGTTGAATATATGTGCAATGGATTTGCCTCCTTTTATCTAACTACTGACAATGTTCTGAAAGTTGAATATATGTGCAATGGATTTGCCTCCCTTTATCTAACTACTGGCACTGTTCTGAAAGTTTAATATATGTGCAATGGATTTGCCTCCCTTTATCTAACTACTGGCACTGTTCTGAAAGTTTAATATATGTGCAATGGATTTACCTCCCTTTATCTAACTACTGGCAATGTTCTGAAAGTTGAATATATGTGCAATGGATTTGCCTCCTTTTATCTAACTACTGACAATGTTCTGAAAGTTGAATATATGTGCAATGGATTTGCCTCCCTTTATCTAACTACTGGCAATGTTCTGAAAGTTTAATATATGTGCAATGGATTTGCCTCCTTTTATCTAACTACTGACAATGTTCTGAAAGTTGAATATATGTGGAATGGATTTACCTCCCTTTATCTAACTACTGGCAATGTTCTGAAAGTTGAATATATGTGCAATGGATTTGCCTCCCTTTATCTAACTACTGGCAATGTTGAATATATGTGCAATGGATTTACCTCCCTTTATGTAACTACTGGCAATGTTCTGAAAGTTTAATATATGTGCAATGGATTTGCCTCCCTTTATCTAACTACTGGCAATGTTCTGAAAGTTGAATATATGTGCAATGGATTTACCTCCCTTTATCTAACTACTGGCAATGTTCTGAAAGTTGAATATATGTGTGCAATGGATTTGCCTCCCTTTATCTAACTACTGGCAATGTTCTGAAAGTTGAATATATGTGCAATGGATTTGCCTCCCTTTATCTAACTACTGGCAATGTTCTGAAAGTTGAATAATTGTGCAATGGATTTGCCTCCCTTTATCTAACTACTGGCAATGTTCTGAAAGTTGAATATATGTGCAATGGATTTACCTCCCTTTATCTAACTACTGGCAATGTTCTGAAAGTTGAATATATGTGCAATGGATTTACCTCCCTTTATCTAACTACTGGCAATGTTCTGAAAGTTGAATATATGTGCAATGGATTTGCCTCCCTTTATCTAACTACTGGCAATGTTCTGAAAGTTGAATATATGTGCAATGGATTTACCTCCCTTTATCTAACTACTGGCAATGTTGAATATATGTGCAATGGATTTGCCTCCCTTTATCTAACTGCTGGCAAAGTTCTGATAGTTGAATATATGTGCAAAGGATTGCCTCCCTTTATCTAACTTCTGGCAATGTTGAATATATGTGCACTGGATTTGCCTCCCTTTATCTGCCTCCCTTTATCTAACTTCTGGCAATGTTGAATATATGTGCACTGGATTTGCCTCCCTTTATCTAACTGCTGGCAAAGTTCTGATAGTTGAATATATGTGCAAAGGATTGCCTCCCTTTATCTAACTTCTGGCAATGTTGAATATATGTGCACTGGATTTGCCTCCCTTTATCTAACTGCTGGCAATGTTGAATATATGTGCAAAGGATTGCCTCCCTTTATCTAACTGCTGGCAATGTGCACTGGATTTGCCTCCCTTTATCTAACTGCTGGCAACGTTGAATATATGTGCAAAGGATTGCCTCCCTTTATCTAATTGCTGACAATGTTGAATAATTGTGCAATGGATTGCCTCCCTTTATCAAACTCCTAACAATGTTGAATATATGTACAATGAATTTGCCTCTGTTTATCTAACTAGATTCAAACAGTATTATCACAGATACTCCTTAAATGAATATTTATATAATAGTATGTAAGTACAGCATAGATGTTTATCAGACAATCTGATCTGAACCTTAGCTATTTACAAGAACAAATTTTATTCTTTACAAAAAGATATTTGGTTCATAGGACATTAAGATCTTTTAATATAAGCAGATGCTGTTGTTCACTAAACAGTGTGTATGTAAATAAAAACAATACGATAAATATAACTGTGAAAAAGATCTTTAGATAGGAGGGGATGGTCTAATGGATATGCTGTTAAGTTCCAACACAAAAGTTTTAATTCCATATCACAGTTGTATTTATAATTAATTTTCTTTGTTTTCTTAGTTTTGTAAACAACGCCTTCTGATCATTGTACTAATGTAATTGGCATAAAGTAAGCACACAAAACAATCCACAGCAAGATTATACACACACAAAGAAAGTTTGAATTCCATATCAGTAGAATCACAGTTGTATTTATAATTAATGTTCTTTGTTTACATACACACTGTTTTGTAAACAACGCCCTCTGATCGTTGTACTAATGTAATTGGCATAAAGTAAGCACACAAAACAATCCACAGCAAGATTATACACACACAAAGAAAGTTTGAATTCCATATCAGTAGAATCACAGTTGTATTTATAATTAATGTTCTTTGTTTACATACACACTGTTTTGTAAACAACGCCCTCTGATCGTTGTACTAATGTAATTGGCATAAAGTAAGCACACAAAACAATCCACAGCAAGATTATACACACACAAAGAAAGTTTGAATTCCATATCAGTAGAATCACAGTTGTATTTAAAATTAATGTTCTTTGTTTACATACACACTGTTTTGTAAACAACGCCCTCTGATCGTTGTACTAATGTAATTGGCATAAAGTAAGCACACAAAACAATCCACAGCAAGATTATACACACACTAAGAAAGTTTGAATTCCATATCAGTAGAATCACAGTTGTATTTATAATGGGACCCTACCGCATTACAGAGTTATCCCAATTTTCATCACGAGTTAACTCCCCTGATAAGGAAAAGGTTGTTTCCGGTATTGAGACGGTGTCGATAACGGTCATAAACGAATCGGAAAAGAATAGATCGAATGCGGTTTATTAGTTTGATACCTATATCTATATGCAGTCAAGCTCCCGTTTATCCCTATGTATTTTAATGTATTAATTTTGTTTAATGTCAAATGCGACGATAATTTATTTCATCGTTTTTAGCAAACCGAAAGTAGCACTGATCATACTTTTTCTATATAACAAAGAAGCTGACTTTTAACATACTTAACAGACATGGGTTTTCACCTCGGTAAAAGAACGTTAACATGGATTAAAAGTAGATCCTGATCAGATGGTTACTATATAGGAACAGTCTCTATAATCAATGACTGTCCTCTCTGGTTCTTAAATGACATTATAGGTCTATAAATGCTGCCTATTACATGTGAAAAAGGGGATATTTATTAAGACATTACCGGTATTAAACATAAACTTTGTATTATTCAGTTATTAATAATGACATGAATATTCATTAGGCAAAGGGTTAAACTGATCTTTTAAAATATGTTGAATGGTAAACAGTTTCTTCAAAAATGTATATTTTGTTTGTTCATTATATACCATCAGATTTTAGTTGACAGAAATTTCATAGAAATAGTTCAGCCTGTCATGCTCATAGCGCACATGGATTTCACCTCTCAAGGCTTCTGCCCAGGGGCCATAAAGCGCAAAGCATCATCACAACTAACAACAGGAAGTAACCAATTAGCTAGAAATCGAATTGTATACTGACCCCCCACTGGGGTGCAGCTGCTGTCCCATACATGTAAGAGTCATCTCTGCTATGACAAGCCATAAAACGGAAGCTTAAGCCTTGGGTACACAGGCTGGAATCAAAACACACCAAACCTTTTTTTTTATATAGAGGATCCACATTGTTATTCATGTGGGGAATAAATTTTAATCTCCTATACCATGCACTCCTTCATGTGCAAAAGCTTAACCTATTACCCCCATCATTATGCCTTTTACTCCTTTAATGAAGTCCACCTTCATAAGCAACTAAATCCTCTTCATGCACTAAGCAGTCATAATTATGAAACATAGGTGATATTTTATGTCGTAGTGGGTGGTGCCTTAAAGCAGGATTAAAGTAAAGCAGGGTTCACCTTAAGGCGCATTATGTTTTACTTTCAACCTGCTTTAAGAGGTGACCTATATTCAATACTTAACACGGGCTGTGGGGTAATTGGTTTAGTTAATGGGTAAACCCATTACCCGATCGCCTGTTCCTACCTGGAAAGACAGGTGTCCATTAAAGGTAGATTGAAAAGTACATGCTACTTTACTTTCAGCTTGCTTTAAGCTACCATCTGCTAGGATATTCAATGTTTTTAATGTTGCACATTCATGCTAATAAAAACTTTGAATTAGAACTCTTTCCTTCAATGGAGGCATAAACCAAAGGCGTATTTAAAGGGTTAATAGGAAATACATACTGTTTTAACAACATAAATACTTTAGAACCGCTCTCCTATCATTAAATGTGTACTCTATTGAAAACTCAATGTTGAAAGTAAAGCATGTATTCCATCGTTTTAGTAGATTAAAACTTTATTTCTGTTGATCTTTTACCAGTTCACTAATTATAATAGGCTTAAAACACTATCATTTATAAAAAGTTTGGAACCAGATAAGATGCAGCATATATACTAACAGGCTGATCAGGGATAGAACTGTTTCACACTCATATATGTTTTAAGTCAAAATTGATATCATGTTCTAAACTTTTATCAAGAAAGTAGGCAGTATTTTTAAAAAAATATTAACCCTTATCATGCTATTAGCATAATTGATCATTCCTACGGTATTGTTCCTTATTTAATCAGCTAAAGTAATAAATTAAATGATAGGTATTCATAGCAGGTAGGGTTTATGGTTGATTAACAGCAACCAGAATGTGCTATGACACATCCATGTAACGGGGTTTAACCCTTTACCCAATAGATGGTATTAGTTTTGAAGATAGGTGACCCCTTAAGGCAGGTTAAGGTACATTCTGCTTTAAGCTATCATCTGCTGGGAGGTATAACATATTTATTGAGGTGCAGATTGATGACTTATTTTAATAAACATATGAATAAATGATATGCATAGAACGGTATATTTATGGAAGTTTTTGTAAGTTTTATTGTAGGTAAAGTAAATGCATGTCTTAATTCTATTTTTGAACAATATGAGAGATTGCGCTTTCAATAATGTATAGCCAGGTTCTACTGTATATCATATAAGCTCTACACTAACAAGCAGACGATCTCCTCAAATTCGTGTTTGAGAATAAAGGATTTTCGATACTATGTGTACTTCACTATTGAACCGGAAACAACCACTCATTCAGGGGGCGCTACTCTTATCACACTTTCCATGCGGGGTAACTCTGTATATCGGTAGGGCCCCATTAATGTTCTTTGTTTACATACACACTGTTTTGTAAACAACGCCCTCTGATCGTTGTACTAATGTAATTGGCATAAAGTAAGCACACAAAACAATCCACAGCAAGATTATACACACACAAAGAAAGTTTGAATTCCATATCAGTAGAATCACAGTTGTATTTAAAATTAATGTTCTTTGTTTACATACACACTGTTTTGTAAACAACGCCCTCTGATCGTTGTACTAATGTAATTGGCATAAAGTAAGCACACAAAACAATCCACAGCAAGATTATACACACACAAAGAAAGTTTGAATTCCATATCAGTAGAATCACAGTTGTATTTATAATTAATGTTCTTTGTTTACATACACACTTTTTTGTAAACAACGCCCTCTGATCGTTGTACTAATGTAATTGGCATAAAGTAGGCACACAAAACAATCCACAGCAAGACTATACACACACAAATAAAGTTTGAATTCCATATCAGTAGAATCACAGTTGTATTTATAATTAATGTTCTTTGTTTACATACACACTGTTTTGTAAACAACGCCCTCTGATCGTTGTACTAATGTAATTGGCATAAAGTAAGCACACAAAACAATCCACAGCAAGACTATACGCACACGAAGAGAAGCAGGTTTATATACAAGAAAACCACAGTGGTTAAGACATGTAGTTCTTATTAACCCATTACCCCATAAATACGCCTTTTTATGACTTTAATTTATTTCTCTACTGAAAGAAATAGTTTCTATTTATACAGTCAGGAAAATGTAGCAAAATAAATATTTTCAATATTCTATCAGATGATAGCTTAAAGCAGGCTGAAAGTAAAGCAGAATGCGCCCTAAGGCGCATTCTGCTTTACTTTCAACCTGCTTTAAGTAGTCACCTGTTTTCAAAACTAGAAACAGGCTATGGGGTAATGGGTTAAGAAGTATCAAACAATATTTACAATCACTATAATAGCATGACAAAAAGTTGGAAGTCTCAGAGAGTATTGAGTATGGATGAAAGTATAGCAGTATACACTGGAACATTTTGCTTTACTTTAAACCTGTTTGAAGCTGATTCTTATTTATAACCACATCAGTTATATTTCCTTTTGATTGTTAGTAGACTTAAACCATATTTGTTCTCATGACAGACACACCCAAACTCCGCCAGTCTGATATCAACTACGCCCTAGCTGTGATCCTCAATGTTCTCCAACCCCCAGCCAAGATGTCTAGCAGTCAAAACAACAGTGCCAAGTCAGCCATGCACCATCTGTCTATAACAGAACATGGACGGTGTGGCAGCATTAGTAATAGTCACAAGAGTGTGGTCAAATACCAGGGCAATGAACTCCTCATACAAACAGCCTACCTAGGTAAGGGCTTAGTTTTAACCCTTTATCCCATAACCTGTTTTTACAAGGAATTGAATTAATTAAATTTTTGTATACTTATTCACTGTCAAGCATTGAGCTTTTGATGTCATGTTTTGATACTGCACAAAAATGAAACAAAAACTTTATGTCATTCTTTGTATTCTTATTCATCGTGGTTGTCTTGTCTTGAGATTTTGATGGCATACTTTGATACGACACAAAAATGAAACAAAAACTTTTATGTAATTCTTCGTATTCTTATTCACTGCGGTTGTCAAGTCTTGAGATTTTGTTGGCAAACTTTGATAATGCTTAAAAATGAATCAAAAACTTTTTAATTCATTCTGTGTATACTTGTTCATTGTCAGGTCTTGAGATTTTGATGGCATGTTTTGATAAGGCACTGGCAACAGAGTGGCATCGTGTGGCCAAGTGTATCATACACAACTCTCAGCACGTCATGAAAGGTAAGTCTAGCGAGTCTCCAGATATAAAGGCATAAACATTTCTCCTTTATGGCTACATTTGAATTCCAAGTTCCATTTTCCAATTAAGTTTAGTCTATTTATGACAATTAAGGGGTATTTTCTGCATTATATTGCAAATTGACAAACAGTGCAGACCCTGATCAGAGGGCTCCTGCAGGAGCCCTCTGATCAGGGTCTATACTGTTTGCATTTGACAAGTGTACTCTTTATTGGTAAAATGTTTATAGATGACAAGTATACTCACAGCTAGGGTTGAATATGTTAAAGCCTGTGGTCTCTTTAAGACGATTCTAATGAGTAATCACACCATAGGGTTTGGTACAGATGTAAAAATTGTAGTTTTGAAATACTATCCTTACATGGAGTCCTAGTTTATAGTGTTTTTATGAAAGGGTCTATCCAGATAATAGGGAATAAACCAGATAATTTTACTGTTTTATCTTTTATATCATGAAACAAATCCTATGTTGCTACAAATTAATATCTAAGTGATGACTCTAATGAGATGTTACATCATAGGGTTTTGGGGGAAATAAGGGTTTTAGTTTTTAATCAGCAAAGCACAAAGTGTTCTTGGTGAGCTTTCAAGATAGTTACTTATCCGGCTGCCTTATGTATGTGTTTATATATAGGTAAGCTTGTCCACAATTGCTTTAAATGACATTTCCTCTTAAACCACTAATCATATTTCGAAATATTTGTATAGGAATGTTTAACTTATTGCCCTCTTCAAAAGTGTGCATTGCCCTTCTGCTCCACTAGGCAAGATGGCTACAAGAGTAAAAAATAAGAACACCTGTACACAACATCACTATATCCTAAGCCAATGGTCCAAGTTCAAAATAATTTCACAAAAATGTTTGTCTTATGGATCTCTTAAAAAAGCTCAACTAGTCAAGATAGCAACCAAAGCTTAAAATAGAAAAATAGTCATCATCAGTCAACAGTTTCTTTAGATACACCACTGAACAGAGCTCAAAATAGAAAATTTGTCATCACCAGTCAACGGTTTCTTTAGATACACTAATGAACAGAGCTCAAAATAGAAAAATTGTCATCACCAGTCAACAGTTTAGAGCTAAAACTAGAAACTATTGCCATCATCAGGCAACAGTTTGTTTAGATGACATCTCTTCCTACACCACTGAACAGAGCTAAAAATGGAAAAATTACCATTGTCTGTCAACAGTTTATTTAGATACACCACTGATTTCTGAACAGAGCTAAAATAGAAAAATTACCATCGTCTGTCAACAATTTAACTGACATCTCCTCCTACACCACTTAACAGAGCGAAAAATAGAAAAAAATTCATTGTAAGTCATTTTGCTCCTCCGAACCAAAATGCTGCCAGAATTAAAAACAAAATCGCTTTTGTTTGTTAACAGTTGCTTAATATCACATATTTACAAGATTTTAACCCGTTACTCCATAGAGACTCATTTTTACTCATTTTGTTCCTCCACTGAGCAATTTAGCTCCAATTTATACAGTCATGAGTATCTATCTCAGAAATATTTTCTATGTTCAAGCAGATAGTGTCTAAATCAGACTGAAAGTAAAGCAGAATGTGCCTTCAAGCATATTCTGATTTACTTTCAATCTATTTTGAGTGGTCACCTGTCTTCAAAACTAGAAACAGGCTATTAAGTAAAGAGTTAAAATAGTTTTCATCAAAATTTTCATATTCTAGTTGTCACAATCGAGTGTACAAGATGGCCGCCAGAACTAGATTAACATTTTGCACGCTATCATATCCTAAGCCAATAGTTCAAATTCAAATGGGTTCACTGAAATAATCATCCAGTGGTTCTCTTCAAGAGTTTTCAAACCTGTCACTCTCCACAATACAAGATGGTCACACAGAGCTCAAAATAGGAAAGTTATACACATTACCAGTTGACTGTGCGATACAGAGTGATGTATTTAGCTCGAGACGTTTTTGGCGGAAAAAGCCGATCTGACGAGCGCCTTGGCGCGAGTCTGATCGATTGTTTCCGCCAAAAACGTCGAGAGCTAAATGCAACACTCTGTTGCGCACTGCCAACTGGTAATGTGTTTATTATATGCCTTGAATACAAACCAGAAACAACTTAATAGTTGTTTAAATCATTTTATATCCAAAATTTAATAGTTATTTGAAGCAGAACTAGAAGTTTTGTATGCCACAAAGAATAACGCGGCACTCGTACATGTACGTAAATGACATCACGTCAAATCGAAAGCGAGGTCAGAGTAAAATACAAAGTGGCTGATACAAGGTGGCTGATACAGACTCTTGTATTTTACTCTGCAAATACACGCGGAAACGCTCGATATCACTCGAAGGCATAGAATAAAAGATGGTCACACAGAGCTCAAAATAGGAAAGTTAATAAGTTAACGCTTTACTCCATAGCCTGTTGCTAACTTAACTCTTTCCTCCCTGAAACTTTAAATGGACAATTCCAGTTTCCATTGAAGTCTAGTCCATTTCTGACTTTAAAGGGTTGTTTTTGTCAATGTTTGGCATTATGACAAACAGTGAAGACCCTGATCAGAAGTCTCCTTTAGGAGCCCTCTGATCTGGGTCTTCACTGTTTGCATAGGACAAGTGTTCTTTTCACATGTATACTGTTTGAAAAGGACGCCTATAGGCGGGACTAGGGTTCAAAGGGTTAATAGTTGTCATGAAGACAGGCAACCTATAAAGTAGGTTGAAAGTAAAGCAGAATTCACCTTAAGGCACAATCTGCTTCACTGTCAACTGCTTTAACCCTTTACCTGATAGCCTATTTATAGTACTTGAGATAGATGACTACTTAAAGCAGGTTGAAAGTAAAGCAGAATGCGCCTTAGGGCGCATTCTGCTTTACTTTCAGCCTGCTTTAAGCTATCATGTGCTATAATATAGAAAATATTCCCTATAATACATATTCATTACTGATTAAATTCGAACTATTTTCTTCAGCGGATGAATAAATCATATCCGCTAAAAGGCGCTTCTATTGGGTAAAGGGTTAAGCTACTATCAGCTAGGATATAGAAAAAATTGTTATATTACACATTCATCACTGTATAAAATGGAACTTTTTTTTTGTGGTGGAGAAAGTGACTAAATGCATAAAAATGTGTATATACGGAGTAATGTGTTAACCAAGATGTAAACTTCAATCTATTAAATCTATTAATGATCCAATATCAGAACTGAAAATGGAGTTGTTATTTTCCCTATGAGCCAAGAACCACACTGTACATCTTAACCACATCACTGCACACCATTCCCACATAGAGCCTGCCCTCTGCTTCACTGTAACCAATAGAACAAGGATTGGACACTATCAGAACTGAAAGTTGAATTATCATTTCACTTGGAGCCAAGAACCACACTGTACATCCTAACCACATTACTGCAAACCATTCCCACATAGAGCCTGCCCTCTGCTTCACTGTAGCCAATAGAATAAGTCTGATGCAAGCCACCTTTCCTTGTGAGAAGTACTTGGACTTTCCTGCAGTCTGCTGTCAACTGGTGGATATTGTTAGACCCCTGTCCACAAACATAAACACTGCCACTTATGTCAGTGAGTAATGTACGAGGATCTCTGAGCTCCCTGTCAGTATATGTGCCTACAACAGTCCCATCAAACTTCACATGGACCACTGTATGGCTGTTGTAGTTTGATACATACAGGGAAGTGTTGTCATGGCCAAAGGCCACATAGTAAGGAGTGTAGAACAAATCTCTACCTTTGCTATTTGTTATGGTGTAGAGCACTCTACCCTGCAATGTTAGCACTTGAACTTTATCAGGACCAACAAATGACACGGCCAGTTTGCCATCTCTATAGTACACTCCCCGGCATTCTCCATTCATATCCAGTGTTCTGTCCACAGTCATAGCAGTAGCTGTCACATTGATAAAGGCTACTTTCTTACTATCTGGCATGGTGACTGCTACCTGACTGTTGGTTATCATGGCAGCATCCCATGGAGGTGTAGGTAATGTCAGATGAGTGATGACCTGGCCATGCTCTACGTCCACCAACTTTATATTGCCATTTCCATAAAAACCCTTATAATCAGTAACTAAAAGTCTGCTGTCTGGTAGGACAACTAACCCAGTTATATAGCAGTCATTCTTGTCACTTCTAGACCTTACAGTAATATCCTGGACATGTTCAACTCTTGCAATTGTTCCCCTCTCTTCCTTCATTACAGCTCGTATCTGTTCTGCCTGTACATTAATGGTTCCGCTCTTTTTCTGCATCACAACTGGTATTGCTTCTGCCTGTTCAACAGTGGTTCTTGTTTTCTCTGAACTTATAGCACTTGATATTTCTGCCTTCATTACAGCTCGTATCTGTTCTGCCTGTACATTAATGGTTCCGCTCTTTTTCTGCATCACAACTGGTATTGCTTCTGCCTGTTCAACAGTGGTTCTTGTTTTCTCTGAACTTATAGCACTTGATATTTCTGTTTTCAACAATTTTCCAAATGTTTCAGCTTGCTTCATGGTTGTTAGAGTTTTTTTGTTGCCAACAAACCTTATATGACTATTTATAGATGATTGTCCTTTCTCAGCTTCTTGTATTCTACTTTCAGCAGCTTTTAGCTGATCCTTTGTTTTCATCATGACCGTGTACAAATTGCACTTCTGTTTATTGTTTTCATATCTTTCTTTCATTGCCAGTAGTGCATTCACTTCTTTCTGGGCTGTTTTGATTTTGTCAACAATCTGTGTTATTTTCTTCATTTCCACTGACTTCAGTGTTTCACATGATTTAACAAGATCAGCCTCAATCTTGTCCAGGACTTCTTTCATTTCTCTCTTGAATTCCTTCACTGTCTTGACTGCCTCAGAACAGTCTTTTTCCAGGGAGTCAATCTTCTGCTTGCAGTCGTCAGTTACTCTATTAGATCTCTCCACCACTGACTCCAACTGTCTCTCAGCTTGTTTGTATTCTTCATTGTCGGCTAGATCATTAGCTACATGGGGAATATATCTAACCTTGTCACATGACCGGTGGTCTAAAGTAATGCAGACACTACAGCCTAAGTGGTGGTGGTTTATGCAGTAATATTTGATAGTTTTATCCACATGTACAGGACATTTCTCAGAGCACTCATTTTTTCTCTCTAGAGATATCTGACTGTCTAACATCTGCTTCTTGTTCAACAGTTTGTGGTTTCTCATGGGAGTTGGTAAAGTGTGTCCATCATAACATTTCTGGCACAAGTATTCCTGGCAGTCAGTACACAGTCCCACTGCCTCGTGTAACTGTCCATCCAGCTGACAGGGCTGACATACAAGGTCACACAAATCCTCAGTAAACTGGGGTTCTCCACCTTCTCTGGCAGTGGCCATGTTAATTCAGTCAACACTCAAATCCTGTAAGATATAATAAATTACATACAATACAATTCACTTTTAGAAAAAAACCATTGTTAACCCTTACTCCATAGCTTGTTTCTAGTTTTGAAGACAGATGACCTGTTTAACCCATAACCCCATAGCCTATTTCTAAGTTTTGAAGACATGCGATTACTTAAAGCAGGTTGAAAGTAAAGCAGAATGCGCCTTAAGGCGCATTCTGCTTTACTTTCAGCCTGCTCTAAGCTACCAGCTGCAATAATATGGAAAATATTTCTTATGATACATATTCATGACTGTTTAAAGTGGAATTATTTCTTCAGTGGAGGAATAAATTAAAGGTGTTTTTATGGGATAATGGGTTAAGCAGGTTGAATGTTATCTACCAGGATAAAGAAAATATTTCTTCCATAAGTCATATTGATAACTGTATTAAGTGGGAAAAACTAGTGGGGGAATGAAGCCAAGGTAGTAAAAGGCGTATCTATGGAGTAACAGTTTAAATGTGCAAGAAAATCATGTAAACCCAGATGCCCCACAGTGGTAGCATACACCCATTAACACCCAGGTTACACAGACGGTCGGGCTTAAATCGGTACCCAATCCGTCTAATTATTTGCTGTTTTGATCGGTTGTCATACGTGATTTAATTTCAGGCTTTCTGTGTAACCCGGTATAGGTGATGAATAATTGTTCATAGGTCAAACGCCACCCCGCCTCCGATTGACCACCGATTCAGGCCTACCATAAAAAAGAAATCCTAAGATTTTCCAAAATTTTGATTTTAAAGCGCGATTTTCAAAATCGCGCCTTTGTAGGGGCGATTCCCAAAAGCGCTTTTTAATGGAAAATCTTAATTTGTGCGCTTTTGTATTTAAAAGTTAAAAACCATCTTTTCAAATATAAATCACACCATTGCAAACATTATCTATATATTACAAACATACACACAAAGAATAACAGTATAAACTTTATTGCAATAAACACTGTAAAATAAAAACTATAATAAAAGAAAAATAAGGAAACATCATAAATACTGCTAGGGGCAACTCAACTGTATTCTCCATAGTTGCAAATATTTACCCTTTTTAGCAGTAGGTCCTATAGACCCCGGTCAGACAACTGTGTTCTGTGATAAGGATTAGAAAAGTTATAGTATCAATGTCTTACATCTGATTTGGCATAGAAATATACTCATGGCTAGACACTTTAAGCAGGGCGTCACGTCCTGCCTTTGTTCCATGACACCCTGCCGTAATTTTTAAAAAAAAAAATGAAAAATTCAAAGCCGATTTCATTTGGCTGCATTTTTTCTCTTGGGTATAGCATGGAGAAAGGACATATATATGTGGGTATAGCAATTTTGCTCCCGTGTATAGCTTCTTCACGATATCGGCAATCTCGCTGTTTGCCTGCAATACCATATCACTTTATCGCTATGTAATGCGTGAACCTGTCGTGTCATAAAATGAAGTGTGTTACTGTATACAACACTATGCAACATGTAGAACCAGACGTGTCATAACTAATGTGCATGCCGTATCTACTTCTCAGCCCGCGCAGTCGAATCGGAACCACAGGTGGTAATTACATGTTTGATTGGTTGTGGACAAGCTGCTAATCCAGTCAATGACCCGATAAGAACCAATAAAAATAGCATTCGGAATACTTTTATTGCTTTTCTCTTATTTAAAAGTCCGAGAAGGTGCTGTCTGCCGCACTGAATCGGGGATTAGAATTTTTTTCTGGTAGATTTTTGAAAAAATCCGGAGATTTCGGAAAAAATCCGGAGATCCGGAGAAATGACAAAAAATCCGGAGATTTAGGAAATATCCGGAGGAATGGTAGGCCTGCCGATTGGTCACCAATTGACGACTTATGAAATCCAATGGGCCACCGATTAAAAGCGCCCAACAACCGTTTGATATTCGATGAATACTGATAAAACACCGATGAAATGCTGGTGGCAACCGATTGATCATCAATTGATCACCGATTGAACTGCTATTAACAACCGATGAAAACCGACGAGATCCCGCGTTTTTAGCTCACCTGAGCCAAAGGCTCAAGGTGAGCTATTGGGATGGCCCTGTGTCCGTCGTGCGTCGTCGTTAACAATTGCTTCGAATGACATCTCCTCCTATACCGCTTGACAGAATTCAACCAAACTTTACAGAAATGTTCCTTGGGTCAAGCTCTTTCAAATTTGTTCAAAGAATTAAAAACAATGCAGAACTCTTGTTGCCATGACAACCAAAGTGAAAAAATAAGGAAATCTTAAAAAATCTTCTTGTCAAAAACTGCAAGCGTCAGAGCTTAGATATTTGGCACATAGCATCATCTACAGGTCCTCTATCAAGTTTGTTCAAATTAGGCCCCTGGGGTCAAATTTGGCCCCGCCCCGGGGGTCACAGTTTTACATAGAGTTATATAGTGAAATTTTCAAGCGTCTTCTTCTCTGAAACTAATGTGGCCAGAGCCTTGATATTTGTCATGGTTACACTTCTAGATGTTCTATACCAAAAGTGTTCAAGTGGTTCTGGTCAGTTGCATAACTAGGTCACAGGAGCTAAAAATAGATTTTTTTTCAATGAAACCTTAAAAAAATCTTCTTCTCTGAAACTACAAGGGCCATAGCTTAGATATTTGACACATAGCATCACATACAGGTCCTCTATCAAGTTTGTTCAAATTATGCCCCTTGAGTCAAAATTGCCCCTCCCCCCCCCCGAGCTTTGATATTCAGCATGGTGACACTTGATATCTTTTACCTATTTTGTTCAATTGGTGTCAGTCTGTTGCATATGTAGGCCACAGGTGTTAAAAATAGATTTTTTTTCAATGGAAACTGACAAAAATCTTCTTGACTAAATCCTGATCTTAGATATTTGGCACATAGCATCATCTACAGGTCCTCTTTCAAGATTGTTCGGTCCCCTCCCTAGTTTGGCGGGAAAAACCCCCGATCTATCACCGATTGCGCTGTGTAACCGGGGTGTAACCGGCACAAAGTGTAGCACAGGTCACAGGGTTTACATGTATGTAGAGACAAGGTGTACAACTGATTTTTAGTTCACTTTCGCCCTACCTCAAAAAAAATTGTCATATTGTGAATATTAATTGATTATTATTATTATTATTATTATACCAGATTTATATAGCATTCTTTTCACACAGGGGTTGTGTTTTCAAAAGCGCTTCACATGAAGTTACATTAATGTACCTACAAATTAATGAAACAACACTTTTGTTGCATTTCTGTCTAGCTAACAATAATCCATAAAAACAGAGTTTGAGGGGGGGTATACTGGAATCAGCCTGTCGGTCGGTGGGTTGGCCGTCGGTGGGTTGGCCGTTGGTCGGTCTGTCTTCAAAATCTTGTACTTTCAACTCCTACTTCAGTTTCAACCCGATTCATTTGATACTTGGCATAAATGTTACTAAGGTGTAGTAGATGTGCAAGACACAAATTTCAGGTCTCTATGACCTTGACCTTGACCTTTAGCCTTGAAATCAGTCGGTCTGTCTGCAAAATCTTGTACTTTCAACTCTTCCTTCAGTTTCAACCTGATTCATTTGATACTTGGCATAAATGTTACTCATGAGTAGTAGATGTGCAAGACACAAATTTCAGGTCTCTGTGACCTTGACCTTGATCTTTGGCCTTGAAATTGGTATTGAAATTGGCAGGCAAAATCTTGTACTTTGAACTCCTCCTTCACTTTCAACCCGATTCACTTGATACTTGGCATAAATGTTACTCATGAGTAGTAGATGTGCAAGACACAAATTTCAGGTCTCTGTGACCTTGACCTTGACCGTTGACCTTGAAATTGGCAGCCAAAATCTTGTACTTTGAACTCCTCCTTCACTTTCAACCTGATTCACTTGATTCTTGGCATAAATGTTACTCATGAGTAGTAGATGTGCAAGATACACATTTCAAATCTCTGTGACCTTGACCTTTGGCCTTCAAATTGGTCTTAAAATTGGCAGGCAAAATCTTGTACTTTGAACTCCTCCTTCACTTTCAACCTGATTTACTTGATACTTGGCATAAATGTTAATCTGGAGTTGCAGAGTGTCATATACCATTTTTAAGTCATTTTGACCTTGGCTTACACCTTTGACCTTATTGTAAAACCTTATTGAAAACGTCTGCAGAGTGTGACAGAGTGCTGTATATTGGGGGTATTTATCACCTTTACTGATAGCCGTTCTAGTTGCAACAGTTACTGCGTCTACCCACAGAAACAACAGATTTTCTGGCGTAAGGTCATGTCTTGATTCTATGCGGATATAGCATTTGCTACTACTGTACTCTTGTTTAGGGGACATAATCAAGCTTAACAGTCATACAGTTCCGTAGATTTACACTTTTGGCACTAATTAAATCTGCTTTCCTCTTGAATCATTGAAACCAACAAGAAATTCCAAGGTTTTCATCGACAAAAGAGGATTTGGTATGGAGGCGGCCATCTATATTACTTGACTGTCCATGGTATACCTTCACAAATTTAGATTTTCAGTTTCAGTTTTCTTCCCGGACAATAACATTTGTTCTAATAGTAGATTAAAGCAGACTGAAAGTAAAGCAGAATGGGCCATAAGGCCCATTCTGCTTTACCTTCAACCTACTTTAAGTGGTAAAATGTCTTCAAAAGTAGAAATAGACTATGGGGTAATGGGTTAAGCTACCATTTGCTAGGATATAGAAAATATTACTTATGGTACATATTTATGACTTCATAAAAAAGACCTATCATCTTTAACTGAGGAATGATTTAAAGATGTATTATGGAGGAATGGGTTAAGGCCCACTCTGTTTTACTTTTAGCCTGCTTTAATCTACAGGGCTCCTTCTCTTCAACAATACTCAATGGGAGACAAAGATTGTGTGTGTTGTTTGGAGGGAGTTGTTCTACTGGGAGGGAAATAGGCTTACAATTGCAAACAGCTTGAATCCAGATCAGATGCCACATCTCACAGTGTCTTGATCTGGATTCAAGCTGTTTGACAATCGTCATTATATTTTTTTCTGTCAAAATGTCCAATATATAACTTCGAGATAATCAGGCAAACAGCATTTTTAGGCAGACGATATGGCAGCAGTGAAAGCGTTAGGCATAATTTTCTTGTCCGGGGAACAACTACAAGCATTGTTTTAAGTAGGGAATCGTTGTTAGGAGGGCCATTGTAGGGAAGGAATACTGCTAAGAAAATAGAATATATTTGATGGTGCATATTTATGACTGTATAAATCAAAACTATATTCTCAAGGGCGTAAACATTTGTATCAACTAGGTAACATTGTTCAATTAAAATGCCTTTTGATGCCTCTAACTATTCCTACACTAAGAAAAGTAGCCCCCACCAAGGAAGTCCTTAACATAAAACAGAAAATTGAGGACCATGGTCTAGTGGTATTTTTAGCTCACCTGAGCACAAAGTGCTCAATGTGAGCTTTTGTGGTCAGTCAGCGTCCGTCGTCGTGCGTTGTGCGTCAACAATTTCTTCAAACATCTTCTTCTCCAAAACCACTTGCTTGATTGCAACCAAACTTCACAGGAATGTTCCTTGGGTCAAGCTCTTTCAAAGTTGTTCAAAGAATTTGAAACCATGCAGAACTCTGGTTGCTATGGCAACCAAAGTGAAAAAATAAGAAATCTTAAAAAATCTTCTTGTCACAAACCACAAGAGCCAGAGCTTAGATATTTGGCACATGTCATTACCTATAGGTGCTCTATCAAAGTTGTTCAAATTTTGCCCTTGGGGTCAAAATTGGCCCCGCCCCGGGGGTCAACGTTTAACATAGAGTTATATAGTGAAATGTTCAAACATCTTTTTCTCTGAAACCAATATGTCCAGAGCTTTGATATTTAGCATGGTATTACTTCTAGAGGTATTTGACTTATATTGTTGATTCGGTTCCGGTCCGTTGCATATCTGGGTCACCAAAGCTAAAAATAGATTTTTTCCCCATGAGAACTTAAAAAATCTTCTTGTCTGAAACCATAGTACACTGAGCTTAGATATTTTGCACATAGCATCGTCAACAGATCCTCTATCAAAGTTGTTCAAATTTTGTCCCTTGGGTCAAAATTGGCCCCGCCCCGGGGATCACAGTTTTACATAGAGTTATATAGTGAAATATTCAAACATCTTTTTCTCTGGAACCAATATGACCAGAGCTTTGATATTTGGCATGATGTAACTTTTAGAGGTCCTTCACATATATGGATGAATCGGTTCTGGTCTGTTGCATATCTGGGTCACCGGAGCTAAAAATAGATTTTTTCAATGAAAACTTCAAAAATCTTCTTGTCTGAAACCATAGTACACTGAGTTTAGATATTTTGCACATATCATCGTTTACAGGTCCTCTATCTTAGTTGTTCAAATTTTGCCCCTGGGGTCAAAATTGGCCCGCCCAGGGGGTCACCTTTTACAATCTTCTTTTCTGAAATCACGTGACCCATCCTAGTGTCACCATTGTCAGGTGAGAGATCAAGGGCCATTCTGGCCCTCTTGTTACTGCCAGGTCCAGGGGTCATGCTTTCAATCCCAGACAAACCTAATTTTCAGATGAGACTTCAAAAACCCAAGGTCCCATTATCATTTGCTATATACTAGGCATGTAAAAGATCCAGAATGCTCCATCGAAATAGAAAGGGCAATGTCTTGTATATGCTTCCCTCTCTCTTGGACGTCCAATTAGCTACATGTTGACAGAAATTGATATAAATTAAAAAACAAATAAACAAACAAATAAAATACAGGAGACATTTCCACATGATAGCTTAAAGTAGGTTAAAACATGCAGAATACTCCTTTAGTGTCATTCTGCTTTACTTTCAACCTGTTCCAAGTAGTAACATGTTTTCAGAACTATAAGAAACAGTTTATAGGACAATGGGCTGGGACATGTGAGTCACAGTGACAACTTAGTGCAGGTCAAATGTAATGCAGTTCCTACAGGTGCTTACTGCATTACTTTTATCTTCTGTAAAACCCATCTGCTAAATGTTAACCCACTACTCCATAAATACTGGTAGCCTTTTCACACACTGACTTTATTCCACAAGTTTAGAAAATAGTTTCACTTTATACAGTCATTATCCAATGTGCGCTATAAGAAAAAAAATCTATATCCTGGCATATTGTAGCTCAATAAAGCAATCTGAAAATGAAGCAGAATGTGCCTTAAGGTGCATTCTGCTTAAATTCAACCTGCTTTTAGTGGTCATCTGTCTTCAAAACTAGGAACAGGCTATGGGGAATGAATGGTTCAAAGATGCATATTCTACCTTAATCACTATATACTTCAAGAGATATTGTATTGTTCAATTAACACTCAAACTTTATAACTAGAAACAGGCTATGGAGTAATGGCCGGCTAAAGATACCTATTCTACCTTACTGGTATTATCATCATCACTATATCATTCAAGAGATGTTGTACTGTTCAATCAACACTTAAACTCTATAACTAGAAACAGGCTATGGAGTAATGGCCGGCTAAAGATACCTATTCTACCTTACTGGTATTATCATCATCACTATATCGTTCAAGAGATGTTGGACTGTTTAATCAACACTCAAGCTTTATAACTAGATACAGGCTATAGAGTAATGGGTTAAAGATGCCTATTCTACCTTACTGGTATTATCATTATCACTATATCATTCAAGAGATGTTGTACTGTTCAATCAACACTTAAACTCTATAACTAGAAGCAGGCTATGGAGTAATGGCCGGTTAAAGATTCAGGCACGGATTTACCGGGGGCACAGGGGGCACGTGCCCCCCCCCCAGCTGGCCTGATTTTTTTTAGCTCAAGGTGAGCTATTGTGACCGCTCACCGTCCTTAGTACGTCTGTCCGTTCACATTTACTTCAAACGACATCTCCTCTGAACCCGCCGATTGTAGGGAGAGTTCAAACTGCTCATGATGTTCCTTGGATGCTTCTCTACAGAAGTTGTTCAAATGAAAGGAAAAAAAGCACAAACTCTGCTTGAAAGAAGCAAAAAATCTTCTTGCCCAAAACTACTAGGCCCTAAGCTTTGATATTTGTACAGTAGAATCTCCTGGTGGATCCCTCTATAGTTTGTTTAAATGAAATCCCTAGGGTCACATTTGACACCACCCTGCACAGTTTAAGTGCTGCTCTAGGCAGGTTTCACAGTATTTTTGATTTAAGCAGAACTGTATTTACCTGAGTTACCCTTAATATACTATGGGCAAATAGCCAATATTTGCAAACAGTTTGGATCCAGATCAGATGCAACATAATGCTGCATCTAATCTGGATCCAAACTATTTGCCACTCATTTAGCAACTTAACATTTTCTAAAAACAAAAATTTGTACATTTTTCACATACAGTAGGTATTTAGCAGACATCATTTCAGTCTGGTAAGGGTAAGCCTCCAGCAGCTGCTAATGCTACGGTACTCTTGCATAATATTTGACCTCAGTGATCAGGCCAACAGAACTGAACATGTTGTCTGCTAAAGTTTAGAAATGGTTCAGTCTGCTTCATACTTAGAGAAACAGGATCTGTAAGTGATCCACTGACAGTTATGTAATTATGTCTTATGCCATATTTATACATATGTTTAATATTGGTTTAGTCACAGTTATCTGTATGTCTTGTAATTTTTTCTTGTCCAGGATTCAACCCTTTCCCCCAATAAATACTGACGTTTGTTAACCCATTACCCCATAAATGTGCATTTTTAGGCCTTTGATTTATTCCTCCACTTAAGAAAATAATTCCCCTTTAAACAGTCATGAAAATGTAAGATGCGAAATAAGTTTCTATATCCTAGTAGATGGTAGCTTAAAACAGTTTGAAAGTAAAGCAAAGTGTGCATTAAGACCCATTCTGCTTTACTTTCAACCTGCTTTAGGTGGCCACCTATTTTCAAAACTAGAAACAGGCTATGGGGTAATGGGTAAAATGAAATTGCCTATTTGGAAAGAGCCTAATGAGAGGAAGTGCCATTTGCAAAGGCCATAACTCTGACATCATTGTTTTTAGCTCACCTGAGCCAAAGGCTCAAGGTGAGCTATTGGGATGGCCCTGTGTCCGTCGTCGTGCGTATGTGCGTCGTGCGTATGTGCGTCGTCGTTAACAATTGCTTCAAATGACATCTCCTCCTATACCGCTTGACAGAATTCAACCAAACTTTACAGAAATGTTCCTTGGGTCAAGCTCTTTCAAATTTGTTCAAATAATTAAAAACAATGCAGAACTCTGGTTGCCATGGCAACCAAAGTGAAAAAATAAGGAAATCTTAAAAAATCTTCTTGTAAAAAACTGGAAGGGCCAGAGCTTACATATTTGGCACATAGCATCATCTACAGGTCCTCTATCAAGTTTGTTCAAATTATGCCCCTGGGGTCAAAATTGGCCCCGCCCCGGGGGTCACAGTTTTACAAAGAGTTATATAGTGAAATTTTCAAACGTCTTCTTCTCTGAAACTAATATGGCCAGAGCTTTGATATTTGGTATGGTGACACTTCTAGATGTCCTATACGAAAATTGTTCAAATGGTTCTGGTCAGTTGCATAACTAGGTCACAGGAGCTAAAAATAGATTTTTTTCATTGAAAACTTAAAAAATCTTCTTGTCTGAAACTACAAGGGCCAGAGCTTAGATATGTGGCACATACCATCGCCTACAGGTCCTCTATCAAGTTTGTTCAAATTATGCCCCTAGGGTCGAAATTGGCCCCGCCCCGGGGGTCACAGTTTTACATAGAGTTATATAGTGACATTTTCAAACGTCTTCTTCTCTGAGACTAATATGGCCAGATCTTTGATATTTGGTATGGTGACACTTCTAGATGTCCTATACCAAAATTGTTCAAATGGTTCTGGTCGGTTTCATAACTAGGTCACAGGAGCTAAAAATAGATTTTTTTCAATGAAAACTTAAAAAATCTTCTTTTCTGAAACTACAAGGACCAGAGCTTAGATATTTGGCACATACCATCGCCTACAGGTCCTCTATCAAGTTTGTTCAAATTATGCACCTGGGGTCAAAATTGGCCCCGCCCCTGGGGTCACAGTTTTACATAGAGTTATATAGAGAAAATTTCAAACATCTTCTTCTCTGACACTAATATGGCCAGAGCTTTTCTATTCGGTATGGTGACACTTTTAAATATACTTTACATAATTTGTTCAAATTGTTCTGGTCTGTTGCATATCTAGGTCAGTCCTGGACCTAAATTATTATCGCCATTTTTTCAGCTATTTTCTCAGGTGAGCGAAATATGCCCCATGGGGCTCTTGTTTGAGTTATTTCCCTTTGTGATATTTTCTTGTCAAGAAGACAACTCCAGTTCTACTGATGCTATTGTAATGAAATTTTATGTATGGAAAGAAACTGATGAGAGAAAATGCCATGCACAAGGGCAGCAATATTTTGATTTTCCCCTTTGTCATATTTTATTGTCAGGAAAACAACTCCAGTTCTGCTGACGCTAGTGAAATAATTATCATTTACCGGAAATGGAAATAGCTTGATAAGAGGATGTGTCATGGATAAGGGTCATAAGCTTGGCAACAAAATTCACTTTTGTCATGTTTTCTTGTCCGGAAGATAACTCCATTTATAGCTACATGTATATTAAAATGTTGTCTTGCCCAGTCAACTTAGGTACAAACTTCAATGTCCTCAGGTGGGCGAATTTAGGGCCATGGCCCTCTTGGTTTGTTTTTTTTTGCAAAAAAAATAAAATAAAAATAATTTTTTTTTGTGCTTGATTCATTGATTCATATATTCATCATATAGCTGGGTTAGAAGGTTGCATTGGTATATGACATTACAGGCACAGATCCACTGGGGGGGGGGGGGGGCACATGTCCCTCAGCTGGCCTGCTTGAACTTATCTGGAGCTGCTGTAATGACTTGTGTCTCTTATCTCTGGCCATCAAATCCTCAGTATGCCTGGTCTGTGTTTGAACCCGACACAGGCTCGTAGTAACAAGGATGGGGGGCATGGCACTGTGTGCCCCCCCCCCCCCCCCCCCCCTCCCCAACCCAGATTGCCCCTGTGCCCCCTCAAATCCTCAGTATGCCTGGTCTGTGTTTGAACCCGACACAGGCCCGTAGTGACAAGAAAGGGGGCACGACAGTGTGCCCCCCTCCCCAACCAAAAAATAAAAATACCTGTGCATGTGCACCCAAATTGCATATCCTACAGGCCAGTAAATCCAAAATTGCCCCTGTGCCCCCTCAAATCCTCAGTATGCCTGGTCTGTGTTTGAACCCGACACAGGCCCGTAGTAACAAGGATGGGGGCACGGCTGTGTGCCCCCCTCCCCAAACCAACACAGGCCCGTAGTAACAAGGATGGGGGCACGACAGTGTGCCCCCTGTCCCTCCAAAACAAGAGCGTGTCCCAGTTACACGAATGCCCCCGATAATACAGGGAGGGGAATCCAGACTATCAAATGTAAAATGTACGAGTTAGAGAGCGGAAACTGTCGTGGAGCACCATTTTGAGGAATTCATGGGTCATTACTCCAAAGGGCCTAGCATAAATTGGCGCCGCCAGTTATCCAAATTGGTCTCCAAGTTATGTCAACAAACATTTTCAGAAAGTTTGGTGAAGATCAGATGAAAAGCAATGTGTTTGTGAAACACAAATGCCCCCAGCCAGCGTCATGTTCTGTAATGTAATGCTTATTTGCAAAAGTAGGTCAAAAGTCATGGTCATAGTAAATGAAACATTGGCATGGTTGGAGAAGTCTTAACACAAGAAACATACAAATTATGGAAGCTCTAGGACTACTGGTTCAAATGTTATAGGCGTATAAAGATTTATACAAAAGAAGGTCAAAGATCAAGGTCACAAGGGCAACAAGAGTTGTCAGAGAGACAACAAAGCTCGCCACCGGCACCTTTAGAAACTTAAAAGCACACTCAGATCACAGAGGTCAACCTTTTTGCCTGCATGGAAAGGTCTTGTCCATATACAATGGCAAATCAAATATGAAAATAATACCTCAAGGGACATAGGAATTATAAGCATTTTTGAAACCTAAACGCAGATTTCGAAACCTAAAACCTTTCGCGACCTTAGTTCAAGGTCAAGGACATTGGGCTAATTTTTTTGCATGCATGGAAAGGTCGTGTCCATATACACATGCATGCCAAATATGAAAGAAATATCTCAATGGATATATGAGTTAAAGAAATTTTGAGAAACCTAAACGCAGACTTTGAAACCTAAACGCGGGTCCTAAGTTCAAGATCAAGGTCAGAGGGCTCAAACATTTTGCATGCAAGGAAAGATGTTGTCCATATACACATGAAAACTGAATATGAAAGGAATATTTCAATGGACATAGGAGTAATAAAAATTTTGAGAAACCAAAACTAAAACTAAACATTGGCCCTATAAGTTCAAAGTCAAGGTCACAGGGGTATAAATTTTGCTGTGCCTGGAAAGGTCTTGTCCATATACACACATAAACCAACTATGAAAGCAATACCTCAAGGGACATAGAAGTAAAAGGCATTTTTCAAAACCTAAACACAGGCCCTAAGTTCAATATACACACACATACCAACTATGAAAGCAATACCTCAAAGGATATAGAAGTTAAATGCATTTTTCGAAAACTAAACGCAGATTTCGAAACCTAAACACAGGCTCTTAGTTCAAGGTCAAGGTCACACGGGTCTAAATGTTTCTGTGCATGTAAAGGTCTTGTCCATATACACATACATACCAACTATGAAAGCAATACCTCAAGGGACATAGAAGTTAAAGGCATTTTTCGAAACCTAAACGCAGATTTCAAAACCTAAACGCAGGCCCTAAGTTCAAGGTCAAGGTCACAGGGGTCTAAATTTTTCTGAGCATGGAAAGGTCTTGTCTAAATACAAACACATACCGACTATGGAAGCAATACATTAAGGGATATAGAAGTTAAAGGCATTTTTCAAAACCTAAACGCAGATTTTGAAACCTAAACGCATGCCCTAAGTTTAAGGTCAAGGTCACAGGGGTCTAAATTTTTCTGTGCATGGAAAGGTCTTGTCCATATACACACACATACCAACTATTGAAGCAATACCTCAAGGGACATAGAAGTTAAAAGCATTTTTAGAAACCTAAACGCAGATTTCGAAACCTAAACGCAGGCCCTAAGTTCAAGGTCAAGGTCACAGGGGTCTAAATTTTTCTGTGCATGGAAAGGTCTTGTCTATATACACACACATACCGACTATTGAAGCAATACCTTAATGGATATAGAAGTTAAAGGCATTTTTCGAAACCTAAACGCAGATTTGGAAACCTAAACGTAGCCCCTTTAGTTCAAGGTCAAGGTCACAGGGGTCTAAATTTTTCTGTGCATGGAAAGGTCTTCTCCATATACACACACATACCAACTATGGAAGCAATACCTAAAGGAACATAGAAGTTTAAAGGCATTTTTCGAAACCTAAACGCAGATTTCAAAACCTAAACGCAGGCCCTAAGTCGAAGGTCAAGGTCACAGGGGTCAAAAAATGTCTGTGCATGGAAAGGTCTTGTCCATATACACACACATACCAACTATGAAAGCAATACCTCAAGGGACATAGCAGTTATAGACATTTTCTTAAAATTGTTTACGCCGTTCACGACAACGACAACAACGACAACAAAAACGACGACTACACCGGGGGTATTGCAATAGCTCGTCATGTGGTATGGTTGGAAAGGTCTTGACACAAGAAATATATAAACAAAAAATGAAAGCCATATGCCTACTGGTGCAAATGTTATTGCCATTTAAAGATTTCAACAAAAGTAGGTCAAATGTCAAGGTCACAAGGTCAAAAAGTTTTGTATGATTAGAAAGGTTTTGCCACAGGGAAAACACATGCAAAGTATAAAAGGCCCAGGTGCAAAAATGCAAGAGTTATAGCCAAGGTGAAGGTTTTTGGTTAAAGTTTGATTAAATAGGTCAAGGGTGAAGGTCAAGGTCACATGGTCAAAGATGTTGATATGGTTGGAAAGGTCTTGACACAAGAAATATACACACAAAATATGAAAGCCCTGGGCCAACTGGTCCAATTGTTATAGCCATTTAAAGATTTTTACAAAAGTAATTCAAATGTCAAGGTCAAAAAGATTTGTATGGTTGGAAAGGTCTTGATACAGGGAAGACACATGCCAAGTATAAAAGGCCCAGGTTCAAAAATGCAAAAGTTATAGCCAAGGTTAAGGTTTTTGGTTAAAGTTTGATTAAATAGGTCAAAGGTCAAATATTTTGAGTCGATTTTTTACATAGATTTATTTTAGTATTTTACCCGTGTTTTCAAGCCTTCAACTGTTCCTACTTTTTCCTACTATTTTTCAACTTTTGATCACCTATCTACTTTTTCCTATTTTTCTACCAGAACCTCCTACTTTTCCTACTTCTTTCCTTATAAGTCTTCCAGCACCCTCAGTATGGCCCAGAATGCAGGAAATGAGGCGCTTGAATTCAGGGGGAGTACCCCCGGACCCCCTAAACCTGTTGGATCGCATCTTCGGCCTGTTCAATAAATTATAACCAAAGAATAATATGGCTTTGGGCGAGAATATCTTTAACTCAAGATTGCGGATTACTTAACTTTATAAGAGCACGATGACTCCATGTGGTATTTTGTATCAAACAGTTCCTACTATTTTATTGAAAATCTTCCTCCATTTTCCTACTTTTCCACTTGAAAAACTCCTACTTTTTTCAACTTTTTGCATTAAGATCAATTGAAGGCCTGCATTTTGAATGCACTGATGAAAATCTTTGTATGACCATGGTGTGGAGTAATAGATTTCTGAGAATGAAGATAAAGCTATAAAAAAATTCTCCAGATTTTGATGTTTTTTTCTCTTTGTCTTATGAAACCACTTTTTTGGGTGTTTCATTGGGGGTATTTACATCATTCTATCAATGTTAACTTTCTTCTTAGAATGCCCTCAGAATGCACCATTTAGTATGCAAGTTTTAAAAAAATTCCGGGGGAGGCCTCCCCCGGACCCCCACCTGTGGGAGGGGTTATACCCCTCCCATACCCTCACCACCTGTGCCCCCCCCACTGAACAATTTCTGGATCCAGCCCTGAGATTCCTATTATCATCATCACTATATCGTTCAAGAGATATTGTACTGTTCAATCAACACTCAAAACTTGATCAGTTAGTTTTTAGCTCGCCTGTACGTAGTACATGACGAGCTATTGCAATACCCCCGTGTAGTCGTCGTCGTCGGCGTCGTCGTGAACGGCGTAAACAATTTTAAGAAAATGTCTATAACTTCTATGTCCCTTGAGGTATTGCTTTCATAGTTGGTATGTGTGTGTATATGGACAAGACCTTTCCATGCACAGAAAAATTTAGACCCCTGTGACCTTGACCTTCGACTTAGGGCCTGCGTTTAGGTTTTGAAATCTGCGTTTAGGTTTCGAAAAATGCCTTTAAACTTCTATGTTCCTTTAGGTATTGCTTCCATAGTTGGTATGTGTGTGTATATTGAACTTAGGGCCTGTGTTTAGGTTTTGAAAAATGCCTTTTACTTCTATGTCCCTTGAGGTATTGCTTCCATAGTTGGTATGTGTGTGTATATGGACAAGACCTTTCCATGCACAGAAAAATTTAGACCCCTGTGACCTTGACCTTGAACTTAGGGCCTTTGTTTAGGTTTCGAAATCTGTGTTTAGGTTTTGAAAAATGCCTTTAACTTCTATATCCATTAAGGTATTGCTTCCATAGTCGGTATGTGTGTGTATATAGACATGACCTTTCCATGCACAGAAAAAATTAGACCCCTGTGACCTTGACCTTGAACTTAGGGCCTGCGTTTAGGTTTCGAAATCTGCGTTTAGGTTTCGAAAAATGCCTTTAACTTCTATGTCCCTTGAGGTATTGCTTCAATAGTTGGTATGTGTGTGTATATGGACAAGACCTTTTCATGGACAGAAAAGTTTAGACCCCTGTGACCTTGACCTTGAACTAAGAGCCTGTGTTTAGGTTTCGAAATCTGCGTTTAAGTTTCGAAAATCCATTTAACTTCTATATCCTTTGAGGTATTGCTTTCATAGTTTGTATGTGTGTGTATATGGACAAGACCTTTCCATGCACAGATAAATTTGGACCCTTGTGACCTTGAACTTAGGGCCTGTGTTTAGGTTTTGAAAAATGCCTTTTACTTCTATGTCCCTTGAGGTATTGCTTTCATAGTTGGTTTATGTGTGTATATGGACAAGACCTTTCCAGGCACTGCAAAATTTAGACCCCTGTGACCTTGACTTTGAACTTAGGGCCAATGTTTAGTTTTCGAAATCTGTGTTTTGGTTTCTCAAAAATTTTATTTCTCTTATGTCCATTGAAATATTCCTTTCATATTCAGTTTGCATGTGTATATGGACAACATCTTTCCTTGCATGCAAAATGTTTGAGCCCTCTGACCTTGACCTTGAACTAAGGACCCGCGTTTAGGTTTCAAAGTCTGCGTTTAGGTTTCTCAAAATTTCTTTAACTCATATATCCATTGAGATATTTCTTTCATATTTGGCATGCATGTGTATATGGACACGATCTTTCCATGCATGCAAAAAAATTAGCCCAGTGTCCTTGACCTTGAACTAAGGTCGCGAAAGGTTTTAGGTTTCGAAATCTGCATTTAGGTTTAAAAAATGCTTATAATTCCTATGTCCCTTGAGGTGTTATTTTCATATTTGATTTGCCAGTGTATATGGACAAGACCTTTCCATGCAGGCAAAAAGGTTGACCTCTGTGACCTTGAGTGTGCTTTTAAGTTTCTAAAAGTGCCGGTGGCGAGCTTTGTTGTCTCTCTGACAACTCTTGTTATCATGTCCATTTCATACATTTGTATATGATTTTCTGACACAATAAGTATTTATATTTATATTTTTCTTGAATTAGAGAATATACAAGTGAAATAGTCGTAAAATTAAATATTTAAACTGACTCACCTGACCTCTGTGTTTTGTATATCAACTAACTTCATAACGAGTAACCTATTTTGTAACTTTTGTAACCTATAGTATCTTTCAATCGTAACAGGTCTGTTAGTTACCTGTACACATTTATACTTCCTTATAAATGCATATCTGTGTTTGTTCTAATTTATAAACCTTGGTCTCCATTTAAGGTTTGACATGGTATCCACACACACACACACCATCCACAAATAGATCCTTTTGTTAACGTGTCTATTGAAGTATACGACTTGTCAATTGGTTTAACTCTTAGCATGCTAGGGTATATTTTTCGTTTATCTGCTACTGTCATAAAAGAGAATTTTACAAGTTCTTTCCAAAATAGAGTCAGAGTGTCGTACAGTTTGGATCGTGGTCATATGGTGGGTTACACAGTATTTCATCAGGATATAAACTGTTCGCAAAGCGTGTAATGGCTTCACTATTAGCATACGTACTGAGGGTTAATGGCTTCGTATTACACATTTTAACCTTAACGAAATGAGTTAACCAATTACCCCATAGCCTGTTCCTAGTATTGAAAATAGGTTACCACTTAAAAGAGGTTAAAAGTAAAGCAGAATGCGCCTTCAGGCGCATTCTGCTTTACTTTCAAGCTGCTTTAAGCTACCATCTTCTAGAATATAGAAATTATTTCTTATGATACATATTCATGACTAAAAGTTAATACTATTTTCTTCAGATGAGGAATAAATTGAAGGCGTATAAAGGCGTATTTATGGGGTAATGAGTTAACTGATATTCTAACACACTTCGCCCACACTCCATAAGCGAAGAAGGACCGTCTCAGTGTACGAAATTTCAGTAGAACACTCACAGGCTAAACGTTCTAACGTGACTTCATTTGGATTCGAAAATGCGTACGGCAAGAAATGTAGCGCCGTTGCTTCAGTGCAAATTAAGGTTAAATTATGTGTTAGAATCGAAATAGTAAATTAATACCAGTGTTTTATCTAACAATCGAACACGGGTAGTCGTTGAGATACTTGTAATTAAACCACTCGGCCTAAAGGCCTCGTGATTAAATTACTACGCATCTCAACTCCTACCAGTATTCGATTGCACGATAAAACTCTGGTATGAATTTATTATTTCTTACTTTGAAATACAGTAAATCTTGTATTTACGCTACCACTCAATAGAAGACCGAAGAGTAGTTTATGATACACATGACTGGTGCATGCAGTCATATTACCCCATAGCCTGTTTCTAGTTTTGAAGGCCGGTAACCACTCAGCTAATTATCCCATAAATATGTCTTTTTATTCCTTTAATTTATTCCTCAACAAAAGAAAATAGTTTTACATAATACAGTCATGAATATGTAACTTAAGAACTATTTCTTATATCCTAGCAGATGGCAGCTTAAATTAGGCTGACAATAAAGCAGAATGCTCCTCATATGGAGCATTCTGCTTTACTCGGCTACAATCCGCTTCCTTTCCTGAAATGGTTAAGTACTACCATTCTTAGTGTATGAACAATTTTTGGGGGTTGTTGGTTAAGTAGTGCATTGGTTGTATTAACCCATTACGCCTTTTTTAGCCAATTTTTGGGGGTTGTTGGTTAAGTAGTGCATTGGTTGTATTAACCCATTACGCCTTTTTTAGCTCACCTGAGCTAGCTCAGGGTGAGCTTTTGCAATCCTTGAATGTCCGTCGTGTCGTCGTCCGTCGTCAACAATTTTACTGTTTACACTCTAGAGTCCACAATTTTAATCCAATCGTTCTGTAACTTGCTCAGATTGTATATTACCATAAGAGTTCGGATGAGTTCGATTATGGTTGGAATCTGACCAATAGGTTATCTACCTTTGAATTGCTGAAAATGCCATATTTAACAGTGTTTACACTCTAGAGTCCACACTTTCAATTGAATTATTCTCAAACTTGCTCAGATTGTATAAAACTAGTAGAGTTGTGATGAGTTCGAGTATGGTTGAAATCAGATCAATAGGTGAAGAGTTATCTACCTTTGAATTGCTGAAAATGTCATATTTAACAGTGTTTACACTCTAGAGGCCACACTTTTAATCCAACCTTTCTCAAGCTTGCTCAGATGGTATATTGCTATAAGAGTTTAGATGAGTTCGATTATGGTTGAAATCGGACCAACAGATCAAGAGTTATCTACCTTTGAATTGCTGAAAATGCCATATTCAACAATGTTTACACTCTAGAGGCCACAATTTTTATCCAATCTTTCTTTTACTTGCTAAGATTATGTAATACCATAAGAGTTTGAATGAGTTCGATTATGGTTGGAATCTGACCAATAGGTCAAGAGTTATCTACCTTTGAATTGCTGAAAAAGTCATATTTAACTGTGTTTATACTTTAGAGGCCACAATTTTTATCCAATCTTTCTTAAACATGCTCAGATTGTATATGATTATAAGAGTTCAGACGAGTTCGATTATGGTTGAAATCGGACAAATATATCAAGAGTTATCTGCCCTTGAATTGCTGAAAATGTCAAACCTTACACTGCTTACACTCTTGCAACTACAGTTTTCGATGGATTTTAATTATACTTGTACACAAAGTATATAGCTATAAATTCTCAAGGGAGTGCAATTATTATTGAAATCTGACCATTGTAGCAAGAGTTATCTGCCCTTGATATACTTTGAAATGCTAGAAAAGGCTTAATTTAAGTATAATCTAGGCTGTAGTTATCTGCCCTTGATGTACTCTAGTAGTCTACTATACTAGAGTAGTTCATATTCCAATGTTGTTTGCATGCTATACTACAAATTTGAATGGATTTAGAATAAAATGTGTGAAATTCAAAGGTAAAGCTATCAGGCTTCATTATAACAGGTGAGCGATATCAGGGCCTTCAGGCCCTCTTGTATTTATTCCTCCTTTGCAGAAAACAGTTCCACTTTATACTGCCATGAATATATACCATACAAAAGGTTTTCTATATATCCTGAGCTTAAAGCAGGCTGAACTTTAAGTGGTCACTTGTTTTCACACTATTAACAGGGTATGGGGTAATGGGTTAAAGCCAGCTTGTTGGCATATCAATAACCTTCAGAACTAAAATATTTGAATGCCTTCTATTCATTTCTTCACTGAACAAAATAGTCGCACTATAAGATTTAACCACTTAGTTAAAATGCCAACCTACCCCTGTTATGGGCTATACACTAGACACGTATAGATATCTGTACAAAGGCTTGTAGATAATTGCTTAATTTAATCGTTAACCCTTTACCCCAAAGCCTGGTTTTAAGCATTGAAGATAGTTGACCACTAAACGCAGGCTGAAAGAAAGGCAGAATGCGCATTAAGGCATATTCTGCTTTACTTTAAACCACCTTTAAGCTGCCATCTGTTAGAGTATAGGAATTTAGGAAATATTTCTTACGCTGCACATTCATTTTTGCATAAAATGGAACAATTTCCTCCTTCATTGGAGGGATGATTTAAATGTGTAAAAAGGCCAACCTATGTTCACTGATAAGCTATGAAGGAGTATAAAGATCTTTTCAAAAACATGAAGATAATCACTGAATTTCAGTGCACATTTAAGGTAAAAATTGTTCAAAAGGAGATTTCTGCATTAGATTGTTCTGCATTAACCTTTCCCCGACTGATCAATATCTACTAGAACTGTAGCCAGGTTGAGTTTATGGTGAACTATGGTGAGAGATCTGTGTAAACTATCTGGTAACTCGATCAGTGGCTAGAGCACTCACCCAATATGCGAGGGGTCCTAAGGTTTGAATCATGATCTGAATGCAGATATTTCTCACCAAGTTGGAGAATATGTAAACAGTTCGGATCCGATTAGATGCCATGTCTATTCAGGATCCAACCTGTTTCACCTTCCTATTTTTGGTTTCTAAAGCTAAAATGGCACAGGTCCTTTACCCAATAGACACACCTTTGATTTATTCCTCCACTAAGAAAATAGGTCCTGGGGATCTGATTTAACCTAATTTTAGTCAAATTTGCCCAGAAAGTTTGCTAATATCCCCATCAAAATAGATCAAAGGTAGGATAAGGTCAAAAAGTAGGCCACTATATATCAAATCTTAGCAAAACCTTTCCTACACTCTAGAGATTTTAAATTTTACATAGGTCTTCATCAAACTTGGTCAGAATGTTTACTTTGATATCTTGGCCGTGTGGTCAGAATATAATGTATTATTGTTAGCTCACCTGAGCCAAAGGCTCAAGGTGAGCTATTGTTTTGTATAACATTTGGATGAATTGGTTTTTAAGTTCTTTCAGGTGAGCCATTCAGGACCATCTTTTATATGATGTAACTTTGTTCAATGTTTGTATTTAACCCTTTACCTGATAGCCTATTTCTAGTATTGAAGATAGATGACCACTTAAAGCAGGTTGAAAGTAAAGCAGAATGCGCCTTAAGGCGCATTCTGCTTTACTTTCAACCTGCTTTAAGCTTCCATGTGCTAGAATATAGAAAAATATTTCCTATACTATTATATTCAGGACTGATTAAATTGAAACTATTTTCTTCAGCGGAGGAATAAATCATATCCGCTAAAAGGCGCTTCTATGGGGGAAAGGGTTAAGCCCATTACTTGGATTGCTTTAAGTCTGGCTATGGTATATTTTGTGTGTTATTTGCAGCTTGTATGCCATTCTGGAAGTTCTTGGACTTCGTGGTGACTCATCGTCCTTCCATCTTCCTCATGCTCCAGCCTTTCATAGACTTCAAGGTAATATTGATATTTATTGTATAGAACTTTATGTTATACATGTATTGATATTTATTTATTGTATAGAACTTTATGTTAAACATGTATTGGTATTTATTTCTTGTATAGAACTTTATGTAATACATGTATTGACATTTATTTCTTGTAAAGAACTTTATTTTACTTTATGCTAGATTACAGAGGCCCTGTAAGTTTGAAACATAAACAATAGAGTACACACATCTGAATGTACAATTAAAACTTGATACTGTTAGATTTACATAATGGCATTTTTTGTATGGTCAAATAATCACATAAGAGACCAGCTTAAAACACGTCTGGGGTCAGATTACATATGAAAACATAGAAATAATTCCCCCATGATCTAATGAACAAAATAGGCTTGAAGAATGAAATTATTTTGCTGTTTGTATCATATTTGTACTATGCTATAGGCACACTATGAAACAAATACCGGTATTGTTTTGTGTTGTAGATGCGTCGTGTGAATTGTGACACTACAACAGAGCACCGTATTCAACAGTCTATTAAGGACAAGTTACAAGGCACAGAGATCATCAACCCTAAGTGTACTGGCTCTGTCCTGGTGGAGCTGGCTATAGAACTCAAGCAGATCAAAGATGAATTTGTAGCCACTGGAGGTAGGCCAGGCTTCTTTAACCCAATACACCATAGATACGCCTTTATTCATTCCTCCACTGAATTTCAACACAGTTTCACTTTATATAGTAATGAATATGAACTGTTACAAATATGTTAACACATTCAGCCCTACTGACGAGTATACTCATCATTTGCAAACAGTATACTAGTGAAGAATATACTTGTCTTATCTTATCCAACAGGAGCCCTCTGATCAGGGTTTTCACTGATTGTCACATTGCTTCACTGACTAAAACAACCATAAATACCGGTAGTCAAATAAGGACTAGGCTTTATTGAAACATAGATTTTGATTTGATTTGTTTTGATTTTACGTCGCCAGAGTTCCCATTCATGCACAGATGTACGTGATTCACGTATAATTTAGAAAAATCACGCATAAAATCAATGCCCTGAACGTGCATGCACGCACAGAATAATGTTGCAGATAATGCCGAAATCAGATGTAAGAAGACCTTTTTAGCTCACCTGGCACGTAGTGCCAAGGTGAGCTTTTAGGATTGCTGGATGTCCGTCGTTCGTCGTCTGTCCGTCCGTGCTTACGGGAGGGTACTTACGTGGCTAAAATTCTTAGCCCCATAATTGAAAAACATTAACCTGGCCGTCTCTTGTGACATTAACCTGTCCATTTCTTGTGACATTAACCTGGTCAGTTGTGGGACATAGGGTTAGGGTTAGCCTCCAGATCATTATTTTTCAAGTTAGAGCAAAAAGAAATTGTCGGTTGTGTGGCTAGCCACGCAAAAGAAAACAATAGAAAATAGCCACATAAGTATCCTCCCGTAAGAAGGTCCGTCCGTCCGTCTGTGCAGCTAACTTAGAGTAAGGGGCCATTTTAGTGGACTGTGAACAAATATAGGGCTTTGGCAGTTAAAGGGCCATGTCCCCATAACTGGTTCTAAAATTGCAAAAATGGTATCAGATGGCCTCAAGGGAGGTAAAAAATAAGTTTTCAAATTAAGGCCTTTTACCACAAATGTCCATCATCTGTCCATATGTAGGGGTGTGACTTTAAAGGGCCATTTTGGTTGCTCAGATAATATCAATGGGCCACTTGTGGCCCTTTAACTTAGACAAATGGCCCTTTAAATTTGGCCCCTTAGCAGGCTGGCCTTTAGACCTAAGTGAGTAGACCGTCCGTCCGTTCACAATTGTTCGTTAACACTCTAGCAGGTTCAAATCTCATTGGATCTTGATGAAACTTGGTCACAATGTTTGCCTCAATGAAATCTAGGTCAAGTTTGAATGTGGGTCATGTCCGGTCAAAAACTAGGTCACTAGGTCAAATTATTGAAAAACCTTGTTAACACTCTAGAGGCTACACATTTCATTGGATCTTCATGAAACTTCATCAATATGATTGCCTAAATGAAATCTAGGCCAAGTTCGAATGTGGGTCATGTCCGGTCAAAAACTAGGTCACTAGGTCAAATCTTCGAAAAACCTTGTTAACACACTAGAGACTACAAATTTCATTGGATCTTCATGAAACTTCATCAAAATGTTTGCCTTAATGAAATCTAGGTCAAGTTCGAATGTGGGTCATGTCCGGTCAAAAAATAGGTCAATAGGTCAAACTATCGAAAAACCTTGTTAACACTCTAGAGGCTACAAATTTCATTGGATCTTCATAAAACGTCATCAATATGATTGCCTCAATGAAATCTAGGCCAAGTTCGAATGTGGGTCATGTCCGGTCAAAAACTAGGTCACTAGGTAAAATCTTCGAAAAACCTTGTTAACACTCTAGAGACTACAAATTTCATTGGATCTCCATGAAACTTCATCAATATGATTGCCTAAATGAAATCTAGGCCAAGTTCGAATGTGGGTCATGTCCGGTTAAAAACTAGGTCACTAGGTCAAATCATCGAAAAACCTTATTAACTCTCTAAAGACTACAAATTTCATTTGATCTTCATAAAACTTGATGAAAAGGTTTGCCTCAATGAAATATAGGTCAAGTTCAAATGTGGCTTATGTCTTGTCAAAAACTAGGTCACTAGGTCAAATCATCCAAAAACCTCGTTAACACTCTAGAGACTACAAAATTCATTGAATCTTCATGAAACTTTAACAAAATGTTTGTCTCATTGAAATCGAGGTCAAGTTAGAATGAGGGTCATGCCCGGTCAAAAACTAGGTCACACGGTGTACATGGTTACATGGTTACCAGGTGAGCGATTTAGGGCCATGGTGGCCCTTGTTTTATTAACAAACTACAAAATACAAGTTAAACGTCAAAGTCCGGCAAATCAATTTGAATTTATTTTCATTTTACTTATAGTGTCTGTCAGGCGCTTGACAATTCTTATCATTCTTAATACGTAAAGCACATCTCGAATCCGATGATTTAGCGGTTTAAAATAGATTTCAGGATTTCCCGTCTGTGTCCCTAATAAAGTCGCTATTTTTATCTATCAATTTTTGTTTTTATAAGAATTCAATACTTATTTAGAGGAAGACGTGTTTGAAAAATGCTGACAAATGATAAAAAAAAAGTCTGGTCATAGGTCTTATTCTGGACTCTTTAGATTTCAAAACAGCAACACCATTTTTTTATGCGAAATCCGACAACACAGTAGAAAAACTGGACGGGTTATCAGATGTATTTTATCCCGTCTATTAACAATGTTGGGGAAAATGTCTGATTTAGTGAGACACAGTCTTAGCATAGGCCTACGCATTTGTGTAGTCTGCAAATATGTTGGCTAAGTCGCAATTGATGGCCTGGTTTAGAAATCATGTCTGAATCTGAATCGATACGTCGTAGAATCCTATTAAGGCTTTTACACGACGTCAAGAGACAAATGAAATAAAATTTAGCTGTGGAACCACAAATTTCCAAAGATCATACCTGGTGCGTATCCAAATGTTTGAATAACGGATTTCTACTTTGTAATAGAAGAAACACTGAGACAGAAAAACGTTTTATATGCACCCTCTGAAATTTGTCTGCACCCCCAAAAATTAGCCCTAGAGGGTACATGCACCCTCAAATTTTAAAGCCTGTGGGAACCCTAGTCGCTTTCAACAGTATTTCAGTCATATCATAGAATTGTCCATTCAAATGTTCAGAGGTGAATGCTTTAAAGCAGGCTGAAAGTAAAGTATAATGCACCCTAAGGAGAATTTTAATTACCTTCAACCTTTCTTAAGTGGACACCTGTCTTCAAAATAAGAATCAAGCTATAGGGAGATGGAATAACTCATTGGACCCTAGCGATGAGTGTACTCCTAATTTACAAACACAGTATACATGCATAGTACACTTGCCCTACCGAAACAGTGTACACCCCAATAAGAGGGTATCTAAAAAGTTGCAAGTCGAAGTTGGTATATGCACCAACAGGATTTCGTAGTGAAAACATTTGGCAAGATATTCTTTTACTTTAATAAAACTGTTACATTCATTTATTTGATTTTGAAGGAGAATACAGGTCAAGGTCAGCTACCATGGTAACAGACAGGTCAGACTACTCCCAGACTCAGGACACCCGATACAAGAACAGTGTGACCGAGATCACAGCTGAGATTATAGGACAGCCTAAACCTTCACTGGCTACTATAGGAAAGAGGGCAAGTAAGGGTAAGTTTACTGTCCATGACAGATGGCTCCTTATTCATTACCCCATAAACCTAAACCTTCATTGGCTACTATAGGAAAGAGGGCAAGTAAGGGTAAGTTTATTGTCTATGACAGATTGCTCCTTAACCCATTACCCCATAAACCTAAACCTTCACTGGCTACTATAGGAAAGAGAGCAAGCAAGGGTAAGTTTATTGTCTATGACAGATTGCTCCTTAACCCATTACCCCATAAACCTAAACCTTCACTGGCTACTATAGGAAAGAGAGCAAGTAAGGATAACTTTATTGTCCATGACAGATGGCTCCTTATTCATTACCCCATAAACCTAAACCTTTACTGGCTACTATAGGAAAGAGAGCAAGTAAGGATAAGTTTATTGTCTAAGACAGGAGGCTCCTTAACCCATTACCCCATAAACCTAAACCTTAACTGGCTACTATAGGAAAGCGAGCAAGTAAGGGTAAGTTTATTGTCTAAGACAGATGACTCCTTAACCCATTACCCCATAAACCTAAACCTTCACTGGCTACTATAGGAAAGAGAGCAAGTAAGGGTAAGTTAATTGTCTAAGACAGATGACTCCTTAACCCATTACCCCATAAACCTAAACCTTCACTGGCTACTATAGGAAAGAGAGCAAGTAAGGGTAAGTTTATTGTCTAAGACAGATGACTCCTTAACCCATTACCCCATAAACCTAAACCTTAACTGGCTACTATAGGAAAGAGAGCAAGTAAGGGTAAGTTTACTGTCTATGACAGGAGGCTCCTTAACCCATTACCCCATAAATGATTAGTACATAACCAGTTGACCATTCACAACAAAGTGTTGTATTCAGCTCTTGAAGTTCTTAACAGAAACAGCAAGTCACATGTGTCAAATGCGGCTGTTTCCGTAAAAAACGTCTTGAGCGGAATACAAGGAATGTGTTCTATGCAAATAGTGTAAACAAGATCAGAGGGCTACTGCAGAAGCCCTTTGATCAGGGTCTATACTGTTTGTCACTTTGCAATATGTTGCAGAAAACAACACTTAATAGTCATAAATGGACTAGACTTTATCAGAAACTGGTGTAAAAGTTTCAGGGGTGAATGAGTTAACACATTCAAGCCTAGTGACGAATATACGCGTCATCAACAAACAGTGCACCTGTTGATAACACACTTGCCATAGACAAATAATGTAAACCCTGATCAGAGGGCTCCTGCAGGAGCCCTCTGATCATTGTCTGCACTGTTTGTCATTTTGCAATATATTGTTAAACTTTTATTTGTTGAACATTGGAATCATAATTAAAATTTTCAGGGGTGAATGAGTTTACTCTTTGAACCCTAGACCCGCATATAGGCGTCATTTTCAAACAATGTACATGTGAATAGTAAAATTGACCTGTGCAAACAGTGAAAGCCCAGATCAGAGGGCTCTAAAAGGAGTCCTCTGATCAGAGTCTTCACTGTTTGTCATAATGCCAAACATTGACAAAAACAACCCTTAAAAGTCAGAAATGGACTAGGCAAAACTGGAAACTGGAATTGTTGATTTAAAGTTTCAGGGGTGAATGAGTTAAACAGTAGCATGTGTTTTCAGGGCAACCATTTCTCCAGATTTTTCCTAAATCTCCGGATTTTTTCCCAGTACATGGTAGCTAAAAGCAGGGTGAAAGTAAAGCAGAATGCGCCCTTAGTCGCATTCTGCTTTACTTACAGCCTGCTTTAAGAAGTCGCATGTCAACAAAACAAGAAAAAGGCTATAGGGTAAAGGTACATTTCGTTAAATCACACTTGAAAAATGCAAATTTGGAAATCTTAGGATTTTTCAGGTCAACTTATGGCAGCCCTGTGTTTTATAATCTTCAGGTACCATCCTATCCCAGGGTAGCTCCAACAACAGTGCTCCATTCAGAGCCACTGTGATTACATCCAGCTTTGACAGCAACAGTCCTCAGAGTGGCCGTCGCTCTAGTCGCCGAATCTCTGCCCTCGATGGTACAAGAATCTTGGAGAAGTTTAGGACACCCACCATGGACGAAGTCTCACCAACAGGTTTGCTTTATAGTGACTGGTATTACCCCCATTTCCTTCAAATCAGCTCCTAAGGATGCCTTTACCCATAAGTACAAATAAACTCCTTAGTTTACCTCAACTCTCGTCTCATGATTGTGATTCAATTCTGGTCAAGATTTAAGGCAAGCGGAAAACTACCGTGTGAAGAATACAAGTGGCACACCAGGGTATGATTTAAGATAAGCAGAAAGCTTTTACAGAAGTTTGCTGTTTTACTTTCATCCTGCTTTAAGCTGTTTTTCGTCTTTAATACCGTCTTTGAGTCGTGGTTTTTTGGTAATTACAAAAACTATACAGTTACACCTAGGATTTAATACACTTTCAGAACAAACTTTCCCAGAGTCTCCAACCAAACTGAGCAGGAAACCCACGATTATTAGTCGACCTGCAATCTCCAAGCAGAACAGTATTGAGGAACAGCCTGTGGAGGTGGTGTACCAGAATGAAGGTACGTTGTCATCTTGCAAGACGTTGTTGTTGATGTTTATAAGAAGAGGTATATCCCCTCAAAGCCATATGATAATGGTAAATAGTGATATGACCAGAGGCACAGACCGACAGAATGTAAATTAACCACTAAGCAGTTGGTCACCTTACTACCAGTAAATATAATGTTGTCCTTGGTATAATTGTTACACAAGTCTGGTATTGCTATAATGCAACCACACAGGTTAACAATGAAATACATTGAATACACTAGTTACTTTAAATTATTATAGCCACACAGGTAGAATTTCACTGAACAAATGTCTTTTCTCAAAGAACTGGCACATTTATAAATCAAATACAGTAAAACCTCTCTATTACAACCACTAAATTTTGTTAATTATTAGGGTGTTAACGATAGGTGACCGCTTAAAGCAAGGTGACAGTGAAACAGAAAGCTCCTTTAGGAGCTTTCTGTTTCACTGTCACCTTGCTTTAAGCTTCCACCTCTCTATTATACGATCAATTAGCCTTCGTTTTAGTGGTCGTAATAGTGAGGTTTTACTGTATAATGTTTGTCGTGTCCATCCATCTGTTCCTGGGCATAGAAAGGATTCTGCATATATTGGCAAGGATGCCAAGGTGGCATAAGCAATCTTGAACAGTCTTATTTCTCCTGAAAAAAAAATGACAGATAAAATTGCCTGCCAATCTGTTTATTTTAGTTGGTTTGGAAGTTGGCTCCGACCTCAACCCTAGAGAACACAGACTTCAACGTCAGGACGCAAAGAGCAGGAAAACATTCAAAATGAAGAGAACCAAAACCAAGACCACCAGCATGAGGAGACTAGTATCTCACCGAGGTCACCCGGACAGCGAGACAGAGAGCAACAGCACAGAGAGCTCCCCCACACGCTATGGCAGACACTCGAAAAAACACTATGTGGAAAAGGAAGTACTGCAGCTGCATAGAACGGGTACCGGTACTCACTGGCCAAGAGCAGGGTCGCCTAGCAACGTGGCTAGATCTGTAGAAACCATCACTGAAAACATGGAGGACAGAAAGAAGGTATATACACCGGAACGTATTGTGTTTGAACTGCACATTTGATGTGATGGTAGTTGGTAAAGTGGCATGTTGCTTAGAGTGGTTTTGATAAAGCTTTATGTTTTTAATTCTAAGCATGTTATGGGTGAAACTTGTGCAAACAGTTTGGATACTGATGAGACGCCGAGCAACGAGGCGTCCTATCAGGTTCCAATCTGTTTGATACTCTGAACGTTTTCAGTTAAATAAATTTGAAAAAAATGAAATTTTGAAAGTTTTAGAACAGTATCAGACAGCACTTATTGCGGATGAAAAATATTACCCAGCATGCAAAGAGTTAAGTGTTGCTCATTTGCTTGTTTTGTGTGAACTGAGTTGAAGGAATAACTGGTACATGGGTAAATATATATTGAGTGATGAAATGCTGTAATTAATTCCCAGGACATAAGTGCCATAAGATACTTTTTTGTAGATCTCTGCTTTGTCGTCATCAATTGTCGTCGTCCAAAATCTTATAACGATGGCCGTTGGAACTAAATGTGATACAGACTTTATATTTGGTATGTGTTCTCACCTCGAGAAGCTCCTGAGCTCAGTACAACTTTGGTCATTTACAACAAAGGTCAAATTCATTTAGAGTAAGAATAGGGTGAATTTAACATTGGCCACAGACGAGCGATGGCACCCACATGCAGTGCTCTTGTTATGCTTTAGAATTTTGAAGAAAATAGAATCATCATTGTACCGTCATGAATATGTACCATAAGAAATATTTTCTACATTATAGCAGACAGTAGCTTAAAGCAGACTGAAAGTAAAGTAGAATGTGACTTTAGGCACATTCTGCTTTACTTTCAACGTGATGTAAGACATCACATGTCTTTAAAACAAGAAACAGACTATTTGGTAATGGGCTTACTGATGTGTGCCAGCAAGTGAAGAAATTTGATCAGATTCTGCAATTTGAATATTGTGACTGATCAAGGAGACTTTACTATTTATGGCTTGTCATTTTTGAAATTGTACATATTTGAGTAAAGTTATTATGACCATTTAACCAATTGGAAGGGTAGATACGGACGTAAATCAAAACAAACTACAGTAAAACCCCTCTATTACGACCATCAAAACAAAAGCTAATTGATAGTATAAAAGACAGGTGACAGCTTAAAGCAAGGTGATAGTGAATCAGAAAGCTCCTAAAGGAGCTTTCTGATTCACTGTCACCTTGCTTTAAGCAGTCACCTGTTCTCAACTCTTAATAAATAACACAATTTAGTGGTCGTAATAGAGAGGTTTTACTGTAATATAAAAAGGTCATAGGTATTTGCTGAGCGGAAAGCTTCCCCATCCGCAATGTGTTTTGTTTGCTAGTGTTAGAATATTTATATTGAATCTAGATGTTTTATTTTACTTTTTGGTTGCATGTGGTTTTAATGTTTGTGTGTTTTTGTGCCTGTCACTAACCTTTTGCTGGCAACCTTGCCAAAGTTTTAGGGGTCAACCTTAGCCCTCTGAATCCATGTGAGGGGTATACTCGTCAATTATAAACAGTGTACCTATGAAGAGTACACCAACATCAGAGGGGTCTGCAAGTGCACTATGAGTAGGATCTGTACAGTGAGCTATTTTGTAATATATTGTTAAAACAGCAAAACAATAGTCACAAACGCACTAACCTCAATGAAGAACTGGAATTTTGGATGTGAAACTGAAAATCAATTGCTCAATTTAAACCTTTATTCCAGAGATACACATTTTAAGGTCGTCAATTTATTCCTGCACTGAAAAACTAGTTCCACTTTGCTTAGTCATGAATATGCAACAATTTTCTACATCTTAGCAGATGGTAGCTTAAGGCAGGCTCTAAAAATAAGGGAGCATGCACCTTAACCCATTACCCCATAGCATGTTTCTAGTTTTGAAAACAGGTGACTACTTAAAGCAGGTTCAAAGTAAAGCAGAATGTGCCTTATGGCACATTCTGCTTTACTTTCAGCCTGCTTTAAGCTATCATTTGATTGAATATAGAACATAATTCTTTTGCTACATATTCCTGACTGTATCAATTGGAACTATTTTCTTCAGTGGAGGAATAAATTTTAGTCATAAAAAGGCGTATTTATGGGGTAATGGGTTAAAGTGTATTCTGCTTTACTTACACTTGCTTTAAGTGGTCATCTATCTTCTATACTAGTAACAAGCTATGGGGTAACAGGTTAGGCCTTTGCTTTACTTTCGACCTGCTTTAAGTGGTCACCGATCTTCATTGTTAGAAATAGGCTATTAAGCAGCGTGTGTATCCTAGCCACTTAAAAGCATAGTACGTTTATTTAAAGCTGTTCGCACAATTAATGCAGAAAATTTCATAGCTTTGCCTTAGAATTAGCAGTAGTATCTGTATCTATGAGGGCTGTTGAAAACAAATTTTACTGTAGTTATTACCTTAACCCATTACCCCATACATACCCCTTTTAACAATTTTAATTTATTCCTCCATTGAAGAAAATAGCTCCAATTAATATAGTCATGTATATATATCATGAGAAATATTTTCTTTATTCTAGATGATATAGGCTTAAAGCAGGCTGAAAGTAAAGCAGAATGCGCCTTAAGGCACATTCTGCTTTACTTTCAACCAGCTTTAAATGGTCACCTATCTTCAAAACAAGAAACAGGCTATAGGGTAATAGGTAAAGACTTGTTTGTATATCTCATAATATAGCAAAACATACATTTTTATGTAAATTAATCTAATATTGCTGTTTTTATATTATTTTGTAAGGTTTTTGCCTACATTTACTTATCTTTTTATCGTAAATACACTTGTTTAATATATTTATATCTGACAAATTGGTTTGCTTCTTTTTTGCACATTTTGCTACATTTATTTATTTTAAGTTTTGGATGTAATATTAACATTTCTTTTAGTGTTGACTTTCAGAACATTGCTTTATGTAGTTGGTATGCAATGTCTGTTTTCTTCTTGCTTTAAGTGTAATTTTAATGTAATGCATTTAACCCTTTCCCTCATAGATTTTTCAATGTTTTTAGACATGTGAATGCTTTAAGCAAGCTGAAAGGAAAACAGAATGCTTCTTAAAGCGCTTTCTGCTTTACTTTCAGCATGTTTCTAGCATCCAGTATTCCGGATGTAGGAAAATGTTCTTGTAACTTTTTAACCCATTACTCTATAAACATGCCATTTAAGACCTTTAATTAATTCCGCCGCTGACGAAAAATAGTTCCAATTTATACATGCATGAATAAACACTGTAAAATACTTTCTTTATCCTAGCAGATTGTAACTAAAAGCAGGTCGAAAGTAAAGCAGAATGCAAGCATTCTGCTTTACTTTCAACCTGCTTTAAGTGGTCACTTGTCTTCAGTACTAGGAACACTAGGCAATAATGGAGTAAAGGGTTAGTAGGAAATGGCAGAAGCATTGAAAATTCTTTCCATGAGAGGAGGGTTAAAAGAAATGGTAACCATGTGTTTGCTTGATATTATTTTATGTGGCTAACTTTTTTGTAACAATTCCTAATTTTTTGTGGTCTAACAGTAAATGTAATGTACGTGCTGCATATGGTATCTTTCTAGAATATTCAATTAATGTATTTGCATATGTTAATATGTTTGTGGTATATTGTATTTGAATTTTTAACTGCAGTTGGTAAATTTACTTTATTGAAAATATCTGAATCTATGACAAGAAAGTATTAAAAAGCAGCCAGGACCTATGCGTATAAAGAGCTTGAGAATAATCTATCTCAGCTTAAACGCATTGTATATGATTGGTCAAAAGCTTTAGAAATTTCTCAAACTCAGCTGAAACACTTTATAAGCATAGGACCTGGTTGCATTGGTGATTTATACCATATAGCATATCTCAAGATATGAACTAGTAAACCTATTATTTCTGACATTTCCTTCTTTATGTCTCCACTAAGCCCAACGTGACTACTCATTATGGTGTGACTTCTCATTAGAACCGTTGTACAGCGACGATTCTAATCAGTAGTTACATCATAAGGGTTGTTTGAGGCATAATTAAGGATATGAGTTTTTGAAATACTCTCTTTATCAAGAGCTCAAATTAATACAGTTCTACAGTTTATACATGTTCTGCTCTCTCTTACTGCAGCCTAGCCGTCCACGCTACATCTGTAGCTTATATACAGTACTGTAGTTTATACATGTTCTGCTCTTTCTTGCCACAGCCTAGCCGTCCACGCTACATCCAGCGCTCAAAGTCTCATGATGATCCACATGCTGATATCCATGCCCCAGCCGGCACTGTCAGGGGCCGTATTGCCAGACAAGGGGCCAGAATTGTCAGGTCCCGCTCACCTTCCTCAAGTCCAGTTAGGGCTCAGAAAACACACAGCCCTCCACCATCATCGGGTCCAGTTGGGCCTGCTGAAGTGCCCGTAAATGTGACATACGCTGGTATCCCAGGTGCTGGAAGTCCACCTGCTAGTGCCCAGTCCCTGAAGGAGTCCAAGAATGTCTTCCGGTACAGTCTCAAGAAGCAGGTGTTCAAGCCGAAGGAGGCTTCTATCATGGACAGTTCATGTAGTCCGCCAGCTGTAACAAGCCCTAGTATAGCCAATCCTCTGAGCTCCTCAGTCCAGCCAGACTCCTTCAGTCCTCCTGGTTATGACAAACCCAAGCCGGTAATCACTTCACCAGACAGGAAAGGTCCTGCTAGCCTAGTACAGGCCCGTATCAACCAGTTCATCATGAATGACAGCCACAAGCATACTGGAGTACCTGAGCCAGTCAAGGTTATCCCTCCTCCCATACCTCCACGTACCAGGCACGCTCCAGCCATAATTCCCCCTACAACATTACACATTGATCCCCCTGACCAAGAGAGCCCAACATCTATCAGATTCAAATCTCGAGACCGTCAGAGGCCAATCAGCCCGCCACATAGAACCTCTGCAAGATACTTTCACAGTGAACCAACCAATCAGCAACCAGAGTTACACACTGGCTCCGCCTCCCCTTCTCCAGCGTCTACACCATTAACAAACCCATTTACAACCTCTCCGGACTCCCCGGACTATACACCATTGGGGTCTGAGAGGACTACGGACGGTATGAGACAGACATACACTTCCTCTAGATGCTCCTCGGATGAATCACTGACAGAATTTTCCTCCCTGTTAAAAGATGAGGAGAAAACCAACTCGAGATCATCTCTGTGTATTTACTTTGATGGGAAAGATATACCTGACACTCTTGTGTAAGTTTCTTTCTGTGCTGTACAACTCTCAAATGAAGATTGTCGTATAACAGTGGACAAAACGTTATTCTTTCTCGATTAAACACAAGCGAAACGCAAAGGCATCGCATTAAAATGGGTAAAATGAAAACTTTTAGACACTTTTGAGGTCTCAATTTAAACTGAGTGGCAAATAGTTTGGAGCCTGATCAGACGTCGGGTTACCCGGTGTCAGATCTGCCTCCAAATTGTTTGCAATGTGAATTACATGGCAAATTTATTCTCGTTGTGCATAGTTTGATAGACCATGAAACATGTAGCCTAGGTTTTTCTGGTGATTCCACATAGGCAAATTTATTCTCCTTGTGCATAGTTTAAGATGTTGGCAATAGTAGCAAAATATAGTGAAAATGGAAAAAAATTGGCTAGCAGAAGTTGCTCAGTGTCGAAAGGGGTAAGAATGAAATGGAGAAAACTGCTAAAAACTCTGGAATTTTGTCAAATCTCAATATTACAACTGCAAACTCGTCTGATTTCTACTGGCTTAACCACTCCACTGCTGTGACGTCATCAGATTTAAAGAACTTTCACCTGCTTTTATTTCTAAAATTCAAATTCTAGGTCAATTGACTAAAGTAATATCTTTATGATCAGACTTTATACTATGTGATGTCTGATCAGGATTCAAAACGTTTGCATGTAACCATTGTACTCGGTGTAAAACAGTGAAGGGTTTCAAGCAGATGGATACTTAAAGCAATATTAACCCATTTTATGCGGGGAAAACTTTTAGATGTACCTCTAGGCAAACAGTTTTAATCTTAGATCATTGTTGGGCCTGATCTGAGATCAAAACTGTTTGCTGCTAAGTCAATATTCTATCAGGAACTGCTAAAATCTTTTGTAAATATTTGAGTTATACCCGCTGCCGCCAAATATTACCCAGCAGTGTTATTAATAAATATTTATTTTAATCAGTGTCAAACAGATAGAAGCATGATCAGATGCTGAGTAACGAATTGTCTGGTCTGACTCGAAAATATTTTCACTGGACATATGTTGGGAAAGAATCACATATTACTGCTGTATATAGGAATTATATATCTTGTGTTGAAAGTGTTGTTATGGCGTTAAAAGTTACGTAAGATAGTTATAATAATGGGTTGAAAATAAATATTATTCTTTAAAAGTTCAATTTATTAAAACGTTTAATTGTTTACCAAGTGTCTGATTTGGACTCAAAAAATGTTTGTTTGTAAAGTCTTGAATATTTCTGCTGTATATAGAAATTATATACCTTGTGTTGAAGTGTTGTTTTGGGGTAAAACATACAGTAGAACCTCTCTATTACGACCACTTAGTTGTGTCAAATATTAATCGTTTCAGACAGGTGACTGCTTAAAGCAATGTGAAAGTGAAACAGAAAGCTCCTACGGGAGCTTTCTGTTTCACTTTCACATTGCCTTAAGCTGTCACCTGTCCTTTATAGGGACATTTAGCCTTCTATTTAGTGGTCGTAATTGAGGGGTGCTACTGTAGAACAAGTTTAGAGTATAGGGTTGAAAACTAATACCAGTGTTTAAAAGTTCAATATTGTTAGAAAATTTAATAGTTTGTTTCTGTGTGTCAAAGAGTTTGAAGCCTGATCAAATGCCGAATTACTAAGTGTCTGATCTGGATCCAAGCTGTTTCCACTGTCTGGACATTAGCTATTGGTTTACAAAGAACTACCGAAACTACTAGAATATCATATTTCTGCTGTTTATAATAGGAATGATCTTGTGCTGAAGTGTTGTTATAGGGTAAAACGTAGTTACATGTAGTTATAATATTTGGTTGAAAACTAATGTTATTGTATATTTCAATCTTAGTGTCATTTAACAGAATGGAAGCCTCATCAGATGTCGAGTTACTAATAGTCTGATCTGGATCCAAGCTGTTTACACTGGGCATTAGTTCTAGTAGTACACACACATATGTTGGGGAAAGAATCACATATATCTGCTGTATACTCCTTTTCAATATGTAAGACAAGTGATTGCTTTCAGCCTGCTATAAGCAACCATCTATCAGCAAGCAGAAACATATTTAAATGGCCTTTTTACAGGTCGCATCCGGGCATGATAAAAGCATGGAAAAATAAATGCGCTAAAGGGCACTTCTATGGAGTAAAGGGATATATATAGGTATCATTTATTTTGTTGATGTGTTGTTATGGGGTAAAAAGTAGCTACCAGTAGTTATAATGTAGGGTTGTTTATTTTCAATGGGAGATGTGTTCATGTACATATTCATGTATATTTTATTACTGTTAATTGTATATACCAGTGTATAGCAGTGTTTTGTGATATATGTTATTAAGCTCTGTGATTTGTGACAAGTGAATGTACACAAAGTGTTTTGATATTCGTCAACAAACCCTAAACAACAAGCGTAATTAAATCTATTGATGCCTGGATAATTCTAAGAAAGTTGTTGGTCCTTTTTGAATGTTTGATATTGATTAATTCAGTTATAAGAATAATAAAATCAAATGCTGTTTACTATTTAAAAGGATATAATACATACAAGCATTCATATCGTTTCTAGAGATGCTACATGTGGCTACTGTATGACTTTCTGAAACAATTGTTTATATCTTCATAAATCAACTGTTAATGTTTACATGAACGTATAGTTATTATGGTGCTTGTGCTTCCAGTTTTAAGCCAAATCAAAACACGTTTGTTTTAAATGCCAGACAAGGATGTTCATACATGAAGGTTCTTGCTTATATTACTGCTGTCAAAACTCATTAAGTATTTATTTACATTTATGTCATTGTTGTTGTTGTTTGTTTTTGATGTGCTTTAGATGATTTTGACTATCCTTGTGTTCAGTCACCACTCAAAATAAGATTTTGGGCAATTATTGTTTAACTCATTCACCCCTGAAACTTTTAATGGACAATTCCAATTTTGAAATGAGTCTAGTACTGTCCATTTTTAGCTCACCTGGCACGTAGTTAAGGTGAGCTATTTTGATCGTCCTCTGTCCGTCGTCGTTCGTTCGTCGGTTTGTTCGTCCGTTCGTCGTCAACAATTTCTTTAAACGACATCTCCTCTGAAACTACTGGATAGATTTTTACCAAACTTGGCCTGAATGATTCTTATATGGTCCTCTTTCAAAGTTTTTCAAATATTTCCGGTCCGTTGCATATCTAGGTCACAGGAGCTAAAATAGATTTTTTAAATGAAAACTTAAAAAATATTCTTGTCTGAAACCACAGTACCCTGAGCTTAGATATTTGGCACAAAGAATTGTCTTCAGGTCCTCTATCAAGATTGTTCAAATTATGTCCCTGGGGTAAAAAATGACCCCGCCCCGTGGGTCGTAAATTTACATAGAGTTATATAGGGAAATCTTTAAATATCTTTTTCTCTGAAACTAATATGGCAAGAGCTTTGATATTTGGCATGATGATTCTTCTAGAATCCCTTAACCAATATTGTAAATATATATGGTTCTGGTCCGTTGCATATCTAGGTCACAAGAGCTAAAAATAGATTTTTTCAATGAAATCTTAAAAAATCTTCTTGTCTGAAACCACAGTATCCTGAGCTTAGATATTTGGCACAAAGCATCGTCTTCAGGTCCTCTATCAAGATTGTCCAAATTATGTCCCTGGGGTAAAAAATGACCACGCCCTGGGGGTTGTAATTTTACATAGAGTTATGTAGTGAAATCTTCAAACATCTTTACCTCTGAAACTAATATGGTCAGAGCTTTGATATTTGGCATGATGACACTTGTAGAAGCCCTTAACCAATATTGTAAATATGGTTCCGGTCCGTTGCATATCTAGGTCACAGGAGCTAAAAATAGATTTTTTCAATGAAAATTATGTCTCTGGGGTGAAAAGTGATCCCATACCAGGGGTTATGTGACCCTTGTGTTGGTTTTTCCAGGTGAGCGATATTTAGGCCCGCATGGGCCTCTTGTTGACTATTTAGAATTGATTTTAACAATATATTTCAAAATGACAAACAGTGTAGACCCTGATCAGAGGGCTCCTGAAGGAGCTCTCTGATCAGGGTCTACACTGTTTGCATAGGACAAGTGTTCTCCTCAAAGGTACATTGTTTGCAAATGACGAGTATACTCATTGCTATGTGTTAATAAAGATGAAAACTTATAGCAGGACAAAAGTAAAGTAGAAAGCGCCTAAAGGATTATCCAACAGCATCAATGAATATTCCTTTATAATGCCTTTACGAAAGAAGGGGAAAGGCATCCTACTGTAGCAGGATATCTGCAGAGGAAGGGTTATACATCTACTGTAAAATTCATAAATTATTGCATGTTTAAGGCAGGTAGCTTTAAGCAGGGTATCAGTAAAACAGAAATCTCCGTTGGGAGCTTTCTGTTTTACTGTCACCTAAGTGACTCTGCTTTAAACTGACACCTGTCTTTTACACAACCAATTAGCCTCCGTTTTAGCGGTCACAAAAGTAAGGTTTTACTTTATATTAAGCAGTCTTTGGAGTGGACATTCTACTGGCTTAATCTTTTACCCTATAGCCTATTTCTAGTTCTGAAGGTAGGCGACTACTTAAAACAGGTTTCAGCCTGCTTTAAGCTATCATCTGCTAGGATATAGCAAATATTTCTTATGATACATATTCATGACTGTATAAAAGGGAACTATTTTCTTCAGTGGAGGAATAAATCGGGCGTAAAAAAGGCGTATTTAGGGTTAAGCAGTCTTTTGAGTGGACATTCTACTGGCTACCCATTAAGCCATACTGACTCATATTGACTCAATAGTCTCATACTGACTTATTTTGACACTCTTTAATCCACTAGCTTGTATTGAGATAAGCATTGATAATTGTTTATCGCTTATGAGTTAATGTGTCAGTCTCCGTGCCAAGATATGTTTATGAAACAAGCCTCTAGTGTCTGAGATACTAGTCAGCTGTTTATGTGCAATAGTTTACATGTTGTAGTTGTTGTTGTTGGCCTATTGGTTTTGTAATATTTTTACAAGTAGTTTATTTTATACTCTTCTCATATGTACAGTGGAAAAGATGTTATTCTTTCCCAATAAACTTTTTTGTGCCAAAAATATTCACCTAATTGTCAACAGTTTGGAGCCAGATCAGACATTGGGTTACCCAGTGTTTAAACAGGCTACAAACCGTTTGAGATGAAACTCAACCTTCAGATTTGTCAAGAACCTGTCATTTTCTGTATTTTAAGCTCACCTGAGCCAAAGGCTCAAGGTGAGCTATTGGGATGGCCCTGTGTCCGTCGTCGTGCGTCGTCCGTCGTCGTTAACAATTGCTTCAAATGACATCTCCTCCTAAACGGCTGAACAGATTTCAACCAAACTTTACAGGAATGTTCCTTGGGTCAAGCTCTTTCAAATTTGTTCAAAGAATTGAAAACAATATAGAACTCTGGTTGCTATGGCAACCAAAGTGAAAAAATAAGGAAATCTTAAAAAATCTTCTTGTCTGAAACTACAAGGGCCAGAGCTTAGATATTTGGCACATAACATTATCTACAGGTCCTCTATCAAGTTTGTTCAAATTATGCCCCTGGGGTCAAAATTGGCCCCGCCCCGGGGGTCACAGTTTTACATAGAGTTATATAGTGAAAATTTCAAACGTCTTCTCCACTGAAACTAATATGGCCAGAGCTTTGATATTTGGCATGGTGACACTTCTAAATGTCCTTTACCTAGTTTGTTCAAATGGTTCTGGTCGGTTAAATATCTAGGTCATAATTCACATTCAAAATATGTATAGCAGACAGCAATTCAGCATTATAAGAGTTAGACCCTAGCCAAATTTCCTACTGGCAGAGTAACATAACTGAACTCAGGTCAGCTGGTCAGCTGATGAGGTTGCATATGGTGTTGTCTGCTATATTTTTATGCCCTGCAGTTGGGGGCATATTGTTTTTGTCTGTCTGGTTTTTTGTCTGTTTGTCCATTTGTTTGTCTGTCAGTCCACAACTTTAATCTTAGCCATAACTTTGTTAAAGTTAGAAACTTTATAACTTGGGTCATGTCCTACAAAGGTCAATGTCATTTTTGAGATATTTCCCAGTGTCATATTTTCTTGTCTTTGAGATAACTCCAGTTCTAGTGATGTTAACCCATTACCCCATACATATGCCTTTTTACGCCTTTAATTTATTCCTCCTCTAAAGAAAATAATTCCACTTTATACAGTCATAAACATGTAAGATATAAGAAATAGTATCTATATCTTAGTAGATGATAACTTAAAGCAGGTTGAAAGTAAAGCAGAGTGTGCAATAAATGATCATGGAAATACATGTAGCTTGATAAGTGTCATGGATAAGGGCCATAACTCTGCCAACAATATTTTTTTAAGTTATTCCAATTTGTCATGGTTTTTTTTGTCTGGAAGATAATTCCATTTACAGCTATATTAAAATGTTGTCTTGCCTATTAAGCTAAGGCACAATGACCTCAGGTGAGCGAATTAAGGGCCATGGCCCTCTTGTATTACATTGCGTTTTGTTTCTACTGAAAGAATAATTTCTTCTCCAATGTATGAGATAGTTTTGAAACGTTATATGGTTTAGCTCAAGTGTCTTTAGCTTGAAATGGTTAAAATCTCTAATAAAATAATTTGAAATAAAAATAGAAGAAATCATTGAGTTTGTTATTTGATTTTAACTCATTCACCCATGAAACTTTTAACGGATAATTCCAATTTCAAAATATGTCTAGTCCATTTTGGACTATTTAGGGATGATTTTAACAATATATTTCAAAATGACAAACAGTGTAAACCCTGATTAGAGGGCTACTTAAGGAGCCCTCTGATCAGGATCTACACTGTTTGCATAGGACATGTGTAATCCTTACAGGTACATTATTTGTAAATGACGACTATACTCGTCGCTAGGGTTGAATGTGTTAACTCATGTCAGGTACCTTTGGATCCTTTTCCTGCTGCATACTCATGTATGTAATTCCACTTACTATGATCATCTATCATCTTGTACTACATTGTGTTACATTGGCTTATAAAACAAGGCTACTTTTCTCAAGGAAAGAGTGCAGACTCATACCAGACATACCCTGTAAGAAAACAGTGCAGATCCTCACTGTTTTCGAAAAATATCAAGCTAGTTTTGAGAAGATAGAATAGAGGTCTTGAACAATGCACGAACACAGTCATTATTAAAGACCCTAAAAGAGTTTTTAGAAGAAACAAAACTTGCTGGTGACTTATTTCTAAATTTAAAAGCAGGTTACAGGGTTAAACAAATTTCACATAGATAGAAAAGTCTTGTCTAAAGGTATGTGTGCTGCAAATATGAGAGCTGTAGGTCAAAAGATATAGCAGTTGTGAATACTTTTCAAAACTTATACAATTTCAAAACTTAAATGCAGAGTTCGAGGTCACAGTCAAATGGGTCCAACATGTAACATGGTCGGAAAGGTCATGTCCAAAGGCATGTATGGTGCAAGTATAAAAGCTGTAAGTGTAAGGGTATACTAATTCTGATCATTTTTCAATACTTAACTCATTACCCAATAGCCTGTTTCTAGTTTTGAAGACGGGTGACTTAAAGCAGGTTGAAAGTAAAGCAGAATGCGCCTAAAGGCGCATTCTGCTTTACTTTCAGCCTGCTTTAAGATAGTATCTGCTAGAATACAGGAAATATTTATAATGGTGCGTTTTCTTGACTGTATAAATCGAAACTATTTTCTTCAGTGGAGGAATAAATTAAATGTGCTAAAAGGCGCTTTAAAAAGTTAACACACATTTGGAAACTTAAACTCAAGAGTCTGCGGTCAAGGTCAAAGAGGTCCAATACGTGACATGGTCAGAAAAGTCTTATCCCAAAGCATGTGTTGTGCAAGTTTGAAAGCTGTAGGTACAAGTTGTGAACTCTTTCTTGAAACTACTGATAGAAACGCCGACATCAACGATTGGGTGACAAATATATGGTCTTCTGGTGAGCTAAAAATTCACTCTTGAAACTTCAAATGGACATTTCCAGTTTCCAATTAAGTCGAGTCCATATTTAAATATTCAGGGTTGATTTCAACAATATATTGCAAAACGACTGTCAGTGCAGACTGATCTGAGGGCTCCTATAGGACTCCCTCTGATCTGAGTCTGCTCTGTTTACAAAGGGCAAGTGTACTCTTCACAGGTGCACTGTTTATAAATGAAGAGTATACTCATTGCTACAGTTGAATCTGTTAATAGGTTAACACATTAGGTAGTACATATCAAAACAAAGTCATGAACTTTATTCAATTTTATTTATGCTTTTCGGTGGATTACCACGATATAGCAGTGGATGATCACTTGGTAATCCACTGCAGTGGATTATCACCAATCGCTTTTATTATGAATTTTCCCCGTAGGGCTCCCCAAGAATCGTAGTCAATCGTGTCTTATCGTTAAATTCCGGCAGTCCGATTTGTCGCGAACTACTCACCGGAAGAGCACGAATCCAAACTCGGGAGCAACGAAGTCATTCGGATGACGTCATTATACCGCCAACTGTCACGCGCATGTGTTCGACATAAAACGTGGGGCTCAACACGGGATAAATAATGTACGTTCGCTTTCAATTTTTAAACAATTTCGTTTAAAAAGTGGCTTAAAAGCATAAATAAATAGAATAACTGTGTTTTTTCAGTGTAAGATCGAATTTAATCCATTTCGTGAACATCAGACTGTTATATTTTCACTCGTGGCTTCGCCACTCGTGAAAATATAACGTCTGATGTTCACTCAATGGATTAAATTTCGATCTTACACTGAAAAAAACAGTTATCCTCTATATATTTTATTCACAATGGCCAACATTGTTTATTGCAATAATATGAAGCCAAGGATCTAAAAATCTCACATCTCCACAGACAGACAACGCTTTCTCTCTTTCTTTCAACCTAACAAGAATATTTGTCATGAAAATGAGCCAGGTTTATGGTATTTATCCCATACCCTGTTTCTAGTTTTGAAGACAACTAAAAGCAGAATGCGTCTTGAGGCTCATTCTGCTTAACTTTTAAGCAATCCTCTTTCTTCAGTGGGTGAATAAATTTAAGGTGTATTTATGAAGCAATTGATTAACCCATTACCTGTTTCTAATTTTAAAGATAGGTGATCACTTAAAGCAGGTTGAAAGTAAAGCAGAATGTGCCATAAGGCACATTCTGCTTTACTTTCATCCTGCTTTAAGCTAACATCAGCTAGAATATAGAAAGCATTTTTATCGTACATGTTCATAACTTTATAAATTGGAGCTATTTTCTTCAGTGGATGAATATACCCAAGGGGTAAAAAGGTGTATTTATGGGCTAATGGGTTTAAACCTTATTGCAAACAGTGCATATCTTAACCAGTTTACATGTAAAATGCCAAGCCAAACCAGTTGCTTGCGTTACATTCAGCATCTGATCAGGGTCTACACTGTTTGCCTATGACTAAGACAATTGTTTGACAACCAGCTGGCATACAGTGTAGATTCTGATCAGCCCAATGTTTCCACTGTCATGACTTATATTGATCTACACTTTTTTAACCCATTACTCCATAAATACACCTTTTTATGCCTTTAATTTAGTCCTTGACTCAGGAAAATAACTCCACTTCATGAATATGTAGGTTAAGATATATTTTCTTTATCCTAACAGATGGCACATGTATGATGTACTTATAAATAGACTGAAAGTAATGTAAATTCTGCCATATTTTCAGCCTGGTTTAACCCATTACCCCCATAAATACGCCTTTAATTAATTCCTCTACTGAAGAAAATAGTTCCAATTTATACTGTCATAAATAAAACTCATAAGAAATATTTTCTACATTCTAGCAGATAAAAGCTTAAAGCAGGCTGAAAGTAAAGCAGAGTGCGCCTTAAGGCACATTCTGCTTTACTTTCAACCTGCTTTAAGTGGTCACATTTCTTCAAAACTAGAAACAAGCTATGGGGTAATGGTTTAAGATACATTTTCTATATCCTAACAGATGGTACATGTATGATGTACTTAAAAATAGACTGAAAGTAAGGTAAATTCTGCTATATTTTCATTCTGGTTTGAGTTGTCAACTGTCGTCAAAACTAGAAGCTGGCTATGGGGTAACAGATTATATATCTGGGACCTTGATTTACCTCTCTTGATGTTTCTGATACAAAATACATTGAGAATGCAAGAAACACTAAAATCTGCTATGAGTTGATCTTTGTAAATGAGTTCTGTATCTATTAACCCATTACCCCATAGCCTGTTTCTAGTTTTGAAGACCGATGTCTATTTAAAGCAGGTTGAAAGCAAAGCAGAATGTGCCTTAAGGCGCATTCTGCTATACTTTCAGCCTGCTTTAAGCTACAATTTGCTAGAATATAGAAACTATTTCTTACAATAAATATCCATGGCTGTATAAATTGGAACAATTTTCTTCAGAGGAGGAATAAATTTAAGGCGTTAAAAGGCGTATTTATGGGGTAATGGGCTAACTCCCTTGATGTTTCTCATGTAACATTGAAAGTGCAAGAAAGACAAAATTATATCCTACTACGATGACCTTTGATCTTTGTCAGTGATTACTGTATCTATTAGGGGTGTAACAATATGGTGGAAACCGTATTGCAATATATTGTGGCAACTTGTCAGTACAAAAATTGGATAGAAATTAGCATTGAAAACTTGTTTATAGCATTGAAAGAATAAAAGGAGTGCTTTAATTACAAGGGAGGGTCAAAATTAACAAAGACATTGGCTGTGAATGTTGATTAACATTTAAATTAACAGGGCAATCCCTCTCGTATATGCTCAAATAATATATAGAATATTGCAATATGGAAAGACTGTATTGCAATATGTATTGCCATGAGGCGTGAGGCGTATTGCAATATAACAATATATTGCCATATTGTTACACCCCTAGTATCTATTACATGTAGAAATCAACCCATCTCATGCTAAATATTAATTTCACAACTCTGCTCACTTTGAATATCTACCATCTGAACTATTGCATTGGCTAACAATATAAGGAAATCAATTCCCTAGCAATGAGAGCAGACTGGAGTTTGTCATTCCTAAATAAAACAGCAGATCCTGATTAGACAGCTCCTTCAGTCGTCTGTAGTGGGTCTTCACTGTTTTCAAAAAGTGTCAATATTATAATTATATAGAGAAAGTATTACATGAAAATCTTGAGAAAAATTGGCTTCATTAAATCTTGAATAAATGTTTGCACTGAAGTCACCAATTGAAATTATTAAAAGTTGTATATTTTACATACCAATAGAAGTAGTCGAACTCATTTCCAGAGCTATTGTAGTATCAGAATTATTTAAGAAATAATAAATTCATACCAGTGTTTAATCGTGGCAATAAAACACGGATAGGAGTTGAGATGAGTAGTAATTAAATCACGAGGCCGAAGGCAAAGTGATTTAATTACCAGCATCTCAATGACTACCCATGTTTTATTGCAAAATAAAACACTGGTATTAATTTATTATTTGGATTCTAACACATAACTTGCACCGAAACAACGGCGCTGCATTTCTTGGCATACGCATTTTCGAAGTCATATGACGTCACGTTAACACGTTACAGCCTGAGAGTGTTTTATTGAGAATTCAAAACACAGATACGTCCCTTCTTTGTTTACATAGGGGCGTGCGCGAAGTGTGTTAGAATCTTCAACAATAAGCTACAGAAATATGCAAATGCATGATAATTCCAGAATATATATTTTTAATGCATTCACACTTTGCATGAACAACTTTCAACACTCTATCAGATGATCCTTATTCTTTGGTGAGAAGTCCTACAAGGAATTAACTCATTTCATTCCTGAATCTTCAAATGGACAATTCCAGTTTCCAATTAAGTCTAGTCCAATTACGATGATTTAGGGTTGATATTAACAATATATTGCAAAATGACAAACAACTTGCATACTCTGATCTGGGTCTGCACTGTTTGCATAGGACAAGTGTACTCTTCACAGGTACAGGTGTTTATAAATGACGAATATTCTCAGCACTAGGGCTGACTGTGTTAATACTTTAGCAAAATGAAAGCCTCCCCCTTTGGTGACCCTGTGGCTCTTTGAAACCCTCCCCTTTGGTGACCCTGTGGCCCTTCTAACAGTAAACAGTGAGTTGTAAGTCCCTTTATATAACACAGCACAAACAAATGTGATGCTAATGTAGAAAAAAGTAAAAAACGACAAAATATTTAAGCACCTACGTATACGTTAATTAATATTAAACTGAACAAAGCAGTCCTTATGCATATTCCACATACAAAGCACTGAAATAAATATTACAGTACCACCTCCCTTAAGCAACCAACAAGTTAAGGAAAAACACAGTGCTCCCTCTCTACAACGGACCAAACAACGACTCTCTCCTTGCGACCCTAGCCACAGTTCCCTAAACATGACAGTTATGCCTTGCGCTTTTACTGCTGCAATATCGTCTGCTTAAAATTGTCGTCTGCTGTTTTACATAACGGACATATTGGCATAAAAACCTTAATGAAGAGTGACAAACAGCTTGAATCCAGATCAGACGCCGCGCTACGCGGCGTCTGATCTGGATTCAAGCTGTTTGCAAGTGTAAGCCAATTTCCCTCCCTATAACGACTCCCTCCGAACTATGCACATGCTTTCTGTCTGCCAATGGGTGTCGTTGAAGAGAGGGAGCACTGTATGAGGATCTTCTAACAGCATGTGGCTGCTTGATACAGGAGTAAAGAAATGCTTAACTCTTCTGCCTTGTAAGCACCGTAACTATTTCCCCCATAGAAATGCCTTTTAAGCGCATGTAATTTATTCTTCCACTGAAGAAAATAGTTCCAATTCATACAGTCATGAAAACAGTTTCCAGAACCAAGGAGACGGAAGCTTAAAGCAGGCTGAATATAAAGCAGGATGCACCTTGAGGCACATTCTGCTTTACTTTCAATCTGTTCTAAGTGGTGACCTATCTCCAATACTGGAAACATAATATGGAGTTGAAGCATGATAAAGTAAAGCTTTCTGCCATACTTTCATGTTGCTTTTAACCCTTTCCCCCATAGAAGTGCCTTTTAGTGAATATGATTTATTCTTCCCCTGAAGAAAATAGTTCCAATTTAATCGGTCATGAATATATATTATATGGAATATTTTCTATATTCTAACACATGATAGCTTAAAGCAGGCTGAAAGTAAAGCAGAATGGGCCTTAAGGCACATTCTGCTTTTCTTTCAACCTGCTTTAAATAGTCACCTATCTTCAGTTCTAGAAATAGGCTATCAGGTAAAGGGTTAAGCAGTCATGTACCATATAGCACAGATGGATTAAGTGATTTTCACAAATGGCTATAAAGGAAATAGTTAAAGCTCCAACAGGGGCCTTTTGCAT